>CM018078.1:13144406-15911906 GCA_008658365.1 Alca torda
TTTGTCACGCTGCCCAGCTCATCTCCGAGACCTTCACTGTGCCATCTGGGAGGAGGCCAGCCTCAGGCCACCGCAGAGGAGCCCTTCATGGTGCCGCCCAGGTTGTCTTGGAGGCCCTTGAGCGCAGCGAGGCAGGGGAGCCCCTTCCCTTGGCCAGCTGGAGGAGCCCACCCTGGCGGTATGTATAGTTTGGTATGTCTTGTGCTATCTTTTGTATTGCCTTGTCTTTTTAGTCTGGTAGTGTTTGTATTGCATGGTCTGTCTTGTATTTTGTGCAGTATTTTGCATTGTCCTTATGGGATGGTATTTCTCGTGCGGTCAGTTATTGTGCTGTAGTGTGTGTTGTGTGTTGTCTTGTCTGCTTTGGTATGATGGTGTGGTATGGTTTGTAAGTATGGTAGGTGTGGTATTATAATTAGTATTTTTTGTCTGTTGTGTCCTTCATGTGTGGAGTCCTTCATCGTGCCGCCTGTCTGATCGTGGAGGTCATCAGTGTGCCGCCGCGGAGGAGTCCGTCAGTGTGGCAGTGCCCCGGAGCAGGTCTTCCCTGTGCCGTCTGTCTGTTCTTTGGAGCCCGTCGCCGCATCCGCCTAGAGGTGCCCTTCATCGTACTGCCCCGGAGGAGCCCTCCATTGCTCCGCCTGGCTCGTCCTGGAGCCCTTCATTGCACCGCCTGGATCGTCTCTGAGAGCTTCAGCGCTTTGCCCTGCAGGAGCCCTTCATCACGCTGCCTGTCTTTCTTTGGAGCTCTTCATGGCGCCTCCCCGGAGGAGTCCTTCATCGCACAGCCCCGGAGGAGCCCTTCCTCGTGCAGCCCGGCTCTTTGTTTTGAGCTGTTCGTCGTGTCACCTGGCTCTTTTTGGAGCCCTTCATGGTGCCGCCCCCCCGGTAGAGCCCTTCATTGTGCCACGTGGCTTATTTTGGAGCCCTTCACCATGCCCCACAGCTTGTATTGGAGCCCTTCATCGTGCCACAGAGCTCTTTTTTGAGCCCTTCACTACAGTGTCCCGGAGGAGCCCTTCCTCGTGCCACCCGGCTCGTTTTGGAGCCCTTCAGCATGTGAAATGGTTCTTTTTGGAGCCCTTCATCAAGCTGCCGGCCTCTTTTTGGAGCCTTTTGTGGCCCCACCCAGCTGTTTTTGGAGCCCTTCTGCATGGTGCCCTGGAGGAGCCTTTCATCACGCCGCCCGGCTCTTTTAGGAGCCCTTTGTCACGCTGCCCAGCTCATCTCCGAGACCTTCACTGTGCCATCTGGGAGGAGGCCAGCCTGAGGCCACCGCAGAGGAGCCCTTCATGGTGCCGCCCAGGTGGTCCTGGAGGCCCTTGAGCGCAGCGAGGCAGGGGAGCCCCTTCCCTTGGGCAGCTGGGAGGAGCCCATCCTGGCGGTATGTATAGTTTGGTATGTCTTGTGCTATCTTTTGATTTGCGTTGTCTTTTTAGTCTGGTAGTGTTTGTATTGCATGGTCTGTCTTGTATTTTGTGCAGTATTTTGCATTGTCCTTATGGGATGGTATTTCTTCTGCGATCAGTTATTGTGCTGTAGTGTGTGTTGTGTGTTGTCTTGTCTGCTTTGGTATGATGGTGTGGTATGGTTTGTAAGTATGGTAGGTGTGGTATTATAATTAGTATTTTTTGTCTGTTGTGTCCTTCATGTGTGGAGTCCTTCATCGTGCCGCCTGTCTGATCGTGGAGGTCATCAGCGTGCCGCCGCGGAGGAGTCCGTCAGTGTGGCAGTGCCCCGGAGCAGGTCTTCCCTGTGCCGTCTGTCTGTTCTTTGGAGCCCGTCGCCGCATCCGCCTAGAGGTGCCCTTCATCGCACTGCCCCGGAGGAGCCCTCCATTGCTCCGCCTGGCTCGTCCTGGAGCCCTTCATTGCACCGCCTGGATCGTCTCTGAGAGCTTCAGCGCTTTGCCCTGCAGGAGCCCTTCATCACGCTGCCTGTCTTTCTTTGGAGCTCTTCATGGCGCCTCCCCGGAGGAGTCCTTCATCGCACAGCCCCGGAGGAGCCCTTCCTCGTGCAGCCCGGCTCTTTGTTTTGAGCTGTTCGTCGTGTCACCTGGCTCTTTTTGGAGCCCTTCATGGTGCCGCCCCCCCGGTAGAGCCCTTCATTGTGCCACGTGGCTTATTTTGGAGCCCTTCACCATGCCCCACAGCTTGTATTGGAGCCCTTCATCGTGCCACAGAGCTCTTTTTTGAGCCCTTCACTACAGTGTCCCGGAGGAGCCCTTCCTCGTGCCACCCGGCTCGTTTTGGAGCCCTTCAGCATGCGAAATGGTTCTTTTTGGAGCCCTTCATCAAGCTGCCAGGCTCTTTTTGGAGCCTTTTGTGGCCCCACCCAGCTGTTTTTGGAGCCCTTCCGCATGGTGCCCTGGAGGAGCCTTTCATCACGCCGCCCGGCTCTTTTAGGAGCCCTTTGTCACGCTGCCCAGCTCATCTCCGAGACCTTCACTGTGCCATCTGGGAGGAGGCCAGCCTCAGGCCACCGCAGAGGAGCCCTTCATGGTGCCGCCCAGGTTGTCTTGGAGGCCCTTGAGCGCAGCGAGGCAGGGGAGCCCCTTCCCTTGGGCAGCTGGGAGGAGCCCATCCTGGCGGTATGTATAGTTTGGTATGTCTTGTGCTATCTTTTGTATTGCCTTGTCTTTTTAGTCTGGTAGTGTTTGTATTGCATGGTCTGTCTTGTATTTTGTGCAGTATTTTGCATTGTCCTTATGGGATGGTATTTCTCGTGCGGTCTGTTATTGTGCTGTAGTGTGTGTTGTCTTGTCTGCTTTGGTATGATGGTGTGGTATGGTTTGTAAGTATGGTAGGTGTGGTATTATAATTAGTATTTTTTGTCTGTTGTGTCCTTCATGTGTGGAGTCCTTCATCGTGCCGCCTGTCTGATCGTGGAGGTCATCAGTGTGCCGCCGCGGAGGAGTCCGTCAGTGTGGCAGTGCCCCGGAGCAGGTCTTCCCTGTGCCGTCTGTCTGTTCTTTGGAGCCCGTCGCCGCATCCGCCTAGAGGTGCCCTTCATCGTACTGCCCCGGAGGAGCCCTCCATTGCTCCGCCTGGCTCGTCCTGGAGCCCTTCATTGCACCGCCTGGATCGTCTCTGAGAGCTTCAGCGCTTTGCCCTGCAGGCGCCCTTCATCACGCTGCCTGTCTTTCTTTGGAGCTCTTCATGGCGCCTCCCCGGAGGAGTCCTTCATCGCACAGCCCCGGAGGAGCCCTTCCTCGTGCAGCCCGGCTCTTTGTTTTGAGCTGTTCGTCGTGTCACCTGGCTCTTTTTGGAGCCCTTCATGGTGCCGCCCCCCCGGTAGAGCCCTTCATTGTGCCACCCGGCTTATTTTGGAGCCCTTCACCATGCCCCACAGCTTGTATTGGAGCCCTTCATCGTGCCACAGAGCTCTTTTTTGAGCCCTTCACTACGTGTCCCGGAGGAGCCCTTCCTCGTGCCACCCGGCTCGTTTTGGAGCCCTTCAGCATGTGAAATGGTTCTTTTTGGAGCCCTTCATCAAGCTGCCGGCCTCTTTTTGGAGCCTTTTGTGGCCCCACCCAGCTGTTTTTGGAGCCCTTCATCAAGCTGCCAGCCTCTTTTTGGAGCCTTTTGTGGCCCCACCCAGCTGTTTTTGGAGCCCTTCCCCATGGTGCCCTGGAGGAGCCCTTCATCACGCCGCCCGGCTCTTTTAGGAGCCCTTTGTCACGCTGCCCAGCTCATCTCCGAGACCTTCACTGTGCCATCTGGGAGGAGGCCAGCCTCAGGCCACCGCAGAGGAGCCCTTCATGGTGCCGCCCAGGTTGTCCTGGAGGCCCTTGAGCGCAGCGAGGCAGGGGAGCCCCTTCCCTTGGGCAGCTGGGAGGAGCCCACCCTGGCGGTATGTATAGTTTGGTATGTCTTGTGCTATCTTTTGTATTGCGTTGTCTTTTTAGTCTGGTAGTGTTTGTATTGCATGGTCTGTCTTGTATTTTGTGCAGTATTTTGCATTGTCCTTATGGGATGGTATTTCTCGTGCGGTCTGTTATTGTGCTGTAGTGTGTGTTGTGTGTTGTCTTGTCTGCTTTGGTATGATGGTGTGGTATGGTTTGTAAGTATGGTAGGTGTGGTATTATAATTAGTATTTTTTGTCTGTTGTGTCCTTCATGTGTGGAGTCCTTCATCGTGCCGCCTGTCTGATCGTGGAGGTCATCAGCGTGCCGCCGCGGAGGAGTCCGTCAGTGTGGCAGTGCCCCGGAGCAGGTCTTCCCTGTGCCGTCTGTCTGTTCTTTGGAGCCCGTCGCCGCATCCGCCTAGAGGTGCCCTTCATCGCACTGCCCCGGAGGAGCCCTCCATTGCTCCGCCTGGCTCGTCCTGGAGCCCTTCATTGCACCGCCTGGATCGTCTCTGAGAGCTTCAGCGCTTTGCCCTGCAGGAGCCCTTCATCACGCTGCCTGTCTTTCTTTGGAGCTCTTCATGGCGCCTCCCCGGAGGAGTCCTTCATCGCACAGCCCCGGAGGAGCCCTTCCTCGTGCAGCCCGGCTCTTTGTTTTGAGCTGTTCGTCGTGTCACCTGGCTCTTTTTGGAGCCCTTCATGGTGCCGCCCCCCCGGTAGAGCCCTTCATTGTGCCACCCGGCTTATTTTGGAGCCCTTCACCATGCCCCACAGCTTGTATTGGAGCCCTTCATCGTGCCACAGAGCTCTTTTTTGAGCCCTTCACTACAGTGTCCCGGAGGAGCCCTTCCTCGTGCCACCCGGCTCGTTTTGGAGCCCTTCAGCATGCGAAATGGTTCTTTTTGGAGCCCTTCATCACGCCGCCAGGCTCTTTTTGGAGCCTTTTGTGGCCCCACCCAGCTGTTTTTGGAGCCCTTCCGCATGGTGCCCTGGAGGAGCCTTTCATCACGCCGCCCGGCTCTTTTAGGAGCCCTTTGTCACGCTGCCCAGCTCATCTCCGAGACCTTCACTGTGCCATCTGGGAGGAGGCCAGCCTGAGGCCACCGCAGAGGAGCCCTTCATGGTGCCGCCCAGGTTGTCTTGGAGGCCCTTGAGCGCAGCGAGGCAGGGGAGCCCCTTCCCTTGGGCAGCTGGGAGGAGCCCATCCTGGCGGTATGTATAGTTTGGTATGTCTTGTGCTATCTTTTGTATTGCCTTGTCTTTTTAGTCTGGTAGTGTTTGTATTGCATGGTCTGTCTTGTATTTTGTGCAGTATTTTGCATTGTCCTTATGGGATGGTATTTCTCGTGCGGTCTGTTATTGTGCTGTAGTGTGTGTTGTGTGTTGTCTTGTCTGCTTTGGTATGATGGTGTGGTATGGTTTGTAAGTATGGTAGGTGTGGTATTATAATTAGTATTTTTTGTCTGTTGTGTCCTTCATGTGTGGAGTCCTTCATCGTGCCGCCTGTCTGATCGTGGAGGTCATCAGTGTGCCGCCGCGGAGGAGTCCGTCAGTGTGGCAGCGCCCCGGAGCAGGTCTTCCCTGTGCCGTCTGTCTGTTCTTTGGAGCCCGTCGCCGCATCCGCCTAGAGGTGCCCTTCATCGCACTGCCCCGGAGGAGCCCTCCATTGCTCCGCCTGGCTCGTCCTGGAGCCCTTCATTGCACCGCCTGGATCGTCTCTGAGAGCTTCAGCGCTTTGCCCTGCAGGAGCCCTTCATCACGCTGCCTGTCTTTCTTTGGAGCTCTTCATGGCGCCTCCCCGGAGGAGTCCTTCATCGCACAGCCCCGGAGGAGCCCTTCCTCGTGCAGCCCGGCTCTTTGTTTTGAGCTGTTCGTCGTGTCACCTGGCTCTTTTTGGAGCCCTTCATGGTGCCGCCCCCCCGGTAGAGCCCTTCATTGTGCCACCCGGCTTATTTTGGAGCCCTTCACCATGCCCCACAGCTTGTATTGGAGCCCTTCATCGTGCCACAGAGCTCTTTTTTGAGCCCTTCACTACAGTGTCCCGGAGGAGCCCTTCCTCGTGCCACCCGGCTCGTTTTGGAGCCCTTCAGCATGTGAAATGGTTCTTTTTGGAGCCCTTCATCAAGCTGCCGGCCTCTTTTTGGAGCCTTTTGTGGCCCCACCCAGCTGTTTTTGGAGCCCTTCATCAAGCTGCCAGCCTCTTTTTGGAGCCTTTTGTGGCCCCACCCAGCTGTTTTTGGAGCCCTTCCCCATGGTGCCCTGGAGGAGCCCTTCATCACGCCGCCCGGCTCTTTTAGGAGCCCTTTGTCACGCTGCCCAGCTCATTTCCGAGACCTTCACTGTGCCATCTGGGAGGAGGCCAGCCTCAGGCCACCGCAGAGGAGCCCTTCATGGTGCCGCCCAGGTTGTCTTGGAGGCCCTTGAGCGCAGCGAGGCAGGGGAGCCCCTTCCCTTGGGCAGCTGGGAGGAGCCCACCCTGGCGGTATGTATAGTTTGGTATGTCTTGTGCTATCTTTTGATTTGCGTTGTCTTTTTAGTCTGGTAGTGTTTGTATTGCATGGTCTGTCTTGTATTTTGTGCAGTATTTTGTTTTGTCCTTATGGGATGGTATTTCTCGTGCGGTCTGTTATTGTGCTGTATTGTGTGTTGTGTGTTGTCTTGTCTGCTTTGGTATGATGGTGTGGTATGGTTTGTAAGTATGGTAGGTGTGGTATTATAATTAGTATTTTTTGTCTGTTGTGTCCTTCATGTGTGGAGTCCTTCATCGTGCCGCCTGTCTGATCGTGGAGGTCATCAGCGTGCCGCCGCGGAGGAGTCCGTCAGTGTGGCAGTGCCCCGGAGCAGGTCTTCCCTGTGCCGTCTGTCTGTTCTTTGGAGCCCGTCGCCGCATCCGCCTAGAGGTGCCCTTCATCGCACTGCCCCGGAGGAGCCCTCCATTGCTCCGCCTGGCTCGTCCTGGAGCCCTTCATTGCACCGCCTGGATCGTCTCTGAGAGCTTCAGCGCTTTGCCCTGCAGGAGCCCTTCATCACGCTGCCTGTCTTTCTTTGGAGCTCTTCATGGCGCCTCCCCGGAGGAGTCCTTCATCGCACAGCCCCGGAGGAGCCCTTCCTCGTGCAGCCCGGCTCTTTGTTTTGAGCTGTTCGTCGTGTCACCTGGCTCTTTTTGGAGCCCTTCATGGTGCCGCCCCCCCGGTAGAGCCCTTCATTGTGCCACCCGGCTTATTTTGGAGCCCTTCACCATGCCCCACAGCTTGTATTGGAGCCCTTCATCGTGCCACAGAGCTCTTTTTTGAGCCCTTCACTACAGTGTCCCGGAGGAGCCCTTCCTCGTGCCACCCGGCCCGTTTTGGAGCCCTTCAGCATGCGAAATGGTTCTTTTTGGAGCCCTTCATCACGCTGCCGGCCTCTTTTTGGAGCCTTTTGTGGCCCCACCCAGCTGTTTTTGGAGCCCTTCCCCATGGTGCCCTGGAGGAGCCTTTCATCACGCCGCCCGGCTCTTTTAGGAGCCCTTTGTCACGCTGCCCAGCTCATCTCCGAGACCTTCACTGTGCCATCTGGGAGGAGGCCAGCCTCAGGCCACCGCAGAGGAGCCCTTCATGGTGCCGCCCAGGTTGTCTTGGAGGCCCTTGAGCGCAGCGAGGCAGGGGAGCCCCTTCCCTTGGGCAGCTGGGAGGAGCCCATCCTGGCGGTATGTATAGTTTGGTATGTCTTGTGCTATCTTTTGTATTGCCTTGTCTTTTTAGTCTGGTAGTGTTTGTATTGCATGGTCTGTCTTGTATTTTGTGCAGTATTTTGCATTGTCCTTATGGGATGGTATTTCTCGTGCGGTCTGTTATTGTGCTGTAGTGTGTGTTGTGTGTTGTCTTGTCTGCTTTGGTATGATGGTGTGGTATGGTTTGTAAGTATGGTAGGTGTGGTATTATAATTAGTATTTTTTGTCTGTTGTGTCCTTCATGTGTGGAGTCCTTCATCGTGCCGCCTGTCTGATCGTGGAGGTCATCAGTGTGCCGCCGCGGAGGAGTCCGTCAGTGTGGCAGTGCCCCGGAGCAGGTCTTCCCTGTGCCGTCTGTCTGTTCTTTGGAGCCCGTCGCCGCATCCGCCTAGAGGTGCCCTTCATCGCACTGCCCCGGAGGAGCCCTCCATTGCTCCGCCTGGCTCGTCCTGGAGCCCTTCATTGCACCGCCTGGATCGTCTCTGAGAGCTTCAGCGCTTTGCCCTGCAGGAGCCCTTCATCACGCTGCCTGTCTTTCTTTGGAGCTCTTCATGGCGCCTCCCCGGAGGAGTCCTTCATCGCACAGCCCCGGAGGAGCCCTTCCTCGTGCAGCCCGGCTCTTTGTTTTGAGCTGTTCGTCGTGTCACCTGGCTCTTTTTGGAGCCCTTCATGGTGCCGCCCCCCCGGTAGAGCCCTTCATTGTGCCACGTGGCTTATTTTGGAGCCCTTCACCATGCCCCACAGCTTGTATTGGAGCCCTTCATCGTGCCACAGAGCTCTTTTTTGAGCCCTTCACTACAGTGTCCCGGAGGAGCCCTTCCTCGTGCCACCCGGCTCGTTTTGGAGCCCTTCAGCATGCGAAATGGTTCTTTTTGGAGCCCTTCATCAAGCTGCCGGCCTCTTTTTGGAGCCTTTTGTGGCCCCACCCAGCTGTTTTTGGAGCCCTTCATCATGCCGCCCGGCTCTTTTAGGAGCCCTTTGTCACGCTGCCCAGCTCATCTCCGAGACCTTCACTGTGCCATCTGGGAGGAGGCCAGCCTCAGGCCACCGCAGAGGAGCCCTTCATGGTGCCGCCCAGGTGGTCCTGGAGGCCCTTGAGCGCAGCGAGGCAGGGGAGCCCCTTCCCTTGGGCAGCTGGGAGGAGCCCATCCTGGCGGTATGTATAGTTTGGTATGTCTTGTGCTATCTTTAGATTTGCGTTGTCTTTTTAGTCTGGTAGTGTTTGTATTGCATGGTCTGTCTTGTATTTTGTGCAGTATTTTGCATTGTCCTTATGGGATGGTATTTCTCGTGCGGTCTGTTATTGTGCTGTAGTGTGTGTTGTCTTGTCTGCTTTGGTATGATGGTGTGGTATGGTTTGTAAGTATGGTAGGTGTGGTATTATAATTAGTATTTTTTGTCTGTTGTGTCCTTCATGTGTGGAGTCCTTCATCGTGCCGCCTGTCTGATCGTGGAGGTCATCAGCGTGCCGCCGCGGAGGAGTCCGTCAGTGTGGCAGCGCCCCGGAGCAGGTCTTCCCTGTGCCGTCTGTCTGTTCTTTGGAGCCCGTCGCCGCATCCGCCTAGAGGTGCCCTTCATCGCACTGCCCCGGAGGAGCCCTCCATTGCTCCGCCTGGCTCGTCCTGGAGCCCTTCATTGCACCGCCTGGATCGTCTCTGAGAGCTTCAGCGCTTTGCCCTGCAGGCGCCCTTCATCACGCTGCCTGTCTTTCTTTGGAGCTCTTCATGGCGCCTCCCCGGAGGAGTCCTTCATCGCACAGCCCCGGAGGAGCCCTTCCTCGTGCAGCCCGGCTCTTTGTTTTGAGCTGTTCGTCGTGTCACCTGGCTCTTTTTGGAGCCCTTCATGGTGCCGCCCCCCCGGTAGAGCCCTTCATTGTGCCACCCGGCTTATTTTGGAGCCCTTCACCATGCCCCACAGCTTGTATTGGAGCCCTTCATCGTGCCACAGAGCTCTTTTTTGAGCCCTTCACTACAGTGTCCCGGAGGAGCCCTTCCTCGTGCCACCCGGCTCGTTTTGGAGCCCTTCAGCATGCGAAATGGTTCTTTTTGGAGCCCTTCATCAAGCTGCCGGCCTCTTTTTGGAGCCTTTTGTGGCCCCACCCAGCTGTTTTTGGAGCCCTTCTGCATGGTGCCCTGGAGGAGCCTTTCATCACGCCGCCCGGCTCTTTTAGGAGCCCTTTGTCACGCTGCCCAGCTCATCTCCGAGACCTTCACTGTGCCATCTGGGAGGAGGCCAGCCTCAGGCCACCGCAGAGGAGCCCTTCATGGTGCCGCCCAGGTGGTCCTGGAGGCCCTTGAGCGCAGCGAGGCAGGGGAGCCCCTTCCCTTGGGCAGCTGGGAGGAGCCCATCCTGGCGGTATGTATAGTTTGGTATGTCTTGTGCTATCTTTTGTATTGCCTTGTCTTTTTAGTCTGGTAGTGTTTGTATTGCATGGTCTGTCTTGTATTTTGTGCAGTATTTTGCATTGTCCTTATGGGATGGTATTTCTCGTGCGGTCTGTTATTGTGCTGTATTGTGTGTTGTGTGTTGTCTTGTCTGCTTTGGTATGATGGTGTGGTATGGTTTGTAAGTATGGTAGGTGTGGTATTATAATTAGTATTTTTTGTCTGTTGTGTCCTTCATGTGTGGAGTCCTTCATCGTGCCGCCTGTCTGATCGTGGAGGTCATCAGTGTGCCGCCGCGGAGGAGTCCGTCAGTGTGGCAGTGCCCCGGAGCAGGTCTTCCCTGTGCCGTCTGTCTGTTCTTTGGAGCCCGTCGCCGCATCCGCCTAGAGGTGCCCTTCATCGCACTGCCCCGGAGGAGCCCTCCATTGCTCCGCCTGGCTCGTCCTGGAGCCCTTCATTGCACCGCCTGGATCGTCTCTGAGAGCTTCAGCGCTTTGCCCTGCAGGAGCCCTTCATCACGCTGCCTGTCTTTCTTTGGAGCTCTTCATGGCGCCTCCCCAGAGGAGTCCTTCATCACACAGCCCCGGAGGAGCCCTTCCTCGTGCAGCCCGGCTCTTTGTTTTGAGCTGTTCGTCGTGTCACCTGGCTCTTTTTGGAGCCCTTCATGGTGCCGCCCCCCCGGTAGAGCCCTTCATTGTGCCACCCGGCTTATTTTGGAGCCCTTCACCATGCCCCACAGCTTGTATTGGAGCCCTTCATCGTGCCACAGAGCTCTTTTTTGAGCCCTTCACTACAGTGTCCCGGAGGAGCCCTTCCTCGTGCCACCCGGCTCGTTTTGGAGCCCTTCAGCATGCGAAATGGTTCTTTTTGGAGCCCTTCATCAAGCTGCCGCAGCTCTTTTTGGAGCCTTTTGTGGCCCCACCCAGCTGTTTTTGGAGCCCTTCATCATGCCGCCCGGCTCTTTTAGGAGCCCTTTGTCACGCTGCCCAGCTCATCTCCGAGACCTTCACTGTGCCATCTGGGAGGAGGCCAGCCTCAGGCCACCGCAGAGGAGCCCTTCATGGTGCCGCCCAGATGGTCTTGGAGGCCCTTGAGCGCAGCGAGGCAGGGGAGCCCCTTCCCTTGGGCAGCTGGGAGGAGCCCATCCTGGCGGTATGTATAGTTTGGTATGTCTTGTGCTATCTTTTGTATTGCGTTGTCTTTTTAGTCTGGTAGTGTTTGTATTGCATGGTCTGTCTTGTATTTTGTGCAGTATTTTGCATTGTCCTTATGGGATGGTATTTCTCGTGCGGTCTGTTATTGTGCTGTAGTGTGTGTTGTCTTGTCTGCTTTGGTATGATGGTGTGGTATGGTTTGTAAGTATGGTAGGTGTGGTATTATAATTAGTATTTTTTGTCTGTTGTGTCCTTCATGTGTGGAGTCCTTCATCGTGCCGCCTGTCTGATCGTGGAGGTCATCAGCGTGCCGCCGCGGAGGAGTCCGTCAGTGTGGCAGTGCCCCGGAGCAGGTCTTCCCTGTGCCGTCTGTCTGTTCTTTGGAGCCCGTCGCCGCATCCGCCTAGAGGTGCCCTTCATCGCACTGCCCCGGAGGAGCCCTCCATTGCTCCGCCTGGCTCGTCCTGGAGCCCTTCATTGCACCGCCTGGATCGTCTCTGAGAGCTTCAGCGCTTTGCCCTGCAGGAGCCCTTCATCACGCTGCCTGTCTTTCTTTGGAGCTCTTCATGGCGCCTCCCCAGAGGAGTCCTTCATCACACAGCCCCGGAGGAGCCCTTCCTCGTGCAGCCCGGCTCTTTGTTTTGAGCTGTTCGTCGTGTCACCTGGCTCTTTTTGGAGCCCTTCATGGTGCCGCCCCCCCGGTAGAGCCCTTCATTGTGCCACCCGGCTTATTTTGGAGCCCTTCACCATGCCCCACAGCTTGTATTGGAGCCCTTCATCGTGCCACAGAGCTCTTTTTTGAGCCCTTCACTACAGTGTCCCGGAGGAGCCCTTCCTCGTGCCACCCGGCTCGTTTTGGAGCCCTTCAGCATGCGAAATGGTTCTTTTTGGAGCCCTTCATCAAGCTGCCGGCCTCTTTTTGGAGCCTTTTGTGGCCCCACCCAGCTGTTTTTGGAGCCCTTCCCCATGGTGCCCTGGAGGAGCCTTTCATCACGCCGCCAGGCTCTTTTTGGAGCCTTTTGTGGCCCCACCCAGCTGGTTTTGGAGCCCTTCCGCATGGTGCCCTGGAGGAGCCTTTCCTCAAGCCGCCAGGCCCGGCTCGTTTTGGAGCCCTTCAGCATGCGAAATGGTTCTTTTTGGAGCCTTTCCTCAAGCCGCCAGGCTCTTTTTGGAGCCTTTTGTGGCACCGCCCAGCTGGTTTTGGAGCCCTTCCCCATGCTGCCCTGGAGGAGCCCTTCATCACGCCGCCCGGCTCTTTTAGGAGCCCTTTGTCACGCTGCCCAGCTCATCTCCGAGACCTTCACTGTGCCATCTGGGAGGAGGCCAGCCTCAGGCCACCGCAGAGGAGCCCTTCATGGTGCCGCCCAGGTTGTCTTGGAGGCCCTTGAGCGCAGCGAGGCAGGGGAGCCCCTTCCCTTGGGCAGCTGGGAGGAGCCCACCCTGGCGGTATGTATAGTTTGGTATGTCTTGTGCTATCTTTTGTATTGCGTTGTCTTTTTAGTCTGGTAGTGTTTGTATTGCATGGTCTGTCTTGTATTTTGTGCAGTATTTTGCATTGTCCTTATGGGATGGTATTTCTCGTGCGGTCTGTTATTGTGCTGTAGTGTGTGTTGTGTGTTGTCTTGTCTGCTTTGGTATGATGGTGTGGTATGGTTTGTAAGTATGGTAGGTGTGGTATTATAATTAGTATTTTTTGTCTGTTGTGTCCTTCATGTGTGGAGTCCTTCATCGTGCCACCTGTCTGATCGTGGAGGTCATCAGCGTGCCGCCGCGGAGGAGTCCGTCAGTGTGGCAGTGCCCCGGAGCAGGTCTTCCCTGTGCCGTCTGTCTGTTCTTTGGAGCCCGTCGCCGCATCCGCCTAGAGGTGCCCTTCATCGCACTGCCCCGGAGGAGCCCTCCATTGCTCCGCCTGGCTCGTCCTGGAGCCCTTCATTGCACCGCCTGGATCGTCTCTGAGAGCTTCAGCGCTTTGCCCTGCAGGAGCCCTTCATCACGCTGCCTGTCTTTCTTTGGAGCTCTTCATGGCGCCTCCCCGGAGGAGTCCTTCATCGCACAGCCCCGGAGGAGCCCTTCCTCGTGCAGCCCGGCTCTTTGTTTTGAGCTGTTCGTCGTGTCACCTGGCTCTTTTTGGAGCCCTTCATGGTGCCGCCCCCCCGGTAGAGCCCTTCATTGTGCCACCCGGCTTATTTTGGAGCCCTTCACCATGCCCCACAGCTTGTATTGGAGCCCTTCATCGTGCCACAGAGCTCTTTTTTGAGCCCTTCACTACAGTGTCCCGGAGGAGCCCTTCCTCGTGCCACCCGGCTCGTTTTGGAGCCCTTCAGCATGCGAAATGGTTCTTTTTGGAGCCCTTCATCAAGCTGCCGGCCTCTTTTTGGAGCCTTTTGTGGCCCCACCCAGCTGTTTTTGGAGCCCTTCCGCATGGTGCCCTGGAGGAGCCTTTCATCACGCCGCCCGGCTCTTTTAGGAGCCCTTTGTCACGCTGCCCAGCTCATCTCCGAGACCTTCACTGTGCCATCTGGGAGGAGGCCAGCCTCAGGCCACCGCAGAGGAGCCCTTCATGGTGCCGCCCAGGTTGTCTTGGAGGCCCTTGAGCGCAGCGAGGCAGGGGAGCCCCTTCCCTTGGGCAGCTGGGAGGAGCCCATCCTGGCGGTATGTATAGTTTGGTATGTCTTGTGCTATCTTTTGATTTGCGTTGTCTTTTTAGTCTGGTAGTGTTTGTATTGCATGGTCTGTCTTGTATTTTGTGCAGTATTTTGCATTGTCCTTATGGGATGGTATTTCTCGTGCGGTCTGTTATTGTGCTGTAGTGTGTGTTGTGTGTTGTCTTGTCTGCTTTGGTATGATGGTGTGGTATGGTTTGTAAGTATGGTAGGTGTGGTATTATAATTAGTATTTTTTGTCTGTTGTGTCCTTCATGTGTGGAGTCCTTCATCGTGCCGCCTGTCTGATCGTGGAGGTCATCAGCGTGCCGCCGCGGAGGAGTCCGTCAGTGTGGCAGCGCCCCGGAGCAGGTCTTCCCTGTGCCGTCTGTCTGTTCTTTGGAGCCCGTCGCCGCATCCGCCTAGAGGTGCCCTTCATCGCACTGCCCCGGAGGAGCCCTCCATTGCTCCGCCTGGCTCGTCCTGGAGCCCTTCATTGCACCGCCTGGATCGTCTCTGAGAGCTTCAGCGCTTTGCCCTGCAGGAGCCCTTCATCACGCTGCCTGTCTTTCTTTGGAGCTCTTCATGGCGCCTCCCCGGAGGAGTCCTTCATCGCACAGCCCCGGAGGAGCCCTTCCTCGTGCAGCCCGGCTCTTTGTTTTGAGCTGTTCGTCGTGTCACCTGGCTCTTTTTGGAGCCCTTCATGGTGCCGCCCCCCCCGGTAGAGCCCTTCATTGTGCCACCCGGCTTATTTTGGAGCCTTTACCATGCCCCACAGCTTGTATTGGAGCCCTTCATCGTGCCACAGAGCTCTTTTTTGAGCCCTTCACTACAGTGTCCCGGAGGAGCCCTTCCTCGTGCCACCCGGCTCGTTTTGGAGCCCTTCAGCATGTGAAATGGTTCTTTTTGGAGCCCTTCATCAAGCTGCCGGCCTCTTTTTGGAGCCTTTTGTGGCCCCACCCAGCTGTTTTTGGAGCCCTTCCCCATGGTGCCCTGGAGGAGCCCTTCATCACGCCGCCCGGCTCTTTTAGGAGCCCTTTGTCACGCTGCCCAGCTCATCTCCGAGACCTTCACTGTGCCATCTGGGAGGAGGCCAGCCTCAGGCCACCGCAGAGGAGCCCTTCATGGTGCCGCCCAGGTTGTCTTGGAGGCCCTTGAGCGCAGCGAGGCAGGGGAGCCCCTTCCCTTGGGCAGCTGGGAGGAGCCCATCCTGGCGGTATGTATAGTTTGGTATGTCTTGTGCTATCTTTTGTATTGCCTTGTCTTTTTAGTCTGGTAGTGTTTGTATTGCATGGTCTGTCTTGTATTTTGTGCAGTATTTTGCATTGTCCTTATGGGATGGTATTTCTCGTGCGGTCTGTTATTGTGCTGTAGTGTGTGTTGTGTGTTGTCTTGTCTGCTTTGGTATGATGGTGTGGTATGGTTTGTAAGTATGGTAGGTGTGGTATTATAATTAGTATTTTTTGTCTGTTGTGTCCTTCATGTGTGGAGTCCTTCATCGTGCCGCCTGTCTGATCGTGGAGGTCATCAGCGTGCCGCCGCGGAGGAGTCCGTCAGTGTGGCAGCGCCCCGGAGCAGGTCTTCCCTGTGCCGTCTGTCTGTTCTTTGGAGCCCGTCGCCGCATCCGCCTAGAGGTGCCCTTCATCGCACTGCCCCGGAGGAGCCCTCCATTGCTCCGCCTGGCTCGTCCTGGAGCCCTTCATTGCACCGCCTGGATCGTCTCTGAGAGCTTCAGCGCTTTGCCCTGCAGGAGCCCTTCATCACGCTGCCTGTCTTTCTTTGGAGCTCTTCATGGCGCCTCTCCGGAGGAGCTCTTCATTGTGCCACACGGCTCTCTTTGGAGCCCTTTATCACGCTGCCAGGCTCTTTTTGGGGTCCTGTGTGGCGCCGCCCAGCTGTTTTTGGAGTCCTTCACCACACTGGCCTGGAAGAGCCCTTCGTCACGTCACCCCCCTCTTCTTGGAGCCCTTCACCACGCCGCCCATATTGTCTTGGAGCCCTTCATCTCACCGCACCAAAGTAGCCCATCATCACGGTCTGTATGGTTGGGTCTGTAGTGTGTTCTGTTTTCTGTTGTACTTTGTATCTTGTTGTTGTATTGTCTTGTGTAGTAAGGAATGTATTGTATTGTATCTACTGTATCCTTTTGTATCACATGTATGCTATTGTACTGTATGGTATGTATGATAATTTTTGATGTATGTAGTGTATCATATGTTATATTTTATGTGTTGTATTTATTGTATTTTATTTCGTACTGTATTCTTTGGTACGTATTGGCTGGGGGTGTGTTGCGTTTCATGTGTTGCGTTTCATGTGTTGCGTTTCATGTGTTGCGTTTCATGTGTTGCGTTTCATGTGTTGCATTTTTTTGTACTGTTGTGCATTGTCTGTAGTGTATGTAATGCATTGTATGGTATTTCTCATCTGGTATGTGTTGTAGAGACTGTAGGTATTGTTGGCATGGTATATTTTCTGGTATCGAGTTCTGTTGCGTCGTATGGAATGGTACTTAGAGTATTGTCTGTAATGTATTGTGTGTAATGTATTGTACTGTATTGTGTTTTTTCTTATGTATTTTATGTCTTGTATGGTATGTATGGTACTGTAGGTATCGTCGTAGGTATTGTATCGTACTGTAGGTATTGTATTTTGTATTGTATTGTCTGTATTGTACTGTACTATGTCTTGTATTTTCTGTTTTATATGTGTTGTAAGTGTTGTATTATATTGTATGCATTGAGTCTTATGTGTTGCTTTGGGTGGTGTGGTATTGCCTGTACGGTATTGTACTGTAGTTTGTATCGTGTACTGTAGTTTGTGTTGTATTGTGTATTGCATGTATTTTATGGTATGGTATTGAATTGCCTGCATTGTATTGCACGTATCGAATTTTGCTTTGCATTGTGTGCCTTGTACTGCATTTGGTATTGTGTGTATTTTATTTTGTATTGCATGTTTTTAGTGCCTTGTACTGCATTTGTTATTGTGTGTATTTTATTTTGTATTGCATGTTTTTATTGCCTTGTATTTCTTTCACTTTGTATTGCTGTGTATTGCACTTGACTGCATTTTTTGCATTGTATTGTATGTATTGTCCTGGAAGTAATGTGTGTCATGATTGGTATGGTATGGATTGTAATGATGGCAGTGTATGTAGTGTATGTTTTGTGTTGTATTTTTTATTGCGTCTTTTGTATTGCAGCATATGTATTTTGTGTAGTGTATAGTGTCTATTGTACGGTCTGTATTGTGGTCTATTGCATGTTATGTATTTATAGTATGTATGTATTGTATTCTATGTATTTTATGATATTTTACATGTAGTACGCTATGTGTTGCATTTTATGCGTTGTGTTTTATTGCTAGTGCTGCGTTGTATTGTATGGTAGGGTATGTATTGATTAGTGCATTGTCCGTGTGGTATTTACTGTATGTCCTGTATGGTATCTCATGGTATGCATTGTATTGTGTTGCATGGTCTGTCTTGGGAGGTACATGTTTTCCGCTATGTACTGAATGGTAGGGGAGGTCTTGTATGGTATAGCATTGATTGTATGCGTTGCATGGTGTGGTAGCCTATTTATTGTATTTCCTATATTGTATTAACTCAGTGTATGTTCTTGTTTAGCTTGCGTTGTGTATGGTATTTGTTTTGTTGTATGCATGGTATTGTAGGTATTGTATAGTGTGGTATGTATGGTCTTCTACATATTGTATGTATTGTATTTTGTCTGCTCTTTTGTAATGTATGTTATGTGTTGTGTTGTAGGTATTGTACTGTATTCTACTGTATGTGTTGTATGACATTGTATTGCATTGTATGTATTCTACGGTACTATGGCGTGTTCTGTATTATACTGTGGTTTGTTTTGTATTACGCATTCTAATTTGTATGGTATTTACCATCTTGTATGTATCGTGTGGTATTGTAAGTGTGGTGTTTTGCGCATATCGTATTCCGTATTGCATTGTTTTATTGCCTTCTATGTATTCCGCTTGGTGTTTTATTTTATGTTTTGTATGGTATTTATTGTATTGTCTGTGTTATGTTTCTGTATTGTAACGTCTTGTACTTTGCTTTGTGTTGAACTGTAGTATCATCCAGTATTTTGTGCAAGTGTATATCGAGTCTGTATTTTATTCTCTTGTGTATTTGTTGGTATTAAGTTGGTGGAATGACTCCCACAAGGGGAATTGTGGGATGGTGGGCTAGAGGTGGTATTGTATATATTGTATTTTGTAATGTATTGTATTTTCTGGTATGGTAGTGTTTGGATTAGAATGTATGTATTGTATTTGGCATAGTATTTTGTATTGTAATGATGGTATGGTATTTCTTGCATGTGTTGTGTTACCTTGTATCTATTCTGTTGCATGTTGAGTTTTCTTGTATTGTCCTTCATGTCTGGAGCCCTTCGTTGTGCCACGCAGCTCTTTTTGGAGCCCTTCATCATGCCACCTGGCTCTTTTTGGAGGCCTTCAGCATACTGCCCCGGCGGAACCCTTCTTTGTGCCACCGGCTCCTTTTGGAGCCCTTCCCCGTGGCACACGGCCCTTTTTGGAGCCCTGCATCACACCGCCAGGCTCTTTTTAGAGCCTTTTGTGGCACCGGCCGGCTGTACTACGAGCCCTTCACCATGCCTCCTCCCCAGAAGAGCCCTTCATTGTTCCAGACGGCTGTTTTTTGAGCCCTTCACTATTGCGCCCCCGAGGAGCCCTTCTTTGTTCCACCCGGCTCCTTTTGGAGCCCTTCAGTGTTCCACACGGCTCTTTTTGGAGCCCTTCACCATGCTGCCAGGCTCTTTTGGGAGCCTTTTGTGGTGCTGCCCAGCTGTATTTGGAGCCCTTCACCATGCCACCCGGCTCTTTTTGGAGCCCTTCGTCACGCTGCCCAGCTCATCTCCGAGACTTTCACTGTGCCATCTGGGAGGAGGCCAGCCTCACGCCACCCCGGAGGAGACCTTCATCGCGCTGTCCAGCTTGTCTTCATGTCCCTCATGTTGCCCTGCCAGAGGAACCCATGGTTGTGCTGCCCCAGGGGAGTTCTTCATGGTGCCGCCCAGATGGTCCTGGAGCCCCTTTGAGTGCAGCGAGCCAGAGGAGCCCCTTCCCTTGGGTAGCTGGGAGGAGCCCATCCTGGCGGTATGTATAGTTTGGTATGTCTTGTGCTATCTTTTGTATTGCCTTGTCTTTTTAGTCTGGTAGTGTTTGTATTGCATGGTCTGTCTTGTATTTTGTGCAGTATTTTGCATTGTCCTTATGGGATGGTATTTCTTCTGCGATCAGTTATTGTGCTGTAGTGTGTGTTGTCTTGTCTGGTTTGGTATGATGGTGTGGTATGGTTTGTAAGTATGGTAGGTGTGGTATTATAATTAGTATTTTTTGTCTGTTGTGTCCTTCATGTGTGGAGTCCTTCATCGTGCTGTCTGGGTGATCTTGGAGCTTGTCAGCTCTTCACCATGCCACTCCAGAGGAGCCCTTCATCGTGCCCTCCACCTATTTTTCAAGCCCTTCTTCACGCTGCCGAGATCATCTTGGAGGCTGTGGGGAGGTAACGGAAGATCGGCAAAGATGACCGTAATCACACTCAAGTGACTGTACATGGGGTGCTGGAAAACACATATATTACACTACTTGTTGCTTAGTCTTATGTGTTAGAGAAGTAGAACTCCTGCATTTGAACAATGTGATGGTCTCAGGCGTACCTTATCAAACACGCCCGAGATTCCTTTCCTACTGTTGGAGAAGATCAAAGCACAGTGAAAAACTATGCCTGCCTGAATCCTTGAAATACAGGCGACAACAGCAAGTCTGAGCTCTAGCTCTCTTACTCTCTTGCTAACAGGGACTCTTGCGCTCATAAGGACTCTCTCTTGCTCCATGTCCCCTGCTTGCATGCCTCTGCCTGGGTTCTGTTTCGGAGATTCCTTGATCCGCGAGGTATCAAGATTAAATTTGTTCTTTGCTTTTCATATGAGGTTTTGTGGTTGTTCCTGTGTCCTGCCTCCATCGGCTTACACAGAGACCTTCAGTGCTCTCCCCTGGAGTCGTCCTTCAGTGCACTGCCCCAGAGGAGCCCTTCACTGCGCCACCTGGCTTGTCTCGGAGCTCATCACCACACTGCCCCCAAGGAGCCGTTATCCGTGCCACCCAGGAGGACCCAGTCACAAAAAGAAGGGTCCATCTCTTTAATATGCACTCCACTCCCAAGCTTGGATCCTTTCCAAAGCCATTGTCTTAAGTATCCTACAAGCCTGTTAAGAGAGATACAAAGAGAAACCCAAACACAAATTAAATTAGAAGTGTTATTCACAAAGACAATAAGGAGCCAAGCAGAGCTATTGCTCGCTAACAGTCCCCTGGGGGCAGGAGGAGCCCTGCAGTCTGCACTCCAGCACACCACTGTAAATCCAGCCCTGATCCAGGTATTGTGACCGAATGCAGGGTTTGGTTCAAGGAGTCCAGCTTTCTCCTAACCGAAAAGATCAATTAATTCCATTCATGTGCAGGAGATCAAAGTTATTGGATCATAGAAGTGACGGTGTCCTTAACAAGTCCTTTGTGTCATCTGAACTCGAGGCTGGGGAGCCCTGTTTCTTCACAGAGACAAAGGTACCTCTGGGTGCAGAGGAACAGTTTATTCATTAAGTATCACTTGTGGCCCCCCTCGACTTTGTTCTGGCAGGACTGTCATGGCACTGAGACCTCACAAATTGTTTCCATCTGACAGACAGTCACACGAGGCTGGGTTCGATGTGGTGGACTCTTCCTGGTGCAAGTGAGAGCTACGCTTAGTGCTGACGTAGTACACAGGTATATCCTGCACACACAAGGCTCCAGACTAAAAAATAAAGCTGAAGTGCCCAATCTGTTGGAAATCCTGCACTGCTTCCAGTGGGAACAACAGGAGCCTCATATTTACTAATTCATCTTCCCTTACATGACTTTGTCAAAATAACAGGAAATCTTATTCTTTCCATAAATTTCTGTTAGCCCAAGACTTTTAATGGTGGCGTTTGCAGCTGTGTCCTGTGATGTCTTGAGAGCGTGTGATGCTGCCAAGATCACCAAGGAATGCTTTGGCCTCCAGCACAAAGCTGTTACCCTGGCTCCTGCCTTCCTTTCCAGGCTTCAGTTAAAGCATCCCTTCATCTTTGCAGCCGGTGCGCAAACAATTGCAGTCCTTTCTAGGAAGCGTGAGGATCTCATCACTGATAGTCCTTATGTTTCAGTGCATGTAGCTCTTTTCCTTTCTTCCCAGCTCGTGGTGTCCATGCAGTTGTTCTTCCTCCAGACAGCTTTGGACTGTTATACATTGACCCCACGTGTCTGTGCCAGGCTCTGTAGCATCCCCTAATCTCGCCCAATGTGAACAGTACAGCTTGGAGAGAGAAAATCCGTGGTAAGTAAATCCTCCCAATATAGAAGCTGGGAAAAGATAGCCGGGAAAATCTGTTCCTGTCATAACAAAGACAAGATAGGTGGGGAAAGAGGCCAGGCGCTAGAGAAACGTAGTAGACATACTGGGGTAGCCCAAAGCAATTCTGCAGGCACAAGCTTTTCTTTTTTTCCCCTGTTGCAAGTCATACACACTTGCCCTGAAAGTAGAGCGGATACCCCAGTCAGAGTGGCTGCAACTCCCTGTGTAAGGAGCCCAAACAAAACAGCATCCGTTAAATGTGCAATGATACTGAAAGGCACGTGGTCCTTCTCTGCTGTGTTTCACTTTTGAAGTCCAGTGCCAGCCATGAGGGCTTCTCCCACATAAGCCCTTCAGCCTTGTCTAACACTGTCTTCTTATGGAAAACGGCTTCTAGCAGCAAGTTAAATGTCAGTTGTCTTGGAGTTTGAGAGGAGAGGAGGGTTTGTACTTTAAGTTCTCTAGTCTCAGTCTCCCCACATGCCAGGTTTTCCAAGAAATGTGAGACAGGAATGTAAATCTGGAGCTCAATGCCTTGAGGACTGTGAGTGTGGGCAGGATAAGTTTTTAGGAGTTGACTCTTGTGACATTTAGTATCCTGGACCCCTCAGTCTTCTTGCGTCATGGTTTAGTAGATCTGTTACTGGGCTTGGAAATGCTCAAGGCTTGCAGTTTTAAACTGTTTGTGTTTTCCAGGCCTATTCCTACACCTCATAAATGTAGTCTCCTTTTTCTTTTCCCCTCTTTCCCACTGGTCGCAATCTCCTTGCCCAGCCAGTCCCAATGTCTCCACCTGATGATCCGTTTTCTCTTTTGCCATGCCACATAGCTTCCAGTCCCAGCCCTACCCAAACACTGCCACGTTCTTGCTGTCTGCCAAGATATGAGACCCCGATCCTTCTCCCCTTCAATAGCTTTTATCCTCCTTGCAGCGTGGTAGTTTGCAGAAGGAGGACACACACAACAGACAGGTACAATTTTGGCATTTCTTTTGCCATATTCTGGTCCATCTACAGCAGTCCAGAACTGCCACAAGTCTGGTCCATGGCATTTAAGGCGCTTCTCCCCAAGGAGTCCAGTTTACCCAACATAGCCATGGAAGTTCCCTGCTGCAGTTGGTGGATAGGCAGATCCTCAGATCTTCCGGGAACGATCAAGTCTGCATAAGCTGGGCATCTATTTCTCTGTTTAAGACTGGGAGGACCCAATAAGAAATATGAGGTGTCTTCATCCATTTGGCATCCTTTCTGCTTCTCCCTTTTTGGAGGACAAGCATTTAATGGTTTAGTACATTTCAGGCAAAGTAGAGCCAAGTATCTGTGTGTTCCGTTTGCTGGGTGAGTACATTCTGCCAGAGACTGGTATTTAAAACCTGAATAGCGATACCACCACACAAGATGAAATTTGTCATGCTCTGATCGTGGCTTCTCTGAGGGACCTAGGCAGAGTTGAGAAGCCTGAAATAAAGCACAGCAGAACTGCAGGTGGGAGAGAGGTGCTCCATAGGGGAGCACTAATGAGCAGCAACAGGCAGCTAAAATTCTGTAATAAGGAAATATCCTGTCTGTGTAGTAAAGCACCTCTGCATTTAGGTGCCTGAAAGGTTAAGCAATCCTGAAAGGTAAGTGGGAATAGATTAGTGTGCAGATCTTAGTGGATTTAGGGTATCTGAGTTGCAACTTCAAGTAGTGTTTAGACAGACCAGATTCCCTTCTTTGTGCTCTTGGATTGATCCCCTCAAGGTTATTATTCTTGGCCATGTTTTCCAATATGAGTGTTGGATGAGAGAGGAGCCTTTTGTGTATGGACTGTTTCTCTCAGCTTATGTCTGAGGGAGTGAAATTATGATTTGTGACTTGAGAACAACATCAGTCTATCAGGTAAACTACTGCAAAGTTGTCGTGCTCTGCCTTAAATGAAATTACTTGCTCAGATCAAATTCCTTGCCACTACATAATGCTTTTTATTTCTCAATAAATGCTGGTTCAGGCAGGATTAAATGTTATGTATTGTAAGACAGCCTTTTCAGAAAGCTGTGAAATAGAAGAACATATGCTGCTCCCCTTCTTTGAGATTTGCTTGAGTCGTGATGCCGACAGAGGCTGCTTTGCCAGCATACATAAATTTTGATCCTGGAGAAAGGTACCCATCTATTTGACAGCTGTGAGGAATGAAATCCTCTATTTACCAACACAGGAACAGTGGAAACGCTTTTCTCCTACTGTTCTACCCCTCATTTGGAGGGACCAATTTTAGTTAGAAGTCCAAAAAGTCTGAGCTACTCACTCCTTGTTTTTCTGCTAGAGTTGCCCACAGCTTTGTAATCTCAGCTGGATGGAAATCAGCAGCTGCTGAGATGTAGGTCACATCTGAATGGGTGTAAGCAGTAAGCACGGCTGGGTAGCTCAGGGCTTTCCAGTGGGATGGGGAGATTTATGCATGGGGTATAAGAAGTTTTATAGTCTCTTAAAGGTGGCTCTGCTGCACGTTGAAGGCTTTTGTCCAGCGCTTTGTGGGACAGAGGTAGGTCTGTTCCACGGCACAGACATTCTCACTAGGAGTTTCGACCAGACTTGCTGAGAATAGATGAAGGGTTTTGCCTGAGGAATATTTTCTCGGGATCACTGATGGGCTGTAAGGAAATGTAAGGATCTCAGGGTTATTTTACGATACAACCCAGTGGAGTTTGAGTTTTCTAGCCGGGATGGGACTTGGTGAGCAGTTGTCCTGTGAGCTACAGGGGAGTTTGGTTTTGCTGCGTAAAACCCTACATTTTCTGCTGCCTCTCACTAGAGAAGGCCTGTTCACAACTATTTCAGCAGGTCTTTCATAATGTTCAGGGGGGAGGATTTTTATCTATGCACTGTCAAGGACTTATTGCAACATGAACTTTCTCTGATGCTGCTAATTCCTTCTCTCGCTTAGGAGGAAGTAGGGGACTTGATTTTCTGAGATTGTACTCGCTCAGTTTGTAAATACTACACTGACGTGCAACAGTGTGCTACAAATTGTAGCAATGTTCTGTGACTACTGGGATTTAAAATAGGAGAAGAATGGTATTTTTAAGCTTGTTCAGCAAAAGAAGAAATTGCAAAGCTTCACTTGAAGCATAATGCCCCCAACTCATGTTGGCAAGAGTTGGGAATGTAAAAGGGACGATTGTCACCACCAAGAAGGCAATAATGAGAGAAGCTGCTTCTTGGGCAATGGGAGCTGATACTGGCAGCCTGCAGAGGGACTGAATGTCCTGTTTAAGTGGACTCAAGGAGGGAGAGGGGGGAGGGAGGCTGGTTCCTCATTTCTTCTGACTGTAAAAAAAAGTTCTTGTACCATCAATGCACTATCGGTCTAAACCACTGCTTGCTAAGATATATTTGTTTTCTTCCTGAGATCTGTTTGCTTCTTTCCTATCTCTCCTGCCAGAGCTGGAAAATTACTTGAAGTTATTTCTTGGCATAGGAAAACACCTGCTTAAATTCCTTTTGCTCCAGAGTGGGATTAATGTTGCATTTGTTTATCTCCTCGTGGGTTATTCTCCCCCACAGGAAGGGTATGGCTGGTACATTAATTTGGAGAGATGAGTCAAGTGCAATGGGGACTAGGTAGGAAGTATTCTCTAAGCCCTGACAGGGGTGTTTACAGTGGAGATGATTGCATTTCTGAATTTCCCAGGCAAGGAGGGATAGGAGGTTGATAGGTTCTGGAGAGAGGACTATGGTGAGCTCAGGGAAAGAAAACAGCGTAGCTGTATTTGGTTTTCAAAGGCTGAGGGTGAGAGCGCAGCCTGCGGTCTTCCACCTTTGAATAAAACTGCTCAATTTCGCCCAGTCTTCTTTTTCAGAGAGATTGTAGTTGACACTGTCTCTCTCTGTCAAATCAAAGGCACTTTCTGTGCATAACAATTCTCCAGGGCTCTACAGGAATGCTGGCTGACCCAGCTGGAATATTTATTAATGATGTGGTTGTAGGGAACTGCCCGGTCATGTGACCAGAGACTGGGAGATTCGATCCCAGGATGTCACCCCAAGCATCCTAGTACTTGTATCGGCAAGACCAGTGTGCATCCAAAGTTTCCGTTCTCTCTTACGAAATCTTTATTCTAGTTACTTGAGAACCTTTGCCCCTGTGTGCTTACTTGTCGAACAGACTTCTGTATTACATTTTACTGCATTTAAAAGAGCATTTTGAGTGTCCAATTAAACAGGAAAATCCATGCTCAACAGATTTGTTAAGTATGATTCTCCATCTAGTCGTTATCATTAATGAAGTCATAACTTCCTGAGTGGTTCTTGTGTGTCCTTAATTAGTGCCTCCCTTCTGTATCCACCCCCTCACTGTGGAAGTCAAGCTGAGGGTTTCTTCCTGGTTCTCAGATCCCTCATAAACCTCAGTATGCACTAGCACCTCGCCAGCCCACCAGGTCCTTTTCTCCTGTGGTCTCTGTGGCTCTTTTTTAACGCTTCTGTCCCAGTGCTGTGGACAGCCATGTTCCCCAAAGGTATGTGCTGCCTATTGAGATGGCCACCTTGCACGTAAAGGATGAAAATGGCTGTAACTGTGAAGTTTTTCCCCATGGCTGGCTCCTCCTGAGTTTTGCCTTCCTGGGGCACATTCAGCATGGCCTTTTACTGAGGCCAGGCAGGGCTTATTTCACTCAGCTGCCCATGTGAAACTGGCAGGGCGAAGCAGGATGGACCTCACTCCTTTGGTTCATCTGCTGCTGTTGGGTGGGGTTTTTGATTGGTTTTTTTTTTTTTTTTTTAGTTAATTGCTTGATTTTTCTGAGACAGATCCCATCTGGCCCTGATGTTTTGTCAGCCTTGTGACATTCTAAAAGATTTTATAACTATTTTTGGCATGATCTCAACTTCTGACAATATTTCTGCTTTCTTCCCTTGAAAATGTATGGCTGTTCTTGGCATCTTCTCCACATTCCCCATTCCTTATACACATGGCACAGAAAATTTATTTTATCCGTGTCTGCTGCTTCTGTATATAACTTCTGCCCTTTTGAGGAGCTGTGCCCTCAAACATGCCATGTTCTCCAGCTACCTGGAATTCTGCTTCGTCAGAGGAAGCATTTGTGCAATAGTTCTGTCCGTCTCCACTTGCTGCTTTGCGAACCAGCTTCCCATGCACTTCTCATTTCTTTGTCTCTCATTTCTTTGTCTCTCAAATTGCCTTGCAGCACATGGAAGGGGAATACTTGCGATTGTAAGCTTTGCAGGATGCTGCAGATGCCACGTAATATTCCAGCTGAAACACAATGGAGTTAGTCCTTTCTCTTTCTGAGACAGATGGATCTAATCCTAAACATCCTTAAAATGACTTTTAGATGATCTAAGAGTAGAAAACAGGCCTTCATGAGAAGGTCAACAGGAGATGTGATCACTTTACACAGATATTTACGCAAAGAGTTGCGATCCGAGCGTGGGTAAGGCTTTTCAGCCTTGTTGACAAAGGCACAACGGGATGGCTAGTGTGCCATCAAGTTGTGCCTTTCTCAGGGTGACCTATTTGATGTCTGTCTGTCTTGGTCATGAACGGAAAGTTAAACTTGCCAAGAATTCGTAGTCCTGGAGCTCTTTGCTGGCCTGTTCCTAACCTTTAATCTTTTTTGAGATAGTCTCCTCTCTGTCTCCACAATCTGTTGTCCCTATGCCTTCTGTTGAGCTGGAAAGCTTTCCCACCTAGCTATACCTGTGCACATACAAAGGTATCATGACGTTACCCAGTCGCATATTGCATGGTTCTGGTATGATAGTTGAATTCTCTCCACGCATATTCATTGCTGGCCCCAATTTAATGGAGAACTAAAAATCTAGCAAGCTGCAGGCTGTGTGCCTGAGAGGTACAGGCAGCAAACAGGCCTCACAATTGTGAGCTGTTATGATTCTGGAAAAGTCTGTCACTACTGTCAGGGACAGAAGTGATTTGATAACTCTGTCAGCCTAGCAATGTGACAATACGTCAGGAGAGTTTTTAAAACTTCCCCCATGTTTTCCCATGTCAATAGATTTGTTATCATTTGGAGCTTGCTATCCTTTCCGTAGGTCTGAGAAAGACCTCTGCCAGAAATATTGTCAGAGTGAGCTCTCCTGCTTTCTGAAGAGAAAGGGTAAGCAATGTGAACACTGAAAGAAAATCATAATTATTAAGATCTGGTGGGATTTTGTGCGGTAGAGCAGGAATCCATTTGGTCCAGCGCTCTGCCAGTTGCTGGGACCTCGTCTAGTGGTCCGCTTTTAGCTTGGCTTTCCAAGGACATTTTTGTGACCCTCACTCTTGGTCTCCATGTGCCTTCTAGTCTGTGGCAAGATCTCCTCCCTGTTCTGGCCCTGGTGGTGTCTCACCAGCGAGTAGTTTGCATCTGCTATCAGTGCTAATTCCCTAATGACAGGCCATCTACTGTAGTACCTTTTGTATTTCAGAAGTTTCTTGGTAGCGCTGGTCAGGGGCAGACAATATCCCGTAACGACCCTATGGATCTGTTGATAGCAAGGTTGCATCAAGGGTATCTCAGTAGGAATGGAGAGTAGCAATAGGAGGAATATTGGGAAGCGTAGGGGAAATTGTGTGGGCAGGGGCTCTCTCCCTCTCTTCACTTAGTCTCTTAGCAACAGCAGGCCCAACGGGTATGGCACTGCTCGCTGGGTGTGTGCAGTCCCTTTGTCAGAGGAAGAAGAGCAGAAACGATGTAGCACAGAGGAGATGGGGAAGTGAGGGGAAGAAGAGTCAGTAAGAGCATGAACTTTATCACACGGGGAGAGAAATGACAAAAGATGGCTTACTTGATACACAACCATCAATGAACAGGTTATTCTTTTAGTAGCACTGGGATGCCAGCGGGAAAAAGATGTCTCGGGCTTTCAGAAAGAAATGCACGTGTGCATCCTTGGGCATGGTTTGTCTCCCTTCCTGTTAATGATCCCCATCGGAATCCTGATTAGGGATGCCTAAGCCCTAAGTCTTTCCTCCGCATTACAGCCCCTTGCTCAGTTGGTTTCTAAGGGTCTCTCCCCATGTATTTCTTGGGCCTGGAGAGTTTAGTACACAGCAAGGTACCTAGAAGCTGTGTGTTGCAGCCGAGTATGTGATGCTCTGTGCTAACTATGTCCGCTGTGGCAGTGACCTCGATAATGCCAATAGGTATGTTGGACCACAGAGTGAACGACACAGGTTAAGTCATTTCCCACATTATTGTTTTGTCAAATATGGTTTACATTTGCTGTCTAGCGGGTGGGCTGTGGGTTTTTTCCTTCATGTTAATTGGGTTTTTTTAACATAACATACGTAAGTCTCAATCGTAATGGGAAAGGAGAGGTGAAGAAAGGAGGATGGGACACGAGTTAAAATGTTCTGCTTAACCTTCTTCCTCCCACTGAAACAATATCAGTGCGTTCTTTTCTCTGGAACTGTGCCATTTGCTTCTTTATACCTGGAGGGGCATTGTGTGAAGTCCATTATGAAACATTATAGGTGGTGATGGCAGGGAAGCAGCATGACTGTAGCTTCCAAAGAGCCTCTTTTTTGTAGCCGCCAGGTCAATGCTGAATTGAAGTGCCTTCAGAATGGAAACAGTATTTCTTCCTTACCTTCGTAACTTTCCTTTTTTTCTAATGCCACATCAGCACGTAAAACAGAGAAAAGAAAAAAGGATTCTCATTTTTATTTTAAACCTTGCCTTTGCAGCTGGTAATGCCACTGGGAATGATGACATGCAAAGTATTTGCTAAGTCAAAACTAGATCTTGAAGTCAGAGTTTTAGTTCTAGACTGGCTGTCTTGGCACTGGCTGCTGTAGTTGGACCTCACCTTCTCTGCAAACGCAGACCCTGAATTCTCTTCCCAAACTAATCCGGATCTAGCTCTGAGCACTTTGATGTCCTTCACGCCACAGATTTCCTGTTCAATGTGTAGACATTTACTTAGAACTGCATAAAGTGTATCTGCCTCCCCTGCCTTTCCAAACTATGCCTGATATAGATACTTCTGAGATGATCGATATTATATTGTAAGGGAAAATTTTTTGCTGTTTGCAGCAAGGGTGACAGTAGGTGACCTGATAGACTGTCTCCCATGTCTGATTTCTCTAGGGGGAGAGTTCTATATAGGGGCAGCATATCTGCAACTACCACTGATTCTCGATGTAACAGAGGGTAGACAGAATTGTGAAGATGCCCGATTATTGGCGCCTCTACCTTACACTGTCCCTAGCAAATGAACTGTTGGCTTCACGGTGTGTTCCTACATCTGTTGGCCTGCATAATAGCTACAGGTGATAAGTCTTCTCTAGTTCTCCTTGGACAGTGTCAGCCACCGTAATATCTGTTCCAGTACTGGATTTAGATTGTCCTGCGTTCAGTTGCTGCCGTGTCTGACTGTGCTGTGAATCAGACAGCGAGAGCCAGCAAACACAGAGCTGGTGCCACTGGCCCAGCAGGCAGTAGAAGGAGAAATTAGGGAAAATTGAACTTGCTGAAAAGGAGAGAAAGGATATACTTGCATGAACCTTCAGAGGAAAAGCTTTGGGGGATATCTCTTAACCTCAGCCAGCAATAGTGACCTGTGGTAAGAAGCTGAGGTGTCAAAGGAGGCAAAAGCTGGTTAAAGGTGAAGGACTAAAAGTCAAACTGTATTTGTCAAAAGATTCTGAAAGCCTGTAGTCAACTGGCAGAGCTACTAGGCCTATAGACACTCCTTTGTTAAAATCAGAAACTACTTTTAGAAAGCAGCCACTTTGATTCCCATCCTGAAAGGTGCTAGGTATGTTCCTGGGGGCCCTACGCCAGGCTGGCTTTTCCTCCAGAAAGCAGGAGAATTGGTTTAAATGCTAAATAGCACTGTAAGAAGCCTAAGAGAAAATAAGATGGAGAAAAAATGAGCAGGTCTTTTTGAAAAGAGATTCGTGTCCTGTAATTTTATACAACTTGATGCCAGTTCAGACTACGTTAGTGAAAAATTTGGCTCCGTAGTCCTGACGTTTGTCTTTTCAGCTTTAAAAATTGAGGGCTTAATCTGGAAAACATGGAGTAGAAGGAGTATGGGAGCTCACCATGACTTTTGGAGCATGACTGTGCCATAATGCTCACTTTGAAAGCACCGAGTGTGTATTACAGCAGAGGATCTCGTCCCCTTCCCGAGAAACATGTTCTGTCTCTCACATCACCCAAGCGAGAGAAAATCTACAAATAGCGCTGAGCTGACAGTTCTACGGGCGGTGCCAGAGACAGGACAGAATCCAGCTCATTCCTCCGTGCTTGCTGTTTCGTTAGTAAAGATAGGATTTACAAAAACGTGGGGAACAGATAAACTGAGTAAGAATCCCTTCTATAAACTCAGATTTCTGACTTGCTATTTAAGGTGTTCCCAGCAAACTGTTTCCAAAGAGTTCAGAGGAGATGCTGTCAAAACATCCCCTGTTTACTGTATTGCTCAGGCAGTGTTGAGAAGGTAAGGCCAGTGTTTTCCACAGCACTGTCATGAGCAAAGAGGAATTACAGCGTCGTAGCTGAGTCTCTCAGTGAGGTAGATCTAAGAGGGTATGAAAACTGACTTGCAGCTGCTGTTTGTATCAGGATGGAAAACAGCCTTCATTGATATTCAGCCTGTGTAAGGTCCAGTTCTGGAATCCACACTCAGCCAGAAATACCTGGACAGTGAAAAGGAGATTCACTGTAAGGAACACAGAGGTCTGCTTGTTGCAGGCTTCTGTATCTTGACCCACGCCTGACTCTGAGCAAAGGTGCATCGTTGGCAGGGGGTTGGTGTTCCCATTGGGATGCTCTGAAACAACTCAAGGCTTTTGCCAGTGTTGTGCTAAATTAGGTGAGAGATTGAACCATAAGTCTGGATCATGACTGTGCGTGCCTAAAAGCCAAATCCAAATACGAACTTTCCATCCAGGGACCAACTCTAGGACAGTTTAAGCTAATGTCAGAAAATGAACTTCATGGTGTTGAAGGGTGTATTTCCTTAACAGCACAGCAAATGCTCTTCACATTGGCCTTATGTCCAGCTTAGAGATATCTCGGGAGCCCACAGATCTCATCTAACATGACTGAGAAATGTGAGCAGTTCTCTGCACATCAGGTATCATCTCTTCATCTACAGCAATGCGCAAGCTGCACTGGCACCGGCACGCTCCTGAGTTTTATTTGCTGCTGTAGTCTTACTCTTCTCTAAAAGGAGATTTTAAAAGTTTTGCCTCTTCTAAATGACCAACACAAGCATTTGAATTGCCTTCTCTTTCCAATTCAACACCACCACTTGACCCTTTAAAATACAGACACTGAAGCGGTGTTTAATCTAAATGCCATTTCTGAGCAAACACCCACAGAGTTATTAGGCATTTGCTCAACACAGTACATCCAGCTTCCATTAAAAGGACCAAGCTGAGACCCATCTGCTTTTTGAACATCATTTGGCTCAGTCCCCAAAACCAAGAGCACTAATCAAATTTTTAAAAAATAGTGGTTTGTGATTGTCTGTTAAGAGATTTTACAAGATGATGTTAACTTACCTCCCTAGCCGTACTTGGTGTGACCCGAAACTGTTCCTAACATGACTGCCTCACTAGGAGAATGTATTTTTACAAGTACTTTAAAGTACAGTTGTTAGTAACGTGGAGGGGATTTTGTTGGCTTGTGCATAATCAGGTTTGCCCTCCTAATGGCCGGGAAGGCTCTGCTCAAAACTTCATCTGGGTAGACTTGGGAAAGGATGTAGCTTTCTGTGGGAGGGACCTTACACACAAGTGGAATGCAACTTAAAAATGGTCAGTGTTTTTAAAGCAAAGAACAACAACTTCAAAATTAAAACATCCTTGTGACGTTTTCATGTTATTCAAAATTGTTTTGAAAAATACTTGTGTGACAGTGGTCCATGTCTAACATTATTAGCTGCGTTTTAATTGTAAGAATGGTCACTGTTAGCTTTAATTGTGGAGTAGAAAAAAGAAAAAGCTTTTACCAAAAGTATCTTTACAAAAGCCCCACAAAACCCCAACCCCGTATAAGGCTTTACGTTTTGTTTTTCACCTAGAAAGCAATGAAATCTTCTGAACAGTCCTGAGGAAAGTGCTTGAGGACTGTGTTTAAGTGAAAAGAAGAGGGCTGAATTCGAGTAATTTAGTACTCGTTTCTTTGTTAAGGAAAACAAAACTGCACTATGACAAAACAGTACATTTTACTTGTACAATGAAATGCTATTCCCTTTGGAGCTAATGAGAATTTTGCTTTTACTGCAGTGAACCCAGTATTTCAGCTATATTCTTTATGAGAGGTGATAGCCCTGTGACAGGGATATGCAACAACTTTTCAGGAGCAAAAGAAAAATCTGTTAATTTGAACTAAATAATATATTTTTTTTTCAATATCTTTCCATTTTGGATGATCCTTCAAAACTAATTCAAACTCAAGCACCATAGGAAACCAGCCCATGTCACTGAAGTGTGTCCAAGTTATAAAACATCAGAAGTAAGGAGACATCTTAATTGTAGGCCATGCAATGAGTTATATGTAAAGCATCAGTATACACAAAGACATACAAATTGGCCTTTATCCCTCAGAGAAGGTATTCTCTGAGCAATCCCAGCACCCTGCTTCAACAGCTTAGTAAGCTCAAATGTGGATTCTCAGCCAGTTGAACTAAGGCCAAGGGACCAGCAACTATTGAATCATTTATTGTGAGAAATGTGATTCAGCGTGTGCTTTCAGCTGAAAGGACAGAGAAATTTGTGCATTGGGTGGAGCTGAGCCCCAGCCCCAAGATTTTGACACTCAGTCACTGCTGTAACTTTCATATCAAACACAGGACGATGCATTTGTTCTCACAGACATGCAGCCACCAGTACAGATTCACTGACTCTCGGCCTTTGTGTTTGCTTGTATCAAGTGTGCTCCTACTTAAGTCTTGGTACTTAATTTATAACAACATTGTCCCATCTGCTTATGAAATTAATGAACCCAGAGATGGTAGGGAGCATGTATTTGAATTATTCTTTAAGGTGGACAGTCTGCTGTTTACCTTGTATTGTTCTGTGCCATGAACTGTCACCCTTCCAAGCAGGCAATTTTTAGTCTTTTCTGGACTTGCATACTTGTCCTTGTCAAGTACCCGCCATTAGTTATTTTCTTTCAAAGGAATAATGAGGATGTAATTTGGGGTGTTTTGCCCCAAAAAAGTGACTTAAAAATCCACAAAACTCTTTCAAAAGGTGCCATGAAGATTAAAACTAACCATCTTCAAGTGGCAGCTTTTAATTACACAGGACTGTTCTAGAAAAAAAATCTGTACTATTAATGTTCAACAAATTGTATACTGAGGGCTTCTGCAGTCCTAGACTATGAAAATCAACCTTCATTTCCTTACTAATGACAATAAAATCATGTTGACATTATTGAATAGGACAAATTCATCACTCAGTCGGAATCACGCTATTGGCTTTTTGTGTCCTGTCACGTCATTTCTCTGCTTGGCCTGTTCCTTGAGATAATTTACTCTTGCTTGTCCTTTCAAATCAGTATTCCTGTTTCACACTGCTGTCAGACAGGTTAACATAGCAAACGTTTCCATTTGGGTGCTGCAAGGCTTTTCACTCAAAGATTAAAATGTGCTCTAGGAATATTGATTAATTAAATCTGAAAACACCCAGATAAACTCAGTGAGTAGCACATACAGATCATTTCGTTCTGGACATGTTGTTTAATTGATTCTAGCAATACTATATAATGCTGTAGGATAGATAATAAAGAAATGGTGAGCTCACTTGAAGCCACAAGGGAATTGCATTGCAAACATGACATTTATTAAAGGAACACCAGTCTTGACAGATAGATCAGACAGTGAGGCTCTTTGCCTGTCAGGTACTGCGTGCAACCGCAATGGTAAACACGCACGTCTGTGCTTTGATACCCTCACGGCCCGCTCAGAGGAAGACAAGCTGTGTTCCCAATAAGGCTGTATTATCCAAATTCCACACTGCTCTCCAAAGTCTTCACAGTGAGGTTGGTAGGAATTGCTCTTCTAGTGACTCCTCATGCAATACCAGTTGTACCTTTTCTTTTGATTTTAATCTGAAAAACTAGAAGAAAATTAGAAAATCTAGAACAATAGCTGATCAAGGAGCTAGTAAATAGCATGCTTCTGAGTATTTTTGCTTTTAATAAGTGTTGTTTTCATTACAAAAACAGAAGTATGTATCAGGAATTTTAAGGATTGATATAGTGGATATTAAACTGACATTTTTGTCATCAGTAAATGAAAATGTTCTACTGCTTTTTGTAACTGCCAGTTTGTCATACTTTACACAGGAACATCAGAAAGGCCATGCTTGCTCAGAGTAAAGGTCCATCTGGCTCAGCATCCTGTCCCTGGGCCGTGGCCAAGAAAGGATGCCTAGGGGTGAGTATAGGAAAAAGGAAAATTAATAGTGATTCTTCTTCAGAATACATCTCCAGCCTTCAGTTACCAGTGACTCAGGAACATCCAGTCTTACTGGCTCAGTGCATTTTCTAGTCCTACTTAGTATTTGAGGGGAAGAAAAGGGTATTTGGCGGGGGTGGCTTTGTAGATCCTGAGATGTGTCTGTTGTTAGTAATGCCCATGGAGTGCTCAAAGGAGAAAAGATGTTCGGGTTCCTTAGCTAGTCTGTTGAACTCAAGGACAGTAGTGGTTCCCGTCTGTTCTCCATCTTGTCACTTCCCACAGTTTACAACTATCTCTTCCTGGTCAAATACGAGCTGCCCCTCTGTTCAAATGCAGGATACATTGCCAATTTTCTCCCATTCTTCCCTCACCACACCTTGGCTCTCCTCTGTTTCTTATTCTCTCATCAGGCGAAGATGAACCATTTCTCCTCTGCTGCACACACCTCCAGGACAGCCATGATGTGTGATGAGGGAACACAAGGCCAGCTGCCATCACAGTATTTCCAGCAAGAACAGGAGCAGGTCCCTGGGAGCCTCTGCACAGGACTGCTGATCTCCCCAAGGCTGGAAGACTGAAGCTGGGAATCTCAACTGCCTATGAAATTAGTCCAGGGAAAAGTATCTGTGTGTTTCTGAGCAGATCTCCCAGTACAGAGTTTTCCTGTAAAGCCCTTGACTGTGGGAGATCTGAGACAGCTTGATCCAGGTCAGTACATCCAGAAAGATTAGAGGCAATCAAAACCTTGTAGTGCAGGTGAGAAAAGCAAACTAATCAAATATGAAGTCAGTCATCTGGAAGGCATATCCTGTTGTATATTTTAAAATTAACAGTCATTTTTCTGTTTCCATAGAAACACTGAGGCAACTTAACAACAATTTGCTGTACAGTTGACAGACTGCTGAAGCTCTGAATGCAAATCCCTAAACAAACTAAGACTTGCAGGTACAATGTTGTTTGACTTTTTAAAGTGAAATCGAAAGGTTGGTACAGCTTACAGGTAGAGCAAAGGAATACATAACTGAAGTGGGAGAATGCATCCAGCAGAAAAATTCTCAGCTGTGGTATTAATAGATTATCAGAAGGGGAATAATTTATTACAGAGCTTTCCCTGTTAGTGCCTTGTCATGGGCATAATGAAAGGGGTGTAATACATGTCAGTGGGGTCCCTAGAACAATCTGCTATATGGCTCATGTTTGATCCAAATTACTACAATGCTTTTCATTGTGTCAGAAGGACGTAGGCATATAGGCAGTTTGAAAATGAGGTTGCCGCTCCAACGAGGGTCTTACAGATGAAAGTGTGCAAAAACAATGTATAGGCAGTCCCTGTGTTGAATCTCGCCTTCTCCTCACAGCTGACTGCACACAAGTGAGTACACCTGTGATGGATATGGATGCTATGGATAGACATCTGCTAGGAACTGGACTGAGATCCTCCAGCCTTTTCATATCAGTTGCTGAACAGATGGTGAGTTATCAGCGTTGTTACTTCATATTCCACACTCATGGAGATGGGCTGTGAGCTGGCAAGTTCTTTTTCTCAGCTTGGGACCAACAGACCTTTAAAAGTCACAACATTGTTATTATTCTATTAATCTCTAGGGACCGGCTAAGATTGGGGCTTCTTGTAATAAGTACATACACAGGAGAGAGCCTAGTAAGAGTTCCTTGTCCCAAAAAGTTTAAGACCTAATTTTGGCATAAACCTGTGAGCTATACCTCAAAGATTCTGATTTCCTCTGTGCCAGTCACAACACCCCATTTTGTTGAAAGGGCATCATTTGGCTGTGTCAGGTGGATGGAAAGTTACTGTCCCTTCTCCCAGCTTCTTCTAGCAGTAACTGTTCGTCATACAGTCCTAATTTCTGTAGTGACTTGCTGAAAATGATTTACCTGTACTCATTTTATACCATGATGGAGCAGAGTAGGTGTGTGCATGCAGCTGATTGCTGTGTTTGTTGCAGTGCGATGGGGATCTCTGGTTCAGGCATGATAAGTTTTTAAGCTGCTTTAGTGTGATGTCAAGCATTCATGTGATGATACCATTCATGTCAGATGAGTACAAAAGGCAGTAAAAAAATCTTGGTGAACAATTTATACTGCCAGAGCTGAGCTGAGAAGTTAAAACCACAAGCGTTGTCTCTGTTAGACAGCAAGGTAACAGAAGCTACAACAAACCATTCTTATATAACGAAGCAATTAAGTTTTCTCAGTCTAACTAACAAGTTCTTGAAAACACAGCTTTCTGAGGCTTTCCACTGATAGCACTTTGTGGCTCTTTGGGGAAAGTATGATAAATAAGCAGTCACTGTTGCAAGCGTGTGTTTGACCACCAATTTTTCCTGCAGAAATATATTACATTTTATATCTCTGCCGATACGCTCTCACACCTGAAATAGATCAAGTAATTGTCACTGAGGGAAGCAGCAAGTCACTGAGGGGAAATCTCTGATTGAGTCAGAAGCAACAACAACAAAAAGCTATTGTATCTATGGGGAAGCAAGAAGCCTAGGTTAACTTTCATGGATAGAGAACTAAGTAATGAAGCTGTCATAGAGTTTCTCCAAACCATTTTTTATCCTAATCTTCCTGAAATATTAAATTACAAGAGCTGCAGTAGCAGGCTCCCCAGACAAAACTGTGCCTTACATACAAATTAAAAATAAATTATAAATGGGTCTGTACAGGAAAAAAGTAATTCTTCCATCAAAGCATTGAATGGACCAAAGAGAACATGTCTCTCATGGCTTGTAGAGACACTTAAGAAAAGAAGGCTAGCATTTATCTTGCTAAAGCAATAACAAGTAATATTGGTGGCCAAATTATGCATTACATTTTGTAAGAAGCATGAAAGACAACTAGGGCTCTTTAAACTCTCATCATGGAAAAATAAAGATGATCCTTACATCCGGAGTCCAAGTACAAATGGGTGTTGCATTTTGAGATCCAGACATGAAATTGCATATGTTGAAATTTGGCAGCCCAAGCCCACTTCTGTAATTAATAGCAGGGGGCCCAAGGATTCAGCCCACTCTCAGAATGCACCAAGCCTTCAAACCCAGGAAATGCCCGAGCACTGCATGCATCAGGGCTCATTTAGGTATGCATATGTCTCTTGCTGAGAGCACGTTCTCCTGATCTTAATGCACTCAGCTGGAGGAGAAGGTGCTCCAAGTGTTATGTGAGTACTGTTCAGCTGTGTCCAAAACTCAAAATCCTTTGAGGGCAAATTCAGAGGATGTCAAGCACCTGCCACTGCCCTCCACACTCTCTAGAAACTGCAGGAGTCTGCTGGATGGTCAGCATTTGGTTTTCTTTTAACAGCAATTATTCACAAGTGTCTGAAAGAAATAAGACCTGTAGCAGTTTGTCATTGTTCCAGGCAGACAAAAGAACAAAAATACTGAATCAAAATGAAATTGCTGGCAGGATTTCCTGACAGTCTGCTACCTGTGCAAAATACCTAGATACATAGTTTTGTTCTTGTGGGGTAATAATTCTGAGCTCTTTAATGACCACAGATGGCAAGGACCCCCTCTGAAGACATTTTTAATGGTAATAACTATAGTAACTATAATAACTAGCAGCAATTACCTCAAACACCTAGCTGAACTCCTGCTATAGAAATGACTCAAGGGTAAGAGGGATGAGTCAGAAGGTGAAATATTACTTCACGCAGCACGTGAGGGTCCTTCTAAGGTTTCCATCCAAGGATTGACCTTGTTTAGTTTATGAGATCTGACAAGATCACCGCCCTCGCTAGTAGACTGTAATACAAAGCACTGCACTAATTCACGGATGTCAAATCTGCCAACTCAAATAAAATACACTGGTAATATTCACATTTCTTATGGAGTCCTCAGCCTTTTCAGTGGGTGCAATTTAAATAGGCGAAAGGAGAATAAATCTGTTACATATTGAAAATACTGCTGAAAATAGCCTAGAAAAATAACGTTAGCAAATAGCAATGTTAGTATTATGTGAAAGAGTATTAAAATAATCATTTACACATAAATCACATCTAGTCTCAAAGCAACTCACAAACCTTAGTTAACCTCAATAACCAGCATTCCTGTGATATAGAAGTGTAGCATTGATTTCTCTGTTTTATAGAGCTACATCAGATTTCCAAGGAAGACATCGTATATTTAGAAAGCAGCAGAGGAGAGGCTGTGACCCAGGAGTCTAGGTGACCTTTGTGCATCTGGAAAAGGGTAGGACTACTTTGTCACTCATATTCCTCAAGTAGGGAAAACCCACTGGGAGGCTACGGTTATTCCCCTGCCTGTGAACGCGTCCCTGAAATAAGTCATGTGTCTCTGGTAGCTCTTGGCTGGATGAGAAGTCTGGCAGGTAGCTGGGATATATTGGCTGCACCTGCCAACGAGCTTGCTGTGGAGCCACCACATTATTTCTTTCAGACACTAGAATCTGGCTGCCATCATATTAGGGAATATCCTTGTACAAGTAGCCTCTTAATTTTACGAAAGAAAAAAAGGTTGTCATCAGGTACTAGGGCATAATTTCATGATTAGGTCTGTGTAAATAAGGCACTTAGGGAGATGGACATAAAAGAACATCATTAAAGACTTGTACAAGCAGCTGTTTTTTTCAGCTGGGAAGGTGCTTGCAGTCAGCTGAGCCCAATTCTTGGCTAAGGTATTTGGGTAGGGCCCTGGAGGTGGGGGAACATGTGAATGGCATTTCAGGGTCAGTTTCTCATCAGACATTGATTTAATAGCTGCTAGGTAGGGAAGGGAGTGTTCTTTCCCCACGTGGTCCTGTGGCTTTCCTCATACCAACTCTGGCATCTATCTGGCCACAGAGAAATTAAATTCAGGTAGAAAAACTAGCAGAGGCCCCAGCTCCACAGAAGAGAAGGAACAGATTTTTCACTGGTTCAGCTTTGCTATCTGGTTTGCAGTGGCAACAGGCAAGTGGTAAAGCAGAATTGGGTAAGGGCTGGGAGAGGAATGGAGCAGGTCCAGCTCTGAGCTGTGGCCAGTTGTGTTTTCAGGCTGTTTTTTCAGGTCCCAGCTGCACTAAGTCCCCTTGGGACGTTTTTTTATTTTATTTATTTTGCGTTTGGATTTTTTTCTTTATTTCTTTCTCTAATCAAAAACACTTTATTTGACTCAAATTTGCAAACACTTTGCCGTAACAGAAGCAATTGTCAGATCCTGTGAATAATGACTGCCTTACCTGCAAAGCTCTTTTACTTCCCCTAGCAACTCTTTGGTTAAAGAGAGCTGTGCTGGAAATACACTCTGTAAATCCATTTTCAGGAGATTAAAGTCTTTGATGGAAACCTATAGCTCTTAAATGAATGTCCTTTTGTTATGCTGAGATTGCCTACAGAAATGCTAGCAGAAAGTCTTCAACTACCACTGTGTTTGTAGGGTAGGAACAATTTAATTGCAGTAATAACAAGGTGATTCTCAAAGAATAAATCATCTCTGCAGCAAGCTATGCCTTAAGTGTAGATCACTGTTGCAGTGACATCTCCAAACAATTATTTATCACAGGAGAAGTCGGTTAGCATGGGTTATGGAGCTCAGTGACCCAGCAGCTGGAATATGCTGGGAATAGTTTTCTTGTCGTGTTTCCTGCCCTGACGTTTTCGTGGGACTAGGGGAGGAACAGTGCTGTGGAAACTGAGATTATTTGTGTGTGGTTACCACAAGCAAAATGGCTTTTTCTGAATGAGCTGGGTAATTTTTGGGAGACCTTAATTAAATAACTATCGTGTGTGAATGGGAATGGGACTTGCATTATCTTACTGATAGTCCGCCAGCTTGAAATAGCAGTCACTGCAGCTCTTCGTCTTCTGGGACCTGTGGGGTGGCTTTGGCAAAGTGAGTCTGAGCCTCTTGAATGAGCATAATGACAAGCTGGGGAAAGAAGAAGGGAGCCCTCACAGCATATAAGTATGGAAATGTTCACCCACCTCATAGGTGCTCTGTAGGCAAGTGATATAAGGCATTCATTTACTTTACCCTTTTTTTTTTATTATTGGATATGTAACTAAAGTAAAGAAACAGAAACTGCACTTGAATGCAATTGTAACATATATTTCCAGAAAGAGTTATTAATTTCTGGAAAGCATAAGTGAACGATGTACAAATCAGGAAAGACTTTGGTATGTATTTCAGTGTAGTTACACAGTTTTTTATTAAGGCAAATCTTGCCTTCTACATAAGCCTACCATTTTCTTTCTGTGGAAAACAGTTCTGATACGAATTACGTCATTAATAAGCTGACTGCTCAGTTTAAAACTACTAGCTGAGCTGGCAATTCTTGCTTTCTCCACAAATTGACTAAGTAGTCCTTGTGACGAAAATCATGGAGGGAGTAAAGAATGATATGATTTTTTTTATTATTATTATTTTGGGGGGGGTGACAATCCTTCTAGTATGATTCTTGATGTTCAAGTGGTTTGTCAGCTCTCTGTTTGAACTTTGGAGGGAGTGGAGTTGATGGGACATGGTGATCCAAGGGTAATTCTATTCTGTTTTGGTTTATCGTGGAGTTTAGGTATTTGTCCTAGGTCTGGATTCACTTGGATGAGTTAATTTAAAATGTATTGGGTCTGTGCAAGCATATACCAAGAATTTCATTTTCTAGAACACCAATAAGTGAATGGAGAATGAATGAAGCCAAACTAATTCACTATTCATTCAAGCAAATACCCAGAAAATATATTTAAGCAAATGACTTAACACTAAGCTAAGCATATATCTGGGAGTAATAATCATAGATTCTCTTCTTAGACTGCTACATGCATATAACACTATATACACTCTGAAAAACCAACAGGGACATGCATTCTGTGTACTAAAATAAAACAGATTTGCGGTCATGCTGCTTCCACCAGCTGATGCTTATTTACATAAAGGGAGGAAATGTTTTGAAGCTATTTCCTTTCCTACTGGCACCACGAAGACTAACTTATTCTGAAACACCGCAATAGATCAGCCAGCTCAAATGAACTGAAGCAGGCCTGAAATTCTGTATTTGGATTCACATCTGGCCCTGACCTCTGGCCTGTCTTGATTAAGCAAGCCAGTGTAAATTCATTTACTTACACTGACTTGGAGAGAAGTAGAGGTCAGCACTGAGCTATTACAGAAGAATGTGGAATGGATCTTGGTGTTTTATTTATTTACAGTGATGAGCAGACTTTTTTTGTAGTTCTGAGTACTGCTTTGCCATGACTTCAACCTGGTGGGGATCAGATAGCGAAATGCAAAGAGAGGGCTAACCAGGCCTTCACAAGCCCACTTGCCTTGCCTTTGGGAGACCAGTGCTCAAGTCCCTTCTCTGCCACTCATTCACTGTGTCACACTGAGATAGGCCACTTGGGTCCATAGCCACAGAAGGACTTAGCTGTTGTCTCTTGCTGACTCAAGAGCGATGGTCAGAGCCTGCTAGGTTCCATGAGATGCTGACGGGGGCTGGGGTGGGAGATACCAGCTCTGGCCATGGGAACTGGAGCTTCCTAAGGTAGCATGTTGCAAGCCTGCCTCTCCAGCCACACTTCTGCAAATGCCAGCCTTGGTGGGGGGGTTGGTGGTAGGGACCAGAGGTATCTCCCTCACCAGCTTTTGGCCCCATCCAGGCTGTGCTAGAGCTGCCAGGCCAAATGCAGTCGTTTGCACTGACCCCATCAGAGGGGCAGGATCTCCCTGCGGAGGGACGGGGCACGCAGCTCCCCTGCTGTAGTGCAGCAGACCCTTTGTCTCCCTGTGCCACGGTTCCTTGGGGGGACTTGGAACAGGGACAGCAACACTGTCTGCTCTTACAGAGAAGTTGTGAGGATAAAGGGAATTAAAGGTCACAAGAGTGCAGAGACTAAGTTTAGTCAGTGACAGACAATTGCCTGAGACAGATACCAAAATGTAGCTTCCCTTTCTCTCATCTCCCCTAATTACACAAAGTATTTGAAAGACCTTTATTATTCTCTATATTACACTGGAACATAATCTATGGTGTTTATCACTAGAAAGTGACAGAAAAGCCACCACAGCAACAGACTGCTGAAGGAAAGATTGATTTTTTTTTTTTTTTAATTGTGTTAGGTTTTCCATTATTTTGTAAGAAATATGAAGGCTTTCTCACGTTTATTCCTGCTCGTTTCCTTCTATGTTGAATTCAATGCTTCTCCACTCAGGTATTAGGTTGTTAAATATACTTCAGCTAAACAGAAGGCCAGAAAGATCTCAGAAGGCCCTAAATATCTTCACCCTCATGAGCCGTGAGGATGCACATGCTAAAACAAAGATGGAGTCTGTCACTGTGCAGCAGGGACTTCTGCCTCCCCAGTCTTTTGGAAGATGAGACATTTAGAACTGCAACTCAAATGTTGAGAAAATCAGGAAGTGAATGATTATCCCCTAACAAAAACACGAACTACAGGTGTGCAGTCAAACAGCTGCTTCACACGTGTACAGTACAACCTTAGGACCGTAACTAAGCCTCTGTCTGCTTGGGGGTTAGCTGAAAAAAGCCTTCAGCATAATATCTACCTTTTTTTTTTTGGTGATAGCACTGCAAAGTCAGGCAGGCCAAGCCCCATTGTCTGAGGCACTGCACAAACATGCTGTAGAGAGCTAACAGTCTGAGAGGTGAGACTTTTGAGGTGGCCGAGACAGAGAGGCAGATCAGAGAGACACAGTAATATAACAGCAGCGGTGATTACCGTTGTGGCTGTATTGAAAGTGATGCTTACTGCTCTTTCACCCTGTAAGAAATGCTGGAGCTGCATGGCCGCTTCTTCCTCAGGCTCCTCTTTGTGTGGTCAGTTGTTTTCTATGCATCTCTTCTAGGGGACTTTATGCCCACATCATAATCCAGCCCCTTTATTCAGATACCTTCTTACTTCATTGCCTGAACCATAAGTTGACCCAGAGGTAGGCATTTGACATGGAAATCTTAAATCTGCTCCATGGAAATTTTTTCCAAGTTGGAGGCCACTGAACATATGGCCTTACAAAGGGGAAATAGTCAGGACACATCATGATAAGCAGTGATCATTTCCTCAGCAAAAAGGCACTGTGTGCACTTCTGGTCTTTTTTTTTCATGATTCTTCTCCTGCATCTGTTACTGATCTCTGGCAGTGCGTGTGGAACTGAAACAATTTTTCTGTTACACTTAAAAGAGAAAAGAAAAAAATGTTAGAAGCAAAGTTTGTGCTTTCTTTTTCTCATACTTTGTAAAGACCCTATTTCTAATAAGACAAGACATTCTGCACTGACAAGTTTTCCACTTGCAGCATTTGGCTCAGCCCTGTCACTGTTAGCTGGGGTACTTGTTTTATTGCCATTTGACTTGGCCAGCTGTCACTGTTGCCTCTCAATCACTTTTGTTTAATCTTCAGTCTCACTTCATTTTGTGATTATTTCTTGCTGTTCTGTGCTCTTGCTTTGATAATTCAAAAGGGAGTAGTCAAGTGTCCAAAGTGTGAGCAAATGCTGTTTTAGTGTTTCTCCCCCTCCATGCAAATATCATTCTCCTTCTCTTTTGCAAGATCGTAGGTCAAGATACACAATGGCCCAGATTCATTCCCATTTAATCCACTAGGACTGTGCCTGCTAACTGAATGTGGGTCTTACCTTACGTACTGCTTTTCCTCCTACCTTTTTCTTCCCATGCATACCTTTCCAACCTCTCAATTTCTCTGCATCTCTATTCATTCCTCTATTTTGTGGACACTCCTGGTATAGCCCCTGTGACCCAACAGCAGTTACAGGACTTGGGACCAAAGAAGCCTAGATGAAAGCACTTCACCTGATGCAGCTGTATTTTGTCACCTGTGCATCAGTGGGGTGAGAGGGCACAAAAAAACCTAAAATGGGTCCAGACTAACAGACCTGGCAGTTTTGTGATTCTCAAAGCTTAGCTGCCTGGGAAGGTTTTTAGTAGCTGTTGTCAAGTTCTGAGAAAGTTTCTGCACTGAATTTTAAGTGCTCGGTCTATTTGTGCAGCCCCTAGTCCATGTGTCATCCTCCTCAAGCAGAGATGTGTCAGCCTTTTGCAGAGCATGAGGCCTCTTCAGCCCTTCAACGAAACCCAAAAGCAACACCTGGTCCCTTCCACAGAGACAAGGGAGTCAGAGATGAGCCCTCAGATTTAATCTGGGCTAGCAGCTTTAATGGAAATCAATGTTAATTAAAGAAAACTCATTCCTGTTTAGGATGAAGCAAACACCATTTAGGTTGCAGGATTAATCACTCCAGGGGCAGACTGGCATTTCCCATTCTCTTTTGCTCATGGGTAGAAACCACCTACATGTTTATAACTTCCAGCTCCCTCCTGCTGTGTGATGGCACAAAGGTGCAGATTTGTCACTCTCTGGGGTCCAACCATATGAAACTGTTTTCTTTGCTCAGTCATTTGCAGAGGGTGTAGGGAGCAGAGCCGCTTGGCTGACTTGTGCCTGGGAAAGCCAGCTGGTATTGCAGTGGCTGCTTTAACAGTTAGGAAACAGTGCTATTACTGCTCTCTCTGGGGGAGTAATCCATCAGAGACAGCAAATGTCTTTTCACTCAGCGCAGATGACCGTCTCCACGTGCACGGGAGCCAGGAACACCTTCCTAGCTTGCTGCAAAGGAAGTCAGGGCCTGTGGGAGAAGCTACAACAAACCACGAATATTGGCCTTCCTGGGGAGCGTGAGGGTGGAGGGGAGAGAAATGAAAGCCTCAGAAAGGGCTTTTCCTTTCCCACCTGGTAGATTAGAGTATGCTAACCTTGATTACAGCATTAGTGTAAAACCTCTGTGTCCAGAAACCCTTCAAGTAGCAGTTATCAACTTTTCCGGTGATGCCACCTTTGAGCCCCAGCAAAGCCAGTTCTGGCCTTGTTTTCCTCTTGCTCACCTTGTTCCCTCGGGCTCAGATTAAATGTGCTCTTCGTGCCACTTTGAAAGAGAGTCTCAGTAGAGGTGAGAGGGAGGGAAGAGGCAGGGCAGGAGCCAACTTCCCTGAGGCTGCTCCAGCCCTGATGGGAAACAATCAACCCTCTCCTACCTGCGAGCGGCAATGCCAGAGTGGGCAAGTTTGGTGTCCACCCAGGAAAAAGAGCAGCTGGCAGCCATGAGGGCTGCAGAGGAGCTCTACAGGGAAGGAAGATTTGTAACTATCTGCTGACAAGTTGGGGAAACTAATTTACTAGGGCAGGCCTTTTCAGGTTTTTGTCAGCTAATGAAGGGAAATAGCCACATTGACAAAATTTCAGCCTGAGGCTGTCCTGTAGTGGACCCTAAAAAAAAAAAGGAAAAGAGATTGAGTGGTTTATTTGTTGGTTTTACTTTTGTTTCCATTGTTGTTTGGGGTTTTTTTAATGGCTTTTTTAATTACAGAATCTCTGTTAAGAGTCACATGGACTCTTCCTTAGGAGATTCAAATGGATTCCTGAGTGGATCTGAGGCAGTGGACAGGAACTTGGACCAGAGCAAGTAGCTGTGATGGCTTTGAGGAGGTAGGTAGCAAGTATTGGAGATGCTGCTGGGCCTGAGGGCTGGGATGGCTGGGGCTGAGCAGACAGCCCTAGGCAGAGGTGTCCCGTTTTAAGAAATGTGCACTAAATTGTTTCTCTGGTGGGGGTAAAGGAAGGCAAAGGCATCGCTGGGGTAGAACAGTCAGGACTGGTGGAAACGAGGAAAAATGAGTTGAGGCATAGAGAGGCAGTTAATGCAAAAACGCATCTCATCTGAGCACCTTCACTGCAGGAAGACTAGGTTTAAGAGGGTCATCAGCTGTCTGCTGTCCTTCTTTCTCACTGCCTTCCCCAATACAGCTGCCTGATTTAGACCCTTGGTCTCAGCTTCCTGATCTGGGAGGACTCATTATCTGGGCAGGAAGCTGAAATGATGCTGCTCTCCTGTAGAGAGCAAAAGGTAACGCTATTCAAATTTTCCCCTGAAGTGCTTGAACCCTGCCCCCATTAGAGCCTGCCAGGAGGGCTTCAGATGCAAATTCAGGTGTATTTGATGAACAAACTTTTCCTCATCCTGCAGAGGCTGTAGCTGAATCAATATAGCCTAAAACCAGACAATCCTACAGCTGCTTTCCGTGCTGCTGGTTTTTGCTGGGAGCAGAACAGCTTTGTATTATGAACTCTGTGCCCCCGGAGGCTTTTTTGTGCCTAGGCTCCCACCAGCCTGGGAGGGGAAAGACAATATAAGCCAAGTACAGACAAGGCAGGGAAGCAAGGCCTGCTGATGGAACTGAGCGCAGATGGCAAGCAATGCAACTGAAAGCACTCCAGGGCTTACTTCGAATCCAGTGGATAGGGATAGTTTGGAACAGAAGAGGTGACACCCTGTGGCCTATCCTTGGCCTCTTATCAAGAAGAGATTGATTGCTCTAGGAGTGGTGGTGAGCTTTGGGCATCTGAGAGCCCACACACATTAGGTTTCATATCAACTTTCAGCCAGTTCTAATCAGAATCTGATTTAAGGTGCAAGATTTTTTTAGGCGGTTCCTGGTATCTATCAAGTTTTGTTCAACATTTAAGTGTCCTTTTCCAAGTTACGTATTTCCTTGGACATTTTTCTGCCAGGCCAAACACAAAAGGTCTTGCAACCTGGACAGAAGGGTCAAGTTATTTTTGGGATGTCTTACTTGCAGCCTCCTCTGTCTTATAATGAGGGCAACTTTCCCCTTTGTGCTACCTACAACAGGTGGAAAAATCAGACTTGCTTTTGCCCATTTGCTGGCAGCTGTACAGAGGCTGCAAGATCTCACACACGGGATACTAACTGAATTATCAAAATAGCTTTCTGTGCAGTGTAAACTGATATGCTAAGGAAGGGTGTGACTAGTAGTCAAGCATTTTCTAGATTACTCTTCCATTTACTAAAAGCAAGCAATTGCTCAAAAAAAAAAAAAGGCAGATTTCATCTTGCTGTGCCAGATGTGCACTCCAACAGCTGCAGGTTTCTCAGAAAGCTTTTTGGAGTTATTCAGCAAAAGCGCAGGGAAAATGCGGGCCAAGAGATTTTCTTGGTGAGTTCTCAATGCCCGTTGATAACAGCTCAATCACTTGCGGGGTGGGGGAGCAGGCGAGATGCGAGGTAGAAGGCAGAAGTGCTGAGCTGCTGGAAGGGCCTCACGGCTGCACTGTGAGGTCTGAGGGAGGGGAGAGGAGTCCAGTTTCCAGACTGGCAAGACCACAGCACCGGTATGTGACACACAGCACTGAGCAGCTGCTGGAGAGGGACAGTGTTTCGTTGTATGCATTTCTATGCCAGCAGCAGCCCACAGGTGCCTCAACCATGCCATCAGGGGCTGTGACCTGTGTTCAACCGCCAGGGATGACCATAGGGAGCTGCCCCAGGCCATTGTTTTTCAGGATTGCCATGCACTGATATTGCCTCCTAGCTGCCCTGGCTTCTTGCTCCAGTTTAGCATGGCCCGAGAGGCTTGTCTGCATTGGTTTTATCTTCACTTTTCTGCTTCTGAGAGAAACCAGGCACTTGGACCTTTGCGTCTCTCACCACCTCCAGCGTGTGTCCCAGCAGGGGGCGTCACTGGTTACCTGTGCCAGGAGCCAGCAGCGTGTTGCTGCTTAGGAGAGCTGCTGAGTGGTCCCTGGGAAAGCTTTCCTGAGCTGCTAACAACACAGAGATATGTCTGGGAATAGCATGGAGAGAAGCTCCCCTGAATCCCCATGTCTCTTTGCACAACAGGTGTGTGCTGGGGCCAGGCTGCTGGCTTGCAGCACCCACTGCCTTCAGCCCACCAGCCACTCTCATGCCAGGAACCCTGCTACACAGAGTCATGAAGCTTCTTGCACTCGTGTTTGTGTTGGCAAAGGAACCTGGGAAGACTTTTTGATGCCAGAGTGCATGCATGCACTCTGGATGCCACTACAGACCCTCCTTGACTGACTCCTTTTCTCTCCCGGTGGGTCAGGAAGCCTCCCCTCTGCAGTTAGCAGGGCTGGAGCCTATGTGCCTGCATATGATCCTTCGCTGTCCTCCCTTTGCTATGTGCTGTTGGCAGGAGCTGGGAGGATGTTTTCCTAATTTTGCAACACCAAAATGCTAGGAGCCGATGGGCTAAGCATGTCGCTGAGTCTGCTTCCTCCCCTTGCGGCGTATTTGGCACAGGGCATGGGGTGCTGGCAGCTCAGTTTCTTGCTGAGGGAGCAAAGGGTTGGTGCTTTGCAGGGTGGGCCCAGCCCCATGGTCACACTAAACCATGGCGTGAGAGCGGGCGGAGTTACACAAATCTGGTTCTTGCTCCTGGGGACATGGGCAGGGCCTGGGGTACCTTGTGTGCTGTCCCAAGAATAAGCACTGGCCCTGAAAGAACCCAAACCTTTAAAATGTATAAAGTAACAGAAATAGGTACTTAAGATTAGCTTCTGTGAGACAAACTTTCTGTCTGCCTTGCTTGACTTACAGTAGCATAAAGCAGAAATAAATCAATAGGATTTAAGAGTGTAGCTGTCTAAGCCCTCTCTGGCTATTTCTTTTTTAGCCAGGAAAGGCTGGAGGAAAAACTAGCAGAAAAATTAGTTAGGGTGAGATCTCTCCTTTTTCACCCACCCCACTGCCCACAGAGGATATAGGCATAAACCATCCATGCTTCTGCAGCTCAGGTGAGCGAGCAGAATTGAGGCATCCTGAGGTGATCTCACATGGACAAAATTGCTCTCAAGGGTAGGCTGAGCCTTTCTACTGACGAGATGAGGAGCCTAGTGATACTAGTCTTCACCATAAATATCTCAGTTGAATGTCTTAGATGGGACGAATCCACGCAGAGGACCTTACACCAAGCACGTGTCCTCCAAAGCATCTTTCCCCAGCAGGCTTCCATGGTGGGTCTGGACCACCCTGCAAGTGGTTGGCTCACCCTACCCACAGCCATCCCTCTTCACAACACATACCTGGCCCTGCAGCATTGGCTCTGGCTGCGGTTCAGGGAGCGTGTCCTCCAGCTTGTACAAGCCCTTTCTGGGCACCCTACCAGCATTCCTGGTAGGCTAGCATGGAGGCAGGGGGTAAAATGAACACAGAGCTGTTATTAACCAAATCACACAGTACTATAGCTAAGGTGCACTTGATGAAGCTTGTAGGGAATGGGTTTCATAGAGAAATAATGTGTCCCTCTCTAGACAGCAGGGAGTGAGCTTCTGCAGATTTATAACCTGTAGCATCCCTAAGCAAGAGCTGTGCATCCTGATGGGCTAAGCAGGGAGTTGGCTGCAGAAAGTGGGCAGGCTCAGCTGATCTGAGACAGGATGGAGGGTCGGGATGCCCATTAGGGTATTTCTTTTATTCTTATGGTTGTTCAATGAACAAGAGAAATAAAATGTTTTTATGGTTCAACAGCTAGTCTGGATGATAATATATTTCATGACTCTCAGATTCAGGCAGTTTGTTAAAATTAGAGATGATAGATTTATGGCCCAGAAGGGATTACTACAGCATGCAGCAGACCAGACTTCCCTCTCATTTTGGTGTTTGTTTGCCCTCTTCTACGCTATTGGTGTTCTCCTCTCTAGGGATGAGGCCTTCAGGCACAACCCTAACATAAGCAGAGATGAGCAGTAGTCCAAAGGCTGCCACTTTGTCATGCTTGGCTGTAGCCACTGTGATGACAGTAGTCCCAAGGTACTGTTCCCTTCCTCCTCTGATGCTTCTAGCCCAGAGAGCTGCCTCAGCACTTTCCCTTCTCTCCATGTCTGTTGGCCAGAACAGGAGAACGAGTATTTGGAGGCTTGAGAGGAAAATGAGGACAGGGACAGAGAACTTCACTGTTCTTTTCAGGAAGATGTGTCTCACAACTTTGACTTTTAACACCAAGGGCTTTTTCTAGAGTGCCGAACCAAGATCAGAGCATCTTTCCTCTAGACTTCTTCTAACAACTTTATTCCTTCATGAACAGAATTTGGTTTTCTTCAGTTCCCCTGGTAAAATGTGTATCTCAGTGTCTCATCTGCCATTGCCATAGCTTTTCCTAGGCTTCTCTGCTCTACTTTGCACTCAAATTGCTGTCACTTTTTAATTGCAGTCCTAGTACTTGACACAGTTACTGTCCGGTGGGGTGAAATGAGGCATCAGGCAGTAGCTACAGTCTCTTCCATGGTGTCTGAAGTGCACATGTTGTCACATATGTGTAGCTCCTTTGCAGGAGGAGTAGCCCTTTGCATATGTGTAGCCCTCATTGCTATGTGTCTACTTTTTTTTTTTTTAAGCAATGTTTCTACCATAATTCTATGGGGTACGAAACTGATTAAAATGTACTGAACTGTATCATCTTTAGTGCTTTGAAAAATCCCTGCAGTCGGTGGGTGGCTGTGGGGGAGGGAGTGATTGATGCAAAATGTCCCCTCTCCCCAGGAGATCTTTCTCCCCCACACCCATAATCCTACTACTTTGTACTTATATAACATTGTCATCTCATATAGCACATATGCAATTGATCCGTCACCACAAGGAAGCTCAGGCAGAAGTTGGAGCAAGAGACTGAGAGTTGGGGGTCCTGACTTCTGCCACTGGTGCGCAGCAGGCTCTTGGCTTTGGTTTTCCTCTCTGCAAAAGAGATCCTACTGATTTTTTTGCCTTGCCCACTGAGCTGATGTGAAATTAAGTTTATGTTGATGGAAACGCTTTGAAATCCCTTGATGGAACATACTAATTTATTAATGGAATCTTCTCTAATCATCAAATTTCATTCAATTAATTAATGAAACTCCCTTGAAAGGGTGCAGCATGCTGTTCAGCAAGCAAAATAACAAACCTGACCCTCAGGCAGCTCTCCCAGGTGCACAGAGAAGGGCAGTGCTGGAGTCTTAAAGGGTGGCAGGACCAGAGTTCCTCTGGTGCTGCACATTGCCAGACCATGCTGGGGCCTGGTAGCCTGTGGCATGGGCTTGTAAAGGGTGGGTATTTTTAGGGAGAAGGAATTAGGAAAAGTGACAAAAAAGGTCCCAACTGAGGGGAAACACCGAGTGCTGCTTAACATGTGTATGTGCATGATGCATGTCTGTTATTTTAGGTGGTTGAGAAAGCCGATCCATCTGTCCCATAAAACACATGACAATGCTGAGACACTGTGCTTGGGCTCCATCAGCAGCCTTGCGAAGCGCAGGGGGACCACAGCCCCAAACTGAACTGCGGTTTTATTCAGCCCCAAAACACCACAGATGTTCCTGTAATCTTGGCTCAAGGGAGCTAAGAGGGCTGGTCAGCCCCAGACACATTTAGAAAAAATTTTGCATCTTCGTGGCAGCAATGGGAGTGCTAAATTACTGGCACTGGTGCTACATGGCTGGGATATGACCAGGTAAGGAGAAGCTGTTATGGACCGTGCAAGGGGCAGCAGGGGAGGGAGAGAATGTGTGCAGAGTCGCCGTGCAACAAGTCAGGACTGGGGAGGTGGAATTAATTTTTGCCTGCTGTACCATTTCAGTGTAACACCACTGAATGAATCTCTTGAGCTTTAATATTTAGGTCTTTTTATTTCTGTATATTAGATCTGGAGAAGCAGTTCTTGAGGCAGGAGCAGGGGTTGTTTGTGTTCTGCAGCACCCTGGTTGGGTGGCTGTGTGTTGCATTCAGCTAGCAGCAACAAGTATTAGGTTTAACTGGCGATCAATATGTCTTTTCAACTAATGTGAGAAAGTTTACCAGGTAAGAGGGTATTGGATTTGCTGGGAGCAACACAAGGAATGGAAATAGTTCAAGAACCCTTAACATAAGCAGGCGCTACTGCTAGGCTAGGCTTATCTTCATGGTGTAGAAGAGGGATGTGCCTATAACACTCAAACTTGGCCTTAGCTCAGGGACAGGTGGGAGTTGTTGGTCCCTGGCTCCCAAATCCCTTCTGCCACTGCTCAGCAAACTCACATCTTAGCTTTCTGACTTCTTGAACCGTGAGGGTTTCTTAGTCTGAAATACATGCTATTCATCTGCCCTATTAAGGTTAGCCCATCACTGTTAGAAACACCCTGTCTCTACAAATTTAGCCTGCTTTTTAGCAGAAATTCCTCCCCAGCAGGGTTCCTTGCTTTGTCAGAGCCATTCCTCCTCCCATTCCTGCACGTAAGCATGGACTGCATGTGTTCCTCATGGCAGAACTTCTGGGAGAGCAGCACGAGCAGCTACGGGCCAGCTGGCCACAGTCACAGCACTGTGAGCACATCCTTTTCTCCAAAAGCTCCAACACGCAATTTCAGTACCTGACTACGTAGCAAGTATGTCATATCGTCACATTCAGTATGAGCTTTAGTGAGTCTGGTTTATTTCTGGTTTTAGGTTCACAAACAGCAGCCTTTTTTCTTCCTCTTCCTCCATCCCCTACAGAAACTTGGATCTCGTCTCTGCCTCCAAGATAGCATCTCTTCAGATTGCTTTTTTTGATCTCATAATGTATGAGAGTGCTCATCCTGAACTTGTACTGGATAGAACATAAGGAATTTCTTTCTTGGTCAATGTAGTGAACATGTTTTGTGAATTCTTTCTTTCTTTTCCCCTAAAGCTTTACTTTCTAGTTAGATGTTGGATTGCAACGGTATCCAATTTACAGTTACACCTGGCAGAAACAGTGAAGGCAAGAGAACATCAGATTAGGGCATAAAAGGAAAAAGGTAGAATGAAAAAAAAAATAAATTACATATAGTTCAATTGTGAAGGCCACACTGTTCCTTTGGGCGATTGAGTTGTATTGGTCTGACTGGGACTTGCTCTTTGCTAGGCCCCAGTAAGAGCTTTCCATGTACCTTTGGGAACTAGCACAAGCTGGAAGAAACAACTTCCAGCCGTTGCTTCACAGGGAGAATCCAGAGTTGGTTACACCTTGCTGTACTTCCTGTACTTCTGAAAGGCAGCAGAACAAAATTAAATCTAATTAAACGGGGCAGAGAATAGCCTCTGGGTCTGGTACATCTTGATTAGCGTGTGTCTTTGGCTGGCACATCAGAGCAGCCAAGGTTAACAAGCAGGCTTCCACTGACAGTTCCTTGGATCGGGCTTGCAGGACCCGTGCTCCACAGACGGCGCTGGCACCTGCGTCGCCTGTGATGCTGGGCCCAATTTGCTGCTCTTCAGAGCACTGCAAAAGCTTGTATTTCCATCCCAGAATTTGCTGATTCAAAGAAAAATAAAAAAAATGTTGAGGTATAGTTGTAGATTAGGAAAAGGCTATTTAACCATTACACACAAAGTAATTGCGATGTTCCTTTAGAGCTCTCAATGTATCTACACTCTGATGCAGTGGGTCTATTGTGTGGACACATTCACAACTCTTAAGTCTCCAGTTCTATTCCAGTAAGCTGTCTTAAATATTCTGTGAACTATGCATTCTTCCTCCGCTTTCCAGATCCATAAATTCAAAGTATAGCTGGGCTAACACTAAATATTTGACTTAAGAGTAACTTCAGAAACAAGGTTCAGTATTGAAACACAGCTACATCATTGGTTTGGATTTAATAGCACAGCACTTGCACTTTTGCATGAGTTCTGTCATCCTGAGTAGCAGGAACTTTTTCAGATGCTTCCTACAAATGTTGAATGTCCTCCTAACATTTCTACCCGAAAATACAGCAATCTTTTGATTTTTAGATTAGAAATGGAGACATTGTTTGGAAAATTGAATTTGTAGCAGGCTACCCTCTGAAATCCAAAGACGTTAAGACCTTTCACATATTCATTAAACTGTATTATAACCAAAATGTCCCAAGCTGCCATGCATTAAAATGACAATCATTGGTGTGTCACAGTCATTTTCCCTTACCAGTGGAGAACTCCCAGCCCAGAGAGATCACTGCCTGTCTCGACTTCTCCAACATACGTGACTTGCTGCTCTTCATTAGCAGGTATCAACGGCAATCGGCATGTCTTTTTCGTGGCTTCAGACCACCAGAATTGCACACCAAAGGAACCAGAAGGTTCCTACCTAATGAGAAGTAACATTTTGTTCACTTCAACCTAATAGTCAGAGTTAAGTCCTTAAATTGGACTCAAAATATGCAGTACTGCAAGGAAGAAACCACAGGCATAAGGTACTCACTTGCCACTGCAGTCACGTTTTTAGACCTTGTAGCTTACCTACTTCTGAGCTGTGAGACCCACAGGTTGTGTCACGTGTTGGAGGAAATCCCATCCAGGGACAAGGCAGTTCCGCTCACTCTCGCAGCACACACAGGTGGCAGCTGTCTGCTGAAGTCATGCTGAAAGCAGTATTTTTAACATGACTTGAAAGAACTGCCAGCTCTTCTGCTGCTGAAAATGGGGCTATTTTTAGCAATTAGCTGTATTCAAATGTTCCTTTCATGATTTGCACCGGCAGCAAATGATTTAGTAGATTACCAGAAAGGATCAGATATTTCCCTGGATTAAAGCTATGTTTACCATTTTTTACAGAGATGGAAATCTTCGCACTTCACAGTGTCAGTGTCGGGAGGGTGTTGGGAAGGGATATAACCTTGGGGCATCCTGTTAACATTTGTTTGCCCCCATTCTGAGAAGAATTTGAGTATTCATCTGTCTTGCCTAGTTTGTGGTAGTGCTTTGCATTACTATAGCTTCTTTCAGCTCACAATCTCAGACCTTCCCCTGAAACGTCACAGAGGTGGACAAGATACTCAGTAGGTGAGTGTGATCTGTTCCCATCTGGCAAAACCTTACTGTGGAATGTAGTCCTTGATAAAATCCATTTGAGCTTCCTGGCATATGGCAGTTTGTGCCTTTCCATAAACTGTATTGTGGTGTTAATAATAACCAATTATTATTCCCAGGATTTACAAAAATACAATTGATGGGAGTGCCCAGGGAGGCACAGGGCTGCAGTACTGGCTCTAGTTTCAGATTAACACAGCAAACTTTGACATAGGCTTGGTCCTGCAGTATGAGGGTTACAGTGGCAGCCAGAGCCAATTTTCCACTTGCAGTAGTTAAAAGCTTTCTCCTGTTCCTGTAGGCAAAACACAAAGGAAGGGGCTGATGGTAAGTATCTGTTCTTTTGCAGGTCAGGCTGTTATTTCATTGACCTTTTCAGAAGGTGCAAGTGTCTGTCTGCAGCAGCAGCAGAGCCTGCCATAGCCTGTGTCGTGGGTTAGTCAGTGCATGCTTTGGGGTCTGGGGGAGCATCTACTGCTGCGAGGGTGGTGGCAGAGAGCAGGGCCAGGGTGCCAGCAGGGTGGCTGGCAGGCACTTTTGGAGCGCATGATCATCCCTCACAGCTCAGTGTGTCATATTATATGTGGCACTTTGCTAAAATTAACACCTGTTTCTTAAACGGGTCTGGCATCAGCCATCAGGCTGCCATGGGGTGGCAGGAGATGGCTGTGATCTAGCTGTTGTGTAGACTGTCGTGTAACATGAACAGTGCCTCAGATGGCCCCGATTCTGCAAGTATTTGAATCACAATTGCGCAAAGCATATGCTTACGCTGTAAGTATGCAGTCAAGGAGTTTAAGCAGAGACACAAAATTAAACAAGTGTTCAACAGATTTATTAGAACAAGTCCTCTGTTTGCTTCAGACCGCCTGGTATTCAGTATTGCAGAGCAATTTTAGTGCCTCTTTCTTGGTCTGTAAAGCTGGGGAATTACTCATCTGGGTAAAAATACAAAACGTTGATTCCATGCAATTGGCAGGTTTCCTTGACTTCTGGACAGGAGCGAGCCAAAGGCCTGCCAGATTCAGCGTTTCTTTGAAGGGAGCATGTGGGTGCTGGAGGTAGCGGGTGCTGGAGGCAGCTCTCTAATTTCTCAGAGCCCTTCAGGAAGGGGTGGGGAGAAGTTCTCTTCAGTCATAAAGTCACCAATGCAATTGGACAGCAGAGCTACAGCAAGATAAATCCTTTCCTATCTGTGGCAGGGAAGGGAGGCGTGGTCTGCCTTTTCTTTCTCTTGACAAGCATCTGAGTTGAAACTTCCTCTGCAGGCCAATGTGGAAACTTTAATGCCTGGCATTAAATATTCCTTTTTAAAGCTGTACTTGACTGAAAAAAAAAGTCAATTACAGCCTCTTGTGAAGGAAAGAAAAAGTGTATTAGCTAAAGCAGTGACATTTCCTTTTGATAGAAAGCTGGTGTTTCCAAGAGTCCGAGATAAAGGCTAATACGCAGTAACCAAAGAACACAGGAACCAGGCCTTATGCATTACCTCTGCCATCTGCTCAGCACAAATCCATGTGATCTTTACCATTAAGCAACAGAATTTACCTTCATCCCCCAAAGGCTCTTGCAGTACATGAGAAGAATTGTGTCCAGGCCACAAGCTTTCTGTCTGGGCTTGCAGACACATTTCCCTGCAGTCAAGCTACATTCAGATGTAGAGTTTGTTTTGGCCTACTGTAAAACTAGTCACCAGCCATAAAGGTAGATCTCAAAGCTTGAGGAGGTATTAGACCCAGAACCCCAAACTCAAATTTGTTTCTAAGATGCGGGGAAAGTGCCACTCTGCAGCACAGCCGTGGATCTTAGGTTGTCCTTCACCCTTACCTTTCTCTTTTCTCTATGAACCTATTCTGTTCCTTTTTACCATCCTCCTAGTTCTCCTCTTACATATTTACTGATATTTTTTTCTGCAACATCTTATTCTTTCACTGTTTCGTATTGCCAATGCTAAACCATGTATTTCTAAAAGTCAAAGGTGACAATTTCTTAATCCAAAAAGCATAACATAAGAGGAATGCTGTATGAGAGCTGAGTTTTCCTGGAGAAGTCTGACTAGATGCAAAAGTAGAACCTCTTGTTTTGGTGCCAGCAGTGACATTTTGATTACATTTGTTGTGTGCAAATAGATGAAGTGCAGAGCACAGCAACCGTAGGTAGTGCATCATGGACAGGGTCAGGTTCACAAAGTGAAATCACTCTTGAGCTAAGTGGGCTCCATATTCCACTTGGGTGCAAAGCAACATTTGCAGTGTGACCTGGTGCCCTGTTGGTTGGGAAGAGCTGAGGCACCGGCTGCCCTCCCCGCTCACAGACAGTGAGCAGAGGCCTGGGGGTGGAATGCTAATCACCAGCATCCTTAACCCCTTCAAGCCTGGCAGCCACCTCTTTTTCAGTCACAGGCACTGTATTGGCACTTCTCTTTTCCAGTCAAACCTCTGTTGCTGCCCAGCAAATCTGGGCTTGAAAAATTGTTTGGTTGGTTTAGTGCAGCAGGGTGTGCAAACCAGCAGCTTCTCCCACAGCTGTGACTTGTTATGAAACTTGTGTGTATATCTTCTTCACTTTGCATATGTAAAGAGGAAGCAGATTACAGTCATGGTACGCTGAAATGCAGGGAGGGTAGAGTCTTGTAACTGTGTACCAGCCACTGTGACTTGAAGTGGGGACTATTGGTGAAGCCAAACTTTTGATGGGAAAGGATAAGAACAAAGATCCAAGCTCTAACATACCTAAAACTGAGGCAGAAACAACGAAGAGCCATTCATCCACGCCTGGTAGAAAAGCGAGACGGGTCAGATGTGAGGAACCAGAGATAATGTCCTGCCAGAGTCTTCCCTTGGCAATGCATCTGCTGTGCCTGTGCAGGGTCTGGGGGATGGCCAGCGGCTGAGCTTTACTGCATGTCTTGTGCTTCAAGATCTCTGCCCACACTCTGAATGCCAGGGCACGGGAGGCTGCTACTTTGAACAAGCAAACACCAAGAGGTTTATTCCTTTGGCTGCTTTGCCCATCCCAGTGCGTATTACACAGAGCCTCAGTGTCCTGTGCAGTAAGACTATGTGTTAGAAAATACTTTCAGTGCAGAGTCTACCCCGTGAACTTGATCCAGCCAGCAGGAAAGGCAGGAACCGGACAAGGGCTCAGGACCACTTCTTTGCGCTGCCAACTGCAAGCAGCGTGGGGTGACCCTGTGTTTTTTGAGGTTGTCTGATAAGGGGCAGCCCATGACTCAAGAGCTTATAGAGCGGGACTATACTTTCCCGCTCAGGAAGCACATGAGCAGCCAGAGCGCAGCCATGCCTGGAGTTAAGGACTGGGGTAACACAGCCCTCAAGGAAGGGAAGGACTTCAGCCCCCACTGCCTCCTGACTCAAAGCCTCTTGGAGCCAGCATCACGCTGCAATCCTGGAGCCTCCCCTGCTCAGAAAGATGGCAATAAATTCCTGATTGCAGCCACAGCTGCAGGCAACAGTAGGAATTCCTGAGCCTCATGGTTGATTTTCCCACTGCGAAGGTCAGACGAGCTCAAAAAGGCACAAACATACTTTCTCCAAGTGTGGAGATTTTTTGTAGCCTCTTAAAAGCAGAGATTTCTGCTGCTGGAAAGCAAGCTAAAGAAGCTGCCTTCAATAGGCATTCCACCTCACCCATCAATGAGATGTCCAAATAAGCATTTAGAAACTGCTGGAGTTGTATCAGGCAGTCCAGTTCCTCCAGGCAACACTGCTCTAGTTGTGAGTTCAGGCAATCTCTGTTTTGAATACCCAGTGGATTTTTTTCTAATCTTCTTTAGAGGAAACACTAATTAGCCTCAATCAAGAGTAAACAATCTGATGCTTCATCCTCTGGCACTGCATGTTCCTTGATTGAAAAGAGACAAGCTGGTGTTTGTCTTTCCTCTGTGAAGAAGAGACAAGCTGGTGTTTGTCTTTCCTCTGTGAAGAAGAAAAGTTTGAGTGGGATTTGAATCCCGGTGTGAAAACAGGTTTTGCTAAGAAAGTCACTGGAAGTCAGAAAACTGTTCAGAAGAGCTGAGGCCACCAGGGAGGGAACTGAAGGGAAATGGTTGTCATTTCAGGCTCCCTTCATAAAGTAGCCATGATGTCACCTTTCTGGGAGTGCTTTCTGATTTTAGCTGTAAAAAAGGAGGAAGTACTTCACACGAATCTTTTCAGACTCTACTACGATGCATATTCTGAGCTTGTAAACTGAGGCATCTGTGCCTGCATTCACTGAACTTGCTGGACATTTTGCTGTGTACTTTAGTGTGAAAAGGATCTCATACTGGTTCCTTTCCTTAAAATCTGATCTTACAAAATGATTAACAGCCTCAGATTCCATTAAGCTCAATGCATGTGCTCAGCTACTGGCAGGATTTGGTCCCTATGCTTGTATGTAGTTTATGACTCTTTCTCCTGGTGGCATGTTAAATGCCATATTACCTGTTGGTTCTTCAGCAGGAACACAAAAATTACTGCTCCTTTAAGAAAATGTGGAAATTATTACTTTTTTCCCCTCTGTTGCTAACAAGCTTAGTAACAGAGTCACAGATTGGGGTGAGTGGAAAGGGGCCGCTGCTAGTCTCCTCCAGCTGAGTTTTGAATATCTCTAAGGATGGAGATCCCACAGCCTCCCTGGGCACCTGTTCCAGTGCTTCATCACACTCATGATAATCCTTTTTTCTTGCTATTAAAGTAATAATTTATGGTGTTTCAAATTGTCTCTGTTGCCTTTCATCCTTCTGCTGTACACTTCTCTGAAGGGTATGGCTCCGTCTTCTCTAAACACTCCCAATTAGCAGAATTAGGGTCACATAAGAAAAAAAGATGGGCATAGTTGCAGAATGTGTATCCAGACTGAGACTTCACATATTACAGAACTCCAGGGGAATTAGTCTGAGCTACTGATTCAGATGCCCTTTAAGTGATGTACAAAAATCATGTTTGATCTGAGAGTCAAACATCACTCAGAGCCTTGCACAGATCAAGGAATTCAAACCAGATCTGTCACTAAGAAGAGCCAGAGGGAAACTCCTCTCCAAACAAGTTTCCAAGTAGATTGTCCTATTTTCTTTTGAAAAAGCCTGTGAGTGCCCCAGCACTTTGTGGTGGTCACATCTGAAATGGCCCTTCATCCTTCCAGGTGGATTTGATGTGTGATGTTAAGTGCTGATCCCCTCAGGAACACAAATCCCCTTAGAACTGGTTGATGTAATGAGTCAAAGCCAAAGAAAGAGCAGAAGGCTGCAATTCTGTCAATGTTTTCAGACTTCAAGGTCAGCTCTGAATTTGGCTCACTACGTTGGTCACCTCATGGCAATGGCAGCAACAACAGATCGTGAGAGTAATATCTGTGAAACAGGAAACCTTAAAGAACTGTAAGTAAGATGTCACTTGGAAACTGTACTCTCAAGTGTCTGAAGAGCTATAGTAAGTCTCTTCTCGTCTTGAAGGTCATGCTTTTAGGTGCTAGTGTTACCTTGACAGATAACTGTGTAAGATGAAAAAAATACGCATTGGGCATCAGGCTTAAGAATCCAACAAGTCATGTTAAGTGTATGTTTAACTCTAGACACGCATATAAGATCTATGCACATGAGTGAGTTCAGAAACATTGCTGAATCAGGACTAGGGATGGCAGAAAGCTTTGCCATCTCCTCTTTTTTTAAATCAGTGGCATTTGAAAGGTAGAGGATACATCAGTCATAAGGTCTTAATTTTCCTTGTAGCAGCTAAAAAAGTACATGCCGCTAACCACACAGGCATTGGAGAAAAATTCAGTGCCTTTTTCAGCAACAGGGCTACAGTTCATCATCTGGTTTCAATAATGATACCCCAGCAGCATCAGTGTGGCCAGGAGAACTGCTGGCATATAGAAATGGCATTGGCTGCTTCACCATGGCATCGCCATCACCTGCCCTTGCAGGACTTCTCTGCCCCCATGTGCCAGACGCCGCAGACTGTCTGTGACCAGCACAACCGACAGCAGGCTGCCTCAGAGCAGCTCGGGCTCGGTTTGCTTATGCGGGTTGAGCAGGGAGAAGTGACAGTGTGGGGCTGCTTCGCACCAGGGTCCTCTCTGGCTAGGATGCTCTCACCTCCAAGGTGTCAGGCAGCCAAAATAGAGATGCAGTATGAAAGCTATGCCATATGAAAGCTGGTGTAAACCAAAGTGCTGCTATACATTTTTTTTTTTTTACTTTTTCCTGAGAAGTGTACACGGTCATGTACTGGCCTATTTTGATTCCTGGGGATGTGAATAGAAATATGACGCATGATAGCTAATTAAGACTAGTTGCAGAACGATTAAACTAAACAGTATTTTCCTTTGGGAAAACCATGAGCGTTTCATGCCGTATATAATTGATTTCTATATGCTTTCCTTTGGCTAGGAAATGCAAGTTCCTTGCTACATATTCCCTGCTGATTTTGGTCACTGAATTCTTGATGGTAGGGACAGAGATAATGAAAGTTGTTATATCCCGTTCACTCCTACAGACTTTCGGTTCAGTGGGGGGTCTGAGCATTTCTTCCCATCAGCAGTAATGATAATGGGTCTCACTTAATGAGCAGCCGCTGAGATAAGCATGCACATGACAACAAATTATCAACGACACATGCAACCTTGGAAAGAGGAAGACCATAGGACTCCAGGATCTCTCCCAGAGGTCATTGATTTGTTGGTCCTTTAACGAAGCAGAGGATTACCAGCACTGGTCCCTGCAACTAGGTGATTCTGTTAAAGAGACACGATAAAGGAGGACCACACTTTCCAAAAGCAGTTTGTGAAATGTAGCTGTAGACCACGGGCTCAGGCTGACAGAGCAGAGGGGACATCACCTGAGGAGGCTGAGAATAGCAATGAAGCCTCTGCCAAAGCTGACGCTGGGACAGGCAGGAGTAACTCCCTTATTCAGACAGAGCAAAGTAACTGTAAACGAGACCCAGTGAGCAAACTTGGAGCCTTCCACTTTGAGAAATGCCAAAGACGGTTTCTCTGCAGCAACAGCAGCCACTGCCAATGCACCAAGGCAGGCAAGAGCTGCTTGTCCTCTGCGTCACCCTGCACAGCACTGGACCATAGCCAGCAGTGTTGCGGGAAGTCAGGGCCATGTAAGCCTCCTGTAGGTAATTCAAAGTTGATTGTATCCAAAATCAGCTGCCAGCAGCTGAACATGTGCTAAGCCTCATGAAGTGGGCACCTGGTCTCAGCTCACTTGCAGAAGGGATGTGTCCACTTCGCAGGACCAATTGCTCTGTGAGCTCTGGCTGCCCACAGCCTCAGCAGGGAGGTGCATTGGTTCCCCTCCTACCCCTTCTAAGAGGTCAGTGTGCCCAGAAGTGAGATGTATTGGTGGCAAAACTGGACTGGTACTGCCCTCATGCAGTTTTTCTCCAGGTGAAGAGAGAATTTCAGTTTCCAGGGCTGCTAAACCTCTGTAAAGTTCACTTCATAGCTGGAGAGATTGCTGCAGCTTTACTGAAAACTTAACATCTTCCTCCAAAATGTGTTGCCTTTGGTTGGACTGATGTATTCATCAAGCAGTCACTTTCATCATTGCTTTCTTTAATTTATGCCATGTGTTATCACTGTCCTGTATGCTTTAGCTCTCTGGTGTGCTTTATGTATAGTTTGTCTACCAGCACAGTACAAACAAAGTTAATCTGATTGTACCTGGTTTGCTCTAATTAGAGCAACACTGAAGCATGGGTACTGTGTTGACGTTGTTGTCCGAGATCAGGAGAGCAGACATCAGGACTCCTGGGTTCTGCTTCCAGCCTTCCCTCTCAGTGTGATCACTGCAGAGTAAATTGTCTAAATGGGATCTCTAGAATCAGAACCCTGAATAAATGCAAGGCATCTAAATTAGTGGCTGAATAATATTTTGCAGATTTGTGAATACATCAGATGCCCTTAAATAAGTTCATTTTTATTAGGACAAAGAAACCAATTATCCTTTAAGCAACCCCCAAACAGTTATTAGTCACAAAGGAAGACTAAGATTCCCTATCAGGAATATACAATCTAAAAGAAGACTGCCAAGATAATATCCATAATTGGAGATATTTATTGACATGAACTTGTGTAATTGTAATAGAGCTGAGAAATACTTCAGAAAGCAAACTTAATTGGGTAAATGGTAAGTGCTCCTTGTTGTGGCATTTTACAAAAGCAGTTCACAGTTTTCAGAAACCAGCTAATTATAGAGGAGCTAGAATGGCTTTTTACCAAGTTATGACCCCAGCAGAAATACTTAGCTTTTCTAAATGAGTGTAAACAATGCTGAGCTCTTAGCTAAACCCAGGGTCCTATAGGGAGGAGGCATCTTGCAGATATTTGGCAACTGAGGAGAAAGAGCATACGAAGTTTCTGGGACTGGACATGTTTGTTGTGTCTGAAGGCAACTGAGAATGAGAGCGAGCCTATAAGGAGAGCGATGAGGATACACCTGTCCAGTGTAACAGGAAACCTCCTCATCAAGCAAAGGAGATGAATTATGGGGAAGCGTAGCCCGCACTGTCACCACTCATTTGTTGCACTTAATGAATTACTGGAATTAGTCACACAGTGGTTGCTCAAAGACCTGAAAAAAACCTTCCTGCTGCTAACCTGGGCAGAACTGCAGAGCATCTGAACAAACGCGTGACTGGCCTTTGCCTGATAAAAAGAGTCAGTGTGGGGCCAAGCAAAGCAGTCGGTCTTCAGCTGGGCTTTGAAAGCAGGGTCTTAACTGTTTGTGTCCATCAAAATCAAATGGGATCTAGATTTTGGATAAATTACAGGGACTAGCTGGGATAGTAACTTGACACGTTTTAATTCCATGTGCAGTTTCACTGCTTTTTAACAGAAAGCAGGATGCTGTAAGAAATCACCGTTTCCAAAATGGATTTGTTCCAGAGGCAGGTGATGTCTGTGGAAAGAGCCTGTAGATCTGTGCAGCCTTTATCTACCACAAAGCATGTACGAGATGCTGGAAATGTCATTTTTTTTCTCTAGCCAATTAGCACAATGCTACTGAGAGTGTCATTGGCTACTCTGCCCCTTTTAGCCCTCTGGCTCTTCTTTTTGCTTTTCCTTATTCATTTTCAATAACCCAAACTGAGAGCCATATACAGACTCTCTAGTTGGTATCTCGTGCTGCCCAGTATGTATTTTGGCAGCTGTGCTGGGCCAGAGGATACCCAGACTGCTGGCACAGGTAGGGCAGGTATCTGCCACCCCAGGGGTGTAGTCATCTGCCATGGGGCCAGAATAGTGTGGTGCTCTAGTCACGTGGAGACAAGTTGTATTTAAGACTAGAGCTTTGGGTGGGGAAACTGACAGCCTTAACTAAAATCCCTTCTCCGTAATGCTATAGCTTGAGACTGGCATATACAGATCTCAGAGCATGAACTCTCCAACTCTCTTTCCTGGTTCCTCCTCTTGAACGTTTCCAGTGTTGCAGCTGGTGCTTCATTCCTTTGGTATCGCAGGTTTTTACGAGTGGCATCCACACAGGCAGCCACAGTGCACCACATGGGGTAAAGATAATGCTTGGGAACTCAGGTGGGGGAACAAGCTTCTGGGCAGCATCCACACAAAAAAGTAGCAACGTAGCCCAAGAAGGAGTTTGCCATAATTTTTCATGAACCGTGCCCAAGGCTGATCAAATGGCTGTGGGATTAGCCAAGGGTTTGGGAGAGCCACGATCTGCTTTTTGCTTGGATGTGATTTCTCGTTCTTGTTGGCAGGTAGCAGAAATCAAGAATGGACCACAGCTGCCCATTCAGTGAGCGTTCATCCATCTCCAGCTCACTGGACTGAGGGTTTCAAAGGCAGGCCCCACGGTGGGACTGAGGGATCATCTCTTCCCCGTGTTATGTCTCCTCATGACCATCATTAATTAGGTACGGGCTTAATCTCCATAGCTCAATGTTTTATGTCCCTTTTAACATTTGCAGTTATGAGAATTCTAAATAATTTCTTTCAGTATGACTTTGCTACAGCATCTGCCTTTGGCTGTAGACTCTGTAGTTTAATTAACCTGCCATGAGAACAAATTTCCTTTTACCCTTTTTTAATTTCCCACACTCTAATTTCATCAAATAGTCATTTGTGTCTCGGTTGCCACATGGGGACTGTAAAACAGGGATAACGGGATAATGTCAGAGTGAATAACCTCAGAGCCTGGCAAGCACCCAGATAGAGAAACTATGGCAAGTACAGTGGCTGCACTCAACTCTCTGCTGCTGACTTCAGACTGTGACCTTCCCCAGTCTCAGGATGTGTAAGTCACACCACTGTTATGTTACCACTCAATTTACTGAGAGAAGGCTGCTCAGTTAAGCTCCTAGTCAGTCTGAAGTGCTGCTTCTCCTCTGTCACCCCCTCTTTCCTTGCCTCTTCCCACATCTATTTTCCCAGGCATCTGGAAAGCTGAAAAAAACACGTTTATTTAAGGAAGCTTTCTAAAGAATGGGGAACCATCAGAGCTGCTTCCCAGAGAGCTCTGTGCTGGTCTGTTATGCAAAATTGCTCAGGAGGGCTGGAAGTCAGCTACGGGCACCAAAACTTCACCTCTGCCCTGCAGAAACACTCTAAATTCAGTTTAAGAGATTGCATATGTTAATTATCATCCAGAAGAGAGGAGGCATGGGCTGTTAATGTAAGCTATTCAAAACATTTTTTAGAACCCCCAGCCAGGAAGATAAGCCCTCTGATTTATTCAGTGGAAAGAAAAGACAGTATGATGCTCAGTTAGATGTGGCATGCACGATCTTGCATCCCTTTCCCGTTGGAGTAGCCCCACTGATGTCAATGGGATGGATGATCACTTGCATGGGCATGGAGGGCACAGCTGAGCCATAGCAGTTGTTGCCTGTAGCCTATTGCCTAAATGCAAACAGGGTCACAACAGCCATACTGATTATGTGCAGCGGTATGAAAGAGGTGGATCATCAATTGAGACAGGATAACCTAGCAATGAATGGGTTCTTGTTACAAAACTCTCAAGCTGTCCAATGTCAACGGCCAGATAATATAAAGTCTCCCCCAGCAACAAATCCAGACTTGAGCAAGAATAGTTCTGACTCCCCTGCAGGCTATAAGCAATGTTTCCTATATATGTCCAACATTTTCTCACCCTTTATGAGATGCTTAGCAGGGTGGAAATCTTGTAGGAAGGCATCACAAGCATGTGTCAGAAACGGTGCCCAAAGCAACACAGTCTGGAAGATTTAGTGCTCAGGGTACTGTCAGCACAATGCGAGGGAAGCATTTGGTCCTGTGACGCTGAAGAGATATCTTATGGCTTCCTGGTACCGGGAGTTTGATACACTTCTCTCTGGCTTTCAGAAGAATCTAATGCAAAATGGCCCAGAAAGGAAGAGACAAATTCTCTGTGACGCCCTGAAGTCACAAGCCAGGCACCTGAACGCTTGGCACTGAGTTTCACGTCGTGAGATACTCAAAACTGTCAGAGCTGGGGTTTCTTGGGTTGCTCTTTTCTTCTTTGCTGTTTTTTTGGGTTTTGCCTCTGGAAGTCAGAAATTGCTGGGGGCATCCTAAAGGTAAGTGAGATTCCCATATAATCACGACTCCGGAAACAGAGGCTTTAAGAAAAATACCAAATACCCTGACATTTATGATGAAGCCTGCAAATCAGACCCTTTGACTAGATCCCCTTCCTCACGCATGCTCCTGTCTGCAGTGCAGCAAGCTATGGGAGCCCACGGCCGCATGTGTGATACAGGTTTTTCCTGGCAAGCACTGCATTAAAAGCACTGGCAGACAGTTTGGCATCTCAGCATCCATCAGTATTTGGAGATAAACACAATTTATCTCTGAGGATTTTGGTACTGTAACCCATGATTCTGTTCTGGTAACAGAGAGGAAAAACAAACCATTGGTCTCACATGTCCATGCAGCACTTGTCATCCAGCGGGATCCCAACAGTCTCAGCCCACTGAGATGGGAATATTGTTAGAAAGGGATGTAGATAGCCTGCATGGGATCATAAAAAATCTTTCCCTCTTTAACTGCCCCAGCTCCAGTCTCTGGCAAAGCCCAGCAGCCAAATACCGGGGCTCTTGAAATACTGGATTTACTTAAAGGGGTGGTCCCCCAGGAGACTGGCCTGGCAGACGCCACTTCTCGTGGCTGCCGCCAGAGCATTCTCTGTTTTGTAACAAAACTCAGCATCCTCGGCACTGTTTGTGTTACTGAGGGCCCTGCGTGAGCACTAATTCACTGGTCCCCCACTGCCCCAGGAGAAGGGAAGGGATGTGCTGTGATCCACGTGCCACACCTGGGAGACACAGATGCAGAGCGAGGCAGCTCCATTGCGATCAGTAGATTTATGAAAGGGATTAACGTGATTTGGCAACTCTGACACCACAAATCAGGATGACAGTTTGCCTACAGAGGAAATCGCATTGCAATAGAAAGAATCATAACAGTGTAATTCTTTTTGTGCAGACATTCCTGTTTCAAAGCAAGACTCAGACTGGTTATAAACATACAAACTTCTGTACGCATTCTCAAAGTAAGGTTGAAAAGGTAAAGTGCCCAGAGCTTTGAGCTTGATCCTTTCAAGCAGTGTGTTCGAGCTCATTCATACAGAAGAACCACCTACCCCTTTTAAAAAAGAAAATCCACAAAACCTCATTTTGTATAGTATTAATGGTTTGCATTCACAACCAAAAAAAAAGTCAGGCTAAACTTCAAACAGCCCTTTGTTACTGTCACCTTCTTTGCTCATTTTCATGCTTGCGTGCCTGTGAATGTCTGTGTATGGTTCTGTCGACAACTTTGTGATATCTTACAGATCCCCAGCTAGGCTGGAGGTTGTGGAGCAGCGCTTCGGTATTTAGACAGGGCTGCCTTTCCTTAGAAGTGAAAATGGCCCCAGCGAGAGGAAACACTAACAAGAAGCCATTTCTCTTTTGCTCAAACCCTATAAATAAACACCATATAAACAAAAGAGTATTTTCAGAGAAACCGGACAAATTCTTGGAAGAAATATTCCCCCCAGGATGATGGCATGCCGGAAATCCCTGAGCCACAAATCTCGGGAGGTTGGGAAATATTTGGGAGAGCAAGCACTGCTTGCTTGGCCTTTCTTGTGTCAGCTCCTGGCAGACGGTCTCTGGGAGAGGCAGGATCCAAGTTAAACAGGCCTTTGACTTGACTCAGGAGAACTCTTGCAAGTCAGCCCTTATTTGTGCGTAATTTGCTTCTCTCTTGGAAACCCTTGGATGGAGCAGGGTGGCAGTAGGTTTGTTGAAACGGGTGAGCGCAACTCCACACTTCACTGCCAGTCACCTTCAAACTGGGTAAAGCTGGGCAGCGTGGGGAGCAACCACCTCCAGCTCCTGCTTGGATTATCTAGGCGAGCTCTCCTGGGTCTTTCGCTGTTCTCCAGGGTGAGACTAAATACGCGGATCTGCCTCTGAGCCAGTGGTGTCTGGTTCAGGAGCTTCTGTGAGAAGTAATTAGAAATAGCGAAGAGCGCTGTATTGAGCATCCGTGTTGACTGTGTGTACGCAGCACCATCTAGTGCTTTGCAGGGATTTTTTTTTTTTTTTCCCCCCCTTCTTTCCCCGACTCTGTAGCGACGAATTCAGGGTACGTCCTCTCAACCTGGCAGGCTGCCGGCCTGCGGGCTGCCCGAGGGCTCACCCCGGCGGCGGGCGTTCACGGCAAGCGTGACGGGCCGGGAGATGGGAAGATGAGAGAGAGGTGCAGGAACATTTCGGGCCCTGCCCGGATGCCGCTCTGCAGCTCCGACCGACAGACCTGCGAGCTGTCCGAAGCCCACCCGGGACCGAACATACTCGAACCCCTCATTGCAGACTCGCAATCAAACCAACGATAAATACTCGGCGAGGGTTTGGAACAACTTCAGCGCTCTCCCCTTCTGCAGCGAAGCCACAGGACCGACGCCCTCTGCTGATGCGAGGGGACGTTACCGCCTCAGAGAGGGAAACGCGGGATGTAACTCATCAAGGAGCTCCTTTGTGCCTCCTTCGGCGCCCTGCTCCCGTCCCCGGGGACCGGAGGGAACTGCCGCACGGGACTGTCGCCACCTGCCCAGCACTTGACCGAGGGACGGCTGCCTCCCGCGGCACCGGCGGGCCGGGACACATACGCCGCCCCATTCCTCTCCCTGCGGGATCCCGGGGACCTCGCTCGGCGGCGGCCGCTGAACGCCCCGTCCCGTCCCCCGGCACCGCGCGGCCCCGCCGCCACGTGACCGGCCGCCGCGCTCCCCATTGATACACTGTAGCTACACCGGAACGTTCCAGGCGCTGCCAGGCGCGCCGAATCGATGCCCGAGCGGCGGATCCGGCCGCCCGCTGAGGCGGGGGTGCGCGCTCGGTGCTCGGCTAGCTCTCCCGCGGACGGGGAGAGGGGGAGCGCGGCGCGGCGAGTGCGCGGCGCGGGGCGGCTCCGTGAGCGGCGACGATGGCGGAGCCGGCAGAGAAGCTGTATCGGGCGGAGTATGCCAAGAGCGGCCGCGCTTCCTGCAAGAAATGCGGCGAGAGCATCGCCAAGGACTCGCTGCGGCTGGCCCTCATGGTGCAGGTACCGCGTGGCTGGGCCCGGGCCGGCGGGGTGGGGGTGGGTGGACTTGACCGCTCGGCTCGGCCGGGACGGGGGGGTCGGGACGGGGGTCCTCTCCCGGCGGGGGGCCGTTCGGCTGGGCTCCTCTCTGCCGCGGCGGCCAGCGCAGCCTATTTTTAGCCGCGGCGTCTTCGTCCGACGCTCCCTGCGGTCTCCGCGGCGGCGCCGGTGCCTGCAGCAGTCTCACCCGGCGGTCCCTGGGGCAGCACTCCCCGTTGCCCCCGGAGCAGCGGTGGGGCGGGAGCTGCCCGCCGTGCGGGCGGGCGCTGTTGGTATCCCGGGCTGTTAAAGGCGCCCGGAGGCGAAGCGGTGCAAAGTTCACCGTTAAGCGTGGTATTGGAGGGTTGCAGAGGCGGAGGGGTCGGCGCGGGGGCGCGCACAGAGGCTCTTTGTTGCCATCCGGCGAGCGGGGGAGCGGGAGGGGGGCGATCGCGGTGGTTTGGCTTCTCCGTGGCCTGAGAAGCGTCCGGGACTCGGCGTGTTTGGTGTCGCGTCAGGGGACATCTCCGTCGGGTGCGCGCTTTGCATATGAAACAGACCCGAAACGTCTCAGAGGTCGCGGACAGCCCCTCGTTTTGCCCTCCGCCCCCCCGGCAGCGGGGGGAGCCGGTGGGCCGGCGGTAGGGAGCCAGCACCGAGCTGGCTGTCACACTGCAGGCACGAAACAGGGAGCGCAACAGTAATTAGCAAACTGAACGTTTTGTTGCTGGTCGTTCTCAAATTATTTGCCCTTTGAGGGAGAAGCTTGCTCGGTTTCCTTTCAAATTGAAGGGAGGGGCCCTGTCTGGTGTCGGGGGTGGGAATTGTGTACGGATGGACCTGGACATGCCGTTTTGGGCCGGCCTGAAATCGCACCTTGCGGTGGGTGGATGGGGAGGGAGTCGGGCTCTCCCGGGAGGTGGGGGTTAGCTCGGGAAGGGCGAAGCGCTGCCTTCCCAAGCTGTGGATGCGCCTCGGCCTGTCTCTAGCAGGGAACATGCAAAGGCACCTCCAGCGTTCAGGTGGCGCAGATGGACAGTGGGCTGGATCCGCTGCGTGTCTGGTGAAAGATAAGCGAATGCGTGTATGCTTATTTATGGAAGGCTGGCAAGGACGTGGGATGCGAGCGCCTCGAGCGAAAGCCCTGGAGATGGATGCTGTGGCTCCCAGCCCATTGAGGAGCGATTTCTGTGCGGCCCAGAGTCGCTTGTGCCGTTGGAGAGGGACGAGGAAAGACCGGGTCGCCCCTGGCCCAGGCTGCCGGGGAGGGGAGGACCTCGGCACCCCGCGGGGCAGGAGATGGATGCCTGGCTGCCCGGGCAGGGCTGGCAGGTCTGCCCGGCTTGGAGGCAGGAGCCGGTTTCCTGGAGGGGAAATAACCTGCCTCCGCTTTTGTTCCGCAGAGCCTCCATCCCCTGGGAAGGATGTGAAAGCTGCGGCGTTTGCTCGCACGTGTTCCTGCTACCTTTTTCTTTTGTTTCTCGCTGGCATTGCCTGCTCTCCTCAGCTCCTCCTCCCCTGCTCCGGCTGCTGCTTCTCCAGATCCCTCACGTTTGTTATCCCTTCCTGTCTGCCCCCGCAGTTTAAGCTGGTGCGGGGCGGGTTGGCCTCCTTCAGCTCGGGGGGCCTGTGGGCCCGCAGCGTGCCTTCGCTTCGTTCAGGGAGCATGTTTGGTTTTGTAGGGTCAGGTTTATTGAGCCATCTCCTGGGGACAGGTGGAGGGGGACAGCTGGGACCACGGCATCCCTTACAAAGCTACTGCCTTTTAGCCAAGTATTTCCCCAAAACTGCTGGTCTTACACCAACTATTTGTAATTCCCCCACCCCCAACCTCTTGAATTTGTTTGATCTGTTCTGCAAAGGGCTCCCCACTGCCAGTTTTTGTGCCAGCAGAGCACTGTTTGCACCCTGCTGCTGAGTATTCCCCCCCCGCATTTCACCGGAGCACCGGGGCCCCTTGTTTCTTCCTGGGGAAATCCCCTGCAGAGCAGCCTCTGCACCGCCTTCGGTGCACCAAGGTCTTTTGCAAATTGTGCAGAAGACATTAAAGGGAGACACACGCAAAGTTGTTAGCTGGGTGCCATTTCTACTATAGCCCCCCTTTTGTTTTTTCATGTGAGGAGCTCTGAATGACAGTGAGATGCTCAGGGTAGGGCACAGAGCAGGCACTCAGGCCCTGCAGGACCAGTATGGCTTTGACTTTTGCTTCCAGGTTGAACTGAGCAGTTTCTGTTATCTGCATGTGCAACATGAAAGCGAATCGATTTCTTTTTCTTCTATAGTTTGTTTAGGAAACTATGGTCTAGAGATAGGTGAGCTGGAAGAAGTTGTGTAAACAAGGCCTAGCTCACCTGGAGGTTTCATTTCCCACACAGAGAAGTCATGCTCCAGGTACACAACTCCATGTGGTAGAGGAGATCTATGTGCTGCTTGTGTGGTTGCCCTCAAAATTGAGCTAACTCTGTCCCCTTCCATGCACCCCAGTGCCTTGTGCCCCCTAAGAGAAACTCCAAACACAAGCCCAGAGCTTAGGGGTGACCAACTTTCAGTGCCAGAGCTGCATGTGACTTCCAGACGCATTGGGAGCAACCCCAGGGTGGCTGCTCTGTGTCTGTGGTGCTGTGAGGGTAACTGGGTAATCGGAACCCTGGCTTGTGGGAAGAGTACAGCTGGAAATATCAACGTCCTCTTGCAGTTTGGGTTGATGGCTAGTTGTAATTGGGGCTCCCAGCTTTCTTAGTCCCGCGTTGTGGTCTTTGAAGCCCTTTCCTCCTCCTTCCTGCTCATGCATGACACTATCTGCTGTTGTTTTCAGCTTGGGGATCTCCCTGCTTTTGGTGATCGATACGTAGAATGCTTTCCCAGGTCATTAATCCTGTATCATCAGTAACAATAATTATACAACCCCGAGTATTATTAGTATAGCAGTTGTTTGGCTCCAAATAACGAACACAAACCACTCTACGGTTATTTCGTCTGATGGGTAACCGGAACAATGCCAGGTTGGTACTTAATGCGTCTGAGTCATAAGCAAGCGGAGCACTTGCACAAGGAGGCTGGTGCGAGGCAGGGCACTCTGGAGCAGCCGTTCAGGGAGGATATGAGTGATGCTTCTGTCCTGATACAGAGAGGACTTTGTTGGGCTCTGGTGTTTCCCTTAAATTTTGGCTCTGTCTCCTGCAGCCCTCTCGGGGATTTCTTCAGGCTGCAGTCCTTGGAGCTGTTGCTCCTGTCCTCTGCCTGGAGAAGGGCTCTCCTTGGCATGGACAGTTTGCTTGAGAAGTGCTCTCAAAGGGACTGTGCCTTGTGCTTGGGGGTCTTGCAGAGTGAGGCCAGCAGCCTCTTCTGCTGCAGGAGTCTCGAAGGAGATTGCAGCAGATGAGCCAAGTGCTGTTACTCGTGTTTCTTTTTTCACAACCTCTGTTTTGCTTCACTCATCACTGCAGGTGTTCTGCTTCTCATAGAGAAGAAACCTTTCCTTGTCTGCTCAGGGTTCGTTATAGCCACGTTGAGGCTGTGACCTTTTTGTTTTGAGCAGGACAGATGGGCTAAACAGCAGGGTGATGAACTGGTTAAGCTAGGTAAATGCTCCTTCCACCTCTCTCCCCTTTGGGACCTCTCTCCAGCAGCTTGTCTGTCATACTAGATTTTCTTCTTAGACTTTGTCCTAAATAGTATCTGTCTCTTAATTAAAAAAAAAAAAAAGAGAGAGAGAAAGAAAAAAGAAATCACTTGTGTTTATGCATGTACTCCTTTTTATGTTGGGTTTTTTTTCCCCCGCCCATGATTCTGTCCAAGTTGCTTCATCTTGGTCTAACGTGCTTTCTTCCTAGTCGCCCATGTTTGATGGCAAAGTCCCTCACTGGCACCACTACAGCTGCTTTTGGAAGCGGGCTCGAATCGTGTCCCACATGGACATTGATGGCTTCTCAGAGCTCCGTTGGGAAGATCAGGAGAAAATCAAGAAAGCCATTGAAACTGGAGGCCCTGGAGGAGGTAAGCGAGGTGCCCTGATGTTTGGAGGTTCAGCTGGAACCACGGTCTCTTCTCAGGCTGTTGTTGTTATTTGATTGCCGCATCTCTTCAGCAAGTGATGTCGGAAGAATTGCTGTGGTGTCCTCATGCTGCGGGGCTCAGGCACTGGCAGAATGATCCAGCATGTTAAACCAACGAGGGAAAAAGCCAAGTCAGTTCGCAGATGTACTGCCAAATATTTCTTGTTATCAAGGAATGTATTTTGTTTTCAGTTCTTTAATGTTAACAAATACTTCTGTAGTGTGTTGTTTTAATAGTACCTTCACTGTGGCATATGGTTATGGTGGCTCTTCGAAAATGTTACACCACGAACAGGTGAGTCGGGGGAGCAAGTGAGAAGGGTCTAAGTACAGACCACAGTAAACTCACCACATCTTTGTATAAACGAAGGATGCTGGGCGGTTTTAGATTGATGTCTGCCTGGTGAAACATAGTAATACAAAAAATAAAAGGAAATTAGCACTTGTGAAGAGGAGTTCTGCTTTGAAGCAGAGCTATTTGTGACTCCTGTTACAGTCAGTTCTTCAGTGAGATCTTATTTTACACTGCTTTCAGGAAAGAGGTAAAAAGGGTCAGCTCTGCACACCTTTGAAAGTCTTTTAAAATCATTAAATAAGCTATCCTGTACAATTCCTACTTGGTCCTTAAAGATTTCTTCCTATTTTAAAAGTGCTTTTAAGCATAGACTGCTTATCTTGCTCTATAACCAGATTCTTCACAGATGGATTGCTGGAACACAGAGGTTTATTAATTCAGACTGCTAACAGTCTAGGACAGGGAATAAGAAATTAAGGGAATGCCTTTTAGAGCCGAACTCTGTATTTGCCTTTGTTCTCCAGGAAAAGGAGGGGAACAGGAAGGAGGTGGCAAGGCTGAGAAGAGCCTAAATGACTTTGCTGCAGAATATGCTAAGTCTAACAGAAGTACTTGTAAAGGCTGTGAACAGAAAATAGAAAAGGTAAAAAGCTTTTCTTAGTTTTCCATCTCTTGTCTTTTCTCCCACCAGTTCCAGTTCAAACAGTGACTTTTATAATGGCTTCCTGTCTGTCCTGCGTATGGAAAGCACTTGCAGAGCTGCATTTCTGTGTCTGAGGAGCAGCTGCATTCTGGACAGCTGACGGTAAAGGCATCCCTCAGGCCGTGTAGCCTGGGCTTCAAACCTGCTGATGCTTCCTTTCGCTTGGGTCTTGGAACAGGCTGGAATGCCGCTTGCCAGCATTTCTTGTGGCAAGAGAGACACCACTAACTGCAGCTTTTCCTGCTTGTTGCAGCACTGCAAAGGTGTCGGCCTTTTCCTTCTCCTCAGCAAGACCAGCTCTGTGTGCAGTGTATCCATATTAACTCCATGAAAGCAGACAAAAACAGCGATGCAGCCCTGTAGTTGAACATATCTTGGTGCTCTGCTTTTAAAAGACAGTTGGCAAAATAAAGATGTGAGCCTATGATAGACGTTAATAGACATGCCAGTTGGATGAAGTTAGCAAGTCCTGGTACGCTTGTATCTGCAGAAACATTGGTGACTGTTGTGTAGATGTTTCCTTGTTGGAGCATGAAGTATTGCAGTCTGAAAGCACCTAAAACAATTACTTATTGGGTATCTGAAAAGTAATTAGCAGTAAGACGGGATGAGATCATGTTAGCGTTGATGCTTGAGTGATAGCAACAGAAAGTTACTTTATAGAGTTGCCTGCATATGGTTTAGTCACGTGAGTTTTGCTTGTTCAAGTTTACTGAGAGTTGAGGGAGTGAAGACTACAAGATTACCCATGTTAAGTGGTTTTGGAACAGAACACTACTTAAAAGGCTGTTTTTTCAACATAGAAAGAGTGACGTAAGAAGCGTAACTGTAGTGAAAAGGCTTGAACAAAAAAAAGTTTCAGGCTTTGATAGAGGAACTGTTGCTATTTTACAGGTGTTTAGGAAGCATCATGTTTGTAATGAGCTTGTTAACATCCTGCTCTTTCCACAAGGCCTAACTCTCTTGTGTTGCTTTAATCTGCCTCAGGGCCAGATCCGGATTTCCAAGAAGATGGTGCATCCTGAAAAGCCTCAGCTGGGAATGATAGATAACTGGTACCACCCGGACTGCTTTGTGAGCCGCCGAGCAGAGCTTGGCTTCCTCCCGGCGTACGGGGCCGCCCAGCTCCTGGGCTTCAGCATCTTGAAAGCTGAAGATAAAGAAACTCTGAAGAAGCAGCTCCCAGCTACCAAGAGTGAAGGGTATGTGGCAATTTAACAAATTGCATTGTCTAAAGGAGTCGTGGCTTGCCTTCAAATACATCCACGATAAATACCTTGTGACATCGTTGTCTCTCTTAAAGAGTACTGGTCTTAGGAGGATTTGGTCCTTCCTGTGACTTTGGGCAGATGACAACAGACAAATTCCCCATCCCTGGGAGCCTGCAGTCTGCTTGCCCCCTGTGACTGCCTTGAGAAAATGCAGAGACCAGCAGCTGTGACTTGGAGGACTGATGTAGGGCTTTCAACCATGAAATAATGCATGCTTAATATAAATGGATACTGGGCTCTGCGCCTCCTTGTGTGATGCTGTTATCAGTGATGGTTTCTTTGCTCTAACCGCTTGTCAGGGAATTGATTTGACATCTCTTATCTATGAGCCACTCACTGATCTGTGACAGGCACCGAATCTGATAATAGTGTTTATTGGCTGTGTAGTGCTTACACTTGGATGTTTGTGTTTGCTAAATCTTTTATGGTACGACTGAAATTTCATTGCCTTGCATTGAAATTTTTAGTGGATGCTCTTGACAGAACTTGTCCTGACAGAGAAGTGCTTCCAGGTGGCTTACTAGCTTTAGTCAGTCTTTCTCTGTTAACGAAGGCTTCTGTTATTTGTTTTTGAAGTGACTTTGCCTAGAGTCATGCTTCATAACGCAACCCAGTGTTGTATTGTCCATGTGGAGGAAGGAGCATAAGGCATTCCTGGGTCCTATGAATAGGAAAGATCGTGTTGTAAAACATTGAGCTTCTCCGTGTACCTTATAGACTGAATTCAGCTTTACTTTTGCAAGGATTCACCATGGAACTACCCAGTGAGACTGATTTTTGGGTTCCAAGAACCTGTAGCCATTACAAATCGGTGCAGTCTTTGTCAGTATTGGTCTTCCGGATACATGGCTGATGGGCATGGCGTACTGTTCAGAGGCCTGCATGTATGTGACTGTTATTCTTGACCACAGGTGACAGAGCAGAGCGTGCATAAATGGATCTATGTGTTGTTAGGAGGTTGCCATTCAACTTCCGCGCTTTATTATTGGTTGGCAAGCAGTTGCTCCAGCAGCATTCGGCAGTGGTGCGGGTGCCATGGGGAAGGTCCTGCAGTGCCTCAGGAGCAGCCAGAGCTCCGTCAGGTTCTGTGCTGTTCATCTCCCTCCTCTGAACCCCTGAAGGCTGCAACGAGTTGTCTGCGTCTGCCCGGCAGCCTGCCATCTTTTCACACAGGCATTTTACTACTGTGGGTGTTGCAGGATGTAAGCAAAAGTACAGTTTTAATGCACATGGCAGCTTTTCAAGTAGTCCTCTGCTTTTTGTGCCGAGGTGCATGTTCTGCTTTGTCCTAGAACAGTGTGTGAGTTTAACAGGGTTATTTGTAGTTTTCTCCCATGTCTTTAGCAAAGCTCTAGAGATTTGACTGTGTAAGTGTTTCTCTTGTCTGCCCTGACTCTGCTTTTCTGGGCCACTTCTAGGATGCTATGCAAAATAAGGCTTTGTAGAGATAGGCCACAGAGTAGTTTGCCAAGTCACTGTGTAAATAAAAGCTTAGGACTGCAGTGGAAAAAGGCTTAGACTGGGGATGTAGGGTAATGTGAACCAGGACCTCATGCCAGAGAAGCAGCAAGACATCTCATCTTCCCTGCTTTCTAAGCACTGCATGAACAAGTCCCTCAACTCTGAAGGTGCTGGCTGGCTTTTACGCTCCACTACCTTTCTTCTGCTGTTTGGGCTGTGTGCTAGAGCCAAGGGTGTTAAGGGTCAATTGGAAAAATAGTTGTCTGTCAAACAAACTGAATGAGTGAGAGTGTAAATAAACAGAATTAGTGGAGAGGTTTGGTGTGCTTCCTACCTGATGATTTTCTGCCAAGAAAGCACAGAATTTCTGGAGAAGCCAAAAGAAAAACACCCTGGAAGCTTGAATGAGATGCAGTTACCTCCGATAATTCATCTTGTGCATTTGGTCAGATTACAGAAATTAACGATAGAAACTACAGCATCTCACAGAAATAATGTTACAGCATCTGCTGTAGGTGAGATTCCCAAAATAGTCTTTAAAGATACTTCTAATTGCGCTGCATCCAAATTATATCTTGACTCAGATGTCTCTGCAATTCAGATGTGACACATCCAAATTCATATGCTGCTTCTGCTTATCTAGTCCATACTCAGAGGAAAAGCTCAGACTTTGGGACTGCCCTGTCAGCCCTTTCTGTAAGGGCGGTGGTGTGACGTGCCTATGGCAGATGAGAGAACTGAGGTGCCGAGCAGGGCTACCAAGAACAGATTGGAAAATCCCTTCCCTCTGAAGGGCAAAAATGGGAAGGTTTACTGCAAGGATCCTGGCTTCTTTCCTTGGTCAGCTTTGGATGAGACATACTGAGCCTCCCCTGGGCTTCGGGCTGTCGTGCCCCAGCACTTTGCAGGCCTGGGGAAGGAGAGTCTTGTGTCCTTGCCAGTAGCTTCTCTGTGTAAAGAGTGCTCATGAACTGATGTAGGTAATGCAGTAGCAGCTTGTGAGCTCCCTTTGACTGTGCTTCTTTGGTAGCATGTGTTTCGCCTTCCTGCTCCAAGCTGTGATTCTTTTCCTGTATTTTCTGCCTCGCTTGTTTGGGTAGAATTGCTGCCCAGGACAGGAGCAAAGTGTCATTCTAAAGATGTCATGCAGCACCGGATTAACTGCAGAGGTTGCCTGAGGCAGAGGGTAAGTGCTCAGGTCAGCAACAATCTGGCAGTGCTTTACAGGGAGGAGAAAAGAGGAGTTCTTGTTCCTCCCTGTGTTGTCTGCTTAAGTTATCCAGGGTTGCCCTTTCCAGCCTTCATGTTCATTGTAGGGAGGGGAACATGAAAAATAGAGAGTAGATGATAGGGAAGGGTCAGGCTAGGGTGGGACAGTTCACCCCCCTGTTCATCTTCTCTAAAGTTGTAATAAATCTTGTAGCTGTGTATCCTCCATGAAGGTGAGAAGAGGTTTGTGTTGGCTAGTAAGTACCAATCCTTTGAAGCAAGCTGCTGTGCCATACCTGTTCAATGTGGGAAGACTGTCCCTTCCCCAGCAGGAGAACGGGTGTACACAGTAGCACCCAGCTGCTGTTAGCAACACACAGTGTTTGGTCCCAAGGACGGAAGATAAAATTAATGTGTGTGTCACTGAGTGTGTATTTTGTTGATTGTCCTAAAATTTGGTATTTTAGGAAGATGCAAGATTAATTTGGCTTTACCATTCTCTTCTTGAGGCCGTATAAAATGACGATTAAGTGTTTGCTTTAAGCCTTGGTTGGGCATAGCCAGGGACAAAAGAGAAGGTTGTGACTGACTGAGTTATGCCTCTCTGGAATTGGGATGATCCCTCCTGCTCTGTGGTTTGTTCAAGTGGCTGGAACAGGTACAGTAATCGCTCTCTGAGAGCAACTCGCTCTCTGAGAGCAACCCACTCTCCCCTTGACTCTGCGAGGAAGCTGCCAGAAGTGTGAGTCCCTGCTGGAATTTGGAAGCTTTCCCTGGGTCATGGGGCCTCTCAGCAGGGTGATTGCCTTCCAGCGGCTGGTTTGCTGGCTTTCCTCCTGTTGGAGGCTGGGAGACAAGTTACGGCATAGGAGTGAGCGCTGGCTTGCTGGAGGCAGCCTGACTGTCAGCCTGGGGAGGGAGAGGCACTGCAGATACACAGCGCTTGGGCACCCATCCTAAATACTTGCATTATTAAGCCCTCTGTCTTGGGAAGGTGCAGCAGAGCGCTTTGGGCTCAAGCTGATATGTTTTTCCCAGATGATGTTGTGTACACGTGACTGTTAAAACTTAACAGAATTCATGATCCTCGTGGTGGGGGCTCAGTGGGTGCCCCTTGCAGGGGCTGCGTCCAGGGAGGAGAAGGGACTTGCTTGTCCTGGGGACTTTTGAAGGCACAGCTGTGTGTGTGCGCTGTATCCAGTCCCACCACGCTGGTTCCTGCTTGCCTGATTTAGAAAACAAGACGGAGCTTTTCTAAGAAATGCAAGCAAATGCTGGTAGCACAGTGCTGCTGTTGTCCCCCCTGAGGCAGCGTGCTTCACAGCATAGCCCCAGCTCAGATGGATGGGACCTTGCAGGGGGACAGCTGAAAAATGAGCTGTTCTGCAAAACCAGCCCCTTAAAGACTTGCAAAGTGCTCTACATCATGGTTTGGTCAGAGGAGCTAATGATGGCCTAGTGGTGGCTGCAGCAAATAAAATGAGAACGTGGCCTGATTTTAGGGCCAGGACAGTTACTAGAACTTACAGGTCTCTCATGTTTGGGTCTTTGGGAGAAGAGTACCTTTTGACATCCTTCTGCAGCTTTTTATCTAATAAGCTGTCATAAAGGGTTCGTCTTAACGGTAGCAAAGTACTGGAGGTGAAGTGTTTAAAATTGTAAGTAGGAGAGCAATCGAGAATGTCAACTTTATGGCTTAACCGTCAGCCACAGCTTATAAAGTTAAGACAGATGCTTTCTTAAAAAGAAACCTGGCTGGTGTTTTGAAATGATAGCAGCTCTGTCAAAATGAAGTGTGAGATCCAAGCTATGTTCGTGCTCTGCCTCGAGTTGCAGGCCCATCCTGCCTCAAGTGGGGCACAATATCTCTTTATTTTCTCATGAGAAGAGCACGCACTGATTTGATTTATTGATATTGATGTATTTTGAAGTCAGGCGGACCAAGGGGATGACACGACTCTGGAAACATAAATGATCTTCCTCTGAGATCTCTTGTCATTCTGGTCTGCCAAAATCCCCTGGTTTTCAGTTGGCTTCCTCTTCTTTCCAGTCTTTCTCGAGCAGTGTTTTCTGTAACTTCTCCCTGCACAGCTCTAAGGCGCCAGCTACTAACACTAAATTCCCTCACACACAACTGCACAGTAGTACATCATGAAACCGCTGTCAGCCTGGGAGCACTTTGCCAGTAGAAACTTCCTCCTGCCTGATTTAGAGACCTGACTTAATTCCAGTCTGAAGAGAAACTAGCTGGGAAATATCTATGTGTTAGGCTATTAATGTTACTGTGTTTGTTGTCCTTTATGTCAATGTGGACTGTATAAGCTGAAAAATCAAGCTGATTCAGCTGAAAGACACTATAGTCTTTTAATCTATACCTCCTCAGATTTGGAGAGTTGTGCTTATATTCAGTGATTCTTAGGTACGCCTTTGGTCTAACTAATGCAGGTGTAGATGAATATGCCTGAAAATGTTGCAGTATTTCATGTGCTCTTCTGCCAGACCATACAGTTACCCTGCGGCAAAGCTCTAAGTGTACCTGACCTGATTGAGGCGGCTCGCGTGTAGACACGCCAAGTACGTGTCTACAATCTAGCGCTGAAGAATTTGAAAAATGGGTTTGCCTGCCAAAACTGAGAATATTCAAGCCTCTGCAGATATCAGCAGTCAGTAAACTGAGCTCTGATAACTGCTGGAAAGGCATTTAAATAACTTCCTTTCATTTGTGTGTGTTTTGTTTTGGTTTTCTCTATTAGAAAGAGAAAAGGAGAAGAGGTAGATGGAAATGTGACTGCGAAAAAGAAACAGAAAAAAGAAAAAGAGAAAGAATCAAAGCAGGAAAAACAGCTGAAGGTGAGTTTAAGCTGATCACATCCTAAAACCAGCTTTGTTAGAAGAGTGCAGTGTCAGGCCCTCACTGAAGAGCGGTGGCACCTAGAGAGGGGGCTGTACCTGCTGCCCAGACAAAGCAGACTTGCAGCACAGCCAGTCCTCGTGTCCTGGCACGGTAGACGCCCTGTCACTAAGGCTTTGCTGAAGGCAATTCACCCTGCAGCTGTCGCCTGAAAGACAGGAAGGAAATTTTCTAGGACTTATTGGATTTAAATAGATTAGGTGAAATGCCTTCTCTCTCAGGGAGGCTGGTTCTCTGGTCCTTCCTGTATCGTCTGGTTGTGAGCCCGAGTGCTGTTGCAGAAGAGCTTGGAAACCAATAAATAGCTCATTGTCAAAATTAAACAGAGGTAAAGTGCAGAACTAGATTAATGAGAAGTCATATCTCTTTCACCCTCTGGGGAGCTGTGTTCAGTTCTTGGGTACAAAGTGTGATAGATCACAACTTTCTACCTTTCAGTTTCTAGAATACCATGGGAAGAATTCCCAGTTAGAGCATCAGGAATTTTGTATTTATTGAAAGTTTGGCATAGGTACTTTCCAAGAAAAAAAAAAAATAAACAAGCTGCTTTTGCTGCAATTGAAATCTTGGAGCTGTAGAAAAATGAGTTTTCTGCCTTTGAACAAAAGTTTTCTTTTTTTGTTTTGTGGCAGTACCTTAATTTTCAACAAAACTTAGCTGAGACGTTATCAAAGTTTTGCTGCTGCAGTGCAGATGTTTAGGGCGGCTCAGGGTTAACTTTGGGTTCATTAATTTTTTTTTTAACAGCATTTCATTGAGTATGATCATTAACACTGAAAATTAAACCATTTAGCATGGTCAACCAGTTCTCCCAGGGCAGAACACATTTTTGTCTGTAGCCAGCGAATAACATTCAGAAACTCTCTGAGATTTTAGGATTCTGCTTTGCTGTCCAACCCTTTCACCTTTTGTAGAAAGGCCTGAAAGAATGTGCAGGCTGTTCCACAGCACTGCAGGTGACTGATCTGGTAGAAATTCCTCTTATGCATAGGTGGCTTTAAAGAAGAACAGTGCCAATCAGCACTTCTGGTTTTTACTTTAATGCAAGGCTCAAATGCAGCCACATCCACGCCATTGGTGGTGTCAAGTAGTTAGGTCATGTTTGCAAAGGCTGTTGAGAGCTTGCTAAGGGTAGAAGTGTGACAGACACACGGGTTCCACTCTACCTAGAAGCTAGCTGTCTCGTTAGGATCGCTTGTGCCTTCTTGTGTGGGATAGTGCTGTAAAGGTTATTCCGTGGCTTTTCTTCACATGTACATGATGGAGAAACCTTGGTTTATACAGAATCCCATAGGGATGTCCTTCCACATGTAATCTTGAGAAGAGGGAGTATTTGCTGAAGCCGCAGTGTGCTCGTGTATTCATGCTGAAATCTGAAGCATGTGGCTTTAAAGACCTGTTCTAGGTTTTTGAGTAAAATGTGTGACTCTCCCTTTTGGTAAAGCTACTTGTTCTTGGTGCTCTTCATCTCACAGTCTTGCTAAAACCTCATCTACGTACTGCAGTTTCAGGAGTACTCTTAGAAAGCAATCAATTGCAAGTAGTTAAGCTGCTGGGTTCTGTCAACAGGAGCAGACGGAGCTGATCTGGGGCATCAAGGATGAGCTGAGGAAGGTCTGCTCCACTAACGACCTGAAAGAGCTGCTGATCGCCAACAAGCAGGAAGTTCCGTCAGGGGAGAATGCTGTGAGTTGGTCTGTAGTTGTTCTGCATGTGTGCTGGGTCTTTGAATCACTGAAGCTGACCTGAACCAATATTGCTGCAAGGTCCACAAGTCTGAAGCATGTTCCTAACAAAACACTTCAGAAAGGAATTCAGTGCAAAGCCCGGTCCTTTTGTCCCAGGACTCTGATGCTAGTGCTGTTACACTGGCTTGTGAAGGGCTGTGTGGTCGTGTGTGATGCTGAATTCAACACCTTAGTCTCAGTGATGTGCCTTTATTCTACTATGCCCAAACTGGTCCATGGGGTTTTTTTTGTTGCTGGCTCATCAAGAGCAGGTTAGTTATGGCACTTCACATTGCCTCTCTCAACTGTGAAATTATTAAAAAGAAGCAAAAATTGCACTGATTGTTTCCTGGCATCTTTTGTAGAGAAAACAGTCACTTTTCAGTCTGTGTAATTTGTGAAAGTCCTCCTCTCTTTTGGAGCCACACATCACTTGAAATATTTGTATTTATTAAGACTCTTTGTAAGGATTGTGGGCTGGGATGTGGGAAGTGTCTAGACTCAAAATGGTCAAGAAATACTCTCTGGGCAAAGTCCAGAGGAAAACTGGGACTTTTCTGAGCCTACGCTCCCACCTACCTACTCATGCGCTCAGATGTGGTAGCTCGTCTCCTCTGGCTGTTGTGGGTCGGGTGCTGTGTGGTAGGTATGCTCTCCCGAATGCTGAATCCAGATAGGAGAGACTGCAAGTTGTGGGTGTGAGCAGGTATGGTGTGACCGGGCAAACGCCGTTTCATATCTTTAAGGCATTGTAAATCAATCAGTTCTGGTAATAGCCTTGGTGTATGTGCAGTGTGTGCGTGACAAGCACTGGAAACGCCTGTGTCTGCATGCCAGCAGCCTGACAGTTATTTTCTTGTGCAGCCCAGCGTAGTGCAGTGTGTGGGCTTCCAGCCTTCTTCTGCCATGACATCTTTTGTGTTCTTTGTTGCTTTAGATTTTGGACCGGGTAGCAGATGGGATGGCGTTTGGAGCACTGCTGCCCTGCGAGGAGTGTAAGGGGCAGTTTGTGTTCAAGAGTGATGCATATTACTGTTCAGGGGATATTACTGCCTGGACTAAGTGTGTTGCTAAAACGCAGACTCCCAACAGGAAAGACTGGGTAATCCCAAAGGTGGGTGTTTACTGCAAATTTGAAGATCTGAAGCACATGTCTTAACTGATGTTAAGAAATCTCCTCTTGTAAGGAGATTGAATAAGCACAGCTAATGCATAACTAAATCATATTTTTTCCAGTAATGCTAAAATGAAAGAGATGTTGCTGATTTGATTTGAAACTCATCATTTACTCTCTTCTAGCTTTGTTTTCCCAGTCAGTAAAGTGGGTATTTGCCTAACTTAGTATAAATGGCTCGGAAATCCTTTCCAAGACCTGCAGTAAATGCCAACATCTGGCCAGTGCTCAATTTAGTCTTTAAATCTTACAATAGTATTTGTTGGTTTTGAACTCTACTTATGCTTCCATCCCACAGGAGTTTCGGGAAATTCCTTACCTCAAGAAATTTAAGTGTAAGAAGCAGGACAGGGTATTCCCTCCAGATGCTGCGACTGTGAACTCTGCGCCTCCTGCCTCCGCATCTGCTCCTTTGACAGAGACCGTGTCCACACCCAGAGGTAGGCAGCTGGCTGGGCATGGGTTATTGGAGTTCAGGATGGTGTGTAATGCTATTCCCAGCCAGACAAGCATGCCACCCTGAAAGGCATGCTGTTCTCCTGCTCCCAGGCAGGCAGAGCTCTCCTGGTAAAAAAAAAAGCATAGCAGAGTCTCATGTGCTTCATTTTCCTAGTGCAGGTAGAACTCGATATGGTGGGTTGCCTGGGGACGTGGGCTTGAGGTCCTGGTTGTTTTCTAACAAATGATTTTGGGTATTTGTTGATGGTGAGGAAATGATGTGTTTGCAATGAATCAGAAATTTAAAGGCTGATGTTGCAAAATGTGTCCCGAGGGAGACCTGCTGTGAAACGCCTTCTTGCTTGGTTTCTTGGGGGACATCCAGGGACCTCCATAATGTCAGATATTCCACATTGTTAGGTTTTAAGGGCAAGAGGTTTTTTGGTTTTGTTTTTTAAATCCCCTATTGGGATTTGGCTTTACCAATCACTGACTCCCCTTATGCAAAAAAAGCTACGCTGTCTGTAGCCCACAAATTGGCAAAAGGTTGGATTCCAGAAATCCCCTGTACACTGTTGGAATGAGTTGCGTGCTTTGGTGATGTAGCCTGTCCACGAAGAGCTATGCTGACCTCCTTTTTACTCAGCTTTCTTAGCCCTGGCCATAGTTTTGGGAGCAGAGGATTATTGTTAGTTGGTGAAAAGGGTGGGAGTGATTATGCACAGCTAATTTTAGACAGATCATGTTATTTTAGCAATGAAGACAAAGTAACCCAGGTCTTGGTTCTGATTGTCAAGTTGATTCCAGCCCCAGCGTGCCCTGAAAGTAAACTCAAAACATTGACTGGAATTAAAGCTAATTTACTTTGTTTGCTAGCAACCTAACTAATCTGAGTTGGGGGAAGAAGAGGAAACAAAACCCTCAGTTGGTCAACCAGAGTTAATAGTATTTATCTTTAGCAGTGCAGATATGCTCTTTGACACTTGCCGTGTAGCCTCAGATGGTTACCGGTTTGCTCCTTACTTGTTATGGGGTTTGCGTGGTACAACCTTGTACTGTCTATAAGATCAAGACTCGAATGTACTGTAATGTAGGAACACTGTTGCTTGAGAGACAGTCCTCTCTCTCCATCCCATCAAAAACAGATTTTCTTTTGAAGAGTCAGGAGCTTTCACGTTACAGTGAATTTCTCCTGTGCTGTCCAGGCAGCAAAAAAAGAGGGAAGCAGAGCAGAGTCTCTAGTAGCACAGTGTTGAAGCAGACTTTTTTTTTTAATTAAAAAAAGAAAAAAGAGGCAAATAATTTGCCTACATATCCATCTTCCCTGTCTTCGATCCCTTCTGTGTGTTGGTGAGTGCTGAGCTTTGCTGCATTTCCTAGGTGGAGGGGAGCTTCCTCCTGCTTGCTTAATGCAGGTCAGACCTGCTTGTCTCCCTGACGCTGGACTGGTTGTTCTGACTGGGGGGATGCCATCCCTCTGTGCTTGTTACTTGTCTGGGGGGGCTCTGTGCCTGTTGCTAACATGCTGTGCTATTTCCGGACCCTTAGACAAACCGCTGACCAACATGAAGATCCTGGTTCTTGGAAAGCTGTCAAAGAACAAGGAGGAGGTGAAGAGCATTGTGGAGGACCTGGGAGGAAAGATGACAACAACAGCTAACAAGGCCACCCTGTGCATCAGCACACAGAGTGAGCAGCTGTGCCTTGATTACTGGTTGCACTGCTAACAGAGCTGAGCAGATTACAGAGGACACATGTCCTCGGAGCTGTCTGGGGATCAGTGTTTGGATTAGAGGGAGTGTTTTGTGTGCGCACGTGGCCTTAGTGTGCTTGGAAAAGTAGACAGATGTGTGCTGTTTGAGTTTTACTTACCTAGCACATTAACCCTGTGGGTTGTGCCGTAAGGCCTTGTCAGGTCTGCAGCAGCTAGAGCTGGGGTCTGTACGCAGACCATGGTGGTGTGCAGGCCACCCTTGTTGGGGTGGCAGGTGCTGGGTGGGGGCTGTGTCCGTGCTTGCCTTGAAGAAGCCGCAGAGCTGACTGGGTGCCCGAGAGCAGTTGTTTTTTCTGCTGGCAACTTAGGGCCTGTTCTTGCTCCTTGTCGAAGTCAAGGTGCAAACTGGCTGCTGAGGCAGGAGATCTGCTGCCACCTGCCAGGAGGTCCAAGAGGGACTGGTGCAGCCCTGTCCCAGCTCCAGAAAGGGGAGAGCTGGACCAGCCAGGCAAAACAGGAGTGTTACTGTTCTAGCCCAGGCTGCAGCTTTGAGCTGACAGGGATTTTGTTCTCCAAAGAACACAGTGAACCCAAAATGTGGTGGAATTGTGTTTCCACAAATTGTTAGAGAGCCCTGAATCATGGCCAGAGGAAGGGGCTAAAGTTTGAAACCTCACTGATGTGGGTTTTTTCCTCCATTTCCCACCCTGTCTCTGCAGAGGATGTGGAGAAAATGAGCAAGAAGATGGAAGAAGTGAAGGAGGCCAAAGTCCGTGTAGTCTCAGAGGAGTTTCTTCAGGATGTGAAATCCTCCAGCAAGGACTTTCAGGAGCTTGTGTCTCTCCATGCGCTTTCACCTTGGGGTGCGGAGGTGAAAATGGAGCACGAGGAAATGGCTGTGGATGGGAAGTGCAGCAAGCCCCCGAGTACAAAGAGTGCTGGGAAGGTCAAAGAAGAACAAGGTGAAGAACAAAATAGTTGTTTCTCCGCAGGCCTGTTCAGTGCTGTGCCATGCACAAAGCAAATCTGGGTATAGTCTATCCTTGCCCTTTCCTTGAGTTCTCTGCCCTTTTTCTCATAATAAATTTAAATAATGAAACCGCAGGGCAAGACTAGCTCTAAGTAAACACGAATCTGTCTCCTGAGCTGGCTGTTGTCTCCCCTAGTTCAGTCTTGCTTCAGAGATCTTCTGTGCTGTATGTGCCCAGGCTCCCTGACATCAGTCCAGACTCTTCCTCATTACATCTCAGCTTCTCTGCCAGTTTGGGTCAGTGTTGCAGCTCCAAGGAGTTGCTGGGGCACCAAGATGTGACAGACGCTACCGTGACCCTCAGGGGGTGTTAGCAAGTAAGGCAATACTGGGGTCCAGAGCAATGGGTCTTTGTTGTACTTTGTTTAGAACATAACATTTTTTTAACGGAGGGGGAAAAATATCCAACACCAGTGGCATTCCTCACCAATACCATAGGGAGCTTGCATTATTAATGCTGGGCAGTGAATGAAACTATTGGATCTGCTTGCCTGTCTTCAGAATCTGCTCTTCTCCACATCCTCCAAGTGTAGGTTTCTGTCATACAATTTGGGTATGTTATTGCCAGACTATCTCACAGCAGTAGCTTCTTCAGGGGACCTGAGCACCCCCCCCATGCCCTGTGAGGTTTTTAAATCCCACTTAAACACAACCACAAATGTGATTTATCTGCTGTGCAGGTGAAAAAAAGATACAGCCCACCTCTTGAGGCCAGAAGGAAGGAGACAGATAGAATCTGGGGAGATCCTACTTTTCATTTAATTGGCAGGGTGGGGGCTGTGAATTTGCTGCTAAAACCAGGTAAAAAAAAAAGCCATTGAAGTCATTGTGCTCATATACTGGGAATCTGATTTGAAGTCTCCTTAGGGTGATAATTATGCAAACTGAGAATTTAAGTGTTGATTCAAGTCAGACTGTGTTTCCTGCCTAGGAAAAAAATTAACTCTCTTTTCGCTGCAGGACCTAGCAAGTCTGAAAAGAAAATGAAGCTAACAGTTAAGGGTGGAGCAGCAGTAGATCCTGATTCTGGTGAGTGATAACAATGGCTGTGCCTGCACCACACACAGTCTTCAGGATGCGTGATTGTTTGCAAAATGCTTTTCTGTGAAAGGATAAGGGTTCCATCAAAGGAACACGAATTTTTAAACCATTTTTTCTTGCTATCAAAGGAAGGATATTGATTGACACCCAAAGCTGGATATTCCAGGATTTTCTAGTGCAGCTTTTAGAAAGACCACTTCAACTCGGGAATGCACCTTGTTCAGCTTCAGGAGCATCTGTCGCTGGGGTGAATAAAGGCCCAGCCAGCACAGGCCACAGGTCTGGCATTAGCACCTGCCCCCAGACTCTTCGGGGCGCAGCTGATGCTGCTTTCCAAAGCTATGGTGCACAGATACTGTTCTGCAAATTCACGCTGCATCCAAGGCCAGCCTTTGGTTTTTTGGTCCATTTGCTAACATGACACCTGCAGAACTGTGTCTCTCTTGAGAATTCCTCCGGCCAGTCATGCAGTGTTAAATACTAGATTATAGATGGTACTTTGTCAAAAGTTACAATTTTTTTTTCTCTAGTTAGAATTAAGGTTTACTTCCCGGTACCTAAAGGTGTGCGCCCACAATTTATTAGGAAAAAAAAAATGCTTCAAGTAGTTTTGAATGAGCGCATGGTCACTGTTTTTATGGTATTTTTGTTAAGATTCATTCTACTTCATGAAATGTTTGCGTGAGTGGAAATGTAGGAAGGAGACCTAAAATGGTAACCTCCTCTGTGTTCTAATTTGTTTCTTCTCTGTAGGTTTGGAGGATTCTGCTCATGTCTTTGAAAAAGGTGGTAAGATTTTCAGTGCAACCCTGGGCCTAGTAGATATTGTGAAAGGAACAAATTCCTATTATAAACTGCAGCTGCTAGAGGATGACAGAGAGAACAGGTGAGTTTAGTTTTCACTAGAAATACTTTTGTTCACTTTTCTCAATAAATACTGGGGTTTTGGCATGTACAAAAGCGAAGTATGAGTAAAGTGTCTTTGTGAGGAGATATGGATAGATGTATTTATCTTTAAAAAAACAAACAAACAAAAAACCAACAACAAAAACACAAAAAACCCCACAACCAAACAACCACAAAACCCACAAAGCAATCAAACAACAAATGACCCCTGGGGAGATCTCTGCTCTGCGTGGAGACGTTTCTTGGTGATGTTAACAAAATCTAAGTTGGGAGGTGATGCAGAATTGCTTCTGTCAGTGTTCACTCCCACATCCTGGGATGAGCAAGGTGGTGTGTGGCTGGTGTCTGGGTTAACTGGCTAACAGGAGGGCCACAGTGCTCTGTGACTGATTGCTGCCCTTGAAAGTACAGGAGCAGAATCTGGTGAACGTTCCTCTGTTCTCACATCAAGACCCTACATGTAAAATCTGTGATGCTGGGAATCTTTCCCATGTTCTCCAACTTACTCTTGTCTTCTGATTGTAGAGCTGTAAGCTTGGGAGACAAAACCAAATTCTGGTTATTCTGCCACAATGCAGTCCTGAATCGAGTGCCCCGAGGCTTAACAAAATGCACTGAAATGGTCAGGGGACAGTCATGTGTTTGGCTTTCCAGTCTCATCGGACGCATGGCAGAGCTGTCTGGTGATTGTGTTACTGAGTAGATAAAAAAATGGAGAGTGTTCTTTAGAATGAAACTGCCTCCCCGAGCACATAAGGGACACACAGACATCAAGGGGAGCTAATGGCGGTCAGCAATGACCCTGGTTCAGCTCTGGATTTATCACACTTTACCATGTTCATAATAAGCTTTTGTTGCTGCCTCTTGTATGTGGAGTGTTTAACTGGATCTGTGATTCAGTATACGGAGGGATCTCGGTGCTTCCATTCAGTGCCTGACAATTTGGAAAGCTTGATCGGTTGTATCCCTATAAATACTATGGAAGTTCACCCAAGGTGGTGTCAGCAATATAAACAAATGCTTTAATTGCTTGATTTCTCTAAAAATCTGGACTCGAGGACTTTGAGTCACAGGCTTAAAGATGCCTGGTGTTTGTTTTTCAAATATAAGACCCCAACAGTCTGAAGTTATATTTGCAAAACATTAAGACTGACGAGATATTATCCTCTCTATTCCTGCTGTGCACATGTTTATCCTCAGGGATGGAGGTCTGGTGTGTTAACACTGGGGTTTTTTTTTGTTGTTTTTTTTTTTTTTCTTGGTTGGTTGGTTTTTTGGGGGGGTTTTGTTGTTTTTTGGGGGTTTGGTTTGGGGTTTTTTTTTTGGGGGGGGGGGGGTTGGGGTGTGTTTTTGTTTTTTTTTTTTTTACACCAGTCCTTGGACCTACACTCTGGTGGCTCTTCTGTTGCTCTCCTGCAGTTGCTGGTAGGGAATGTCTTCCATAAAATTAATGGTATACAAATGGCTGATTCACGTGCAGCCACATGGTTGTTGCAGGATCAGTTTCATTTGGACTGAGATCTGGAGCCAGAGTATCTTATGTCTGTTCTTTTCTCACGTTTCACTTCTCCAGATACTGGGTGTTCAGATCTTGGGGTCGCGTAGGTACTGTAATCGGGAGTAACAAGCTGGAGCAGATGCCATCAAAAGAAGATGCTGTTGAACACTTCCTGAATTTGTATGAAGAGAAAACTGGCAATTCTTGGCATTCAAAGAACTTCACTAAATATCCAAAAAAATTCTACCCACTGGAAATAGATTATGGGCAGGTAATTCTGAAATGTCCCCGTACCAGGTGGAGCATTGCTTAGCCGCTTTGCTGTAACTGTTGTGTTCTGCACTTGCTGTTGGATCACTTACTGGTAACAAACCTGAGGAATGAAGTGCAGGTGCAACTGTTGCGTCTTCCCTGTGCTACAGGAGGAGAGCCATAGATCAATGAGTGTCATGCATTAAAATAAATGGGTTGGGAAACCAAGTAGTTTTCCATTTTCAAGTCTGAAGTCCCTTCAGAGCTTGTTCCTGTTTACTCTATAATTTTAAGGATGTTAATCTGAACTTAATTCAGCAGTCATTTCACACATAACCTGTCTGAAAACACCATTTTCTTTTTTAAACAAAATAGATACTTCTCATCTGTCTTCTGCATCCAACATTCTCCCAAATGCTGAAGCAACTGCTACGGAGCATTCTGCTTAGTGCACGTATTGAGCAGGCTGAGAAAGAAAAATTATTCATTGCCAGTAAGATTTGGCTGTTTAGGCATCTAAGCTAAATAAGAATTCTCTTCCTTCTGCCCAGTGGGTGTTTGTGTGTTTATTTAAAAGCATGCCAGTAACTTAAACTATCCTCAGATTAAGTAGTTGAATGCTGATAATAGCTGTAAAGATACCGGAGAACGTATTTTCAAGCCATTGCATTTTTCTGTGGCCAAACTGCCTGATGTCATCTTTCAGTGCGAAGTACTCCATGCTTAGCTTTATTTCTGGAAATTTGAATATTGCAGCGGTGAAGTGTCTGTTACGCTGCATTGTACAGTGATATTCTGAAGCACCTGACAGATGCTTTATTGGTGCAACGCTCTATCCATGAAAGCATCTGGATGGTACTATGCCTAACTGATGATTCCTGTACTCACCTATGACAGTTTTTATTACAGAAACTTAGTGAAACTAGTTATTACATCTCTATTTTGTCACAAAAGCAACAAAGTAAACAGTTATTTTTTCGTATCAAGTCTCTGTGTAGCAGAAAGCTTGCAGAAAAAGTAATTAATGCTGTTGCTTGAGGTGAAGCAGAGATGCATGGAGAGTTCCTATTCCCTTAATTCTACTTATATTTTACAGTGCCACCTCTTGAAATAACATCTGCCGAATTACTAAATAGGTGGATTTTCAAACCCACTTTGTTCCAGAATGTCAGAGCAATGTCCCACGCTCCCCATGAACTTCAGGCTAGTCGTAGTATGCATACACTAAATTGGTTTGGAGTTGTTACCATGGCAGCCAGCCTGTTACTTTCATCCTTTGTGATTTTGCTAATTCTGATGCTATTTTTACCTTCCAGGATGAAGAAGCTGTCAGGAAACTGACAGTAGGTGCCGGGACAAAATCAAAACTTGCTAAGCCAATCCAAGAGCTTATTAAGATGATCTTTGATGTGGAGAGCATGAAGAAAGCAATGGTGGAATTTGAGGTGACTACACACATTCATGTTTCTTTTACCCTCCGTGATACTTACACAGCCATAAGCAGTACTTCCTAGAAGTCAGTGCGGGTTTTAGATCAGCCTTAAAATACGGGCAAGAGTCTGACCAGAATTTGCTAAGCGCTGGAAGCAGTAACTCAGTTATGATAGCGTACAGTTTTTAAAACGTGGGTGCATTCTTTGTTCTCCAGTGGGGAATGTCTGTATCAGCATCTTCAATTTAACAAGCCTCTGAGAAACTCGTCTGCCAGTCCTGGGTTCAGTAATTATTCTATGTTTTGGGGGTGTTTTGTTTGTTTGTTTTTTTTTCCCCACTGACACATGCATCGTGACCACTATTCGCTGAATGCTCTTAAAATGTTAATACATATAACCAATTTTCTGGTGATGTGAGGCTGGAGGTACTTCTTTTTTGTGAGCAGTGAACCACAGATCGAGGCGGGGCAGCACTGCCACTAATTAAGGTAGCAAAGAGCACGCACCTCAGACTTGAGAAATGCTGCCAGTTGATACATGCACTAATGAAATGCCGTGACAAAGTCCAGATCCTCTTCTGAACAGAGCCAGACTTGAGATACTTTTGTTGTATTTCTCATTTGTTCTAACAATACCCTATTTTCATCCTTTTTTCCTTCCTCCATGCTTTTTGATCCATGCTTCTACCAAGCTTTCAGAGAGTGGTCTGGTAGCATCATCTGTTTCTCCTTGCAGAGACGGTTTTACTGGTGTTCAGAGATCCTGTAGTTTGCTTTGATGCAGCCATTCAAACCAGGTTAATTCGAAATAACAAATTTCATTTTTCTTCAGCCAGCTTAGTTATCCTGCCCTAAGACTTCATATTTAAGCAGCTGTTGTTTGGTCTCTGTATGAGTATTTTGTGTATCTACTTTTCAGAACAGGCTTTGCGCCATTTCATACAGCTTGTCTGAAAGCTTTCAGATGGCTTGCCCAATATTTTGTAGTACCTTGGGTTAATTGTGTTGTCCTGTATCTTCAGTGGCTCTTTGCATCAAAGTCTTCTAAAATATTTATAATTCTTTGTAACTGGAACTGGCTAAAGACTCTGAACTGATCATCATCTGATGTCATTTGATTTTTTAGGACTCTGTTGAAACTATGTTAATTCACACCATCTGCAGATCTATAGGAGACCTGGGACTCCAGATGGGCCTGTCTTCCTATTAGATTTATCTTCCTGTACTGTTGCTGCTGAACAGCTGTTTTCCGTTAGAGGAAATAATGTTTTTCCTAGTTAGAGGTTTCTGTGCATCCTCCAAAAACGGTTTCTTGGTTCCTTTAATCAGCCTGATCTCAAGTATTTCGTTCCATGCAGGCACTCTCACTCTGCCAGAACTCTAGCAAATTCTTAGTCTTTCTTTACACAACAGTAGATCTGTCTGATGCATTTCTCTTCCTGCCTCTAATTTAGCTTTCAGGAGTTTTACCTCACCAAGCATACAGGGGTTTATTACAATTATTGCTTTACGTGAAATGGCTCATTGGAGGGTTGAGTCTAGTGCCGTGTTCCTCTCTTGCCTGGGTCGAAGGCAAACATCTCCCTTGCCTCTCATGATGCTCTTGGTGCATGTATCTGCGACGTGGAGTTCATTCTTCATGTTACACTCAGTGCATCTGGCAGTAATTGCAGTGCTGCTGTTCTGGACTCAACTCCTTGGCTGCTGTGCTCTTTGGATGCATCTAATGGTAAAGCTTTGGATGCAGTTTAGCTTTAGATTAGCTCTGCAGGGTTCTGTTCACCTACCATGACTCATAGGAGACACAAACTCCAGCCCTTTAGCTGTATGTGGGCTCTGTAAGAGATACATTACTCAGTCATGTTGTTGGGGGATGTGTTAGTTTATAGGCGTTAGTGCTTATATATGTTAGTTTATAGGTTTATATGACTTATAGGTAGTATAGGTGTCCGCAGCTATTCTGCACATCCAAGTGAAATGGCCCATCTTACTTTTATATGTCCTTCATGATGTTTCGGCTAATAATTAGATAGTACAGATGGGTGGTACTCAACAAGAAAGTATTGGGCCCAAAACTTTGGGAGCTACAAATCTATTGCAAGTTATTTTTCATTAGGTTATTAATCTTGGCTTTGTGACTCTGGTGTCCCGAAGACATGATCGGTTTTGAAGCCTGTCCCTTTCTTGCAGTCCATCTTGGCTTTTCTCAGTATTTGGCTTTATGTATGCTTAGCTGCAGCTGAAGGTGAAATCTCTCCTAAGTCCAGTACTGGGTGGAAATCTCCATACAAAATTACCTCAGGGCTTTCATACCAATCTCTCTAGCTTGGAAAAGACTTCTGAGTTCAGCTGAAGATCTGCATACAGCTGGGTTTCCTAGCTCCATAGTGAATAAATAATGTGGAACTTATCCAGACGGTACGTGATATACATGGTTTCACAGGATCTTCCCTGAGCTGAATCTTAAACCCATCAAGTTAAGTAAAGGGCAGTTTGACCTGCGGTGTGCACGGTGAGTACTGTCAAGAGTCCAGAGGGTGTATGTATGATCTTTGTAAAAGGCTCCATTGGATTTGACTTTTGTCAAACGATTTTGCATTCAGATGGTCCTTAACTATGCAAGGATTTAATGCAAATCCGAAACTCTCCCAGGATCCATCAATACACAAATAAAAGCAACATATAAATTAAATCAGCAGATAAATGCAGGCAACCAAGGCATTGCTTTTAACTTAGTTGCTCTTTTTTTTTTGTTCATTTTTCATTAATGAATATGAAGCATCTTATAAACTCTTTGCATTTGACCCTTGATAATTGTAGGGTAAAGTTGGAAGAAGGTGTCTAGGTTATACTTAGAAACAAAGGTGATCTTATGAACGAGAAGTATTTCATTTAGTTTGCTTCTTTGCCGGCCGGAAATGTATAGTTACTGAAGTGATTGAGGAATACATCTGACACTGGGTCAATATTAAACTTCTAGCCAGGTGCTTAGTACTCTATTTTTGTGTTGCCCTATCTTAATTTCCTATTGCAGTATTCCTTTGTTTATAGTATGTCTTCTCAGTAGCGTGCACTGTCCTTCTGACATCATTCCTCAATCCACAGAGATTAATACCAAGTCTGAAATGTTTCCATTCTTTGTGTGGTCAGTCTTACCAGGATGGAGAGATTAGTTCCCTAGAAACCAGAGAGGGAATGCTGCAGCAGTTTCAATGTAGTAAAATCCTGTTTTAATCATTTAAATCTTCATCAGATTGACCTGCAGAAGATGCCATTGGGAAAACTGAGCAAGCGACAGATCCAGAGCGCATATTCCATCCTTAATGAGGTTCAGCAGGTGAGCATGAAGGAGATGTTAGAGCAAGAGGGGGATTCAAAAATTGTTCTGGGCTCACGGTGGGGTGGATGCTGAGCTGTGTGTATAAAGGTCTGTATTCTGTCTCGCTGGAGAAGAGGAGGTGGCTTCAGTGGGTAGCTAGTTAATTCTCTTCACTGTTGTACCAATTTTAGCAGTACTCGTAGTGTTTTAAAAGTACTACGTCTTTCATGCTTTTGTAGCACAAACTTTAGGCTGAGCCAGACATAAGTGGCAGTTGAGGAAATGAAGGTGGTGTCTTGATCTAGCTGGTGTTTCCACCCCAGAGAAATCTGTTAGAGGATGAGAATAAAGGTTAAGTTGACACAGTAAAGGGTCTGGCTTTATGACGTTACTGTATTTACACATTATGATCTGGACCATGAATCACTGCATAGCATTGCCTGAACAGCTTGAAAAAGTATACCAGCATACCTGATTTTTTTGTCATGGGCTCCCTGGCAAAGCATAGTTATGGGAAGTTTTGCTTCAGTTGTTAGAGCAGACCAGAACCTTGCCAAGGACATTCACGCCTTCCATATCCAGAAGCCTTTATTTTGCCTTCCAGAAGCATAATCCCCATTAGATTTTTCTTGTACCAGAAATTCTGTGTATTTCTGTGCAAGTGCTGTGACTTATTACATCCAAAACAATCAAATAGAATTGCCCTTTTCAGTTCTGTGAGAGTTTCAGCATTAACACTATTTGTGTTGCTGTTTCTGAGTGTTAGTCCTCAAGTATCTCGTGTGTGTCCATTGCTGTGGAGACTTAATCTTACTCAGTAATTTTCTTTGGTGCTTGTTGTGTTGTCCAGGCAGTTTCTGACAATGGTTCAGAATCCCAGATCTTGGACCTCTCCAACCGCTTCTATACTCTGATTCCTCATGACTTTGGGATGAAGAAACCACCTCTCCTAAATAACTTGGAATACATTCAGGTATTGAGGGGAAACAGTATGTGGTTTGCAGGCAACAGGTCTGATATCAGACATCTAACACAGAGGATTTGTGAGGTTTTAAGACTTAATTTAACCTCATGCTTTTTTTCTTCAGAATATCTTGTTTGTTTATTTTGTTTATGTGCATATATGTGTAGACATATACAAATAATTATATGTATAAGGTATTGGAAGATATATATGTGATATGTTATCGTCTGTTTGTATATGTGTGTGTCTGCATTTTAATATATTCAAGTATATCTATTTTTTTTTTAAAAAAGCAGTATTTGTTAGATAGCAGTGTGTGGCCAGTGATTCATACACACTTATAATTTGGGGTATTGCAGAGTTATTCTGAACATGTCAAAGGCACAAGTGAAATAACCTCTTTAATAAATTCTTCAGGCTAAAGTGCAGATGTTGGACAACTTGCTTGATATTGAGGTTGCTTACAGCCTTCTCAGAGGTGGAAATGAAGATGGAGATAAAGACCCAATTGACATCAACTATGAAAAACTTCGAACTGATATTAAGGTAAAGGAAATAAAAGGAAATTGACTAAAAGGAAATAAAAGGAGTGACTGTGAATACAAACGGATGTCCTGTTAGTTTGGAGTGTAACAAATCACCTAAACTGTAGGTGGACAGATGTATTGGCATGAGTTCGATGAAGGGCCACTGAGATGGTTAAGGGACTGGAGCATGTGTTGTAAAGAGCTGGGGCTTTTTAACCTGGAGAAAAGAAGGCTCAGGGGATATCTTATCAATATCTATGAATACCTGGGAGGGGAGGGGAGTAAAGAAGACAGAGACAGACTCTTTTAAGTGGTATCCAGTGATAAGAGGTAATAGACACAAATTGAAATATTTAAACAAAAGAAAAAGGGTTTGTTGTTGATGGTGTGTGTTTGTTTACTGTGAGGATGGTCAAACACTGGAAAAGGTTGCCCAGAGTGGCTGTGGAGGTGTTGAAGGCCTGATTGAACTCAGCCCTAGGTAGCCTTCTCCAGCTGAGCCTGCTTTGAGCAGGAGAGTTGGAAATCATCTCAGTTTCCAGAGTTGCCTTCCTATCTGCAAGATTCTGTGACAGAGTGCTGTCTGTATACCTGTACCTGTCCTGTAGCTGGGAATAAATTTCCACTTAATTGATAAAGGAGCCTTAAACTGGGGAGTTGCAAGCACAGGGTGGATGTCAGCATGTTATAAGAAGCCTGCTGGTTTGTATGCTAAAGAAACTTCTCTTGTTTGCCTCTTTGCAGGTTGTTGACAAAGATTCAGAAGAAGCCAAGATTATTAAACAATATGTGAAAAATACTCATGCCGCTACGCACAATGCGTATGATCTCAAAGTCGTGGATGTAAGCTGGGCAATACAGGGGTTTAAGTTTGTGAAGATGGACTCTTCTAAGTTGACTTACTTGTTTGCAGTTTCCTTTTATTTTTGAGTAGCTTATCTAGTTTCCTTTGTTGAAGGGATGGTTTGATAGACCAACTGCTATTTAATAGAATAGCAAAAGTCTAGGCACAGATGAGTCTAAGCTTACTGAGGTGTCTTTGGGGATGTGCTTTTATTTTTATTTAATTGGCCTCAAAAAGGAGGCTGGAGGAGTAATCATCTTCTAAAATCGAGCCTTAGTTCATGGAAGGATTTTTCAGAAAACTATGGTCTCATGAAAATGCAGAAGGGAGGGTGGAGAAGTAATCAATAACAAGTACTGTGTGATAAATGCTACCTCTTTTTTGCTCACGTGACATAGCAAACTGCAAATACTAAAAACCATTCAGATCAATTTCCCTAGCAGATTAGTGCGTATTTCAGATTGGATGATTTTTTTTTCTTCTGATTAGTTGCATGAAGGTAACGGTTTATTTGCTTGGTTGCTCTTTTTCTCTTATCCCTTCTTGAACTGAAGATCTTCAGGATTGAGCGTGAAGGAGAGAGTCAGCGTTACAAGCCATTTAAGCAGCTTCATAACCGCCAGCTGCTGTGGCATGGTTCCCGCACCACCAACTTCGCTGGTATCCTCTCGCAGGGTCTCCGGATAGCTCCCCCTGAAGCTCCTGTGGTACGTTAAACAGATAGCTTCTCTGGCTGCCTCCATCCCTATGCCCAGACGTGGCCACAGTTGGAGACAACCTAAATAGAATATCTGTGTGGGGAGGGCTCAGTGTCACCTCTTGGCATGCAGGCAGCATTGCGTGTCCAGAGTGAGTTGCTGACTGATGTCCACAAGAGCTTGAGTTGCAGCTTTGCTCTCCTGGGAGCCCAGCCAGGTGGATTCAATGCTGCCTTTGTGTTATTGTCCCAATCTTTTCCAATCTTTTTTCTTTTCTTTTTTTTTTTTTCTTTCTTTCTTTTGCTGCTTGCAGACCGGCTACATGTTTGGGAAAGGCATCTATTTTGCAGACATGGTGTCCAAGAGTGCCAACTACTGTCACACATCTCAAGCTGATCCCATAGGCTTGATACTACTGGGAGAAGTTGCCCTTGGAAATATGTAAGTAACTTAGGAAGAGTATTTGCCGAACGTGCTTAGTACATGGTGATGCTAAAATTGCAAGCCTTTTCTTCAGTGTGAAGAAAGAGCACTTTATATTTCTTTAGAAACAAGATTTTTTTTCTTAAAACCGGAGATATTTGGTGGTGAAAAAAAATCAGTGTTGCAGGTCTAGAATCTCAAACTAAATGCTAGTGTCATTAATATTAGTGACTAAGACAAAGAAGGAAGGCTGTTGACTTCCAGAAGAGTAGAATCTAAATTAACTTCATATTAACTCACTGTAAAGTGAAACCTGAAAAAAAAAAATCACCAAGATAGTTTAAGATAAATGTAAAATGCTATTCTGTGTTCTTTGTGCTGTCCAGGTATGAGCTAAAGAATGCTTCTCACATAACAAAATTGCCCAAGGGAAAACACAGTGTGAAAGGTAAGCATTAATAGCTGTCATTGGTAATCTGTTGTTGATGGCAAACTCACCTTGTGGCTCTCAGCTTAGCAAATAGTACTGTAGTCATTTCATAGTTGTACTTCCTTTAAGAGTTTGCGTAATGTTGCCTTATAGTTGCATCTGTATATTTGTATATGGTGTTTGGAGATGGGAGTTATTACGCTTCGAACGTTAAGACTGAAATTAATGTGTTGCCTGAAGTTCAGGAGGAAACTTTAATTTCGTGTTACACAAGAGAAAATGTAAGGTGCGTTCTCCAACTTCTCAGTCGCTTTCATCATAACAATACTGTGTATTTTAGAAGAAAGACGAGAGGTTTGATAGATCAGAAGAATAATTGTTTAGCTTTCAAAGTGCCTTAGAAGTCTGGAGAGAAGGGAAAGATCTAAGAATAAAAGTTCAGATGGAACAGCTGTTCTCATTACATTTCTATCTGCAAGAAGTATCAATATATTGCACTGCAAAGGAAGATGAGAGAAAAGACTTAGCTCTCTAATTCAAGTAAAAGAAATGGTAATCATGACTGTCTTCTGTACCGAGATGGGAGAGTGGAGAACAGTAATATTCAGTAATGAGTGGCTTTTCTTAAACTATTCATTTTGAGAGGCTTAAAAAATCAGTTCCCTAAAATAAAATAAAATGTGATTTATGATCTTTTTCAATACGTACTACTCACACTACTATGGATGTCAAATCAGATTTGTATTGAAGAGTTTAAACAGAATAAGAATTGATTTGTTATACTTCTCTGAAAATGCTGCAATGTGCATGTTTTCACTAATGGACCTAGGATATGAGAGCTGTCAATCTGATCTGTTTTAGCTTTGATCATACAGATTACACAATTAACAGCCAAAAGTCTAAAATTCTCACTTTTAATGTGGCAGAGTATGAGTACCGTAAGTATGGTGATGCTGAATTGAATAAACAGACTATATCCTTTGTGTTCTTAAGATACTTTTGCACTTGTCAGCATTTGAAAATATATGTGAAGTAATATTTATTTGCAAAGTCTGTGTTTGCCTTCTAGATTTGTAACTAATGTTTTTTTCCCTTTCTAGGCTTGGGCAAAACTGCACCTGATCCCACAGCCACTACCACCCTTGGTGGTGTAGAGGTTCCCTTAGGGAATGGGATCTCAACAGGAATTAATGATACCTGTCTTCTGTATAATGAGTATCCTTTGCTATTACGTTGGCTGCACACTGTGTTTGAGTGTGGCTGAGTTTAGCAGGACCTCGCTAATGTCAGTCAGGAGTTTTTGCACAGCGCAAAACAAAAAAATCTTTCTTTTAGATCTTCTTTGGGGTATTTGCAGACAATTTAGAGTCTCTTCTCTAAGGGAGATGATTTTACAGTTGTCGCACATAAATTATCATTCTGCACAAAAGGAAACAATACACGTAGCAAATAGCTGTTGTCCCAACAAGACTCAATACCCGAAGGCATTGGAATGGCCATGTGACAGTGCCCAGTAGTGCCTTGCCCAGAGATGTGCCAGGACAAGGGGAGGGGAATGCGGTCTTGTGGTTGTTCCACATCACTCCAGTCCGGTTTCTTCCTTGTGGTGCTGTGGCTGGCTAGCTTGGCCAGGAGGAGGTGGGGGAGCCAGCTCTGTGGCTTGATGGAGTCTTTCATCACATGGCTGCCCTTGTGTTTCCCAGACCCTTTGCAAATATTGAGGTAAACCTCAGATGCCCATCGGAGATGAAGCCATTAAGCCTCTCTCTCAGCAGAAGTGCCCCCAAATGAATGTGTGCTCAATGTTCACAAGAGATCACAAGAATAAGTGACATCTAAGGTCCCAGATCAATCTCTTCACTGCCAGTGAAGCAAGTAACCCATTAATACAACCTCTGGGTTGTGTAGAAACTGTCTTCTCTTTTGGTAAGCTGTTTTCCTCTTACAAGCAGTCTTGGCAACAGAACTCATGGCAATAGTGTTTTTATCTTGGGTTTTCTTAAATATAGCATCTATCTTGATCAGATGATAAAATATAATACAGTTAATAATAGCTAATTGAGGTAACATGATGTGCATTTGTTTTGTTTTACACTGTGTTTAATGGGGATGCTTTTAATCTAAAATCAGGATTAGAGGTAAGTTCGAGGCCTAAAGCATTGAGAAACAAATAGGTGAGCTGTGACTGTCTTCTGAAAAAATAAAATGGTGTGGTCATAGAATGTGCGAGCACTGCTAACCATTGTAGAGCTCTTCTCTGTGATTCCAGTTTGGGTTTTTAGTGGGAAATTAAGAGGACATTAATGACTTTGTGCTGGAAGGTAGCAATAGAACTACAGTTACAATTGTAGATGGCAAGTCTGTAACTGCAGAGCTCATCTAGGCTATGTTGCTCCACCATTTAGATAGCAAGAGAGATGTTGTGTGTTGCAGCTCTGGCTGGCAAAAAGTAATCTTCAAGAGCTACAGCCCTGTATCTAAGTCAGTTCACCTGCCTGTCACTCGGGATTCCTGCTGCACCATCATTAATTCTCCATATGACCTTTAGTTGCTTGTTTCTAACTATTGTATAAAACGTTTTCAGATTAAAAGAAAATTCATATTTAAAGATCTGTGGTTTGAGCTGTTAGAGAACTGTTTAATCACACAGGCACCTGTATGGTAACTTATGTTCAAAGGTGAAGTTTGACTGTGCTTCAAGGGTTTTTCTGTGTTACTAATATCAACTGCTGTAATTATTCCTTAACATTCTTCCCAGATATATTGTGTATGATGTTGCTCAGGTAAATCTGAAGTACCTGCTGAAACTGAAATTCAACTATAAGACGTCACTCTGGTGAACAGTATTTAGAAGCCCTGTTAGAGTTATACCGTAGTTACACTATAGCGTTGACTTCTGACATGCTTATGCATTGACTTCTCTTACCAAGATATCAAGAGCTAAACTGCAGAAGAGGTTACTAAATCCTGTTTAGTACAACACTTAGTGAAAGTTTTATATAAATGTGTGGCAACACATGGACCTGAATTCTGATGAGAACGAGTACCTGGTTTTGTTTTATACCACCCCTAATTCTGGGGCTTTCAAGCGTTCCTTTTAATTGACCAAACTGACCAAAAAAAAAAAAAAAATAAAGCTTGTGTTTTTAGCCAAACAGAGCTGGGCAATAGCAGGATAAGGAACTTGAGGATGTTTGTGATATTTGCTCTGTTTGCTCTTGTTTAAGATACCCTTTTTCAGTTTTCATTTGAATAAATGATAAATGTGCATTTATTTTGAGGTAAAAAATAAAAGCTAATTTCATACTAACAGCTTTATGTTTCAAAACTTCCAGATTGTTTTGGTTTTGAGTCACGATTTAAATGTATTTGGTAGAATGTTCTTAAACATGATATCTCTCTCTCTAAAGATCAAATGCCAAATATTGAAATCTGTAGTCACGTTTCAGGAAGTCATGGTGAAATGAAAATTTGGACTTTCCACTGAGACTTGATCTGTCAACAGTTGGTGTGGTAAACATGGAAAATGAACTTGTGGCTGTTTGAATTTAGTATTAGCCCCAATAAACCTCCTTTAAATATCTACCTTCAACGTGATGTAAGTTGGTTGTTCTAGACTCAAGTCCTAACAAAGCCGTAAGCTGAGTTTGGGCTCAGGCTTCACTCATCGTGACCTGGAGTGAGGTCTCTTGCCACTCTGTGGGTAGTCTTGAATTCCCTGTCTTGAAACACCAATATAAACTAGTCATTTCAATGTTCAGTGATGTCTGTTACTTCTCACTTCCAGTAAGTCATCGAGCAACATGGGACTACTTGATCACAGAGCAGCATCAATTCTTTCTCTTGAAAAATTACTGATTTGCTTGAGCTAATCCCCAGGGGCAGCTCTGCATTGGCAGTGTATTCATTATCTACTCTGATATGACATTGCCCTTCCCAAGAAGGGAAAGTTCACGCTCATTCTGACAGCTGCAGCTTCAGGCTTTGGTAACCTGCGTGGAAACAGCACATCTGTTCCTGAAATGTTGTCATGTCCCAGGGCCTTCTGAAAAAGGAGTTCAAAGCCAAAGTGGTTGCTTATGGTGCAGCTGTTCCCAGGACCCCTGAAGGAAAGGAGGATGAGGAGTGGTAGATGGAAAACAAAACTGCTGTCGGGGAGAGAAGGAAATGTGGAAGGACTGGGTAAGTCGTATGGCTTTAGGACAGTTCAACACAGGAGAATCGACTGAGGTCGGTGCCAATGGATTTTGAGAGGCAGTGAAGAAGCAGTCTTTGTCTTCTGGTTCTTCAGCAGCTTAACTGGTGGCTAATCACCATTTTGCTTCCAACAGAAGCTTTTGGTCAGTCGCTTAAGTGTAATCTTGTCAGTCTCTGAAAGAGAACACAAAAACTGGTTCAGTTTGTTTGTGAGGTAGGCTCCTCCCTCAAAAAAAACCCCAAAACAAACAAAAATCTTCCCCAACAAAACCAACCCCAAAAAAACTCCAACAAAACAACAACCAAAAAAACCCCCAGCTTACAGTTCAGTTTGGGACCAGGAATTAAAGGTAGGTGCTTTTGATGTTCCCTCTGTTATCTGTACCAGAGGTGGCTCAAAGTTCCCTTTTGCTCCAACCCAAGCAGGAGTGCTTTACGATGTGTGTGTACTGCTCAGTTACAATTGCAGCACAAGCAAGTATATCCCGAGCTGTCTCTAACCTCTCAAATACAGCAGTAAAAGATACAGTGGAACAGGACTTTCTGAAGAGGGAGCAGGTACCCTTTGGGAACTGTAGGAGAGCCCTGGTGTGACTGTCCTGCCAGTGAAATCTCATGTGAATTCAGGTGCTGGTTCTGCTGCTGGCTTGTCCCAACCGCAAAGTGGACCTGCTCCCGAAAGCAGTCGCTGGTGCAACTGTGACCCAGTATACAGCCTGCCTCTCCCCAGGGCCAGGCTGGGAAGAGCAGCAGGGTGACAGCCGCTGGAGACATTACTTTGGGACTATGTGCACAAAACGGAGCTGGATGAATAGGTAGTCCCATTTCTGTCAAAACTACTTGAAAAGAATGAGTTGTCAAGACAGTAGGTCCTGTGACATTATCTGCTTTTTTTCAGAGGAGGGAGGTTGAGGAATGACTGCAACTTTTTCTAGTTTAGCATTTAGACCAGAAATGTATAAATATTTAACCATTTTATCTTTATTTAGCGTGGCTGGAGGTTCTGTTGTACAATGGCCTGCAAATGTTAAGATAGTCTGTGCAGTTTATATGGATTGGGTAAACTGAAGGAAGGCAGCCTAGGCTGACTGATTGGCAGTCGGCGTAAATTGTGACTTGCCCAAGTTCACGCAGGAAAGAAGTGGCTGAGAAAAAAAGACAGCACGGATCACCAAACCTTGTACTGCAGCCATAAAACAATCTTTAAATCAGTTGGTACAGCCTTTAATGAAATCCACCCTACCCTTTCTGTTTCTAATTAGAGGAAAGGGGTTGGGCAAAAAAAGCCCCAAATAATTTATATGTGAAAAAGACCTCTGGGCACATCAAACTTCCTCAATACCATAAAGAGTTGTACTCGTGTTCTTAAATGAGTCGTGTGGTGTTTGTAACTACTGAGGCCTTTGCTTTGGCTTGCTTTGTGGAAGACTGTTCCAGACCTCCCTGTGTGAGTTCTGGGGACATAATGTTCTGCTGAAGTGTTTTTTGTGGCCAGTTTATATCCCACTTAAAATTTTGCTTAAATTGCTTTTATATATGTGGTGAGGCCCCTAACTTGGTGCATTATACTCTCACTCCTATGTTATGCCCATAAAAAAAAATACTTTCCACTGTTGTGAAGTACATGCATCTGACCAAGAGCTTGTGTGGCCTTTTATACTTTCAAATAAATGCCAGGCTACTTCTCCAGAAATGATCAGTTTGGAGATGCAGTCACACCTGTGAGAAGAAATGCAGATGTAGATGCCAGCCAAGATGACTTGCTGGTTTTCATCCATTGCAGTGTGAAGGCAGCACGTGGGCCAGTGGGCATTGGCAGGTCGCTTTCGCAGAAAGCAAGATCTGCAAGTGTAGGCTGAAGGGGAGAAGGAGGAATGGCTTCCCAGCATTGAAAGGGGAAACTACTGCTTCCCCCACCCTCTCATTACAAATTCTAATTTCATAACATGATTAATGCAGCAGCAGGGCTCAGACTTCACAAGCACATGCTTCAGTGACTGAAGAGCATGCTCTGCTGCCAGCTGTCCGTGCTTTTCTTCTTGCTACCAGTGCCTGCCTAGGGGAGGTTCGAAAATAACACCCTAGCCATCTCCTGTGCCTGGGACATAGCTCTACCTGCACTGTGCTGACAAGACTCTGAATGCCTTGATTAGTAGGTGGTGTAAACCCGTGGCTTAATATCATCTACAGTAATTAAGGAGACAGGGGAGGGTGGCAGCGCTTTCTGCAGCGTTTCGGCGCACACCATTAAGAGCAGTTGCCTAACATGACCCTCTGGGAAAGCGAATGGCATGAGTGGAGCCAGTTGAAAGATCTCCCTCCATCAGTGGAAGGCGGGTGAGTCGGCAATACCTGATGGCAGATGTTCCTGGTCACCGTGCTTGTCCCTCAGAACAGTCGTGTCATCTCCCCATCGCCCAAGTGCAAACTGCACGTTTGCCAGGATGATGAAAGGAGGTGCTGAAGACCTTGTGTTATTTGTCTGCGATGCTGACAAGTGGCACTGGCTACGGCTGGGGTGCGTCTGCATGACTTGGAGACAGCGGGTGCAGGAGAAATGAAAAACCAAAATTTAGAGATAACTGCAGCATTCATGAAAGGCCAAGATGTAAAAAGTCAGTCATAGCAGGAATCCTCGTAATACAGTGTTGACTGTTACCCTTTCAGCACAGTGAATGGTAATAGCTTCTGCTAAACATTTTCCAAATGCAGCTGTTCGAATGAAATGCAGGAATATCCAGCATCATGCTGTTGGGAGCTGAATTCTGCCTTCTGACCTGGCAATTTTTAAGATGAATGGCAGGAGGTGTTGGGGGCGGGCAGGGGGGATCTCTCAGCTTTTTCATCTGTTTTCTAGTTTTATCATAATATACAAAGAAGCCCTGAAAGGCTTTTTTGGTTTCTTTTTTCCTCTTTCCCATCTAGAAATTAAGGCCCTGAGGAGTGTTGCAAAATGGGATTGTGTTGTAGAAAACTTTGCTTCCCTTCCCTGAAAAAAAATCCCTTTCCTGGGCGAAAGCTCTGGCATCGGGGTGGCGCTGGGCAACCGCCGCTTTCAGCACAGCGAAACCCGATGACAAGGTTTGCAAAGCAGAGCAGTAAAAATCTCGCCGGTGATGGGTGTCTCCTGTCAACTGCGGAAGTCTCGGTGTCACCACTCTTAGTTGAGCATTAACACACAACCCTTGGAGCAAGGGGAGCCCAGCTGAGACACGGGAAAAGTATTACTGTTGTTAACATGTTATTGTTTACCAGAGCCTGGAAGGTCTTGTCCATATCAGGCCTTTTGAGTGGTGGAGAAGTTTTATTGAAGGGGAAAATAGTACAGGGTTTAATGTCCTGTGGGTTTTTGCCTTTGAAATAGCACAGAGTACTGTTTTGTTGCTTTTTGTTAATAGTTTATTTATAGTGTTATGCCTATGCTGCTTTGCATCTGCCTGCCGCGGTTGCTTTGTTTCAGCTGCGCAGTACGGAAGGCTCTCGCTGAAGCGTCTTAGTCCCTTTGGGGTCTAAGGGGACGGCAGGCTGTTTGAACAGCTTCTCAGTGACCTGAAAAACGGGGTGGAAATGCTTGCTAGGCTTTATCTTTTCACTTCTTTTTTTTTTTTTTTAAAAACTCTGCTGCAATGTACATAGAAAGCCCTGGGGGAACTTCTAAAGGATTTAACTCTGTTTCTTCTCTTAGAAACTCACTTTCTCCCTCTTAAACACAAAGGCAGTGTTGATCTTCATTTTTTTTTTTTTTTAATTGCTTAATAACATTACCTATATCCTGCCCCTCTCAACCTGCTAGAGTGCCTAGTCATCTGAGTTCATGAGCAAATTAACAACACAAATTAAAAACTGTATTCCATGTGCCAAGCTACGCGTTTGCTCTGTTTTGCAGAATCCTTGGTTTCATGCAGGTGCTTTTGAAGAGATGCAACCAACCAGGCAGGCCGTCCATTTTGCATTATACCGTGGTGCTGTTGGCAATATGTTTAAGATGTGACACTTAACTTAGCCGTGACTAAGAGATACTGTTAATTTATTTTGAACTTCAACTTGCATTTTCATATATTTAAAAAAAAAAAAAAGGCATTCTGGGTAGTGTAAGTAGCAGTAGGTCCTGTTGTCAAAGCCCAATACACGTAAAGAGTCTGGTCCATAAGCATTTAAGGTGCTTGTGTTTTAGTATAGTATCTCTATGCTTTGATTTCTTGATGCAGAAGCTTTAAAATTCACTGTGGTGGGGAGACTGAAGGGGACTACTCTACTACCTCTGCTGCTGGCCCGAAGATTTTCTGCTGCGATGGCAGGGGACTGCATTAGAGGGCAGACCAAGACAAGAAGTTTGATAGGCAACAGCCATCCCCTGCCAGTGGTTTGTTGGCTCTTCCCCTGGTGCTGGGTGAGAACTAGTGAGACCTTGACCTTCAGGCCTTGGCCTTGGTGAGCATTTCAGTCGCCTCTTCAGGGAGAGGGCCACAGGCAGTGATTACAGGGCCAGGACTGATTATGCTTTTTTTTTTTTTTTTTTTTTTTTTATTATCAGCTACTTAACTCTTCCTGAAGTCTCACCTTTGCAATCATTTTGGTTAGGCATGGGACAGTGAAAAGCAGAGACAAGGAAAAGAAGTATGGTTTAGCAAAAAAGTATTATTTAATGAGGGAAGATGGATATAATATAGGGATTGTTCAAAGACAGTAAGCTAGCACGGCTGCTTTGGGGTAACCCTTTGGATCAAGTGACAGTCCGCCACCCCCAACCGCCGGTCGCCCGTCCCCCCTCATCCTGCCGGGATCGGGGAGGCCTGCGGGGGCAGCGCACCCCTTCTGCCGCGGGCGCTGTCCCCCTTCTCCCCTCGCACCGCAGGGGATCGGGGCTAAAACCAGCCCATTTTCGCCCGTCCCCACACGCCCCGAACAGCGTGGGGTGCGCGCCCCGCCGCCCTCCCCTTCCCCTCGGCCGGCGGCTCCTCAGGCCGGCGGGCGCCCGTTAACGCCCCGCGCACGCGCCCGGCCCGCCAGCGCCGTCCCCCCGCGCGGCAGCGCCGCCTCGCGCAAGGCCCCGTCTCCTCCCCCACAATGCACCGCGCCAGGCAGCCTTTGAAAAAGCGGCGCGGCTCGTTCAAGATGGCGGAGCTCGATCAGCTGCCTGACGAGAGTGAGTAGCCACCCGTGCCGCCGCCGCCCGCCCGCCCGGCACCGCCGCCACCCCTCGCCCCCGCCTCCCTCCCCACGGCGGGACACCCGCCGCCGCGCCCCGCCACCGGCCCGCCTCCCTCCCTCTCGTCGCGGGCGCTGTGCGGGGCCGGAGCCCGAGCCCGAGCCTCCTCCCTGGCAACCGGGCCGGCCCGGCTCTTCTCCCCCTTACCCCCCCCGCCGCCGTCGCCCCGTCGCCGCAGCCCCTCCCGGGCGAGGCCCCGGCCCAGCCGGTGGGGTGGGGAGGGCGGCGGGCGAGGAGAGCTCCCTCCCGAGGGTGCGACCCCCGTTGCCCTGGGGTGTTGCCGGGGCCGGGCCCCCCGCCCCGCCCGGGTGAGGTGGCGGGGCTGGCCGGGCGTCACCTGCCGGGCGGGCGGGGTGCGGGGCGGGGGTGCGGGAACCGGGAGGTGGGCGGGGAGGGGAGGGCTGGGCGTAAGTGATTGTGCGGGGCACACCTGACAGCCTGCCCTGCCTGTGAGGGCGAGGGCGGTGCGGGGGAGGGAGCGTCCTGCCCCGGGGAAGGGGTGAGCAGCCCTGGGCTCCCGTCCCTCCTGTCGTCCTAGGGGGGAAGGAGGACTTCTGTGTGCGTAGGGTGTGCTGTGTACAGTGTGAGCACCTCTGAAGGACTAGGGGGGCTAGGGCATGCACATTGCATCTAGGGGGCACTGATAAATGCAGAGGGAAGAGCTCAAAGACCCTGCATTGTCTGTGAGTAGGTGAAAGCTAGCTATATAGGAAGACAGTATGAGAGTAGATGCTTGCATACATACAGACCTATACATCTGCATAGGGTTTGTGTGAACATTGTTTTCAATGCACTTGAGGATTAAGTAAAAACTTAAGTGTAGATGAGAAAGATACATGTTTTGCTATGTATATGGATTCGTGCACAAGGTACTTGAGTGCTATAGAAGAGGACATTATTTAATATAAAATGTGTCTACATGCTACCTTGATATGTCTTCTTACAAAGAATGCAATAGAATTTAGGAAGACCAAGTTTTTCAAGTGAATAATTGAAGGTGCTGGTATGCCAGAAAGTGAAAATGTGAAGGGCAATAGGGGCACGTAAAGGAGAAATCGGTCATGTTCTCATGTGCTTTCTTTGTGCTCTTCAGCAGCATTGGAAGTAATTGGTGGGACAGTTTCTGTGTGCTGCGGGTTCTAGATTAATTGTGACCATGTGCCACAAGACACTAAGTTGCTTGCTGAAAGAAAAAGGCAAGGATTCCTTGATAACCAGCAGCACCGAATAAAGCTCTAAGCTGAACAGGAGGATATACCTAAAAAAAAAAAAAAATGGATTTAGCCCTTTCTGTATTGCTGCCTTTTTTACCTTATTACCTTTTTGCTTCTAGTGATACACTAAGCTGCAGTAGTGATCCTCAGTCTGAGAAGCCACAGGACAGAGAACAGCATGAAATCAACAACTGATATCTATCGTATGCTCTCATAATCACTGCTGGATTTTAAGTTCAGTCACTAACCACTGAAGACAGCATCTAAGTAAAGGAGATCTAGAGGATGACAGAGGAAAGGGTGGATTTTGTGTGGGGCAATTTGGAAGGCTGAGACAGCTTTTGTCACAGAGATGGTGCACAAAGTAGAAATAATGAACAAGGTGGAGAAAAGCCAGTGTGAAGGTATTGCTTAGGTAGATCATATATGTGCAATTACATACAGGCCTAAGTCATGCATGTGGATACTTGCAGATGCTGCTTTTATATAACTGTTGGTTCTGCGCATTCACTGTGGTTATTTAGAGAGCTATTTCAGTAAGGAAAAGGTGATGTGTGAATATGCATCTGTAAATTCACGAGAGCTCTCTGAAGAGAGATGTCTGTTGTTGGAAGTGAGTTATGGAGACCTGGTAGAGAAATGCCCCTCTACTGTCTGTAGATACTATGGACTCTACTCTTTTGAGGAAAAAAATAATTTTATTATTTTTCCATTGAGATTTTGTTCTATCAGTCTGTGTGTGGAATCCATTGGCATTTACTTGATTAGAATGCAGAGGGGATTTACTGGGAAAGGGGGCTTCTCCTCGATGGCTTGACCCTGTGGCCTTGTAGATTATACTGACAGTAGTCATGATGTAGTTGAATTTTGATAATGGTTTCAGTTTAGTGGTTTTAAGTCCTTATAGAAAATTACTCTGAGTAATCACTGAATTATTGAGCGATTTAGGAAAATACATAGACCAATAACCATTTCTTTCTCAAAGTTATTCTATTGCTTTATGACTATTGCTTTAAAAAAGACCAAAAAAAACCCCAAAACCTAATCCACTTGCTTTTCAGACATCCAGGAAGCTTTAAATTTATTTCGGAATCTGTCACTTACTATCTGTTGTTGTTCTGTATAAAGCTCTAGCAGAACTGGGCTTACGTAAAGCATTGTAAAACTTCAAATGAAACTGTGAATATGTGCCAAGCCAAAACTGGGCATTTAGTAGTTTCAATAAATGTACATACAAGAGGGTAGACTTATATTTTTGATGACAGTTTTGTGCATCACCATCCAAGTTCATGAACATACCAACTATTCTGTATCAGAAGATTCTCAGAGAGAAGTGACTCAAATGCGTCACTTAGATTTTAGAGTGACTCTAAAATATGGCTTCAGACTATGGTGTGTGGATCTCTGTTACAACTTTGACAACTGTCAGGAGAAAAAATGGTTAATATCCCTACATGGCGTGTGTCATTGTTTTAACCAAACAGATTTATGAAGGATCATCGCAAATTAACAATGTAACTGACACTCTCAGTTTGGTACAGCTCAGTCATGTACACTGTACCATATTAGAATCTGATTAACGTAAGTCATGGACCAACTGAGACAACCGTAATTAATAATTAGCAATGTTTTATTGCTTATTGGGTTTACATTCCCTCTTCACTAGAATGGACGGTGTTTAAGTTACTGTTCTTGCTTTTACCTTACCGATTTTCCAGAGAAGTGTTTCATGTGTTTCAAGAAGTTAACATAAAGTATGAAAAAGTAATTTTTTTTGTCTCTCTGACACCTTTATATTGCCTACAGTGGCATCAGGAAGATTTGACAGGTCCGTTGCTTCACCCATAACCAATACTAGAGTAGTGTGTCACTCAGTTTCACTCAGGACTGTTCAGACCCTTGCCAGCAGTGTCATTGTTATGGTATCTGCTCGGCAGGTGAAGCAGATAGTGTGTAGTATGCTTCTCCTGTGCTGACCTTGCCCCAAGGTTTGTATTTAATTGAGTTTGGTGCAGGTAGGGGATGTTTTGGGTTTTTTTCATCAAATAGAGGGGGAGCTTAATTTTTTCTCTAGTGTTCATGAACTGCTAGAAATGTGAAAGTTTCAAAGAGGGTTTGCCTTGTGCTTCCATTCCTATGCTTTCCAATTTTGGTGAATTGGGTGTTTTTAAATTACACTGTAACTATTGCCACACATAGTTCTTTCATTTCCAGTCCCATACTTAAAATGAAGGTATAAACTTAGTCCTGACTGATTTAACACTGACTTCATGCGGCTTTCAGTCTGCAACTTAATTTATAAGGGATAATAACAGTAAGCATTACAAAATTGTTCTTGGTCTCTTCCATAGCAGTATAAAAATAAGTTCCTAAAAAAGTTAGAATAGTTCATGACTACCAGACTTTCAGATTTATGTATAATCCCTATGAATTTTCTCCAGCATATTTTATAGTAAAGTAGTAGGCCAAAACTGAATTTTCACATAAAAAGAATTGTAAGTAAACGCAGCATACTCGGTGACAAGAAAACTGAAATTTTGCAGTGTGGTAAGAACTGTGCAGTTTCACTTTCAAATTGGAAATCTGATTAAGTGGAATTTGTCCCAGAGTATTCTAATAGCACCCATTTGCCCTCTGCCAAGTTCTGTAGTCCAGTTGGGGAGTGAATATTCCTTAACCCAGGAGGGAGACAAATGTAATGCACGTAGTTGACTCTCATAACATGTGCCTATTTTATCTGCTAAAGTTATTATTGTTCCATTTTTTAAAGCTGACATTCTGTCCTTTTGAAATGGGTAAGAGAGTTCACAGTGACAACCGAAAAAATGAAGAAGATGGCAGTCCGTAAGTTTACATGCGTTTCCTGTAGCTGAGGCGTTTTCTTATAGTGTTGCCAGGGGAGAGGGATGTAGTAACCTGGGATGGAGAAAAGTTCTGTGAAGAAAGAACAATTCCGTGGCAAATCCTGTAGCTGAAAGATGCCAGAATTGCAGAAGTCCTTCCAATACTAATCATTTGATTTATATTCTGGAGACAAAATTTGATTCTGCAGACTGTTGGGTTGGTGCCGGATGAGTGAGTAATTTTAGTCAATACATTTCCCCTCCCCTTATCTCCTGGTAATTTTGCAGTGGAGGTAAGTGGTGGGCAGTTTTCCTGCTGCAAACCAGATGGCTATCTCTCTCTGTCTCAGCAGAGGAAAAGAGTTGATTGCATTGGAGCGTACATAATGCTGTTCCTGACTCTTGCTACTCGTCATAGCAATCTTATTTGTGGATTACTCGGTTATGAAGTACACACAGTAAAGCTGAGGCAAGACTTTGATAACGCAGACGACACGTGCAAATGTGACTAGAAGACTCTGCTAGTCCTGGTAGAGGCAGAGCTCTGCAGGCAGCAGCATGGGCAAAGCTGCCTCTTGGTGCATTCTTTTGCCCAAGCGAGTCTGAATGAGGAGGATGACTGGGATCAGCTTTGTAAAAGTGAGAGTGAGATGCCATTTTTGACAGAAGTGAAAGCATGCTTAGCTAACTAAATGATCATCAGCACAGGGCCGCTGCCAGGAGTAAACTGCTGAGCTACTGCGGCGTGCGGTGTTTCTGTGTTGTATGTAGACAAACACCAACAAGTGGCAGGTGAATCAGATAAAGAAGCGAGGCTGTAGTAGTGATGGATGTCAAAATGTTAACCTTTTACAGCACAAATATTAAAAACAGTAGTATGTTGCTGAGTGTCATATATTGGTAGACATCACTGGGACTGTATCTAGGGGCTTGAGTTTTAGGACAGGGAGAAGAAGGGAAGAGGGACAAGGATCTTTCTGCATGGCCATTTATCCCATGGATGGAGGCTGCCACATAAGGGCGGCGCTTCATGCAGAAATCATTGTCTTTACCCCCAGCACAACCTTAGGCTGTGGTTCACAGGTGCCCTGCCCCTGCACAGCCGGTTGCTCTGCTCTGATGCTTTCCTGGGTGGCTGGAGGAGGGATGTGGCACACCTCTGCCACTTCCATTTGCCACTTCCATTTTCCACTCCCAAGGGGCCACGAGGCTAGCACCACTGCGCTGTGGACATTTGGGGCAAAAAAATCAGCAGAACTATGTGAGAATACAGCATGTGAGAGAAGGCTCAAGATTAGTCCTGCGGCTGCTAAATAGTACCCACAACTAATAATTTTGGGATTGTTTGTGCTGCATACCTTTAAAATTGCACGTTACCATGGTATCAGCATATTGTCCATCATGATTATGCAGTGTTTCAAAAAGAGGGCTTTGGTATTGTGGTTATCATCTGCACAAGTCCTGTAACAGGGTTCATAGGGCTGAAAAACTGACTTCCATCCAGTAGTTAAATTAGGATTCTGAAATACACAAATGTCAGTTTATTAGTGGGCTCATTGGCTGAGGGAAATACTGATTCATGCTTGAAGCTAGAAGTTATTGTTCATTTATTTATTTATTTACCTCTTCAACAAGCCCAAAGTTTTGAGGGAGCTTCAAAGCTACCCAAAGCCACTTTTTCCTCTGATGTGTGCTTTTTATACTTCTAAGCTTTCCTGAATAAGCTATCCTTTTAGTGGCCATCATTTGAGATGCTTCCTCTGCTGAAACAACTTGTGCCATGCTTGTGTAGATGAATGATCTCTCAGAGGGTTAATGACTCAATCTATAATAAAGGCTCGTTTTTTCCCTTCTTCTCCATGAGTCTCCTTTGTCACACATTTTTAGTGCCAGCGATGTAGTTTAATTACATAGGTTTTTGAGGTAGTCATGCAACCGATGTTAAAATAACTGCTCACCTCTGCAGAATTTAGACAAAATAGTTCAAAGATCTGGAGAGGAAATGTTTTACATTATGTAATTGCTTATCTGAACCCTAGAATTTTCTATATTGATTTAGATGTGTCCCTTTGTGCCCACACATTAGTAAAATCAGTATCTATGGAACATCCCTTTTGGTTACTTGTAACCTTTTTTTTTTGTCCAAAATTGTAACCAGCTGTTAAAAAATTTGAAAACACTTTCACAAATGCAATGTGCTTGTCTGTGTTTCTGTTTCAATTTTTAAGATCAGCTGTTGAGAAGCTGTATTTAAACTGCTTTGCTTCATGTTAGTACTGAAAATATACATCAGGGCATCCACAGCTGCCCGAGTTGAATTGCAGTCAGACTCCACCTCTTTTGTTCAGTTATGGTATTTTCAAGTGGGGAGAGGGGGATCAATGTTTGTTTTTAAACTTAAACCCAACTTTGATTTTTGAAAAGGAGAGAAGTTTTTGTGCTCTTTTCCCATACCTCAAAGCCAATCTCCACATCAGAAATACTTTTTGGAGGGCAAACTATTAAAGTTCCTTTTTAAGTCTGTTCCTACTGCTTGTGGAGCAGTTAGAGGAGGTTTTTTAGATTCTCTTCATGGCAATCCCCTGTATGTGCTCCCTTGTGCTGGGAGAAGGAGGTTGGGGCTAGAGGAAGGATTCCTGGTGGCTGCTGGCTTGGGGAGCTATTCATTCGCCGGAGCCCCACCGTCAGCTGCTGAAGCCAATGGGGTTCCTTGCTAGCCTAGCGTGAAAACATCAGGGTCCTTATCGTGCTAGACTTGGTGGACTTGAGGTTATTTTAATGTTGATTGATTTTTCTTTAATTTGGTTTTACATGGCCTTCCCAAAAATCACTTTTTGCAAGTGTTATAAAACACATAAATACACCTATTCCTGACTCTTCGTTACTAATGAGCTTCCTGTTATCTTACTATCAAATGCCTCATCATCTAGCACACAGTTATTTTTACTGCACATCTGTGGTGCACATATTTTACAGATTTATTTTTTTTACGGCCAGAAAATGCCATTATAATCGTCTTACACTCTTCATTAAGCATGCTAGGATCCTTGTGTTTGGAATTCCTGTGCATCGGTTCCATGCTTCCTTTTTAGCTATAGTTTTCTCTTTAAAAATAGATGCAAACTTTGTTGAAAGATTTTGAAGGATAGAGAGCTCGGCGTGCCCTTTCTTAGTATAGTTACAGAAAATCGGTTAAACTTTGCATTCATTGCTATCCTGAACTAATCCAGTGTCATTTTCCAACAAATCTAGTTATGCCTTGCCTTGTAAAAGAAGGCTGCAGAGCTATTTACTGTCTAAATTATCTTCCTTTATAGATACTTGTGATCAGTGCAGATCTTGACCTTCTTTGGGAAGAACAAGATTGGAGTGTCTTGACTTTCTCACAATAAGGCATGTTTTTTAGATCTTCAAATCTTTCTCCTAGTTCTGTTCTGAATCTTTTCCTGATTTTCAAACTTAGTCAAGTGTGAACAGTGCGTTCAAGTAATTGATTTACTAACAACATACGCAAAGCAATACTGAATAGGATACTAAGACAAGACTAAGCCAGTTGTACGGTTTGCACCGGAATAGTATGCCAGTGTAGGCTACTGAAAGCAGGTCTTCTAATTCCTGAGCCACTGCTGCGGTGAGCTGTCTGTACTTCCTCCCTAGGTTGAGGTCTTTTTTCACTCTTAGTATTAAGAAAGTCACCTCCCTGATTTTGGTTGGAATACCCCAAATGATGCCTAGGCCTTATTTCTTCCTTTCCACCCGTTTGGTTTTTTTAAGTGTTTGATGTTTGTAGAAATGAAATCTGTGTCATTGTCATAATAGGTATTTACACTCAAGCATGTGTGTATTCTACTTTAATCCTGTATGTTTATAATTAAAATGCTGGTTAAAAAGACTGCATATAATTATATATTTGTTATGCAGAACAGGAGCATACAAAATTACTGGCATTTAATGTGAGGCTGGGATATTATAAATCTAATCATTATTTTAACTGAAGTTTTTGATAGTTTTAAAAACTTTGCAGCTTTTATAGTTTCTGAAATGCTTTTATCTTATTAAATGCTGGTTGATTTTTATTGTAACACATTATTGCTTAGAAGACCATCCTAGTTTCTGGTTTTGTGTCCCTGGTAGTATGTACAATACTGCCAAACTAAATGGAAAAAGCAGGGAGATATGCTGTATTCCTTTAAATTTGGTGTTGTTGCAAGTAGCCCCTAAAATCAATACATAAGAACTTGAGAAGAAAACCCATGTATCATATCGTTGCCCTTAAGGTAAAATTAAGGTTTTTTTAAGGACATCTCCGTTGTCATTTTGATATCTATCCTACATGTATTTTAGTGCTTTAAGCTACAGAAGTGGTGGTGTTAATAATCTGCAACTTGTTACATTAAAATAGTTTAGTTTGGCTTTGAACTTGCCTAGATCAGGAATTTCTTATTTGAACACTTGTATTCCTAAATAAAGATGCCCTTTTCCAGTTACATTACTTTAGTTGCAGGTTAAGTGAAAACAAATGAGCAGCCTTATTCTAGTATGCGTCTGTTGAAGATTATCTATCCCATGTGGAAAAGTCCTTAGCGACTAATGCTGTTTTGGAGTGGTAATCTTATAAAGCTAGCAGGTAGTGCAGTACCATTCTGCTGTCCATCACTTCTCTACCTGTTGTTTCTGAGGCTGGTCATCTAAAGCCCTGCTCCACTGACCCATCATCAGTCTCACAGGTGAAGCATCTGAGTTTGATGGTTAGCAAAGGATCTCGGGCACTTTCAACTATGAGATTCACACCAATCCCCATATAAAGCTTTGCACCCTCTTGCTGAGTTGTTTCATTTCCGTTGTTGACATACTCACCCTTGACTGAATTGATTGAACTTCATTCATATGAGCACGGTGATCAAAAAAAAAAAAGAGGAAAATTATTGTATATTCGGTCTTACAGATGAAGTGCCTGAGATCTTTCACAATAGTGATCCATTCTGAAAAGCCAGCATCTCCTCCACTTGACAGTCCTGATGACCCTGGTTCTTCCCTCTCTATCACCAATGACATCTATTTTCCCCGTGTTCTTAAACTGCGTGTACTTATTAATCCCTGCGCACGTTTCCCACTAGCCCTTGTGTTAACTTGTGGGGGCCACTAGTTCTTCATTGTTCTTAGTGTTCAGGACTGCATTCTTAGTTGATAGCAGGATACCCATGTATTTATGCAAGCATGATGTATGGTATCTGATTATTAGTATGAGAAAAAAAAAGAAGAAAAAGCCGTAATCCTGTGATACCTTAAACTTACAGTTTAGTTACAAGAGCTGAGTTCACTGTGAATCAGATCATCATAGGAGCATGTTCCTGTACCGGTCACTGTTAGGTTTCCAACCCGACAAAAGTGATATCTCAGAAAAGAAATGTGCGAGAAGGGTAACAGTATAGCCCAGGTTTATCACCTTGGTTTTGATATGTAAACCCATCTGCGTTAGCTGTTGTGGACTTGAACAATTTGGGATATGCTGGAGGGGAGGCTCTCTAAACCATCAGTGAGTTAAAACTAGTTCCATTTCATATCTTAAACTGTTTTGTGTGGTTTTTTAATTTTTTGAAAATAATAGAAACTTTCTTTCCTTTTTTTTATTGATTTTTTTTTAACACGTAGCATAATAAGATATCAGCAAACAAAATAATATGATGAAAAAATAAGAAATGTAGGGGTTGCTTTGGTATTGCTGCACCTGTATTCTCTTTAACGGTCTACCCCAAAGCAAAATGCTCTGTTCCCTGGGAAGGGACAATAATTCATTTTTTGGCTCTGTGATATTCCCTGGAACGTAACTGCATAGAGGCAAGGATCTCTGGCACTGTGAAGTTTGTGGGGTTACGACCCAGATACAGGGCAGCTTGTAGGAATTTCCAGACCTTTGGAGTCAGAAGTGTTCTTTGAACAGCAGTTCCAAAGAGAAGCTGAAGGAGGGAGCGGGGAAAGCAAGAGGGAAAAGAGGATGCAATGCAAGATGGAGTGGCTGCAACACTGGAACGTAACTGGAAAGATAAAGTTGATTTGAGAGAAAAGCATGAATCTGTGGAAGCATTGTCATGCAGAAATATCTTTCCCCTCTGCTAATGTAGTGGCTTCAAACAACTGATTCTTAGAGAGGCATTTGAAAACTCCAGGGTATGAAGGCCGTAGTCAGTTTTGTCCTGTTTGGCCTGTCCAGGCCCAGTTTTGTCCTTCCTGGCCCAGAAGCACCGCAAAGGTCCTACGGATGCAGTGAAAGGGGAACAGTGAAATTTTGGTGGATGTGTTGCACAGTGAACAGTTCAAGCAAACTAAAGGTTCCGTCTGCATTTATAGTATCTGCATCTGCTGCCTTTCTGAATAAGGAGGTTCCACCAGGGGGCAACTAACTATCCATCTCCCTGCTTGTGAACCAAACTCAGAGAGCGTAAGCTACTGTTTTCGTGGAAATTTTTGGCATTGAAGAATTTTGAATTTGTAGAAATAATTAAAAAAAAAAAGTAATATTTGTTACAGTTTCCTTGTCAGTTGTATAATATATTTGCAACTGCATCAAACAAGCAAGCAGCCGCATGGAAGTATGTAGTTTGGACATAAAACTTGTTCAGAATTTGCTGCGTTAAACAAAAGTGCTAGCATCTGAAGCAGTTTTGTAGATGTGAAACTAAAGGAAAAAAAAAAAACAAAACATGAATATGCTTTCAAGATTTATTGGGTAATAAACATATAATGCTATACTTTGTGCTACAGAGGGCGCACCGGGTTCACTCATTCAGCTGTGAAAGACTTAATATTAAATTCCACTTTCTGCCTAAGAATTAACTAAGAATGAATAGACTGTGCATAGGTTGTATGGTCTGAAATAATTTATGATTTATGTGTACTTTTTGATACATTGCAGGTTCTTCAGCAAAAGCACTTGTGAGCTTGAAAGGTGAGAAATTAATGTGTTATTTACTTGTACCCAATCTGACTTTCAGATATTCTTAGTTTCTGGCTTCAAAAAGTTCAAGAAAATAACACTGAAGAAGGGTTTTTTTTGTTGAAATATGCTTGGGTTTATTGTGGATATTTGTTAGTTCTATAGACTAATAATCCTTGGTGGTTGAAACTACATATGTTGTGGTGTATTTAGACACTGCTGTTCTGGATGAAATTCTTGAAATGTGTTTTTTCTTCCTAAGTACTGCCTAGGTGTCAGGTTGGATGAGAAAATTGAGGTAATCTTTCATCTCTTGAGGATGTCACAGGAGAAGGATTCTTAGCAAGACCTGCACACATGATAAAATTTACATTAGGAGGGAATTTCACAGTCTCGTTGTGTTTTCTGTCTGCAAGTTGTGGGCTAAATCAAGAATCTGTTTCTTATGTGTTTTTCTTTGAAATTGTCTTTATGAACATTCATACAAATTTTGAATACTTATAATCTGCCCAACAATAAACATTTCTTTATATATTGCAAGGCTTCTATTACACAAGGAAGAAGACACGGTCTGTTGAATATTGTAACTAATACAGGTTTGTTTCAATAAAATTTGATTTACTTGTTGATCTGCACCCACTTAATAATTTCTTAGAACCAGAAGGTGGACAGGTCTTGTAGAGCTTTACCTTCTCCAGGTTTCAGTTACAGCCACAGTACAGCTATCTAGATGTGGGTCAACCTGGCAGTGGAAGTAGCTGATTCCAGCAAAGGAGGTTTCAAGAAATCTAAATGTTTTCAGTAAAAAATATTTTGTTCATGTTTCTCCATGTACTGAAAATATATTTCTTTTTTTTTTAATTAGTGTTCAGAACAATTTAATAAAAATATTGAAATCTAAAATCCTTTTGTAATTTAATCCAAAGAAGATGTTGCAAGTAACAAAAATATATTAGTAGTTGATGGTGTTACGCTAGCTTTTGGATAGTAGTTATGTTAAAGCATATGTATATGTATATTAATGACATGATTTTCTCACAACAGAGGGAAGTCTATCCAGTTCGTGGAATGAAAAGTATAATTCTCTGCAGAAAACACCCATTTGGAAAAGCAAGAATGCTGGTTCTGCAGTGGAAATGGTAAGAAGCAATAAAAAGACAACTTCAGGATTGGTAAAATACCATAAAGTGAGTGAAATTTAAGGATCAAAAAATTTGGCTGAGATTTATAGTTTCGTAATTTCCGAATGTTAAACTGTGTCCTTCACAAGAGGTCTACACAGTTTGAATATGAGATGAAAACATATGTCATAAATGAATAATCAAACAAATTAAATTGCTGACCTTGTTCAAGGTAGCTCATAATCATTTTCTCTCTTTTTTTAAAGCAAGTGCTGTGACACGTTTGTACTGTATCTACCACCTTGAACTTAGGAATCACCATTTCTGATCAGCCATTTGTTTTATCTCATGAAATACCTCACTTCTAATTATGGCTGAGAACTGACGCATAAAGAAAAGGAAGGGAAAATGTCATAATGCACTCCCATCATTGTGCCTTCTGGGGGCAGATTTTAATAAAAATAAAGGAATGTCAATGAAATGTGGTGTGGTATTCTGAGAGGTCTCATAGGAGTCCTTTTGTTAAAGAACAACCTTGGGGTGGGGAAATGAAAGGTAAAGAGGCTGCAGCCTCCAAGGGCAGGTGTTTGGGTTGACCATTTCCCTCTCTCTTTTTGAAATATTCCATTATTATTTCTTTCCCCATTGTATCACATTCAAGCTTTTCTTGACTATTCTCAACCTCTACCTTACTGAATTACGTGATTTGGGTTTGGTTTTGCCACCAGCTATATTGCACCCAGTGCCTTATTTGTCTACTACTGTGCGCTCTGTTTACTGCACCCTGGCGAGTATATGAAATACAGTCTCCATTGCTGGGCACGTCTTGCTCCCATACCCTTCTGGTGCCGCCGCCTTTTAGAGTAATTGCGACCAACTTGCCAGCTATCACCTGGTTTTGTTTTGTTTTTTTTTTATTCAAATCATTATTTTTTGTGAACTGCCTGTTTATTGGAAGGGAAACATTATGTTTGAAAACTATCACACTTGCCTGCTCTGCACGTAACCAAAATATCTGAGCAGCATCCAGTAGTGCATGAAGCAATGTGACTAACATCTGTCATATGTAGCTTGTTCTGTCATCTCTCCGGAGAGAGAAACTTACGCAGAGAAGGTATTTATTTTGGTAGGATTCATGCAGATATATATATACATACATGTTGCTATACGTTTATGCTAGAGAACATAAGGTCTACAAAATGCAGTTCCAGTGACCAGAAGTTCGTGATGGCCCTTAATTCCTGCAGGAGTTCATGTCACAGTTTTCAGCTCTTCCCCAGGAATGCTCATCTTCTCACAGAAACAAGCCTTACTGGTAACTTAGATCGCATGTGCTAAAGAACTGAAGTCACTAACCGTAACATTTGTACGAAAACTTTGTCAATCTTTAGGTATGCTGACTGTAGGTATTAAAAGTAAGAGTCAAACTTTTCATGTAGCTCAGTACTCTGTAGAAAGCTGGGAGAAAGATCAGTGGATAGTCCGATGTGTTAGCAGTGGCCCATGGTGCTGAGAGGTGATGTTGTCTTCTGTACTAGTTTGAGTTCCTTGAACGCTGGAAGTTTTGCAGATATGTTGTACTGTTAGTTGAAAAATCTTTCCAAACATGCCTGATGTATTTAGCTAACGTGGATGATACCTCTTTGTGACACTTGTTGTTTTATTCTTGTGTGAGGCACCGTCAATCCAGACTGATGAAACACTCTTATCATTTTGGATAGTTCCTTGGAATAGAATTTGTCTGCTTCTGTTGAGGGTTGTAAAACAGTTCTCTTGATCTGGATCATAGCCTTAGCATAAGGTTGAAGGAACTCTTAAGTTTTGTCTAGATTGTTTTAGCATTTGTGTTCCTGTGTTGGCACATGCTTTTCATCTGGTATAGTGTCATAAAATCACAAAGAGCTATATAGACATTAGGGAGAAAAATGTTGTTCTGGAACGAGCATCTCAAATGTCAAGGCTGAAATATAATTGCAAATATTCGATAGGAACCTGGCTTTTCATCCTGTGGGCAGAATGCTGTAATTAAGAAGTCCTGGAATTCTGCAATGTAAGAGTTTTTATTGTTGGAACAGGATCGTGGATTTGTTTTCTTGCTCAAAAATTAGAATAGTTCTGACCTTTCTTTTTTAGGGCGATGGTTTGTCAAGGATGGCAGAGATGTTAAAAGAACATAAAGACATTCTAATTGAAGTTTAACGTTGTTCTTAAGGTTTAGTGAATTGGAAGATGTGAAGTAAAGAACTTGATGTATTTAGGTGAAGAGAGAAAAACAACATCCATAACAATTAATATGATAAATTAATTACTATGTTAATATGATGTAGGCACCACTTGGTTACCTTGTAGTTCCTCTGTTCAATGTGTGTCACTTTCCTGGTTTGTAACATCAAGAAGGAATGGATGTTTTCTTCTGTGTGCTGAATGGGCTTAGGTGCGTAGCACATACAGGGCACTACTGTTACTTAAATACACTTGTGTAGCTATATTTTTAAAATATATATAATTTAGAGTAAGAAAAGCACATTTCCTGGGAAAGCTACAGCTGTTCTCATGGCATGGAACAGACAGATTTTTTGCTACTACTGATTAATTTAATAGAGAATATCTTTTTTCAGATACTTTAATCAGTCACAAACTTGTTACATGTCTGTCTTAAGTGTAAATGCTTATTAGTGAAGTTTTATTTCACTTTGATTTTTTTTTTGTTTGTTTCTGACTCAAGGTCTTATCTTTGTCATCAGTATTCTTCACATTGTGGGTGTTATAGATCCCATACCCATATTAATTTGTAGCACTTTCACCATCTGTACTGAAAGAAGTGAAATCTGCATTTTTTCTACCTTTACTCATCACCTTTGTAAATAGTTTGAAGTACAAGGAACGCTACAGAGTGCAGTCTTGGGGTTCTGCAAAGGAGAGACATTTCAGTTGCGTCTGGCTCCTCTGCTGGGCCACAAAGTCTTCATGGAGGAAGGAAAAGCTCTCAGTACTAATGGCCAGTCGTAGGTTACTCTTTTGTCCTCATTAAAAGCACAAGTTTTTTGTTATAGGGTAAAATGTTGAGGAATAACTAAATGAAGTGATTTTTTTCATGACACGCATTTGCAATATAGTTTCTTGTTTTCAATCAGCCTTCTAATTATCTTTGAGCTATAACATCTTAGCACCCAAGTAAATTTTAGCTAGCATAAATTCTAAATTCTTCTCTTTTCTGATATTTTCACATAACTTATTCAAGCTTTAGTTTCTTCAGACTTCAGCTTCTTAGCATTTTGCAGTGTAGGCATTTTCAATGAGTTAAAAAAACAACAAACCCACAGCACTTTATTAGACTCATGAGAAACCATTGCAAAAAAAATTGTATCCAGCTAACGTTATTACTGAGAACATACCAAAACAAATACACTGTTTGAATAAACTTTTTTTTTGACCCAAAATTCAGAACAAACTGTTTAAAAGATGTGCTTATAACCAAAGCAAGGACTATTTTAAGCTTAGATGCACAAGTGTTTAGACACCTAACTGCTCTGGAAACAAGTGGGAGTTAGGTTCTAAATACTTCCGTGGAACTGGGCCAGCAGTATAGTAATGGGTTATAGTTAGCATTGGAAAGCCTGGAATCTTAAATTCCTCCTTCTCTTCTCTCAGCTCTTAGATCTCTAACTGCTAGGAGGCACTATTTATTGTGTACCATGTGCCTTAAAACCAATAGGTGGCAAGAGAAAAAGCATTCCGTTTCTCTCACTGTGAATTCTGTGCATGAACAGAGAAATCAGATATTTTTTTTTCTTGTAATTCATTCTTAATTTTGATACATGCAGCCCTTCAGAAATTCAAAACGGAGTCGACTCTTCTGTGAAGAAGATGACAGACAAATAAACACAAGGTCACCCAAAAGAAATCAGAAGGTTGCGATGGTTCCACAGGTACCTACATGTATGCAGATATTTTTACCAAAAAGGGGAACAAGTCCTATCTGTGTTAGTTGAAAACTAGAATACATTTGCTTTTCAAGTTGCATTATCAGTTTATGAATATTCTTGTGAGGAAAGCTGTTGCTAGGAGTAAACCACAATTCAAAACAGTTTTATATTTTTCTTCCTCACAAGTGGGTTCCTCAGTTTGTTTATGGGAATACCTTTTCTTTTTGATCCTGGACATAAGCATACAGAGCTAGAAGGGATTCCAGATTAACTGCCCATCTTGCTCCTGCAAACAGTCATATCTTGTAGTCTGCATAAATTTATTGAGGTTCAGCTAAAAACTGACTAGGTTTCTTGCATTCGCTACATCATTTAGAAAGCTGCTATAGAACTTAATGTATTCCAACAGTTACAAACTTGCTCTAGATTTGTAGCCTAAATGTATTCATGGCCATCTATACCATCTTGATCCTATAACGGTAACGTCTTCCAATTCAAACAGCTTGTTTTTTCTACTCCTCCACTTGACTGACTACTCCTTGATATAGCATGAAAGAGCAGCTGTAATTTCTCTTGGCCTTTATTTGCTGTGTTTGACAGGGCAACATCTCTTAAAGAATTGGCTCTCTAGTACCTGTGTCATCCAGATCACTTCTCTGTATCATCACCTTATGAGCCTGAATTTGCCACACTGAAAAAGTACTATTTGAATACTGGTCTTATTTGCCTTCTGAACTGCAGTGTCAAATGGGGAGGACTTAGCAGTTGCCATTTTATTGTGTCCGTTTTGTCAGAGATGAGGACCATGACATTTCTCTCTATTCATAAGCATGATTTCTTAACAGTAAAAATGCCTGGATAATGTTCTAAGCCCGGTTGGTTTGTACTTAAATGTCTGGTTCAGGAGGTCCAGTGACTGCTAGAAAAATATCTGTGAGGGACTGCAGCTGCTGTAGCACACAGATCTTGCTGTCCTGCTAGGCTTTGTTTCGTGGAGTTCCAGTGGGAGAAAGGTGACCTGTGTCTCGAAGGTAGTGGTTAAGCACAGCAGGAGCCAGCAAGGTGTCTACCTTATGCTTTATTCTATTATTGCTGCTACTAAAGGTCAAAATACTTTCGAGTGTTTGGGGAAGGATAACAATTGATCATGGCATGGGGACCCAGTTAAACTAATATTCTCAAAAAGCTGTTATTTTTTGCAAATAAGTTTTTCTTTCTGTCAGTTAAGACAGCCATCCCTGGAACAAAATTATGGAATTCTTTTTCTACGGTCTTGTTTAAATGCAGGTCTATGTATCATGCATGCAATCTAAGACATTGTCTCTTCTGCGATTTATAAAATAGCTTTCAAATGTAGTTAAAACTTAATTGCTTATGTCCATGCTAGTTTCTCTTGCAGTTTTCTAAAAAGCAAACACTCTGCTCAGAGGTTTGGCTGTATTACATTCCTGTGCTAGCTTCATCCTCAGTTTAAGAAGAGTTACTAAGAGTCAAAGCACTAGTGCAAATGAGGCAGTTGGTGTTGCTGGCACCTGAGCCACAACGTCACGTATGCTCACTTGAGACAGTGTTCAGCGGTGCCTCAAACTTTTGAAGTCTGTACTTTAGTGCCATGCTATTGTTACCAAAAATGTAGTTTCCATGTTGGAAAATGTTTCTGTTAGACGAGTTTTGTATAAAGATAACTTGTATTGATCCTGCTAAAGTTTGCCATCTCTTATGTTTGATTGCATTGCTGATACAGCACAGTAAGGATTATTATAGATCTGCAACAAAAAAAAAACGTCATGAAACAGTATATGTGATTGAAATGTAACACTTATTAATGTCCAAAGTTTTATCATGAAAATCTAGTTTAATTATTTGAATATTGAAGAATTGTTAGACTGTATTTAACTGATTCCTTTATTTTACTGCACAGAAGTTTAATACAACGATGCCAACACCAGACAAGAAGGTATCGCAGAAGATTGGTTTACGGCTTCGTAACCTGCTGAAACTTCCCAAAGCTCACAAGTGGTGCATATACGAATGGTTCTATTCAAATATAGATAAGTATGTTTGGTTTATATAATTATCTCTTATTAGTATAGAAACAAGTCATTTTCTGAAATTGGTCTGGAAATTTCCATATATTGGTTAGATACTCCAAAGTTTATTCTTAACTTATTAGTTATTGAAAATTATTTCGTTGGTTTGTTTTTGTTGTGGGGTTTTTTTTTCTATTTTTTTATAATGAGCAACCTACTTGGGTAGTTCCTTGGGTAGTCTTCTATGGAAAGCCTTCCTTCATGAAAGTAATTTTCTTTTTATCACCTCTGCCTCTATCAAGAGGCATTTTTTATTAAGATACTAAGATAATAAGATTTTATTATAAAAGATACAAGCTTTTATTCATAATGTTTTTAGCATCTTAAGCATGAAGTTATCAGAACACTTAGACTTTTTTCAACCCTTGCATCTGTGTTGCTCACGGGGGACAGGAAGGAGCTTCTTCATAAGGTGCTGCTTCCCTAAAAGGTGTAAAAGTTGATTTCGGATAGTTCTTCCCCATCATCCCATTTTTATTGTGATCATTAACAGAGCTCCAGGTTGTAACTATTCGGCTGTTGTCTAGATATCGGCGTCCTTCTTAGATCTCCTAATCTATCTCCTAGGTTGTTTCTGCAATTTGTGCCTCAGAGTCTTTGGCGCTTGTTCTCTTAACGCCACTAGCAAGGTGGTGTGAATTGTTTAAAAGAACCATTTTAATTTAGTCCCTAATGATGAAAAACTAAAAATTCTAAAATGTAAAAATCATTATTGATGAATGGAATCTTAAAATCTACACTGTTGACTAATAGATGAAACACTAGCATTTAATATTCTAAAGCATGGCTTCAGAGTTAACAAGCATTCTTTCCCAGAATCTATTCATAACAAAATAATTACTGTTTTTCCTTCCTGTTTTAATCACGATTGCTGTGGCTGTTTTCCCTAACTGAAAAGGCAGTCATAGCAACAGAAAAACATTTTAGGATATGTTCATCACAAGTAGAAAAATTACATGTCCATTTTAGTTAGATTTAATTCCTTTGAAAGAAGTAGTCTTTATGTGCTTTTTTCCCCCTTTATTTGAAAAAAACAAAAAAAAAAAAACCAAAAAGCCCAAAACAAAGAACCTAACCCTATTTATTCCTAGTAGTAATTTTAATATGTGACATTTATAATTATGATTTTTACAGCAGTCTAAGAGCTTTTAGTTTATTTTCAAATAATTGTCTGTGGAACTTTACGTGTATCAGTAGACTAGAACTGGGGTTAAGCAGGTAGTTCTGAAAACCTCTTTGATAGTTACCAATGTAAGCTAGTAAGATATAATCATGTTAAGATATTACAACATAGTTTACTAAGAAACTACATATCTTTGGAAGAAAAACTTTGATGTATGTTGTTTTGAGTAATACGATCTAGGTTTAATGAAAAGCTTTAAAAAGTTTAAAGCATAGAGCTGTCAACTGACAAAATATGGCTCGCTGTACAAGTCTCAAAATATTTTAATTGAATTGTCTCATCTGAGGTGGAAATCATCAATTTAAATGGCATGTCTACTATAAGCTTTTGAAATACTTTAATCTCCACAACTATCATCTGTGGTTATTAGATTATTGAAGCAGTTTCAGTTGGATTCTCTCTATGCTGCTGCAGAGGACGGTTTTATGTAAAATCCCACTGACTTCTGACACTCAGAGACTTCTAAAGAGCTGCTTACAACTGCAGTGATCATAGGCCCTTGGAACCAGATGCAGCCGTAGCTTGCTTACACCATTTCCCAGAGCTTCCAATCTTGTGGGTGCCGTGGTTTTACGGTTTGCCTGCTTAGGGACAAGTGATAGTAAAAACAATCAAATACAGATTCTCTTTCTCCAAAAAAAAAACCCCAAAACAGTTGTTCTTTACAGATATCTTACCTTAGCGACAGTAAATCTGGATAAAATAAAACTTTTTTGTATGCTTCCTTGTCTGTTTCCTGAGCCTCATTGATCGTTCTTTGTGGTTTCCTTTTCACTTCATGCCACAGCTGCAGATCCTTCTACTGCAAAAATATTCTCTTCCATTCTTGCCCGAGTCTCCTTATCTCCATGCACCTTTCCTCTCTCCCGCCACCCTGCACGCTCACTTGAAAGCGGTGTTGCTTCCAAGATCCTCTTTATTCTGTGCTTGGGGATATCCCCCTCTAAGCCCCAGCGCCCTGCAGAGTGGAGAGAAGTGGCTTTATCTTGGATGCAGTTATTCTTTTGTTCTCACCAGGTGAGATCTATTTTGGTTGCACATAGTCTTTTATGATTAACCTGCTATTAGACGGGCATATTCATGGCTGCTCCCTTGTCACTTCAGCCCAAGAAGGATGTGGTACTACAAAGTAAAAGGCAGTCATAAAACATAGAAATACAGACAGGTCATAGCATCAAAGAGAAATTCATAAGCTGTGTAGGTAAGTTCTCTGAACTGTCACTTCTCTAATACTGTTCCTCTGCTTCATCATGGAGTTGTGGTATGATACAATAAAAATCTCACCTGTATAGCTGTAGAGAATGACAAGTTGGCTCAATTTCCTATATTTTGGAACACTCTGATGAGTATCTGGGTTATAATTGAATTAATTTATGAAAACGGTACTGTTCTTCTATTTCTCAGTGTCACGTTGTCCCTTCCTTTGTTCTCAGTACCTCACCATCTGGTTTCCTTCAGTGTGTTGCAGTATCCTCATGACGCTGCATTGGCTTTACTGAAGTTTCATTTGGTGCCTTTATATATAATTACAAAGCAGGATGAATACATATGTTTCCCTGTAGTAACAAGAGAGAGGAACGTTTTTGAACATCACTGATAGTAAGGCTCAAATAGAATGACAGTCCAGGAAACTTTCTGTCTTTGTTTTCAGTTGAATTTATTTCAGGTTAAATTTGTCCTTTGAATAGGAGTGTCTTGTTTATATGACTAGTTTAAACTTTTTGTTTTCAATATATTTCTTATGATGGATGTTTTTTAGAATCTTGTGACAAAAGTTTACTAAGTGTAGTTAACAGAGGATCAATTGTGTTTCAACAGACCACTATTTGAAGGAGATAATGACTTCTGTGTATGCCTGAAAGAATCTTTTCCGAATTTGAAAACCAGAAAATTGACAAGAGTAGAGTGGGGGAAAATCAGACGATTAATGGGAAAACCACGGAGGTAATTTTTTTTTTCTTTCTTTCTTTTCAACCAATAACTACACGTAGTTTTGATGTTACTGGTATTGTTCCTTCTAAAATAATTTTGCGTGTAGGTAATAAAGCAAAATAACAGCTGAGAGTAGAGAAACATCTTATTGAAAAGGTGTTCTCTGAGCACACACCCTGCTCCCACACACCCCTTATTCCTGATGTACTTGTGTCCAGTCCGTGTAGTCCTCATGAGCTGATACTTGAAATGTGCTCTTCCCAAGCTGGATAACTGAGTGCCCAAGCTAGGATACGTTGAAACTATTATTGTATCTTCTATGCTGCAGTGCTGCCTGGCATGGAAGACAGGCCTATTTTTCACTGAGATTTTTTTTCTGGTTATAACTAGCTTTTCATGGGGAAAACAAGTGCACATTTTCATGTCATTTATTTTATTATTTTTAAACCATTTTATAGATCCTCAACTTTTCCTGGCTTGGCTGCCAAAACAAAGGGAGGAGAAAGTCACCCATAAAATACTGTACATCTTGGAGAAGAAGCCAGAGTTTAACTAAGGCCGTAGTTTTTTTTCTTCTCTAATTTAGAATTCTCAATTCTTAAACCCACTGATTCAGTTCAGCCTTTTCACAGAAGCTATAGAATTTAGCCTAGAGAAGGGAAGGCTCGGGGAGGATCTCATCTCTTTGTATAAATATCTGAAGAAGATATTTCTTAAATAGAGAAGGTGAGGCCAGGCTTTTTTCAGTGTTGTCTAGAAAGAGGACAAGAGGCAACGGGCACAAGCTGAAACACAGGAGGTTCAATTTTAACATAAAGAAACACTTCTTTTTACTGTGAGGGTGACTGAGCACTGGCACAGGTTGCCCAGAGAGGTGATAGAATCTCCATCCTTAGAAATACTCAAAGGCCATCTGGACATGGTCCTAGGCAGCCTCCTCTAGGTGACTCTGCTGGAGGGGTTGGAGCAGATGACCTCCAGAAGTCTCTCCCAAACTCAGCCATCCTGTCATTGTATGAGATCAGGAGAAAAATATACAAGTAGTGTTGCAGAAATAAAAGACTGGTTTATTTATGAAAATGCAAACACTAAAGCACTGAATCCATTTCATAGATCGCTGTACTGAGTCAGATTATATTTTGTCTGATGGAGGCTATTTCATCTCCTGTACCTATAAACAACTTTACATAATTAAAAATTGCCAGTAAAGAGAAGGCAGCAGAGCCAACTTAAAAATAGTTCCTTTTGGAAAGGTTTTCATATGATTTGAGCTTAACTGAGATAGCTTTTCATTCCTCCATCATCATGCTTCCCACTGAGAGGGAAATGGTGTCTTTGGACACCACTTCATCTTACACATCACTTACACATTTGACTTTTTTGCAAAAGTGGGTACCACTATAAAAGATCAGCTTGCCTTAGTCAACAGTCCGTTGCATCACTGATAAAATTTCCTTCCTTTTTTTTTTTTTTTTGGGGGGGGGGGGGGGGGTAGGGGGGGAAGAAGGGAGTGTTACTGGGTTTTGTTTGGGTGTTTTGTTGTTTTTGAGCTATCATACAGTTAGCTTTTTAAAAGGAGGGACTCATGCTTAAGGAACCACAGGTCTAAATGGGCAGAAAGTTGTTTTCTCTGAATCCTGAAGTACAAGTATTTGACAGGATATAGAGTCTTGTTTTGTTTGTTAACCAAAACTTTATGACTTGTTTTTTACCAACACAAAATAAGCATTCCTGTCATTCCTGTTTACTTTTCATTTCTTTAATAATTTTAAAAAAATTATTTATAGGTAGTCTTTTTTAAGATGTGGTCTTTGTCCTTAGTTCTACAAGATTTTGAATTATTCTAAATCATTTGAATGCTTTTTCGAGATAATTTTCATCTACCTCTAGAGCAAAGGTTTTTTTACATTACTATTCTGTTAGAAATGTCTTCTGTCTGTACCCATGATATGCAAGTAAGCTAAATACCATGTTAATACTGATATCTCCCCATGAGTGAAGAAGAAAAAAAGACATTTTGCATCCACAGTGTTGATGGTAGAGGATAATAGTGTCTCTGTGTGATAGCTGTGCACATGGTTGTCTCTTTTTTTTTTTTTTTAAATTTTGTTTTAAATATATTGTAATATTTTCTAATGTCTGCTGCTACTTTAAATGTCCTATCACACCATCAACAGTGTGGTTGATTGGCACAACAGTATTCTTCATGGGAGCCTGCAAAGCTTGTAAGATTCCAGTAGACTGTGGGGAAAGATATGCTCCAAGAAAAGGAAGAGGTAATAGTTAGTCTTGTGTACTCTGTATAAACTTAACTGGGGTTGTGAAATAGCAATGGATATGAATTAAGCTCAGATATGCTTGTCCTGCCACTATACGATGGTAATGATTACTCTGTTAGTTCAAATTCTTATGACCGAGGTAAAAACTGAGAAGAATGTTTAACCTCTGAAAACATCTCCATAGAAAACTAAAGAGGTTGCGATGTGATCTGTACCATGGTTTTAATCTTCTTTTTTTTCATAGGAATAGCACAAAGATGAGATAACCTGTATTAAATATATTTGGGGTGATGGGCTTGGAGATTAACAGAAGCTAGAAATATGTTTCAAATACTTTCTACATCCATTACCTACAGCATTAGGAACAAAGACTTTGTAAGAACATCTGAGCTAGCTGTAGAACAGTAGTTGCTGTTGTAGGGCCCTCCAAGGTCAGTGATTACTATTTCTAAGAGCACAGGTCAAAGAACATCAGACAATATCTGATGTTCCTGATGCAAGACCCTGTACATGATTGGAAGGACTAATAAAATTTGAAGTCTATATTGCCTTTTGGTGGGTTTTTTGTTGTTGTTGGGTGGGTTTTTTTTGGTCTTGTCACACTGTTTTCCTCTATGGAATGGAAAAACTCTGACCTGCATTTTGCTACTTCACATTCACAGCCCATGGCAGGCATTATTTCACACTTGTTCCTCCCCAGTAGTAAATATGAAGCGAATAGCATCTCTAAATGAGACTGTCCAAATAAGCTTTGCATAAGTCTCCCAACCACCATCACTCTCTCTCTGCCATATGCCTTTCCAGGTATTTTGAATTCCTAATGAGGATCATTAGGCAATACATAATTCCAGGTAAACACATTCTGCTCTTCAGTGGTAAACTGGTGAGTGGGGCCCACACCTACAGTTGCTTAATCTACAACACAGTTTCTAGACCATACAAAGCCTTTTGTCTAGTGACAGCTTTTGCAGGGATAGGGATTTGGAAGTCTAAAGGAACCTGCAGTGCAGCACATTACTGCACGTACCTGACAGAAGTACATCGCAGCTTCAGTTCATTCCTGTTCATTGTTGTGTTTTTTTAATGTCTTGCTTAGGACTAAGATCTCATTGTGTTAACACTGTACACACTGGACCAAACAGATGGTCTATGCCCCGTATAACTTAGAAACCATGTATAAGATAAAAGGCAAATGATATATGTGTACGGACAAATGAATGTGAAACTGATGGTCAGTATAAAAGAAAGTGGTCTCAGCGTCCTGACAGCTTAGTGCTTATGATTGTCTCATACACGTTGCAAGGAAGAGAAATTTTGGAGAATAGTGAAATGACTTCGTGGAACTCTCCAGGTGAGGGGTATATAGAAGAAAACATAAGAATGTTTATTTTGGCGTATAATAAGAGAATAGTAGAAGCAAACTTGGAAATAGGAGCTGACTGCTCAGTATTGAGGAAGATCTTGAAGGATTTTAAATAATTTGCAGTGTAGGAGGGGGAGCCAACAGAGGAGTTGTCAGCGTCTTCTAAAATAACCTCGTAAAATAGGACTTTTTATTGATCACTGATCAATATATAACTGTATGAGTTCCACAGAAAATGTTTAAATTGCATTTGACTGCAGTAAACCAATTAACAAAGGTAGTAAATTATTTGATAAATAACTGCTTCTGCAGTTAAGCAGACCTACAATATCTGTACTCCTTTTTTAAATGACTTCTTTCATTGACACAAGAATGATCAAAGTTGTTTGTTTGTTTTTTTTTTAATAAGGAATGAGAGACAGGATCGAGTCCTTAATGTCTTTATGCTTTTAGTATCTCCCTCATGCTTCATGCCTATTCAGTAGGTTAAAAGTGAAAATGAATAAAACCAAGTAACAGCCTTGGGCGTAAGTCTTCCATCTTTTACATTACGTTTTAAGACACCCCCAAAATTGGGGAGGGGACTGCTTGAGATTATCTGATTTTACACAATAGCCCAAGTTCAAACAAATTTGTACTTTTACTGTGATCAATCTCAGAACAATTCATGTGCATAAGAGAGATTTTGTGGCTAAGTTGTACTCTGCACAGACACAAGGAGATGAGACAGAGAAATGCCCTTTTATGTTCTGAGTCTGATGCCCTTTCATACTAAGTTAGTTCACGTGTGCTCATTAGCTCAATTAAAAGGGATCTACTATATATCAGTAAGTGATGGCAGCCAGGGACCTCACAGTAAATCCTCCTTACATCCTTACGTGCATTGAACTGGTATTCAGAATAGACTGGATGTGGGACCTGCTTTAGCTTTGTTGTGACACCAGGTGGATCCCTGTAAGCAGAAAAAGTCCTAAAAAGCTGTACTCTTCTGATAGACTAATGCAACAGCTAGCGTTCCTCAGTCTTACTTTTAAATAAACTGTTATTTTAGGAGTGATAATTCTGGGGAGTAAGACTGTCTAAATCTGTTCAGCAAAATCCTTTTCTCTTTAATGCTCACCCCAGGCTTTTCCGTTTTCCCTTGCTGATTTGTAAACTGTGCCTATTTATTTGATGTGTCTTCACATACGTACGTTTTCAGCGCTGAATTTAAGTATAGTTTTACATAACTGTATTATAGGTGTTCCTCTGCATTCTTTGAGGAAGAGAGATCAGCGTTAAAACAGAAACGTCAGAAAATAAGACTTTTGCAGCAGCGGAAAGTTGCAGATATTTCACAGTTCAAAGATCTTCCAGAAGAAATTCCATTACCGCTTGTAATAGGAACAAAAGTTACAGGTAACTTCTTAAAAGCAAACAAACAAAAAAACAGCCAAGTGTTTTGCAGAAATGTTAGTAAACCATAACATACTTAGTGCACATAGTTAAAACAAATGTAAAACATCAAAAACTGTATGTTTTTATTTTTAACTTATTGAGAAGGTGCTTGTGAGGATTAGCTAGCATCTTTAAAACAGTGATATGGTTTTAAACTGTTTAAAACACAGTTTAAAACAGTGATATGGTTTATTATTTCTGCTGTTCAAATTGTAGACTTTTTTTCATTTTTTAATGTCTAGTAATAACTCTTGGAGAAAGAGAGATGCTTAAATGTAAAGAGTGGAGTGCTGTCTGAAAGTTTAAAATCTAACCTAATATAAAACTTGAGTTTTATTTTTCCATAAATATAAAAATATCTGTTTTGAAAGAGAGATACAATTGATATTGCAGTGGAGTTGGACATGTATGCTAAACATGACATTACCTTACTGAAAAAACTTATGCATAACTGAGGAAGGAATATTGTTAAAAACATTCCACAAATTTTGTCTAAGTTTAAAAAAACTTGAATTCCTCCGTTCTGTCTGTTCGTGATCCAGATGCTTTTCATGTAAGCATGTTACCTCCCACTCAAGCCACTATTGTCCGTTGCTTTTTGCGTTCTTCAGCAACACTGCCCTTAATTTTGCTGAAGAGCAGGGGTGCACAACACTGCCTCTCCTTGCTCTCCTCGAGATGTGTCCTTCAAGCTGCTTCCATCACTGTCTCTTGCTAAATATGCATCAGTGGAAGTGATCAAAGAGAAATGGTATGCAAAATCATCCAGAAATTGACTTGCCTGCAAAATCTGTCAGTCAGAAGGTATTGGGTATTAAATAGTGGGTTTTTTAGACATAAGTGTAGTGCTAAGGATTAGATTCCGGTAACACTTGACTTGCAAAGATAAATTTGACAAAAACGTGGGTAGTGTTTCTATTACATACAATTCTTCTTGTGAGTTTACTTCCCCCCCCCCCCCCCCTTTTAATCTGCAGGTTTTAAATATACATATAAAGAGTTACTTGCAAAAGATGTATTAAGTCTATTTTTCTTAATGGTATCAGAACATTATAATGTTTGGTTTGTTGTTCTTTTTTGGTCTTGTTTTGTTTTATTTAAAGCACGTTTACGAGGTGTACATGATGGACTATTCACTGGACAAATAGACGCTGTAGACACTCTTAATGCTACATACAGAGTGACTTTTGACAGGGCAGGTCTTGGAACACACACAGTCCCAGATTATGAAGTTCTTGTAAGTATTAATGATACATTCTTAAAATAGCCGTAATAAAAAATAAAATTAAATTTAAAAAATCTACAATTGTATGCTTTAATCAAAAAAAGAAAATTCAAAATACTACATCCGGTGGTATTGTCATAAAATAGAAACAAGCATAATAGATGTATGGGAAATTCCAGGGGAATGAGCTTCTACTGTTTATGGTTTTATAGAACAGGATAACCCTCTATGTAAAAACCTAATGGCTCAGGCTGGAATAATTTACTAGCCCTACTATTATAGGTTATTATAATAGCCTGAGTTTAATGTGAAGAAATATAACAAGTAATGTAAGATCCCAAAGAAAATTCTGCTATGGGATCCTGGCGGGGTTTGCAGAAAATGTTCAAGAAAACCTGGCCCTTTGTAATTTGCCAAAGTCTGGAAAGGCCTGCAGTAGTTGCAAGCAAGTATTATGAGTTGACTGAACCTCATTTTGAAACTTCTTATGGTAATGAAGCTACCTGTGGCGATGTTGCTTTGGTCAAACAATTTGGAATTATTTCCTAGCTCATAGGCTTTTGTACCAATTTATGAGCTCCAGGAATTGTTCCTGCCAAACAGTCTGACCTAGACTGCAAGCTTTTTAGAGGACCTCACGTTCTTTTTTATCTTGTGTAGTGTTGAATCTATTAAGGGCCCATAATCTGTCTAGTCTCTGTCACGATCTGGGTTTGGAGCTGTTTTGGAAATACTCTTGCAGGCTTTATTTCACATGATGCCATAACACTTTGAAAACTCCAGCAATGGAATATGATTTTGAAGCTCCTGCTAGACCAAGAGCAAAACATTAATCTGTTAACGTTGTTGGGTTGGAGCATGGATGAGCATGGTTAGTCCAGATTCCAGAAATAAACGATGTACTCCAAAAAGTGTGTAAAATTAATTAATCTGACAGCTCAGTATATCCTTCCTTTTCCTGTCTTACAGAGTAACGAGCCTCATGAAACCATGCCAATTGCTGCCTTTGGACAGAAACAACGGCCGTCAAGGTTCTTTATGACCCCTCCCCGATTGCAGTATACACCTTCCCTCCAGTCTCCAATTACAGTAGGTTACTTCTTCCATGTAATATTAATCATTGAAATATTTTCTGATACACGTTGAAGCTGTTACGTTAAACAGTTTTTGAGATTAATTTTCTGAGGTTATTCAGAGAGATAAAAATTTTAGCAAGTCCCTCTAAAACTAAGCTATTAAATTAAATATTCTTTCCTGTATAGGACAGTGACCCTTTATTAGGACAATCTTCGTGGAAAAACAAAATTTCAGGCACAGATACTGAAACACTAGGAGGCTTTCCAGTAGAATTCCTCATTCAAGTGGTAAGTGTTAACTGCAACTCTTAATTTTGTCGTATATTGTCCTTTTGTGTTTATTCTGCCAATTCTTCTGCAGTTAAATGACCTTCTGTTGATTTATGACAGATATGGTGATACCCAAAATAACTTTTGAAAATATCTTAATAATATTTGTTTTTATTCTCCGCCCCGCAGGGAATAAAATATTCTTAATATTCTCACTTGTTCATAAGCTTTGAAATATGCTGCTCTTCAGACAGCAGGAGGGACTTATGTCTCCAAAAGTGTGTCTTATATTTCCCAACTCTACCAGTTGGTCTAAAAAAAAAATAAATTATTTCTACCTGCAAACTTTTTACTGTGTTAAGACTTTGGTTTTTATTTAAAATACACTTGCATTATGCAAATAATATTTGTCTATGTGCATTATCATATATTGTATAATGTTGTATTTCATGTTATGTAGTGTCCTACCCTCTTGCAGAAGAAGAAAAGCACTCTTTTCCCTGAAAGCAAACGTGCATGTTATAGATAAGGAAACTATTTTTATCTTCATTAAATAATTCCTCAGTGATTTTTGTACACCAGTTCAGAAGAACACAGACAAGTAATGTTAGGAATCTAAGATTCATTGAATATCAAAACTCATTGAAGCAAGTTACTCTTCAGGATGATGGAAGAATGTAGTTGCTCATATTGGCTTACCTTAAGATCTGTGATTGAATTTTTTAACAACGAAAGCTGTTTTGAACGTGCTAAAGGAGATTGGAATGATCTGTGTTTAAAATACTAAGAACTGAGAAATAATATTGCTAAACGCTTCTCAAATTTTGAAGTGTATGTAATTGGTCAAAAGAATCAAATTGCATCTGTTGCTCACGAGACACTAATATTTTTGCCACTCAACATAATAAATTTATTAATATAAGTAATTATATATTTAATATATAAAAATAAATATATATAATTGTCTATATAAATAAATATTAATATAATAAAATTTATTATTTGGCAGAATGCTCTATTCAGTTTTTTAGGGGAAACTTACTGTATGAAGCTAGTTTTGAAAAAGGTGGCTTGACATCTAGCTTAGCTAAAAAAATTTAAAATAGATGTTAGTTGCTATAAGGTTAATTATGTTAAAAATTGAAATACACACAATATATGGTCTTTGTTTATGTTGCTAAGCTGTATCTGCAGTTATCCTCCTACTTGAGTCACTGAGTATGATCAATGAAACTGGGTACCTGTGGTGTATTAAGCTCTACAACTATTCAGTGCATCAAATTGATGTGTTTATGATGTTGTTTCTGTATCTTAAACCTGAAAATGTGTGATTTCTCAGTCACGTTTGGTGGTATATTATTACTTGTTATAAGGAACTCTGTCTTAAAAATATAGGCCTCTTGCTTGTATTACAAAGGGTGGCATTTTACAAAGGTACCCCATTAATATGTATTTTTGCTTGAAGATTGTTAAAAGATTCTGAACAAAATCAAGCCACAGATTTTTGGCATTTGTTTATGTGAGCAACTTAATACTTGATCCAGGTTTTGATATATGTTTTTTTTTTAAGCCTCACAATTCTTTACTGAAGGACTAGACTACTATGCATTATTTTTGCCTAGAATCTTAAGCGTTTTAAGCATCAACTTTTTTATTAGAAGCTTAAGGGTGGTACTGAAATTTGGTGTTGTGAAATATGTGAGGCTGGTGAATACTGATTATTGATTGCACTGTGTTCATCAGTCCAGATGTGTTTTTATGTTAAAGGTGACCATTAAAGATGTTCTAGCCTTTCTTATACACTGGTACAATAAAAAGGTCAAAGCCCTCATTCTGATTTAATGGTGATTCAGGAAGTAAATAACCAGAAAATGTTTGATTCAAAGAAAACTTTCTGGAGAACTATTGCCAGGCAATTATTTATGATACCATGAATAAACAATTTCAGGAGAAAACTTCATTTTGGACAAAACTGGAAAAAATGCAGCACGCCTTGAATAAGGTTTCAATCCCGCCCCTTAGTTCTCTTTTACGGGTTCTGAAATTTTGGAGCAAAAGGAAGTGTAGCCAAAATTACGTGCAGACACTGACAACTAAATGTTAGGGATATTCTCTTTACGTATAACTTGCAGTTTTAAGCAAACATTGTGATTTGTAACAACTATTTTAATCATAGTTCTACACTGGTGAGTCTTTAGTTTTTCTAAAATTTTATTTAAATTAATTTCTATGTGTTTACATTTTGGCATCGGAGACTGCTATTCTTTCTGGTTTTTACTGTGGACAAACATGCATATTAGGAAAAGAATATCTCAAAAATTATCATTATGATACTAAGAAATAAGTCAACAATAAACAAGTCATAAATTTTTAAAAAATAGCCTTTCATGCGATATGTAATGTATCCTTAAATATTTCATAACTCATACTGCACGTCAAAATTGATAGATTACATTCTAGTAAGTATTAAGATTTGGAGGATGTTTTTCCAAGTGCTCAGCTACAGCTCCCACCACCCCCCCTTCTTGTTTTGTTTTGGGGGGAAAAAATTGGATTGGGAAGGAAACAATCTAGGACGAACCAGATTGTTTGCAGGGTTGCTGCGTGTCCAGTAGAGGGAGTACGTTAACGCAGCAAGTTCGGAAAAAGTGAACGGGTGTCTTCCTGATTGCTGTGGAAAAGGAATGATCTTCTTAGCTTAAATGCAGGAGGAAAAAATCTGAAAATGGATACTATTTTTTTGACTATTTCCTGTTTATGAAAATTTTGAAAATATTCCGTAATAAGTTATTTCACACTTTACTTTGAAACACTTGTGTTTTTATAAATATTGACTAAAAAAAGAAATCTAAAGTACAAATCTAAACATACTGGTTGGGTTGTTCCTTCGTCTCTTTTAATGTGGAAAAGCATTGTACTAAAAACTCACTTCCAGTTTAATGAGAACTATAAATTATAACAAACAGGATGAGCTGTGCTGAAAATAGAGCTGTTAGGCAAGAATTTCTCAAGGCAAATAGGGCTGAACTGAGTTAAAGCATGCACTGATGATACTGGCAAATTAAAATGGAAGTCTATTTAATAAAATGTACCAATGAGCGAAAGTTGGTTGACATCATAGATACGGTGAAAGGTCAGAGTTTCTTGTAGAAAGAATCGGATCATGTTGATCACTGGAGTATATCTGGAAGTAGGATGAATATAATATAAAATCCAAGCTCATAAACTGGAGAACTAGGGCCTTGCATCCTCGATTATGTTTGAACATCAAAGTGGAGGTTAAGCACCAAATACCTTGTGAGTTTGGGGGACAAATAATATATTCTGCATTAAGTTGGGGACTTTCCAGCTTCATAAAGGAGAAGGACTTAGACGTGCCCCATCCCTGGGCCCAGGCTGGATGGGGCTTTGAGCAGCCTGGTCTAGTGAGAGGTGTCCCTGCCCAGGGCAGGGGGGTTGGAACTAGATGGTCTTTAAGGTCCCTTCCAACCCAAACCATTCTATGTTAGGCAGTTGCCAGATGGTGTTGACAGCAGAGCTTGATAAGTAACTTTCTGGCACGGTGGTGGTTGGTGTACAGTGCTTTCTGTCCCCCCAGGTGTTTTTTTGCCAACATGAGCATTTGTGTGGTGTGTTAGAAACTATATCGGAAAGACAACCCAGCTCACAACTAACAATTCTAAAACGTTTTTTTTTTTTTTTTTGCCTTTTCCGAATTTATTGTTTTCTTATTATCAGTTCCCTGATTGGGTACTTCATGTAGCTGAAAAAATGCAAGTGCTGGCTCAGCATGGGCATTGGGGGACAGCACAAGGACAGAAATGAGCAGTTAGAATTGGAAGAGTGATAACCTATACAATGCAGTATTGCTCCTGTGGGTCTGACCATGGCTTGCCATCTGCTCATAAGATGCATCTGGCAAAGTATTTGTGGAAGAAAGGGAGAAGTATTGGTACCAGTTTACAGGTCTGGTTCATAAGTCTGTCATTTGGAATACTGGTACAGCCTTCCTGTTGCTCACATTCAGGAAAGATGACAGCGAATGGAAAAAAGATACAGAAAGGGCCACAAAAGTGTAGGAGATCAAGAGCCTTTTATGGGAGAGGAGACTGGAAAGGCTTGGGTTGTGGTTGGTCTAGTGGAAGAACAGTGGAGAAGAGATGCTTTTACAGTCTCTGAATAAACAGGGATAGATACGAGGGAGAGCCTATATTTAGCTGAAAACCAGGTTTGGCAGAACAAATTGCTATGAAGTGAACAAGAACGCATTTAACATGGAAATTCCAAGAATATTCATAATTAGCTGAAAGAGGTCCTGGAACAATTTACCATTAGGATTTGTGAGGGCAAGAAAGCTGGCTGTGTTAAGACTGAACTTGAAAATCAACAAAGGGGATTACATATAAGCAGATGTATGTTGAACTAGGATTTCTCCCAGTCCCATGTTCCACTACTAGGATGCAGTTAAGCCCTTCGCAATCTATAAAACCTGAAATCTTGGCTCTGTTTACCTCAGTAATAAAGCTGTTGCTGGTCGTATCAGAGCTAGTGTTTCTCTCGGGGCCCTAGAGAGCATGAATAGTTTTAGGAGCGATGCGTGTGTTGAGCGCATGATTTTCACTTCAACCTGCTAGGTCCCAAGAGCAGCAGAAACAGGGCGTTCCCATTATGAAAGCGGGAAATGGAAAGCCCAGAGTTGTTCCGTATAAAATAGATCCAGTCTCCATACCAGGTTTTACTGCAGGAGTGTACACTAAGGGCTGGTGCTCGGTCGAGGGCAGAGCTGAGAACAGGATGAGTATTGAAAGGTGAGGGATATTAATTGCAGAACATGATGATACCCTTTGTTTTCCTTTAGGCTGCAAAAAATAGAAGATTCTTGATTCTTCAGGCTGTAGCTGGCCATAAATTTTATTAGTCTTCCTGCAGGGAATTTCGGCTGATGGATTTCAGCATTCTCCAATCTAGGGCACTTGAAAATGCTTTAAAAATCTCTGGAAAATCCATCATTTAATTTTAATTAATTTTAATTTCTGCATCTTAACTTGATGAACAACTGAGAAATGTATTTTAAAATGATGAAAGAAGCACACATTTTATTATCTTGAATTTCTGTGGCATTTCAAAACTGCTTAAGGACCTATTCATTCTAAAAATAGTTCCTTTGTTTTAGACCAGGTTATCGAAAATCCTTATGATCAAGAAGGAACACATCAAACAATTGAGAGAGATGAATACAGAAGCAGAAAAGCTGGTGAGAATGTTCTCTTTTCAGTTCTTAAAACAGGATATGCTTTAACAGCTAATGCAAATAGACACAATTAAAACTAGAGTCTAGATAAAAATCTATATTTTTATCGCTTTCTATAATGTGAATTTTTTTATGTTTTTTTTTTTTTTAAAGACAAGTCAGACAGGTCAGTTGTTTCAAATATGATTCTCCTTTGAAAGCATTATGCTTTGGAAACTGATTAACATTAACATCGGAATAGCATGTGTCAGTTGACACATAAAGTAAGGAAGTACCATGTACTTTGGGATTCTGGGGTACAAGTTTGTATGGTAAGACGTTCATCGTAATTTTATTTTGCGGATGGTAGGTACTTATTTATTTAGCTTTCTGTCTAAAACAATAACTCAGTTCAGAGATTTTCTATATAAAGCTCTGAGTGCCCTTGACCGGCATTTAAAATTGCAATACCAGAGCAGCTACAGCATAATTAGCAGCAGCGGAATAGTTTTTCTTGCTAGGCTTTATCTAATCATCAGTCAGTAAATCAAAATGATAAGAGTGTCTCCTCTACCACCCATGGCTATCAATCAACTTGAAAGTGGAAAGCTATCAGTCTCAACCTTCTGCTAACGTCCATTCAGACAGTTGTCTCTACAACAGACAGACAGAAAGCTAAAGGTTTGTGGAGAGAAAGAGGAGTCCTTTTTATTTCTTGAAACTAAAAGTGCTGGTTTTTTTCATGTAAAATATTTGAATGTTGAAGCATTTGATTTATTGTGGTAAGATTTCCCTCATTGTCCCTTCAGTGATCATGTGCACGTGTATGTTGTTACTCTGTTCCTACTGCCCTATCCCTACGTCTCTATAATTTTCTTCTTTCGTGCTGTGATGCTGCTTTTCAAAACTTTATCATTTCAGTTACTACATTATTTTTTCCTGTGCATCAAATGTTTTGTCTTTTAATTTTGCATATTAAAAATTAAAATAAATGCAAAAAGAAGGAAGATTAAAACATGCCATTGCAACCTGTAACTGATACTGAAAAACTAACAACTCTTCTTAAAACAAACTAAAAACCTTTTTGTTTTTACTGAGATATTAGTACTTTTGCACAGATAAGGAAATCCTTAGGAATGACAGTAGCCTTCCTCTGACAAGAATCCGGGTATTAACATGTCACTAGCTACTAAGTCATAAATTAACTGTATTGTGGAACAAGAATATCAAGGAAAACAACAAAATTGAAAGAGCAAAAAAGCAACAGGGAAGAAGAGGATGTAGAAATAAATGTTAAGTTTGGTATATTTTAGCTCAGTTGTAGCCTAGATAAGGACTTTGAGATACTTTTGAAATTCTTCCCTTGCGTGGTTTCCTTTGCAAACCAGCAATCATAAAGCAGCCTCTGTTACTATTCAAGGCTGGCCTGATAAAAATAGAGGAAGCGATACCTTTCTATTGGGCCATATTCTTAGCCTGTCTGCTAATCCTCTTTGTCCCTTGGCAATCCCATCTATGTTTGTGCTGCTGAGTACATATTGTTTCTCCTTTAGAATGTATTTTCTTCAAACAAGAATCTTTTTCCAGCACCAATCCACTTGAATATCAGTAACATGAATGAAATATGAACATGAATAAAATAGAATCTTTTGAGTTCATTCAGGTATAGCTTAATTTTCAGACTTTGATGATAATTCATACAATTGTGATTTGGTAATAGTTAGAGTAACACCGCTGTTTGGTTTAAAGCAATCCTTTTATGGAGACTTTTTTGTAATGGCTGATCCAGTACAGAAATAAATGGAACTGACCAAAATCAGAACTGGTACTGAATATAGTCCATTATTTTCTGGCAATAATAATAAATTTATATGAGGCAGGGGATTCCTTCAGAGGAGCTATTAATACATACAACTGTACATTTGCTGTTTCATTTTTCTGAAAGGACAGCTTATTAATAGTTAAGCATCTTGACATCACTACTAATCTTGGTTACAGACTATAAACAAGTTATCATGTACATAAAACAGTAAACACTTTTCTGAAACCCATTTGGATAAACACATCTAAATAAAAAGGGTGGCTAGTTCATTCTTTCAGTTGACCTGTGATAAAGGCAAGGTAAAGGTGATGCTGGTTGTTCCAGGGAAGCATGTAGATGTTCAATAACAGAGACATTATCTGCTTCCGTCTACTAAAAAACATCCATCTTTTGTCTGCCAGTTCAGCTGTTTGTACAGTGCTTCCAGATCTCGGGTAGCTCCTGGATCAGAAATAGTGCTGGTGCTGAGAAATATTTATTTCATCGTCACTAACATAGAATGCCCTTAGCCTTTCCTCTCTGATGGGGAATTCATAATTGTCTGCGGCTTTCACAACTGGAGTAGTCCACTCTGCCCTAGGTGGGCTGGGCACTGCAGAAGGTCTGAAAGTTACAACTTTTTGCTTGCATTCCAGAGCCGCAGGAAGTATGTCAAATATGTGCTGGTTTCTAGTTTGCTTTTAAGTGAATGCTGAAGTTATGGTGTTAGTTAAAAGCCCTATTAATTTGGGATTCAGACTTGCAAATCCCTAGAAATCATTTCAGTGATTAACGGGGAACTTACAACTGAACTGATAACTGAAACCTCAATTTTGAGATTTTGACCTGGATCCTCCTGATGAAGGCTCTTGACTTTGCAGTTTGCTTCATCTTTTGGTGTGACATCTATGGCTACAGGTTTGATTGTATGAGGTACCTGTATCTCAAACTTGTGGCTGAGAAGCAGTGGAAATATATCTTGCTTTTCTTGCAAGAGGCCATTTAGAATCATAGAATTATTTTGGTTAGAAGAGACCCTTAAGATCGTCAAGCCCAACCGTTAACCTGGCACTGCCAAGTCACCACTAAACCATGTCCCTCAGCACCACATCTACCCGTCTTTTAAATACCTCCACGGATGGTGACTCAACCGCTTCCCTGGGCAGCCTGTTCCAGTGCTTGATAACCCTTTCAGTGAAGAAATTGTTCCTAATATTCAATCTAAAGCTCCCCTGGCATGACTTGAAGCCATTTCCTTTTGTCCTATTGCCTATTACTTGTGGAAAGAGACCAACCCTCACCTCGCTACAGCCTCCTTTCAGGTAGTTGTAGAGAGCAATAAGGTCTCCCCTGAGCCTCCTTTTTTTTATATTTACAATTTTTTATATTTTACAATATATTGTATGTTTCGTTTCAATTTCATGAATACCACCCAAACAGTGTCAAGACACATTCTGAAAACAGAAAAACATACTGTACTCTAGTATTTATTTTTTATGGAAAACTGTGCTTACCCTAAATACTTATATTATCAAATATAAGCTTTAGTACCTTTATTTTTTGGCATAACTGTTAGGTGTAACAGAAGGTACATAGCACTGAGTCATCCTCAGGTGACCTCTAACTTACTAGATGACGGTGCCTCCCATCCTGCAGCAGAGGTGGTCGTGGCCATATTGTCCTATACTCTTCTCCAACTGACAGGATAGTTTTCTGTTCATACAGTAGAGAGAAGCCATACCCAACTACTGGAGAAATAAGGAGGTCAGATCACGGTTGTCTTCGATAGCATTTACCACCACTGATTATCATGGCACTTTATGAAGGGAATAAAAGCATGGTAGTTACTAGCTGTCAGTTTTAAATAGCAATACTAGGTTTTGATATTTTGTATGTTGACATTTTTCTATTAAACACTGGGATTTCAAATATCTCAGTATTATTTTCAAGTGAAAATTCATCAGAGTTCAAAAGATATATAGGTACAATATTGCATTAACTTTAATATGCTTTGTCTTTTCCACAGAAATCCTATTCTATGCCAATAGGCATTGAGTTTCAGAGGAGATACGCAACTATTGTTCTAGATCTAGAACAACTAAACAAAGACTTAAATAAAGTTTTGCATAAAGTTCAACAGTATTGTTATGAGGTAAGATTCCTTCTCTCTGTCTGTCTCTGTTTCTTTTCCCAGACTGCAGACACTTCTGCTGATGCCAGTGGCCAGTTTTGAAATAGACATGCATGTACATAAACAAAGGAAAAATATACTCTCTTTGAAATCGTTTGTCATTTCATACATACACCAAATGCCAAGGAGATGTTTGTTCTTCATTTCTCTTCGTTATATCTATGCAGCTTGCCCCTGACCAAGGCCTCCAGCCTGCAGACCAGCCGACAGATCTGAGGCGGAGGTGTGAAGAGGAGGCTCAGGAGATCGTCAGGCAAGCAAATTCCTCAACAACAGGACAGCTTTGTGTTGAAAGTGAAAATTTAACGGATCTTATCGCTAGACTTACAGCAATATTACTGCAGATTAAGGTAAAATGTTCGCAAAAATACAGCTTCTCTCTTAAAATACATAGTGTTAAGGCTCTGTCAGCTTCTTTGTGCCAAACTGTGAGAACATTTTTTGTTTTCTTCTCCTACAGTGTCTAGCAGAAGGAGGTGACCTGAATTCCTTTGAATTTAAATCACTAACAGATTCATTAAATGACATTAAGAATTCAATAGACTCCTCAAATATCAGGTATTACTTCTTGAATATTTAATTCTTAATTACACATTTTGTGCCAGAAGGCAATTCTTATGGTATTTTAGAGGTGAGCATTGATTATAATTAAGGGTTTTAATCTGGTAACTTTTACTAATAGGAATGGTCCCATTTAACAAGGGGGCTTCTTAAAGGGAGTGTGAAATTAGCAGTTTTCTGTTTGAACCTATCAGTGAAGTCACCCGATTATTTAAAAAAAAAAAAGTGTTAAATTGAGGCAGCAACAACTAGACTTTCTTGCTCTTCAGTTATTTATGACAACTAGTAAGTTATTTTAGAATATTTTCAGACTTTGAAATCCCACTAGTAAATGTATTATAAGTTCTTTAAACCAGTACAGTTCCAGTATTTTTTTGCATAGTTACTCAAGCTCTGGTCTGTAAATATAAAAAGTTGGCATATGAAACAATTATAGCTTCTGACCAGCTTCCATTAGCAGCATTTTAAACCAAGAAACAGAAGAACAGCCATATTGTGCCAGATCAAAGGCCCATCTAGTCTAGATGGGCCATTTTTCAACAGTTGTTACAAGCAGGTGCCCGAGGAAGCATTATAAAAATAGCAAGAATGTGGTGATACTTTTCTGGAATACCCTGCAGCCTCCAGCAATTTGTGACCACGACTTTTTTTATAATCATAATGCTGCTAAATTACATAATTTAGAAAATATACCAAAATGCTTAGTATTTCCTTATACCCTCCATACTTGTATTGGTACATAATAATGGGAGGCTGCACGTGTTTGGGTTTTTTTTTTTGTAAGGATAATTGATTTAAAAGTAATTATTAAAAATTTTTATTTTAAAGTAATTATTTTTCGGTAGTAGAAACAAAAATAAACCCCAAACGCTAGTGAAACTTCTCTATAATCAACACTGCAAACTGCATGTTGGAATGGATTCAAGTAAAGGTTGACATGCACTGCAAAGAAGGTGATGATGTTTCAATTTCACTGTACTTATTCTGGGCATTTTAGCATCTCTTTGTAATATTTTTATTTCATTAACTCTGGTCGTGTTAAAGTCTTCTTTAAAGTACCAGAGTCAGTAACTCTTGATTTCATGCAGCTGTTTATGGAAATGCTGTTTTCACATATGTCTCTATCAAGTTGCGTTAGTGTGTACTGCTCTCTGATTCATCTGAATTTTGGTACTGGCTGTGTTCGTACCTTGACTTTCACTGTAGAAATATTCAGGCACAACTCTTAAATATGGGGTTTAACACTTTTTTTTCTTTTTCTCCTTTTCTTCCTGCAGTTGTTTTCAGAATAACGTCGAGATCCATGTTGCACATATTCAGAGTGGTCTGAGCCAGATGGGGAATTTACATGCGTTTGCAGCTAATAACACCAACAGAGACTGAAAATTTTCTTTCGAGTGTACAGCAAGTAGTTCTGGAAAATCCTCCTCCTTTATATAGGCTTCACCAAATATCCTAACTGCCAGAAGATAAGGGAAAAGAAAACCTCTCAGAAAGGACCCTTTTAAATATATCTGCTTCTTAAGAAAACCAGCATTACTGGCCAGCGTTACATTAGATTTCTCCATTTGTTATTCACATACGGTAGTTTTGCTAACTGGTAATCTCTTAGTAATTGCATTTATTATAATTAACTTGAAAACATAGTTTCATATAATTTGAACTTAGTTTTTAAAAGTTCAGACGAATTCTGCACACCTCTTGCTGTTGGCTCTCCGGGTATGTTAGAAGTGACGAAGAGGAAATGGCTCAAACCAGTAGCCCCATGGCAGGTCTTTGTAATGTAAAGCTGCGCTACTGGGTAGGTATGGAGAGATGCCGTTTCAGCCTTCAGGCAGCGCGGTGGTGGTGGTGGTGACAACGCAGGCTGAGTGTTCCTCATCTAAAGAAGCAGCAGCAGGACACGGGCAGCAAACAGAAGCTGTAAACTTGAGGATGTTGGGCAGGTCTATCGATCGGTCGATGTCTTGTTGGAACTTTTAATTTATCATAACTTATAGAAGGAGTCTAATGAAGGAATATAAAAACGTAACTGGTGACTTTCCAGAAAGAGATTGGTTATGGCTTTTTCCCTTCACATGGGGCGAAAGAAGTGCTTTACTTGGTATTTTATATAAATAACTGGTTAAACATATTGTTTTTCCAAATTTTTGTTTGTTTTGCACAACTTTTAAATTAGATTACTGGTTATCCAACAATACCCAACGTATATAAATATGAAGATTTTTATAATTAAAGATAACCAGTGAGGTAAACAGCAAAAATGAAAAGTGACAACCTGCCTATGAGTACCTTTGGGAATGTTGATCTTGTAAAAAGTGTGTATTGGTTTGTTTAAATAGTCTTGTAAAGCTTCTGTGTAATGAATTGTTTCCAGATATGAATTTTCAGAGATAGCTGTAGAGATGTTTTTGATTCTTTTAGATGCCTCATTAAATGAGGTCTTTTATATGTTAATGTATAAAGAATATGTAAACAGGATTATTTTCAATTTTAAAATTTTGTATAGTTTAAAGATGCTTCTGTATTCTGTGTTGGTATTGTGCCACTGCAAAACTTTAGTGCAGAGTTTATATTTAGCTAAACTTGTTCTGTTAATTAAGAGAAATGCATAAATCTTTTATTCTCAACAAAATTTGTAACTCTGAATAAATTGACCTATGAGAGTTGATATATTTCACAAAAACGCAAACTTTTTTGCATCTGGTCTCAGGTCATTTTTTTTTAAGAGAAGTTAATTTAATTGCTGAAAATGAAATGTTACAAGGACAAGGCGAGTAGCTGTTTTAAAGTGTATTTAGAAACTTTACCTGGGATATTACAGAATAATGCTAAACGCTAACTTTGAGTGACCCATGGAAATTTACATCTCATAACACAATAGAACATTGTAGCGGTCCCTGCAATTGCTTTTGTAATTACGTTACTCGTTATTTTGTGGTGTTACCATCTGTTTGGTAAAGAAGACAGAAAGGTCCTCTCCCACCACCCTTTTTATTTAAACAGGGGAAGGTGCCAAAGCCTGACTTAAGGCACAGAGGTTTAGTCTGACAGTAACTAACACGATCTACGGATAACTCAGGAAAAAGGAACTATCCCCTTGCTGTTTACTTTCACCCCCGTCCTTGTCATCTGCTGCTCATAAAACGCGCTGGTGTGCCGTTTTGGGGAGCTCTGCTGCTGAAGTTCACCTTTCTTGTCGAGTTTGCTGCCAGGGGCGATGGTTACCAGTAAACAGCAAGGACAACCTTTTCCAGCAGCAGTTCGCTGTTGATACAAGCACCCCAAACTCAGGGAGAGAGAAGTTGTAGACGCTGGTAGATACCGCTACCAAGAATGCTGTTCAGCAAAGAGGATTTGGGAACCTGCATTTCATGACAAACTCGTTTCTTACTGGATACCAGAATACGTTGTAATAACCACCACACTCCCAATCTTAACTCGGATGCCACAGGTATGATGTTTTTTACATGTGGATTCTTAAACGTGCTCTTTCCAACGTGCTTTGTTTTGAAGTGGGTTTTTAAATCATTGCAGGGTAATGTAACATAATACGAAGATACACAATTTGTGATAAAAGTATCCAGGTACTTGCACGTGTCATTTGGCCAATGCACATAGGTAATGGGAATATACATGCTGCCCCTCTTCGAGAGGCTGCATTTCCCCTCGATTACTGGTGTGTTGGGTCAGAGTTAATGCAGAGCTCACTACAACCACTGTAACTTGAGTCTGCAGGAGCAGAACAAGTTAGTTTGGTTCCTTACAGTAGGTGAACTTGAATTCACCCTGCACCGCCAAGAAATTATTGTCTCATTTTCTGTTTCCTGATATAAGTACTTCTCTTCTGGGGCCTTCCTGACCCCTAAGGTAACAGCTCTGTAGGCACTGAAGTCCACTTAGGTGTATGCATCTGGTGTTGGTTAGTTGGTTGGGTTTTGCTTCATGACTTTTTTTTTTTTTTTTTTTGTCTCCAAGCACAGCTCTATTTTTTGGAGAGAGGATACCAATCGACGATCCTGCTATGCCACTTTGCTTTCCAAGCTTGCAGTTCAACCACAGTTCAGCTGTCCCGGACCTCGCAAGGACAGGTACGTTATGAGGTGACACTGAGAGATTCTGTGCATTGGTAGCCTTATTCTGTTGGGCATGATTCCCCATATAGGGTATTTCTGCCGTCAGGACATGGGTCACCTTTTCTGTGCTGCCAAACCATTAGAGCCTCACAGCATTCAGGTGCTCTTCCGTAACTGGAGTCTTAGAACTTGCTCTGCAAGGCTCTGCAGTGCAGCTTTGTAGGCAGGAAGAACTGGCCTTATCCTCAAAATACATATATAGTAATATATCCTTCCTTAATAAATGGAATTACAGGAGAGGCTTCTTCTTTGGTGTTCTCAGAAGGGTTCTCGGTGCAGAGCCATTCAGCCCACTACTGATCACATAAACAGCTTATGTGTAGTCTACAGTATTCAAATTCAAAGCTAATGTGCCTTTACAGTGTTCACAAAATACTACTACTTTTCTGTAGTTTAACATTAACCTTGGCTTAAGTGGCAGGGTTGAGGCTTTTGAGCAAGACGGTTTGAGGGTTTGGGTTTTTATTACTTGGGCCATAAATTGGCATTTTCATTCAGGGATGGGGTGGTTGTTTAGAGCAGATCTGAAGCAAATACTGACAGTGATGGTTTAAGGCAGTTTTTGTAACCTGTCCTTCAGGCCCCTTATATCTCTTACTCACACCTGAGCCTTGGCCGTGGCTCTCCAGGCCCTGGGAAGAGGAACCTGCAGCTGGGATATCTACCACTGCTGTTCTCCACCCCACCTCTGCCAAGGTAAGCAGCCCTGTCCCTGCCCCAGGCACACACACAAAGTACAGCAAAAATGTAAACCTTTATTATTTTTTTTCCCCTCTGTCAAAAAAATCCCAACAGACCAGTCCCACTTTTCTACTTTTTTAAGACCAGCCCCCATTCCCAAGACACACAGTGGATTTGGTTAGCTTTTTGGCTAAAGAAGGTTAAATAGAAATACAAAACATGCTAACGGAAATCTTAAATACAGTGTAAAAAGATGCCGTCAGCTGGTGGCGCTGACCCGTATCTTTCTTAAATAAATAGGTAAAATCAGTTACTACCGGATAAAGTGCAACAGCGGCGGAGCCAGGTGAGGTAGCGCGGTACGGGACGGCTCCCCTGAGCCGCGGACCCCCGGGACGGGGGGTGTTTGCCGGGGGAGCCCCTCGCAGCCGGGGCGGGTCGCTCAGAGGGCTCGGAAGGCGCCCAGGGCGTTCTCCTCCCACTCCGAGCCTGACTCCGAGTAGCCGCTGGTGTCCTCGGCGTCCGAGACGGGCGAGTACTGCCCGCAGAAGGCACGGGCCGGCGGGTAGGGGGGCGGCCCCGACAGGGAGGCGGCTTCGGTCCCGCCGGGCCGGCCGGCCGGGAAGCCCTCGAAGCCGGGGCCGGGGGGGAAGGCGGCGGCCGGCGGCCACTCGCAGGGGGCCGAGCCCTCCTCCTTGATGGGGACGATAGGGGCCAGGCCGGAGAGGGCGCAGCGGGGCCGCTCCGGGGGGCGCAGGGCGGCGAAGCGGGGCGGCGGCGGGTAGCCCGGGGGCGGCGGCGGGACGGCGGGGCCGGTGCGGAGCGGTCCCCGCTGGCGGCGGGACTTGGCGCGGCGGTTCTGGAACCAGACCTGGGGAGAGAGGGCGGCGGTGAGGGCGGGCGGGCGCGGGCGGCCCCGGGCGGCGCGGCCGGCGCCCCTCACCTGGATGCGGGACTCGGGGATCTGTGTGGCGTCGGCCAGCTTCTCCCGCAGGTAGATGTCGGGGTACATGGTGTCCTGGAAGACCAGCTCCAGCGTCTCCAGCTGCGCGGCCGTGAAGCTGGTCCGCTTCCGACGCTGCGAGGCCGCCGCCGGCGCCCCCTCCGACGGCTCCGCCGCCCGTCCCGCCAGGGGAAGCGCCCTGAGGCCGGGGGAGGCCGCGCCGCCGCCCTCCGCCCACTGTCCTGCGGGGAAAGCGGGCGGCTCCGCCGGGGGCTCCCCGAAGCGCAGCGCGGCCATGGCAGCGGGCCAGGAGGGGGCCCGGGCTGCCCCGCGGCCCTTTATAGCCGTGGAGGGGGCTCGGCGGGGGCGGGGGTTGGGAGGGGGGTGGCACGGCCCCGCGGGGAAGGTGGGCGCGGAGGTCCGGGCACCCCGCCGGGCCCCGCACCCCCGGCTTGCTGGTGGGGTGCCCGCCGGGGTTGTCCCCTGCCTGGCCCAGCCCAGAGGCCTCGGCGGCGGCCGGGACACCATGGCCCCGTCCGGCCCGGCCCGGCCCGGCCCGGGGGGTGATGGCTGGTGGCCCTCGAGCACAAAACATGGGCAGCAAAGGGGAGAGCGGAGCGGGGTTTGCATCACCCTTCCGTGGGAAAAATGACTTGGCTTTGGGAAGTTGTTGCCTTGCTTGGAGCACAGTCCCACATCTGGGTTATTTCTGATACAGCATCTGGGCTGATGCGGTTATGGAGTTTGCTCCGTCCAGTTACTGGTGCGGAGGGGGGTGTTCTCCAGCAGCTGTCCGCTTTGGTGAATGGGGGATCTCGCATGGTGTGAGACTCAAAGTAAACAAAATTTATCTCTTCCTTTGGCCACCGCTGCTCTGTTGGCAGTGCTTTGCTGCGAGCTCTGTGGACGGCGTGCAGCCTCCTGCTGTGCCTGCTGCCGCTGCTGCGAAAACATCTTTCTTTTTCAGATGGCAGTTAAACGCACCTGGAGAGCCCCCGCAGCTCAGCCCGGGCAGAGGCAGACGCTGGTGTCACCACCTTTCCCACCCACTTGCTAATGGCTCCGTCCTCCCGTGCAGAGCCAAGGCACTTCTGCGAGAACGGTTTCCCAGCTGGAGAGGTCTCGCACCAAAACCGTGCCCGGACGCTCCAACAGGCCATACCTGACTGTCACCAAGGAGCTTTAAAAAGGTTTTGTCCTCATTTTGCTTTACAGGACTGTCTCCTGTGAAAAGTGACTTTGTTTGAAAGAATAGTGCTTTGATTGTCAGCAGTCATTTTTGAAAGTTTTATTCCTAAAGCGTTTGTACCTTTGTGCTTTTACACGTGCAGCAACCAGGGTGCTTTCCTTAATAAAGCTTCTAGGTTGGTTGTTCCCAAAATCACAGCCTGTACTCTGCAGGCAGCTGTCAGAAAGATGAGCCTTGCACAGCAGTCTCAATTAGCAGTGTAACGAGAGGGCACGGTGGTGAGAAAGGGCACAGGTGACTGGTGATCCAGAAGGCACGGACAGCATTATTTTAGGTTTTTAATAAAAGACTTGGGGAGAGTTGAACTACTCTGCAGATTCTGTGCAGATTTAGAAGATCCCACAGGTGGTATCAAAAGGGAATTACTCCATATTACATTTACATGATGAATATTTTACTCTATTTTACATCAAATAATATTTGCTGACAAACACAGGTAGAGGTTTCTTTCCTGTGTAATGCAGAAGAGAGATGCGACATCCTTTAGGTTTCTGAAGGATTTAATCCTGCTTTGAATTATGCCCTTATAGGGATATTGACTTTAGTTTCTATGATTTGACCAGGGTGGATTATGTACGCCAGACAGAGAGAGCAGCTTTTTCAGGGAAATGTGGGTTTTTTTCACACACGTACATGTATTTTTCTTTCAGCAGCAGCAGCCCAGGCTCAAGTAGCTGCTGGCACCGCAGCCCCCCCGCTGTTCACCCCCATCCTGCTGCTTTCCCTTTAGCTGGGTGGGTTGCTAAGCTGTATGTGGGTCCACACAGTATGATCAGGGAACTAATCCAAGTTAAATTAACTGTACAGTAACAGCAGTTGTGGGGTTTTTTTAAATCCAGCTCCGGGATTCCGCACCCGTGGGTCACCAGCAGCCCTGGGGATGGCCGTATGAGTGAGGGCACTGCCAGGTGGGAAATGAGGGGATCCCGTCTGTGGGTGCTTCCAGGGCTGCCAACACCTGCATCTGGTGCTGAGCTAGAAGAGGACAAAACTGAGACAGGCTGCCCAGGAGCGTGGTGGTTTTCAGTGGCAGACTTCCCATTAAGGCAACTACTTTATCAATGTATATTGAATACATACTCAGGAAGGAGCGAGTACTGGGAGCTAATAGACCTATTCCCAACTCCTAAATCTGGAAATGGGCTGACTCTTTGATCTCTGACTGCTGTGACATCCTTCGGGCCAAAAGTCTTCTTGTTTCCCTTGCACTTTAATGTACCAGAGGTGTTCCAATAGCTCTCTTGTAACAGCTGCCGGCACGCTTCCCCTGGTGAGGACATGAATGGAGGCATTGTCTAGGCCTGAAAGCTTTCATTAAGAGACACAGATACAACATTTATAGACCATAAAAAAAAAAAAAGTCCACTTTGTTACAGCGGAAGAAAAAAACCCAACCTTCTACATACACTTTGTTGTAATAGATGTTGTATAGGATTGCGTTTTGACCGCTAGTTCTGCGGTACGGAATGGGAAGCCTGTGTTTTGCAGCTCTGTAGAATGGCCAGGTGCACCTCTGCTGCTGTGACTGAACCATGGGGGCAAAATGGCCGGTGCCCTTCATGCAGCCCAGGTTGCACCCATGGGCTCCAGGGAATGGGGTCCACGCTCAGTCACAGAATTACCCGTCTGCTGGCGATTTTCTAGCAGGCGTTCCGGCAGTTTTCCCGCACGTGGCTGGGGCAGCTGTAGGCAGCCTGCCCGCCCTGCCTGGCTGCGCACCTTTGGTGCCGACCTCTGTGTGCTTCCACCCTCTCTGCCTCCGTTTCCTTTTCTGGGCTGGCTGGCTGGCTCACACCAGCATCCTGATACAGCTTCGTGATGAGTCCTCTTCTGCGTACCAGCATTATGTGCTGGACACAAAAGCGGAGCAATTCTGGGGCAAGACCAGAGCCCAAGAATCGTATTTTCGCTTTCCCGTTGCTCAGAGCATTACAGACTGATTTCCTCTGTGGGATCCTCCTGGCCGCCCTTCTGTATTGGCTTGGTTTGGAAGGGATCTAAGATTGAAGAAAGGCCAGGGGGACAGTGCTCTAATTGTAAAGGAGCGTGCTGTTCGGCGGAGATCAGAGTGGGAGGCTTTTGCCTCCTCCTAGGCAAGCAGGAGGGCATGAAAGACAGCTCTTCGCTTTCTTCTGCCAGTTCTCTCCCCTCCCGACGTTGGCACACCTCTCTGCAGCTCCCACAGAGCGTCATCCCACCCATGTGCTAAAAGCGATGCCTATGAGGTACTGCAGCGTGCCTCTTGCAGCAAGAAAAAAACCACTGTGTCTGGATTCAGCAGAGTTTCCTTTCCCTGAAGAGGTTTTGCATCCTGCTGTGCCCCTTGTAGTCTGACAAGGAGGTTTCCAATGCCTTGTAGGTGTCGGCAACTGCATGGTGTTACACCTAGGTAAGGGCTGGAAGCATTTAGGAAGACATTCAGACTTTTTTGTCCTTTCCTGTTCCGCGTACTTGCTTTTATTTGTCTCCTGTCCCAGCAAACGGGGGATTTTACCTCTTCCCTCAAGAGGCAGAAGCTATGACATAAGTCCAGAAGTGGCTCGCTTCTTGAAATTAAGATGGCTAAACTTGAGATAACTATCTCTAAGGGAAGAGCAGCCTACCTTGTGTAGATAACAGAGATTACAGCCTGCTTCAGAGGCTGATTATATTTATCTTCACTCTGTTTGTCAAGAGAGAAACTCCTTACGCTTTTGTCCGTGCTGGGAGTGTCCCTGCACTGAGGAACCTGTGCTGAGGGGTCTCTCACAAGACGAAATGCGCCGGTGCCTGCAATGGAAACACAATTCTAAGCTGCAGGCGGAGAACACGCTATCATGTCACCGCTGCCAGCTCCGAGCATCCAGCGACAGGCCCCGAAACACTGAGATTTTGGAGGAGAAGGGGGAGATGGGCCCTGTGCAGGGTTTGCCGGCCTGCTGGCTTTTCAGCCTTTTGCATGTCAGGCTGGGGAGGTTCTCTCAGGCTGTTAAAGGCCACAAAGTCATCTTTTAAACGTGCGGGTTAAGATCCTGCCTTACGTGACTTGAGGAGCTGGGACTTGGGAAGCATCCCAAAACGCATGGCAAGAGCAGGCAGCAGTGTGACATTCAGCCGTGTCTTTTTGCTGCCAAAACAAACGCACCCCTTTAGATAACTAACGCACTTGAGCTGTTCTGCTGCTCGCTCCTGCCGGGGATGAGATGCGACGGGTTTTGCCATGCGGTGGTTTGTAACCACTAGCATAGCCTTTGCTGTCTTCGGTCTCCTCTGTCTCGTCACATCGCTTCCTTCCTTCTAGGACTCTGCAGGGAAGGCAGCTCCTGCACCGTATTTTTTCATTCCAGCAAAGCTTGTTATTTTTTTCTTTTTGGTGTCTGTCTTTAACGTGAATTCTCTGGTGTCTAAACCTGAGATTGAAGCTTTTAGTAGTGCGAATTTAGCGGTCTCTTGTCTTCCCGACTAAACTTGCAAAGACTTGGTATCTTGGAGATCTCAATTTCTACATCAGTTTTTACTTGAAAATGGCCAACAGGTTCAAAAGCTTTGGAGAGTGACCAAAAAAGGAACAGTGGTCACACAAACCTCATTTCATTAACTGAGAGAAAGTTTAAGAAAAAAACAAGAACACATTTTTCCTTTTTAAACTTAGCTGAAGTTTAAGCTATACTGAAGAAGCAATGCCTGTGTAACTATCTTACAAATAAAATTAATTGTAGACCAGACACATTTTTATGGTTGCATACATAACTATATTTGCTCCAGAGCTTCTGCTGGCATGAAAATGCCGTATAATTTCCAGCTTCTCTAGCAGGGCGCTGATAGCAAAAACCATTAATGCATGCTAGGCTTAGGTTTTGAGTTTTTTTTTTCATTCTGCCTAAGAGGAAATCTTTAAATGAATGCTTAATTTCCCACCGATTGCTTCTAGTCACTGTGACAAAGCTCTTTACAGCCTCCAAATGCTTTTAGAGGTTTATGAGGTCTTCCCAAGGTACATACACAGATATATATATATATATATTGAGGCACATCCAGGCTTTTAGGTAGAGATCTGAGATCTCCCAGTGATGTCGTGTTTTTGATTTAAAGTTGTCATTTTGTAGTGTTTGCGGTTTTAGCCCTCGTGGCTACAACAAGGAAGAGCTTGAGGAGGTGAGCTGCGTATAGTCCTCACTTTGGCATAGTTTGTAGATGTCTTGAAAAATAGTCTTGAGAGAGCTGAGCTGCCTGACCATCTTGGTTGTTCATCTGTGTCTCTGAGAGCTCCTTCTCACCAGAGCCCCGTCAGGATGCTGAGAAGGTCCTCACTGCCTCACCCTGCACATCATCCTCTGCTCCTAGGGGAGTCCCAGGAGGGATCCCAGCATCCCTGGAGACAGGGACCAGCACTCTGCAGAGAAGAGGGGGTTTGCCTTCCTGGTCAGCCCAGGGCTCCTCCTGCCTCTCAGAAGGATGGACGACGGCACGCTCGTGCTTTTAGGGCTGTACTGTTCCCATCGCACGTGTGTGGTGGGTGTGAGCGGTACGGTAACTTGTTGGAAAAGCGCCGCAGGCTGAGGATGCCACTCTTGCATTGCCAGCTCCGGCTCTGGTCTCCTGCGTGGGCCCAGGCAAAATGCCGACTTCTGTGCCTCAGCTTCACCATCTGCACCACTGAAATAGCTGTACTTGTCTCTGACCCTCAGGCTCGCCTCCACCTCTGAGACAGCGAGGTGGGTCCGGTGTCTTAGTACAAGGTCAGAAGCGTGACTCGGCCACCCTCCAGGCTGTCCCGGTTGGCAGCAGGCCCCTGGGCACTGGGGCTGGGGGGTGAAAGGGAGCGCGGTGCCGTCCCTGTTGTGCGGCTGACAGTGGGACCCATGGCGGTGCGGCCGCAATGTCCTGAACAGTGTGACCTGTGGCCAAGGGGCTGGGCTGAACCCCTTTTAGGGCTTTTGGTCCTATAGGTAAGACATACGGGATGGAGCCCATCGCACCGGAGAACCAGGATGATGTTAGAGCCTGGTGACATCGATCCCCAACGCAGGACGCTGTCAGCAGCCCAGCCCAGCTGCAGTGCCACCAGTTATTCCAGGTCACAAAGTAAAGGGCCAGTCTTGCCCAACAGCTCCACGCACACATCTTCCACGGGGTTAAAATAAACGCGCTGTGACAAGCGGTTCTGTTCTCTCTGAGAGACTACTGTCTTGGCTGGGATCTGATTACATGTATATATGCAGGATCCATTTTCCTCTGAAAATTAAACTGCTGTCTCTCTCTGGTTTTGGCAACAAGGAACTAATAGTATCTTGTGACTTTAGCCCTGTGCTTAGGAGGGGGATGTGACTTGGTGGGGTAAGCCATTTCCTGAGAGGTGTGAGACGTGACTTCAAGACCTGGTGGTGCCGTTCGTGTATTCTGTTCCGAGGAGTTGATAAGAGCTTCAGACACAGAGAAAGCCTTGAAGAAAGCGGCCGTGGGGGAGGCGTAAGAACCTGGCAAATGCATATGAAAAGATCAAGGGGCTGCATTTGCTAAATCCCAAGAGGAGCAGATTTGGGGCAAGATGCCCAGGTTCAGAGGGGACCTGGCCGTGGCAAAGGGGCAAGAGCAGAGTACGTCTGATGGCCGGCAGCTGGCTCCCTACCTTCGGAGGGAGAGGAAGAGCAAGGATTTGGGAGCAGGAGGGAGTTAAGAGCAAATGGTGGGGGTGGGAAGAGGGAAAGGAAAGGGCAACAGGGAGGAAGCTACCTGGAGATGGGAGAAGCTGGTTGAAAAGGCAGGCGATATTTAGGGCTGAATTTAGATGCTGTTAAACCTCAGCCTGCCTTTGAGTTTTGGGATACCCTGAGAATGGCAGGATGTGTGTACCCGGCTCTCCCTGTTGATTCTGCAGAGAGTGGGCACCCCGCAGAGATCCCTGTGGCAGCAAGCCCTAGGCTTAAACAATTCCTCCTTGCAGTTCATCTCTGTGCCCTCTCTGATTTTATAGCTTGTGGTACTGCGAGAGAACCTAAAGCCCCTACTTAATAGAGCTCACCGTGTGGCTTCGCTTACTCACATGCTCTGAACAAGGTGTGAACATTCTTAGAGATACTTTCCTTAATGAAGAATTTTATAACGACTGTTGATGCAGGTGGTCGTATATATAAAACTACAGGGTTATCTGAACTCCCAGCAATGCTTAATTAATTCACTGTACAAGCAAAGGAAAAAACTCCGTCTCTGCAGGCGAACAAAAAAAAAAAAAAGATAAGAATGGAAAAGCTAAGGAAAAAGACAGGACCTTGTTTACCTCCTTTTCATACAGCACCTACTTAGGAGCGGCAGCCCTCCAGGGTGCAGCCAGAATCTGCAGACGCAGCAGGGCCGGTGGGGGAAGGCAGGGTGATATATAGCGGAGAGGCCACATCCTCTTCTAATAGCACCGAATAACAGAAGGAAAAGCTCGGAACAGTCCCCTCTCTTGCTTTTTCAGGCTCCTTGGCCTTAGCAAGCGGTGTTAAGGCACTGTTTGTACCTTTTCTTGGTGGACTCCTAAACCCTTATCATCATCCCCTGCATGTGGTGGTCTTCCTTCTACCCCGACTTCGCAAGTGACAGGCACAAGATTCTCTGTTTCTGTCTCGCAGCGTTTGGGATCTGTGTGATGCGCAAGCTGCTGAAATGAATAGAATTTTAGGAGAATTTCACTTTTTTCTTCTTTTTTTTTTTTTTTTTTTTTGTTAAAGATTGTGTCTCATGGTTATTGAGAAAAGGTTCCAAATGTGAAGCAAATTTTGCTCCAGTGATTCAAAACCAGAAGGAAATACATAGACCCGGGACTCCCCTGGTGAGGTTGGATGCCTGTTACGGTACAAACATGGATCCACCCTCTGCCTCCGGCCACCCTGGTGCTATGAAATCCCAAAAGTCTTCCCTCTCTGGTACTGGCTGGAGCTGGCTTCCCTGCGCGTCCCCGCTGCTGCTCAGGCACATGCCATGGCCGGTGCTCTGGCTTCAGTCTTATCATCCATACTAAATGTTTCCCCATCTTCTTTTCTGGTTGGTTTTGGAGACAAGGGACTCTTGGTGTCTCATGTATCGCGGTGCTTGCAACGACGCCATTTTGGTTTTTTCGAGCATTTTTTTCCTGAGTTGTTTCATTTCAAAGATATCCAGGCCTCTGTACAGTTTGGAAGATTGTTTTCAGCTTTAACATGTAGATGGAATGTGGGAAGTTGCACTTGAGTTGGGGATTTGCAGTTGGTCGTTAAATCAGCGGTTTCTGGTGGTGGTAGCTGGGGAGCACAGCGGTTACTATGCCATTTGATGAAGTAATTCTCTTCCATGCATGAATTGAGTCATATTTCTCTGCTATTTAAAATCGCACTGAAGAAAAGAAAAAGAAGGAAAATACCACGCAACAAACCCAGTAGGCATTATTCCTGTGGGTTATCCTGGTTTTTGTAAGCCCACGGCACAATTTTCTGCTGTCTGACTCACACAGAAACTCCAGGCGTTTGCATAGAAAGGTACCCATCCTCCTGCCTCGACCATCCCAGATAAGCCGCCCGATACCATCGTGATACCATCCTGCGTGTTGCCTCGCTCCTCTCTGCAAACCCGCTTTCCAGGCTGCGTCCCTGCCCTCCTCCTGGCACCACTGACCCCCCCCACCGCCCTGCTCCAGACCTTCAAAATGCCTCCTCTTGTCTCATCCCCATTTTATATGACAGCTGTTTTCCTTCCCCTATTAGTCAAGCTCAGCTCCTCCACTTTTATTTCTGGCAGGGTTATTTTTCTGTTTGACTTTGGCCCCGTTTGCCAGGGGCGCACCCTTGTCACCTCCTCAGTCTAATCCTCTCCTTTGTTGTCTAAAGATCTTCCTCTCCTTCCTTTTATTGGTACTTTTATCTCCTTCTCCATTATCTTTTAGTCCCCTTGATTCTTTACCCTCTCTTTTGCATTTTACCAAGCTTGTCTTACACATGTTACTTGGGGGATTTAAGACTTTTCCCCTTGACAGCTTTTCTTCCCCCGCCCCCTGGAAGTTTCTCCGTGCCGCTGGACACGCGCCAAAGAGCAAATACATTTATTACTCCAAATGAGACAACTGCAATCCCAGATCGAGAGTGACTCCAGGCGGCAGCGATCACAGCAGCTCTCTACTGCCACCCTCGCCATCCCTCGTATCTTTATGAGACCACGTTTTTTTTCCTCTTTGGCTGTTGCATCTTCACATCTGGGAGGCTGTCTGAAGGTCTTTGAGGTAAGAGAAGGTATAAAGGAGTGGCGAGAGTTTGCTGCAAGGCTGAGTGATCAAAAAAGGGTACAGCAGCGTCGTAGTGTAGGTTTCCATGTGCAGTTCCACCACTGCTGCCCTCTCTTGTCACCACCCTCAGGCTCACTGTCGATGCCTGAAGTGTGACTGTAGACAAAGTCTTTATGACAGTGGCTGGAAATTGCAAAACTGGACACGATATCACACCAATCACAGCATCACCTGGGTGTTTTACATCATGGGTGCCTTGGTCAGTGCCAGCATAACAGCATTTGTGGTTTTCTAGCATTTCAAAAAGGATGTATTTCTCTCAAATCCATGGGATTTGAGGGATTGAAAAGGGGGTCTTCAAAGGACAGAACTGAGAAGATAAGGAGTTTCCTGTGATTAATCTCTCTTGGTTGAACTGTTCTTCCCCCGTGTTTTATATTTCTTATCGGATAAGGCGGCAGGAGCCCTGGCATGTACAGAACAGTCCAGCAGAAACAGGGAACCCACTGACGCTGAAAATCCTGACAGATCGAAGCCTGATCCTCCCTGCCCAAAGAGCTTGATTTTGCGTCTCTTCAGACAAACGGTGACCTTTCCACTGGCTGCACGGAGCAGTCTCCTGCTTGTGGGACCAGGATAATTTCTAGCTGTGAGACACAAAGAGCCACACAGGTGCCCACACAAGCAAACCCCTGGATGTTGCGCTCTTTCCTCATCCAAAGTGTCCAGAACATGTGTAACCACTGACCTCCTTCATCTCAAACAGGCCTTTGCATTTCAGCTTTCCGCAGCAGCAAGTTGCCATTAACAGTCTATAGCCAAGCCTGGGCCGTCCAAACGGATACATCAAATGCCACTGTAACTTGCCTGTGGCCCCATTGCTGAAGGTAAGGTGCATGGCACGCTGGCAGCGACACGCAGGGTTGTCCCCAGAAGACCCTAGAAGCAGGATCGGTAGCTGCTTCCCGCTCTGCAGGCCTTTATCTCATCTTGCAAAGGAATCACCAGGTTCCTTTGGCTAACCAAAGTGGAAAAGCTGGTTTCAGATGGGAATTTTATTTAGGACCATGTAAAGAGCTGCAGAAGACCAGGTCATTGCAGGTCTGGCTGACCTTTTTTCTCTGTCCACATTTCCCAGGGTCAGTTCCCAAACTCTTGCCGGTGTTTTCAGCAGATGCAGAAACCGTGGACCACATCACGCAGTAGGAAAGACTTAATGCCTTCTTCACAGCAAAAGGAGAGCGACTCCTGTGAAGTCCTCTCTGTTTCTGTGGGCCCAGATTATTGGTTTTCTCCATGTAGGCATGTAGAAATCATAAATAATGAACAAAATGAGTCATAAAGTTCTTTTTGGAGCACTTGCAGAACAGCCATAGTTTAGATATTTGCAATTTTTTTTTTCCCCTGGGTGAAGTTTGGGCCATTTGGGATTTGACCCTTGAGCATGGTATAAATTGGAAGGGGAAAGCTCAGTAGAAAATACCTTTGCCAGCAGTGCCTCCAGTAGACTCAGCAGAAATAAGCAAGGGATGTACCTGCTTTGTCTGGCACATTTTTTGGTGAGGAAATGCTTCCATCAGACCTATTTATGGGTGGACTACATTAGCAAAATACTCCTAGTGTGGCTTTTGTTACATAGCAAAGTGTTATTTTCCATGTCCTTCCTGAAGAAAATAACCAGTACTTGCTAAAACAGAGATTTTGCTGTTAGGACTGTGTTTCTATTACAGTGCAGAAGAGGAGCGGAGGGCAGCACTGGTAACGTCGTGGGGACACTGGAGGGCACCGCTCTCGGTTGCCCTGCACGAAGTGACACTCTCCGCTGGTCACCTCCTGTGGTGCCAGGTGGGCGCACAGCGTAAAGAGGGCAGCAACAGCCTTGGGGGGAGGCTGGAGAGGACTCGCTGTGGTTGCCGGGGTCACGTGTTTAAGCAGAAATTCATTTGACATTTTGGCCGGGGGAAGGCAGTGCTGATCATTCCTGGCTGCTGCGCTGGGTACGTGCCCATGCACTTGGCTACAAGGATGATGCATTTTCCAGCACAGAGGAGGCTTGTGTCCATGCAGTTTTAAGGTCAAATTGTGCCATCACACCCTTGAGACTGTAAACAGTGGCAGATTGTGAAAAGGGCTGTACCAGTAACTCTTTACCTGTGATATTTTTGGCACGCCATCTAAATGTGTGTTCAATTCACCAATGCCCAAGGAAGGCGCTCAGACTGCGGTGATGCACCGTCTCCTCGCATTTCGTAGCCTTTCCTGGTGAAGGTAGGCTAGACGTCCCTGGCTTGGCCTTTTAAGTGGACTTCTTGCCAGGATGGTGGGTCCCTGCAAGATGAAACAGAGCAGCTCAGGGAAAGAGTAAGACATGGACATTTTCCCGTGAGGTCTTTCAGGATCTCGGAAGAAACCATAGCTGAAAACCAAACGATCTTCAGTCACAGACTGAGAGGGCAACATGTTAAGCTGAGAAAGGTACCTCAGGAATCCCAGCAATATGGTAATATAGATGTTCAGACATACGCAAATACAGGGTGGATTTAGAAGTTTTAGGGGATAGAGCTTATACAGTCAGCACTGGGGAAACCACTGCACTAAACTTTAATTCGGCAGTGTTCCAGCCTCCGCTATTTTATTGTATCCTAGTTTCCATGTCTTGTATCATATCACGTGGGCATTCCCCTGAGCAGCACCCTTGAAAGAAATTGAACCAAAAGTGTCTTCTGAATATCCCATGTGGAAGAGAACCAGTTACATACAGCAGTCACAGCAGCTGCTCCTGTTCTTGTATCATTATGTCTGTTGTCAGCTGACAGATGTGATGATGGAAAGAGAAAAAAGAGCCTGGAAGGAACCTGGGCAACAATTTGGATACTTTGGGGAAAAATACTTGATTACTGTGTGTGATTTCAGCTCCATGGGCTGGCATCATTGCTAAGCTGGACAGAAATGCTGGGCAAGCATAGGGAAGAAGCACATCACGTACCTCATCCCATCTCTCTCTAGCAGGCAGGGCAAGCGCGTGGCTTTTTACATGCCCAGGTGAGTTCCTGGAGCCCTGTGATGTGGAGGGCCGTCCTGGCCCAAAGGCTTCCCTGAGTCGCTAATCCCCTTGTGTTAGCTGCAGAGATTGCAGAGCATGGGCAGGAGTTGCTCTGAATCAGTGTGGTGAGTCCCCGTCTTCAGGTTTGAGGGATTTGTTCCCAAACTGTGCTCCCTCATGCCACTGCAGGAGGTCCTCGGGGCTGGGGTGGGCTGGGCTGCGGGGATTTAAAGCATTGCAGAGGTTTCGTTCAGGAGGTCTGTGCTGCCGCAGATGTCACCCTCAAGGGATCGTTATTCCCAATAACAATCCCAAGTTCTGGATAAGCTTCCCCCAAATAGCGAGTGTGGTGGAAAGCACTCTCCTGAAAGCTCTGGAAGCTGCTGGTCTGGTCCATAAAGGGGCTTGGGTGCGTGATGCTCCTCACCAGTCGTTTTTACTGCACAGCTGCTTTTACCCAGCTTCTGGCAGCATCACGGCGGCACCAGTGGTTAAGAGTGCAAAAGCGGCAGCTGTGATTTTAGCCTCTTTTGGTCTGGACAGTCATCTGTGAGGCACTAGGAGAGCTACCTCCTCGCTAGGTCACTACAGCTGTTGGTCACTGCTGACCTGGGCCGGATTTGAATGCTGGGTCCCAAGATGAGAGTTTTCTTCCCGGAAAAGTTGCTCTTCCCGGAAAAGTCGCTCTTCCCGGAAAAGTCTTTCGTTTCTCCTAATGGATGTGGGAAAAAGAAGAAAAACGCATCCCCAGGCTTTTACTTCCATGCTGGCATTGCACTGCTTCCTGTGACCCTCTCTCCTCCCAGCAATGCATGGCTTTAAGGTTGCATAGGCTGGGTGGAATGTATTTTAGAGCGAGACTCTATTTAGCCATGATGTCAACTGCAGCCAACTATAAAAAGCTCGGTAATGCTCTTTGAAAGTGTAACAGCTGCTGCTCTACACAGTCTCTGGTGTATTACCAGTCCGCCCTATTTCACGTGCACACACAATCAAAATAAAATATTATAGCAATCATTATATAGTTCAAGGAATTTGGGACACAAATTCCCCAGAAACCAGGAGGAACTCAAGGTTAGCCAAACTGGGTAATTTTACACCGTTTGTTAACAGAAAGGTAATTCTATCTGGCTTTGCAACGCAGCCTGACTTTTACCTAGCACTTGACTACGTGCTCTTAGCGATGCCTACACAGCGACAGCCGAGCAGCAAACCTTGCCTTCGGGCAGTTTTGCTGGCCGTTGTTCACACACAGTTATAAACTGAGCTCGTCTGTGCGGCGTGGGGCAAGTCCAGCAATATGAACAACACATGAAGCCCGATTTTGTCCTTAACTGGATGTGGCCACATATATTTGACAACACACTACCCAGGTTCAGAGTTCCCCTAAAAACAGGGCTGTTCAAGAAAACGTGGTCTGTTAATCTAGAGTGAACAGAGAGAAGTGAATGACTGTGGAATCATGCTAGGACGACACACTACTGCAGTACTGGGGTCTCGGCTGGGTCTCCAAGGACAGCACTGAAGCTGCGGATGCTGTAGTAAAGCTCATTCTTTCCTAAAATCTGAACACAGAACATTTAGGAGTAATCCTCGCATTTCACTCTGTGGACTTCCTTCTGTTGGGGACCTTGATACATTTTCCAGGGCTGCGTCTGTTTTACTAAAGCACGGGAAGGCTGAGCGACCTGCTTGCAGCTGTGAAAGCCAGCGAGCGGCAGAGCACGCAGGGGAGCCTGGCTGCTCTGGTTCTGCCTTCCCCCTTCCTTTCCCTTCCCTTCCGTCACTGTGCCTGCTGTCTGCTGGGCTGACACTACCACTGAGCCATTCCAGTTCAGTTTTCTGCAACCAAATGAGACAGCTCGAACAACTTGTCTGACACCGGTGTGGAGCGGCGGTGAGCTCAGCAGTCTGCGAGGAAATGGTTGGCTGCCAAGCACGGCTGTTACCGAAGGTGACGGGACAGTTGGGCAACGCGAGGAACGATTTGGCATCAGACAAAGCCACCGGGATGGAAACGCACGCATGGCGGGACGGGTTCGGCCGTGTCTCTGAGCGCTGGCTGCACCCAGCTCCCAAGCAGGGATGTTTCATCCATGAGGAAAATGGAGGCACCCAGAAATGAGAGCAAGCGGCCTCCAGTCGCAGGGGAAGCTGGGGAGGGAGCCAGGGAGCAGCCTCGGTGCCTGGGCACGGTGCTGCGGGTGCTGGCCCGTCCTTCCCTGTCGGCTCTCTGGAAACCCCTCGGTCTCCTCCACTTTGCCAGGGCGCTCGGCTGTTCCCTGTGCTGCCGTACGAGCAGCCTTAGCAGGATGAGGAGCTGATGGGGGGAGCTTGTTTCTTCTTCTTTCTAATACACACGCAAACACACCGTAGGGTGGTTTAAATAAAGTGATGCTGAAGAAGGGTGACTTGTGTCAACAGACAGAGGTGAATTTGCATGCTACAGCGTGTAGCAATATGCTTCAGGTAAGAGCTGGCACATTTTTTGTGTCCAGCCATGTATGCATAATGGTATCACAGGGGGAGCCGAGCTGCTGCAGAATTTAAGGTTGTGGGTTTTTAATGGCACCTAGGAAACAGGATACTGGAAATCCTTGAACATTCAGTAACTTCCCACCCAGAGCCTTTATTTGTCTCTAATGTCTGCAGATTATTTAAGACTTTACTATATCCCTTGATAACTAAGAGCTCAGTTCTCTAGCTATTGAGCAGCCTCCATTCTCAATAGGGACGGCTGAGACTTTTTGCAAAGCTTTTGTCCTACCTTTGTCTGAGGCTTTGCGACAACTAAGTGGCTTCCACACTTTGAGAAGTGAGACCGGTAAATCATTGGCCATGAGCCAGTTTGTTCAAAGAAGAAAAGAAAATAGTACTGCAATCCTACACGGGTGACAAGATGAAGCTGTCTGTCTCGTACAATAGCCATAGAAACCTCAGGCTCCTGGTGCTCCGACTCCCTGGCTATGATTTTTCACAGTGACCGAGTAATTTATTTAATCCCTTCGCTACCTCTTTATAGAGTCTTGGAGCTTTAGGGTGTCAGAAGGCATCATCAAACTAACTCCTATGAGGCATTAGGAGGCAAGCTCTTGCAATGTGTCACTGGGGTCAAAAAAAGAACTTTTCTTTCAAAACAGATATTTTCCCTCTAATATATTTTACAAGTTGAGGAAAACGAGCTCTTTCAAAGAAGAAAATGAATTGAAAGCTTGGATCCTTTTGCAATGAACATGTTGCTAAAGCTGACATCTCGTTTCTTTCACCACGAGACATTTTCTTCGGATCTTCAGGACTTCCCAGTCCTCCTGAAGTTTTTTTCTCCTGACTCCTAGGTGACTCTTAAAAAGATAAAAATTCTTAGATAGTTTGTAGTGCATTAAATTACTTGCCTCTAAATAAGTATTATTTTCATCAAACCGCCTGTATTGGATACTTTTACTTACTTCTGTGGGATCTGGGAGTCCTAATCATGACCAGACCCTTCCTGACATGACCACTAAAGCCTGGGGACTGGATAATTCTCTTAAAGTGATCAACAGTGAGATAATTACATTTTGCACACAAAACATAGCGAGGGGGTCGGAATGAATACCCACTGACCTGAATGCAGCATTTCACACCACAGTGATAAGGTTCAGCCAGCAAAGATTGCTACTGCCCTCTTTTTGAATAGAGAGGATTAGCAAGAACCGGCTGTCTGTCGTGGCTAACAGGTTAGCGGGAGGTGCTGGGCACGCTACTGGTGATGTTTGGGACTCCCATCTGGCAAGGAATTTCCTTCCCCAGGTTTTGATCTGGAAAGAAATGTCAGTTGCTGTTGTGAATATCAGAGCCTGTTCTCTAGCTGGAAAATATTGTTGTTTTGCTGTTATAGAAAGGCTCCTCAATGATGACAATGACGGGCACTCTGTGGAGGCCTGTAATAAAAGCAACGCACAAAAGGAAATCTTAAATCCACGTAGTTCAGAGCCTAAGGGCTTGTCTATACTAGAGATTTTTGGTTTTGTTTTTTTTTTTTTTTTGCTGTGAGTTTCTCAGGTTAAAGACGCGCTATTCCTACGTATGTCTGTATAGCTACATCTAAACGAGGGCTTTTATCAGCCTATGTCAGCAAAAGACGCAGCTCTTAACTCACATAATTGCACTGGTAGGGCTCCTTAAGTGGAGGCCAGCTTATACAGATTCTGCAGACAGAAGGAAGCAAGAGAATTGCTCCTTTCATCATGATAAAGTTTTATCTCGGGGGCCTAGTGCTGACATTTTGAGTGTTGTTAACCTTGGCTATTTTAGGACCGGTGTGTAGGAGCGCACCACCACTGAATCAGGCACTCGGATATTTCTCTCCTGGGAATACAGTTCAGAAATCTGGCTGGTGAGATGTAATCACCTCGGTTAAGCTTTTCCTTTGAGAACTTCTTTTCTGCTTCTTGCCCTGTTTTTTCCCTGATGAGACTCTCACATGCCAGCCATCCTGGACCTTGTTTTACATGAGATACACAATGAGGTGCCCAGTGAATGACTCCATTGATTACTTTAAATTATATGTTAATACATCATTCCCCTCCTCATTCAAAGATTTCATTATCTTGCAGCAAAGCATGTGAAAGGAAGAGGATAAGCGTCTCCCTATATTTAAGAGGAAAAACACGACCTGTTCAGCAACAATTCCTCTCAAGATATGGATTCCTCTCAGCGAGGTATGGACCAGAGGCCTGTAAATACGGTAGACATTTTAAGCCAAAGGGGCTGGGTCAGATTATGGATGTACTAAATGTGCCGGTCCTGAACTCTGGCTTGGTGAAAAGTGAGGGTTTGGCAGCTGAGGGAGATCCTGCCCGCCACTCCCTTTGCCATCACTCATTCACGCTCCGCTCCTTGCAGCCCTTCGCCCTGACAATTGTACTGACTCGGTTATGGGGCTGGGCTGTGAACCAGCTCTGGGAATAAAGCCAGTTTAAAAACAGAGAGAGGGAGGGTGTGGTAAAAAGGAGGAGGCTGCACGTCACCAGGAGCCAGTGTTGCCACCGAAACCACACGGTACCAAAACACAGCCTTCCGCAGTGACGGGGAGAGCAGCCACAGTCCCTCTTAAGAGGACCATCTGCAAGCCAAGAAAAGGCACAGATACCACTGCAGCCCATACGCAAACTTGGGTTTGTGACTCTGCCTTGCAACAAAGGATCCTGCCTTACTTTTGTAAGAAAGGATGTTACTGCTTATCTCCTTTGAGGGCAGCTTGCTCACAGACACACAGAATGGGAAGTCCTGTCTCAGTAATTTGTCCTGTGCTGTCCATTCGGAAACCAGAGTGAGGAGGCTTTAGCTCAATGTTTCCGTCTTTGTTCGTCAGCGCCGCGCACCATGATCTGCTCTGATTTTATTATCCTTGATGAGAAAGAAAAAAAAAGGGAGAAGAAAAATGATGTCAAAACGCTATCACCCGTCTGATGGGGCCTGTGTGATTCTCAGCAGTTCTGCTGCGCAGCAGATTTCAGTCTACCGTTGTTGCCGCTGCGAACAGCTTCCAAGGTCCACAAAAGCCACAAAGGAATGGAAGTCCATAGATTTAGTCCTGCTGTGCAGGATCTGCCTCTCCACTAGCAGTCCACAAATCAGAAGAGGCTGAAATTGCCTGCTGGAGTACAATGCTACTTGCACAGAATCAGGGCGATAAAAATACACTTCCTGCACTAAAAATACATTCGTTAGAGCAGAAAAGCATAGGCAGGGAAGCAAACTATCTAGTAGTCTGACTCTTCCAGTAACACCGGGGCAGCTGGATTGGTGGGGCTGCTTCTTAGGGTGCAGTTTGGTGTTACAGCTGAGCTGCTCTATAAGCTAGTTGCTGTCCGTATTTCCCGTTCACGTTGCTTTGCTTATATTGCATCTAGTGGCTGTGTGGCCACAGGGTGAATCTGTTCATCTGGCTGATAACGGCAGCAAACTAACCGTGCCATAAAAATGAGTAGTTTTCAGCCAGCTGAATCAACTCACCCCGAAGCCACTCTGTCGCTAGATGCAGCACAAGGGAAAGGGCAGGAGAATGCAGCTGGGAGCAGCGGTGGAGTGTGACCACCGCTATTTGGCATGTTCCTGCTGCCGCCGGTGCTCTCCTGACCCCTCGGTGAACCAGGCCTGCTCTCTAAGCCAGCAGAGAACTAACCCAGCACCTAGGAATCAAATAGTTTTCTGCCTGCTTGATAAGGTGAAGGGGATTGCTGAGAGGTCTGACGAGCTGGCAAGAAGGATGCTGATGGGAGTCTGTGGTGTGTGGCTGGGAGCAGACCAGGGCAGCTCCTTCTGACAGCAGCCATTTCATGAAACCTCATTCTCAATTTAACCCAAAGCGGGGGAAAAAAAAATATCCAAACAACAACATACAAAAGTGAGCCACAGCTGAGCAGATGGGAACCAGCTGCATGCTCTCCGTTAAAAAGAGTGCATCTGATAATTAGATGAAGAGAGACAGGTTTAACACGTGCTTTTGAAAGGTGTGTTATGCTTCTGTTTGCTGAATGGAAGGAGCGACATGAATAGCGACACGTATCGCACACATAGCCTTGCTCTTCCCAAAGGACAGGCAGGAGGGTCAGCAACCAGTTTTGTGAAGAAATCCCCCCTCTGCCTATCATCTCCTGTGCCACTGGGCAGCTTGGAGGCCCAAAGACAGATATAATTTATTTGAAAATAAAGCCAAAAGGAAAGGGAAGGGAAGGGAATAAAATGGTGGGAAGAAACTGGTGGTGTATAGTACAGCACAAAGGAAGATGTGCCTGGAATATTGGGAGAATTCAAGGGCAGGAACAAGCTGGCCCCGCAGGGCCCTTTGGGGACACAGGCCAGTTGGGATCAGACCCTGACCCAGAGGAACGACTCCCTCCTGGAGGCGTTTTAAAAGAGCATCCATAGGTGCTCTGAATTTACATGGGTGGAAATCATTCATCTGGCTGTTGATTCACAGTTTTTCCTGGGCAGATAGCCAAAAACGCAATTGCTAATTGCATCAATTTCCATGTTCTCTCTTCTGTAAAATCACTTTATTAGAGGAGTTGGTTAAATTCAGGAAGTGCTCAAATTCCCGGCAGTATCTTGTTTAGCAAAGACTTCTTGCTAACAGTGCGGTACTACCTCTCGCAGCTCACGTGCCTGTAAACAGCGTGATGGTTTACGGAGTTACGCTGCTGCAGATGCAATCGTATCAGCATAAGATATATTAAACTGGTATCGCTTTTTTTATTACCCTGAACTGTTCTTTTATGATCACCTGTAGCTGGTATGGCTGCGTCCATGCTATGGGATGTTTGTTGTCTGTCAAAATGGGAATATTTAGTGAAGATGGACTTTAGCACACGTATGTTTCCTCAGGAGTCACTCTAGCACTCTGTCAATAAACCCGTTTTCAGCAGTGTTTGCTGACACGGCTAAAAAGGTACCGCCAGACCCTACATCTGATTAACTGTTATTCTGCACCTTGTGTAATAATTTAGAGAAATCCGTGTGAACGTCACCATGAATTACTCCATAAATGCAAGGCAGCAGCACAGTCAACGGTGTTAGCTTCAAAGCAGAGACAACTCTTATCCCCCCCGCTGTAGAGACGTCCCAGATGGCAACTTGTTTGGAAAATTGCAACTGTGCTGCAGTCTGAATTTCAGAGTCGCCCAACAGGAACGTGAAGCACACAGCACTGTTTGCTCTGGGGTGTAAGGCAAGATTAGACCATGTTTTAAAGGAGGCCTCTTGAAGGAAAAAGAAAATGGGATTGTGGTTATTTTCAGGCATTGACCCAAATTGCATACAGGCTTCTACTCGGAAATTGCGTACAGGTTTCTACTCAGAAAATTACCTTTCTCTTTTTTTTTTTTCTCTCTCCCTCTGTTTTTCAAGTTTCCATTAGTTCTTAGAAAAACTGAAACTATTTAATCCAGAGGAGACCGTGGTGGTGGTCTTGCAGAAGTGGATTCAAAGTGCTCCCTTGCTTAACTGAAAAGTAGAACCATAAAATCTTGGGTTGGCTTACTTTTCTCCACAGATATACGACATTTGAATAAACAAGTAGTAATAAAAAAGGACAGATTTAAACGACTTAGGAGAACTTTCTCTCAGTGAATCCTGTGGTGCCATTATACACTCAGTTGTCCTAGATCTGCCAGTCCCTGTAGGTCCAAACCCAATTATTTACTGCGCATGCACAAAAGGCTGGAGTGTGATTCTTGAGTTTAATGTGTGCTGAACATCTAAAGAACTACTGCTACTGAGAAGATCTGATGTCTGTCACACGTTCAGTAAGGTCACCCTGGGCTTCTAAACTTCAGGAAAACCAATAAACAGCCACCAAAAGCAGCTTGGTGGTAGATGAGGTTGAGTGGTCACCAAAACAGGCAACGCTGGCAGGTCCACTGTAGCTCCTGGGACAAAGATGTTTTTCAACAGGCTTCAAAAAAAAAAAAAATCAATTTCTATAAAATGACTGGAATCAAGAGACCTATAAGGAGAGAAAACAAAACTATTTACGCATACTCTTTAGTCTAGATTATATCAGCAAGAGCGATGTAGAGACATAAGCACAAATCAAATTTATTTTCCTTCGTGTTGCTATCAGAGTTGGAAGTCCACTACACCGTAACAGTGCCTCCACGGATGGTTTCACAGGGTAAGATCAGCTCTTAACCAAACAGCTTGTATCCATCCTTTAAGGAAAGGCAGATGTAATTTAAAGCAAAAGAACTTGAACACTTTCTTCCTTCTGGTCCTGATCTGTTCCAGCCAGTACAACTCTCACAAATGCAAAATGAAGACAGTAAAAAGAGGAACAGAACTGTCATGTTCTGGAAAAAGGTAAATCCTTTTACTACTCACAAATGCAATTCAATTGCCAAACCCTGGGGAATTTAATTCTTCCATTAATCTGGTTACCCTCCAGAGATGCACGTAGCCTTTCATTCCATGCAGTCCTCTCTCCTCTGTCCCAGCCACAAGAGCTCTGGGCTGGTACGGTAACACTAGGGCTGGGAGTGCTGTTCACACCTGGTTTATTTAATGTAGCCATGCCCGAGAAGCTGATAACGATATTTTCATAGTGAATGATTTGCATTTCTGAGCCCATAGCACAGTGCCAGACCCAGCGGAGATGTTCATTTGAGATAATCAAATATTTAGCAGCCGTTGCTTTAGCAAACACCACGTTAGGCCACATCTTACAAAGCGGGGCTCCTTCCTCTGTGAGTCACCCCCGTGCAAGCGGGACTCCTCCAAAGGACAGCCCCCGCTGCGGGAAGCACACGGGTTTCACCCATGGGTGCCTGGGAGGAAGGGCTGGCGGTCTGGTACCTGCCAACACCAGGAAGAGTAGAAGAGCTGTTTGTTTAAGTGAGACTAGTGCTCTGTGAACATTTTAATGGCTCACTGTGTAATTGCAATGAGTAGGTTGGTATTTTAAACTGCTAAACATTCACCAGCTTGAATTAAATAATTGATGTATTCTATATAAAGTTTCTAGGTCTACATTTCTTAGTGGAGGGCACTTTTGCTGGACTAGACTACCTCTCTGGGACTGGAATTTCTTCTGTGCTTCTTTTCCCATGCAGAACCAGCTGTTACAAGAAATAAATGAATAATTTACTGGCTGAACTTAGCATTTTCATCTTATCTGTGAAGTAAGCTAAGAGTTTTCCCAAATACATAAACTATTGGCAACTCTGTCATCGTCATTCAGGAAATACTTCTTCATTTACAGGATTCATGAGCAAGTCACTGAAGGTGTTGGAAGTCATATGGGCTGTGCGCCAGGGAAACTGCAGAACTGATGCCATAAGAAAATATTTATGAGGCACAGACTCCACAAGCTAAGCAGGAAATCTGTCAGATCAAAACTTTGAAAACAGACGTTTTAATACAAGTGATTTCATAAATGAACTAACAAATCTTAAAGTGAAGATGGAGTGACAGACTTGTAAAGCAGGGTGCAGGCTTGCATTGAGGAGATAAAATCATCTGTTCTGCTGTTAGTCTGGTCTGTGAGATAGCACCAAATAGTTGCTACGGAGAACTGTGTGCCCTGGAGAGCTCCAACCATCAAAAGAGGATGATACACCCTTGTTCTGCAGTCTTTGGCAGGAAAAAAGCAAACAATACAGTGCTATGTTTGATCTTCAATGCAAAAAAACAAAAACAGAAAGCTAGTGAAGAAACTACAGAGGGCCTCCACTGGTTGTAAAATTTCTTTTTTAAGCTTAGATGAATCATCATCTGTATCAAATTCTGCCCAATTTGTAGTCAATAGTGTCCTGTGTGGCATTCACTCTCTCAAGAAATGCTAACTGGAAATTAAGTACTTTAAATTAAAGCTTTACGTTTTTCCCTCGCACCCAAAGGCTTCAAAGCACTTTATAAGTGTGTCAATAAAATCTCTTCAGCATTCCTGAGAGATCAGCAGATGGATCTGTAACTACCTCGAACGGTAGATAAACTCCTAGGCAGCGTGACCGACTCCAGGGGATAACCCCAGAAATGGAAGGCAGGCAGAAGTACTGGGGATGGGGGGATATCCCACGTGGACCCCTGAGTTTCAGGAGGTTGCAGAGCTGTGCAGCTCTCTTCCTTTGCGTCGGCTTCATGAAACACCAGACACGGACGCTCCGTGTCTCAGGAGTGCAGTCTGCATCTCGGTTTGGGTGAGAAACGTGACCAACAGCACTTAACGCTGTGAGGATCGCTCGCGTTGGGAACAAACCTCCGTAGCCATGCGTGGGAGTGACTCTCTCCCCTCGCCTAGCGCATGATAATAGTATTATTGTAGAACGGTGTTTCATGGTCACAAGGCAGTGAGCTAAGCGCAGATACAGATCCTGGAGAAATAATTCCCTTGTACTTTTTTCTTTCCCTGGCTCATTTCAGGCCTGTGTGGTGCCTGAAGCATGTTTCCTAAGAGTTGCCAGTGGCAGTCCCCACGCTACCTTTCAGCTGGAGCAAAAGGCTTTCGATCTGTGGCACAAAGCTGCTGAAAAATCACTATTCCCTTCTATAAAGCAGCCAAAAAGCACACTGAGCCTTCAGCAGCAGTGCCCCAAGCCCTAAAGTAACCTCCTGCGCCCTGGGATGTGGGGACGAGGCTGTCCTACGTCCCGCCCAGGGGAAAAAGGGGGCGAGTTTATTTTCAGCCCCATCCCTGGGGGTAAGAAGGCCGCCACAGGCCCCCGGAGGCCGGCGGCGCACCACGGTGGTGGCCGCTGGAGCCCGTGAGGGGAGCGGGCCCCTGCGGGCGCAGCCTCCCGCTGCCAGCCGCCCGGCTGGGTCAGGGCGCCCCGTCCTCCTGCCAGGGCCGGGGCCGGGGCCGGGGCCGGGGCCGCCCCTGGGGATGGGGATAGCGATGGGGACGGGGAGAGGGACGGGGCCTCCGCCGGCCTGAGGCGCCGCCCGCCAACGGCCGCTGGGGCGGGGCGTGGGCAATGGGGCGTGGCCGGAAGTTCCGGGTCGGAGGGAACAGGAAGTCGGGACGTGGCCGCCACAGCGGAGCAGGAGGCGGAGGGCGGGTGGGAGGTGGAGGATGGCGGCAGTGCTGAGCTCGGACCGGCTGGAGGTCTCGGTGGACGGGCTGACGCTGAGCCCTAACGCCGAGGTGCCGCACTGTGATCCGGGGCCGGGGGAGCCGGCGGCGGGGCGGGGCCGGGGGAGCCCCGGCTCCCCGGGCCAGGCGGAGGCCGGCGGCGAGGCGGCGGAGGAGGCGGCGGCGCTGAGTCCGGAGCGGCGCTGGGGATTCGCTCTGGAGGAGCTGTACGGCCTGGCGCTGCGCTTCTTTAAAGGTGAGGCCGCAAGGCGACGTGGCCAGCAAACCCCCCGCCGGGACCGGGGCGGCGAGGCGGGAGCCGCCGCGTCCCGGGAGCCCCGGATCCCCCGGGAGCCTCCGCGTCCCGGAGCCCCGGATGCCCCGGGGGTCGGTGTGGCGGGCGCGGCGGCGAGCCGTGGCGGTCGGACGGAGGCGGCTTGCGGGGATGGGGTTTCCCTGGGGCGGGGGGAGAGGCGGCCCCGGCCGCCGTGTGTGCCCGCAGCGAGGGGCCGGGGAGGCATGTCCTAGGGTTTGCGCCGCCCGACCTAAAAACACAGAAAAAAATAATTTAAAAAAAAAAAAATCCTCGCTTGCGGCGTGCGGAGAAAAGCCTTGCAGGCGTAGGCGAAGAGTGCTCTCCGGGAGTGTCGCCGAGGCTGCTGACAGCCCCGGTGCTGGCGTGAGATGTCGTGCCGTCTCCACGGGATGCCAACTCCACGTCTGGCTCCGCAGCCTCCTGTGGCCGGGGCTCCGGCTGGCAGCTGGGCGAGGGGGCCGTGAGATGCCCACAAGGATGTACACCTGGAGCTGTTTGGCTTGGGATCCCCCGCAGCCAGGTTTGGTTCCGCAGGAAGGCGGAGGGACCTCGTCGCTCTTGCTTTCCTTGAGAGGAGGAAATCGACGGTGTGTTTTTTGAGGAAGAGCTGCCTTCGCTGTGGTGTTGCGTTGCTGTACAGCGTGTGAGCACCTCACAGCGATGTGTGTCGCTTTGCTGGCTCTCGGGTGGCTGCTGTTTAATGTGGAGCACAGATCAGATCCTCTTAACAACCTGCCTGTGCTAGGGAAGATTCAGCTTTGTACTTAGAAAGGTTGGGCTTGAGGCAGGCAGTTGTTAGATGACCCCCCAGGAAGGCTCCCGCTTCTGAGGGCAACCATACTGGCAGGTAGAAACTGTGCTAGAAGGACAAAATTGTCTGTTTCCTTTACGTTGGCTGACCTGCATCCTGATAATGGTTAGGAGCATGTGAGGCTCTAAGGGGTTCTCTTGAGCCCTAGTTCGTTGACCCTGTTCTGATGCCCTTCCACAAAGCATTTTTTTTTTGTTAGCGTGCTAACTTACAGAGACTTTTTTTTTCTTAAGCTGTAAGCACTATAAGGGATCGTAAGAGTCTCAATTTCTTTTTTTATTTTTTTTTTTCCCCCTGTGTTGGAAGCTGCTGTGATCCACTGTCAGGTTGGAAGCATTGTGACTTCTGTCTCTTTACCGTTTCTGTAAAACAAGCTGCTTGAAGGGATTCTGGTTTGGCTTAACGAGCGTTTGTTCTTAAAACATGATGCAGAACGAATTGTCTCTGCAGTAGCGAATTTCTTGTCTCAGTCAACCATGGCCTTATTTTGTATTGGGTTTAATATTCTACTGGAACCAGTATTGACAGTGTAAAAATTACACACTATGAATGAGCTTATCTACATTATTTATAAACTATGTCTATTATGTCTTGTGTTTTAATGAAACTTATGCCCTGCATTTATCCCCTCTTGGATAGGGAAAAGCCAGTGGAGTGTTACTTGCTTCTAGATTCCAGTTTGTGTTGTCTCAACAGTGGATTTGTGTTTGCCTTCCTTTTAATAAAAGCTTAATTTCAGCGTGTTTCATCTTACTGCTGCTCTTCTTTTAACTTTCTGCAGTTTCTTGTAATGCTTGTGTTTGCTTATAAGAGGAAAACTTTCCACATTGTGTGGAGTTGTCAGACTTCCCACATGAAGACCTTGTTCCTCTATCCTTACGGCTGGAATAAAAGTCACATGAAGTCATTGCCCATATTTTCATCTGTAGTTTTTTTTTTTTTTTGCTGAAAGTGACATAACACAAGGGGTTTTATTTATAAATGTGATGGTGAGTTACAGGATCTCATAATACTTGGATTACTGATTCCGCTAGCTTGCTCTGTATCTACATGTCTCCAAAAATAATTGGTCTCGTTTCCAAAGGATTTTCATGCATCCACTGTCAAAACAACTGTGGGAGTGGGCATGCTTGTATAGCAGCCTCATAGATGCCAAGGAACAAATACGGATTCCTCCTTTACTTCAAGGAGGAACATAGGAGGGATCTGAAGGTCGACCCATGTTAATAGGTCAATGCTGAGAGCTTGTTTCTGACCATTCCTCTAAAAACTACACTGATTTGGAGGTGGGGGTGTCTTTGAAAAACTGTCTTTCTTACAGCTAGTTCATAACCATGCCACAGTGTATATGAGCTACTCACACAGCTACTGTGGAACAAACAAGTGGTTTGGGGCAGCACTTGTTTGGGAAAACGGTGATGTCGGGATTAACTGTGATTATTGGGATGGAAGGATCCCATGTCGGGATGTCCAGCGGGGGAGTCCCTGGGTGAGGTCAAAGGGTAAGCAGCGATCGCTAGTTAAGCATCTTCCTTTCTGCTCCAGTGTACAGACTGACTTGTCTGCTTGTAACTAGTGATGTATCTTCCTCGAAAAGCTGAATCTGATCAAAATACTTCGAATTTGCTTATTACAATGACTGCTAACACTTGTCTGTGGTGGCATATTGCACGTAACAGAATCGCTCGAAGACAAGACGGGGTGGGAGTGTATATAAACAATGTGAAAAACATAACTGAAACTGGGCTAGGATATTAAAGAGACTCAAAGCTACTTTATTCTGTTTCTGATAAAGACAGAAGCAGATCTAAAATGCTTGACCCTGGGTCACTTCAACTGTCAGGCCTCGGTCTGCACAGGAGGTGCGTGCTAGCTTTTTTTAGCATCCATAATGGCTTGTGAAAAAAGCTTTTCGGAATAACAGAGGCATAGAAAATAAGTGGTTAACAGTGTTCCAGTCCATTTTTCTGTGAGAATCAAGAGCTTGCCTTACAATACGCACTCTTTCCCTTGCTGCTCTGTCGAGCCGAGTTCAGGTCGACCAGCATTTTGGCTGCCATTAAGAAGCTGCTCCGCTGTGCTGGATCCAGTGTACAGTGGAGGACGCAGTCATGTTACTGAAATGGCTACGTTTCTTCATCTCTTGGACTGTCTGTAACTGTGTGCCCCAGGGCAGCTGGCAGAGAAGTGTCTCTGAGGGTTATGCTGCCTGTGGCGCTGGGATGAGCTATGCCAGTGAAGGTACGTTGTTTAAGGTGTGAGCTGTGTCCTGCAGTAGGAGGGGGTGGCTTGCGTCACTCTGCCAGCACATCTCTTCCAGTATCAACCTGGCTTTATGGTTTTCCACATCCTGTCATTGAAATACCATCGCACACCGCCTTCAATATATGACAGTCCCTGAAGTGTTCATGCACTGCCTAAAGTGATTTGCAGAGTACAGCAGACAGTATACAAACCATATCATTTTGGTATCTAAAAACTCTCCTGGTATGTTAAGTACTCTAATTTTGACTGCTCCAAGTTCTTTCCTCCCTTCCTAACAAGAGTGCATCTTCAACCTCAGCAATACACCACTCTAAATTAATTGTTTGACCTCTCTTTTTTTTTTTTTTGAGGGCTAATTTGATGGCATGATTGTAATTCATAAGTTAAGTTGGCTCTTGTTTTCATGCTCCTGAAAACCCCTATAATGTATCTACGTTTGATGTGAAGCTGAGCTTTGATCTCGTTTAATTGGAAGGGCCGATTGGTAACTCTTCTCTTGATGCAGAACATCTTCAGGAGAGGAGAATTAGGAGTGTAAGAGTGTACTGGGATCTGCGGGCAGCAATTCAGTTCTTGCGCTTCTCAGTTTTGGTCTCACTCATTAAAACTTTGCAAATGAACGGCATTAACATATGTGATTTCTGCTTTTAAAAGCTATGAGGTGAAAAATCGCACTTCACAAACTGTTTTCTGGCTGCTTCTAGGTGACTCAACTGAATGCTATCCCCTGGGAATTAGGCATTTAGTGTGAGCGCAGTAGGTGAAGTTGGAGCGGAAGCTGCAGCATGTTGTGCCATGTTTCTTACAGGGGAAAAAATCTGAAGTTACGTAGCAGTAAAAGTATCTTGCGTGATGTAGTCTCTTAAGAATATTTCTTAAACTCCCTTGAGTCTACATTTGTGGGTTTATACCAATTCATGTCAACAGTGCAGTGCTATGTAGTGACATAAGCCTCTGTTGTCTGCTTTGCATTGCTAGTTATAGCTTCATCTTTCCGTTTTCTTTGCGTGCCAACAGAAATGGTGGTCTTCAAGCATACAGTTAATTACCTGTAGTGCAAGGAGGGTGGTTAGTGTTCTAAGTACCGATTTTCTGGAGTATTCAACTGAGTTGCCCTCAGTGGATCTCAATTTTACGGGCATCTGAACAAAGTAGCCACTGTCAAGGAGAGCAGTGGTACGAAGGGCTATTAAGTGTGCAGGAATTTCCCTTCCAGGGGTGACAACACAGTAATAGCGTGGTGTGGTTTTGTGGCACACGTCAACGAGGCCTGAGCTTGCAGAAAGTGGGAGCCAGTCTTTCTCCGTGTTCTGGGTGAACTGCTTCATGTCTTTAGTGAAGTGCGTGTTTATATATATGTGTGTATATCTATATGGGTCCTTACTGCAGAATGCCTAAAGCATCGTAGGTCCATAGCCTGCCTTGCTCGTACCCTTCATCACTACTTGAGTTTGATCTGTTAGTGGCCGCTGCTTAAGCGTAACCCTACTTGACTTGAGAAACTGCCGCTTCAGGTGAATGACGGTTTGAAGTATTGTCAGGAAAGAAGTCTTCTGATCTTCTGTAAGAAAGCTGAGCCTTTCTCTGGCCCTGTTGGGTCAGGCATACCAGTGGCATAGGGAGGGCTGTATAGTTGCTGTACTGCTGCTGTGTACATCCTTTGGATTTCTCGGTGTGTTCCCTAGAGCTCTTTGAAGTTCTTCAGCTTCCTGACAGCTGTATTAGATGTGTGGGTAATACCTGCTTAAATGGTGTGTTCACGGATGCTTGAATAAATTTGGCACTTCTACTTGTCTGGACTCACTAATGTTCTTTTTGGCATATTTGACTCTGTAGATGGCTTCAGGTCCTCTGGTTCAATTTAATGGCAACAATTCCAAATCTTTTGGATAACTATACAGTGTGGCTCGTGCTGAAGAAGTCAACTGAAAAATCGGCTAGTGTACAGCTTTACTCTCTTAACTGGCTCCAAATACTTTGAGAGTTTCCTTCCAATCTGCATTATCTACAAGTCACTGAATGCCTGTCTCACTTTTCTCATCTGTCTATTTGCCTCTCTTATTTAGCTGGTTTGTTCTTTTTCCCTTGGGTCACCGTTCTCAGTAAATGCAGATTTTGGCTTTCCTTGATAGTTAGGGCTTGAGGTCTGACTTCTCTATTCTGTGAAAATGCAGGTGTGCTGTGTATAGCACGGGAAACAATGGTTTTTTTCCCTCTTTAACCCTCTTCAGAAGTGAGGTCAAATACTGATAACAATAGCTGGCTTAAGTAGCAGTCTAGTACAACAAACAGCTATGGGTTTTGGCAGACAACTGTAGGTATACAGGTTGTGCAAGGTGAACTATGCCATAGGGACCCCTGTGAGAAGCGTACTTAGCTCAGAAGCCTGTCAAAATTTCAGTGTAGTACCCTTATCAATTGACTTGCTTTGGAGCATGCTACCCCAGGATATTAAGTATGATTTCAAAGCGTGGGCTGTTTATTGAAGCTAATGAAAGTGCTTGCTATCTAGTAAGGAAATTCTGAGTTAAATGTGAAGTGTGAAGAATTGAGGATAAAGCCAAAGGGTGATTTGGGTGGCCTGAGTGAAGGAGACCTGAGACCCAGGGAGAGGGCTTACCAGGAGGTGGTGATTTGCATCTCTTAAGGATCACAAACTTGTTGGGGTGGGAAGGGACCTCTGGGGATCCTCAAGTCTATCCCTCCTGTTCAGAGCAGGCTTCTTGGGACTGTGTCCATTTGGGTTTTGAATATCTCCAGGGATGGAGACTTCAAAACCTCTCTGGGCAACCTGTTCCAGTGCTGAATTATGATTAAGTGGAATCTGTTCTTTCACTGGATACCGCTGAGTAGACTCTGGTTCAGCCTTTACATACCCCCCCACCCTCGCCTCTCCACCCCACTAGGTATTTTTGGAAGTAGATATTTTTGTGGAGAAAGGCTTCTGGTTTTTGAAGCTGAAAGCTGTATTTGCTGTAAGGTGGTGTGACACTGGGGGAAGAGCGAATGCTTGAGATTCTGGAAGAGTGAAGTGGACCTCTAGGAATGAATAATAAGCAATTAAATGTTTACCTTCCTAATTCTTTGATTCTGGCTTCAAAACAAATGGCATGCACGTAGTGGTTCCTTGCGATGTTTTAACTGACTCAGTACAGTAACACACTGAACTTACCCTGTCAGAAATACAGCTTCTTGCTGCGACTTGCAAATGCTTTCCCTCTGGGGTTGTTCGCAATTTTCAGAAGTGTTTGCTCTGAGTTCATCAATAAGCCATAGTAGCGGTATTTCCCCTCCTCTTTTGTTCTGAGTCTTTGCTTCTTTTCCTGTTAATAACTCTATTCACAAGCATCAGCTGAGCAATTTTGCAATATGTAAATGTCAGCCCTAAAGTTTGACTGTGAATTGGACTGTTCAGTTTGGGGCTGTAAACAACTTGCTCCAAAGGAGAGCTGGAAACTAATGGCAGCTCCGCCTGCAGTTCCTGACTAAACAGAGAGCAGTTAGCAGTACAGTCGTATGAAATGACTGTGTTTGCCTCTGGTAGTAGCTTCCTCATTTCAGCCCTTCCAAAAGGAGATCATGCTTATTTATTTGTTTTCCTGTTCAAGTAAAAGGTCTTTTTTTTTTAACAAGCAGTGTAATTACATATAGTGGTGCCCATTTCTTTGATATGTTTTGACAGCTTAAATGTGCTGAGGTAAGTCCTAGCTGACTAATTCATATGCAATCTTAAATCAATGCAAATCTCTTCTTACCATAAATGCGTGGCAGGATCTAACCAGGATGGCTTCAGAAGTGTTGTTGGCATGGAGCCATTGGAATTCTGGTTATGTTCAGGCTTATGTTACCCATGTCTTAAGGCTAGAGCACTCTGTACGTGTTGGTGCTGATGGAGTCACCTCTAAGACTTTTCATTGTGAGGGGTTATTCCAGCTGCCTTGGCAAAGTGCCACAATCAAATTCCCTCAAGGAAAACTCTCCCTTAATTCTAATTTTTCCTCTCTGCAGTTTTTCTTGCCTCGAACCTTGCTTGTCCTGCTTTCTTCGATGTGAAGAGCATGAAAGGGGAGCAATCTATAGAGTTAACATCACACCTTTCTTTGCGGAAAATCCTTCCTATCCATACTACAATAGACTTGGCAGATACATTTGAATTCAAGTTAAGGTTTTAAAATATTTCAGAGATATAGATCCATATGGTATGATGTTCAACTAATTAACATAAATATTTATGTGATAACTTACTAGCTAAGATTAACTCTAGATGGTATGATGAAAAACACTTCACAATTAAGTTTCAGCAGCTGAAGTAGATGTGTTTCCTCAGGACAGGTCTATATTTTATTTGAATAAAACTGAATTAATTTGTCTAACCTTTTGTGACTTATCTTTCTTATTCCTTTTTTATGGAGGAAATCATGGTAGAGGTTATTCAAAATGCTCTTTGCTGTCCTGTGCTTGCTTAATCACAACAGTGAAATTTTCTTTTTTTCTGCAGAAAAAGATGGCAAAGCCTTTCATCCAACATATGAAGAAAAACTCAAACTTGTGGCGCTGCACAAGCAGGTTCTGCTGGGACCTTATAACCCTGACACTTGCCCTGAAGTTGGATTCTTTGATGTGCTGGGGAATGATAGAAGGTAAAAGGGCTGGTGCTCTTCTTGGTCTTAATTCTGCTTTTCCTCTCTGAAGAAAACATCATCCAATTTCCACAATAAGAGAAGTATGTGGGTTGTGTCAGTGTGTGTGTATGGTAGTGGAAAGTTGAGTGGCCTCTTCAAATACATCGTAGAAATCTGAGTCACGGTTCAGTAAAGGAGCTAACAGAAAATTGTTGGTTTTTTTAAACCACATTAGGAAAAGCTGCTGTGCCTACAGTCTGATTTCTCATAGTAGTTTTAAGACTTGGCTAACTGCATTAATGTGCAGGCCCATGTTTTGTCCTAACTCCACACTAGGGTTACAACAAGCCAAGCCTTTTGCTGATGGTAACAGCATTTACCATAGCTTTTGTTAATACCAAGGGTAACTTCTTAAATCAGAAATCTGATGCATTCAAACTCTGAGTAAATTTTGATGAGATCTGGGCAGTCTCAGGCACGTCTCTTGTATTGCTTGCAGTTCAGGCAGCAGTTCTCTTGTTCGTTGTTGCTATTTCTAGTTGTGAAGGCAGTGTGCAACACAGCACTGGCTTCTCAGAGCTCGACCCGGTGTACTGCTTTTGCCCAGAGGGATGTAGCTTTCCTTTAGGAAGAAGCAGGCTGTTGCATTCAGCTGTCTGAAGCACTGTAATTGATGGTTGTTACCATGTTTGTTCATCCAGGAAAATGTATCCTTTTTTTCCACAAGCTTGAGTGGAAGAAGGGTAAAAAATATTTCAGGTTCATTTGTAGCTGGGAAGTTTTTGGATGTAGTTCAGAATGCTAAGTAGGGTCGATGGTACGTATGAGATTTCATATAAGCACTCAGTTATGTCTGAAAGAGTTCTGGTGCAGGCAGAAGAGAGCACCGTACTGTCTTTGGGGAAAAAAGTTGCTAGTTCTCTGAAACTGCATATGATAAAGTTTGGTCCCTGGTCTCCCACCTTTTTTTCTTTGCTGGGTTCTTAGAGTTCACTACTGACTCAAAGAGTTGAGTCTTCTGTTATTTCAGCTGATTTCTCTCTCTCAGGAAGGAATGGGCTGCCCTTGGAAACATGTCAAAGCAAAAAGCTATGACAGAATTTGTTAAGCTCCTGAATAGGTGCTGCCACTTGTTTTCAACATATGTCACTTCCCACAAGATAGAGAAAGAAGAACAAGAAAAGAAAAGGTAATGTTTGAGCCCTTTGGTGTTGAAGTATATTAAATGTATTACTCTTGCCCTGTGGATAGTGTCATAGCTAGCTTAGGTTAAAGTTGCCCTGGGAAGATAAATACTTGAAGCTTAGGTGGCTGTGGTACCATTTAATCTCTTTAAGCCTTTTTATTTTGCCAGTAATGAATGATTGTTTCTGAGGTGAAGACACCCAGAATACAAGGAGTTTTAAAAACTTTGCTGATACTGTCATCTGCTTAAGAAATCCATGCTTCGCAAAATGTCTGCCCTGATATGTCTGTGGACTAAACTTACACAGAATGTGAAATTGTCAGGTGCTTTAAACTCCTCTTCTAGTATGGGTTAGCAAGTTCACAAATGCTATCTTCTACTATCATTTACATATCGTGTGAGTATTAAACTATAGTATCGATGTAATTATTGAACATAATGTTAAAGCTTGGAAGATGTGTTTAAGGTTTCTACTTAAATTTTTTTCTCCTGCTGTCTGCTACAGATAGTATAGTAACAGGTTGGAATGAATATCAAATTGTAATACAGAATTTACACTTGTCATACTGCAGAGTGCAGTAAAAGTAAACAGTAATCTGTTTTGTTCTTGTGTCCAATAAGACAATATTCCAGGACAATTTAGGTGAGAGGAGATTATACCAAACAACAAGCCTTACTGGGCAGGCAAAAGGCAGGTTACAGCATGTTGAAAGTAACTCCTCCTAGGACTGTAGGAATCCTGAAATAGCTTATTGGGTGGATGTTGCAGAAGAGAAGAGGAAGAACGAAGGCGGCGTGAAGAGGAGGAGCGTGAGCGTTTACAAAAAGAAGAAGAAAAACGTAGGCGAGAAGAAGAGGAAAGACTGAGAAGGGAAGAAGAGGAGAGGAGGAGAATAGAGGAGGAACGACTTCGGATGGAACAACAGAAGTGAGTAGCTGAAATAAATAATACTTCAAAGGCAATAATTGCCTTGCACTTGAGGCAATTGTATCTAACTTTCTAAATAGTTATGCTAGAACTGAATACTTGAAGTTCAGAGCACTCAAGTCTGGCAGTGACATTTGCATCCTTAGTTAAGAGGGATACAGTTAGCAGAGAATAATTATCCTAACATGTTATTGTATGCAGCCGTCTCAGATGAAAGTGCCAGAGAGGCTTTGTTTAAAGAGAAGCTCTGGGGGTTTTTGGGTTCAAGGGCTGCACCTCATGAAATCTTGTGTCTCTGGCTTCTGAAATGATTAACGCTGCACTCAGCTGAGCAGACTTAAGCGTCCAACTGGAAGTGCTGTTTGAACCGTGACTTGAAAGTTTCTATCCTTTTGCAGATGATGGAGCCTAGAAAAAGGGTAACTGCAGTTCAGTGGGGTGTTTTGAATGTGTGGCTGAAATTTTCTAACTTGATAGTCTAGCACTACCTCCTTAAAGGTGCTCTCTTTCTAGGAAGTGTAAAGTGTCTGCAGATCTCATTTGTACATGGGCAGTCACTGGATTTTAGAATCTTTTGAAAAGAAGTACAAAATGCATGCTCAAATGCACTTAACCTCTGTTTGTAGCTTGAATTAAGTTGTTTACTTAGAATGCTGTAGTTATTTCATTGTTTCCATCACATCCAAATGCTGAAAACATGGATCTAGCTTTGCATATATAATATTTAAGGGAATAGTAAATTATCAAAGCTGTTCCACATCAGTCAGCAACCATTTTCCATAATAAAAATGTCTTTGCAGGGGATGTCTCTGAAGTAGATCCTGCACTTGCTATGTAGTGGTTTTGAGAAGGGAGCAAATAATTAATCCCCAAGTTTTACTGTTTGTATTTTACACTACTCTGGCTCTCACAGTGTTAAACAGACATCAATGAGCAGAGAATACAACAGAAAAATGTTGCACAGCGCCAAGTAATGGGAAGTGTGATATACCTTGAAGTTAAGAGATTACTTTTTTTTTTATATGAATAGTAGTTGTAACAGGTTACAGAGTTAAAGAATTTAGACAGAAAAGGAATGTAGATACATAAATACAGGCCAAGTATATCTAAAGTCACAGTTTTGCTGAAATAGTAAATCTTGCCCTTTAGGTTACAAACCAGTCTAATACTGGAGCTTTTAGAGGATGATTTTGGGGGAAGCAAGAAGGGTAGGAAACAAAGTATGACTCCTGCATTTGGGTGATACTTCATTCTTCCTCTGAAGCATCAATAGCTGGTCACTGATGGATGTAACGTGAGACAAACAGAACTCTGGATCTAGTTAGTGTTTCACTCTATAGCTCCTGTTAGCCCTCTGGAGAGAGGAGGAAAACTAAGTTTGTGCGTACATAACCCGTGTATTCCTCCTGAAGTTTCAGCAGTTGAGTTTATTAAAGGCACAGATACCCTATCTGGCAGCATTTTTTTCATTCCTGAATTAGTCAGTCATGCTATTCATATGTTTGCATGCTGTCCTGGAAAATTAAGATAGGAATGTGGTGTGTTCTTAGATTTACCTGAAAGCATTGCCGTGCTGTACCACGGCAGGTCTGTTCTTACCAATATTTGTAGAAGGGCTGCTAGAAGGACAGTTTCTGCATGTTTTCTGGAAGAACCAAATCTGGGATTTTTCCATTGATTGAGAAATCTAGTCATGCATTTTTCTAGCACCACCTCTTTATCAGACTACAGATTGAGAATTATGTAAGAGCTCTTTTTTTAACACTCGATGTTTTCAAATATTGGGTAGAAATGTTGCTCCCTTCTTTATATTCTCAGCATATTTTCAGGCGAAATTCACATTTACATTACTTCTGGGCTCTGCTCCATTATGTAGATTTGTTTTAATTGGTTTTCACAGGAATTGAATTAACTGTCTTTGAGGCCACTTAAATCACTTAAGTACAGGGATTTCCCCAATACCCTCAGCTGCTTGTAATCTTCGTACTCTCCTCCCACCAATCTAGGCAACAGATAATGGCAGCACTGAACTCCCAGACTGCCATTCAGTTCCAGCAATACGCAGCCCAGCAGTATCCGGGCAACTACGAACAGCAGCAGATCCTAATTCGGCAGCTCCAGGAACAGCATTATCAACAATACATGCAGCAGTTGTATCAAGTCCAGCTTGCACAGCAACAGGTATGACTGACCAGATGAGAAACTTAAATTTTGTCCCAGGCTGTCTTTGGGAGATGTTAACTTGTCTGCACTTAGCCCCTTGAAAAGCTAATTGCTACAAGTAGAGATAGTGTCCTAGTGACTAATGCTGCTGCAGATTCAAACACCAAAGCCCTCTTATTTAATCTTTTGCAAGTGGTTTTCTGAAGCAGCCATTAAGAAAATTCTAAGCAGCCTTTACTAATTACTTGGATCGATATCATTCTTGGAGACCAAATGTGAAGCGCTCTGCTGCAGCATCTATTGCATCTGTAATTTAATGGGGGTAAGTGCCAGTGCATCTGAGCACGAACAAACGTATTTAAGTGATTCTCCATGTAGGTATCGCACCTGAGGATGCGTGCAGAGCAGCAGGCTTTGGTCTGCCATGTGTTTCCAGCTGAACGTGTATGCAGCACTGTCACATCACTACAGGGTTTGAGATTGCTCCTCCCTGTTGACTTGAGCACCACTGACTTCTCTCTCCTTTTGCATCTATTGTCTGACATCGGTATCTAATGGAGTTGTTTGCCTGCAATAGACTGCTCGTGGTTTGGGTGGGAGGACAGACTTTCATATTTCTGGTAGCAATGGCTAGCAGAGGTACATTACTACTTTGCAGGGGTTTTGTGTCTGGACTTGAAAGGCTGCTTCTCTGTTTAGGGGAATCTTCTATCTTTGGCAAACGTGCAGTATTCGCATCTCAAGCTACTTTAAAGTTCAAGGACGTCCATCTGTAACAGTCTTAAACATATGTAAGCCAGACTTCAGATTCTAGTATGTCTGACCTCTCTGGGCAGGACCTGAATCCTAAATGGCCTGTAACTGCCAGCCTAAGGTCTATTGGCTTTGAGCTAAAGGCTTAACAGGAAATCAGTTACTGAATTTTAAGTCATTTGTATTTTGATGAGGCTGATGCCCTTAGCAAAGAACTGTCCAAGGAAGGAAGCTGCATGAACCCATGTGGAGGAACCCATGTGATCCATGTGAACCTCATGAAGTCCAACAAGGCCAAGTGCAAGGTCCTGCACCTGAGTCAGGGCAGTCCCCAATATCAGTACAGTCTGGGGAATGAATGGATTGAGAGCAGCCTTGCAGAGGTGGACTTGGGTATGCTGATGGATGAAAAATTGGATATGAGCTGGCAATGGGGTCTTGCAGCCCAGAAAGCCAACCTTATCCTGGGCTGCATCACAAGAAGTTTGGCCAGAAGGTTGAGGGAGGTGATTCTCCCCCTCTGCTCAGCTCTCATGAGACCCCACCTGGAGTACTGCATCCAGCTCTGGGGCCCTCAGTACAGGAAAGACATGGACCTGTTGGAGTGGGTACAGAGGAGGGCCACAAAGATGATCAGAGGGCTGGAGCACCTCTCCTGTGAAGAGAGGCTGTGTGTCTTCACAGTTATTCATCCTGGAGAAGAGAAGGCTTGGGGGGAGACCTTATTGTAGCCTTTCAATATATAAAGGGGGCTTATAAGAAAGATGAAGACAGACCTTTTTACCAGGGCCCGTAGTGACAAGAGTCAAAGGTTTTAATCTCAAAGAGTGTAGTTTTAGATTGGACATACGGAAGATTTTTTTTTTTTTTTTTTTTTACAATGAGGGTGGTCAGACACTGGATTGAGTCAAGTTGCCCAGAGAAGTTGTGGATGCCCCATCACTGGAAGTATTGATGGTCAGGTTTGATGGAGTTTTGAGTGGCCTGATCTAGTGAAAGATGTCCCTGCCCACGGCAGGCAGGTTGGACTAGATGATCTTCAAATGTCCCTTCCAAGGCAAATCATGATTTGATGGAGTTGAGGTGATATAGGAAAGTCAGAGGCTTCCTGCCCTGTTCTAGTTACTCTTGAAGCTTAATGGCACCTTGTTACCAATGCTTTGGTGTCACACTGGTAAGCAAAAGCTATAGCCTCATTAGTCGTGTCCTCAGTGCCTTCTGTAATTGATACTACTCCCTTGAGACTGAGGTGTCAGAGATGCTGCTGCCAATTTTCTTCAGTGCTATCAGCACTGCTCCTTTCAATCATGGCTGGCTGCTTTCTGTGTACGGAAGACGACTAATGCCCTCCGAGACCTGGGGCAAAACAGCCTTTTGTTTATAGTGTTTTTACAAAATAATAAGTCTGCCAGGCAATGAAGCTTATCTTTCAAATCTCTACTTGGACAAGTCTTGTGGAGGAAAGGATGAAAAAGAAGCATGTAAAACAGAGCTAAAATTACCTAATTCTACTTCAGACTTTCCTGGAGACTCAGGTAGCCTCTGTAAGACTTGTGAGGAATACTTTCCTTTCAGATGCCTGTAATTCAGCTGCCTTGGGATCTCTTAGTGCAGTTAAAAAGTGCTATTCTGTCGTGGTTGCTTACAGACCAGCTTGTGATACAGCAGTTAATTTTGGAAAGGCTGTATGCAATAGCTTTCTAGAAAAGTTCTCACCACTTTACATTGTCTCAGTGCATAGAACTGCTGTAATAGAAAGTGGATCTACTGTACAATTGCTCACATTTGAAAGCTAACTAATGTTTTACTATATTGTCTTCATACTTCAGGATACCTATATTCCATTCATTCATCAAAATCATGTGTTTATTAGGTTATTCTTTAAAGAACGGTACTGTCAATTATACCTTTTCCCTGTCCAGCAAAAAAGCCTATGTAATCCCTGTACTGATAACTAGGAGCAGGGGAATAAGCCTTGAAGCTAAACGGGTAATGCATCATATTTAAAAACCAAAAGGATGGTTGTTACCTTGTATAATCTTGTTTTCGGTGTATTTAATCCTTTGCATAGGGACAGCATGAGAAATTCTGTCTGAGGAGTTTCAGTGTACATAAGTCATATTCTAAAAGCAGCACCTCTGAGCTTTAATAACTCTTCTCCCAGACCACTCGCTGTCCCTGTGGCTCTTACGCTTCCTGCTTTCATATTAAATAACTGCCTTTGTCAGGCATCGTGGATTTGATAGAGAACCCTGTTGAGCAAGGTAACTCACAAATTGGCAGGTACTTAATAGACCTTAAATACTTCCAGCTCTTTTTAGACCTGGATGAGCTCAGGCCAGAGCCCTTTCAGCTCACTGGTAAAAACCAGCAAACAAGTCATCGCTTTCAATTTTGAAAGAAATGTTATAGGAGTTACTGACATGCAGAACTTCTGTAGTTAAGTGCAAAAGTTTTTAATGTGCATGTGCCCTAGTTAACTTGAAAGTTGACTCTTTTTGTCCAGATTAGATCCATCAGCGTAGAACAAACTGACTTCACTTTCCCTCATACTAAGTACATGTAATTCTTACTGGTTAACGTGTGCTGCCTCTGGTCTTTTGTGTCAAGCCTCCTCGTAGGATGGAGGGTGACACTGTTTTTTTTTTTCATGTGTCTTTATGTGTTTATATAGAGACTCTTGGAAGGTTTTGGTTTTACTCAATTTTTGTCGTTTTAGGCAGCCTTACAAAAACAGCAGGAGGTAGCTGTGGCAGCAACAGGAACGCCTCTGACTACTGCCTCAAAGGTGAATGCACCTGCCCCAGGGGACACCCCATCAATTAATGGGCAGGCCAGTGCACATGCAGACAGCCCTGAAAAAGAGCTGGATCCTGAGGCTCTGGAAGAAGCACTGGAGAATGGACCAAAAGGTAGGACTAGTTAGATTCCTTAATTAAAAATAAGTGGTGAAAACCTTTCTTAGGATTCAAATGCCTTAAGTATGGTTACTATGGCTCTTTGCTTGGCTCCACTGGGCTGTGCAAGAGCTAGGTTTGATTCCCGGGTCCAGTTTCTCTCAAGGTAAAACAATATTGCAGTGGCAAAAATCGGCTTTGAGGAGGAGGGAAGTAGGAAGCAGCAAAAGTAGGCAAAGTGGATGGGATCCAGAACCTCCTTTCACTCTCGATTTGAAGGAAAGAAACATAAAAGTTCTAGGAGAAAGCTGTTCTGTGCAGAAATACATTCACTCTTCTTTGAACTCAGGTCAAAACTGAGTGATTTAGCCTTGCAGATTAAAATAAAGCCAAATCCTTCTTACTCTCTGAATCATGCCCTTCCTATGGCTTAGCCCTGTCCTGTGTGCGGCCTGGACTATTGTCTCCTCATATTTCCCATCTTTCTCAGACAGCTTCTAGGAAGCTGTGGAAGTGTATCAGGAAAAGTAGCCTCCCAGCAGCTCTCTCATCACTGGCGGTTTTGGGTGCTACCTCTATACTTTCATCCACAATCAGTAGTCCTCAAAAGACTTGCTTGGATCCCAGTACGGAACCAACATTAATACAGTCCCTGTCTGCGTAATGAGGTGCTTAGTTATTTTAGTCAATGTTTGATAATTTCTAGACAAATCCACAACCTCTGGTTCTGTCACATTAAAGCTCCTTTCAGTGGAGGGCTCTGTGCAGCGTAACCCTGTCGCCTGTAGCAGTATATCTGTCTTCTGAGTCTTTTCTGTGTAGCACTGTTGGTTTAAATGTGGCAGATGGGTAAACTGCTAGGATTTAAGTGTGCAGTGTTCTATCTAAACTCGCACTGCATTTCATGCAAGTTTCAACTGTGAGAAGATTTTTCTTCAGCAAAAATAATAAAAAAAATTACTTGGAAGCAACTCTGATGCTTGTGGTCCTCAAGTGCCCTTAAGGCACAGTTAAGTATTCGGCGTAAATAACTGAAAAAAAGCTTAACTGGGGTATTTCCTTCCCTCTCTCCAGATTCTGTTCCAGTGATAGCTGCCCCATCAATGTGGACACGGCCCCAGATAAAAGACTTCAAGGAAAAAATCCGGCAGGATGCAGACTCTGTGATCACAGTGGGCCGAGGAGAAGTGGTTACAGTTAGAGTACCAACTCATGAAGAGGGGTCTTACCTCTTTTGGGAGTTTGCTACAGACAATTATGACATTGGTTTTGGGGTGTATTTTGAATGGACAGACTCCCCTAATACTGCAGTCAGTGTGCATGTCAGCGAATCCAGTGATGATGAGGATGAAGAAGAAGGTAAGCATGCTTATTTATGTAAACCAGTCTTGTCAGTCCTGCAGAGCTTGCCATGGGGAAAAACCCAACCGATTGTCTTGTGTAATCTCCTAGTTCCCCCTGCTTCCATCTAGCTGGAATCTTGTCTTCAATTTTGAAGACGAAGTGCAATTCTGAAAGTAACTTCAGTCACCTCATTTGGTCACAGATAGGTTAAAGCAGTTGAGGGTGAGAAAATCCTTTTCCTGAGTTTTACTTACTCCTTAGTGTGCCCTCTAGTCCAGTTCAGCAAGCTAGACTGAAACCCGTGCCATCATAGAGCACAGTGGATCTGCACACTGAAAACATTAAGAAAAATCCTGCCCTGCTCTTCATGAACCTTTTCTAGGGGGGAAGTTTCCTTGAGACTTCAACAAAACAGCTTAAAAGAGCAATTCCTGATAGTGGCCAGGACACAGGTCACAGCCTTTACCTACAAGGTAGTATTAGCATACCATCAGAAAAAAATGTTTTGAAATGAGGATGTGATTTTCTTAGAAGGAACTGCTCTGACATAGGAAGCAGTGGCCTTCTGGATATTACTGCTAAGTAATCGGTACGTATGTCAGTTAATGTGGGGTAATATCTTAATGGAAACTAGAGCTTGGCATCTCTATGAATTGACCCAGCTGTGCTGGGCAGATAGGTGTGGTGGGTTTTAATATTGAACTGTAAAATTAATGATAAAGTGAGCATGCTTATTGTTCCTCCTGCTTTTGAATGCTTTAGCTACAGCCTTGGCGTGGACCCCTTCAACTCATCCGATTCCTAAGCTGACAGAGAGTGCCTTGTCCGCTACAGATCAGTCTGACTTTCTGTTGTAAACCATCCACCCATGTTAACTGATGCTTTTTTTTTCCTTGCAGAAAATACTAGCAGTGAAGAAAAAGCCAAAAAGAATGCCAACAAGCCTCAGCTAGATGAAATAGTGCCTGTGTACAGACGAGACTGTCACGAAGAAGTGTATGCTGGCAGCCACCAGTACCCAGGGAGAGGAGTTTATCTCCTGAAATTTGACAACTCCTACTCTCTGTGGAGGTCAAAAACAGTTTACTACAGAGTTTATTATACTAGATAAAGGTGTGGCTGTGTCTGAGGCTGGGCTGTGCAGAAGATGTCATTTTATTTGGAATTTTCTTCAAGCATAATGGATCCTTTTGAGTCTGTGTTTTATCCTGTCTGTATCTGTATGGTTTGTGTGAACTTTAACAAGTAGACACTGGGATCTTCCTGCTCCATGACACTAATGCATATTGCATTGGGCTTAACACAGGATCTCCCTAGCCCTTTTGGGTATTGGAGTTAACCAATGGAAGTCATTGGCTCCAGTGCTAAGGTCACATCAGTTGCATTTGTTAAAGCCTCATGAAAAAGGGGGAGGGAGTTGCTGGGTCACTGGCCGGGTGATCTGATGTTTCCAGGTCTGGATGCTTTGAATAACTTGTTAACAGTTAATTTAAAGGTCCCATCAATAACTGATAGATTTGGATGCAGTTTGCTGTGTAGCAAGTTTCTCTTAACTGTAATTGAATGTCAGACTTTTACACCATTAAAACTTGAAACTTTAAGTTGATGCAGTTTAGAAACAAGTTGTCTCGCTTCTGTCCTCATCGAAGAAACATTCAGTTCCTTAAACCAGGGTAGTGACTAAGAAAAGGATGAACAGCATGCTAACAGTACAGCAAATAACCTCTTCTGAAGATGTAAACTGAATGACAACTAGAAGTATGTGTAACAAGAAGAACCTTAATCTCTCTGCCCTGCTGCTAAGCCTACAATAAAAAAGGTCATTTTTTTGAGGTTTTGAACCAGGGCACAAACTATTTCTAAGTTTGGTGGGTTTTTAAAGGGGTAGACTTTAAAAAAAAAAATTGTACAAACCTGAAACCAGTTTTCTGCACAATGTTCTGGTTTGTCTGTTTTTGTAAAACCTGAATAAGCACGTTGTGCATTTGAAGAACAGTAAGTCACTTTGATAAAGTATAGGAGTTTAATGTTGCACTAATTATGGAAATCGCTGCCAGTCCATTCTAGTCTGAACTGGTGATACTTGGTGCAAACTTTCTGCTTTAATCTGTAACTGTCCGCAGAAAGGCAGAGTGCACGTACAAATACTTAATAATGTAGCTTTAATCTCAATTTCGTATGGTTTGGTTGGGGCATTTTCATATTTTGTGTAGCGGAAGAAGTGCAGGTGGCTACTTGACTTGAGGCCACAGTAAGAATCCGCTCTCCTTGGAGCCCTGCGCCCCAGGGGGGAGGTGTTGCAGCGGCGACTTGTGTAAGTGCTCTCTGCATGGGTAATGCACTTTGTTACTGAACGAAAACGGTTACTTTTGGGTCTGTCAGATCAGTCCTTGCAGTAAGACTTCCATTGATTAGCTGCAGCATGTACAGTTCCCTGGCAAATGATGTTGGGTTTGCGGGATTTGTTTGAATAATCAGTTTGTACATACATGATACTTTTATTTTTCTCATACCAACCATGGAGATACTTCTCCTAGCGTGCTTAACTTGTCATCTTGCGTTTTGGTTCAGCAACACCATACCAGCTTATAGCTAGTTAGTGCTGCTTTATCCAAAAACACTGTACAATGTTCTGCTCTTGTGTACATACAGTATATAAACCATGACTTTAGAAAGTACCTTGCTTTTAAAGAAAACTGTATTTAATGTAAAAAAAAAAAAAACCACAAAACTTTTAAAAAGGCAGGCACTAATATATTTCTTCTGGTCTTCAGTTTATTTTTTTTTGTCCATACAAAAATGTTACGACTTTTTCCTCTAAGAATATCTGTTCTTGGGAGTGGTGTTTGTCGCTTTAAATGGCAGCACTTACTGTCATGTGTTGGATGTTAGAACTTTTACGTTTTCAAACTTTTTTTTTATTGCCTCCGGCTGTTGATTAGTACAGTACAAGTGCGATTTCAAGATACCTTGAGATAGTATTTAATCCTAATTAAAATACATTTATCTGTAATGCTGTTGCCTTTTTATTAATTTGGAAACCTTGGCATTGCTGTGTATGGCTATTCAGCTAAGATAAGCTTGTCATCTTCCCCCTGGTTTTTAAAAATTCAGTACCATGCTAACACTGTGGGTTTAGCAGCCAAATCACTTGGGCCAAAGGCTCTGTCTGGGAGGTGTTGCTAGCTCACTGGATGAGGCCACTATTGATACTGGAAGAGCCCGGCTTGAACAGCATAATCGTTTTGGGTTTTGATAGTGATCTTCTGTAGCAGGAAGGATTGGATGTGGGCAGCCAAAACTTTACGAGCCATTCTCCTGCCTAGAGGAAAGGTGCCCGCCTTTGCTCTGAGGCTTAGTGAACCCAGCCCCAAGGGGCAGCAGGGGTGGCTTGCCTTGTCCTGAAAAGCCCTTGGCCGAAAGCTCGAGAGACAGGCAGGGCTGGGCACGGTTCAGACTGAACAAGAAGAAAAGCATGAACCTCGATGCAAAAAGGCTAGTTATGCAGAGGTTTCTGTTGGCCAAAATCACCCTTTGCTGATTACCCGCTATTAGCAAGTAGCTTATCCTGGAGCTGAGGCCAGAAGTGGGTTTTGCACTAGTTTGGTCCATGTTCCAGGTCCCCTTGGCCCCATCTGCCCCCATAGACAGTGGCCTCCAGCTGGTGCTTCCAGCTCTCACCTGGGGAGCAGAAGGCTCTTCAGTGAGAACAAAACAAGTGCTGCACTGTTAGAAGCAAGATGCCGAGAAGTTCAATGTACCATGTAGTCTGGGCATGCTAGAAACTAGTTTCACATGAAATGTGCAAGTGCATTGAGAACCAGAGTAATTACGGCAGCAAGCCTACCCCAACTGGACCTATTTTACCTGTCTCACGCATGTCTAAATTCCCCTTTCTCCAATTAAAAGCGGAGCACTGTACTCCTCACGGCTGACTTAAGGCAGCTCTCTTCCACAAGAGAGTTATTGTAAACACTTGCTGAAATGAACTGAGTCACTGGCAATAAATCCAGGTGATGCAACGTAAACAGGCTGGCAAAGCTCAGTTCCAAATATACCGGTCCTTTGAGAAAAGCTGAATAATCGGAGGGACAAACCTGTCTTAGACATGACGTTGTTTTCAGAAGCACCGTCAACATGGGTGTCGCTTGTGCAGCCTCTTCTTCGAGGCGGTTGCGGGGGAGATACCAAGGCGAGGTCTTCCCTGACTCTGCTCTGCCAGGAGGATAAGCAGTACAATTGAAACAACTTGCTAATTAAGCCGCCAGGCTGCCCTATGATATTATCCTTGCCTGTCCTCTTTCCTGTCCTTCCTTGCCCCTTGGCTTTTAGCACTTTCTGCCTTGTACTCCGCTTTGTAAGTCGCAGGTTAAAACGCCGTGTGATTTAGAGCAGCTGGATGCAACCTTTGAGGTAACTGTAATGGGCAGGGTCATAAAATCAGCAGTCTGCTGTCAGGGGAGGTCTAAGCGGTGGTTTAGCCATTTAACCTCCTCCTGTTTATGCCATTGCTCTAGAAATTGTGAAGGGGCTGCATGGACCTGTTGAAGTACAAAGAAGCAACGTAGCCATCCTTCACCCAAGGGGCAGCTGTTTCCCCAGGTTGATTAACAGCTCAGGGCAGTAGTTAGCCTTATTAATCTAAAATAGCAATGTGAAGGCTGCTTTCTGACAGATCAATGTTAATGCTCTTTCTAGCACCAGGTCCTACAATCCCTGTCCTCTTCTCTCCCTCCCCTGGTGAAAAGACTGCAAGGGGAAGCTGGAAGAAGCCAGCTCGAGCCCTCTGAGCTGTCTCAGCCTGTTGGACGCCTCTTCCTGGCCTCTGGGTTCAACTCCTGTAGCTCCTGCTCTTCCTCTGCCATGTTTGGCTGCCACTTCTCCAAGCTTTGGGGACTGGGCCAGCACCTTCCATCCCTGTGGTGCTGCTCAAAGGCACCAGCTAGAGCAAGAGCCCTAAAATACGTGTACACCCAGGATTTGTGGAAATTACAGTTTCCTTTTTGCAAGCTGTTACTTCCTAGCTTTTTCTGCTCTGATCTCCCCTCCCTGCATTCCACCTCCCTGCAAAAACACAGCTCAAATGAATAAGCCCCCAGCTCCTGCTGTGAGTTCATTTGCAGACCAAGCTCAGGTGCAAGTGCTTCCAGCTTCCAGTGCCAGCCTGTTCTGTGCAACGTGGGGAAGCAGCGCACAAACGGGGACGCTTTTGGGGCTGGGTCTCCGCTTCGCCACGTGCTGGTGGTAAGAGACTTGTCGTAGAGATGCGCCGGTCCCTGCGGTGACGTCCGTCCCATGCTCTGCGACAGCAGCTTGCTTGCCTTGGGCCCAGGTTTGATAGGGCAGGTCACAAACGTGGGCTACGTGATTTTTAGATCTGTGGCTTAAAAAAATAAAACTCCTAACCTCACACCGCAGCTACATCCAGCACCGGGTGCTGCGCTGGAAGATTAACCAAAGCATGGGAGGGTATCCCAAATCCTTCCCCAAATGCCGCTCGTCTGCCAGACCTGCCGCTTGCACATCAAAGGTGTTTCAGAGGTGTGGGTTGTGGTGGCACAGTGGTTTAAAGAAGCATATGAAAGCTTTTGGATTAGTATTGATACAGACATTGCTGTGCAATAAAGCTGTCGCATATGCAAAGTTGTTGTTTGGTATCCTAAAAATAAGAAAATTGTAAGGAATGAGGAAAAAGGAGGTGACAGGTGTTCTCTGTGAGAAGTTCTGCTCCTGGCCTTCACCGTTTTCACTTTGTACCATCTTCATCATATGGAGTCACAATGAAGCTGGTGAGAGACCTGCTGCTTTTAATCAGGGGGACTCAACGTTGGCAGGCCAGATTTGGGGAATTAACCCCTTATTTCAGCCTACGCTTGAGTTTAGTGTTTTCTTCGGTGTTGGACTTCAGGTGTTGTACCCCCCCTTTCGTTTTAAGGGAGCGTCTGCTCAGCGATGGTCACTGTTCTCACCCAACCTGGTGCCTGGTCTCTGCTGGGGCCCAGGAGGAGGTTTGGTGTTACCCTCGCAGCATGTTGGAGCAAAAATACCCCTCGGCTGTGCTCCCCTGATGGAGTAGCTGGTCTGGATGAAAAAAAGCCCATTCCCTTGGCCTGGCCAGTTCACTCTTCCCCTTCCCCGGGTCCACATGAGCTCCAGTGCCACCCCGCCAGGCTGGCTTGTGGCTCCTGGTGGACAACAGGATCACCAGCAATGTGCCCTTGTGCCAAGAAGGCCAATGGCATCCTGGGGTGCACCAGGAAGAGTGTGGCCAGCAGGTCGAGGGAGGTCATCCTCCCCCTCTGCTCTGCGCTGGTGAGGCTGCATCTGGAGTGCTGTGTCCAGTTCTGGGCTCCCCGGTTCAAGAAGGACAGGGAACTGCTGGAGAGGGGACAGCAAAGGGCTACCAAGATGATGAGGGGACTGGAACGTCTCTCTTATGAAGAAAGGATGAGGGATTTGGGTCTTTTTAGTCTGGAAAAAAGACAAGTGAGGGGTGATCTTATCAATATTTATAAACACTTAAAGGGTGGGTGTCAGGAGGATGGGGCCAGGCTCTTTCCAGTGGTGCCCAGAGACAGGACAAGAGGTAACGGGCACAAACTTGAACATAGGAAGTTCCACCTAAACATGAGGAGGAACTTCTTTACCCTGAGGGTGGCAGAGCACTGGAACAGGCTGCCCAGAGAGATGGTGGAGTCTCCAACTCTGGAGACATTCAAAACCCACCTGGACGTGTTCCTGTGCAACCTGCTCTAGGTGGGACTAGATGATCTCCAGAGGTCCCTTCCAACCCCTACCGTTCTGGGATTCTGTGATTCCTCTCCTGCCACGGCTGCATGCCCATCATAGCAGGGGTGCGCTGGGGAAGCCTGACTGGCGTTGCTGGTGTCTCGTCCGCCTGGGGAAGCTCAAATGTGGGCTCTTCCCCAGCACTCTTGGTGAACTGTGGGCAGGAGGGCTGCGCTGCTCCCCCGGTGAAGCAAACGCTCAGGTCTCTGCCACCGTTTCGTTACTAAAACACCTGTAGAGCCATTAAGCTCCAGCACAGGACGTGGGGGAGGGAGTTTAGGGCATGTGGAAACAGGCTCTGCAGCACGGACTGAGGGGCAGCTCTGCCTCACAGCCGTGGGGAGCGCAGTGAAGCCCTCCTCTGCCCCAGGGCTGGGCATGGGCCCTGTTTGGCTAATCTGGCTTAGCCGTGGCCTTCAAACCCTTCCTGCACCCCCACGAGCAGTCAGCCATGACCTAGGCTCACTTTCTAGTGATAGATCTGGATAGACCTCATGCGCTGCCTTGCTAGGGAAAAGTAACTCCCCAAATTACCACAAACTAAAATTAGCACAAACTCTGGTATGGATTTGATGCATATTGCAGCATCCCGCTGAGAAAAGCCCCTGCTCACACCCCCGTCCCCTGAGCCCCTTGGGTGCCCAGAGCCGAAGGGCGGCTCCACGCCGGGGAAGAAAAAGGGGTCTCCAAGCTGATATAAGCCATGGAAGGTCTTTCTGCCCTCTGCAGCGCAGCCAGAATTTGCGTCGGGGGGTTTCAACAGTCACTGACTGACTCAGGTCCGATTTCTCAGGCTCTTACCTTCAACACGTGCTGTAAAACACCAGAAGGCTGTTTGCAGCCTGCATCGGGACAGCCAAACGAGACTGCAGAGCGAGCGCAGAGCAACGAGCAGAGCTTTGTGGGATGCTTGTAAAATTTGGGTCTGGTTTGCGGAGAAGAGTGGTTTTTCCCATCTGAAAAAAAAAAAAAAAGTCCTTAAGCCTTGGCTTGCCTTATGGACTCGGGGAAGCGGCTTCAGCACAGACTCGGTGATGGGACAAACAAGGCGGGAAGTGTTTTCACGCAGGTTTCAGCCGTGTCCATTACCAAGCCCGTACTCGGGTCTGGGCTTCACCCTGGCACAGCAGAGCACCGGGAGCATCTCCAGCACCCCGGCACGTCCCCGGCACAGAAACCACCCCCTGCCCCAGCCAGCTACACCCCACAAGTGCCCCGCGCTTTGTCCCAGTGCATCCCTCAGCAGGGGGGGTGGAGACCCTCGAGCCTGCACCGGGGTAACACCGAGGAAAAGCACCATCCTGCTGCCGGTCGGAGATAAAGCTGCACCAAGTAAATCCGCACAGGTTGCTCAACCTGGCTGGGTTATTTTCCCCTTGATGAGTAACGCTGTTTTCCTAGAGCCTCGCAACAATATTTTTCCTTGGCAAAGGCTCTCTCCGGGATGCTTGTGCCAAAACTCATTTTTACAGGTAGCCTTTTGTAGCCAGCCCGCCGGTGCTGGGTAAACAGAGGGCTGGGGGGGGGGCAAGCTCCCCCTCCCAGCAGACGGGACCCCACAAAGAGCCGCTTTCTGCTCCCCACCCTGAAACCAGCCAGCCCGCCGGGAGGTGTGCCGGGTTTCCCTCCCCAACTTCGCTGGTCCTGCTTGCCACGAAGCAAATGAAAACTTTAGGAGAGCAGGGAGCCACTGGCACACCCAGCCTGGCCAGGGCTGGCTGGGTGGATGCCGGCCCAGCAAGACACAGCCGCGCCGGAGCAGCCTGCTCCGGCCCCAGCTGTAGGAGGAACCCCTTCCCCAGAGCCAAGAGAAGGGAAAAGACCAAAAACAGTGGAAAAAAACAGAAATAGGGAAGGCTCTGGCTGTTGGTTTACTGGATTTCTGTGCTTTTGCGGGATAGTGTGTAACTCAGAGCTGGGGTTGGGCTGCAGGAGAGATGGGGCTTGTTCTCACCATGGGGCACGGTCCAGAGGCAAAGGGACAAAGCCCGATGATGCCACCTCCCTCCCCAAGCCCACGTGCCCCCAGGGCTCTCCGAGAGCCCCACCACTGCCATCCTAGCTCAGACTCAACCAGCAACCATGGTCTTGGGGACCATGTCACACAGTTGAGTGTCCCACCTGGCACCGCAGGCTCGGGCAACTGGAGCCAGAGCCCAACATGCCCCAGCAAAGTGGGCATGGGCACTGATGCTTTTTTATGCCAGTAAAAAGGGAGAGGGGGGGGAAGAAAAAGCAGGGGGCAAAGCCATACTGGGGCTGCAGAGCCTCTGTCGTGCCCAGGCACAGTGACAGTGGCAGCCCCCACCTCTGCTGTGTCCCCGACCAGAGTCATTTGGCGAGCTGGGTTTGGCCCAGCGGCACTGCTGGCACATCATGCCAGTGAGAAACCCCCAGCTCCAGGGGGAAATTCGCATCCACTCAAATACCAGCCTTGTACAGGGAACGGCTGGGATCGTACCATTAGATGGGGCTATAGTTAAAGAATTAGGGTCTGTAAATTATATTTCCAGCTCGGGATGGGAGTTGTCCAGGGGCAGCAGGTAAGTATCGGCCATCCCTGGCCCCGTCTCCCCGTCTGTTGCGGGGCGGGCGAAAGCCTGTGGGATGTGGAGGGCTGGCAGGAGGGATGAGAGTCCCACAGAGCCCGTGGGAAGCTGCAGGCGGGAGAAGTTACCAAACTGCCTGTCTCCACTCCTAAAGTTGCAAAGTTTAGCCATCCTAATTCCCCTTTAATCCCCCCTCTTTTTCCCTGGTGCAGTACAGAGAGCACAGAAATGGGACAGACCCCTGGCAAAGGCAGATGCCTGGTGCTCAGCCTCCCGCAGGCTGTTTTTGGCTTAAAGAAAGACTCAACCTCACCAATTTCTGACCAAATCCGGATAACCATCAAAGCTGCAGGTACTGGCTAAATGCTTAGAAAAAAAAAAAAAAAACAATAATCCAACTGAAGACTTAGAAGCTCTAAAATAATACCAAGACTAGCGACCCCCCCCTCCTCCCCCCACCGGAGGCATCAGCATCTCCATGGCGCCGATGAAGGGGATGAGACACAGAACAGAGTTTGCCCAGGGTTCACTGAGCCACAGTGAGACCCCTTTGCCGAGAGACCGCCCTGTTTCTGTTCGCATACAAGCTCCTGTGACTTCACGGTGCACGAAGCCACGCCAGAGGCCGAGGAGCTGGGCTGGGCCTTTCCCCAGCAGCATCTCTGCTACGGCAGTCTGGTAGCTACTGGATTATAAAACATAAAACCAAAATGCTCTGTGCCATCAGGCTGCCAAACACATAGAATCATAGATATCATGGAATGGTTTGGGTTGGAAGGGATCTTTAAAGATCATCTAGTTCCACCCCCCTGCCCTGGGCAGGGACACCTCCCACCAGACCAGGTTCCTCAAAGCCCCATCCAGCCTGGCCTTGAACACTTCCAGGGATGGGGCATCCACAGCTTCTCTGGGCAACCAGTGCCTCACCACCCTCACAGCAAAAAATTTCTTCCAAATATCCAGTCTAAATCTCCCCTCCTTCAGTTTAAAACCGTTACCCCTCGTCTCATCATTACACCCCCTGATAAAGATTCTCTCCCCATCTCTCCTGTAGGCCCCCTTTAGGCACTGGAAGGCCGCTGTAAGGTCTCCCCAGAGCTTTCTCTTCTCCAGGCTGAACAACCTCAACTCTCTCAGCCTGTCCTCACAGCAGAGGGGCTCCAGCCCTCGGATCATCTTCCTGGCCCTCCTCTGGGCCTGTTCCAACAGGTCCATGTCCTTCTTGTGCTGAGGACTCCAGAGCTGGACACAGTACTCCAGGTGGTGTCTCATCCCTCTTGATACTCCTTACTGTCCATAAATATTTTATTTTATTCCTAAGAAAGCAGGTTCCCTGTGAGTTGTAATATTTTGCCCACAAGCAAGCGGTCAGGTCACCCCGATGGACGGCACCGAGACCACAGCTTGGTGCCCGCTCCCAGCTTTGTGGGACAGGACTGGTTTACTTGCCCATCTTTTCCCGGCCAAAAGCTACATTCGCCTGATCGTTGTCAAGGCAAGCACAGCCACCCCCCTCCTCCCTGCACAGACATGTGCTGTGTGGCATAAATCCACGTTCTACCACCCCAAATGACTGCCTAACAAGCAATTTAGCTCCAGCCCTTTCCCACTTTGAGGATACAGGTGCCCAGGAATTAGCTGCTGGCTTTCTGCTCCCGTGGTGTCTTCTTCTGGGCAAAAGAAAAATAAATCCCTTTCTTTCATTAAAATTGACAAGGGAAGGCCATAGATTTCAGATATATTTGTCCCACCCCATTCCACCTCATCCCACCCCATCCATAAGCTGCTGTTGAGGCAATAGAGGCACATGGCCAGCGCAATGCCCAGGGCACAGGGCACAGGCTTGGAAGAGGGGGTGCATCTGCAGGAGGAAAACTAAGTTCCTCCCTTTCCTTAAGCAACAAGAAAGACATTTTCTTTAAAGGCCGCCTTACCAGCAGGGGAACTTGCTCTTACTCTGCTTAAGTGACTATTGAACAATCTCGGGAAGCTGCTGCCCTCCCACCTCGTGGAAGCAAACCTGACGTTTCCCAAGGAATTTTGCACTTAAAAAAAATAATGCTAAAAAAAAATATCCCGTCCCTAAAACCATATTGCGGAGGCTGAACCTTCATTTCTTTTTACAGCAGCAGGAATAAAACTGGGAGCAGCCTCAGCTCCAGTTGGTGGGGGGGGGAAGAGGGGCCCTCCCAGGGCTGCGGGGTGAGCATCGTCCCTTGGGGGGCACAGGGGACATGTAGAGATGCCCAGGATGCATGAGTCAACAGCCCCAGAAGTGCCCAGCAGTTTTAAAGGTTCGAGACACCGAGGGATCCCAGTTTTCCAGGCTTTTTATTTTTTTGGCTCACAAAGGCATAGAGCTCGTCATGCAAATCAGGCCGAGCTGGGCAGACTGCTGCCAAAAACGGGTCACGGTGGGAAAACATTGGCCACGGCCTTTTCTTTGTGGCTCCAGGCTACCGCCACACGGACCCGGGCACCTGGGGCTGTTTCTAGAGCACCGGCTAGTCCAGAAAGTTTTTTTGTTTTGTTTTGTTTTTTTATAAATGACCTTTTCATTCCAAACAAAGGAAACCAGAGGAAAAGGCAGAATGCTGTCAGAAGCGGACAGGAATCTGGCAGCACGCCGCCTCCTGTGATTTGTGGGAATAAAGCCATTTAGCCACGGAGAAGAAGGAGTCAGGCCCTCAGCCTGCACCCAAACCCACCCTGCACGCCCCCCGCCACCTGAAGGGGGGGACATTTTGCAGAGCAAGGGCCACCCTGGTCTCCGGGAAGGATGGCGCAGCCTGGCAAAAAGCCACCGTGCTTCACCAGGGATGGCCACAGCAGCGCCCGGGCACAACCGAGCGCACGGGGCTGACACCAGCTATTAAAAAAACCAGCCCTTTCCACTTCTGTAAAGTATAAATGAGCAGACAACGGACCAAAACAAGGAGCACGGGGCCGTCCCAGCCTGCAGCGCACGCGCGTTGCGGGGAAGGCGAGCAGGAAAAGAAATAGGAAGCGGAGACAAAGAATTTCCGCAACATCCCCCAAAAGCGCTTCCCGCATGTGGGGAGCCAGGAAACACTTATGGGAGAGATGCCCAGCCCAGGGCTGAGCAGGGCCGGGGCCCCAAACAGCCTTCAGGGAAATAAATTAAACCCTGGGGAAATAGGTGGAAACTCACAGCCCACATCCACAGCAAAAATCCCACCTGACGTGTCAAGGGCCCCGGATACGGGGATGACAAACACATACGTGCTACATCTGAGACAACAGGTTGGACCAAGCTCTCCAGGACCCGTATATACATCCCACGCTCAGCAGCAAAACTCCTCCCAGCAGCCGGGTGAGGAGTCAGCCACCAGCAACCCTCCACCACCACCACCACTGTCCCCTCTGAGCCCACGGGGACCCTCGTTTCAACACCCCACCTTTGCTCCAAGGGGAACACAGAGAGGCAGGTTACTTGAGGGTTGAGAAATGCCATCCATGGATAAATAACTTGGTCCCACCGCGAGGGGCAAGAAAGGCTGGAGCCCCAGGAGATGCTTTTTAATTGCTTGAGGCAAGCCGGGAGGAGCTGGTGGCCACCCAGTGTGGTTCCCCGCATCCAACAGCACCAGGTGACATTTCGCATGCCCCAAAAGCACTGCACAGGTTTTGGGCCAACCGTAGGTAGTGTTTTTCCTGCCTCCGTAGGGATTTTTGGATTTACCCATGCTGTTAGGAAGCAGCGCTGCCTGGCTAACGAGCCCTGCTGCAGGGGGAAGGGCCTGGCATTGCAAATATTTGACCCTTACATATGGAAAAGCTGTGCTGTCAGAGCATCTTTTCGAAAGCCTCTGTTTAGTTCATGCAACTATGAAAAATTGTGACTGTTTGGTTTTTGTTGTTTTTTTTCCTTATATTAAATTTAATACTAAATTTAATACTGTGCCCAGTTCTGGGCTCCCCGGTTCAAGAAGGACAGGGAACTGCTGGAGAGGGGACAGCAAAGGGCTACCAAGATGATGAGGGGACTGGAACGTCTCTCTTATGAAGAAAGGATGAGGGATTTGGGTCTTTTTAGTCTGGAAAAAAGACAAGTGAGGGGTGATCTTATCAATATTTATAAACACTTAAAGGGTGGGTGTCAGGAGGATGGGGCCAGGCTCTTTCCAGTGGTGCCCAGAGACAGGACAAGAGGTAACGGGCACAAACTTGAACATAGGAAGTTCCACCTAAACATGAGGAGGAACTTCTTTACCCTGAGGGTGGCAGAGCCCTGGCACAGGCTGCCCAGAGACGTGGTGGAGTCTCCAACTCTGGAGACATTCAAAACCCTCCTGGACGCGTTCCCTTGCAACCTGCTCTGGGTGACCCTGCTGTGGCAGGGGGTTGGACTAGATGATCTCCAGAGATGCCTTCCAACCTCTATCATTTTGTGATTCTGTGAAATTTCTCCTTGTTTTATGGGCTATTTGTTGTGGGTTTCTTCTGTTTTGTGTGGCTGGTGACTCCCTGCTCAAGGCTGCTAAATTAAAGAATTCATTAGGGTTTGTTAAACAAGCCTCTTGCTATCAGACTATAAAGGGGTTTTTTTAGTTTATTCCTGTTATTCACCAGCTTCCCACCAACCAGGTTTGCTTCACTGGTGACCGAATGCATTGAACACTGATGTGATGGTGGGAACATCTCTCACGTGCGGGGGCGGGACCAGCTGCCATCGTCAAAGGCAGTGGGAAACAGTACGAAACTTTGACATGGGGTTATGTCTTTTTTTTTTTTCCCACTCATCTGTTTGACAGTAGGTGGTTAATGCCTGTAGACGAAAGCGGTTCATTAGACAGCTCATTTGTTAAACATGCTCGTACGCGTGATTTCGCCTGTCCCCATACATATGACAAGGGAAGCTGATGAATCTATGGGAATTATTTAAATCACCCACGTCCCACACCTAAGGCTTAAATACCCTGACAGGCAAAGAAACGTTAATACCCGCAACTTCCTGGCGTTTTCCCAGTGTCGCTACTATACCAAAATATTAATAAGCCCTAGGGCAACAATGGTTAACGTTTTAGCTGGTTAAAAATGTTTTTTCCAGAAGCATTAATTTGTCAGGAAGATGACAAGATCATATGCATCACCAGAAAACTAGCTCATTAAGGCCGTCGTCATGCAAATACTTGGCCACGCTTTACTGGAATAGCATAAAGTGAAGGGGCTGCTCCGGATGGCGACTTACCACAGCGTTGCAGCGGGAGGGACACAGCTTAGCTGAGAGGGAATGGACGTATGGTGAGGGGATGGGATCTTCTGTGAAAAAAAAAAAAAAAATCTAGGCTCAAGCGAGAGACACGAGATTTCAGCTGCTTGGTTTTTTTGCTCAGCTTATTGGCCAGGAAGTGCCAAAACTGTGAGCTGACAAGATTTGCCGCCTTTTAAATGTTCCCCTTCACGCAAAGAACGGCAAAGAAGATCGGCATGTTTAAGTTTCATTTCTGAGTGTAAAGATCCGATTGATCCCAGATGTATGAATGCTCTCTAGCATATAGGCCCCCCCACCCCCATTACCCCTAAGGCACCCAGCCACTCATACGAGTGAGACAAGAGGTGAACTACAACTGAAAGTCCCCCCCAGGGCTTTACCCAGTGACCAAAGGATGCCACAAAGTCTCACCTGTAAGAATAACCTCTAACAGCTTACTTTACGCCCTCATTATTGTAATACGTAATGCCCGATGTTGGGTTTGTACAGTTTTTCGGCAACAGCACTGCACTCTGCTGAGACACTGTGCACCCAAGAAATATATGTATTTTTGAAGGAGCACATGACACATCTTTAGCGTTCAGTGAAAGGGCTCTGAGGTCCTCAGGGGAAAAAAAATACAGAAACGTGAACTTTCAGACGGGATTTGCTCTGCTACATTCCCCGGGCATGCGAGGAAGAGGAGCACCCCCAGGTAGCGGCTACGTGAAGACCCAGCAGGTGCCACATCTTGGATGCCTGTCATGCAGAGACGACCTCATTTTGCTACTGGTCGCAGTGGTGCTGGATGTGGCGGGGGGGGGGACCGGATGCAGATGAGCACTTCCCAGCTTGGTCACTTGAGGGGGGAGTCAGGCATTTACTGTTTTTAAATAAAACTGAAGGTCTCCCTTTCCACTCCCCTTCCGAGTCGCAAGGGCCATCAGCAGGATCTCTGATGTTCTCCACGGGCCCCGGCACTGTGCCAAGGCTGGGCTGGGGCTGGGACAGGAAAGAGATGTGCTGCCCCAGCACCGGCTGGGCACCCGCGCTGCTCCATCACACCCTGAGAGTCACGTTGTGCTGCACGGGGCAGCACCATCTGCCAGGCAGGCGCTTATTGCCTTTGACGACGCTCCTCACACACAAGGAATGCTGAGTCCCTGAGAACGAGCCTGTAGCTTCCATTGAAGCTCATGTCTTGGGGCTGGGGTCCCCAAAGGACACCGTGACATGGTGACAGAGAGATCATCCCAGGAGGGTGAGCCTGAAAAAGCAGCAGGTTTACCCACATGATGGCAGAGACAGATCCCAAGAGATCCTCATGGTGTGCGCCCAAGCCACCCCCACCCATCTCCCAAATTCTGCCCCATCACCACTGCCCTCCCCTCTCTGCCCAGCATCCCACCTTGTCCCAAAGCATCCTCACCAGACCCCTCTGCTCACATCCACGTGCTCAGCCACTCCTGCCCTACCCAGTGGCTGCCGCCGGGGTTGGGATACAGGGATGCTGGGATGCTGAACTACCTGATTTTACTGAGAGCCGTTCAGTACCCGGGAGGAAAAAACAAGGGGGGACTGGAGTCCCGGTGAAAAATATGACATCGGCGAAGTGTTGTTATAGCCACAACACCGAGTTATTAAGGAGAGGCAGGGAGAGGTAACATCTTTTATAGGACCAATTTATAGTGTTGGGAAAACAGGCTTACGGGCACAGACACCCTCTCGCAGGAGAATGTATGTGCTTCCTCTCGAGCAACATCCATTAAAGGGCTGTATTTGGATGGGGTGGTGAGAAACAGCAGCACAAAATCCTAAAATAGACATGACAATTCTTCTTTCTGTCTGGCTCAGCTCTCACAGGAGTTTCTGCTGCTCCTCTAGCAACTTGCCCAAGGAGAGATGCTCTTCCCCAGCATGTTTCCACCGCAAATCTGGTCCAGCATGGTGGGATCAGGCTGCAGAGCCATCCCTACTGTCCAGCTCAGTGCTCCGCTATCATTTCTGGAAGCTTTATACAAACAGTCTCCCCCTCCCATGGCTGCCATGCTTCTCATCTCCCCTTGTCAGCCTTTGCATCATGCCTGTAAATTCAAGTGATGCCTGTAGGAGGAAACCTCACAGGCCAAGGGGTAGGAAAATGCCCAGGGAAAACCCAAATCACAAGGCAGGGAAATTAGGAGGGGTGGGAGGTGACAGGGGAGGTGACAGGTGCTAAATTCTGACTTAGGCAGTCAGGCAGTCAACTGAGTGAGCAAACACAGAGGGAAGAAAACGAAAGACCATTTTCATCTGTTCTCAAAAATCCTGCCTTTTTATATAGCCAACTTCTGCCGCAGGAGGGAGGTGGGATGGGGAAGGGGCTGGGAAGGCAGGAGATAAGTGGAGGACCGCAGACCCCTGGGGTGACATCCAGCTTTCCTTTCCCAGCCCTGTCTCACCGAGCTGTCAGTCCCGACACCCAGGGACGCCTCGGCCGTGCTCCCTCACGGAAGACTTGGCACGCTCCCTGCCACGCTTGGGCAAGCCAAATATTCTTCCCTTTGGTTTGTTTCAGATTTGTACCAGCCATAAACAGCCTCTGGCCTCTCATTTTCGTTTGATGAGGCCGGCTCAGAGGAAGGAAGGGATCCAGCTTTCACGGCGCTGGGCAGCCTCAGCACATCTGCTGAGGAAACACCCTCTGTTTCTCCCCCTGCTACCCAAAAATCATCCCCCTGCCTCCCGCCCCTCCCCATCCCTTCACCTCCTCCTTTTCAGCCCTGGTTGCCAGTTTCTCTGGGCGAGCCATTGGCGCTGGGTGCTCTGGTAAAGCTGCAATGGCCTCGCCATAGCACGGGGCCACAGGGATGGCCGCTGCCCTCGGGAGCACTGCCAAAGGGGCGAGCTCCTGCAAAATCCTCCCCCTGGGCTCCAGTTATTCCACACTTTTGGAAATGGAGCCCTGCATTCTGTTAAATCACTTTATTTTCCCTGCGTGCAGGCACCCTATTACCTGACTCTGTGCCCCGGACAGCTTTGCTCCCAGGTGAGTCCTTCACCCCCAGTTATTTTTGTCTTATTCCTAAAAGAACAGAAAACCACCCAAAACGCGCCCATGCACACCAAACAGCTGACCTTAACTCCTCACTAAATTCCTTGGTATCGCTGCTCCCAAAATAGATGCATAACAGGCAGGAGCAATTTCCGACTACTTCAGCAAAGTAATTGATCAAAGGAGGTTTGGGGTTTTTTTTCTTTTCCTTCTTGCTCAACGTGTGAAATGTTTATTCTTTTCTGAAATGCAGAGATGGGGGAACAAATTGAAGCTGAGCGAGCCGTTACCTCCTTCGATGGGGTCTGAGTTCAGTCCCTTGCACCCAGTGAAGATGCATGACCTCCTTGACTGGATCCAGTGGCACTCTTCCACGTGGACGTAGGACTAAGCAGAAACCTTAGTAGAGGAAAAACCTTTTCATATGATGCGAAGTTGAAGCCTTTACCCAAAACAGCTTCCACCATTGTCACCACAACTGATGCTCTGATTTTTTTCCATCGGCCGAGCAGAAGAAACCAGCCCAGTGACTGCCACTCCTGCAGCACCCTGTGAAATGCAAGATCTTTGCCTGGCGCGGCCTTGAGATGGTTTTCACTAGGAGCACCCCATTGCGGCGACCATCCTGCTGCTGGTGACTGGGAATTTTTTCCTTATGAAGCACGTGGATTAAAGCGGTTCTGCTCAGTGATGGATTTGTGCTGGAACAGCTTGAAAAGGGCGCCACTGCCCTTCCATTTTCTTCCACGAAATACTCAGAAGTTACCAGACTGCCGCACGGATGCTCCGCTCTCCAAATAGCCATCGGCTATAACTTTGACAGCTGCCTTTCTTTTACCTACATTTGTGCAGGTCAAGCAACTTAAATAGGAACATGAGGGGTTATTTTAACAACTGCTTGCATAGATGAAGGTGGGAAGGGGAAGACTAAGCCGGCAAGGCTGGCCTCTCACAGGGACCACAGGGCTGAGAACTTCCTGCTCTGCTCCTCACCCCTCAGGTGAAATGGAAGAAGTCACCTCATCAGCCCGGGGAGAGTGGTATTTATAGTCTCCCCAGTTAACCAGAGCACACTTACACATTAATTAGTTCTTGCTTTGTACCTAGAAATCCCGATTACATTGGTAACACTTACCAAACCCTTCTGTCACTGGAGATTTCCCTGCTGCTGATGCCTGCGCGTGAGGGCGAAGGTGTCTGGATGGACGTGAAAGCGGGACCAAGCGCCACAATGGCTCAGCTCGTTCCTAGGGCTGCATTTCCACCACAGAGATGCCGTGTAACCTCGGAGAATGATAACAACAGATAATAACAAGCCCTTCACACGAAGAAGTTATGAAAAACGGAGCTGCTTCTGTAATAAATAAATACAAAGGAGACTAGCTCTAAGGGGAGTTAAAGCGGTGAAGGTGAGGTGTGAGACAGCCCCATAACCCCCAAGCTTCCAGCATATTCTTTCAGCATTCCTTCAGTGGCTCTAAAGCATCCTTTTAGCCCTTCCCATCTCTGCAGCTGGAGCCAGCTCCACACACGCTCACATACCCTGGGAGGCAGCATCCTTGTGATCCAGCCAGCAGCTCCAGCGCAGCTGTTAGCGCCGAATTTGCAGGCTGGCGTGGCAAGCGCAGGAGGTTTGCAAGGGCATCGTTGGCTGTTAGGGAGGAGAGAAAGTCGTCCTCCCTCCTTTTCTTTCCCGCCTGCCTGAAATGAGGTCTAGATGCCGAAAATCTGCTTAACGAGCCAGTCAAGCAGGGACATGCTCTCCTCCTTGTTTATTGCAGAGCCACGGTCGCAGAAAGCCTGGTTTTGATGTATAGCCTGCGGACACGCACGTGGCTCTGGCTTCCCGGATGGAGCCGCAGTGGGGCAGGAAAAGGAAAGCAGCAGTAAGAAATACGGGGACGCAGGAGTGCGGCGCAGCATCCACAGGATAACTGGAACCATCCGGCAGTGTTTGTCTGCCAGTGGCATCTGCAGCGCTGCCACTGGGGCGGCTGCTGCCTGCCCCAGCTGGGGTTAGCCCCTGTCTTCCGAAAACAAAGCCCGGCATCACCCAGGTATACAAGGAAGTTCTCCATTCACAGTGGAGATACAGCAGCAGAGAGCAGCGCTGAGTTCCTTTAGCAAAGCGTAGCGATAAATAGAGAGCAAACGGCCCATTGCATGCTAATTTCCCATGAGAATCAATTAACTGTAGTTAAAAAATATATTTTAATGTCATAATCTTCAACTGTCGCTGGCTGATTGCAGTCAGAAAGTGGAGCCAAAATCCTCAGCCAAAGATGTTGGCTCCTCACATAAAAAAAAAAAAAAACAAACATTTCGGCTGCCGATGTCCGCACTGCGCAGCCCTTTACTCAACAGAGACACAGGAACCAACATGGGTGACACCGAGGGCAGGTCTTGTGCCAAAACAGCATTATGACACTTCATTAAATAAAATATGCTTATTTAGCTGCATTTAAATAAGGTGGGTGCATTTCCCGCTGTTTGAATCTGTTCAGGAATGTAATAATTTCATTATTAACACATAGGCTAGCATTTAAAGCAGCGGGGAGTTCAGCGACATTGCAGAAAGCAGATTTCCATCAGCAAGAGAGCGCTCCTCTCCGAGACACCCTGGAAAGACTTCCCCACCAGTCCCACCTGAATTCCAGCTCTCAAACAATCTGTAATAGGAAAAAGGATGTTTTCTGGGGGCTCCAGGGTAAGTTTCACACAATGGTGTGTGGCTCTTTGGAGCACATGGCAAACAGTAACAGTCCTCCCAGCACCGCTGCAAAGACATAAAAGCAGCAACCTTGCCTTTAGGAGAGAAAAGGGGAGTCCAGAAGTGATATAACTTGCCCAAAACTACTGAGAAAGTCTTTCTTAGGCCAAGACCAGCAAGCAAAAACTTGCTCCTGGGCTCACAGGCCAAGTTCAGGTGTCTCTCCCCAGTGCCGACCACATCTCAGGGCAGCTCTTCCCCTGGTCCTCATCTTCTGCTTGTTGGCATCACCATACTTCTGCTCCACCCTGTGGTTTTCTGGGTTGATTCTGGGTTTATTTGATGCAGAAACACTTCCAACATGCTCTTCCTCAGCCTGTGAAGCACTAGTCACAACTGTGGCATTGTATAAGTACCAATGGGTAGAGATTTATAGAATCACAGAATGGCTAGAGTTGGAAGGGACCTTAAACATCATCTAGTTCCAACCCCCCTGCCCTGGGCAGGGACACCTCCCACCAGACCAGGCTGCTCAAAGCCCCATCCAGCCTGGCCTTGAACATCTCCAGGGATGGGGCAGCCACAGCTTCTCTGGGCAACCTGGGCCAGTGTCTCACCACCCTCAGAGTAAAGAATTTCTTCCTAATATCTCATCTAAATCTACCCTCTTCCAGTTTAAACCCGTTACCCCTCATCCCATCGCTCCACCCCCTCATAAAGAGTCTCTCCCCATCTCTCCTGTAGGCCCCCTTTAGGCACTGGAAGGCCGCTATAAGGTCTCCCTTCTCTTCTCCGGGCTGAACAACCCCAACTCTCTCAGCCTGTCCTCACAGCAGAGGGGCTCCAGCCCTCGGACCATCTTCCTGGCCCTCCTCTGGACCTGCTCCAACAGGTCCGTGTCCTTCTTACACTGGGGGCCCCAGACCTGGATGCAGTACTCCAGATAGGGTCCCATGAATATTTTGGCTGCCTCCACCCCAAAGCTATAGCTCGGCATCTCACTAAGTTTTACTCAGGAGGTGGAGATTTAGCACCTTGGTCCAGCAGCTCCCAGCAACCATGGAATACAGCAACAGGTACTGTGTGAATCTTCACGTTTCTGGTATAAAAGCAGCAGCATCTCAGGACCAACATATCATAATTAAACCAACTGAAGAAGCCACTAGTGCCAGGCTACATCCTGAGGATGACAGTAGCACCGTGGTGCTAAATAAAGGCACTTCTGCATGGTGCCAAACTGCTTTCTGTGAACCTTGTCTACTCCCTGTTTACCTTGCTTAAAAGCAAGCTCCAGACGGTGTCCAACATTCCTCCCTGCTGGCAGAGCCTGCCTAAGCTGTTCTCAGGAAGAAGAGCAGTACGGATGTGGTGAGGAGAGAGGTATAAAGAAAAATGAGAGGAGAAACACAGACGTAAACCAGGATTTCGGAGCTCGGGACTCACAAACATGGTCCACACCATATTTCCCAGTACCCAGTAGGTGGTGGTTGATGCTGTGCAAGCCACGGGTGGGCTTGCCTTGGTCACCTGCTGTTGTTGCAGCCATGAGACCTGCATGGACCATTCCCTCAGCCAGACCAGAGGAGCAGCCATCACCCAGGCGCCTGGCAAGAGGGTGCTGGAGTGGGTGCTGGGGGAGATTAGGGGGACCATTTGTTGTGACCCCAGGGGCAAAGCTGCCTGCAGACATGCTCTCAGCAAGGCAGGAACGGGGCAGGACCAGGTTCAGCTGGACATCACAGCCGGCACATGCATCTTATATCAAGGGTGACCTCTGGGTTTTATTGCTACCGCCTTGGCCATGCTGGCTGGAGACAAGGCTCTTCTGCTGGTCAAGTATTGAGGAGGTCGTTTTATCTTGGTGGCGTACTTTTCCAGAAGCCCAGAACTCACACACTTTTCCTACCAATTTTTACCGTTTTTCATGTGATAAAGACCCTTTGTGCAGGTTTAAGAGTTTAAACTAACAGCACTGCCTTCCCCTCACGTGTATTGGGCAGGGACATGGAGTCAGAGGGAGAAATGTCATCTACTCGCATAAGCTCTGGCTTGGGGACAGATATGCATATGCCTCAAGCTGGAAGAGGAAAGTGCAGGTAGTTCTCCTGGTCCCCAACTGGAGCCATCTTCATCCATCTGGCAGTAAAAAAAAATCACACACCCCCAGTAAAACTTTTGCTGGCACAAGGAGAAACCGCACCTTCACGTGACGCCAGATGAACCCAGGAGCCTGCTGAAACTGGATGCTTGCTCTGTCACCAGCTTTACCGTACGCCATTCCTCACCTCCCTTCCACACCGTCTCTGCAAGCTGGAACCCGAGGCACACTCCTTGGCTGTGAGCTGCTCCGCAGAGCACGCACTGGAACTTCAATAGGATGGCAGGCCATTAGGGAAACGAAACGAGCCTTCTAGGATCTAATGAAAGATACCCAAGGAAGGGGTCGTAGTTAGAAGCGTGTTGCATCTGCCTCAAAACCGCAAAGGCAGCTGCCGGAGGAGGGTGAGAAGACGGCAGGAGAGAGCAGGTATATGGAGGAGAGGGAGAAAAATCACAGTTCTCTGCGTCGCACTGGACATCAGGAAAAAATTCTTCACAGAAAGAGTGGTCAGACACTGGAATAGGCTGCCCAGGGAGGTGGTGGAGTCACCATCCCTGAATGCCTTTAAGACTCGTTTAGATGTGGTGTTGGGGGATATGGTGTAAGGGAGAACTTTGTAGAGTGGAGTTGATGGTTGGACTCGATGATCCCAAGGGTCTCTTCCAACCTAAATGATTCTATGATTCTATGATCATGTCACACCTGCTAAAGAAAGTGCCTGGGCTGGCCTCTGGTGGCTGTGGCCTGGATAATAGCAGTGAGCTCCACTCGGTTTGTACCATTTTAATAGCTGTACGTCTCTAACAGTGGTTCTTCTTTCTGAAGAACCCACTTAACTTTTGCTCCTTTAGGAAAAAAAACAAAACACCACAATACAGAAAAGGCAACATTAACAAGTAAACCTAAGAGCAACTTGCCTTTACCAGCATGCCAGGGGAAAATAAATAAAAAAACAAACAAACAAATAAATAAGAAGCCAGCAGCATCCTTCCATCAAGTACTTGATTCCCCCCCCACCTTCTGAATTTGGTACGAGGTTGGGCAGATGCTTAAATAATATTTGGGTTTATATATATTATTAAACATGTGTTTTTAATAAATATATTATAATAATATATAATTACATACGTCTGTGTAGATATTATATATAAATAAAATATATTATTAAAGTATATGAGGTTGGAAAAATGCCTTTTTAATATACTATTATTTAATATACTATTATAATACTATACTATTATATTTTATAATATAGTATATTATGATATGTTTAATAATTATAATATACTAATATATAATATATAATATATATAATATACATTAATATATTAAATACATTTAATATATTATATTATAATATATTTAAATTTTATTATGAATTATTTGTATTTTTTCTATTTATATAATTTATCACTTATCTAAATATATATAATATTATTTAAGCATGAAAATAGCATCTGCCCAACCTCATACCAAAGTCAGGAGGTAAAGGGCATTGAGTACCACGAGGGAAGGATGCTGCCAGCTTGAGAGGACGTGGCCTGAGCCAGGCAAGTCGCTGCAGCAGCCGCGGTACCTGCAGAAACAGGGAAGCTCTTCCCTGCCACCCGAAAGGCCAGGGCGGATGCGGTGGTAGGAGAGGGAGGGAAAGGAGACCGTACACACAGAAAGATGTACCTGCTGCTCCTTTCAGACACGGCGTGCAGCAGTATTTCTGTTTTACAGTGGGTAGAGAGCGGGAAGGCCGCGGCGGGGGCAGGGTGATGTAGCGGGGGGGGGCAAGAAGCTTTATAGCAAGAACGTAACGATGCCAAGAGCACACAAGTCAGATTGACACGGGGTTTGAGTGACCCAGGTTTCCCCACGTTGGGGGACACAAGCTCGCTGCTTCCATGCCGGGAGCGTGTCCCCTGCCTGCACAACACCTGGGGCACCCAATTATACCAGTACAAATATTTGGGTCGTACACAGACATGACCACCCAGGCAGTTCTTCAGCGTCCAGCTGGACACTGAACATAGACACAAATGGGACTTGCTGGTCATCAAACTGGACATAATCGAGAGAGACCTGGCCACTGGCTGGGAAGTGATTCACTGGGTCACTCATTTCCCGTACCCCACGTACCCGTGAGACTACGTGTACGTTCAGCGGTACAGCGTAGACAAAGAGAACGACCTTATGGTACTAGTCCCACGGGCGGTGGAGCACCTGTGTCCCCGAAGACCCCCAGTACGTTCGGGTCAGAACCTACGAATCCCAAATGGTCATCTGTCCCCACAAAACCTTCAACGAGAATGGTTTCGACAGGAGGAAGGTCAGAGCAGCGCCAGGAGCAAGGTGCTAAAGTCAACAGCGCTCCAGCTCCCTCCCCACCTCGGTATTAGCATGGTATTTTACAGCATCTCCTGCAGTTCAGGTAACTGGGACCAGGGGGACGAATTCAGTGCCGGCAGCAGAAGCAGGCAGCGGAACCAGAGCGGCCCCTCGCCAGCGCGGCAGGGAACAGATGTGTTTCTATGGAGCTGTTACGCCCCGGCTCCACGAGGCTCGTGGGTGCACTATAACCACTATCCGCACCCCTAGCCAGATTTTTTTTTTTTACACTACAGCCAGCGGCTGCTGTGTGGTGTGCTCTGCTAGCAATAGCCACCACGGCTTAAAAATAGATTACTGCGCTGTTGTGAACTTGAACGCTACTCTGCTAGTGTTTATTTTATTAATTTATTGAATAAACACTAGCGAGGTTACATGCCGTCTGTGGCTTTGGCTTCTTTTTTCCACAGCATCCGAAGCAATTACTTTCATGAAAGCAAATGGTCCATTTAGTTGGAGAATCTATAAGGCAGAAATGAGCTCAGATTCCTGAACAGATGTGCCCTCCTCTAGAGGGATTCGGTGTCTGCAAGGCTTCAAGCTGACACCAGACAGAAACATCTCTTAACTTCGCTCTGTCGGAGCTGCGCAGCAGAGCTGGCGGTTATATCAGAGCCAGCTCCCTAACTTCGAAACAAGGGCAAATACACATCGATTTAAAGCATTTCATGTACCAGGGAATGCAAGGATGCACGTTTGTTGTGAGGACAGGGCTGGCATCACCAAAAAATGAAAAAACACCCAACTCCCAATTCACTAAAAGAAAATGTGTCCCTCTTCCTCAACAGCTCAGGCAAAGAAAAAAATCCTTTTGCTCATTTTTTGGCACACATAGGCCTGAAAAGCTGGGGGCTGGAGGGAGCCAACAACGATTGCAGGTCCACATATCATGTAACGCTTCCCCTTGGTTGGTGTTACGTGTCTCAGGAAACACCTGAACACCCCACCCAGCCCAGACCCAGGTCAAGGCAGCAGCAAGGCACGTCTCCCGGCAATCCCTCCACCCCGTACGCCTGCCCACACACCCCGGAGCTGCTGGAGAGGTTCCCCCCCTCCTCTGCGCATCTTCTCTGGCCCATGCCCTCAGCCTCAGTGGGGTGCAGATGGAAGGAGGCACAAAGGAAAAAGCCATCATCCACTCACGCCGCGGAGACAGCCCCTCCGGGCAAACGCATTGGCAAGCCAGCACAGGGAAGCTTGCGTGGCTGCTGCCAATTCCCTACCTACCCGCTCCACGGCTAAGCCAAAGCCTGAGGCCTCAGGGCGATGCGTGCCTCAGCCTGGCAAGTCTCCTGTGCCCCGAATTAGCAGGCACGGAGATCGTTTGAAGTCACTTCAGCCTTCAGATGTAAGGACACACAGCTCCTCAGCGGCAACCGGTCCTGGGGATGCGCCCAGCTGGGACGCCCATCCTGCCATCCACAATTCCTGCTCGCGCTCCTCGCAGCCGGTATCCGTGCCCATGTGTTCACCTGGCAGCCTTCCCACCCACGGGCGGCTTGACAGGGTCTCAGCTGCCAGGCAATGATGCATTCAGACAGGAGGCCAGAGCAGGACTGTAAATATCCCCTCTTCAGCCTTCCTCCTCCCTCCCCCAGCAGAGGGGGAAGAAGGGAGCACCCCTCACCTGATGACTCCTACGTTGTCTCAGCCCATGCTCTCTCCAAAGCAGCCCACAGGGTAAAGGCAGAAGAGATAATTACACTCCTCACCAACTCCAACAGACTCCAAGGAAAACTCAAAAGCACTTGAGCTTGCAAAATCTCTTGCAAATCTAGGCTGGCAGGAGAGGGGATCGACTAGCCTAATTATTCATGAGAAAAACCAAGAGTTAACATTTGTCACTGAGGCATATGGAATTAGCTCGCAGTCACTGCGGGATGTATATGCAATAGACGTTTTCCAGTTGGGTTTTACTTGGGACACTTCCATGAAAATATGCATCTACATAAACACAAACATGATGCAAAGAGGAGGCGAGGACAGGCTCTTACCAAGGCAGGGGGACAAAAAGGCACAGTCCCAACATCAGCAGCAGACACAAGCGGTTTCCAGAGCCACAGGAATGCATTTTAGGGGGAGTGGGAAAGGTGGGGTCTCTTTTTCCAGCTTTTTTTTTTTTAATTATTATTATTTTCTTAAATCTTTCTGACTTCACAGGACCTTCTAGTCACATAAAGCAGCCCTGCTGCTAGAGATCTGCTGTGTGTAAGAGCGTGCCAACATGAGGAGAGGAGGGGGATGCTGTGGGCAGGGGACAATACAGCAACCTCATCTTTTATGGGATTTTATCCAAGTGCCTGGATCTTCGGTATTACAGCTGCAAAGGGACAGCAAGTATCACCATCGAGGAAAAAAAAAAATGAAAAGCTTCTGTCCAGGCACGCTACAACTGAGAGCATTCCTAAGCCTCAGCATTTTGCAGCCATTTCCTCACAATTAGACAGTACCCTTCATTTTAAATTAATCATTTATTGTGTATTTATTTAGTTGTGATCACGTAACAGGTAATATTCCCAGGGATGACAGGCAGGAGGCAACCAAACCGCCGCTCACACTTACGGCTGCAATTCGTGCTGTCTTTCCCCAATGATTCAGAAGTATTCCACCGCTGCCAGGCATACACAGAAAATTCTTGGATGAAGAAGAGGCGGTACCCAGCTCCTACAAGGATCAGATTTGTTGTTTTGGAGTTTTGTTTTGTGATTTTTATTATTATTATTATTTTAAATTTTATTAAAATCCCCACATATGGGCCAGGAAGATGGGAAAGGGGTGGTATGAATCAGAAAAAAAAACCCCAGATATAACAGCTGCCTCTGTGACAATACCCAGAACCTAACTTTCTGTGCAGAAAGTCCCTTTGAAATAGGTCACAATTCTGTCCAGTGAGAAACGAGGAAGTCAGCCACAAGGGCAAGAGGGGAAAAAAAAAAAAAAAAAAAAAAGAAAAAGAAAAGAGAGACATGTCCTTACCTGTGCATCCCTCCTCAATCCTACTTCTCCATTCGTAGCCCCTGAAACGTCACCAACTCGTCTCACCTGGAGCAGGTACTTGGCCATACATCAGAACTCTCCTGGCCCAACTTACTTTACTCTCAACCGCATAGCAGGAGAGGGATGTATTTCGAGTAATAAGTTGTCCAAAAAATCTGACACCAGGCCACGAGGGGTGTCTGCTCCCCCAACCAGGCAATCACCGCTTGAAATACAACCCTCGAAAGAGGGCTCACGCTATGCTGAGGCACCCTTCCAAAACATACGTAAAAAAGTAATAAATTCTTATAGTTTGTGAGGGGTTTTTTTGCCTTCATCAACTATGTGACATTAGCTCTCCCAAACAGAAACCAGACAGTCCCTTCGCATTGCCCTAGAGATGTTTTTGGTGCACGAGCTCTTTTATAAGATGTCTTCACCCTCTGCTACATGCACTGCTAAGCATCATACCTTTTAAATTCAAAAAGACAATATGAACTGGATTAGGTACCATCTGATGAAATTCAGTAGTTCACATCAAGCAAGTCAACCTATGCAGTCATAATGCTCCCTTTTTAATTCTACGATTGATAGATGTAGTGATTTTCATACGCTGAGCTATTTTTTTTTGACATCGCATCATTCAGGTCAGAAAATAGCAAAGACCCTGCAGACTAAAAAAAAATTTAAAAAAAAAAAAAAAATCAAAAAACAGCAGCTTTTTGTTCAGCAAAATACTTGCCTGTTTGTAGGCAAACCTGCCATAAAAAAAGTCGGCAACATCCACTTAGTGCCAAAAAAATAAATCTCAGCACCGAGGATGACTCATTATACGTGGTGATTGGAATAATACACAAGTAAAAGCTGAACAAACAGCTCCCCAGTAGCATCAGGGTCATCTGGACCAGGGGAAAAAAAAAACACCCAACCCAAAACTTTCCTGACACTAGAATTCCTCCTCTGAATTCAAGCCTTTGAAGCCAAGTTATATGAAAAGTGTTTTTAACTCCTTACGCATATGAAGGTCATGAAAAGTCGCCTGTGTGTTCGTTATATATAACAAACAAAATTGCAGTAAACAATGCAATCAACATCTTTTATCTGAACACTACCTTTACCTCACTAAACATTGAATTTAAAATTAAGCTCTGGAATATAAACTGTGTCAAGAGAGGGAAGTGCGGCAGGAAAAACTCGTCTTAGAATGGTAGCACGGGCGTAAGCCTGGATTAAGCGTATTGTGAAACTGAACCTAAACTGTATCCCACTAAGGAAACGGATAGTCCTGCTCCTGCCTGCTCCATCGCTTCAGATCAAGCGGACATTCTATTCTTCTATATTCTAGATACGCTGAGTCAATGTGGCTAATTGACCAAAAAAAGGTGGCACAGGAGAGAGCCACGCTTGTTTCGGTCACATCAAAGAGTGGATTCAAATCGCTAAGTGGTCACAAAACCCCATGAAAGTCAGAGGGCAAGAACGCACATCCTGGGACAGTAATGCCAAATTACAAAATGCATCCCAAAAAATTACGAGACTGTCGTCGAGCTGTTATTTTAATGGAAGTAGTTGCACTTAACTCTCCTTCCTGAACAAGATGGCATTACTAAATTCAAGTAGGTGCTACAGTAGGTCTGTCATACAGCAGGTGTTAATAAATCTGGTCCCTGGACAGCAGCATCACCTAACAGCTACTGCCAGATGGGATAAAGGGCTGGACGAACCCAGCTCAAGGATGCATCACTTAAACATACGTACGCTAACGTCGCTTACTTTATATTCAGCAGGTTACTTTTCTAAACCAAATCTGAAATGCTGGGTTTAAGCTCCGTTTTAGTCAAGCTCTCAAGAACTACCAGTTGAGTTTCATACAGCCACAGGAGAGAGACTGATCCTGTGTCTGAAGTTATTTCCCAGTACGTTAATTTTTGGCTCTGGTAGGCAAACCTGCTTTTTGTATTGCTAATACAAAGCGTCCAACTTAAGAAAAAATAAGGGTTTGTATTTACTCTTGAGAAAATAGCAAGTAAATGCTGTTAATATGCAAATCTAAAACAAAGACCTAAAAACCAGCTCATCGCGTACATGTAATAAAGGACTTCACAAAATAATTCAGAAATTGAAATGTGGACATACAGGCAACGATGTGCCTTAAACAGATGTTCAACCTTTGGGTATGTTTGTCACTAACAAGTAAGGAGCCGCACCACGTCCATCCCTCCACCCCACACAGTTACACTCCTCCCCAGGAGGACAACCACGTGACAACTTGTTTCTAGTATTCAAGAATCTCAGCTGCCACTGAATTGCCCAGGAAACGGCTGAAATGCTACAGGGGGAGAAAAAAAAAAAAAAAAAAAAAAAAAAAAAGGAGGTAAACTATTTTAGGAACTGAAGTTTAGCCTACTTTTTTTTCCCAGATGTGAAAGAAGAACCTGAAGCCACTTCTTCCACAGGACAAGAATGCTTTAAATCAGTGTCACATCTCTCCCACACGTAAACCGCAATTTCTTTTTGCAGAGAATGCAGCACGCGTGACTTGAGCAGATTGCCTTTTCTGCCACTGTTACATTAGCCCACATTCAAGTTTGACGGTATTCCCTCTCCCCACAACTCCCAAGGACCACGAGTTAATAGGAATTTATATTTTTAAATATTACAATTTCTTCTACATATGGCAACTGTAGATACTAAGAATCGTGTAAGACTTTAAACAGTGCTTGCAAAACTGCCTGAGTAAGCGTGACTCCCGGGAAAACAAAACAAAAAACCAGAACAACCAACAAACACTTAAGTTATTGTAAATCCATTAGTATTTTGTTTGTCAACAGTTTCCTCACCAATGATCTCGCCCTCTCACAAGCCGGCACATGCAGCTCCGAGAGGACCACCCCTTGATCACTGAGGACACCCAGGAGTACTGTTCTAGCAGACTGCCGTCCCGCAGGTCAGCTCACTCCCCCCAACACCCGCGTCCCCACCTGGCGACTCCGTTGGAAGCAGCCTGGGAGAGCGAAAGGACAAGCTGGAATACCTATTTGGCAAACGCCTGCAGACTTTGGGCTACAGGCTGATTTTCTTTTTAGCCCATGCCCAAACCTGTGTATGCAGGCAGCTGACAGGGCCACCAGCAGCTGCTGGTGCAACGTGTGTGGTGGACAGACGTGGCAACGTGTGAAATGGGGAAGCACATTGATGAAAGCACAATTCTGCAGTTATTTTTAAACCACAGCGCTGCACACAACTGGATCAGAACTATTTTGTCCACCCTTCTTCTTCTTCCCCCCAGCAAGCAAGAACCAGTAATCCTGAAGTGACCAAAGGAAGGGAGTGCCAGCATCACAACATCAGCAGCTTAAAACCTAAATCTAAATAACACGCTGTATCCTACCTTCTCTAACCTTCCATGTGTGCCCTAACTACGGAGGGCCCACCACTTTCCAAAAATGTTTTGTAGGAATGCTACTACATAAGGGAAAAGGTTGATGGAACCGTAGATGGTCTCGTTCTGCAGCTTTTATGTTAATGCCAATCCCCACCTTTTTGTTTTGCTCTTTCTGTCTTGCCAGGCCTGTCTTTGAGAGACTCCCAGGTGCAAGTGAACTGTCGACTCTGGATGAGTTATGCCAATGATACGTAGACAGATAGCTTCCAAAATCCACTGGGGAAAAAGTGAAACCCCAATGTCACCTTTTGTACTCCCTTTCCTCCATTAGCATTAAACAGCATCAACTAGAAGATCCATCCAAAAATGGGACTATTGGACTGACCATTCCAGTAGTTTTTAAAAAGCAGTTCTTGAAGAAAGTTGATGATTTAATTGGTCTTATTTTCATGCTGCTGCACAGTGAAGACAAAAAGATAGTGTATGCAGGGCAGGGGGTGAGAAAGCTAGAGATTTGTAATTTGTTTAGCAAAACAGTGGAAAACTCTGAAGAATGAAAACCCATCATACTTGAAAAAACAAATGAAGAGCAGAGAAGTGGTACCTTAAGATTCTCAGGAATAAAACCAAGACAACACTCGGTATCAACGTATAGACAGCTAATCACAAACGGGATTCACACGGCATCTCTAGGACCACAGCTGTCACAACCAACGCTCGCAGAGGCAAAGGTTATGCCTAAGCTGCAGGTGTAGCACTGCACACGGAAATGTTGCCAGCTGCACAGATTCCTGATCCCCTCATCTTCCATTAGGAATTCTGCCTTGAGCAGTTTAACTGCACTGTCAGTTAAGCTGGGGCATCCCCCATCCCAATTCTCTCTTTTAAGAAGTTGGTATTTCATTTGAATACCAAAATCTCTAGATTTGGTTTTCTGATATACATAATAAAGAAAAAAAATTAAGTTCCTTATCAATACTTCAATTCCAGGTTATTAAACAACAACAAAAAAAAGTCAGCCAAATTACCTTTTTGTGCAGGTGGCTGTGGCATTGTTGACTGATGCACGAAACACAATTCTGAAGTACGGGACAAAACTAGTAGTTAATTATATTGAAATGCATTTACAGTAACTTTAACAGGGTTTTTATCGAGTAGACAGAAATGACATCTTAAATCAGTTAAGTCTCAGTTGCTCACCTTTTATATTTCTGTTTTCTGGATGCTCCCAGGCAAGACTTCCTTAATTTTTTTGTTGATAGCTATGAACTGCTTGGCATCAAAAGGATGTGATCACATTTTGTCTAGCATTAGTTTTCTCCGTGACAAGCGACTCCATTTAAATAGACTTTACTCCGCACAACCCTGGCAGACAGCATTCATTACTACAACCAAGCGAGTTATGAATAATGTGATTTATTCTGTAATTTTTGGCTCTCTGTTCAAGATACCAAAGCAGACAATACATCTCTATTAATCCTCTTTGGAAATCTTCAGACAAATTCACCCACGTGCTCAGAGCTCACTCAGAACCTCTTGAAAGAAGTCAGCAGCAAATAAGCTCTGTGGGGGTCTTAGCATAGGGGTGAAATCCGTTCACCGCCTACATATTTTCTTCTCTGTAACCCATTTCATTATTATCCACAAGAGCTATCAAAAAAATGCACCACATAACTCATTTCCAGACTGGTCAATCAGAATCCTTAACCAAGTTTCAGGTAAAAAATTAAAACAAAGTTTTTATAGAGCTTGGTTTCAGCAGTAAATTTCTTCACAGGAACTTTTATCAGCAAGTGGCAGGAGGAGATAAAAAAATAGTAAGTTTCTAATGTGCGCACTTAAGTAGTGCTGCTAGGAAGTACTGTAACTAACAAAAATGGTACAAAAGTGTCTTTTGATTAGAGTGTACAAACCGAAACTAACCATGTGAAGACTAAGCTCTCAAACATGCTAGAGGGTGTGACTGAAACAGAAAGGTAGTCAACCAAAAAGTGAACACCTACAAACCGAGAAACCAGACTACAGAGTGCAAAAGGGTTTAAAAACAAAAAAAGGCAAAAAAAAAAAATAATCCCAACCCCCAAAACACACCAAAAAAACCCCCAAACCACCACACCCCACCACTTATACCAATGAACCATGAAAATCATAAATGCTTCCAAATTCAGCATTGAGTTGAGTAAGAAAGGAATCTAAACGGCAACAAAACTGTTTTTTCTTATCAGCGCAGCTTAGTTAAAGAACTCAGTCCAGCTCCAGACTCTACCTGGTAATATACTCACCAAACTTGCTTTCATGTGGAGCGGACAGTTGTTTTACAGTCTTAAAATAAAAAACCCTCATGTATACACTACTTTAGCCAAGGTAGTATCCCCAGTGTTTCCTAGATGTGCTCTTAAGTATTTAGGCCACATATTGAAGAGAAAAAGGGAAGGGAAGGCTGATTATTTTTCAATCAAATATAACCCATGTGTAATATTTAAAAATTGAGACTAAAAGCAGGCATCATTTAATGTATTTTAATAGCAAACTTACAGGAACAGCACAGAAGACAGACAACATTAAAAACATGTACTTGCATGTAGGACAACTCAGTTAGAAAAGTATAGTGAATGGATGGAATCTACTGTATGATAAAAATGCTACAAACACCATTTAGTTGCCATTGATAAGAAATTTACTTGTTTAAAAAAATCCAAATGCTGGCATTGTCCAGAAAAATTTGACAGGTTTATTTATAATTTTTTTTTTATAAAGTTGAATTGTTGAAACTTGTTCTCCGAAACATTTTTTGACCGCATTAATGTTTTATGCCCCCTCTTTTGTATTAAAAATCCACACACAAATGAAAATGGGAAAAAACTTGCCAATACCCAATTCTGTCCCCTATTTTTCCATTTGCAACCATATACTTAGGTACCTTTTAACCCCATGGAAAAAATATCTAACGTTCATTACTACCAATAACAGGAAGAAGATTTTGCTTCGAGAATGACAAACCCATCATAGTGAAGTTTAGGCACGCTCTCCACGTATGCGGCGTGCTAGCTGGATATCTTTTGGCATGATTGTGACACGTTTGGCATGGATAGCACACAGGTTGGTATCTTCAAACAGGCCAACCAAGTAGGCTTCACTTGCCTCCTAGTGTAGAAGAAAGAGTTAAAAAACATTTTCACTCTCTGAGCAGTAGAAAAAATAATAAGTCAATGCACAATGTAGCATGGTTTAAGTTTAGGCTTCTATCTTTATTATTCAGGAACATCAAAAGTTTTAGATTCTCAAAAAAAAAAAATAAAAGCATCCTTTTTCTTACAAACCACCAAATAATATTCTACGTCAAAGGTGCGTACTACTGCCATTTGGTGAAGACATCCTCCAAAACACAACTGAACATTCTGACAGGACCCTCACAAGATAACGGGTTATCTTATCAGAAGGTTAGTTTGTTTAGAAACTTCTCTTTTTAAAGGCTGGATTACACTGTTTGAATGACTTGTTTGCTGCCTCTTCCACAGTAAGAGCTATTGAGCAGCAGGTGAAGTCAGCAGGGGCTAGGGAAAAGAAGAGCAGGTATTCGTTCACAACATGGTTTGGACACAGCTCCTTGCCATAGGATACTGAAGAGGTGGCTTGATTCAAAAGGCAAAATTTAGCAGAAAAAAAACGTACTGAGAATTATTAGATATAAGACAACACCACCTTTGAGTCAGGAACTCCTTGAATCACCGAAAACGTGGCAGCAGTCTGAGAATTACCATCAGACACTTGTCTTATTCCTGTACTTTCTTCCTGCCTAAGCACCCCCTGTCTATTTGGGGCACACACCACAGCCCCACCACCACCATCACGGACGGTTCTCACCTCCCACCTGTGAGAATCACAGGGCCAGCACGTGGGAGGGCAAAGGACAAGCCCTACCCTGGGAAAACCACAACCCCGACCACAGTGTTGTCTCTGCTACTGAACCATGCAGACAGGATTCTGGGTTAGACAGATGCTCCACTGCACCTAATTGTGCTCCTGGCTCTCGTTAAGTTAGCTGCTATTAAGCCCAGCACAGGAATGGTAAGCATTTACACATTTTTGTCGATACAGAATTCCAGCGCCTAACAATCTCCTAGGAAGCATCTCAGCGTGCCAACATCAGACCAGCATGTGGACCAGGACACAACACGGTGGGGGTGAGAAGGCAGGAATGATGGGGCTCGCTTACAGAAAGGAGGTTGAGGTCCACTTTTCTAAAATACATGCAAGAGAACAGCTTCTGTGAACCATTTCATTACCAGGAACTGCAAAATCAACCTACTAAGTTCAAAGTTCCTGCTTAAAAACACAGAGCATTTAATACAAAGAAAGAAAAACACTAATACTGCGGACCTCATCTGCTTTAGTGATTTTTCATATCCATTTCACATCCAGTAGGATATGGCTACCATAAATTCCTCTAACACGATTTTGGTAAATCACTACGTGAAACGTTAAGACACTTCACCAAATGAGCTGTGCTGGCATGGAACAACGTGGTACTGAAGGGGTTAAAAGGGTTGGTGTTTTTTTTTTTTTGCAAATATGCAAGCAGGAAGCACTAGGAATAGCACATGAACAAGTTCTATACCAACAACTCCTTGCTGCAAAACCAGCCTTCTGAAAAACGTATCAACTGCTGACTAAATTTTAATAAGCAGTTCCTGACAAAAAGACACCTAGGTAAACCTTAGGATTTAAGAACTACCACATTCACTTGCAGCAGGGAGGAGAGAACAACCACCAAAGGCAAAAGCGGCCACTTTGCAAATGCACGCAGCCACCTTTCGAAGCTGAGCATGCGCTCAAGTTTATAGCGTCTCACGGCATGTATTTTGTGCCTTACCACGGGGAAGTCATTAGAAAAAGACAATTTTGCCTGGCTATCAGATATTCTACAATTGCAGATAGGCTCTGAAACAACCTTTCAACAGCTAAAAGAACAGTAAAGTCCTATCTTTACTCAGGAGTGTTATTTCCATCACGAGAGGGAAACGTTCCTGTGATACAAACACAGTCTTGGAGGGGACCTAACTTAGGTGCAAGAATTTGGGCCAGAAAGAGCGATCAATATTTCACCCTCACCACACTTTAAATAAGTTATTTAACTAACATATTTAAAAAATTACGTGTTTAGCATCAACTACGTCATACAAAAGCGCTTGTTTCCCCTAACTGCGTTTACATGCGGCTTATTGAGCTGTTTTTCTTTAAAGGGTGTTTGAGGACACCAAGACCGCCATTTGCACACACCAGAACGAGCCTCACGCGGCAACGCTCTCCCACCCGAGCTGCACGGCTTTCAAAGGCAAAGCCTCCAACAAAGCTCGAGAACCGAGGAAACAGATTTACATTAAGTATTTTACAGATTTACATTAAGTATTTTAATAAGATGCACTGTTCCATCAAGCGCAGCTACTTGAAGGGTGGGGGCTATTAAAAAAAAAAAAAAGAAAAAGAACACAAAAAACCCCAAAATCAAGCCAAAAAAAGCAACACCCCCCGCCAAACCCACATTTATAGCCTTTGTAAGGAGCTGCAGACCTGTCACTGTGTTATTTTAGCCTGTGGTACCTGTAGGGCACCATCAGGTCCACCCCGAGCAAGGGAAGGTTGAGGGGAGCATCCCCCCATCTCAGCCCCCGACCCCGGGAGGGGTCACGCCCACTGCGGCAGCCCACGAATCAGGCGGAGCTGGGCCTTACCCTAGAAACAGGCTGGCCAATGGCGGGGAAGGCGGAGCCCTCCCTTACCTTCAGCCCCCAGGTGGTTTTTTTTTGGGGGGGGTGGGGTGGGCACTGATAGCACTGACCCCAGCCTTCCCCCAGGAACCCCCCCACCACTCCGGTAAGGCTCACCTGCAAAGCACCGATGGCAGCGCTCTGGAAGCGCAGATCTGTTTTGAAGTCCTGAGCAATTTCACGCACCAGGCGCTGGAAGGGAAGTTTGCGGATCAAAAGTTCGGTCGACTTTTGATAGCGCCTGATTTCACGGAGAGCCACGGTACCCGGCCTTTTAAAATTAAATAATAATAAAAATAAAAAAGAAGAAAAAAGAATTAGTATTCAAGACATATTCTACATCACTTTAAATACACAGGTTCAGCATCCCTAGGATGCGCCTTCCCTGGAGGTGTTCAAGACCAGGCTGGATGGGGCTTGGAGCAACCTGGTCCAGTGGGAGGTGTCCCTGCCCATGGCAGGGGGGCTGGAACTAGATGATCTTTAAGGTTCCTTCCAACCTGAACCATTCCGTGATCATCTAAACTAAACTAAGCACCATACATGTGCTGTTTCCGCTACAAGAGTCCCACCGTTTACATGGTTTACAAAAACCCCATTTCCCTGGCAAAGGGTCAATGTTTTCTCACCATGGATCTGTGCGAACTCCCAACAGGGATCCCTCAGGCAGCTACACCAGACCCTGGGAGCCCCGACTTCACAAAGTTAGACTGACACCAACACATCTTGGTGACAAACCGCAGTACTGCCACAAGTTGGCTGCTTCAGCTGTACCATAGGTAGCCTCCGAGCAATCAGCCTGAAGAGCTAACTCTATTTTAAGGGGAATCTGGCTCTTCTTCCCTACAGACATACAACACTGAAAATCCACGTAACTAACAGAATTAGTGTTCTGCATTATATTATCAGCACAAACAACCTAGCAAATTTCCTTGTGTTAGTTTCGGTGTCAGAACTACCGAGCACTTTTGCGGACACAAAGTCCATCCATGAAATTGATATCCCCTTTATTTCTGCGGAAACTTTGCATGTCCCTACTCCAACTTCATTACCTCTCTCCCGGACTATTAATTCTGCCTCACGCCTACAACAACGGACTTTTAGACTAAGTTCGCTATTTCAAACCCGCTTCTCCTCCCCAATCCACTTCCCCCCCCCCCCCCCCCCCCCACGGAATACGTACACCCAGCCCAAGAGCATCCTCCGACCTGAAGCCCGGCTGTTACCGTCCCACGCCCAGCAAAGAACTGAAAACTCCCATTATTAGAGGGTTGCCCCCAAAGACCCGCCGCCCATCCCAGCCTACACCTTTGCCGGTGGCACAGCCGCCGGTTTTGGGAACAAACGAGCGCATCGGCGGGCGCCTCGCGCCCTCTCGCGGCGAATCGCCGTCCCTGCACGGCCACCGGGGCCCGGATCGAACCCCACGAAGAAATTAAGATACGCCGCTAACAATAAACTTCGCGGCGGCACGACCCTCCTGCTGTATTTAAATAACCAGAAGTAAAAAATATTAAAAAAAAAAATAATAATTTTTAAAAAATCGTTCACCGCGGAGGAGGGTGTTGATTTTTTAGGCGCCGGTACCGAAAGTCCCGGGGGAAGGGGCAAACGGTAAACACCGTGTCGGTGCCCGCGCTGGGAATTTAGGGTTTTTTTGGTGGTTTTTAATTTTTTTTTTTTTTAAATTTTTATTTTCCTTGCGGCAGGCGGGGACCCGCGCCCCGGCGCGGCGGAGCGGTGCCGGCGGGAAGAATTCCCCCCCCCCCTCTTCTTTCCCCTCCCCCCTCGACCCGGCGGGGGGAGGTTGCGGGGGGGGGGTTGCTCCCGGTACCGGCCGGTCGCCGCCGGTGCGCGGCGCTGCGTACCTGTAACGGTGCGGCTTCTTCACCCCGCCAGTAGAGGGCGCGCTCTTGCGGGCGGCTTTGGTGGCGAGCTGTTTGCGGGGCGCCTTGCCACCGGTGGACTTGCGGGCCGTCTGCTTGGTGCGGGCCATGCCTCTGCCGGCGTCGCTGCCTTACACCTGCCGGGGGGGGGCGGGAAGAGGAGGGGAAAGGAGAGGGAGGGGAAAGAGGGGCCGGACGCCCCCACCCTCGTTCAGTCGCACGCCCCCGCCCGGCACTCGCCCCCCAGCAGCGAGCGGGTGCCCCCCAACCCTCCTTGCCCGCCCGCCCCGCGCCCCTGCTCGCCCAACCGGCGGGGACAGCCGTTAAGCCGCTCGGCCGCCCAACCGCCAAAGGAGGAAAAAATAAATAAATAAATAAAAATGTAAACGTCTGCCGATCGCGGAACATTAAAAATACATGGCTCTATTATTTTTTTTTTTTTGCCCACGATTTCAATATCTCGGCTAGAGCCCCGTAAGCCGCCCGCCGGTAAGAGCGGAGCGGCGGCTACCGCCTCCCCCCCCCGCCTCCCGCCGGCCGCCCGTCACCTGCCGAGCGTTCGCAAACGCCGCCCGGCCAACGTCGAGGAGGTGGGGGCGGGGGGGAGAACCGGCGGCCGACCCGTCGCTTCCCACCCGCCGAAAACCCCCTGCGAAACGGCGGAGCCCGGTGCGAGGGGAGCCGCAACCCCCGGCGGGCAGCCCGGCCCTCCCGCGCTCCCCGACCCGCCGGCAGCCGCCGCCAAACCGGCGTTTATCATGCAAAAAAAAAAAAAAAAAAAAAAAAAAAAAAAAAAAAAAGAAAGGGATCCTAAAGTGCGAGAAAGCAACAAACTTTTTTTTTTTGGGGGGGGTGGGGGGGAGGGTGGGTGGTTTTTTTCGGGTGCCGTCTCTCCAAGTGCTTCCCCGAAGCCGCCTCGCTCCCAAGCGCCTCTCACAGGCAAACTCATCTCCCAGACCCAGAACAAAATGGAAACAATCACGAAATGCAGCCCTAGTCCTTTTTCGCGAAGGAGGAAAAAAAATAAATCGCAAAAAATAACGCCCCAAAAAATCGCGAGGAACTCCAAACCATGTGGGTGCAGATGAAGGGGGAGGCAGCGGAAAAGTTTGTACTCGAAAACCAAAAAATTGCGTTGGGTTTGGGTCGTTCCTTCGGCGGATTTCTTTCCCTTTTTATTGTTTTTTATGCAATAGGAAAAAAAAAAATATGGTCGGTGACCAGAGAAAAGAGACAAGATGGTGAAGCTGAGCAACAACTGTGGGGAGCAGGGGAAGGAAGGCAGGAGAGTTACCCTGGGCTGCCGAGCGGCTCCTCTTTGCGGCCGCTTCCCAGCCCCGATCCGGGGGATGCCGGGCTGAGGAGGCAGCTCGGGGGCTGGGGAGGAATCTGGGGGGGTTTTGGAGCGGGGGCGAGGGGAGCAGAGGGGGGCAAAGACGGCGGGAAGCGGGGTCGGGGGGTGCCGGCAGAGGGAACCGCTCCGGCAAGGCGGCTCGGGGAAAGGGGGACGCGGAGGGGGGGGGCCGCCGCCTCCCCGGCCCCCCAAAAGTTTGTGGGGAGGGTCGAGAGAGGGGGGTGACGGGGTGCGGGGGTGGGGGGGCGGCGGGCGCGGCGCCCAGACTTACCCCGTCCGCTGTGGCGAGCGCGGCTGCCGTGCGGGAGAGGGAAGGAAGGAGGAGGAGAAGGAGGAGGGAGGGCGGGCGGAGCGGGCGGGAGCGAGGAGGAGCCCGAGCTGCGGCTGCTGCTGGAGGTGGCGGCGGCTGGGAGCACAATTGAAAGATGGCTGACGGGGGGAGGGCCGGCCCCGCGCTCGGCCCCGCCCACGACCGCCCCTCCCCGCCCACTCCCCGCCCGCCAGCCAATGGAGCACAATGGAGGGAAGGCGCGGCCACGCCCCCTCCCCAGGCCACGCCTCCTCCCTCGGCGCTGTGTGTACAAACACAAAAGACACGCCGCGCGCGCGAGGGGGGATTCCCTTCCTCCCTCCCTCCCCCCCCGGCCCCCAACTCCCGGCGGGACGGGGGCGCGCGAGGCCACGGCGGGACCGACGGACGTTCGACGAGGAGCAGAGCGGGCGGCCCACACCCCCCCGACACCCGCACACACACCCCCCCCACGCCGGGACCGGCACCCCCGGCCCCGGCACACAGGCCCCCGGTCGTCCACCCCTCCACCAGCCGTACCCGTACCCGTACGGCGGGGAACCCGGGAAACGAGCCCCGGGGGAGCGGGCGCACGGGGCTGCCGGCAGCGCAGTGGAGAGAGGCAGGCCTAGCTCTTACCCCCACTGAAGCATGAGGCACCTCGGCATCGCCCTCCCAGAGCACACCTTACTCGTTTTGGGTGGTTTTTTTTTTTTTTTTTTTTGTTTTTGGGTGTGTTTTCTTGGTTTGGGGTGAGTTTTCTTAATTTTGGGTGGGCTATTTTTTTGGGGTAGGTTTTTTTTCTATATGTGGAAGCAATGCCAAAATTCTCACCGTCAAGAGGCCCATCGGGGCTAAGCTGGCGAGGACCCGCTGTGGAAGTGCCATGTTCCTTGTCCTGCAAAGTTAAGAGCTGGGCGGCAGGAGGGGACAGCCACGGTTACTTCCGACTCGGAAACAAACTGCGGACACAATGGTCGACAAGGAAAAGCTGATGTTTGGGAAGGAAGAGGCGTTTCATTCCCTGTACCAGTGCTGTCAAACTACTTCGAGTTTGAAGCGCAGCCATTAGAAAAGTTTCGCACTGTCTTCGCCAGCTGATCCCACCCAGTTATATCAGCTGCCATGTTTTTTAACGAGAAAATTCGCTCTTCCTTTGTTTTCTGTTAACGTCAGAAACAAAAGGCCCTACAGTAAAGTTACCTCTACTCTAATATGACCGAACAGTCACTCGCAATTTTCTTAACTACATTTCAACGACAGAGTCGAGTTCTGTACCCAAGCAAACTGGTGCCACCATCTTGTCTGTCACTGGGGTATAAGAAGGAGCTGTATTTGCTTTGCAAAGTCTTTTTTATGGGCGGTGATGTAATGCAGTTCTGTGCAGAGACACCCAAGCACCAGAAGTAGTTCAGCCGTGTGAGCAGAGCAATTCGCTAGGGGCTAATCAAACCTGATGAGGAAAAGAGCGTTATCGTGGGCAGAACACCCTGCTAAAATAGATACAGGCTGCTTTGGCACTCAGATAAACCCAGCGGGCTGCGCTACATGGACTGGTGGAAACGTACCAGATACACACCTCTGACCCTACCAGAGGTGACTGTCAGGAAAAAGAAACTACAAAGGATTTTTGTTATTCTTACAGAGGAATTACCAGAGCGATTTATCTATTGATAGTATTTTAGGAGAGAACAGCAGGTTACCGGACAGCCAGAAAGAGATCTCAGAGCTGTACGCTAATTAGCAAATACCCTGAGCGCTCTAAAAGCCGGGCACGGAAATTGGCATCAATTGCCACCACAACGCACGCACCCGGGAAGGAGCAGCTGGAAAAGTTGGAAGCCGGCAGCCCCGGTTCCCGGCCGCAAGAAGCTGCCCAGCGATTTAATCGCTCATAGACGGCCCCTGCCGGCTTCAGCGCGGAACACGCGCGGCGGACGTGCCTCCACCGATCCCCGGTGACACACACACCCCCCCCGCCGCCGCCTTCTGCCGGAGCTCACCAGCTCCGGCCGCCCCCGGCGGCACCGAGCCCTGCAGCGCACCGGAGGCGCACCACTCCCCCCCCCGCCCCGACCCCAGCCGCCACAACCACCTCCGCCCCGGGGCTGACGCCGACACGCGTGGGCGGCGCCCCAACGCCGCCATTGGCGGAGGCGCCCTGGAATTCCATGACGTCAGCGGCGTGGGCGGGGCGCGGGGGCTGTCCCGTCCCCTCGCGGAGCCCCAGGGGGACAGGGGGGACCCGGCAGGGCTTCGTCTCGCCTCAAGGGGCACCCCCCACCCTCGCCCCGGCGAGCTCCGGCCGATGCAAAACGCTTCGGAAATAGCGCAGGCGGGACTGAGGGGGTAACTGCCCGCGCTGAAACCCAGGGAAAGCCAGCCAAGGGAAAACTGTGCCAATATTTTATATCTATATTATATATAAGGTTCAACAAGGCTAAGTGCAAGGTCCTGCACCTGGGTCAGGGGAAGCCCGGTATCAATACAGGCTGGGGGGTGAAGGGGTTGAGAGCAGCCCTGCCAAGGGCTTGGGGGTGTTGGTGGATGAGAAGCTCAACATGAGCCGGCAATGTGAGCTCACAGCCCAGAAAGCCAACCCCATCCTGGGCTGCATCAGAAGCAGCGTGGCCAGCAGGTCAAGCAAGGTGATTCTGCCCTGCTCTGCTCTGGTGAGACCCCACCTGGAGTACTGTGTCCAGCTCTGGGGCCCCCAACATAAGGACATGGACCTGTTGGAACAGGCCCAGCGGAGGGCTACGAAGATAATCCGAGGGCTGGAGCACCTCTCCTATGAGGACAGGCTGAGAGCTGGGGTTGTTCAGCCTGGAGAAGAGAAGGCTCTGGGGAGACCTTATAGCGGCTTTCCAGTACCTAAATGGGTACCTAAACAGGAAAGATGGGGACGGGACAAACTTTTTAGCAGGGCCTGTTGTGATGGGACAAGGGGTAATGGTTTTAAATAAAAGACGGTAGATTTAGAATAGATATAAGGAAGAATTTTTTTACAATTAGGATGGTGAGACACTGGAACAGGTTGCCCAGAGAGGTGGTAGATGTCCCATCCCTGGAAACATTCAAGGTCAGGTTGGACGAAGCTCTGAGCAACCTGATCTAGCTGAAGATGTCCCTGCTCATTGCAGGAGGTGTGGACTAGATGCCCTTTAAAGGTCCCTTCCAACCCAAACTGTTCTATGATTCTATGGTTATCAACTTTTGCACCCTCATTTTATGCTTGCTGACTAACGCCATTAAAAACCTGCCTTTCCAGGGTGATGGGATCAGGTCCGACCCTGGGGCAGCCCTTTAAGCTTTACCATAAATGCTATCCGTGTGCCAATAGGACGCTGCAGAAAGAGCTGGCCCCACACTAAAAAGACTCCAGACGTCCTTCATTCACCAGCAGCACTGATAAGCGTTCGCTCCTCCTTTCCAAAGGCCTTTATCTCTGCAGACCACAGGGATCTTCCACCCTTCAGCGGCCACGAAGAAATCTAACCTAATGAGATTCCACCGGTTTAACCGACAACAACACGCCAAGGACAACTGCATTACCTCATCCTCACCCAGCATAACCACCGCTGCTGCGAACATGTCCAGATCGCTACAGGGAATAAGATTAGGATGGAAAACAGCTGGTCCAGACTGGAGCCAAAGAAGACTCAAGTGATACCAGACAGAAAAGAGGAACATTCAAATCAGAAGTTGTCAGCGATGTTTTTAGCACCTTTCACAGAAAGTACACAGCCCTCACTCAGCAAAAAGAGGCAGATTTCCACAGCTCATGCTCATTTCGGCTGTCCAAGTAGCACACATTTTCCAAAAAGTACTTTCTGACACCTTCACCTTGTTGCTAAACTGTCTCTCTCATCTTGCCCAGGAGACTCTGGGCAAAGACAGGCATTTTTCGTATTAGGCTGGATCAGTTGCAACTCACTCTATCAAGCTGAAAATACTGTTTCAAAATTTTTACTGAAAAAAAAAAAAATAATAATTGTTGCTTTGGAGCAAATACTTCAAGCTCAAGTCTTCCAAATAGCTCCTGGTCAGCTTCAAATGCCGGTATAAGGCACTGGCCCTGTAGGCCAAAGAGCTAACAGATCAGCCCCGGTAAAATCACAGGCTGCCTGAAGATCTACAAACAACTGCAGCAGCTGCTGCCCTTTGCAGCAGCACAGATTACAAGCCCCAGAACAAAACCCAGATGAACTGTGCCTTTTTTGAGGTTATCCGGCAAAGGAAAGTGAGTCCAGAGTATGATTATTTTTAAGCAATGTTGCAGGTTATCTCCCAGAAACATTTGAAACAGGCTTTCCACTATAAGAGACGTTCACAGTTGGTTTTATCACCAAACTCCAAATGGTCTCCGATCAAAGAAAAAATCTTTCTTTCCTATCCCCCCCCCAAAGGCACAAACAAAATCTAAATGGCTTAGTCTAGTTCCAACTCAACAAATAGGGAAAGGTCCCCTACTATTACCTAGGGGAAGTTGGGGTTGTTATTAATTTTATGCAAAAAGCTCCTCAGACATTTCAGTGAGGGGAGGAGTATAAAAGACTGGCTTTACCTACAACGTTCACCTGACTCCTACTTCCACACATCTCCTTCAGGGCCCAATTCTCCCTTCCTATTCTCCTTCAGATCCATCTCTCTCCTCTCACTCATCGAACCTCCAGCCACCCTTTGCACTCACCTTCTGTGTCCTCAAACCTATTCCCTGCCTCAGCTCCCAACCTGCTGTCCATTTTATGATTTCATATTCCCTATACCGCTCCTTGATTCAATGTATTTGCTCAAGGCAGTTCCATTTTCCACCACCTTTCTCCTTGTACCTCTCCCTGTCTTTCATCCTCTTGATTTTCATGCCAAACCATTCCCACCTTCCTCTAGTTTTTCAGCCAGTCCCAGTCCCGTTGCCTGCTGTGTTTCCTTCTGCAGGTCCCAGGTTGGACAGCCTTTCCTAGCCAAATTCCAACCTTCATCCTTAACAGTCCAGTCCAGTGTTGCTTCACCCTCACTCCAGCCCTGGCTAGCCTGCCACCCAGTTTCTGTCTGCGGCTGCTATGCAGTTACAACTTCGTGAAATTAAAGTAATATGTCAGTACAAAATGCTAGGAAGTTTTTAAGTTCTCTTCCTCTTAAGATGTATTTCAGCAGAATGAAAACATTTATATCCCTAACTTTGTACTAATGGTACCTTTTGGTGCAGATTGAAATGTATTCTTAAATAATCATCTACATAGAAGATTAAAATAAATGATTTCCAGGGTTTTTACTAGGACGTTACTAAGGGTAGGAATCATTGGTACTGAGGAAGGAAAGTGCAAGTCATTTAAAATTTAAAATTATTTACAACAGTTTTGTTTCTGTGTAAATAATTTTATTTTATTATTTGAAGTTTTTCATGTCATGAATTTGTATATCACAGAAGTTATAATATTGTAACAGCAGCCATTGGAATGCATAACTCTTTGATATGCCGGATTACATATTACACCACACAGTGCATGAATCTATCATTTATATTATTTACACTCTCTGTCAAAATATAGGCCAAAAATACACCAGCCAAAACTAGCAGCTGTATAGTACGCTTATCTTTAGAGATTGGCACCTACTGGAAATACAGATAAGAAGTTGTGTAATAGTAGACGACACAACTTTTTCCTCCCTTTCATCTATTTTCATTGCATCTTTTAATCGTATATTTTGCCTTTTGCTGTTCTCTAAAATACTTCACATATATCAGATATTATGGCCCCACTGTTTAAAGAAAACTCTTAAACACGTTTACTTTTAAGCACCTACGCATGCTCCATTGACTTCAATGGAAGGAAGATACATACTCTCAAATTTACACACGTGCTAAAGTGTTTCCCTGAAGATTGATCCCTAAGGGAAGTCCCCCTGTTTAAATGATAAGCAAAGAGTACATGTGCCACATGAAAAAAAATTCTTGGAATTCCTAGGTTCTCTAGGAAAGCTTAAAAGAGGAAGCTACTTTAAAATGCAAAATCATCAGTCCTCTCAAAAGTACTACTTTTCACACTTTGGGCATCACATATGTGAGGCGATTTAGAACAATTTATTTTGGAGACAAACTGTATTTTTCTAACATTTCATAACCCAAGAGCAGCAAATCCATTTTGGTTTTCCTCCAACCTTTTTTTTTTTTTAATTTACACTGTTTCAATGAAAAGTTTCTCCCAAAAGGAATTTCAAGGACAAAGTTCTAAGAGAGTGAAAATAAGCCTACAATAGCACAGAGAATAAGATTCAGGACTCCTGGATTTTGCTTCTCTTTTTGGACTATCACTAGTTTTTAGGAGGCTTGATGAGTTTGACTCAGCCTCCACCTTTGTGGTTCCTCTCCTGCGAAGACTTACCAAGTTTCACTGAGTACATGCTTGCTTTTATATATGGGCACCTGACTCTAATTCCCTATGTATCATCCAGGATTCTCTTATTATAATCTCATTTGTGCTGCCTATTATTAACACACACGCACTGTTGGAACTCATCTCTCATCCTTCTAATGAGGTCCTACAGAATATGAAAGAGTAAATAACATTACATAAAATAGCGCTAATTCTTTCTTTTCCATGGTCTAATGAGTTTCTTCTGGTGGAAAGAGTGCCACACAAAAAACCGCTAAGAGCACCCTATAATGACATCCCAAAGCTCCACTCCTATTCCTATCTTGTTTGCTTATTTGTTTATTTGTAATAGCCTTTTAAATATGCTTAGTATTTTAATATCCATTTTATTAAAAAAAGATAAACTTCATTGCCTTTTAAAGACTGGAAGTTAAAAATATCTTTAATTGCCTGGTACACAGCTAAGAACACTTCAGGTACATAAGATGCATTGTAGCTGTAACCACAGACTCCATTTTTTCTTATCAGCTTTGAAGGGCTTGTATACAACAGTTCCTTTTCTTAAGGTGGAAACAGGACTTGAAATATTGCATCAAAAAAGCAGTGTTCCTATTATACGGACACTATAAAAATCCTAAATAGAAACATAGGTAGCTTTTTAAACAGCCATACTCTATTTTATATTATGTTTTCATTTTGCATGACTCACGTGCTTAATATTGGGTAGTTATAGTCTCTTTTGTTTCAATACATGGGATGATAAAGGACAATAACAATAAAACCAGCACTACATGTTTTCACAGTCACAGACCTCCCCTTGTCAAGAGAACTTCAGCTTCTTATTGACTTCTCTAAGCTTATGCCGTTTCTTCTTCCATTTCTCAGGACAGCATTATGCTATTTTTCTTAAGCAGATGCTATCAGTGCACTAAAGGGTTAACTGAAACAGAAACTGAGTCCTAGCACCAGACAGGGAATAGGGTACAAGAGATAATTGTGAGGTTATTGTACAGCCTTGCCAAAGACTAGAAATTATACGATATGACATAGAGTATCTGAGATTTTTAGATACAATATGATCAAATGTCATAATGTATTTCAGAGATATGCTGTGAAATTTGATTATAAAAATATGTCTAAGGCATTGGGTAAAAGGACTGATGGACAAATAAAAAAAAAAGGGAGTTTATTCTCTGTAATGATAATAACAAGATTTTGAAATTTACCGTACCTGGTTGAGTTAACTTGCGTTGACAGACACATTTCAGGTGGGCTTTTGCAAGATTTTCTGCGGTATAGGGAAGAGCAATTGTTCTGAGGAATATTTCTTCCTAAAGTTACAGTACAATAAAATTATTAAACTCATTTTCGCTCTCCTGGTTCTTCACACATGACTAAGTTATCATAACAACCTTTTCTGTCTTTTTTAAGCATTGTATTGTACCGTGGAAGGAACTGGATAGCCCGTGGGCTTCATCCTAATGGAGACTACTGTAAAATCTTTTCTTTCCTAGTACTTCTGTGTTGATAGATTCATTAAAGCTGCCAAGGAGAAACAACCAGCACAAGCTCTAATTGGTTCCCAAATAAGATCCCTACTACTACAGTGATTTACTCGGAGCTCCTGTGGTAGAATTTCAGCAAGCTGATTTGCCCCAAGACTCACACACACTAGAAAATAACCCCCTGCAGGTTTGCATTAGGGAGGGAAAAAAAAAGGCTCACTGTTTTCCACCACCCATCAGGCTCACATTGGCCTCATTTTGCAGCGCTATTCTTGTAAAGGATGTCTTTTTATGCACTGATGCAGTATCTAGCCCATGCTGACACTGCCTTGAAAGGCTCTATGAGCTACTATCCTTGACAGAACTAAAAGAGTAATATTATTTATTTCATTTCTTTGCTCAGTGGGGTAATCTCATGAGATATGAATCTCCTGTTCATGAGGGCCCTGGGGACAGCAGTCAGAGTGAAACTCAGACATACTTTAGTACAATGCAAACAGCACAGACCACAGTACTCAGGCTCCAACAGCAAACAGCAGACCAAAATATCAAGTATGATGCCCAATATCGCAATTTATTTGGAACCATATTCTGTAGACTAGTTACTTTCAAAATATATCTGCTTCTTCCTTGTAAAGGCACAAGAGTAAGATTGTCTTGAAAGGGCATTGATGCCTCACAAGCCTCATTTGTGAAAGTCAGCTGAGGAAGGGTCCTCAGAAATGAAAATATTATTCTGAGGTCTGACCCTAACACAGTTGTGAAGTGTTCTACCATATCCCATCTTTCTTAACAAGTACTCCCAAACTTCAAAACCCATTTTCTGGAGAACTAGTCTCCTGAGAGACAGCAGAAAACGGAAAGAGAAGATGGAGTGGCAGACAGTATATTTTAAAGTGACAGCAAAGAGCATTAATTAAGTTATTTTCAGTCTTGGAAAACTACAGAGTTTTGAGGAGTTTGAAAGAAATGAAAACTTCCTATTTTCCCAACATTCTTTGTAAGCCACACACTCTGTAGACTATACTGTACCACATTTTTGTATAATTTTTCTTCATTTCTCCTCCTCCTTCTCTCAAATTCACATCTCATAAGGCACCTCAATGTGAAAACTGCAGTTGCTGTTAAGAATAGTGCTTAATATAAGTGCTGCTCATTAGTCTCCTAATGCTTAAAAGCTTATGTAAAATAATTCACGTTCAAGCCTTCTAAAGAATAACTAATTTGCCCTGACTACTTATTGTTGGGTAGCTACAACCCCAGCTGAGAATAAAAGGATTCACAGGTATTTACCACTTCTGAAAATCAGGCCTAGTAACCCTTTGACTACATACGCAAATGTGGGCACCCCAATTAGAGGTTATTTTTAAAAAATCCTTTAAAAATACCCATACACCTGCTTTCATGTTATGAAGAAGACAGCGTTAGAGCCAGATTTAGAAGTTCCTGGCTCCCAAGCACGCTCTGACCACACTTCCCTTGTGACAGAGCCGGAAGCAAGGGTGCAAAGGAACGATGTGGCAATAGGTAGTTCCTTCTGATCAAACAGTGCCTGCTAAGCCTCACTTTTTGTGGGTACTGCAAAGCCGCTTTCATGGGGCCCGGCTGCTTTAAAGAAGCCCAGTGATCCTTAGAGTATGGGAAGAATTTGTTGGGCAGCACCAGTTCTTCATATATGACTTGTCTGTCTCTGCCAGTTGCTGACAAAATCACCTCTTAAGTTTTACAGTGGGTTTGGGGAGTTTAGGAAAAGCCCTAAATCCCTGCAGACAGGTGGTATCATCAAAATCTCATATTTTGTTTTTGATTTATAAAGAAAGTGTCAGGCAGTTGTGCTTGCAGAGACAAGCTTGATCCCCTGGCAGCTCAAAACCCACCAAAACAAACAAACAAGCGGCAGAAGGTAAATGAGATTGTACAAATTTAGCATGTGCCAACATTGCATGATTCTGGCAAATCCTGTGTTCTGTGGGGACTCACAACAATTTTTGTATGCTAAGTCCTGGCACTACTACTTAAAGAGTGATGTTAAAAAACAAGGCACAATGTATGCAACTGAAGTGGAAAACATCAGTTGGGTTTAACAATGGACTGCAGAGCACGAAGCATGGATCTCTAGACAGAGGCAGAGAGGAAGCACCACTTGAAACCTCAGCAACAAAGAACTACATGAAAGGTTGCCAGCCTGTTTCTCCTGGGCTACAAGGTTTTCAAGCACAGCTCCCATGCTGGCACTCTGTCCCAAATCCAACGGAGAGACTGTGCTTATGTCAGATAAATCCCCACTGTGAGAGGGAGTAATTTATCAGATGCTACTGAAGTTGACATTACACACTTCATTACATCTTGAAGTTACACCTTTCAGCCTAGCCTTGACCCACAATGGACAGCTAGCGTTCCTGGGAGCCACTGTCACTTCCCACCTGCAAAAAGCACACAGCGCCCTTCTCCCTTGGTTCACTGAAGAATGAGCTGTCTGTCTGGCAGTCCTAAATTCTGGTATGTGGTTCAGAGGGCCAGGAAGATTGGTCATGCCACATCTGCAATATTTAAGATTCTTGGTTATGAGAACCACAAGATCACTTGTAGAGCCTTTACACGTAAAGGGCCGCCTGCACAAACCATGCAGTGAACACGCTTCGGTGCCATGCCCAGTTGTGCAGACGTGAGACATGGTTCAAGTGGCATGAAGGCTTCTCCCAACAAATTGTTCCTGTAACTTCCTGCTACAAAAGAACAACAGGCAGAAAAAAAACAATCATCATCAACAAGATTTTTCCAACTGTGACTTTCGCACACTGGCAAGACTTCTTCATATCCCTGCTTTGAGAAACAAGTAATCTGGCATATTCTGACATCGACATCACTTCTAGGCCAGAGCCCAAGTCAGACAGGAACACGAAGAAACAAATGCACAGCTGTATCACTGTCATGTTGCTAATATTCAAATATAGCCATGTGAGGACATGATTTTTCCAGGCCTCACATACATATGACTTAAGAAAGATCCTCCAGGGGCACAGTACGCTGTATTACAAATTCCTCACAGATGACACATAATTACCTCTATTTTGGAAAGGATTAGAAGAAACACTGGAGGGGAGTCTAAAATACAACAGTGACATTCCTTAAACACCATACTAACAATTTAATTTCAACTGCACGGGTGCAAAAAGATGTTGTATAAACAAAATGGCAAACCACTCCAATATTGAGCCAACAAGAAGCTACGCACGTCTGTCATGTAATAAAGTCAGTATTCTCCAACTGGAATTTACTATATAAAGCCAAAAACCCCAACCATTTTCCCTAAACATGATTTCTACAGTTTCTTTTAAAGAGAAACAAATAAACCCCTGCGACCATTATTATTTGTCAGTCCCCTTTAAGCTAGCAGAATATTTTCTACACAAGGAGATAAATATTACTATTACGTGAATGTTTTCTGAATGTAAGTGGGGCTTATAATGATTCAGTCAAAAGGAAGCGATGTCAAATTCAGCACCCGAAGAATGAGGCCTCTCTACACTACAGACTGGATCCTTAACTTCAGACATTTCTCCCTCAAGCCAACGGAGCTTTGAAAATTTACACTAGGCTGAGGATCTGACTCATAACATTTCATCAAGGGACGAACGAATCAGTGACATGATCTGCTTTAAACAGGATTTATGAACACCCACAGTGTGCCACAGACTGCTAACCACGTGCTATCTCTGCTGAACATAACCCAAAATGAGGGTTTGCCCGCTTGAGGCACTCTGCTTTCAATTTCTGTCTTTTTCGACCTGTTCTGTGCGCTCTCCCTTTTGCTGCTGTCCTCCTTTTCTCCTTCAGTTTCTTTGTAGACTCTCCTCAGGTAAACCGAAAGCGAGCAGATGTGGGTGGGGTAATGTAATTTGGGAGCTCCTCCCAAGTACTGGAAATGCAACTTCAGTTTTAGCAAGGAACATTTCCAAATCAACTTTCATCTCAGTTGAAAAACAAAATAGGACACCTGATTTTTTTTTTTCCCTTCAGCTGATCATTTCAAGAAGAGTATAACTTACTTTGGTCTAGGAGTTTCAGATTATTGCAAACAGTGTCACAACTGGATGAAAAACTCAGATTACAAGGGCACGCAATGTTCACTGTCTCCTGTTTCTTAAAAACTTTAACGTATAGGGGTCTGACGGATAATAAAGATCTACCACACATCTTGTACCGTACGCTCACTCCTAGCTTTGGATTTTTGCGAAGTTGCCAAACATTCAGATGCCAATTAAGAAACTAGAATCCAGTCCTTACACAGAGATTAAGTAATTCAGCACCGTGTCTCTGCAAACTGTAATTAAAAGCAGCTAGCTTCATTACAGGGAGAGCAATAGTAAAGAGGCAGAGACCTATTTTTGGTATTGTTTTCCTATAAAATATACTGTACACTGCAACTAACCCAGTCACTGCTCTCCAGCTGTATGCAGTCAAAATTAATCAGAACAGACCAAATCTGAGCACTAAGGCTGGCAAATAGAAGGAGACACAAGGTTAAAGAAATCTTAGAATCTGAAATATTAACTTCTACGGTATTACCTGGTTGTCTAATTAGCCCATTCATCTCAAATTATTGCTGCCAAATTTAAAATTATTATTAACACTATCAAGGCCGACTGTGCTGATGATACAGCCAAACAAAAAGGGACTTTAGTTTCTCAGGTTCAATACATATATACGCGCAGAGCAGTACATGTTCCTTCCCTAAAAGGACTCACAGTTTAAACACCCTTGCATAGGATGGAAATAAAGATACGAAGCCCAACAAAGGGACTAATGTGAGGCCAAAACCAGTTTTACAGCTATTTTTAAATCTTGATTATGTCTAAGTATCTGCATTATTGCCAACTGTGGGCTATAAGAAGAATAAAATACAGTTATTCACCACAGATTTGTTAGAAGACTGATATCTATGCATTCACTGTGAGACAACAAGTATATTTAACAGTAGCTATTGTATTAATACAATATATATAATACAATAATATAAGTATTTTTCCCCCATCCGCTCCCAACCCAGGATCAGGTATCTTAACACAGTGTCTCTACCCATTGTGCTGATGACAAAGAAACTGAAGCAGATGACTATTGACATTTGGCAGGAAGCTGCACTTGCAAATATCAACTTAGATTCATTACGGTTAATTACATTTTTGTCAAATGGTATGACGTCATAGTATCTGAAGTAAAAAATGTTTCCTTATGTCATACAGCATCTTAATTATTGTCTTGAGAACACGCACATAAAGGTTTATTCTCATCCTATCCTGATCCTCTCTGCAAAAATAATACGAAAGTGCGTAACACATCTAAGTCTTGCAGATATACTATCTGCAATTTACAGTTTGGGATCCATTAAGACGTGAAAGAAAATATATCCACTTGAGCCAGTCTTCATATATATGATATTACATGACCGACTGTCTACCAGATAGAAAACCCATTCTTAAAAGATATGTTTTCAAATTCTTGAAGTGACTTCAGTGGACAAAGTTTACCTTTGCTAATATCTCTGTGCACTTAGAATATTCTAAAAGCAACATACACATCTTTCATATTTTAAGTGATATATTTAATCCTTTCTGATGTCCAGGAACACTTCTAGAAGTGAGAAATATTGAATTCTTATCAGAGCAACTTTTGATCCATCCTTTTTTAATCTCGGTACCTTGTGAACAGCTGGTTTTGTGTTCTTCACTCCCACAGGCGTCTTTCATGTGCAGATTAGAAGTCAAGGACCAATGAGTACCTTGCACCTCTCAGTAAAGAGTCTTGCATAACATGATCTTGGTCTTGACAGACCGTTAGTAAGCACTGTAAGAGCCCTGCTACTACTATTAAAATGGAATATACTGGAGGAAACAATAAGGGAGAATGAATGAATGAATTAGTAGCAGCATTATGACCGTTACACATCTGATGATGATGTGCATATGATGGTTCCAGGTAGAGGTATTGGAAAAACTGTGTTCCACATTAAATCAAGTAATAGATTTTACACAGAAAACAGTCTAGTCTACCACACTGCATACTATAGGCCACAGAACCACATCCAATAATTCAGGCATCACATGCATGGATATCAGAATGAAACGATGGGTAGTCTCATCTCTTAAATTTTGTCAAGATAGCAGGAAGTTTTAAATTCCAGTCTTGGTCCTTCCACTGAGTTGAGAAAGTGGCATAACCAGTTTGTCTGAGTGTCACTATTTGCAAAGTCAAAGTACTTACTTATCCTACAAGGATACTGTCAGGTTTAATTCATTATGTCTGCAAAATCCTTTCTAAATGAAAAGTGCAAGCATGATTTATTAATTAAGTCTAAAACACCACTGCAGAATCAGAGACTGATCATTGTTTTATCAAGAGAATAACATTTATAATAAAATACATTTCAAATGGGAAATTATAATAACAGCCCTTTTGACTTATTTAGACTTCTTTTTTTGTGAGGAGCAAGGCAACAGACTTTTGATGAGTGCTAGGAATAGAAGTGTAATCAAGAACAAGAGATACAGGAACAGTCGCCCACTGACATTAATGTGGCACTAGCTAAACAGCATTGCATAAATCATGAGAACGGGGACTATATACCTAGCACTGCTGTAGGACCAAGCTGAAAGAAAACTCCTCCTGTGCCTATTAGATGTCACTTGCTTGTAGTCTGACTATGCACAAGGATCGCTGCACGTCACCTAGGTAGGGCCACACAGATATAGCCACCCAGAACCAGAGAGAGCCCAAAACTACCTGTAAGGTGGCAACGTGTAATCTACAAAGGGCCTGATTTACGTTGGTATGACTCCCCGCTGTCAGCTCTCATGCTTACAGGTGTATCACAGCTCTAACATGTATCTGCAGGCAGAATCCAGGTGTCAGAGTTATGAATGACAGCTATCACTGATGCAGACCTCCTCTCGGGGTGCAGTGGGCCCTCTTTTTTTGGTCCTTTTTTCCCTATGATGGCAGCTGTGTTAGCTAAGGCACTTCTCACTGGGGAAATATAATTCAGTTAGTGCTCACTAGGGCCAGGAATTGATCAGCACAGATACAAGAGTAGTTCACAACATTTAGAAAAGATGTGGATCAAACCACCTGTGAATTACACTGATTCAGCACATCCACTGGACAGTCCTGTGGCCCAACTCTTTCCTGGACAACTCCGCCTATTTGGCCTGTACTGGCAAGCTCCACACCCTCAGCACCAATAGCCGGAGTTTCAGAGGAGGAAATGAATCATGCCCTCGGAATGCAACTGAAATCCCACAGATCTAAGAAAATACTTATTCATCTGCATATGTATACATGCATACCTCATATATTGCCAATTAGATTTCAATGAGATACTGCATATGAATAAAAATACTCCCAATCTAGTGTAATTTAACATTAGGTGGCATTCCAAAGATATGGCACGTGATTATAAATGAAACAAGCAGTACCACGTGACACAAAATACAAAGTCGACTGAATTTGGGCCCGATCCAGCACAAAATAACCACAAGTTTTCCAGGCTACACAGGCATCAGGTTTGAATGGTTGCACTGTGGCAACATGACACATAATTTGCAAACACCAACTTGCTACAGAAAGACAGTAAGGGGTTGTCTAGATTGGGGCAAAACAGCCTGTGAAAACACTTTAGCTAAAATTAACATAGCATAAGAAAGGGTGGGTGAAGCATGATTTGTGAGTTGGCCAAGACAAAACCACAGGGAGATCCCCTTAATTAAATTACTACTGATTCGTTTACCTTTGCGTGTGAAGTCCCCACTTCTGGGTCATGTCACCTCTCTGCCTTTTTGTTTCCCAGCTTCCTCCTTTTTTACCACACCAACTTAAGATGGCCAGGCACAAGAGCTACCTGTCCACGCTCACGCAGGCCCGGCCAAGCCGCACGTCTCTTCCGCGAGCAAAAAGAGTGGGACAGCAACAGCATCGAACTTTCTGGAACAGCCAAGCAGCTCAGATGCAAGTCCCATCTTTTTAAAGCAGCGTCGATGCTTAAGGCCTGAATTTAGCCACAGGCTCCAACACAGGCACCTATCTTGTTTGCTAACAGGGGATTTTCAGTGTGCTAATTACCGCCCTGGCAGGGGAGCACCCCTTGGGATGGGGCAGAGGTGGAGCAGGCAGATTATGCTGTGAGCAACAGTCCTTGCCCATGCTGCTACTAAACAAAAAGGCACCGCAGGTAACATTGTTAGGTGGAAATAAGGTGACGCGTATTGCACCGCAACAACACCTAGTCACTAGTGTTTGTAACAGTTCCCACCAGAGACAGCTGGTAGCGACCAGCCTTCCAATGTCCTCTAGCTGTATGGTTATGTTGAAGACATGGAGGAGATTTGAAGCCAACAAAAAATGCAATAGTTACACTGCCTGGAACACCATCGTACCTCTGTATGTGCCCTTTCCTGGGGAGCTACAGCTGTGCATTTCCTTCTAACCACTCCTTCAGTCTCCTGCTTATGGGTAGTTGCTGCATGTCATGAAGAGCTGAATGCGGCCTCCTGCTCTAGCTCAACTTTCACCCTGATTTAAAAATATTTATGTGACTATGTAACCAAATCTGCCCCAAATATCAGAGTTTGGGGTCTCTCCCCATCCATGTGCTAAAATGCACGTAGGAGTAAGCAGGACAAAGAAGCCACAGAGACAGAGTCCATCATCCTGCAAGTCCTTACGTGAAATTTGCATTCCATTCGACTGGACAATTAACAGATGCATATTTCCATTAGATTTCTTACACATGCAGTGCTTCGCAATGGCAGCACTGCCCTTTCCCAGCCACCTGAGGTGGTATGAGTATTTTCATTCTCACGCTGCTGCTGCCACCGCTACTAAAAAGGCAGAGCAGACGAGCATGCTGGGAGCCATGGTCCATTTTGCCTGCTGTTACATCCTCACAGAGTCGACGTGACAGGTTGTAAAAAGCCTTTACAACCTGGCAGGCTGCACATAGCAGTCTGAATTAGAATGACAGTGCTGTGTCATGTAGAAAAGGTAAAAGGACAGAAACGGCTTCCCAGGGTGGCTTCTTCTATCACTTACGCTGGGAGATGGGACATTCCTCTCTGGGCGGCACACTCCAGAAATAATGGTACTCTACACTTTGGCAGGACTGTCTACTTAAGAAGCTGAGAGTGAGTTAGAAACATCGAAGAAGCCTCTATTCTGTGAGGTGGGTATGTGTTTTTATTACTATTTTGAAAAAGCAGAGAAAATTCAAACCATTTGCCTGAGTCCAGACACAGAGCCGTGAATAGAGTCCAGAAGCAGAGCCGTGAATAGAGTCCAGAAGCAGAGCCGTGAATAGAGTCCAGAAGTTTTCTGCCACAGCACACGTTCTGATCAATACTTGCTCAGGGCCGTTTCCTAAAACAAGATACCAGGACACTGTGTGTAAGGCCCTGTATGGGTCTCACAGCAGATCTATTCCTTCCTCAGATCTACTCCCTCCTAGGCAAGGGTGCCACACTCCAGTGTTTTCATTCCCAAAGACTGACCACCAAAAATACACAGAACTCTCATTTAACCTTACACATCTAAAAAGGATAAATCGGGTCCCTAAAAGGACTGAAACATCAGACTGACTCCAAAGGTTCAAACATAAGAAATCCGGGTTGCAGGTGTAAAAATGATTCATCTGGTCCCTAAAAGGGCTGAAACAACAGGTTTACTCACAAATATAAGAAACAGAGGTTGCAGGTGTAAAAATGATAAATTTGATCCCTAAAAGGACCAAAACATCAGACTGACTCCCAAATACCAGAAACACAGGTTGCCTTACGTCCAGTTTGAGACAGTCAGAAGAAATTCTTTACTGTGAGGGTGGCGAGGCACTGGAACAGGTTGCCCAGAGAAGCTGTGGCTGCCCCATCCCTGGAGGTGTTCAAGGCCAGGCTGGATGGGGCTTTGAGCAACCTGGTCTGGTGGGAGGTGTCCCTGCCCATGGCAGGCGGGTTGGAACGAGATGATCCTTAAGGTCCCCTCCAACTCTAACCCTTCTATGGAAAAAAAAAACCAACAAAAAAAACTCAAAAAAACCCCAAACCAAAAACAACCAGAAACCCAGCAACTAGGAAATCTTTCAAAACTCCACTTAAAGGAGAAAAACCCGGTTAACAGCAATCAGCAGCCCAGCCCAAACCACCCGAGGGGGGAGAGAGGCAGATACCTCGCACGCACCGCTAAACCTCGGGGAGTCCCGGACAAGGACCGAGAGCCGCCGGGCGGGAGCGGGGCTGAGCGGGCGACGGGAAGCCTCCAACCTCCTTCCGCGCCTCCCCGCCGCCTCAGCCCCGCTCCCGCCCTGCCCCCACTCCCTCCCTCAGCAGCCCCCGCCCGGCTGACGGCCGTTAACGGTCACCTGACCGCGCGCCGCTGTCGTCACGGGCGCACGCGCGGCGTTTGTTGGGCGGTGCCGGGGAGAGGGGGCGATGGCGCTGTTGGTGAGGGACCCCTTGGCGTCGCGGGTGCGGCTCTTCCCGCTGCCCCCCGGCGGCGGGTCGGTGCGCGGCCTCCTCCGCCATCGCGCTCGGGAGCTGGTGAGTGGAAGGCGGGGGGAAACCGGCGGCCCCTCAGGCCTCGGGGGTGGCGCTGGGCTGCTGGTGGTGGCCAGCAGGCCGCATGGCTGCGGTCGCCCCTTCCCTGGTCGCCGTGGAGGGGCCACTGACGGGCTGTGGCGCGTCGCGGCTTCGGGGACGCTTCTTCTCATTGTTGTCGCTTAGCTGAGCGGGAGGGTTTGATAAAAGAGAGTCTTGTAGTCTCATATATATATTTTTATATATATATACATGGAAGATATAGTAGAACGGTTCGGGTTAGAAGGGACCTTAAAGATCGTCGAGTTACACCGCTCTGCCCTGGGCAGGGACACCTCCCACCAGACCAGGTTACTCAAAGCCCCATCCAGCCTGGCCTTGAACACCTCCAGGGATGGGGCAGCCACAGCTTCTCTGGGCAACCTGGGCCAGTGTCTCACCACCCTCATAGTGAAAAATTTCTTCCTAATATCTGATCTAAATCTACCCTCTTTCCGTTTAAAACCATTACCTCTCATCGCTCTACTCCCTTATAAAGAGTCCCTCTGCATCTCTCCTATAGGCCCCCTTTAGGTACTGGAAGGCTGCTATAAGGTCTCCCCGGAGCCTTCTCTTCTCCAGGCTGAACAACCCCAACTCTCTCAGCCTGTCCTCATAGGAGAGGTACTCCAGCCCTCCGATCATCTTCGTAGCCCTCCTCTGGGTTTGCTCCAATATCGATCTTATATTCTTTACAGTTCAAAAAGTTGGGGGTTGGGTTGGTTTGTTTTGTTTTTTAATGCAGAGTGTTTGAACACTTATTGTAAATTTTCCCATGGCACGGCTTTTCCCCATGTGTGTTTGCAAGCTGATTTAGACTGTGTTTAATCTTCCAGTAAACAGCAAATAAAGCAAGCACCATAGAGAACGTTTGTGCTTTTAAGATTGTCTGATTTTTGCCTCCCCTCTGTTCCTATAGGAAGGAGGGAAACATTATTCTTTAATGATGTACTTTGTCAGAATGTTTCATTTTCAGTTGGTCGTATAATTCAATTTTGCTGTTTTTTAGAATATTCCTGAAGAAAGCTTTTATGTGAAGTGTAACGGGCGACTGGTTAATGATGAAGATGTACTGCAGAGTGGAGCCGTTTATAGTCTGGAACCAAGACTTTGTGGTGGAAAAGGAGGTTTGTTGCTTAACTGCTTGTTATTGATTAGATTGATTATCACGTTAAGAAACTATTATACCATAATCTATACTGACAGCAGCAGTCCTAATCTAATAGCACATCTCTTGTAGTATGGGTGACTGATGTAACGTCTGTGAGCTGAAACCAAAGTCTACCTGCAAAGGTGAGAATTGGCTGGGGAAGCTGCAGTTCAGCTAACAGCTTTGCTGGCATAGCTCTTCTTCGTGCCCCTGGTCAGCTTAGCTCTACTAGTAGAAATCTGTAACGTGCATCAAAGTGACTTCAGAGTCAAAATTGTGTTTAAAAGCACCTGGTTTCTTAGGCTTCTAAGTTTCATTCATGGTCACTTAGGACAAATGTTCAGGTACAAATAGCGTGTGATTTGAGTAGGTTATATCACCCAATTATTTTGTCTTCTCTTACTTGAAAACACACATAAATGCCAAGATCTCAGTATCCTAAGAATTAAAGAATTTAGTCTAAACTAGGCTCCTTATGTTGACAGAATATTTTAACTGTGTTACGAAAGATGTATATTAATCATATAAAACAATACAGCCACTGGCAATGTGGGCATTCCCTAAAATGGAACGTGATGGGTGAAGCAAGTTTAGCCGAGTATTTGAGTGTAGTTGGAGTCAGTATGTTTGCTTTTTGAATCCAGTACTCAGAATTTTCCAGCTGTTGAGCTAAAATGCTGAATAATTGTGCAGCCTTCCATCAGGCTGCAGCTCAGCTTACTTTGTCTTTTTGAGTTTTAAATAGAACGGGAAATAAATGTTGTTGCTATGGCTTATGAGGTATTGTGGTTTCATTAAGTGCCCTAAAAGTGGTGCATAGGATGGTTCTTCCTTACCTATTGTCTGTCAGCTTCAGTTATCCTGGGTTGACACAGGGTACGTGTTCTGTGATTCACTTTGTGTTACTGATGTGCCATTGGGGTCAGTTTAAAATTGTTCTTCAACAATTTTGTCTGCTTTGTGAAGTGTTCCTTTTGTTTTGACTTTATAACTTAAAAGCCTGATAAAAACAGGCAAACACAGGTCAGAACTATTGAGTCTTACTGTATGATCTTAAGGGAATACCAATCATGCGGTCTTGCAAGAGAACTGAGCATTTTGTTATCAGACCTAATTCAGCACCCTTAGTGACCTTAGTGAATGCATGGCTGTTGATTTTTGGGAGCATGCCTGGCTAGGTGTAGCAGCTGGGTCTGCATTCTTCCCAATGTAAAATTCAATAGCACGTTTAATGAGCTACAGAAATTCTCCTTGCCAATGGCAGCAATTGTTTTTTTTAACTGGACACAGTACTACTTCTGCCTTATGGTAGTAGGTTGTCTGAATCAGTTACTGTTTGAAACACTCCTTAAAGGTACTTTTGGGGCACTGAAAAGTATAGCTTTGTTCAGCTTCTAGTTAAAAAACAGTGCTTGCCGCTTTCAAATCACTTGAAGGGTTATATTAATGTTAATCCACATTGTGTTTCTTTGGCATAGTTGAGCAAGTGTCTTTTTTCAGCTGGAGACAGTGTAAGGTGGGACTGAATAAGAGAAATGTAGCAGTCTTTCTTATGAGTAATTAGTGGCTGAGGAGGAGATCTGTTCTGGGGGGGCTCTCCAGCATAACATTGTACATCATGGTCATGTTGATGAAGCAGCTAAGGCTGTCTCCTAAAAAAAGTTATTTTATTTTCTGTTAGATTTTTTAAAAGGGGATTTAAAGGGGGCTAAAGGGGCTAAGAGGGAGTTGTATCCTGGGTAAATTAGAAAGGACCCAAAAAGTTATCTTGAGAAGAAAAAGGTTTCAAACCCTTTTGCTGGGGGAGTGTAGAAATAGGCTTCCATGTTAGAAATGCTGCACAGGTTCTAGTAAATTTTGAGTCCATCTGGTGTTATATCAGGAATACAAAAATGAGATGAGTGGTAAATGCTGGATATCTTTTTTTCACCCAGTGTTTCAGCATTTCCCCCAGTGACAATTCTTCATCATGTTGCGACTTTCAACTTACCCTTTATTTCAGTTGCATTGAGGGAGAGGAAAGTGTTGAATTCACTGTGTTCTTTTTCCATAATCAATTCTTTTGTTGTGTACTAGTTAATCTCCATTTGTTTCTGTTTAGCTGATTCTTGATTACTTTTTTTTCTCAGGGTTTGGGTCTATGCTGCGAGCACTTGGTGCTCAGATTGAAAAGACAACAAATAGAGAGGCTTGCCGAGATCTCAGTGGAAGAAGACTTCGAGATGTCAATCACGAAAAAGCGTAAGGCGTTTCTTGGAAACCAGAGTTATAAAATAAACTGGCCATGTAGTTCACTGTTAACAAAAGAGGTCAAATGACAGGCTGTTGTAGCAATGAAATTTTATTTTGAATACTAAAAAGAGCAAAAGTGAAATCTTAAGCACAGATATATTGGAAGCCATCAGAATTCTTCTGACTATAATTACATTACTGCAAAATAGATGTGATTGTACTGCAGCCTGCTTCTGAGAGACTGTTTTGCACCTCTTGGTTTTCTCATCTGGAATTCTTGCAGTTCTTGTCTCCGAAGCTGCAAGACCATGATATTGGGGATATGGACCTCACTGCTGTTTCTGGCTTCTAAAATAAACATTACTCTCTTCTCTGTGGTAGAATCTCTGTATGTTCCCTCAGTAATTCCCCTGAGTGTTATTAGTTGTCTTTTCCCATTGTCTCCCATCTTAGCAGGTGGTAGAAGCATTCAGTAATTGCAAAGCAACAAACTGATACTACATTAAATGTTGGAAACACTCTCATTTTCATGGTTCTGTCATCTGCAGGATGGCTGAATGGGTGAAGCAGCAAGCAGAACGGGAAGCAGAAAAAGAGCAAAGGCGCTTGGAAAGGCTGCAGCGGAAACTTGCGGAGCCAAAGCACTTTTTCACAAATCCGGACTACCAGCAGCAGTGTCATGAAATGGCTGAGCGACTAGAAGATTCAGTCCTTAAAGGTGTGGCAGTTTAACCTCACTTTCTCTCCTCAAAAAGTAAAGTAAACTAAAAGTCCTTATAGCCTCATTCCAGTATGAAAATTTTTAAAAAATTGCTGACACTAAGTCTTTCAATTGAATGAAATTTTAAATTCCAGTAAAATTTGTTGGACTTAATTTTTCCTCTTTGGCTGCTGCTTCTCTTAAATTGCATTGAACAGCATAACGCAGATGCAAGTGATGCTTCATCTTGCAGTATGACAGAGTCATCTCATAACAAAAACAAAATTCTGTGAAGGTAGTGTTGCTAATTCAGCTCTGAGAATTACATAATCATTTCCAGTGAAATGAGAAAATAGAAAGAGGTCTTAGGTAAAAAATAGAAATTGAATCCAACTAGAAAATACCTTGTTTCACCTACTGTTCTTTGTAGTTATTTTATTTATCCATGGATTGTTCTCTTGCTGTCAGCTTGATAGTGAAACGTGAGGATGAATGGGATGTAGAACCTGAGAGTTCAGTTCAGGAATCCAATTTTAATTGACTCTGTGCCTTAGTAAAACAGTTTAGAAAATCTGCTGCTACTGAATTTATTTTGAAGCATTGAGTCTGCGTAAATGTGCAGCAATAGTGATTATTTTCAGTTAGTGTTTTAAATTGCATCTGAAATTAAAAGATAAGTTGAATTTACAACATGTACGAATTGCGTACTGGTGAAGTCGACTTTTAACTTTGTTTTGAAGGACTGCAGGCTACTTCAAGCAGAATGGTGTCACCAGAAAGTGGTGAGAGTCGGAAGCGTCCAGGTGAACTTGGAAATCATGGAACAAAATCTCGAAAAAGAAAATGTTTTTGGTAAATATTATGCCTTGGTTTTATACTGAAGTATTGAGTTAGGTACATACAAGTAAGCAACATCTTATCGGAGATGTAGACTTTAATAGGAATAAGTAAATTGTACTGATTAAATCATAGAACTGATAGTAAATGTTGCTGTATTCGTATAATTTTGTCCCAGCTGAAGCGGACAAACTTTATTTGCAAAAATAGGCACCCTTCCCCGCCCCTTCTAATATGATTACATTCTACTACCTCCCACTGTCCTTTTTTTTTTTTTTTTTAATTAATGAATTAAATTTACAATGAACTTAAAAGGGGTGGGGAGATTATTTTTTTTTTTTTCCCTTGGTATTTTTCACCTAATGTAACATGAAAGAGAAGCCTTAATGATTCCAGTGGTGTTTGCAGTAGCAATAGGTAGCACACATTCCTGGACTGGGAATGGTGTAAACAGATAACCTGTTTTGGGGGGATGTTAGGTCCTGTTCAATATTATCAGCTCTTCTATTTACCATACTATCCTAAATAGCTGCTAGAGTAGTTCACTGAAAATAAAAATAATTAAAAAAAAAAAAAGAAGTAAAAATAGATGAATATTCATTAGTAACATACCGCTTACGCCAGGTTGGGACTGGAAGGATTGGATGATCGTGACAGTTCAGATTGTGAGGATGACAGTGAAGATGACTCCCCTCACGCATCTGATGGAAGTTGTCCATCAGGCAGCAGATATAGTGAAAATGCTGGAAATTCAAATGAATGTTCAAGCAGCTCTCTGGATTCGGTAGAGGATAGTCCAACTACCAGCGCAACTGAGAAGCCAATGGAGCAGCCAGAAGGTACTGGAAGAGATGTGCAAGGACAGACACAGGCAGGTGGGCAACCTGAAATTCCAGCTGATGAAAACAGTAAAATGACAATGCCCTTGAAGGAAGAGGTCCAAGAAAAGAATGAGGTAACCCAAGCTCTGAAAGAAGAGGAGCAAGAAAATGTTTCTTCTAAGGCACAGGAAACAAACCAGTTACAGAGCACAGTAAGTACGAAGCAGTACACGCTGAGATACGACTTTTTCTTCAGCAGCTTTTACTCAATCACTTTTCCCTTTGTGGGTCACAGGTCCTATGTCTTCAATGCATTAGATGTAAGTGCTTGAATTAGAATCATAGTCTCCCTAAGAAGCTAACAGAATCTTCAGTTTGATTCAGACCATAGAAAATCCCAAGGTTAAAAGGAAAACCAGCTTAACTGAAGATGCATCGTACAACTTAGGAAAATGGAATGTAGCAGGTTAATGGAAACTGCAGACGAAGGCGGCTCTTGGTTGACAGTGTCTCCATGGAGGAAGCTGTATTGTAGTGTAGTAGCATTGTCTTGAGAGATGCTAAGTAAAATGAGTCAAGGAAGAACTTTATAAGATTAAGATTTTAATAGTCTAGAGTTTGTACTAAGATGCACTTGCCCTTGGCTGTCTAGTATTGTCTCTCCTGAGATCCACGTTTCCCTTGGGGATTTTTTTGTTTTGGTTTGGTGTTTTTTTTTTTTCTCCTTCTACATAATTAGGTACACTCTGGATCCAAAATTCTTCATTGAAGGGAAAAAAGGAAAATAAAAACCTTCTGTAAAATGAAAGACTCTTATCCGTACTTTTTGAAACATTACCTAACCCTGTCTAATTTGACTAATCTTATTTATAACATAATTTGACCTTAATGTTTATAATTGACCTCAATGTTTAAATTGGAAGTTGTTCCAAGTAGACGCCCCCTAAACCAATCAGCTGATGAGTCTTTCTTAGCTTTTATTATAAAAAGACTTAAGTCTAGTTCACAGAGAACCCTAGTAGTCTGGTGCAAACTTCAGTTTGTCATTGACCATCAGAAGTCTGAAAGCAGCAGCTCCTTCCCTAGAGAGACAGCATTAGTATAAATGATGGCTTTGTCTGAACTGCAAAGGATGGTGGAAGAATTAAAATGGATCATCTGGTGTCTGTGTGGTGGAAACAGGACTGTACTGTTGCCATACCATTATCTCTGCTGGCAGTCTGGGTTGGTGTCCCAGGCCTCAGCCAGATCAGGAGCAGTACTGACCATGAGGTTCCTTCTCTGGTGATTGACAGGAGGATGGCTGGGATTCTTTTCTGAAGGGTCTTTGGATTAGTCTTCCAGCCAAGAGAGAATATAGCTTTTCCCACTGAACTGATGAAAGCCCCACTAATATTTGGCAGTGAAAGGTGGCACTACTTGTGCTTCATTGCCCCTTGCATAATGCTACTATTAAAATTTTTTTAATGTAATGAATCTAGGCTTATTCTAGCAGTAAAGCAAAATGTGGCACTTTTTTCAGGCGAAGGAGTTGCTTGGATTTTCTGCCTTGAGCAGAAAGTCTACCATCAGTTGCCACTGCCAATGGCTGAATTCTGATAAGTGGAAGTTTAATACAGTTAAATGGCGAAAAGACCCAGGATGTAATATGATAAATTAGAACTTTGTCATCTACCATACTATTAGAGCTGGCAAATTTTAAACAGGATGTTTACCATTCTTCGCTGTTTACCTTTTGCGCGCTATTTGCGAGGCTGTCTATTCCTAGAACAGGAAACTCCACCAATGCTGTGGCAGATTGTTATTGCAGGTGGAAATATTTTTATAATAGTCCTTGATGGATTTTTTTTTTTTTAAAAGTAGGATGAGAATAATGAGGCAACCAGTCTTTTTTTGTATGCTTAGCAGGACAAAGGTTCTAATCCTGCTAGCGTTAATTATATTTGCTGAGTTCCCAATGGAGTGGTCGCATTTCCCCTGCTGGTATTACTTGCTCCGAAGTCCCTGTGGTAACTCCAGCATGATACATACCATAAGACTAATGTGTGCTTTAAGTATTGAATGAAATGCGCTTAGATTTTTGTGTCCTTTTTAGTGTGATAATGTTCGGTGTTAGTGTTTAGTGTGTTAGTAAATTCCAGCATTTGAATTACCCAGTCTTTGTCCATATTCTTTTGTGGACAAGACCCTGGGTGTTTATATCATTTAAAATGACCAGTGCTTCTGTCTTGTGTACATTGCGAGCCGAAGCACATCTGCAGCTTGTCTGGACATGTTAGAGGGAGCCTTTAACTAGCTAGCAGAGGCGCTGCCAGGAGTAGAATTGTAGCAGCACAGTTGGACACTGGGTACAAAGCTCACCTGAGCGTTCACCCTGCTCTTGGGTGTGTTATTTCCACTAAGATTTGCATGTTTTACAATTGGACTGCCAGCTAGCTTCAATTTGCTTGTACATGACGCAGTAATACTTTGCCTGGGTAGCGTAAGTACTGCTAATAATAATTATGTTGGCTAATATCCAACATAATACATATTGAGACATTGCCCATCTTTATTAAGTAATTAGGAGTTTGAGATGATCCTAATTGAAGATCTTCTGTAAAGTGAAGCATTCTGTCCATACTTGTTCCTTCCCTCCCCAGTGAGTAAGAAAATGATAATAGTCTGATGGGATGTTTTTCTCTTTGCAGGAGGTGGAACCAATAGATCTACTGGCGTTCAACTCTGCTGCTGAATTGGAAGCCCTGGGTTTAGATAAACTGAAGATGGAGCTGATGTCTTTAGGACTGAAATGTGGAGGCACTTTAAAGGAAAGAGCAACAAGGCTTTTTTCAGTGAGAGGTCTGTCTAGAGACCAGATCGATCCTGCTTTATTTGCAAAGCCCTCTAAAGGGAAAAAAAAGTAATTAAAAAAAAATATTTTCTATCCATGTGCTTTTAAATTTTTCTTATTCTGTTGTTGTTATGTACTGTCACATACAATTCCTCAGCATCCCTGGATAGTTTTTGTTCCTATCATTCTTAATGAAGTTCGATTAACGTAACGCAGAGTAAGTTGCTAGATAGTGAGTTAGTTATCAGTTCAATACATTCAATATTAAAGGAGTGAAATGACTATCTTTTGATAAGCTTTACAAATGGTTATAACAAGTCTTAATGCAACAGGTAGAACAAACTCTGTATGTGGAAAGAAATAACCTGAATGTTTCCTGGAAAATGGTTGTATGACACGGTCATCACCTATTTTAAGAAAAATAGCAATCCTTTCTTAGCTTTACGTTGGATCTCCTTTAATGTGTATTTCAGTTAGCACAGTTACAACTGTCAAATGAGAAACATTGAATTTATAATCCAGGCTTAAAAGCTGAAGTTGCTTTAAATAAAAAAAAAACATTTTTATATGGATGAGGCCAGTATAAACAAATATGCTGTGCTGTGAATTTCTGTGGGATGTCAGGTGTCAATATAAATTATTAATGTGTGTAACTCTTTCTTTTAGAAGTAGTTGAATAAGGGTATTTACTTATTTTGCTCTGGAAGAGTATCCGAGTGAGGGACAAGAGAGAATCACGTCCTTAAGAAATTAAAAAGAAATTAAGTACAGTTGCTGGCTGCTGAAGGTTAGTAAGACCTGAAGCTGAATGGGAAATTTAGGATGAGTTTTAATTCTATTTTTTATAATGGTAAAAGCAACGGAATTGTCTCCCAAGAACTTATATATCTGCAGTGCTGGTGCTTTGTCCTAGAGCAGTCTGACAGCTCAGTGCTGGGAGTTACCCTGCGAGGTGGCAAGGGCCCCTTGCTGGAAGGGCAGCACGGCTGCGGGTGCAGCTCCCGCTTCTCTGGTTTGAGGCTTTTAAAAAGTGTTTTGTTCAGCGCCTTGGACCTCAGATTTTACCACCATATGCTGGAGAATATTATGTTTATGATTTCCTTATCAGATTTTTTCGTAGAGATGTTTGAAAAATTAAAAACCGTCTCTCTCCTGTTCTGATATCATACCATCCATTTATCTGTTTTAAAGTTTGGCTTATAAAATGAAGTCTTGAATTGCAATACTGGTAAGAAACAGGCTTCAAATGCTAGGAAATCAATTCACTCATGTAGTATTTAATGTTTCTGACATGGGCAGTTTGCAAAACTGAGTGAAATAGATGCAATCTTACGACCTCTGTCCCCAGAAGCTGTTTTGTTTATACTTGGAAGTTTTGGTTCGAGAGGGGCTGTTAAAGCTCAAGGATTTATTCTTGACAAACTCTACAGACAAGCTGTTCCATCGGTCCTGTTGGAGCAGCCGATCCAAAATGCTGGTTAACGTGACAAATTTATCCTTCCCTCACCAACGCGACTTCCCAGGCACGTCTTGGTATAAAATGATGTTGGAAGACTCACTGTCCTGCAGGTCTGTGTGTGTGTGTGTGTGTGTGTGTGTGTGTGTCCCCTGGTGGGGGTGTGGGGGCTGCAGGAGTCCCGTGCCGGCGGGTGTCGCTGCGAGCCTGGGCTGTGGGGCCCCGGCCCCCTCGGCAGCTGGCCAGGAGGCAGTTCTCTGGTTTTGCATAGATCCTGGTTGTAGAAGATGGGACTTGGCCCTATTGAGGACAGAGGCGGGAACTGGGAAGTGTGGAACTGATTTCTAATGCAGCAGCTGATATCTAGGCATGTCAAAAACACTGCATGGGCTATAGTTTTTCTACCCATAAGATGGATTTGAGACTATCTATTTGCCAGCATACTTGTTGTGGTTAAATAAAAGTTCTTGGTATCTTTTCAGCTGAGTATCTCCAACTTCTATACTCACATTCACAAAATACACTTCATTAGCATCCCAAGGAGTTATAAAGAGGATGGGCAGGTATTTGCAGTGGTGGTAATTATTCCATCGTACACAAACCGAGCACTTGTGGATCTGTTTGACACAGTGTTCAGAAAACATAAATCGGGGCACTTCAGGGCTAAATTGTTAAGGCACATTTAAACTGTTCTCTGTTTACCTACATACGGGATCCACAAGTAATGAATTTAGCATTTTGCAGTTTATCATTAGTATAATCTGGCTTATATGATGAGCAGTGCCTTAAATGCAACAAATGATATAGTAGGTAAGGAGATGCTTGGTGGCAGTAAAGCAGTTGATGCGTCTGACATCTTTATAAGGGAGTCTTGGAAAAAGGGGGGGAGAAGAGGAGAGAGACATTGAGGCTCTGCAAGTCACATCTCATGGGGTCATGACAGGACAAGTGGACCCCTGGTAGAAAGGAAATGGTTTTGTTTACTGAATACGTTGCATGTGGAAACTGGAATGGAGGGTACCTGAGAGGTCACCTCAACATAATGAAGTTTTGCTGGCGTAAATGGGAGTGTTACATACCAGCAGAAGTCTCGCTTGGGTGGCAAGGCTTTGGTGTGCCAGCTCTCATAACACATGTACATCATTTGGGTCAGGAGAGCCTTCAGCTGTATGAATGCGCTCGGGCTCCTCTGTAGTGTGGCAAGAATAGCATGGGCCAAAAGTGAATGGGCCAGCTTAATGACGTGTTTTTGCAATGACTGTTGCCTAAGTTCTTTCCCCTCACTGCAATTGCACTCTTGCTTCAGTTGCACTGATGCAGCCATTTCCAAGTCTGCCCCGTGCGTCACCTATTTGCCTGGTTTTGTTATTGTGGGTTCCTTGTGAAACCAGATCAGTCCCCCATTGGGGCGTATGATGTGTCTCTAACAAAATTTGTGCCAGCACAACTGAAGTAGCATTGCACAGGGTAGGGAACGAACACTGGTTGGTGAAGGGGAACTGGAATGTTGTAAACCAGCAGTAGCACCAAGTGCTTTATTGATCCATTGTTTGTTAAAAGAAATACCCTACATCTGTGTTAGAGGACAACAGCTTACATGTACCTCAGACTAGCTCCATGCTTCGGCATCATTTAGTTGGGAATTGTTTATCTCCTGCTGAGCTAAACAGGAAGAGGCACTTGCTTTGGGATATGCCCACGTAAAGGGTTAGCCTAGAGCAATGCTGTGTCTGGGGAGCCATACGGGCACTCGCTGGCAAGGCCAGACTTCCCCATGGCCGTAGGGCGTCCTTCAGAAAATAGTTGGATAACAAACAGGACTGGGACTGATCCTTCAACAGAAGAGAAACAAGCACGTGAAGCGGTGAAGCTTTCTTAAGAATTTGGGCAAGAAAAGAAAGTCAGCAAATACCAATAAAAAAAAAAAAAACCCACTTAAAACTATTCCATCCATGGACCATTTCCATAGGACAGAATGGCCCCAGAATAGAGGATATCTTTCCAGTCCAGAGCCAGAGGATAATGTAGAGTTTGCAGTGCCCTGCCTCAGCCTTTCTTCTTCCAAGGATTAATGCAGCTTTGGATTCCAAAAGCGTTTCTGGTTGTCAGTGCACCAAAACTGCGAACATCTTTCCAGAGAAAAGGTTCGTGCTCCCACACAAACACTTCCCCAACAAGCAAGTGGTGTGACTTACAGAATTCTTCTGAAGTGTCATTTTAAGTGCCTTTATTTCAAGCACCTAGAAGCTCTAGAGCACTGCCTCGTGTTTCTCTTGCATTTCAGTGTTTCTGACTGAAGAATGTTAATTAGCGAAAACACTGGCACAAACCTGAGGGAGGGCTTTTCCTCACCTCTATCGATACCCTGGAAAGAAATATAAGCACATATAACACAAAAAAAAAAAAAAAAAGAAAAAGCAGGGAGCAGGGCAGGTCATTACTGAGCCAAAAAATTCGATAAGAAATTGTTTCTGGTTGGCAAGTTCGGAATTGGAGCAGACTGTTTCCTTCTGCGCTGCTCTGTAATAAGACTTTGGTCTACTGATGGCTCAGTGTGTCAGTAACAAAAAGCAACGCTCTGGACCATCCAACATCACCAAGCTCATAGCTAAACCTGAATTATTTATTTTTTTTTTCTGGCTTCTTTCTGTGACACAAAGGACCAGAAACTTGCTGCTGTTAAGTGAAAATGGGTATTTTCATCTCAGCCCAGAAGAAAAAAACTTTAGAGTTACCAAATATCACAAAAAACCCACCTGGCTTGGCTTAGCAGTGGTGTTGATTTCCACCACCGTGGCAGGGGGCTTGGAACTAGATGATCTTTAAGGTCCCTTCTAACCCAAACCCTTCTGTGATTTCTATCTTGGTATGTCCCAGCAGTGTAAGAAGTACCGAAGCCTTCATATTCACACGTGCGCTATGAGATTAGGACTGGTTACCTGTTTTCTAAACTGAGCTACAGAGAAATAACTGGTAGAAGTTCAGGAAGCTCATCGCCAGCAGGCAGGGCAGCAGCTGCCAGCCTGCAGACAAAAGGCTCCTTTCCCCTTTTCCTCACCCACACGGTCCTCTGCAACGTGGACAAATAAATGAGTTACTAAAAAGCCACTTTGGTGTTTTGACCTAAGCTTTCTGAGCCGGACGGCTTCTGCGCTTGCTGCTGTAGGTGGCACTGAGCTGCTGGCGGAGATGTGTCCAGTTCCAGCCCTTTGAACAGAACACCCAGCTCTGCCCCACGGGGCGCACGCGCACAACGCTGCTGCAGAGCGGGGATATTACGTCATGCTTATGCCATTCTGCCTATTCCAGCCAAAATTAATCATGTTGATCCACCTGAAATTCACAGTTACCCAAGATTTTCCTTTCTGGAGAATGTTGACATTTTAAAGGTTTGTCCGTAGCAATGCTTGTTCTCAGGAAGATGCTATTTTTAAGTCTTAAAGATTCCTCCAAAACATTTCATAGAATGTGTTGGGTTGGAAGGGACCTTTAAAGGCCATCTAGTCCAACCCCCCTGCAGTCAGCAGGGACATCTTCAACTCGATCAGGTTGCTCAGAGCCTCATCAAGCCTGGCCTTGAATGTCTCCAGGGATGGGGCCTCCACCACCTCTCTGGGCAACCTGTTCCAGCGCCTCACCACCCTCATTGTAAAGAGCTTCTTCCTAATGTCTGATCTAAACTTACGCTGCTCTAGTTTATAACCATCGTCCCTCGTCTTATCGCTCCATGCCCTTGCAAACAGCCGCTCCCCAGCTTTCTGTAGCCCCCTTTAGGTACTAGAAGGCCGCTATAAGGTCTCCCCAGAGCCTTCTCTTCTCCAGGCTGAACAACCCCAGCTCTCTCAGCCTGTCCTCACAGGAGAGGTGCTCCAGCCCTCTGATCATCCTCGTGGCGTCCTCTGGACCTGCTCCAACAGGTTCATGTCTTTCTTGTGCTGAGGGCTCCAGAGCTGGACACAGTACTCCAATTTAACCAGAGAAGGTAAAGGCTGCAACCCAGTTCGGTAACGCAGCCGCCTCAGCTGGCTCTGCTTTTGGTTATAGCTCAGCAATTAGGGTGGCTTTGCAGATTAACATACCTAATGGCAGCTGAAGGTGGGGAGGTGACAACCGCTCTGACCTCCTCCAGCTGCCGAGGAGGGGGCCGGGCAAGGGCTGGCAGATCCAGGATGGCTAGTCTGGGTTTAGACCCAGTAGCCAGCCGGGCTGGCTTGGGAAGCATCCTGGTGGCCGGAATGCATGTGCTGCGTGTCCTGCTTCTCCCTGCTGTGTTTGCCCCGTGTCTCTAGCCAGGCACAAGGAATCAGGACTTTGCAAAAAATTTGGAGTGCAAAAAGGAGCACGAAGCTCTTGAAAGACCTGCTTGGGGCGGATGGACAGAAGAGCGGTGTTCAAGAGGAGCCAGCCGGCTTGTGAAACATCTGCTGGGGATTTTACACATCTCAGTGAAAACGCGATGTCTGGTGGTTATAGATGGTACCTCACGGCCTGTGTGACATTATCCAGCATACGGTGACTAGCTGAGACCTCCTAAGGGTGACAGAGTTATTGACCACCGGGCTGGAAGTTGGCAGTTGTCTGAGAAGCAGCGATTACAAACTGATTGCATTCCTTTGCAGCAGACAGAAAACAAACTTTTAAAGGGGATACAGGTACTTGAACTTTCAAAGGGGGAGATTTATCATCACTGGGAAAATTAGGAGGAGGACAAATGTAAACAGAAAAACACAAATAAACATTAGGATTATGTTAAAACAATATTACTAACTAGCTTTAAAAAAAAAAGGAAAGAAAAAAGCCCTGATTCAGCAATTGTCAAAAGGATATGGAGAGCTGTGGACGAATGACATGACTTCCCAGTGCTCCGGATAAAAACCTCTTTCTTGCCCGTTCTGCTGGTTTAGCTGTGGGAAACCCCGGCATCCACACAGCTCTGGAGTGCCCTGGTACCCCCCGGAGGCTGGGCCAGAAGGCAGCAGGGGTGAATGGCTTTTTATTCTGTTTTATCCTGAAAGGCGCTGAGGTTGCGCAGGCTGCTCTCCCGCACCTGCTCCAGGAAGGGACAGGGGAGTTCAGGTCCTGGCTGCCAATCCAGCACTTTGCACAGGAGGTAATTTCATATTAAATTAAGGGCAAAAACTCAGAGCTGCTGAGGCTGTTAAGAGGCTCCTCTAAAAAATATCAAAGTCCTGCGGGATCTCCGCCTCCCCCCTTCTGTTTGTCCCGGGTTCCCCTTTCCCAGCCTCCAGCTGTTCCCAGCCAAAGCCGAGGAGCTCCCCTGATTATCACCTTCCCTGGGATGTGGATTGGGCATCTGACTTTCCACTTACACCGGCAATTAGAAGGCTGCTCTGAAAGGCAAAGTGTCAGACGCTCTTGGTAGGAGTTTGTGAAATGCAAAGGGGGGGGAAAGAAAAAAAGAGAGAAAGAGAGGAAATAAGGTCTCGCCGGCAGGGTAAAGCTGCAACTTCTCAGAGACTTTGAAAGAAGATGGGAGAGCAGTCTTGGTTCAAATGAAACCGTGGAAGGATCAGACAGGGCAACGTAACTCAGCTAGCGGTGGCACTTAATATGGCTGAAAAACCTTCGTTATCTCTCCTAAAAGGTAATCATAACCTTTCAGAGGTTAGAGAGAAAGTGCTGCTGTCCTGCCCAAGCATCTCTCATATGAAAAGCTTTTGTGACGCCAATGGATTGCCCCACGTTCGGCCCCATGAAATGCTGCGGGACCCCGCAGAGGTCCCTGTGAGCAGTGCCGTGAAGGCAGGTGGGAGCTCGTGCTCGCGATAAGCTTTATCTCGGGCACGCTGCCCCTGCGAGCGCTTACACAAGAGCTTAACTTCAAGTGTGGGACTAACGGGGCTCTTGAAGCCCTTAATGTGAGCAGCACACGACTTCTCCTGGAGCGCCACACGGGCGCCCTGCGCTTTCAGCAGCGCAGGAGGGTGCCTGATGTTTTAATGCTGGTTTTGCCTGAAAACACCTTTGCATTTTTTGAAATCCTTTCTCCGTACATGTGGTTCATTACGCCGCTGCACTGCCCTTCCTTTTTTGGGGTTGGTTTGGGTTTTTTTGGTTTGGTTTTTTTTTTGTTTTTTTTGTTTTTTTACAGCACAACATAAACATTAATGCCGAACCACGCCGGCGCCAGGTACGTGAGATGTTCTGCCTTTCCTCGGAGACTGTGGTGCCGCTCAGACGGAAAGGATAACACGACAGCTTGACAGGCTTTGCGTGTGTTACAAGTTGTACCGATATAAAAGCGGGGAGGTAGCACAGGGAAGGTATCACAGTAAACGCAGCGTGGATTGAAGACGACAGGCTGGGAGATAATTTCCCCCAGCACGGGCTGGTACCTGAAGAAGCCCCAGGTGTGGCAGTATTTCATCCGCAGCCTTCTGCCTAAGGAGTCTGTGCTGCAGAAATCCCTGGAGCCTTCCCCACATCAGCCCCACCTCCCAGCCTGCTACATTTTTCACTGCAAAGCCAGCTGGGGTTTGAGGAGCAGTGCCCTGTCCCACCCCCCAAAAGTGGGGAGTTTCAATCCAAATGTGGGTTAAAAACTAGCCGCAGTATCCATCATACTGAGACAGTAGCACAACTTGTTAACTTTGAATTGAGAAACTTGATTTTTTAGCCACTTTAACAGATGGTGGCGACACTGTGCACAGAGTCGGGGTCGGGGGGGGCGGTCTGGGCAATGCCAGGAGTCCCCAGGAGTCCCCACGAGCGCTGCTGGGAAGGGACGGGGCTGCAGACTGTGGGCACAGAGAGATACGGATGTGAGATGCCAGACATGGGTATTAGTGGTGCCCAGCCTGGCACACAGCCACGCAGGCTATCTTATAGCTTAGGGCTTTCCATAAATCGCCTCTTCCCCAGGCCTTCGCTCCATGCTTACCACCACCCTCACGGCCCTGGACGGGACCACGCACTGGGCTCGAGGGCTGTGAACATACAGGGGCGGTGGGACTCAGGAGGGAGATGCGGTGACATCTCTGTGGCTCCCCCAGCAATAAATAAGTACCCATGCCGGTGGCAGGGCGGCTTGATTGCTCACAGATTTGTGCCCTGCCCTTGCACTGCAGTACCCCCAGTTCTCCCCACAGTAACACCGAGTCTCCTTGGCCACCACCTCCCCGTCTCCCCCAGCCGTCACATGCATCCACACAGACCCACTGCTTGCTCTCACGTACCTTGTGTCCACAGGACACCAGGACACCAGATGCAAAGCAAGGGGAGCTGGACACGGTGCAGGATCCTGGTGGAGGGCAGCAGAAGAGGCTTCAGCCCTTGTCCACCCCGTTGGTCCCAGCCCCGCATCCCTGCTGCGATGCTCTGCTCCCCGCAGCAGCCTGGCCCTGATTGGGATTTCTCCCCAGCTCGGGGGCTGATGACGTCTGGAGTGAGACGAGAGGGAAGCCAGGGTTAATGCTCTTCATCCTCAGTCAGGAACCAGTTCAAACACGTTCTTCCTCAGGAGCTTGTGTGGATAAATCCGCCGCTTTGTTCTTCATGGTGATCACTGAGCTCATGGCCTTCAGGCTATGCCCTGCCCCAGCCGGGGTGGAGAGGAGCTGGGGCTGAATGTCAATGCCATTAAGACAAATGCTACATAGTCATGAGAAGGAAATGGCCAGAGATCAATCCGGCTCATCCAATTCTGATTCCAGTGACCCATGGTGCTGTAGCCCAGCGCTGGGGACTGGTGAGTCTGTGCTGCTGCCTTTTTTTCTCCCCTTAAAGCTCTTCATTTGCCACAGGCATTTCCAGAATTGAAAAGTGCCGGCCTACTCAAGGGCTGAAGTGATGGCAGAGATGCCTGGGTGACTTCAGACCTGGGGCCCTGCAGGGTAGCAGGGACGTTTGACATCTCAGCCTTCCTGATGAATGACCCAAAGCCACAGAGTTCAACGGGTCCCTCTTTTCACTGGGTCCACAGCCCATGGCCACCCTTGTCTAGCCACAAAAACTCATTCCAGAGCCCTCCCACCAGCAGTGGGTTCATCCAGGGCCTCGGGGACCACGTGCCACAGAGACAGGCAACAGCAACCACTTCATCCCCAGAGCCACCGGTATCTTCATAGGTTATGAACTAAGGAGGGGAGTCTGACACGAAGTGTGGATACCATTATCATTGGTGACACCCTGGCCCACAGTTCAGCATGGTTCAAAAAGGGATTAAACCCCATTATCATTGCATTTCTCCAGGGGGTGTGTTGGTCAGGTGTCCATCAGGAAGGGTCAGAGTTAAAACACTTCACCTGGGAAGTGGGGAGGGGGGAGGCAGCTCATCTCTTTCCTTGTAGTCAATAACCCACAGGTTCTGTCATGGCATTGCTGCAGCTCACATCGGAGAGCATCACCTCTCGCCTGTCAGACATGTTTCTAGGGTTTCCCTTTAAGAAAGGGTTGGCTTAAAATCCACGGCAGCTCAGGGAGGAGTGCTGGTGGTGTGGGCTCTGCTCCACCTGCCCGCTCAGCCCGGTCCCAGTCCCTGCCTGAGCAGATAGACTTTACCAGAAGCAGACAGGAGCACACAGGTACCTGAGAAGAGCTGTTACTGGGGGCGTGTTTATAGGAGCTGGGCACTGGGGTACCTTCAGAAATATGACATATTTTTTTCCCCTCCACTTCTAGACCTGAGAATAAATATAACCAAACACATGGCTACTTTAATAATTGTATTTTATTGTTTCCTTGAGTTTGAAAGCACATAGAACTTGGAAAATATCCCTAAATTGAAATAACTGTAATACACAACCAGAAAAATAAGGACCTGATTCTACAAGCTGTTACTCATGTGAGCAAACCTAAGTCCTACTATTCCCATTGACTTCAGGACTCTAAATTGTGCCTAAAACTGTGCTAAGCCCCCAGTGCAGGGGCCAAAAATAGTCCTTTGCATTCCAGATAACATTTTATGTACGTGTATATATGTATATGATACATAGGCACACATATATGTTCCTTTGAGCTCTACACAATATTTTATGTACATATATGTATGTATGTAGACAATATGTATATATCCAATATGTATGCAGACAATACATACATATATTCATATACTATAGATATGTACACGTGTGTGTGTATACAATATATACATGTAAGTGCTTCTGCTCTACAATTCGCCATAAACATGACTTGGACAGACAAGGAGCAAAATTTACAGAAAACGCCATGGGGCCTAAGAATGAAAAGCTGAACCCAGACATGACTTCTTCACCTGGTGGTGATCAGTCCTCCTTTGCCTGTCTGCAATACTCTTGGGGTGGGGACTGAAATAAGTTGGAAGCAGCTCCATCAAATTCAATGGAATTGGGCTAGCATCAAGGGGGCCTCGAGAGATGTTAGGCTCCATAGGTAGCTCTCATATAGGTATACATGAAGATGGATGCTCCTCTGAGCCCATCCGTATGGACACCATAAGTGCACCCTCTCTGCAGGGTAGCAGGTGCGTGGGAGAGCCGCAACCCCACTGCTGCTGACCCTTGCAGGTGGGCATCTGGGGGTCCCCCCAGGACCTTTATCACTGGCCCTGAAGCTGGGGACTGGGGTGGCTCCGGGCAGGGCTGCGGGGAATTGGGGGACAAGGTGACATCCCACTTCTCCCCGTGACAGCCACAGGTCCCCGGCTGGCCGGCTGCATCTCACACCAGCGCCATGCCATCTGCGACGCAGCTGCACTTCTCGACGATCATGTTGGGAAACTCGGCTGCTTCGATCTCGGTGCGGTTGCCCCTCTTGACGAGGTACATCATGGGGAGCGGGGAGGTCTCCACCACGGCACAGGAGCGCTCCCCGTAGCTGAAGCGCCTCAGCGGGCTGGGGGGCTGCAGGCAGCCTCCCGAGCACTGGTAAGCCTGGTACCCTGCCGGCTCGATGATCCAGTACTGCGTCCAGGAGAGCTCACGGAAGTTGACGTAGTGTTTCTGCCGGCAGCAGGTGGACTTCCCCATCACCGCCTCCTCCTTGCAGTCCCCAGGGCCCCTGCGCACCAAGGGAGGAACAAGAACTGATGCTGTAACTGGAAACCGGAAATAATCCCGCTGCTTATAGCACAGGCGGGCCCTGAGACGTGAAACCTGGACCACGCTCAGGTTTCATTTGAATGTTCAGGCAACAAATATGGGAAGAGGAGAGGCAGGACTCAGCAGCAACTTTCCAGCTCCTCTGGTCACAGCGATTTACTTGTGAGGGCAAGAGCTGCACGCCCTGGGTTGGCACACACGGTACCATAATTCAGGGACAAAGTTACACCAGAGACAGTACAGACTTAGGTTTCATACGTACCCATAATCTTCCAAGTCAAGGGTGTAAAGCACCAGTTCAGGTTTGCCTACGGCTTTATCCTTGGGGTCCTGAGAGGTGAACCGCACAGCTTTGGCCATTTCGGAGGCATGGCTGCCTACCCTTTCTCCTTCAATCCAGACCTCCAGGAACATTGGCTCCCGCCTCTTGTTTCGCAGCCAGTAGTGCACGGCCTGTGTCACATCGAAGTTCTTCCAGCCTGACTCACGTATGGGAACCAGCCTGCATGGCAGGGACACGGCATTAGAGAAAAGCCCATCAGATAAAGCCCGGGCTTGCAGCGCTCTTACTGCAGCAGAACATTTTGCTTCCCGTACATTGTCACGTGCCCAGATTACACGATAATTTTTGCTGAGCGCTCTGGGCAAGCGCCCATGGCAATTAACTCACATCTCAAAAAGAAGCATGCAGATCTAGCAGACACCGAAGGGCTAAATAAAACCCTTAGTACACGTTCATATCAAGGTATTCATTCATGCTCACACAGAAATGAGACGGTGCAGGATTATATGCAGCCTTGGTATTAGTGATGACAGCCTGGCAAACACCACTACTCCCACCTGCTCCTGTCCTAGCTGCACTAGGGCCACAAGTTTCTACCCACCCAGAAAATTGGTTTGATGTCTAATTCTGCCTTCAAGGGTTGTAAAACTTCCACAGAGCTCAAGGCTACAGAATAAGATGCTTTTTACATAATTTAGTTATTTAAACCAGCTAATGAAATGGCCAATGGAAAGAATACCAGCAGTCAGTAACCCTTGTGAGTTAGTGAGAGAGAAGTGAACCAGGTGGAGGTTTTTAGAAGGGAAGACCTAGCAGTACACGGCATCGTTTGACACAGAAATAGGTTATTTCAATCAATCATCATATATTGCAGTCTTAACCTAATATCTGCTCTTACAAACTCATTCTGGGTTTAGAGGCTACAGAGCCTGATTGGACAGATGTAACCCCATCAGACTGACCCGGCGCACAAAGACAGTGACCCCCCAACCCAGCCCAGAGGACCCATACCCCATAACCAGCGTCCTGCCTTCAGGAGAGGTCCTTTTCTTACCGGGAGTCTATGAGGGAGGTCCTGTTGGTACCATCGTGGTGCCGTTGCACCCAGTACACGCTGACTCTGGCATTGGAGACGGGCCTGTGAGGCTGCCTGGCAGGAAGGTTTGCTCTGTCCAGAGGCTTTTTGAAGAGTTTCAGTTCAGCCATTGTCACTTCACTGTTTTTAGGTATTCTGCCCTCCATGTCAAAGATCAGGTTCTGGCGCGTGGTCGTGTCGGAGTAGAGGACTTCTCCTGCCACGCCTGTGCAGGTTGGGAATGAAAAAAGACAGGCTGTCATTGCCATGCCGGTGAGCAAAGCCCCCCGCACTTCGTCCACAATTATCATCACAAGGCACTCCTTCCACGCTCCCACATCCAGCCCTTGTGGCAGACGCAGCCACTAAACACGCCTTTTCTAATGCATGCTTGAATCAATGTCTTGCAAATGCCGCAATTATTCTTCTGTGTCTGAGTCTCTGCAACCTGGAGGTAACAGCAAGAACTCTCCTATGTAAGTTACCCACTAGCTGATCAAACACGGAAAGGTGCCCATCTCTCTGTGCCAGCACTGGCACCCCTCGCAATGAAACTGCATCCCTTGCAATGAAAAAGTGTTTTCATTTGCTGCCCAAGGTGTTATATCCTTTGAAAGTGAAACAAGCTCTAAGCCCTTGTACAGACACCATGGTGTCTGTACAGCTGATTTCCTCCTTGATATTTTTCCCAGACAAAAAACCAACCAACCAAACAAAAAAAAAAAAGACAGGGGAGACTGAAACATCCTCAAAGAGGTGTGATTGATTGCTATTAGAGGAGTTTCTGGAGCTTTGATCGAAACACTGCAATGTCTATGCTTTCTACTGACATTTATTTTTTACATTGTTTATCCACCTGCCCAAAATGTTCCCTGGGTACCAAGGCTTTTCTCATCTATTAAGCTCCAGCAGCAGCCTGCCCTTCGCAGGGGCTGTGGGACCCCTCCTCTTCAGGTGCAGGGAGTTACTAGCCCGTGCTAATCTTTAAGATGCTGTTACCTGCCACCTCTTCCACCTGGCGCAGGTTTGCAGCCAGACTCAAACCTCACTCCCCACCGTGGGTTTGCCTCTGCCCATCCCCTGGCAGGGGCAGGGTGCTCTGCCAGTCCCCGACAGCGATGCAGCAGAAATGTTACCTGCGTTGCCAGGGATCCCCCTGAGGATGCCAGCCAGGCTCGGCAAAGCTCGGCGCTTCACCCTCTGGCGCTTCAGCATGGAGATGTATTTGCTCTTTACGTGGTCTGGGATAACCAGATCCACCAAGTCTCTCTTATGAAGTTTAGGGACCTCGGAAAGTCCCAGCTGCTTCAGCAACACCTCCTTGAACCCTTCCTGGGTAAAGGCTCGGACCGTGAGGACCAGGCAGAGCACGCAGAGCATCCGAGCGAACCTCGCGTCCATCCTCCACCGCGGGGGAAGCAGGCGCCTGCCCGGCAGGGATGAAGGGGGGATCTCCCCAGGGCTGCTCTCGGCAGAGATGTGGAGGCAGGCTGCCTGAGCGGGACGGAGGTCCCCTGCACCGGGGTTTTATAGCCAGCCTTGTCCCACTGGCACAAGAAATTCCACAAGTGGGGACGAAGCAGAGGACTTAAAAGGATCACTCCCCAGTCGGTAGACACACGCCAGTTTAACACCTTCATCTACTGCAAAGTTAGTAGAAGAAAGTTTAGGGGAGCTTCCAGATTCCTCAGTGGGGAAGAAGTTTCCATCCTTTTTTAATTCCCTGTAAACTTTTGCCCAGAAAACCTCTGAGTGATCAGTGTCTCATGTTCAGCCTAGGTCAGGGAGGAAACACGCCTGTAGAGTACCTTGCTTTATGTACCACACCATACAATTCTTAAAGGAAGCGTCAATCTTTACCCCATGGGACTTGCCACCTAAAATAGCCAATATCAATCAGGAGAATAATGCTTTAGCTCTAAGTCCATCTTTATGGCAGGCATTAAAAAATAATTTAAAATCTTTTTTTGGGGGATAGGTACCGGTTGATCTCTCAATATTTGTATCGGGCGTATGAATCAGGGCAGTGAATCACAGCAGCTGACTGGTTTATGGCCTTTTACGCTGCTTCTGAATCACAGAAGGTGGAAGATGTACAGGCCTGACATTTTAGAAAAAAGTCCCATCACTCTTTATGAATTCCTGTGGGTTTAATAATACTTGCGCTTAAAAGAAGGCGGCTTTATATAAAGGCAGATCACCTTTTGGGAACATGAGAAACCACTCTGCTTTGCCACAACATGGATGAAGTATATTGGTATTCTGAACGCTATCAACAACCACAATAGAGAGCTGTCTCCGGGGAGCAAAGCCGACCTGGAGGCTTGCGGGGCAGGGCGGGGGGGAGCTGCTTGTTTGCCTTGAAATCAACCTTTAAACTTGAAGCTCACCTCCTTTGCTTCCCTGGCCTTCGCTGGCATAAGAGGCGGAAGTCTATTTTTGAAACCAATCCCAGGAGAAGTGAATGGAAAAAAAAATAAAACGTGGTGGATAAAAGCGTGAAGGAGCGCGGCACTTGGGGCAGATTCTCCTCTCCAGCAGTCACAGGTACAGAAGGGCCTGAGTGTACATACAAATGTCTTCAGCATCAAAAGATCTTTGGATTTCATGTGTCTCTGCGAATGAGTCAAAATTGGTCCGGTTTCATCCAACGTCCCAGCTGAACGGTGTGCCCTGAGAAAAGTGTGGCTGGAGGACCCGACGAAATGAACTTGTACAAAAGCACCTTGTTGTGGTTCATCCCTCATTAAAACTAGCGTCAGCCGAGGCAGCCTCTTCTGTACGCAGAGGAAAGCAACAAAGCTGTCTGACAGAGCCTAACTAAACCCTTCTGTTACCGGTCATTTTGTCTTTATAACCTTCTAAGAAACTTCTTTCCTTAAACATGATAAAGGCTCCATGAGATGTTAAAGGGGCACGTTATTTAGTTGAATTGAGTTTTAAGGCTAAAATGGAAACATGGACTATAAACTAACAGTGTGTGCATGGCCCAGAGCAGTACATTCCTTAATCTTTCTCTTTGTGTAGCATCTTTCTCTGAACAAATCAATATATTCTGTTATATTCATTCCCAAGACACAAATAGTGGTGAAAAATACCCACTTCATTTGACCGCCTCAACTTCAACCCGTGCCAAAAACTCCTGCTCTTGTGAATAAGAGGAGGGAAGGGGTTTTTTTTCTGAAATCTCTGTGACTCTCTCAGCCCATAGAAAGGCTCCGTACGCCCGGCTGTTCCCTCCAGGCTGCCTCCCCAGCTAAATGGCACATTTCTGATCCTCCTGGGATGGGACAAATGCAGCCGCACCGTGAACGGCTTTGGAGGCTTTGGTCACAAACTGCATCAGGTGGCTGACAAAGTTTCCTTCCGATACACTCTGTGAGCGCTGGCTAACTCAGTTCCAGCAGTGAATTTGTTGTTTATATAGCAAGAGTCACCTGGATAAAATTGTAGTTCAGGCACTTGTAATGGTCTCTCTTTAAACATGTCAGAAGACCTGATCCTGTAAACCTTTACCCATCCAATTTGTCTTTGCTCTGGAGAGTGGTCCTACTATGTAGCAAGGGCTTTTCAAAAAAACATGGTTACACAAAATAAAAATGCCCGATTGCTCCAGCAGCACCCAGCTTTCCTGGATCTGGATGGGACTTCTGCCGTGGCTGATGTCTTACCTACTGGGACTCTTCACTGTCCAATGTGTATTGGAAGATGATTTATGGGCTTCACACTTAAAATAAAATTATTGACCAAACACAGTTGAAGCTCAGTTAAGAAGAAAACAGAGGATGTGGATTGTAGGCTTTTCACAGGAGAGTGATTATCTGGTCCAATTGGAGGATTTGCCATTCCCCCTTTGTCATGCAAACAAGAAAAAGTCAGGAATTTTATAATAGCTCTTTTTGTGTAATGTGTATTAGAACCCAGCACTGCACATTCAAAATGGCAAAGAGAGGATTTAAAGAGGCTGCAAGGGATGAAGTATGAGCAACTCGCAGTTTTAATAAAAGCCAGCACTTTGTGAAGAGAGAATATTTATATTTAAGTTTTTAATTTAAAACAATTTAAGAAACAGTTCTCTAAGGCATTTCCTGGGCATATCTATGTAATGATTTTTGGTAAATAGATCCAATGGGTTAAAAGAGAAAGTGTGAAAGGCTTAGCCTAATTATGTAACTATTATCCTGGGAAACCAGAATGTTTCAAATGCATTTGCAGTGTGCCAGTGAGGATCCAAATATTTAATTTTTCAAGATTTTAATTTCCACGAACATACTTATTTTGTATTACAATTGGGCCCACATTAAAACAGCCCTTGCTTGAGGGATGTGAAAGGCAACAATTTTTGTGTGCTCCAAGGAATGCCCTGCTTTGTGCAACTGGCTTATTGTATGGAGATGGGAGCACATCTCTATCTTGGTTTTGGTCTGGTTTTCCCCAAAATCAGGGTGTTTTGAATCTAGGAATATGGAAATGAAAATACTAGTTGTTGAGATGCAGGCATAAACTTGTCAAGTTAAAGAAGGATTCAAGTAAAGGTTCTATTTCTTACTCTTTTTCAGTCTTACGCACGGCGAGTTTTACACCGCCAACAACAAACCACAGAAGAGGCTGGTCACGTGAAGCGCTGGGTTAGAGGTTTCAAAAGCGGAAGCAACTGCAGGATGTGCAGGAAGACATGCCCTTCTCATGCCACCTCACCACCGCACCCCACCAGCCACCAGTCGGTGCTTCAAACTTCATATTCCCACCAGCATTTTAAACCCAGGCTACACACCTTTAACTGGGATTTCACAGGCATCTTTGGCTCCCTTCTTGACTGGCTGGGTGTGGGACCCCTGTTCCTCTGCAGGGACTGTCCCTGTGTCAAACAAGTCCAGAGAGCGAGCATGGAGCCCACCGAGCCCACCACAGCAAGCTGCCCACCAGCCGGATTTCACTCAATCTGGGTTTAGGCCTAATTTCTAAATAGTGACTAAGTAAAAAACCATTTCCATTTCCCACCTCTCGAGCTGTGCAGCACTTTCAGGGCGCAACACACGCAACAGGCTTCCCCCCCACCAGCGGCAGCCCTGTACATTGATGTTGCCTTTACGCAAGGAGAGAAAGGCAATGTATGTCTCACTCCGTCCACGCTGCATGGCTCCAGGGAGGATGCAAAAAGACTAGTGGTAACTCCTCAATAAGACTCTGTTATTCCACAGAGGCAAGACAACCTTTGAGAAATTTGAGAAATTCCTCTTATCGCATTTGTTTGCCAGGTTAGCTCCCAACACCACCAGCCACCAGCCTGGTGTAGATATGCTCTGGTATGTACTCTACTTGTTCCTTGAAAATAGCATATGCCTGCTGAAAGATACTGAGCAACTATCTTGCTAGGTTTGTGGCTTTCCGTCCTCCTCTACCTCTGGAGACAGCTGCTCCCTCACGAGGGCATGCACAGCTTGCTCAGGGTACAGAGCCAGAATAACAGCACCCAGGACTTCTGCGGGGCCCGTATAGCTCACTGGAGTTTGCATGTGTGCTCCTCACCGCCTCAGCCGGCTCTGCAAGAATCTGGCATGGAAAAGTTTCATAAAATATGGCCTGATAACAAAAGACATCTGGCTCCCAGGCCCCGACTGAAAACAGCAGAGCCGCTCAACGCAGTGTTGCACTAAATCCTTTCTGTGGGTTCTGAATTTGTTCCAAAAATTTGGCCGTGTTGATTTTTGTGCCAAAAGGCTTTGTGCTCGATCAGGTATTGCCTGACTTACCTGTCCTTACACACGCACTTCCACGCATCCCCCCACAGTGAGCAAAAAGTCATAAAATGGACTTTACATCTGTACTGTGAACTCTGGCTAATATGACTCTGGGAAATAGAACTTTGTGTCCTGTGTCTGAGCTGAGTCGCATTTGTTGCGACCTGATAGAGCACAGATCTCATACCAAAGACACTGCAGCTTTGGTGTCTTTTCTGAACCTCAGTCCCTAACATTTAGCCTGCCCGCCAGCTGAAGAGTGGGTTTCAGCAGCCAGTTTTGTGGTGCAAACAATCATCTGCTTGAGCTGTAGAGAAATTAACCAATTCATTTAATCTAGGCAAGGGCTTGAGCCTGCTTTTCCTCATCGCCAGTCTAGGCCAGGCTGAACTGGCCATCTCCAATGGAAATACCTTACAGATGACATGACCTCTTGAGTTCCTCTCACAAATGCTGGTGATGAAGCCCCAGGTAGCAACGGGGATAATGTTCCCTTATGCATTTATCCCACAGTGTACCCAGTATAGTAAAAAAACCCCCACTTTATTGGAGAGAGAGATTGCAAACCTGGTCTGATCTTCAGCTCAGTTCGTGTAAATTCTGCTGCCGTGTATCTCAAGATTGCATCGACTTAAGCACGTCTTCCATAGGCAGGCTTCTGCTTTTACTCATGGACTTGCTTTGGTCAAACGGCCCAGACAAAAGGCCGCCTTGTTTGAAGCAGAATGGATAAAATGCCTGAAGTCCCAGCATGTCCCTGGTCAGCTGATGTCAGCTGGCTTCTTGCTCGCAGGGTTTGTGTTGGCAGCATTTGCAAAGTGGCAGTGTTCTGGCAGAAAGAGACATCTCCAACATTTCTTTCTTTTTTTTTTGTTTTTACAGAAAAGCAAACACAACTGTTTAAATACAGTTTTTTTCTGTCCCCTCAGCAGTCTCCTCCCCGCTGCTCTAGCCTGTGCCTTGTTTGTAGCTGGGGAAGTAGGATTTGTTACCACTCTGATGGCTACAGAAAAGGCTGCTAGCGAAAACGCTGATATTTAGCAAACACTGATGAATCAGATAAATAAGCATACGGCCCAAAATTGCTTGCTTTACACCACAGTCCACTTTATTGAGGAACGTCCCCATTACTGACAAATAACTCTATTTTGTAGGAGCACCACTTAATTTTCTATTAAGACCCCATTTATCTGCTTAGTTAAAATGCTGCTTTTTTTTTTTCTCTCTCTCTCTTTGCAGCTGTGTGTTTACACTGTGAAAGTTTATCAGCTTTTATTTTTTAAGAGTCCATTTTTCCTGCCTTAGTGATGCAAGTGAGAGCCCACCTCTGGGCCAGGCAGGGGTAGGGATGCTCCGAGAGGCTGCAGAGGCTCTCCCTGCCCTTGGCGGTGGTGGCTGCCAAGCTGGGCTTTCACCAACCCGCTCCAGCGAACGTCACCGCGATGTGTGTGCGAGGGGGGCAGCAGTCACACTGGAGAAAAATGTGGGAGCTGAAGGTTTTAATGCACATGGCACTATCAAGAGGGCTGGGCTTGATGTTGACGCAGCTTTCAGGCTTGGATGGCTCTATGGACTTATAGAATCATAGAATTGCCTAGGTTGGAAGGGACCTTTCAGATCATCCAAGTCCAACCATCAACCTAACTTTGACAAAAACCATTGCTAAACCATATCTCTACCTGTCTTTCAAAAACTTCCAGGGATGGTGACTCAACCACTTCCCCGGGCAGCCTGTTCCAGACTTCTGAAATTTTGGTGCGTGTCCCGTACCCCTGACAGATTCTGTGCCAAGCTTGTGCAGCAAGTGGCCTTCCACTAATTTAGGAATGCCCCTGTTTTCCTGTCATGCTAATACACTTGGAATCCTATTCATATTGCATCTGTGGCTGTGAGTAGTCTGTCTTAATTATGGGTTGCATTTCCTCTGGTTAATTTTAACTCTAACTACTTTTGCTTCACTGAACAGACTTTCCTCTTTTGCTAAGAAAAAGAGAAAACAAATCATTTTTTCCTGACTCAGGTAGATAGAGAAAGAATAACACTATATTCTAGCAGCTGTAATTTATTTCTACTACCAGGAGAAGCTGCAAAGGCAGAAGGATTATGAACTACATGTTAATGAAAGGTGAAAAATTTGCATTACTAACTTTGGTGGAAGATGTTTTTTTTTCTGCAGGCCAAAAATAAAGATGAAAGGCCAAGATGAGTGAGATCTAAAAGGAACCTTTTCTGCTAAGCGTTGTGAGCTGTCATGCAAAATAGTAATTTTTTAGCCTAGTGCAAAAAAGAAAAAGGGCTGTTCTTTGCACGGGAAATTACAAAAACCAGTGCAAGATTGTAGAAGATAAAATGAGATCATAACATGCACAGGGATGACACGATAGAATCAATAAATACTTTAGACTTCTTTAATTTGGTACATCTGATAAGAGTGCAGAGTTACTGCCCAAAGGCTTCCAGTAGTCCTCATGGAGATATTTAAAATTAACTTGGGCAGCGCCTTAGCAAATACATTAATTGGGAAAAAAAGACACCTGCAACAGCAAGAAAATGAGCTAAACTACTTATGTAGTTGTTTTCCATCTGCAACATCTGCTGCCAAAGTGACTTTGGGGCTATTGCATGTCAGTAGGTTTTACACCACGGAACCTAGACGTATTCAGTTTCAAAATAATTACTTGCACATGGCTTTTTTCCTTGATGTTTACAGCACCCTAGTGCCATGATCAAAAGGATGATGAAGTGGCATTCCGAACCAGTCCAGCAACAACAGCAGACCTGCCTGAGCTCTGGGTGAGCTGGGCTGATACTAGGGGGGGGGAAGTCTGAGAGGTGTCGGGGGGTGGGCAGGAGATTAAAGAGGCACAAAACAATCTTCCTGGAAATGACGGTCTGGATCAGACTATAATCCCTCATCCCAGTTCTTAATATTCATTCTTTTTAAACAGAAAAAGACAGGCTTAACCGGCTACAAATGTTGCATCAAACTTTGCAGGCATCTTTTCTTCAGAGTTCTGCTGTCACTTCTGAGAATGGTCTTAAAGAGCTACAGAGTATCTGAAATGCGTTTTAAAAGATTTAAAACCTGTTAATAAAATTTCAAATCATTAACATTAATGAATTTTTGAAAACCTAGTAAGTTTTTTGCCTAGTATGCTGGTTTATTATTTATCCTCTTCATTCCATTCCCCTTCTGTCTCTATTGGGTACCTTCTTACACCTTTGAGAATCGCATAATAGCAAATATCAAAATAGGTCCCTAATTTTCTTTTGCCTTCAAACAATGCTGCAATGTTCAGGAAGGTGAGAGTGTAGATAGACTGCTTCTACTTGAGCAGTTACTACAAAGCTGTTTCCACTTAAATATTTATATTATCATTGTACTGCTTTTGTAACTTTTTTGGTACTTTATTACTTCTTAATGAAAAAGACTTCAGTAGGAAAGAACTGGAGAAAATACAGTTCCTTGTGTATTTTACTCCAAAACAAAACACAAAGGGGTATTTCACTTCATGGCACAGGTTAAATTATGTCATTTCCTGCCATGTGCCCATATCTATGTAAACAAAGGGTATAAAGTCTCGGATTTAACATTGCCCTTGCAAAGAGTAAAATAATGCTGTGTGACCTGACTAGTTTTAATCCTTTTAGCATTCATACTACAGGACCCTGGGAGATGCATCATGGTCATTTGATTTTAAAAGGGAATGTAGCCACACTTGGCCAGGTCACTTGAAGCGTGAAACACAAACTTCAGTTGTTGGTGGTTTTTCGTTTTTTCTTTTTTTTCTTACCTAGCCATTTGCTTGTTCAAAAGCGTCAATCCAGCAATGGCCAACATTTCCACACAGCCACCAAATGCATTTCTGAACCTTAATTTTGCTTTCAACACCAGATTCTGCAGGAAACGCCATGCATTTCAAGCTGTTAGCTTTCCAGGTTGAATAACGATAGTAAGGACATGGTGACTAAAATTTGTTTTATTTGTGTAGCGTGGCTGTTAGTTTCAGCAGTTGCCAGTACAGAACCCAGGATCTTTTGACAAATCACACATATGGAGAAGATTTTCAAAGGCACAAAAAAGAATTCAGAGTCCATTTTTCATTGATTTGAGCAAAACTTGGGTGCCTAGTCCCTCTTCTCTGCTTTGATTCTAAAATAGAGCGAGGAATATTTTACCTCTGTGACAGCAAAACTAGAAATAAATTACTACAATCACAGCAGAGATATAGATGGCCTGGGAATTAATTTGAGGTACTTACACAGTTTGATGGGATCTGTTAGAACAGCTCAAAGGCAGACTACATGAAAACAGGGTTTTCAATGAAGTTCAGGTCCAATGGAAGGGATTTGAAACTCACAATGTGCAGCAAACTTGGAAGACTGGCTCTCGAAACTCTTCGGAGGCTGCGCCGCCTGATTTGTTCTCAGTCCCTTGTGGTAGGAAAGCTTACCTCTGTACTTCACTGTGTTCCCAGGCTGGTAAACTCTTAAGCACATGCTGTTCTAAATCCAAAAAAGCTCAGATTCACAATGGAACATGAAAATATACTATTGCCTGGGCTTGCCTTGAAACTGATCCAGAAACCGCAGCAATTACAGAACACACTTGTCTTGTTTCCTAGGGAAAGTGGATGGGAACTGGTTTCTTAACATTGTTTCATGTCCTCTGAGAAATGCTCTCACTGTGATAATTTGAATAATAAGTTCAAGGTCTTACACTGTTGGTAATTGGGGGCCTTAAACCTCAGGTCTGCTCATCTCAGGGCTCTGCATGCAGCAGTGCCAGCTCACACCTACTCTCTCTCCATACAGTCCCAGGAACTGATCCAGGCACAGCGTAGAAGAAAAGGTACACCGTGTTGTGAAAGCAGGAATGGTTTGCCTAGGTGCTCCCATGCAACAAGGAATCTTTCTTCTGCCCCGGGTCTGTCTCACTCCAGAAATTCCCACAAAGTGGCTGTGCCACTTCACAGGACCTGCTTTTAACTCCTCCCAAATAAATTCTGATCACTCGCTTCATTATAATCTGGTATATAATCTGAATATATAAACATCTGCTTTACTGAAACTGAACAGAATACCAATAGGAAGGGAGAGCTGAAAAGATTTGGGCTCTCTTCCCAGTTCTGTCCCTGAGTCAGGATAACGACCTTGAGCAAATTGCCTTGGCCAAAAATTTTCAAGTCCATATTTAGGCACCAAAACAACCTGATTTTCAAAGGCACCAGCCACCACAGCTTCTATAAACAAAACCCTAATCACCAACAAACTGTAACAATTACTGTACGTAAAGTATCTTAGTAAAATAAGAGATATCCCTCCTGCCATCTGTTACTGCTGACTTACAGGGAAGAAAGTTCTCCATTGATCACCCATGTGCTTAAGCTCAGCTTGCAGTGACTACATTACTTTCCCTTTTTACACAGATCTGGCCACACTTACTCCTCAGGCAACATCAAACATGCCGTGTACAGCTGGAAGAGATGCAAGGGAACACCTTTCTACCCTTTCGCATACTTTTGAAAGGAGAAAGGTGGAAAAGAAAGAAAAGCAAGCGATCCAGAGAAAATAAAATCATCACAAAAAAGGAGATATGAGAAAGGATGAATGGGAGGGGGAAATAAACTACTACAGAAAGAGGAATGAAAGTGGATAGGGAGGGATGAGAATGGGAAGTCAGAAGGCATGGTGATAATATGGCCAGCGGGTGATCACGTTAAGGAATGGCCAGTATTTAGGCAACTCTTCTGCTTCCCTAAAGCGGAGGAGCCAGAAAGTGCCCAGCGAGGACCCAGCTGCCTGCAGTGTGCTTCCAGCAGCAGTCGTGCACTTGGAACAGGCTGGATGCTGCTGCACCCCACCATTTCCAGTCGTGCTCTAGTAAAGCCAGGCCTTGGATGCAGGATCTTTCTCCCTGGAAAAAGCCATGCTGCCCTTGGTCACAGCTGCTTGCTGTCATGACAGCTCTTCACGGCTTCCTGCTTAAGCCACTTTGCATCCTGTCACCAATTCGCCCTGGACGCTTGTGCCGGGCGTACCCGGCACCTGACCCCCTGCCTCGGCTCACCAGGATCATCCTGCTGTCATTAGTGGTCCCCCACTCTCGCCCGCCGCGGCGTGCATCTATCTGCAAAGGAGACAAGACACTGCTGCAGTGGAAAATGTAACAGGGAACCTCCTCGGCTCTTTGCAAAGCCGAAATCTGAATTTAACACATCAGGCCTATTTCTAAAGGCTGAGACACACAAATCTACAGAGATGATTATTGGCGCAAACTCCTAGGCAGAACACAGATGCTAATAAAGCATAATTCTTAATTCTGCTGTTTCTAGTTTCCTTTGAGTTAACCTGAGATTAAAATAAAATCAAAGGTCTTTGAAATCCTCACAGTCTGTACACTGAATTTTTTTTTCATCTGTAAACCTGGGAGTGGGAAGGGGGAATTCTTGCCCAAGGGAAAAAAAAGATTACTCGTTTTAAAAGTTGTTTAAAAATTATTTAATCCAGATTACTATTCAAATATATTTTTATTTTTAAAAATATACTTATTTAAATTATAATCACCTATATTAAGGCTTAAGGTTTTGACACATTAAAAATGTTGTAAATGACATTTATAAATGTTCAAGCACTGTGTTTGATGCTGACATTTTAAGGGAAGTCAAGCCAGCAAACCAGGAAGGGTCATCACCAAGGCCTTGGAACTCAGTTCTTAAGTCTAAAAGCTGGGGATCTCACTGGTCACTTTACATATAGAGAATGGATAAAGCAGACCAACCAACTTAATGACTAGTTTGCTCAAAGGTGTCAAACCGAAAATTTGAAAAAAAAAAAAAAGGAAAAACTAGTTTTCCCCTTCTGAGTTATTCTGATCCTAACCGAGATTTGAGGGGATGGTTAACAAAGATTTACTTTCAATCCAAGGTTCCAGCAAACCCTGCTGACTTGACCATCCAATGGTTTAGACTGCCAAATCTCCTGGAGCTTTTTGTGGCTCCTGCACAAACCCTCACCCAGTTTTCTGCTCCAGAGAAAGCAGAACCTAAGGCAAAGATGTCACGTCTGTCCAGGTCTCATCCCAGTACTGTTGCAATAGAAGTTACTATGTACGGTCAGGACAGCTATGGAGCACAGAGGGTCTTGAGAACACGTGTTCTTCACTAAAACTAACGTACATTGTACACAAGAATGAGAAAACATTACAAGCTGTAAGTGGTTCGATATTTTACACTGGTGACAAATACACCTGCTCCCTGATTCACCTAAATCCAATGGGTGATGTGGCCAGGTGCTGTCCTCTTCAGCGGGAGAGATCAGATTGTGACAGATGGTTTCTCCATCTCCCTCTCTCTCTCAGGGAGCTGCCTTAATTATAGTTAGTGCTATGCCACCTATGCATTAACTCCCTTCAGCTTCCATACACACAGGGTTAATGCATGGATAGGCATTAAGATAATACGTATATTCAGAAAACAATGAAGTCATCCATGTTTCAGGTCACCTTGTCCCAGTTTTGTACCACAGCGTGTCACATCAACAGCGGTTGCATTTCGGCAAGCTAACAATAAGCCTAAAAATCCTATATATCAGCAAAAGACTCTCCACAGCTGCAACCATCCACAAAACAGAGGTTTAGAACCTCACACTGCGCACAGGCGAGTGATGAGGGAAGTGGATGCACTGTCCCCTGGTAAGGCAGAGGTCTGTCTTATCCCAGGCAGGCCTACGGCAAGGTTCGGAGGTTGTTGCAGCTGGGTTTGGCAGTGTTTATAGCTGGGGTATCGGTACAGAAGCCAAGGAGCACTCACAGGGATGTCTCCTCGGACACAACCAGGATGCTCAAAAACAATGAGCTCAGCACACAAAGCAGGGACAATACTTCACCATTTCATAAATCAAGTTTAAATGCAAAATATGATGTAAGAAGCTTACTTCTTTTCTCCCGTGCTTTTCAGTATTGCTATTTTGGATTGCAGTTACTTGTGCGTTTTAGTAAAATCCCAGTTTTCATTCAAATATAACTTGACAAAGATCATGAGAAAAATTAATCATGCTCAAGTATCAATACCAACGCCCTGCTCACCACTTCCTATCTGACACAAAATGTATAAAAAAAGCAAGGCAAATTTCTATCATGTGTCACTGGATATATTTGGTTAAAATTTATTTATAATAATCAGTTGTCTTGATTAATAGAAATACATTCCAACTTTAATGTAAAGGTATTTCTACCTTGAAAATCAACATGTTATCTACGAATGAGAAGGAGCACTACAAAAATAATTAATAAGTATAGAGAGAAGCCAAGTGTAAATTGTTAATTTAAATCAACACTTGCTGCTTGCTTATTTGCATTATGATTAGAGTTCATTTAAATCTGCCTATATGTCTAGATTTTTCTATTTGTTTGTTTTTATTATACACATATTAATGCTCAGGGCTTTCAAAGGAAGACGCCATAATGCCCACACCAAGTCCTTTGGTACATCGAGGGTTGTAAACAGATTGCTAGATGAAGGCAAAGATTAAAACATAGCAAAGGGCTGCCAGGCTAGAAGCCCGAATTAAATCCATTAAGATATATTTGAATAGGCAGATAAGTAAGGAACAGCAAGCTGGGCTGATGAGTTTCTTCAGAGAGAAGAAACCACGGCGAGAGCTGCCACGCATGGCAAAGCATCAGGCCACCTGCTACTCACATCCAGGGACTATTGATGTCCTGTTGGGAGTTCACCCATCAAGGGAAGTCCTGCTGTGATAAATCAAACTAAAGTGACAGTGGAGTTCTTCAGCCATAAGGTCATTTAATAAAGTAAGGGAAGAGTCACACACGTAAGTGTAAATACCCCGCACACTTGTTCAACCTGGTGCTAAAGAGCTGTTGAAGTGGATATGGAGCATGCAAAATACGAGAAAGATGGAAGAATTTTAAATTCTGTTGACCTGCTCCCTAGGTCCTGAGGCTGGATCTCCATCTGCTCTAGCAACATAATTAAACGTTTGCTAACTAATGACAGTATGTGGCTTTTGTCACCAAAAGAACAGACAGTGGTAAACAAAACCCTATTTACAAGAGGTAGGGAGGAGGGAAATGTGACTCTGCTGTTGAAATTAGAGATAAACAAAATCACACCACTTAGCTAAAGAGCCTGTCTAGACAGAGGAAGAAAAAAACCCAAATGACAAAAGCTTGATGTTATTCTTGTGGGAAAGAGAGGGAAAAATTATTGCGTAGCTGGGCAAAACTCTTCAGAACCAAGAATGTCAAGACTACAATGTCAAGATCACTGAACATCACCTATTTTACACTACAGAATAAGATAGTCTAGCCAGAGCAAGGCCTTCTTAATTCTGAAAAATAAGACAAGAATCAAAGTATGAACAGCCTAGGAAATCAAGGAGAAAATCAACCAAACAGATTTTGGTCCTAGAAGTATAAGATCTGCAAGCGTAGACTGAGGCTTCTCCTACATGGCAGGTCTACTCGGCTGCAGCTACATCAGTAAAATTAAATTTAAAAGAAAGTGATTATAACTATTCCAGTTTGAATTCCTGTTTTGAAATCAACTGTCCACAGGAAGTGTTATTCCAGAAAAGTCAGGATGGAATAATTACTCTACTATATTCATGCCAAACAACTTTCCCACCAACATAGCCCTAAATACAAGGGAATGCTTTTTAAAGCTAAAATCATTAACATTGTTTTCAACAATAGTGGAAATTCTTTATTGCAGCAGTGAATCTGAACCACCCTGCTTTGAGCTGAGGACTTCTATGCGGTGTTTACGGCCAATTTAAAATCCCAGATTCTCTACAGTGCAGCTGCTAGATAAATGACGAAATTCTATCTTGAGATGTCTCCTGGCTACTGCAGATAACTGGGACTTTTTCCCTTTTTGCAGGATGGAGTCAGGGAAGGCACATAGCACATGTACGGCCAAACGCTGCTCTCCGCCGAGCAGGCATTCCTGAAGAGTGAGGCAAGGATCTGACAGAGCGAGGCAATTGTGGATTAATAAAATGGCAGGGAGCAGGATAACAGGTATGCGTGCAGGGCCATAAGTAGTACACACAGTTTGAATACACGGGGATATATGGAGCTGAAGATGGCGAGGTAGGAATGGGACTGCCAGCTAAGGGAGATGCTGGCTTCTTGGCAGCTGGGATGCTCATTTCTTGTAAACATAAAAGTCAACAGATAACTGAGAACTGACCTGAGATTTTGATCAGTGTAACATCAGATTGGATCTTGAAAATACCCTGATGATTTTGGTTGATTTTAGGGTGGACCACTGCTCTGAAACATCACTGCAGCTTCATCCACGAGACTGGAGGTAGGGTGCAAATCTTTGGAGGCAAGTGATCTCCCTGCCTCCCCCCGAACAATTACATTTTCATCGTTATCATAATCACCTTCTTCCTCAGATGCCTGCTACTCATTGAGGTCAATCATGCCAATCAGGGGCAAAGGATGAAGACGCAAGAGGATGATGGTGACTGGCAATGCTGGGTATAAAATGGCTGTTGAGAGAACACTAAAATAAAGGGTAGAGAAGAGTTGGATGGTGGAGCCCTGCTGTACCTTGTTTCTGGCTTTTTGGCTGGAAGCAATTCATTCCTGTGAAGGACAGGATGTCCTTGTGGATGGCTGGGAATCAGTCTTATCCCAGCCCTGTCGTAGACACATGAAGCGGAACTCCCTAGGTTTCGCTTTCTCCAATTTACAACATTTGAATGCTATTTCTCTCGTTCTAAGTGTGTGGAGACAAGGGGCTTTGAATATTTAACAGAACATTCATGTTACTGCTATTACTTAATTTATTTCGGAGTTACCTATCTCAGTGTATGGCCTGCTCCACTTGTACCTGCACATTTGCCCACTTTACCAGGCTGGGAATTACAAAATCTCTCTTGAAATCTCACATACCTTCCTCCTTTTTGCCTATAAAAAGCTCTGTTTGGATCTGGGTTGGTTTGGGTTTTTTTAATGTTAATGGATAATGGGAGACATAGAGGCACAAAAGGGTTTTCCTCCAAACCTGAGCCCCGTAGTCCACGCTAACATTAAAACTGAGAATCACCAAGTGCTTAGGAAATTCTTCACTCTTCACCGGAGTTTGTCCAGCAGAAAACGTTCGTAGATCACCTACAAACTTCTAAAATAACTGTTGTAAACCACCAGACATAATTTCAGTGGCATTGTGTAAAGGGAGAGCTTGGCTCAAGATACCTTCATGGCAGCCCTGGCACACGCGGGCCCCCAGCCCTGAAGCCCCTTGCCGGCCCCGCCATGTGGGAGCAAACCCAGCTCCAGCACAGCTCCCGGCCTCTCCTCCACCAGGACAAAAGCCGGCTGAACGGGAGCGGGGACCTGCACCTCCCCGACTGCCATGTCGCGTTGGCAGCAGGTGACAAGGGGCAGCGGTGCAAGAAAAACGACAGCGACTTTCTCCCCCCGCTCCCCACCTTTTTTTCACTATGGGGTTCCCCTCCTCGAGGGGAAGCACTTCGGGGTCTGGAAAAGAAGGCCAGAAACGCGAGGGACGCCAAAAACAACCATCCGCCTTCGAGGCTCTGCCGCCCTGTGAGGGAGGGAGGGAGGGAGGGAGGGAAGGAAGGAGGCGGGGAACCCATGGCCGCCGCCCCGGTCTCTAACCGCCGGCCCCGTCCCGTCCCGGACACGCATGCGCGGCGCCTGGGACTTGTTGCCGGGGCTCGTAACTGCGGGAGCGGGACGGTGGGCCGGCGACGCGCCCCGTGTGGCGACCAGGCGAAAAAGGGCAGGGCAGGGGAGGCCGTGCCGCTGCAGGTAATGGAGGGCGGTGAGTGGCGTTGCCTGGCGGCGCCGTGTGGGGACGGGACGGGACGGGGCTGCGTGAGGGGGCCTCGGGGCAGGTCCGGCCGCGGCGGGGTGAGCTTTGAGGGGCGGCCGCCTTCCCGCCCCTCCTGAGGAGAGGGCCGGCTCCCCGGGGCTTCCTCCCCGCAAGTCCCCGGCTGGTTCCCGGTCTCTGGAGCCCCCGGACGGGTGCTCGATCCGCTGGAAGCTGCTTGGGTGGGTGCAGCGCGGCCCACCCCACCCCTGGGAGGTCCCGCTGCCCCCTCTATCTTCCTGACAGCTGGCTCGGTTAAAATTAATCGCTTTGGAGAATTGGAAGCCGTGTCAGATAAGAGCCGGTGCGTTACTTAAAGCTTAGCGTGCGGTCCCTGCAGTTGCTGCGGCAAAGGTTTCAAAAAAAATATTCAAAAATACTTCTCTCAGCACTAAATTTCAATCCGTAGAAAGCAAGGATAGATTGGCGCCACAAATTTTGTGTGTTTTTTAATTTAATTTTCTTTCCCCCCCCCTGTGGTGAAACACAGTCAGTTGGGACAAAATTTCTTCCCAACGTTTAGTAAATGCTCTTTGGGGAGGAGTGTTCTCCGTGTTGTTTTTCTGCTGTTTAAAGGCAGAACTTGTAGTTATTCATAATCTTGGTTTGGGTTGGTTTTGTGTGTTTTTTTCAGCTTCCAGAACAGTGCTGTCATCAGAGCCACGTGCTTTCCTCTCACAGAGGCGTGATGCCAGAACAGTAGCGCCCCTGGACTTGTGATGAGGACCTACAATATTTGCTTTCAAAGGATAGAGCTTTTGAGGGTATGCTTTCTTTATTAATTTATCAGTCAGAAGTGTGTTCTGCATGAAGCATGCCCTTGTCCCAGGTGCAAGGGAATTGTCAAGTTAATAAGATCCAAGAAAAGAAATGTTCAAAGTGGAAAGCCCCAAAATAAGTGAGGAATTGCCTCCACTAGTAAAAACACATTTGGCTATATCAACAGCCAAATCTTGTGCATTCTTGTATGCCTCACATTATCTGAGCAGGTCAGTTGACTAAAATGAAGTAGACAGCTGTTTTCTTAGAAAATCAGAAGTACTCTTTGTTCTTTCTTGTTCATGTAATGTTTCTGTAATGACTGTTATGTTCTTTCAGTTGAATTCTCCTATTAAAAAGGGAAACTCCCAGAATATTCCAAGAACAAAGAGGATTATGTGTATTTGTGTACAGTTCTTTTCTGTGGAATTAGTGGTGAATTGGTTAATAATCTCAACATCTTGACATTTGAATACAAAGTTCACAAGTCAGTGTGTTCACACATGCCCATCAACTAGGAGCAAAATCTTCAAACTGCTGTTGTTGGAATATCTAATGCCCTGTGTTACTCCTAGAATCAGAATCCAGTCTGTAATAAGTAGTTTGGTGTTATAGATTAGAAGACAGAGAAGTTTGTTTTGTGTGGGTTTTCTGTAGTCTTCGTCGGAAGATTAGAAGACAGAGAAGTTTGTTTTGTGTGGGTTTTCTGTAGTCTTCGTCGGATGTCTGTAGAGGATGTGGATGGTTAGATTTCTGGAATTCTTGCTTGGTCACTACTAGTAACTGAGCAGTTATTGTGAAATATTTTACAGGAGAAGAGGAAAGACTGTCAAATACGACTTCTCTTCCCAAGTAGTTTCCTGGTTGAATCTTCCTGTACTTTTTATACTTGTAATATTAGTACATCTTACAAATACCAGGCAGGCTTTTCACATGGTTGTTTCACTTTTTCTTTTTCTTTCTCCTTTTTTTTTTTTTTTTTTTAAGGGAAAGACAAAATGAACCCTTTCTTTTTTCTGGGTTTTGGACATTCTCATCTAGTCTACTTCTGGAACAGAAGTTTACCTTTCAACTCGACAAACGAGACATACTGCTACAGCACTGCCCAGGGCAGCACGGTTCTCCAAGGAGTAACTTTTGGTGGAATCCCAACTGTCCTGCTGCTTGATGTAACCTGCTTTTTTGTAAGCCCAGTTCCTATTTCTTGTATTGAAAATAATTCTGGCCTTCTCAAAAGCTAGATTGTTCAGAATTCTCATATTTATCAGGTAGAGATTTGCTTCTGAGACTCTTCAGAATAAGAAACGTGCTAAGTTTATCCTGGGAACATCAAAGCGCTTTTCAAGTGTTGATAAAGGTTCACATACACGTGGGATGACAGTGTCACTGTATGTTGGATGTGTAGATGTAGAGAGAGTGCAGTATCATAGGGTCTGTATGTGGGGTCATGGTGCACTTTGTAGGGGTATCTCAAATTTCTATGTTTTGTCTTAACTGCAGGAACATTTATTCCTTGCTCTGGGTTTAAGCACTGGGTACCTTTTCAGGAAGGGAATATCATTAATAACTTGATTGTTTTTCAAAAGGAAATACAATACTGAAAGTCTGTCATTTCACAATTTTAAGAGTGGATTTCATGAAACTGTTGAAGAAATAACGTACTGCTCAGCTCAATCCTGACAAAAGGAGGAAAAGGATTACTTGCTGGTCTGGAGGCTCCAGGGTAGGCCTGAGACTCCAATAAAACTTAACTGTTATTTCTGTAAGTTTGGTCTAGGTGGTCTTAAGCCACCAGAAAAAGAGCTGTAGACCTGCAAATTGGCCTGATAAGTGAGATTTGTGGTAGTAAAATGAGAAGAAAAGGATGACATAGTTCCTGAGTTCTAGAAAGCTACTGTGGAGAAACTTAAAACTACCTGTGTAAGGTCTGAGATGGTAGTTCTGTAGAAACATAGAGGATATTCCTAAAAGTTATGTAGTGGCATGCTTTGCTATTGATTTGGTGTATGCAACAAGTCAATTTTCTGAGGATGTACGGTATTTACTGCTCTGTGCGACTGATGGCACAACATTTATTAAGATTTAGTTGGAGTATTTGGGATGACTCTTTTTTTTTTTAAGTTGTGGTTGAATTTTAAGATACTGAGTCTCTGCTTTTGAGTTCCGTGCTGTTGAACTCTCCATCAAACAGCATTAGGTAGAGGATTGGACGCAGTGTAGAAGGCTCCTCTCTTCTTCACGTACTGAGTACTGCAATTTATTTAGCAACTTCTGTATTCCTATTTTCATGACATGTTTACTGCAGATCCCTTTAGTAACTGTCAGTTGATGGGTTTCGGAATATTATTTCTAGGCTGGTTTCCTAAGGAAATGAGGTTTATATATTGCATTGTCATCCCATTTCTGTCTGGTAGTTCCTCCTAATAACCGTAGAATGCATTAGGCAATTTCAGTTAAAGTTGTCAAAGAATCTAGAGAACTTTCCTGCTTGCATGAAGTTTAATGCCAGATGAAGGAGGAGGATCTAAATTAATATTCCCTGTTGGGAGGAAGGCTCTTATAAGAAGGTTATATTCATTGTGAAATCAGGAAACTAGCTGTGTAATCTTCACACGTAGATAATCTTGACATGTGTCCTGGCTGGCCAGTCGGTATTTGCACAGATCCAAATAAGTTACATCACTAGCACCACTTTCTAGCCAAACAGGTATGGGATGTAGGAGGGGCGAGAAGGTGAGGGCGTATGCTACATATGCATAGAAAGCAGGCCTTGTTACTTCTGCTTCATTGCTTTGTACAGAGGAACTTGTTTCTTTAAAAAAAAAGAAAAAAGAAATGCATATATGAAATAGTGTTTTTTTTTTTTTCTTGTTTTCTTAGCCTTTTTCAAAAAGTGAGAATACAGGGGGGAGATAAAAATTGCATTGCAGAGATCAAATATGAGTTTCTGGGGTTTATGAGTTATAATAATGTATTACTTTTACAGAGGATAGAAATTATTTTCATACTTGAGAAGATAGTTGAGCCCCCTACTGCCTGCTTACATCACTGTTTAAAAATAAAATACAGGTCTTCCATCATAGTCCTGGTCATTAAGTAATGTATAGGAGTAAAGGTGTATTCATGAAAGTTTTGACTTCCTCTGAAGTACTACTTGCTACTTTTTGTGTCACAAACTTTCATGCACTTGCAGTTCAGAAGTATTTTTGCATGCAGTTCTCCTTTATAAATTAGAGCAGGAAGGCAGGTGCTCTGATCCTTTGGTCCCAGACAGGCTGGTTAGTAGCACAGCCACCCTTGTATTGGTTAACATATGACAGTTGGTTTAGGAGCTAGGACAGCATTTTTTTTTTGACAGTTCCTATACACCTGAGAATAATTATTATGAAGTGGAAAAATAAATATTCAAAGATCTTTGTTTTTATTTTCTAGATTTTAATATTACTGTTTTCCATTATAAGAAAGAGATTCTGGGACTACGGTCGTGTTGCTCTGGTGTCAGAAGCTCAAAGGTAAAAAAGATATTGAGACTGGTTTGTTGAAACTATTTGGGGAATGTGGAAGTAAGTACATTAAATAGGGCTTAAATTAAGTGCATTTGTATTAATTAGATGTTTGTCATCACATGTACATATTTGTTAAAAATGTCCTCATACTGCTTTGTGCGAAATATGTCCCACTCACAGAGTTACTCTTTGCAGTTTCAGTAATAAATTTGTGTGTTTGGCACTGTCATGAATTTCATTCTACCGTTGTGGGTTAAGGAAGTGGAGGTAAGAAAATAGGCTGCTTATCTGCTAAAGCGTCACGTAACTGCAGATTGATGTTTACAGTGTGTTTCTGTGTAGAAGGACATTAACTATTTTGTTTATCTTGGCTCAAGTCCAGTATCTTCCCAGAGCTCCCTATTCAGCCTGTGCCATATTTCTGAAGGATTTAAAAAAGAAATGTATCATTGCAGGTTTCTGAAATTCTTCACTGATTTTTAGTAATACTGCAAATAGTTTGGTTTTTTTTTAATATTATTTCTAGAGGATGATGTCTTGGGATGTTTAAAAGCTAGCTGTCTATTTATGAAGTGGGTAAACTTTTAACAGAAAGCCTCTTCCTGCTATTAGTGGTGTGGCTAAGTTGTGGTAAATTCACAACTAAGCCACAGGAAAGGACTCAAAATGCGTTTTTTTTAGGTATAATCCATGTAGAATTGTGAAAAGTATGTGGTGAAAAAAAAGAGAAAAGATGCGCAATAACTGTGACAGCTAGCTCAGGCAGCAAGAGTGAAGATGCTCTGGTATAGGCGTCCATGTGGGCAGTAGAAGCCTGCATGGGACAAACAGGTCCTTGAGCAGTCAGACACCTAGGAGCCTATATTATTGTCCCTGCTGACCGTGGCCTGAGCCAGCTAGGTCAAAATTATTGTAGATACACCTATGAATACACTCCATTTTAACATGTATTGTCCTGTAATTATGGGCTCATCACCATTGCAACATTTCCTTTTACCCACAAACTAAAACCGGGTACTTTGCTATATTTGAGGGCTACAGAGTCCTTCTAGCCTTGCTACGGGACTGAATTTGTGTCAGCGGGTGGCCCTGCAGGTAAGGGATTTAATTGTGCAGAGAAATTCTGAGTAGTGGCTGTAAGATGAAGGAAGAGAGGTGGAGGAAAAAGAGGTGATGCCTTGTACCAAGGAATATCTGAACAGGAAGCCACCTTGCAAATCTGATCCTTACTAGGCTTCCAAAACACATGTTGTATTCTCTTATGTTATTGTGGTTTAATATCCCAATAAAACATTGTTTTCTTCCTAGTTCAGTTAAATGCTCCATGTCAGGCACTCACATGTCCTCCCTTTTCAACGTGAGACACAGCAAAAGTCTCTGTAATTAAGCATATGCTACAAGATGAAAACCACAGCTTTCATAAGTGAAAAAGTGATTTTGTACTACTTTCCTTAATTACTTAAAAATTGTTAAAGTTGAAAAAAATTCAGTGGAATTCCATCATCTGTTATTAAAGATGCTTAAAAGTGTCATTTAATGTATTTTAGTGAATCAAGATACAACCGATTGTCAACATCTTCCTCAGTACCCGAAGATCTTGAATATGATAGGGTAAGTATTCTAGAGTTTTGATATGGTTTTGGTTGTTGTTTTTTTTTTTTTAATGTAAACAATTTAATAGAATCTGTTGTAATTTGCCATTCCATGTGGCTGAATGAACCAGTCATTAAACTAGAAGACCATCTATATGCAAAAACTAATAATGCATTTCCTGACAAACTAGGGCCATATCACAAACCAGTATCTTGTGTCATTGTTTTTAAGTGACTTTTTTTTTTTTTTAATAAGGGGAGGGACTATATGTTAGAGTTTCAAAGGGGAGGTGGGGAAGAAAAAAGGCTCCTAAATAATTTGTGCTTAAATAACAGTTCAAAAATTTACGTTATGTTCACATTGCAAATAATACCTAGTTGGTCTTTAAAGTACATTGTCTTCCTCACGAAGATGAGAAAACTGGATGTGTGAGGCTAGTAATAATGCCATGTGCTCTTAATATTAAGAATGGTTTGGCCAAAAAATTATCTTCCACTCCAGACTTTTAATTGGTTCTGTCTATGGTGTCTCTGGAGTCTTTGAATTCACACATCTCTAATTTTGGGTTGCAGCTTCAGAATAAACCATGCGAGAGCTGTTTGATGGTGGCAGCCTGCATTTTAACGTTTTATATGTGTATCAACTTAATATCTAGTTTTGCAACTAAGTAATTGTGCAAGCATCAAAAGCATATTGGTCTTTGATCAGGATTGCTCTGCTGTTTGTGTAGTTTTCTTCATCTTTTTTAAAACCCTAAAGCAACTTTGTTATTGAAACCATTGAATAAAAATGAGTCTCTTTAACTCGATACTGTTCACTTGAAAGAAGAGGCCTTTGGAGAGACAAAATTTTTTTGAACCATACTGGAACGTTCAGTGGGAAGTGATCTCTCCTGTACAGTTTCATAAGAGGATTTATAAACCTATACAAGAAGGTTAACCTTTCTGTTAACGTAATCACAGCATTGTTTCTAATTACCGTTTAACTGATTAACTTGTATTAGCCTCTTACGGAATTTATCTTTGAAATTGGAGAGTCCCTGGAAATGGTTTTGGGAAAAAATAGTCAACTTTTCTGCTCTAAAAAAAACCTTTAAAAAAAAAAAAAAAAAAAAAAAAAAAAAAATTCCTTAGTAGCCTCAATCTTGACTTGTGTCCATTGGAGATGGGATTTGGGCACACTTGTATAAATGTAAGAAGCCCAAGCAATAAATGTGCAAGTAATAAAAAATCCATCCTTAAATAGTCTCTGAAGACGCACATATGAAGTACCTTGTAAAACGTATGTAGACTATGAGGTATTTTTCTGCATGTTTCTAAATTATTATTTCAGAGCAACAAACTGCCAGCTTTTTAGCTAAGAGATTGGCTTAATAGAAACAATTCTCTTAATTGTACAGATTAGAGGCTATAGTTTTTTGTATTTTATCTCCTAAAAGCTTCCTTCTTTATTTATAGGGGTTTTGTTCTTGGATGACAGCTGCTTTTCGGATGCAGTAAGTATATGAAACAGAAATAGTGAGCTGTGGTTTGCTTTGCTCTGTGTTTTAATTAAAAAGGGGGGAGGTTCCATTCAATAAAATATGGTTGGTTGTGGGTGTTTTTTTTTTTTTTCCTTGAGTAGATAGAATTTAATACAAACAGTGATACACGTGCCTTTCGTGGGGTGGAAAAAGAATACGAAAACAAGGTCATCTTATGGGAATACTTCTTCAGGATACAGTTGTCCTGCTGGCAGCACAGGAACATCCTGGTCTTGTGGCAGTGTGTGAACCTAAGTGAATCTATGGCATTTATATGGATTCTGAGATAATAACTAGGCTCTAGGCTTTTACCCTTCAAAGAGTACTGTGTGGGTGTCACCCTGTTTGAAGCCAGTAGGGCCCCAGGCAGGAAACAGGGTTTTGCTGCAAGGGTTTCTGTGGAGAACTGGCTGTTAGGTTGGGGATAGAACTGACTAGGAAAAGCCCATCCCACTGTTTCCTAGAAGCGGAGTGTTAGACATCTGATGTTCGTTCTTTGTATCTCTTGGGGCTTAGTAAATCATGATTTTTAAAAATCAATTTCTAGCTTGGGTTACATTGAAACCAAAAGGGGTGGGGTTTGAGTCTATTTTTCTCCATTTTTGCTAGTCCAATTCCTTCCTTTTCCAAGAACTCCTATTTTAATGATCTGTCCTGCTGACAACGCATAGGTGATTAGAGTTTCATTCCAAAGCCTATTCATATCTTCTGTTAATTGGATGTCATAAGAGTAAGGTGATTCTGTTGTCATTTTCCTCATGGGGAGCCTTTATGGAGATGAGTGAACACTGTCACAGTGCAATCTTAAAGTTTGAGAGCTAGGCTGAACACCTTGTGACTGTCATAAAGCAGGAGGTCACAGCAAATGACTTTGTCCTCTTTTAGGCTGATAAAAAAGAAGATGGATTTATATTTGCTTTTCAGATTACTTGTTTCCGTCTTAGATTCCCTCATGTTATTTTTTGTATGTTGTTACTGCACAGGAAAAACACACTTTTGGAACTTAAATTTGTGAGTTAAAGAACACAACCATGTTGAAAATGGATAGGGATTAATGGAGATGTCACTGGGTAGACTGAGAAATTAGTGTATGTTCAAAAACGACCCCCCAAAACCCCAAGGATATTAAGTAGACTGACTATATGCTTTTCTGTCTATGATGCAGCGATGACGAGATTCATGAGAGATGTGGTGAAGATGCCATACATTACCTTGCCTTCCAGCGTCACATCATCTGTTTATTGATTGCTGTCAGCATTTTGTCTGTGTGTGTCATATTGCCTGTCAACCTATCGGGTGATCTACTTGGTAAGACTTTTTTTTGTATTCTGGGAAGAATTTTGTATTTTAAATCGTTGCAAAAGCTTTTTGTATTTATTTTGGTAAACTTCGGCTTTTGTTTTTCTCCCCCCACCTCAGTCTGATGTGTGTGTCATTTTGTGTGAAACTTGTATGAGAGCAGAGAGTTCTTTAAATGTCTGGCAAAAGCTGTTGTCAGAAACAAGATGGTAGACCACACGCAGACACAGAAGGCTAGACCTAGAAGGCTCAAGGCAAGATTAAGTTGACCTATACCCTCTCAACTGATGCTTATCTAGGCATTCTTTATGATTTTTATTGGTGGTGATTGCCAGTGGAAACTGTCTTTACAGCTGAGTGTCCGGTCTGAATCTCTTTTGCTGCAATTTAAGATCACTGGGGAGAAAAGATTATTCTTTTCCTTTTTGCAATATCCTTTTAGCTGCTTGAGGATTATCAATTCATCTGTGCTTGGTTCTCTTTTTGATAAACCAGACCAGTTAATTAAGTCTTTAATGAGAAATGTTTTCCATTTGACTGATCATAAAATCATCAGCCATCCTCTGAACTTTTTTTCTATCTAGCCAGACTGTCTCTCATTGTTCCCTTCTGTCTTGGTTTGCATCTTGAAACTGGACAAAACTTCTTGCTGAGATTTGTCAGTGCTGACTAGACAAAGAATTATTTCATGTTTCTTGCAGTCTAGTCCTGATTATGTCTGTTAGTGTGACACCTACCTCTTTCCATTATTAACTCACACTCAACAAATACAATAAGTGTGTCCTCTAGTCTGCCTTTCAGGTGGCTAATAAGAATAATGGTGGACTGAACTCTGTTAAATCCTGTTTAAACACTCTTCCATTTTTGGTAATGAGCCCTTATAAGCCCATTTTATACCTGGCTTTATCTCAATCTTGTCAGGATCATGTTTACAGATTTGTTCACTGTTTATCATCTTGGTGAATAGTGATGGGGAAAAAAAAAAGCAATAATTCATTTGGTTTTCCCAGGAGCTCTCAAGCTTCTGTTTTGTTTTTTTTGTTCTTATACCACAACTATTGCATCTTATTTTGTGTACTGACCTTGCTGATCTTTGTCCCTATAATTTATTCTCTTCTGTTGTCCTTAATAATGTGGCCTACTTCTTGTTTTAGGTTTACTCCTGCCTGTGTTTTAAAGAGCCTTGTGACTTAGCCCTGGTCTGTAATGGGATACATTGTACCTGTGTCTTTAGTATTGTTTCTTTGTGGAACTGCCATCTCTGATTTCCCTTTTATGAGCTCTTTCTTAGAAATTATCTGTTTATATTAATATCTGCTTTCTTAAAGACCGTTGCTATTCTTTTTTTCCTATTTTTGCATTTCTTTTATTTCTTTGTTCTTTCAAAGGACCCTTTGTTACTTCACGGTCACTTCTTCCTTGCTTTTCACCTCTGTGTTCTCAGCCAGCATCCCTAGTTTTACAGAATCAAATCCAACACTACTGGTGCCCTAGTTTGCTGTCTTCACCTCCTTCATGAAGTAAAGAGAGAGATGCCACTCCCTCCAAAGAACTTACAGAATGTAGTTCCCTCTTCTGGTCTAGTTACTACCTGTATATTTACACCAAAATGGATGTATTTTACTGCATTAAGTTTTGTGATGCTAGGAGATACAGCTGAAAAACAAATATGAACTTTTAGTGTCTCTCCCCTTCTTCCTCCACTTGCACCATATGTTGATTTTGTGCATTTGCAGTTCTTTCTATTAACTCGCAATGTGGTTTAACAGTCTATGCTAGAAGATTATTTAGCTTTCCAGATACACTTAGCTCTTTTTCCTTTGTGAACATGTACTCAATTTTCACTCACTCGTGTTATCGTTTTTTAAAAATACTTGACAGTCTAGAGAAACAATGTCATATAGACTTTCTCATTGTTGACCTTAGTAAGGTTATCAGTACTGTTTTGTCAACACTGATTTAATGCAGTTTAAAAAAACTGAGATAAGAAATTGGTGAAGATGTGAAGGAAATAAGTTCAAATCTCTAAGCAATGTTCTTAATGGATGTGAAGGGAGATTGGAAGGAGAATCTGGGATCTAGTATTCAGATTTTTAAAATAATCTATTATTTCTCTTGATGGGCTGAATGTGGTATAATCCTGGGATTTTTTTTTTTCCAACTTTAAAATGCAATACAGTGTAAGTGTAAACCAGCATTGATTATGATTCTAAATCTTTTTAACAGTGAACATGCTCAGCATTAAAAAGAAGTATATAAACACTTCAAAAAAAACAGAATAAAAGCTGACTCGTTGATCCCAAGGGTCTTTTCCAACCTAAATGATTCTATGATTCTATTTAGACTGGACATTAGGGAAAAATTCTTCACAGAAAGAGTGGTCAGACACTTGAATAGGCTGCCCAGGGAGGTGGTGGAGTCACCACCCCTGAATGTGTTTGAGAGTCATTTAGATGTGGTGTTAGGGGATATGGTGTAGGGGAGAACTTTGTAGAGTGGGATTGAGGGTTGGAGTCGATGATCCCAAGGGTCTTTTCCAGCCTAAATGATTCTATGATTCTATTCTATGATTCTGTGACTTTCTGATAGTTTGCATGTGAATGTTGCACCAGCCAATTATGCTACTTGTTTTTGTTCTTAGATAAAGATCCCTATAGTTTTGGAAGAACAACTATAGTAAACTTACAAACTGGGTAAGTAAATCTTTCAGAGTACTTTTACGCTTATGTCTGTTTCCTGACATAGTCTCTAAACACATGAATTGATATTTGCAGTGTGGCTCATAGGGTAGGAATTACTTACTCACGCTTCATCAACTGAAACTGGGATACGTTCTGCCTCAGGCTATGCAGTTACAGTGCTGATAAGAAATCTGGAGACTTGGCTTCTACTCTCTCAGCTCTTACTTCTTGCACCACATGTTTCTCTTAGCTAATGACTACACATTTAGTGATATTATTTTCAGAAATTTCCACATTAAAAGAAACCATACTTCAGAAGGAAAATAAACCTGACAGCTTTACTAGAATGTGTAACTTGGATGATTTAAATTCTCTTACATCAGATTTCTGTGTGTGTGTATCTCTCCCATCCGAGATCATGATTAAAATTACTTCTATGTGTTTTAAAAACAGTCTATAAAATAGTTGAGATACAAAGCCCTTCAGTTTTTCTTTTTTAATACTTGATCGATCCACATCTATCCATGCTACTATGTCCAGTAGAGTTTCTGCCAATGCCCTTTGGTGTTTTTTTTTTTTAACCATGTTATGAATCCTAGTAACTAGTGGGGATTTCTTGTTTGGTTGGCATTTTTATCTGTAAAATAGGCTCCTGCATTTTAAGTTAATTGTAGTTATTAATGCTCTTTGCAAAACTGAAGAACTGCTCACAGAACAGAACTTCTGTAAGCTTTGAGGAAGGAGCTATCAGAGAAGCAGAATTTACCCCCTGTATTAGGCTGTTTTCAATTTGAGTAAGGATTGTGCTCAAAGAGAGTTTGATTATGCACTCAGCGCAGTAACTAAGGCCAACAAAAACATTTTGGCAAGTAGCATGGTGTGTGCTATTGGTCATCCGAATGAGAAGGTGCAAGACAAATGCTGCCTAAAAATGTCCGTGTAGTAGAATATCTGTTTTCTTTGTAGGTCTGTTACCCATAGAATTTTTTGTTAAGCAAGTAACCCTAATGGCTGGCCAATGCATCTGTGTAGGTGTGACTGACTACTAGTAACTACCTTTTTTCATGTTTTATGTCCCATGTGAGGTTCTGACATGCTTAGGATTTTGATGGCTGCTTTTATCAGGCTGACAATTAGTTTTTACTGTTTCTCATATTCATAATGTTTTGTCCGACAGTAATAATCTTCTTTGGCTGCACACGGTTTTTGCTGTTGTTTACCTGATTCTGACTGTTGTCTTCATGAGACATCACATGAAGTATGTCACATATAAAGAAGAAAACATAGTAAGTTTCTGTACTGGGGTGAAAAAAACACCATACAGCATGTTTGCAAGTGGATAGTGCTAAAAAAGCAAATTGCTAAGATGCCTCCTGCTTGCTAGAATGTGACATAAGTGTGAAAGAATTCACTGAAAGCAAAGCTCCTCTGAGTGAGTTGTGAAAATGGATGGAGAGAAGCAGATTGGGGAGGGATCTGTGGAATTTTGGTGTAACCTGTTACCAATGTAGAAGGTGAACATGGTGCTGTCTTGAATAGATGCAGCTCCCATCAAAATCAAAATTTCCTACCTTTTTTTCCCCTCTACAACGCAGCTACTTGTGCTGTGTCAGTGCCTTCGTCATATTCTTGTTTTCTCTTTCATGACGTGGTTCCTCAAAATTAGAGTTGCATTTTCTCTTGCAGGTTAAATGCACGTTGTTTATAACTGGTCTTCCAAAAAATGCAAAAGAAGAGACAGTACATGGCCATTTCACGTAAGTTCCATGCTTGAGTAGTGTCATTATGAACAGGAGGTTTAAAGTTCTCCTAGTCATTTTACCTGCCCAAGCAGAAATGTTACTTGACTTTTGCACTGTTCAAAATTTGTATTATAGTATCCATCTTCTAAAAGGATATCTTATTCCTTAGACAGAATTGAGAAAAGACTATATTTCAATGAAGTTAGTTAGCTGATCTTAAAATTAGAATCTAAGAAAGTGGTTGTATCCACAATTTGCATTTACGCTCCCACGTGGCCTTTACTTAGGAATAATGCTGCACATCTCATATTAAAGTAACTTTCATTAACCGTCTCTCTGGAAGTCTCCACCCTCTGATACCTCATTCAGAAATGAAATGAGTGATTGAGATGTCAGTTAGACATCAGTGATGCTCTTTGAAACAGTTTCTTCATTGTACTTTCTGTTCTTATTGTACTGCGTCCTTTTCAGTGCTGCCTACCCAACCTGCACTGTGCTGGAGGTCCAGCTGTGTTATGATGTAGCCAAGCTTATTCGTCTTTTCAAAAAAAGGTACTTGTTTTTGTAATCTACCTGAGTTCAGCATAATTTTATGAATGCTTTGCCAGTCCTTAATCAACGTATACCAGTAGTACTAAGTTTGCGCATATGAGAAATTAATTCTACTCTTAAAGTTCTTGTCTGGACTTCAGTTAGATTCAGCTGTGTTTTAAAGTGAGTTGTGGGGTTCAGCCCGCTTCTTGTAGGTGCGAGATGTTGTGTGTTGCATAAGATAAGCTTTGACTTGCTGATTATTTATTTATGTGCGTACTTATTTAATTATTGTCAGGCAATGCAAAGTGGAAAACCCAACTATTGAATTAATGACTCTGGGACCCTGTCCAGACATGCTAATCATGGCAGAAAAAAGTGTTATCTTCTGGGCTATACAGTGTTGTTTTTTTCCTGGAACCTCACTACAAGCGTAGGCTGTATAATGCTATTACAGACTTGAAAATAAATTATGCCGAGTAGCCAAAATAAGGTATATGAATATCATTGTTGACTGATCAATTTGTTGTCAGTCTTGGACATAACTTTTTCTCTTGGGGATTATATTGTTCTTAAGCTTGATGTTGATACTGTTTTCTTGCAAAATATTATGGATGTATTTTTCTGCAGAAAACAGGCAGAAAAAAGCCTGACTTACTATGAACACCTGCATCAGAAGTATGGCAAGCGGGTCCAAATCAACCCTAAGCCGTGTGGTCAGTTCTGCTGTTGTGAAGTGAGAGGATGTGAAAGGGTAAGAGATTGTGTTCATTTTTAGTTATGGCTAGGTAGATTGTTAGAATAGGGGAGAAAAATTTTTCTGTGACATCTTGTTGAGCTCCAGAAAATTCTTTATTCATTTATTGCAGATAACTCATCCTTCATGTTCTTGCACTCTACAGAAAAGGGATTCCCCAAAACTTTTGAAATGTAACTTTAGTGCAAAAATTGAAAAACTTCCCATTTGTTTGTCTCTGCATCGTGACCTGATTTGTAATTTGTGGAAGTAGTATGAGGAAGAGACACTATGGTTTGTGTAAGCTGTATTTTAATGAAGATATTATCCATCTGGTACTTGGCTGTAACAGTCATCAATTTCCTGACAGGAGGATGCTGTAGATTACTATACTAAAGTTAGAAATGAACTGATGGAAGAATATTCAAAAGAAGAACAAGCTGTTCATAATAACCCACTGGGAATGGCTTTTGTAACATTTCAAGAGAAATCCATGGCAACCTAGTAAGTTTTGTCTGCTGCCTTGTTTGTTCTCTTTTAACTATAATAGTACAACTGATCTCCTGTTTGTGTCGCTTGTTTGCTTATGTTGGTTCTTCTTCCTTTCTCCTTCTCTACCATCCTGTGGATATGGTCTGCTTTTGCTTTCCGGTAAGTTTTCCTGTAAGTGTGTATTTACCCTCAATGTTTTGAGTGAAGAAAATATCGAAGGGACTGGACTGGGATAAAATATCGATTGTCTCTGGACATTTACGGGGGTAAGGACCCTTTCTCTTCTATGTGGATCCAGTCCATCAGTGTAGGTTAATAGTAGGACAGACTAATTGTCTCTTGAATACAAATTAGTGATTTCTCCATTTTCTACTGTGCAAATGGTCCAATTATCAAACTCTCACAGTGGGTGCAAATTACACTGCTAGTTAGTCATCTCAGCAAAGTAGAGTCAGTGAGTGACCTGGCCATACGTGATAGATACACATTATGTATCTCTTACCTGTTATTGTAGATATATGTGTAGGCCTAATATCAGAAAGTTGTTCAGCACTTTTTACTCAGTCATTTGTAGAGAAAATGCACGTAGCCTCTCATTTTCTGTTGGCACTTTGTGAACATTTTTTACTAATACAAAGTGGGTACAGGGAAGCAGAATAATATTTGTATTACAAAAATAACACATCATGCTTTTTTTATTCTTCGTAGCCTTTCTGATTTAAATTGTCTGCATTATTTTGACCTTCAAGTCATGTTAGAGAGCCAGTCTTTCAGGATTTTTTTCAAGGAAGTCCAGGGTATAAAATTCTTGCAAAAATTGGAGATGCTGAAGAAAGCTTTGCTTGCTGCTCTTGAACTGAATAGTGATTATATGGTGAAATCTGCCCCTCTCCTAATTTTGTAATGTTACAGGCCATATTTATAGAATCTAGACTGTGAAATAACATTTTAAGATGTGAAACTGAAAGAAGATATAAGCGCTTAAGTTCCTTCCCTATCTGCTTATTTGTCATATACGATTTCAGTGGGATAGTCGCTCCTTGGGCATGTGTTCTGAGTTGCACTGCAGGTATCTCTGAGCTGATTTCAAGAACTGAAAATATTTTAGTTTGTTTAGCTTGGAATTGATGCAGTGGTCACCATTCTCTGGAAAATTAGATTAAATTACATGTGAAGCTGAGGCTCCCATCAAATTAAAAAGTTATTAGGTGCCCTTAGTAGGTTCTTCTCCACAGAGCTCTGAAATAGGATGGGAGAAACAGGGAGCCAGGACTGAGGTTCGTGGAGTCGGGTGGTTGTAGAAACTTGGTTAATGGTGGGACTCGGTAGTATGGCTGGTAGTGCTGAAGCTTGTTCTGTATGTATTTTTAAAAATAAACTGTCAAAGTATAATTAACTTTCTTAAATACTTGCTGCTGCAAGATGCTGGGAATTTGACATCACTGCTTGCGTTCTGGTAAGGTAAAGACTTGAGGTTCGGGTGTTATTTTTGTTTTGTTTTGTTTGGTGTTCATGTGTGTGGTTCTCTGTTTTCTTTATGTTAAGAGCACAACTGAGAAACAAGCATGTTCAGGAATTTGAGAGTCTACCTCTTCAAATATAATATATACTGTTTCCATGCTGGTGTAATAGAGCTTATCTGCAGTGGAACTTCTCTTACGCAGTTACACACAGTTGTACTCTCTCTGAATACATGCCTAGCACTTCTGTTGCTGTGTTGTGAGGCATCTTTGAAAGCATTTATTCTAGGCATGTTTAAATTTTGTTTAAATACATCGATTGTCAATCAACTCATAATAATAGAAGGTAAAATCAAGTATTGTGATTATATTAGGAGTGGGTGAAAGAGAGTAATATTTTAAATTGTGAGAATACTAGTGTGGTAAAAATTTTTCTGATAATTGGTACTCAAGGCAAAATTGGCTAGTTTTGATACCAGTGTAATGAAGTAGGCGTGCAGACTAATCCTCTCGTCTGCTTTGATTTGAAAACAGCTGTAATTATGTAAAGGGGTGTTTGGGGAACTGTCTGTCTTTATTTTTATTTTTTACAATACTCTTGGGCTTTGATTTTTTTTTTTTAATATATATATATTTTTAATATGAGTCACCGGTTGGTTGTGCTGGTAGAAGTACTGAACAGTCCAAACCAAGACTGCTTTTTGTTTCCAACTTTGTCACATCTCAAAGACCTGTGGTAGTAACTGTTTATATGATAGTCATTACATACATAATATAATGTTCCATTGTTGTCTAAGTACTGTCTTGATATCTGGTTATTAAAAGCAAAAAAACCTTTATCACTATGCCCAGTCTTTCTCATTACGTATACAGTATTTTCAGGTGTAAAAATTTGAAAAAATCCTCCTCTTTTTCTTCCTTACAGTATTCTTAAGGACTTCAATGCCTGCAAATGTCAGAGTATTAAATGTAAAGGAGAACCCCAGCCATCATCCTACAGCAGGGAGCTGCGCGTGTCAAACTGGGAGGTTACATACGCTCCTTATCCTGAGAATATTTGTTGGTAAGAATTCTGTCTTGCATCCACTTGTTGATTATATGGTTTAGAATGGGGACAGCAGAAGGGAGCTGAGTGTGTTTTTCTTTAACCCTAAACTTAAGACTTTATGTAGCATTTGGATGTGGCTGATTTACATCTTTATTTCCATTACTGGTGTTCTTCCTTGACCTTGGGGAGTCCTCTCAGAGGCTGACTAGAGTTTTGCCACCTGCAGTTCCTGTTAACTAGGGGAAAAAAAAACAAAAAACAAAAAAAAAAAAAAAAAAAAAAAACAAACAAAAAAACAAACCCAAAAACAACCAAAACCACCCCCCCCTCCCATCCAGCTTATTAATGTCTGTGCCTCAGTGTTTCCATTTTTTGAGGTTACTGAGATCAGAAGAAAGCAACTGGATGTTAGTGCTGAGTGTTCTCCAAGTATGTATATTTTTGAGTTGCCACATGACAAGTATAACTTGCTCCACTCTATGAACTATGGTCTGTCTTCTAATATCTTTTTATTAACCCAGTAAATTTCCCAGACTTTAACCACTGCTTACAGGAGCGTGTTGGAAAATAGATAAATGCTTTTTGAATTAAACTGTTTCTGTGCTGCCTTCTGTCATGCTTATAGGCTAAAAGTGACTATTTTCCAGTTGCTTTGCAAGTAATACAGGGCTGGGTCAATATAATCCCCTGTTCATATAACAGTAAGCTTGTTGTGATATTTCCATTGCCCAAATCAAAACTGCAAGTGAGGCACGAACATGCACAAGTTGCTGTATTTCAAATGTATGTAACTTTTTCTTAAAAAAAAAAAGTACATTTTTTTTCCTAATGATTTTAATAGAAAATTACTGTCAAGGTAACAACGCCATCTATTTCTAATAATTGGGAGGTTTTCTCTCATACTACAATTCTGCAGTTGGGAACAAAGTACAGAATCTTTAACCATGAAGCAAACAACCATGAATCTTAGCTGTGTCTCTTGAGACACGAATCAAAAATCTCTTGCGAGCTGCTTTCCAAATAGGGTCAGTTTAATCTGCCTTTTTCATGAAAGGGTTCTTCCATGTATGTGTGCGCTGCATTTCATCTTCCTTTTTTCAAACACTGTCTTATGGACGCAGGAAATGATTGTTGAGACTCTGTGGGTTGAAGCACTTACAGAGCTTTTCTGAATTTGCCAAGTTACTTACCTAGGCTCATTAGAAGAGTTGTCATAGCTGGGGATGCCTCTGTATCCCCGTTTTGTCTGTTCAAAATATTTGGCTTTGGCTGGGGTTCAGATCATTCCAGTCCTTTTGGGAACCATTTCCGATAGCATTTAGGAACTCTACCTGTTTGAGACCTATGGTTGCTGTTTTAATATGGCAGGAAGGGATGCAGGGTTTTTAAATTTTAGGTTTTTTTCAAATTGCAGTTTCTTGGTAGATTGATTCTGCCTCTGATAGCTGTTCTCCTTGCAGAAATTCTCTGTATCTTCTTCTCTGTCCCTTCTTATTCTAACTTAAGCACTTCCATATTATTAAACAGTGGAAATGTGTCATCCCAAACCTTAACTACATCAGACATTGTGTTTGTCTTATGAAAGACTAAATACGTTCTGCTGCAAGCACAATTTATGTTATCATCCAAGAAAGCTTGCACAGTTTTCTTTATTTCTAATAGCAACTGGAACTTCTGTAGTGGTTTGTTATGTAAGTTTGAGACTATGAAAGCTGAATTTAAAAAAAAAAAAGCAGTGCCACCTGTTACTTGACAGATAGTATATATTTTTTTTAACAGCAAATGCTTACTGCTTCTTTTTATGTCCTTTTTTTTTTTTTTCAGGAAAAATCTTTCAGTGCGTGGACTGAAATGGTGGTTTAGATGGGCTTGCATTAATTTACTTCTTTTTATTGTGCTGTTTTTTCTTACTACTCCTTCGATAATCATCTCAACCATGGACAAGTTCAATGTCACTAAACCTATTCACTACCTTAATGTGAGTATCACCATATGTTTGGATATAGCTATGCATCAGACCACAATGTTGATAAACTGATAGATGTATAGTAAGACAAGCAAACAATATCTATAAGCTAAATTCAGTTAAAATTCTTGGGGTTGTTTTACATAACTCTTGATTAAAAAGTGTATGTCCAGAATCAGGACTTTAGTCCTCTTTTGTTCCTTGACAGTAGGCTGAAGTAATTTAATCTGAAACTTTATATTATTATAAATGTCTTGTTTGTATGTTGTAAAAACTTGCATTCCAAACTTACATAATTCTAGATTTTGTAATCAAAAAGCTTTGCCAAAAATGGAATTTCAAGTTCAACTTGTATACTGATTTTTATGATGAGAGGGTGGGAATTCAGATTTTAAACTCCAAAGTTAAATGCCATGGCTTTATTTTGCTGACTGGATTCAAAACAGAACAGCATATATATCTGGTCCTACTTTTACTGCAGCTGAAGCCTCTTGCATACTGTTCATGTTAAATGCTTCCCCAAGCTAGTGTAAGCTACATAAAAAAGTGCTTGTGAGACTTCACTCTCATGGAATACAATTCCCAATCCTATTCTTGTTTTTTGTCTTGCACGGCAGTGCTGAGCACTTACTCATTTTAAGACGGTGTCTGAATATAGTTTCTACAGTCCAACCTGCTATAATTTACAAAAAGCGAAATATTACAGCTTCTGTTCTACCACAGCTGCATTAAAATGTTTTTAATACTTATTCTTACTTTCTTTTTCCCCCCACCAGAATCCCATCATCAGTCAGTTTTTCCCAACGCTCTTGCTCTGGTCCTTCTCAGCTTTGCTACCAACAATTGTGTATTACTCAACTTTGCTGGAGTCCCACTGGACAAAGTAAGCAAGACTTTCCTTGGTTTTGGCCTTGTCAGCTGAATTACTAAAACAAATGGAGAAAATGCTTCTCTTTCATGGAGCTCTTAGATCTGCACACCTCTCATAGCAGGGAACGTTGTCTTCTCATCTCTTTCTAATGTTATAACCAACACTTTGGAGTTTAAGTAATTTGTAATGAATACAGCAACTGTAATCTGATGACGTGATTTACTTATGCTTCTTTCCTCGCCTCTTTCTGTTTAATCAGAACCAACTGCTGGCATGCTACTTATAAAAAGGGCATCCATCTTTTTGTTGTTTTGTGTGAAAATATTGTCTGGAAGTGACTCTTGGTGCACAACTCGGTTGCTGTTGGATATTGTTAGTGGTGACCTGAGAAGATGTATGGGACCGAGGCCCAGCAGATGTGTTGATGCAAGGTTTTCAGATACAACCAGTACGCTCCAGAGATGTCAAGCACAGTGACATGCTGCTAACCAGGAGAACTCAGCACAGCTTGGTTGGGGGTGCCAGATTTCATCTCCATTTTACCTACAATCAGATAAAGGCATGATAGTGCACACTGAATCCCAACTTCACTCAACTTCACTCAATCTTTTACATAATGCCTGCAGACACTTTTTTGTCTGTCTTTTTGTATTCTAAGGTCAAGTTTTCTGGATTCTCTTACTTTTGTACCATTCCCTTGTAAGACATCATGTCCAGAATCTACTGTTTATTCATCAAAGTTGTATGCTTTTTATCAACCTGGTTTTTTGGTAGTTGCAGTAGGCACATGAACTTTGAGCCCTTCTCAATCAGTTGAAATAGTTTTCTAAAGTCACTGGTGATTACAGATCTGATTTCAAGCCTCGGTAGAGTTATACTGATACATTCCACGATGCCCAAGGGCTACATGATCCTATAATAAAACGTCTGTGGTTTTAATGCCCTATCAGATACCACCTTTAACAGTCTGAATTGTTTATAGCAACTGCACTTTTCTGGCGACAGTGTGTCACTAGATAGGTGTTCCTGCTACTGTAGTAGGGGTATAGCATTAGTAGTGTCATGTTGTTCCCAAAGACTTGACACTTGTCAAGGACAGTCCAGTAGCTTGTGTAAGTGTCTGGTTTCTTGGCAGCGGTGCCCTTGTACAAACTGCCTAATCCCTCTTGGCATAACGCTTGAAGAGCTGTTTGTTTACAAGCTGTTGCGAGATGTGAGTATCTTTGGATGAGAGACCGGGTGTGATTGTCACATGTCCCCTTGCTTGTGGTGCACACCTGTAGTGATGCTAATCCAGAGTCTGGATTAGTGTTCAGAAATGTTTTCTTTGCCTGAGAAGATGCTGAAAACTTGCTTGGTCCAAATTAGTGAATATCTCAAAGGTGTTTGTTTTGTAAGTATCGTGTAGCAATGTGATATGGATTGGGAAAGCTGGAAGTCTGACGGGTGCTGACATTCTCTGGGCAAGATCCTTCACGTGTAAAAGTCTTTTGTATGAGTTTCTTACTTGGTGAATTTTTATGTTGGTAGGTCTGCAGAGAACAGAATAATGATGCATAAAGTCTACATATTTTTGATCTTCATGGTATTGATTCTGCCCTCCCTTGGTCTGACCAGGTAAAGAGTCATAGTTTAACAGAGTAATGTTTTTATCATATGAGACAACTTCTGTTTTCTAGTTGCTAGTTGAAGTACGCCCGCTCCCTCACGTGTATATGATTATATTGTCATTATGCAGTAGATTTCAGCATTCATTTTTCTTCTGAGGACTCGTAGCCCTTAAAGTTTCCAAAGGCTGACTTTTCTTTTTGCAAAGAAATTTAAGACCTCGTAAGATCAAAGACTAATAGAAAGTTGCCCATACTCGCCATCATAGCTGAGAACCCATTTTCCTGACTATTGTCTTATACTTCAGCTATAGTTGTCCTTTTCTTTCCACCTTTACAGTATTTGATTGTTTCCCTGGATAACCAGGTAGCATGTATTTGTCCTATCTATATAATAACTGCTAAAAATGAAACATTAAAACTTTAGTATGAAGTTTCTGTTTTGTTTGATTCTGTATCTCTTTTCCTATTTCTAACTATTGGTAACTGTGATAAAGCTAAACTAGTGTTCAGATTATTTGGTCAGATTCTCTCTATCCACTATCCTGATCTGAACTACTTAAAAAGAGAAGCAATTTTACGCAGTACTAAGCTGTTGGAGACTGAATTACATTAACTGTCTTTCTTGCAGCCTGGATTTTTTTTTCCGTTGGCTGTTTGACAGAGAATCTTCTGATTCTGCAGTTAGGCTGGAGTAAGTATTAGCAACTCTTTGCTAAAGGAATGCTTAGGACTTTTTTTTTTTTTTTTGCTGTTGAGTAACCTTGGTTAGTGTTTATTAAAATTTGCTTGGGGGTGGTACCCTGTGGGATGATGTTGAGCTTCTGAATAAGGGGAGGAGAACACAAGTGATTTTGCTGTGAAGAAATCCATACTTTTTTCCTGCAAGCTAATGTATGCAGACATTCAATAGAGAGACAGTTATTTTCCCAGAACCTTACAAATTTTTTAGAAGATAAGAAAGGACGCGATGATGGATATGATGCAGGTGAGAAGGGACCAGAAAATGCACTGAGGATTGTTGCATATCGTGGACAGGGGATCTTCCCAAGGATTACAGTGAGACCAAATAGCAGCAGCAGTTCTCTTTCTGTAATCCATTGACTCTTGATTTTTAAGAAACATGAACATTTTTCACATCAGCATTGCAAATTTGCAGATATTGGTTATTATAAGCTCTTGAGACTGCGGGTAGAGGGAAAGAATAGAATGCAATTATTAGGACATAGTTAGGTTTCCAAATGCTGTTTCAAAATCAGTAACAAGATGACAATTAGGAGTTACTAAGCTAGGAGAGACAATTATTGCAGTCTTGTCTTGTCTCAGGTTGCCGTTGCAGACATCAAATGATGCTCTTGTCTGCTGTCAGCCACCCATCAGACTGCTGTATCTTTCTGTGAACAGTTTATTCCTCGACCAAACTGCAACTCAGCCAGGCTCTTGCAGTATACTACAGTTACTGCATTTATAGCTGTGTAGCTATAAATATATATAAAATAAATAAATATAAAATAAAATATACATGTAGCTAAATATATATAGCTTTTTCAACAAGATTATTGGAAGTCTTCTAGCCACTTCTTATGGTGTCCAGTGCTTATCCTTATAGTAAGACATTTCAAAGGTGACAGGGATTCATTGTATATATGCTGTATTTGCTTGTCTGCTTTCCAGTCAGCATCTGATGCCTTTCCTTGCAGATGTGTCTTTTTGCCGGACCAGGGAGCCTTCTTTGTCAACTATGTGATTGCCTCTGCTTTCATTGGCAATGGGATGGAGCTGCTGCGCCTCCCTGGCCTCATCCTTTACACCATACGCATGATAATGGCCAAGTCCACAGCAGAAAGGAAAAATATTAAACAGGTATTAGAGCCCTTCCTTAGCGAGAGGCAGTTAAAGGACTGATCCTTATCAGAAACAGTGGGAGCCCCCATCCTTCATACCATTAACTATCATTTCCTGTCTCTTTTTTTTTTTTTTATGGCCTTTGTTTCACTCATCCGTGACGGGTTCATTTTCCCTTCATTTGCAGCACAGATAATGGGGAGGTATTTATTCAAGTCAGAGATGGTCAAAAATCAAAACCCAAGCTCTGAACTTCAGGTATTATTCTCTTCATAGCTCCAAGTCAGAGTTTTATGATTTGGATTTTATAAGATAATTCTGATTTTTATCTTGCACTCTAAACTTCAGGGTTTTTTAAATTCAAGTCTGTCTATAGTTAAGTTTCTTCTGTCAGCCTGCTGGTGTGTACAACTTACTTTAATCTGAACATACACCTAGCAAAATATATACTTATTGTCTATATTCCATTTTAAGTGGTGGACTTTTACTTCCAAGTGATGCGTCATCTTGCAGCCTGAAATTCCAGGCGTTACAATGGGAACTTAAGCCTGTATACAGCTGCCTCTGTTCTTCTTTTTCTTCTTTCTTTCTTTTTTTTCTTTCTTTTTTACTTTTTGTGTGGGTGGGTTCCATTATTAAAGTATTATTTTAAACATTCACTTCTGTTAACTGTTGCATGTTACCCCTTGCTCTGGTTAAAATGATTTATATTGATCTCCTCATCCCAAGAGGAAAAAGTGGAAATACTGACCACACCAAAGCTTTCATATCTTGAACTTTCCCTACTGGGAAAGCTAACACAAGGAACAGTAAAGGTTCAATGGCATCTACAGTAAGATGAGGATGAGTTTGGCACAATTATTTTCTGCCATGTGGTTTTAAGTAGCTGCTTCTTGTAGATGAAAACAGATTCCCTGAGGAATTACTTTAAGGCTATGAAAGAAGCAGCATGTTTTCTGTAAGTACAGATGCTTAAAATGCATAACACTTCATCTCTCTAAATACGTCATTTATGCCTCTTAAGGAAACAGCTCATCTCTCATAGGGAGAGAATAAGAGAAGGTGAACTGTTGCTTTAGTGAATCTGTTCGTAACTCCTGACACATTGATAGATAGTTTTGGGTGTTTTGTTTTTGATCCTAGCAACAAGCATTTGAATATGAATTTGGAGCAATGTATGCCTGGATGTTGTGCGTGTTCACTGTCATCATGGCCTATAGCATTACATGTCCCATCATTGTCCCGTTTGGTAAGTTTTCCAATGAGCTGTGGGCACTGCGTGAGCGAGATGAGGGTGTACGGGAGGTTCAGAAGGGCTGGTTCTGCATTCTTATTCCAGTTCAAATGCTGATAACCCTTAGGACTTGGATCCGAGTTTCCTTCCCTTCTTGTGGAAAAACAGGGCAGAAGATGGTGAATTACTTACCTCTTTCACTACCTTTAGAATTTCAAAGTACATTTAATGTCTATTAGATGCTTATGTTATTTCTCAAGTTTGAGTGCATTAGCTCTGATGGTGGTTTTTAATAGTTAAGTGTAGGAGGTTAGGTAGGTTTGGGGATGAGGGGATGGATTATTTTTATCTCTGGGTTCTTGCGGTCCGGGAGAAGCAAGCTGCAGAGGGTACCCAGCCAGGAGGTCCACCTTGAGTAGCCGAACTTGACTTGAGACATTCTGATCCCCAAATACTTTAGGCGGATTTGAAATAACTTTTGTCCTTAAGTTTGACTGATGTATGTAAAATGAAGCATGAAAATAAGCATGTTGATCCAGTAGCAAGAGACTGGAAAACTATCTGTGTTTTCGCTACTACAGCTCTTCTGCAAGCCATTTATCTAAAATTGCACATCCTGAATGAGAATGAAAAAAGGGGCTGTGGTCACCACTGTGCCATGGACAGCTGTGTGCTCCATGGTCCTCCCACGTTAGGGATGTGACCTAACAACACGCTGACTACTTTGCTGGGACATGGTCTTGAAGAAAGTCATAGCTGCCCTTTGACTGGAAAAGGAAATGCTGTCTACTGTGGTAGATTTGCTGGCTAAGAAAACCAGTTAAGTAGGAGTTTGGGGCATGTGGATGGAGCACAGCTGCCCTGTGGTGTAGATGGACCTGCGGTCCTACAGGACTCCTCTATCTGAGTCACAGACCTCCTTTTTCTAGGATGTTTCTCTTATTCGGTTGGTTTATCTCTGTCCCATAAACAAAACTTAACATTTCTGCCTTACGTTGCCTGTGTATCTGGCTTTCTTCTTCTTGTACCAGCCGTTAAATCCTATATGGGTGTGCAAGAAATTAGCAATCTGTCTAGAACTCATGGACAGTTGTCCATCGTTAGTGACTGTGACATGATCTACGTCTTATTTTATTGCATCTTTCATTCACAGAGATTCTGGACTGTCATAAGAATTATGTATAAAGAATCATTTCAGCAGCTACAGATATTTCCACTCTGGAAACCTGTTTATTGGGCATAAGTAGTGCTATATCATTTTATATAGTTGGTATTTTCCTTTTCTAATGCAAAATTTTAGAGAGCTAGATAGAACGTAATTAGCTAAATTAGTTATTGTTTAGAACTGGTTTTAATCAACAGCCACATTATTGGGAGAGTGTGGCCAATTTTTTTTTTTGTAACAATGTACTTAAATATTTGTTTACATCTTGTTTTGTGTGCAGTTGTAAATATCTGAATGTGCTACTGCATACCAGAGCTGTTGCAATTCATGGCGGTCACAGCAGTAACTGGCTTCTTTTTGGGGGGATAAGATATAGCTGACTTGAAATCCGGTCATGAATCTGTTGAAGGCTCAGAAGGGAGATGTTAAGCCACTGTTAGACCTTTCTTCTTTACCAGTACGGTGGTGGAGGAGTTACCATGTCTTCCCTGCTGGCTTCATGCCAGCACTAGGAAGGAGCTCTGGGCGCTCTCTGGGAGCACGAGTGGTGCCACAGAGGAGTGTGTGGAGAGGGGGAGGGACAGGGAGACCCCGGGGGTCTTGGGCTGGGGATGCAGCAACCTTAGGAGCAGGCTGCTGTCATGGAGCTCTACCCCATTCAGCTTTGGGCTGGATCCGCCACTGGTACCTGGATTTTCAGTCACTTTTTTAGTGTAGATCTGCTCACAGATTTGCTCCTTTTTATCAAGTCCTCAACAACCTCTCCCTGGCTCTCCCTTTTTTCCTTCCAGGTTTAATATACATACTCCTGAAGCACATGGTTGACCGTTATAACCTTTATTATGCATACCTTCCTGCCAAGCTGGAGAAGAAGATGCACTTTGCAGCTGTGAATCAGGCCCTTGCAGCTCCAATTCTTTGCCTTTTCTGGCTCTATTTTTTCTCATTTTTGCGGCTAGGTAAGTATTACCTTTTTCCACCTAGAAGCTGCTTCTACATCTCTTTGACAGCTTACCTAAATTACATGTGAAGTTTTATAGGCTTTGTGGGCTTTTCTTTTTGCTTCTGTAAATAGGAAGTCATTGTGGTTACGTCTGGCACTGAATTATACAACATTTGCAGCTTACAGGAGTTTGCATAAAGTACTCTGATGGAGATGCCTTATATGTCAACTTAAAACTGTTAGCATGGAGCTTTGTATTTCTTCATTTTACAGGAAATCATGTGTTCCCTAGATCTGTAGAGTTTGAATTGGCCAGTTGGGCTATGGAATGACAGACAGTAAAAATCATTAAATAAAACAAAAATCTATTCGGAATTAGCTCTTTCTAATAAGATGGTCTCTGGCTTTGCTACCTGCATTTGTGTAGTCTGTGCATAAGTTTAATGTGCCTGGGTGAATTGGCTATTGCCTCTATTGTACAGCTGTCATTTAGAAAAAACTGCTAAAACGTTGGCTAATGCTACTAAGAGCTGTGTTCTACATCTTCCGTCAAACTTTACATGGAAGACTGCAGTGAGATGGTAACTCTCCTCCCCATATTGTAATTTAAAAACTCATGGTTTGTGTGTAATCTATTTTAAAAATAGGGATGTTCTGTATTTTGCAAATACTTGGCATTGATAGTATTGGCTGTGGTGTACTAACAGCTTTGACATCGGAAGAGGTAGGCGATAGCTTATGGCTTTTTATCTGTGATACAGGAGGAAGCATTTGGCATGCAACAGGGATGATGCTGGAAGGAGCTGAGCTTCCCTTCTTGGGAAGGAGGCCCTTGGCATCTATCTGTATTTTGCCTCTTCTCTGCTTTCACAACAGTGATGGCAAATGACCATGCTTGCATTGTGTTTTTCTAGCATACCAGTAGTAAAAAAGATATTGTTGGCAGACTGACATCTAACTTTAGAGATGGCTCCCTGTGGTTGTAAAAGGCACTTGGAACTATTGCTTTAGGCTGTCCTTGGATTTGAGCAGATGTCCCTGCATTACCTGTATTTCCGAGAGCTTGTTTTTTTCCCTTGTTTTGAGAGCTGACTTTGCAACCAGGAAGATCAACAAATCTATGTCCTCTAAAATAACAGCAGAATTTCTAGGCCATGCTTTAGAAGAATCAACTCCAAACACACAGCAATTGATGTGCCTCTTTAATTGTTATGAAGGAAATCCTGGTGTAGTAAAAAATAAATCTTTATAGTAACGTTTTCTAGTTCTGTATGTGTGGTAAAAACATCATTTGTCGTGGAACTTAGTAATGGAAAACGCAGAGCAGGTTACCATGTTTGGCTTGGTCAGTATAGAGGATCCTGTTCACAGGATGTTTTCGGTGATTTGTCAGTGCACGGGGCAGTCTAGCCAAGTGGCATGAGTCTGAGAGGTGGGCACTTGAGATTTTGATTTCATTGCCATTGATTTCATTGCTGCTTCTTGTGCCAAAGAGAAGGAAGGAGGGGGAAGAGTGCTCTGCTTCCTTATCTGCAAAATAAATGCGTTTATGGTGTGTAAAGCTTGATTGCTCAGTCATTGATTTGTATAGTTTGCCTGGTATATTTCAGTCTGGTTGCAAAGCACAGTGGTAATACTCTGTTTTCTCACTCATTATATTAATGTAAGGCTGAAAGGACTTCTATCCCAGTTGTCAGTCAGGACCAAGTATCACTTGACTGCATACAGAAAGTGATTGGCTGTACTGGTGTCATCTATTTCCTTCTCGGTCACTGTTTCCTTCCTCAACTCTCATGCCATCCATCCATCCATCCATCCATCATACACCAAGAGCACCCCTGGGCCTCTCAACAGAGGAGGCGACAGTACTATCTGCAGTTCAACCCCTGTCTCCTGGGATAGCCACTTAAGTCCCACGTTCTCTAGAGCTGTCGGCAGGGCGGACTGCTGAGGGGACAGGGCCGGGAAAACTGATCTTTGGAGATTTCTTCTTCCCTCATCTCTGCTGTTTGCCTTGTGGTTCACACCATACGTTGCCTTTGGTGTAGACATGCCTCACCAGCTGGTAGATACTGATGTAACCTACACTTAGAAAAACAACCTCTTCTAAAGGACATTCCAGAATACCCATAGGGAGGCTTTTTCACTTCCCTCTTTGGGGAAGAGGGAACAGTGACGTGTTTGTGGGGGTTTTTTTGGTTTTGTGTGTGTGTTTTGTTGTGGTTCACCCCACCACCCCTGAACAGATCTGCACAGGGCTTATATAGCCTGCTAAAAAGTAAAACTTGTCTGCTCTGTGCTACTGCATATGCTGGGATTACCACAAAAATATTTGAGGGTTGGTGTTGCCTGTTTTGACTAAAGAAGCTTGGAAACAGCTAGATATTTGGCTTTTTTCCTATTATCTTATTCAAGTTGTCTTTGCTGCAAAATGAGATTAATTTCTTCAGAATATTTCCCCAGTGGACCTGAAGAATAATAAGTCACTATAATAATTATAACTTTTTTCCATACTAGAGGCTGCTAGTCTGGAATATGTCCTTTACTATAGTTTTATCTCTCTTTCTCTCTCTCTCTCTCTCTCTCTCTCTTTCTTTCTGTCCCTGAAGAAAAACCTACCTTTCAGCTTATTTCATGTTTACTCAGTTTTTTCTCTTGTTCCTTTTCCTTGGGCTCCTCCCAGTTCTGTCCATATTTTACTGCGGTGTTCTGCACAGGCAAGGCTGCTCAAGTTGAAGGTTCAGTAGCACCAAATTATTTTTATATAGGTATATATTATTTTTATATAGGTACCAGTGGCTTGGTTTCTTTTTTTCCCTTCCAATGTTTTGTGATAGCATCACACTATTGACTGCTTTCCAGCTTGTAATCATCAGTTGTATTCTGTAGTGCTACAGGCTTGTTCTCCCTCATATCTACATTTCATTTTTCCTTACAAATTGTAGTTATTTACAGTTTTCTACATATAATTTCATCTCACTGTTTATTTTTGGTTGGTTTTTTTTCCTTGGTAGAGGGTGGGATCATCTAATCTATCAACGTCATTTTTGTATTTTTTTTTTTGTTTGTTTGTTTGTTTTTTGCCTTTGGGTTGTTTGCAAGCCATCTAGTTTGGTGCCGTCCTCATATTTAATAAATGGACTATATCTATTACATTTCACAGATCATTAATGAAAGTATTTTAGAAGTGGGTCCAGAATAGATGACTGAGGGAGGAAGAGGAGAATTGCTCTGAGTCTTGTTTATCATTCAAGTATTCCAGCCGCCTTTCTTGGCCTTTAAGGAAGCTGGGGAAACAGCTTTCTCAGCAGTTTTACCAGTCGACAAGCTTTGTGCATAACGAGGTTCTCTTGTTTGTGGCTGGAAGTGGTGTTCCCAGTCCTCTAAGGGAAAAAAAAAATCCACGAGGTTTCTGAAAATGGGGAAGATAAAAGTTTGTTTATTTGTTTTTCCTGCTATGTATTTTTATATTGTATTCTCTGGATATTTTTCTAGGCTTTAAAGCACCTACAACCATGTTTACCTTCCTAGTTGTCAACATCACAATCGTTATTTGCTTGGCTTATACTTGTTTTGGCTGTTTCAAGTACCTGAGCCCTCTGAATTATAAGGTAAGTGATGGACACTTAACACCTTTCAGCACCTACCTGTGTGCTTGATGTAGCACCAGCTATTCCTGCTGGTTTGTTTGTGCCTTCTCGCTAGCAGCGTCTGTCCACAAAGGGTCATCCTGGTAAGACGGCTAAAGACGACTGATGGTAGAGGTGGGCTGCTTGGCACAGTGGAAAGGCTGTCAGTGTTAGCAGGAACTGAATTTGAGAGGAAAGAGTGGGATGGAAGAAGCATGCAAGAGGACTGGAGGAGAGAGTACCAGCGCTGCACAGAGATCTCTCTGTGCAGGTTTTTGGGCGCTTACTGTCTCCATATATTCTTTTGACTTACCAGTCTGATATTGTCTCTCTTCCTTTCCCCACCTGTTACTGATTACAGATAGAAGACACGCAATGTGAAAGAGGAAACGACACAGATGTACCAACCATCCCAACATCTTCTGTAAGAAGTTAAGAGTTACTAATATTCTCTTACGTTTCCTAGAAAAACTTAATTTCTCACCCTGCTTACCAAAGAGCATGTGTAGGACATATTAGTTTGAATGGACTGTGGGACTTCCTATATGCGTGTGGGACCAGAGAGTTCTGCAGCTGGGCTCCTTGACTGTTCCCAGGTGGTGTTCCGGAAGTACCTTCGGCTGATGTTTTGGGAGTAGTTGAGACCTGGCTACTTCGAGCAGCTCTGTGCACTGTGTTCTGGGCCTTACACCAGACAGTTCCTCACATCTGGACAGCTGCCAAATGCAGTCAGTTGCCACTGCTTTGTGACTTGGAAAGTTGTGACGTGTGTAGCAGGTCTTCCCTGCCATGTCACTAAAAAGGATGTAGGACTGAGGTAGAAATAGAGGTCTTTGTGCCACACTCTACAAGTACAGGTGAGCGTTGCACCAGGAAGCCTCTGTTAGGGGGCAGAAGGCCTTAGGTGTTAAGGTGAAGAATGGGAAATGGATGAAAAGAAGAGTGGCAAGGGGAAAGATTATCCTGGGTGAATTATCCCAACGTTATACTTTCAGAGACGAGTAAAATCCTTAACACTTGTGATTTCAGATGTACGTCCCCCGAGTTTTGCATCCTTATTCTACAGAAAAGACGATGTTTGCCCATTCGGAGCAGCAATCATATGGCACCATGGACAACACTAATTCACAGGCAGAAGAAATCATAAGTTATTCTGCTGGACCTGCAATTATTGAGCAGGCGTAGAGGTTTGCTTTGAATGCTAAGGACTAACACAAGGTGGAGCACTTGGTCCAGGTTTAGGAGAACTCATTTCCCACCACCAGCTACTAAGTATTCTGTTTTATTTACATATTCCTGCCTACAGAAGAGGTACAGAAATTATTCATTGTGTGGTCTGCAGCTGTGTTCAGAGATTAAAAAGCAGATGCCTTGGGACTGACTGTTTTCCAGGCTGTCTACATGCATTGTGAAACAAACATGTTGAACGCAGAGATGCTGATCCTCAGGGACTTCACTTATGCTATCTCATCACTTGCCTTATGAATTTAACTTATGCTGCATATGGATAACTGGTCACCAAAGTAAATGCAGCTATTGCAGCTGTCATTTATTTATTCAAAATAATTATTTTTAAAAAATAATAATTAAAAAAACCTTTAGTATTTATAAGCCTCTTGGGATGTGTTAAATCCTGAGGTGATGTCACTTTTGATGAAAATGCTGTTTGCGCGGGCGCTGAGGATGGTGTGTGGGAGTCTCTCCTCTTGTCACCCGAAGTAATCGGTGTCACTTTGACCATGTTACTTCTTTTCCTTAAAAGGGATGAGGGAGTTACTGCACATTTGGGTACTAAAAGTACCAAAGCAAAAAGACTGGTGTAAAGAAGAGAGTGATTTATCTGATACTGATTTTAGATATTTTTTGGAGGGTGTTTAGGTTGTTAGTTTCAGTTCACTTTTTTTAAGGGCCTTCCACAGTGAAAGTTCACCTGCCAGCAATAAAGGATGTAAACATTTTATCTTTCTTTTAATCTTGGGTCAAAAAGACAGATCTCTGGGTTTTCTCTATAGTGCCAATTATATGAACTATAATATACTAAGTTTTTAAATCATGTAGTAGGTGCCAATTTATTCCAAAGTACATTGTGTCAAAGTGTAACTAATAATCACCGTGCAATAAAACACTTGAGTTCAGAGAAATTCCAGGCTGTCTTGACTGTTTTATTTTTTCTTCATGTATGGAAACAGTTCTTTTGCCAGCTGCCTCACAGCATGATCAGTGCCATGAACTGTTCATAAAAGCACTGTCATGAGGCTTAGAATGACAGTTTGTCCCATGAGAGATGTGAATACTTTTAACTTTCTCTAGGGGATGAATCTTGGTGACCTTTGGGCAGGAGAAGGTTTTGGCCCTCCCAAGCCCTCTGTTTGCCTGCTCGTCATTAAACTGTTAGTTCCTGTACTTGACCTTTTCTAGGGTCTGTGAAGCAGCAACATCTTGAGATTGGAGTAGAATTTGTGCCATAAATAAGTGTGTGCAGATGTTTAGTGTCTTACAGGACTGCCTCCAGCTTCCCTGGACCAGCGCTCTGGACGAATGCCTAGCAGGAGACCTGCCCGGCTGCAAGAAGAACCCTGCAGAGCTCTGATAACCCTGATGACCTGCCCATCCTGTTAGTTGAAGGTACGCTTAACTCTTGGTTCTTAAAAGGCAAGTGAGGTGTCTTGTCTAGTTGGGGGGGGGCATGGATTTGTGTCAGACTTCTTTATACTATCGCTTCAGTGTTGCAGTTTAGTCAGAGGGCTTGTGTGTGTGTGTGTGTGTGTCAGGGAGCGTTTTGATTTCAGCAATCGTGTTATTACTAGAGGTGGAATGTAACTGAATATTGTGGGGTTTATTTAGCAATCATGGCATTACTAGTGGTGGTGTCTACCCTGGATGCAAACTGCCATTTAAGATCGGTATTCAAACCAGGAAAAAAGAAAACCAACAGGCTCCACATTTTTCACTTGTCTCTGAGTCTCTCGTGCAGATGTGAGGACAGGAGAGAGACCCTGTTGTATTAATTAGATCAGAAGTCTGTGATTGTTCTAACTCGCTGCTAGCTGCGGTACCCCATCTCATGCAGGTGTCTGCAGAAGCACTGGACACTTATGTGTATACTAATTGAGGAATCAAAGAAATTCAGCTACCACACTTGACCTGTGTACCATGCTGGCACTGCAGGATTTTTATGCTCTGTGGTATAGCTTACTTTTTTGAGCCACTGACTTTTGATATTCACTGTGAGGTTCTATGTGTTATATCAAGGACAAAAACTCTTTTGGGGATTGGATTTCCTTTTTGTGCTTAGAAGGCTGCTGAACCTTGGTAATGAAGCTCCTTGTGGCTGGCACAGGTTTGGTACAGACAGGGCCAGCTCTCCTGTGAACTTGAATGAACCCACCTCCAGTCATACTAATGTGCTTCAGATACAGAATATGGAAAACCTATTAGGTAATGAAAAGCTGCATCTTGATAAACAATCATTGTTGGCATTTGAGGAACCAGTTCTTGTATCTAAAGGGGGAAATCACCTGCATGTTTCACTTATCAATGAGCAGCCATTCTTGTTTGCCACTGCGCTCTGTTGCAGTTACAACTCATTGCCCTAGTTCAAGTAAAGGCTGGGATCACCTATTAGTAAATTATCACAAGACCTCCATGTATAGCAACACACAAATTAAAGGCTGGTTTATCAGCTTTGCTGTGTTCTGCTTGCTTCCCAGTATTTTTTACATCTCTCTGAGATCTGGAAGCAATTAGGAAACTGCACTGGCTCTAATTCATTCCTTCCTGTTGGTAGATATCTCTGAGAGGATAAAATTAGATCAGCAGGAGAAACTCCTTGCATTCCTTGCTGGGCCTTAGAGAAAAGCTGAGGGATGGAAGCCTCAACAAATGTGGATATTGGCTGCACTGTATTTGAAATTCTCATTTAAAGCCATTGCACATTCTTTACTGTTCTTTTTATAAATCTTTTGGCAGGAATCCCAAGCAAGTGGCCCAGCTGGAGTTACTGATTGTAGCTCCCAGAAGCCATATTTGCTGAGATCCAACACCTGCTGCTTGCCTTGCATTGCTCAGTTGGAACAACTCCTCCCCCCCACATCACTCCTTGCAAAGTTCCAGCAGCCACCACCAGCAGTGATCCTGTGGAACATGAATCCTGGACAAGTCTGACGCTCCAACATGAGTAACCCCTACAGTGTGGTCCGTGATGGGATTCTCTGTGACACAACTGAAGGGACAACCTCTGAAAGAAAAGTTGAAGAACGGAGCCCGTCTGATATTTGTACAACTCTGCACTTCTGCCAAGACTTCACTATAGGTGATTTTCTTCTATAGTGTAAGAAAACGCTATATGGTATGCTGAGACCCAAAACAAACAAAAAACAAACCAAACTTGGGTACTGTAGATATACCTAGCTCTGTGCCAGTTAGAGCTTATTCTGTGTGTATGCCCAATCTGGTTCACCCCCTGTCCTACTACAACACATCCTCAGTGCCCAAATGAAGATTGCAATTTCTCATTTGCATTAGGTGCACGTGTTTTAATGTGCCTTGTTCTAAAACATGCCTTGTTTTCCTCTGGGCTCTTCCCATGTCCTGAACCAAAAGCAGATCTCTGTGCTGGCGAAGTTTTTACATGCTTCGGTGTAGCAATAGACCATGTTCTTTCTGTCTCTTTACAGAAATCCAGTTCCCAGTTTGGCTTACCCACAGATGCTTGCAGCACAACTGAAAGCTTTCTCATGTTTCATCTACAGATGGTTCATTTATTAGTGTTTGGAAGCCTTTTATGCTTTTCAAGAAGGTGGGGTTGTCCTAGGAGCCACAGACCACAGAGTTGTTCTTCTGGCTCTCGGCAAAAGTGAGGTGAGAGGCACAGGAAGATTTGGGGAAGAGGGGTCTCTTTCTGTCACAAAGACAAACCCAAGTCCATTGAGTACAAAGAAAAGATGCACTTCAGTGTCTCTAAACTGCAACAATACAAGGAAATACACACTTTTAACTCCAAATGATGGCCAAGGTCATAACTGTCAAAGAGGACATGTGTCTTGTCTTCTTAAATTGGCCTCACAAATTCCGTCTCTGTCTAATCTAAAGACTTCTCGAATGATTCTGCTTGTCACCTGTCTCTAACAGCTGCAAGTGCCTGTTTCAGATATTTCAGAGGTACAAAAGTTGTTCGTTCTTTCTGAGGACAGCTGTCTGACAGATCAAAACAGAAAGGAAATGACCAAAAGTGGGGACACTGAAAATTGAGTCATTATAACGGAACATTCATCCCTCTAATTTTTTGGTTCTTGGGATAAATCCTGGCTCTTGCCTTGTATCTGACATCCTATTGATTAGGCTGTAACACCTCAGCTGCAGCAAGTGCAACCTCCCAATTTTTCTGTGCTCAAACCCAGGAGCTCTGGGTTTGATCTTCACTGGTTTGTTGTCAGCAGTCTGTAAGCATTTGTTGTTTGAAGAGAATGTGTTTCAAGATCAGCTGTCTTTCTATAGCATGTACCGTAATTAGTTTTTAATTCTTTTGATGCAACAACGAATGTGGCCCCATAACTTAACTGGTGTAGGGTATGAAGCTGCTTCTCCCTACTCATTGTACCTCCATTACTACTCTCTTCCAACCACGAGCCTGCAGCCTCCAGTAAAGAGTGACTCTGGATTCCTGGTTGAAAGCAAACATTGTTGCTTTCCTGGAGAAGGATTTGTTCCCTTCTGTAGCAGCTTATTTCCTGCCTTCCTAGGTAAGTTCTGGTGTAACAAGTACCTGATCTTCTCACCTTGAATGGATTGAAAGTCCCACCTCAAGACCAAGTTTTATGTCTAATAGAAAGTAATAATCTGTGGTGTTAAGTAACAAGCTAAATATATTTCCAACTTCGATTCTGGACGGAGTTCGCTTTCCATTAAAGTTCTGGTTTGGAAATGTCCATAACGAACATGATTAGATTTCCTGAAGTGTTGTTAGATTAAAAGCTTGTGTATTTTAAAAAGGCTACTCTTTACTACTGTATTTGACTTCCTGCACAACAGCTTCTCTTTGTTTGTTTTGTTGGGTTTTGGTTTTTTTGCCCCTGTCAATGAGTAAGTGGAGATGGTATTGCCTGTCAGGGAGAAATTATATTCATTCTGCTGTAACCCTCCTCAGACCTTGATTTACCTGCTGCTGGATAGATGTTCAGAAGGTTCAGTACATTGTATTAATTTGTAGAAGTGTCTAAAATAACCTAAAATCTCTAATTTTCAGCTGTCATCTCTCTTTATCAGTAGATGTTGCCAAGACAACTTTAACGTTTGTGGTCTTCAGCAGTCTGGAGCTTCATCCCATCTTATCATTTCCCTACGATGTGTTAGATATGTAATACGTATATGATATAACACAGATATGATAGTGTCCTTTAAGGGCCTTAAAACACTTTTATTTTCCAGACCCTAAACTGGTGTTTATGTTTTGGTCTTGAAGTAAAATAGCTTTTTCTGAGAAGTCAGAGGACAGTGGTTGCAGGATGATAGCTTCGAGCACTCTGTACTAGGTCTGTGCATGATAGGCAAGTGGGAATGCATGGCACTGTAAATAGCCAAGAAGAGAGAGAAATTTTCACATCTGTTTCTAGACTTAATGGTTAATTAAGTGCTGGTTCATAGTTAATGAAGACACTATTCTCAAAAGTGATGTTTAAAATAGAGTTCTAGAAATCCAATGTACGTATGTCTCCTAAATAAAATAGGAGCCAGAATTTGCTGCTGTCTCATATCGTTGCTGCTGTGAGGTTGTGAACCTCCAGTTTGTATGTAGTGACGCAAAAGGGTTAAAGTTTGTGATGGAAGTTAGTGGCTGTTTTTGAAAGGTGTCTATCTGTTGTGCTTCTCAGATCTTTATTAAAAAAAGAAAAGTTGCAGTGCAGGAGGAAGACTGAGAGCAGAGGGAATGTAAGATAGATGTATTTTTGTACACGGCTCGCCTTCCCTCATGCATTTAGCGGTGTTTCACACTTGGCTTTTCAGATTGATTAGCTTTATTACAGCCTGCTCTCCTGAAATGTAAAGCACCGTGTTGCTTCTTTCAAGTGAAGATGCTGCATGTCAAAATTTATTTTGAATTCTAATTTTTTTTTTGTCCTATGGCAGATTACCAGTATTTTTCCCCCTCCATCTATAGATATAGAGAAATAAAACCAGCAGCTATCTCCACAAAGGAAAATGGAAAAGGAAGTGATTTAAAAAATTTGCCAAGTTCCACAATTTGAATGCAGGCATTGACTTTTCCATTCTAGCTTTAGAGTACGGAGTAGGCCTTTCTTCTTTTATATCTGATGCTGTAACTTCAAAATTGTTACTAAAATAGGAAGAATTCATTCCCTTCTAAGACCAGAAATCAGAATCTGCTATAAATAAAAGGGCAAAAATTGAGAAATAAATTTGGTTGTGCAGCTTTGAGAGGAATCACTTAAGCAATTCTTTCTGTTATTTAGCTTCAAAAGGGAAAACGCACAATGGTATAGTGGTGAAGTTGGGAAAATTAATTATATCTGTGTTCTGCAATGGGTTCTGCCGCTCAGTTTGTGATAAATATTACTTAATCTCTCTTTGTCTCTAAAAGATTAAGAATGCCTTCTGATCACTGCAAAAAGCTTTATCAGCCACAAAAGACTTGGAGCAATGCCAAAAAAAAATTCCATTGAGACAAAAATGCAGGGGTGGACCTTAGTTCCCTTGAGACTGTACAAGAATTCCTAGAACTCAAGAGATACAAATGTATTTACATATAACCTCACTCCAACAATGCAGGCTTGCTTGCAAAAGAGCTTAAGAACTGCTGGAAAATAAAGCTCTTCTAGGAATTCCTCCGCTTGTGGGAACTGAAAGGTTAGTAGGGGTGCTCTGAGCAAGGATGAGATCCTGCAAGGCAGCGATGGCCACAGTCCAAAACGAGTGGGAGTACTTAGGCTCAGCTGGAGCAGAGCTGCAACCCAAGCACATGAAATTGCACTGAGCGAGGGATGCCGTGCAGACAATGGGAAAAATGTCAGCTGGGCTAGGCCTTTCCCCGCTGCAGAGGACGATGTTGACGTCGCTGATCTGAATACCTCGGGGTGGGGCGCATCCATGTACTCTTGTGTAATGAACAAAGAGGATTGAAGCAACAGTAGGTGGATGTGTTAAGAAGGAAGGATGGGCTATTTACCAGGGAGCCAGTGGCAGCAGGACAGGCAAAAGTTGTTTTTTCATTGCATATGGAATGGATACTAGTGGGGGGCAAGTCAGGGGAGTGGGAGGAATTTCAGAGCTGAGGGTGCAGTTTCCCCTTGCCCCTGCCTGCAGGGCCTGGCCCTCCCTGGGCCCAAAGCCGGCTGCAGCTGCTGCGAGGGGCGGACAGCTGGGCTGCAGACACAGCCAGAGCCCCTCGCTCAGCCCTGGGGGCAGGGGGCTTTGCAAGAGGGGTGCCGGGCCCCTTGCAGCTGCTGGGACAGGCAGCAGAGGCAAGGTGAAGTCTTCGCATATAGAGTTTGTCGTGTTTGGTACCTTTGACTCAGCAGCTGCACAGCTGAGTGTAGTTTTGTCTTCTCATGTTCCTGTTCACCTTGTCTCTGTACTGTGCTGTACTCCCTCTGCACTGATCGTCTGCAGGGGTTTGAACCATTGCCGCAAAGGGGGATTATCTTTCATTTCAGAAGATGGAAACTCATCACTTAAATCTCATTTATCGTTCGTCCTATTCTCAAAACCACAGACATTCAGTTATTAAACACAGGGAGAGCATGAGCATCCTTCTTAACATCTTAAAATCTAATCAGGAAGGTATTTTGAGTACTGAAGTTTGGACTACATCTAGCAAGGGGAACGAGCTGTCACTCAGCGCAGATCTGTGTACAAATACTGCTCTCCAGAAGACAACTGACGATTGTAATGGGGCTAATTCTTCTAGCAGCATTGGCATAACACCATCAGGGCTGTCTGGCACTGTGCAAGATATTTCTTCTGTGAAAGAAAACTAATCCTAAGCAAGATGGTTTTAGTGTGAGTGATGTTCCTTAAAGTGCTATTACAGCAAGTAAAACAAGTGGCATCATTTCTCAATGTTTTAAAATAAGCTACCCTGAAATCAATATGGATTTATTCCTTGTCTCTTCCCACAGTATCCAGAAGGATCTTTACATTCCTCTTTCAGACAAAAATGTATCTTCATTTAATGCATATTATGTATTGCACCTGCTGTAAAACAGAATGTATGTTTGATTGACTGTCTTGAACCAATCAATCCCTGCCCCCGAGCAATTCCAGCTGACTCAGTGGTGATGAATAGTGGCCCTCATGGATCTAAGATCTAACTGTGAAGCTAGACTTAACAGATTCTATTTTTTTGCTAAATGATGGTTTAACTTCCTTTTTCATATGAAAGTGTGATTTCTATCCACATTTTTTTTTCATTCATAATCTGAGTAATGCCTGACTTCTATGCACATGAAGTCTTGTCTTGTTTAGTTATATAAGATGTCCAAAGGCTGCAAATAGTGGCTTGGATTTTTCAGGACTTAATGGTTTGTAATTTAAAAGTCAGAAGTAAAATTTGGTTGTAGTGGGAGTTAGTTTAGCTGGAGTTGTATGAGAAGATGATGACCTTATTAGTGTTTTTTCCATGCCAGAAGCAGATACTTTCCAAAGCACTTCAGCTGGGAGGCAGAGTGTAAGTCCTGTTTATTTTCAGTGGCATCTCCATGGTTCTGAACCTCTATCCAGACTCTTCATGGGCTGTAATTGGCTAATTAAAAACCAGGGTTTAGGTCAGCTGTGTCTTGTTTCAGTGTGGGATAAATGCATGTTTTGGAGCAACTTAAGGAGGAATGGCTTTTTTTTTTTTTTTTTTGTTTGTTATGACTACAGTTTTTTTGAGCAGAGACTTTGGGGCAACTTTGGTCCAGAAATGGCAGCTTCACCAAGAAACGGCTCTGGAGCATCAAAATGTCATCGGATTCTGTGTTCTCCTGAAGGCCATAGCTACTATTTCAAAGAGCCTTATTCTGAAGAAACAGCTCAGCCAGCCCAACAGCAGTGCGTTTGGCCTTGTTAGAGGAAACTTAGTGTCTGAGCAGCAGGTACTCAGCTGGCTGACTTAAATAAGAACAAGTATAACAGGGTGGGAAGTCCTTTCTTACTGCTTTATTACTATTGCAGTAACCTGATATGTGGTTACTTGCTAACAGAAATGTTACGACTATTTCTGACTTTTACACTACCGACTGCAGTACTGTACCAGAATGTACTGTACTGTGTATCAGCAGTGGGTCTGGATTCGCTCCAGGTGGTCTTCAAATCCAAATCTCAGGCTCTCGTGGGAGAGTTGTTCCCTGCAGGAAGAGATGCAGATGCTATCACTAGCCCACAAACACTTCATTAGTATTAAACCTCGCACTACAGGCAGTGGGATTGGCTGTGTTTTGCTAAAAACAGATGATAATTTTGAAAACGGGGAGGGGAACTAATGTCAGGCTTTACATAGCTGAGTAGCACATAGCTGAATTTTATACTCTTTCACATTGCCACAGTATTTCACTGAATCTTTCTATGTGAGTGTAGATAAGTAGGTGATGAACAACAGCTGCTGATAGCTGTGGGCTTAAAGACATCAGCATTCAGAACAACCTTTGCTATATAACAGGTGTTTAATTATAATTTTTAAGCTTCTACAGTCTACTACTTTCTATGTCCAGATTTTTTTCTCTTTCAGACAGTAGCTAATCAAACCCCTTTTCATGCTGTCTCAGTATCTATCTTCTATGCGAAGTAAAAGGGGCAGTGTGGACAGCTCGTGTTTGTGGCAGGCTGACGTGCACTTACCTGGCCTGCAGAGAGGTGCAAGGACGTGCTTGCTTACTGTCTTTGTTCATTATCATTGTCTCAGGTTGCTGAGGCGCATTTAAAAATAGAAAGGTTCTACAGGAGGTTGTTTTTTGTCCAAGTCTCACTGGTGACTGAGCCTGGATGAGCTGCTGTAACACAAGATCACAACACAGAGTCCTGCTGTGCTTCCTTTCACTGAGGCTGGGGCCCTTCAAGCAGATCTGCTCCAGAATGGAGAGAGAAAATGCTTCGAGCCTTCTACTCGCATCTGAAAACTGGGTTGGCAGGTATCGTATAGCAAACTTCCTTCCCACTTATTTTATCCACATTGTGACTGAGCAGTCCCTGGGGAAGTATTCAGTTCTATCAGTATATGGCAACGCTCCCTAGCACCACAGCAGATGTCTGCATGTGCATTAAAGATGAGAGAGGATGATCTCCAGCTCTGAAATATAAGGCCACACAGGGGACAGAAGTCAGGCAAAAACAAATGGTCAGAGATCAAGACTTGTGCAAGAGGGAAGACAGTGATGCACGTAACCAGCTGTTGTAGTCAGAGGTGAGCTGACTCCTCCTGAATAAGCAACCTTTTTTTAACATACACAACCTGAAACAAGTTTGGGAATGGTCTTCTCTGAGAAGAATCTACTTTAGACAAAGTGAATGATTCTGTATTTTCTTCCTGTCTATTCAAAACAGATGGGCCTGAACCACATAGTATTATGCAAATGACAACATAAATTTTGACTAGTGAAAGCATTTACAAATACTCACTACTAATATGGAAGCAGTCAGCTGTCTTAGAGAATTTGAGTACAGCTTGAGGGCCTAATCTTGTAGGGAGACCCGAGAGCTGCTGTGCCTTCCTCTACTGGCAGAGGTAGAGTAGCAAGAGGGTCTCATCTCTGCTCAGAAAACTGATCCAAGCTCTTCTACAATCCATCTGTCCTAATGATTTTCTGTCATGGCATATCAGGTGGCTTTGAGCACTAGGATTCAAATTTGCCCAGCAGAAGTGTTGACTTCCCTTCTGTGAAACTAGTTGGTATTCTTGAGTCTAAAGCCCTGTGGGATGGAGCCAGGCTCTGCTGGAGCAACTGTTACTTAACAGCTTCCATTTCAATTAATATTGTAAAATAATACTAATCCATGCAAGTGTTATTGGTGGATTATATTTCCCTCTGCTTGCAAGGGTAGGGAAGTATATCAGAAGTGACTGGAGAACAAACCCATACTGAAATCAGTCATCTGGATACAGTTTAAGTATGTTTGAAGCTCAACTGCACACACTAGGGCCTGTTACTGGCAAAAACATACAGCCCTTCAAATTCAATTTTCTTTGAGCAGTTTGCCTTCAATCTGACCTTTGTAATAGATCCAGTACAAAATTGACAAATTCTGAATTGACGCTTCTCTTTCTTTGCTGTCACCAAGCAAAATCTCAGTTATTAAAAATTTTAATGAAACATACAGGTATTATTCAAAATTTTAATGCAAGTTTCTTTTAATTTTGAATTAATCAAATTTTTATTCTTTAATAAGAAGTATACACAATATTCTGCAGAAGCAGTGCAAAGCCACAGTGTTTTGAGCTGATACCGGGCTATGATTTTAGTTAAGAGGAGCTTGGGCTATAATTATTCCCACCCAACCCCTCCTAGTCTGAGCTAAAGGCACCTGTGTGTTTCAGCTGCTCCTCACATATTGCTGTCCCAGGAGCCTGGCTCAGGGGAGCTGAGCTTCCTCACAACCAGGAAGCTGCTTAACAGCCCAGGCTCGAAGAGAAAGGCAGCCAGCAGTAGGCAGCTGGCTAGTTTAAAGGTACTGTAGATCATTGCTGCTGCTTGATTAACTGATGCATTCATGCAAGTTAGGTCACGCTAGGCTGTTCTCCATTCTTTACATGAGAAGCCTCACACCTATACCAACTCAAGTTTTACTGCCGCCATGAGAAAAAGCCTTTCATAACAGTTAAACTGTTATTAGTTACGTTGCTAGTTGTAAGGTCTATTTTTCAATTTCAAAGCAAGAGTTAGGAATACTACAGAACAGATTTTAGAAGTCTGTGCTTAGGGGAGGAAGTAATCCAGTAATCTTCATGCTACCTTCTTAGCCTAGCTGAACAAAATAAACCACCCCAAAATCCGTAGGTCTCCACAGCAGTATCTTATTGAGATATACTGTATTTTTCTTGCTATCCTCTCTCACGTCTGGTCAAGAATAAGATCTAATTACATGGATTATAGTAGACTTCAGTAAGGCCTGTACCTGTGCTAAGCTATAAGCAATTATTCTGCTGGCTGTTAGGAGAGTTATTCTCCTTTCTTTCTCCAAAGTTGCTCTTTCTCTACTTTCCCAACAAATTGCAGAATGTCTTCAGCAAGAAGTTCAGGTTCCTCCAAAGCTGCAAAGTGGCCACCTCGAGGCATGAAATGGAAGGAAACTATGTTGGTGTATTTCTTCTGGGCCCAAGCCTGGGGCGTGTGTACGAGTTCATTAGGGAAGGAGGCAATGCCAGTAGGTACTTGTACTGTGAGCCTGAGAGGAGAGAGAATAATTTTAATCTTTCAAAGACTTAACTCAGCAAGAAATGGAAAGTCCCATGGAAATATTGTTCTTAAACAGTTGGGCACACTGTTAGGTAATTAAAATTTGACTTCCAGATCCTAAGTTTGAACATTCAACAACAATACTCCCATTCCGGGGGAGGGGGGGGGGGGGGGAAGAAATAAAATTTCAAATTTTTGTATCAAGTTTCCTTATGCTGCATTCAGGGCACAAGAGTCACGTATTGAGGGGAAAGTACACAATCTGACAAGGGCTAGAGAGAGATTTACAGTGAAGATTACAACTAGAACATGTTGAGCCTGTCAGGACAACTGGAGGGTAGGCAGGGGAAATAGTATCTTGAACTGCTGCAAAATAAATCTAGACTAGTTCAGAGGAAACATTTCTGAACGTGAGACTACCCTGTAAAGTAGCTCTTGGTTTTAACTGGCACAGATGTACTCTACAGAACATTCTGCACATTAGTAATCATAGGGAAGCAACTGGATTTAAGGGGAAAAGTACCTTAGAAAGTGGAACAATCTGCACTTACTATAAACAGAGCAATATTTTCTAGGTTTAAATCTCCCATGGACATAGGCTGTACTGTCAGAAGTGCTAGACTTTAAAATTTAGATACAAAAATTCTTGGGCATGTCACCACTGGAAGCCTGAAAACAGGGTGCCTAATTTTATGTAGGACTTTGAGCACACAGAAGCTCATAGAGCTCATCTCATGTAGGCAGAACTGGAGCAGGATGCTGCCCACAGTGTAGCCACAACAGCTTCAAGAACTGAGTCAGCTTCCTGGGAGCATCATTTCACAGCTAAATAAATACCATAGCACAGAGCTGTGGTTGCAAATACCTCAGGGTGAAAGCCTGAAGGTTTAAGCCTTCACTAATACTCAAGCTGACACAAGTATATGCAACCAAGCTGCTGTCTTAAGTGTCTGCGCAGCAGGAATATCAGTCTTAATGACTTTAAAATCATGCAGTTTGTCAGTATACTCAAGTTGCTTCCAAAGGTAGGACTTAAATCTTTTGCAGAAATAGGCAAACTGTGTCCATAAAAGTACTAGAACCAAATAAACTATAAACAAAACTGACTGCATGACTCAGTCACAGGCTAATTTGGTAACTGAAGTAAAATCTGGAAGTACGTGCACATGCTTTCCCCTAGTTGGATACACCACAAATGAGAGGTCCTCAAGCAGTGCCTCCAGTCAGATTTTCCTTACTGATGGTTCAGGATTCTTACCTAATTATCATGTTTTCCAGGCACAACACAGTACCTCAACTAACAGACCTGTCCTGCTGAGGAACAGTGTGATACAGCATTGCTTTTCCTCAGCATTCAGAAACTTGCAGCAGTTATAAGACATAAACAACCTGTCTGCAACCATAAAATTAAGTTCAGGGCAAAATATTTAATGAAAAAGCCCACTTACCTTTCATGTTTCTGTTTGCCTATCCCCTTCTGCAAATTTTCTTTGTAAAAACGCATTGAGGAGACGATACAGCCTGACACCCAGTAGATCATGATATTGGTGAGCAGATCATCCAGGTTAAACTTCCTGAATAGGTAAGCCCAGAGATTGCTTAGTTAGTACTGAATACCACTTTGCGTTACTTTTGCAGAGACTTGACTTTGGTTTGGTTATAAGGAAAAAAAGTTACAAGGAAAAAATACGTAACTTTTGGTTAGGAAAAGAGTTGAGAAGTGAAGTGTGTTACTATTTTTCTGTCTGTCAGTATCCAAATAAGCATGTTAAAGGCTTTCAGACACAAACTGGGAAGTGACATTTTAACTCCTACTCAGAAGGCAGACTCCAGCAAGCACCTTATGCCCCAGCATAGCTGTCTATACTGTCCATAGACTGGGAAGGTAGGAGCAGAAGAGCACATGGAAACAGCTTGTACCGTTTATTATTCATAATTTGAATTGCTACCATGAGCCTTCAATAGAGCCATCACATCAACATGTGCTTCTGTAAACAGTGCATGTTTCATATCAAATTATTAGCTGTACACAGTGCAAACATTCTGTTCAGATTCATTGGCACTGGACCTTTTTGTAACATGCCCCTTCGCTCCACTCCTGCCAGGTACCTCAGCACTTCTCAAAGGGGACTTCATCTCAGATTTCTGCTGCACGCTAAGAATGATCCTTTGTTAGCAAACAGGAGGTAGATGAAGCAATACTAATCAATTAAAAGCAAATTCATGGACAGTTAAGTATTGAAATTAATTACAAGTTCTGTTTCCCAGCATCTTAAGGTAGGTTAAACTTTTGTTTTTCTGTCCTAATGAGTCTTCCACCTAAGTCAGTTTCTAATCCCCAGAAGTTGCAGGGTGTATCTCTCTTCTAGGAGATGAAAGTGGGAAGGGTGTACATCAGCCTTCATTGCCTATTTGCTTCTTTGCATGCTGTAGTACAGCACTGCACCATTTGTGGTCACTACAGGCTCCCTACGAGATGTGAGGCGATCAATTCAGACAAACTTCTTCAGCTCTGGGCTTAGTCAGCTCATCCAAAATGGCCTAAGAGGAAACGCTTACCTCTCTAGTCCTCCATCCTCTAAATTATGGAATTCCAGATCAGTCCATGTAGAAAACTTCTCCAAGATGTATGCGGCCAGCCCTACAGGAGAGTCATTCAAACCACAGCCTGAAAAGGAGGAGGAAAATTTAACTAAAATTGCGATATCCGACTACTGAACTCAGACTGTTATAAAAGCAGCCCATTATCATACAGAGTAGATAGCTTTGTGAAGTTATTCCAGCAGCTGTGTTCTTAAATAAATAAATAAATAAAATAGTAGAACAAGTTGGAGACATTTGTTGTTGAATCATAAACTGATAGTATCGGCAAACCAACAGGCTCTGCATTAGCTCACACTGTATGTTTTTTGAACTGATGTAACAGTATTGGATTTCTGCTGGCTTTTCTTTTTTCTTGTAAACTAATAAGATTAAGCTCTATGTGCCAAATAGGGTTTGCTTCCATTAATCTGGAAGTTGTCACGTATTAAACAGCATTACAGGACCAAACCCCACATGCCTACACATGACCAGGAGAATTTGCACCATTCTCTAACAGCAAAAACATTTTAAGGATTATTAGAAAGTCATTAAGGAAGAGCAAGGCTTTACTAAAAGGTCCATCTTCTGAATTAGCAATAGCCAACTGCCTTCACATAGAACAAGGCTGAATAGACTTTTTATAGTTTGTTTTGCTTGGACAGAAAAACCACACCTGCAGCTGGAACTTTGCGAATACATCCTAGTGCTGTGAAATACAGGGTCCATAACCTGTCCCAGCTGCTCAGAAAAAAAAAAAAAACAACCAAAAACCCACAGAAAAAGCTTTTCCTGAGGAACAGCAATATATTTGAAGTTCCACCCATGCAACCCAACCTTCCTGAAAGATACCTAACACTACAGCTAGCACAATTTCATCAGTAATTGCTATTTAAACATGATAGTTGAGTTTCAGTTATCAGACAACTAACATTGACAAATGAAATAGAGAGTGTTTGAAAAAGTTATATTGAGCATGCTTTCCAGATCTGCAGAACTAGACGAGTAACAGCCTGTTCTCATATACGTACTGTGAACAAAGAGTACATCGGTTTACATGTAGGAAAATTTGACATCGATCCTAACAGTACTTTAAATACAGGCGCTGCCTATTTCAGTCAGCTGAAAATGAACCCACGCTCCATGCAGGTTTCCCAAAGAATAAGTAAAATCAAATCCATGCAAGCCACTTTGATCAAAAGCCAGCTCTGAAGCAATCCAGAGTATAGTATTAACAAGCACAGTATATATCAAGAGCCAGAGACAACTTCCTTGCTTAGGAGAACTTGCAAGGTGGCCCTGTACCACCAGAAGTCTCAGGAAGACTGTAGTAGCCTCTATGGCTGAGCTTCCTCCAGCTACCTTATGCTCCCTTCTTCGGTGTCTTTTTCCCCATGGGAACCTGCCATGCTCCTCTCTTCTTTGGCCTCAAAATTGCAAGAATATTCCTGCTCCAGCTCCCAAAACATGAACTGGCTGCTGGTTCCCAGTCTGCGCAGTCCACTCTGACAGACCACATGTTACTGGTAGGGACAAGAATCAGCCAGAAAACCACAGCAGGAGGAGCGTGACTAGGCATCGTTCAGCTACCAGCTTCCCCATCTTTTCTTAGAGCACAATGGGAATTGGAGATTAGTAATTTTTAGAAACCGAAACTCAAAGGAAGCAAAGTTATTTAAAATCCATAAAATTATCATTTTGCCTACACATTTTAAGAATATACCTGCTTCTGAAAGTAAGCTTATGGAAAACCATTAAGAAAGAGTTTCCTTAGCTATGTTTTTAATAAAATCCACAAGTGAATTGCTACTAAACTAAAATATATTCAGTATTCTTGACTCAGTTGTCCAATTCAGTTGCAAAAGATGTCTTTTAAAATAGAAACATTTAACACTCAGATAGATACTTCAAGCAGTTAAGTAATCTGAGTGACTAGCTCTAGAAGGAATGTTCCTAGGTACATTTGTCTTTTGTCCTTGAAACTCTGTAAGTGATTCAGAACAATGAGTAAGAACTAAATTTGATTTTACTTTTCAGGTATTACTTATCCCTATAAATAAGCTACACTGTGCTGAGACAGCTAAAAGCTTCTTGTAGTTTACATCATTTGAATGTGATCCATTCTTTGTGATGAAATTATCTTTTGCTTTTAGCATAGCTGCATTTGAAATAATAGAATTACAGTCCCCAGTGATAGCAAAAGTGGAAAAGTATTAAATAAACTATTTATGAAAACTGAAAATGAGGTCAGTGGCACTTGGAGCATGCTCAAATTTTGATGTGCAGATTTACCGCTTCTGCATGCAGAAGTGAGTGTAATACTACATACCCCTATGTAACCTTTTCTGACTTGGATACAGAAAAGGAGCCCACCTTTTAAAACCTCTAACCTTCCTACTTCAATTTCACTGAAAAAACACTGATTTTTCTGCATGTTTTAAGCAGTATGTTTTGTTTCTGTGAAAGTACAACTAAAATGAACAGACTAAGTATTCTGAGCTCAAAAGGTTTTGTTCGTTTGTTTTACCAACAGTATCGGGTTTTGTTGCCTGTATGTGAGCGTAGCCAGACTCCAACAAGATCCTGTAGAGCCCTTTTTTCAGGAAGGGAAACATCCGCCTAACGTCTTCATCCTGGAAACCGAAGAGCCCTGGAAGATAGCGGCCCAGCAGAATGGAGAGCAGGTGAGTGAATCCCATGTTTGTAACTGAGGCTAGATTTAAATGGAGACCTTTCATATGGCTAAAGATAAAAACAGAAAAACCCCACAAATCAACAAAAATAAAGCATGATTCAAAGTTGTTATATTTAAAGTGTTATTAACAAAAACGGACATGCTTAAATTCCAACCTGCTAATTACATCACGACCTTAGCTGTCCTTTGTAGTGTGGCTTTTCACACAAAAATGACGAGTCAAAGGGGCAACTGACAGTAACCAGCACATGCTCCTGGGCACTAAGTCACAAATCCTCCTTTTGTTACAAGTACTCATCCCACTCCAGACCCCAGGGGAGCCATTACAAAACTACTGCACAACTGTCTGAAAGATCAGGTATATAGTATAACCTAAGATGTAATTCTGGATCACTGCTTAACACTGAGCACTGTAGAGAGAAACTACACAGTGCTCATATGAGGACTTGGACAGGAACTCTCACATGCACAAGAAATAACTATTCAAAGAATAAACCAGCTTTGCATGCCAACCGTGCAGCACTGTACCAAAGGGATACTCACTTGGGAGCTATCTGGGCCAGATTGGTGCAGATGAGCCAGCCCCAGTCACCACCTTGTGCATAGAATTCGTTGAATCCCAGTCTGAGCATCAATTCATAAAAAACAGAAGCGGCACTTACAGAATTAAAGTCTGCATTAAAGAAAAAAAAAAAAAACCACCACCGTTGCGTTAATTCCAGCTACACTTCTGACTCTGCAGCATTTATTTTCCCCATAAAGGCAACATTCAAATTCCTAAAAAGCTACAAGTCCATTCTTCCTTGCCTGTCTGACAGACTATATGGAAACCCTTGTCACATCACGCGGGGAAGGTCTAGAGAGCAAGCAGAAACCACGAGGAGAAAATCCAGCCTTCGCTGCTGACTAGTGTTCTCCTAACCCCACCAGTTGCCCACACACTTGCCCCACTGAGGGGTTGCCAGACTCCCTTTAAACTATAGTCATACTCCAGCTGCGCCCTACCAGAGGCACTGAGCATTGCCCAGGCAGCGTTTCCATTTTGTCTAGCATGAGCAGAGTCTGATCTTAATGATAGCTGGAAACTTGGAAACCAACCTGCCCCACATCATTCACCTGCACATGTAATTAAATACTAAACTCAGTATCACTTTAAATACTACATTGCTCCAATTTGTTGCAGCTTGTGTTTGTACAATTCAGAGCACGAGCTGAACAAGCAGATATTTGGCTGCAATCTACCATGTAGATACACGAATGGATTTGTTTCAACTGTTGTTTCTCACCTACCTGTATAACGCTGTTGAATATGGATTCAAAACATCCAAAAGAAACCATGACAAATTAACTTTACCCTTCCTGCTCACCCACACACAATTCATTAACTCAATTACCATTCATGAGTTATCACTTCATAACTTCTTATAGTAATTCGTAAATTATCTATACATTGCTCCTGAAACTGATCAATGGTGTCACCTGAAGTCACACTTTTAGCTCCCTCTTCCCACGTGACACACAGGATGTTTGTTTCTACACTGGGCCAACAAGAAGAGGCAGGAGTTACTGTTCTGCTAATAGGGGCTCACTCACTCACTGTGAGACAAGACTTCTGTTAGCCCACTTTCTTCTCATACATCATACCTTTTTTGTGGGGTGCTTCTGAGAAACCATAACCAGGGATAGATGGGCAAATGACTTCAAAAACGTGTTCATCACTGAGGCCATGGCTTGCAGGATCCGTCAGGAGAGGGATGATTTTGTAAAACTCGTAAAATGAGCCAGGCCAACCATGAACCATTAATAATGGCTTTGCAGACTGGCCTTCAGGCAAACGAGGAGGCTTTACGTGAACAAAATGGATATCAATGCCTGCAAAAATAAAATAATTAATTAACACGCCCAAATTTACCATGAAACCGAAATTAATCTCAGAACAGATTATGAATAAATCTTTTCTGAAGCCCTTTTTTAGTGAGCATGCAAACACACTGCACTTCTCTGGATCCATTTATCCAACGACCTTAAAGTATTTTATAATGGGCAATTAAGCAGCACAACAGCCAAATGAGGTCTTCGTATTTCTGTTTTAAAATAAATTGGCAAATTAAGACATAGAAGTGAAGCAATCTACTAACGGTAACACAGTGACTCACACACCTTAAAGGCAGAAGAGATGATTACATCATTTAGTCCAAGTGCCTTTAAATTTTACCCAAATGTCCCTATATGGCACTAGATTGGCTTCAGCGAACCACAGATGTTTCTTCCTGAAAGGCATAAATTGCAACTTGAAGATATCAAGAAACAGGGAATCCATCATAACTAGCACCTGTTTGTTTGGGAGCATTAATCACTTTCCTTGTTTTGTGCATGCCTTAGAATCATAGAATCATCATAGAATCACAGAATTGCCTAGGTTGGAAGGGACCTTTCGTATCATCTAGCCCAACCATCAACCTAACTTTGCCAAAAACCATCACTAAACTATATCTCTAAGCACTATGTCAACCCATTTTTTAAAAACTTCCAGGGATGGTGACTCAACCACCTCCCCGGGCAGCCTGTTCCAATGCTTAATAACCCCTTCAGTGTAAAACTTTTCCCTAATATCCAGTCTAAACCTCCCTTGGCACAACTTGAGGCCATTTCCTCTTGTTCTATCGCCTGCTACTTGGGAGAAGAGACCGACCCCCACCACTCTACACCCTCCTTTCAGGTAGCTGTAGAGAGCAATAAGGTCTCCCCTCAGCCTCCTTTTCTCCAGGCTGAACAATCCCAGCTCCCTCAGCCACTCCTCCTAAGACTTGTGCTCCAGACCCCTCACCAGCTTTGTTGCCTTTCTCTGGACACGCTCCAGCACCTGAGTGCTGGAGCAGCACTTTATTTTACTTTCCATTTGAATACATCTAGCTTCTGTCTCCAGCCATTTATCCTAACGTCACAGCAAAAGGAATGTAAAAAGCTTTCAGTAATTATACTCTGTCTGTGAGGCTTCCTGTAGTCAAGTCACACATCTTAACTGCTGATAAACCAATCATGCTGCATAAAAGATTTAAAAACATGCCTTGCTAAAAAAGAGTTAGTGTTCAATTTTGTAGTTCTTTTCTACCTTTTGTCCAAAGCTTTCAGTATCTCTTTAAGTGAGTAAACCAAAACAGGAAACTATGTTCTTGTACCAGTCTCCTCATTGTTAAATAAAAAGGTTAAAATTGCGGTCCTATTTCTTTCGTGATTCTTACAATACGTAGGCAGTAGGCTTCACACAGCGTTGCACTAGTTGTTCCAGGTGAACTGCTTTTCCTCAAACCCATTCAGGGCTCTGCTTTCTAGTAAACAATAATTTGCTCTTATTAGAGCCCGAATGCCTCACTTCTTGATGTATTTAAGCACATTTTGCTCACATCAACTGCAGCTCACCAGCAATCCCACTCATTTCACTGACTGAGATTTCCACATCCTTGACAATTCTGTGGATTTCTGTATTCTCAGAAAAACTTTCAAGTGATGACAGAAGCTAGAAATATGGTATGTTTGATCTCATCTTTTCATGGCTCATCTCTGTAATCATTCCTAATGTTGAAGTTTCTCTTCCTATTGCTATACACAGTGCATTGTCCTTAGCTTCTTTTCCCTTTCTTATCTCAGATGGTACTTTTTTTTTCTTTTTTTTAAGGGAAGACTTTTTGCTTTTATCTTTTTTAACACTAACCACATTTTATACACTTAAATAAAATCTTTATGTTCTAACCACTATGTAACAACCATTTACTGTCCCAAATCCATTTTAAATATTATGGTGAACTGCCCCATTTGAAATAATGTACAATTAAGGGTGCAAGTAAAAATGTAATAGCATAATCTCTCAAGCTTGAATTTTGCCATCATGTGAGACGATTGCCTGCTGTGCTCTAAATCTACAACCGTACCCCCAAATGACCCAAGCACAACCTAATTTGAGCATTTAAAACGTACAGTTTGACCAAGCTCCCACACCGGCAGACCTTAGCTGAATGGCCTCTTTCACAAGGTGTCTGTGCTTTGGATGGAAAGATAAACCATTCACTCACACCTGACAGCACATCAGCCCCAAGGGAAAAGCATTCTGCCTTTCTAGACTTATGAATGCTTGAAATGGTGCGGCAGAGCACATCTGCCCTGCCAAGCAGGGACAACCTGAGCAGGAGCACACCCTGCTGAGGAGGGCTGCCAGACTGACGGCATCACCGTGACAGCAGCAGCTGGGGAACTACATGGAGCAAGAGGAGGCACCTTGCACGCGTGATTGCATGCAAGTCAGGGAACATGTGTACATCTTAAGATCCAGTTCTGTTTCCAAATGCCTGTGCTTGGCTCCTGTTAACACCAGCTGACAACCCATCCATGCACAAGAGAATTCCATTTGTCATTCCTTGTCCTAAAGGCTTCAGTTACAATGAAGGAGTTTCTTGCTGCTTCAGCAGCGGAGCCAATGATCCACGCCATGGCAGCCAGGGAGGGAAGGCCCATGCAACACAACCATACCATTCTTACCACTGAGATCCCTTGTAGACAATATTATGTATTACTATTTGTTCATTTTTTTTAAGGGAAAAAGCCACACCTTGAATCTTAGTTTTGAATTGTGGGTACTTGTTGAGGACTTCAACTTGTTTCTTCCAATTGAACTGGTTTTTCCAGTAGGAGACAACCTTCCTGAGATACACCAAGTTAGTCCCATAGTGGAAGCAACTGTTCTCCAGTGGCTCAGTGAATCGAGCCTGGTCAAGTCTCCTAAATAAGTCCTACAGGGCAAAAGAAAGAAGAGACATTACAAGCACTTGTGTCTGCCATCTTGGCCCTACTGTGCATGGTTTCTTGTTATTCACAAGTGAAAGGAGAACAATGAAAATAACATCTCTAATGACACCTGTGCATTTTGCTGATGCTCCAGTTCTTTTTCTCCTACAGATGGCCTCCTTCCTCTTCCATTTACAGCTGTTCTTAACAGTCTCTCTCTCTCTGTTTTGCAGGGCTGGCCAACCTGCTTGCCAGGCTGATAACCAGAGGACAATACACTCTTCTGACACCACTGTGGCTTCACAGCGTAAGTCTTGTTGCCTTTCTACGGTACTTTGCTCCCCAGGTTACCTGCGAGACCAGCCTCACAATCAACGCATGGATCTGGCCCAAACCTTTTGCTCTCCTTTCCCAAACCAAGGGGCGGGATGTCTTCACTGGGAAACTCTCTGAAGGATTTAGAATGGCTGCAAAGTTGTTGAAACTAGACTGGAGTTAACGTTTCCCAATCTAGAGTATCTATTAAGTGACCTTCCTACTGCAGTTCAAGGTTAGAGGGGATGCTGATGATACTGCAAAATTAGTCCAAAATCACCCAGCAGGGAACGACACCCAAGAGCCTCTTCCTGCTGTGAAAAGAACCACAGAATAATTGAGGGTGGAAGGCAGGTGCGGAAATCTAATCCCGCTCAAGCCTCTGTGGGGTTTAAACCTGAACAGCATTTTCTAATACAGCGATAGAGGTAGCTCTCATTCTGACTACGATGAGTTAGGTGTACGCACTCACTTATACCTCAGTCTAGGCAAGATGTTAGTATGTAAGCTCACTGGTTTTGGCATTTACAGTATACAGAAAGCATGGATTTTTAAATGAAGTTTTTAGCATGTCTTTACATACATGCTTTCTGTCTATGCTCAACACCTTCTAAAAAATATCTTAGTAACGTACGCTAGCATAACTTTTAACTCGTTTATGTAAAGATTTATTTAGAAACAGTTTTCTACTGATGGATTATGTTGCAATAGCTGTCATAATACAGAATTGTGTGTTTCAAAAATACCTGTAAATTAGGAATTATCTAGCTTTGTGTCTGCAGTGTAAGGGGAAAACATATTGGACATAAATATCCATTGATATTACTAAGGAGGGCAATTGGTGATAAAAAAACCAGGCCTCGCCAAGAAAATAGGAATCCATTGTACATTAATAATATGAGCAATCCCCTGAATGCTGTTTGAACCACTACTCCACACAGATCTATGAAATTGTGCAATCCCTGACTTAAACATACACAATCAAAGTCTTGCTATCTAACAAATTCTGCCATATGTGCGTTTACTGTAATTACCACTGTGGTATTATTGACCAAAGTAGATCATTAATTACAGAAGAATCAGCATCCAACACAGCTGCAAATATAAAGCAGTCAAGAAAATGAGATATTCATAATTGCTTTTGAAAGAAAAAAATAAAAAAAGAAGACATTGCTCTTATTCTGGCCTACACAGTCAAACTGAGGAAGGTGCACAAACAGGAACACAGAGTTGAGTAATCTGTGATATGATTTTTATGTTTATTAGGCTTTACAGAATGGGTTTATTTACTAGTAATCTTGCAACAGCCAGCTGAGAACAAAACTGTATAGCAGGATGTGAAATCTGCTTATCCATACCTATCTTCTGAAGTAGTGAAAAAAACCCTTCCTCCAAGTCCTGGATATCATTGCTCATTCTCATAAATGTAACTATGGGTTCAATTTAAAAATTACTTCCAAACAAGTTCTGCATTTATTTGGCCATTTTTTACTTCTCTTTCCCCAAGTACAAAGACTTGCTTACACTCAGCTCTTCTTCTGTAGTTTCCACCTTAAATGGCCGAATAGTTGTATCTTCTTCAGTGTCAGGTTTTTCTCCCTTGCCCCACCATCCCTCTTTGAAGGGTAATGTCTCTTCTTTCTTCTTGGAAAACAGGAAGTAGATAATGACTGCCCCCAGAACCAGGAATACTTCGAGCAGCATAATGCCTGCAAGAGAAGAACAAGACGCTGGTAAGCCCAATCAGATAATTCAGAGACATACGACTTACTTTATAAAGAATATAGAGGTTTACTTGCTTCTTAAGATAAGATTTGATCTACATGATGTTCTGTCACTCACAGGACATCAACAGTTCTGTAAAATTTCAGAAATAGGATGTTTTAACCTACGCAACTCAAATAGGGAGGAATTAAGTGTTTTACATAAAAGCATTTAGTAAAAACAGTACTCAGAGCAAGTCAAGAGATCACATGGTTTGGTAATTAGTCCGCTGATTAAACATGCCCTGTTGGCTTCTTCAGTGGCCACTGACTGCTGCTAAACTTCAACAGTAAAGGAGGTGACTGTAAATATAATTCAAGTTTAATGCTTTCTCTTCCTCTGAAGCTCTAGATTTCCCACAAATTCCAAAGCAGAGCATCTCTTCAGTAAGGCTCACATATCTATTGTTATAAATTTGGAAGGAAAAAAACTCCAAGACATATACAGAGAATAAAAAGTGAAGCGCATGAGGGCAGCCACCTTGTCCCTCCCAGTCAGCCTGGGGGAGCAGGGCAGGGATATATTTACATAACCCTTGAACAGCAGTGCAAAGGGGTAGAAAGACTTTCCCTTTCTCCCTCTCAACTGTTTTAAAGAGAAAACAAAAGACCACATGCATGCTCTCCTGGCTCTAAAACACCCTTCTGCAAGTGATAAAATCCTGTCAAAGTAAAGAACAACCTGATTTCACAGCATATCTGCACAACCTAGCTGCAGGGCTGTTGTGCTTTAGTCAAACAGAACACCTTAACAAAAAAAAAAAAAAAAAAAATCCATTTTCAATATATTTGAACTGCAAGTAGAAAAAATAGTTACTCAGACTCTAAATGTTTGCAAGCTTCCCTTTAAGTATGAGAAATATTTGTAAGGTGGTTTGGGGAACAGTACTGTCATCATTTTCATGCATCATTTTAAAGAATGTAGTTTCAAACACTCTTTTGCTGGGGAAATGATAAGACATGAAGTATTTCAAAACTTCTGTAGGGCAAGTATTGTTTACGACACCGAACAGTCTCCATTCTCTCCAGAGCTGGAAGGTTTTGTTGGTTTTGCTGCTGCAAAGTAATTTGATGCTCTGAAATTGCTCAAATAGTCAATAGAATGGACCAAATTTATTTCTGGATCAAAACAGGAATTGTAACACAAGTCAATGGGAGCTCACATGATTATAACAGGAGTAAAATTGACCTGTCTCTAAGTGCCTTTATGTGACAGGACATATTTTGGTCAGCCTCTTGAGTTCAATTTTCTACTGGCTGACAAAAAATAAATAAATAAACAAACCTGTCAAAATAAGCAGGCAGTGAAACGTTTGTAGAGAAGTCAGGCACTATGCAGATAGGACAGCAAGCTACAAAAATATACTGCTTACATATGAAACTGCTACAGCCTTGAAAAGTTACCTGAAATTCCTTAATCCTCAGAGGCTGGAGAAATGGAAATGGTAGGCACTGAAAGACCTTGATCTGTTTGTTCATTTCACTTGTCCTTCCATAATTCCTGTTTTTGAGGAGGTGCTAGTTTTTCTTCACCATATTCTCTGGAGCACAAGACAACAATCTTTTCTCACCTCCAGCATACTCAGGCCATAACTTACCCCAAAATTAAAAAGTTTGTCCAATTTCAGCTTGCCTCAACACATAAACCAATGCAGTCTAGGAGCCTCTAGAGCACAATTAAATTTTACTGCAAAGCAGAATTGGAGGAGCTTTTAGAAACCTCAAAGCACTTTACACAGAAATAATACCTACACAGTATTTGATAGTGTTTCTATTACTAAGCCTTCACAGAGAAGAACAGCAACTTCCCTGAAATTATAGCACAACTCAGGCCACGTCTAGACTACAAAGGTTCACCAGCATAACTATATAAACATCATGTATGAAAAATTCACGCTCTTGGCCAACTTCAGTGTGTTTACAAAGCCCCACAACAAACAGCCACGCCAAGAGAAGAGAGAGCTGCTCTCAGTGCCAGCCCCATTGTTCAGGCAGGATGGCTGGGCTACCTAGAAAAACAGGACTCTTTCTCCTGGCTTATGCTGTATCGGCACCACGATACATCGTGACAGAGGCACAGCACCTAACACAGAACTGCTTTACCCAGGAGCAGAATCCCAAGCCCATTCTCAAGAAATTTCTATGTCCTACGTCACTGGAATACCCAGAGCTACAAAAATATTTCTCCCATCTGCTTTCAAGAGGACTTAAGAAATCAGAATTTTTGCAGCAGAAGACATGGAGGGGATTGTGCACAAACGTGTATTTTGCATTCACCCTGGAGTTTGCGTACAAAGGACTCACTATGTGAAAAGATATCCATTTTTGCAATTAATTCCAAACAGACTTTAGGATGAGCTTGTTTACAGTCCAACAATAAGTGCCAAAATCAATTTCAGATTTCACAAAAGTTCTGTCTTCTATTGCAGAGAATTGGGGCCAGCGACAAATTGATTTGCATGAGATGTCATTTTGACTTGGAAGAAGCTGCCTCTGATGCTGGTTGGATTTTTTTTTGCTAACAAAGAGAGATCCCAAGTTGCTCTCTATATTCAATCCCTCTCAGTCCTTTGAAAGTGCCTGCAAAATTCCTAATTACAGCAAACACTGGGGCCTAGAGCTCCAAGTATGCTAGATTTTTTTTTCCCTGAGTGCACAGGAGGAAGAGAAAGGGCAAAGTGTGTCAGCAGTATTTTAACTTGCACCAGTTCACAGCACACTCAAAGGAATTGTTTTGCCAGTGATGAGTTACTGGAACACAGCATGTTCCTAGTAACCTCTGCAGCCCATGCTGAGAGGAGACCACTTGCAGCAAACGTACTCAGTGATTTCCCCAGTTTGTGCTTCAAGTTAGTTCTCTAAACTCCTGGGTGTTATTTGAATGGCATAAAGCAGCCTCAGTCGTGATGCATCTGCACCAGAATTTCCTCCGCTAATCACTACAGAGCTGTTGTGAGATGGAAGTTATTAGCCCCTTACACTTCTTCCATAATACAGCAATACAGAATCATGAATGTGGAAGGAGAACAGGAACAATAAGACTTTTCTATACTTGCAGTTTTCAGAGATGTAAACAAAGTGCTGGTGTTTTTATTTTCTGAAGTCTCTTGATGCAACCATGCTGGCACGTTGCCTTTAAAAATGACTATTTCAAAGGGAGTTCATGTTTTGGTTTGGCTTTTTCATCTTTTTATGCAACCAAAGGCAAGACCTTAGAAGGAAATATTTCCATTTCTTCTGCCATCAAGTACTTAGGCTCCAAGACTTTGCTGTACTCCAGGGGGGATATTGTTTGTAGACAGCACTTAAATACCTTAGATGGTACTTTTATCCTAAAGAGTCCAAGGAAGAATGTTTTCATTTTGCTACTTTAAAAACATGTTTTGAAAGAAAAATGTTGAAGTGTGATAGATCCAGTAAATAGCCCAAAACCTGGCTCGTCTTGAAAAAGGCCAAGTGCATCTCAAGAAATATGTTGTTCGCAAGAAAACCCCAAAACTTTCTTACAGTATCTTACTGCTCCTTGTTGAAAACACTTGTTTTTCAGCATCGTTTGCATTTTGATTTGCATGTCCTCTGTTCATGCATTAACAGCAGAGCCAATAGCTCCACAACAAGAGAGCAATTAATATTTACATGAAAGCTGTGTCCTGCCTCATGCCCCATCTTCATCAGTATCCAGTAACAGTGCTATTTCTGTTTTAGAGAGGTCACTATGAAATAGCTTAATGATAAAATCCTCATCTTGTTCTACTGGTAATCATTCATCTTTGCCTTGCAGCATTAGAATCCATCTGAAACACGTCATTGGAGAAATAAGCAACTGGAAAGACTTTCAACCCTCCATCTGAAAACCCATTTTGGCCCAAACACTACACAACCCAGCTACTATAGCTTGAATGATGCACAATACCCACAATTCCGAGTGGTGCTATTAAACCCTATCAGTGCAAAACAGCTAGTGCATGGGTGAAGCAAAAGCTCTACAAGACCATGCTGCTTTCAGACACATAGTGGTTGTGATTGTGGTTTAGAGTTAATAACATTCTCTCTCCAAGATAGCTCACTGCAAGGTAGCTCACTGCACTTAGCACACTGATGCTGTCAGATACAAGGTTTATTGATTAATAATTACTCTGCAGTAATTTCCGTTTATTTTTGTTCTGTTACATAAACTCCCCCATTAGGTTTTACTGAAAAGGCACCCCTCTGCTGCAGCATCTTTGTTTACAGATTGGTTCGCCGGAAGAACAGCAATTGCAGGTTACTCCTCCCAATAGATCTGAAGGAAAAACAACCCACTGAAGGACTTCAAAAACTCAAGGCACCTGTAACAGGATCCCCTAGCACTTACAGCCTAAAAGGGACTAAGACATGGCACAGTCCCAGAAGCTTCAGCCTCAGCCTACATCCTACCATCTCCAGGCATCACATTTTTGTCATATAATACCGGAAAGAGGAGAAAACCATGAAGTGAAGATATTTGTATAAGAAAAGCTTCCTATTTATGTAGTTTATGGAGCATTATGACAAGCTTCAAAATAGCTTAGCAACACAGGAATTGCTTTGCATACAACTGATAATATCTCCCAGGTGAGCATAAAATGATACATTAACATTGTAGGAAAGAAGGAGAGGTAGGCATCGGATGAAATAAAGCGTCCTACGCAGGGAAGCAAATCAAAGACAGGAAATACAAATCCAGAGTTTCTGGCTTGTCTCGATAAGAAATTTAGCATTTACATTTTTTTATTGCCATAGGGAGGCGGCACACAATGCTATCTCCAAAACAGCAGGAAGAGATGATATCATTCTGTTCCACAATCTTTTTCTAGACTGTTCACAATCAGGAATTAGCCAGTATAGCAGGAACGTAATTAGAAGACTACAACCAAAGAAAGGGGTCACCTCCCCAAAGAAGGAGAAACCCAGGGGGTTTCTCTCCCAGGGGGACATCTAAGCCTCTCCCAGGACAGGCTGAGGAACACACCATGCCTGTGGCAGCGAGGCACTGCTCCGTTGCAGTTATTCACCTGCTTTGCCCCTTGGAGAACAGTAACAGAGAGCCAATGTAAGGCTCATATGCATCACCCAGAACGTGTACTTACCGCAGTTAGTCCCTGATGCACTTGATTGCAGCAGAGTATTCAGCACCTGATTTTTCCTACGATACTATGACAGTCAAGTGTTATCATCTCTTCAGTACTACACTGAAATCCGACAGGCACTGATACCCAAGCATGGCTAAGCATAAAATAAAAGTAGTATGGGACTAAGTTCACTGTTATCCACTGCCTCACCCAGAGGCAGCATACTTATGCAACCACTGGCCGGTCAAAGCTCATATCACAGTCGTAATTTAAAATACTGCATGCCATATTTTGAAGAGGAAGATACTCAATTTACAAGAACACATATTTAAGCAACATTACTTGCTCTTTCAAATCCATGCCCAATGCATTTTTCTGTGCTGCTTAAAAACATGTCTTGTTTATCTCGATTTTCCTTATTTTGTTTCTATTATTCTTGAACAAACCCACTTCCTTCAAAGAGTCTGAAAAAAGCCTGTGGGCTACATGAACACAAACTGGCAGAATCTGACCTTGGATCTGTGTGACGCCCGTTACTGTGGCCCAGTGACTTATGTGCACAATTTGGGGGAAAGGAGGTCTACACATCATCTGCAGTAATTTCCATTTAGGACTCTACAGACAGAAGAGCTGCTAAAGGATTCTTAAATCAGCACCGTTCAGTCACGATAATTAGGTGTGAAAGAATGCATTTGATAGCTAAAACATTAAGGTTAGATCATGCAAAGATTTTTATCCTATTTATCCTATCCAGCCTTTGCCCTGCTTAACGACCCTCAAATTCCAACAACAACAGGATTTTTTTTGCACATATGCAGAGAAGCGACAGAAGCCTGGCATACAACTTGGGGCTGGACAGAGCTGAAAGCTGGGTCTCCTAGACAGAACTCGTCTCAAGTCACATGTTGGGTTAAAGGGGAGGTTATTGTGTCAGTAAAAAGTTTTTAAAACAGTTCTTAGGCACTGTCCAGCCAACTAAATGACACTGTCCAATAAAACAGACTCCAGAGAACATCTCAGTCTTTACTTCAACATTTAGTGTCTAATGTCTGAAAAGAAATTATGAATAGCACATTGTTTTGTTTTGCCTTCCACCAGAGTTTCTAGCAACAATGAGGTTAACCTCCTCATCCTATGCCAGTATCTGCCTTTTACAAAGAGGGTGGAAAAAAATGCAGATGAACCAAAAGAGTTAGATATTACAGATAAGGAAATGAGATTGAGGTAATTGTTCCTCAGGCCTTAAGAGAAATGCAGGCTCTATTTTTAGCTTCACCAAATCCTCGAGTACTAAAGAGTAAAAGGTTGCCTTCCTCCCCTGCCATGGTATTATTGCCAATGTTTTGCCCAGTCTTATCTCTCGATTCATCCCGTACTGCTTGGTGGTATGGCACAGCCTGTGTCCTTCTGTTTACTGTGGGATTTTCCATTAGTCTAATTCTCTTAAGATTCTTCCATGAAATCAGAGAGGGAAAGATCTTCTTTAACTAGCAGCTTTACAAGCTTTTTGTATTAGCACTGTTAGAAAACTGTGTTACTAAAACCTGTAATTATTAATACATGCAGAACTGACACATGCGGGCTGCCTTAGAAGGAGAAAAAAAAAGTGCAAACAGTTTGAAATCTTGCACTCCAAACTATGTAAGAACGAAGTATATGACAATCTTTCCGTTAAAAGATGGTGTGGAGATGGAAATTGTGAACGTAAAGACTGACAGAGAAGATTTCTGGCAACCTGCAAGACAGCAAGATGAGGTGCACTCTGTGAATTTAAATTAGGATCATGACTCCAAGTAGTAAGGGCATCATGAACGAAAACATGTATGAGTGTAAAAGAAAAAAAAATATTATTATTTTTTTTAAATTGTGGCTATGGAAACAGGAAGAGATAGAAACTTGTTATCGCTCTATGAAGACTTCATTCTCAAAGAGAAAAGGAACTTTGAATGATGAGAGAGGAGGGGAACAGATGGTAGTCATCATTTTCTGTCAAATAACTGCAACACCAAAGGGATGTGCCAGAGTAAACATGTAACAAGAACAATTCTTGCTATTTCATCTCTCTCTTAATAACAACTAAATATTTAAGTTCTCTTTGGATTTAAGGGCTTCACCTAGAAAAGTGCACTACCTGTAGCCACCAGATTAGAACAATTAACTCTCATGATGGAGCAGCCAAGACCACTAGGTCCTTCAATAGAGCTTTATTTTTGATTCATAATACGTACCTATTTAACCTGAGAGAAAGATTCATCTTGCATTAGACAGCAAAGCACACCCAGGGTACAGATGTGGTGGGCAGCCAGGACGTACAGAACAAACGGACAGAGCAATAGTTGTGTGTCTTCATTGCAGAGTTCAAAATAAAATAAAATAAAAAAATCAGCTGCTGGGTGCAAGAAATAGAATTGCTTGAGGTAGAGAAAGAAAAAAAAAAAGTCTGCTGAGCCTTTATTTTTCTTGTAGATTACACTTAATCACCTCCAAACGAGATGTTTCAAAAAAACAAAGTGGAGAAATGTCAGAGAACATCTCACTAGAAGAAACCTAGAAAACAGCTCCTGTTCTTTACCCCCATAGGATCCCCCCCACATACATGATCACAGATAATTTCCTCATTCTGGCAAATGCATTACAAGTCAGCATCATATGCTATTGAAAAAAGCAACTAACAAAGCATGGCTATCACGATTCCCCAAGAAAATATTCCCAGCCCTGCCAATCAGAAAGTATTTAATCAATAACAATATACTTGAATATATATCAAAGCTGATAATGCTGTGTAAAAAAAAAAAAAAAAGGAAACAACAAAAAACATACAAACACCCCCCCCAACCAACCAACCCACCCCATAAAATCCAGGACATATTCAAATCATTGTGTTCGCTATCGTGATATGTCTAGCATGACCAAGATATTAAAGCAAATGCCATTTTAAAAGTAGATTTCCATGCTTTACTATTTACGTAAATACCCATTTGCACATACATTGATGTTTTTAATTAAAAATATCATGTTCAGAAGGAGAATCCAGGACTTTTTCAGTAGTAATATTCAGACAGGAAAAAAGTATTTTCAACATTAATTACAAGCAGACCAAAGCTCTTCAGAGAGGAGCAAGACAGTCTACTTTCCAAGTGACTTTTCTTTAGGGACCCTACACAGTAATTAGCGATCTATTTGCCACGTTTGGAATTTGCACGTTAAAGAAGACTGCCCTGGTTCTAGGATTGTGCATTGCATGAAAAAAAAATACTCTTGCAGGCTCAACGAAGCAGCGCACACTCTTACCACAAAGACTCCGCTTGTCTGGCCACAAAATTTGAATACTCCAACTATAATACAAGAAATGTGCATAGGAATAAGATAATCAATTCATTTTGCCTAGAGCTATAAGCTGTACTTCACCTAGCACCCCCATCCCTGCTTTGCTACTTCTCCACTGACAAATTACTTGACAAACTATTACTGAAGAAACAAGAACTTCTGGGACTATTATCATTCAGGAATTATTACCCCAAACCTTTTTATTTACCCGCTGTAATTACTCAGAACAAATTGGCCATGTATATTCTACTAAGAAGCCTGAACTTGTTCCACAGAGTTCACCATACTAAAACATTGCAGTTCTATGTCTAAAAACACTACGTATGTCTGAAAGCTTTGCTGAAAGCCTCGATAAACAAACAGGCTGAAAACATGGTATTACCCTATGCAGTGACCAAATACAAGAAATACAGTAGATCAAGATGGGAGAAAAAAGACCTTTTGAAACACCTAATAATTCAAAACCTCTTTTGGGCAATTCATACAGGCAAATTGCATGTGGATTCAGGCTGTACCGGTTATTAGCAACTGTGCTCTACTTCAAATTGTTTACTTCAATACCATGATTCCCCCTATGAAAAAAATAACAGAATTCAGAAGAAATAACAAACAAACAGAGTTTAGGCAAACCACACACAAGTTTTATACACGAATTCAAACTGGAAAAGATGTAGAACAGAGAGTCACGAACTTGACACTGTGCCAGGACCTTCCGCACAAAGACTTCAGCTCTGACAAAGATCTAATCCTTGTCCTTGGACAACTTCAACCGTGGATTGATTTTCAAAGCTGCCTAATTGCTTTTGGTGCCTATCTCCCATCGATTTTCAGTAAGCATTAGCAATTTGTGCACTCAGGTCTTAGTTTTAGCTTACTTCAGACAGGAGTAATATCCGTTTCAGAGGAGATGCATGGCATCTCAAAAGAACAGTGCCAATCAAAACACTAACCCCACAGTTGTGGCTGAAGAAGTAAATTTCAAGCAGTGCCTCCCAAGACCGATCCCATCTCCCAGGTTCACCTACAACAACTAGGCAAGTTTTCCTACTTTAGGTAAAGCTCTGCTATGAAAATAACAGAAAACAGACTACTTCAATAGAACTGAAAAATTAAGCAACATACATACATGATTAGGAAATGTTTTAACTGCAGGGCAACAAAGTCACAATCCCAACTGAAGTCTGACAAACTGAGCCAAACTTGAGGAGCGAGGGCATTATTTCCTGAATCTTTGCAGATTGCTCAATTATGCAACAAAATACAGTCAATAAACTTAAAAGGTTTTCTTCTCATCCCCAAAATGCTTGTTCAGCAAAGGGAACTATGTATACTGTACTCATTCAAACAATCTTCAGGTTTGGCAAATGACCCATTACAGGAAAAAAAAAGTTCAATGTCATATCCCTGTTTAGAGATGAGTTAAAAAAAAAAACAACAAACAGACTAAACCATTTATGTCCCAATAGTTAAAGCCACTTGGTCTCACTAAATCAGGAAACCTGGCCAGATTCCCAATGAACGCTAAATAAAATTGTTTGTTTCCAGAAGTATTGTCAGCAGTAAGGCCAGCTGATCAGGAACCTCAGGCTGGACAAAAACCCTGGCTCAAGCAAGCTGTCGGAGAATGTCACGTCTACTCTCCCCCCAGAAAAGCCGATTAGGACCTTCCTGTTCGGGAAATCAACCCAAAAATCCCCACCCGGGCCACTGCTATTATTCAGACTTTAATAATACCCATTGTTAATAGTATTTCGATACTGCCAGCTGGCAGAGGGGCACGCACACTTTAAAACAATGGTATTTAAGGCACGTAGGCGCATAAACAGTCCCCGTTCCCTCTCTCTCGGTGTCCGGGGTCTGCAGGCTCCGGCGGGAGACGCCGCACACAGAATAACCTGTAAGAGTCATTTTATTTACTGCATGGAAAGTTCGGGCCAGCGCCCACGCTTCGCTCCCCTCACCCCTCAGGCTGCCAACTGCTGGGGGCAGAGGCACCATTTCACACATCCCCGCCCGGGCAACGCTTCACCAAGCTCCTCGGTGGCGCCGGGTAACGGCCGCCGGGTAACGGCCGCCGGGTAACGGCCGCCGGGTAACGGCCGCCGGGTAACGGCCGGGACCTCGCCCGGCGAGGCGAGGGGCTTCCCTCCCCGCCCCGGCCGCCGCTGGGCGAGCGGGGCGAGAGCTGAACCGCGGCTTAAGCGCTGCGGTTGTCCTGCCGGGCGGCTGCGGTAAGGCAGAACCCCACCGGCGAGGGGTTCAGCGCCTCTCCCCCGAGGAGAGGGAGCGCGGCCGCGGAACTCCCCTCGCACCCCCGCCCAGCGACCGCCCGCTGTTACCTGTCGCGGCCGGAGCAGGGACTGGCACCGCCCTCGCCTCGTCGCCCACCGGCACGCCGGGAGAGGGGCAGGGTAGCGGCCGGGCCGCTCCGTCCGCAGCCCGCTGGGAGATGTAGTTCCTGCCGCGGGGGCGGGGAGCGCCGGACCGCCACCGAGGCCCTCCCCGGCTGGCCCCAGGCCGGGCGGTGCGGGCCGGCCGCCCCCGCGGCCACCACAGCCGATAGCGAACGAGCAGGTGGCCGCGAAGGCTTTACCTGCTTGACGCCGGCCGCAGAGTCTTCTCTGGGAGTGTTCGTTAGCACCCGCTGCCCGCAGCCGCTGGCAGGGCTGGTGGCTGCCTGCCCGCAGCGCTCTGGCACGCTGGTGTTCGGCACCGACCCAAAACTGGGCAACTGGGGAGCGACGGGGGCTACCTAGGCTCCCCAGCACAGGCGGTCACAGAGGGTTACAGGCTGCAGCCCAGCAAATGCTAATTCACAGTTGCAATGCCAGAATTAGGGCAGAGCCAGGCAGCAACAACTAACTTAATGAGCAGCACCACGTGCGAGCTTCCTAAATGGTTTCTCAGGCAATCTCACCAGCGCCCGCTGCACTGTAGTAGGACTGACTTTAAGAGAAACACATTAGCCTGCTCCACCTCCCCACCTACTCTCCTCTGCAGTGTAACCATGGGACTAACAGAATGAACACACTGAGAACACAGGTTGCAGGGGTGCTTCTTCCCCGAACCTGTGTTCTCCAAGGCCTGTCTTCCAAACTTAGAGAGATCAGAGCGAGCCTCGGAAGGTCTAGCTGTAAGAACTAATCCCATCAGTAAGAACGTAACAAGCAACTTAAATTCTTTATTGGCTCTTCGAGGTTTTCCCGTTCAATCTCAGTTTTCATCTATCACTCTGCTCCCAGGTGCCAATATTACTTTTTTTGTCACCTCCACGCCATCTCATTCTCTTGTTTTGATTGTCGCAGAGAAGTCTTAACAGACAGACTTGTGATCACAGATAACAATTCCTTTCACATCTTTCAATCTCTCCTACCCAATCATCCCAGTCTGCTCAAGCAGTCCTTTGCCCAAAGAGTATTCGGTGCAGCTCTCCTGCTCTTTTGCTGTGAGCCGCAATAGTGGTTCAATTTAAAAAGTAATATGTTTTAAACCAACAGGTGCTTAAACTGTTCTGTAAGTAAGGGTTCTTTTTTTGTTGTTTTCTTCTTCCACTCCAAACATGCTGGCTGAGAGCTCTGCCCCTTCTGAGGCATCTGTCTTCATCAACAGCTCCATACTACTTTTCTTGAGTGACCAAAAGCTTTAGGAGCAACCCATCTTTCTTCTGCAGGACTACAGGCATTTCACAAACATACAAATAAGGCTGTGTTGAATTTCATAGCAAAGCATAACTTTTATAGGGTGATAGATAAAATGTAACTGTATTATGTCCCACTGTCATAACACTTTATTACAGCAACCATACAGATACCATATTTGACTATTTTAGCTAATGAACAATTGCATTTCTTCTGTCCCCTATTTGTTATTAAAATGTCAGCTCCAATCTCTAGTTAGCCAGTAACTCCAGCCTCTATAACTTGTTAAAGAAGTAGTTTCATACTTTATTCAGGTCCCACGTTCTTAAAACAGGTGTCTTCAGTCATCCAAGAAGGCACCTTCTTAGCTCCTTAGTGCCTTCCAGTTCTTCCTTTCATGAAGTGGACAGGGTAGTTCAAAGTTCCTACTGTAGAGATACCACTCTTGCATATATGTCTTCCTGTTGTTGTTAACTCTCTTAAATTGCAAATTCATTAAATATTAGTTTTTCTCTGTGATTTAACAGATTTGACATACGATGCTTCTGATTTGTGAGTGGGACTCTTACAGCTGTAGCAGTAGCAAACAGCACTGAGCAAAGTAGTTACGTCAAACATACCGAGAACAGGAAGACCTCATCAGGTTTAGTTCTTTACATGCATTCCTCCTAACGGGAACTGGTTTGGCTGCTTACTGTGAAAATCCTACAGCTCCCACCACCTATCAAAGGAAAACACAGAGATGCAAATACCACTAAAGCTGAAAGGGCCAACCGTGTCCTGGGGTGCACCAAGCACAGCCTCGCCAGCCGGCTGATGGAAGTGATTGTCCCACTCTGCACTGCACTGGTGCGGCCCCACCTCGAGTACTGTGTTGCAAGGACATCAAACTATTAGAGTGTGTCCAGAGGAGGGTGACCAAGATGGTAGAAGGTCTCAAGGGCAAGAGATATGAAGAGCAGCTGAGGTCACTTGGCTTGTTCAGCTTGGAGAAGAGAAGGCTGAGGGGTGACCACATCGCAGTTCACAGCTTACTCCTGGGGGACAGTGGAGGGGGAGGTGCTGATCTCCTCTCTGGTGACCAGCGATAGGACACGAGGAAATGGAATGAAGCTGCATCAGGGGAAGTTGAAATTGGACATTAGGAAAAGGTTCTTCACTGAGAGGGTGCTCGGTCACTGGAACAGGCTCTCCAGGGAATCAGTCACGGCTCCAAGCCTGTCAGAGTTCAAGGAGCATCCAGACGACGCTTTTACTCATGTGGGTTAGTTTTAGGTAGTCCTGCAAGGAGCAGGGAGCTGGACTTGACCATCCTTATGGGTGGGTCCCTTCCAACTTGAGAAATTCTATGATTCTTAATAATAGAAGAGGAAAACATGAAATAATAGAAGTGGAAAACATGAGCAACTCCATGGTCTGGTGTTCCTAAAAGTTAGTTTTGCTTTAGAGTCTTGAGCTGAGGTAGAGGAACATTACACAGCATTATATCCACCTTTAAAGCAGCTGGAGTTCGTTACAGCAAACGGAAATTAAGGGGAAGAGATGGCCATGACAGAAACTTAGGGGACTACTGGTATGAGGGGAACTGCGGAGGGCTCTGTCGGAGATTCACATAAGCACAGAGAGACTGAGAACAACAGATGTGGTTGGAGAACAGTTTTTATCTTACGATGTAAGGAATGATTTTTAAAAAGACAGATATCGATGACAAATTATTATGAAGACTTGCTGATACATAATGATTACAAGTTGTAGACTGGTAGGCAGTCATCAGCCAGGTAAAACAATGTCAAGTAGTACGCAATTTGCAGTACAGGAAAGTAAATGAAGCGCAGCTGCAACCTAAGTAGATACTCCAGCACAGAGTCTGAGCTGAAGGATCATCTCATCTGCTAAAGCCTAAGCGCTTTTTTTGATATCAAGAAAAAATATTTTTTTATCCTATTATTGGATAAGGAAGTTGGTCATGCGCTTTATTATCGATGCTTCTGTGACACCTACACACGTACTCTTTGCAAGTGTGGCAAAGCAAAATCGCTCTCTACCCAAGCTCAGATTTGAGAACGAAATCCTGTATTAACACACTATTAAGTAGAAGGAAGTAAAGATCCAACTGTGTAAAAATCCTCTTCCCCCTAGCCAACCAAAAACTCACCATGATCAACTATATAGAAGAAAATAAGAGGAACACCTCTTAAAGATCTGAAAGAGAAAGGATAAGTTTAAAACAAATGGAAAAGAAGAAAGGAACAAAGAGAAAAGAAGGAAGCTTAATACAGAAGTCAAAGGGATGAGGAAGGAGAACTCCTCTCAGATCATGAAATCAAAATACTCCATTCTCACCACCAGCAAAATCACATCCAGTAGGTGTTTCAGCATTTGTAGGTGTTTTGAGGGTTGGCCACCTGGATGTATTCTGGAGGCGCCTGAGGAATTTATTGGTTTGGAGCTACTGCAGTCTGAACCGTTACTACTGCAGTCACATACGCCTTTCACCACGCTGATCCCTTCTTAAACCCCTGCCCCAACATCAGCACTTTAAGAATGTTAAGAATTACAACACAGTTCTATAAATCCATGATATAATCTTCACCTTGTATCATGTATTCAGTTCTGGTTACTCCATTTGAGAGGCTACCAGAGCGTTAGAGGCCTTTAGGGAGAGTATCATCGACCATCTTTGGTTCCACACTTTCTGTACCATCCATATGAACTAGAACAATATACAAACAAATTCAGACATGTCTATTTTTTAGGTAAATATTGTATGGCACGTACATTACAGAGCATTTAATGGGACAGGCAGGAGGTTTTTGCAAGCAAGTCAGGGAAATAACAAGGTGCAAGTTATTGAGGCTGTGGTTCTGTGGCAGCCTGAGCCAGTCTAACTGCTGGCTCTTTCGCTCCTATCACCCATCTTGGGAGCTCTCAACCCCTCCATTTCACCCCCTGTAGCCCTCATTTGACCTTTTGTGAAGCCATCTCAGCACACTAACCAGGCACACCACCAAACCAGCAGCTCTCCAGGAACATTAAGGAGTTCCCTGATGCACTGGTACGTTGGAATGGTTCGGCTGAGGCTCTGAGCGACACTAGAACCGTGCAGCAAGAGAGGCAACAGGGGTGAGCAACCAGCTGCCATATTGACCGAGGTTGGTGTGGAAACCCAGTCTTTGTGCATTTATTAGATGCACAACAGGGAATATTGCTGCAGCGGTTAATAAACTATTTGCAAAGCAGCTGTTTGCTCTGTTAAAAACACGGTTGGTTATTTGCATGTTTAAATATAGTTTAAATATAGTCCCATGTTACATGGGTCTGCTGTGTGACCAACACAGAGAAGGTTTGCCTCCAGGCACAAACAAACAATCCCCTGGTGAATGTTGTTTATTTTTTTGGTCACTGCCCTCAGCCATACCATAGCACCACCACAGCAAATGTGTTTAAAAAAAAAAATAACCCCCCCACACACCCATCAATCACTCTGAAAAGGTCAGTTTCCCTCCTGCCCCTAAATTTAAAAGGTATCTTTTATGGCAATTTAAAGTAAGACATTGACTGTCACACAGAAGTGTCTGAGGCATCAGTTCATCCTCCTGCCTGCCGATTCCTTAGAAGAGCAGATGCCTTTGGGTGGTAACATCTTTAAGCCACACACACAGTTTGCCAGAGCTCATTTGTCAGTGCCCCGAGGCAAGCCTTTCATCTTCTAGCCACATAATGCTGGCAGAACTCTATTATAGATGGCTGTATTTACATGCATGAGCAATCCAGTTAAAATACATATTTTTGCTAGCCAATGTGAGCAGAAAAATCTCATTTGCTCACTACCAGCCAGCAAAGCCTTTCGGTAGGTGTCCAGAAAACTCAACCCCCTCTCCGAGAACCCAGGCTTTGGAATCTTGCTGTAAACACGTGCCTACACTCAGGAAGACTTTGCTCAGTGGAAGCCGAACAATGCAGATGATTAGTCCTTTTATGAACAGATACACTTCTAGACAAAAAATGAAAACCCAACATGCAAACACAACTTAAAAGGAAATTAAAAAAAAAAACCAGTCTCTCCCAGACCTCTCAGTATGACTGATGTTTTAAGTTCTAACAAAATGACTTAAGAATCGCCACCAAAAAAGGGGACAGAAGGATGCGAGCGCAAAATCAAAACTTGCCACAAAAACAAAGCAAAATATCCTCAGAGCTGCTCTTGATTTAAATAGAAAACACTTGCATAAATACCAACATTAGAGTTGAAGAAACATGCTATACCCTTAGTATTATAATATCAACATTCACAACACCTAGGAGCTGTCTGTGCAGGGAGCAGTAATGGGCTGAGCACTGGTTCTTGCTAGAAGATTGGGTGTTTTTAAGTAAGAGCACTCAGAGATGGCACTGTGCGGGGTTTGCCTGGCAAGGTTTTGATAGCAGGGGGGGCTACAGGGGTGGCTTCTGTAAGAAGCTGCTAGAAGCTTTCACTGTGTCAGATAGAGCCAATGCCAGATGGCTCCAAGACAGACCCTTAGCTGCACTGGCCAAGGCCGAGCCCATCAGGAACAGTGGTAGCGACTCTGCCATAACATAGTTAAGGAGAAAAAAAACCACAATTGTGCAACTGGAGCCAGAGAGAGGAGTGAGAATTTGTAAGAGGAACAACTCTGCAGACACCAAGGTCAGTGAAGAATGAGAGGGAGGAGGTGCTCCAGGTGCCAGAGCAGAGATTCCCTGGCAGCCTGCGGTGAAGACCATGGTGAGGCAGGATGTCCCCCTGCAGCCCATGGACGTTAATGGTGGAGCAGATATCCACCTGCAGCCCATGGAGGACCCCATGCTGGAGGAGGTGGATGCTTGAAGGAGGCTGTGACCTCGTGGGAAGCCTGCACTGGAGCAGGCTCCTGGCAGGACCAGGGAGGAGCCCATGCTGGAGCAGGTTTGCTGGCAGGACTTGAGACCCCGCGCGGGGACCCACGCTGGAGCAGTCTGTTCCTGAAGGACTGTACCCTGTGGAAGAGACCCATGCTGGCGGAGTTCATGAAGAACTGCAGCCTGTGGGAAGGACTCAGATTGGAGAAGTTTGTGGAGAACTGTCTCCCGTGGGAGGGACCCCAGGCTGGAGCAGGGGAAGAGTGTGAGGAGTCCTCCTCTTGAGGAGGAAGGAGCAGCAGCGATGTGTGATGAACTCACCACAACTCCTGTTCCCCGTCCCCCTGTGCTGCTGCAGGGGAGGAGGTAGGGAAAATTGGGAGTGAAGTTGAGTCCCAGAATAAGGGAGGGGTGGGGGTAAGGTGTTTTAAGATTTGGTTTTATTTTCTCATTAGCCTACTCTGATTTGATTGGCAAGAAATTAATTTTCCCCAAGTCAAGTCTATTTTGCGCACGATGGTAATTACTGAGTGATCTCCCTGTCCTTATCTCGACCCACGAGCCCTTCATTGTACTTTCTCTCCCCTGTCCAGCTGAGGAGGAGGCGGCAAAGAGCAGCTTTGGGGGGCACCTGGCATCCAGCCAGGCTCAACCCACCACAGTCGCTCATGACTAAGGATGTTTTCAGAACGGCAGAAAGCAATTGCCGTCCCATTACAGGACTCCGGGGGCACACACCTGTAACTAACTTTGGCACGGTATAAGAAAACAATCCCCTGCCTTCACCAGAAACAAAGACTCCCTTCAACAATAGGGCCTGTACTCGCATGAAGGCAGTTCTCTCTCCGCTGTCCCACTGTGACCGTGTTTTCACTGGCACGGTTCCCACAGACTTGGGTTTCACCTGGTCCAGTTTCAGCCCGCATTCTCCTGAGCGCATTCAGCCCGTTAGAACAGTTACAGGACCTACACAAGCTCACATAATAAGCAGGGGTTAGCAAACTACCACGGCTTTGTGTTCTGCTGAGTAACTAATCTGCTTCTAAAATACCGCGGCATCATTCTCATCTCAAAAAACAACATTTCTACAAACTAAAAAGCCCACATCTGCCTTCAGTGCGTAGTAATTAAAATGAGATAATTTAGCCCAGCATAAGGGGGGGGAGGTTTATCTGGAGTGTACTTACTGTAAAAGTAAGAGATGAAAGGCATGGTTTTATGTCATCCCCAGCAAGAAAGACAATTCAACTCTTGCCTGTATTTAAATACCAGTCCTTGAACTCTCAAAGCCTTTGTAAGAGATAAAATCTTTATAAACAAACCATTGTGTTATCTTGAGTCACACAGCATTTACCTTTAAAGTGGTATCAGCTTTTCAGAACAGACACCCCCATGTCTTAAAAAGCAAATCACTATGAACTTAAGCAAAAACTAGACGTAGTTCTTCATAACTAGCTTCCTTTTAAAAAAAGAAAGTTAGCAGAAACCTTTCTTAAAGGATCTTTGCAAGAAGACTTAGATATGCTTGACCAAACCAGCTTTGTTTCAGTCGATAAGATTTAAGTTACCTCAGCACAGAGCATTGTACAATGAATAATAGTTGTACTCCCTAAAGTCGCCCACTAATTCTCACTCTTGAAGGAAATGGGACTTGTGCGGAATCTGCAGTCTAGATGAGAATAAGCTATGCAGAAAAAAACCCACTTATTCGCTATATATTCATTTTTCCACCTTAGATCTCAAACTTAACTATAGTTAATAGTTTATCTTCCGCTAAGCCAGGAACAGAAGGGAGAAAAGCACAGGTGGGCTGCGGGACAGCATTGTGTTCCCACCCTGACTTGAGATGAATGAAACGAGAGGATTTGTTCTGCCTACAGCGAGGGGGTAACACACCTTCCAGATGATGTCAGACTTGAGGATCAACCCATGGTAATAAGTGACCACATCTGGCAGAATCCAGGGTTTCTTCACATTTATTACAGCAAAATGTTGATTATTAACCACTTTTATACAGCAGGAAGGAACTTACTGAGAAAAAAAAATGATTATTTTGACAGGTTAAAACATTTTTAAAAGCAGCTGCTTGGCTTCAGTTCCATTTCGACAGACTCAGGCACCAAAGTATCCCATTTTCCAGAATAAATCTGTTGCTCTTGGAAGTGTTAGGTCAAGACTTTAGTGGAAACAAAGGCCTCTTTCATAAGGATCTCTAAATCTAAGACCCGTGACCAAAAGTCTCACTTCTACAGATAATTTAAGGATGTTCCTGTAATCCAGAATACACTTACAGAATGGACTACATCCAGAGAAGCTCAAGGCTAAAACCTCTGAAGGAAAACAGAAGTAATGTAGTTGCACTTAAGAGAGAGCTCAGATACAAAACCAGCTTAAGTGCTCTGCACAAAGGCAGAGCTGAAATCGAGACACTCCGAGAATCCAGGAAGTGAGAACACCAGAAAACCAGAATAAATTCCATGGGTGAACTAATCCAATTTCTTTGTGCAGTAACAAGACCCATATTCTTTATTAAACCATTCTCACAAAACAGAACAATTACTGAAGATCAGTAACATGCACCACTATAATTAGCTATAGCAATAGAAAACATCCTTTTTTTTTAAAAAAAAAAAAAATCATCTAACTTCTGCAAAGGCAGCTGCCTGTCCGTAACTGGACAGGTTGCCCATCTGCTCCGGCGCTGCCTGCCTGCAGCCTGTACGTGGCACAAACTCCCAGCTGGTGATCAGAAGCACTTGCCACTTGCTGGGCTGCCAAATTCAGTGCTTCTCATGCCACACATTCAATCACCGCTTTGGTGCAACAGCCCTATTAAGCTGATTTTTTTTCAATCACGTACCAGCGGACACATTGCAGTAGTTGGCAATATGATGGACTAACTCATGGCAAGTTTATTCGGAAAGTGATCAGCGTACATATGCAGACACGCACACTCTCAACAAGAGTATAAGCACAAAAAGAGCAGAGCTTTGAGTTCACAGCTTTTCTACCACCCCATGAATACAGTATTGAAGTTGCTGAAAATTCCAGGACAAAGTCAAGAAGCACCTTTTTTTTTTAAATTAAAAATAAAAAAAACCACCACATTTTTTTAATTTAAAAGCAGTAGCTTTATCAGTATTCTTGCATATTATGCACAAAACTACCCTAGTTTTTCTGCAAGTGTATGGAGAATAAGCTTAACACCACATCCTCCGCTTGGTACACCAAGTCTGTCTACACTCTTCTCCATTTATCCTTCACGCCACTCAAGCCTTTCTGTCCCTCAGCTCACAGAAGACATCTACGTGCCAAACCAATGGGTAAGAGGTGGCCAAAAATCACACTAAAATAGCTGCAGCTTTTTCACCTGCTAATTTAACAGCTTAAATCTTTGCTTGTATGACTTTGTGTAGCAACCATTCATACTGCAGAACAGTGTTTCAGACAAAAATGGCTTAATTATCTAATATACTAGATTGAAAATATTAAGATAATGATTTGCAGCGTCAAGAAAAATTTTCAGCATTAGAGTATCTTATTAAAGTTTAACTATGAACAAAGTTTAGCCCTCTCTCTGGATTTATTTGTATTTCAAAAGGCAATACAAAAAGAAAAACGTTATATGTGTACTAGTCACTCCTGTAGGCTAGAATCTGAGTAGCCACTGGGAGTTTAGCACTGTAGTATTTTCCAACAATATGCAACATTCCATGCTCAACTGCAAGGGTACTCTAACGCAATATTCAAGCCTGGGTTTTTTTTCCAGAGCTCTTGGCAAATGTGGAAACTCCACTGCTTCCGAGTACCTCAATTATTTTTATGTAAGTGACAGCAGGTAGCTATTTAAGTAGATTGTTTTGTTATACATAAATGCCACTACAGACAAGTCTTTGTATGGCTCTGCTTTACTTTTGTGGCTTGGTTTAACACAAAACATTAGTTCTGGAAAAGCCTAGTTATACCAATAGCATAATTACATTAAAATAGTCATCTGGTTGTAAGTATGCAGGATCTAGTCAAAGCAAGTATCAATTTCAACTACTGGGTTTTGAAGCAAAAAGCCTTTGCAAAGGACAATTAAGGCTTCCATCACCCTACCAGAGGTAACAATAAGCAAGTCTAAGCCACAGGAGCACTGGTCTATTTTTGACAGTGGTATTTAAGTATTTATTAAGCTGGTTTTCATCCATTTATTGAGTTGGCTGACATCCATCTGCCACATGTAACATTTGAAAATGCACGGTTAGCAAGCTGCTAAAATAAGGAATCTGGATAGTGTTTGGTTGCATTTTTTCTATTAACATAATAGGCAACAGCTTCTAGAATTTGTCTTGCTGATATACTTCAACTCTGCCTGTAGCACGGATAGGAAAAGGTCCCTCCCTGCTAGTATAAAATCGTTCAAGTACTGGAAAAAAGCCACTGGCTATTTTTTAATAACAGTATTTGCATAAGCAGAAAAGGAACTCCCAGTTTCTCACTGATCTGTAGCAATATTCAAGCAAAGTTTTACTTTGTTCTAGAATACAGAGTTTTGATTATTTGTCCAATAGAACAGTTCTGCAAACCGCATCACAGAGTGTTGCACAGCTTATGACCAAGATCAATACTAAAAGCTAAAATCTTGCTATTGACAGTGCTAATACAAATTGGCAATTTTAACATTTCAGTTTGGAAAACATCCGTTCTTCTAAAGCCCACTAATGTATATCACTTATGTAAATAGTTCTTAGATCCAGTCACGATGCTACAGTATTAGTCAGGTTCATAGCCCTTCTCACTGTGAGAATACACCAGCGTAAGGCATGAACACAATGAAATTTCTATGAAATTTTATAGTAACTTTCCAGAAATATGCTTGTGGCCCATCAAATTCAGACTAAAGTACTGTAGATTTAAAGTATTTTCTTGTCATCTTAGCATACCTAATGTGTAACAATAGTTTCTTGTTCAATTCACAAAAATAAATATAAGCTTTCAATTGAAAGCATTTATTTCCCTAGTTTTCCAAAGTGGAGTCTGGGGGGTGGGAAATGCTTCATCCTTGTCATCGGTCCACTTTGGTACATAAAAGCATCTCCTGTCCCAGCATTCGTTCAAATCCAAGAGATATTTTCTTCCAGTGAAATATGACCGGAGCACGCATTTTATTTTCAGCAATTCAGTCTGTTTCCATGGCAGCACTGCGGGATTCCTTAGCCACCATGAGTCGCATTAGCTGACTGTGGAATTTCTCGATCTTCTTCACATCTTGTGCCTGGTCTGTTCTATACAGCAAACACTGTAAGAGAAAGTTGCTTAATATCAGTTTTCACTTGAACCATTTTTATCCTGTTTATAATTGCAACAGATTTGTGCTTGGAACACACAAAACCAAGGTGAGTACTTAAATGCTCATTTGTGGCACGTTGTTACCATGAGGCAGCACCAACACACATCTACCCTGTTTTAAAATACATGTGCACCTGTGTTTACATTTAAGTTTCTCTGAAAGGCTCATGCCTTTTATTTTGAAAATACGGAAACTCATGATTGTTTCTTTTCTCTCAAAAGGGGTGCTAACACTTGGGTTTTAAAACTGTCTTTTAAGGACACCTTTGTTTGTGTTGTCTGAAAATAGCAGCGGATTTTAAACCCAAAATTACTTTCCTGTCCTTTATATTCTGAAAGCAAGTTTATTTTGCCTTCCACAGTCCTTAATGTTACACTGCCAGTGACATAAAAGCAGTTCAGTATTTCCCACTGAAGAGGATCCCCTCCCCCAGCAAAATGTTTCTAAGACAGTCCTAAATAAGGAACATAACACCTGATTAAGATCAAAAGGAACTCCTTCATGTGACAAGCCCGTAAATGCAAAAGAACCAGAGTAACATGCCACTGATTTATCGCAGAAAGACCGCTTAGGGTTTTTTTGCAGACTAAGCAACTCCTTACGCCTGTACAGCACAAATATGACTGCCCAGGCTGATTTAACAGTGGAAAAACCCCAGAATGCTCCATTCTTCAGTGCTGTCAACACAGCAACTTTTTGACAGCATTAAATTCCTATTTTAATTCAGAGACAAACAGCAGAAAAACAGTTTCTTTTTCCCTTCAGCTATATTAGCTCTACAGAGTTAGCTGCAAGGAAGACTTCCCTTCCCACCTTTAGAAAAAAAGCCAAAACCAGAAAACCAACCCCCTATCCCCCCACTGCTGTAACAGCTTTCCGTGACTGGAAGCAGGTAAAGAGGCCCATAACTGAAAACAGTCCAAGTTCATGAATCACCTGACTCCAGCCTTCCCCTATGAAAGGTATCAATTTAATTGTCCTTCACTTCCATGATGCACTTTCAGACAGAGAGAAGATCCAAGATTTTTGTAGTGCTTGTTTTCATAGAATCCTAAAATAATTATGTTGAGACCCATAAAGAACACTGAAGTGTCAGAACTCTTGCTGGACCATGCAGAGTTGAACCCCAGGTCAACGTCAGCCACAGACACAGCAACTAGGGAAGGCTGAGCACAAGTTTTTTAGGGAAGTGTCAGGCACTCTCACAGCAATGGCTAAGAGCTCACAAGCTGACTGACAGCAAAATGCAAGTCCATGAGAGGTACAGTAAGCCCTGAAAGGGGAACATGGTCTGTACTTACAGCTACATCATCCGTTACTTTGATACAGAGGTTCCCATCACAATGTCGATATTTGAGAACAACCCGTACCTGAAATGACAAACATTTTAAAAATTAACATCTACTAACAATTCTGAGAACATATCTGAAGAAAATCTGCCCAAATTCAGACTACCTTGTGTCACCTCTGTGATGGTCCTCAGCTCTGCCGGCCCCTAATCCTACAGCCAGGATGGTTTAGAAGTTGAACCACCACATTTCCCTGCCTAACACACAAAACTGCTGTTACAATAGCATCAGGAAGCTTCACATTGGGTATATTCAAACCCACTCTAACTACAGCAGCTGCAGGGACCTCAGTGACAGTAAGAAAAATTATGAGAGCCGTATCGATACAAGACGTCCCCTCGCCATATATCACGCTTCAGAAAAACTAAACGGAAACTTGTGTTTATAGTCTTGAAACACTTAAAAATAAAAAGAGTTCTACATGAAGACTTGGAAGGGATTAACTGATTGGGGTAAGCTCAACCTTACTGCTTTTTCTTCTATGGTACCTATGCTATTATCTTAAAATGTTGCATTTCCAGTCCCTGCAGTTAATTCAATAGCTGCACTGAAGCCTACACACAGATTTGAAGCATTCTGATGTTTTGCAAGTGGAAAGGGACATGAATAACACTTTTAGAGTAACTAAAATCAGAAGACTGAAGAGAGCTCCTGCAGATAAAATTACTTTCAAGACTCAATAAGGCTAAACTTGAAGTCCGAAAGCAAGCACTCAACTTCTCACTAAGCCAGTTACTACTGTAGATACCTGCCCTGAGTTTTAACCTGTCCAGGGTCCTTCTGCACTCTCAAATTGCCAAAGTTCCCAAAATCACAGCGATAAAAATCAATATCCTCAGCAACTGACTGAGCATTAAATGCTTCCTCCCTGAAAGGGGAGCTGGCCACAGGGACTTTCTATCTATTGTTTCTAGCCTCAGTAACTAGAAACAAAGCAAGGTGTCCTTTTGAGAACATTCTGAACTCATACTATAAACAGGTCTTTGTTGTACAGAGTGACCCATGCTAATGGTCAACAACCTCCTTGACTACAAAAATAAGTTTTGAAATTCCTGCTCTGAGATGGATCTCGCCACAGTTTTATCTTTCTTGTTTAAGGAACTGTCATCTTTGAACAATAGCAGCTGCATAGCAATACATCTCTCAACCAAGCAGGCCCAAAAGCACAGGAGAGGCAGCCACAGGCAGCAGGCATGGACTCGATAGACAGCTTGCTCACACAGAAAGCAAGACCACTCACTGCCCAGCCTCACCAGCCCACGAAGAGCCCAGACCCATCTCCTTTAACATCCCACAATTCTTCTTCTTCAGTTTCATGACAAGCCCACTTACACACAGAAGCTTCTCAGGCTAGTTCTCTGGCAAATAAAAGGAGGGTACTTGTGTTGTGACCCTGGGACCTATATAAATTCTTTCATAAACAGAAAATTTATTGCCATAGATGGGAACAGACTGCCTCTGGAGGCCCCTTAAGAAAAGGGGAAGAGCAGCTCCTGGCTGCAGTGACACCCCTCGCAAACTCTTTCATTTAATTGGCCATTAAATAGCACAAGAAGGTAAACCAAAACAATTTATTTTATTATCAGTAGATGGGTGGCAATTGCATAGAAAGTGGTCAACCATGCTAATTAAAGACAGACATCAAGTACTGCTTCTGAGGGTTTCTCTGTGTCCTCTATTTTTGGTGAGGAAAACTAGGCCTTTCTTATAGAAGCTTTCTCAGGCATATAAGTTCCACACTACCTTTTGTGCTACTTTTTAGCTAAAATGCAATGCTGATTCTGAAGACTGAAACAAGTTATGAAATGTTTCCACAAATCAATACACCTGAAAAAGTTACCAGAAACAAAACACTGTCATATACCAAGAAGTTACTCTTCAGGAAGCTAACACCTTCCAGTCCGAAATGACACTGCAGGCAACAACGCACCGTAAGAGCTAACGAATACTTTAATTTTTTAAGGAAAACTAATTCAAATGATACGGTCTTAAAGGCTGCAAGCTCATAAAATAAACCAACTCTAAAGCGACAGCACCGGAGCCACCAAGTCGCCGATGCCCACCGCCTCACCCCAGAGCCGCATCTCCCCGGGGCCTACCGCGGCCCGCCCGCCCGCCCGTCCGTCCCTCCCGTAAAGTCTCTCGGCCCGGCTCCCCGCTCACCTTCATGGGATCGGCAAGGTAGAGCTTCTCGGCGGCACGCGTGAACTCCTCCCAGGCCTGGTAGTGCGGCATGGCGGGGCCGGCCCGGTACTCCGCTTCACTCCTCCCGCCGGCAGCAAGATGGCGCCGAAGGCGGGCGCCGCGTCACCGCAAGCAGGCACCTCCCATTGGCCGGCGGGAAACCGTCGCCCAATGGCGAAGAGGCTGACTCGGAGATGCCGGCCCCGCCGTTGCCACAGCGACCCCTCCCGGCGCGGCGGGATGCCGGCACGCACGGCCCCGCCCACGGCGGAGGCGAGGGCTCCCATTGGTACCGGAGCGGCGCGGGCTGGCCGCCCGCCCGCTGGCCTTATGTCGTCGGTTCGAGCCCCGCCGCCGGCAGACCGGGCAGGCGGCCCGTCGGGCTGCTTGTGGCTGGGTGCTGCAAGGGGGCGGCAGCAGCGGGGCTCCACCAGGCCAGGTGCGGGCTGTCTCCGCCTCAGTCTCCCGGTCTGAGGCCCACGGAGGGGAGTTTGGGGGCGCGGGTGGTCCAGCGTGGGGGCGATGGGCCCGACCTGGCCTTTCCAGGCCATGGGGGGCCCGGCGGGCGGTGAGGCCCAGGGCCGGCCTCGGCCAGGCGGGCGAGCAGGCCGCGAGCGTGGCGTTAGCTCGGCTGGCTTTTAGAGCTGAATCTGGTCCAGGTTTTCCCGGGCTGGAAGGTCCTTTGTTAAACTGGAGGGTGGCTCCACGTTGAACAAAGGGGATGTCTAGGAGCAGCTCGCTGGCCTCGCTGGGCCTCGCTGGGGAGGGCGCTGAGGCTGGGCCTGGCGCTGGGAGGAAAGCTGCTGGCTTCAGAAGGAGACTGGAAGTCAGGAAATTACAAAGATCTCGGGAACCCTGTTGTCCAAATACGTATATACGTCTGTGTGTGTGTAAAGCATTTACATAAAACTGACTAGAATTAATTTCAAAAGGGAAATGAGGAAAAATAATAATGTGCAGTTTCTCCTGTTGCATTTTAAAACCCCATTTCCTTTGGTGGCCTGTGATTTTTGTTCCTTAGTTGCACAAAGAGTGTGGACAGCCACAGTGCTAAGCTCTGATGGTGCTACACGGCTTGTGTGACTGCTGCGATTACAATAAACAGTAATTGCAGTCCTCTATTTCATGGGGACGCGCTGAAAACCCAGAAGCTCCTGATAATGACTCACGACTTTAAGCTCGTTTTACTGAACTGCGCAAACCTCAACATTGTGGCCAAACAAATAAACTGCAAAGTTTAGGGCAGATGTGCATGTAAGGGGACAAATTATGCAGGCTGTTCCAGTCTCCGCTGGCAACATGGGGAAATACTAGCCATAGGTTTTTTGACCACAAAAGGCACAATGGGTGCAAGGGAGAATGAAGAAACATGGCATAGAAATAAAAAGGGTGGATGGGAGGTGAAGGGAGAAAAACTAGAATGAATTTCCCTGAGTCAGTAAAGCAGAAAATAATTGTTACTGTGGGGATCAACTCTGAAAAAGTCTGCAGTGATTAGACTGCCAAACTTCAATAAATTGCGACTTGTGGGTGTTATGTGGTCTAAAGGATTCTGTTAAAGGGCTTTGCACCAATGAATGGAGGCTCTGAATAGTGGAAAGACTGAAGACTTTTTTTTTCTTTCCAGAACTGCTCACAGAGTTTAGATGCTGCTGTGTCTGAGAACCTAGCTTCAGAAACGTTAAGAGTTGTCTTTCAGAGAGGCCGATAATCAACAGCTCTGATCAAAGGTGATAGATGTATTGACAGAGCAATTATCCAAAACACAGAACCTCACCTGGAAGGAGTACTTCTACACTGTCTCAGGTTTTGGGTAGCCGTTTATAACTGCAAAGTAGGGATTGCTTTTCGCAGTGTTTTACAGACACACAGGGGATGTAAATACATGAAAATGAAAGGTATGGTTAGCGCAAACCCTGTAACATTTCACAAAACCATTGCTCACCAAATTTGGATCCAGGTTTTCAAGTGGGACACGGATATTTTCTTTCTGAAGGAAGAGTCCCAATTTTGCTCTGTCCAGTCAGACACACCTTAGCGTTGCTTTTCAGGGGATTTTAATTTTGACTCAAATGTTCAGGATCTTTTATGTGTTTTTTGACACAAAAGCTGTCTTAGGAGCTTGCCAGTGGCCAGTCATTAGCCTTGTAATTCACAATTTCTGCAGTTGAGCAAATGCGACAGAGCCAGATTAGAAAACAAACCCATTTTGGTATTTCTTTTTCCTTAACCCAGACGATTTCTGTGATCCAGGTTAGGATGCAGCTTCTAAAACTATTACATATGCACAACTTTGGAGGTGACAAAACTGCAGCAGCCAGGGCAAAGAACAGAGAGAGGGATTTCCTAATTGGCCTTACCTCTGAAGAAAATGTGATGTGTCACTATGGCAGTTACATACAGCCTGATACACAATTCTACATAGCCTGTTCCCGGCTGCAGATCTTAAGGATTTCATCTTCCCTGCCACCACCACCACCACCACCTATGGCCCCATGGTTGTGCTGCCACAGCTGTTTGTAACTCTGCGCTGGGGATCAAACCAATGCTTGGATTAAAAGCAGCACCGTTTTTAGTAACACATTTTTTCAACCAAGATCCGTTCGTTTTTCCAGTTTGCTGTGTGGCCTTACATACTGTTGTGCTGACACAGCTGTTGAAAATGCACCTTTTTTGGTGGCAAGACAGGATATGGGAATTCCTACTGTTTTTACTGGCTTGCCACCCCCCAACTCCCCTGAAAGCAAGGCCAGTTGCTGAAATCTCAGCAATTAAAAAGAGAAGCTATTTCTGAGCCTCAGGGAATGCCTGATACCTATAGTTAGTGTGCTGCTTCGCCCTGTTGTTCTCGTCTTGTTGGAGAACAGAACATTCTCTTGACATGTTTGAAAAGTAACTTAGACCACTGCAGTTATTCATCTGTAAGCTGTATTTGATGTATGTCCAAAACTCTATTTTTCAAGTGAGTTCCAGTGAATGCACTAATAGTAGAAATGTTTCAATAGGCTTTTTGTTTAGTGAAATAAAATGAACAGTTGTTTATCACTGTATGGAGTGTTTGGTAAGCAGCCAATAATAATTTAGTAGCTGGTAAGAATTCTGCTAAAACATACATACTTATCTTGCTTTCTTTTCTTGAGTTCTTGCTTTCTTCCATGCAAGAAATCATTCCAGCAGTCTTAATGGCCATTCCATCACTCATAAGTGAAATCTGGAATGCTATAAAACCTCATTTACCCTTTCCTCAATCTCTCCTTGTATATCCTTGCTATATCCCCTGGACCACCTTAGATAATGTCTTTTTTAGCTTGGATTTAAGGCCATAAAAAGCTATGAAGCAATAATGTAAGTACTTGTGTGATGAAGTTTTTTCGTGCGGTTTTTCCTCAGGCCTTTCCCCCTCATCCAACCTGTATGTACATGATTAATGATCTCTCTTTGATCAAGCTTCTACATGCATTGCCACTGCAAGTTCTGCTTTGTATAGTTATGCTCAGGCATCTGGATTCCACATGTTAATTTCTTTAGTTTTTTTATCTCGTGTCTTCGTTTGCATAAATGACAAACTGAACAAAAACAGTAGAAAAAGACCTTGCATTGTATCTTAAAATATCATCCACGGAGATCTTGGCTTCTTGCAATTTCTACAAAGTTCATGGAAGTTGCAGCTGCTCAGCATCACTCAGGGTTAGATATTTGGTTTCCTGTTCTTCACATTCATGCTCTTATTCAGTCTAAAGCAGGTGCCATATTCTTATTTGCGAATGGATTTTTCTTTCCTGGATAAGAAATTCAGATAAGAGTATTGAATTAATTAAAATTGTTATCTGTCACCATGACATACTACTGGTGGGTAAAACAAGCTGGTCTTTCCAGCTAAAAGAAGCTTTGTATAGAACGCTGTGCATTATCATGCGAAGTTATGGATTTGATAGGAAACAACAGGACAAACTCTGATTTTAGTTATGCCGCTGTAAATCCAGAGTCATTCCATTTATTTCAGCGGATTTTTTTTTTTTTTTTGTATCTGTAACAGTTCAATTAAGAGCAAGCTTTGGTGCTGAGATGATAATCCTCTTCTTGGACTAGGAGCAACATAAAGTCAGTGCAGTTACACAGGTCTAAGAGAGTGCTAATGAGGAGTTAGTTACGAGGCAATTATTACTGCCAGGAATGCTTAAAGAGCGAGATACAGTCACTTCTTTCAAAATAGCTTCAGCCCAGCCCTCAGTGAAGTTAAGAAGGCATGGGCATGATGATGAAGCATTCCATTCTTGTGTGTGTATGGTCTAAACCAGCTTGGGATTTGTACTGATGCAAACTTCAATCACATGAGGTTATATTTTTCTTTGAAAGGGCATTTATGTGCACAAGGAAGGATGCAGATAGATCTTGAGTACAGTAAGATCTGAGGTCTCTGACATCTCACTGGCTTCTCAGTCTCAGTACCCATGAGAACCGAGTCTGCAGTCAGAAGCTGTTCCTGCTCCTGGATGGGTTATAACATGCCAAACCAAGCCACAGGTTTTCACTCCACAGCTCATGAAGAAGCACAAAACATTCTGCTCCTTTCTATGAGCTTTATGTTTTAAACAGCTTGGCTAATGGTTTTGCCAGGTTGAGCCATCCATAGTTAATTACATCAATGCTAATTTTCTATTTCTTTTGCACACAAGCATCTTATCAAGTGATTTGGGCTCATACTGTTTAACAGGACAATTAAATATTGGTGTCCCTTGGTTGTTAAAATACAGTTCATGGCAATTAAGGCTGTACGTGGACAGCAGGATTCCGGGGCCCTGTCCTGGTGCCTGTCCCAGACAAGTCACAACTTCAAGTCAGGATGAGACCTGGGTGCCTGTTATTCTCGTTCCTTTTCCCCAGTGCCCTTGCTCCTGTGAAGGGAAACACGCTCCAAACATGTCCCTGATCGGGGCTGCTGCGGAGCCCGCAGCCGTGGGCTCACTGTGATCCACACTTGCTATACATTTATAAAACCTTTCCCCAAGGCAGCATTGTTTCCTACTTTGCTTTAACAGTTAGAAAAAAAAAAAAAACACCACCAAAACTGTCATTTAATATTGTCTCATCTAATCTTACTGTATGGTAGGGAGTTTATATATGTGCATGTCAGTAGCCATTACACTAGCAAGAGAGCCGTCCCTACGTATGGCTGTGTTTCCAGCCTGGCCTTAATAGAAACTGCCCTTTCATTTTCGGATGCTGTTCTGACAGCGTTCTTGTTAAGCTGTTTGCTTTTGATAGCTGGAAAGACGTATCCCTTCCTGTTAAGTGGTCAGTTTAGTCCCTTCAGCATAATAACATATTGAAATTAACGTGCTGTCATGCAAGAGACATATGTTAGAGAGCAGGCTCTATGCTGTCACAACATTGACCGTTGAGATTTGAGAATGAAATAGCAGTCCTCGGGATGGCCTTTGGGGAAAAGATGAGCACATCTGGTGGCCAGCTCATGACCAGGCATTTGAAGCACTCTGGAAGCAGGCAGACACTCTGAGCATTAACTGCTCGTAGATTTTGTATCACCATTACGCGGAGTTTCTGAGCATGCTTAAGATGGGGTTAGATCATCTGCTGGCACACGCTGGAAGCACATTGATTTCTTACATTAATCTTTAAGTAGAAAAGCTTTTTATTTGATAGGCATGGCTGCAGGCTGGTTTACCTGTGCAATTCACGCTGCCGTGGCTGACGTAATTGAAGAGTACAAACCACCAGAACAGGCAAGCGAGATTAGATGCTTATAGCGATACCTTCCCAGGTCCTCTGGAGCACTGTAACTGCACCTGGGGCAGAAGGGCTTTTGCTACGTGTAACTAAGTTGACTTAGTTATATTTCTTATTTTTTTCTTATTATTTCTTATATATTTCTTATAATTCTCAACTGTATGTCTCAGCCCAGATCACATGGAAATGACCTCCTTCTCAGTTTGGCCTGCGGAAAGGAAGACGTGAGCAGTTCCCAGCCCTCTGTAATGCTAAAGCTTGAACCTTCCTGGCAGGTGAACCCTGCCAACTTCTTGCTGAAGTGAGAGAGTAACACGCTTCCCCTTCCCCCTGTGCTGTTGCGAGAGCAGCAACGTGCGGCTGGTGGGAAACAGTAACTTTTGCTGTAAATTCATGCCTGTCCCTAAAGTTGTGCGGCCTCATTCGAGTGGACTCTTGATTTAGCTGTCAGTAAAAGAGGCTGGTAGTCCCAGCCACCTGTCATTGCCTTTTCCCAGGAATTAATGCCCTCTCATGATGTGTTTGCAGAGATGCTTGTGTGAGTGCCCCTTAACCCACTTCAATCAAACTGGGTTAGCAAAAACCTCCTACTTAATCCATTTAAGTTAAGTCTGGCTCAGGTTGACCAAAGTAGGTTAGGGGGTGTCCACACGCACCACTCTGCAGGCAGATCTGAAGAGGTGGTAATTTCCACAAGAAGAAGTAGGACGGGCTGAGCAGAGGGAGTGGATCTGAATCAGCAACTTCTCCCATCCCCTCAGCAGCAGGCAGAAGAGGACGCCAGCCACTGCCACACACACACACACAGGCCTCGGGCAGCTCAGCTGACAGGCAGAACTTGGGAAGCCAGAGCAGTGCAGCTGTTTTCCCATATACCCCTTCCCGTCATTACAACAGTAGAAAAACTTTGTGCGCAGCAGCTGTTGCCGAGAAGGCACAGCAGACTGAAGCCTCTGCAGGCTCCTCAAGCTCTCCTGTTGAAGCGTTTGTCCTTGGTCAAGAGTTGGTGCCGGCAGAGGTCCAAATTATGGTCAAATCATATGGTCAAATTATGTCAAAGTGGATTCTCGGCATTTGCGTTGCCAATTCCTGAAACAACTGCAACCACATACATTCCTTTGATGTCTACAGCATGGCAGCTTTCTATAAAAGATGTCTGATGCAGAGCTTGTGTAGCTATCAGGCTCGCAGGCCCACATAATGCATCCATAAGAGATGGGATCTGTGCTGGGAAGGGCTTCCTTACTTCCAACATGGTGCTGCTATTACAAACCTTGCAAGTTATTTACCTGGCCCTTTGTTTGGCTTGAGTCTGCAGAGAAATTTTAACCTCAAATCTGTTAAGTTTAGCGTTTTCATAAGGTTTGGTGTACGTTAAAAATATGAAAGGAGATGCAGGTAGTGTGTAGGAGTAGGGGCAGAGAAAATATATAAATTACATGGCAGGGCTGTGACTTTATATTAAAGGGATAACTACTAACAAGATTTGAAATGTGTCCTCGCAATTGCATTCTTGCTGAGGTGGTTTTCTCTCTCCATTAGCAACTTTGACTGATGTCTTTTTTTTTTTAATGTGTATGAAGTAAGTTAAAGGTTGAAGTGATCTTGGTAATTCAGGAATAAATGACTTAAGTTCCCACTTCTTTCAGATGAGGCAGAAGTTCAAAGGTCACACAGATACCAGAAACACATATGCAAGGGAAGGGAACAAAGGAGGAAATACTCACCGCCATCGTCGTTTTAGGGCCTGGAGAAAGATGAGGAGCCTTCAGGCAATTCCCAGGGTGATGCTGACTCTCCTTCCGTGCCTCCCTGCCTCTTACCCACTCCGGGATGGAGGGAGAGGATCTGGGAACGGTGGCTGCATGTTTTCTGAGGAATCTCTGTACCTGATCTCTATTTATAAGGATTCAGCCAATCTGTGTCCCCCTTACGCAGCACAAAGACATGAGGCAGGGCAGTGCATCTGCTCATACATATTTCACATCCTTTTTTTTTTTTTCCTTAGGGTTGTTTTCACTTTTATTTTAAAACAGTTAGGGTAAATCTGGTTGCCCTAAAGCTAACTCCTCTTCTATATAGTTTACTCTTGTTGATTTAAAAACAAGAATCATGAGAAAGATTTGCCAGTGCAGCATTTGCTATGAAAAATTTACATGCAGCTGCTTTGAACTAAATTCCCAGCAGAAGTGAAAGGATTTTGAGGCTTCCAGATCTTAGCAGACTACTGTTTTTTGCAGACAGAAATCTGTATGATATGTGCTTCTCCAGAGGTCCTTCGCAGCCAGCTAAGACTGTACTATCCTCCTCCTATCCCACTGAGACATATTATCAGCATTTGGGAGGGGATCCTTCTGGACCTAAAAAGTTAATTAGCTTTGCGTGCGAATGTCTGCCACTGAAGTGACTGATTACTTTTTGGAGGGAAGGAAAAATCTTGTCTCCAGAGTTGAAAACAGCAAGAACATTCAAATTTTTTTAAATCTTGAAGGTTATTTCTCTTCTGTGGGGCAACACTCTTTTCCATATGCGGGGCAAATTTTCCAGCAGTTCTATTTCATTTTCTGGAGCTGTAGGTTGAATCATAAATCTAGTCTTATAGATGGAGAATATGATCAGGAGTGTTTGAAGGCTGTTTGCAAATCAGATGCTGGTGATTTAGAGTAAGATAGTCTTACCCTGCCTGGCTCCAGTTTCACAGAAGCTGAGAATCTGTTGACATTGATAGTTTTTTTGGGTAGTGAAACCATGATCTAATCCAGGGCCAGAGCGGTAAACAAGTGGTTTGCTGTTTAGACATGTAAGGTAACTAATGCAATTAAGGTAATGCAGGCTATTTACAGGTGAGGTGAAGATGTCTCCTGTGTTGACACAGGAACCTCCTCACTCCTCAGTGGCAATGCCAACTTCAACGTGTGGATGCTTTTCTCCTTAGGAGCAGGATCAATTTGATGCCCCGTAAATCTTAGTAGGTATTCTGTTCATTCCTCAGAGAAGTATCATGAGGGTTAATTATTTCTCCGCTCTGACTCAGACAGTGATTTTGTGCCAGAGGATTCTGGCAGTAAGTATAATCCTAGTGATACCCTCAGTGAGGAAACCATTGTTAACGATGTTGATGAGGAAGCGCTAATGGAAGCTGAACCAGAGCCTGATACAGAAATTAAGAGACCTAAGGCAAACAAAGGAAAGAGGTTGGAAACCTTGTTTGCTGCCTTCTGCAGCAAATCTTATGAAAAATAACTCTCTGTCTTCTTTCCCCTTCCCCCTCCATCCAAACGCAGGCTGCAGAATGGCTCTCCTGAGGCTGAGCTGTGCTAGAGGGAGGGAGGAGGTGCGCTGCTGAAGTGCTGGTGCCGATCGTCATTCCCCTGGGAAGACGTGCAGCAAGGAGCATGTTTCAAATAGAGTAAGTGTCTTTTCAGCAGAACTGGGCTGCCAGATGGGGGCTGAGGTCCTCGCTCTGCCCAGGCTCCAGCAAGGCGTCGCTCCAGAGCCAGTCAGCACCGTGAATTATAAATACATTGGCTGTGTTACTCTATTTAGGACCAGTGGCTCTGGAGATAGATGTTGCATGAATAAAACATGTTTTCCGTACTGTTTTTCTCTTATCGGTATTTTATAAACTCCTAATGAGAGACCAGTGATATCTACCTGCTGTGTAACTGTGCTGTGAGGGGCAAAAGGGCTCCATGTGCCAGCACACAGAGCTAAGCACAACTTAGCCCTTAAAAAGTTTCCTGTGTCCCAAAGAGATTATTTTCCTCTCTTAGTCTCATGTGGTTTCCAAGGCCCAGTTTAAACACATACAATGACATAGGATAGATAGCTATTTTCCATACATGGCATTGGTTGTTCAGCAGGAAACATTCATTCCTTTAAGACAGTACTGAAAGGGATTCTGTTCTGCACTCCAAAAGAGAATCAGGCAGGATTATCTTGGGTCACATCCTTCTTCTATTAGTCAAATGGTGAAACCAGACATCTGAGTTATTTCAGTCTGCGACCTTACCCCGTGCTTCCTGACAGATCTCACAGCTTTTCAGTTGTCCCTAGTTTATATGCAGGATTCTTCAGTCCCCCTGGCAATCTGCATTCTTTCTCGAGCTTTTTCCTGGTATCTTGGGCCCTTGGGAGATCACAGCCTTGCCTTGGCTTCTATGTGGCTGCATAGATAACCACTCCAGTAATTCACTGCCTTCATCTGGATCCCTCCGCTGAACAGGCTTAAAAGTATTCATGGCCTTCTCCAATGTTTCTTGATGCTGTTCAACCTATGCAGTGTTCTTTCAACTTGGATTCTTCCTGGATACCACCAGAAGCAGAACAGCAGGCTCCACCATTTCCTGACACTGTGGCCCTTTATAGCAACCAGCAGTTTACACATTTGTCATTCAACTCACAATCTGCTTCACTGTTTCTGGCATCTTACGATTGCTCTCTCATTTCTTAACATGCTATAGCCTTCTTCAGGCTCAGCAGCTGCTCCAAGAAGGTTCCTAAGGCTGGTGAGCTTTTTGCTGAAAACATTTTTCAGATTCCCCCTCATGCTCTCTAGCAATGAGTTTCTTTTCTATTTTGTGATATAATATGGTTTTCCTTGGCATGTTTCTAACTGCTTCTTCATTTACCTTTTTCAGTCCCTGATCTCTAGCAGCATGTGTTATTCCCCATAATCTGGACACTCTGTGACTTTATTATTTCAAACACCCTTGCAGCTATACCCAGCAGTTGTATCCCTTCTTGATGCGATTGCATTCGGTAACGTTCCCTTGTGTTAGATGACTGTCTTTTGTGTCCCCAGCAATTCTCAGCCTTCTCTGGTTGTCGTCGTCAACCTGAGGCTTGCATCTCGTAGCATTGTGAGGGTTTCTCAGATAGCGCTGTCATGTTGATGTCTCCTCTGGTTTTCTATATCACCGTGGGACCTTTCTTGACATACATATCTTATTCAACTTCCCTTATGTCCCACAGCACTACGCAGGCTTTTCCTACATCCTCAGCAACTTTCGTGGTACTCTGATGTCCCCTGGCTGTTATCTGGCTCTCTTTGATCTTTCCCAGCTGAATCGCAGCACTCTCTTAATATCCCTCTCTATATCCTCTATGATCTTCACAGGCACCTCTGGCTTGATAATGGTTATTTCCACCTTCTTTTTTAAGTTTGACTGAAAACATTTTCGCTCACCTACAAACGTTCAGAATCATGCAGCCAAAAAGGCCTTCCTGGTAAAGCAGCAGTTCAAGCATTCACTTTGTTTCTCTGACAACGTTTTTAAAAAGAAAATGCATAGCTGTCTTAATGAATTTTGAGAACAGGAGATTGTTACAGCATTTGCAGAAATGTATATGAGCAGTCTGAGGCTCTTTTACTAAGTGACTGAAGTAAGGTAAGGAGTATACCATGGTGAGCTTGCCCCACGTGTAAAGACCCTGCAGAGAATAAGACTGGCAACTCTGTCAAAAATTTGATCCGTAATAGCAGTGCTTCTCCTTCTCTTTAATAAGATGCATATTACTGCAAATTCACCCAGTAATATTTGTAAAGTACTTGAAATATTTGGGTGATGGGTACTGTGGAAGTTCAGACTGTTGCTATTTGTACATTAGATATATTTACCCGTAATGATTAATAAGAAAATCCTGAGTTGGATCTGATAAAGCAATGTTTACTTGCCTGATAGCTGGCCTCAAAACCTGTTTGAGGTTCGAAGTTTCAAAGCAGAAAGAAACATGCTGAAGATTATGAAGCCGTAGAATTGGCTTCATTCAAATATCACCTCTTTTGAAAATATGCAAGCATGAAATAATACAAGTTACGTTTCTTATAAGCTATTCATGTCGTAGCATCATCATCAGACTCATCTCTGCTGGTATAATGTAAGCCAACTGCATCCATTCTGTGTGGATATCATCATAGAGTGAATATTTCTTCTTCATAAAAATTCCGACTCTCAAGCATGTTCGTCTAATTTGATTCTCTCCTTGTTCCCAGTGCTTTGATTGCAGTAAGAATCCTAAAATAAGTTTGTTCCTGTCGTTGGTCTTGTGCAAACATGCGCACCCGTTCCTGGTTTCCACTTACAAAGATTACAAAAAAATCCACGTGATAAAAACCATACAGCAGTGCATTACAGTTTTATTTAGTTCCTTAGTCAGCCATGCTTTTAGTTATACCCAGCAGTGGACGCCATGTTTAACGGTGCAAGGGCTACATGCTTATGTGCTTACTTTATTTCCTTTACTGCTGTAGTTCTAAAGCAGTCAACAGCACTTTAAATAGGGATTTATTACTGCTTACATACCACTGAACTGCAGGGGAGGGAGGATAAAAATGTTACCAAGTACAGTGGGGTCAATTTCTTTTTGCGTGAAAGGACTGTTTAGCAGAAGGGGAAGAAGCTGAACCTGGTGCCAGCTATTTTTGCACTCGCCAAGTCCTGTCATCAAAACCGCACGGGGGCTGTGCTACCTTAACTCTGCAGTAGGGTAAGGTTAAACTTCCAGATGTACGCTTCCACAGACCCCTGGTCCTTCCCTTCCCCTCTCTTCGCTTCGCTCGCCACAGCCCCTTCTGGGACAAGTGCAAAAGCCATCTCAGCCAGGTGGACATCATCAGGTGAAGTCTGTGATGGTTGTGACCGCTCTGGAGAACTGAATTCAGCAAGTGATCCAAGTTCAGTCATGGCCTAACTGGGTATACATTTTTTTTAACATGAAAGCTGAGCTGGAGCCGGCAGCTTTTAAAACCTGAAGATCTGAGGGGAAAGGAAAAACAAAAAATGTCGAATATAGTCTAGATTACTTTTGCATCACATAGGTGTTTCCTTTATTGTTTTTCCTTCGTAGGAACTTCCCCGGCGTGAAGGATTCCCCTGTGGGTGCAGAGCAGGCACGACTACCTTCTTTCCAGATACAGGCTATCCTCATGGAGCCTGGAGAATAACCATAGAATAATTTAGGCTCGAATGGACCTCTGGAGGTAATTTGGTCTAACCTCCATTCCAAGCAGGGCCAAGTAGATGAGGCTGCTCTCTGATAATCCTTCTCTGACAGATGGCCCATGGTGAAAGTAAAGCCTTCAGGTTTATATTAGAAAAGCATTTCTTAAACTTCTTGTGAGCGTAGAGCTCTCCTGAATCATTTGTCTTCCCAAGATTTTTTCCTGAGTGCAGCACTTCTGCCCAGACTAGGAAACAGCTCACTTCTGCTAACTGATAGCAACAGCTCAAATTCCTCCAAGGTGAGGGAGCGAGAATTGATTGTAATTTACCTGTTTGAAGTGTGAAGATCCATTTCTTTGCCTTGGAAGAACTGCACTGCAGTGAGCAGTTAGATGAGCTTGCATTAAGTACTTGCAGCCAGTTCTCATGCCCATATCCTGCAGGAAAACGAGCAGCATCTAGTAAGTAGATTAATTGCTGTTCTCTATCTTGTTTTTTACTATATATTTTTTTTTCTTTCTGTAATTTACCTGAATTTATAGTTCATAAGTCTTAGTTCGGAAGGAAAGTAATTTTTCTCTCTCTTAAATCTTTCAAAGTCCTTCTGATTGTGCTTGAATCCTTTTTCATTGGAAAGGATACTCTGAGCTGTGTTTGGCCTAGCACTGGATAAGTATCAGAATCAGAGAACTGCTGGTTAACAAGCAGATTGAACCCGGGCATTGCAAAGTTAAGTTTTCTATCGCTTTTCCTTTGTAGTTTGCTGCACGGCATGGTTGATGTAGCAGCATTACCTCTAGCAATGCTCATTCTCTCTTTAGCCTCTGTATTGATATTTCTCCCAATAAGTGAGAAATCTATTTTTGTGAGCATCTTGTGACAACCGGCTCAAGTGACATAAGCCACTGAACAGCTATTGAACAAATCTAGGCTAGATTCAGAATAGTAAATTAGAGGGAGAAGTCTCCACATTCAAATAGCAACAACAGATTAATCCGGACCAAATTTTTATCCTTCAGCTTCTACTTTGTGTGACAACTGTCCACTTAAAATAGCGTGGAAATGAGAAAGGAAGGAAGCTGTGACAGTACTTTCAGTCCCCCTGCGGAAGGTGTTGGTTCACCCCTAACGCATACTGCACAGCCTCTCCGAAATACACATCCCATCAGTTCTCAGTGTCCGCAATGTTATAAAGCAGTTCGGAAAAGAAAGGGCAGAATAACTTCTCCAAATGCAGCTAGAGAGAGAAGTTTGAGAGAGCCCTGGATATAATTACCTGAGCTGGAGTCCAGCCAGGAGAATGCTGAGCTAAGGAATAGTAAAGTCCTGACTCTGCACAAGGGATCCGGACAAATTTAAAAGAAACTGCAATAACAGAAGTGGGATTTGAGCATCTGGGAAGACGCTTGAGAGAATGAATGAATACAAACTAAGGCCTCTAGGGAGTCTGATAGGAAACAAAAGGAGCAAAATCCAGAACAGAGGAGTGTAATGGTAATATATGGGGCACTGACTGTCTTATACTCAGTGCTACCTGGTAAAATGGTATCTTGTACATGATCTAAGGGAACTAACTCCTCTGAGTTCATTTAACCCTCTACCCAAGCCAAACTACATGAAAGAGGATGAAAATAAGCCAAGTTATCTCTGTTGTGTTCTTAAATAGCGATGAATAAAAACTGAGTCAGATCTGATAAATATGGTAAATCTTTAACGTAACACCAGGTTAATTAGCCACCATTAAAGGAAAGCTTGTGCAGGAAGAAGGATTTCTCTCTGTTGGGCTGCTCCCCAGCTAAGGAGACGTGGTCTCAGCTGGAAAGATTTTACCTTTAATCCCACATTCCTTAAACGGTAGTTATTCTAGCAGTTGGCCACTGTTTCTTGCCAGCACTGGTATCAAACAAGCATTTCAATTTCCCTTCACTCATACTCTTTTACAAAGTCTTCACAACTCCAGAATCAGCAAACCGATATACCCAACGGAAGGATAACAAGGGGTCTGCTATCGACTGCCTTTCATTTTAAGGTCTTATTCTGTTTTTCTTTGTATTTGCTGGGAGCTAAAAGCATACTCGGGCAGCGACCATTGATCAGACCACGCACAAAGCTTTTCGGTGCTTCTGAGCTGTTCTCATTCAGGCACTCTAAGTGGTTTATAAGATTTGTCAAAGAGAAGTGGTTTAAAAAGGAGTGCAAATGAAAAAGCAGACAGCTGACGGATGAGGGCAGGGAAGGTAGTCCAGAAGGTGATGTTAAAAAAGAAAAAGAAAAAGAAAAAGAAAAAGAAGAAAAAGAAAAAAAGGAGGGGCTGCAGGGAAGGTGGAACAGGAGGAAATCCAAGTGGGGTAATGTCCAGGATTTGAAACTGTGCATTCTTCCCACTGGCAGGTTTGTTCTTACTTTCCCTTAGCTCTCTTTTTTCACATTCCTTTTCCCCCAGCTCATTTGGTTTATGCCAAGAGGCTTATTTGTCTTTCCTGGCTTATTTGTAGTGCATCTGGATTTAGGCATCCTGATAAATCAGTTCGTCTGAAGACTGTGATCTAAAAATGAATGTTGGGATGGATGTTGAGCTAATTTAAACTGATATACATCTGATGAAGTGAAGTTTAGCCATGTAAAATTCCACTGCTTGAGCAAATGCATAAACAATGAACATTATTCCCCTTCAGTGTGTCAGAAAAAGAAATCATCTGCTCCTTCCGAAGAGATTATTTTAAATTTGAAACACGTACCTATAAATGTCTGTATTTTGCAGTTTTGAAAATCTAAGCATGGAAATGTATTATGTTAACACATACCACACTTCAAGAGATTTTCTTCTACTGAGCACGTTATTTTTGAGAGGTGGTAAACCTTTCGTTAGTTTTATCTGCCTGACTGTGTTGGTTTAATTGTGTTTTATTTGTTTCTATAATATCTTGTCTGCTTACTGTGCTTTAGCAGACAAATGTAAGCCGGGGTCAGAGTGCAAGCTCAGACAACAGTCCGCAATTTTCAGCTCCCTGCAGGATTCGGCATTCCATTAGTATTTTTTGGCTTTATTTTATTATTAAACACAGAATGAAAGCATCATAGAACTGATTCATCTTGGTCACTGTTCTTCTATGACTGGGTTGGAATTGAAAAAGATATATTTCAGAGACAGGTTTGCTTCTGATCTTAGGAAAGCACTGATGGGAATTAGTTAGGCGCTGCTACTTTTAAAAAAAAGGCAGATAATTAGAATCCAAATTTTAATCATGCTGCCTTTGAAAGCAAAACAAATCAGTAACAATCTGAAATCACGTCCCTTGCCACTTTTCACTTTAGTCAGAGGATGCCCAATTCCCACTAACACCAAGAGCGTTACTCCACGTTGAGAGATGAGCTCTGGTGAATTTTGCTGCGGCAGCTACAGAAGACTTTGCCCCAGGCTTCCCACCCTGCTGCTTTGCTGGAGGTTATTGCCGTCCGAGCAACGCTGGCAGAAAAGAGTATGTCACACCTCAGTTTCTTCATGGAAAGCCTGGTTGTGTACTTACATTCGCCTCGACTGGATTCTCAGCTGGATTTGCACCGATCCCCCCACGGAGGTGGAAGCACAGGCTTCCCGCTGTGCACTCGGCCGTTGGGTGGAAACCTCCATGAGGACAGGGCAGCCCGGGGTGGTGGCTCTTGATGCTACCACAGCCATACTCATCTGTCAGTGCTGGGGAGGCGTCAGCTCGCCCATGTATGACAACTGCGTGGCAACAGCGAATTAGGCAAGAAAGAGATCAGGGACTTGAACGGCAAAATAATCAAAAATACCCAAGTATAGAAATAAGGGCAAAATGCTTCAGGATCCAAACAAAAATTCACATAATGAGTGAAATGATAATTTATTGGAGAGCTACAACTCTGCATCTTCCTTTTCTAACAAATATTTTTCTTTCACTTCAAGCTACAGTCTGTGTTCTGTTGATTTCCTTCATTAAAAAGGAAAAAAAAAACCCCAGGGACAGACACTGGATGAGCTGGGGACTTGGCAGTAGGAAACGGAGACTTGCAGGGGTACGTCAGTAGTTGCAGAGCTGTCTGGATGGGTTTTGATTGTGTTACCAGCTAATGCTGTTTAGTGTCTTCTGTGAAATGGCTCACTGATGTCAGAGCAGATCCTAGTGACAGCTAATGCTGCTTTGCCACTTACTGGGCAGTCAGAGCAGAAAGGACAGAGGATGAGCAACCAACGGACACCCGAGTTATAAAATTGTTTTCAAAATGACAAAAGATAAGTCTAGTGGGACGAATAATGGGGATAAGCAGAAAAGATTTGTGCTTTTATTGTCACGTGCCAGGTGCCACCACACCAGTGGTGCTTAGGCCTTTCGTTATCTCTAAAGATACGAGAATGACACTCAGAATAAAAGTGCGAGCACACTGTGGCCTTCACTGGATCTACCGCCTGCCATTAGAGTAAAAAGCTATCATCAGCTTCAAATGTTTGGAGTTCAAAGACACAGGCATGCCAGCCCTAACTTACTGATACTAGTTCTCATCCTTTAGTCCAACTGGAGACCCAATGTTTAGACATCTAATTTCTTAATTCATTATTCACCTTAACTCTGACTACAAGCAAAACAAAACACATTTGTCCAGCAAACTGTGTGCAATCGCTCTGGGAACTGCTGAGCTCCTGCCTTTTTGGTGTGCTATTGAGAATCAAATTATATAGCTTTAGCAACAGAACTATAATTAGGGTCAATGGAAAACTGCGGGTAGGATAATATTGTGGATTCTGCAATTTTTGTCATGTTGCTCCATAATATGCCAGAAGCCAGTAGTTCTATTGCTCCACACTTCATTAACACTCTCAGTGAAACATCCCCTGCTTCCTGACGTGGAACTGGCCCTTCTGTGAGCACGTTGCCAAGGCTGGCCTCAATTTACAGCCATCTGCAAATGGGGCCCAACCGTGCCCCCCCTGGAGTCAATGGCAAAGCTCCTCTCAACTTCTATTGGAGCTGGGCAGGCCTAGGCAGGGAAAATAGGGATGGATAAGGAAAATGATAGAGCAGAGCGGAGGAGAAAAGAAGGCAGGCTATCGTGTTTCATTATAACCTCTCCAGTTATCGCTGGATCTCATACTGATATCACCAGGACGTTTGTTCATAGATTAAAATTATGTTGTAACTAAAATTTAATCAGTACTTATTTTCCTGTTCTCCATCACACTAAGAAAATCTCTCCTCTAGGCTACTGCTGCTTCTGCCTCTGGGCTCTTAAGTTTTCCTCCTCAGATTTTCTTCTGCTTATCCATCATCCCCCCCTGCACATCTTTCTTTCAGCCATTTCCAGGGGGAGGCCTCTCAGGGGGGCTTCATTCTCTCCCCTTGCACCATTCCAATCTCCAAAATAATCAGCTGTGGGCAGGCTAATTACTGACTGTGATGTGCCATTGCTGGCCCTCACAGCCAGGAGAATACACCTCCTGAGATCATTCTTTCAGGATGTCAGCAAACTCAGGCAAATGTCATAAGACTGATATCATAGTTGGGAGGCTGCCCAGAAAAAGTTTTTATTAAAAAAAAAAATTAAAAACTGTAATAATCAAGTTTTAGCTCTTGTGGCTGTAGAGGTGGTCTGAAGACGTAATACAGGTTCAAATAATTACAAAGATAATGCAAGATCAGGCGCACACTTCATCCCTTGTGACAGAAGAGGGAAATAAAAATGAAGGAGGACGAAAAAAAGTGAGCTAATTGTGGAAAAGAAGCACAGAAACAGAGGAGGTGGAAAGGAAAACAGGGATGGAGAAATACAGAATGCTCTCATTTTTATTGAAAAAATGTGAAACAAAGAAAGAAGAAATAGAAGCCTAAGGAGTGAAGAAGAAATAAAAGGAGGAAGAGAAGTAAGACTAGCAAGATAAGCTGGGGGTTGGTTGAATTAAATTTGAGCACTGCAGCAAAACGTTTCAGCTATTGAATTACAGTCTGGATTCTTTAGATTGCAAAGTTGTCCGTGAAGAGACTGGCTTTCTCCTGTGTTTACACAGCACCCACCGACTTAGGGACTACTGCCGTACAAATACTTACTAATGCTAATAATAAAAGGTTGAAGTAATTCCTGTGTGGCAGATGACTTGGAGGAACCTCTGCATGAGGTGGCAGAAATAAAGACTATAAAAATCCAAGCGGTCAAAGCAGACGAGCAGCGGTTGCGAGGTCAACCGCTTATATTTCCTATTTTCTGAACGCGTTGACATTACAAATTCCTTTCAAACTAGTTTTTATGCATGCACGCACATATATAAATATAAAATAATTTCTTAGCTTCTTAAGGAAAGAAAGTTGATGTCCTTTCACATGTTAGCACATTTAGTCCCCTTCGTTTCATTGGAACGGCTGGAATTCCAGATCCACAGTTTGAAGCAGAGGTCCACGGACAACTCGTACTATGTAGAAGTGTATCATCCTCTGCGCGGGCTGCAAGGAGGCAAGGCGTTCACTTTTTTTAGTGGATCTCAGTAGGAAAAATAGAAAAATACTGCAAGTCAGAAATTCTGGGTTCCGTTACAGATTCTGGGAGGAACACACCTAGGCACAGAGTCACCTCTTAACACAACTTTGAAGTGTCCAGCTCCTAGTCCCTCTAGCTTTTCCTCCTTACAGTCCCAATTTCTCCACCTCTTACCCTTACATCTCCTTGTCTCCATCCCTGCTTCTCAGTCTCCTTTCAGCTTCACAGTTTTAGTCCTCACCATTGCTGCGTTCCACCTGCCGGGAGCTCCTTCTCCTAGTCCTTGTCCCAGGCTCCCCTGCTTCCGAGCTCCATGGGTCTGTCCCTGGTAGTCCAGGTAGCCCCTGGCACCTCGCCACAGGGCTGCTCCCCCTGCTCTCTCCCCCAGCTCTCTGTCACACCACACAAGTTTAACCCGAGCCTGTCCATTCTTGACTGAATGAGTGCCAAGCAGTTTTCAGAGGTTTGGCCAAAGTGGGAGGCTCGTCGTATGAACAGCAAAAGGTGCCTCCTTGATATCAGCATTCATGATCCTTTCCTCCTTCAGAGTAAGGATAGGCTAGGATCTCTGAAAAAACACCCGTATGTGAACGTTTTTAAGGCAAAATGATATCCTCCTCTCTTGCCTGGGTTACTCTGGCTTTATCCAAAAGTATTCAGGTGAGGTGGATACTCAAAATGGTAACTTTCAGCCATCGTAGTTCATACTTGCTAATATTGTAAGTAGCTGAAAACAGTGACTTAAATGGAGATTGTAAAAACCTCAGCTACAGGAAGCCTTATCATCGTTAGCCATAATGTCACAACCTACTGCATAAAATAGCCACATCAACTTTGGAAATTCCAACCAAAGACCTTGGTCGCCCTTAAACACATTTACAGTCTCTCGGCCTTCTTAGGAGGGGGAAATTATTACTGCGCAGGCGGAAGTGGAGGCAGAGGCATCGGAGGGCGGTTCTGGAGTACCACGGGGGGAACGGGAGGGAGGAACGGATCCCACGTTACCCTGAATTCCCTCATACGCTAAATAGCATCATTGTCTTCCCGCGGTGTCAACTGATTTATCGAATTAGCAGCAACTGAAGCACCCTGTGTGCAGTACAGGCGTGCCAGGGAAGGCAGTCATCAGCGAGGTCTTCTTGTGCTATACCTGCTCTAGGCTGGACAGACACACACCGCTCTTCTCCCAAAGACTTTTATAATCTAGGATGCTGTTTGCTGTTGTATCAGTTATGCCAACAATTAATTCATGCGTGACAGAGCCCAGCCTACTCAAAGATCCTTATGACTTGCAGGATCATGGCTCAAGAAATTAAGTTAATAATTAACTCATGACAGTTTTTGCTGACTTCACCTCACCGGCTTATTTATCTTTTAGCACAGGATCACGGCTGTCACTGATTTACATATGAAACATAGGAAAGTTTTTTTTTTCTCAGGATCCTGGTTGTCCCATGGCTGTGTGTGTGTACATAAAATGTATGTAAAAGAGAGGAGCTCTGCTTTCCAAGTGTGAAAAGGAAATTGTTCTAACGTGAGACATACGTCATTGGCATCCCTTTCCCTTTGTTCCCAAACATGGTAAAGAGCAATAAAACTGTTGGTGGACTATAATGTGACATCACATAAGAATGCACAGTTCTCCTTTTTTTTATGCATGTAACAATCTTAGTGTGGGCATCCAGAGAATTAATGGTTACGAAATACTGGGCAACAGCAATGTATAAAAGGTAAATGACACATAGCAAAGGAATCTCAATTCTTCAAATCACATAGCACATGAAACCATTCTGGTCTGTAACAACTACACCACTAGATTTTTTCCATGTTTATCCAAAGTAGCTTAGTAAGCATATCACGCATGCCATTCACTAAGTCTGTGTACCAAAATACAGAGTATGATGACCCTAAGCAATGTCTGCAGGGCTTGTGAGCTTGTCAGAAAGGAGGGCTGGCTGATGTTGCTGCTGCTGCTGGAAAGTATTTATTTAAATTAATTTTTGTGAGAGAAGCGACAGGAATAGCTCCCATTCTACTACAGCTATTCAACTGTTATTTTGGTGGAATTATACCTGTGTAACTTTCTGATAAAAAGAGGTAGGAGTTGTGCACATGTTCTGTGAGCTAATGAGACTTCAGAAAAGGTTGTCAAGAATGGCACAAGGCATATCTATTATTTTCGATTCAGAACTAACCCATTTATCTTTTCTGTTTGCTAAAAAGGGCAATTTCAGGGTTTTTCTGGTGACTGGAAAAAAATGTAATGCTACATGCAGGCTTCCTTCTGTCCCATATGTCTTAAGTGTACAAAGCTTTTTTTAGAGAATAGCTTTCTTTCAGGGCAAACCAGTCCTTACTAAAAATAATTCTTATGAGATCAGATAAAATGAGAGGAATGTTGCTGGCAGATCCTGGTGCCTTATTTACAAAAAAAAAAAAAAAAAAAAAAGGCTAAATCAGCCTAACCTAGGCCTGTAATACAAGGAGAGAGCTGAAGGCCCTTTCCTGTTGCCCGGGGCCGTGGTTGACAGCCCGAGGGCTATGTTGGTGGCTGTGGTCAGAGGATGCCCCGCGCTGCCCTAGCCCCTGGGACTGCCCCACGGAGATGGGCACGGCCACGCGCGGGGATGTTTGAAAAGGCACAGGGACAATCTGCAGGCCCATCTGGGGACCTGCAGCCACAAAGCACAAGCGCATCCCTTAGATTAGTAGGACCTACCGAGATACACATCTGTTTAATTTTAAAAATTCAGGTCTAGTTACAACAGAGCTAGAAATACAGAAAGGACTGGCTACGTGCACAGAAGTGATCCTCCCTCCAGCAGGTCTTGGGGTTGCATCCAGTATGAAAGTAAAACTTAGATGGCTTTTGAGTGTTAATGTTCTCTTGACTTTGAACTTCACAGTTCTGTCTCCTCTTTCTTCATACGAATGTCTTCTCTCAAGCCTTTAGTATTGAATTGTGCCAGACTCCCCCTAATTTCTGGTGTTGTGTATTATTTTCCATCTTTTTAGCCCATTATTGAGGTAGAGTGTAAGCCCCTGAGGCAGGGGCTTGCTTCGTCTATTAAAAGAAAATGCTCAGTAATTATTTATGATTCGTTTGTGGGACGGGATTGCAGCACTTGCGTACATTATTTAATAACAGATACGGACCACAACTGTTAAGCAGACAGAAAGATCCATACTGTCAGGAAGGCTGAAGGTGATTTTGCAGATTGCAGGTGTTGTCAAATACCTAGATCCGTAGACAAATTTGCTGTACGTGTACGTTCAAACCAAGCCAAAGGTTACTAGTCACCTCTTAGTTGCTTATGTATTTGTTCTCACAAAGCATTGTGAATTGCTTATCCGCACAGTTACCCAAACTGCATCAAACCAGCTTACGTGTCATTATGTGGTCTGTTGGTGCATCTAGCGTTCTTTACTCTTCATTTAAGAGGAAAACTGAAAGGTCTGAGAGCGGTTTGGCTCTTTTTCTCCAAATAATGTATTTCCTTATAAAGAATTCGTTGACTTACTGTGTTAGAAAACTGTCCCTCGATCAGGTTAATTTCATTTTCAGACTGCAAGAAGAACCCCAGGATCCAGTTGTTCATTTATAATTCAGCACTAAGCTAAAGAAACAAGAGCAGAAAATGCATAGTTGTAAATCACGCTAGCAGCCACAGAACAACATAATGCCGAGCAGCCATTTTAGGTCTTCGGTTGCTTTATACCCTTTCCACATAATGAAGCCTGTTAAATGAATCCTTATGGGAATCATTCATGAGCTTTGCGTTTTGTACATGAAATTCCAAGTACAAGAGATTAATTTTGAAAAGTAAATGGTCTGTATTCTGTAAGAATTTGTTCAAGGTACTTTTTTTTTTGGAAAGGCTTCTTCCTTTCTAGGTGTAACAATAGTATTATCCCTTTACTAAAATGTAAACCCATTCTGTCTGGAAAAAAAGAGAAATAGATTTCAGTGGGATTATTTCAGTGGTGGCAAACGCAATTCCTGGTGTATTTTATTCAGAAGGATTCCCAGAATTTCTATACATGGACTGGATCCTACCTCCTCTATTACAGAAATCTCTGAAAGAAACAAACTGTTGCTGTTTCATTCCAGTCTTGTAAGTGAAGCCCTAACAGAGGATGGAGTAGAGGCTCTACCTAGTAAATGTGTGTAACTCTAGCCCACTTTTCTCCTAATGCTTTGTTGATGAAATTACCACTCATTCTCTTCCCAAAATTTGCTTGTGGATAGATGTATTATTTTTCTCCCTGAGAAATAATCCAGGTGTCCAGTCAACCCAAAGGCTGTGCATTCATTATTTCTATTTAAGTCAATTAGAATGGTGCAGATGCCTCTTCTGTTTGATGATTTGCTTCCAGAGAAAGATTAGAGAATTAATTAGAATACACAATCTAATTGAACAGAAATCGTAAGATTTTGTTTCTAGGAAACAACTCATGAGTACAGATGAATCTAAAGTTGTGCATTTATATCTAAGTATAGAACGTATCATTTCAAGCCGCTCCACCAAAGTCTGAGTCTGAGGTTAGTTTTCAGACTGCGAGTCTAATTTAGTTTTAGAATGGAGAGCGCAGCTTAAGATTCCCAACACCCAGAGACCTGGGTGGGGGCGTAGGGGGGGGAAACATGTGATTTTGGTTTCAGTTAATTTTAGATTTATTTCTGTTTATGAGATCAGTTGTCTATTTCTAAAAGTGTTTTCATTTTGGCAGACTCCTCAAATGAAAGGCTTATTTCGAGACATTTCCTGTTGAGTAACCGGTGTTGCTGCTGCTGAGAGGTAAAGGAAGACATACACAATGCTGAAGGGAACGTATGGTAGTGTCATGGTAATGACAGGCATGAAACCAAAGACTGCCAAGATCTTTCCTTCCATCACAGAGGAGCTTAACAGGCAGTGCAGAGGGAGAACACAGTATAGAGCATTAGCAGATCTATTCCTCCAACATTTTGGGTGAGCTCTACTAGCCATGTATTCTGAACATGGATTGTGATTTGTGTTTCATGTGATCGTAGCTTCATGTGATCAGCTTTGCAAATGCTCTGGTTTTGGTGAGCACAGGGATTCTTCATCATTTATTTCCATTGTGCTAAAGACACCAGAAACCAGCAAAGCAGAATTCTGCATGATACTCCCATTTGGACAAAGCCATGGTAAAGTGAAATAGTGGCAAAAAATCTGTCTTTGGGGGTGAATATTTAGAAATCTTGGCATTTTGTTGAAGTCTGGAAGACCACTATTCCCAACTAAGCATTCCTTTCTGTCTTCCCCTACTAATGACCACGGCTGTGCAATTACTCTGTATTTCCTGTACCTATCTAAAACTCTTTCCCAATTTCACAGTTCTAATAATAAATTTAATGTTAAACAAAGAGTTTCTTTACGTAATAGCAGGAGAAGACACATCGAAGATGCAATACTGGACAGTTAAAATGAATCTTTCTTTAATTGCCTTGTGGATGTTCTGCTCGTACCTTTAAGTCCTTTGAATACTCTTAGACAAGCCTTTCCCTGGTTCCTACAGTCAGTCAGATCTCCTTCGTATAGTTGCTGTAAAAATGCAGTAGCTGGACAGAAATCATTAAACAAGTGAGGTCAGCATCTCAGGAGAGTACGTCTGCAAAACTTGACAGGTAAAAACTAGGTTATGGAAAGTTCTTAGCTTTCAAGGAAAACCTGTTGTAAAGGATTTAGCCAATGTACAGAGTAGGATATAGGAACAGAAACACATTTGTGGCTGCTTGAGAGCCCTCACGGAAACCCGTAAGATGTGCAAAAGGTGACAGTCGGAGAATTTGAGGGAGAAACGCTTATGAAGCTGAGCAATTCTGTGAATTGCAGCTAACTTCACAAAATTCTTAGAGGGGGAACAAAAGCTGCCAGGCAGTCTCTTGCGTGCTTATTTCATGCAATTAATTAATGCACTTCGAACCACTTTTTCAGTGCAAAGGGATCTTAATTATAGCATAAAATTTAGACGTAATTGATGTAAAAGATCTTTGTGTAAATGAAAATAGGAGCTGCTATGTTTGAAACCAAGGGGAAGAGGAAATGCCCTGTTGTAAGGTCACAGCTTATGTGGGTCAGTCTCATCTGGTTTGTATGTGCTAAAGGTCCAGCTCACGCAGAAAGCAACGTGCTCAGATACTTGTGTAGCATATAAACCAGCACTACGTTGTCATGGGTGAGACCGTAATGCAGAGATAATGAGAATAATTTCCTTGTTTCTATGAGCTAGAAGATCCATTCCAAAATGTACCTGAAAATGCTACAAATGAGCTTTATGGAGTAAGTTCATTCATTGAGCTGTGCTCAAGCAGAGCTCCTGTGTCTGAGACCTTCCCGCAGTATGTACCAGACTGATCTTCCTGAAAAATACCAACCGCTTCGGGCTTTCCTCAGGGATCCATACGTAAGTGGAGGCAAGAACATCTCTTTCTTAGTTAACATCTGAATACAACCAAAAATACTTGTTTACTAGGGTGAAATTTCTTACATCTTTGTACAAGTCACAGGCAAGGATTCAAAAGCAACGCTTTCAGTCTCATTTTGTTCAGGTTTGAAGGCTTTGACCTAATATGATCTGATTCACGTATAAAACCCCCCTAGAACCTCTTGGGCTAGTTCATCTTCCGTGTTTTAGCTATCTCCTCTCCCTTCCCAAGTACAGCTTTCAGCGGCTTCCAGTCTGCTCTGTGTTTCCACAAGCACAGTCAAACCAAAAGGACCATTATGAAGCAGGAATCCCTGCACTTTGGTGGGATGGGGGGCACATCTCCCCTTTCAGCTGTCCTCCAAACACACCATCTGTTCCAGATTGTGGAGAAGCACATGAAGTGAACGATGAGTTTTGTCAAATGAACCTCGTAATGTGTCTTTTTAAAAACTTCTTTTGAGCTTCTGTGGTGAAGTTAAGAGATGGAAGGGTGATGCATAGCAGCCTTAGCAGAATAAATAGCTGGCCTTCTTTGGTTTTAAAACAGAAATTAAAATGATGAATGCAAAGCCCACCTCTGCAAAGGCAGGCTGACCTTGCTATTGTATTTTATCTAGGATCAGGCTTATAATAATGGTATATGCAACAGTATTATATGGTATTTCTTTAAAAAACAAAACATTCCCTGCATTTGTAGATCCATATATTGTTCTTTTCGCAGGAAAAAATGCTGATTAATTCCTCCAGGGTTTAAACGTTTATTTTAGCATTATAACCTCCCCACCTTTTTGCTAAAATAACACTTCTTTTCCTGCTCTTGTTCTCAGCCATTGCTTCAAAGGAGAAAACAAGGATTTCCCTGGCTGCTGGGTTTTAGGAACAGGCTTGCAAATCTTGCATCGCTTCTCATTCAGTTCTGCATTTTTCACCCCATCAGCCACCTCTTGTGGAAAGGGACAGGCTTCTCATCTTTCCAGCATTTTTTGTCTGAGCACGTTCTCTTATCGTCACATCAGCTCATATTACTGATGATTTCATGAATACACCAGCCCTATCAGATGCTAATGGCTATGGTTGCTACCATCTTAGGGTGGTTCTAAACCACGAACAGGTAAGAGATGGAAGGCTTTTTATTTCTTTGCAGATATGCCAATATCCTAGTTGTACAGTTGTTTTAATAATAATAATTTCAAACATTACAAAGCTGGCACTTCCCCTCCACCCACTGGTGTAGTCACAGCAGAATGAATGGTTCATTGTTGTAAGAGTCATTTCACTGCACAAGGCAACCTCTATTCACAATTAGAAGGTTAGAAATGTTCAGCCAGTTGTGACAATTAAATAAAATGATTGTCTGAGCATCCCTTGGGGTTACAAATCAGTCTGTCTTCACACAGATGGTGTTACCTGCTTTTTATTAGGAATCCACAGAATCTTTTAGAGTGACAACAACTCTAGTGGAGATAGCGTCGTGAAATGTGATTGCTGTTTCCATGTTCAGAAGCAAAGAGCAGCTGGCTGCACCTTGAATAAAGACATTAATTTTGCACACCCAGGACTACAAACACTGGAAGGAGCTTAGAACAAAGGCCCAGAATGACAGTGGAGGCTTTTGAGAAACTGAGCTATGGGAACATTGAAAAATCTTGTAGAGCAGTTGATATTTTAGGGATAGCTGATGTCTGAAGAAGGCCATGATAAAATTTACAGCTATTAGAATACAAAAGTAAAGGGAAGGGAGAATTTAGGTAAGCATAGTAGGCCTAAGAAAAACAAAGAAAGTTTTACAAGGGAAAACTGACATTGACATTATTCCAGTTAGTATAAGGTTGGTTTTTATACAAAACTCTGGAAACAGTCTAGTGAGGATTGTTCCTTTATTGGTCTTTTCTTACCTCTATTTATTTATGTTCTCCAGAAGAGCAGCCCTTTCTTACTAGCCAGTTAGAAACCTCAACATTCAGTGAGCATTTGAAAAAGGCCATATTCCTAAGAAAACCTTTATTTTTTGAATGTAAACTCTCCAGCAGCACTTTTTAATGGGCGGTATGCTTGGAAAGCAGTCAGTTGACCGTAGTACCTGAATTTCTGACTGCACCATGCCAGTCAGTGGCGAACAGTCGGGATGAGCTGTTTAGAAAAAACCTTGTGAAATAGGAAGTAGGGTACGAGACGGTTCTGTTCAGTCTGAGGCTGGAAGGAGCAGGAGAAAATCCATCACTGTTTATGTGGTTGTACTTGTGAAACACGGGAGCTGAACTAACAGAGGAAGTGGAGAATAAATATGCAGCAGAGAGAGTGATTATTGCTGAGATACAAATCCCTAGTCGTGGAAGCATGACTTAGGGCCAATTGCAAGGAATTCCTTCTCATTGATTTTATAGAGTATATCTTAATTTTGAAATTGTTGCTAACTAGTTATAGTAATAATAATGGCATGTGTTAGTGTTGTAATCTCTTAAGAGCTCATTTTTTCGCATGTCTTTTTATAGAAACATTAATTCATTTGGCAAACATTTTTGTGATGTTCTTTCTAAAATACTGAAGACGAATATTTTTGCAACTGATGCTTTGTATATTTTGGGTCTCATGCATGATTTATCACTTACTAAATTTGAAATCTAAATTATGGAGTTGGCTATAGCTATTGCCAGAAAGCAAAAACTGCAGTGCTGGAAAGGACTAAAGAGGTTATCATCATCTTACTAAGCTTCTACCTTTATTAGAACAATATTTGTATTGTAAGTTACTTCCAGCTTTGCAGTCCACAGGTGCTCACTCACAATAGCAAAAGTGTTGTCATTCATCTATAATCGGGACATTATTTTTACTGCAAGTTATTCCAACTTTGCAGTCAGTGGAAACTAACCAGCTATAGTAAAAGTGTTGTCATTCATCTATAACTGGGACAGTACTTTCACCATAAGTTATTCCAACTTTGCAGTGAATGGAAACTAACCAGCAATAGTAAGCGTGTTGTCAGTCATCTAAAATAGAAGGGAGGAGAAAGGAGAAAGATGGTCAAAAGACAGAACATATTTGCAATGAAGTCAGAGTAGAATATTCCCAGGGTTTCCCAACACATTTTGCAATTGTTTGGGTTATTTTTTTTGCCCGTTAAAGATAAATTGCAAAGTGCAAGGTAGCTTTAAATTGGTGAAATTTGGTACAGGCTTCCAACTGAAAGGCTACATCACCTCCTTTGGCATCTGTCTACCTAAACTCGGACAGAATGAAGGGGTATGGTGCAGTGAACATGCTCTGGTAAAGTCAAATCTCTGCCGTGTTGGGGACAAGAAGAGAGATGAGCAGCTGCTTGCCAGAGCTCAATGCAGTTTTAGCTGGAATGTACCAGATAACTAATACCAGGCAACTGAGCTAAGTATTTTAAAGCTAGCTCAGATACAGGAGACTGCAGTGTAGACATCCCCTTAGAGCAATAGCTCTTTTATGCAAGAAGCCTGCCCCTTTTTTAAGCTACAAGTGCACTGTAGGCACTTAACAATTATTAATAATAACTAATTAATAATGGCCCAAATCCTTGGCTGTGGTTGAGGAACTTAAAACATAACTCATATGGAGTTGTAAGAAAAGATGGCTCAAAATAATCTTAACCAAATCCGGGGCCAGCTTTGTGCCTGGACTTTCCTCCAGCATAAAGATAAAGCAGCAGAGTACAATTTGTTCTAAGACATTAGCAAGGGAGAGCAAAGAACATAATGAATAAATTTTATTGGTAATGCATAAGAAGAATGCAGACTGGTGGCAAATAAGACCATTAGGGTATAAGAGTATAAAATTAGATGGAAAGTAAGAGATGAGATTGGTCTATCGCAGTGGTCCTAAATCAACATGTCATCTCGGAAACCACAAAAGTCAGCATCTGAGTGGAGGTGAATGAAAGACAAGGGTCAAAACAACAATCATAATTTATCTGAGTGTCAGAAAAGCATTTTTACACGTAGTACACAATGCACCGATTTACACTTGATAGACAGTACTTACACAAAAAGAGACTTCAGCCCTCACTGAACAGCCTGCAGCACAATACAAATTCTTTTCATGATAAACCTAGGGGAAAAAACCAACCCCTTTTTATTCAAGGAATTTTTGCTTAAGTATTTGAGTCTACTGAGAACAGACTGAGAGACACATACCATTCTCCAGACTCATGTCTACAGAGGCCCATGGTTAGATTTGCTGATGCTGTTTGACAGCACGAGGGGCACTATTAGGAACCTTAGTGGAAAGACACACCGTGGAAAGCTTCAGCTGTTGTTTTCATTCCTCTTCGGAGGTGCTTGATGGAAGATCTATGACTTGCTTACTTGTGTAACAAGGAGCGGAGTATGCTGGTGGGAAGACCGAGCTCCACATTCAGGAATCAAAGGACTGTGTTTGATAGCAAAAGATTTGCTTCCTTCTCTGGTGATGTTGTTTTGCCTTTTTTACAACAAAACAAAAATATTATTCCATTAAGAAAAGACCTTGCTGGCTATTGTTGTCGCTATCTGCTGAGTCATGCCAATAATTGTTTATTTTAGCATTCTTAAAGAATTTAAGAGATCATTTGCTCCTCTTCCTGCAGAAGACGGTTGAGAAGTACTGCATAATTTTATAAATAAAATAAAGCTAAAGAGTTTTTGGTTGAAAGCACTTCCTTTCATGGTCTGCTATGCAACACTTCAGCAGTCGGCTGACTCATGGCGACCTGAAATTGAAAATGACTTGGGGGTGAGGGAAAGAAAGAAGAGGACAGGAAGAATTATACTAGCCAGTATATTTTAACTATCTCTATAGTAGTCTGACCCTCATGTTGTTCAACTAACCATGACCTCATGGAATTGGTTCAGGCATCAGCTCTGTGTCTGGTCCAGAGCAAAAGATGTATTTATAAATTAGATTAACATAATCAGTGATGAGAATAATATATTAAATCACTTAATTCACTTCTGTTTTGATAATCTTAGATGCTAACAGGAGCACACTGTCAGAGCCATTTTCTTTTAGTCCACCATTTTTGGAAAGCCCTTCACTATCACCAGAAAGAAAGCTCATGCTTCGTTGTTGCAATTGTCTCACTTCTATTATATAGTAAATTGCATTTTTTTTATATACTAGTTCGATGGAAAATAATCCAAACAAGTGAAATAAAAAATCTTTTCATATGAGAAAACCAAACTCCAGACACATTAAGTAGAAAGAACAATAACCTTTGAAAAAACCAAAACCACCAGAAAAACCCACTTCCCCTCACTCCAGAAACCTCTCTGACTGTGTATCCTGCATTATGCTATTTACAGATCATCAAAGAAGGCCAAAGTGATCTTGCACAAGCTCTGCTGTCCTAGGGCACTGACTGCAGTAAGACATATGAAGATCTCAGCTACTTTTTCCTCTTAAATACAAACAGACTTTTGAAAGAAACAAAGACTGCAAAGTGGGAGATTGTTTCAGAGAGGATGGGGGAAACCTCACTGAGAGAGGAAGGATTACTCCGCTTTTTGAAACTTTTGGATTCCCCGAATGCCTCCAGAACATTAGTCACGCATCCTCCTCACGACGCTGTATTAAGGGTGATCCATGTTGATGAGATGCGACGGGCTCGGCTGGGTTTGCTCAGGAGTAGCCTGCCAAGCCTCTTGCATCTGGCTGATACTAAACAGAAACACATTCTCTTCTGGTTTATGCCTGGGTGAGCCATTTCTCCAGCATTCAAAAAGCCTTCGCTAGTCGGGTTGTTTGGAGAGGAGGCACCATTCAACCTGAGCTGGCTTAGCCTTTGGAAACATCTGAATTCCAGTCCTCGGTTGCAGCTGAGCAGCAGAAAATGGAAGAGGGAGGGTTGCGAAGTGGCTTTGGGATATTCTGAGCTGTTTGGGTCTGGAGGAAGGAGGACGTGAACATGGTCCTTGGGCACAGATGAGAAGAGCCATTACGTGGCTCTGCCTCATAAGTTGTCAGGGGCCTCAGGTTATTAATGTGACACCACCAGCTACGAAGGCTTTCTGCCACATTGTTTTTGTCATTGCCAGAAGAAGGGAGAGCGGTGGGAGGTGATGCGGAGGGCATTAACACCCATGCTGTGCCGACGAAGGACCCCGTCAACAAGGAAGATAATGGCAGAATTGCACAAAGTGACTTGGACACATCCAACGATTACAGCTCGAGAGCGTGCGGGCCCGCTACAAGAGATTACAGATTTCTCAATGCATAATTCAGTATCATAAACATGTACACGACACTAACTCATTCTTCTGCTAGACTACTTTAATTTCTTGGCTATAACATCGCTAAATTGACCTGGAAAGGAAAAGGCACTCAACATTTATAATTGATTTCTGCCCTATATCATTTTGGCTCCCCTCCTTCTCATGTAGCTGCTAATATGAGTTACTGTGGATTTAGTATTTTGTTACAGATTAATTCAATGGGATTTTTGACTAAGCTGGTGTCCAGAATGACTTTGCACTCGGTGACATCTGTGATGCCAGCATGCAAAATGATTCTTCTGGCATTTTTACAAAGTCTATTGTACCACAGAGTGTGTCTTGAGAAATCCAGCTATGACCATATCTGATTTGGCTCAGAACACCAAGTAATATAACACAAATAACAAGAATAGTTATTTTGCGGGAGTAACAGCTTCTGGCTATTTTCATTCCCTCTCAGGAAGACTTGTTGCTCAGGCACACTTTCAGTGGTTTTTATATACCTGTCACAGTCAAACTTTGTTTAGCTTTGACCAAACAGTCGCATCAGAACATTATCATCACATTATCATCCTGGTTTTTTTTCTGGTATAGATCAACTGGGATCTTAGAACAAAATCCTTTTTCTTCCAGCTGTCTCTGTCATTCCTTCTACTGATGCATCTACTGAAGACCACTGGATATATATCTTGGATATATCTATATAGATACATAGATAGATATATCAGTTAGATACAGATCTTAACATTTACATTTGGCTGCCTTCGAGATACTTTTCACTGTCAGAATGGCTTTCTTTTCAAACCTTTTATTTGGAGGATGTTCTGGTGATAGGAAGCCCAGGTCTTAGAAACTTCATGATTCAAATTCGTGAGGTCCACTGTGAGTCATTAGAGTCCTCGGGATTTGTTGGAAGCAATTAAGGTAAATTTATTTACCAGATTCGATTGTGTCTCCTTTTTCAGACTGTGTTTACATTGTTGTCAAAAGTACCCACTTAATTTCTGAGAGCTTGATGCTGCTTTTCTTCTGATTACTCATCTGGATTTTGTGATTCACCTCTACTGCAACACTTTCATTGACATCATCCCTCTGCCAGTAAAAACATGTTAATTTTCTTACTAAACTGTTATTCATTAGCTTCAGTTTCAGAGCCTGTCCTTTTTCCTGAATTAGTATTTTCTAACGATTGACCATTTTTTTCATTGACTAGCTCCTGTCTTAACTGCATTCCCAACACCTTTAATTGACAGTGGATCACGCTGCCTCAGATACCATACTGGTCAAGGAAGAGGTTGCGTGCATAGTGTCAAGTAACTGAGATTCATGGTAAAAAAAGCTTAAATGTGTAAAACTTAGATCCGAAATATAGTAAGATGTATTTTTTTTCCCCAGAATTCTTTATATTTTATATCTAGAAGTCTAGACATTTATAAAGAAGATAGGTATACATTTATTTCTCACGTACAATAGATTTTTAATAAGTAAACCCTAGAAAACACTGGTATTTAACAGGGAAAAATGAAATCAGAGATGCAAAAGCACTGAGATGCCTTAACGTCATTGGAAATTGCAAAGATACTCGCTCATCACTTTTGTTGACGGAGACGAAGGAGAATGGGGTTTTCGGCGCTCGACAGAAAGGACCTGGGTTAAAGTTACGCGTTCTGTGTGCTGGGAGCACTAAAACCACCACGTAAATCCGCATTTAGCACCGAAATAACCCCCGTAACCCTCAAAACGCGTCTTAGGCCACACACTTCCACAGGCGACGGGAAGAGCCTCCCGAACCCGGGGTGATTCACCCGCCGGGCTCGGCGGGCAGCGAGGGCTCGGTGCGCGGGCGGGCTCCGGTGTCACGGCCGCACCGAGCGCCGGTGCCTCGGGCGGGCGGACCCGCCGCGGGGAGCGGAGGGGCCGGGGCGGGGAAGGGGCACAACCGGCCTCGGCCAGCCCCGAGCTCCGCCGGCCGGGACGGGACTCTCCGCGAGCCCGGCCCGGCCCGGGGCGCCGGGTCACGGCACGGGGGCGGCCGCGGCCCCACTTGCCCCGGCCCGAGCGGGGTCTCCCCGCCGTGCCCTGCCCCGGCCCCGCCGGACAATGGCCCAGGGCCGCTGGGGAAGGAGCTGCCGCAGGCGACCGCGGACGGGCTGAGAAGCGTCTCCCGAGGAACCGCCGCATCACCTGAGGGAGGGCGGTCGGTCCGCCCGTCCCCCAGCCCGCCCCGTTCACCCGCACGGGCGCCGGTGGGCGCGGCCTCCGCCCCTTCCTCCCGCCGCCACCGCTCCCTCAGCCCCGCCGGTGTCTCCGGCCTCCCCCGCGCTCCCCCCGCGTTGGTTCGCTCCTCCCCGCCCCTTTCCCCCACCTCTCTCGTCCCCTCCCACCCCCTGGCTCCCCGCGGTGGTCTGGCCCGGCCCGGCGGCGGAGGGAGCGGCGGAGACGGGCGGGGAGGCGCCGGCGGCCTGGGGGGGGGGTCTGGCTCTCCCTTGACGCGCCCGGCCCCTGCGAGAGCGGCGAGGAGCGGAGCGGAGCGGGGAGGGGGGAAGAGAACGGGAGCGAGGGAGGAAGCGGGGAACGGCTCCCCGACCCCGGGCAGCACCATGAGGTGAGGGGCCGGCCCCGGTGGCGGGCGGGCTGGGGGTTGTTGTCTGGGGTTTGCTCCGTTACTCCTCTGTCTCTAACAGTCCGCCATGGGGGGGAGGGGGGGGGAGCTCGGTCGGCGGCGGGGGCCGGGCTGAGGGGAGCCCCGTGGTGGGGGAGGGGCCCATTGTTAACGGCGGGTGGGGGAGGGGCGGCCCCGCCGTCCCCCGTCCCCCGCGGCGGCGAAGTTGCGCTCAGGGGGCGGCGGCGGGGCCCGGGCCAGGGGACGTGGGAGGGGGGGGACGGGCGACCCCGCTCCGGCGCCTCGCCCCCCGCCGGGGCTGGCCGCGGCGCTGTGCCCCGGCACGGCGTGAGCACCGGTCGCCCGGTTCCTTTCTTTCTCTCTCGGTGGTTCCCCCCCGCCCCTTCCCCTCCGCCTTAACCGGCGTGTGTTGCATTGCAGCAGCAGCTGGGCTTTTCCCCGTGTAATCAATAAAGTCGGGGGGGGGGGGGATACCCCCCTCTCGGCAGCCGGGGAAGTGTCGCGTTCGGGGGGTTTCGGATGTAAACACCGGGGTGGACGCGGCGGGGGCCGGGGGAGAAGAAGGAGGAGGGCGGTGGGTGCCCGCCCGCCTTCCCGCCGGGGACTCCCGCTCCCCGCCGGCTCATTCATTTGAAGGCGATTTTCTGCCTCCCTGGCCCGTCCCCCCCGCCCCTCCGTTCCCTCCTCCCAGCTCCTTCTAGTGCCTGTTCTGTTTCCATAATCTTCTTTCTGGATTGGTGCAGGACCCGGTGAGAAATGCGGCTCGGCGGCCCGAGCGCTGGTCTGGCTGTTCGGGGACGTTGTGCTCCCTGTAGGCCTGTGTCCCCCGGTTAAAACAACCGCGGAATCGAGTTACTCTTTTTTTTTTTCCCCTCCCCCCTTCCCCCCCCCCCGCCCCCCCCGGAAGATATTGCCTGGCTTGCAGTTGGATTTGAACCTTCTTTGTCTTAAAGATGACCGTAAGTCGTGAGGTCCTTTGGAGTGTTAGCTCGGCAAGATTTGTGTGATGAAAAATCAGCAAATTCTTCTGCTGAGTAAAACTGACGAGCCGTTAGAATTCTCTGTAAATTACAGTAAAATCCTAATTACATTTTTTGAACTTCCCCCCTCCTTCCTTCCCCCCCATGTGTGTACACCTTCAATGGAAAGGGCAGCATTGCAGTGGGAGGCATGGGAACAATCTCCCTGCTGTTTTGTTTAGAATTGTGTTCTCTATTTCCCTTTAGTTTTCTTTGTTAACTGTAGGTATTTATGTCCTATGTTATTTTAAGCTGTGTTTTGTCTTGTGATAATTTATTTTCACTTATTCACGTTGCTCATGTAGAAGTCAGATGCCCTGCAAATAAAAAGTTACAACTTACAGAAACTTACAGTTAATATCCAGATCCTTTAAACAGGGTTGTGTTTTGTTTGGTTTTTTTTTTTTTTAATTACCTTGACAGTCTTTAACACAGTGAGTGCTGTTAATCTGGCAAAAGTTGGCATGAATATTTTGAGAAGCCCCGTATAAATTTGGGTTTCGTACTGGCAAAACGTACTTTAATTGTGCGGGTGATGCTGAGTGAAGTAAGCTATACCAGCAAGACTGCTCTTTAGCTGATGTAACTGTATGTGCGCTAGGACTTCTGCCAGCTTGGAGGGAGCACAAATATTTCTCTTAACCAGCATAACAGGAAAGTGTCTAGGTTGAACCTACCCTTAGGTTGCTTATTTAGATGTTTGAATAGCTGACTTGAAGCAGTTACTAAATACAGGCAAATGAATGTATTATAGATCTGAAGCTTTCTACCCACTCTCGGGATTGTAGAGCGTTAAGCTGGTAAGAGCGAAATATAGTTGCAAGCTGGATGGTCGCTCTGAATGGTCATGGGGTATTTAAAAGAAATTTGACTTGAAGAACGCTCGGTTCGAAGCCTTTTGGAAAAAGAAGCAAACTGTACCAATTAAACTACACAGGGTAAGAAAATGATGTGGTTAAAGAAGTATTTTCTCTCTATAGAAGCACTATTAAATTGACTCAGTTTTGTTTAATTGGTCCAACTCCAGTACAATGGCAAGCTTTCACTGCACGCTCTCTCTTTGGACTTGTTTAGACTAGGATTGACGGTATATTTCTGAAACATGTTTAAACAATACCTTCACGCTGCATTTTGTTCGGGCAATGTCTTTTAATGTGTGTTTGCTGGTCAAGGCAAGTCGTGATGGGGGAGGAGTGGCAAGGTGGATGGGACAAGTGGCCAGCGTTTCATCTATAGCTCCTCTATTTGCAGGTGGTATTAAATGTAAGCAGTTAGTACTAAAACCATACTTTTGACATGATACTGGTGGTCTCCTGGAATGCATAAACTGCATTCTCTGGTTGCTGTTCTGCAGGTAGATGTGCAGTTGGTGCTCCAAAGAATACAAAAAGAAATAAATACTAGAAGTTATTCTGAGATGAGCTGTGGGAGGGGAAAAAAAAACCCAACAAAAACCTCCCAACTAAACAAAAAAGAACCCTATAACAAAAAAAACCCAAACAACCCAAACCAACAAGCCCTCAGTTTCTGTTCTGTCCTTTTGCACATGCACGTGCGAGAGCCAATTCTTCAGCCATCGTGAGCCTGATTCTGATGATTTCATGTTAAGATCTCACATCTTGTCTGGGTGGTTAGCTGGTCAGCTACTGAAGAGCAGGCTGGTTTGTGTTCCTTAATGTCAAGTAAAACTAAACATCATTGTAAAGGGCATCTTCATATTATAAGATAATCAGCAATTCAGTAATACGCAAACGTCAGCGGTACGCAAGGATTAATTCTTGCAGAGTCTTGTTTTGTATTCCAATTAAAATATGTGCTTTTTGAGTAGGACCTGTTAGGAGTTTTAGGTTGCTGATAAACTTTGAATATTAACTATCCCAGTTAAATGGTCAAGCCTAAGTATGAAGTTACTGGGTTAAGGAGCCAGCTTGAATAGGGCTTGTGTGTATCTCTCTCCCCCGCTTTAGGTAAACAGTTGATTCCCATGAACACCTGTTGCTCTTACTGTATTGTGGTTAGCTGACTAAGTACTGCTCTTAATATAGTTTCCTGAGTGCACTTATCTCATAATAGGTATGCAGCAATAGGCATATTCAGTGAGGTTTCCATTTTCTAGCCGACTGGAATGTGGTAGAGGGGAAAAGGTAGTTAAGATCTGGGTAACAGCGCAATTTGGTGCCCCGGGTCTAGTAATAATAGCATCACTTCCCATCGTATTCGTACAAGAAGAACACATGTGAACAAACTTTTATTGAAGCATATGTTGAAATCTGTATTAAGGAAGCTGATAAACATAACTCTACTGCTAGAGTTGGGATTCTACAGCAAAGGTTAACTGACTTCTCTTAAATTATTTTTTTTTGTACCCAGCTCATTTTATATGCTAACTCCAATAAAAATAAATGAACTTTCCAAGATACTGACTTTTTTTTTAATCAAACTGTACGGCCTTCTCTTGGGATTACTACATCCATTTCTTTGTGTGGGAAAGAATTGTTTTTCATTAGTGTGCTAGTCAGAAAGCAGACTGCTTAGTCTGGTTTCATTACCCAAGTTGCAGGAACTGAGAAAGAAACAGTTTGGTTTTTTTTTTTTTTTAATTTTAAAATCTAGTATTTCCAGAGCCCAGTATATTCATTTGTGTTAATGATGGGCGACTATGCATATCATGTGTGTTGAAAGTTCATTCTGTATATAGATGGGGCAAGCAGCAAAATTATTATTATAGATTTTGCCTTTTTAGAAAATCATGTCATATCCTCGTGTGTTTTCAAGATAAAAAGGTAGCTAAATTTGTGGTCTCTAAACCATATTACAGTTTCTACTTACATTCAGCAGCTTTTCTGCTCAAGTATGTTGCTTTAGGATGTTATTCATGTTATCATTTAAGTCAGTATATTTTGTGCCTGTGTTAGTAAGCCTTCATTATATTTTAAATGTTGTGCTAAGATATCCGATACCATACTTGCTGTTTTTTTACGTCTTCAATACATGAGTGAAAGCCCTCGGCAGAAGTAACAAAGCATGTCTCTTCATTAGGACTAGGAATTCTTGAAGGAACCCACACACGTTTCCTAGGGTTTCCAGCAAAGTGGGTATACGAGAACATTGTATTATTAGTGACAGTATTATAGTTCAGTCTACTGCAATAACCACAGTCATTTAATTTAAGGTAGTAAAATACCAGCGTAGCAAAGCCACTAATTTCAATGGTGGCATTAAGTTATTGTGTACATCCATATGTAGGGTAACACATTGGAATTGTGCCTTTGCTTTAGTTTTAATACTTGCATGAGTAGTATATTTGAAGTAGAAAGCTTAATTTAGTTGAGAAATATTTGACAAAATGTTGGAAGTGCAGGCAGGCAGTTAAATTAGACTGGATACGCATAACTGCAACCAATAGAGTTCCTAAAATTGCTCATATCTCAGGAGTAACATTGGTGGTGTAGGCAGGGTGGTTTTTTTTTTTCAGGTGGATACAAGAATTCAGGTTACTTTCCTTGTTCTTAAGTAAACTAACAGATGGACTGAGTCATCTGTCTGATAGAAGTGCAGTCTTTAGCTAGCACTTTATTGGTGACAGTTGCAAGTAATTTTTGGACGAGCCATTGCTGCCCACCTGGTATGGAATCTGACAGCTGTTTTGCCCTCAAGGTCTCCGGATAGTTTAGTGAACTATTTTGATAGTAAAACTATAAGTCTTTAAAAGATTACTGTGTGAACAGAGGGTGCGGGAATCAGAATACAAATATTTTAGAAAAAGCTATTTATGACCATCTTAGCAATTATGTTGTCAGCCTCTAAAAATTAGAAACAGTCTGGGAGTGTGTATAATTCAGGAATGCTCTTTGGAAGGGTATGTACAAGTTTTTTCTTGACTCTGATTCAGGATTTCATCTTGTTTGTTGTTGGAGGTCAGAAAACAAGACCAAGTTAGTTAGCGTCCCACTTCAGATCGCTATAGCGTGAAAGCCTTTTTTCTACACTTCCATAAAAAGGAGAAGAATTATTCTTCCCGCACCTGTTTCAGCGGATGCTTTGCTAACGCACTTATGCCCTAAGTGACGTATCTCAGCTCTGCCTTAGGCATGTGATTGGAAATACTTCGTAACGAGGACTGCTTCTTGCCATGCCAGTGCATTTCATGCAGAACTGTTACAGAAGCAGGTCATTGAACCACTGGATAGAGTCATTTGCTTTCATTACTAGAGAGCAAACGTATTTTGTGAAACAGACATTGTTCTTTTCTTTACGTTGATCTTTCATCTAGAATTGCTCTTGACAGTTCATGCCTGCTTCCACTCAGCGGTATAGAAATTCGTGTGCCAGCTCTCTAAACATCCAGACATGTTTAGGTTTTAAGAGTGCTGTAGTGTTGAGAGAAAGCAGAAGATATGTGCTTTTTATGTTTGATTCAAAAAAATTTGACTTTTAGTAGTAGCTAAAAGTAGTCACACAAGCCTTGTTGAACAGCTTCAATGTATTTAAGTAATTTTTGGTGGTGCCTACCTGACTCCCCCACCCTACCCCTGCCTTTCCCTGCCAGTCCTCGTCAATTGTATAAAACTACCTTGTGTTCTTGGGCTGTTGGCACCTCTCTTGGGATTAATATGTGAGCAAAGCCGCTTTTGTATCTGTCAATATTTAAACCTGCCAGATGAAAAGTCGGTGGTGTGTCCCTACTGTCCCTCCACTGCCCTAACTTCACATGTGTTCTCTCTGGAAAAGAACGAGGTTTGTATATAGCTCTTTTTGTTAAATAACACAGAGAATCTTATCTCCCATTTTAGAAATGGCTGCACTACCTTATTTTAACTTTCAGATTTTCTAACATAAGAAATAAAAACATATATCTAAGTAACTGAGTTGGAAGTAGTTTTGCCTCATTTTAAAATGCTCTGTACAATACAGGTTTTGGAGGAAAACGTTGAGTTTTATTTCAGATACTCAAAATTAATTGTTCTAATAATTGATAAGCCTTTCCCCTACTATGACTTACTACAATTCTCCTTCACTGTAGCTGTTTCATGAATAATGTTCAAAAAGTTCCAAAAAATGTGAAAATCATGTTTATCACCTTTTCACAGTGTTAAGCATGTGCTGCTCCTAATGTTAGTGTTTTGTAGACGCTTAATAGGCAGCTTATGGAACTGCTCTTTGGGAGGTGATGGTACATTTTTCTGTGTTTGCTGCCCAAATGCTAGTGAGAGCCCAGTGGAGAAGACGAGACTGTTGAAGGTGATGTGAGATGAATTGTTGGTCTACTTTGGATTAGTATTTCCAGTTAAACTGCTAATAGTAAGCACATGTTTTGGAAATCAATGCACAAGTTAATAGGAGGAGTTGAAGTAAGATTCTCTTGCTCTCCACGAGTAATCTTTAGGCAGGGCTCATTAAAAGAAAACATGATCAATATTCAAGGAAAAAAAAAATCTGCTCTTAGTTTCATGTATTGAAAATTCTCCAGGCAAAGCTGGCTTGTATAAAGGAAGAATAGTAGAAACTGTTTCAAGATTAGTCCAAAACTAGTATGCTTCTCTTAAGTGTGTAGGTTGTTGTTGTAGTTCTTTTTCTTTTTTTGTTTGTTTGTTTTTAAATTATGGTGAAGAAAGGTGCTGACACCCAGTGAAATACAAGGCAGAGAAGTGGAGACTGATTGCGCTCCAGAGGGTGGTACAAAAATGCTACTTTGCTGGACTGGTGTGTTGCCAGAAATAACTCCCTAAACTCCTAGTTTGCAGCACAAACAAGATCGGAAGGATTCTGTTTCAAATGTTCTCGCATTCTTTTGTTATTCTCCACAAATTTGAAACTTCTTTTCAGATTCCTGAATCAGGTTACAAAGTAATGTATACTTACTGCACGTTCCATAAAAAAGGTGAGGTGGTTGTGTGTTCTGAGCATACTAGCTGCCTGGTTTAAAAAAGAAAAAGTTTTAAAACTTGGAATTTAGCAGAATAGTAAAAGAACAAGAGCAATCATTGGTTTAGCTAAAGCCTCTATTATGACTTAGTTGCAGTTTTATAGCAACTAGAGAAATATTTTAATTTTCTTTCTAGAGGAAATTAATTTCTATGTATGTGCTGTTTTCCTTAAGGCAACTTTCTAAAATATAATTTAATACTTAGATTTTTTTTTTTTAGGCCACTAACTGCTGTGACTTTATTGCAGGTTACTGTACAGTGATACCAGATTTTTAACTGAAACACTTTAGAGGGTGTATAGTTAAGGGAATGTTTTGTTGTGGTCCTGTCTGCCTAGTGGTAAATGCTTTTATATTTCAGTTGTACAGACCAGTATATGTCTTCATATGTGATTATATTTGCTAGAATTATATATTTTGTGGAGACTTCCATGGAAATTGCATTTTTTTTTTTTCCTTACTGTATGGGATTGAAAATGCACGTACTAAATGGGAAGATGATTAGGATTCTGTTGTAGTTCATGTATTTCCAACAAAACTTTCAATACTGCTGTATTAGTGGTATTTTTACTGGCATTAGTGGAAAAAAGCAGTTGGTATTTTTAGGTTCCATTCAGATTCCTCGTTGGCTTTGCAAATCTGACTTAAACATATGCTCTAAGTAAATCTGGGCCTTGAACCTGGTAGTGTTGCTGCTTAAAATTGCTAGCTCTTGAAGTAACTTTTGTTAAATATAAGTGTTTTTCAGGTATCAAGCTTCCAACTCTAGGCTAGCAAGATTTTTGCTTTTCTGGCTACTCTAGATGTTCATGTAAATAATGTGTTAAAACGAACAATATACACAGCTACTTGTTTTGAAAACTTGTTTTCTCTGTATGTTTTCCTGTTCTATAAAAATCTTTCCCCTTCTTCGCTTTCTTTTAAAAGCTTTGAGTCTTTTATAAACAGTGCATTGTGATGCGTACATCTTCTATTTCCTCTCCTGTGTTGAACTCTTGTTGATATTTGAGGAAAGTATATGATCCTTTTGGCAAACCTTAGTCCATTAAACAGTGCTGACTCTTCTATAAAAGTACTCCGTCTAAGTTAATGGAACAGTTTTTTTTTTTAAACTTGTTGGATTTTACTTAAAGTTGAACACAGTGAAGCTTTACTAGAAGACTTGTACTGTGTACTTAAATGCATTTACAAAGCCCATTTTTAGAAAACTGCAGTTGGCTACTGTGGATTAAGTTAAATGTACTTTACAGCTTCAGAATAAACATTGTTATCTGTTGTGTGAAATAGGTGGTGTGTCCAGACTGACAAAACAGGGAAATCTAATCCAAATGAACCTAATTATGGCTGATCTAATAAATCAAAGTAGTTGAATGACAGCAGTGTTAGGAAAATGATCAGTGCTGAAGCTCAGCATTTGTATGTGTAATCTAATCACTGATTTTAAGAGCAGGCATAGTTTGGTTTTAATTATGCACTACTCTAGCAAAAATATTGTCTTTTGTTTTTTTTTTTTTAAATTCGGTTTAGAGGTAGTTTTTCCTAGTTCAGAATATTCCTGCTTTGATAGGAGTCTCTGAATATAATCAGAACTCAGGAAGCTACTATTATATTTTAATTTATTGTCATGCACTGATGTATTTAGTGGAATCACTTTGGTGTGAGTAGAGCAGGAGGATGGTGGGGGGAAGTAGCTGATACTTTGTGTCTCCATTCAGCGTGTGTATGTATATGAAATAAATATGTTTTAAACATAGAACTGCCTTACTAGTCAGATACGAGCCATCTGGTCTGAAACAGAGTATGGAGACAGTAGTCACTGTATATAGTAGTCACTACTTTTCTCTTGGTTAGAACCTGCTGTTTGCAGGGTGAGCGAAGACGTGACAGCCCTATCCAGTTCAGTGTTCTTCTGACCAAGAGAAGGCTGAGCAGACAAGATTAATTTTGGAAAGCTAGCAGGGAATCCATGTCCAATCGAGTAGAAGGAAGAACAGATGAATGGCTAGAGAGCATTTGAGTAGTAAGTTGTTGCTAATAAACCTAAGTAGAAGTTGAATCCAGTACTTCAGCTGCTTCTTCAGTGTTACGTGTTCTGGAGAGCAATTGAGAATGAGGTTTCATAGCATTTCATTGGTATCGTTGGGATTTTAGATACTGAGTGGAAATGTAGTAGTGGGTTTCAGACGAAAACTTTGGCGTGAGAAGACCAAAGCATCAAATCCGTAAAAGAAGTGAATGAAACAAATTTTGCACCCTAAAGATCTTGCGCTGTAATCTCAAGGATTGTGGTAGTACCATTGTTCTAGTTTCCACATATGGTGTGATGAGTCTAGTAGCTTTTAGTTCAGTGATCAGCTCAGTTAACTGCATCATATATTAATTATTCTCAAAATTATTACTGCTGAACTTTACATCTGACCTTACAACCAAGTTGCGAGGTAAAGAAATCTGTACTGCTGGGTTCAGGGACTTCATTTTATATTTTGGCAATATCTTAAGAGTAGCCTTTCCATAAAGTTTGGAAGAATGGTGCATCTCAGGCTTCTTGGTTTGGCATACTACAAAGGCAACTTTAAAATCAGTGGATATTCCTGTGTGATTTTTATTTGCTGTACGTTTCTTAGTCACTGATAGAACAGTTCTATGTTCCTGTAGTTGCCACTGTTTCCAACAGAAGCTAAATCCATGAGTGGATGTTAATAAAATAAACGCAAAGGTTGTCTTGCAGGCTGTGAATACTGTTGCAGTAGCTGTGTTGCTCTAAGGATATAAACAAGACAAAGGTTTTATAAGGAGAGGGAATATCTTTTATTAGATCAACTGCTGCAGTGGTGGGGAACAGGACACAGGCACGCTTTCAGACATTCCAGTGCTGAGTTCCTGGGAAAGTTATTCAATTCTTTGGAGACACCATGTGGAGATTTTGTACTGTGTGAATTGTTGCAGGCATGTTGCAGATACAGGTAAATGTTGTGTGCTTTGTTTTTTATAGGTAGCTCATAGTTTTGATGTCTGACCTAGTAGCAATATTTGGTATAATTCTTATTTCAAAGAATAAGGAATTAGGTGCTTGAAAACAGGTAAGCAGCTGTAGGATACTATTTAAGTTGCTGTTTGTTTTTGCATTACTCTGCAAGCATGATGTCTGCATAAAGGAAGTGGAGATTGCATTGCAGAGAAAAATGTTAAAAAGTAAAACTGTGAAAATACTTCTCAAATGTTACTGTTCCTGTGTAAAGTGTGAAGGTGTCTTTTCCTTTGAAGTATCTGAGTGCTGGGAATCACTGGAAAAAACGCTTGGAGTGCCTCGGTTGAGGAGCCCATCTGTGTTATTTTTGTGGAGAGGTGGTCTTGGTCACCAGTGTGACTTGCGTATAGTAAATCTGTAAGATGTAAGGTAAAAGTGGATTGCATTGCAAGGGTTGCATCTTTAGATACGGCTAATGCTTAATAATACTTAATAGCGGGACTTTATTTTTGCTCTGTTGAAGCCCCTAGTTAGTCATCGCAGGATAGAAGAGTGTACAGTTAAGCCAGTTCTGAATACTCTGAATATCTTGCCTTCAGTTCATGTGTATCCTTTTCTTAGGGCAGATGGACGCAAAACAAGCAACCTCTCGTCTCGCACTCCTCCCCGCCCCAACAGTAAAAAGAAGACACAGTTCCTGATACGTACTGTTAATTAACCTCTGTGTGCCGCCTGCGTATGAAGGTGTTCACTTGTTTAGGATTCTCAATATTTGATGCACAATCGTCACCTATGATCAGGTCTCTGATTTGTGTCTGGACTGTTCTGTGGCTTGCTAGTTGTGAATAAAGAGGGAGAGAATTGACTGTAAGGTATGAGAAATCCTTAGCTGTTACTAACTCAGAAGTGTTTGTAAGCTTGTTCGTTAATGGTATGTTTTACGTTACCTAGGCCTCATACAGTAAGGCCTTCGTAACTTTTTACCTTAACTTGTTCTTCTGAGTAAATTGCACATATTCTGTAAGCGACGTTAGGATGAAGACTGAGCTGTTAGTCTAACTCTTAGGAATGCTTTCAGGCTTGCTGAATTATGTAGTGGCAGTCTGCATTTTCAGCATCCATATATTTGAAATCTTGCATTTTTTCCTTCTGAATTGAACTGAGCTCCCTGTCTTCAAGTGTGCCTGCAGTCGGGGTGGGTGTAGGGAGTGAGTGAACTCCCCCCGATGCCCAGTCATTAGATACGTTGTTTGTAACTCCCGGGGAGGTCACCATGGTCTCGTCTGGTAATGGGGAGGGTGTTCAGAAAAAAAAAACCAAAACAACAAAGAAACAAAAAAACCGAGAGAGAAATCTCCCCAATTTCATGTTGCAATTTTAATATACTTTATGATGTATCAATATATCAGTTTCCCAACTAGTCGAGTGATCATAATTTTCCTGTTCTTTGGGGAAGGGGGAGAGATTTTATGCAATTCATACTTTCTGACAAAAAAAATTTCCTTCCCGTGAAGAGGAACATAATTTAAATGTCCATACATAGTTTAGCTTCAAAATTCATCACAGATCTTAAATTTCAAGTAGTTTGGGTTGGTGCTTATTTTTATTTTTTTATAAAACAAAACCATCCCTCCAAACAAACACACACAACACAAACAGAACAAAGCAAAACTATTTAGAAATAAAGCCGTAAGTTTTCCTTCTACAATTTTAGAGATTTATTTTTTTTTCACATAGTATGACAAAAACCTGGTATAAAATGATGAAAGCATTCCACGCTTAAGACTGGAAACTTTATGCATCTAAGAACTTTTTCTTGGACATTAGTGTAGAATTAAAACGTTGCTGGCCACATGCACCGTAGCAATGAATCTTCTCTCAGCAGCACCATACCCTACAAGCATTTAAATGTACAGAATCATTTTAATGTAAAACAGAGTAAGCGTTGGACATAGAATTTTGGTTAGATTGGTGACGAGGGCAATCATTATGCCGTGGATTTTCTGTTTCTCAGGAAGACAGGGGTTAATTGTAGCTTGGCAAGTAAAAAAAAAAAAGTTCCATATTGTTTTTCTGCAGTAGATTCCTGTTGCTATGCAACAAACAGAATGTCACTTAGTACAGGATATATTAAATTTGTATTCCCGGCACATATCTCTGCACGTTCATTTTATATGTTAAGAGGAGGGTATGGTTCTGACTTCCTGTAGGACTATAGCGTGAAGTATATATTTGAGTTTCTATTCTGGTGCCTGCTGTAGCTGCGGTGACGTCAGTGTACTTGCAGAGCCTTTCTTTGTTTTCGGATGGAGGGGACACCTGTGCAACGCAATCAGGCTTCCGACCAGACAAAAAGGGGTGGTGGTGATCTTCCCTGAGGTTGGGATGGTATTGCCAAGCAACGCGTTAAAACTTCAAGAGGGAGAAATTTCTTGCATGGAAAAAAACCTTAGGCGATGAATTCTGAAAACCTTTAAATGTGATGCAGAGAAAGTTAATGCAGATGGCACTATATGAATCTTTAAACCAAAAGATCCAGTTAATTTTTAATGATTAGAATTAACTTTGACATTTGAATACGTTGACGTCTCCCCTCCCTACCTCCCCGCTCCCCCCAGTGCTAAAACCAACCAATCTCAGCATCCAAACTATTTACATTTGCCCTAGATGGATTCTGGAATAAATGTTATGGGCGTGTTTGGGAAAATTACATTCAGTGGCTCTGGAACCAGTAATTAAGTAATGGACAAATGACAACACCTGGTAAGGCATTATTTTATAATCTAGTTAGACTTCCATAGTGAAAAAGAAGGCAAAAATAAAATTTGAAAGCTAGAAGGATGTTAATTTGATCTTTGCTTCAAAGGCTATCATGCCATATAGATGACTGAAATACAGAAACAGGAAAGCTGCAGATTTTTAATACTGTGCTTTTAAGAATAAAACGCATGCATTGTATCTTACGTGCTATGACGTTTATCCTATATAATAATCTGTCTTATTTTAAGCAGTCCTCTGAATTTTGTTGTGGGATTTGAAAGCCAATTTACAAAATCTAAGCTGAAATTAAGTTAGATACTAAAATTAGCAGGTCAAATACTGTCACTTTTTCTGCTCTTAGAATTTGAAATATGCAATTGTCTAACATATCTTTAAATTATCAGTTTGCAGCAGATTTGCAAGTAGCAAGATTTTTTTTAATGTTATTGTAAATTTACTTAGATGTGTGGCTTCTTAATAAAGCAGAAGTCAAAAGGAACTTAGGAAAGATTCGAAACATCTCTCAGTACTGTTCTCTTGCTTGTTTTGCTGAGGAGATGCCTCTAATACATAAAGCATCATTAAAGGAGCAAGCAGCCTTGAATAATACCATTTGCTTTCTTGTAGTCTGCTCCTTAATTCAGAGCTCAGTGCCAGTGTTGCATGCCTGTTCCCAAGCAGACCCAATAGAAACTGTTTCTCTGTGTACACAAAGAGAACCTGATGCGACCTAAAAAAATTCTTATGGCATCCTGTATTTGGTGAAATCAAATCTGAGCTCTATTATGGAGAAATGATTTAAAGACATGGATGGGGAAGCTTGGGGGCTCTTTGCTTTCTGTTTTGGGAAGATGAATCTTTGCTTCTGTTGGAGAACTGTTTGGCGAGAATGAGAACGCTGCCTGTGGCTTTCAGTGCTGTGATGACTTATTTTAATGGTATCTTTTGGCACAGGAAACAGTAGGAATTTGTAAAACTACCTCCTCTTCTTGGGGGAAGGACGGACGACAGAACATAATCTAATTGTGAAGCTAGCAAGCAGTTTTATCTTTAACTTAATTAAATTAACTTATTTTAATATGTAGAATGGAGAAGTTCTAGACTATGTACAGAAAATTAGGAAATTTGAGATACAAGTTCTAAGTAGTGTGTTGGTAGGCTACTTAGGTAAATCTTAAAGGAACTCAGAGTAGAAAATGGATGTTCTAAAACCACTCTGGTTGTAGGACAAAGAGCGTTTAAAAGTTAAATGCTTTCAAATACTAATAAATTTATTTTTATCTTCAGGTGTCTAAAGTAGCCCTCCGCTTTCACCTAACTGTACCCTAAATCCAACTGTAATGTTGTGGGAGTAATCTCTTAATTTCTGTTATCATGTAGCCCTTTTTCCTCCAAGTCTGGTAACAGCTATGATTTTGCTGACAGCATCCAGGGCTAAAGAAAATCTCCACAGAAATTTTCCAAGTATAACTTTGGGATGCAGAAGCAAACAATAGAGAGCAAAAATGAACAGCTAGGAACAAACGGGGTTTAAAATATTTTCTTCCTTTTGCTTCCTCTGATCTTTTCTTCCTTACCTTTTTATTTTTTCTTTGAGGGGTTTGGACTGTTGTACTTCGTAGTATAATGGAGTAGCAATCAAAAATGAGCAAAAAGATGCACCAGGTTAAGCAACAATCCATTTCCATGTTAATGGTTGCCAGAAGAAAGTAATCAGTGTATGGGTAGTGCATACTGTTTTGATTATTATTTTTTTTTGAAGCTCAGGTGCTATGCTGCTATAAATAGGGCTATTACAAAACAGTCAGCTTTTCATATCCATCATCGTCCCCCCAAATTGAAATTAAATTGAAGCAAATCCTGTAGATTTGATACAAGTAGTCCAGAGTTCTGATTGGCTATTGAAAAGAAGTGAATGCATTCTTTATGTATGTGTGCTCAGTCACACGAGCCTACCAGCTCGTGGTCATTACTTAATACCTGTGTGCATAAACTATATGCAGAAGTATATAAAAAGGATGTGGAAGCATGCGAATGATTATATGCTGTTTTTCTTCCCCTACAAGAGAGGCTGGATTCTGGTTTGCAGAAAGAATTAGATTGTGGTTTGAAGGCTGGTTTGTTGTTTTTTTTTTTTGTTCTATGTTGTCTTTCTTTGTTGCAGAGGTTGGAAAGTCTGTAATGAATGAGGTAGGGAACTGCTTGAAGAGAAGGTGATTTCATGGTCTCAGCTCAGTGTTTTCCGCAAGAACTGACTGCTTTTTATTTTTCAAAGAGTGTCTGTCCTTTGGTGCTGGTTGAGTTGTTCAGAGTTGTCAGGGATGTTCATTAGCTATGTCCTGACTTGTTTGTGTATTTACTAACTTAAGACTGTGGACCTCGTCTGTCAAAACATTAAATTATTCAGCATATACCTTCATACTTCACAGAGAACATTATATGGCCACTGAAGACAAAGGGCCCTAGATCATCTTGGATTAAAAGATCAACATCAGAAGACTTGGTACCAGTTATTGTGCTTCAGCTCTCCAATGGAGGAAACAACTTCTCATCTGGTTCTCCTTTAATTTCTAATTTTTGCTGATTTCTTAAAAATAAGCGTGTTCAAGTTTGAAGCTCTCAAATGTGGTATTTTATGACACTGTGCTTAAACTGTAAATAACTTCTGAATTTGGTATTCAGAACAAGTTTTGATTAACGTGCAAAAAAAAGTCACGATGCATTGAATAACGAAGAAACCTACTAGCTGTTCATTTACTCCTCAGTCCATCTATCCTGTGTCAGAGGTAGTCCAAGAAAAAAGGTGGGAGGGATGAGAGGAGTAACTATCTAACTAAGATTTTCTAATGATTTTACAACTGTAAGTCACTCCTTCCTCTTATATATAAGTGAACAGAACTTTTAGTCATTCTTAACTCTTGCACTTTCTTTAACTCTGAAGGTAATCTTTTTAACCATATTACAGTGTAATTTCTCATATTCTTTAAAAATGGAAATAATAAAACAAACACAATGTGCCCTAATATTTGAAATATGCATAGATTTGGAATAGCTAGATTCTGAACTGCATGTGCTACCTAAAATAGGTGTAACTCCTGGTAATTCTTGTCTTGCTGGTAGAGAATGCACATGAAGGAAACTGAAACTGTGATTACCACCATGTGTGCTTACGAGAGAGGAAGACTGTAACTCCAGAAATCTATGTTCTGCTCATAATGTACTTTATCAGAGTTGCTAACTTCAACTAAACTAAGATCCATCAATATTCATCCAGCAGTTTTTATGACAGGACTGGGAAGAACCTTGACACTTGGCTCATTATTCCAATGTTTTGTGTGGGTTAGACCACGTGGCTTTTTCTGAAGATGCTTTGAATTGGTCTGTGTTGATCTCTCCTTTACCATATAACTAAAAGACAGGTAATGTTCACCTGTCTTATATGATGGGACGGTCCACTTAGGTGACTCCTTTTAGATATTCAGAAGTGCAGCTGCTCTGTAATGAATTATGGAATGGCTCGCTTTGTTGTGTTTTGGCTACATGGCAGATGCAGGCCTGGTTATTAGGGAGGGAGGTGTTGTGGTACCCTCAGGAACAGGTTTTCAGAATATCTGTGCATGTTCTCTGGCTAGATCTTGGAAGGCTCTGGGGAAAAATGATGCCAGGGAGCAATTTGGGGAGACAAATTTTTCTTGCAGACTCTGGTCTGTAGACTGCAGTTTGGGCACCTCAGTCAAATGTATCTTTGATCTGAGATGGTATCGCCTCTATCGGGAAACTTACTCCCATTCTGGAATACCTTTGGAGTTTTTGTCTCACTATGCGATTTAAATCTTTCTTTCTGTGTATTAAGGATCCCATACTCACTAACTGCAGACAGTAGAGAACAGTTTATTCTCCTCTTTGAAGCTACCTCTGGTGTCCGTGAGGGTTTATGTTTCTCCTAAATCTTTTCCAGATCAAAATCACCAATTTCATTAATCTTTCATTGTGGGCTGTTCTTTAGACCTCCTGCCAGTTGTTACTCTCCTCCTGGTCTACATCATTTGGAAGCCAAGGCTCATTGTTGTCTAGTGCATCATGTACTGATCTGTTCACTGGAATATTATCTAAATGTAGACCTGAACTTTTTTCTCCAGTCACTTTTCCAGTATGCCAGTGTTATTCATAATTCTTATCCTGTCCTTTCTGCTAGCATCTTCTTCTGGGCTTCTGTCCTCCCTGATGATGGGAAGCATATCCTTCCATCTCTTTATGGTTCTGCTTCAGCACAGGTATCGCAAAACTGCGCTTGGTATATTTTCTGAGTGTAGCATCGATAGCTGCTGTCCGAATATAGTTTTCCAAACTCCTTTCTGCTCTCCTTACAGTAATTTTTGTGCATATCTCTCTTAGAAAATGCCCTGTGAATTCTGTCAAGAACCAAGTCATAGTACAGCATCTGCTACTTGTCTGTGGTAATTAGTGTAGGACTCTGGAAGACCTGGAAGAAATTAAACTTACTTGACATTATTAGTTCTTAAGTAACATTGAAGATGTATTGGTTATCTGTTAGCAGGTTTTTACTAATAGTTTGTGCTGCTTTTTTTCTTAGGACTTAAGTTAAACATAAGATCTTTATAATAAACCTGACAGCTTGCTTCCTTCCCATTCAGAACCTCGCATCTGCTGTGAAAGGTAACCGCTGGGGCCACAGGCTTCTGAAAATCTGATCGATGTCCCTCCGTGGTCTAATGTTCTGAATATTAACTGAAAATACAGCTTTTGGAATAGAATCTCTTCAGTTCTAAGCCCAACAAGTGCAATCTTCTCAAAACTGAGGCTTGTAGCTACGACATTCAGAGTTTTCTCATGGGGGAAAAAAATCCGTAGGAAATGCGGACACAAAATATATTAAAAGTAGTCATCTGTCGTGGTTGAAGCTTGTAAATTTTTACACAGTTGAAAACATGAGCTTTGTAAAAGGCAGCATGGAGCAATCTGTTGCTAGCATCACTAATAGTGTTGCAGAGAAAAAACTACAGCGTGAAGAGTGAGAATGGTATGAGATTCCTTGGTAACGTTCAGGGCATTGCGATGAGAAGGATTAACCCTCTTGGGATCCAAGCAGGGTGTAACAGTTCATAGAGTAAGATGTTGAGCTACAACCTAAGGATAATAACCTAAAAGAGGGGATGAAGTTGGTTTTGCAGGAATAACCCTCTCTTTACCATAAACTCTTGTTTCGCTATAGCTACACAACTGCAGAATGCTTCAGATTTCGTTCCCATACCCGTGTGTTGCGGGTGCCCGATTAAAACCCTTTCAGTTTGACCCGGGCTGTTGTTTGCCACAGTGGATTGTATCTGAGTTCTGGACTGAATCTGAAATGCTTGAACTTGCTCTGACTTTCATGAGAAACTTCAGGTTTTCATCAGAATGAAGTATATTGTTCTAACAGGAATCTACACAGTTTAAAAACCTTCAAGGCAGTCTAGTGCATTAGAGAATATTTTTGTGACCATTTATAGTCAGTATGTTCTTCTCCTGCAGTACAAGCTAATTGTTCTTAGAGAAAAATATTTTACTTGAAAACAAATCTCTAATTGAAATTGTTTTGTTTTGTACCATGAGAGTTAATTTTGCTGAGATGTAATTAGCAGGAGTTGTGGCTTCTGCACCTAGCAAAAATACTGCCTGAAAAGGTCAGTGCAGTTTGCCTTCTTTGTACATGAGTTACTTGTGTTTCATAGCAGCCTGAAAGTGCTGGAGATACTGCTACACAGTGTTATCAAATACTGATTTTCTGTGTAGCTAGTTGGTACGCTTAGGGGATAAGCTCTTACACTGGTAATCATGGATTACTGACTTCTAGAAACTTGCTGAATTTTCTTTAAAAATTATCAGTACGACTACTGTCTGCAAAATAGCTCAAAAATGTGGAAAGCTTTTCCTTTTACTTTTGTGTTGCAACAAGCTACTGTTTGTAGTTATGGTCTCTTTATGGAGTTCCTTTAATGTACTGTGCGCTGCGGGGTATCTTTAGGTGTGAGTGAGTAACTTCATGCTGCTTGTCTCCCTATCGGCTGTTTGGCTTAAAATGCTTCATAGATAATGCGGAAGAACAGATCAAAAAGGGAGTGGGAGTGGGGAGAGTGTCCAGTCTTTTTATCCAGCTCTAGCAAATGCATGTACTGAAAGAATTTGACTTATTGTACTATGTAAAATCCAGAGGTGTGAGGTAAGTGACCATTTTTCTTAGCAGTAGCATCACATTCCTTTCAAAAAATGAGTGCTGCTTTTCACTCTCACCTGTACATCTTAATTAGCGGGGCCAGCAGAGGCACCAATGAAAATCTGAATAGATACTTGCATTTTAAACATCTGTCAGTGGAGTTCTTAAGAAAACAAATGCTTTCTCTGTTCACTTGGCAGTCAATGTCTTTCTGTTAGCTCAACCTCCCAAGTGCACTTTCCAGATGATTACTGTAGGGTTATAGATACCTGTAGATGGGATGATCAGGAGAACATCCACAAGGCAATCTTTACAGCTTGGGTTTCCAGCCCAGAGGTCCTGGAGCAGCTGCCAGAAAATTTAATAGGGCCAAGAGGTCTTTTTTATGTTTTTTATGAAGCTTATCTGGTCTGTGCTTTGTCTAAACTTCAGTAAATGCTGATGAGTGATGTCTAGCACTTGCTAAAATTGAAGCTTATTGTGAGCTTTGTGGAAATTAGAAACAGAATCATATTTTTGGTCTAAAAGTACGTCTGCTTCTTTGCAGTTATTCTTGTCTTAAAAGTTTTGAAGTTAATTGAACATTATTATTTTTATAGAACATTATTTTTTGTAATGCCATTTAGAACTATTTTAAAAAAATGACAGTTTACTCCTACAAAGATTTTTTTTTTTTTCTCTTCTGTGATTGGGATTATCTGGACAAAGTACATCTGAACTATCAATCCTAAATTTAGTTAGCATTTTTAAAATTTTTTTATATGTCTTGTTTACAGAAGAGGTTCTTGTCTAAAATGAGAGCTTTTGTTTCCTACCATTTAGAATGTCCTCATCTACAGTTTAGGCAAGTCTTGGTCAGTTCAAACTACTTTAGAATTTATTTGCTTACACTCATCTTCAGATAGTATAATTTAAAAAGCCATTTTTAAAAGTGGCTGCGGGCTACAGAAGCCCCAAGACTCCCTCTGGTATTTCCCCCCTGTTTGGGGGGAACTTCAGTGAGACAGCCTCTGTGTTCCGGGTGACCATGGCGAAAAATGCTGGGATTATTTGCAGCTCTATTTGATCCGTGGAATGCACCGCATCTATTGTTAGCTCTCCAGCTGAAGCAAGAGCAGGAGTTGTTTTTCTCTTTTGACATTGTCTAGCCAGACCTGCTGCACTGCTGTACTGGTCTTGAGTAGTTAAAGGTGATGGTATTGGCAGACTTCCCGTCCTTTTAGTAGCTGTGGGGGAGCTGAGACACGGGAGACCATAACTTATGTGGTTGGTTTTGCTTTTAAATTCTTAAGAAGGCTGCAGGCAGTGTATCTCTGGAAGCCTATAAAGTTCACTGTGTTCAGCTTTCCTATTCAGTTTAGAGTCTTTTGCAAGTATAAGCACTCTTCCCAGATAATTCCTTACCATGGAGATTAAACACTGTGTGTTTGTGTGTGTGTCTGATAGTAATGAGGACAAGATTGCTCACATCCAGCCTGTAAATACAACAGAGTCACTAACCCACATATGCGTGCTTCTTTGCTGTTGCCTGTTGCAGAAGAGATCATCATCTCTTTTTTTTTTTTTTCTTCTGCGTAAAATTTGGATACTGAACACTTCACAGTTTCATTGTGGAGCACACATGGATCTGTTCATTGTCTCGAATTCAGTCTTAGCCTGCATCGTACTTCAGCATGTTGTCTTTTTAAATTTCTTACATCTGATAACATGCTACCAGAGGGTCATGTAGCAATGCTTTTTTGGTGTTGCCTGATGACTAGAGAACAGGGATTTTAGAGAATTGATTTAGGTTGATTGGTTTGTTATGAAATATTAGATAAGAATATATCAAAAGTAGTGTAACAATAGATTACCGATGGAATCGTGCAACTAGGTTTGAAAGCTGTTATAGTTAAAATGAATGTCAGATTAAAATAAGAAAGTTTGCAAAGATTTCCCCAGTGTTGCTATCTGGGCAGTGTGGCTGTTTATTTAAACTGGGACTTCCTTCTGACTTAAAACAATAGAAAATGACTCTTAATCTGAAAGACTTTGCTTCCTATCTTAGATATAATTTCCTTGATAACAAAACAAAGAAAATGGGTTGTATAATTCAAACAAGGCAGATTTCAGAGTTCTAGGATTCCCTGCCTGTGGAAAGAGCTAAGGTTTTGTTTGAATTAAAGAGTTCGATATCAGAGTAGTGTTAAAAACAAGAGAAGTGTCCTGTTGGGGCAGACCAGTGGTCGATCAAGTCCCATGCTCTGTCCTGGGGAGCAGCAATAGGAGAAACTGCTTGGGAGGAACTACCTGCAGCCACTTAGTAATCCCTTTTCCTGCTCTCTGCCAGCACCCTGGAATCCATTGTCTGATTTGAGATGTTTTGGAATATGCCTGTTGATTCCTTTTTTTTTTTTAATTTTTTTTAAGAACCTATTATCCATGAATTCTTCTGATCCCTTTTTAGCTTGCTGATGTTATCTGCCTCCGTAACTTCCTGTAGCAGCAAAGTCCAGAAATTCACTGTCCTTGTGTGTAACTCTTTTAACCTTTAGGGTGGTAGGGATTGATGTCAAGTCAAATCAAAAGTTCAAATTTGGCAACTGGTTTCACTTTTCCCCCTCATTTTGAGTTATGCTTCTGTTAAGCCGTCTGTTTTATGGTATGTAGTACAGTATAGTGAATATATTTCTTTGCAGGTGGATTGAAAAGGAGGAGCAATCACCTTGCTTGTGCTACTGTAAGGCCAAAAGGGCATTGTTAATTTCCCTCGGTGCGGATGAAGTGGATATGCAGACGTAGTAGTTTTGACTATCCAAATAGCACCTTCTGATTTTTTTCCTTTTAGCAAATAAAGGTCTGCACTAGTAACGAAAGATCTTTCTAAACATTTTGACAACTTTTTGACAGGTTACTTCAGTGATTGCTCTAGCAGTTTGTAATATTTTCATGAAACCGTTGCTATAAAAGTATTCTTCGTGTATGTAGCAGAGAGGCAGTACATGTTGCAAAATTTTTACGGCTGGAGGGAAGAGCTTAAAAGTTGTACAGCTCCTGTGTATGATTTACGGTATGCAAGAGCAGGGCTTCCTTGCAGCTACCGCCTCAGGTCACGGTCCTGCTGCTGCACCTCGCTTGTTACTCATCCTACAGGTCAGTGTAGTTTTGCTTAGCTTTTTGTATTGGTTTTTTTTTTTTTAGCTATACCTACATAGCTGTGTATAGAGCAAAACACAGAAAACTGAAGCGGAAATCCTACGATATAGAAAAATATTAAATTTGCAAGTTTAGACCTACAATCCCGAAGTGTTAGTACTAAGTCTTTTTCAGCTTTAAATCCACAGATCCCTTGTAGGTCAGGAGAAAAGTCAGTAGGTTTTTATGGTGTAGTAGTATCATTTGACTCTTCCACATTCATTTCCTCTATCTCCTTGTTATGAGAGTTGTAAAACCAAACTGGAGAAAACACAGTGACCTCAGAAGATAGTTATGGTGGTAACACTCTATATAGTGTGACTTTGATAAAAGTGTTTCACTTGACACTTGAGGTTTTCAGTGTAAGTATTTATTGCCTGGAAGAAAAACCCACCATCTATAGTATCACAGTTAAAATCTAATGAAATGCTTGAAATTCCTCCTCTTTTAAGTTGCATGCTGGCTATTACATTCTTGTTGCTTATATTTGTGGGTTGGCATAGTTTGTATATCGTGAATGTTAGGGTTACTCTGGGAATTTTAACATACATTTCTGGATGTTTTAAGTCTTAATCTGACTCTAATGAAGGTTTGGGGCTTGATTTCTCTCTTATATCCTCCGTTACCATGAATAGGAGTAGTACTTCAGTGACGGAAGGTGGTAATTTTGTGGGCTTTGGGTGTTGAAAAGGTTAACAGTCTAACGTTGAAGTACAGGCAAGAAACTGATGAGTAACTCTTCCTGCTTTGTTCTGGGGAATCTGAAACGCTGTTTAAAAAGTTCACATCTAGTGTACACGCAGAAGGTGTATTTACAGCAAAATTTTTTATTTTGGGTCTGACAGTTGCTAGCTGTAAAGAATGAACATAGCTGTATGTAAGAAAACGTAGTTGTGTTCTAGTTAATTCAGAATTCAATTATGTTTCCATGTCAGGACCAAAAGCTGTCTTTATTTACACTTGTAAAGCTCTTGTTGAAAGAAGGGCGGTTATATAATTTAAATTTAGGGCAAACTAGGTTCTTCTGGGTGTTTTGGAACAGTGAATGATGCAGAAAAGGCCTTGCTTGTCTTGTATGTTAAAATGACGAAGAGGTAGCACCTAGTGAGAATATATGCTGACCACAATGAGATGCCTTTATAAATAACTTGCATGGAACTCCCTTTTAAGGTGGATAACTTTTTGAATACATAAAAGCTCTGCCTTTTCTTTCCTTTAAAAACTGTGGTGAACTTAATTCATTATCTTTTTGATCTAATTAAGATGCTAAACTTTGTATTTAACTATTTTGTTTCTCCGCAGTATTTTTGCAGCCAGCCAGCTGCAAACATCAGAGTGTACTCAGATGTTTTGAATGTAAGTTCTTTCCATGTGCTTTTTTTGTCCTGGGAAATTGACCTTATTGACTGAAAAGGTGTTCAAGGCTTGGTTGTTTTTTTGTTTGTTTTTTTAAATAAATGAATGTGCTATAAATGTTCTGATAATTGTTTTCATAGACATATACCATAGCCTAGGTTAAAATACAAAAAATAATGCAATAAATCAGAATTCCTACTAAACGTGTAGTGACAACAGATTGGTAATGAAATTCTGTTTATAGCAACTTGCTATAATAATTGAATCATTTGGTTTTGGTTTTATCACTGGAGTACCCAAAATTGAATATTGTTGAAGGATGGACATGATTCTGGCTGGCATTGCCCCATAAATCTTGCAGAGGACAGCATTTCTTGGCTGTTGTGATTCTACCTTGGTGTAGAGAAAACAAACTGGGAAAAAAAGTGTTAAGCAAGAAATATTTTTCCAATAAAAATCAAAATGATGGGATTGTCAGTTAAATGTAATTATTGAGATTTCAGGTGAATTAAATCTAGGCTACATCAGGTAAACTAAACCTAGACTGCCATACTAATCGTTACAGTACATATTAATTTCATGCTATGGCTTTTTCTTCAGAGAAAGTGCTGGTGTATTGAAGTTCTTTGTAAGCGTTCCTGGCTGTTAGCAGGCTTGTTATCAACCAGAGAAGGGGTCTGGAGGGGGAGCTTTCAGTCACAAGAGCTGCCCCACCCAGGCTGCTGAGCTTAGCTGTTAGGAAAAGTTGTAAGCGGATTCTGAAATAACTCACTATATGAGTAGACACCAAACTATACAAAGCGTGGTGTACTGATAGAAGTCAGTGCTTTGGCTTCTGATCATAAAGAAACTTAAGTGACATCAGAAACTGAGTGCAACTCTTTGCTTAAGATATGGGACTTTATGGAAAATTATTTTAAATAGCCTCAGAATCAAGAATGTGGGGCTTTGTAAGGCAGTTTTTTTCCTGCCAAAGTTCTATGGTTTTTAAGACTGGAGCCTGCTTTAGAATAACAAGTGATGTTGTGATATCAAAAAGTATTTGAAATACTTCTAGAAGTTGGTGGAGAGACATTTTTCTTTATTCCTTTAAATTAAAGATTTATTTTTCCATTCCAGCTATGGTCATGCAAACTCAGACAATATATTCACTGATTGAAGCTAAAAATTGGTATGCAAAAAATGAGGACCTCTTGTCTTTCAGACTGCATTTTGAGTCAAATGGTGTGCACAGAGCAGGAAATGGAGTAGGCATTCTGCAAACAGGCGTTGTGTACCTTCTGATGTGTGTTTTTTTTTTTTTTTTAAATTCAGTTTGTTAAAAATATAACCTCTCCATATATGCTGGAGTCAAAACTTTCAAAACCATAAATTTGCTCTGTGTATCTTGAGGACTGCAAATATTGCTGATGTACGCAAGTTTTAAGTCTGTTGAAGCTCCCATTAGCCATTATTTCTAAAAATGTGACTTTATATACAAAAGGGGAGCATGGATAGCACTAACCAGATTCTGGGAGAAAGAACATTTATGCAAACTTTCCTACACAATTTTTTTTTCCCCCGCTCTCTTGCAGACAGATTCAGACCAATCTATTACAAAAAGCAGGAGAGAAGGTTCTGCATTTCCTTTTCATCCTTTATACATATTTATGCACCTAGCGTGAAAGGTGCTTGGAGACCAAGCAGGAGTTTTCAGAACCAACACCAAATACCACAAACTTTTTTTATTTAGGAAGAGTGAGTTAATAGTTATTCAACCTTCAGCGGTCAGTTGTTTGAATCTAATTATGAGAGTTGTCGCAAGGTGTTAGAATTTATCCAAATACTGTGGGATTTCAGAGGCGAACTGATGCCTGGGTTCTCAGGGACGTTGGTACGACTGATTGCTCGAGCGTTTGTTGTTACTTATTGCTATGGCAGTAGCAGCAGCTAGAGGATAAACATCTGAAGTTATTGGTAACTGAAGTTAAATTAGACTTAAATATGGGCTGCAGCATCTGAGAAGCTAGTGCACATGTACTTCTGCAGCTCTGCTGGAGAGACGACGTAACCTCTGGTAAGGAGGTGAACGGATACTGAATTGCCATAGTTGAAATTGCTGGGCACCTGCAAATGCTCGAGCTGGCCAACATCCTTGGGCTTCTAGAACGACTCAAGTACAAGTGTTTTGAGCATTTTACTACACATGAAGAGAAGCTGTACACGCTCAGGAACTTTGGAACCATCTGTACTCCAGAACTTTTAAAAGAAGCAGACAAAGACCCAGACTGTTTGAGGGGAAAAACCTGAATTTTCTTATCAGCTGGAACAAACACAGTTTGAGTGACCACAGTGGAATGAGTATCACCAAGCACCTTTATAATCTGAACCAACTGAAACTTAAGTAGAATAATACTAAAACCAAAATGATCAATTTTACTATATTAAAAATCATTGGGAACTGCAACTAAGAGTCTGTTGCTAAGCTGTTTAGGCATTGGTTGTTTCGTTTTAAGGAAAATTATTGCTAAAGGCTAATGGGCTCTAGAAATTAGAGAGACAGCGCTTGATGTTGATTATTCATCCACATTCTTCTCCTTTTCCCAATCTCCCATCATTTGTGAGGGCCATCCATAAGGTTATGTTACAGCGTCGTGTAGCTTATGTCCTGGTTCTCAGAACAGTAATGTGAATGCCTGAATGTGAAGGAAGGATTTCTGTTTTGGTTCTTCCCCCCAAAGAAGTTATCTCTACACGTGCTACCGTATGTAATATTTGAAACTTGGAATGAGAACATTTTTCTCTGAAACTTGTCTGAAATCTTTAGGACTAATGCTGCTTTTTGACCTTGAAAACATACAGTTTAGCCTCTCCGTCAGCATATGGGAAGCACTTAATTAGGACCATTATTATGCAAGTACTGCTCTCTTTTTGGGGGGAGAGGTTGGTTGTCTGTCAGCAGCCCCGAAGGTTTTCAGTGTATCTTGTGGAAGGTGTATCTAAGGAGGCAGAACATTCTGCTTTAACCATAAAGAGCTCATTCTGTGAATTTGTTATCCTGGGACTCAGGATTAACCGGATGCCAACTTGTAATTTACCAGGAACATTTCTAGACACGACGACTGCATTTGAGAGACTGTTTACATGGGTAGATAAGCCAAATACAAATCAATTGGAGAAGGGTCATAAAAACCAATAAGAAGGATATAAAGCTGTGTCTCACTTGTGTTGATGAGGTATTCTGAATTCAGTGTGTGTTTTTTTGAGAACTTTTCCATTTCCTAAGCTACTAACATAAGTGTTAGTGTTTAGATCTTTCCTCAGTTCGTTTCTTACATCTAACTTTGTCTCTTGAATGTTAAAGGAAGTTGGGATATTCTGGGCATCCGGGTTTTTTACTGCCACAGATATTGAGGGCTGTGATGCAGAGGCTCAAATGACACAGCACAGTGTTTTGGGTCACCAGCTGGTGCTGTAATTGCAAATTAGTTGAGCTGTAGCTTCAGATCCTAATGAAGTTATGCATGCTCCTCGGGTGTTTCTCAGACATGGGACCGGAGCCATGGTCTGGGAACACCTGAGCCAGATTCATTTGACTGATGAATTCTTACTCCACACCTTCTGGAAGAGCAGCCTGCTGATCTGAAAATGATAAAACCAGCACCTGCTAAGTGCTGCAACACATTTAGTAACTCTGCTGGATCTTGACCTTACTTTGCAGAGAGCCAGCGTCCGACTCTTCTGTGGCAGGGTCTGTCGGCAGCAGATACCAGTGAGCTGAGCGCGCTGGGGTGGTGATGGATCCCCGCAGGCAGCACCGCAAAGGGATTCTGGCCGTCCCTGCAGAGGTGTCAGAAACTTCTTCAAAAACTCGCAATTTCTGCCTGGATGTGCCCCCTGGCCATTGCAGGGCTTAAGGGCTGCCTATGCACACAGATGCTCCTAAAATAGCAAGTTGAGAAGCAAGAATCAAACTTACCTTGATGTGTTTGAAGGGTTTTTTTGTTTTTTTTTTTTTTCAGAATCTTCCGTGAGGTTTCACAGTATTTCTAAATAATGTCTTCATGTATTTCATTGCTGTTACTGCTAGGGGAATTTTCCTGTTACTCATTCTTGTTTATGGACAGCGTTGTTAGTACATTCCCAGATTTTTCGATCTGCATTGCATGATTTGCTCTTTTATTTTGTGACCCCTGTGTCTTTTTTGATGCACTTCTGCCTTCCCAAATGTTTTCCCAATTTGTGTGTCTGCTGTAGTCCAAAGTGTACTACTTCATGCTCGTGTTTTTTGAAAGCTAATTGAAGTTAATTTTTCCTTATCCTTTAGATTTTTACATCTACCTCCATTTTACTAATTATTTATATGGTAATGTTTTAGATACCAAAACCATATATAAAACCATATACTTAGTGTGCAGTGGTTTGGGATTTTTTTCTTTTTTTTCCAGAGTAAGTTGGGTAATGATAAAAGGTAGTGCCTCTCTCTGCTACATGATCTCTTGTCCTTCCTGGTACCAAGGTGGCACTTTGCATAGAGTCTTATTGTATGTGCCCCCGTTACCTGAGCCAGATTATTACAAACAATTCCCAAATGATCACTAGCAGTTACAACTTTTTTTTTTTCGCATGCACTATTTTATGACAAGCTACTCATAAATAGGTTTGTCACAGAAAAGGCTGTAAAGTACTAAATCTTACATTCCACAGATAATAGGTTTTTATGAGCATGTTTTCCATACTTTGGGGTAGATTTGCCTGTTGATAGGAAGTTCTTGCTCTTGGCAGTAATGATACTATTTGAATTGTTTTGGCGAACTTCTCTAGATCTTAACAGTGTGAATGCTGGTTACTTAATGGAGGTGAAGAAACTCTGTTTTATGCATCTGTTTTATACAGTTCTTTTTTTAACTTTGTATAACGGTATTACCTGTTGGCTTATGCTGCTGTGTAAAAGACCTCATTTGTATTTTCATGAATCTGCTTCATAAACTGGACATCTCTGCCTGATGCAGGAGTAGTTCTGGGTAGTTCAGGATGCTGCTTCACCTCTGTGAACTGTTTCTTTAGCTGTTGAGGTGAAGGAAACACTGATGCTCACAGTAGGTCCCACTGTATGCTGTGTTTTGTGAGGAATTGTGAATAGTATTTGGTCCACGCCCAGACTTTTTCCAGTTGCTTTGAATGCTCACTTAAAAACGTGTTGACTACTTTTCCTTTCTGACCGTTGTTAGGCAGGAAGAGGTAAGACTGCATGCTGGTGCTTGTTATTGGTGGTTTTTTTTTTTTTCATTTGAATATTTTCTTTAAAGTGACTATCAAATTTTTGGCTGTTTTGTGTTGGTTTTGGATGGTTGGTTGGTTGTGGTTTGTTTTTTTTTTTTTGCGAATTCTCGTTCCTGTGAACATCAGTGTGTGCGTCTACTTAATTTAATGGATATTAGTTGTTAAAGGATACTGCCTGGTGTCCCTGCTAGTGAAGGGAGCTGTGTTGCCATATCTAGATTTAAATAAACTTTGTGTCTTGCTTTGAGCGCAGATGATGCTGTTAGTGTGACCGAGTGCAATAAGGAAAACAGCTACTGACATTCAAACTACTGTTTTTAACAAGGCCTGGATTTGATTAGACTGCCTGGATCACTGGCAGCCTTTGATCGCTGGAATAAAAGCTGAAGTAACTGGTTTCTAAACCAAACCAGAACTTTGGATTATTCAGTGGATTGTGCTGACGGGGTAGCTAGCCAGTTTGCTGGGGCTTCTTTTCTCCTACGGTTTGAAATGGCCTTTCTGTAGCTTTCTGCCTTGTTCACTCACTGCTGGCAATCAGAACCTTGAGTCTCTGTCCCCCCCCACGCTTGTTTTTGCTTCATATGAGTCCATTAGTCGTAATTTTAATTTTGTAAAAAGCCATGAAGCGCTTCTGAAGCAACTTGTGTGAGGATGCAGAAGCGGAAGAGCTGCGTGGAGCAGCATGTGCTTCTAATAGTTTATGCTTACATTATCCTCGCTGGCACGCAGGTAGATGGATTCAGAAGTAGTGTGCTGTCTGACAAAATATGATTAGTCTGCACTTATCGGTACACGTAGTGTCTGGGAAACCCTGATGTAAGTCTTGAAAGGCTTTATCTCAACAGTCTTGCTTGATAGCCTTTGGGAGCTTTTTTTTCCAAAACAGATGACTCACAGCCCTTAGGTACTTCATAGATGCAGTGAATGCCGTTCTTTGTACATAGGAGGAGGGAGAACAAGCAGTTTACCTCTTTGCTTTCAGAGGTAATGATAAACTTCAAAACAAAAACCCCGCAAGTAATATGCTGATGTAGGGGAGAAAAAAGGTCATAATGGAAAAAAGTTTGAAGTATATAATTTTCTAAAGTCTATAATAAACTTCTTAGTGTCTGGAACATTACCTTTTCATTTTACGCATACAGATGCGTAAACTAAGTTTTGTTGACTTTGTTTCATGTTACATTAACCAAATTTTACTGTTAACGTTTCATCACATGCTTCTTAAAAAGTGAATTTGGACAACTGAATATGCATGAATGGAAAATGGATTATACTATATCAGGGACTAGCTGACTGAACTTTGGTTGTTGCATTTGCCCACATTTGGCATAAAACTGATAATAAAACTTCTTTTTTTTCTCTGTATCTCCCCACAAAATACATATTTCTGGTTTGGTAATGCAGTCTGCTCATTTTTGTTTGCTTACCATAAGTTTGCAGCTGATCACGTAATATATTGAAGAACATGAATGCTTAGCTAGTCTGAAAATGCAGTATCATGTTAAGCCCCTTGTCTTGTGCATCGCTTACCTAAAAGAGTGCTTTTGTGGGGCAGGTAACAACTGAAGATAACCAAGTCTTGTTAAGTGTGTGGCTGGTGTTATCAAGCTGATGTGTGTGCTACAGCATAGTGGTATATGATTGCAGTTTGAGTTAAAAACAAAACTAAAAAAAAAACACCAATCCAAAAAAACTGACCAAACAAAATCCCCACTAAAAAAAAAAAAAATTAAAAGCCCAGAACTGCCTCAAAATTCTTGTTTGCAAGCAGAACCTGAAGGCCCTGGTTAGAGAGTTGGATTCCCAAAGGTTCTGGTAAGAGGCAAGATGTGGGACACTCCCTGTACGGTTTAAATATTAAACTTCTGAATGTACTTGTTCGAAGGGTGTCATGACACTGGAAAAACCCAGCCTAGAAGTAAATGCTGTAAATAGCAGAACTTTGTCCTGTGGTATGGAGCTTAAGCACTTAAATGAATATTGCAGAGAGTAACGTAATAATGTAAAATGCTGATTAAAATAATGCAAGATTGCTTGGAAAGGGTGGTTTCTAAAATGAAGTTGTAGCTGGAGAGGAAAGATAATACAATGGTTGGACTGTTGATTTAGAGTAATGAAAGCCACATTAGATTTCTAGCTCCATAACAGCCATCTTGTACAATGAAAGAGGCCCATGGGATGCCAGCTGGATTGTGCTGCTTTTATACTTTAAAATAGCATTTTCCAATAATTACTGCTGGATTAGCTGAACTAGTGAAAATCCTTGTTCAGATAAAGCTTTCTGGCACTTGCAGTTAGCACAAACCTAAACAATGGATATGCTGATAAGAAGTCTTAATTTTCTAGTGTGAGCAAAATAGTTCTTCAGCTCACCTTTGCATTATAGTTACTCCACTAAATACTTCATTAGCACAAATAATCAATGAATACATAATTATGATTTTAATTATTATTCTTCCAGTTGGAGCTTACAAATTTTATTTTTTTTTTCAATTGGAAAGTGGTGATTAGTATAGGTCTCTAGCTTTTTATTCCTCTGCTTTATTTTTAATACTTGTAATATTAAAACTGAGCACAAAAGCCTGAATTGGCTGGAGCTACTGTTCTGTTTGGGCTGTTTGTATTGGTGCTTTCTGGACCACGTTTTTACTTTCAATTTAATGAGAAGTGTTTGCTTATGTAATGATTCACTGAAGACAAACTTAGGTAAGAAAAGATTAGGAGAAAAATTTAGTACAAAGTAGTAGTAACCTGTGCACTGCTATCAGTTTCAATACTGGGCTTTCAGTGTTAGATAAGGTATAGCGAGTTACTCTCACTATAAAGATAGAATAACTGACATCTGATTATAACTGATGTTAGAAAAAAGTATCTAAACATCTCTTCCAGTTTTGATAGTAATGTAACAAATGCACTCTTCTTAGATCAGTGTTTTTTTTTTGATCTTATTGTTGTTTTGAAAACTTTATTTTCCTGTTTTTCTAGTAAAGGAAGCCGGTAACTACTTTTCTCCCTGCCCTAAAAGGAAAAAATATTTTTGTCAGAGCTTTAAGGGACTTCCCGAGTAGTGCTGATAATACCATTGTGTATGAAAGACTTTTTTTTAACACAATGGAATGTTTTAATATAATGCATTATGTATACAGTAGAACATATGAAAATATAAAGATCCATAGGCTTTTTTCTTTTGAGTAATGTTGTTTGCAGATTTAACCCGCTCTGGAGTCAAATCTTGTGCCCAAATACAGGTAGAAATTCACATGCGGAGGTTTGGATTTGTTGAGTAATTATTTGTGCTTGTTCATGCAGATAAGAAAGGTATGAGTTGTCATGTCTTGGAAGGCTTTAAAATGAAAGGTCTCTGGGGAAATACAATCTCCTTTTGTTGCTGTCACCAGTAGATGTGATGCAGATTGTTCTAAAACTTGAGGGTAGAGATAGGTGGTATTGCAATGGAATAGAAGTTCTTCAAGCGAACATGGATATGTCCCTGTTAATATGGATCTTAGTGTTAAACAGATTAACATATTTAAGATTAAAGTTATTGTGAAAGGGAGTTGACTTTCCCATCTTAAAATTGCGATTTTTGTCTCAAAACATGAACATTTGCAAAGCAGGGGAAACAACTGGGGAGACAGCTGAATTGCCTAGGAATTGACACCAGGAAAAGAAGGCAAACACAATTTCTCACTGTTTAACTTGGTAACTGTTTTTGTGGTGTAAAGGTCGATCTCAGTGACAATATTTAAGCAGCTAATAAACAAAACATCCTAAAATGGGGGAAATAAAGTATTGCAATCTTAGACAATAATTACGTTGCCAAGAGGTTTGAAATACTAGAAGAACTGCGCTCTGGAAAAGCAGTCCATAATGTCACAACAAAGGTGTTGATCACTTTTATAACTTCTGTGAACTCGCATCATGTTTTAGTCATTTCTTATGTGTGTGTGTGTGTTCTGCTCTGGACTAAGACTGTTCTTTGGTTTTTGTTGTTTGTTTGTTTGTTTGTTTTCCACAGCGTAACCATTTCTGTAGAGTTTTGATAATAGACCTGTTTAAGTGAGGCAAGATATGTTGAAAAATAGTTTTTGCTTTGGGATAACAATTCAGATGTCCATTTATACTGGCTACTCTGCATGGATAAAAACCCTTCAAACAAGTGTTTAGAGCACACATTTGCATTGATACGCTTCTGCTCAAGGGCTGTCTGCTTACTGCCGCTTACAGAATCATAGAATAGTTCGGGTTGGAAGGTTCACTCTATCCACTTAATTTTTATTGCAAGAGATGCATGAAATAGCTGACACCGTGAGAAAATCAAACAGCTTCTACTCGGTGGTTTGCCATGCACCTAGATCATCCCTTTTTCTAGGGCAGAACGTTAGATGTAATGAATGCACAAATGTTAATGTTAATTATTAACTAGATTGAATTAGTTACTGCAATCGTCTGTTGGTGTTCAAAGTTAAAAGTGGGTCACCAAGACTCGAAGTGCTTTTGCAGTGAATTCTAGCATTGATTTTCGTGTTTCTGCTTATGCTGTTCTTTGGCTACTAGTTTGGAGAGGAAGAGTAGAACCTTCAAGCCTTTTGCTTACAGCCTCATAATTGTAAAAGTAACCTGTCGCCTTCTGTTACAATTATAGCAGTGCATGTATTACAGGACAGAATCATCTGAATCCCTTCACCAGCTACTGAAAAAGCATTTCCTTTTTAAATCAAGCATCGCTACTGTAACACAGTGGTAGAATTTTTAGATCAAATCACATTTACTACCTTGTCATTAAAATAATTAACTGATAAAGCCAAACTTCAGACTTCAGGAAATGCGAAATTTTTTACTGTTTGTTGTTAAATAGCACTGTATGAAACAGACGAATAATGATCACAGGTCTGAATTATTATAGGTTAATTTAGGCTGCATTTAATAGAAGAGTGTATGAAAGAGGGTTTATACCTGAGGGATTAGATTTTGAAAAGACAAGCCTTAGTACCTTGAGGGAAGCATATTAGTAAAAATCACTGGAAGAAGTGATGAATTAGGGTGTGTGTAGGGTGGAGTTAGGACTTTCTTCAAGTTAGAGGTTAAAATCTTGACTGACTTGAAGTCAAACTTGGAAGAACAGCTTCTGAAATAGCTGTGTGAGTAACCACTTCAAAAAGGATATTGCTAATAAGTAAGGCATAAGAGGAGTAAAAAAAAAAAAAATCACTCGTTTAAAAAGTGATATTTAGAGATTAAATGATCTGGGAAAGAAATCAGAGTTATTCAAAATAAGGTTGAATTAGACTTGCCAAAAAGTAATTTGGATCAAAGAAGAGAAGAGTGAAAGAAAAATCTGCTGTTCACTGAGTAAATGCAGTTGTTTGGCACGGAAGCTGAATTCATGCTTTAGTATAGGTGATAACTTGGTGTTCAAAAGCGCATGTAAATAAAGCATAATTGAAGTGGAAGCAGAATGCTTCCAGATTGGGTCAACTTGATGATAATAACCTCTCCTTGAATTGTGGTGGAATTTGTACGTGGAAACCCATGCTCAAAGTGGGAGTAGAACTCTACTGTAGATAGGCGTGTAAGTGGAAATGCAGTATTCCTTTGTTTTACAGATTATCATAAATGTCTGTATTGAATAATAACATGAGAATGCTCATGAGATCTTCCTGTACAAGGAAACAGTTGTAGCTGGAGTAGTTTTTACAGATCAGTGTTTGCCTAACACAACGACTGGTGTTGGGTAGCTTAAGAATTCACTTGTTCAGAGTTGCTGGAAGAAGGCCCGTAACTTTGCTTTACCCTGGAGCCCTTGGAAATAAGGACAAGATTGTAAAGACATGTGTTTATATTTGAAGTATTTTGTAGTACTAACTTGTTAAGAGATTTCAGAAGTTCATTAATCAGTCTTATGTGCTTTGTTGGGAGGAGAACATGCAAGAAGCAAGGCTTATTGCGCAAAAGGCTGCGCCTTTTTGTCTTGTTGACCAACCAGAGGTAATTTTATCACTTTTTGTTGTCTTGGAAATAATTATTGAAAATGGTAAGACTCTGTTTAATGTGAATTTAGCCTAATTGTTTCTATTTAAGAGATTTCTACAGCATGTTAATTTACTATTATCAGTTATTTTTATTTCTAATATTTCCTCTTTTTTTTTTAAGGTGATTCTTGTGAATAATTGGTATCGAATCTAAAAAGGGAGGTGCGTGTATTGAAAATACATGTATGTGTGTGATATAAGGAACTGGTATGAATATTAGAATAGTTTACTGTTACCTTACTGGTAAAGTGCCAGGTTAGGAGACTTATTTGTGTTAAGTCTTTGAAGTAGAGAAAACTGTTGCCTCTTGCATATGCTTTAAAAAACATGTATTGCTTTCTAAAGAAGAGTAATATGGAGTAGAATAAATGTGACACAAGACTAAGCTTTTAGCAGTACATTTATTTTAGGGAACAGAAAGTATTTCAAGATTGACTTGAGAAAATTGAGGTGTTGCTTTGTCTTTATTGTTGCTGCTTTTTGTGAAGAATAGAAAATAGCTTTGTGCTGCGTATGGTATACCTTCTCAGAATATTAGGTTTACTAACATGATGGATAAGTCCCTGATTTTGCAGTTGCCTATAAAAATGTTAGTAAATGGTTTGTTTCAGGAACCTGAAACTACCCCAGGTTTTTTTTTTCCTTCTAATTTTATAATGGCTTTAGAAAATGCTAATAATCTTTAGGAAGGATCTTCGTTATAGTCATAAGCACATCTGTAATATTTAGTAAGTGTCAACTAGCATCATTGCTTGGAAATGAAATAATTTGAGTAGGATACTGTCTGCTTTTGAGGTGTTCACTGGGCTGGCTGGAGATGCTTTTGTAAAACCACGCTTCACTTTTTGTGCCTTACTGCAGTGGGATTACTGATTTTGATTCCCGCCTATGCATCTGCTGGGTGCTTTAAAAAGGGGAGGCAAGGGAGCCACAGTAGAAATAAGTATTTCATGTAAGATGTTTGGACTAATCCTTCCACTTTACTCTGAGCAATGTCTCGATTGAAGTAATGTGCTCAAATTTCTGTCTCTCACTTCCCTATATCTCTAATAGTTTCATGGGGTATTTGGTTTGGCTGGTTTTTTTTTTCTAATAGTAGAAAGAATTATGAAAAGTTTAGGAAAAGATAGAAGGTGGTGAAGACTGAAAATTTGGTTGGTTTGATTTAGAAAGGAAGATACTGAGGGGTCTACTTTCTCTTGGATTTTTACCTACCAAATCCTTGAGTTCAGTGGTTTTTGTTTTGCTCTCACTTATTCCATCCATATTTTAGAACTGCAGGGTTTTGTTTCCCTTTCACAATCAAATTCAGTGAGATACTTTGCTAATCATGACAATCTAAAATAGAGTAGTAAAATGCTAGTTTAAATATTCAGACATTTATTTTGTAGTACAGGTCAGCCATATAAACACTACGTAGTTTATTTAAACCTCTTACTTTTAGACATTGAGCATTAGAACTACTAGTGTTTAAGATCTTTATTTATAGGCTACAGAAGGAGAGGCTGGTTGAAACTTCAAGTGTGAAATGCATGATGCCATTTTTGGGAAGAACATTCCAATAAAATGAGGTGCTAAGGCAGTAATTGTCATAAATAAGGTACTTATATGTCTGCAGTTCAGTGGGACCTTCTCAAAGGGATTTTATTTCTTCTAGAGCCGTAGAATAACTTAGTCAAAGTGGGAGTTCTCAGAGCTCATCGGCTCCTGTCCCCTTAGAAGGGGCTGTCATCTAAGTTAGGTTGGGTTACTTGAGACCTTTTGTCCAGCTGAATTTTGATGTCTCCAAGGATGGAGATTCCACAGCTCCTGTGGGCAGTGTTTAACTGCTCTCTTGGTGCAACTTTTTCTTATCTGGTTGAAAGCTCTTTTTGTGCAACCTTTGAGCATTACCTCTCATCCTCCGTTGTGCACTTTTAAGAAGATCCTGACTGTATTCTCTGTAATGACTTACTGAGTGGCTGCAAATGGCAGTTACGTTCCTGCCTTAGCTTAAGACTGAACAAACACAGCTGCCTCAGCCTCTCCTTGTGCGTCTTTTTCTTTAGCCCCCTTAATGGTTTCTTGTTTGATTTGCTCCAATTTGTCAAAGTCTTCCTTCTTCTGGGAAGCCCAAAACTTGGCACAATATGCCAGATACGGTCTGAATAGAGGGGAATAATCACCTTCTACAGCATGGCAGTTGTGTTGTCCCAGGTGCAAGTTTGTGCTCTTGTCTTCAAATTTCTTGAGGTTTCTGTCAGCTGGTTTCTCCAGCCTGCTGAGACTCCTCTGAACAGAAGCTCTACTGTCCAGCGTATCAATCTATCCCAATTCAGGGAAAGCCATCCACAGACTTGCTGAAGTTTCCCTCCATCCCATTTTCCTGGTCATTAACAAGGCCATTAAGCTCTATTAGAGCTGGTATTGACCCCTGAGAAATTCACCAGTAATAACTTACCAGTAAGCTGTTTGATGTCTAACTGCAACCCTTTGAGCCTCTCACTCCCCAAATCTTGGTTCTTGCACTGCTGGAAGATGGGCACGACACTTGCCTTTTTCAAATTGCCAGGAACTTGTCTAGTTCACCTTGTAAAGATGTCAGAGTGGCGTCACAATGCCACCACCTAGCTCCCTCCGCCCTTGTTGGGTCCATACTATTCAATTCAATAGACTTTCTGTACCCAGTTTATCTAACTGGGGCCCCAACTTAATTTTCCAGTACCACAAGCAGTACTCATGCAGACCTGGGAAGTCTGAGAACAAAACGTGCCAGCAGAGACCAAGGCAACTACATGTAAACTTGTCTGTCCTTTGCTGCCAGATAACCTGTCTCATTTCTGCAGCGGACCCAGGTTTTGCTTGATTAATTCATGTTAATGTCAACTCTGTGTTTAAAAACAAGTGCTCAATTAACAAAACGTGATTTTTACTTTCGTGTGTTTTAGGTGAAATTAAGTTTTAGAAAGACACTTCATACAAGAATCTTTTTTGAAATGAACTGTGAATTGTATGTTCAGATATTAACACTGGGGCTATAATGTCTGAATGAAAGATCAGCCACGTTCCCTTTACACATCTCTCTACATCAGAGGCAGCCATTATGTTAAATAGGTGATGTAAAAAAGCTACTGTCTCACTATTCCAGGAGGAGCTGGGCATTCTTTATCTGAAAGTAAAATGAGTTACATGATCCGCAGCGATAGTAATGTAATGATGGATTCTGTTGCAGTGTGTGTTCGGGAACTCAGATTGCCCAGGGAATCTGGACTCTGAAAGCTGTGATTTGTACCATGTGTCGAAAGCTTAAGAAATAACAGAATAAGGTCACTTTTTGTTAAAATATGTATAGAAGATAGGAAATGTATGTTAAGTGTTTTTTCACAGGAAATCATCAACTGTCTTGCCTAGTTGCTGATGATGTTGTTTTTCAGGAAAGCAACAAACCATTAAAAATAGACTATTTTTAGGAAAGAAGTAATGTATATGGCTAGCTTTTGGCCCTGGTCTTTAAGAGTTTTAAGTTAAAATATTTGAACTTTTAAATCTGTGATCATTGTTCCTGTTCAGTAAAAGTATTGATTTTACGGCTGTTAGCTTTGTTCAATAACAGCGTACTCTGGTACTTAAAAAATTGGTTCGTTCCCAGATAGTGTCATAGAGCTTGTTTTCCATTAGCTTTGTTAAAAAGTAAACAAACTGAGAAACTGATTTTTGATAAAAATCTGTCTTGAAATGGTGAAAAGTCATGGTAGGAGTCTTCGGCTCCTGTTTTGCTGTCGAGTAAAATCGCTATCCAGGCAGTATTAGCCTTACTGTGGCAGAACCTTTGGCTTGCAGTGCCACTGTATCAAATCTGCATTGAGGAAATGTAATCTATTTAAATTACTGCGTAGATTCTGCATAACCTTTTAGTATAAGTAAAGCAGTAAATGCCCTTGAGAAATATGTTTGAAGAATCAGTGGAAAAATGGATTTGATTTTAACAATGCAGGATTTTCAGGGAAGATATGTGGATAAATCACCAAAACCGCCATGTTTAAGAGAACACCCTGCGTAAGAGTATAGAAGAAAACAAGAATATGGATGAGTGCATGGAGGAAGCATAAACTGACTTATCTAATTTCATGGATCTATGGAGTCTAAATGTAAGACTTTATTTTACCAGTATAAAAACAATGGCTAGGAAGATCTCCCCCCTCCCCGCCCCCAGTGCAAATGCATTATGATGAAATAGCCAGCTACTGTGTAGTTCTGATTTTATTTTTTTTCCGAAACATCTGTTGGAAGCATTTATTGAGGAAAAAATTCTTTGTGATTCTTTATAGGATGAAAAATCTAGAAAATTCTAGAAGAAAGTGAGAAAATATTGCTTTTGTCACTTGCAGGTTGCTTCATTGAAAATCTTATCTCAAAACTAAATAGTGAAGGCTGTTAATAAAGTATTTCCATAAAGTTATCACTAGATTTGCATATGAGGCAAGGACCAAATCTTGTGTATAAAATTCCAGCATATCCAAGCTCTTACTTCTGCATCTCATAACTTGAAATTTTAAGTAAACCTTGTTTTGTTTTGTTTTGTTTTTTTACAGTAAAGTTTCAACAAACTTTATAATGTCTGATTGTTCAAGGTAAATTCTTCACTGAGATTTAAAACCTTGCATTTTTTTTTAAGCATTCAAAGTATTGTCTGTACCAAGGCTGAGCATGCTTTTTGGACACGTGTAACATTCTAGTGCTGCATTTTTTCCAGTCTGAATTGGTTATCAGGAAAAACTTGAACCTGAAGTGCAAGCCATGGAAAAACTGTTCCCCTTAACAGACACAAAAATAGATAAATATCTGGATAGTATGGTAATACAAACTAGTAAAGGAAAACTGATCAAGGTTAGCGAGCAACCTGTGGGAAATTAAGCGATGAAGTCCTGAGTTGGGTCATGTGTTTTTAGATAATAGTTTTGAGCATCTCTAGTTTTATAGAAGAAAGGCAATGTGTACTATGGATGATAACAGTTAAGAATATTATTCTTCCTTTTTAAAAAACAAGACAGCAAATGGTCATTCCTCGTTTGCTGAAGTCATTGCTTAAAAAGCACCTCTTCCTTTGTGTATTAAATTATTTTAACTTCTGTTCCTGTTTGAAAACTGTCAACTGATTTTGAGTAACCATACAATCTCTTTAGTTTAAGAATTTGAGAAGTGACTTCTTGTACTGGTTAAATAGTTCCTTACCTGAAACATTTCATTGACATAATCAACTTAAGTCACTGTGGAAACCTTCTTCTCTTTTTAAATTTTGCTTAATCTGTCTGTAGTGGATACAGTAGTCAGCTTTTCAAATGTGCACATGCTAGGTATCTTAATGTCATCTTCCGTTTGAGATGAGAATTGGAAGGTTGACTTCAGAAAGTATTTATGAATTTAAGTTTGTGATAGCAATAGTAACTAAATATAATTAGTTACATATGTATAAGAATATATAATATAGCATATTATATTACCACATATTATATATATGGTTAGCCATCATTAGGATATCTAGCTTCTTGCTATTCAAAATCCATGGGTTTTAGTCTGCTATTACTAATTCCCATCAATCCTTTGTTTTTATTAAGGTTCGTCTCTGTAATGTGGCTATTTCTTGGTTTGACTGTCATCATATTCTCTCTTAGATATCCCCGATTCCCTTTGAGTTTGACTAGATTAAGGATTAGCATTTACTGACATCAAATTACTCTGAAGTCCACCTATAACTTTTACAGTGGACCACCAATACAACACCAGTTGATATGTTAAGATAATTCAAAACTTTACAGTACTCTTCCAGTATTGAAATGATCAGGTAACTTCATAGAATCAATGGAATGGTTAGAGTTGGAAGGGACCTTAAAGATCATCTAGTTCCAACCCCCTGCCATGGGCAGGGACACCTCCCACTAGAACAGGCTGCTCAAACCCTCATCCAGCCTGGCCTTGAACACTTCCAGGGATTTGCCACTCTTTGCACTGTCTGTGACTAGAACTTGTTCTCTCTTCCCATTTCTTAAGTGTCCCAGATTGTTTTGGCTTGTGTGCTTTCTCTAAGGGTTATTGCCCATTTAAAAAATAATTTATACAGAAATTTTAAGATGATGAGTATTTCTAGGATACTATTCTAGATAGTAAGCATTCCAGTCTGACTCGAGCATGCGTTTTCAAATTGAAATAACTTTTCCTAATGAAAAAATAGGTGAATTTTTATGTGAATCAGCATATGACAAACCTAGAGACAATATTGAATTGCCAACTCAAAGTGTCTTCGTCCATTGCCTGAGATACTCTTACGTTAAATATGGCATGGGAAATGATGTTGAAAAAAAAAATCCTGGGGTTATAAATTGATAATTCTATATGAAAAGTAGACTTTCATTTGACATCAAGCTGTTACAAATAATATTTCTGCCTGAGTGTCCTGCAGTGATTTCCTTCACCTGTTTGATATTCACCTGCTGCTATAGAACAAACTACAACTGCAAAATTGTGAAGGAACAGATTGATAGCAATAAGAGAAATCTATTCTATAGATCGCACTTGTTCCAAGAGCTGACTGCTCTTAGATTAATGTTAAATACTTTTATACATGAGATAAAAAGCAATTTTCTTTCAGTGGAAGGTGCTCCTTGAGTAAAGAAAGCGTAGCTTCAATAAACTGTGTACCAACTGAAGCTCTGGAATGGAGTGTTGCAGAATTCTGTGTCAAAAGCAAAACCACCTTTCATTTGCCAGCTACTAATCCCAGTGTTTAGATTCAGTTTCCCCTGCTCCTCAGCATTTGTAGTTTTATTTCTAGTTGGGACTTCCCCATACAGGGTTTCCCTCTGGTTTCTGATGTTGCAACAAATCTGTATTCTGAGTAATTCATGAGAAGAAAAAGTGGGAGAGATGAATGAATCTGAGTTATCAGAGATGAAAAAGTGGGACAGATGAATGAATGTCTCAGTTATCAATCAGAAGTTTTTCTAGGCACAGGCAAGTACTAACTCATTAGCAGGAGAGCTGTTAGTGAAGCAATCTGGAACTACTCCCTCTGCATTCACCTCCTGTTTGAACAGTAGCTCTTGTCCTCAAGGAGGGTTAGAGTGTCAGAAGAATAATATGCATGAAAACCAGTCAGATAAATCAGCTGGTCTCAATTTAGTCTTATTCTAAAACCTGAATAGCAACTGACTTCTGTACTAGCTGAAGTGTTGGTGTGGGCAAGCTGCATCATTTGAAGTTGGATGCAAGTAGCATAGCATGGCGTGGTTCCTTCTGCTGTACCAAGCTCGTAATGTTCCCCTGCAGCAGTGTATTCAGCTAGGTTTTAGTAATGCAGAAAAAGCCGAGGTTCTTACCTTTCGACTGAGCATGAGTTACAGGGAAAATTAATTTATTGTAACAACTACTATGTTAACCCTTGATGAGCCCAAATGCAATGTATTTTTTGTGATGTCCTGTTGGTGGCGTTGATGCCGGTTTAGTTGGCAGAAGGAGATGGTAATTGTTATACATGTTGTATATTTGCTTTTGGTCAAAGTGCCAAAGTTCAGAAAATAAGTAAAATTATAGCAGTGGATTATGAATTAAAACCTTAAGTGACCCAAAGTTCTTCCCTTCTACCCACTCACATCCCCCCAGCAAATCCAAACCCCTTCCCCTACTCCCAGAAATAAATATTAATCTTTGTAGTTGAGTTCAGTGTGGTTCTCAGCAGACTGTAATGTGAGGAGCATATTTGAGGGCATTGAAAACAGTTTTATGTTAACTTTAAGATACCAACAAGTAGCGTAACTATTGAGTTAAGCCGTATGAGCAAAATGTCTGTTTTAGTTAATAGAAAACAGTGGTACAGTACACAGTATGTTGTGGGATTTTTTTTGTTGTTGTTTGTTTGTGTTTTTTTAATAGTGGAGAACACATGTTTTCACTGTGATGTGCCACTCGGGGTTCAGGAAGAACATCTTACAAAACACCATCACCAAGATATAAAACTTGATATCTGGACCAGTGTTTAGCTGCTTTTTAAAAATGTGTGTTTTAAGATGTTGGTATTGGAAATGTTTGGAGTTTCTTTCTAGCTTTGTGCCACATGGTTTGAAAATCCTAAACAGGCGTTTGATGAATCAGCGTCTCTCTCCATTCCTTCTGTCCCACAAAGACTACATGCTTAAGAATATGTTGTTATGTTTCTGGAAATTGAGAACATAGCAAAAAACCCCTGAATCACCAGCAGAAGTGGTAGTGGGATATGATTTTCCAAAAAACCTCATTGTTAGAACACTGATGAAAATACTCAAGGTTGAGAATCAGAGCAATTGCAGCTTTTCCTTGCTCTTGTTAGTATATTTAAATGATCTTTTTTGTGGCTGCAATCGTGCTGTTTTCCATATGAGTTTGATCATTTAAGTCTGTTTATCCTTTTAGTTCTTGAGAAAAGAAAACCAAGCATGTACTTTTTGGGGAGAGGAAAAAAAAAAAAGAATAAGGCTTAGGTCAGCAGACTGTGCATTGGTGTCACTGTGCATTTTGTTTAAGAACTTGGGATGTGAAAGAATGAATACATTCCATTTGGGCAAGAGAGTGATGTCTGTTAGGGTTCAGTTTGCTATGGTTTTTGAGCTTTCCGTATGATTTCATCACTGGAGGAGGAAAGTATTTTCTCCCGTAAGAATAATCTTATGATTCATTACTACTGTGTTTTTTGTGTGAGGCTTTTGAGTGCCAGACCTCCCCCCACTCTTCCACCCCAAATAAAAAACAACCACCCTGTCTTTGGCTTTATATGGTGTTGCTGTAGGTGGACTTATCCAGAATAATGGTTGGCTTTAACAATGAGAGCCTTACATCTTTGTCTAGAGAAGAACTCCTCCTAACATGTATTTATCCAGCTATTTGTCAAGCTTTACGTTTTGAGAAGAGAGCTTGTACACTTTGTTGCCTAAGGTTTGGTAAGCACTGTTTTGCATGAATCTTCCCTTTTCTGAATTTTCCTTTTTCTATGTATAATTTCATATACTTGGTTTGGTAAGGTTACTTGGGACCAGACAATTTCTTAATTTTTCTTAGTTAATATTTAGATTGTCACTTTAGTCCCCCAGCCCACTGCCCTAATAAGTTAGCAATCAGTACTTTGAGCAGCTGTGCGTTTTGGCAGTAACATTTGAAGCTGGAGATGGATCCCTTCACTCATTTTCCCACATCCCCTAATGAGCTCTCATGTTGGGAAGGTGCAGGCTAAATAGAGTATAATGGTTTCTGGAACCGTTACATCAGTACAGCATACCAGAAAAAGGAAAATTTGTAGGTAGGCAACTAAACCCTGTTCGGATGCTTTTGAAGGCCTGATGACATGGCAAACAGATGAAGACCCTTTTCCTTTTCTCCTGCCACATGACTGTAGACAACTTGTTTATTTCCCACTAGTGCTAAAGCGATCTGTCCGTTAAAAGGCATTTGTGATCAGACCTAAGTGATTCTTGTGCAGTGAATGAAGTCAGTCATCTTCTAGCATCTCACAGTCGGTTCTTGCAGTCTAAGGGGACATGTGTATTGCAGAAACCCCTGTGGACTCTGAAGAGCTCGTGTATAAATTCTGAGATCATTGAAGACCTGTCTCCTGTTAGAAGTACAGCAGGGAAGTGTAATAAGCTTGAAGAGCAATAAATATGATAAATGACCCTGTTCTGATTCACTTGGCTCCTGCTCCTTTGAACTGAAGTTTAAATTCATATATAGTAGAGGAATACAAAGAGCACTGGCTCAAGTTCTAGTAACAGCCTGTATGTTAAATTCTGCATTTTTGCTAGGGAAAGGTGGATCATGGAAAGAAAACTAAACCTTGTTTTTCATTAGACCTGTCAAAGATCGTCATGAGCTAATAGCATGGATTTTCAATTTGGTGTAGCCCTTTGATGTTAGCAGAGTTCCAGTACGCATCTTATTTTTAAAAAGGGAAATGTTTTTTGAGACCTACGGTGTCTAGTTGCTGTAATATACTGTATTCAAATATTAAACTATCAAATGGTCATTGGAGAGCAGACCTAAAGATTCTTCTTTACTACAGCTCCTCCCTCCATGCTTTTCTTCAAAACAAGAAGGAACCACTTTAGAGTGCAGAACTTTTAACCAAGGAAATAAATTGACTTGATCTCCCCTATGTCTAGTAAAGTACGATTGTTGAAGCCTGGAAAAAGGCTAGCACACTGTGATGGTTTAATTTGTTTCTGATAGTGATAGCTTCGTTTTTACATCTTACTGCTGCAGTGTGATAAACAGAGTGATGGGGTGGTGGGAACTGTCTGCAGGAGGGGAGTATGTCACCTTCAAATTGGTACCTGGATATGAAAATTATAGACCTGGAACATTAAAATTTTAGTTATAGGATTTGCGTGAAATGAAGGCAGAAAGCTTATTGTGTAATGATTGAATAGGTCAACTGGAAATTGTTTGTATTTGTCATTTTTTAAAGTATGTGAATCGTCTTATATCTTGATATGGTTAAGAATAATCCCCTGCTATTAAGAAAATTCTTTTATTTTAAATGAAACATGAAATATTTGAGATCTAGACATGTATAATATTTCCAGTTATAAGGCATAGCCTGAGAAGTGGAACTAAAAATAGTTTTAACGGTTGTTAAAAGCTAGAAATTCTGCTCAAGGTCATCTTATTTGTGCTTAGGAATTGTGCCACTTGAATACCAAGTAGTTCTAAAATGAGTAGGTGTTTATTCTGTTACATTAAATAAAGTCATGTAAAACCAGAGCTTTTCTAAAAACTTAGTCTTGTGGAAGGACCGTGGTAGGGCAAAAAGTAAGAACACTGAATAAGAATGTCTGAACTTGATGGTCTGTCCCATTAATTAAGTCTTCTGATCACTGTACCGTTACTCAATCACTCTTTGGTTCTACCTTCATTGTAATTGGAACGTATTAGCTTATACTCATAGCCTCAATTTTTAATAGAATCTAAATGATTTTTTTATCTGTCTGACACATGATTGAGATGAAGTTATTTTTTGGCAAGAACCCTGCACACCACATGGCTCTGCTTCCAAATCAGTATCTAGGTCCTGTCAGCTGTGGTTTACCATGCCTGTGAGTGATCCAAATTCAAAGGCAGCAAAAATTTGTTTTGGGTTCAGAAATTTTACGCAAGGTTTCTGTAATACTGTTACACATTTTAGAGAGAACACTGCTGTTTGTTCTGTACTTTGTGAACAGTACAGAATGTTTCTAGGTTTGAACTTCGATACTTTTGTGCCGGAGTGGTCTAAAGAAATCCAGTAGGTTCTTGCACTGTCCTCCTCTCAGACGAGGGGACCTTCTTACTTACCTGTCGCATGTTTTCAATGGGGTTGTGAAACACCTGAAATTTGTAACTAATTTCATTTTCTTTGCAGCTAATTTTTCTTCTTGGATCAGATGTGGTCCTTTCAGTCTAAATTGTAAACTATAAGATGAACTATGCTTAGAAAAGAAGCATCGTATATGTGTATATTATAATTTTACTATCCCTATGTTGAACTAATTTCTGGCTAGAGAAAGGGTGATCTAGTTGGAGATTGTTATCCCATTCTGATCTAGTTGTTGAATAGGTGATGAGACTAGAACACACGCGTTTTAAGAATACGTTTTCTTGTCTGATCTTGAATCTCTCTTGCGTGCATAACAGACATGATCTCAGTGTTCTCTCCTCTCCCCTAGTCCTGAAAAGCATCCCACTGTTGAGCGCTTTCCTAATTGTTGGAGTGCCATGGAAATTGTGACAGAAATTGATGCTCTGTTTTCTCAAAACCATCAGTATTGAAAGTTAACAAAACAGCTGGATACTGAACTTTTTTGTGCTGGAAGTCAGATACTGGGAAATTCAGCATGATCTTTTAGAAAGACCCCAACAAACACACACAACCCCCCCAAACCCAACCCACAAAAAAAAAACCCAAGAAAGGCTGTGGGTGACTCGTCTTTTCCCTCCTTCATAAAATATGAAGAAATGTTTCCTTGATTTCCTTTTTTAATTTATGAAGAATGCGTGTCTCTTCAGCCTTCTCAGTTTTCCAAATGGCAGGCCGCATTCCTTGCAAGCCAGGCATCATGTGCTTTCTATAATATTGGATGTGCTGGAGTGGTATGTTCAGAGAATTCAACTTACTGATAAGAAATCATTCCTTTCTATTTTTATTTCCTGTCTGTGTCTGGATATTTCCCATAAAGACAACTTGCATAGTATCACCCGCTCCTCTCCAAATAAATAGTGTGTTTATGGTATGTTCTGCTTTCTTGTGTTTCTAATATGATGACATTGATGATATGCTCCCAGTTAATTTTAGGCTGTACCTTAGCTTCCAGATGACTGCCATAATCAGGAATTAGCTGCAGATGAAATTGTGGTTTTCAGTAATCAGTAGAACCTTTTCTCAGCGAGAAAATGTTACATCTAGGTGTCAACTGTTGTAAAATATGTCAAAACCAAAAAGCATTTCATTTATGAGCAGGTGAATTTTTTTGTGCTGAACTTCGTCGTGTCTGTGTGTGTTCTATATATGTTAAAGAGAGCAAGGGCCGTCCAGTCCTTGTTTCTTTTGGAAGTAATTGCTGCTGGAGAACGTAAACTGTATGAAGCTAGTGCAACTCCAGAATCTTTGTTCTCCAGGCTTTGTGGAAAACTTTGTATATGGTTATGACATTTAATTAAACTTCAGGGTTGGTGATGAGGAGAAAGGGCAGGGGGAAAACCTGGAGTTGGAAAAAGTCGGGGGGGAGGGGGGGGGGGGGGGGAGGAAATCTTTCTTTGTCTCTTTCATTAGTAGTTAGGCCTGTTTGTTTTGTCCACAACTTTTCAGAATGAACACCCTTAAGCAAAAGTCAGTGCTAGTGGTTTTGTATTTAGAAAGGTGGATGTTTCAGCAAGTTGCAAGCAGTATTACTTTAACGTTTTGAGGGTTTTTTTTTTTAAAATTAACCTTAAAGATGATGATTTGCCATAAATAATTTTATATTCTCCTCTAAAATACTTGTGTTTTAACAGTGAACAGAGTATCTGCCAAGCACGAGCTGCTGTAATGGTCTACGATGATGCCAATAAAAAATGGGTACCAGCTGGTGGATCGACTGGATTCAGCAGAGTTCATATATATCATCACACAGGCAACAACACATTCAGAGTAGTGGGCAGGAAGATTCAGGATCATCAGGTAAGCAAATATCTGGAAATTTCAAGTAGCAATCAAGCTATTTTTGTGATTGCTTTTAACATTAAGAAATAAGTCTTCAGTAAAATTATGGGAACTGTAAATAATAAGTTTACTTCTATTTTGAACTGAAGTAGCAAAACTGTATTACGGCTTTTCCCCCATAAACTAAGCGCTTTACATGCGTCCAAGGCGATAGTCCTTGTGCGCTCTTTACCATTCCTTCCTACAGACGGGTATACAGGCTTGTGGTGTACGCAGGAGTCATCTGATTCTCTTTAAGGCAAAGTGTCACCTAAGAACTTTTCTTTTTCCCTACTCTCTGCTCTTAGCTGCAGTCTGTGTAGGTACCAATAGTTCTCTTGTTCTCCTATATTATGAAAAGTTGGATGTATGATTTCTCATTTCCCCAGATCAGTTCATTCAGTAAAAAACTTCTTACATTTGGTAATGCTGATCATCTACCACTTTGAGAAGTAGAGAAGGGACCAACAAGGATTACATCTTAATGTCCTTGATAAAGAAGTTATTAGGTCATGATTAAATGTGAAATTTAATGCCTTGTGATATTTGGGGTGGGGTTAAAGTCCTAATCCTTTTGTTTGAGGAAGGCTTCTATATCTGTTTCCCTCTCTCCCAATATTTCATAAAATTCTTTTGGTCTGTTCTTAGTCGTTTATCACACACCTGGAGCATAGACTGGTAATGTCCTGTGTGATTTGTCAGTAAACACTTATTCCAAGAATAAACGATCTCAGTGCATTCATCTGAGAACGAACCTTTTTTATTTTTTTCCTCCCATTATTCACTGGAAAAAAGTGAGCGGATATGGTTATCCAAGTGCAATGGGTTCCTCTTAGTGGATGGCTTGTAATTAATGGTTGTCCACTTAGCTAGAATTTATCACCTTTAGTGTAAGCCGTAATGATCTTGCAAAATGATACCTTGTGATGCACAGTAGAAGTCCACGTAACTGCTGCTGAAAGCATGTCAAGCGAAGGGGTGCAGCAGCCAGAGAAGGTGATAACTTGGTTAAAAAACACAATTCGAACAAGCTAATGGAAAACTGAGATTCTGAAATCCAAATACATAGTCATATCAAGTACTCTGCTACTGAAAGGCAGAACTGTTGATACTGCTACATTGCTGTTGCGAAACATCACTGCATCTTTTGAAATAAGAACACTTAAGCTATGAAAGTTGATACACGAGGGGACTCATGAGATAGTTTGTATTCTCCTCACTGATTTCATACGCCATTGGAATTAAAATTGAAATGGCTATGTACTTCAACATTGTGATCTTGTGGATTATGGGACTGTAATTAAACCACATGGTTGGGGAATAAAATCTACATGAAGCTGAAACTTGTGATGAAATAGCAATTTTAAACATAAGTAATTTTTTTTTTTAATGATTATAGGTGGTAATAAATTGTGCCATTCCGAAAGGGCTGAAGTACAATCAGGCTACACAGACCTTCCACCAGTGGCGTGATGCTAGGCAGGTGTATGGTCTGAATTTTGGCAGCAAAGAAGATGCCAATGTCTTCGCAAGTGCCATGATGCATGCCTTAGAAGTATTAAATTCACAGGAAGCTGGTAAGAATCTCTTAACTTTTTTTTTTTTTGAAGATTGTTCAAATACAGAGATGGAAAAAAATAAAATGTTTATGCGTAAAAGTCAAGAAGTCTTGTTTCTAATCATGATTCAGCCTCTAGCCATTTTAATTACGTGGGTGTTTTTGTCTGCCTAATCGCTGCTGCTTAATAGTGATTCTCAACTTGACTGCCATCTGTGTAAATGCAGTTTCTAACAGGTAAACCTATTTTAATGTTATCTATTATGTATAAAAACTTACTGACTTTGCTTTTTTTTTAGGAAACAAAAGCAAAACACCAACAAATGTGTAACTCTTAATGAGGGTACTTTTCAGGATTTCTAAAGGCGTCCAGTGTTCTTTAATGTGCTGTCGTGGTTTAAACCCAGCTGGCAAGTAAGCACCGCACAGCCACCTGCTCGCTCTGCCCTAGTGAAGTGGGGAGAGGATCAAAAGAGTAAAAGTGAGAAAACTCCTGGACTGAGAGACAGACAGTTTAATAAGTAAAGCAAAACATGGAATTCATTTGCTACTTCCCATGGGCAGGAATCTCCAGGAAAGCAGGGCTCCATTATGTGTAACAGTTACTTGGGAAGACAAACACCATTGCTCTGAACGTCCCCCCCATTCCTCCTTCTTTCCCCAGCTTTATATGCTGAACATGACATCATACGGCATGGAACAGCCCTTTGGTCAGTTGGGGTCAGCTGTCCTGGCTGTGTCCCCTCCCAACTTCTTGTGCCCTCCCAGCCTGCTGGCTGGCGGGGTGGTGTGAAAACAAAGCAGAAAAGGCCTTGACTGTGTGAGCGCGCTGCTCAGCACTGACTAAAACATCCCTCTGTTAACAACACTGTTTCCAATACAAATCCAAAACATAGCCCCATACTAGCTACTGTGAAGAAAATTAACTCAACCTGTCCAAATCGAGCACATGTGTATTGGTATTTTTCCTTCTCATTGAGTACTAGTTTATTATGAAAATGTTAGGGTTTTTTTGCTCTGAACTTTGGAATTCGGGTCATCCTCTTTGGCATTTCTTAACATACAGAGTTTTCTGGCATGGAAACCTTAGATCCAGGGGTACCATTCAGATGAGCACGTATAATTTAAGCAACAGATCTGTCATTTAATTTGTTTGGAGAACAGGATGACATAGACGGTTTAAAGTGTTGGTGGAAAACTTAGTGGCTTTCAGTCTTCAGGTGGTGTCTGTAATGTATTCTAGATAGCCTCTACAGCAAATTGATCAGCGTAACACTGGGACACACACAGAGGGAGGTTTTATTTTAAAAGACTTCAAGAGGCTTTTGTGTTCTTGTAACCAAATAGAATTCTTTTGTCTTCATTAAAATTTAAAGATTGCCTGTGTAACAAGAGATAGTACTTCTGTGCCAGGTTTTCTTTCTCTTGTGTAGAAGAGAGGCTGTAGATAAACTTACTAGCACTGTCTCAACTACAGCAGAGAAGAGTGACTTTATCAAGCTGCTTTTTTATTCTGATAGTTGTTTCAATACTTACCTTTGAAACTACGCGATCTAGACCAAGAAGGATGATAAATTCTGCAGTGCTTATGCTGTTATGCAGCGTACGAGGCCGAAATATAAAGGGGTATAAGGCTTCTTCTTGCTATCTAAAATAATCTGTTTGTGTATCCCATTCTCCTACCTCACAGTTGGATATTTTGTCTTCTGAATCCCTCAGTTCTCCTTTCCTTAAGGGTTACTTGATTGTAAATATTTAATGCATTCTGACTGTTTATTATCTATCTCCCAACCAACAACTGGGGACATGTGACATGTTGGTTTCTACTCATTTGATGTAAAGTCTGAGAAGGCCTGTTCTATGATAATCACGACAAGTTTGAGGGTTTTATGTTGTTTCCTGTTACCTGTACTTGAAGAGTTTGGTACAACATGTTTCAAATAAGAGTGTGGGTGTATATACATGTATATAGTTTTCATCATTTAGTATAACTCCTTCTTTTAACATTAAAGCTGAGCTACTAGAGAGGCTGAAATGACAAGCAGGCACGACAGTGCTTGTTTTTCAGTTGGTCAGTGTCTGTTTTTTCATTTCACAGGTTATTGTAATTTGTCTAACAACTAGTTCTCTTGGTGTTTTATGCAAAGTATATGTAGGCTAACAACTACGTTGTTATATTCTTCAGTAGTAGAAATTTTATTGAACTAAGATGCCGCTTCAGTTTATAAAGACTCATTATTTAGACTAGGACAAAACTGAAATTGTTTTAAGGCGGTTCCTTGAATGTTACTTTAATAATACAAAATGTCATTCAAACAGTAGCCTAGAATCAATATAATTCCACAGGAGCAAACAACTCAGTGAAAATAACTCTTTTCTGTTGCATCGCCTCAGTAACGTCTTAAATGAATGGGGATAGAGGAGTGGAGCTGAGCTTTGCAGTTAGTCTAAAAATCATTGTACTTAGGATTCAGTGCTCTGCTTATTCCAAATATTGAGTTCTTCCAAATCATTCTGCTGTAGTCTCTTCGTTGATCTCTGAAGTGGCCCTTCGGTTTGTCTGCTTCATTCAATGTGATGCCAGTTAATCCCTGATGACTGGGAGGTTGTTTTGTTTTCAGGTGTTTTTTTGCGTGATTCATGAAATGAGAGTTGAGTATGACTGTAGTATTGCGTCCCAGTTGCTGGCTACCGTGCTGTGGTCTACCTAGTTTGCTCTTAGTGGCTTTGGGGTGTAGTCAGACAAGGACATGAATTAAGTTGAGTAATTATGTTTGATAGTGACTGGTTGTAACCTCTAAGTTTTCTGAGTTGTGAGTAGTCTCTTTGTTTCTCTTTTTTGTGATTTGACTTGGTAGTAGTAGGTACAAGTCAAAATGCATTAATCAGCTGCATCACAAACAAATGGTGGACACCATCAGCGCAGGAGGAGATAACTGTTCTTCTGTAACTTCTGTCAGCCAAGAAGGACTGTGGGTGTTTAAGGTTAGCTGTCGCTCACCTGTTTAACAGACACATAGGTGCTGTAGCTTCCATCAAGATGAAATAAAAACGAAGCTTAACACTATCAGTGCCGCTTCAGCAGATGTCTGGAGATGAGTAGTTTTGCACTGAAGCTTGTAAAAAAAAAAATTCATAACAGTGCATATAGAATCACTTTGTAAGCTTGTTACCATTTCCGGACAACGTTTAAAGATAAATGTTCATAATGTATCTGTGTTAGAATACTGTCAACAAGTTTCCTAAGTTTTATGAGCTGGAAGGTTTGACAGTGTATGATACACATATTACTTAATTTTTCTGACCAGTATCAGTGTAAGAAGTAAAAAAGATCCACTATCTTTCTGAAATGTGCCTGCTTCAATAATGGAAATGGGATACTAAGTAGCTTGCAATTTAGAAACAAGCTAATTGGATTCCTCGCTCAAAGTTTAGTGCATTTCTTTGTACTTGGTATAATTTCCTTTAGTACAGCTAGAAATGAATCCTTGGTGTTAATTTTTTTTATCTTTTTTTTCCCTAGCATCTCCGTTGCCCAGAGAACCTGTGGCTGCCCCATCCCTGGAGGTGTTCAAGGCCAGGCTGGATGGGGCTTTGAGCAACCTGGTCTGGTGGGAGGTGTCCCTGCCCAGGGCAGTGGGGTTGGAACTAGATGATCTTTAAGGTCCCTTACAACCCAAACCATTCTGTGATTCTATGACATAAATAAATATTTACTTAGATCACTGGCCCTGAGGCTCTATTATTAGCTCTTCATTTTAGGAAATCCACCCCCTTTTTATAAACAAATTAGCCTTTTTTTGAGAAGGTGTTGAGGGTTACATGTTATGAAAGGAATTTGTGCTTTTATGTGAAGATAAATACATTATATATTGATAGTTTTATTTCTTTCAATTTATCTGCTAGACTTTTAAAAATTTCTAACACGTGCAGTCCTAGTTGGTATTCGTATGATACTGCTTCAAAAATCTGTACCTGAAGAGGACAACTTGTCTCTTAATAATTGATGTAAATTGCAGTGTTTCCTAGTATACCTAAAACAGCATATAGAATCTCTAACTGAAGTAAATTAAAGAAATCCTATATAGGTAGCTTCCCTTTTACTGTAGAATTGCTTACAATTAAAGTTTGTTTCTTGCAGTATCCTTATTTTCTGCTGTGTTGTTGCATTTTGGCAATTTCTTTTATTAGCTTGGTTATTTTAAGTTGTGTTTTGTTCATAAAAGGAAAGCAGTTTTAATGTTAGCTGAGCATACTGTTCAGAAATTCATAAAACTAGATGAATTTTAAATGTTATGTCTTCAAGGGTTCACAGAAATCTAAATGATTTCTGAGGAATATTTTGTAAAGGTTATTTTGTGGACATCCTTTTGGTTTGCAAGTCAGCTGTTACTTATGGCTCTTTCTCACTCTTTAAAAAGAAAAAAAAAATCGTGTCGTCTCCTTGTCTTGCATATATTTGAAAAATGTCATTGATGTTGCTTGCAGTTGGCATCTTCCCCTCTTGTATTGCTGGTATAACTTGAGAATGTTTAACTTAGGATCTCCCTCTAGTGGATCTACAGCAGCTGAGGCAAAGACGCTGTGTGTCTGCACCACTGAGCAGTGACAAACCTTTTGTCATTCTGATGAGCTCAGAATGCAGAATGAAAGTGTTTGAAGTTGGAGCAGGGCAAAGGCTTTACCACAACTGGCAATTTTCTTCTAAAAAGCAGTACAGGTTTGTCTCTGAGGACCCTGAACTGATGGCTGCCTTGTTAGTGACGTTACCTGAAATACACCGTGTCTCGATTTTATTTTTCTCTCCCTGATTTGCAGTGCTGATCACGTGATCGTCCTAATTTCTCTTATGCTGGAACATTTACATTTAAGTCAATGTAAAAATCAAAGTGTTTTCACCCTGTACTGGTTTGAATGATTGTATTAGCTGGTAGCCATTCAACCAGACCCTCATTTTCCTGCTGGCTGGTTGAGCAGATTATAGGCCACCTGCAAATCCAGAAGAGAAAAGACAACAACGCAGGACTGTGCTTTCAACTGGAATTTTAAGGTAGACTATGAATGCTCCTAGTTCTTGCCCCACACTGTTTAGGAGATGTATTAAAAATGTACCAAGATTTGTTTCTGGCGCTCATTTGGGAAAATTTTGAAAGACTCATTTCATTAAATAATTGTCTGAGGTGGTCAAAAGTTACACCTTCATCAAATGACAAGTATGTGTCATCAGTTTAAGAGGTCATTTGAAGGGGATTTCTGGCTTTAAGGCTGTGTGCCTTGTGTTCAGATATTCAGGAATTGGTCTTAATTGTCGAGAGTAAAGATGACTGCTTTCTGGGAAGATTTTTGCATTGAATTACAAAGAAAATTTTCATATCTGCATTAAGTAGAGCTCAGTGTTCTGCAATCAAAGTGACTCTGGAATGAGAGAAAAGCCTCAGTGAAGGGAAATTAGATGTCTGAGAAAATTCTCTGATGTGTGAGAAAATGGATTATTCCTTTGAAGGAATAAGGGCAAGGAAGGGGAGGTGTGTGCTGGGAGATGGGAGGAACAAAGGGGTATCATACTCGGTTTTGCTGCAAAAAGTACCTTCTAGTTCAGCTGGAATTGGTGTTTTTTTGGTGTGGCATCTGTCTTCAGTCCCAGGAAAGCCTTGCTTAAGAGAATAAGAAACTAAGTATGAGATTTATAAATGTGTAATTTGCATTTGAGGAGCTACTTTGAGTTGTTCGTTGCAGAAGATGAAAGCAGCAAAAGAAGAATTGAAGGATGTCGTACAACTGTAAATAAGCCTATTCTAATTCTTTCTAATAGAATTACATATATGTAAGATTCATGGTGGGGTTTGTAGTTATCTTTAACATTTATATATTGGTTCTTGAAAAGATTTTGAGATATTCTGTATATAAAAGCAAGGATAGGAATGGTTTCAGTGAAGCTGTTCTAATATTGTCTTGGGTGACGCTTTTAATTCATAGGAAAATGGTGAGGAGGAACAAAAACCACAGGGGCTTTTTTTTTCCAGGGTCTCTTTATTTTGTTTATCTTATCTTGGGGAAAAAGACCTTGAGGTTAAATTTCTTTGAAATTATTAGTAATCCTAGAAGTTCAGTTGTCCAGTTATTAAATAATCGAACCTTTGTGGGGGAAAAGATGCATGCTTTTTCCACTGATGTGGGGTCCTTTCTCTTAGAGCAAAGATAGTTCATTAAATCCTTGCTGATAGGGGAATGCACTTACTCATATCATAGACTGAATTATTTAGTATCTTTGGGAAAAGCAAACTGAAACAAAACCTGGGGTTAACTAATTGGAATATATGTAGAGACTATAGGAGACTGAAATAAGAAATTTGTATGTGGGGTGGGGGGAGATCTCAAATACTCCTTGTACTGTTTTGCTTCATATAATGCTAAAACTTGTTTTGAGAGAAAAATGATTCTACTGCAATGAAGTAATTATGATATACCTGTACTTCTGGCAAGCCTCTGGAGCAGGCTGTCAGCATTCCATGTCAGAATGGGAGTAACATGATGGGCTGTTCCCTCTGTTGTAAGAAGTCAGATAATATCTCTCTTTTTGCTAGTAAGTTTTTTATTTTCCTTTTAAATGTGGGATTGATTAAAGAAAGTATTTTTGCAGCTACTAGGTTCTGTAATAGGTAATCCTGATTAACTGATCCTGATTTATATGCAAGAATATTAACCTAGAGGAAATTTTAACTGTTTATTAGACAAAATACTTCTGTTTCATTTTAATTGCACATAACTGTATTGAGAGCATCGTTGATTTTAGTTGTGGTATTCGGAAGTGAAGGGAGAGTTGCTAGGTTTTTGGAGTTATACTCACTTTTAAGTGTTGCCTGTTTGGTATTTCTGATTTCAGGATTAGCGTTGGTATTGGGTGAAAGAATTAAACTTTGGGTGGGCGACCCAAAGAACATCTTTAAAATTTGGTAGTTGGTCTTAACTACATGGGAAACACACAGAGAAGTATATTAATTTTGTGGATAAAGTTTGGTTTAATAAACATTGGGGAATGTTAGTTTATTTTTCTCTTGAGGGTTCATATTGTTGTCTTAAAAATATTACCAGTAGAAGTTGTAGCTATGTTAAATCTACTGCGTTTCAGAAACAGGGTGTTGTCATAGAATCGTGAGCATAATTGTGGAAGTACAGCTTTGTTAGGCTCGTTTCTTTAGTATTATATGCAAAAAGTGACAGTCATCATCTATGACATCGCTATTTAGACAAATTTTGACAGAACTGGGGGGAAAAAAAGTAATAAGTATGCTGCAGTAGATGGCATTGATATATTTAACTTTTGATACATGCTTTTTTAAGATGGTGGTATTATAGTTTCATTAAGCAACTGTAGTACTCTACTGTCGAAGCTCTGTCTTCTCCTGCATTAAAGGGTGGCAGAGGGACGCTGCAAGCCTGCTCGAGGTCACCCAGCCAGCTAGTGCTGAGGCAAGCCTGGCACCCAGGTTATCAGCACTCAGTTTCCAAGGCTCTGCTCGCATTGATAGGAGGCTTATCTCTACTTAAATTCAAATGTATTTTAATGAATATTTTCGTTATTCTCGTCCTCTTTTATTACCTTTATCAGGTAAAAGTGCTTGTGAAGTGAAATAGAAAGCATTGACTTTCAGTATAGAAAATGCAAAATAATTACCACTCTGCTAAAGTAAATCAAAGTGATGAGTAAATGAACTCAGCCAATGGTACTTAAAAAATGGTAGCCAAGTATGAGGAAATACACAGTTGAAGGAAAGAGAAGTCTTAGTTGGAAGATGATTTGTCCCAATAGAAGTACTAGAGAATAGTTTTGTCACTTGTCAATGCTCTGTTTTTTGACCATCATAGTCTTGCTTTTATAAATCCATAGTGCAAGTCCAGGTCTAGAGGTGCTGTTTTGTTTCTGCTGAACGCTAATGAGCAAGTCTCCCCAGACTTTGTTCTATACTGTCCTAGAGCAGGCCAGGCTCTGAATGGGAGGAGAGGGAGCTAGAGACGAGTGAAAGAGGTTACTTCTCCATAATAATTTCTCTTGTTACTTTCTAGCATAGATCTCTGAAAAAGCCTACTTTCCATTCATTCAGAAAACTTTTAAGCATTTAGTAAAACACCTTTTTTTTTTTTTTTTTTTAAATATGTTCTTACAGTCTATAACAGAAACGCATCTTTTTGCTGTGGTTTTGAACTCTTGCCCGGCATGTCGTCTTTGCTTAATAGGTCAAGGACAGTCAAACTGTCCTTAACGAAAAATCTTTTCTAAAGATGATGATTAATCAGTGCACTTAGCTTTATAGAATATGCCTATATAAATTAACTTGCTGTCTGCTTTCAATCCATTTTTTCAGTCATACTTTGATTCAGTCAGCCATACTTTGATTTGAATATCAGACTCTGTAATTGGAGTGTTGCTTAGTTTTGGCACTAACATACCGAGATATGAAAGAGCGGCAAAGCTTAATTACAGAGTTGTTTATATAAACTATTTCTCCAGAGGAAAAAATTGAAATCTTCACCTCGGACTAAAATTCTTATGTGTGATAGTTGACTGGTTTTTTTCTATAGGTACTAGATTTTTTTACAAAAATACATCTTGTCTTTTAATGCTGTACTCTGAACAGTACAGTAGTAGCAGGAGTGGGTTTTTTTGTGTGTGTTTTGGCTTTCTTGAACACTAGGGCACGTAGGGTTCTAAGGAAGATTTCATGTGATCTGACTGACAGAGGTCCCCCCAAAAACACTTCACAAGTCCTTACATTACTAGCCCCTGAGGAAGCCTGTCCAGCTGAATGAAAATACACATCGTAGCTTGTTGTATAAACCTGTAGCACCTATATTGTTTCTGTCTTGAACAGTAGATACTGTTTTAGGGCTATTACCTCATAGGAATGTGATATCTTCAGTGTCAGGTAGGTTCTATGTCAATGCTGCTGGCACAAGGCAGGGGACATTAAAAGAAGTGGAGTGGAGAGTTTTTACAATTACATTGTCCAAAGCAGACAATGCAGTTGGAAAGATTGAAGGAACTGACGAACCAAAAAGAATCGAGGGAGGAGAAACCATGTGTTTCTGTCTCCAGTTTGCCAATTGTACTTTCCCAGGGTCGTGCAATTGGAATTAATTCAGCTCTTGAATGGAGATACGGAGGTAAGAAGTCAATTGGAGGTGAAAATGAAGTTAAGGAGTTTGATAAACTACAACTCTGGTTGTGGTTTAAAGAGGTGATGTTCGGGATGCTTAATTTGGCTCAAGCAGCCCCCAGCAGTCTGATGTCATTCTCTGAGCTGTGCCAGCATAGTTGTCTGTGGGACTGCATGAAGAACCAGAACTGGCCCTCATCTAGCTGGTGAAAACACTCGTTGCAGAGCTTTCCCCCTGGGATTTTTAATGCGTTGGATTTCCAGTCCATCCCTCACTACACCGTTGCCTGAACTGTCGTAGGGGAAGAGTGATGCAAAGGTGAGAATAAGCTGGAAAACAGAAGGCATTTAAACTGGAATGACTGCTGAACAAATTAGTATGAAATTATATCCTCTGTCTGTCAGTGTGCGCCACGGAGTGCACCATCTGTGCTTTCTTTAGAAAAGGAAAGATGTTAGGCTTTCCTTAAAAACTCAGAATGAACAGCCTCATCTCTTACTTGGCTCGTACTGGTCTCTGAAGATAAGGTGATCCTGTGGAAGGATCAAACTTTTTTTCCAGGCAGTATCTCTGAATATTTCTCTCCGGTCATGATGTTTCTGAAGTATCTTGAAGTGTTCAAAAGCCTCTGAGAGAGCTTTTTATTAACTAGCTCCTACTTATTTGTTCATTATACCATCTGTCTGGCTGTCTAGACAGTTGTATTTTAGTGATGAAGTGGTGGTCTTGGCTTCCTTTAACTTACCAGTGTCCATTAGCATGGTGATTAAGAAGAGCTTGTGCTTGCAGGAAGGAATTTTGTCAGAGAACAGGCCAAATGACGTAGTAGCTGAACTTTTCTTTCTTGAAAGCCTTTGGTGCACTCAGGTTGTATTTCCTCATGGCAAAAATGTGTAAGAAATACTAGAACAACCATGTTAATTGTTAGCAGGGGATTGCATTCAGCTGTCTTGCATGTATAGCTAGGAAAGAAGCACATAACTTACTGGAGTAGGTTGGCCAGGTTACCGTAGCTTGTCTTGCTGGTGGTTGTGTTCTGCAGAATTTACAGATTTTCTGCCAGACAGTGCTCTAGAATGTTTGAGACTATGGGAAGGGTTTTCTGGTAGGTAGACTGGTTTGACTAGCCAGTGCAAGTGAAGCTAGATGGTTGGTTCCAACAGTGCAAAAGAAAGAGCTGGGAGCACACTGGCAAGAAGGGTTGTAGAGTGGCAGCCCAAACTCGACTACTGCATCACGATAATACCTTGTTTAAAAAGACTATTAAATGCTCTTAAAGATTAAATGGCTGGAAGTTTTCAGTTTTCATTTCTACTGTATTTTCACAAAACAGTTCCAGTTGCTAAATGGCCATAGTGTGACTATTTCTTATTACTTTTGTTCTTTGTTATTAATTTTTAGGTCAGTGTGTTTCATACTGAGAAATGACAGATCTGAGAGAAGGGAGTATATTAGACATGGCAAGTGGTAGTGGTACATAGCACCTTTAAACAGCAACACAGCTACTGCTGGCTTGTGTCTGCTTTTAAAAGTTCATGGAAGGCTGCAGCATGGTGCAGACAGCAAGCACAGCCCGGCTGCTTGGGAGCTGCGGTCATGGCTTAATGGGCATAAAAGCCTACCTACCACCTGTCACAGGGGACATGACAGAGGAGCACGTGTTGACTTCGGAGGTTTTAAAGCAGGAAAGTTTTACAAATGAGCAATATGAAAGATGTTTTGACTTACTGATAACTTAATTATTAATTATCGCTGCAGTTCAGTCTTTTGCATTAAAAATAATATATATTTATATCTGTGGGTGTCCCTTGGAGATACTCCAAGCAAAAATAGTACATCTGCAGCAACTTCGTGTACTTTGGTATGAGTACCTGAGGATTGCTGAAAAGAATAAATAAGGAAGACACAACCTCTGTAGTACACTTTTTGCTTTTATCTTCTGGAAGTAAGTTCTTACATTACTTTTTAACCGTAGCTGGTATGCACTTTTATAATTCTCAGGTTTTGTTGTCTTTATGACGACAGTGCAACCACTATGCTGTTTTGAGTATAGCCTTTAAAGAGGACACTCATTTGCTAAGTCTGAGGCAGATCGCTTGTCCTTGACGTCTCAACATATAATGCGTTGTTTCTTCATGTTTTTGGATGATTTTCACAAGTTCAAATGGTGATCAACTTTTACATTTTGATATTTGATATGGGGGAGATCTCATTACAGCTCCATCGCTCTAACTAATGTGGTGGAATCTCAGCAAGAAATTGCTGTTTTGCTTTGGGACCTTTTCAGAACTGGATACATTCTTATTGTTTTTCGTTTTGCTTGCTTATAAATTCCATAATCTTGAGTGTAGCTATGGTCTAGATAATTTCCTGGTTTACTGCCCATTTTTACAGAAACAATGCATTCATGTTCTACTGTGTTTCACTCCACACTTCTTTATCCTTCACTTCTGATAATTCTTTAAAAATAATTTTGTGCTGTAAATATATCTGTGAAGAAAGTGGAAAAGCCTCTTTGGTTTTAGGAGACAGATCTAGCATATAGAATTATTTGGAAGTTGTATGATTCAGAATTGCCTGTCAGTCAAAGTTGAAGATGAATTTGCATGCCCTTCTCTTGCATTTCTTGTGCTTAGCAGAGTGCACAGTTTGTACGTTCTCTATATGCCTCTGTTCCTTTGGACACAATACTTGCCTATCCACAAAGGAAGGTCTTTGTTCCAGGTTGGTGAGCTAAAATACGAGTAAATTTTGGTGTGACCTGTAGAAACATACTTTGTCTTCCTTCTCCTGATATGGTGATAAGCTTCTGATGTTTTTTTTTCTCCTGTTCTTTTTTTTTTTTATTTCCAGTGTTCTATTTAGGTGAGTGTTTCACTTTTTGAGCCTTTTCTGTTCCTCCCAAGGGTACTTGTTCATTGTTTTAAGAAACTCTCAGACTTGGAGTGCTTTTCAAAGCTTTTGTTAAGTCCCATCATATATAAAACTTATTTTGGCATTTCTGTGAAATCTTTTCATCCATGTAAAATAAATCCATTCTGCAAATATGTACAGTAACATTTGTTGCAGTTTTTTATTTGCTGTATTATGTTGTTGAGCTTGTTTGGCTTAAAAAGCAGAAGTAAAAAGCTCGTATAATGTCATGTGATGGCTGGCCTCTTTCCTTGATTTTGTGCTTTTTTGCAAAGTAAAAGTTCAGATCATTAATTCACGGTCTGTCTTCACTTTTAGGTCCTACATTGCCTCGACAGAATTCACAGCTTCCCACTCAAGTACAAAATGGTCCATCACAAGAAGAATTGGAAATCCAGAGAAGGTACGGTATTGTAAGTGAACAGCTGTTCAGTTAAACGGTGTAGTAACTCCTCACTAATGATGAGAAATCGGAGTCAATTACTCTCTAGCATTAGGGCAGCATTGTATGCTTGCAGCTTTCAGTAGTGCAGCTTTCCAGTGTAAAAACTTTGTAGCTAGATCCGTTGTTTGCGATCTCCACCCATTCAAACAATGCGATTGCTGTTGTCCTGTCATGGAGGTGTTGAAGATCAGATGGGAAGCCTTGGAAGATTTCACTGCTGTCATTTTCAACCAGACTAATTCATTTTCCAGTGACTGTTTTGTCTTCAGTTTGACATGTGCATATGAAGAAGAAAACAGCAAAGGAGGAAGGAAGTTTTAACTTCTAAAAGTAGAGAATTAAATCATCATGGAGAATGACATGACAATTTTTCTTCCCAAATATGGATGCACTAGGTTGCACTAGATCAAAATATTATATTGGAAAGCTTGTTCACCTTTATACTATATTAGTTCTTCAGCAAAGGAACCTTCATTTTCTGCATTTAGTGTTTAAATTTATGGAATCTTTAGCAGTTTAAGCTGTAGCAATACTGGTTATATCTGTGCTGCCCTTGGGGAGTAGTCCCTGTTCCCCTGACCAGTCGGCACTCCTCCAAGCTAAGCTGTTCCCTTCAATGAGAAGGCACAGTACCCTGTCCCATGCCCATGGGATATTTTGCAGACTTGTAGCATTTTTAACATACCTTTTTTTTTCAGTTCCTTTTAATAAGTGCCACATATCAATCATGTGCCCACGTTTTGGGAACAAACTTTCTAGTTGCCATGTTCCTGCTTTTGTTGCATGATGATGTGGGTTAGTGCTGTAGGTTGAGTGTCTGGGATATGGGCATGTGACGTGGCAAAGTCTTCTAGGGATAGTACTATCAGACTGGGTTAAATGAAAACAGCAAGACCTTGGGCTGTCTCAAGAATTGTGCCTGTGATGCAGTCCTGGATTATTTTACCATCAAAATACTCCCAGGAGATTAGCTGTTCCCTTCCAGAAGGGATGCTGAGAGCGATTTAGGTCACATGCAGTACAGATACAGGGAACAGGATCCTTGAATAAATAGGAAGTGGTCCAGATTGATGGTGTAAATGCACTTAATAGCTTTCAATGGTAACTGGAAAAATATTTTAATGTGTTGGATCCAATTGGCGCTGAATTTTTTTCTGTTTTGGTATTCTGCCTTTAGTTTGTTTATGCAAAGGTGAGCAGAAGCAGATTGCTGATTTGGGAATAGTTCATACTATAGATTTGATAAACTAGCTGTGTGTGTTGAACAAAGTTTTGACATCAAAATCAGGTCATACTTCTCCATCTCTTCTGCAGTATGTTCTTAAATGTGAGCAGGGATAGCTTTATCTGAAAGCCTCCTTGTTTAAAAACAAATATCAAGAAGCTCATTACAAATCTGACTGTGTTTATGTGGAAGTCTGCTGTCATGATAAACGTCTTTTATGTCACTTCTTTAGGCAGACTTTTAAAAAGCTTTTTTCTTTTATTTTTTTTTCTGTTTTAGTGTAATGGCTTTTAATATTTTTATTTCCTGTCTGTTCCTTTAGAAGGCTGCCTTAATTGAAATTTTTTTATAATGCTGAAATACTTTTCAGAGAAGCATGTAGATAGACGGCTCTTCAGAAAAAAGCGCTGCCCCATAGTAAGAGCTCTGCAAGACTCTTGAAATTTTTCGCGTGTAAAGGACATATTATCAGATAGCATTCTTATGGCTTCACTTTCTCATTTGATCAGCGTGCTCTACCTGTTTTCATCTAATATAATGTCCTCTTTCAAGTCTGGTCCTGGTTTTGATTTGTTTTTTCCCTAAAAAAGGATAGAGAACTGGAATGAGTGTTTACTCCTGTCGCTAGCCAGATTGTCTGTGGAAAGACTATTGCTGTTGTGTCATTAGGCCTAAAAAGAACATGTAATTTTGTTAAAAAATTTCACAAATGCTTCTCCGGTCTCTTTACTGCTGTAACTATATGGTTATAATGCAGTTCAATTATCTCTATGCTAGAACTTTTCTTCTGTAGTATCTGTCTTTCAGCTTTCAGCCTGTAATAACAATAGTCTTGCTACTGTAATGTAGAGAGTAGTAAATAGCTGGGAGGAAAAGGTTTAGGTATATATGACTTCTAACATACCTACAGGTGACTTTGACAGTCTCAGTAAAGGGTAAAGGCAGTGTGGGCAGAATTGAATTCTGTGGGGAGCAGTAGAACTACAGGGAATGCAAGAGAAGGGAATAAATATTACTGTGTAACGTTTATTAACATCACAAACACGGGGTTTGTGATGGATCAGTAGAAGGGCAGGCTTTGCTGAGGCTGATAACTTGTGAAACGTGTGTCTGTGGGGTTGGGGTTTTGTTTAAGATATGGCTTGATAATAGTTGTCTTTAAGTGCTGGTCTCATATCCCTCCCTTTAAGTGTTCCTGATTCAGTAATATTTGACTGTCTCTTATGTTAAAGATATTCAGGAAAATATTTTTTGAAATGATTCTAAGCCTCAGGAGAAAAAATAATCTGCTCACATAAAAAGTTGAAAAAGGGACTCTGTGGAGGTCAGGTAGTCCAACCCTCTGCTCAAAGCAGGATTAATTTCAAAGTTAAATTATGTGGCTTGTAGCTTCAGGGTTTTCCTAGGCACAAATAGACACGTTTCCTCAGAAATGTTTTGCCAAAGCAGTGGCCAGTGAAGAATGGTATATTAAAGAGAGCTTTCCAACTGATCTGATGTTTTCCTTCACTTTTATAACTGGTGTTCAAGAATCTTGGGGAAATTGGGAACTGAGGAATTAAATTAGATCATTGTCAACAGAAGTGTATTATTTTAGGTCAAAGATTTTTCTCTATTTTAAAAAGGATTTAGGTACCCTGTGTTTTCAGTAAAAGTAATAAAGTAGTAATACTAATTTGTTTATTTTGCTGCAGAGCCAATGTTACTTGAATATTCCCATTGTTTACTGTGCAATGGTGACAGTCTGTAAAGCCATTAGGACCAGATGTGTGATCTAAAACACTGAGGTTTTTATGAGGCCGAGATTATGTATGAAGTAGTCAAATGAAATAATGTCGTCTGGTGAATTGATAACTTTTTTACTTTCTTTTAAGAAACCTTAACACATGGTGTATGCTTTTCCTGTCAAAGTAGGGAGTACTTGAAGATAACTGTAATTTTCTGTAACTTGCACTCATTGAAGTACAGTAATAAGAACCTTTAAAACCACTCCAGCTTCCATTTTCAGTCCTCAAAAATGAAGGGATTTTTTGTTATATGGGTTATTTTTCATTTTGTCAGAGTGGTAGGTGGTGTTTATAAATTCCACTGATTGTTTGATAATGAGCCAACTTGAGTTGACATACTTATTTGTTAATAACTTCAGAGTTACTTAATGTCAAATACCATTTTAAAATATAAGATTAGTTCATGACATGCCTTTGTGTGCTACTCGTGCATGTAAATTTACCTTCTCTTCTAGCCATGATAAATATATTGTCAGGAATATGAGTCACTGAGTTGGTATCTAATATGACACTTGGGAATTTAATGAGTTAATGTTTATAAATAACTTCAAAATCATCACTGCTTCATAAATAAAGAGACCAAGAGCACCAGAAACAGAGGAAGTGTATCGATTGTAAGGAATAAAATGAAGGTATACAAGCCGCCTGTTGTCCTTCAGGGACGTAATGGACCAAAACTTGACCGGCTTCTGTCGTAAGTACTCAAAAATGCTAGAAGTTCACATAAACGCAACAGCAGGGGGGTTTGTCATTGTTAAATACTTCTTTTGCTTACAGTATTAGTTTATTTCATGGATTAGAATGATACTGTTAAAGAAAACTTGGTGTGTGACTCTGCTAGAAAGTAGTATTGATACAGTGCGGTTTTCATAACATCTCTTGGGAGGCTTCTTAGTTTTAGACAGTACAAGGACAGAGGCTGACAAGGGTAGCAGTTTCTTGTTTACTGATAGACTTAAAGGAATGCTTTTTATTTTACAGAGGAGAAGTATTTTTTCTGAGATTTTGCTAATCTTAATTTTTTAACTGCAGCAAAAGAATTTGTCGTGTCCATGTCCCGTCCCCTATTTCTGCCCCCCGCCCCCATAAATTAGTAATTATTACATATATAATTCCTGGGCTGTTTTGAAGACATGTGTGGACATACTAAAAAAGAAAACAAAACTGCTTCCCACAATTCAATAGCAATGTAGCTATGATAATTTAAAGGAAGGAAAGTTTGCCAGTCACTTTGTGTCCCTGGTAGCCTGATTTCTACTGATTTCCCACAGCCCATGACCTTTCCCTAGTTAGTAGCCAGATGCACTGTTTCCAGTTTTCCCAGCTTATTTTGAGGAAGTAGGATTTCTTTAGAGGCATATGAATTGATTAGATTATAACTAAGCAAACAGTTCTAATTGGAGATAGGCATACAAATATAATACAGTAGTTGGCTTTTTGATTTAGGATATGACAGTATTCTACTGACTGCTCTTATATGATTTTATTGTGTGCTGTGCATGTTACAAAATCTGCATGAAATTTGCATCCCAGAGATGTGGTTTAGATGGAATCAAAGGGGGGTTTTTTAATGCCTAAGCTAAGGCTTTCACGCAGGTCAAAGTTCTATATCAGTGTAAACTTTTCAAGTTGAGCTTGCTGAGGTAGTTTCATGGGACAGTCTGCGGCCATTTGGATCTTTCCAGCCTCTGCATTGCATAGGGACAGGAGACAAAAGGAGACAAGCAAAAAGACCTATCAGTGCTGTTTTATCTCATCCAAAAGACTTCTTTTTTTTTTTTTCTTGCCCTCAAAGTTTTTTGGTGTTTTTTTTTCCTTTTTTTTTTACTGCCTCTCTCTTTCCATTCACAGTTTCTTCCCATTTGTAGTGAAGTTTTCTGTAGTTCTGTCAAGTCTAGCTTTCAGAGACTTAATAACTGGCTTTATGGAGAGATAATGGGTACTGGCTGGTTACAGGACTGAATAGCTATAAATGTTGGGTAACATTGACATGTTTAGCAGATTGAGAAGAGCGCTCTTCCATTAAGCAGTCTTTTGACTACATTCGCAAAATTGCTGCCTTAATTGCTGCAATTGAATATGGATGTTGCTTGAAGGGTGGTTCTGACAGGTATCTTAGTTAAGACTTTTAAAAATGTCTCTTTGAAATTTTACCCTTTCTGCAAAACTTTCAGTTCTGTGTGGTTTTTCTGTTTAATCAAAACACGAAATTGGGATTAGAAACTGTTCTGTTTTTTCTAGATTTTGGTTATTGTGGTTCCCTTTTATGAAATTAGTTCTGTTTGAACCATACTCACTAGAATGAATGCCACAGAGGGAGTGGCCAACGGAAGTAGATTTTTCTACTGTTTTTTTCTAAAATCTGATGTGCACAGATGACTTTCTGCAGTCTGGCTTCTGATAGATAGGTAAATTAACAGAACACTTGAACTTAGTACGGTGAAAAGATCAAGGTGAGAAAACTAGGCATGATGAGGTTTGATCAAAGAGCACAAATAGATCCCTTTCTGTATTAGAAGTCCTGTATCTAAACAACCTTTATAGCTGCTTCTTCATGTCTTTATCATGGTGGTTGGTTACCAGATTTTGCTTGACTGATTAAACCTAGTCCTTTCTCTTATTTTCTTATTTCCAAATAATGTGTTCTGAACTTACAACATAAAAGCGTGCTGTTAGACCTTAAATCCCTTTTGATCAAGGAAATGAAAGCCTGTTAGTTTGGCCTTGCTAATGTGAAAAGCTTTAGAACTGCTTTTGAAGAAAAGAATTATTAACCAGATAAAACATGGCACAGTAAATTGTGCCCAGATAATATTTTCTTTTGAAAAGCAGAAAGGCTGTTCATGCGGTGTTCCTGGGCTTCAGTAAAGTATTTGACAGATATCAAGAGGGTACCTTCTATGACAAGGTGACCTGCTTAGTGGATGAGGGAAAGGCTGTGGGTGTTTACCTGGAATTTAGTAAAGTCTTTGTCACTGTTTCCCACAGCATTTTCCTGGAAAAACTCACTGCTCATGGCTTGGATGGGTATACGCTTTGCTGGGTGAAAAACTGGCTGGAAGGCTGGGCCCAAAGACTGGTGGTGAATGGAGTAAATCCAGTTGGCGGTTGGTCACAAGTGGTGTTCCCCAGGGCTTGGTATTGGGGCCAGTTCTGTTTAATATCTTTATCAATGACCTGGATGAGAGGATCGAGTGCACCCTCAGTAAGTTTGCAGATGACACCAAGTTGGGTGAAAGTGTTGATCTGCTTGAGGGTAAGATGGCTCTACAGAGGGATCTGGACAGGCTGGATCTATGGGCCAAGGCCAATGGTATGAGGTTCAACAGGGCCAAGTTCTGGGTCCTGCACTTGAGTCAAAACAACCCCATGCAGTGCTACAGGCCTGGGGGGGAGTGGCTGGAGAGCTGCCTGGCAGAAAAGGAGCTGGAGGTGTTGGTCAACAGCCAGCTGAATATGAGCCAGCAGTGTGCCAAGAAGGCCAACAGCATGCTGGCCTGTATCAGGAGTATTGTAGTGAGTAGGACTAGGGAAGTGATTGTCCCCCTGTACTCGGCACTGGTGAGGCCCTAACTCGAGTATTGTGTCCAGTTTTGGACCCCTCCCAGCAGGAAAGACATTGAGGTTCTAGAGTGTATTCAGAGAAGGGCAGCAAAGCTGGTGCAGGGTCTAGAGCACAAGCCTTATGAGGAGCAGCCGAGGGAACTGGGGTTGTTTAGTGTGGAGAAAATTCAGGGTAGTTCAGGGTAGACCTTGTCACTCTCTACAACTTCCTGAAAGGAGATTGTAGCAAGGTGGGGCTCAGACTCTTCTCCCAAGTAACAAGCAATAGGACAAGAAGAAATGGCTTCAAGTTATAGAATCATAGAATGGTTTGGGTTGGAAGGGACCTTAAAGATCATCTAGTTCCAACTCCCATGCCATGGGCAGGGACACCTCCCACCAGACCAGGTTGCTCAAAGCCCCATCCAGCCTGGCCTTGCACTTGGCCTGGTTGAACTTCATGAGGTTTGCACAGGCCACCTCTCAAGCCTGTCCAGGTCCCTCTGGATGCCATCCCTTCCCTCCAGCGTGTTGAATGCGCCACACAGCTTGGTGTCATCAGCAAACTTGCTGAGGGTGAATTCGATCCCGCTGTCCATGTCGCCGACAAAGAGGTTAAACAGCACTGGTCCCAGTACTGACCCCTGAAGAATGCCACTTGTCACTTGTTTCCACTTGGACGTGGAGCTGTTCACCGCAGCCCCTTGAGCGTGGTGACTTAGACAGTTCCTTATCCAAGTTGTGCCACGGGGAGTTTTACATTGGATATTAGGAAAGATTTCGTTACCGAAAGGGTTATCAAACATTAGAACAGGCTGCCCAGGGAAGTGGTAGAATTGCCATCCCTGTAGGTATTTAGAAGATGGATAGACATGTGCTTAGGGACATGGTTTAGTGGTGGTTTTGTCAGTTTTAGGTTGATGGTTGGACTTGATGATCTTAAAGGTACCTTCCCACCTAGACGATTCTATGCTTCTATAAGTTTCTAGTTAAAGTGGAAGAGAAGAAGATTGCTGTGGAAGTGTGAGGGGCATAGGAACAGGCAGTTCCTGTTATCATTGGAATTGGGATCAAATTTTATTTGGTCTTTTGCTGAACAAAGTAAGTCCTTGCTGCTGATGAAGTTGAGATATGGGACTACAAAGGAGAACAGGAGGAGTTGGACGATGTTGCAGATTTTGATGATCAAAACAGAATGAGAAATAATATGTACCTGGTGTCCTGTTTTTAGATGTTTTTAGACAGGAAACCCCCCCCAACCTGTAGACCAAATACTAGTATTTAGGATGTCTTAAATATTAGTGTACAGGGAGAATCAAATTGATAATGGAAGTCTTAAGTGCAATGGTGATCAATCAGGAGAAAGCTGCATGAGCATTGGAAATAGCTATAATGATCTCTAGAAATACGTAGTGTTTCAAAATCATGATACATGTAGTCAGTTAAATCCCTTTATAATTTTGCATTAAATCAATAATTGAAACAGTCTCACCTTTCACTAGTGTTTAAAGAAGCAAAGGTCCACCACTGTGGAAAGTGGGAGTTTCAGAGCATATACATAAACTCACTTCACAAACCTCTTACCTTTGAACAGACAAACTTTGCAGATCTTCTAAGTGCCTGTTTATTGCTCTTTTTATCAAGTTGACTAGATCTAGTCTGGGTTTCTCTGAAAGAATGTGCAGTATGCTCAGGTAGAAGCCGTCTGGACTGTCTAGCATGTGAACAATGCTTTTTAAAAAAATAAATAACTGAATAAAGCTAACTTGGTAAGAGTTTTAGTGAGTGCATATAGCAAGAGTTCAGTTTAGGTGGTGCAAAGTGAAGTTCATGCAAACTGAGAGAGTTTAGGAAGATGCCAAGGGATTAAATATTGATCACTTCTGCTGAGGTTATGTTATTGGTACATCAAGTGTACTTTTTATTCATGAAGACTCGGTCTCAGTGGAGGTGCCTGTGTTTGATGGAAACTGGCAATCTGTATTGACATGATTTAACTATATTTTTCTCTTTGTAAATGAATTCTGAAATTTGGGGGTGGTGCATGCTCATTCCATGGTACGTAAGCATTAATGTGTAGGTCTTGAGATACATATTCAGTAGGTTTACGTGACCATACGTAAGAGCAAGCTCTGTGGTAAATGCTGAATTTTGGGATGATGAACAAATATTTGATATTAAAGATATTGAAGAAGCGCGAGTTTAATGTTAATATGTAGGTTTTATTATTTGGATTAGTTCCTGCAAATTTTGAGGGCCATAGTGAACACACCTTTTCCTTTCCTGAACTGGCGCAGAAGGATATCAGAGGATTAAGTTGTTAAAATTCAAACTAGGAGCTAAGTTCAGAATAATCAACATATTAAAACGCTCACTTTTTAACTTTTTTTTTTTCCATGAATGGTTGTAACAGTGATAAAGTAGGTTGACTTCACCTAGTTAAATTGATGTCCATAGAGCGCATGCGGGTCCTTGCAGTCACGGGGTGGCTGCTCCTCTGTAGACAAGAGCACGCTTCAGATGGAGCTGAGGTCACCCCGCGGCTGGTGCTGGCGCCTCCAGCTCAGCTGTGGGTGGTGTGGCCTGTTTGCAGCCAGCTGCTCCCTTTGTTGCAGTGACTCAGTGGTGGGAGGAGGAGAGCCATCATGTGAGATGGATTCCGGTAGGTAGTGACTGTTGGATTAGATAATGGTATCTGTGCCCACACGTTGGGGCTTTCGGCGTTTTAGAATAAAACTCCAAACATTACTGTCTTGTTTATCGCTCCATGGATTGAGGCAGGGCACAAGAGCTCAGAGCAGCCCTGAAAGTCTAGGCATACGGAGACTCTAGGACTGGAATACCACCAACTTTTTCTTGTAGAGCTAGTCATTGCAGTGCTACTTTTAAAATTTGTAAATATATGTTAATGGTTAAATGTATTTTAATATATTTTTTTAATTGGTAAATTAAGTTTAACGGCCAGATCACCCATACAGTTTGAACAACTCCATTGGACTGGATTGATGAATCCATGTTTTGGTAATTAATTATGGTCGATATTATACACACTTACCTTTAGAACTTTGACATAGTAGCGTTATTCCTACATTTCTTGTTTACATTGGGTTAGAAAATTTACGTCTCAAAAAAAACTAGTGAAGCACAGAATGAAGGATGCACACGTGGTTGAATACTTTTGTATGATCACATTTGGTTTCTTATACAGAATGTCTTAACAGTAACTTTCAGTATAGATAAAGAGCAGAGTATATTACTGCGATGTTTTAAGCTGGCAGTGGTCAACCTTCATGCTGCCTTTTGGGTGTCATCCTTGTGTCTGTCTTCCGCTACGCCATGGATGTTTTTTTCAGAATAGGTAACAGCACAAGCAAGAAACTGTTCTTCAAAAAAAGAAAAAAAACAAACAAACAAAACAAAAACAAAAACAAAAAACCAACCACCAAACTGATGTGGGACACAGACCTGAAAATATCCCCTCAAGAGAATGTTTTATGATTTTTCTTTTTTTAATTCGACATTATTTTTTTTAGTGGCTCAAGTGATGGGTTTTGGTGTCCTTTTTTCAATACGCTCATCTTATTAGTAATTTCTCCCCTCCATCCTTGTTGTTGTTGTATCTTTAAGCAGACAAAACAAGGATAGTATTCCTATTGATCTTGCTGAGTGATCTGATGCCCTGCTTTGGCAACAAGTTATTCAGCCAGTAAAGAATGGAATATGAAAGTGGTGTGTTCATAAATGATGACTAACAGCTGTCAGATACTATGTATTATCCGCCTGCAGCTGACCTCTTCACTCAGTGTGGCAATTACTTCAGTCAGGTCTGTTCCTCGAGATACTTTGTTTTCTGCAGTTTTTGTCTTGGATCTTTGTTTTCTACAGTGAGTTTTAAGATCAAATACTTCAGTTTCTGTTCATCTTGGAATGTTTATCAGTTCAGAGCCTGTTGAATTTGGACATGATACAAAGATGCTTCTGTCTGTACTGTTCATGGAAATACCTCTGTTTTTAATGTACCTGGCTTTGTGACAAGAAGCCTTTTGGGTTTGTGGCTGAATTCTGTTATTCAGGTTGATGTATGGCCTTCTTGGTGCGGTTTCCTATCGTCTTTTTAGGAAAAAAAATTAATGGCTTGATCCCACATCCAAGAGCAAAAGCAAGCCAGTGTTCAAATCCTGAAACTTTATGTGGATGTACAGAAAACTTGCACCTGAGGAAACAAGGTGACCTGCCAGAGCAGACAGCTATTTGCTTTCACAAGCTGTTTCAGCAATGGATTTGTTAAGTGTAGCTTTTTTTCTCTTGGTGCCCTTGTGACACAATAAGAGTTGCTTAATGCTGAGGCATACTTTCTCAGGTGGATGCGCAGTCTTTCCGCAAACTGAGACACTTGCAGTAGCTCTTCTGCAGATGACCAAGGTACATGGACTTAAATGTGAAAATTGTTCCAGAAAAAGACAGGTTCTCTCTGGATACTAAGTCTCCTCTGACAGAGAATACTGTTTTACCAGTAAATGTGAAATTTCTTAGTCTATTTGAAGTATTTGTCTTCCCTATAGCCCATGTGGTAATAGTCGTATTTTAAGAAAATTGATTGAACTGTCAGTTCTTTTGTCTGAGTACACTGAAGTCTTCAGCAAAAGGGACCAGAGGACCAACCAGAGTTGGTTATTCACCTCCAGGAGCAGAGGCTAAAGCAACTTTTTTTTTTTTAAATACAGGTCTAAAGGTATTGAATAATATCATTTTGGGATAGCTTCCTAGTTGCTGTGTGTAAGGACCTGTTGAATGTACTGATGTTATTTGCTAGTGAAAGGCATGATAGAAAGTGATCTTGGTGTACATGAGGTATTGGCTCATTTCGTATAACGTCAAGAGCTGAGATAGTAGCATGACTTATTAATTGTTACTCCCTTCTATGATCTGATTTGGAACAAACTAGGAAGGCTTTGTGTGTACCTGAGTAAACTAACAGCAATTCTGGCAGTTGTCATGTAGGAGAAATTCTAAACATCTTCACCATCGTAAAATGTGGGGGTTTTTTTCAGTAGGGATGCAACAGTGTGTACGTAACTCTGCTGGTTGCATTTTTCTCCTTGTATTATTTGAAGAATGTAGTCATGCTCCTGATTCTTCGCTGCCCAAAGAAATGGAGGATTAACGCTGATAGAGTTCAAAGTCACAAGTTAGTATTGTAAATGTGATTCTTTCTCCATCCTCTGACTATATCTCCTTCTGTCTCCTTGACTGGACAAAAGTATAAGGGCAAGAAAAAGAGGAGAAATAACTTTAAAAGCTGTGGCAATATCAAAGTAACAACAACAACAAACACACACACACCCCTCACCTCAAAGTGGTTTTGCGTGAAACTAATTAAAATCCAGAAAGAAAGTTTCATGAGTAGGATATGTGATAAAGCTAGCAGCTATTCTGAAATTCTGAAGTTGACTCTTCAAATCTAAACCCATGTGTAACAGTACCTACGTTGTGTATGACTGACGTGCTGTTCAGTTTTATAGCACTGTCTCAACTATTCAATGTAAATTAGCTCTTAGATTCCAGTAATCCACACCTTTAAAATAATAAGAATCACTGTGCCTTGGCATAATTCACTACAAGATGGTTTTCTGGGGCATTTTTAGTATCTTTTTAGCTTTTTCAAAAGTTGTCCTGGTAGCTAGAATATTTTGCTTTCTAAGGCTGAAGGATTTTCATGTGTTGCTTTCACAATGTTCTTGAATGTTCCATGCTTTAGAACTACCGAAGTTTTGACATTTCAGAAATGCTTCAACTGATGTGTAATGACTCTTTCTAATGTTCTAATACTTTTGCATAATAGTAATTTTGATCTCTGACAAAATTTTAAAATAAAATTACATTATCTAATGCTAACTGAACAAAACCGGGGGGGTTTAATGCAAACAAATTTATCCTTTTATTATTTTTTTTTTAATTAGCAGAATGAGTTCTTAATCTTTTTAAGCTACAACTGTTACATTTGTTAAGCTGTAATTCTTAGTTTATGAAATTCATCCTTGCTCATTAAGTTGTGTGGAAGAAACTTGATTGCATTACTGGCATACTGATCTTTTGACCTGTGCCATTTTTGGTTTTCCATCTGAAAGGTTTATTAAAATCCTTAAAAGTACTGTAAAACAATAGTGGGTTGTGGTGTGTGGTGGTATTTGGAGGCTTTTTTATTGGGTGAGTTGGTTGGTTTGTTTTGGTGGTTTTTCCTTGTTGATGAAGGGATGCTTCAGCGATATATAATGAGAATAATTTACACCTAAAATCATTCTCAAGGATGGTGTATTTAATCTTGTATATCTTACTGCATGGGAATTTTATATAAGATAGGAAGTGTTTGCAAAGTATTTTGCTGCCCTCTCTTGGTAGAACATTTCTATTGTGAGGAACATGCTCAACTTGTTCATAGTTTTTTATTTGTCCGTTTAAAAAAAATCTGGTTTTATTCCTTTATTTCCTGAAGAAATGGCAAATTAAGATTCTTTTACAAAAATAAAATGTTAAATACTGTATCACTGAATATTTACTTAATAATGAGAACTTTTTCATTTAGGTCCTGTGCAGGTGAAAGTGGTTGTCTCATGCTGTTTATATCTTAGTAGGCAGCCAATACAGTTTGGTAGTGTTGATTGCTGACTGAAATATTTTTTGCTTCGGATAAAGGTTAAAGTGTATAAACTCTTGGGCACCTTTTGTTGTGACACGTGGGCATTGTGTCTTTTCTTGGTAGAATATGCCCGTTTCTGGCAAATGAATGAGAAAGAATGACAAAAATAAACAAAAGCTGCTTTGGGGACTTAAATGTTGACTCCTGCTGTGAATAGCCTTTTAGCTACAAACATCTGTGCATCTCTCCTTTACAAAAAAAGAGCCTAAGATGACCACGCTGAAGTTAGACATGATGAAAACCCTGCATTCCCTCTAATAGTAGATTTTTATCTGAGGGAGAAAGAGCACATAATAAAACTAGAGCAAGCAAAAATGTAATACCAAAAAATATTTTAATATCCCTTTTGGAGCTTACATTTCCGTGGTTTATATTGTATTCGGTTCATATTTTGTAGAAATTCCCTGCTGGTTCCAAATATGTATCAGTCAATTACCAGATTTTTTGGTGGACTTCAGAGGCTTAAAATCAAACATTTAACAAGCTGAGTTGCAGTCCTAATTTCTTAGTGACTGCTGTTACAACTTTGTTATATGGGAGAGCGGGAACTGACGGAAGAACTGCTACAGGAACAGAACTATTTTGCAGCTTCTGATGATGTTGGGTGACAAGTTGGGTAGGGAAAAGTCCTTTTGGTGTGCGTAACTGGAACTTAATTGCTTATAGCAATTATGAAAATTCAGTATTTAACAGGGGGTTGGGTAGTTTGGGTTTTTTGTTTATTTTTTAAAGGAAAAACATTGTTCTGTAAGAGGAGGGACTTCAATAGTAACGGTGTATGAGCTGGGGTTTCCAGTTCTGCCAGTATTTTCTGAGCATGAATAGGAATGAAATAGCTGAAGTTCCCTTAATTTTCAGGCTTCAGTTTTACATGGCTCTAAGCATATAGTATAGAATTACTAATGACCTTTCCAAATAAAATTGCCCAGTGGCAGTCTATAGAAAACACGTTATCTAGTAGCTTAAGGTGTCAAAATTTAGGTCTCCTTGCTTTATAGTTAACAGCTGCCTGTGCTTTGTTCAGAAGCTGTCTTCAGTTTGCATCTGAAGCATGGCAGAAAAGATGGCTGTGTGCTTTATATACAAGTTCTTCTTTTTAAATGTCATAATTTTTTGAAAATAAGAATTCAGATAGAGATGATAACTAACAAGGTTTTCAGTGATACATATTGACGGGAACATAATGGCCACAGCTTTGAGGAGGATGTGCCTAATTTTTCTTTTAGTAGGGAGTTCATTCAAGAGACGAAAAAGCTTTGAAAATCAAAAAGCTATCTTTCAGCTGACTGGAAGCATGTATCTTATTTGAATATAAATTTATTTTTTCAAAATAAAGAAAATATTGAAAAGTTTTGGGGAAAGAAGCAATAGGCTTTTCCCATTCTCTTTTTGCAGGGTAGTCCTTTGTTTCAGCCAACCTAATGGGTTTGTCAGCAAATTCTGTATGGTTCCTTCTTACCCTTATATAGTTCTTTCTGTTTCCTCTACCTGGCTTTTACTTGTTTCCCTCCTCTCCACGTCTTCCCCCTCTCTGCTTTCCTTTGCAAAGACTCCCGTGAGCTGGAAATCCTGCCAGCTCCCTGCAGTGTTTCCCTGGCTGCTGCACCCTCAGGTTTTTTCTAACGATGTCCAGTTCTCCCTTGCTGTCAGGGCGTTCTTGTCTCGATGTCGGTTAAACTGTATGTGCATGTAGTAGTATGCAGGTGACGAGGGACACGTATATATTTTAATGCTTCTGTAAAATTTGGATAAGTACTAGCTGACTAGTTTATCTGAAAAACTTAATTTGTTTGGGGGTGAGGGTTTTTTTGATGAGTACTTGTGTTACTGCTGTTTCACTGTACTTTTATTCACTGGTTCGAGTATAAAAATACTGTGCAAAGAACAAATGTAACTTCATATCCCAAACTGGGAAGATTGCATCAGTTAGTAAATTATCAGCAGCCGCTTTCTGTTCTTACCACTTGAAAGCTGTCTCTTGGAATGTTAAATTAGTTAAGAGGAAATTTGATCTATGATTCTTTTTACTGTAAGCATAATGCAACTATTATTATCCAGCTCAGAAAAAGAACATGTAGAGTTAAGGATTTTATGTAGGTACAAATGCTGTGCTTTTGTTCTCGCTGGTGCAAAGATTGTTGATTACTTTATCTGTTCTTGTCCTCTAACAGTTGCTTGATATTTTTGGTTTTCGCTTTGCAGCTTAGTCTTTTTCCTTTTTTCACGATTGTAGACAGTTGCAAGAGCAACAGAGGCAGAAGGAGCTGGAACGGGAGAGGCTGGATCGTGAACGAATGGAACGGGAGAGGCTGGAGAGAGAGAGGCTAGAAAGGGAAAGACTTGAAAGAGAGCGCCTAGAACAGGAGCAACTGGAGAGAGAACGGCAAGAAAGGGAACGGCAAGAACGCCTGGAAAGGGAGAGACAAGAGAAAGAGAGGCAGGATCGAGAAAGACTTGAACGACTTGAACGGGAAAGGCAAGAAAGAGAACGGCAAGAACAGTTGGAAAGGGAACAATTGGAATGGGAAAGAGAGAGAAGAATTTCAAATGCTGGTAAGAATTTCAAAACTGAGTGTATTCAAGTACCAGACTGCTCTTTATGTGTTTGGGTGATGGAGTGGGAGAGAAGCAACAAAGGACAGTGGGTACACTTGTGCAACAACAGTCAGTACTTCAGGCTTGTATTTGCTGAAATTGCTTCCTTTTTATGGCAAGAAGTCCAAGATCCTTGACTTTCCTGTCATAATTTTCCATTAACTCTGAAATAACTTTTTTTGTACTATTTGCTCACTCTATCGCTGTACTCTCAGATTACTTGAAGAACTTGAATCATATTGGGCACCTCCAACATTGGTTAAAGTATGATGAGTTAAAATCTCTAAATACCTTATCATTGTTTGCTCTGTTAAACAAGATGTATTCTCATGACATAATTTGGGGAAAAAAAACCCCCGAACACATTAGGTTGAGTGCGTTAATGTAGAAGGTATGTACCTACGTAAGGCAAAGTAATAGTGTGAGAAATGCCTTTCAGTATGAAGTCTTGCTTAATTTATCATTGTAGTGGCATTTCAGTGAAACGTATTATATGTATTTGTAGCCAAGATAATGCACTGCCTGCGGATATCCAGCGATAACTGAAAGCTTTCTCATTTTGGTATTATAATGGCATATTAGTCAAGCACTTGGTTGTTCTTTAGTAACTAACTCAATTTACATAGGTCAGCTCATGGTAAAAGTCAAGGTACGCTATGTAAGAGGTAGTAGTCACTTTAGAGCAGAGGATTTTATTGGTAGTTTTATTCCAAGTACTTTCAAGTTTGCAATGGAGCTTTTTCTGGGGAAGAGAAGATGATACCTACTTGCTGCCTATGGTATGAGTTTTGTTAGTGGAGTTGTAACACACGTTAAGATCACTACACTTGCTTGCAGTTTGCAACCAAACAAGAAGATAAAAGCTGATAAAAGATTGATTAATCAGCCCTGTATCTAATCCATCTCACAGATGGGATTTGAGAAAACTTACTCTAGAATGTACTTGTAAATTCGGATGTTGGCACAAAAATAGTTGGTAAATTTTAAAAGCAGCTGTTGATAATATGTAAAACTTTCCTAACAGTATTTTCACTTGTGCCTAATCCTCTGGTACTAACTGTAGTCTACATTTATACATTTTGTTTGAATGCTGGTTTTGTTGCTTCATTAGCTCCCTTTTTCTCTTTCTCCTTTTTTTATCCTGCCTTTGCTGCTGCTTTCCATCTTCTGTCCAGCTCCATCTTTCGACAACTCCCCGTATAGCACTCCACTTCCTGAATACTCCAGTTGCCAGCCTCCTTCAGCACCTCCTCCATCATATGCAAAAGCAGTCTCAGCACCAATGTCAGAGGCCGCACCGGAGTACGCTGTAGTGACTTCTGCACCACCGACTTCCACTCCCCCTACACCGCCTCTAAGGCACTCTGCATCACGTTTTGCTACATCTTTAGGCTCAGCTTTCCACCCTGTTCTCCCCCATTATGCTACGGTTCCTCGTCCGCTGAACAAAAGTTCTCGGCCCCCTTCTCCTGTCAATGCCCCGGCAACTTTGCCTCCAAATACAAAGCCCGTTGCCTGGTCCGCGCCCAGTTTTGCCCCTCTTCCCCCATCTCCTCCAGTCATGATAAGCAGTCCACCAGGCAAAGCTACTGGTCCGAGACCTGTCCTCCCAGTGTCGGCTTCCAATCCAGCGACCCAAATGTCCACGTCTCCCACAGCTCCTAATGGGCTTCCTGAAAACCTGGCTTATCCGGTTCCTTCACCTTCTACCTCAGGTCCAACTCCGCCTCCGCCACCTCCTCCCCCCCCACTGCCTTCCTTTCCGCCTCTGTCACTCTCTGGACCTCAAGCTTTTCCTTCTCCCAACTCCCCGAATGCCTCGACTCCCTCATCCAAGCCTAGTGTTCTCCCTTCTCCCTCTGCAGCTACCCCTGCCTCTGTTGAGAACTCTCTAAACTCTGTGCTGGGAGACTCCTCTGCTTCTGAGCCAGTCTTGCAGGCAGCCTCTCAGCCGATTGAACCTACGACCCAGCAGGGTAAGGCTTTCTGTTATTGCTACTAATGCACTAACCAGGAATGCAGTCGAAACCAATTGGTATCAAAGCCCGTAACTGCCCTGAAGAATTAATACAATGCTTCCAAAGTTGCAGTGATCTTAATACCACAACGAAATACCATTTGGAAAACTGGGGTAAGGGAAACTTCAAAGCTCCATGGAGAAGAGACGGTGTTCTGTGGCCTGCCATAAGTAAAATTCTGGTTTATTGAGCTCTCACTTGTTGAATGCTTGCTTGGTAAATCTTGCACTGTTAGTTTATTTGGAACATGGTGTTAATAGGCAGCATCATTAGTTTCCTGATGGCAGCCAACATGGAAGAATGGATTTGCGGCTTTGGACATGTGAATGACTTTAAGCAAAGAATAATCTGAATCACTTTGATACTCTATGTAGTTTTAAATGTAGAAAGTAGTATGTAGCATTTACAGCATTTCTTTCTGGACAGTGGTCGCATTTTGATATATGGCTGTATGCACACACACATATATAATATAGCATATATATAGAGAGAGAGGGAGACAGGTCTTCCTGTGGTACTCTACCGGCGTAACTAAAAAGACCTTAGAGAAAAAGGTTGGTTAAGCAGGTGACAGTCTTAATGGACACTCTACCAATATGATAGAAATGTGTTTTACATGGATGTAAATGTCTTTGTTAACCTGAATCCTGCTTTTATATTGATTTAATAGATTTAGGTCTTTGTACATAAGTCTGCGGTAGCTCAGCTAAAGGTGTGGGCAGAGGAGCTCCTGGGGGATGAGCAGACTGTGGCTTCATCACACACAAGCCATGCAGAGTAGATCCTGTGTGTCCTCTTGTCTTAAATGAAGGCGTGAGCTACCCTGGGGTGGAGTGGAACTAGGGTGAATGGCCTCACTTGTAGTATGGAGTAGAAGTGTGCACTTGGATGGTGAGTGATGCCAAGAGAGTTTAAAAGGCTTTTAAATTTGCAAAGTAGGACATCAGGAAGGGTTGTGTGGGAAATTCCTGCCTGCAGAGGTTGCTTACGGTGGTTGTGCAGCTTTTTTAGTAGCTTTTATGGCAGTTTGGGCAAGGTGGGGGCAGGATGTATAGGGCTATTTTCTTGGTCACAATTTCTTAAACTGTTCTTATAATAATGATAACAACACAGTAATCATCAGAATATTATCTCTTCAAAACACATTTTGTATTGCATATCAATGTGAACTTAAAGCATTAAAGGAATGGTAGATTAAAAAATAAAAAGCTTGTTCCTATCAACTTAAAATATGTCAGTCTTCTAACTCACTAATTAGTGTTTGTATTAAATTATTAAAGTTGATTCCTGGAATGTTTTTTAGAGGAAGGACTTTTTTATACAGCTTAGAAATTAGTGTTGGAACTCAAACAGTTCAAGGGTTCAGGTGTTTGGGTGGTGTGTTAAATACTCGTTAGTACAATGAAAAGTCACTCTGTGTTTAGCGCTGTTTGGACAAACAGTGTTGGTCCTATGTGGTCTAGTGCTTGTGTCTTACTTGACTCTTCATAAAAGCTTTGCCTGTTTCCCAGCGTAGGGTTCTGGATTGCAGCACAGAACCTGACTGGAGGGGTTTTGTATGTAAAAGTCTCTGAAGCTGTCTGATCTCTTATAGCATACTATGTAATATTTTTAGTGTATTTAATAAGAATGTTTCTTTCCTGCTGAAACTTGCAGTGTTTTCTTGCCTATAAAAAGGACCCTTACCAGTGTTAATGTCTCATACAGTGAACAAAAGAAGCAATATTTCAGTCGACATAAGATCTTTATTTTCTAAATCCTTAATGTAGTCTATTTGTTTTCTCTTTGATACTAGGTGTTGTCCAAGGACCACCTGCACCTCCTCCCCCACCCCCTCTGCCCCCTGGCCCAGCTCAGTCTTCAGTAGCAGCCCCACCTCCTCCTGGCCCACCACCACCACCTCCACTTCCACCTTCAGGGCCTCCTCCGCCACCACCACCACCTCCTCCACTTCCCAGCCAAGTTCCTCCCGTTCCCCTTCCACCTCCTGCTCCCCCCCTCCCTGCCTCTGGATTTTCAGTGGGATTCGTGTCTGAAGAAAATCGCCCTTTAACTGGACTAGCAGCTGCACTTGCTGGAGCCAAACTTAGGAAAGTCTCACGGGTAAATACAACTTTTGTTTCTTTTTCCGATTCCTGGCTCTAAATTCTGTCTTCCTGAACTGGCTGTAATTTTTGTTCAAGATTAATAGCGGTATCAAGACTTTTGGGGTAGGCTTAATTCATGATTTAAAAAAAGCATTACAGGATGTACTACCAGCCCATCACATTCTTTATACAGTTATTTCTTACTCGTCTGTGAACTTTGCTTCTTTCATTAAGTCGGCTATCATTTTATTTGCACATCTGCTGTTATTTTGTGTGTTACGAAGGGTGAAGACTCCTCCAGTTCAAGTGGAGGAGGAGGAGGCAGCTCTGCTTCATCTAAAACAGACAGTGGCCGTGGAAATGGACCACTTCCCTTGGGAGGCAGTGGGTTGATGGAAGAAATGAGTGCCCTGCTGGCCAGGAGGTAAGGACCTGTTCCTGTGCCCCAGCTGCTTGGTTATCCTAGAGGTAGGATTTTGGGTGCCTGTTTGCAGCTGGCTAAGGATCAAAGAAACTTCGGCTTGATCATGGGGTTGCTTTGTGAAGTTGATAACATTTAGTGAATAGCCATTTTTACTTGAGTGTAATCGAGTACTTTTCTTCTGTATGAGTCTTTGTGCAGCAGTGGGGGAGGAGATACAGACTTCAACAGGAGAAAGAGTTGCACAGTTGCTTTGGCAGGAGGGCTTTGTCCTTGAAAGTATTTTGGAAGTACTTTTTTAAACACTGATTTTGAATTATCTAGCTATCAAGCTGTGTATGTCTTCAACTATACTAAACAACATTCTCCCATCTGAAGCCATGATGATCTTGGTAACTTTTGTCTCTGCTTATAGGAGAAGAATTGCTGAAAAGGGATCAACAGAACCAGAGCAGAAAGAAGACAAAACTGTGAGTGGAGAAACTTTATTGACTTCACGTTATTCAATACTAGATTATGATGAAGAGTCTAATGGTGTACTTGAGAGATTTTTTTTTTTTATACTTTACCATGAAGAATCTAATGGTGTACTTGAGAGATTTTTTTTTTATACTTTACCATATATATATATACACACACACATAACCACTATTTTGTGAAGTGCCTAGTGCTTGCACGTTTTCTACGTAAAATTGAGCAGAACAATTTAAATCTATATAAAAAGTGGAATAAATATTTGAACAGTTGAGATTAATCTGTTAGATTCACAAGAGTAAAAGGTGGTTTTTTGTTTTTTTTTTTCTCTTTTCCTCCCCCACCCCGCCCTTCTCCCTCTCTCCTCCTTTTTAATCAGGAAGAATCAGAGTCTTCAACTTCTAAGGTTTCTTCAACAAGCACACCTGGTAAGTAGCAGAGGTTTGTGAACTCTGTGACTCTGTAATGCTAAAACCTGATGATGAATCTCAGTCAGCTGTGCTGAATTTTGGAGCCTGTCTCTTCTCCCATGATTACAGTCTGGCATTTTGCTGTAGAGGTGGTCCTGTTTCAGAAGATAACAGAAAGAACATCCACTAGAACACTGCGCTTGGTGTAGGAGTCTCCTGTGTCAAGCCTGTGGGGGCCCGTGCACAGAAAGCAGTTGGTATTGAATGGGAAAGCAGTTGTTTTTCAGTCCTCGCAGGACATGAGTTGGGTCAGCAGTTTGTTTCCTTCGAGGCAGGCATACAACAGCATCAGAGTCAGACAGAAGCAGTTGCTGCTTCCAGGTACTTAAGTAAAGATTCCTTCACATGGAAGCGTTCTGTCTAAATCGATGTAAGTGCATGGAGTAGAAATTCTTTTAACTGTGATTCCTCTGCTGAGGTATGCTGGTGGCAGAGCTAGGAACTGTGTAGCTAACACTTCTGCTGCAGTTGTCCCAAATCGCAGTCAGTAAGCACTGCTGCAGTCAGTAAGTAAAGTTCACGTATCACCAACTCTATAGTTGGCCAAGGTGCATTGTCAGCATGCATATGTATTCATGCTGTAAACGCTTGTGTTACAAGGACTCCAGTGACACTCCATACTTTCTTTTCCTGTCCTTTAGTACTATCTTTTGTACCCTTAGCTTCCCCGGCCACCTCCCCCTACGTGCATAAAAAAGTGGGAGGATGTGCCATATAACCTGCAGTTTATCATCCCAAAAGATGCTGGAAGCAGAAGGCAAATGACGGGGTAACGAATATACGAGTCTTCAGTATGTTTTAGCTTTCTCTGTTGATTGATTGCCCATGTGTATACTTCTTCACTAGATGATTCAGCCCCTTGATGGTCTCTGGGCCTTAATATTGAAAACCGCTGCTGTAGGGTGAACAAAATCCAGGTGGCCACTGGCTGTGGGATAAAAAGGAGATCTAGGAGCTAAGTGTGTCCTGATGAAAATAACTGGAAAGCTGTACTGAGATACAGCCCATAGTCTGAAGAAATTAGACTGTAAGGCAATAAATGCCTTAATGCAAATCAAGTTTTTAATTCTTTTTTTTTTCCTTAGCTTAGGAGTTTGCTTCATTGTTAAACACAAAGACAATATTAGCCTTGAAGAAATGATGGCTTTTGGAAGACTTCTAATAATATAGGCCCAAAAGAGGGACACTGAAAACATTGGAAGTGGTTCCGTAATTGGTTGTCGTGATAAGAAGCCTCATCAAAATTTTTTAAAATGTCAAATGCATCCAGAGGTTTGACTGTTTCCTTGCAGTGGAGAGATTTCACTGCATTTCTTGATGTAAAATGCTCTGGTAATGCTGTGCCTCGTCATTGGAACATGTCTTTAAAATGTTTAAGAGGAATGCTTGGCATACTGAGCAGAGGCCAGTATATAATTACACAAAAATTTGTGTGATTATATCCAATTACCACTAATAATATAATTGAAATTGTTATACACTGACTTTGCTAGCATTTACCTCTCTTTTTGGTCTTGCACGTACCCTTCCTACATGCTGTTGTGGTGAACTATCAGAGTCCCCCATTCTTTGTTGGGAGGAGTACGATGTTGAAAGGGGAGACATTTCTTCTGTCCTGAGCTTGGGTCTCCTTGCATTTATTTTGAAACGTTTCAACTCTGTTAAGGGCTGTACTCTCTCCCTCTCTCTCCTGTTGCTTGCAGGGAGAGTTAGACCATGATTAATTAGACATATTAGTCCTTCTCTGTACACAGTAGATTTCTTTTAGGAGAAGAAACACGCAGTGAAATAAAGCTAAGTAAAACCTAAGTTAAAACATATTAGGTAATACTAGAAATAAAACAAGCTCAAAACGATGGGATAGGCGACAGATGTAAAACAAATAAATAAACCCAAACTGTGGGGAGAGGGGGAAAGACTGATAAGATCAGTGGTATATTAAAGTCCTCAGTAAGTAACGACAGCAAGTAAGTAATAATGATTCACACTACAGAAAGACTGTTCTAACTTGTGCAGATTGCAAATAATGAAAACCTCATCATAAGGAATGAAGCATTTGTGGTGATCGGTATGTCCCAAGGAAGGGCTTAGGTGAGACCACTAAAGGAAGAAAAATAAACTCATTCACCATACAAGAACAGCAAATAACAGTCCTTAATTGAACTGTTTGCCCTGTTTCAGCTGTGATTTCTGTCTGTGCGCTGTTGACAAACAAACCTGCACAATAAAGCTTTCACATGTGAATTTAGATCACTGTAATTAACTCAGGATAGCGAGTCAAAGTTTATTGGAGAGGATTCTAAGCAGAACTGAAAGTAGGGTCCAGAATGGAAAGTGAAGCATAAGCATGTATAGAGATAGGTTGGACTTTTTAAACTTGATTCCGAATTAGACTCATGTCTATATGGGACATGAAGAAGACCCAGAAGTCCTCTTCTGCAGTGTGTAGTAGAGTGCTTGCCCATAGAGTATAAGCTGCCCAGACAGGAGGAGACATGACAGTAAAACTTTGTCTGGTATCGCAGGTGGTAAGTAAATAAACTGTTATTTTGAAAAGGGGAAATGATATATTGCACCTTTGAAAGTATCTTTTCAGGGACAAGACTTTGGTGGAAAATAAATACCTTATTGCTGAAAGGTATTCTAGTTGTGTGAGGTTGTATTATCCCTGCTGTCGCTTCATTGAAATTGACGCTGAATTAATTGTATGTAATTCATTAACAGCTCAGGAAAACTCCTTTAGCTTAAAAACATCTTCCCCCAGTATTTGAAGCAGACTGTTTGGTTACAGTTCCAGAATTTCATGTTTCACAGATGAAACAATAAAGTCATAAAATATAGGCAGACCTTCTCCCAGTTGGATTAAGAATCAAATGGCATTTATGACATCTAGAACAAAAGTGAGACTTTAAGGTGCTATCACAACATAAATGGTAGTATGACTAAAAATGAGTACATTAGGAGGTAGCTTAGTATGAAAGAATTAATTCAATGTAGTAAAAAAACCAAAAACCAAACCAAAACAAAAAAACCCCAAACAAACCTAAAAAAGCTTGACTTAAGTTGCCAGGTACTTGAAGCTTCCTCACGTAAATTACACAACAAATAGAAATAGACAGTTTTGAATCTTCTCATTATGTTTTCCAGAACTAACAAGAAAGCCTTGGGAAAGAACAAATACGGTGAATGGAAGCAAGTCACCTGTTATTTCCAGGTACTCCCTTTTGTACCAGCCATCTTTTCCTTACGTTTGCTGTTCTTTGTTGCTCATGCCGCTAAAAATACTGGACTAAAATAGCAAAAATAATCTTAAAATATTAAAAGCAAAATGTATGGATTTAAAATTACTGCTGTGAAACATTAAGAAAGAAGAGTTGCTTTTGGAGGATGCTAGTAAGTGAAATTTTTGACAATAAAGTCAAACGTAAACCCCAAAAAGATTCCTTAACAATTGCTGGTGTATAACTTCAATTATTAATGTATATGTTTGCCTACGGCAATGTTTAATTCTTTCTATTTCTTTAAATTTTAAAGTCTGAAATTTCCTGCAAGGGAAAGCCAAATTCAGTGCTGTGATTCATATATGCAGTAGTAAATCGAATGAATAGGTTTTCTCCTTTCTGTTTCTGTGCTAGTCATGGAATGGTTATCTAGATATTTAAGCCATCTTGGTAAGATCTGATTCAGTGACAATTTTCAGTAACTGTGTCATACCAATCCAAGGAAGTCCATCCTAAAGAGGTGTAGAAATAGTACACATCCTTCAGTGCATTAACCAGTCTTGGTAACTTGTCAGCTGGAACTTGGGTAGGCAGCGGGCATTTCAATAGGCATTTTCGGTAATACAAAAGAGTGAAATGGCTGCTTTACCCATTCTTTTTTTATTTTTGAGGTGTATTTAATTGCCACTTCATTAAGCAGAAGGCTTGTGGTTCATTTCAGAATTCCTGTATATTCTGTGTACAGAGGTTAAAGGATTCTGACCTGTGATAATCGGACAAGGAATTTCTTGAGAGAAAAGAACATGTTAAACTTGAGAAAACTGTGTTTTAAATGACTTGAATTCTCCTTGAAATTCTGGCCTGTTGGAAACAGCTATGCAAGATTTGGTGAATAGAGAAGAAAACCCAATTATTCTCTAAGTGACATTACTTGTGGTTGAGGTTGCCATCAAGTTCTTCAGTTTTAAAAAGCGGCAATAAACGCGCTCAGCCTATATCAGTATGCTTGTCTGTCTTTCAGAAATAAGCAAGTCCAGGAGCTTAAAATGTCTGCAGCCATGATTCTGGTTGCTTGTTTTGGTTTTTGTCAACAAGTAGGTGACGTTGGTGGTGATGTCCTCTCTGCTATACTGTCAGTGTAACAAAATACTGTTTTGCCTTTAGCCTTGACTTCCCCCTACCTTCTTCTCCCTCACCCCCTGGAAGGTCTTACCTGCTCTAACCGAGGTGTCTCATTTTCAAGCAGATCGAGGTATCGATACTTGTCACAGAAATAGCTTGTGTAAGAAAACCTAAAGAGCATTTTCATATGAAGACAGTTGCTGACCTGGGCCTTTGGATATAAATACCCTATGGATAAGCAATTGAAGAAAGGAAAGTGAAGGGATTAATAAACAGGGCAACTTTCCTTATCAGACTCCTTTGGAGAGTCTGGGATGTCTTTAAGTCTTCATTCTGTGTGTCCCTACAGCTGTAGCTTCTTGTAAACTGTTTTATGCAGCCTATCTCATTGATCGTCTTCCAGCCGGTGAAATTCAGGTGTCACTGAGGGCTGTTTAAAAATGTTTTCTGGCCTAGAGGAGTACAGACATTTTGAGACTTCTCTTGAGATGTATTAAGAAAATCTCTCCATCACACTTTTGTCTTCAGTCATCCAATGGAAAATGTTGACAGAATTCAGCTTGATGAGAGCCTTACTGGGTGTATACTCTAAAAGTACTTAGAAAATAAGAATTCCGTGTTTATTGGGTGACAGTATTATTTTCCAGTGCTGTCATAACCTGCTGGAAGGTGCAATAGCGTATATTTTAAGACTGCTAGTACAGTTTTCTAGTCAGTGTTGACACTTTGCCTTGCCAGGATGAGGAATGTTTCATGGACTGAGAAAGAAAAGGTATTAGGAGAATTCTCCCTTGAATATCCTTGCACTTTCCTTACTTCTCTACAGTTGCCAAGCCTGTCTCAGCAAGCAGCTCGTTAAAGTAACTTTCTTTGAGTGAGTGAGTCAAAGGGGGCTGCTATTTGAAACACTAATACTGTGGTTGCCAAAAGGGGATATCTTTCACCTGGTAAGCCTTGAGAACCTGCCTCTGACCTCTGCAAAGAGGATATGAGTCATTTATGGGGATTAAACAAAGCACGCCTAAGAAACTGGCAAGTAAGAAACATTTTCTCTTCAGAGCTTCCAAACAGGTAGACAATGAAGGAGCTGTTATTCAGAATGAATGTTCTAAGTATTTTAAAAAAACTAGTGTCCTGTTTAAAATCAGGCCCTTTTTTTGTAGCAGACTTTGAAAAGACTTAAGCTGCATGCTTTTAGTATTTCCTGAAACACTCAAATAGAACTCATGGAATATAACTAGTTAAACTCCATGGTATTTAAGGTACTAAAACTGAACATAATTAAGACCTATTATAGCTTGTTAAGGTAGTGTTTCTCCCCTTCGTAGACGGGAATCTCCATGGAAAAATCTGCTTGCTTCTGAAAACAGGTTCTATGATTCATTAAACAGGTATCATCCTGTTGGGATTTGAGACTTTGTAATAACCATTTTGACTAGTTCAGGGTTGGACTTTTCCTACATAGATTGGTAATCACCACAGGCATGACCAGGCTCCTCTTCACATTTTGTTCAGTTGAGCCCGTTTTTAGACTGGTTAAAAGCAGGTGGTGCCAAAGGCAAATTGAGATGGCTTAAGAACCAGCTATGAATTCATATTAAATACTGGTTTTCTGGCAGACACCGCCTGCAAAAGTACAAATTCCTGTTGGATGTGCCAAGATTTTGTGAACCTTTTGCAGGGTTTTGAGAATCAGTTTTCCAAAAATGTAAGTTTAGGTACACAGGAATAGCAATTAATTTTCCAGGTGAGTTTTCACATCAGTTTCTCACAAATTAAGTAAAGATAAGCAATAGATTTTGCCGAACTTAAGCATTGGAAAGGGGGGGGGGGGGGAAGGACTTGTTAAACATAAATTTATGTTTCTGTTGGGAACATATTCACAAATTACATTAGCATCATGTGTATTTTAAGCTGTAGAACTCAGTTTCACTCTCTGTAACAGTAGTCATAAACTACTGACATCGAAAGCTTTCAGGCTTTAAGAGCTTTCCACAGATAAACGTGTTACAGAGCCCCTCAGAATTACTGAGTCAGATTCAAGCTTTGTTTTTCATGAAGTCAGTCATTGTGGTGACTACTTAATCTTTTGTATGAAAAGTTCCCCTTCTAGCTACTTATCTTGGGTGGTGTACTCTGCATGTTGGCATGAATAAAATCTTTATCTTGCATGCTTGATTTAAGGTGTTTTAGGGCCTATTGAGGTTGCCTCACTCAACTGTTAGGCAATGCTATGAAAAACCACAGGGGGGAGCTCTTTAGCCATCTTAGGTTCCAATGGTTGGGATGTTTCATTTACTAAATTTCAACAGTTAGTATATTACTTAATGGCAACTGCAGTCACCATTAATCTTTCTTCTGAGCAAGCTGAAGAAGGAAAAAAGGATAATTTTGGGGGGAAGAAAGCTGGAATTGCCTGAGATTAAAAATGATCTAGTTCACAAATTACGGTCTTTCATATTTGACTGAATGAAGAATGTCTTGAATTTTGGAAAGCAAAAATGGAATATGTTCTTAAGAATGCGTGGTAGAGTTTATAAATGGGGTTTCCTGTTGAGCTCTTTGCAGATAGCAGGAGTATATGGCATACGATTGGTAAAGCTGTCTTTTTTTATTCTAAAGATCTGAAGTAAAAGAAACAAGACAGTCTAGCTGGGGAGAGCTCTTCTTTAAAATTTCAATAAAACATTAAAGTCATAAGTAATTTTATTAAAATATTGAAGTATATTCTTGTTTGGGTTCTTCCATTAAGGCATGTAGTAGGTCTTTGTTATCACTTCTCAGGAACTGCATTTAGGAAGACACTAATTCTTTTTTCAGTCACGTTGGGTATATATTGTAATGCCATAATGTGTATGGGAACAAAGTGATCGTGAATTGAAATGATCGGAACCTGTACATGGAGAAATTGAAAATCTCAAGCTATCTTACTTGGAGTAAGTCAGTGTTCACAGTTTCAGGTGTAAACTGCCAGTAACAGTTTAAATATTGGGTATGTGATGAAGTAGCAATTGCCAAAGATGTCATCTTGATGAATGTTTTTGAGCCAGGAATTCTTTTATGAGGTACTAAGCACTATCAGTATCTAAAGAGTTCTGTAAAAGATCCCAAACTGTGGTTTGTCTTCATAGCATTAGCACACGCTGTAGACCTTTTGGTGGTTACAAGGTGAATTCTATTTTCCAGCTTCTTCAACTATCAAGTTATTGAATATTTTATCTTCTGTCTTACTCGGTGGATCATGTATTTCATTTCGGTGTGTTCCAAGCAGTAATAACAACGTCAGCAATTTCTCTCTTGGAACTTAGGTTTAGATTCTGTAAATAGCTGTAGCAACAGACTGTTGTGATCCCAAGGGAAGAACCAAGCTGGTGTAACAGGACAGGATGTTCCTGCACCTCTGCTTTGATGCACAGTCCTGCAGCAATGGGACACTTATACATTCCTTTCTGCTGACTTGTTTTGCATGGTTAATTACTGGCAGTTTTTCGCCTAAATAGATACCACTAGGCTGACATGACTAACTTGCCAGGGCGCAGAAATGATCATGAAGCGGTAAAAAAGTTGTTGAGAGGCCTTTGAAAAGATGGATGGGCTCAGATGTACCAATTTAAAATGTCCTGTCACCAGAATTACTTGGTAGCTACAAAAGTGTATGAAGGTTTTCATGAATTTTTTGAATGTGCTAGGCTCTCCAGTGACACAGGCATGCCCTGCTACAGGGAGATAAAATAGGCAACTCTTCTGCCCCATATTGTTTCTTAACTTTTTTCACACTGGGAACCTACAAGAGGTAAAAGTATCTGCTGGAGAGCACAAACCTGAGAAAGTTTCTGTAATATCAAAATGACTTTTTAGTGTAGATGCCCTTTTCTGTTGGGAGTCACATTTTGAGTGTTTTGCTTCAGTTAGCAAATAAGAAAATAGCCCTGTCAGGTTATAAAAGTCATCAAGACAATCCCGTATGAGGGTCATTCTGCTCATACTGAACAAAGACAGTGTAATCAGACAATGCAAGCTGAAGGTAGTGGTTTTGTAAAAGCAAAGAAAGAAATATATTTATAGGTTCACTATTATCTTCATTCTGAGTGAAAACAGAGTGCTTTTTTGTTAGCTAAATTAAAAATACATGGATAAATGGAAAACAATAAGGCAATGGATGTACTGCTTGTGTGATTTGGCTTTATCCTGAAAAAAAAAGATAGTTTTATACCATGTATTTGGGAGAAGATAAAGCGCAGAACTCTGCTTTTCCTGCTGTTTGCTTTTTTTGTTCCTGGCCACCTTCCATTGTAATAAATAAGGCTGCACCTTCAGGTAATGAATCCAGAAAAATGCAGTGTTTAATGAATTCCTCCTGTGTAAGAATTTGGAAGCGAGACCCAGAGTTTAGGCCAGGCTTTTTTGTTCAGTGATGCCACATACAAGGACAATGAAATAGGACCCAGTTTAACTACTAATACTGTGCCCTTCTTTAGTGTTAGCATTTTGTGATAATTCTAAACATCGGGGAAACCTCTTGACATGATAAAACTGCTGACAGTTCAACAGTGTCTTTGTGCCTTAACATTTTGTACAGTAATGGAGAGAGGATGTTAGCCAAGATGTAAAAAGTAATTAAGAACAGCAGAACATTCCTCCCTTTTTCTCCCACCCTATCCATCCATCCCTCCATCCATCCATCCCTGCTTTGGAGAACCATTTCTGTATTCCTGCTGTTAGCATCTAGGTTCTGTCTCTGCTCATAGCTGTAGGTACACAAGGCCCTGTGGAAGCATAGTAAGTACATGAGTCTGAGTTATGCCTTGGATAAACAGGAGGGGATCAGAAAAGAGAAGTGAGAAGGTAGAGGACTCCCTTCTTCTGCAATGTGTGCTTAAAAATGCAAGGTGATCCCAGAAAGCAAGTTTTTGATGTCTTAGAGTATTACATATTACGTAAGCAAACATTGAATGGGACATAGTCCAAAACACTAGAACTTCCTCTGAAGTGTGATCTTATAAATCTTGCTGCTCTTACAGTATTTGCTTTCAGTAGCTTTAGAAAGCGAGTCATAGAATAATTTAGGTTGGAAGGGAGTTAGATGAGGTTGCTCAGCCATGTCCTGTCAGATGTTGAGAATCGGCCAGATTGATTCCACAGCATTTATACAGTTACAGCATCAACATGTAGTCATTAGTTAGTGGGAGTGTTTCTTTGAGGGGGCCTCTTTTGAAATGAGCAAGCAGCTGAAAAGGGAGAAGGGAAACTATTTGACGTTTGAAGGTGTTCAGCTTTTCTTGCCTGTTACGAAAAAAACACTGGCAGTGAAATCTGCCCGCTACTTGAAAAGTTCCTGGTTTGAACTAATAACTCTTACGGTAATTTTTATTTCCAGTGTGTGGAAAATGTTCTTGGTTGTTGCTTTCTATTCTGTGTGGAATTTGGGTCTGCCTGACTTTCCCACCCTCCCACTCCCAACATATTTTTTTTTCATTCTGATTCCTTACTGTTTTTGGTAGACGAATGTTAGCAAGTTTGATGGGGAAGTCCTATGTATCCTGTAATGAGTGACCACTAATTCATGGATGTGTTTTTGTACTGCAGACCAAAATCTACACCAACGGGGCAACCCAGTGCCAATGGAGTACAGTCAGAAGGTCTAGATTATGACAGATTGAAGCAGGTATGTATGTAATGCTTTGAATAGAAAACTTGGGTATAAGGACTTGTAGCTGTCCAATACCAGTTTATAACTGTTTTGTTAACTAGTTCCAAACTAAAACAATGATTTAGTAACTATTAGTCATTTTTCCCCAGACATGTTTCAGTATTTAGGAGCTTTAACTTGTAGGATGCTTTTACATTAGACAGCACACACAAGATGGTGTTGATACTGTGGATGGAACTGGGAAACTGGTTTGCCTGGAAAACCTTTCCTTCTCTTCTCTCTACTCAAACAAGCAAACAAACAAACAACAAGCCCTCAGAGCAGTTCTAGCAGAACAAGTATCACCATGTTTAGATTGGATGTGAGCACCCGTGGTCATGAGTTTGGTGATGAAAGAACATCCAGTGATACTACCTTTTGTGCAGCTATCCTGGCTAAGAGCAGAGGAGAGTTTTGTGGGAAGAAGGTGGCAACTGCCTGCTGTTAGATGAGGAAAAGACATTATGGATGCTTTGGAAATCATTTGGTAAACAGTTACCTGTAGGTGACAGGCCTTTGTGAAGTACACTTGCCAAACAGACCAACCTGTGCAACCAGAGGCTCGGCAAGGGATCTCTTGTGGCTTGTGTGAAGGCAGGAGCTGTCATTTAAGAGTATTGGTGATCTGCAGACTGAGCAGACGTTTCATGCTCCTAAGAACAGGAGTCCCCAGCGGAGCAAGTGGGTGTCAGGTATTTGTGTTCCTCTGACTGTTGAGAAGTCCCCTGTTGCTGAGGAAGCCCTAAGGTGGCAGGTGCCTTAGGTGGCAGTCTTGAGGAGGCGTGGTACGATGGGGGTAGCTGGTCTGCTGATGGCTTGGGCAAGAGCAGTAGTGCGCTTTCTCAGTGCCAGTCTGAGTTGTGTGGTATGGGGAGTCATGTTTGAGGTCTTAGCACTGTGGTTTGGCCACATTTGTCTGTGCTGAGCTAGTGGAAGCTCCTTTTCTTGGGGAGCATGTTGAGATGGTTCTAGTTACTTTTCTGGCAGATACTGAGTACGCGGTGTATTGTGGGTGTGATCTGCCTCTTTTCCCGGCAAGGCTCTGCTGAAGCCAGATCCCTGTCCTTGAAAAGGGGAGTGATGTGCTTGCTATTGCAGGGGAATTGTGAGTTGAATTGTGGAGTTGGAGGTGAGGGATCTTCCTCAAGAACTATTTGGATCAGTGGTCCCTGAGTTGGGGGGGGGCACCTCAGTGGTTGGTTCTAGAGTGGAGGGGTCCACCTTGGTGGTTGGTTCTAGAGCAGAGGGGTCAGATCAGTGGTTGGTTCTAGGGGGGGTGGGGTGGTGCCCTAGCTCAGTGTTTGGTTCTAGAGCTGAGGGGTGAGATTGGTGGATGGCTCTAGAGCAGGGGTCCCAGTTCAGTGCATTGTTCTGGAGTAGAGGGCCCAGCTCAGCCATTTCCAGAGTCTGTTCTAGCTCAGTTGTTGGTTCTAGAGTGGGTTGTGGCCTATGGGTCACAAGTTCAAGGGGTGCTCCTGTTTTGTCATCTGGTGAGGATTTGTGGTACTCTTGCTAAAGCTTCTATGAAATGATGGTGATGACAGTAGTCTGGCTGCTTTCTTTTTTTCTTAATGGTTTTTTTTTGGTTGGTTTTTTTTTTTCTGGGTTGCTTTTTTTTCTTCTCTGTCTTCTTCTTTTGAGTTGAAGGCACAGAGGATGGGGATCCTATCACCCCATAAAGCACAGCTCTCCCAAGTTTCCAGCACACTGTCACTCACTGCCTCTGTTCAGATTCTTTTCTCCGGAGGCAAAACCATCTCACATTCTATTTCTACTGGATAAGTGGCAGGATCTTACTTGCTGCTGCCCTTCCCAGCAACTGGTGGCCATGCTCCTGCTCCAAGGCTTCTTGTCACTTGTCCAAGAGTCCTGTCTAACACTTGGCGAACTGGGAGACCTACCTTGGCAGCTTTGGTACATGCTCTTACGCCAGGAATGACTTCAGGCAGGGAAGGTGTGTCCGTGTGTGTGACTTCCACCAACAGCTCATAGAGGACTCAACAAGCATAGAGTACACTGGAGTAATTGCACACTCTGTTGCAAACAGCATGCTAAGCCCAAAGCTGAAAAAGAAACAGCTGAAATCTTCTGGATGAGCTTCCTGCTGACTACAGATTTGGCCAGGAGGTGACAGTCTCCTCTGCAGAAACAGACACTACCCCTCACTCTACTTGTAAAAACGTTGTCACCAAATCACCAGTTAATATCACTTAGATGAAAGGATGGAGAAAACGGCAAGCGGGGGGCGGCACTTCACTCCGTCACCTTCATTCCCACATATTCCACTTGGCAACTGGGAATACATTGATAACTCTATTTCCTGCCCCCCCCCCTCTTTTTTTTTCTTTCTTTTTTCTTTGAATATTTCCTTGGCTTGCATTTTTTAGTTAGGTACTTTTTTTGCATTCCTAACTTTAGCATGTCCCTTCTCTCATAAGTTCTACAAGAATAAATTTGTAGGACTTCTGCAGAAGGCTGGGTTTTTTTGGTTTTTTTTTTCATTGTACCTGCATTAAGAATGTTTTAGGGATGCTTTAGGTTTGGGGAATTATCTTGGAAGATAAAGGCTGGGTTATGGATGTCACAAGGGTTAAAGGTTAGAAGAATTTTGGATTTCTCTCTGCAGAAAATTACAGGTGGCAAAACTAGTCTGTTCATGTTGCAAAATTAACCTCTTATTTATGCTCTGACACCACAGGACATTTTAGATGAAATGAGGAAGGAGTTAACGAAATTAAAGGAAGAACTCATTGAAGGTAGGTATCAATCTGCTGCTGTTGTTCAGTCTTGGAGTGAGTAGCTACAGTTGCACAGCAATGTAAATATAACGTGTTTCTAAGCCAGAGAATGATATATTGGTAAAAGTAGCTTTGTTGTTAGTCTGGTGGCATATTGCCATTTGTGCCAGACCTGTTCTGATCTATATGCTTGTATGTTTTATCTCCTGTCCTTTTTTGTTGTAATAGCACATTGACACCAAATAGTGTCTTGTAAAAGTGGTTGAAGGGATGTTGTATTTGAGTGATTTGCAGTTATCCTTGTATCACGTGGTGTTAGGGGCTTATTTTAAGTAACCCAGAGCTTCTGAGGTGCATAGTTCAAAACTTGGTAATATTCAGAGTAGGATTGTGCTTTCAGTCTTTTCCTCTTTGGTCTGTAACGTAAGAATCAAAGAAAAGAATTCTGACAATTTTTATTTTAACAGAAGATATTTTACTGTGTAGTCTTCTGTAATTAAGGGAAATTATTGAGAAAGAATAATCTTAAAGGTCCATCAGTCAAGAAATAAATAAAATTCTGCTTTTAGTGCTGTGTGTACTTTTTGCTTTGTGGCAAGTACCAACATAAAGTACAGAACAAAAAAAAAAAAATAGTTTAGTGATGTTTTTTGTCAGTTAGGTTGATGGTTGGACTAGATGATCTGAAAGGTCCCTTTCAACCTAGGCAATTCTGTCATTCTATATTAAACTGATACCACTGCTGGTAAAATACATGTCATCTACTGATGTCGTAGAGAGAGAGCTGGCTGGTTTTGGGCTACAGAGAATGCAGTGCTTTTCCCTGTATTTTGGCTGTGCTGTGTACCACAGCCTTTTAGAATAGTACGATGCAAACAAGGGAGGGCACTGAGGCTGCTCTTAAAACAAAAAAAAAAAAAAAAAAACACCTCACACACATACTCCTTGATAATCCCAGGGGTAGTGGTTGTCATCAGGTAAGGTCATAGACTTGATGGAGGAGTAGAATGTAAAAATAAGACTTTAACAAAAATTTTACAGTAAGAAAAAGGGTACTGCCTGGTTGAGAATGACAATTGTCTGAAGTCACATGCAGCTATCTTACGTATAGGTTATTCGTGTTCTAAGACTGTTGGAGCAGGGGCAGCCTTCTTTAAGGGGTCAGTTGTGTATTCTTGGCTTTCTGCCTCGACTTTGATTTGTTAATTTTTCTCTCTCTTTCTCTCTAGCTATCAGGCAGGAACTCAGCAAGTCGAATACTGCATAGAAAGACTAGTACTAAGCCGATGTGACTCTTTAACTTGGTATAAAACTGACTACATTTTGTGAGCTGTTAGAAGAAAACGGAGACAGACACTTGGAAGGAGGGAAGAAACAACCTATTCTGAAAAGCTTCAGACACATCACTCTGGTGATATGCTATTCCCCTCCTAGTTTGCAGCTTTTTTCTGACCTTTACAGCAGGGTGGAAAAGACTCTTAAAGTTACTGTAATGATTATGCAGAAATTCCTACACCTGTCAGACAAGATCACAGTGCTTTGAAGTCTACTCATGTCGAAATAAAATTGCACATGTTTCAGAATTTGTTAAGACAAAAAAAAAAAAAACAAACAGGGAAAAGCTTGGGAAGGCTTTTCAGAGAGGTTTTCTTTATTAATGAAGGAGTTAGCAAGTTATACTGTTGTACTTCAAATGTATCTCAGGTTTGTCTTCCTATCATATCTGATATTTCCATGAATAATTTAAAAGATCAGATGTGTAGAAGTTCAGTTCACAGAACATGGAGCAATTAGAAACGCGCACTTTTAAAGGGCAATATTTGTAAGTGAATGACCTAGACAGTGCTGACATATCAAGATTTTGGAATTTTATGATAGGAAGCCTCTCTAGTTAGCCTTCATGCAATTTTATAGAAAATCAAAAAAGCAATTACAGTCCGGAGTTTAAAGATGTAGATGCCTTCCTACATTGTTACAATGCTTTACCAAATCTAAGACTTCTACATAATGCGAATCAGCAGTCAAATGTAAATCATTAGTATGTTGTAGATTTACAGTAGATTTTGGGGCTTTTTTAGATTTATGCATGTGGGACATTTTTGTAATGTAACACAACACAGCCAGCTTTTTAATTAAAAGAAAAATTGCATGTCACAGAGTAGCCTTTTCATTTGTAAGGCTTAATTATGCCCAGAAAGATGCGGGATGAGGGAGGGGGAAGGTGACACATTTTTATTACTTTCTACACTTTTTCTTCATCTTACATGCATGTGTAATAATGAGGAAAACGTTACTTTTACCAGTAACCATGTTAATGGAACCAGGTACTTAATGCTTTGTATCTTTTTTCAGTTTCTATTTGAAATTCGGTAATACTTCCATAATGGTTCTGAAACTCCCATGTGAACCTAACTCATTTCTCGGTGGAGAACAAACATGTAGGCATCTGAATTACTGAGGATGCACCTGTGTAAGTGGCGTTGTCCTTTACCTTTTTACCATGACCCTCTGCTTCGCTCTTTTCGGAGACTCCTTTTTTGATTGTTTAATGAAACAGGACAGCAGTTAGTTACCTTAGAACGATGGAGCATCAGGTCACGGTAGATGTCCCCTTCTCCTCCTAATTTATCTGCCACGCTTCTTCCAAAAAACTCAAAACCAACAAAAAAACCCCACAGCTCCACACAACCCAAACCCTGACAAACAGCAATGGTATGCCATTGGTTTCGGTCAACGATTTGAGAATCGTTTTTAGGGGAGATGATACCTTTCTGTTTCCCCGGGGTTCAAATTTTATGCTTATAAATTTTTATTTTTTTAATTTTTTTTTTTTAATGTGGTACAGTTCAGTGGAATAGAAATTCTGTGAACTGCATCTGTAGTGCTTTGGACAAAGAATATGGATCAAAATCTTCCCTTTTCTTTTGCACTGTCAATTTTTCTGAGCTGTAACCGTGCCACGTTTGCTTTGGGATCTGTGCTCATCCAGAAGAAAAGTTTACTGACAACTTCTGGAGAGATTAATGTTTCAGCTTAAAAGTATACGCAGCTCCATTGGTAAGACAAATGCTTTCAATAACATGTTGTCTGAAGTGCTGAACACCAAAGCAAACAGCGCTTACAGCTTTGGAAAGGCTTCAATGGGAAACTTTTCTCCAAATGTTTCCTGTTTCTGTAGGTTCAAATTCTAACGGAAGACTACAGTGGAGATACTGCCTAACTCCATTTATTAACCATTTTTTTAAAAGAAAAACAAAACATTTTTCTGCATGCATTTATTGAAGGCATTAAAAAAATCTGTAGTAAGCTTGTCAAGTACTGTTTTCTCAAAACAAGAGGAGGCATTTTCATCTTTGTTGATGTAACTTTTGTTTTCCATGGACTTTTTGAGCATTAAGGAAGTTTACCCTTGTCAGAAATCATACTTGATTTGTTTCTAGGAGAGTTCAGGAGTAGTAGCATAGTGGAATAGCGTGAATGGTGTAAGTGGTCCAAAATTAAAGGCTGAACTACTAGATTGTGCAAGGAACTGGTTTATGCACTAAACGTTTTGTGCCTGGGTCTACAATTAAATGATTCCTGTTTAAAAGAAAAAGGAACAGATGTCGTCTTTTGTGCTGCTTCTACATACATACTTTCTGTAATCCCAAACTGCCGAATTGGTTTCTTTCCAGAAAATTGGATTGAATTAAAGATTACTGTAGACATTTCCTGTCCTACTGACAGTTGCACCGTTTCCAGAGATTTCAGTATGAAAATGAACTGCAGAAGCTAAGATTATTTTGCTTACTGGTAACGAAGTTCTTTAAAAAAACATATTTGGTGGTTCTGTGCTTTGTACAATGGATGTCTTAAGCTGAGGGCAGTTTAAGGGATCCTTTCTAATGCCAGGAAGGCGTTGCTTTCCTCAACACTGTGATCTGACCTGTGATAAACTGTACTATAGACAGTGGCTACCAAGTCAACCGCAAACCAACTGAATGTAAAATCTTAGTGCTGGTGCTGAAATCTCTTCAGATAGTCATAATGATTTCCAGTTCATTGTTTTAAAAAGTATCGACCATCAGGTGTCAATCAAAGACTGAAGATGATCAGTAATGAATGTTGACTTTTCATGCATTTAGGTTTACCTTCTTTTTAGTTTCTCAGTTCATTCTCTGCTATTTTATCATATTGTGTCATTTAAAATTTCTTACATGCTAACGTTTTGTTTTGAGCGAATGAAATAAAATTGCAATATATACGTGTTGCTACCAGTATTTTTGGAACTTCGTAGAAGACTCTCCAAGGTTTACTCCTCAAATTCACAAAATTTTTAATGACTGTGATCATTCCTTACTCCTTGGTTCCAGCCCTCGTTTCTGTTTCTCCATCAGAGGATTCAGTAGAGAAAAGCGAAGACTTACCTTACCAAGAATGTAATTGCAGGGACTGTGGTGACATCCATGAGCGGTAACTGCTGTACATAAATTCAATCCATTCGAAATGTATGATTTGATTTACGTTCTCAGACGGCATACGTTTCAGTCTCTGTATCCACGGAGAACTTGGGAGAGAGGGGGAGGGAAAAACTGGGAGAAAAAATAATTGCAGTTAGTCTGACTTTTTCTCTTGCTGCTTTTATGTTCTTGACATTATTTTCAATACTGGTAATAAGAAACCTACCATGAAAGATTAATATAGCTTTCTGTACACTAAGGACAGTTTTGCTCAATTTGTCTACAGCCGAATATTGAGTGTAGCTGTTTAAATGTCCTTGACTTAGCATCCTGAAAGCTGTTACTTCTCTGCTGTTGCTTTTTTGTTCAGAGAGATAATGGGATAATCCAGCTTTGGGAAACCATTGGTACCAGTGCCAAGTCTGGCACCAACCTTAGTGAGTTATAAGGATTTTTTTAAAATAAAATTATCACTAGATTCTAAAATGGTCTCCTATTATTGGGGTAATGCTTAGGCAACAAGTATAAAAACTTCTGATTTAAATTTCCTGAATAGTGTTACAAAATCTGTCTGTCGGTGTCAAGAGATGTACGGTATCTATTTTTTAAAGTTGCGCATTACACGAGTAGGACCGTGGTCTGCGGTTGATCAAACTGGTGATTATCAACACTTTACACGGCTCTTCTGGAAATGTTTTAAGTAGGTGCAGTTCCAGTTCTAAATATTCTAAATATTACTTGCCAGCGTGTCTCTTGCAACTAAACGATAAAAAGCTTGCGAAATCGAGAGAAGATTACGTCTCTTTTCAGTAGGTGAACAGTCAAGACTGGGCTGATGAGGAACACGAACAAGGTTTCCCAAACTGGCTTTGTACCCAAGACTAACAAATCTTTAGGGGACTGTAAATTTTCCTGACTCTGTGGTTATCACTGTGAGGTTTTTGATGGAGAGCAGGTGGAAAGGGAAGGAGTCTGATTTCAGTGGATCTGGGCCAGTGCAAAGTACTTTGAAGACAGGCTAAGTTCACTAAATCTTTTGTCTTAGGGGGTGGGGTGTGGAAGTGCTGAGGATTATTTAATGCTCAGTTACGTGCTATCTAGCAGAGAGAAAAATAAGTCTGTTAAATCAAACTGTCACAATACGTATTTACACATTCAAAGAGCGTATCTTTAAGCCAGCCCATATGGAGGCCTGACAGGAGTTAAGTATTTACTTTCATACCTTGGAAGTGGCCACCCTAAGACTGTTGACATTAATATGCCACGTCAGGAAATATATTCAAGTTATTTAGGTTTATAATCTTAATAAAAAAATCTGTTAATAGAGAACTTGGTGTAATTGTCCAAGATAGATGGGGAGGAGGAGCTGTAGTTCTAGATGTTGAGATAGCTTAGCAAACTTAAAGTCACAGCACTAGTGTCCGCGTGTTGCCTCGTAACCAGCACCTTCATTTATTGCACAGGGGGTTTTCAGTTAGTCGGTCATCACAGCGATGCTGAGAGTCATCAGACAGCTTTGTAAAAACTACCTCCATTTATAAATGATCCCAGTTGAACTCTCGGTCCATGACTGAGAGTAATGCCTTTACTACTCTCAGTATAAATTAGAAAATGTATAAATGCGTTTTCTAATGTTTTATTTATGGAGCTTAGTGTCCTGACTCTTACTGGATGAGCATTCATTATCTGGTATCCTACCTTGACAAACGTTAATTGGCAAAGCTGCGGAGCAGCCCCTGTATTGCTGCTCTGGCTGTTACAGCTCTCGGTTGCAGGCTGACGGTTTTCTCTGTGAGATGCTTAATTTTGCCATTGTTGTTCAGTTCTGTGGACCGCCTTCTGCCCTCCCAACCTATTTTAGAGCTGTTACTGGTGTGACACTTTCACTTCTCTTGGCGACTGCAGGCCTCTTCTGCGGACTGCTCAAGCGTGGTAGGAGTTGGAAGTGATCTCGCATCATGATCTGATGTTTACCATCGTAAGTGTAATTTTCTTTATCGCCAGCCAGCTGGAGCCACTTAAGTCCCTACATACTCTCTGAACAGCTTTTTACCTGTGCTAACTACCAGATCCTGGTCTGCGGAGCCTCTCGGAGTTGGCCCGCAAGCTGCTGACACGGGAAGAGAAAAAAAAATCAACAGTAGCGAAGAAGTGCGTGTAAGAAGAGAAAAGTGTAAGGAGGTTCGGGAAGCGTTGAGCGTAGGCTGATGCCTGCAGGGAAGGGGAAGCAGCTAGGAATGAGCGGGGCTGCAAGAGGCTGAAAACTCGCAAACGGGTTTTGAACCTGGTCTTGGATGCAGCTGGAATCTTCAAATTGTGAGCTAGTCAGCAGAAGTGGCTTTCTGGGCAATCTAAGGCTGCTTGCCTATTGTTGTAGGCCTAGTACATTTTAAAAGAAGAAAAAATGAGAAATATTACCTCTGTGTTGAAGGTAAATTGCCTGCTGCTTGACAATTTTCCGCAGTACTGTGGCTGTGAAAGCGGTTTGACCCCTGCGTCGCTCGGTAAGATCCCATGGTGCTGCAGAACCAGCCCCAGCAGCTGACTGTAGCCCTGAGGAAAGGAGGAGCGCGGACACGCTCGTAAATGCCTCCTGGACACAGATCTAGGGAGTCTGTCACTGCCACGAGCCCTCATGGCTGCAGCAGGTGAGAAACAAGAGGTTTTATGTGGCTCTAGGCTGAGACCTTTATCTCTGCAGTGAAAGATGCGTGTATGTGAGACAAAATTGGCCAAAAACGTGCCTTATCTCTGCCTGGTAATCTTTGCTCCGATAATGAGGTCTCCGTGGCTCCCAGTCCCACAGGCTGACAACACGCCACAGCGCCAGGAGAGGGGCCCGAGGGAAGCCCAGTCTCGATGGAGCTGGTTCTGTCAAGGGATTTCACAGGGTAAGTGAAAAGTCCTTTTCCTTGTCCAGAGTGAGCGACTGCAGAAATGCAGCCTGAGGAGTACTGGCTGGTGCTGCCGGCTGCCGCCGTGCTAGAAGGACACTGGCATTCATGAAAGACACTGGTCACATACGCTGGTTTTGTCAGCAGATGTTCAAGGATGATGAACAATCTGCATTAGCAATGCTCCTCGTAGCCTGATGCAAAGGGCAAAGATTTCTGTTCCGCCTGTAACATGGCCTTAAACGTTATTTGCTTCGACTCAAATATTTGATAAGAGCATTTGGGTTGTCAGAGGTGAGGACCTTTTTATATCCTACTGTCATGCTACGTGTTATTAGTCATATGGGAGTGGATCTCCGTTACGGAGCCAGCCTGCATGTTCAACCTGCCAAAAGTGACTTTTGAAGTAGGAGTTAAGTCACTTAGAAAACTGAAATTAGCGCTGTTAAGGGGCTCAATGGAGCGTTATGTAAAGAGGAGATGACCACCGCAGCCAGCACCAGTGGGGAAGCTGAGGAGTGCAACCGGAGTCTGCACCTTGGCTTTTTCATTGCGTAATAAATTGTTAATGACATTTTACATATCTGCTGAGGGACAGCTTCCTTGCCATGAAGGCATTGGTCTTACTCTGAAGGCGATAGGATTCATGCTTTGTTTAACTGGGCGCTAATCGCGTATGTATCTCTACATGCTCTCAGCTGTTACAAGTGACAACATTGCACATCTTCGAGCCCCGAGTCTTCTCAGCTTCTCTGAACCGATACGAGTTTGGTCTTTTTAGTCTGCAATGCTTCCAGCCATCAGATGTAATTGTCTTGTCTTTATACTATCTAGTAAATAGCGCCCAGCACTTTTCATGCATCTGTGAAAAATACATAAACAATAAAATATAACTTGAATTACAGGAAATGGCTTTTTTACCAGAGGTTGGGAATCCTGTTTCTAATACCATCGGGGTGTGATAGGACGGCTCACACTGGTTTTTAATTGCTTACTTCCAATCTCTCGGCTCCGGAACAGCGTGCCTTTACTTAGGTGCTGCGTGTTATGAATGGCCGAGGAACTTCACCTGCTAACACGAACTACAATATAGCACCAATATGCTGTGAGTAAAGAATAAAAGGCATTTGGCGGTATTTCTAAACGAAAGTGATTTGCTAAGTAACTGAGATACAGATACAGAATAAATAAAGCCATTACTGACAAGTAACCCTTTTTGAGGCAGGAGCTGGATGGTATCGTCAGCTGGTGCAGTTTGGAGCCGGTGTTAGAGGGTGATGCAGCCACTTACAAGTGGTACGGGATGTTTTGAACTCTGCTACTGAGTTTCAGTAGTACTAAATTTGCTGGTGGTAAGAAAACAGCTTTTTACAGGGAAGTTCCTCCCTGATACTTCCCAAATGGCTTGATGCCTGCTTTAGAAGGAATAAAATGAAAATGCTCCAACTCCAGAGTTACCTCAGAGTCTTTTTTTTTTTTTTTATGTCGTTGCCAAAGCTGATGCTCACAGAGGAAAAAATCGATGCAGTGCCACAAAGAGGCATCACAGGTGGGTTGAGATTCTGTATTGCGAACAGTGATGTAAAAAGGGTCCTTTTACATTTTATGAACTGCATGTAGATTCCATGTTCCCGTTAATTTCAGTTTTTCCTCTTGAAAATATGTTGGTTTGGAAAGACCAACTTGTAATATACGTTTCTTTGTGAAAAAGGATTAACTTTTCTTTTCCTTCTCATATCCGTGCTTTCCTGGTTAGAAGAGGTGCTATTTTGATAAAAACCATATCAGTTTTCTTTTTGAAATAAATACTGACTATTTGGGATGAATGTAAAATGTGTAGTGTTTTTCTAGCAACAGAGTACTGATTTTGTGTGTGTGTGTTCTGGCAGGGTAATTGAAGTGCTCGAGAGAGGCTGAAACCAGAAAAGTCTCTGCTCTGTGATGGTTTGCTTTTAACAAAAGGATTTAGATGCTCAACGTGGGGCACAATGGGGAAAATCAAAATAGATTTGTTTCATAGCCATTGTAGTTTCAGCCTAGGGGATCCTGTGGTGCAGCTGAAGCATCGCTGAACTGTTAATTGAAATGTTCCCTTCAAACTCTGGAGAATGACTTCCTTCAGCTGTTTTTAGTCTTAAAATTGCTCCAGAAAGGCAAGGTTCAGCCATGGTCTTTTTAGGCTTAAATTTATCTTTAAAGGTAGAGACACACCATGGATTCATTGGATTCATGTTCTTCCTCCAGGCTTCCCAAAAACTTCGCCCCCAGCAATCTCTCACTTGCCTGTTGACCAAGGCTGTCCTCTCCTACCGTACACGTGGCAGAGCCTGAGCTGGATTTTGAGGCAGGAAAAATGGCATTTCAGTTTCTCTAGCCTTTTTTTTTTTTTTTTTACTTGCTATGTTTCTGCTAGCTGGTCTGGCGATCGATCAACCCAGACTGCCCAGAGATGTGAATAACCTTCAACCTGTTTGTGATCGGGATGGGGTTTATACAAATGACCACCTGGTGAAGCAAACCTTAACCTTCCTACCCAAACCTGAGGCTTCCAGGCACCTGATTAAATGCTAAATGTGAAAAATTATTTCCTTCCTTCATGAACTTTTACATCCTTTCCCAAGTATCATCACATAGGGCTTATTTCAAGCAAAGACAGCTTATTTGCCCCATACTACTGAGGGAACAACTCCAATTTAACCAAAACAAGAACCTAAAAGCAGCTGCTGAAACTTAATTTCCACGTAGGTTGCAGTAGGAAATAATTGTAATGGTTGTTCTGGTGCTGCCATACCAAGCTCGTCGGTTCTTTTTCTTGCCGTCATCCAGCAGTTAGAAACAGCGTAGCCAAGTTTAACAAAACCCCGTTTGTCAGCTGCAGAGACTAACCCCGTAAGCCTGAAGCTTTTATTTAAGCTAAAAAGGCTTTTTAGTAGTTGAAAGGCCTTTTTTAGTTAAGCTAAAAAGCATGTTGTTAAAGTCACTGCTAACTTTGTATTATAAACTTAAATTCTGTGCGGTAGCTGCCGGAGGGGGACAGAAGTTGTCTGACCTCCCCTAGAAAATGGTATTGTGTCAAGGATGGAATCCACAATGTGGATTCTGGACTGTGCTCCTGGCTTTGTCAGCACAGTGTCTTCTCCCAGAAGCTACGGCGAGATGAATTTTCTTAGTACTTCTGTTGCCTTTATTTTTGTAATCGAACAAAAGCAGACACATCCCTTTCTGCTAGAGCACTTAATAGTTTTGCTGCTGATCTTGAGCAGTAGTGTTAGACTGCTGGTTTATTATTATTTATTATTGGACTCTCTCTGTTTTTGCAGTTACTTTGATCTTGCGAGATCATAGAACCGTAGAATGGTTTGGGTTGGAAGGGACCTTAAAGATCATCTAGTTGCCACCCCCCTGCCCTGGGCAGGGACCCTCCCACTAGACCAGTTTGCTCAAAGCCCCATCCAGCCTGGCCTTGAACACCTCCAGGGATGGGGCATCCACAGCCTCCCTGGGCAACCTCTTCCAGTACCTCACCACCCCCATAGTGAAAAATTTCTTCCTAATATCTCATATAAATCTCCTCTCTTTCAGTTTGAAACTGTTACCCCTTGTCCTATCTTTACACTCTCTGATAAAGAGTCCCTCCCCATGTCTCCTAGGCCCCCTTTAGGTACTGGAAGGCTGCTATAAGGTCTCCCCGGAGCCTTCTCTTCTCCAGAAGACAGAAACTGAATGTGGTCGGTCTATGTGTCAGCTCTTCGTCCAAACTGCTTCTGTGTTACACGCAATCTCAGTTTGGTTGCAAAGAAAACTCGTGAAGCATGAGCAGGGAGCTTGCCGGAAGAGCGGAGCATCCAGTGTGATGCTAAGGACGATCCGCCCCTTTCCTGTCAGCACTTTGCCCTTGTCACCTGCTTGACGGCGAGGGTCGCAGGAGTCGCGTTGGATGTCAAAAGACTGCGCTAGTCGAGGCTAGTACATTTTCAAGTGTAGGAGCTGAAATCTTTGTAGGCATTGGTTATATATTTGAAATGTTTCTGGTTATGCGAACATTGAATCCTTAGCTCATCTAGCTAAGCATGTTGTAAAGGCTGTCTTTTTTTTTTTAATAAATGTATAATACGTGGGAACATACAGGCCTAAATATGCTCAGAGTGGGGACTGGGTTACTTCACTCAATGTTTGCATGGGTGTAAAGAGACTTTAAAATTTACTGCTTTCCATTGCTCAGTTTTCACACTTGCAGTTTTGTGGTGTCCTTTTACTAATTTTATCTAGGTCTTCGTCTTCCCAAATAGAATCAATCTTCAGAATGACAAAGAGATGAAGATTTTTGGAGGGCAGGGTGAGAAGCGAATGCGCAGTGAGTCAAGTGCGATTATTTCCTTGCAAGTCATGCTTAAAATTGATCAATTTTGTCATACGTAAAAAATGCAAAGCTTGTAGTCAGGGAACGGTACAGAATAAGACACCTAAATTTCTCCCAGGTGCTGTGAAGATAGCTACATACATGGCTAATGTACGTTCAGCATTTTTAATTTTCAAAGCAAAGGAGCTTGCTGGCACAAGGCAGGTCTTGTGTTGGGGGTGTTTGTTTAAGATCTTTGAGCCATCTTGGCTTCTTTCCCTTGCAGTGTTAAGGCCTGGTGGATAACATAAATGATGTAATTTTCAAGTCAGATCACTGTGCAAAATAGTAGAATATACTCTAGAAATTGCTACGAATTATGTGGCTTTGTTGCTCAACTATCAAAATACTCCCAAAAGACTTTTTGTAGCCTCTGGTGAACTCAAGAATTGACTGGTTTGTTGACTTCTGGGATACAGAAGAAATGTAAAGTCAATACCATAACAATTTACAGAAATGTACTTAATTTAACGAAGTCCAGGCTGCTGAACTAAACCCTAGATATGGAGCTACTTTGCAAATCTCTGTTAGGGTGACTTTGGTTATAGTAATTAGTAATTAAGTTTGGGTTCCAGAAGACCCGCACCTCACTGTAGTTCACTGGGGCTTTATTAACAATCGTATACTAATATTGTGTTGGTTCCCTACAGCCAGAGTCCCATCGTATCACGATCTTCTTCAGTTATATCCAAAAATAGTGATGCTGTAATGAATGGGAAAATAATCTGGCTGCAGCTATGGAGGAGGGGGGAGGAGGCAGGCGATGGGGATTATGCTGCTTGGCATAATGCTCTTTGCCATTAAACAAGTTAAAAAAACCCCAAACCTGACAAACATCAGGGCAACAATAGAACAAACACCCAGGCATTACTCCAGTATCAAGACTTGATTTAAAAATAAAAGCACATGAAAGAGCCCCCAGGAATGCCCAAACTGGAGTGTTACTCACGTGGCTGTATATTAATGAGCAAATAATCAGTTGCTGTGAAATCACCCAGCAAAGGCAGCAGCTGGAGTAAATCACGGGCAGTTCCACTCCAGATACAATGCCCAATATTGTGCTATGTCATGGGAAACATGTAAAATAGTTGGAGCCAATGAAGAGGAAAAATAAGGTCTGTGGTAACAGAGGTATTAATTGTAATGGGGGAGGGGAGGTGTTTGCACTCTACCGGCTTCAGCAAAAGTATGATGGGGCAATTAAGGGAAGATGTTCCTACATACGATCCCTATTCCTAAACATGCAAGATTTTGTTTAAAAGGAAAAAACTGAACAAAGGCATTTCCAAATGGTTCATGAAATGGTGGTTTGCGTGGGATGTAGAGAGACAAAAGTACCACTGGCAAAGCTGGACCAAGACAGCGATAAGGCAAAAAGTCATCAATGGCAGAGACAGTCTCATGGAACAGTAACGGGGAAGCAATGATGACAGTGTCTGAGAGGTGAAGGAAGAGTGTTGTACCTGTTTGGGGATAATTCAGAGGAAATAAAGGGCGGTTCTGTCCTCCCAGCCGACGTGCAGCTGCCGGGACAGCAGGTACGGTTCATTTGTTCTTCATTTCCAGGAGAAGCCCTGGAGTAAGGGCTGGGCATTTTAATGCCTATTTAATTCCTCTGTTTAAAATGGCTAACTTCTTACCAGCAGTTCCTGACTTTTGAGTGCTTGTATCTGCGCGTCATAATTGTAGTTCCTTTTCGTGACTGTAAGCAAAGGTAGAATATTACACTTGGGTTCAAAGGCCTCTACTGGCTTTAGGGAGGACTTTTATTAGCGCCTGTTATCGCAGAGCCAACGATGTTGTGTTGAACTACATTCTGGCTTCTGCATTGCCCCCCCATTGTTAATTGGGCCGTTTCTAGCTGGGGGATTGCTATTGCTAATAAAGGCTGATTGCTATTGATAGCAGTGGGGTTCCCAGAAAAGAAACATCTGACTTCCAGAGGCAGGATTAATGTTTAGGACTGACAATTGGAAGAGCTGTCTCCAAGTTTGTAAAACGAACAAGGCCTGGAAAGATTAATGCAAAAAGCATGATGCCTTACAACGCTCTTAGAAATCCCTTTTGTGGAACAACTGCCCTTGAAGCAGCAGTAAAACTGCATGGGAAAAGCGGCTTTTTTTAAGGCATCTTTGTCTTATGACTTGGCATTTGATAGGCTCCAGAAATATGTGGTTTGATGTTTGAAGATAAATGGCTGGTTTTGGTAATACCGTCCGCGTTACCCATGAGAGAGGGTTGAAAAAGGAGGACTGGAGGAATTGTGGACGCATCAGTGTAGCTTTGGTCCTGAAAAATCCTGAAATTATTAGAACACATGATTGTAAATATTCAAAAAGTAATTTGGCTTGAAAAGGAAAAAAAAAAGCTATCGTGGATTCGGAGAGAACAAACCTATGCAAACCATTTCCTTGAATGAGGTCATCTCCTTAGTTGATAAGGAGGAAGACACCAAGATTGTATCTTAACTTTAATGATGCTCTGAGAGTGTCCCCCAAGACCACAAAAGCGAGGAGGAAGGGTAGCCTAGAGCTTACTACTGTTACAGAAACGGCTCAAACTGGTTTGGAGGAAGAAAGGAAGAAGATACTTGCAAGGAGTATTTATTTCCCCGCCCAAAGGGAGAGGGAAGACGATGTGCTGTCAAGTGGAATCCAGATGAACATCTGTCCTGGCCTCACTTCTTTTAGTTGTTTGAAATAAATGGCTGAGAGTTCAGAATAAATCTGATTGATAAACTGAAGAGGTGGCTGAAAATCTAAATGTGGCATTCAGTGCAGATGAACTGCAGAATACTTGAGAGCTTTAAAATTATTTCACAGGGTGAAAGCCTGAAACGGGTTACAAAAGTCTTGCATTCTCTTCACTGGAGGATTTTATAGTAAGATTTCTGTGATGTTGGCCAAGGCTTCTGATCCTGTCTCATCACACAAATTTCACTGGATGATGCCTGGAGACCCCATCCATACCCACGTTTCTGTTACGTTTATGGAGATTTTGTCTACAGAAATTCTATGCAAGAACACAAAGCAGCCTGTGGCAATAAAGAGATTTTGATTAGGGGCCTAATCCTTTAGATGTCATTCAATACTGAAGCTTTGCTTGTGTGAGGACTGCAAGATTAGACTTTTTAAAAGGAATTTTTCATATTCATGTTAAATATTCCTAGCAAACTACATTGGGGATAGCACAAGAAACTTGTGGTCATTCCTCTCATTAAACCACCACTTGCTATTTTCTTAGTCTAGTAAAGCTATTTAATTTTTGACGGGCTCTTCGTCCAGAAATCTTAATTCTTCCTTAAGCCTGCAATAGCGATGGCTTCCGCTTTTTGCAAGAGCGGAAAGGATGCAGACGAGTGGCCTTCATGTTTCTGGGCAGCAAGACATACTCTGTGTGTTTAGTCTGCTTTGCCTGTGGCCCAAAATTTATATTGAGCATGCACAAATACTGGCCTGTATTACAAAAGGAGCAGTTAAAGTGTCAAGTGATGATGGTAGAGTACCATCAAATAGTCAGTGCGGGGAAAGGAGAAAAGGTCTGCTCATCTGCTGCTTCAGCTCTGTCAAATGTCCAGTTGGTGCAAATTAGTGATGTTTTTGCTCAAGTGCCTTCATTCTTCTAAGTGATTTTTATTGAAGGATTCTTCTATTTCTTTCATTTTACTGCAGGGACTGAATGTCTCTTGATCTCAGCCCTTGGTGATTTGTTCAGGTAGAATTTTCTGAAAGGCAAAAATAACCATCCTTCAAATAATCAACCAGTAAAAAAAAAAAATGCATTTTACCTTCTAATGAAAAGCTGACCCTGACATCATTGTATTTCTAAGAGCTGACCCAAAACCCCGCTGCTAAAATTGCAAGGAAAAAAAGAGAGAAGGAAACCTTGGTTCTGCGGTTTGAGTTGTGTTATTTCCTGGCATGAGGCAACACCTTCATGTGGCCTAAACATACAGCTAATCTAACTTCAGAGAAAATTGCCTTGTGGAGAGCTGCTGATCCTGTCAAGGTGTTCAGAATAGAGACATTCAAGTGATACCGTCCCACAGATGGTGGAGTTTGAGGCTGGTAGGGCAAAAAAGGTCTGGGGAGGGAATAAAGTTAGAGCTGTCGCTGATAGGAGCCTGGAAATATTGTTTTAGCTGAATGTTGGTGCTAATACTCAGTGGTGCGTGTTGGGGAGCTACTGCATCCTCAGCACCTTGCTGCAGAGCAGATGCCATCTGCAGTCTCCCCCAAAGTCCACTCTGTCCGCAGGGAGTTAGAGAAGTACCTCAGGAGCGGCGCTGATTTCCCAAGTTTGACTGGAAGAAATCAATACCTCTTGCAAACAGGAGAAGATCGGGAGTGTTAAATTCCCAAGGGTAGTGCTAGATAGCCCTAAAGGAAACCTTACAGCTTCAGGAGTGATTGGCATCATCTCAGTTTCACACCCAGGTTAGACCTTCAACTCTAGACTACTCAGCTTGGATAATAGTTGAGGGAGAGAAACCAGCATCTGCAGAGGATGAAGGCTTCATCTCTCTCAGGTTGTGGCTGGACAACATGGGGCCATAGTTGCTCAAGGAGCTCTCCTTTTTGGCTTTTCCTCCCAAGAATTTGTTCCCGTACCCTGACTGCTGCACAGCTGGTGGTTTGGGTGCTATTGTAAGTAGGTTTCTATCATCCAACTTGAGATCAGTGAGATTACAAACGAAAAGAGACTCATTAAACAAGGAATGGACTCTTGTGGATGCACCTCCTTCCCCAAGGACATCATGAGCGGAGAAATTCCCTTCTGAGAAAACCAAGAGCCTATGGGAGACTTCCCTGTCTCTCCCCCTGGGAGCAGAGTGCTTTTTTCCTGTGTCCTTCTCCATCTCTTTCAGAAGCTGCTGGGCTCCCTTAGTTCATAGGATGTACGGGAACTGCATGGAGGCCATGCTTTTTGTTTAAGGGTCTGCCTTGTTCTGTTCCCCCTTCTAAGTAAAGCCATTATAGATGCATTTTTTTTGCCTTCCTGTGCCCACCACAGCCATCTTCAGAAGTGGTGATGCCTTAATTCTTGGTCTGCAAATTGAAGGTCCACCCCCATGTTATTCAACCTTTCTTATAGTATATGACCCACTGTATCTCCTTCCCATCTCCTTTACAGCACCTTTGTAACCATAAGTTTCATTTGAAAAATAAAGTCAAGCTCCTCAGGCAGCTGCGGGTGGTCGGGGTGTGGTGCGGCCTTGCCTTGCTGCTGTGGTGAGCTGCTTCTTGGATAAGTGATAGGCCACCACTGCCAAGTCCCAGCACAGCGTTTTGAGCCTTATCAGGCTTCTTGGGCTGCCTAACTGGCAGCAGGCAGGAGTGTTTCTGCAGCTGGGCTTCTCCTATCACTGGAGATAGGATAACCTTCAGCTAACGTAGGCCAAGAAAAGCAAATGGGTTCTTCCACCACTTCCCCATGCCCCTTTCATGACAGATGTGTATTGTCTGGCCAGTTTATTAGCAACACGCTGATCTTTACTTGTCTGGAAAGCATAAGGGGTTCAGAGGCTGAAAGCCAGAGACATGACCAAGGAAATACTTCAGCCAAGGTGGAACCTGATCTTCCCTAGACAGGGCTGCTGGTGCCGGCTGATTGCCGGCTTTCGATGCCTGTGCCTGGCCAGGTTTCTTGTATCAAGAAGCAACAGTTTATGGTGAACCTTCAAAAACAAAACAAAAAAAACAAAACTGAAACCCAAGCCTTTTTCTAACCCCTTCTTTATGGAAGGAGCTGAGAGCACCGGCAGGTCTCCGAGGCCTCAGGCAGCACAAGCTGCAGGCAGGATGCTCCACGTGTGGCTGTTTCTTGAGGTTTCTGTCATGCCCCTCTTTGTGCGCCTCAGCACCTGCCAGGGTGGGTTAAATACAGTGACCAGCATCTGCCATGTCCAGCCTTTCTGCTTGCATCAAGCAACACCTCCGTGCTGTGAGGTTTTGTTTCTGCGCTTAACCCAAGAAAATTCAGACCCCTGGGAGGGATGGTGGTGGTGCAGGATTTGGGGTTTTTATTCTAATTGACCAGCTGCTGATTTAAGACGTACCAAGGAACAAAAGGTCTTTATCTTGACTGCCTATGTATTTTATAACGACTTTACTGTAGTGGCATCTGCTGGCAAGGTTTACAACTGCAGTATTTTCAGTGATGATAGATGGGATAGCTGGGTATCAGTGCAGGCACTAAAGAATGTTTTATTGACCTATTCAAAATGCCATATCAAGGACATTTAAAGCTCTGAGTGAGCAGACTTGGCCTTACAGCTGACCCTGCTCGGAGCCAGAGGCGTGACGAGGCAGTCCTTGGGTTTGTTCCAGCTGGAATTTCCCTGTAATCCACTTTGCAAGTTTAATTCTTTGCTTTAGATATCACGGAATAAGATCACTGATTTTTACTTACTCATTTGCCTTAAGGATTTGTTTTCCCTGCATCAGTGTCGGTCCTAGAACATCACAGCCCTTCTCAAGTCACCTTTCTTTGAGGTCTGGCATGGATGAAAAATGGCTGAACCCCGTGAACGCGTTTCCCTCGTCAGGCTGGGTAATTCCAGTATTTTTCGCCAGGACTCTGTCAACACAAGCAATATGTCCTCAGAAAGGAGCAATGCAAGCAAAAGGAGGTACCTGAAGAATACGAAGCACGTCTCCAGCTGTGTGTGTAAGCATTTCCCCGGTGCCCATCATACGTGTGCAGTCTCTCGGAGGTCAATTTAAGTCATTGATGCGGACGCGTAGAAGAGAGAGCAGATGTAACGCAAATCACTCTCGAATTAATGTGCTGTGAAAATCCATCAAATCCCATGCAAGTTTGGGGAATTGTATTTCACCACTTGGGACTCAGCTCCTTTTAAATGCTAAAACAAGTTACTTTTTTAGACAAGCATTCAGTGATTTAAACTAAACAAGAAAAACTCTCTTTTATTCTCCCCCAAGGCTCCCCACCAGAAAAGATACGGGGTCATCTGAATTTCACACGTCAAGTGGAGGAGTGCAATATGTGCTTTTTGAAAACCAAAGGGATTCACTCTTCTGGAGGTAAAGTAAAAAGATGCATTCAGTTAGCGCATCTCTTATAATACAACATCATAATACAACGTCAGTGGTAAATGAGAAGCAGTTGTATTAGGAGCTTAAAAGTCCTTGTAGCTCATTTTATCATATAATTCAAAGCATTTTATCATATAATTCAAAGCAGCACTGTCTGGTACTGATGCCTTTTGAAGACCCAAATTTTATGGTTGGTTTGAAGCTGTAGATTTTATCTAAAATGGCATTAAACCTATTATGTATAATTAAGCAATTGCAAAAAAAAAACAAAACCAAAAAACACAACAGCGAGTAACCTGAAATATACCTTTTCCCACTGGGAAAGTTTTAACTTGGCATACTAGACCTGCACATACTCTTTGGGTTCGGTGTTTCAGATTAGTAGAGAAAATATACATTTATTCAATAACTATAGTAGTGAAAGACTAAATTAGCCAGATGGGCCTGCTGCTGTACTACATAATAATTTGGCAAGTAAATATATTGTGGGGTATAAAGCAAGGGCATAATAAAAATACTGTTTACTTTTTATCTGTGGTGTTGCAAGAGCCTTTCGTACATGTCACTTATTCCCTACAGTGGGAGACAATAGAGAAATCATACAGCAAAGGGCCTTGAGAAAACGATTTTGCACAGTCTTGGTGCCACATAAATGAAAGTGTTTTCTGAAGGGCTGTGTTATGTTTCAGAGCTGCAACAGCATAAACCCAGCACAACTCAGCCTATTTTAATAGAGCAGGATTTGATCCTAAGCGGGGAATTTGATCCTAAGGGGTGTCTGAGGTTTTTACCGAGGCAACTCGATAGGACTGATGCTCTGACACAGTATATTACGCTTTGGGAATATTACAATGGCACCTGTTTTGGAACAGAATAACAAAAGGCATAAAGGAGCTTAATGTTGACCTAAATGATCCGATATGTTATTTTAAAATAACTCTTGCCGTACCATTTGGTTGTTTGATTCCTGACAGCTTACTGAAGCGTCACTTGGTTTTGCCCAAAATCCTTGCTTGCATGGTGAGCACTTCAGCGCTAACGCGGAGAAATTTGGGGCTGCGGCAGCACCCAGGAAACGATGTGAAGCACAGAAACCATGCTGCTCTGCTGCTGCTGCTGGGACAGCGAGTTGTGTGCGCTGCCAAAGGCTTCCAGCTGCCAGAGCACCAAAAACATAATAATAAAAGATACAACCCCCAGATGCTTTTTCCCCACCTTTCAGATGCCAGCAGCTCATCCCGAGGGCGACCAAGAGCTGAATGAAGCTGGAAACGCTGCTGCAAACCTTCGCACCGCGTCCCCGGCGTGGGTGTCTGCTGGGTGCAGCCTCCCCAGCCCCAGCAAATTCATTTCCCTCTGAAAAGGGCTTGAGTCCGTGCTGTGCCTGGCTCCGCCTGGGAACTTAAACCCATGCTTTACGGGAGCTCTCGCTGCACCTCAGTCGCAGTTTCCACCTCCACCATCCCTTCTCCTTTCAGGAGTAAAGTCCTCCTTGTCAATCCGGGCGCTGTGGAAGCGGGTCTGAGTTCGTGCAGCCCAGCAGCCCCGGGGCAGAAGCGGTTCCGGGAGTCCTGGATGTAGAGCCGGTTCCCATACGGAGGTTGGCCACGCATTTCTTACACATCCGGCATCCCGCAGTCCACCTATGGCTTCCCGATGTGCTGATAGGGCACCATCTGAATTTAATCCAACTTACTGAACTCGAACCAGAGGCTTTTTAAAGACTTTTTAAACCAGAGTTGTTGGGGTTTTTTTCAATTTTATTTTTTGAATTGCACAATACTTGGGAGGGGAAAAAAAAAGCCCTGTTGCGGGAAGGTCCCACCCTGGTTGTAGGAATTCAGATACATGGCATCGAAGTGCGTGCTGCTTATTTTAGGGGAGGAGAGGGGAGGAAAAGCAAGCAGCAAATGACCCTTTATCTCCAGAGGACTATAGGCGTACCTGCACCCAGAAAGATGACAGGGACACGGCTGTTTTCTGTTCCTTTTTTCTAAGGCAGCTACTGCAAGAGCTGAAGCGGGTTGCTGCATGTTTGTCTAGAAGTATCCACTGTAAATGCGATACAATAAAAACTAATGGGCTTCGGGATTTAGCGTAAAATGCTCCAGCTCACCCCGAAATCGAAACACACACGACTTCCTACCAAGAGCAGCTGAAGAGGCCACAGGTGTAACGTTACAGGGATGCTACTGGTTTTTCATATATAACTTCCAGCATGTTAAAACTTTTAATTTTATGAAGACTACCAATACTTTTGAAATATCTTATAAAGTATATATTTCAATAATCAAGATTTAAATGATCGTTCTGCCCCTTGGGTCTAAGGTTTAATCAGAATGATTCCTACATCTTTTGCCGAGCAACAAAAATGGTCTACAGAAAAATTCACTTCTGAACATTTTCAGAACTTTATGTAATTTCACATCTTAAAATATTTCTAGAGAAGCTGAGGTCTGAAGTGATCTAGCGCCATTCCATACATGAAGCGGTATGGTGTGTGTGTAGGTGTCTGTTGGGAGTCTGAACTGGACCTAACCCTGAATGTATAGATTATAGCTGAGGCTGAACTGGAATCAAAAGAAACGCCAGTTTGATTCCCTCCTGTCTGAGCTGATCTTTCCACTCCTCGAAGCCTATTTCAATAACCCGCTTGTTATCGCCCTCTGAGTTAAGCGTATGCTATTATTGTTCTTATCTATATGTTCACTTGATTATGGGACTGTCTTCTGAGCCTGTCATCGCTGTCGCTGCTTCATAATGAGCGTAATTATCTCTCTGTGGGCTGCCAGACCTGCTAATGATGCCACGTTGGGGCTGCTGCTGCCGCCAGAGGCGAGGGCGGCGTGCGGACCTCTGCGGAGCGGGACCGAAGCTGGAGCACGGCTGGGAAGAGCGATGTAGGTCAGGGCAGCTTTGGGATTGCTTCGTGGGGGCGTTAATGGTGGCTGGGGTTTTTGCATCTGGTTCCCAACAGCGTACCCTGTTATGGCCCTTGGGAGTCTCCTGGGCTTTCAGAAAAAGCATATTCTCGCGCGTTTATACTGTTGCTTTTGATTTGTGCGTCACCCGCAGCTTCTGATGAGATCCGCTCCCTCAGGGTCCCCGAGGTCAGTGGTTTTACGAACTCCCTCCAGATTAAAATTCAGCTGCTTGTTCAAAGTGCGAAGCTCAGAACTGGACGCTGTTTCCCAATGAAAGAGCGTATACAATTAACTCCTCCAATTTACCAGACAAAGCAACCTTCACGGATTTCTGTGTCATCTGGAATATGACAGTGAATCCGGTCAGCACAAATCGCTCTCTTCCATGCTGCTCAGCGTCTTCATGTGTGAATTAACCTATGTGTAAATAGCAAATCTCACAATGCCAAAATCAGATAAAAATTGAGACTTTGTATTACCACAGCTTGAAATTACTCTTGTTAAATGGTAAAGAAGTATTTTTGCCTTTCAGTTTATTAAACTCATGTTGCAAAAGTGCAATATGGTTGATGACACACCGGCGCTGTGGCACAGCAAATGCAGTCTTTGCGCTGGGAAGCCTCTACGCAGCATCAGGTCGGGTCACAAAATGGGGAAAGAACAGACCACGAAAGAAGCATCAGATCAAGATTTTTATGCTGTGAATAAGTTATTTCCCATGAGCAAGGGTGGGGAGGGAGAAAGGGCAGGGATGAGAAGTGCCTCAGCCTCAAGATTTCTTTCGCACAGCCTGTTTAAGGCCAACAACTAGTAAATCACACCCGGTTTCATTTGGGCAAGGGGAATGAGCCTGAGAATGACATCTAAATAGGCCAGGACAAGGTCACAGCTGCCTGTTGGGGAAGATGGCACAACCCCCCGCCCCCAAACACACACGCAGGTACTCTCATGCGCTCTCTCTGTGCTCATCTCACTGTCTCACAACCCTGTTTTCTTCCACAAGCCTGCCCAGGAAAGCTGCTTAGCAAAGGTCCACCTCACCCAAAGGTACGTGGGTACCCCAGGGAGCCAGGGACTATGTGAGTGAAGCTTTCCTGGTTCCCCATGTGGGTTTTCCACTGTGGTGTGGTGGCTGTCACTCCCGGCTGGCATCTGACAGGGGGTCACTCGCAGGCTCCTGGCCCTGGCAGTGAGCTCAGGGGATGACGTGATAGAGAGCAGCCTGCGGAAAAGGACTTGGGGGTACCGGTGGATGGATGGACGTGAGCCAACAATGTGCACTCACAGCCCAGAAGGCCAATTGCATCCTGGGCTGCCTCACAAGAAGCGTGGCCAGCAGGTCGAGGGAGGTGATTGTCCCCCTCTGCTCTGCTCTGGTGAGACCCCACCTGGAGTACTGCATCCAGCTCTGGGGCCCTCAGCACAGGAAAGACATGGACCTGTTGGAGCGGGTCCAGAGGAGAGTCATGAAGATGCTCAGAGGGCTGGAGCACCTCTGCTATGAGGCCAGGCTGAGAGAGTTGGGGTTGTTCAGCCTGGAGAAGAGAAGGCTCCAGGGAGACCTTATAGCGGCCTTCCAGTGCCTGAAGGGGGCCTACAGGAAAGCTGGGGGGGGCTGTTTGCGACGGTATGTAGTGATAGGATGAGGGCAATGGTTTTAAACTAGAGCAGCGTAAGTTTAGGTTAGACATTAGGAAGAAGTCTTTACAATGAGGGTGGTGACGCTGGAACAGGTTGCCCAGAGAGGTGGTGGAGGCCCCATCCCTGGAGACATTCAAGGCCAGGCTTGTGAGGCTCTGAGCAACCTGATCGAGTTGAAGATGTCCCTGCTGACTGCAGGGGGGTTGGACCAGATGGCCTTTAAAGGTGCCTTCCAACCCAACACATTCTATGATTCTCAGGGGAGCGCTGGGAGCCGGAGTGGGGAGGGTGTCCTAGGCTACGGGCTCAGTGGCCACCAGGTCAGGCTCCTCCATAACACAGCGCTGCTGTTCTCAGCCCATGAACCTTCGGAGAGCTGTGAATGACTCCCAGGAACATGCAGAGGAGAATGAAAGAAACATAAGCCTTTTTGTTCAGAGTCCTACATCTGCGAAGCAGTGGCTTGTGCTTCCATTGAAAATCCTCTTGGAAATCCGCAAATAGGGGAAAAAAAGTTCACTACTGTGAGATATAGGTAAAGTCTAGCAAGCTGATGGAAAGTACATTTGCTTTTTTTATTTTCCACCTAGCAAAAGACAGGGATGGAGGCTTTACAGGTGTAATTTCTCATGCTAGTGACGATGTGTTTAACATGCACCTAGCGTGAGAGGTCAGAGCCCCCACCGATTGCTTCGCTTTCTTCTCTTTTAATTGCAGCACCTCAAAGCAGAAACCCCATGTTCCCAGTGCGAGCTGTAACGAGAGGTACTGGTAGATGGTCCCTCGCGCTCTGAGTGCGTGACCCTCTGCGGTTTTGCGTGTGAGGTTGCTGTGGAGGTGCCGCTTAGGGTTTTTGCTGAGAAAAGCGTAACGTGCCTTGATCTCTCACGCGTGGTAGTCTGTCAGAGAGGGCGGCTCATGGAGTAAAAACCCTTCTCCCAGCCCTGACGTCAACAAGTCGGCTGCGCGCATCCGCACGTGAAATGCTGCTTCAGCTGGTTTTTAACGAGGAGAGTGAGGTGCAGGGGAAGGAAGGGAGCTCGCTCGCGCGCCCCTCCGCCAGCCTGCTGCTTCCCGCGACCTGCTGGCTGTCACAGAGCATTGGGGTTGGTCACAAAAACCCTTGGAGGCCATCTCTCATCCCCAGATGTATATTTTAAGAGCAAACAGTGTAGCTGCTTTAACGGGTAAACACCATTTAGGTAATAATAACAGTAACACTGGCACAGGACAGCCTTCCCAACAAGCCAGTGTGGTACTCATCAGCTTGTTAGATGTGCATGACAAATAAATGCTAATTTTCAGGTAGAATGTGTAAAAAATAGGTTTACCAAGTATCATCCCCCCGGGTGTCTGTCTGTCTGTCTCATGGCTTTCAGGTGGCTTCCTCAAAGAAGAGAAAAAGAAATATACGTATTGAGAGGACGGTAATGCAGGGTTCCAAAAGCAATGGCATCTATGTGATCATCTAATACTGCTTCAGCTAAAAGGTAAATTCTACACTCACTAAATTGCGTATTTTTATCCAGTTCTAGACGTTTCCCCGCAAACAATACCAATGAAAGTTTTGGATGGAGAGCTGCAATGGCTGCTGGAGCTGTAGCAGACTGAATTTGCTGCTGCACTTTCAATAGACAAAATTTAGAGGAAACTTTGTGTAAGCACTAGATAAAATAATTTATCAAGCTAGTGAATCAAAGCCTTTTTTTGAGTCAGAACAATTCCTGGGGTTGTCAAGACACTGGGACAAGTAAACTGTGGCATAGGAGTTGCTCTTCTTTCTTCTGCTTCCCTGAAAGAGTTTCCCAGCCGCCTTAGAAAGCAAAGGAGAGGAAGAGCTGGCTGCGGTGGTGGGAAGACGCCTGCTCAGCTGGATCCCGACATCCCCTGTTTCCCCAGTTCAGAGCCACCAGTGTGGCCTTGCAAACCGCTCCCCTTGGTCTAGTGAAAGCCCCGTAACAACCTGATCGTGTAGAGTCCTTGGGTCTGGTTGGGCTGAGAACTCTGGGGGGGACTTGGCTATTGTTGCTCGCTAGCTGACGTCCTTTTGGGAAGGAGCGCGGATGGGACAGCTCTGCGTCACCCATCTCCTGTCACAGGGCTTCAACAGAGAAGGACATTAAGGGGACAGCTGAGAGGAGCAACTTTGAATGAAGGAAAGAGAAGCAACCAGGGTAACTTCTGTATGCCTTTTTCTTTCACGCTGTGAACACCGTGGGGGCTGTTCACCCCTAAAATAAGCCCCCAGCCTGTAGTAGCTGATGTCCACAGGCAGCTCGCTGGTCACCAAGGCAGGACTTCAGTGTAAGCACATAAAGTAGACAAGTGAGGGGGCTGTTGGTATCCAGCTCAGTAATCACGCAAACTACAGCAGTTGAAGTATGTACTCCAAAGAAATGTGAAATTACAGTAACGCCAGCGAGGCGTGGAGTAGCCCACAGCCTTGGTGTCGTAGTGGATATGGTTAATGCTCCCATGTTTCTTGTCAGCGTGACAGGCGGGACTTGAGCTTCTATCAATCTAGGTGAAGCTCTTCTAGTTTCCACAAGGAAGATTCTTCCTTAACATTCTGTGTATTTGTCAATTATGCCCCTAATACTTTTAAAGAACTATTTTTTTCTGTACCATATATACCAGACAGCAAATGCATAGACTTGTAGGAGTACTGCAGCTGTGAATAAACGAGCTGTGTTTTGTCCAAAAGATGTATATTCACTGTACAATTTTCCTCTCTGCCTTGTCCAATTTTCCCCCCGCCTTCTGTATGATCCTGCAGAAAACCCACACCTGAGGCCATGAGGTGAAGACCAGAGGCAGCTCACCATGACGTTGGTGTCAGTGGTTTCTTTGAGAACGTCTCTAAAAATGGTGTTTCTACTGAGAGGTAACAGGCTGCGTTAAAAAAAAACTCAAAAATCTCTTCTAACTTGCGGAGCTTCCAGGCCCCAAACGGATGGTCCCAAATCCAAGCCCCTCGATACTTCAGGTTGGAAACAAGTCTGTGCGTTTGCGGTGTGGCTGCAGTAACGCTGCTCTGGGAATGGCACAGAGCAGCTTCTTCCCTGCCGGGGTGCCCTGCTGGGCCCTGCGGCCACCCACCGGCCCCGGGCGCCGAACTGGGCGAGAGAAACGGCTGAGGGTTTGTTCTCCTCCCCGCGTGAAGCTACACCCACCCGGAGCAGAACATCCGCCCTCAGCTCTGCCCCTCTGCCGCTGGCGTTAGGTGTTAGGCAAGTTTGGCTACTTTGCAATGGGGTAAAGAGATGTGGAGAAGTAATGAAATAAGGAAAACCCCTAAAAATGAAATGTGCTTTTTTTTTTAAATTCGTTTGTTCTTGCTTTTTTTTTTTTTCCCCTCCTTTTTCCTTTTTCCCCCTTTTTCCCCCCTTTTTTTCTTTCCCCCTCTCCCTTCCCCCCTTTTTCCCCTCTTTTCCCCCCTTCCCTCCCTTCCCCCCTTTTCCCCCCTTTGCTTTCTTGCTTTCCTTTCTGCTCCTTTTTCCTTTTTTCTTTGTTGTTTTTCTTCTTTCTTCCTTCCTTCCTTCCCTTCCTTCCTTCTTCCTTCCGTTTACTTTACACTTGCAGTGTGGCACGTTCTCAAATCGGGTAAATTGCAGCAGCTCAGGAGAAATGACTGTGACAAGCGGGACTTCTGGAGACTGTACCTCAGAATTGCCCTCCCCAGGGCAGCCGCCGAGGACACCCGTCGTACAATAGTTTTCCTGTCTGAGGAGCAAAACAATAAGGCCCAGACACGTTGTTTCTGGAAATGCTTGCTTATAGGCAAAGTTTTTACATATTGAATGTAATCTATTATAAACTAGATTTTAAGTTAAAAGTACTTTCCGGAATTGCAGAGAAAGCTCATAGCTGGCTTTAACAGGTAAACTTTTTCATTATGAAATTTCTGTAGTGTTTATGTTACATGTATATAAAATAAATATATTTATATATTACGAATACAATAATTGTAATTTTATAAACTGTGTGTAATTATACAGCTATTCATTCTGCATTAATTATATATTGTGAGTTATGTGCAATGTATAGCCATATAATTACATAAATTTGCTCTTATGAGTTTCACGTTTACAAACACAGTTTCTTACACCTTATAAGGCTGTAATCCCCGGTTTGCTCAGCATCATCTGTTAACGATGGGGCCAAGGAAGATTTCTCTCTAGCGTGTGACTCGGTTCCTCCCTGCCCCTTCGGCAGCTGCGACGCCGTCTCAGTGTACACATGAAAAGCAGGATGGCGAAGGCGAAACAGCACAGCGCGCGGCGCGTGTGGTGACGCCTGCTGATCAGGACAAGGAAAAGCAACAGGATAAGCAGGCGTAAGTCTCCAAAGACTAGCGGGGCTCTCGTTTCGCAAAGGGAAGTCAGTGGCAATCACCGGTGTTGATTTATTGAGAACCGGGGAGCCAGGAGGGAAGCAAACGAGAAGCTGGGCTCCCTTTTGCAGTTCAGTGCTAATTGTACCGCCTCGCGCCCGCTCCGGGGAGGAGAGGAGGGCTCAGACGCTTACAGCTAATGAACACAGCAACTGAATAAATACGACGGGGCCAAACAAGTTAGCATTTCGCTTTCTTTTTTTTTTTTTGGTCTTCTGAGAGGTTGCGTACAGATGGACTGGGGTGTGGGGAGGGTCTCGGCGCTTTGAAAAGCGGAAATTCCCTCTCCCAGGGAAGGAAACGTGCTGCGCTTGAGACGGCTCACGAAGCGGCTGGCAGCTGCCTGCAGGAAGAGCAAACCGCTCGTCTCGAACTTGAAAGCCAAACTCGGTTTCCAGAGCACGCCGAAGCAGCAGCGCGACTGGTGAAGTTTACACGTTGGGCGACCTGTACCGCTTCTTCTCTGAAATGAAAATAGGTAGCTAGGAAAGCAGTTAGAGAAAGGCCTTTCCCTGAGGATTTCTTTTGAAGCAATACGAGAAGCCTCCCCAGATTCGGTGCAGTTGAGAATTAGACATTTTTGAAGGGCGGGCTGCAGGGGGGAGGTGGGACAGCGAGCGAGGCCAGTTCAATAGCTGTCTACAAACCAGCCTGAGTGGCCTGAACGTTGTCAGGTGTTTCTGGAGACTTTGAACAGGGAAGTTTTTGCCACCCAAGCCTATGTGAGCCGGGACTGTTTGAAAGACACGTTTTCATGTCAGCTGATGCTGCTGAAGGAGAAGTGTCTCTCCTTCAAACTTGAAAATGCTCTAAAACCCCAACTTTGAAGAAAGGCTGGAGGATGCAGTGGTCATCTCCTGATTTCTCTTTAGCCTTGCTGGAGACCTTATCTGCTTCAGCCGGCGCAAGCAGCCCCGGCTTTTTGGCCATGCTGCTCAATGACTTCATCTGGGTTTTATTTCCCCCCCCCTCTCTCAGGGGAAAGCTCAGCAGTGCCTCAGTGCCGAAGACGCAGGCAATCATGGGGCGGATGCTGCACTTTCACGGAGCCCGAACGCAGCTAGTCCAGGAAACGGCTTTGCGGCCGGCTGCCCTGGGCCACCACGGCTCCACCAAAAGGCCGGCGTGATGGTGGCAAAGGCTGTAACTGGAGGAAACATGCTCTGGGTAATATTTCTATATATAGCAGACAGGAAAGGAACAGAGAAGTAAGAAAGTGAATTTTTTAGATTGCAGTGTCTTTTTCAGCCTCAGTTCCCCAATCGCCTTTGCACCATGAGGTCCTCCTGCCACTTGCCGTTTGCTTTCATCAGGACAGCGTGTGCGTCAGATGAGTAATGCCAATGCTTTACACATAACTGCAGCTTCATCTTACAGAAACAAAGTGAGAAAAAGGGAAAACAAGTCCAGTGTAGCCCGGTTTTACACACTGCTCAGATCTGTGGGTCCTCCAGCATGTAGGCTTGGGCGCCACCACGGCTCTGGACATTGTAGCAGGAGGGATCTGCCCAGGCCAAGTCAGACGGAGTCGTTTGAGGATGGGGATGGACATCCCATCCCTGGAGGTGTTCCAGGCCAGGCTGGATGGGGCTTTGAGCAGCCTGGTCTAGTGGGAGGTGTCCCTGCCCAGGGCAGGGGAGTGGGAACTAGGTGATCTTTAAGGTCCCTTCCAACCCAAACCATTCGATGATTCTATGATTTGGAAGGGAAAGCACACTCTAAACGTAAATAGAGCGAGTCATGTTGCCAGTTGGCATGAATGCAAAGCACGTAGGAGCAGGAAGCATCTTTGTTTTTGTGCACGGGAGGGTGCTTTCAGGTCAGGTTATCGCTGAGGTGCATTTCTGGCCAGCGAAATAACAGCTTGCTCTGGCAGCGAGACCGTCCTGCCTGGCAGGGGGGCGGCAGTTTCATGCAGCTCAGTGTCAGGTACCTGCATCTTTGGGTTTTTTTGTATTTAACACCATACTTAACAACGATGAACGTTAAACCAGAATCCTGCCACCTACTGCCCACAAAAACGCCAGATGCGTCGTGTGCACAGGGTCTAATTCTGGCCTTAAAACCCCTGCCAAAGCTCTCTGGGACTGGGCAGCCCTGCACAGGCTGGGAAAATTATTTGTGAGCCACCCGAATTGCCCTAGCGGGGCTCTGAGCCAACGTCTGCGGCAACGCTAGCTCTCCCCGAGAACAAAGCATAGTTTCCTTTTGTGTGTGTGGTTAAGCAGCGCTGAACAAATAAACATTGGGTGGGAATTGGTCATAACAGAAATACTTTTTTTTTCTTTTTTTTTTTTTTTCTTAAAATACCTGAGCGACTTGTTTCAAAACACTGACCTGTTTATTGTTTGGGAATGCCTGTGACTGCTATCAGAAACCTGACAATTACAGGTGTACCCACGCGGGAATGGATGGCTATCGCATTAACAGGCAGGGATGATTCTGCATTTAAAATTTAGCGTAAGAAAGAAGCGTCTGAAAACTGGCAGTCTGCCTAGTGCCAGAATTAGGAATTTGAGTTTTAGTACAGTTTAGGCTAGAAACCATCCTAATTATCCTTTCTTAATTAAATGAGAAGTCTGTCATTAGCCTCTGCTTCCCACAACTCATGTTTTGGGCTCAGCTCATCTTCCCTCGCAAATGGGAGAAGTGGAGAGAAACGGGGGGGAGAGACAGAGACAAAGAGAAGACTCTTTGCTGCTTATCTGTCTCCAGGTGCTGGCTCACTGGAACTTTTCACGTTAATATTGTCTTTCAGCTCTTCTACTCCAGCTGCTCATTGCTTAACCCAGAGTGTGGAGATCAATTTGTTTGTGGTGTTATAACCTGGCCATACAGTGACGGCCAGAGTACAGATAGACTTTAAAACGTAGGGAAGGAAAGTAAGAGTGATTTATGGACATGAGAGAAGCGTAGACTTGTATAGGCAAATTCTGCCCTGCGGCGTTCCATTTAATTCACTTAAAATTGCTCCTAACGAAACTAACTTTATGTGGATATGTTTGGTAACAAGAATTTTAAAAGTTGAGCAATGAAAAAAGCCTAGGAAGGATCACACGTTTACATTGAAACTTTGTTCCACTGCTAATGTTTATTAAAATGCATAACTTAATGCTAGTTTGGATTTTAAGACATATTTTTTGTCCAGCTCTATTTGGCAGTTTCAGTGGCAGATACTAAAAAATAACGTGAACCCAGTCCAAATGTCACATGCAGGATTTATGTTTGGTGGCCACATCTGAATGAATCTTCCTTTTTTTTTTTTTTTGTTGTTTCTTGCCAGCATCTGTTTAAAGCTTCCATCTTGAGAAAACACAGTGGAAAAATAAAGTACACGTACATACTTCAACACGTTAGTAGAAATGCAGCTGTTGAAGTTCAAAGAGTTAATTAACATTTAAATTACAGTATTTAAAAAACAAAATAAACAGGACTAGTTGAACAGGTTTAATCACAGAAGAAGTCAATTTAACCGAGAGTAGACATGCAGCACTACCAGCTCCTAAAGCCAAGCTATGTGAGCTCATCTTTTGCAAGATGCATCAAGCTGATTTCTTCATTTATTGCTTCTGGTTTGGGCCTGCATGTTTCAGTAATTAATTTTTTAATTTTTTTTTCCTAGAATAAGAAGATGAGAGGTGTGAGGAAAGGAGGAGCACCACTTACAAGAGATGAATGTGAGCGCCATGTTAAATAAAATCATTTGTTTGGTGTCTGTACTCTGGTAAGAAATGTATCATCTTTCTACATATCCCAGTGTTAGAAATATTTGTTACAAATATTTGCCCAAATTTACCCAAATTATTTTCCTTAAATATCCCCCCCCCCCCCGATAAGTATAGTGCTTTCCCTTTCTTTAATTCAATTAAAAACATTACCGTGAATTTTTAATACAATTTTGAAAACTGGCCTTGGGTGCAGTATTCCACCTTGATGCCGGGCCTCGCGCGCCGCTGGCCTGGCCCAGCCTGCAGCCTCGCCGCAGCTTCACTCCAGAGCAGCAGCGAGTTGCCCTCTTCAGCCTGTATCACAAAGCCTCTTAAACATTAGTTTCAGATGCTGCAGGGAGTTGAGCATACTGCCAGCCACAGCATAAAAATAATGAATTGCTTACAAAAAATAAGGCTGGAGAGCTAACATTTTTGTTAACTTTTTATACATATATACACATATACATGTGTACTTGTTTGGGTTGTCACTTCAAAGCCTTTGGGTTCTGTCTGTTTTGTGTTTGCCAAGGTTTGTGGGTTTTTTTCCCAGGCGCCGGCGTGCCTTCATGGTCTAGGGATGTAACATTAGTAATGTGCATAAACGGGGATTGAGGCCAGATTTCTCCCTTCATCCAGGGCAGGTTGTCACACGGGAACGAGGGGAAAGTATGTTCCGTTCCTCCCATCCTGCGGAGATCCCAGATGGCTGCAGCATCAGCTGAAGTCACTCTCTGCTCTGTAACCTCTTTCTGAAGATAAAGGATACCGGTTACAAAGCCAGAAGCCTTCTGTGAAACTGCTTGGGAGTCAGGAGGTGCTTGGGATGCAGGCTTTTCTTAGTACTTTAAAGTAATTAAGTTTTCTATCTTTTTCTAGAATTAAAACTACTTTCTGTTTAAACATTTACAAATCTTTAATGCAGATGCCTCTGACGTATTACAAATACTTGGCAATACTGTAGTCTGTGTTTCCATAAGCCTTCAGAAAATTGACTGTTTCAAGGACTTACTGCTGGAGTAATTTAAGTCATGCTGCAAAAATGGGAAGGTAAGCGGCCCAGCAGAAGATACGGTAGCCAAAACTCTTATCTCAATACCCATTGCTTAGAGAATGGCATCAACTTCCCTTAGTCAATAACGAGTCTTATTTATAAATTCACATACAATACAGAAAGGAAGCTTGTTGCACTTTTGTGGAGACCAAAGTTTCAACCTGTTTTTTTTCTCCTTCTGTTTAGAGAACTGAAGTCGGTTTGCATGTATCTGTATCCCTCTCCTTAGCTGAGCCCAGCACGGTTGATAGCCTTGGGCATTTTTTAAAGCTGTTTCTAAAGATAAACTTTTTGCAAAAATACCCAGAATGCAAGTACTCGAATTAATTTACCCAGAGCTGTACTGTTTGTTAGCAGGCTGTTCCTTTGTAGGGGATTCTAAGTTCCAATTCGATGTATCATAAATTAATATATAATGAGAAACTTCTTCTGTGGTCAAGGTCTATGCCTTACTGAGGTCCATGCAAACAAAACCTCTATTAATTTAGTTCAGTAAAATTCAGAGGTTAATCACAAATCTCCTGCTCCTTTTTTAAGAACCATTCTATCACTGAAAAAATATGAATAAAATTACAACCACTAATCAAAAAAATGCCCAAAGTGCCCGAGCATATTCACATTCTTCAGCCTTCATTCTAAAAGTGGATTGTCCTTAGTTTTTCAAAAGCAGTTTAAGAAGCAGAGAGGAGATTTTTTTGTCAATAAGTGGAATTCAGTCTGTCAGTCTGTCTTTTCCCAAGTTACGCTTTGTGATCTGAAATAGACCTGAAATAGGCAGCTGCGTGTGTTGCGAAGGCAGCTGCCAGCTAGGAGATTTCTTCTGCTCATGCCAACAGTAGAGGTCTTTTCACTAGACAGGCCAGGATGCTTCGATCATATAGAATACTAGAGAGAGGGAGAAAGAGAGAGAAAGCATACAGTGTGTGTATATATACACTATAGTCTATGTAGTATATGCATATACAGTATATACCTGTAGTACAAACATATATAAATACATGGGGTTTTTTAATAGGCTATAACACCCCACCCACCCCTTACTACGAGTCCTACGGGTGTTTTCTTCCACAGCAGCAAGGGGCTAATCAGGAGAGGAAACAGGCGACAATTACCCCACCCACCTCTGAAGTCTCTGCTAAAGCCATTTATCGTAATGTTTCTCAACCTTCTTGGGTTGGCAACTTTATAGGAGGGCTCATCATCTGCAAACTTTTTACAGCACCTGTAAAAAATAATGGTAAAATAACCACATAGTATCAGTAATACGTCTCTCAAGCACAGAAATAGGTAGGTATGGTATGGGTACATGGGAGTCCCTGGACAGTTAAGCTGTTACACCTAGCCAAGGGACTAAAAAAGATAACTTTGACCAGAAATATTGTAAGTATTTCAGAGCTAAGGAAATTTAGGAGAGTTCATGGTCCCCTCTTACTGCTGGAGTGTGTTAAGTTTGTATTTCCTGAATATTGGAAATATTTGTATACATTTTACCTTAATGCTACATAAATGGTTTGGTGAATTTAAAGTGGATTTAATTCTGTGAAAGATAGGTACTGGTATCAGAATAATCTTTTTTTAATATTTGTATTTTTAAAAATCAAAATACGCACGCATCTTATTACATTAAAAGAGATAGGCAGGTGGACAGAAACAGTGTAAAAATGCATGTAAGAACTTTAGTTGCCTGGTCAATTGAAGTTTTGTTAATTTTTGTGGCCTTTAAACTCTATTGGAATGAGAACACTTCTGAAATGGAATTTATTTTATTTGGCCACCACAAACATTTTCATGGAAAATGAAAAATAGGAAAGGAAAAAATGCAAGTTAGGCACTGTCTATGCACACATTATTATGTAACAATGAAAAATAAAGGTCAAAGGGTTAATAGTAAAATTTCATGTTTCAGGAAGTGTTCACAGATCACTAATTAAAGAAGACAGGTTGGATATCACCGAATTTAGTTCCACAGATTTGATTTATCTGAGGGCTCTACTGTGAGCCCTGAGTTTTCATATGGTATTTAGAAAGCGTACAGTTCTGAGTCTCCAGATGTATTAGCTTAAATATCAGCACACACAATAATTCATTATATCACAGGCAGCAATAACCTAGTTAATAACAATTCAGAGGAACTGAATGGTCACCAATCTGAGCCGTAAGTCTTGGGATATTAAGTCCAGTTAATATGCCAAGATTTTTTAGAATATCTTTTATTAAATTAAAGACGACTTAATATCTTGGGATACTAAATGCAGGGCCTCCAGTCTTAGAGGGGTTCATCATTTGGAGAGCCAACCTGTTCTCCCAAGGCCAGTCAGCAGAACTGAATTTCCCAGGACTACTTAAGTATAAAAGCCCATGTGAATAAGCTTAGCCTGTAGAGGCCTTCCTAACTGTTAGAGCCACGGAGACTCTAGTCCTGCAGAGAATCTCAAATTCTACTTTGACAACACTCAGATTTTACAAATGTACAGGTAATATTCATATTAAACTTCTACGTAGCCAACTATTTTATAGTTTCTCTTTAATTCAAGCTCTTTTTACTGCTGTGTGTCTTGAGGAGACTTGGGATTTGTAACTTGCATTTGAAGCAATTTTTCCTGGCCCTTGCTGGAGGAGAGTAAAATAATCCGATTTTTGGTTATCAGTATTTTTTTCCACCATTCTCCTGAGCCTTGGTCCAGTGTTAGCCCACTGCCCAACGCTTTTTGAATGGCTTCTTCCCAAACCCCTGCCCCTCTTTCTACCTCCAGCTGAAGAGTATTTCAGGGACAGGAACTGGAGGAAGGAAAGGTGGCAGGCTGCCACCGTGGGACCAGCTCCAGCACCAGGAACCTCCCAGAGCCCTCTTACACTTCCTACTGAAATCAAAAGGAGAACTGAGGGTTGAATTTTGAAGGATCAGTGTCTTGTGTTCTCAGAAAGATGTAATATTGTAGTGCTTAATATTTATCATTAAAATGAAAGCCTGGAGAATTTTTCTCAGTTTTATGTTGTGGGATGGAGATGTTTCTGTGCATACTGGCAAATTTCTCTGAGTTGTTTATACAGACACTGAAAAGCTAACCTCCAGCAGTGCACAGGTAATATCATTTTGATGGTGATGGTCTGACCCGATTTCACATTTGTCCTATTTAAGAGTTCACCTGTGATGGTCCCATAGATATTTCCAGAATAATCTCTCCAATGTATACCAATTACAAACAGGTTCACTGGCAGAATTGCAATAAACAGTTCTTAAAGGCCCAATAGCTTTCCAATTCAGGTTCAAATAACAATCCCAAACCCAAAACATTACTTCGAAGGCATGTTTATTCTCTAAATGAGATTACAACTGAAAAACTTCATATTTAAGCATATTAATTGTAGGCTTCTGTTGCCAATCGAATGAAGCAGGCCCATTCCAAGCATTAGTTGCTGTAATTAAAGACATCTACCGAAAACAGTTCTTAACACTGTAATTGTAAACTGTGCAATAGTAATAAAGCAAAAATCTTAGCTGGAACCAAAAATATTCATTATCTGAAGCCAGAAATTATGCTTCAGTTGCTTCATATAGTAAGTTATAAAGTGTCTTTCAGATAAAAGCTGATTGCCTTAACAACTAAAGAACAAATTTATTCTGAATGCATTTATTTAAATCTATGCTTAAGCATTACTCTGGTTTGGCTGAGTAACTTTTAATCTCATTTAGACGCCTCTTATTGCATTGTGTAGTGAAAAATAGCAAGAATGCATAAGAAAATACAACCTGGCCTATTTGGTATAAAAAAAGAGGAGATACAAATAAAATTTAAAAAATCCTTGGGAAAATGAAAAAGTTCAAGGCCAAACTAGGCAGAATAAATAATAAAATACGTATTTTTTTTATAAGTCACATATGAAGACTTATTTCCTGCATTCGTTTACTTAGATACAAAGCTTGCCATACTCTTGATTCAAACATTATAGCTAGAAACTTGAAAAAAAACCAAACCAAACCTCACAAATTTGTGAGCAAATAAATAACAGTAAATTTCAGACAAGTTAAGCCCATGGTTACCAGAGGGCCTATTTGTGTCCATTTACTTTTGTTTGTGGTTTTTTTGGGTGTTTTTTTTTTTTGCTTTGGGGTTTGTTGTTACTATTTCAGCCTGAGATTTTTGCTGTGTCTGTGTGAACTCCATATTGGAAAACAGTGGTCTTGTCTTTCAGGAGTTTTCCTTGATTTGGGAAGCTTTGTTAGGCCAGAACATGACTTGTCCTTCAGCGTCCAAATTTAGCCAGTTTGGGCAGTCCATAAAGATCGTACAAACACAAACATGTCCGTATTTCCTGCGTTGACACTGAATCGTTTTTAAGATCCAACACTTGCAACAACTGATTTTGCATTAAAACTCACCACGTATGACAACTCGTTAACTTTTTCACAACCTATTTTTCTTCTGCCTGATGAAGTATTGCTTAGACTTCCTGATTTCAAAATCTGCCAGGAACTTGAATGGCCTTTCTGGAAAGGTTGCCTCAAAAGAACAGCGTTAACCACACAGCGCTGCTGGTTTTGCCCCTTTTTTAATTTTTTTTTTTTGGAGAGGGTGTTTTTACCACATTTCAACCTCGTTCGTAGGGTGCTGGAGGTGCTCGGCTTCCGGGAGCACGGCCGGTTGTTCAATGTCGGCGTCTCGCCGCCTCAGGCCCGACCACGAGCGCTCCATGAACAAAAACCACCGCTCTTGTTTACCGCCCGCCGGCGGGGCCTGTGTGGCGCAGGCGGCCTGAGGCGGCCCCCCGCCGCCGCCGCCAAGGCGACAGCGGCCTCTCCTCCCCGCTCTCCCTCCCCGACCTTCTCCGCCCTCGCACCCGTTATCAGCCCCCCCGCCGTCGTCGTGAGGGGGCCGAACCGCCCCGCTCGTCTCCACACCGGGGCCTCGGGCAGATGCCGGGCCTCTGGCAGGAGGACCGCGCCATCGACCGGCAGCCAATAGCGCGCGGCCACCCACGATTCAAACAGCACCTCCTGGCCAATAGGAGCGGTTGGCGGGCGGGAAGGGGTGGGGCGAGGCGAGGCGAGGGGGCGGACCGTTGCGCGGCCGTAACCGTCGCTCAGGGCGGTTGTTCCCCTCAGTGGAGAGCACCGTGCTCGGGCCCGGCTCCCGCCGCTCCGCGGACGCGCCTCCTGCCCGGCCCGGTGTGGGCGGGCACCAGGTAAGGGAATGGCGGTGCCGGGGCAGAGCGGACCGGGACACACACCCCCTTCGTGGCCTTCCCGGGGGGAAGCGCTGCGGCCAATCGCCTCCGCCGCCTCTCTCCGCCCCCGTGCGCGGGCTTCGGGCCTCGGCCCTGCTCAGGGCCTCTCTCCTGGTGGGCGGGCAAGCGGCGCCCTTTTCCGCTGCGCGGACCGCTTGTTTGGGCCTGGGGGATGGGGGTGGGGGGGCTGGGGTCCCCCTGCTTTGTTCGGAACGTCGCCGTCCCCTTCCGCTCCGCAGCGGCGTCGGGAAAGGCTGCGGGCACCCGGTGTGGCGGGGGCGCGCCGTGGGAGAAGGGCGGCCTAGCTCGGCGCGGCCCCTCCCTTCCCCCGCGCGCAGAGGCCCCGCGCCAGGCCCGGGCCGGGAGTGCGGTCGGGGCGGGGCCGTGGAGCGGGGCCGAGGGGCCGGGCCTCCCCCCCGCCCCCGGCACGTGGGTCCTTTCCTGTCAGCACTGCGCCCCGCGGCATTCACCCCGCCGCCGGGGAGCCCGAGTTCCTGGCGCTTTCCCTCCGCTTTCCGTGCTTCTGGTGGAATCGGCTTTTTAAAGGGAAGAACCTCGTTACCCTACCTGAGGATCCATAGCTTCTTGTTTTGCCTTAAGGCTTCTTTGCGCTTGTTTTTAGCAGTGAAGCTAATTTGGCTGTTTGGTCGAGCCAGGCTTGAACAGGGGTAGATGCGTTCACCGTTATGGAGGTAGAGAGCCAGAAATGTGGAATGAGTAATGGTGATCCTGAAAAGGTCCTACACAGTTTTGTCTCTTTGGTGAACTCGGTAGTAGCTTTACTTACAGGGAGCTGTGGCTTGTTACCCTTGACTGTCAATGTTGTTGGGGTTTTTCTATTATTTTCCTGCCTTTTTTCTTGCATTCAACTGGCTCCCTCCTCTGACACGCACAACGTTATCTACCAATAGTGAAATGTTAGAATTAATAAGTAGAATCACTGGATGTGTATAAACATTGCACAGCTCTTCCAAGAGGGAAAACTTTGATGTTTGGGTTTGTTTGTTTTTTTTTTTTTTAAATTACGCACGCAACTTTTGCTGATGTGGTATGATCTTGTAGTGACTACAAGCTAGCAGTGTTTTTATTTCTTGACAGGAGTGAACTGTCTTTCCCCATATCTAGTGAGAGGGTCATTAAGAAGGACCAGAAATGGATGTATGGGGCAATATGTTTCTCTGCCATGTTTCTCTTTGTTTCATTTTTGGTTGAGTCAGCAGTAACTTTTCTTGACCAACTTTTAAGCTTCAGGGAGTTTTGCATTAATTGGCTTGGCTTGGTGGAGGATACAAAATCCTTTTGAGCCATTCCCTTAGAATCTGTGTTCCTAAAGGAAAATCGTAATGGTGCAGAAAACAGAAACTTCATCTTGGGAGAAAGTGAATATATTTGCAGTCAGATATCTGTATAGTACAGGGTTCATTGTATGAAATAATTTGTCTTTTGAGGTCACTTAGAGATATATTTTGAAGCTCTGTAAATTAAAAGGTTTGTATGGACTACTTTGAACATTAGGCTGATGCCAGCTGGTACCCTGAAAATTACCAGGGTTGTGTGTAGAGCTTGAAAGAGCAGTAAATTTAAAATGTAATTTCTAAACTGTATTTTTTTTTAAGACTCCCTACCTTTATTTTTCTTGATGCCAGTAATGGTTTTTGTTATCTGAACAGATGAAAGCTGCCTTTAAAAGGTGTAGCTTTTTGAAGTGGGATACATGGAATGAGGATTACAAACCTCCCTCAGAGGAGGCACAGAGGTGCAGAACAACAAGGTGGTAATTTTTCATAGGGTAAGAAGTAGTATTTACTTTTTTAGTGTTTAATATTTCTTCTCATTATTAAGCTTTAATATTTAAGGAAAAAATGGAAAAATAAGTAGGTTTTCCATTAATAAGATTGTTCATTACTTTTGAATCACAGGATAATATTTCCACTTGCTTAAAATTATTTATTCTGGAATTTCATATCATTGATATCTACCTCAGGCTGAATTACATAACATTGATTTAGCTTCAGGTCCTTCAACCACATTTTTCCAACTTCTTAAAACTATCAGCTTCTTTTGAGAAAAAGGTTGGAGGAGGGGAAGGTCTTTCTGCCTTTAAAAAGAATTAAATCATCAGGTTATCTTTTCTTTGGGCTATCTAAATGTTTGTATACAAAATGCTGGGGTTTGAAGTTTGTTTATTATGCCTATGAAACTATCTAAATTTTGAAGTGGTTGTTCTAAATCATAAAAAGCAGTTTAACTGTCATTGGTAACAATTTTGTGAAAACTTGTTTCCCTTTTTCAAAAAGGACTTAAACTCCAAAGATTCTGTTTTTCACAACTTTGCCCTAGGATCTGGCAGCTTTGTCCTGGTCAGGCTCTGAGTTTACAGACGATGCCTGAGGTGTTCCAGGTCAGGAGAAGAAACAGTTGGCTGGAGTGTAGGAAGTACAATGGCAAAGAGGAAATCAAGTCATAGATCAGGTTGTGACAGCTAGTGAAAGCTGTAACTGGACTTGGTGGAGGGTCAGTGTTTAGATTATTTATGGAAGAGAAGGAAGAAGCTGGAACTGTGCAAGAGACCGGGGAAAGAGCAGTAGTAGATGTGGATCTCCTAAAGAACTGTCTTTTGGGTGAGAAAACTGGACAAGGAGATGAGGATTGAGATCAAATCTTGAGCCCAGAGATAGTGATGAGCAACTGGAACTAGTTTGGTGACCTAGAGCAGAAAAGGATGAAAACCCCCAAGGAATTAAAAGGGTGGTAAGGAAAGAATGGAGAATTTCAAATGAAAATACGTAAATTGTATTTCACTGAGTTATAAGAAACAAATATATCAATTTGAGGTTCAACTGACTGGGATAAAACATGGTCAAAGGAGCAGGAATTCAGAAAGTAAGAAAATAACAAGAGACTGGGACAAGAATCACTAGGTAGACAGATGAGCTGGAAGAGTATGTGCCTACAAGCATGGACTAAACTCTCACCATTTTTCTAACTGGCAAGTGTCAGTGAAACCAAATGATAAAACTTAATCTTTTTGCTCCTTCAAATATTATACAGCAAAGGAGGTGGCCACATGTTTCTGTTCTGAAGCAATTAGGCATATTAGCTGTAAAGTCCACATGAGGGAATTTTGCTGAGGTTTTGGTTTCTTCTTTGACTTGGAGAGCTTCACAGTTGTAAAATCCAACAGCAGCAGCAGCTTCAGGAAATGCCAGAATGCAGGTTGGTTGGAAAGCCTCACTTAGTCCCATCCCCCAATGTGTTATGAAGGTCTGTGATTGCGTATTAACAGTATTTTTTGGCAAAGAATCTAAGTTTTCACTGCAGGTTAGTTAAAGTGTAATGAATGAGTTAAATATTTGCTTTCACCTCATTTTGAGTGGCTTTACATCTTATTTATAGCAAACAAGTTAAAATGCCTAGAAACAAAAACATTCGCTGGTTTGTTTGGTTTTCCCTCTCCCTATTCTAAGTTCTTATGTTCATCATACGAATGGTGATAATACATAAGTTAGCATGTATTTTACCTTAGACTTTTAAGATACCCTCACTTTATATGTTGAGGCCTGAGTCACAGAAGTTCAAGTTAAAAGTATATTCTGCTATGGATACCTATTTTAAATGTCAGTTACATAATACAAGGCACTTTCCAAAGAGTTACCCAGGACTTTACATTTAAAAACATAACTTCCTTTATGTTGCAGTTGGGGTATTTTTCCCAGCACCCTGGAATGATAGACTAAGGGTGGTAGTCACTTAAACCCTGTTTTGCTAATATCAAGTGAAAACCTTATGGTGCAGATAGGGGGATAGAATTCAGTTTTTCAGGATATTATGTGATTGTTCTGATGCTATACTTTCTTTTCCTAAAGGCCCTTGCAGAAGGCATTACATGCCTTGTGCTAAATGGGTGGAAAAGAGAAAATATTCAACCCAGACAGGAGCCTAAATTCTGGTGTTTGAGTGTTTGGCATAACAAATTGAAGAGTGTATGTAATGTGGCTGTGTGTACTGAATAGATTTGGGAAATTTTATTTTAACACTTAGGAATCATCACTTCTGTAATTTTTGTAGAACCACAGGAAAAGAGGGATAAAGGACACTTAGATACCATATAATTTACTTTTTCTCCCTCTAGATAAGATCAAGATAAAATCAACTGCATTATGTGATTTTGGTCAAATATATGCTTTTCCCTACTTTTGATGGTCTCTGATGATGAAGATTGTATATCATAGCTGAATACTGGTCTAGATATACTATTGATACATTTTAACATTTATTCATAACATCTAACTTCAGTCTTTGCTCTACTTTAAGCCTATTTCTTCTGTCTACTATTGATTTGGAAAATAGATGATTGCCTTTTTTCTTAACCAGACAGCTTTTTGCCTGTTTAAGGTGAAGAGTTGTTTACTTTAAAGTTTACCTGTTCCAGCCTAAATGATACGAAAGAGTAGGCAAAAAATTAAGCCTAATGTTTAGCTGACACATGTGTTGATTTATTTCTTTTCTAGGTATTCCTTTTGGAAAATGCCAAACCGGAGGTTTGCTGATGGCGAGGTGGTGATGGGCCGTTGGCCAGGAAGTGTCCTGTACTATGAAGTACAAGTGACTAGTTACGATGATGTTTCTCATCTTTATACTGTTAAGTACAAAGATGGGACTGAACTTGAGTTGAAAGAAAGTGATATAAGGGTTAGTACACTCTTATATAATTATCAGTATTTCTAATGGAAGATGATGCTGATTTTGTGACGTGGATAAAATACAACTTATAATTGGGTAGTTGCTTTGCAAGTTTTCATTAACTGTCTTCAAGGAATTGGTACTAAATAATATCCTTTTCCTCAATTTTAAGTTCAGAATGCTGACCCTGTCTTTAAAGAAGGGTGATTGTTTTCTTGCTGTTGGAGAAACAGTTATACATTTGGGGAAAACCAAGTCTAATTATTCAGGAACTCTATAGCATGATTGTTCATGAAAAATTTTTTTCAGGTAGCTTATAAAGCTAGTTGTTAGAGGGTTGATACTAATTTGACTTTTTTCCACTTATAAATAAGAAAATTTGAAAACAAATGCAAGTAAGTAGTTAAGGATTACTGTAAATATAAATAGTGCATACCCTTTAAGCATGTGCTTAAAAACATCTGTGAATAACTTATACTGTTTTAGGTCCCCCAAGACTTCATAAGGTATTTTGCTTTGTGATGATTACGGACTTTTGAAAAAGGGTCATGTTATATGTATATGAGCGCATCACTTCCTCTTTATATATGTTTATTATTTCATCATCTGTTACTAATAAAGGCCTTTAAAACTCTGCGTACAAGTTTCATTTAAAATGTGATAATGTATGAGAGAAAAAGCTATTTTAGTGTTTGCTGTAGTTGTTTTAAGACCTGTTCTGGGACCTGTGTAATTTCAAAGCTAATTTGTGTGTCTTTATGTGAACTTTTAGTTTCACTTTCTAGTGGCAGTGTGTACATGCCCTGTAACTGACCTTTTCTTTTGGGACAAAATATTTCTGCCTTAAGCTAGACAAACATTTTCACTACTTTAAGACTTTCTAGCTGGTTTACTTTGTGCTTGCAGGTTAGCAGACTAAAGCTGAGAAGATACCTTTCTTTGTCATAAACCATTTGTGCCTTATAAAAATTGTGTTGTGGAAACTTTATGTGGGAAAATAAGCATTGTAAACTTCACAGAAAAATAGAACTGGGTGCTTTTGGGGAAAACTTTACGAAATTGGTTGTCACATCTACTTTAATGATTTAGCTGACTTGGGGATTTTTAATGTTGATCTGAACTGTGTTGCCTAAAACAGATCATTGCATCTTGATATGCCAAATGTATTAATAAAGCTAAGTAATTGAAATAATTGCCATCTCTTAAGGCTTAAGAGATGGCTATAATTGCATTTACTTGTGCAAAGGCTTAAGAGGGCAGTACGCTTAAGAGCTCGATACTTACATTGATAGCTTACATCCGTATCCTGATTTCTGTAGCTTTGACAAGAATTGTCAGTAGTTGGACTTGGGACAGGATTATTTGGGTATTACCAGCAGAAAGAGTATGCTGTAGTTGCTCTTTCTTAATAGCCTTTGTACAGCATCGGTAAATAAGGGACAATTCTGTAGACTACATGCCAGAGTCCTCATCACAAAACCCCCAAGTTTCTAAAATTGTTCTTTGGAACACCTAAGATAAGATTTTGCTTTCTTACTCTTTTTCTTGTAGTTACAATCATCGTTCAAGCACAGGAAAAGCCAGTCCTCTTCAAGTTCTCCATCCAGAAGAAGTAGCAGCAGATCTCGATCTAGATCTCCTGGTCGGCCAGCAAAAGGCAGGCGTCGTTCTTCTTCCCAAAGCAGAGAACGTAAAGATGACAAAAAGAAGACCACTCAGGAAAGCAGCATAGCTCAACTGGTATTAGTTTTGTTTGTTTGTTCTGTGTGTCCGGGTTTGCAAAAGATTTGTTTGATGCATACTGGGTTTATTGTAAAAGCCAGCTGTAGTTCATGTTCCCTGAACAACAAGATTAGCTGCAAAAGCATATCTCATAACTGCATTTTTTTCTTTGAAAATAGACTTTCTAGCTTGCTAAGTTGTGAGGAAGTTCTTGAAAAGCAAATGTATGTTGTTAAGTTCTATTTGAATTTGGTGGTACTGTGAAGTTCTCAGAATTCAAACACAAATGCTTTAATATTTTAGTATTGAAGTCATTCATATGCTCTCACTTGTGAAATGGGGCAAAGTACTTTCAAGATGTATTGATCAATATGTAGGTAGGTATTAGAATTTGAAATAAAATGAGTTCTGTTTTCATATACAGTTCATTAAATAGTAATGGAAAACATGTGAAGCTTCTGTGAGAGAATTGTTGCAATTGTGGAATATATACGTATATGGCCTTGCTGACTGATGATATTGCAGAACTGTTTTCATTATAAAAACTGTCCTGTAAGGATTTATAAGTTTATCAAATACCTGGTTTTTAGCTGAAGTTTATCATGTTTGTTCTTGGCCTTTTTGTGAAGGTTATATTGAGTTCTAAAAATGGTGCTGATGTTTCTCTCTTAAGAGACCAACAGCATTTCTTCTGCCTCTTGCACTCTCGAGAGCTTCAAGTAATACTTGTCTGAGACACAGTTCTTTGAATAGGACATGTCTTCTGCTGATCTGTTGAAAATAGATAGGTTTTAGTAAGGTTTCAACTAAACTTAACTGGACCAATGTAAACTAACAGATAGATTTAGTAAATTGCTACTACAAAAAGCGTTCTTTCGCACTGAAGTTGCTGCGGTTTTTGTTTGCAGTGAACTTCTTTAAGCTGTGTGACCCACTGCATAGCCTGTGGACCATATGCTCATTTTAAGTAGTTTGTAGCCAGCAGATACATTTTACTTTGGACAAAAAGGTTAAAATATCTTTGGTGTTTTTCTCCTGGCTTCTAACTGAGGAGTAGGATTATCTATTGGTTGTTGTATGACTGGAATGACCTGGTCCTTTTTCAACAAAGCTTAAGTTGAAATAAAACATGAGTTGTGTCTCTCAGAGTTGTGTTAGCTAGACTCATTAAAAGAATTTTTGTAAGAGAATTTGTTTCTTAGAAAGATTTTTTTAATGAAAAAAACAAACTTTCAGTTCTGCAGAGCAGCATCGTGTATAGGACACTAAATTTTCCTCTGATTTCCTCATAAAATTATTAAATAGACATGTATTTTGTACTTGGCAGTTCCTAAGGATAAGTAAAAAATAACTGGGAAGCTGTATTCTCTCTTAATATCACTGTTTATTAAAAAAAAAAAATTAGTAACCTTTTCCTTAATAAGTTTTTCTTCCCTTGTTTGTGAGCTGAAACTGTCCATACTGTCTATACTTTGGGTATTGAACCCACTTGTTTTCCTGTGGAGAAACCAGAGCAGTTACAGTTGAAAAAGACTAGATAGTGTTTTTAATTATTTGTGTTATACTTAATGCAGCTGTTATTTTCAGCAAGCTAAACCCATGTTTTTGTTTCAACTAGAAACCGAGTGAGAATACACCAGAAGGTACAATGGTGAACCTGAAAGTACAGAAAGAAATGACACATCACGCGTAACCTTGGAGGTATGAACATTGTATTTGCTCTTAGCTTTATGTCGCATTTTAACTTGGCTTTCTCAGGATCCTTAGAAAAGGGCAATAAAGTAACCAAGGAGAAATAGAATGCAGCATAAAACTTAGTGGTCAAATAAGTTTACTGTTCAGCTAGCTAAGTTTAGGGGAGAGGGAGATGAAATTGTCAGAAGGGAAGAGTACTAGAGCTAGGTAACATTCATTTTTCTTGTTTGTTTGTTTTTTCCATCAGACCCTCACTGGTGACTTGTGCTCATTCCCATGCTTTACAGTGTGGATGTTTGGCCATAGGAAGTGATTTTTTGGGAGGGTGTGGTTTTTGGTTTTGGTTTGTTTTTTGTGGGTTTTTTCCCCGAATCATTCTTTAGTCCTGATTGCCAGCTAATGCCAGAGGTATGGAAGAAAGGAGGGAGGAGGGTGGGAATGGATGACCTGTACTGGGACTGCTGCTGATAAGTAATCATGGCCTTACGTAGTCACAATGAAACTGGTTTTAGCAGGCTCTTCATATAAATGCATAAACTTAAGTACTGTATAGAAGTAGAAGACATTGCGTATTGGTGTTTTATAGTGAATTATGTCCTCTTAAATATTAAACATGGGAGTAAATACAGTAAATCACCGGGAATCTTTTTAGTAAATTCTTTTTATTTATTAACAGCAAAAGTTGAAGCCAGACCTGGAAACAGAGCGTGTACTTGAACAGTACAGCTTGCGTCCAAGAAAAGAAGAAAAGAAAAAAGAAGAGATATATTCAGAGAAAAAGATTTTTGAGACAATAAAACAATTGAGAAAGCATCATCAAAAACAAAGGAACTAGAGTTTGGTGGAAGAATTGGTATGTGTGCAAACTGTTGTAATAGTGGAAAAATAGTACTTTTATGGTTTTTACTTATTGACCATACTGTGATGTCAAGAACTGTTTTTCTGATTTGCGGACCATGGCTGCAGAATCCAGAGTCACATGACAGTGCTTCACGTAGTCTGTACTGGTATTGCTGGCAGTCAAAGAACTGTTGTTACGCTTGTTTCTCTTGTGAAATACAGTGAAGATCTTGAGCCTTCCCATGCACAATGAGATTTAAATATTTCCAAATTAAATTTAAGAAGTAACTAGCAAAGTTTTTACATTTTCAAACCTAAGTGCTTTGAACTTGACAGTAAGGTATTCTTTATACAGTTTAAAAGGATGCAGTGGGTGTTATCCTTTGGTTATATGACCCCTATAGAAGTGAGAAGAATGTCTCTGTATCCCATTACGTTGACGGGGAATTGAGGGTGTCTTGCTTCAGAAATAGAAAATGACAACCTCTTCTTTGTTACTAAAGTTAATATCAAGCTTTAGTAGTGGCATTGAAACTAATTTTTTTTATTTTCTATGTTATCTTCTAATATGGCATGATGTCTATTTACAGGGACCTTCATGCTGATTTTTTTCCTGCCTGCTACTGTATTCTACTTGCTGTTGATGTGCAAACAAGATGACCCCAGTCTTATGAACTTCCCTCCTCCTCTCCCAGCACTTGAAAGCCTTTGGAGGCTAGAGTGTTTGGTGTTTTTCTTCTGTGGTTTTTTCTTCAAGCTCTGTTTTTACTTACTGCCAGTTGGAAAGGTAAGCTGTTTCAGTAGCAATTGGGTCTTCATGGATAATTAATTTGTGCGTTAGGCTGGAAGGTAGGGTATGTTCAGTGAATTTGAAAGGAAATGAATTAGTCTTCCATATTAAGCTGGAATATGGCTACTGTAGATTTCTGTAACCTTGAAATAACACAGTTTGTTAAGAATTTAATGCCTATGCGTTTCACAGCTACAGTAGAAAAGGCAGAAGGCATTATATAGGAGTTCAAATCAAAGCATGGATAAAATTTGCATGATAGAATTCTAGAAGAATATCAGGTATCTGACTTTTAAATCAACAAAATCTTTGATACTTAGTTTCTTATTGCTACCCAGTGTTTTGGAATGTAATCTTCACTTACAGGAATCTACAAATGATTCTACCCATATGTGTATTGGGCAAATGCTTTGTTTCCCTCTTTTTGTGACTTGAGGGATACTGGCAGATTCTGAAAGAACTCTAGAATAACTAGATCATTCAATCATGTTGTTCTGTTGCTGTACATTTTTACAATGATTGGAGCAGTTCTGTTTTCTTGAGGCTGGTTAGGAAGAGGGTTTGTTTTTTTTTTTTTAGTGTTTCTAGTTGAAACTGTTACCCTTTTGATAACCACAGTATGCTTTTGAGAACAATCCATGATCTCCAGATTTGAATGTGTCCAGTTGGTTACCGTGATTGAATGTCTTTGTGGCAGAGATGTGCTTCATTTCCTCCCCTGCCATTGCCCCCTTGCAAGTACTTAGTTGAAACACTAGTATTTTATTCTTCCTAGGTTGTAGAAGGCCTGCCCCTTTCAAATGGAAGGAACTGCACTACCGGATAAATGGTAAGTGTGTTGCAGTTGCTTATTCTGAAATGTGATACCACTATCTGATTTTCAGTTCTCAGTACCATAAGATACAAGTGATGAAAGATGTGCTTTACGATCAAACTAGGTGTCGCGGTTTAACCCCAGCCAGCAGCTAGAACCAAGCAGCTGCTCGCTCGCTCGCTCACCCCAGTTGTGGTGGGGGAGAATCAGAAGGGTAAAGCGAGGGGAAAAACTCAAGGGTTGGGATAAAGACAGTTTAATCGGTAGAGCAAAAGCCGCGCTGAAACCATGACACTAGGTATCTGTTGTAAATCTTTCATAAAATAGGATGAACCTTTTCTTGGAAGAAGGTCGTTAGTAAAGATCAGGAACTAACTGCCCCAAGAGCAAAATGTTACGTTATATAGGGCACCTGGTCTGCATCCAGTTGTGACTGGTGACTCCTCTCAATATTGCCTGCATAATTGCTAAACAGGCAGTTGCTGATAGGCAGCGTTAGTAATGCCCATGTAATGAGGATACTCGCACAGAGGGAGGTGTTAAGGAGTGATCTGAAGAGATCTTATCCATGTGTTGTATCCCGTCTTGGATGTCTCTGATTTATAGACAAATAAGTGTGTTTTGATTTAAGATGTTGTTACTCTTGCCTGGCAGAGAATTATTCTGAGTCCTTATTCAGATCAGATTTCACTTCCTACAAAAAAGGCAAATTTCTCATCTAGCTTTAGAGTAGGGTTTAACATGTTTCAGCCATCCTGCTTTTTCAGGCTTAGACAGAGAAGTCTACTTTGATGCCTCGCAAGTATTGCAGACTACCTATTTAATTGACTAGTCTGTCAAGGAGGCTGTCTGATGGTAATGGAATCTGAATGTTATATTAAAAAGCTGAGTGGGATTTTGTCATAGTCTGTTAAGATGCACCATTTTAAAGACACATTTTTAAGATGGAATAGGGCTGTAAATCATAGAGGCAGAGTGAATTGCATCCTGCAAAAGTGAGTCATACAGAGGTTGCCTCGTAACTTTTTTGTTTTGGACTTCTGTCTTTAGTAGGGGCATAGTCCTGCAGGGTTTTTTCCACATTCTGATAAAGGGAGGAAATAACCTACATGGTTTGGATAGTTTTAAAAAAAAAAAAGAGAGAGAGAAAGGCCATCTTCTTGCTGCTTCAAAGGCAAATTCTCAAAGCAGCTTTGAGGAAAGAAAGAAGACCAGTGACAGGATAAGATGCAATGGGCACAAACTGAAATATGGGAAGTTCCATCTGAACATCAGGAGACACTTTTTTTACTGTGAGGGGAACTGAGCACTGGCGCAGGTTGCACAGAGAAGTTGTGGAGCCTCCATCTTTAGAGATATTCAAAAGCCGTGTGGACACGGTCCCGGGCAGCCGGCTCTAGGTGGCCCTGCTTGAGCAGGGGAGTTGGACTAGATGGGCTCTGGAGGTCCCTTCTAACCTCATCCTTTGTGACCCTGGGAAGTTGTTCGTAGAAGGTACTTAAGTGAGAGCAGTATAGAACTGCCTGCTTCTATTTGGACATTGTTCTATTCTACATGATTTTATACTGTTAAGTACAGAAGTCTTGACTTGATAGTTATTTTAATACTTCAATTACTGCTATCTGTATTGAAGTATATATGAAGATAGTTCCAAGAAGAAAATATGGTTATCTGTGCTGTCCCACAGATAAGATTTTGTGGCCTGCTATCATTATCCAGTAGTAGTGTCACTGTCCATTTTTCCACTAAAATCTGAAATCGGGTCCTATGTTGTAAAAAATTCAGGAGCGTTCAGTGTTCCTGCCTACTGTTCTTTTGATAAGAAGCACAGGAAATTTCAGGGCATAGATAGAATGTCGTAGGTATATTGCTGTGCTCCAGGAGTTTGAACCTCAAGAGCATGGGATGTGTAAGACATTGGAATATAGACATGAAAATGCAGAAAGGCTGGACTGGGTAGGTTCTACCAGAATTATGTTTTTATTTTGGCTAATACTGATTTTCTTCTACATCCTTTAGGGTTTTATGCTTTTGTTTTGACTGCTGCAGCTATTGGAGCTTTATTATACTTTGAATTTGAACTTCATTATTTGTATGATCACTTCATGCAGTTTGCAGTGTCAGCTGCGGCTTTTTCTATGGCGTTGAGCATTTATCTGTATATTCGGTCCCTGAAAGCACCTGAGGAAGAACTAGCACCAGGTGGAAATTCTGGTGAGTAATAAATATTTTGGGTCATTTCTTTCCAATTGTTTGCTACAGTTTCATTTTTTATGAATTAAAGGCTAGATTTAGGGCCTTTTGTGACTTTCTACCAATGTAAAATTCATGTTGCAAGTTAAACGGCAATTTTTTGTTCACACTCGGATACTGTAAAATGTTTAAAATTTTAGTTGGATTATCTTGAATAGCTTATGCAAAAATATCTTGGTTGGTCGAGTACCCTAGCGATGAGAGGACAGTTCCTTCCTTTCAGTTTTAAGCATTTGTCTGAGGCCCGTCTCATTCACTTCACGGTGCCCCTGCTCATGGGCCTTTTCCTGAAACAGCTCAGAATGGAAAGAAAAACTGAAAAACGTAGGTATTTTGGCAGTGGGAAGTCAGGTACAGAACTTGAAATTACAGTGTATTTCGAAACTCTTGCTTTGCTGTGCACTTTTAAATCTAGTTAGCTGAGTTGAGTTTTCAAAAGAAATTTTGATTCAGTCATGAGACTGCCTACCTAGAAAGTGTCAAATTATTTGCGTATGTTTTTGTAGGTCAAAAGATAGGTTGGGAAATCAATTAACATTCAATATTAAACAAACTGCTTTTAAAAGTGATCATATGGTGACTAAGAAAGGGAGTCTGTGGACAGAACACTTAGTGTAATAAAATGAAATATTCAAATATGCTCAGTTCCTTGTCAGTGCAGTGTGTATGTGTGTGAAGGGAAATAATACAATGATCATAAATCATTTTTTCTTTGAAAAGTGCAGTTCTAGTCCGTGCAAGTGACGCAGTAGCATTCTGTAACTGTTCTGCCAAAGTGTTTGTTATTTGCTAACTCAATGTAGGATATCTCGAAGTCAAGTTTTTTCCTTCTTGTCCATCTCTTTTGATGGGCAGGTTGTTGTTACAGCTAAAGGAATTCTTGCTTGTAGAGAAGAGCAATGAAGAAGGAAGTAAAGTAGAATTAATTAGTACCGTAAGATCATGATTGTGGTAACTATGATGTGAGGTTCAGGAGAAGGCTGAAAATAAAGAAGGAACAAACGTCAAGAAGAAATAAGACTATAGTAACTTCTAAAGTGTTTAATCCTCCTACCAAATAAAATACTTGGGCCTCTTAAAATATAAACCATGTGGGTTTTGCTTTGTATTTTGCATATACTCTTACATTTTTCTTGCCAAACTAAATGCTTTTTTTTATTTCTAATGAGCCAATGTTAGTAGAAAGTAGGAACTGCTCTGTAGGGAGTGTAGTAGAGAATAAAAGAAACAGTGTTGCTCACAAAGAGTATGTCTTATCTGCAGGGTATTTTGTTTATGATTTTTTTACTGGACATGAATTAAACCCTCGTATTGGCAGTTTTGACCTCAAATACTTCTGTGAGTTGCGTCCAGGATTAATTGGCTGGGTGAGTCAGTAATGGTTATTTTTATTTTATTTGCTTAAATATCACACAAATTGTTGTTGGTAGTTAGTTGCAAACTATTGCTTGTGAAACAGGTTGGGTTTTTTTTTTTAGACTTAAATATTGGTCAAAAACATCTGTATTGAAACATCCTGTAATGTAACAAAAACACCACTGTCTCTTAAAAGGAAAATTTGTAATAAATTATTTTCTAAACTAGGTTGTTATAAACTTGGCAATGCTGCTGGCTGAGATGAAGATACACAATCAAAGTATGCCATCTCTGTCAATGATACTTGTGAACAGCTTTCAGCTTCTTTATGTGGTGGACGCTCTTTGGAATGAGGTAAATGGCAATTGTATTAAACTGTTACCAAGTCTAATTACCGTGTTAAATGAATGACACTTTGTAAATTCTAAATTCCTTCCTCCTGGTTTCTAGGAAGCTATTTTGACTACAATGGACATTACCCACGATGGATTTGGATTCATGCTAGCATTTGGAGATTTGGTGTGGGTTCCGTTTGTCTACAGTCTGCAGGCCTTCTATTTAGTTGGTCATCCTACTGCAATTTCTTGGCCTGTTGCCGCTGCAATTACCATTCTGAACTGTAAGTTATGGTAAATGTTGTTACTGGTGGTAACAACGTAGCACTGATTTTGTTTCTTTCAGTTGTGAAGCTTTAGCTGAGGTGCAATGATGGTATCTTCTGTATTACCACAGCTGGTGGAAGCATGTGTCTGGCTACTGTTTAATACAAAAAAAATATAATAAATTCTCATCTTATTAAATGAAGGCTAAATGAGAGTCTGGACACCTAATTGTTCTGCTAAGAGGTGTCTTTAGATGGATGCTGTCTGGAGTTGTAGAAGTGACTTAAAGGTTTTGAATGAAGTGTAGCAGAGTGCTTTTGTTGAAGGAAGAACTGGAAAATACTGAAAATGCAAAATAAATAATATTTATTTTCAGGTATTGGGTATTATGTATTCCGTAGTGCAAATTCTCAGAAAAATAGTTTCCGAAGGAATCCAGCAGATCCCAAATTGGCCTGTAAGTGCATTTTTTATTTGTTCAATTGCTATACAATGTCTCTTTGTTAAATATACATTTCAATTGTTGTATTGACCACAATACTCTATTCACAGATCTGAAATTTATACCCACTGCAACTGGAAAAGGGCTTCTTGTCACGGGTTGGTGGGGTTTTGTTCGTCACCCTAATTATCTTGGTGACATCATCATGGCTCTAGCATGGTCCCTACCCTGTGGTAAGTTCCTGAAACTAAAGTGGATTTTATCACAAATGCTTGTATGTGTTGGCATCTGACTGGGTTTGAAATACAGAGTGATAATTATTTGAGATACTAAAACCTATAATTAACTGAATCGCAAATTTCTGTATTGTAAGCTTAATGCGACACCTATTTTCTCTTACATCTTAATACTTTATATCTTACTATAGATTTGACATATCACAGTATAGATTTGACTCTTCTTTCTGACACTTTATCATTTGATATCACTGGGGCTTGCATTTTTTTAGGCTATTGGCTGTGCTATAGTGTTTTCAAAGGGAGTTCCCAGAAAGTGGGAGTTTGCTTGGAGACAAGGGCTACCACATACAGGGACAGACTTTAAGCAAAGTACCTCTGGAAAAAAAAAGTCATCAAACAGAAAGGAATGGAATTCTGTTTCAAAGTTTTTTGTTAATGGCTACTTCCTAGTTTCCATGAAGCTTACACTTGAAGGAAATTCGGGAGCCTTTTGTCCACTGGGGTTTTGTAGTCCTGGTTCTTTGCCAGAGCTTAGAAAGAGCAGTGAGAGTTTCAGAAATTACATCTGATCATGGTAGTCCTGACCCGCTCTCATTCAAGTTTGAAAAATGGCTTCAGACTCCTCCCTTGTCTGAAGGAGTTTCTCTTCTATTAAAGCACAGAAATGAGCACAACGGATGCTCTTCTGAAACAGAGCTGAGGCACAGTCTGACTTTTGCAGACTGTGGGACACACGGATTTTTGGTAGAGTGGGACTTTGTCACCAAGTGGTTAAGGCCTTGAGCAGGGGCATCTGCTGAAAGCGGATGCTGGAGTTCAGGTGTTCCTCCAGGGGTTAATTTTATTTTGGATTTTAATTGAAAGTAGATGATACTAAACTAGCATATAAGCTTGTAGACAGTGTCCTGGAAGAGGGTTTCCCCCATGAAAATGAAGGACTCTAATCCTCGGTCAGATCCGTAATGGCAGAAGTGGAAGTGTTGCCGTAACTGCCTGGTGGATGAGAATGGGTGGGAGGGGATCATAGAATCATACAATAGTTTGGATTCAAAAGGACTTCTAAAGATCATCCAGTCCAGCCCCTCTGCAATGACCAGGGACATCTTCAATTAGGTGAGGTTGCTCAGAGCCCCGGTGCAGCCTGGCCTTGAATGTCTCCAGGGATGGTGCATCTACCACCTGTCTGGGCAACCTGTGCCAGTGTTTCACCACCCACATTGTAAAAAATTTCTTACTTGTATCTAGCCTGAATCTACCCTCTTTTAGTTGAAAACCATTTCCCCTTGTCCAATTGCAACAGGCCCTGCTGAAAAGTTTGTCCCCATGTTTCCTGTAGGCCCCCTGAAATGCCACAATAAGGTGTCCCTGGGGCCTTCTCTTTTCCAGGCTGAACAAACCCAACTCTCAGCCTGTCCTGATAGGAGAGGTGCTCCAGCCCTCGGATCATTTTTGTGGCCCTCCTCTGGACCTGCTACAACAGGTCCATGTCTTTCCTGTGGTGAGGGCCCCAGAGCTGGATGCAGTACTCCAGGTGGGGTCTCACCAGAGCAGAGTAGAGGGGGAGAATCACCTCCCTCTACCTTTTGGCCACGCTTCTTGTGAGGCAGCCCAGGATACTGTTGCCTTTCTGGGCTGCGAGCTCACATTGCTGGCCCATGTCCAGCTTTTCGTCCACAAGTCAAGTTGCGTGCTCTCAGCAAAGCTAGAGTTGCCGCCTAGAGCCAAAATAGAGAAAACCCAGTGGGGCTTGTGTGGGGCAGCTTGGTGCTGCAGAGGTTTAACTGTTTCTCTGGTTTTGATAGCAAGAGCTTAAAATATGTGCCAGCTTTGCGTGTGCATTGAGACTGAAGCTGGCAGATTTTGAGACTGAATTTTAAGGATTGTTTTTGGGGTTTTTGTGGGTCTTTTCCTATCTGTGTGTAAACACATCACACAATTTTTGCACTATCCCTTGAGTAGTTGATGCTTTACAATATGACTATAAATGCAGCAGGCCATACCACGTATATGTCACCAGCTTAGTAAATGTTGTTAATAGCAAACATTTCTGGATAATTTTTTTTCTGTATTTAAAGTTACTTTCTCACTTTATTCTACAGGTTTTAATCACATTTTACCGTATTTCTACGTGATATATTTCATCTGTTTGCTTGTTCATCGTGAAGCTCGTGATGAACATCACTGTAAGCAAAAATATGGCTTGGCATGGGAAAGGTATTGTCAGCGTGTGCCGTACCGCATATTTCCTTACATCTACTAGCGCACTCCAGATGCCTGATTTGCAAATTACTTCTAAAGTTAGTTTCTTTGCAAATAAAAACATACCTCTTACCTTTGCACTTGGTCTATTTGTTATTTAGGCTTTTTTTTAAAAAAAAAAAAAGAAAAGAAAAAAGTGACCAAACATTGGAGTGCATCAACAGGTATTTACAAGTCATCTTAAATACATGAGTTATGTGAACTGACTGTCTGTGACTTCAATTTTTAAAATATTGTGAATTTTTAAAAGTCTTGGAGCCCTAATTTTTCAAGTTAAATTTTATCTAGAATCCTGAGTTTACATTTTTTTTTTATTGCATTTAATTAAGCACTGTGATGTAAAGTATATTATTTTCTTAATGCAGTAAATGCAGAAATTCCATCCAGTTCATTTTTTGGTGTTACTTGTACCATCTAACTTCAGATGTCTGACTTGGTTGCCAAAGCAGCAGGGTCTTTGGTCAGTGGAGCTGGAAGCAGAGGATTTGGCTCACCTGAGGGGCCTGGGCCTGGAGCTGGCACAGCTCAGCCAGGTGATCCTCCCTCTCCTGGCTTTTCATTAATGGGACTTTTTGGTCAGGGAGGCTCAGGTGGCCCCTGCAGGGATGGGCTCGGGAGATGTGAAGGGGCACAACTGTCCCCTCCCCTCCCATCCCATCCCTGCATTCTTGAGGCAGTTTCAGCACGGACCAAGGGGGACTCTGAGCTGCTGCCCGGCAGCGTCCCTGACCCCAGAGAGAAGCTGCGCTTCTGGCTCGGGCTCCTGAAGGCAGATGGTACAAACACTTGTTCCAGCTGTGGGCAGAGCTGTGGGAGCGAGTAGTGAACCCTTATCCTGCAACGAGCATTGAACGCGGGGTAGCAAAAGGCGCAGCGTGTGCGTATGTGACAGAAAAGAATGAAATGACCGCAGTTGGCTTAGTCACATCTTTGTAAATTATGTCTTAATGTACCATAGCGTTTACCGAGTGTGTATAATAAAGCCTCCACCTTTTTGCTGTACAGTGTTTGGAGTTGAAAATGCGATAGCTTTTTTTAGAAACGGGAAATCGGTAACTAAATCCATTGCCAGTAATTCTTTTTAAAAACGTTAATTGAATAAAGGTTTTTGTAAATTAATGTATTAATTCTTGCAACAATTGAAGTGTTCATTTAAATATTTGTATTGACAGATATGCTATGAAAATACAGGAAATCTCCTCAATCCAAAGTTGTTTTTTTTTTTAAATTTGGCATTGCTACCTCATATGTAGGTTTTGCCTTTTGTACTCTTGCAGATAGAGAAAATAGCTATTTTTTTGCTACTGCTATTTAAAACAACATTTTTTTACATGAGCCTGTGGTTAAACTCGACCACTTTCTAATATATTTTTGTATATATTTGACTTTTTAACTAATGTATGTGTAACTAGGCACTAGTTGTGTTCTTTGTCTAACTGGCTGTAAATGAGATGCCCTTGCAATATTTACTTCATAAGTAGAATAATTCTATATTTTACCGAAATAATCTTGCATTAACTATGTTTTCTTCTGTCGTCACAACTTTTCACATACTTCATACATGTGGTTTATAGCACAAATTGTCCAAAAAAAGCTTATTAGAATTTTAAATATAGAGCAGGTACCTCTCCATTTGCTTGCAGGAAGGTTCCTAATAAATCAGGATGTTGCTATTATTCATCAATTGATTTAAATTGTTTTAAAATGTTGATGTAATAGAAATCTAGCATGGCATTTTTTTAAATAAAAGAACCCTCTATTTTGTACACTGGCATTTTTTTAAAGAGAATTGTACATTTGAAGTGTATATAATGTAGCTTGATTGTGACAGTCTCCTCCGAACATCTGTGTGTTAGTATCGTAAGGAAAATGTTTTGAGACAAGTACTTTGATTCCTGGAAGAAAACAGCAGTGCCTGTAACAACACTGAAGAGCATTTACTCCTGTGAAGTCGCAGATTAAACTGGGATGCTTTTTTCAATGGTTGCCCAGTGGGTTAATGGAAAATAGAGCAATGATTTAACTGCACCAGTTTGCAGCTGGTGTTTTAAAAAGTACTGGGAGGGGGTGGGTGGAGGGGAGCAGTTTAACTCCTCAACCTTTAAACTAGGAGATGCTACCGCCATCCCAGTTTTATCTGTTGCTACACAATGTTGTTAAAATGTAATTTGGAGCCCTGGTCTTTCAGGAACAGAGCTTGACCAGTGATAACTCCAGTTTATTTACATGCCGAGTTTTATGTGAATTTGATTTTGAAGTAATTGTTCTTAATACAAACAAGCCTATAAACTGAAATAAAGCTTTTGCTGAAAATTAAGTAGTGCTTTTTCCCCCCCCGCCCCATTCATGGTGGTTTCTGAAAAAAAAAAAAAAAAAAAAAAAGAAAGAGTGATTTATCTTATACAGTGAAGATGCGAGTTTGCTGAACTTCCTTCTGTATCTGTGGCTGTGGGTGGGTTGAGCATGACAAGGTCACGTGTGGTGCTTCTCTTTGCCTGTCTGGGAATGTTAATGAAAGGATGTCTCTCCATATGAAAAGGAGATCTCCATTTCTCCCTTTTCTCCCGCTTCTCTCTATGCGAAAGTTTACAGACCCACTGTCAGCCTGAGAGCGCGTTTGTTCTCTGAATCAGCTGCCTCTGTGTCACCTGTCTTGCTCATCGGCCTGGACTGAAGAAAATCAAAGCGCTAAGAAGTAGGTGGCGTGGCAGGGGAAGGAAAAGCAGGCTGGAACCCTCAGTGGACAGTGATTTCAGTTGATACTAAGTTAGGAAAAAGCGATTGTCTTTACTGGAAAAGATGATGGCTTCAGAGAAATGAAATGCTCATTTAAGGTATCAGAGTTGTCAGACGTGGAGCTGGCACAGCAGGGCATCGGGGCACCGGCTTTTGTCACTCTGACTTTGTCCTGGCTGGCGGGGTAGGTTGATGGCTGTTACAAAGTGAATTGGTGACGGTGTCCTGGGTCTTTAGGGTGTCCAGTGAAGCAGGCAAGGCTAATGCATTACCTCTTTTTGTTCCTCTATTCTGATAATCCAGAAATAAAATTCATTTTAACTGTAAAAAGACAGAAGTAGCGCTTGTTCAGCCTGTATTATATTGTGTTTTTTCCCACAGCTTCTATTAGAAGCCAAAACCAAACAATGGTTTGTGTAGTCATGGGCTACAGCTTAAGGGATGCTGCGCGGGGAAGAAATGTGCTCATTTCACCTAATGTGAACAGGACCCAGTGGAAATAGGATCCATGACGAAAGGAACAGTAATCGTAATTTTGCCTACAGAAAGTTACTTACCACAGGTAATAAAAATGTTTGCTTAAGTTACATATAGCACAGCTCATTAAAACCTCACCAGAAGTGTAGGTCTTGCCTCTTGTGGAGCAAAAGCTGTTTTGGGGAGTGGGTGTAAAACCTCTCCCATGTGTGGATGGGGAACATCTTGCACTGTCTGTAGATAAACCAAAAACTCCAACACTTTTCTGGTGGGGAAGTTCCCTGAAATACTTCGATCTGCTCTGATGTTTTTAATATTTCAGAAAAGCTGAACGCTGGATTTTTTTTTTTTGAGACCTTTTTTTAAATCATCAGTTCTACCCTTTTGTATATAAAAATGTGAGCAAAAACAATGTTACGGAGTACCATGAGAAAAGGATTTCACGCCCTGTCATGGGAGTGGGGAAACCTTTTGAAGAAAAGGCTGACGTTGCCAGACTGGCTCGGTACTCCAGCTCCCTTTCTGTGTGTTTGTGGCTGTCCCATTCAGGTCGTGTCACCACACCATCCGTCATTCTCCTCAGAAGACTACCCGCTGCCACGCTAGCCAAATGTTTCAAGTAATTCTCCTTTTGCACCTTGAGGTGGTTTGTTCTCCTGCCGCCTGCCTCAGGACGGGAGATGGCACCATGCATCGGGGTGCGAGGCAGGCGGGCTGCAGCAAAACCTCCTCACGTCTTTGACGCTGTTGCATTTCGGATGACGTGCACTTGGTGGAGCAGGTTATTTACTAGTTGCTCATTACTTCACAGTGTCAGCTCGGCACGGCCACACTAATGACTAGCGTGACTTACTGTTGGAAGATTACGTTTTTCTTTTCCCATTCCGTCTCTGCTTGCCCTCTGCATAAAGGATTGTGAGAGGATAATGGTTCAGTGAGTCCACATGTTCTTCAGTTCCCTCCTCGGCCAAAGAACGGAAAGCTGAAGGTGCAGCAGGAATGCCTTAAAGGACAGCTCTTGGACCTGTGTGAAAGGTAAAATGGAGGTGACTCGCCATTGAAAATCGTGAATTTTGAGCCAGTAATATTTCCCTTGTAAAATACTTCTTGTGGAAGATGCAGACGCCAAGACAATTTTGGTCAGTGCACGCAACAGCTGTGGCAAAAGTCTGCAAATGTTCAGGAGAAAATCTTGTAACAGCGATCCCAAAGGTGAGAAACGCGACTGATCAGATACTCATCAGTGGGAACATACTCCGACATTTAAACCGACACCTGTACAGCGCCTCGTTCACTACGCAACCAAATATTCATGTCACCAGCCTGTCTTGAGATCCCTGAGGCTTGACCTGTGCACACATGAGCTTGTCCGCTCTTCCTAGGACAAGATTCCCGGGACTCTTCCTTGTTATTCCCTCTTGGAGACGAATATTGCCAGGTTTAGTCAGCCTGACTAAGGACCTTCCTGCACCTATATTTCAAACTGCAGAAAGTTTTAAATGTGAATTGACTGACCAGAAAGAGAATCCATCTAAAGCACAAAATCAGATTAAGAGAATTCCTGTAAAAAGTACTGCAATACCTGGTAGATCCTTAGGAATATAAGCAGAAATTAATGAGCAGAGAAAGGGGAAAAAAAGGAAAAGAAGTTGAGCATAAAGCCACATTAAAATTCATTTGCTTTTGGCAACACAGCTTTAAAAATACTTGTACTATAACTATTAATAGAAAAGCTTTTCTACTGGCAAGACAAATGATGCTCACGCAAAGTTTTTCAAATAGGGTAACGATATAAAGACCCAAAGCAGCACTGTTTTATGCTCTTTTCTACTGGTGATTTTATAGTCTTGTGACACCTCCTCCGAAAGCAGACTGACGTTGTAGGCAAGAATACAGACACGGGAATCGTATGGCAGTTTCGGTTTGGCTTTGTATCTGCTTATCGTGCCTTCAGGGAATGGAACTTTGCCAGACCGCAAATTCTCAATTCCCACCCAAATAAAGGGGAGTGGAGTCTTGGCAGCTGAGATGCCCGCGTCTGTGGAAATGCGAGTCTGGAGGTGATCACTAGGGCTATCAAACCCGAGCATATTCTGCCACAATCCTTCTTTCTATGACGGTGATTTCCTCATCTTATTTAACAAGTGTTCAAATCTTTTCCACAGCTCGTGAGTCTCCCTGCAGCTTCTGCAGTGTCTCCTCTCTCCTGCTTGAGGAAAACCTTTCTGGGAGGAAAACACGCTCTTGATACAATTTCAATAAATGTGACAGAGTTACTGAGTGACTGATGTCTCCGGAAGGAGCCAACAAGGAATGTCACTGTGCTTCACTGTCATTCAATCTCTCGCTTGGCAAGAGGGGGGTGTGTGCGCGTGTGTGTGTGTGTGTGTGTACACATATATATGTATACACACACAAATGTCTGTATCTGGGGACAGAACTAAAGAGCTCTTCTCTTAGATGAGACGGGTAGGGTTTTGTATACACTCATGGTTTCGTAAAGTGTCGGGGGGGGGGAGGTTGAATTTTAATTTTTAAGAGCAAGCCACAGAGTTATGTACAGGAATTTGATTTTGAGGTGAAATAATAGAGGATGCCACTAAAGAGTCAGAACGCTGCTGAATAAAAGCAACAATATATTTTGAACCACCTTTGATTTTTGTTCTATTTGAGGACCGAGGAGAAGTAACTCCCCCTGCATTTCTGCAACTGAAAGTGTTGCTTCTGTGTTTGGATAGACCATTATGAAAACAATCCCTAAAAATGAGATTAGTTGCATTTTGCAGCTGTATTCTGTTATTAAGTTTGCTGTTAGAAATAATAGCTCAGATTCAGCTCGCTGTTTTGACCGGCTTTAATACTGAATAACGTCTGTTGGCGGGATGAAAGCTGAGATTCTGTGGCAGTGGAAAATTGGCACAATTTCCCCTCCATCAGCTCAGAGGCCGTCGCGATGGGCTGCACACATGCGGCACGGCCTGCAGAGCTAACCAAGGGCGTTCATCTCCTCCTGCGGTAAGTCAGAACTATAAATAATTGTGTGCGTCCCTGCCCTCATTAAATAATAGGGAGATCCAATATACAATTTACACAGGCTTAGCTACTTCTCCCTAACAAATGTACTTGGGCTGGTTTTAATGCCGTTTGGGGATAGCCCTGAATGTAGAGCTGAAGCAGTGGTTAAATAAAAGAATGGGGGTTTGGGTGCTTTAAGAAACAGACACTGAACTTGTGACCTTGGAGGTGTTTGTATTCCATAGTTACCTGCAGTAAACTTCAGACGGCTCCTGACACGTGCAGGCAGGTTGCATGGGCAGAGATTAAGTTTCTCTCTCTAAATCTCAGGCCGGCCTCCTGCCCTACAGTGGGGGCTCCACGCAAAGCGTGGAATAGGAAAACGATGGTGGTTCGTCACCTCCTACGCAGAGGTTTCTTTTCTGATACCTGTAGTCACCTTGAGAAGGTCCCAAGGAGCTTCAGATGGTGCCTGGGAGTCACTTAGTCCCACCGTGTTGTGTCGGTCAGGTGGCTCTTCGTTATCCTCAACCTGCTTTTGTGGATTTCAACACACACGGTTAAATTTTGGAACAGAGTTTAGTTTAAGCGAGAAAAAAATGTAAAACCATGTAGTTAAGGTTTTAATTTAGGTGTACTTTAGATACGCATTTAATTGGCGTTGTTACATGTACTGAAACACGCTCTGTTGGTATTTATGTTAGCCCCTACAGCCATTTTATGCCGAAAGGAATACCGGATGATTACTGACGAGAAAGCTAAGCGCTATTGATGCCTGAATTCTGCGATCCATCACAAAGTGATAAAAACTAAGCCAAATTACAGTAGTGTACTCAAGGAAAAAATCTGAATTGTTGAATTTAATAATACAGCTGTGGGTAGAATACGCACTGATGCTGAAAAAAGTCTTCTCATCCTTAGTTTTGGAAAACATAAGATTTCACTTTACACCAAATGTACGCAGGTTAATTTTTCCTTGATAAAGAGCAGCTTTGTGCAATAAGTGTCAAAATTATTTTTCAGTAAGAAGCAACAATAGTTCTATCCTGATTTTTTTTTAAATGACAAACATTTTTTATGACGAGCTTGTATCCTGTGGGCTGATATATTTTCCAGGTTCTGTTGAGATTGCATTACTGTAGCCACGTCAATTTCCGTGGAATCATTTCTGATTTGTACTCTCATAATCAGACCTGGAAGAATCAAATTTACCATTTAAAAATTGTTTAAACTCAGTTGTAGGTTTCAGGTGCTTCTAGGTCTGAATTCTGTACCAACCATAAATGAGGAAATGTAACTGTGACGAAGGAAAGAAAGAGAAAATACAGGCTTTATTTATACTACCTCAATTTGATTAAAAATCAGTCATGGCTAAGGCAGGTTTTTGCAACACGCAGGAGCTTTTCAAGCCAGTTACATACAACAGCGTTGGGTTCAAAGCAGCTTTTTAGTTGCTTTAGAGAGTGTGTTAAATTTACCACTTCAATAAAAAGCGGTAGCCCGCTGTGCGTGCCCGGCAGAGGGCTCCGATACACCAGCCTTCCTTCCCAGGCAGCTGGGAAGAGCAAAGCTAGACATGACCCTGTGTGCTGCAGCCCCCGTCCCCGTGTCCCCACCACAGGGCCAGAGACACGCCGCCAACCCGGAGATGTACGTCCCTGGAGGCCTGGGGCCCATACCTGGGTTCAGCTCCACATATGTACTTTGGCAGTCAATCAGTGCTCCTGTCTGTGGGTTCCCAAGTGTGGGAGTGTTGGGAACGACACTTTTCTTAAGCACAGGATTTGCTCAAGCAGTATCTAGTATCTGTGGTCCCAGTTCCTCAAGGCTTCCTCGAGGGCATTCCTGAAACCTGCAAGCTTTTCTGTAGTTGCTTTGCTTCCTTCAAGTTAAGGAGGGAGAAAGAAGAACTTAAAATTCTTAGATTTAGCTCTTAGCGTGTAAGAGCAAACTATAATTCTCCGTTTGTGAATATATGATTATTAATATTTTCTAAATATAAAAAAAACCTTAAAATCTTAAAAAAAAACCTTAAAATGAATTTCACAGATTATTCTTGTTAAATAAGCCTAGAACAATTACCTTTGAATTACCTTTTTTACTCCTTTGACAGACGTATCAACTGATTTCTTTTTGTTCTTGCCTATGAAGAAAATGTGATTTATATTCCTCTTTATAATTACCATTAGTGATGTTATAGTTACAGAATCACAGAATGGTTCAAGTTGGAAGGGGCCTTAAAGATCACCTAGTTCCAGCCCCCCTGCCCTGGGCAGGGACACCTCCCACCAGACCAGGCTGCTCAAAGCCTTTCCCCGGTGTATCCCTTAACTCCATAGTAATAAAGGTTACACACAACTGACCCTACTGATATACAATCAAGTAAACCGCACGCTGCTGTAAGGCTTACGCGTTACGCCCATCAGATGAGAACAGGTAAAGCACATGTTTGTGATTTCTTATGCACAGGCTGGACTTGACTGGGGAGCAAAAGCTCCAGCTACGTCACCTTCTGGTCGAGGCTGAAATTGGGCCAGGTCCTTTCATGCTTGCCTACAGACAGGACACCGGGAGCATTTCATTCCTGGGATTCCAAGCTGGAACACTTACGGCAGTAAGAAAGGTTATTCCCACTCAGCTCTTGTGCTCTCCGGACTCTCCATGGGGCAGCAGCAGGAGCTTACTTCTGGAGCTCTCCTGTCCTCTGTTTTCCTTTTGCATTTAATAACACATTTTGAACAGCCTTGACAATTGTGAAAGTAAAATTATCAGCTTCTGTATTCTCCTGTTTAGTCTACACACAAGCCAAAACATTCCCCCAGTGCTTTTAACTGCGTAGAGGGGTACAGCGTATCTTGAAGAGGTCTTATCGAGTCAATGTGTGGTTGCACTTAGCTGGTGTTGGAGGCACGTTGGGACACACACTGCTGAACACAGCTATGGACAAAGACGCTGGTATATCCTTACATCTCTGAACCTCTACTGTTATAAAAATCTATTGTTATAAAGGTATGTTTCCAGATTTACCTAAATGTAAATATGCTTCTTAAATGTCTTTATTAAAACAAAATAAAATTGTCTCGATTATTTTAATAGCAAACCCACAAATTTCCAATCTCATTCTTCGCCCCCCCATGCTTTACCTGGTATTTTTATGTGCTCAGTTCCTTTAATGCAGTTGTTATTTTATAAAGTACTAGCAAATGAAAGAAATTGCTTAATGTCGTCATAATTTTTGTCAGCAGTCTAGCCCAAACTAGTTTACTACAAACCTCATTAAATTTGAAGTAAGGACTTGATTATTTCATTTGAACCACATTAGCTGTACCTTATGAAGTCCTACGCTGTTCGGCTGCAGTGCTCCCCCAATCGATATTTCACAGGCCACACAATTTTCACCAACTTTTACCCATAAGGAGCCATTATCTGCCCTGTAAAAAGTGTGGTAAATAAGTATACTCTTTCTGAGACTGCTAGCTTTATGCAGTGGTAACGCAAAGACTCCCCATTTATCTACATGACTCCAACAGCCTATATGTATGTAAAATCCATACTCCAATTACATTCACTAATATTACTGATCACATATGTCTGTATTCAGAGATGTAATTATAAAATAGGAAGGGTAATACAAAATTGCAATCTATTCCATGATAATCATTGTTTTACTAAGTGTACCTGGTATTCTTTTATGCTGTGTAGAAAATAGAACTAAATGAAACAAAAATAAGTCTTTCTTCATGACATAAGTCACCATTAACATTGAAATAGTAATAGCACAATAGATAATATGACTTAGTGAATTACAACAGTGTAACCTTTTCAATATGATGTTTAAGACTGCATCAGATCTCTCCATTATACATTTCTATTTTGAGAAGTTACAGAACATTAGATTAGGGATACATAAGCTCCTCCATAAATATGTTTGCCTAAAATTTCTTCCGTCAAATTAGTCGTGTGTTGTGCCTGTATCTGCTATTACAGAAATACTTAATTTTCACAGCTTCTTCCAAGTGAAACGTTAAGTGAGAAAATGAGAAAGTAGGATAAAAAAAACCCCATCAACAAAACCAGCTTTTAAGTAATAATGGATTAAAATAGCAACTGGCAGAGAACATGTGAAATAGATGCGGAAATATTTTATCATCTGCTTGATTCTCCCAATTTGCCTCTCATGAATGTCTTTCTACTCCACACCTAATTTATTCTAATGGCTTATTCTCAGCTGCTCTTTGAGGAATTGTCCTGCAAGCTCCCTCTGACTTCAGGCAAGTATCATCACAGGTCAGGAGTATGATTTATGTTCATAAAAACTAAATTGAAGTTGGTCTCTTCAGTCTGACTAGATATATTTATCACTGGGTTTGTATTACTATTATAGTTAAGGGTCCTCATCATGCTGGGAGAATATACATATAAAAATCAAAGCCTAGAAGATTTTGAAATCTAAAATAAACAATGGGTGATAAAAGTTTTCATCCATTTTTTACAGAAAATGGACATAAAGACTAGAACAATTGCTATCTGTATCTAGATGCCCATGAAGCAGTGTTGTTGATCTACACACGCACGTCCAAATATCGCCTCTTTGGAAACAATGCAGCAAGGAATCCTGCTGAAAGTCTTCTTACGCCATTGGTAGAATGGTTGGGCATGTCTGATATTGAGGAATTTAAAAGATGCTGGAGCTGTCATGGTATAAGATCCAGGAAAGACCATCAGTATATTAATTCCTGACTAAGGTAGAATTTGGAGTCTATTTGTGGTGGGTTGACCTTGGTTGGACACCAGGTGCCCATCAATCTGCCTCCTCAGTCCCCTCCTCAGCGGGGGTGGGGGGGGAGAAAAGAAGATGGGAAAAACTCATGGGTCAAGATAAAGAGCAGTTTAAAAAAGCAAAAGCAAAGGCCGCGTGTGGAAGCAAAGGAAACCAAAAAGTTTATTCTCTACTTCCCATCAGCAGGTGAAGTCCTGGTATGTGTAGCAGTTGCTTTGGAAGACAAACATCATAATAACAAATGTAAACCACCACCACCCCCCCCCCCCCCCCCCCCCCCCTTTCTCTTAGCTTTTATTGCTGAGGAAATATCCCTTTGGTCAGTTTGTGTCAGCTGTCCTGGCTGTGTTCCCTCCCAAGATCTTGCCCACCCTCAGCCTACCGGTGAGGGGCAAATGTTGGAGGCACAGCCTGGGTGCTGTAGGAGCACGGCTCTGCAGTAGTCAAAACACTGGTGTGTTATCATAGAATGGTTTGGGTTGGAAGGGACCTTACGGATCATCTCATTCCAACCCCCCTGCCATGGGCAGGGACACCTCCCACCAGACCAGGTTGCTCAAAGCCCCATCCAGCCCGGCCTTGAACACCTCCAGGGATGGGGCAGCCACAGCTGCTCTGGGCAACCTGTTTCAGTACCTCACCACCCTCACAGTAAAGAATTTCTTCCTAATATTTAATCTAAATCTCCCCTCTTTCAGTTTAAAACTGTTGGCCCTCCTATCACTACACTCCCTGATAAAGAGTCCCTCCCCATCTCTCCTGTAGGCCCCCTTTAGGGACTGGAAGGCTGCTATAAGGTCTCCCTGGAGCCTTCTCTTCTCCAGGCTGAACACCTTTCTAGCTACAGGTACAAAGCACAGCACTATGAGGACTGCTATGGGGAAAACTAACTCCATGTCAGCCAGACCCAATACACTACTGTAGGGAGAAATTTAGACTGCGTCCTGGGAATAACCTTATCCCAAAAGAGCAGACCAGAAACAGGAGCCTGGAGTTTTCTTACTGCTTTGGATGGAGCAGCATCAAGAAAAGACACTGACAACGATGTAAGAACGAAGGGCTTCCCCATGCTGGCTAAAAGAAGTGAATTTAAATTTCCTGAGAGCAGATCCTTAACTAGTCTGCATTGGTTGAGCAAGCCGCCAAAGGAATCTCTCTGTGGTCAGATAAGAAAGTGCCACTTTTTGTCTTAAGGCAGGTGATGAGCAGAACTGACTGTGAAATGTGCCTTCACACAATTAATGAAGAGCCATCCCAATTTGAAGTTGCTACGGTTGCTGGAAGAGATCTCAAGAAGTCACAGAACTTTCCTGAGCATCCCAAAACACTCTGTGTGGCCATTTAACTGTAATTCTGGGATTCTCTCCTAGTATATGTAGTATTTTAAATCACAAAAGAGAGGTTTAACATTGAGAATAAGCCAACGTCCAGGCAGTGTGAGGCAGGCACCAAAGCAATGGATAAAATTGTAGTCCTGGGAGTTCAGGTTCAGCTTGTTAAAGCTCAGTGGGAAAATACTACAAATACAGAATTAAGTGGAGGCTCAAATGGCTGCTTTGCCGTTTCCATCTGCAGGCATACTCCATGAAAAAAGAAAAAATCCCATTTTTGCCTGAGATCTTGTTGAATGAGCCCTCACTGGTGCAGAGGATTCCCTTTTAATGGTCTCGTAACATGTTTGCACAAGTCAGTTATGCCAGGGAGAAATTCTCTTTAATGAAATATGTAAATCTCAGGACTTCTCAGCATCTGACACTAAAAGATAAGGAACGGCTTTAAAGGATTTTGTCCTGTTGGTATAAAAAGATTAAGCAGAACTAATACTCAATGTATGACAGCAAGCTCCTGCAGTGGATTTATATGGGTTTGGAAGAAATCAGGCAAATTAATTTTGTGACTTACTTGGAATACGGACACACACAAGGTGCTTGGAAGCATCCTGAGAGTTACTCCATCCTTGAAGAAACAGTATAAAGAAAATACTCTAGCAGAGGTTTGATTTTTTTTCCTTCTCTTGCAAATAAAGTTGATATTAGAAAGATAAATGTAGATGGGAAAAATTTGCCATGGGTATAAAGGACTCTCCTATTACGAAGTAAACAGGACTTTCCATAAGACAAGTCCCATTGGTGGACTGGATTAGAAAAAAACTTCGATCAAACTTTTCATAACTGTCCCATAAGAAAACCAGGACAGTATTCAATCTAATCATAGAATCACAGAATGGTTTGTGTTGGAAGGGACTTTTAAAGATCACTTAGTCCCAACCCCAGGCCCCAAATCTGGAAATACAAGGCTGAGAACAATGCAAAATAAATTCTGAGCAATCTAACGGAGACCTGATATTTTCAGGTCTAGGAGATATTTTCAATTCTAAGAGAGGTCAGAGTGGAAGACATGAATGGTAACACAGAAGAATGCAATCTGGTTGTAAAACCTACCATAAAACAGAGCCCATCTGACAAAAGAGTTTTTCTTGAAATTTCCTAATAATACTAGCATGGATTATGGCAGCTCTGTAGTAAATCCTGGAGGCCAGGCACCCAGGCCAGAAGGAGGAGAAAACAGATTCTGATGTTCAAGTTGTTCTAAATGTACAGAGAAAGATCTGGCAAAATGTCTCTGGGTGCTTGAATTCACCAACCTGTGAGTCCTGGAGTAAAACCTACCTGAGCCAGCCTGTGACCAGCAAGATCAGCAGTTTGTTTGCTTTGCTTTGCTTTTTCTCCTGGTGGGAAACAGAGAAATATGAAAAAACTTTCCCACCTTGGGGTCAGGAACATATCTAGAGAAGGGACTGACTCTGGAAAACAGTTTTGTTTGTCTCCTACTGACTTCTGAAGAAAAAATCTTGATCCTGAAGGACCTTTAGTCCTAAAAAATTGTTGTTGAAAGATCATTGCAAGTTTCCATTCATGACACGGTAAATTGTTGGTCAGAAATTTTGGGCCTCTGAGCTATTAATTTGATTAAATTGATTTTTTTTTACTTCTAACTTCCTAGTAATCTGTGAATGTCAAGTAACTAAAAGCTGGTCATTAAGAGATGCTTGGCTGAAGTGACTGCAGTTTAATGCAGTTAAATGCCACCTGAGATTTCAGTATGTTTTTTCACACTTTTCATCCATGCCCCTGCTCTTTCCATTGAGTTTCTCACACACAAAAAAAATGACTTTGTTGTTGAACAGGTACAAGCTGCAGAGGGGCTCTGTAACATTTATGCACGGGTGCAACTGGGTGTTTTATCACCATCAGGACACAAATCCAATCTAGCATAAAAAATGAATCCATCTAAATTCCTTCTAGGAGACAGTCCAAGTTGTGTAGTGCACTTGGCTTTGGAACTTGCAGTGATTGATGGCATTTTGGCTGGAGATGGGATACGGTTTATCAGAAATATCAGGAGCACAGTGAAATGTTTGTGACTAAGCATAGCCGCTGCAACCAAATAACACTCAGCGTGCCCTATTTCAGCCTTTTCCATCAACTTTGGCTTAGAGAATTATAGGTTCAGAAATACAAATAAAATGGATCAATTTTCAGAACAATGGATCCTCAAACTTTAGATACCTTTTCAGTTATACTCAAAGAGAAATGAAACAACTTCTAGGTTTTTAAATTGAAGTTATTTTCAGACTTTAAAATATTTCTCAGTGCTGAGGGGCAATTTGATCACTGTCTTGTATCAGAAAATTTTCTTACAACTGAGAAATATCAATCTGCTTGGGGGAGATACTTGAATGTCTTCCTGCATTTTATCCTCCCCCTTTATTGTACAAAAAGCACGTATAACATCATAGTGCAAGATGAAAAGAAACCCAATATTTTGCTGAAAACATTAGAGAGTATTCATTCTTTTTAAAATATCCACCTGTTTTGCTGATTCCTCCAAAATATCTGACCTATTACTAGAAAAACCTGTTAAAAGGACTGTAAAGAAGGTGAAGGGAGAACTAACGTGCAAAAATAAGAGATAAGGTAGTAACCGATCCCATTTCTTCCAACGCTTGGAGAGGCACAGTCTGCACCCAAGGAAACAACCTAGGCCTTCTAAGGATAAAGAAACAAGAAAAAAAGAGAAACTTAAACAACTGAGCTAATGTTTCAAAATAAAATCAGATTTTAGAAAACAAAATGCAATTATAGCTGCTACTTTTCTACTTTTAAATCTTATTCTTGCTCCATCTGGAATAAATGGAAGTTTATGTCTGAGAGAAGATCAGACAACAGCTTTAAAATATTGCCTAAAAATACATAAACTTTAGATTAAATGGGGGAAAGAAAGAAAAGTGTTTGGACATAAAAAACCTGCTCAGTAATAACTAAATAATCTCACTTGGAACTATTTTTAAGAGTAATTAAATACTTCTAACCTAATTCTGAATGCAGAAAACCATTAATATGAACACAAATATTTATGTTTTGCTTAAAAGCTGGCCTTAAAAGGATCTATGAGGGGCAAAGATAAAAAGTCAACTAATGGTGTCATGTAACTAATTCCATTTGCCAGAATGTCTGTTTGCCCAGCTGTGTGCTGGCTTCTGTGCCACACACACAGCTGAAAGTCAAAACAGAGCTCACAAATCATCAATCTTACTTTTTCATTCTTTTACTATATCCTTAGTATTTCAGTACCGCTATTTTCCCAACTGGCACAAAAATCTAGAAGTCAAAGTTTGCTTTCTGAACTTTGTTCTGATTCTTGTATATGGTTTCCCAGGCAACAAATAGATAGATATTGTACCAGTACTTTTAATAGTAAACATTTTCAATGTCTAGATATACATTGAATATCAAAATTACAGTGAAGTAGAAAAAGTCAGATTTTAAATAATAACTTGCACTACCATTTGCATTGTCACTGACATTAACTTATCTTAAAGGACTGGAAAAATATTTCTCAAGATTTCCAGTTGATCTGTGATAATAAAGATAGTGTAAAATCAGCTGGCTGCCAGAAAGAGACAAATGATAGCAATTCCAACCTTCACTATAAACAATTGTGGTTTTCTGTATGTAGATAAGAATTGCTTCATGTCAATTTGTCTTCTACATTTCTCCCATTTATTTAGTCTGTGCCAAAAATATAAAGGTCCACAATTCAGAAACGACCAAAAGCCGTTGCTTCAGCTGATATTTTCCCTCTAGTGTTGGACAATAGCAGAAGATCAGGCAGAGTCTTTCAATGGCTTTTGGTATTTAACGCATATTTAACGCTTTGTTGACTTGTCTGTGACTTATGGTTAGGTCAGAGAAATAGTCTTTATGCTTTTGTTCTCTTTCAATTCTCAGAGATATGCAAGAGAAGGATGTGAGTCAACCTCCCAGTTAACCCCCGATTTCTCTAACGCACAGGTGCCTGGGATGCTGCTCTCAAATGTCTGCTGGTAAGCGTTCATATGAATAAATATGAAAAACCACTTACGGTGAGGAACAAGCAGAATACAGATGATGGCTTCTTTATATTGTAAACCAACTTTGACCACGATGCCACTGCGCTAATCATTTGGCAGGCATGCCTGGTCTAGAATTATATTTCCAAGTTGCTTAGCTGTGTGCCACAAAAGCAATTCATACAAACCTCTACAGAAGCTATTCAGTCTGCTCATAATTGCACAGATTTTTATATTTTGTAATAAAGATATGTCATAGTCCTACCTAGTAACATAATCTCATATGATCATTTTTGGACTTAAGACTCAGATACTTAAAAGAAGTCAAGTAATTGATAAAACCCATGATTTTACTTAGAAATTTAAATGCAAATGTGAACGGAATAGCTGTAATGCTCATTGAAAATCATATTTGTATCTTCTGCTGGTGCCAGTATTTTCTTCTGGACACATAGGACTACATGAGTTATGCACAACTTATAACAAAAGTCATTAGAACGCAATAAGCTGCTGCTATATGAACAATGTTCATCAAGTCACAAAAAATATCATTCAAAGTAGAAACCACGGCTGATATAACCTAATGCTTTACCTTTTCTCAATCATGCTATTAATTTGAATATGAACGTGTCCAATCCTCATAATGACAGATATGGTTTGTGGAAGGCAAGCTGGCACTGAATCTGAAAATAGAGAGGGAATTACTCATTGGATTTTCCTCTTAAATGTTCAAAATCATATTCAAATAGAAGGCTTTTAAGACCAATCGTGCATATTAATTGAAGGCTTTGGTCTTGAAAAAATGAAATGGCATAGCAGAAACACAATAATATTAATGAAAGACATGTAATATGTTTCATATATAAAAATTATGAAGGGGTAATTTTTTGAAGGGTAATCCTTCAAATATGTCATGCACAAGATTATTGAAACTAAATGTTATTCAAGTCATTTTTAGAAGAGTTTCATTCAAAGTGTTTATGCTGATCAGAGAATTATCTTCATAATCACTCTCTTATCCCAATACACCTCCAGTTGCACAAGTAAATGCAAATATATGAAGTTTCCCTTATAATGACTGCAATTTATCAGAACACCTTTCTGGAAATTATTTCTTTTTTTTTTTTTTCCCTGAAATGAATGAAACAGAAAAAGAAGATTAGTAATTTAAGCAGATTATTATAATTTTCAAATATTTCACTGCCATAAACTAAGATATATTATAACTTTTCAATACATTTCAGATGGTTTTATAAGCGTATACACTAGTTGGCTAGCATTTTCAGTAGTTCTTGCTTCCTAGAAGCCAAATGGAGTGTGAAACATTAAATCACTATTAAGAGGAAGAGGGTAAATAACTTTGCAGTACTGCTGCTAAAATTCAAAATGCACGAAATATTAAAATTACGGTTCTAGATTTATACTGCTTTCTGAATAACTGTTCCACATTTTCAGGTGGGAAAAAAAAAAAGTAAATTACCCCGCTAACACTCCACTATAAGTGCACATGGTCTTAACCTGTTTGAGGTTGAGGTTTTTCCTGCTTGGTTGTCTTGTGGTTTTGGTCTCACCAGTGTCCACACTGCGCATGTGCATTCTGCTCTTCCATGTGTTTTGCTAAGATCAGAAAGAATCACGCATATAATTTGTTGGGGTTTGGGGTTGTTTTTTTCTTTGGGTTCCCCCCCCCCCCCCCCCCCCCCCTGCAGCTGGAGCATCCCAGGTTGTATCAACTGTCATGGAAAATGAGATAGGGGTGGAACAGACTGCAGAACGTGCAAAGATATCACCATCGCAACTCACTTTCTGGTCAATAACTTTCTTTTCTCTTTCAAACCCCATGTAACCCATGGGTTATAATATTAACTAGCCTTCAGGTCAAACACTTTCCCAGGTACAGAATCCAATCTTGAAACGTCTCTAAAGTTGTAATACATGGGAAAATATAAGCAGGGAGCCAGGAGCTTGAAGAGATGTTCTTGAGCCTATAGGTGTGGCTTAGGGTCTTACAGAATGTCCTTCAGCCACATCTGGGCTTCACCTTTGCTATCTCCCAGCAAACTTTACAATCTTTAAAAGTCAAGAATATCTAGAAAGTGAATCTTGAATGAAAACTAGATTGACTCAACTGAAATTACCAGACACCATGGTTTGGTTAAAACTACCAAATAAAAGTACATTTTTTACACAACTGTTAATTAAATTACGTAGCTCATTTACTTTGCCCACAGGATGCTGTGAAAGCAGAAAGTATAACTGTCTCCTCATAGAGATCAGACAAGTTCCTGGAAGATAGTTACATCTTTAGCTGTTTGCTGTGATGTTCTGGATATAACTTCCAGCTCAAGAAGTATCTTCATGTTGCTAAAGTCAAACAGTGGGCAGTAAGGAGTCTTGAGACAAGGGTAGTTAATTTTATAATTAGAAGGATATATTTTCTGCAGATTTCACTGCAGAGTAGGGAGCAGATATTGTTATGACAAAAAACTTCCCAATTTAACAGCAAATGTTACACATACCTCCACCTAGGTTGATTAATTCCAAGCAGAAGTCTGTTCTGTGTCCACAGAAAATTATTGCATGATGTCAGCAAAACTAGAATGGAACAGAAATACATAAAAGTATGATTTCTTCTTGAATAAAGTGAAAAATTTAGGTCTTTACATTCTTAAATTGAAAGCAACTATAAACAGTCCATTAGCTGACTTTATTTAATATTTCAGTTTGCATACCCAGAAGGTTGCAGCAACCTACATATCTTTGAGAGAACTCAATACACAATTTGGAGGAGATAAAGCTCAGTCACGCGACTGTTCAGTATCTTGGGAAATGTGGAACAAGATGGTAGAAAATCAGAAGCCTGATTTGAAAGACAGGAAAGGGACTTCATAAGCTGGTATCCAAAATGCCAGGTGGTGTTACTCTGATGAGTGCTTGGACCATACATGCCATGGAACATACCACTAAGAAATTCAGTGCAGTCACTAAATTACACCTATTTTAACGGCACTAATATAAGATTAATAAATTATCTTTATCCTTCAATGATAAGAGTTCACTGCAACAGCAGGAACTTTCCTACAGAATCATGTCATGGAGACACATTCTTAAAAATGCAAGGCAACTCCTCATCACCATTGTTAGAAGGAATTTACTTGTTTATTATTTATTTAGTCTGTCCAACACCATCATCAGAGATTCTTCACAATACCCTTCTGATGCACAGAAATAGCTGCATTTTTTTTGTATTTTTATAAAAACTTTTGTCCTTTCCCAAACTTCTTCGAAACAAACTTTTAAGTTTCTGTGTAATTATTCTTTGAACTTTTAATAGCCTTTTAATAATGAAGGATTCCATCCTTCGTTATTTTGATTCTGTTAATGAAAAAGACTGTATTTTTCATTATATCTTCAAATACAGTCTGTATAAATATATATAATCACAGAATAATAGAATACATATCGTGAAGCTTAATCCTGTTCCCTTTGAAGTAAATGCTTATTGTTGTCCAAGATTCCAAAAAGACTGTGAACAAACACAAGCAAGCACTGAGACACCAGCTGCTTAAAGTCACTGCATTAGTCACTCCTTAGTTTCAACTAGTAATAGGAAGAAGAAATCGGCAGGAGCCCAGCTTTAATCATGCTACCCTCTTGCTACAACATTTAACTGTCCCTTAGGGCATAGCAGATTGCTTTTTATAGTTAGTAAACAATAAAGTTACTGCATCATTACACGGTGAAGAAAAAGCAGGACAAGAACTGAAACACAGATACATGTCCTTGAGTGACCATGTTGCCTAGTGCCACTTCTGGGATGACTGCTTTTACATTTCATCTTTGTGACTTTGGTGGCAGTTATACTCCACCTAGCAATGTGAACACAGAGTCTGCAAGTGTAAAATTGTAATAGCAAAAGAGATTATTATTTTTAAAAAAAACCAGATACCTGTATTTGTCAGAGCAAAATGGTACACATGAATATTGCAGGGAAAACACAAAAACCTGAAAATCCCATTATGTCATGAATTCACCTGAGACTAAAATTTTTGTGTCTCTTACCATCTTAGTGTCTTGTCTGTCTTTTACCTTTAAAATAATAAAATCTTGTTTAAAAGAAGAAAAGCTTACATTCTTACTGTGAAAATGATTGCACATCTACTAACAGTAAAAGTACTGGCTTGAGAAAGACTTCACTTCAAACATCATTCTGACGCTTGATGGTAAAATTTTTATATATATACACATACATATGTTTATGAATGTATGAACACACATACATATATCACAAATATATGCGATAGACAAAAAGAGCTCACAAGCAGCAGAATCTGTCTATATGGTCACAGTCTTTTGGGCATTGCACATAAGATAGAAACCATTCCCTGTTACTAAAAGTTTCTATTCTACCAATCAACTATTTGATAACTAAACAAAGGTACAGAAAAACACGCTTTTATAATGCTGCTTGTAGAGAAAAGCATGCCTTTATAAGTCTTCTTTTACAGAAAAACATTTTTCCTAATACTCTTTTTAACTGAATGTCATATCCTAAGAGAGATGAGATACATCATAAAATAAAGATGCCATATCTGTCTTGGTGAAAAGGAAAAAAAATGCATTTTAACAGTTTAAGTATTTTAATGTAAAAATACACTTGTCAAAAAAAGCTTTTCAAAAGCAAATGAAATCCTTCTACTGAGGTTCCTGCTTCACAAGAGAATTCAAGGTTTAAATTTAGCATATGTGGTATTACAGTCACAAACAGGCTCTTTCAGCTTTGCTTCACCTATTGTCTATAGAAGCTTGTTATTGGAGCCAGACGAAGTCTGCTAACATATTTGCTGAAATACATTTTTCCTTATAACTTTATTGTTTTTACTAGTAATAAGTTTTATAACATTTTTTCTAGTAGATTTTCTTAATTTTGGACATAGTGTCTGAATAAAGTGGAAAAAAAAAAGACAAAAAGGGAGCTACTGAAGCACTAAATCAAGTCTATCTTAGATTTGGAAATGAGTCATTTTAACGCTGTCATCACTGACAGAAAGGGTGTAACCATTCTCAAAAGCTGCAGTAGGTCAAAGGGACCTTAGAAGATCATACAATGTGTTCTTTAGGTAGAAGTATATCTACCTCTATTTTTAAAAAGATCTTATTGTCTCAAAAGTATTCTCTACAACTAAAGGTTCTAATATCCCTGAAAAGGAGAGTTCTAGATTATAGTAGTAGCTCAAATGTAGTGCTCAAGAATACAGCTACTTGCTCTTTGTGAGTGGTTATTATTTTCTTGACCAGCAATCAGCTCCTGTTAAATTTCTCCCAACTCTAAAAGAAAAATTTTCCACAATTCAATAACGTGCATCTTTCTGTGAAGTAAGTTTCTGGTAAGTATACACAAAGCCAAAGACACTGGCCCTGAGGTGATCTTGGTGTTGGAAACACCAATTTGAAATTGAAGCATCTCAGTAAAATGTCTTAAGCCTTTACAGATTCTGGAGAGAGGAGAAAAAGGAGCAGAAATGAGCTAAAGTCAAGCAATTTGATTTCATTAACTGATTGACATTTTTGTTCCATGATTACATATGAGCGGTTATAGTGACCATAAGCAGGCTCTGTTACTTGCTTGCTTCTTGCAGCCACGACAGCGTCAGGCTGACCCAGGGTGTTCAATTAGAGTAAACAGTAAGGAGGGAGGTAGTGTAAGATTATGGATCTTGAAGAACTGCAGCTATTGGTAATAACTTTCTCTACTCTGAGTAATAGTCTACATACTGTTATTTATTATTTTACATATATTTATTTGATATTTAGGTGATGCCGTATGTCATAAAGGCACAATAAATTAAAGGAAAATCTTGGAACTCTTCATCTTGACACCCTTTTGCCAAATACAGCATCGACCCTGGATGATATACTGATTACTGGAGGGGAGTAGAAACCAAGATGGTTTCTCTGAATATACTTAGGAAGGAGAGATTCTTGAGCAAGAATGCTGATGCAGCTTCAGGTCTGTGAGGTGATTATTTGGAAATAATGGCATAAGGGGGAATAAATAATACAGACTTTTGTCCAACGTAACAGCTCCTTTACAAACAGAGCTTGGAGCTTTAGCAACTAGATGAAAAGATTTGGGGCAGCATCTGAAAGATTTGACCTTGGAGGTAAAACGACAAACTCCTCTTGACGTTCACAGTGTGCAATGATTTCTCCACCCTGAAATTGTCTGGAGGACAAAAAGTCTGGAGGAAGAGGAAAAAAACCTCCAATAATTAACACATTACTAACAGAATAACAAATGGACATAAAGAACTACTCATCAATAAGATATTTAATGAAAGGAAACATCCTCCTAAATCCTAATGTGGTTGAAGAAAACTGGAATGGAGAAGAAAGGAGGATTTCAGAATCTCACTAGAATGGTATTGGGCAGAGGTTTCTGCTAACTAAATGCAGCCCAAGCTCATGGACAATCTAAATTCTTCCAGCCCAAGCAAGGAGTCTATAATATGAGAGGAATCAAGATCTAAAGCGTGGACTTTGATTTGGTAGAATAATATCAAAAGAAGTTATTTCACTATAGCCAGTTCATTATATCTAGTGAATTGCTTTCTACTGTTAGCAAATATTCCCATTTATGTGTGACACTGTCATGTCCCACTCTCAGTAAAGAGGAGGGTAAGTGACTTCAGATTTGTAAATTCTCAGCAGCGCGGACTAAAGTGAGATAAATCTCAAGGTCCATATACAAACATTTATTAGCTTCCCAAAATGGTTAGTATAGGTCTTAACAAGTCCACGATAATTGGTTAGGTATATAACAAATTATGGCAAACGGTGAGGTGTGCATTGTGTTACTTAACAACAGGTAAAGGACAACTTATGGCAAGCAGTACTTAAGGTCATACTTAAGGTCATTACTTAACAACTCTGTTACTTAACGATTCTAAGAGAAAAGAGGAACTGAGGGATAGAGAAAGGAAAAGACAGAGAAAAAAACAAAGATAAAGAGCTCACTGGTCCTGGTTCCAGCGTCTTTTTCAGGGAATCTTCCCAAGCATAATCTTCTTTCTTGGAAGAATCTTCCCAGGCACTATCTTCTTCTATTGCTTCTTCTTTGTTCCCCCTAGGGGCACTTATTTTCCCCTTTTTATGTTTGCTGAATTAGCATGGTCCACCCCCTTGCTGAGGACAGCCTAGTCTCAGGTTTCTTCCTTCTCCCAGGTGACGTGTAGCATGATTTGGGTGGAGAGACTAGTGCCATAGTCATACGTGTTTAGCGTGATCTCTATAATCTTCATTAGCATATGCGGGGTGTGCGCTTTTATATGCATTTCGCGGATAATGAAGCAAAGGCGACTCATTGGACTCAATGGCCTTGAGAACTGAGAACTAGCAAGCTCACCACACGAGTGGCAGAACTATCCTGTCTTCACAAGACAGTTCTCCCACACTTTCAGGTGCCAGAATTGTTAGCCTTATTAGTTCTTTGAAGGCCAGGCCTGCATTATTTATTTCCTTGCGAGTGTTTGAGGCATTCCATTGAAGGTTTGGAGGGCCTTCTGCCCCTCGTCAGGGAATTTACAGTCCGTCCCTTACAGACACTTGTTAGGATCCTAGAGTATTAGCTATAATGTTAAAGACATAAATTATGTAAGTTACAATGTCGAGTCTGTCTCTCTATGTTAGCATATCTCATAGAAAGAACTGTCCCTGGAAATACATTTGTCTTTAAAACATTTCCTAAGAAATACCCTCCCTTATTTTCTGCTAACGATCTGAAATCAGCTCAGGTTGTTTGTGAACGTGCTCCATGCTGCTGGTAAAGCAGACCACTGAGAGTCTAAAACTGAAACATCACCCAACAAACCAAACAGCTTTTCAGCAGAGAGCAAAGGATCTTTTCCCCATCCTGTTTCTCAATTTAAGATAGTGCAGCATGACAGCAGTCATGACTCATCAGTGGTTGACTTCGCAGTGTTCTGAGCTCTGGAGGAGATATTAACAATATTAAGGACATCTGGATATTAAGGTTCCTCTCCTCTATTTCCCGCATATCCTGGGTTCTCAAGCTGCCTCTGTGGCACCCAATTCAAAGACCAAGGGATCAGTGACCATCACTGACCTGGATCAGCCAGAGAGGGCTGGGAGGACATGGCAATGCACACATTGAGAGGGTCTCTCCAGTGCTGTAAAGTGACAAGGTCTCTTGGAGGAACCACTGCATTTATGAAGGTCAGAATATAATGGCAATAATCACACTTTGAGGTAGGGAAAGAGAAAGACGAGATTAGCTGAAGCAGAAGAAGCCAGATCAGCCTGGTAGTGTCTTGGCTTTGATTTTGCTTTCTCCTTGAAGTTTCTGATGGTAAGAGGGCTGGGATGGCAGAGACATGAGAAACAAAAGGTATTGCAGACATCTGAGTGTGAGGCCTTGAACAGCAGGAAATAGTTCAGGGTAAGGTGCCTGCAATTACTAAAATAAACGGGATCATTTGATTTGTTTTGTCATTGAAAAAATTCAGACCCTCTGAAGGGACAAGAACTGTCTGCAATTTTTCAAAGGATCCTGTGAGAGAGAGCCAGACTTGCCAGGTATGCAGTTGTTACCTCCAACACACAAGAGACTGTAATCAGTGTCTATCACAGCCTGAAAGGGAGGCTGAAGAGAAAGCCAGGAGAGCTGTCTCTGGGGTTCACTGATACAACTTTAAAATGTCATGACATTAAGTTCAGATCTGACAAAAAGCTTCTGATAACTTGCAAGTCTGAACTTAAGAAATCTAAAGAAAAAAACCAGTGTATTTCGTTGCCTGAGTCGTTCTCAGGTGACTTTGACCTTTCCTTTGCTGCAATTACTCACCAAAGCACAGGAAAGGAAAATCAGTAATTGTCACATAGATTTAATATCTGCCATCCAGTCTTTCGGCACAGAGCTACATTAGGTAGCCTGTCAAATTTGGTGCACAGTTTACAAGACAGCCAGCTTTATGGTCCCAAGAAGTCCTAAAATCAGCCTCTTCTGGAGAAGGGATACTATGTTTAAAGCCGGAGCATCTCAGCAGACAACCTCCCGCCGTACGGTTGTGAGCACAAAAGGACGGACCAATGCATGGATGGCTTGGGTCTGAGTACATGGACTCCTGGGCAGTCCAAGTGTGGAACAAGCCTTCTCTCCAATTTGTTCTCAGGTACTGGCAGCTGCTGGAGCTCACCAGCTGCATACTGCAGAGACTGGATAAAAGGGACTTTTCTCAATCTCAAACAGCACAAAGGCACCTGCACTTAGAATGGACTCTATGACTTGAAGACAGAAAGGTTATGCTCTGTCCCAGTTAACCATGTTGCTATTAAGCACCCTGTGTACGATTCAGAACATGTAAATATTATTTAGAAGAATATGCTAAAAAGTCAAACTTTTCTAAATGTTTTGTTTTAGCATTTTTGCCAGAAGTATTTTCCCTCACCTTGTGGGCTACAGCTGTCAAATGGCAAAGAAAAACAACTGTTGGAGGTGGAAAAGGTTATATAGCATGACTAGGACTGCTAATTTGGGCCTGTAAATAGAAGCTATCTTTTAATAGAAAAAAAATCAGGAAAAAAATAACAAAGCAAACTCTAATAGTCTTTGTGACCAAGTTGTTAGTTTTAGTTAGACAATACTGCTTCACATTCAGCTCGAGTCAGTTCTAGCGTATTTATATCAAGTCATCATACCCACACAACTGCATGGTCAAAGAAACATTCTGTGTAAGATTTTGAGCCTGGAGAGATCCGTATTTCAGTGTAACTGAGGTCAGTGGGATACGCACGTGCTTCAAGCCTGTATCAGTATAAGTACTGCTCAAGTTCTAAATGCAGGAAAATATTTTCCCAAGAGCTCTCAGTAAGATCACTTAATCTTAATTTAAAAGGGCTGGACAAATGTTTCTGTCTCTACACACAACTCTCATCCCTCAGAATATTACCCAGCACAGAAAAAAAAGATTCTATAGTGTTTAAATCTTTATGTATATTTGCTATGAAATCAGCAAAAGAATATAAAACCCAAAAGAAACAAGGTAATGAGAACAAGCTGTAAATCTCAACATTACCAGTTAGTTTTTACTATTGTGTGTCTAAAAAGTGAATGAGGTATGAATCATTAAAATAAAATAAGTCTTATATTCAATAAATATTGCACAAATATTGGTAACAAGAACACGTATGTCGGCAAGAGGGTTAGATTACATTGAGGGACTGCTGAAAAAAGCAAGCAAACAGAAATCCCAGGAAAAGACAGGCAATATGAGGCATTTTGAAAGACAGATTTATGGAACACTGTGGGAATTTGTCATGACAAAGAAGGGGGAAAATGGAATGCAGTGTTTTTACCACTTGCAATTCCTGACTATTCCTGAGATTCCTCCTTGAAGTATCATAGAACAGGCATCCATACGCCATCCTCTTTTGTGGAATGCACAAGGTAGAGCACATGCAATGCCATTTTAATCTTAGCACATGCAGAACTGCAAATATATCGGAGTTATTCTGAGATTTTGCTAGGAGGAGAAGAGAAGGAAATGTAGACAACAGATTAAAAAAAATAAAGTTAATGAGTTACTGGGCATAATTTCCTTGAGCAATGTGCATTTGCATGATGGATGATTCCAAAAGTAAGCCTCTAGACAATTGTGCTAGACAGCTGGTTCTGGAATCCTTCACAGAAATAATTGTTGAACCACTTTGTCGAGTACTGTTTCTGTGCTGCATGGCTCTGAAATGGTGTAATACTTAAAGAAGGTATGGGAGGAGACACAGGTGGCTGAATCATTTGGAAAACATAGACACGAAATGGTCTGTCACTGCTCAGTAACTGAAAGGAAATAGAATGACTCTATCTTATTTCTCATATATTCAGGAGATAGGGAAGTGAAGCATCAGTGCACCCACCAGACATCCTAAGAAGTCGACTTGACAGAGTAGATACGTGCATATCCACTTTATGAATATGCATACAGGCTATTTATTGTACATGTCGTGTCGAGACAGAACCATGACTTCTGCAGAATGCAGTTCAGAGAGCCAAGCAGACATTATAAATATCTAGTGACATCATTGTCAAGAGGCAGCAATTGATTTCAAAGTGTCACTGAACTTTAAATATGGAATACAATCACATAACATATTTTCACTTTTCTCCATCAGTGTTTATGTCTTACCAGCTATAAATCCACCTAATTGAAAGAGATGTGAATTAATTTCTTCAATTTTATTATTCATAGATAAATATTAACCAAATGGAAGGCTGTCAAAATATGGAAGGCAGTCTTTCTGATAGTAAAGCTTTTGACTTCGATCATGTGGATATGCTTTTCAGTAGTCATTCCTACAGCTTATTTCGTAGCATTTGTATACTTAACAAGAATGTTCTTGAAATCTTCTGAAGATACTTCCTTTTGTAGTGTTGATTTTGATGTTTGCAATGTTAGCACTATTCTCCATGCTACGATAATAATATAAACTGTCTGCTGTAGGATTCTACTTGTGCCATTGAACTGCTAAGAGACAGAAGACTTACCATCTGCAGATTTAACATTTCAAGAGAAACAACTGTAAATTTTATTCTGTACATTAAAAATGTCTAACTCTTAACTGCAACCAATTGTATACTAAGAATTGTTAGGATTATGTTAGGCTAAAGAATACTTATAACATTCTGCTTGCAATTGCAATGTTCTTGAAGCATGCACAGTCATATGTAAGATGAGATAGAATAAGCAACTCAATTTCAAGCAATTACTTAAACACACTCTAAATTACTGCAGCTCTGAGAAATAGCATTATCAAAAAGGCAAACTGCTGCAAAGAGCACAAAATTGTATTTTCTTACATTTGTTCAACTTGTTATTCTGCACAATCACTTTCAACTATTTCAAAGCCTGCCTAAAAACTCTTTATTTTTGTTATCAACATTTTTAGTATTACTTCCCTCTCAGATTCTCCCTCAATGTTTTGCTATTATAATGTTAACTTTTCAGGACAGATATTACTTCACTTTATATAGCAGTGCACACACTTCTGGGGCTTAAATATAGACTTTCTGAAATTATTCTTCTACAGTTAAACTACCATTGCTACGTAAGCTGCATTTTTTAATCTTGTGACACATGCATTGTTTTGGTAGCATAGGTCTGTTCCCACAAGAGGTTCCCAATCTGGTCATTGTTTTTGACACTGTTTTCACCCTTCTTGGTTCCACCCTTCATAGTAAAGAATCATGACACAGGTTCCTGTAGAGCTACTCAAACCAGATGGAGAAGGCTTACACCGTAAGAATGTCAGCCTTACCTCTTGGGGAATTTTCTCAAGGAATTGCAGTTACTGTACAGTAAGTATCTTTTCTCTTACATACTCTCCTATTTTTGTGCATCTTCTGTATATAAAATGAACATTTTCGTCGGAAGCATCCTTCAGGATAGCGGTTGTTCTGTGAATGTCCCTGCACCTTCAGCAAACAATGTAAAAAGCAGGTCTTCTTCCTTCACTACTCAGTTCCTTCACTACTCAGTTCCTTCACTATAAAATAAGAATAGTTGACATAGGTTTCACATAGATTCCGTGCTGAATCTATGGCACATGACTGGTGTGTTTACGTAGAGGATTCCAAGTAATACTTGGCTATAGGGGGAAATGAGTTTAAAAATGCTCTCCAGAGTTTCATAGTAAGGAGTACACTAGGGACAGGACATATCTAATTCACACATCTAAAAAACCCAATCCAAAAAACAAATCCCAATTTCAAAATTCCGAATAACTGAGACCCTTATGCTTGAGACAGAGAAAGTCCTAAATAAGAACAAAGAATGAAGGCGAAAGTGGAGGAGGCAGAGCAACTGAATGGCCATTTAATAACTCTGTTGATATTCCTAAAATGCTATGCCCAAAAAAGAAGTGATACAGAAAAATCCATAGCATTTGTCAATCGTAATGACCAAATTAACTGCCCTGAACTTGTTAGGAGACTGGTGATATAATGCAGCAATAAACAGAGAGGGGGAAAAAATTGTAAAAAAATTGTATTTCATCCTTTATCTGGTTCTTTTAGAGGGGTAAAACAATTGCCTCTAGCAGGGCTACAGCTTTTGTTATTTTTATTTTAGACAAAGTAGAAATACTCAGAGTTCTTAAACTCTATTTATTTAAAAGTATGTATGTGTTTGCTAACATTACAGAAAAATGGTGTCAGAAAGGTCTGGACAACTTCATTGACTGAAATGCCAGAAGATTTTGGTTTTCGTATTCTGGGTTTCCTCCAGCACTATTTTTGCAGAAGTTAACCTTCTCTGTGGTAACAAATCTTAATTTCACCTTCAAATATTATGGAAATTTTTAAAGTGAAAACTTAGAAAGTTTCAGTTGATAAAATCATATCTTGTCTGGAAGACAATAATTTGACATTTCTATTTGTACTGGTTTTTCTTATTGGCCATTTTTCTTACTAAAGAACTACTATTATTTGAGGTTTTATTTTTACTTCTAGGACTTTGCTCTTTTTGGCAAGCTCTTTCTGAAATCTGAAAGCAGCTGCTTTTTCCTTCTGAAGAAAGGGGTTTGTCATAGTAACATGGCTATGTCTGTTTAAGTTCACATTAACAGATGATCTAGTTAACCTTAACCAGAAGTGACAGTAATACCCATTGTTTAGATTTTATCCACAACCTGTACCTCCAGAGCAGACGTTATAGTAGCCTTGCAAATATGCAGACTGTTATCAAACACTGTGAAGACAGCTTTCTTACATTTATTCATAATTCTGAATTATACTCCTTCTAGATCAGTGCCTCTTGGTTGGCAAGGAAGGGAAAACGTGGTCAGGATCTAGTTTTTGTTACTCACATAGTCCTTGCAAGGTGGGGCGTTTCTCTCATGCCATAACAGGATTAACACCAACACTAGGTAACAAGCCACAAATAATTTTAGATATGAGCAAAGGAGATCTTAGTACTGATACCATGAAAGAGAAAAAAATGCCGACACTCACTGGTATATCCTCAGATTGAGCAGAATGTGGTTGATTCTGGTACTACAGGGAAACAGTGACAAATTATGCACTGTCATAGGAAAGCACTGGAACAGTTACTATGAATAATAGGACTCTAGTAATCGGTAGTGGAATCATCAAGACTTAGACCACTCTCACCACATTTGCAACAGCAGCAGTCAGGAGCAAGTGAGCACTGAGATGCCCTGGTGGCTTTTCTCATCAGCTGCTGAACGGGCCCTTGTCGAGCGACCCTTCAGATCAGTCAGGTTACAGATTTATGGACCTTGAATCTAAAAGGGGTTAAGGGAGATGGCTAGGAGACCAGTATTGGCTTTGGTTTTGACTTTCCTCATTTCCTTTGTTGTCTAAAGATTTTAAATTTTTTTTTAAAGGTGAAGGGACAGGTTTTAATACTTCTAAAAATCCATGAACAACTAGATATAGCACTACCCTCATTCCATGAGGCATAATCTTGGGTTCTACCCTAGCAAGTCTGGAGAGCTGCTAAGTGCTTGGTCTTTTCTAGAATATTTGTTTTCTTTTTAGTTTACATAAGATTCATTTAAACACTCTCTAGTCTTTGAAAATAAGTTATGTACATCTTAGACAGTTTTGTCTGGATTAACATAACCAATTGTTCAATGGTATAAATAACTGAAACCATTAATAATCCAAAATCTGAGAATTTAGGACAACTAAAATGATACCAGATATTTATTTAAGAGACAACATCTTTACAATAACACCATTAAAACATGCCATACTACGTACCAGGAAGGACTTGTAAAGTGATGAGGAGCAGCACTGAGTTTTATGCCTCCGTCTGACAGCACTGGGATATTCAAAAGAAGGCTGTCTCTTCAGCAGATGCTCCTGCTAACAAAATCTTAATCTCAAATTCTGTGAGGGAATACAAAATCCATTTCATAGTCTCCAAATCAAAACATAACCACTCTGAGGTTTCTTTTGTTTTTGTGATTCGTGTGAAGCAATGTGCACACCTTTGTGTAGAGGACAGAAAAGACAATAAACTGTCAAAGTGTAGTTCAAGTGGGTTTGCATTTCACTACCCATGTTTGGAGTATACTGTTTAATGACTTTAAAATAAGGAATAGCATAACCAAACTTATTTATTGCATGAATAATCTTTAAAGAGCTTTGCCTCAACATGACATTTAAGAAATATAAAGAATTTGAACAAATCCAAAACAATAACTTTTATATTGCTTTTCTTAATGCATAGGGATCCAAATCATTTTATGAACAATCAGTTGCATAAACAGGCTGTGTAGTCAACAATTTCCTTTTGAAAAAGTGTCCTGCACTAATCTACCTACATGAAGGTCCAATAACTTTATGTGAACAGCAACATACTGAGGAATAAAACCAAACTCAAAAACTCAACAAAACAAATTTATGGACTCTATAGGGACTACACTCTCTTTCACCATCTTTGTTTACAGGAACAACTCACTCCCAAATTTATTCAAATGCTGAAGTGTGGAGAGTATCAGGACTACTTTCTAATTTATAAAAAGGTCAGAGTTTAAGGTTATATGATTTCAGGACATAAAAACATCTCAAAAGACAAATCTGATTTTGACAAAACATACTAAAAATATTCTATAGTCAGTCATTTAAAGTGCCCCAACTGAATTTTGATGAACTTGCCACCTACAAAAAATCTGCTTTTAGGGAAAGCGCCATGTACCTGCTAAGCATTAATGTATGAATTAATGATTGTGTCTCTGACTAATGCCAAGCAAAGAGAAAACATGAATTTTTTTCAGAAGTTGACTCATCATATATTATTTTTAATGATGCATTCCATAAATGACAGTTTTAAGATTTTATGCAGTTAAAACCACTGTTTACTTGAATATTTTTCCTATTTCCGTAACTTTAGAATTAGACAAAGGACTACCTGACAGTTTATGCCTTTGCCACTTAACTATTCAAATAGAAGAGAAAGGTCATCAACCTTTTATAGTTCCTTAACCCTAGATACAATTGAAAGATTGAATCCATATGGTCTCAGCACAAAACTAATGATTTTGATATATACCCCAGAAAGAGTGTCTTCTTAACACATGGGCTAATTAAAAACCTGTAAGAATAAGCTTAACTAAAGGATACATTTCCATAAAAGGAGAAAAAAACCCTCTTCTATTACTCGTGAAGGGTTAACAGTGTCTTTGTCATCATCAAACCTACACAATACAAATATTATTTTACATGCCAATAATGGACAACCTTAAGGAAAATAGATGAAGTGTGATGGGGTTTTATTTACTCACCTCAACATATAGACTGAATTCCATCTTCTCATTCAGCCCGTATTCAGCCTGGAATTGGTCCACCCCCCCTCATCTTACAATATAAAACTGTATTAATTATTATTTTCATCCCATTTATACAGAAAATCCTCAGTCATAAAGCAGAATCCCACTGTGCTTGGAACTAGACAAACATCAAATTAAAGCTCACATTTCTCCAGATTAAAATTCCAGGCTCCTTCACAGCAAGATGAAAGTACCATAAAAATTTTATTAGAGTAATTCTGCCATGCTGTTATCAACAGGTAACCCAGAATTTGTATAATGGTCTTTGTTGAGTTATAAAGTATCTAAGGAAAATAAGAAACAAATTGCCAAAATGTACAGCAGGAGATGTATCCTTTAATTCTTTTTGCATGAAAAACCTACATTCAAACTGACTCGGTCTTGTTCATCTTGCTTCTTCTAGCATTGATTTTCCAGACTAGAAGGTATTTCTTCATTCTAGAAGAAACAGAAATAATTATTTATGCATGTAAATTCTACAGACTGTCACACCTGCTGTTGCAACAGCTCAGTAACAGCACTTACACTGTTGGGAGACAGATGCAGACCTATTTAGACAATTTCTGCTTTCTAAATCTGCTCCCAAACATTGCCTCCACACCTCTTCATCTATCTTGATGGATGTATGAAGCATATAGCTAAAGCAGAGGCCTGTTGTACCCACAAAAGACAAAGTACAGTAAGCAAACACTAATATTAGCTTGTTTTAAACTCCTTAATGTACCATAACTGCATAAGCACTTTTGTGCCCAGTAAAAATAACACTGCCACTGCTTTAAGCTAACTGTGCCTGATGTTAACTGCACCAAGCCTCAGCCCTGGCTGGTTAGGCTTGTTATCAACTTATTCTGAGAACTTCCTGTGTAAACTGGACCTTGGTACAAGACATTTTTTGTTGGGATGTACATTAAGCACAGGGTAGCAGTAAAGGCCTTGAAAATATGGTGACAGGTTGAAGCAAAGGGTCCCAGAACCTGCGATGGTCAATGACTGGGCAGTGATAAAACACAACCCCAAAGGCTGGGCAAACATTGCTTTTGCTTTAAGAAGAGAAGCAGCAGCTAACTAAGGAAAATCAACAAAGAAACAAAAAAACCCAGCCAAGCTACAGCCTGGGAAAGTACCCATTAAGCTTTTGCATCACCTAGCCCAGAGGCAGAGGCCAATTGTCTAGAAACAATATAAACACAATACATTTACAAATGGGTAGGTTCTCCAGTGTGGTTGGGCAGGGGGAAGAGACACAACATGTCCACTATCATTTCAGCTTCCCTTGGTAGACAGGTTTTGAGTCTTACCACCTCAACCCCAGGCAATCAAGAACCTTGCTAATTACACCCACCGCATCAGCTCTGTGGAACTGCACACTCACAGATAGAGATGGTGAAGGATTAACTGACTACGCAGCAATAATGACTGATAACAAATATGAACTAAGCATTAGCATAAAGTGTGTTGTTAAAGAATGTCAGTCTAGTAAAATTTTTTTTAAAAAAAGTTAAAAATTGGCTTATCTGTCTTCTAAACATTCCCATCACAGCAATCTTTAATTCTCTACTTGACACATAAACACAGTAACAACAAGTATTACCAGAATTTTGTGGAGCAATGTAATGAAATAAGATCATAATTACTTTGGTTAATTTTTGTATGTGGAATGTGGCACTGGGAAACATAAAATACAATTTCAAAAATGTGTGAAATTTGTGATGCCATCATTGTGATGACTGATGCATGCACAAAAAACTTGCATGAACAAGCCCAACATGAGAGACAGGGTCAAGTACCAAAATTGAATCAATTCCAGCAATAGTCTATAGACAAAAGCCAAAAATAAACCAGAAACAAGGATATTCCACTAAAAAGTAACTAAAATAAAATACTGAAACAAATGTGTAGGACATGGGTGTTTAATATTTGTCTAAGCAAGAAGTTACAATCCAGCTATCATGTTTTTACTGATGTTTCCAAAACAGCCAGACAGAAGAATGTGACAATTTCACCATTAAATATTTCCTTCTATTTTACACTAGATAATTTGCTTGAATGCATTCTATATATGGTGAACAGTACTAGCTCTTTCACATAGTCTATATTACTTGAAAGAGAACAAATGGAAGAATTAACTTGCCTCCTAAAATTTAGTGCATAGGAAGATATTACTAGAGATATTATTACTTTTTCTAAGGATAAATACACAAGAAGAAACAAAAAATAACAAAAGAGAAAAGAGGATATTTAGTTCCTTTAATGATTTAGACATAAGAACGAAAAAAGATTTTGATTAGTCTTTAGATATTGTAATTCTTGAAATTCTTGAATGCCTATGCAGGAATTAAAACAGCATTAAGTTGGCATTTTGTCATACAAAGATATTGAAAATTATTACTGTAACTGGTTAACTTCAGTTTTTCATTTCCTTACCTGAAATTGGAAAAGAAATTAAAATTGAGTAACTTATAATACATCTGTCTTTCATGCAGCCATTGTGGAACCGGTGTTATTTCCATTTCTCCTAATTCATGGCCTGCAGAAAACTAGGGAAAACATTAAGAAAAAATATACAAGTCACTTCCAAAAATAATTTGAATCTTCATTATCAAAGAAAAAAAGCATGAATACTGATGACCTCAGGGGTGGCAAAATTCACGTTTTATTTTGTCTACCAATGTAGGTTTTGTTTTATTTTGAACAAGCTTCCAGTTTCTACATGTTTTTATTATTTTAAATTTTAAGATGTTTCCATCATTTAAAAGATGTCATTATGGCACATACACACTATTCAGGAAAGTATTCTGGCAGATGTTTAAGTCTGTCAGTAGTTAGGAAAGGCCCTCAGAACATTTGAAAATCCATTTATTTAGGCCCACTGAATATCTTTCTTCTTTAACGGTTTATCTCACACAAAGTATGTAAGGAGGAGAAATCTGAACGTACTTATTCACTGTTAGCAAGTAAAACTATGGAATATCAATTTCTTCCCATCACTTCAAGATACAACACTGAATAAGAGGAAAAGAGAATTAGACCTGTGTAAAGATTTCCAAGACAATGTGGGCAGATAAACCCACCCAGAGGGTGGTTACCATAACACCTTCTGGCAGCAAACTCAAAAAAAACCCCTTTCTTGAACCTCTGCCATATTTTTCATGTAGGCAAACAGCATCTTATAACCAACTCAACAACGGGGTAAACAAATAGATTTTCATTCTCCAAAGAGAATGTTCACACCTACAAATTGTAGATTAGCATAATTCCTTTTCAAATTATGGACTGGAGTCTGACTGACGAGAATACAGGAAAGTGGCAACGGACAGATGTACTTTTGTAGAAATCTTTATTATCTTTCATAGGAGTATAAGAGATAGAAGACTGGCTACTAAGCACTAACTAACTGTTTTGAATGAATCATTCTGTGGTTTAGTCAAAGCAAGTAGTAAATCTTTTATTACGGACATTTTGGAACAAATCACTTTGTATTCAAATAAAGGCTGTACTTCAAATTTCTGTACTACAGCAAGCACTCTAAAGGCAAAGGAGCAAGGTCGCAGCCTTTTTTTACTAGTCAGGGTCCCAACATTTATTTTTTTCTTCCAGTCTGGTTTTATAAAAGCTTAGTACCTCCACTGGTAGCAAAAACATCTTCCCCGTTTTAACAACAGTAATTGCATCAGTTCCTAAGCCATGTCTGTAATTTTCTGACATTCAAATCATGTATCTCATACATGCAACAAAAAGTTTAACTTTAGCATCCAGCAACAATCCAATTATGTAAATTATGCAATTATCACCAGGCAAGGTTAGTGTTCTAAACTTCACTGATGCTAAAGAGAAAAAGAGCTTCAAAGTTGAGTTGCCTTCAAAAACATTTAAGAACTGATGAAACATCATGTGATGTGGTGTTCATATTCTTAAAGGGTATCACTTTTAGTGCTTCTGTGTTTTATTTTTATTAGGGTATTATTTTAGTACTCTGTGCTCCTGGTGAGATGGATTAGCTCTCTAATCTGACTGAAAATTAACCTGGCAAGTGGATAAATACACATATAAAGTATTTTCGTTCATTTTCAGCTAGATTAGTGAGATGATCCAACATACTGGCCATGAAATCACCGCTGTCAACGCCATGGAGAGGGTGTCTTAGAGTCACTCTTTCTCAGCCTTACACAGGCTTAATCCAGTCATGGAATCTCATCCTGAGTTAGAGAATAAACTTTGCTCTTTTATTTTTTTGAAAAGGAAATGCTGTCAAGACCAAATGAAGACTAATCAATAAGTCACTGAAGGTTTACCTATTTATAATGCAAAGAGTAAAAGAACAGAAAAAGCAAAGATAAGACATGAACATTACCAGTTTCTATATACAGCTATCAGTAGAGGGTATGTCCTTGTCTGAGATGAGAAGATGCAGGACGTGAGTGCATTCCCCGTCGTGCATTACTATGCCCAGAAATGTACATAATTAGTGGATTACAGGGTGCTAAGTTTTAAGTTACCCATCTTCTGATAAGCCTAGTGTGCTAAGGTTCAAACTGGATACCATGGTTGAGCTACGTTAAGCTCAAAGCCAACAGAGCACTTGTCTTTAGGAGGGACCAGCAAGCTCTTAAGCAAAGATGGTAACATAATTGCAATGGGAAAGTGACATGATAATAAATACAAAGAAAAATGTTCTTTCTGTGAAAATCTCTGGGTTTATGTTGCTCTGTGTGCTGTACAACATGCTACCTTAGACACAAATGAAGCTGTAATGGTCCAATATTCTTTCTTTTGCATAGCTGTATTCGTAGAGACAGCCTGTAAATCATATGGGTTGTAGGGAGCTTTTAAGTTGCTCCTGTTTCGTTGAAGACAGTATATATATTCCCCAGTATCTTTTAGCAATAATGGTCTCTGTCAAAAGAGGAAATTATTTACATGTATATATATTATTTATTTTTCATGATTACAAGTTATGTATATATTTTACTATGAGAAGAAAAATAAAAAGTACCCAAATGTTCTGATAAAAAGCTTAGCAGCAATGCTGAATTGACTAGAAAGTTACTCTATTATCATCACATTTTTCTATTATTTCCAATCTAAACTATTATTTTTCAGTTCCACCAAAGCTAGTTAAGTATTACTAGTTCTTGTTAAGGAAACAGTCTCATATAACCCTCTTAATGTTAAAACTTATTGTTACAACTTACAACTAATGAAAAACTTTTTAGTAGTTAAGTTTCTCCATCTATAAAAACAGTGGTAAGCACTGTTAAGATCAAAAAAACACTGTAAAGCTCTTTAGTAGCAAACACCTATACAGTTAAAGATTGTAAATATCAGTGATACCTAGTTGTTTTGAAAATATGTCACTATAACTGGAAGAAATTTTAGTTTTGTGGACAACTGTAATGCTTCCTAAAAGTTCTGCAGCCATATCTGAAATCAGAAGTCCCAAGGGACAAAATAGAACATAGATTTTATTTTTATTGTGCATCCAAAATATTTCACAAGATTGTGCACACTGAAAGAAACCTTTTTTCTGTATTGCCTATTTTATTTTTTTCCATGAAAAAGTGTGTATGCAAATTATAATTAAACCAGATATGTGTCTGTCAGTCATTGAATACACCAAATTAGTAAGAGAATACAATCAGAATCCCATTTGGCTACATCAAGAACAGATTGCCCAGTACCACTCACAACAAATACTGCCCTCATTCTTGGCATGTCAGCTCAGGACAGACACAACCACAACTCAGCTCAGTGCTCGAATAGCTCAACTATGGGGAGCACTGGCTAAGTGCTAAATTTAAGTGATTGCTATGCACCCAGAGATGGAATAAATGATTCTGGGTACCACTGTTATGACCATTTCCTCCCAGAACTCTGCTAAGGCTCTGACCATTGCAAAGGGTAATTTGGCTTCCAATTCCCGTTTTTAAGAATTGTATTTCAATCCTGATTATTTGAATTCTAATAGTTTACTCTCTTTAAACATTTTGTTGATTCTAAGGACAGAGCTATCCTTTTTCAGAGGAAAAAAACTTCCAGGAAATAAGTATTTTAGATTACAACCAGCATCATTACTAGTATGTGTAATTGCACAGGATGTGAAGAAAGGAAAGTAAAATTCACCGTAAGTGTGAACATCTGAAGTCGGGCGACATCAGCCTCTCTAGCTAACTGTTCACACGATGGTAACTTTGTTTGCCAGCCAAGTTTGCCTCGAAGCCTCAAAATATGCATTATAACATCATTATCAATTGGTTCTGGTACATCAAAAAAAGAAAAAAAAAAAGTGGTGTTTTTTTCCCCTTAAATATAAAACCTTTATATTCATTATACAAGCCAGCCAGCCATTATTCTTTAGTTATTCATTGCATAAGCCTTAGCAAGTGTGGAAGATTCATCTAATGTTATTTCAACCGAGTTGGGAGACTCTGAAAACATGTCTCAGACAGTCTTTCTCAAAAAAAAAAGAAAAAAAAAAAGCCACCAGATATTCCAAATGTTTTTTTCCTGAAATTGAAGAACAGTGCTTCAATTGACTTCAAAGTAATTTCAATTTCCAGTGATTTTACACTGATCTTTGGTGTAATTTACACATCAAAATTCAAAATACTCAGTAGAAAAAATATGATTTACATGCCAAAGACCTTCTCAAATGCTAAAAAGACTGAAAGAATGAGAACAGACTTCTGAAGGTAGAGCAAAATCTCAGCTAAATAAAAAAACTGTTGAAAATGAAAGAATACCAATAATACTTTTCTTTCTAATCTTGAAAAGAAATTCCTTTTTACATGGAAACATATTACCCCTGTAGAAATCAGACCAATCTAGTCCTGCATAGGAGAACACTCCAGTTGAACAAAAGATTCTATAACATTATGGAAAACAATTTGAGAAGTCCTGGAAAGCATTAGAAATATTTTTGTTGTGGTTTTTAATCCCTATTAAAATGTGCATAGAAAAAAAGTTTGAAAAAAAACCAATATAGGAATCCAGTTGTGGTATCACTCCCTTCCAGCTTTCAGACTCAGTAACAGATATTTTTCATGGAGAAATAATGATCAAAATCTATTTTCCTGACACTAATCTTGGAAGATAAGCAGGAAAACACAACTACACTTTACAAATCTTCTAATTAAAACAAAAGTTACTGTAGCTAACTATAAAATATAAACAACATCAAAATAAAAATTCAAATTCTGCCTGAAAGTCTCCTGTGGGATCAGGTATAAAAAACCTAACCATCAGAAGGTGAATACAGAGGGCAAAGTTGTTAGCCTTTGAAATAAGGTTTAAAATGCCAGCACTCTCTCATTTGCAGCTGTATCAGTTCTGCCCTACATGTGTACTCTTACTGTAAAGGCAGGAGGGGGATGAGGAAAGACAGTAGCAGGTGAGTATATTCTCCATTATATCAATGTAAATCTGAGGTAAATACACTGGCTGTACTGGCATAACTAACAACATAGTCTTCCCCCCCAGTCCTACAACTTACGCACCTGTTCTATCATAAGTATGAACTTTGCTTCTCAAAGTTTTTTTAGAAGATCTTTCAACTTTTGATTGCTCACAAGCCTTTTTATGGCAACTTGATTCCAAAACAGCTGTTTGCATTTCAGTCTTTCTAATATTATCTGCAAGCAACACATTAAAAAGGAAAATATCGGTAATTTAAAGCAGATCGTTATGCACATTTTTTCACTAATTTAAGTTATCCTTCCTACAATTTTACATGTCTGTGTCCACTTCCCCAAATGCATTTTGATGGTTTTAATACTTGTATTTAGAGACACAAGAAGCTGTTTCTTTGTGTAGATAATACATTAAAACTTGTATTCAGATCGTCGCTTGACACTAGTTACTTCAGCATGGTTGGATAAGAAATGTAATATTTTTTTCCTGTGTATCCCATGAAGTAAAAAGGATGACATTCACTTTGACTTTTGTCATTTGTTTGTCTCTCTTTATTGCTAGAAAACCTTTTAATCCATTCTGAAACAGAGAAAGCCTAGACCCTAGGAAAGCAGCAGTAGCCAAAGCATTGGTGCCTTAACACTTTTCTAGTCACACATATAAAGCACAGTATCGTATTTACCACTTTGAAGAAAATCAACTCCATCGCAGCTAGAACCAGTACAACCTACACTTCAATACCTTGTTTAATAAGGCATAGTTTCTCAATAGTGATGCTTTAGGTGCTGAAGATTTACAGGATACACTTGATTCAAAAATGTTTTCTGCAAGTTTCACCCAAAGCATGGTCCCAAAATTACTAATATGAATGAACTCCAGCTTGCAGACTTGCTTGAATTTTGACCTGTTGAAGTCAGTTTGAAACTTGCAATGACTTTCAAAGAACAAGAATTGTGATCACAAGGCCACCAAATCTTTGTGAGTTTTGTTTCATCATACATAGAACTTCCATGAATTATGATTTTGTATTTTAGAGAGATGACCTCACTTCACACTTCAAAAAAACCCCAGCTGATTGGAGGACAATAGGAAAGACAACCATATATTTAGTTTTCATTAACATCTGGTGGAGTAAGTATATTCAAGACCCATTACACAGCCTTCTCACCTAAAGAAACTTTGAATAGGCAAATCTACACAGAAAAGAAGTATGGATAACTGTAACTTTTTAAAACCACAATAAATGCATACTCTGTGCATACGCGTTGCAGTTGGTATAGAGAGTTGAAGTCAGTGTTATATCTCCACTATTCCATTTTTTTCTTTTTGTTTTTTTTTTTAAAATATGTTTTTAAAAAAGTTTTGCAGGAGTCTTTTTATGTATTCACTACCTACAAAGAAAGTGTTGTTTGATCGCTTCTAAAGGCTTTAGAGAGGACTGGGTGTATGTTTGTACTACGGCTGCCTATTGCAATATTATCTCTCATCTCCAGTAAGACTGCTATTTTCAGTCGAAAAACAAAAAATTCCTCATCAGACCACACCTGAAGTAAAAACTGGAATGCTCATGACTTACAGTATTCTTTGTTAGAAATGCACTTGAAGACACTGTATATTTGCAAGTGCTTGGAAAAGAATTGCTACAATGATGAGGAAAGAAAATCATATCTTTTATTACTCCACTTTCTGTCATTTTGGGTATTTTACCATATATAGGAGAAGAAGGTGATGAGCCAAAACCATGCTGAACTCCTTTGCAAGCAGAAGCCGTGGGAAGTGTCTTTTTCAACATTGATTTTGTTATGCTCCTTTTTAACTTCATTGTCTCTTGCTCTGACATGCTAGTAGGCTGACAGACAGACTCTTCTCTTCCCTCCTTATGTATTCTTGAGAGCCTAAAATTGAACAATATACTCTAGTAGGGTAAAACCTGAAGATTCAGTCATACAGGCAAAATAGAACAATCAACTAAAATACGACTAGTATAATGGTTTGCATTTATGATTAAGATACAGCTGTCCTATGGCACAGAGTTAGAGCTTTATTCATGATGAATAAAATATACAGTGAGGGTGGCAAAAGAAATCAAAATAAAATTACAGCCCTACCTCTTGTGGTCTCACACGATAGGCATCAGAAGCATTATTACATAAAAACTGATAATTTTTTTTATTAGTCTCAATGGTAAGAGAGCCTCAAGATTAAACTAAGTTTAAGCTCTGTGAAACACAACTAAGAAAATAATACTTCAAAAAAATCAATGGTATAATTTGTTCTCATTCTTAGTAATTCCAACAGCATGGTATCTACTATGAAAGTAGAAAGAAAGTAATAAGTTGTATTTTCAAAATTAAATTCTTTCCTTTCTAGGCATAAAAAATAAGTAAGAATACTGTAATACAGGATTTCTTGGGGTTTTTTTCAAGCTCATTCTTAGATTTGTGGACTAATCTGAAAATCTCTTAAATAAGTTCAAGATGAATGAAAAAGTAATTCAAGATTAAGCTAGAGAGCTCTGAAAAATGCATGTACTATATTAGCTTGTACAAAAACATAAGGAAAATAATTGTCAGCAGTTAAAATACAAAGAAAAGGACACAGGGGAGTAAGCAACACCAGCTTCTTACACATCTTGCAGGTGACAGCCTCTGCATACATTAAAGTGTACACATCTTAGATAAATTTTTAATCTGTTCCAGCTAATTTCACTTGTCAGGATAAAATGAAAAATAAATAAAAAACATAAAGGAAATAATTATTTCAATGGTTGAAAAATTAATTAAGGTAACTATGCTTCAGCTAAATGTTGGTCTAACTCTGTTGTGGATATGCTGTAAAAAAATTGGGCTATATAATTCAGACTAATAGGATAATTGAAAATCTAGATTATATTAAAGTGGCAATGACATCAAAGAAGAAGACTTAGAGCAGCTGAAATTGTATAAAACTCATGTGCCAGAAATTTCACTTTAGCAGCAGACACATGCCATATACGCACTTCCCACAAAAGCATGAAAGATGAATGCACAGGTCTTGAAGTTTCTCTTCCAGAATAGAGTTCCATAATACAAACTACTAAAAGAAAGGAAAGGGTGAGCACTGTTCATACCAAAAATACATCTCAAAGAAGTTACTCTATTCCATAACTTCTTTCTTGTTGTACGTGCACACTTAGCTGTGGGTAGCTCTTCAGCAGCAGCCTGTTCTTTTGAAGACTGATTTCAGGTCTTTGACAACAAGAGCAACTTTGCCTGATACGCCAGCAGTCTTAGCTAGATGTAACAGCTACCTGAGCGTTCTCGGTATGGGTCTTCTAGAGACCTTGAACTTCGAAGCTGTCCACGAATGTTCCATGTGTTAGTTCAGGGACTAATCGGAAAGAATGGGAACAGCAGCCACTTTCCAAAAAGGTGGGAAAAAGTGAGAGAAGACCTGATAACAGAGCTGTGATTATCTACAATCTAGATAACCACATACAATGATCATCTAGATATCAATACATTTACTGATTATCTGGCAGAGACCAGAGTCACTTCCTTGCACATATCTGAGAAAAATCTGTGACACAGCAGCATGCAGATGCAGGAGACAACATGGCTCAGAATAGACAAGTAAGTCCTCATCTCCCTCATGAAACTGTCACTTTGAGAGACACTAACATCACTCAGATCTGGAATTTTTGGAGGAAGTGTAAATTGACCAAACTCTGACATAGTCTTATAAATTTCATTCTTTGTACTAAAATGAAGTTTGATTTTTGCATGTTTACCCTTCCCTGGGTCAAGATTATGCAGCTGTCCTCTGCTAACTGTTAGGAGGAAAGAATTTCTTTCTTTCTAGCTAAGACATAGTGCTGAACTGTGCTGGTCTGCTGTCGTCTTACCTAGACCACTAAATTAGTAGAATCTTCCCCAGTAATGGCCCTCTTTCACTATGAATTACATTTTCCATGTGATAGCATGCAATCAAACATGAAAATTTATTCCAAAAGGTAAGAGGTGCAAACCAGTTCCCTGGCTGCAAAGAAGGATTATGGTGGTTAATAATTATCTTGTAGAGTCTATGAAGGTAGATTTGACCTTCCTTAATTCAAAGCTATAGGGACATCCTTTATTTTTGGAACTAAGAGCTAACTGTTATAGAATCCCTCCTTCATAGTCTCACAGTTAGAACAGAGAAGATGTCTTAAAGAAACTTGTCAGAAAAACTTAAAAAAGGAGTGGAGAACTAGACTGTACTGAACTGGATGGTGCAGCCAGTGCAGACAGTTCTGTGCTAAGAGGAGTTTTGCCTTCTGAAAAGAGACTTGTGAGGGAAAAAAAGTGAAACTTCAGGTCGTAAATGGCAACCCCCAATAAGATTCTTCTGTTGACCGAAGAATGACAAAATGCTGGCAAAGTCAAATCCAGTATGCAAAAGATATGACAGAAATCTCTGCTAGCAGCCCCTGATATACAAATAGCAGCACTTATGTGCTTTTCTCAACAGATGTATGAAGCCAAAAATTTTATCTGGGTGAAATGCAGAAATACAAAATAAGTTGTACTATGAGCACTGAAACTAATGAAGACTGGCAGTTTACTAATCTGTACTTTAATACTCCCTAATCACTCCCCAGAAATACTTCATCTTCAATTTCCATTCCCGAATTCCTCCTCTCAGCTTTCTTTCACATCACCTACTAAATAAACCAGACAATTAGCAGCATGTATTGTGGCTAGTGATACAAGCCAGAATGCAGATCCTTACTGTTCAGAAACTTTCCGATATCTGGCATGGAGACCATTCTGCCTGGCTCAGGACTGATGAAAATTGAGGTTCCATTACACAAAATTTCATTTTGCACAAACCGAGAAGTTCACATCTTGCAGATGTCTACATCATCTCTCATATAAGTTTAGATGCAAGAGATCAATTAGTTAAAAATCTATTGAGAAGAAATTGATAGTCAAACTTCATTTTTTTAAAAAAGGAATTTAGGATAAAATACCCCAAGTATGGTTCTAATCTAATTCAGGATTGGAGGTTTGCCTGTAAGAAGGGCAAACTTGTCTCTTCAGCCTCAGAAAAATATTTTCTTTCCTCATCACCTGTACGAAAGGGAAAGGAAACGAAAAGGTGAACTGTGCCAGAAGACTGGGGACTACGAATTTCTAGAGCTACCTGCCACAGGTATCTGTGCAGGATGACAGTATGAGGAGGTCCAAAAAGGGAGAAGACAAGTCCCTGGTCAACAAGTTCATAAACAGATATATGGCAGAGCTGCAGCCCTAAACATTCATAATCCAATAATTATGGATGCCAAAGAAGTAAAAGGGAAAGGGACTGCAGAATGCAGTTTCCCTAAATAGCCTCTACTCCTGCTACTGTTAGAGACAGAATCCTGGACTTCACTGATCCCACTATGGCAATTTTTCTGAACCTTCGATTCTTGGCAAGTATACCTCATCCCTTCACCCTGTCATGCCACTTCAAAGGTTTTTGATACAATGTTTGAGATCAATATGAACACTCCTTTAGTTTCACTTTGAGACAATAAATATCAAACAATTAAATCATCTCAGTCATTATATTCCATCATTAAACTTGAAAAATACTGGCACTTGACTTCTTCACAGGTGAAAGCAACACAGTATATAGGAATACATTTGCATTGGTTCATATAGTATACAATTCCCCATTGACTAGACTGGATTCTGTTTGCAATGACTTCACTAGCACTTCTCCAGATTTTCCGTGACATAAACAACATCAGACCCTATTGCAATGGGCAAAAATTATTAAGTTTATGCTGAAGTGTCAATCCAAGCTTCACAGAATTCGCAAAGGAGCAGTCGAATAATTCAGTAGAATACATCCATTGCCATTTCAAATTTTAAGTAGCAGAGAACAGAAAGCTATCATAAAGAAGTACAATTTCACATACCCATTTCCAAAACACACACCTTCCTCTTTTATGGTTGCTTTGTGTTTTCTTTCTGTGCTTCCTCTGTAAACTGCTGTGCAAAGAATTGAGTATTTTGTCTCTACTGAGGATGACTGGGAACAAAGGGCAGAGAAATACACTAATTTTAATAACCATTGAGTGAGTGGTCATATATTACAATCCAAAAAACCCAGAGAAGACTTTTTTTGACAACTATGGAAAACATTTTCAAAAGCACAACTGACAGCTTAACGCATCTTTCATTACAGATTTTTTTGAGTTATATTTAAGATATAGAGCATTTTATGTGCATGAGAATTTACTTATTAAAAATAATCTTAACAAATGACTTTAAAACAACTGTGCTCAGAGCACTAAAATTAATGTCTAGTATTTTCATATGGAGTATAAAATTGCATTCTCCTGTTTCCATCAACCTAAATCTAAACAGTTGCAAATCTTCAGAAAAAGAAATTCTAAATTTAGAACAACAAATCATTATTTTTCAGACAGTTGATCCAAACACTAACTAAATGAAAATAGATTAATTTACATGGATTTATAGATGGAGTAAGAGATTCACATACATAGAATGGAGAGGTCTGACTTTGGTTAAATTAGCATCATAGAACAGAACTTTGCTACTTTATATGAATCATGAGAATAAACAGTTTACATAGGACAAGTAAAAGCTAAGATAAGGTAAAAGAGAATATAACGCCTGTGTCTCATATTTGAGAGTTGCAGTTTACTGGTATATGAAGAGAACTCATACTGTAGCATATTTGGTAAGAGCAATTAAGTAATGTGAGGCTCTCCATTGTACTCTGCTTTGGAGAGACAGAGGGGAGTGGGTTAGGAAGAAATTAAGGAGATTCCATCAACAATGGCAGGACTTTAGTTGGGTTTTAAGCAAAAACACTTTTCTTCCAAATTCCCATATTTTAATTGTTACTCAGTGTCAAACACTTCCTCCAGGAAAATGCCTCTGAGGTTTTCCTTGCAAGGTTCCTAGGAGGAAGAATTTCACTCCCACAACTGCGCAGGCACTAAACATGTAATTCACATGTATTCATATAACATTTTGCCAGGCAGAAGCCAGATTTAAAAAAGCAATAAAACCTGCTGTATGTAAAAACACTGTAAATCTAGGATTATACTACATATACCAAGGCTGTCCATAGAAAGGATGCCTGTCTACATTAGGTTAACATCACCTTTTTCAGTCTTACAAAACATCCCCATATCCCCAAAGTTGCACTGGCAAATAAAATCAGTTGTGCAAAAATTACCTTAGTATTAACGCTGTTGCAAACTCCCAGAGGGTCTCTACAAACAGCTGTATTCTACTACAAATCTGTTTATATTTCATTTCTGGACCACTCTGAAGAGATCTCTAATGGCTCAGAAAGGCTACGCTTTCAACAGTCCCAGCTGCCCAAGCCCAGAGTTGGGTCCAGAAGCACATATGCAACAGCACTGGCTTTAATTTACCCGTGCACAAGCTAACCCTGACTCCAGGATTAGCAGCAACTGACCAGAATTTTTAAAGATCTAATTTTGGGCTTTTCGGCACCCAGATTTAGAAAGGATTCAGGAACATAAATACTTTCGTATTTAACACTAGTTTAAGACAATATATAATGGTTAACGGCAAACCCTGAGTCAGACTTTTAGTATAATGGAAATATAGCTAGGAGGGTATTAAGTGCAATTAGAATTTTAACACATAGTCTAGCTTAAAATGATGCACATTCTCACCAGTTCACTGTTGTCTTTTTCACTGCTGTCAGCCGGTTCACACACAATATACCTGCCTTTCACCATAAGCAGTACCTCTGTCCTCTCTGGTTCAAACCGGAGACAAGATACTAATTTTTCTTTCAGCATTTTGTTTCGCTCATCCATCTGCAGTAGGTGTTCTTCATCTTAACAGTAAGAAAATAACTATTGAATTAAATCTGCAGCAATGACTGTCTCCCTGCTATGCCCTCAGCGTGAACTTCATACTTGGAAAATCTGCATGCCTTATTAGAAATCAGGTGGTGTTTGGATATTCGCTTCTGCAGTGTTGGAACTGAAATTTCACACAGTTGACAAATTAAAAACAGTTAATTGTTCACTAAGCGGCAAATTAAAAATTTATTTGCTTTGAAAAATGAATAATGTAGAACTATAAAAGCAAACAATTATTGCATTAATCACAATTTAGATAAAAGAACAACATACATTTTTCCAAGGGGTCTACAAGAAAAAAAAAGAATTTCTGAATGTTTTGAGAGTCATATACCATATAGAGTATATATGGAAAGTTTAGAAGTGTCTGAAAAGATATTTTCAAGATTTTTTTAAATCCTGAATCCAGCCAAATATAGCACTATGAAAAATCCAGTTCAAAAAGACCATTGTACTTTCTAACCAGGAAGATATTAGTACAAAGTGAAAAAAAAAAGCATTCAAAACCAGGACAGAGCAAAGGTCTTCATTCCTGACTTGCAAGTCTCACTCAGATATAATATTAGCCTAGTTTCCCAGTTAGGTCTCACTTCTCCATTCCCTCACATGCTTCAGAATCACAGTATCATCATAGCCCAGACATGATAATACATAACGAGGTAGAACTATTAAGTATTATAAACTCCAACTGGTGTCTCTATCTCCAGAAGCTGATTTGCAACAATTATTTATGAACTGCAAATACGTATGCATAAACCCAAATTTAGATCAAAATAGATAACCGCAGGTCAACAGCTGCAAAACTAGGGGTAGGATCTGGCTCAACATATGGTAGCTCACTGTGCAAAAGCTTGAGGTGTAACATCATTGGGGAAAACAGAGGGGAAGACTACGACCCACTCATTTCATTAACTTTTAGAGCACAGCAAGATGGCCCAGCTGAAAAGGACGGAAAACTGAAGAAGACTGAAGGCACCATTCATTTTTCTTGAACACAAACTGCCTTTTTAAAACTGCCTTTTATTTTGGCATAAGGATCAAAACTTATTAGTCAAAGTATAAAAAATAATCAATAATTTATTAAGGACTCAGCTGATCAAATAATATAAAGATTTGAAACCCAGCTGACGGTCAATCAAAATACTGGATCTTTTCAATTGCCAGCAAAAAATGTTGAGAAAATAATAAAACGCGTATCTGCTTTAAAAATGTATGATTTGTTAGAGTCTTTACCTGCATTGTAGATATCCATGTGCGTCAAAATTTAGGCCTGTCTAAAAGAAAACCTGCAAGTTTGGTGCTGTAATAAAGAGGGACAGGATACCCAGGACACATCAGTGATATCTTGCAGGATGATTTTCCCTCAGCAGTTGTAAGATGCTTGTTTAACTTGTATCTAATTGTAGTTGGTAACTATTTAATGGCTTCTTACACAACCTTCTTAACTGCTTGGCTTTTTCTAACAAGGTGCAGCGACCCAAGCTCAAAGACAGCCCACAAGTGCCAGGATATTCATACAGCAATGCTGACAACAACCAGCCCTCGGACACTCCTTGAACCAGAAGTTACACTGGTTTAGTAAGTCTCAGCTGATAATCTATTTTATTGCTTGTAGTATCACAAAATCTTACACTCTTCAGGGTTGATTTTGCTTTCTTACTATCCTGAAGAGTTCAGGATAGTAAGCCTTGCCATGCCTGGCTTTAACAGACATGGTCCACTTCTTTACACCCCTGGCATCGTATTGGAGCCCCCCGTAAATGCAGGAAAGGTGGAAAGTTAACCTAAGCTAAGCCACGGCTAAAGAGAAACCCTACTTTTACACTACAGATGACTGCTTTGATATTTCTGCATATGAGGACTGATCTTTCAAGCTTTCTTTCTGCACTGAAAAAGCAGCCAGAACCCCCCGTCTCCGCTCACCATCTCTGTGGCCACTGACCTGGCCCTTATCGCCAGCCGGGAGCTGGTGGACAGGACGGGGCAGGGCCCCTGGCCACAAGTGGTGGTCACTGGGGAGCTGTTGGGGGGGACAGTTGAGGGGGACTGTTGGGGGGCACCCCTGGGAGTTGCTGAGGGCTAACGGCTCTCCCTGTCCAGGCTGTGCCATCTGGCCTTTGTAGCACTGGCCTTGGTTTGGGACGTACTGACCTCCGACTGGAGGGCAGTCATGCAGCAATAAAACCCTGCAGTTGAGAGGTGAAATAAGGTTAGTTTTGGTGAAAAACATTCCATTTTTGGTGAAAACCATTCCATGGTAATGCTGAGTAAAGCCAACAGTAAATGAGTTCATTAGCTTCCTTCAACAATTTCTGTAGTATGGCTCTGCATCATGGAGAGACACTTCAAGAAGACATTAATAAAGCACATACTTAGGTGAAATACTCAGATGTTGTTACACCCTCAACAAAGTGGATTTTTTTTAAGATAAAACTATTTAGCACTTCAGTATCTTGAAATCAGTCTGCTTATAAGTTTTCTTGAGTCCCCTGTGTAAACAGATTATATCCTTCAACTTGTTTCTCATTAATCATAACATTATTTCATAATTAAAAGAACAAAGTATGCTTTAAGAAATGTAAGGATATTTTATCTGATCCGCCAGACTGTTCAGAAATCTGAAAAGGAAAATAAAAGTCTGCTCAGGACTAGCTCATCCATACTTGATTTGACCATACATGTTTTTCCCTAAAGACGCAAATGGTGTCTAATCCTTTATTTGTTAACGTGAAATGCTTACACCCACATAAAATATAGTTTTTTCAAACACATTAATATGAATAAATCTGGCTTGGTGAGTCAGTAACAAGTGTCATACCAAGGAAATGCAATATCAAGAGATATAAAAAATAATTAAGTACTTGCAGGAGGCTTATCTGTTTTTCCACTCATGCACAGGAGATTTACATGCAAAGTTCCCATTGAAGCTACTTGTAATTAACATTGAGCAGTTATAAGAATACAGAAAATAGGAATGCTAAAAAAAAAGTACTATTTTCCAGCCATTAAAATGTATGGCTTAATTTGTATCTGCAGATTTTTCTGTTTATAAATGTGTGGGGTTTATGAAAGATTTAGAAAGGATGACTCCTGAGAATTGAGACTTTCAGTATTATCCTATTATTCTAGGACAGGTTCAGCTGAAAAGTGTTCACTTTTAATCCAAGAATAAAAAAATCTTTTCTAAGTGCTGCTATGAATCTGGATGCAATGCATTTGGGCAGTTCCAACTATGGTTGCTGGCTTATATAATTGCACGAATCTGGTTAATACTTGAAACCAGAAACATTCTATGTGGCTTTGAAATTAACTTCAAGTATTTTACCTTTTTTGTTACATATGACTATATTTACACATTGTAGACTTATGGAGGGTGATTTCTCTTTGAGTGGGAATTTTGTGTCCCCTCTGTGCTGAGATAAATAACATTACTGCAAAACTGATTGAAGCGTTACATGCTCCTAACCAAATAAAGAAAACAAAATTAAAATGAACACACGTTGACAAATTTACAATTTGCTAAAGCAAGCACTGTACTTTGTTAGGGGATATGAAGTAATGTTCCTACAAGAATTTTGACCCTAAATCACTACAAAACTAATCTGAGGGCACTCAGGAATGGCGGAGTAACATTAAGAGGAATCATGTTTTTCCAGTCTGATTCATAAGTTCAAATATATTTAAGTCTTTAAATCTTTAAATAGTGCATTCACTAGGTATAATAAAAAATTACTAGAACACGCTAATCAGCACAGCATTTAGATCCACCCAAATCCTACAGATTTCCACTTAAGTATTTGTATCGTAGTCATGTGAAGGAATATTTGTAACAGATGAAGGTTCCACTGTGTTGGGAGTCCCAAGAATGACATGGATAAACAGCTATGGACTCATAAGAAATCTATTTGTGGTTATGAGCCCACTAGCACAGGAACTGATATAGGAAAATTTTTACTCACTGGTATAAAATGAAACCAGAATCAAATGTATTTTCCAGCAAAACTAGTATCTCACCTTGTGTTGTGCTCAAGTACCAAACCCTGGCCCTAAATAGCAAAGACTATACAACTGTGTGCCTAACTTCTGTGGCCGAAGCATTCTGGCAGTCATACAGGATCCAGTGGAGAAGAGATCTCTTGAAGAAGCCTTTGTGAATGGTTTTTGCAGAGATATGGGCAACAGCAAGTGTCCATTGATTTTTAGGAAAAAATGGTGGAAGCCAGTGTTTCTCTGGAGCCTCTGAGGCTCTCCTAGCCAAGTGAGTTCAAAAGCCCCTCCGGTATCCCTTTGCTGCATGACTGCTTCCATTTAGCTTGAAAGCATGCTGAATCTCACATGCAAAACATAGTGCCAGCACAATGTCGTGTTCTCTGGCTTTGCTTTTTTTCAAGTGTTTCTTTTCCTATCATGAGTGCAGCCTGGGACTGCGCTCTTGAGTTGCTTTCACATTAATTACAGTGACACTGATCAGACTGAATTAACTTGACTGCGCCATGGATGTGACATATAGATTGTCCCCCAATGGATTCTCTGTTATAAAGCAAAATGAAGTATTTTCTCTTCACAGAAAAGACTTAAGGCACAAGGTCATGATCTGTTTAGATCTCTCAGATTTACAGGACAGGATATGCTGTATATTAAACTTTATTTTATGAGCTCACTACGAAAGAAAACAAACACAAGAAACATGGGTTCAACCCCCTTTGCACAGGAATTCACACTTAATTCATGAACTTTCTAACTCATAAGTTCTCTAGTTCATAACTCGCAACTCATAACTTGTAAAACATGCACCTATGAGCAAAATAGTTACCTACTGATGGTAAGAGTGCTCATCTTTTCTAATCCGTCATGGTGTGGGCATTCCCTGTACCAGGATGCATGAAAGCTTCAGCAGTCCAATGGCTGTTGGATCCGCTTCCAAGACTTTTTGGGTATGTATTTAGCCCTGCTGTTGAGAAAACATATTAGTTTCAAGAGAAGAACAAAAAGGTTAAGGAACAGGATTATATACTTAAACAATATGATAAAAACCAAAAGTAATAACAATGTGTTGCAGAGATATGGAAACTTGTGAACAAAAGCCTAAACATATTGCATCAGGACTGATAAGACTGCAAATCAAACTGTTCCCTGGTAAAAAACTCAGTGTTGTCCTTATGAAACATTGGCAGTACTGTTCTGCACTCTTCTTCATAGGAGCTGAATACTTTTATTATTCCTTTATTAATGCTTTAGTCAAATTCCAATATGCCAGTGTGAAATTCATTTATGGTTTCTTTTTTAGTTTGCCAGTACCAACAGCAGAGAAGACACCCTCAGAATTGGCCTTAACTATCAACCTTACGGTCAGATCAGCCAGCAGACCATTTTCTGCTGCGAACTGGAAGGCAGCCTGAACGTTATACAGAGGTCTGCAACAATTACCATGTAATACAGCAACTCTTATATATAAAAAAAATAAATAAAGCCAAGTAGACTGAACCCCTATCATATTCAAGTAAACATCACTTACTGTTATATATTAAAATTTTCCACTTTATGAGAGCTAAGTTTTTGCCCTAAGTTCTATGGGCAGAAACTGATTCTTTTAAAATAAACTGACAAGGCTGCTCATGACCTTGCCTTCTGCAGGATTTACTTTGTCTTCTCAGTTTCATTCAAGATGTAACAACAATGCTGATGTGTGTCAGCTCTGCAGACTTAACTGAGACTGAATTTCTAGTGTTCTGCAGGGCTAGTCTAGAACCTAATAAGGGAAGTCAAAGAAGATCCTTCAAACAGTATTCATAAATAAGAAAGATGAATTTTATCTTCTTTAAAAGCATGGCTTTCACAGTAATCTGCTAGTCAAGCTACTGATGTTTGACTCCACTAAAATGTTCCATGTTCTAATCTTTGAAAAAGCCAGAAGGGAGAAGCACATACTGGCAACAAATATACAGGCAGGTGCCTGGTCCAGCTCTTGTTATTTTTTTAGAAAATGAATGTATTCCATGTAGCACTCTGAAATTCTTCACAGAAAAGTATTTTGCCAACATGTTGGCAAAATGTTGTCGAACCATTGTTTACAATGGCTTCCATTATTCCCTATTACTGAAAAATGTTAAAAGCAGCAAATGTGAGTAACTAGCCTGAAAGTAGACAGCTTTCATTCCATAAAATTTCAAGGGGCTCTGAAAGAACAAACCTAGGAAAAATATGATTAGGAAAAAAGGAAAATTAATAAGTTGTTAGCCAAAGATTTTACTTTGAGAAGTCAATATTGTCCTTTTCCTATGGATGGTGATGTAGTCATTTGCCTTTATTCCTCAGCTACTCGAGTCAGTCACTGACTGTCAGGAAATGCCCTTTACCATCTGTCATTACAGGTTATTCATAAACTTAATGGAATGTTGAGGAAGGGCTTGGGCAGTCAAATGATTAAGTATTTTGTGCCTTAAATAGAAATATTAAATAATAATTTAAAATGTCATCCATTAATGTATAAATACAAACACACATGCAGAATTTTTTCTCATTTCCATTACAAGCTTACTGAAAAAATATTGAGCTGACAAAGATATATACCACTGATTGATTATTCATGCTCATCAATGTTCTCATTTCTCTGGGCTGGAAGATTCAAGCTGAAAGCTGCATCATGAATAATTTTTATATTCATAAACTGTGTATTCACAATACAGTAAAAACATGGTTGCTGTTGGCGTAGATCATCCTTAGAAAAAGGGAAAGATCTAAGGGAACAGGAAATTGTTTGGCATTAATGATGATAATGCAGGATTGTAGTACCTGTAATACATTGTCTAAAGAAAGATCTTTTCTATTGTATATCCAGTAAAAAAAACCTGATGAAGCTGCACAACAGTTACAGTAGAGTGATTTTTAACTCTATATCAAAAGAAATTCTTGAAACTTCCCGTTTTCTCTGGAAATGTCACACTGGTTTCTATAAGCTAGTCATCGAAACCAATCCAGTATTTCCAAAATGAAACTCCTCACTGAACCTTATATAAACCCACTTTGTAAGCAGGGTAGCTGGTTCTTAAAACAAGGCAAACAAAGCCTAAGCACTATGTTGTATTTCCATTAATTGTAATCGTATCAGGTCATCATCTGTATTCAATCAGGAGAAGATCATTAGATCACACATTCCTTTGAGCACAACTCCCACTTTGTCTGAAGGAAGCAAGGGCTGCATTGCACCAGCGTAGCCACCACGAGCTCTGCGTTTTGCCTACCTTTCTGCTGAAGCTGAGGAGCTGCATCTTTGGTGCATTCGAAACTGCAGCTGAGTTCGTGTTAGAGACAGAATGCCCAGTAAGAAGTCTCTCCCTCTCTCCACTAACTACAGTCCATCCTTAGACAAGATCAAAACATCAAGCAACAAAATGTTATTCAAAGAACAGCTGAACATATATAACAATATTTACAGATAAACTGCAGTAAAGATACAGAAAAAGTAACATTTTTTACAGGAACCCTGAGATGGTCTAATTGTGGCCCAGAACAAACCAGGTATCTTACTTTTATTTATCCACATATTTGCCACACCCCCCACCTCACCCCCCACACCCATGGTCCCCACCCCAGCTGCTGGCACTTAAACCTACAGACACGCATATACCTGCACAACAGAGAGTCCCTTCACTTGGGACAATAGTCAGAAATGGAGTTTAGTGAGAAAACGGGGCAGACTGCGCTGACGAGGAGCAGGAGGCAGTCAGATGAGCATACTGACCAGCCCTGCTTACACATGGTTGTCTCCGTTTAGCCCCTTATGCTCCGGTTTTCTCATACTTGTCCCTCCTCAAACCACCTCAATCCTTTCCTTTCCCAGTCTTTGGTTCCTCTCCTAACCATCCCATCGTAAGTCTTGTACAACCCCCAAATGCTCTTTCCCTGCATCCCATAACGTGTCCCAGACCCCCAGGCAGTAACCACCTGACTGAGTTATTGGGCCTTCCCCCATCTGCCATGGTGCTTCTATGCTTCTTTGTGTCATGGAGATGAGACCTTAATCACATAACCTAAATTAATATTTTTTTTAAAAAAAGTAATTATGATTAATGTATTGAGCAAACTGTTATTAGATAGTTAATGCACTATAGGTGCTTCCTCTAGGAGGTTCAGTAAATGTACACAGGGGTCATTGCCTGTGATGCAGTTATTTCTATGTAGAAATCTGAGATATCTTCTTACTCGTATTACAGGTATATTGTAAGAGGATTTCATCATTTGAAGCTATGTCGAGGACAAGGAAAGGGAGGTTAAATAGCAAGAACTAATATTTGAATTAGCATGACAGACCAGTTCTGCACAAAATCACACAGTGAGAGAGTGATCAGGGACTCACTTTTCTCATCTCACTGGAACACTGAGTATTTATTTAATTTCTTTTGCTGAAAATCTTTTAGTTAAATCATGTCTAGGTCATCTCTTTTACATTCTTGATTACTATGGACATTTCTGATATAAATTGCACCCTGTATTGTTGAATGCAATTTCAAATTGTTAGTCTAATTAAGGAGTCTCAGAGTCACAAAACATTAATTAATCATGAAGTATCTAGGCAGTACATGTGGATATGCTTGCTCAAAATAAAACAGCTAGAATTACTTTTCCTTGGGACTTGTGCTTCTTCAGCAATTCTGAATACTGAATACTAGCTCATAAGTGCAAAAGTCATTGCATTCTTGTCAAGTTTGCCCAGATAAAAAATACATCCAAGCCCTCTGCAGCACCACGTTCCCAATAGTCAGCAAGAGAGCAGCTTCATTACATGGAATTTCTTTTTCCCTCACCTACTGCCCGTCTCCACTGCATGGCTTCGCACACACATGATGTCAAACACAGTGGGAAGTGCTGTACCTGCCCTTTATCTAGAATACAGCTTGCTCTGACACGCTGACAGTTGTTCTCATACTTTGGAAACCAACCGAGTGCTGCACTCTGTGCCTCGGGACGCAGGGAAACCATTGCTGATGTGCTACAGGATTACCTGTACCCACGCGGGGGTTGTTTGTCTGGAAGTGCCATACTGGTGGTGTGGTCTCACACGCTTCATTCAGACTGTATCTGCATAGGAAAAATCAAATGCTCTGAATAGCTTAGAGCTACTATAAGGCTAGTTTCATGCAAATTTAGTCGTCATTTTGCATCAGTAGTGAAATACCTTCCATTTTGATTTATTAGGAGCACCTGATTGGTGTAATTGTTATACAGTTACTTTTCAACTGTTGCTATCTTGAATTATTAACAACAGACAGTTCAGTTGAATAACAACGTTCATTTCTGTATAATCATGTGAACATGTGAATTCTTTCCTCTGGCTACATTATATGCTCCCTGCAATAAAAATCTGAGATGTTAAGTCTTCTGCTCAAGAAACAAAGAAATGGTAGCATCAAATAACCACAGCTGCAAAGAAGCATGCAACCCCTAGAGAGGTGGTCCCTTCGTTTCTTTGAGTAAAATTCAGGCTATGTAGAAGCTAATGGCAAAAAAAAAAAGGGGGGGAGGGGGGGTGGAGCCAAAAAAAAATACCCTGTGGAGATTAATAGCAGAGCTGAACCTCATTCAGCTCCCCAAACTGTTCTTTTGCCCAAAGTTTCCACCTACGCATTTCTCCCTAGCAGGGAAAGAACATGGGAGATGCTTGTACACACACGTTTTCTGTATAGCCTCTGAGCTGTTAAATCTGATCTCATAAATACAATCCACAAAGGCTGGAAATCCTGTGAGATACTTTTTGTACTATTGCAGGTGTTCAGATGCTACGCAACAGCAGCCATACAATTATCTCCGTAAATGGCTAATCAGACCCGTTACGCTTGATAAAAACAAGTCAAAGTTTAAGTCACCATGGAATACTCATCCCTTTGCTTTAATGCCTGAATGAGTTTGAAAGGAGCAGGCTGTTACAATAAAAATAACACATTTAACTACTAGCTGCTTTTCCAAGGAGAAAGCATAAGGGAGCAGTTTGGGTTTAGAAACTTTGACAGATTAAAAGGTGAAAAGAAACGAAATGAAGAATAACTTTGGATCTTATCTTTATGTATGTAACGTGAAATATATACACAAATTTAATTAAATAACAGACACAGAATGATCAGATTTCAGTGACCGCAACAAGCTCCTGCAGTGCTTATAATTATCATTTATTCTGTGCCATGAGATAGGTCTGATTAGAAATTGAAATCAGCTAGCTTGAGATCAGGATTGTACTCACCACGATTATTTCGCTCCTATGCTCTGAGTAATTGCAAGCTTCCCAGTCTCCACACTTGGAATTGTTTTCTTGGAACTCAGATGATCAATAAGAAAGAGATATGGAAAGACAGAACAAATTCATCATTTTAAGTTCCCCTTCCTACTCGTCTGTCCCTCTCCCTTGTTAAGTGGACTTTTGCCTCTACACCATCAATTAATTTAGCCTCATTACCTGTCTGCTTCTCTTGCCATCTTTATTCTTTCCTCCTGATTGCAGAGCACAGACCATGGATTTATACCTTTATCACCAGATCCCTTCAGTTCAGTGAGACAATATGAAGACCCGCCAAATATTTATGAGTTCTGCTCAGATATTGTGGTAATACATAAGTACGACAGCAGCTCTTGGAACCAGTAACTGCTAAGCCTTGCCAGGCAACTCTGAACTCCATATTATGCAATTGTACATGCCAAGAAATAAATCATTGTCTGTTGCACATGTTAGTTTGTATTCAGATTTTTGCCGTTCACACAAGTGTTCTATCTAGTCCCTTTTTATGCAGCAGTTAACTCACCCTCTGTATACATCACATTTACAGAAACTGCACAGTTGCATTTAGAGATACACTTAATATAGACCATAAACTAAAATCACAATTCCTGCGTGGTATTTCCTAATTAATAAAAAAAATCCCTAACGAACCCTTAAGTTTTGTTGAACATGTTTCCTCTGATTTGATTTACACTATAATAAAGCTGTCATGTTCGTGCAGCACTTAAAAGCTTCTCTGATCCTTCCTCCTCCTGTAAGTCTCATCACTCAGTCTGGAATATGAAGCACAGCATCTGCATTAGTATTCATTGCGTGCATGGCAACATTGACCTAGTGTCTCAAGTGGCTTTAATATTTTACAGACACAGGGATTAAACTCCACGGGAACATAGCATGTAATAGTGGCAGGGCAATCAGAGGTGAAATAGAAAAGGTGAAAATTAAAAAGATCACATTCTACGTGATCACACATCTACAGTAAAAATAATTTTACTGTAAAAACAAGTGGTTAACTATGCAACCAGTAATTAGGCAAATAGTGTCATTATTTAAGTATTTCAGAGAATGTTTGCTATGGTTAGTGGACAGCTGATAGTGATAGCTTGGAGGATAGCTGATAACTTTGTTTAGTTCCTCCATTACCTGCTGTTTAATGCAAGGAATGTCAAATGTCATCACTTCATGGGATGAATGACCTGGATCACAAGTTCCCACAGTTGTCAAGCAGACAGCAAATATCTAACTGGTAAGATGGAATTTTTAATGTAGTTGTAGAGACCTATTTTGAAGTTCAGACTGTTTGACCTTCACCTCTCTGTCTTCTTGAATCTCCAGCTGTGAAACAAGGATAAGAGCTGATGTAATGTAGCTGCTGGAGTAAGCTATAGGGATACAGACATTTGCTTGGCCAATTCATCCGGCGTGGCAGAGCCCAGCACTACTCTCCTGTCACATCTTCGTTATAGCACTAATGGAAGCTGAAAGTCCCCTAGATTCTTAGAAGAAATGTCCAGTGTATGTGTAAAACGTTATTAGTAAAAGTTGTCTATGTTAGAGAAATAATTGTTCTATGCTATAAAAATAATAAAGTGGCTGCTGTATGGAGACAGGGGCATTACTCACGAAATACAGTCTTCCAGCCTGATGGGTGCTTCAGATGCTTCAGAGAAGGGACTGACTTGTTCCTTCAAACCAAATTCTTGCATCTTTAGCTTTATTGTATTTTTAGCACTTTTTTAGTTTTTAGCAATTTTGCAGTTTTATCATTTTTTACATTTTTTTAATTTTTTCAGGCTTAGCATTTATGTAGTTCTTATGGCTTTTTGCTGGTTTGGTGGCTTTTGCATAGTTTTCATGCTTTATGTGGTTTAGCGTATTGTAGCATATTATAGGGTTTTCTGCATTTTTTGCATTTTTTAAATGTTTTTTTTGTGGGTTTATTGTGGTTTTGTGTGTTCTAGCACGTTAAGTGATTTTTGCATGTTTTAGTGTGTTTTAGCACATTTTAGCAGGTTTAGCAGGTTTTGCAATTTTTCTGTCTGGCTTTTTTTGAAGGTTTTGTGGGTTTTTGCATTTTTTTTTTCATTTTTAGCAGTTTTAGTGGGTTTAGCAGTAGAGAATATTCCTTTTCCCTTTTTCCAAGCCACAGGGTATTTCTTAGCAGCAATAAAAATGGCAGGGAAGCAAGTCTATCCCCTGGCTACATCAGTTTAATCATCAATTAACTCATTTCTGAAGAGGAACCAGCAGATTTTCGCCAAGATACTACAAAAACAACAGAGAAAAGCAGAGAAAATGTTTTAAAGAACATCATATTTTTAAAATTTATAAACAAAATAATATTTTTTTCTTATTTTTCACTCATTTGTCTCTACTGAATATTTATAAGCTTTCCCCTCTTCAAATGATGGGAAGGAATCTGGAAACCAGAAAACCAAATTAGGGCTTAGGCAGAATATTCTCAAATTACAAATCATCCATGAGGAGTTTGGTCTCATTGTGAAACCAAAATTCTTTTCTAAGAACATATAAAAATAAATATATACAAACATAAATATGAAATCAAGTTGTTTGATCTCTATCACAGCTTGGGCTCAGACAGGAAATTTAATATATAAAATTAGCAGCAATTCTACTGTTACTATAGTGTTAGAGCACAATATAAGTTATGTTAACAGTTTGTAGCAGTGGCTTTTAATATGTTTTCCAGTACAGAGATAGGAAGTGACCCGGAATTCCTACAATATTGAAATGCTTTTACAAGAACCAAACCCAACCCAACCAACAAATCAATTATGTTTTTTAGTCCAGGATTTTAAAGAGCTCCAGAAATGCTGGCTTTTGCACATCATTGGTGTGAACGACCCAGTCTCACCTTGGGAGTCACCGTTCAGAACTTGGAGAACAGAACCGTAACATCTCCTTAAGGACTTGCCAAGGTTTCAGCCAAACTTTCTGACAGCATAGTAAATAGCTAGCATGTCATGGGTTTTTTTTTTTCGCTTTTAACTGGCATTTTTTGAGCTGGAAATGTGATGGAATTGCTATACCACTGTGCAACCCCAACTTGCCTAATAAATACTCCAAATGAAAATGAATGTATTTTTGATCCACTATTACAAATTGTTTCTATAAGTCAGAACTCAACCTGCTGTGCTGCTGAGAGCAAACATTGCTCTTTGGTAAGTGAAATGAGTGATCACTTGTCAGGCACCAACATTAGTTATGAGAGTTTTCATTCTCAAGCAGATTCTCAAGTGAATTAACTTCATTGACCTGAATCAGAGGATTACAGGAGCACTGTTTTGCTGGCTGTCTTAACCATTGTCTCCCTCTTCACTTGCTGAATGTGAATAAAACTCAATAATTCTGATAACTGTCAGTCAACTAGTATATTCCTGACAGCTAGCATGTAGTCAGACCTGAAAAACTTCTATGCCATGTGTCGCAAACCATGGGTCTATGAACTGCTCACAGTGCTAATAAAATGCATTCGATTTCTTACAAACGGGAGCTGAGCTGATGAACTTGTTTGGCTGTTATGCAAATAAGGACTTACAACTTCTTAAAAACAAAATCATTCAATGATACCATTTTAAAGGCTTCTGCTGCCACAGCAACTTTTGTAATATGACATGCAACATGTTAACCATTCAAAATCCCTTGATTTCAAGGTACCCAGCATTTCTGAGCTGTGACATCAATAATATTCTTTTCTCTCTGATAATTTCCATCTGGAAATTTCCTTATTCATTACAAAATTGGGTATTTCAATATTCATCCAATTTTAGAGAGGGGAAAAATCAATGCTCTTGAAAATAAAGTGATGCCTCATTGACATAAGTCATTAGGATAATCAGAAATAAATCTAGGCTTCTCTGTCATGTATTTAAAATATCAAAATACGCTGCCTCTCTTCATTAGAAAAGGATTTCTTTTGTTAGTGAAATGTGTCATGCTCAATGTAGTCAAATTTCTTTGCAAGCTATAGATAAACCTTGCAATGCAGTGGTGAGACACAATATCTTAATCTCCATTATAAGGGTGAAATAGCAGAAGTGTAGAAATGTTAGGCCATTTGAGCATGACCACATCGTGAACCTGTGTCAGAATACAATAATTCATCAGCTTCTCAAATTTGCAGCAATGACACAGAAAATCTACTTCAAAAGGTCTGGTGGGCCTGTTCAAATGACCATCTACCCATACCATTGATTATTAAAATAAACCAACCTTCTCGGTTTGGAGGAAGAGAATTGGCTGTTTGGGAAGAACAGATCTTTGCTTTTTTCTGAGTTTTCTCTTCCAGTCCCAGCAACAAGAGAATAAAGAGACCATCCAAATTCTCTGATTCTCCAAAAAGATTCAGTCCAGATTTTAAGGCCAGGGTAGTTTTGATTTTATCTGAATGCCTTTTCTCATTCCCATCTAGTACATAATGCTCTGAATGCCGGTAAAACAAGTAATCATTTTCCATGGAGGTCTTTAATAACTCTAGTGGAAGCTCCAGCAGCTTCACCTGTCACGGTGATGTTTCAGATGTTTCTGTTCGTGACTACCCATCCTGCTCCATGCCAGAAGTAGTGGAGGTAGCAGATGTGTGCAGGCTCCCCAGACAACACAGTCTTCATTATTGTCATGAGAGTTCAAAGGGCTGGTAAATGTGAGCTGATACTTTCACTGAAGCGGATTAGGGAACACTCACACATACCATCTTGTCAGCAGAGATGCAGGAGCAGTAACTTCAAAAAGAGAAACAGTGATAAGCAGTGAGTTAAGCTGCTTGGGTAAGTACTGATAAACCACTGCAATGAGACCTGGGAAAGCAACTCCAGCAGTGCGCAGAGACCTTTGCTTGCATAAATGGATGGGCTGTGGCCCCATACTCCAGTTTATCTGCTACGGGTGCCGGATGGGTGCAGAATTTACAGACTTCCCATACTACCCTGCTTGCCTCTGAAGGTAATTTTCGTCATCCACTTCCGTGTTTCCTCTCTCCCCTCCCTCTTACAACATACCTCTTGCCTTGAGAAATCAGGATGAGCAATACTTCACTTTGGGGGTGTTCATGCCTTTCGAGTGGCTTGTCAAAAGTAGTGCTTCTGCTGTAGAATCACAGGCCAGAGCAAAGAAGTTGCCCTACAGCTCTGTTTGGCCAAAAGACTGTATGTTGCAAGGGCTAGTGCACAGCTTTATTTCAGTTTTAAAAGTGGCTGGTTTGGATTCCAAATGCAAATAAGGAATTGGACCAACTGGATATCTCAGTCCAATCTGCTCAGCTGGATATCTGCCCAACTGGCTATCACAGCTGGAGAGCTCCAGGAAGACTTCTGCTTCATGACAGCTATAATTTAAACACAAAAAGTAAACATGGACATTGGATGTGAAGCAGAACAATGAATAACACAGAAAATACAAAAATGTTGTTCTAATCACCCAACCTAAAAATATATACAGTTATGCTATCACAAAGAGGGGCAAAGGCCAAGTTGAGGCATCAAAAAGTAGGTGCAGAAACACTTAGAGTTCTGGTATTGATCACTAAAAAAAGATGACAAAGTGGTTCATGATAGAATTTGATAATTAGTATTTTGAAGGTGATAAATCAGGAATTTCTGTCTTGTCATTCTCATACCCAAAGAGAATGGGGACTTTCAATGAAACTGGGGATACGTTCCAAAGCAGCAAAAGAGTTTTTTTTTTCAAAACAACATCTAATAAAATTCTAGAGCCCATGGCAACATAAACTCAAAAATGTAGTTATACATATGCATATATAAAAAAATGTAGTTGTAATTAATGTTTCAGTGATGTTGACTTCAGGCTTCAGAAGCTTGTACCAATCTTTGGCTATAAAAAGTCAGGATAAGACTTAACATGATGGACAGATCATACCATATCTACTAACGCACTATTAGATGTTCCTCTAAGACTCTGGCCACTGTAGGAAATAGGTTACTGAGCTAGACAGTCGGTATGAACAGTTAGGTATGAACATCCACTGATATGATCATCCCAGGCACTTCGTAGGACTTAGGGTTACCAAAGATTGGCATCTACCACAGGATGAGGTCAGTCTCCTTTGCCTGCAGTGAAGACACAGAACAGCCACCTCATCCATGCTCTGGTTTCCTGGGATTCTGCTGTCTGACCTATGCGTGGACACCTCATGTAAATACACAAACTTCCCATTTTTCTGACAGTTGTAGCTCCAGACACCGCCTGGCAGAAACTGAGAGGACAGGCAATGGAGGAAACTTTCCAAGAAGGAACAGAGAGAGACAGCTAGAAGTTCAGCCACCATGACGGACTGTAGGTGGATCAAGAATCCAACCAGTGAGTCGAATCCTCATGTAAAGAGGGGTCACTAGTTATAGGCAAATTAACTACACAGGCCAATAACACTATAAGAGTTTTCTGAACATACTGGAGAAACCAGACTCAAAAGTCAGGCTTAAAAGACGTATCCAGTATTCCAGTATCACTTGCTAACCTCTTTCACCCAGTATTGATGAAGAAGCTTTCCTGATAAATTCACCTCTGCACATACAGCCTACAAGTTAATTCATCGGTGACTGAAACTGAAATTTTCATAGCTGGATAGAATTCATAAATACCTGTCTACCCTGAGAGGATATAAGGAGTCTGCAGCCTCACTACAAATTGGCAGAAAACCATTAAACAACATGTATACTTTTGCTCCACCTCTCCAGGGTTACTGTAGCACTTTAATATATTGATGAACTGAAACACTGGAGAAATAAAACTAGAACTGGCAGAGTAGCCCATCATTTAACATAACAAGAAAGCTGATCTCAACATGGGCCAGTTAATAGTAGTTCCCAAAGAGCCACTCCAGCAGTCAGAATCAGCAAGGCAGGATAGACTCCTACCAAGAGCGTGTCGCTCCTGATCATTGGCAAGGACATGGCAAAGCAGCGCTGCTCCATTTGAGCTTTGCAAGGTGTCAAGAATCTTTTGTTGACCAGTTGCTCTGCCTTTTTGAAAGCCTTGAAACAAGGCAGCCATGCAGAGATATTTTAATACAGGCAAGAAACTATATTCGGAGTTTCTGAAAATCACAAAGTTCCAGGGCAAACTTTTAAAAGGGCAGGTTATTTTTGTAGCCAACAATATTGGTGACTGCAAAGGTTGTGCTAACAGTAAACAGATTTCCAGGTCTTTGAGTTCTCAGTGCTTGCACGCAGTAGTTCAGGGTCTAGCCGCTAGCAGGGTGAGGCACACAAACAAGTTGACAAAACAAGAAATGATAAAAGTAATGTCCTCATTTGAGAACACACTATTTGTCTCCGATAAACTTTGTACCAAGCTCTGGGAACAATATATCTGGTGGAAATAGAAATGTGTTTCATGGATGTTAAAAAAAGCTGCAGATATAAAAGAGAGCCCTATGATGGCATGAAAAAAAGCATCACCAATTCATAATTACTCCCAGTGCACTAGGATAAGAGATTGTCTCCAGACATGGTCAATGAATTCATTACACTTACAACAATATTTAAAAAAAAAATAAAAATCTTTAAAAGTATCCCTGTAGTCTGGCAGCTTTTATTGGGATTTCTCTGGAAAAATATCCTTCTAATGTTCACTACATAGGTTTTCACTTACACTAGAAACACAGGGACAAGACTTTATGAGGACAAACAGGGACAAACCTTATGAGGAACGACTGAGGGACCTGGGGTTGTTTAGCCTGGAGAAGAGGAGGCTGAGGGGAGATCTCATCACCCTCTACAACTACCTGAAAGGAGGTTGTAGAGAGATGGGGGCTGACCTCTTCTCCCTGGTGACAAGTGATAGGACAAGAGGAAACAGGCTCAGGTTATGTCAGGGGAGGTTTAGATTGGATATTAGGAAACATTTTTTCACTGAAAGGGTTATTAAACATTGGAATAGGCTGCCCAGGGAGGTGGTGGATTCACCATCCCTGGAGGTGTTTAAAAAAAGGGTAGATGTAGTGCTTAGGGACATGGTTTAGAAGTGGTTTTTGTCAGGGTAGGTTAATGGTTGGACTTGATGATCTTGAAGGTCCCTTCCAACCTCAGCAATTCTATGATTCTATGACTTTCTAACCCAATGTATCAGTACTCAGCACTGGGCTGAGTGCTCATAAAAAAAAAAAAATTAGATACAGTCATAAATCATTTCTGAACTTCTTTGAAGCTTATAAAACTGCTATTATAATCTGAAGGAAGCTTGACAGGTTCATAAAAGATTCATGGCTTGTTGTTGTAGAATTCAAATGATGAATGAGAGAAGGTACATTAAAATTCTGCTGCTGCCTCTACCTCTTCAGAAAGATTGTGGAGGATAAATACAGCTTCTACTTAAAGGCAACAGGTTTTGAAAGAGTGATTCGCATTTTCCCATACAATTTAAGAATCTTATTTAATAATTAACTTAAAGGGACACTGTCTGCTCTCATAAGGCAAAACCAGGATAGAAAATACAACCGCTTCCTTCACAGATATTCAAATCAAAACACTGGCTGCTGTTGTAAGAATGACAGTGCTCTGGACGACAGGCAGGACTTATCAGCTTTAATTTTTCTCCCACAGACCTTGCTAACTGCATTTAGGTTTTCAAGGCCAAGTCAAAGAATGAGCACATTTGAGAAATGACTTCAACATCCCTTCAAAAAAGGCTCTCAAACGACCTGAGGTGGTATGGCTTACAATGACCGCACAGCAGCTCCTCTGAACTCGCCAGCAGCGCTTGTCAAAAATGAATTTTAAACAAACTGTTAGAAAAGCCACTGCAGTCCAGAAATGCTTCCTCTTCTTGCTCAGTATAATCCCATAAGTAATATTACTGCTTGGACCTGCAGATACACAGAAATAACAGAAGAGCACTTAACTTTGTTCATTATATTAACAGACAAGAATTTATTTAACTTCTAGGTAGCTTGTGTGTGTACGTGCATACCAAGGAGCATGAAGTTAAATACCGAAGTATTTAAAGGTTTATAAATGGACAATAAAGGGATATAGAAAAATGTTAGATTCCTTTATAGTTCACTCATGCAATCTCTTAGAAAACATATACATACACATAAAAAAACTGGTCTACTTGAGTGTTGAACTCAGGGATCTAGAACTGAAATATTAAGTGGCCAAATTCAAGGGTGATATGAACTGTGGTGGAAGAAACAATGGTTAAACATGTATCCACTTTGTAGAAGTCTGGCACTGTTTAAGATGCTAACTTCCCAGGTGGTTTTACTTCCCTTCTGATTATAAACACTGGTCCTGTAGCAGAGCTAACCTGTGAACGCTCCTCAGCCACTGCAGTGCAAAATCAAGTGCGCTGGCTCGAAGGCCAGATGCCCACCAGTAACCTGCATGACTCCGCAGCAAGAAAGGTTAGAGTGCTTACACCCGTACTTACAACTGGGACACGTTCCTGCCTGTGAATGCAGCTCTGCTGTTTTGCAGCTGGGTTATATCTGTAAAAATGTATCATCCTTTGCCAAATGGAGACAGCTTCTGATTCAGTCCTTTTGTGCTAATGCAGATAAATACATTTAAATATCATATTCCTGTACACATGTGGCTTTCTTTGTATTCCAGAATAAAAAGGATTTCTATCCAATTAGCCCATTTCCATTTGTACCTAGTTAAAACCAAAATAGGATAATTTCGTTCTCAAATAAACATCCACAAGCAGACAAATGGTCAGGATTAGAACCAGTGCCACCATTGTAGCCTGAGGTTGCACTGGGTTTGTTCTCAATGGTACGCCAAAAGATGAGTAAAACAGGATGTCATTGTGTGATAAAGGAAGAGGATGAAAGGTTAGAGGAAAGAGGTAGTCAAAGGGTGTAAAATACTGAAATGGGGAGCTTTTAGGATGTTTTTATTGTTTACATTTTTGTAGTTTTTTGGCAGCATCAGATTACAGCATTACATGCATTCAGAGGCTAAAGCACACTTAAGTTTGTCAGCACGCCCTAAGGCACAGCAACGTAACAGGTCAGGTACCCATCTTGGCAACAGTGGAACAAATACATTTTGACTAATTCCACTGAATTCAGTTGCTTCCTCCCACGAGAAAAAGTATTAATTATTTATGATTATACCATCTAGACATCGCATTCCCAGTTACGGCTATGCAGTGCCAGTCATTACTCAGACACGACTCCATCTCACAAGTGACATGACATAATCTAAAGTGACAAGACAGACAAAATGAGGGGGAAAGGAGCACTATCACCTCCAGTTGGAAGATGGTGAGCTGAGAGATTAAGTGCCTGCCCAAAGTGACAAAGGAAGGCTGTGTAATGGGCAAGAACTGAACTCTCATTTTCTCAGTTCTGATAACTCAACCTTGAGACCTTCATTTCTTAAAGAGGGATTATCTGGCTTTGCCTCATTTTTATATTCTTTCTGTGTGGCTGATGAGAGGATGTATCCTGCAGTTAACAGAAATGAGCAGACCGCACTCAATATTTTAAAGTATTTAGGAGTCTAAGGGTTCATCTGTAGGGAAAGTGAATCTAAAGAGCAACAAAGGACTGAAGACTACATTAGCTATTCTGCATTAACTACCTCTGTGGGGACTTCCAGTGCAAACTACCTGTGAAACTGCAGACTTTTGCTTTACACAGCGGTACAGAGTGCAAACAGAAGCACCTGGTGAGGAATAACTACCACATGGCAAATTCCTATTGCTTTCTCCTGTGTACTGAAGTTTTGGTATGTGGACAGGTGTTTCATCTCAAGAGGTTCTTAGGATCCTTAGCTCTAAAAAGTAAATATCCAAATTAGACTTACACTCCGAAGTCATTTAGGAGCTTTTGATATTTTTATCCTTGGTGTAAGGAAGTTAATAATTTGAAACACAGTTTCTAATTCAATGGATGTGCTGGATTTATGGTCATTTGAGAACAGAATCTGAGTCCTTGAACAAACACAGTAACGGTCCATCTGGCTTCAGCTGCCATCTCTGATAGCAGCCACCTCCAGACATTTCAGAACAAAGTGGAAAATACTTTGTAATAGATAAACTGGTCATTGGGTAAATAGTCTGCTGCACTCAAACCATTGGCAATTGGATGGCTCCTGAAAGCTGTGGGTTTCTAACTCTTCTATAATTTTATTATTTCAAAGGCAACTATGTAAGTATTTGTTACCTATATAAGGGTATAGGTTCACATGGAACAATACTGAGTATTTGGTGTCCTGATACTTGTACCTTTTCTGACAATGCATTCATTGATTAAAATGGGACACATATTTCTTTTCATGTTTCACATCTTTGCCTCTCAATTTTCTTTCAGTGCTCCCATGGCTTTTACAGAATCATAGAATTGTCTAGGTTGGAAGGGACCTTTAAGATCGAGTCCAAACATCAATTGAACACTGCCAAAACCATCATTAAGCCATGTCTCTCAGCACCACATCTACCTGTCTTTTAAATACCTCCAGGGATGGTGATTCCACCACTTCCCTGGGCAGCCTGTGACAATGTTTGATAACCCTTTCAGTGAAGAAATTTTTCCTAATATCCATCCTAAACCTCCCCGGTGCAACTTGAGGCCATTTCCTCTTGTCCTAATTACAATTAATTTATATACCTGGATGACTACTCAGCACTGAAAGAGCAGGAATGCTGAAAATCAGGCCTGAAGAGAAACATATTTCAAAGACATGGGTTTAGTACACTTTGCTATGTACTAAAATGCACCCAACAAAAGGGTGGGTGGGAGGAAGGCTTACAAAACCAATGTAGTGATGCTGGTCATTAAGCATAAGAATAAATCTTCCTTTCAGACAAAAAAAAAAAAAAACCACACCCCAAAACAGTGAAAGCTGAAGCTCAAGAACAGGTCAGTGAAAACTGCTCTTGCCTGACGGTATTTTTCAGCCTGGAGACCAGTGTGTGCTTGTAAAGACAAGGTAGGTCAACATCATTGGCTGCAAAGGGCTAAGAAGAGTTTTGGACTGTGGTGTTCTTACCTTCTGAAAGGGCAAGTGATTCAAAGTGACAAAGTGGATGTCATCTGCTCTGCAGTAAATGTGGCTACATGATGAGATGTTTCTGGGCAGCTGAGAAGACATAACCAAGCTTGTATTTGCTCATATTCTTGCAGAACTGTTGTTGACAACGGCTGCGTTCAAGTGGGCTTCAACGGTCCAGAGACCCGCAATAAATGACATCAGACCTAGAAATTACCTTTGAATAATAAGAATCTCTAAAAATTTGCTAAAGAATCTGCCATGTTTGCTATGTTTTGTATTTGTATTTCATTTCTGTTTTTGTTTTTTTGTAATACGTTTAAGTTTGCTACACACTGAGAGTCTACTGAGGTCTGAAAATGTTAAATGTGTTTTAGAAAAAAACATGTATTCTTATTCCAAAAGAAGTGAATGTATGTGTTGCTAAAGCTACTATTAACATCACAATTTGTATCTCCAGTAAGTCAGAGCTGTCAATTAACTCTGTCAGAAACACTAATTATTTGAAATGTTTAGAAGTAACTATGGTCAAACTTTGCATTCCTGTTAACTGCTGCAGCCTGATTATCTTCGGTCTTGTAATTTATATTGCTTTTTACACCAAGCGAAATACTGTATTACAAAAAAAACGTATTACAGATGAAGCAGAAATTCTGGTTTGCTTGTACTGTATAACTTGCACTATGTATTACTTGTACTATTATTTGCTTGGTAACTCTATATTACTATGCACAGGTGAGAGCTATTCCATAAGACTGCTGTGTTACTTAAGACATTTCCATAAATCTTGGCATGGTTTGTAGGAGCTATGCTTTCCAGTCGATATTACATGCTAATGGTCAGTGGTTGCAAATCTGTTTAACAAGACTGAAACTATCAGAACAAAGGGGCGGTCAGATTTCTTCATATCTGTCAGGAGACTGGTGATATTATGGATACTTCATGGGGGAAAAAGGAGCAACATCTATTCAAGCTTTGGACTAAATAAGAGATTTTGGCTTTTTAACTCCTCACTCCATTTCCATAACATATGACCTAAACATGGGGTCTCATTATTAGAAAAAAATAAATTAAAAGCACTTCACATCCCTCAAAGCTTTACTGAGTTTCACTACCCAGAAAGTCATGGAATTGGGCCACAGAAGTACATTTTCTCTTATATGAGAAGTTGGCCAGCAATTTAAAGGTAAGAAAATGACTACTTTAACAGTGTAAGCACTTAAAAATATTTCTAGAACTGTGATTTATTAAATTTCAGCAGAGCATTATCTGCAGTAAACAGCTTCGTTCTTAGGTTGAGGTGTACCATTGAAATACATTGTTAGAATTTTGTTACAGCATGTTCATAGGTTATCTAGGAGAAAAAAGGGGGAATGTTGTATTGTGGAGCAGCATTTACCCTCCTTCCCACCTACAACTGCATTACTGTGCAGAACAAAATAAATCAAAGCAATGTGTTCATGAGCAATGAATGATCAAAAAACTCACCAGAGTAGGAATATGGATTCAGATCACCAATGCAAAGTTCAGTGCAGCATGAACGGCAGTCTAGTATTTGTTGCTTCCCAAATAAAAAAAAAATCTCGCTTTATTGAAACCTTTTGATCTCCTGTTCTATTTGTAGCAACCCAAGCTTTATGTAGCATCCAATAACATTTTTGATTAACTAAACTTATTGGGTTTGGGTTTTTTTCTGTTTTTAATTTCCATTGGCCTCTTGGTGGAAATTGTACAATGCTAAGTAGGGCTCATAGGAAATAAGAGGCAAGATTTCCATTAATTTCCATGAAACCATATTTTTACCAAGTTGGTATAACTTTCTTTGACAGTCTGGCATGAGCACTGAAATGGTACACTTATCCCTCTGGAATGCATGTTCCTCTTCAATTAATATAATTCAGTTAAATGGATGTGATATCAAGATCTAAAGGATGGGACCCCTTCCAGCAAAACTCTAGGGAATTTCCAGTGTGAAACTATTTCCCATGTAGCTCTACAGTAATGGACATTAACTGAAGTCTATTGGAAACAACAGAAAATCCCCAGTAAATTCAAAGATTTTGGACCATGACCTGTAAAAAAATTTTTTTTACAAAAATATCTGTGTGGAGCCAGAATGGAGAAAGGAAAAGTAATAGATTGTTAATACCCATACTAATGTATGAGTATCATGACCTCAACAGCAGGGCCAGATCATAACAACCTCAATGCAGTTCCTGTAAGAAGGTGTAGGTTGAAGAACTTTTTCTTCCACTTTCACTGGCTTAGTGCAAAAGGAAGATTATGGCTCAAGAAAACAGATGGAAAAACATTTCTGACAGCTTAAGTGCAGTTAATTATTTGTAGGCGAAGCATTCTGCTATCAGCATTGATTTGCTGTATTTGAAACTGAAACAGTCATAGCAGCAACAATTTTATTCAGCATCTCTGCAATTACCTGACTATAAATAGGACAGGCAGAACCACAGAGCAACACCTTGCCAACAGGGCTACCTTTTCACCACTTCCAGAAACAGGCAGCTACAGGCCAGCACACTGTGTAGCTACCCCTTTGGTAAGCAGCTCATTCAGGTCTCATCTTCCCACATTTTTTTCCATCTCCTACCTTTTTCTTTTAAGCAGATTCAACACTTATGAACAAAAAAAAAAGCATTATATGTATGGAAAGATTTCACAAGCCAGGTATCACCATTCTCACTTTACAAATGGTGCAAATGAGGAAAATTAATACACATTTAACTGTGTGCTCATTGCACACCTGTTTGAAGAAGCAGAGAGAGATGATGTATTTTCTTATGACTTTTGTGGGATTTATCTGTACCACCAGAGCATGTGAGAGAAGGAAACTGCTGCTCCAAAGTAATGACATTCACCCTTCCAGGAAAAGAGGCAGGAAGGGAGCAGGCTCGGGGAGGAAATCTCTAGCCTCAACCAGCCAAAAAGGAGGAACTGGAGACAAAAGGGATACCAGAGATTGTTTCTCCCTTAAAAGTGTGACATGTGGAAGAGACTGTCTTGTGACCAAAGATCACAGCATTTTTTCTGTTCTTCATCAACAGCTATTCAGTTCTTTACTTCCCTTGCTTTGGTCAAAGTATGCTTAGAGTGTGTTCAGTCAGATACATGGCCAGGGATTAAGAGGACAACAGATATCTTGTATCCATCATTCTTCTTTCATGCTTTTCTTATAATATTGCTGGCAAGTGTAACAGAGAAAATGACAAATCTGGTCTTGAGAACAACCACTATTCGTGAATAGAACTGTTCAGAGGGCAGACCATACAGCCACAACACAGAAGAATCCAGGGTAAATTTCTGGACTCTTTACAGCAATCATACACTTCCTGTTATATTACAGGCTATTTGGCTTTAGAAAAAAAAAATAATCTGGGTTTTTTGTACCCTTTGACAAATCCAGGGAGACAATTCTGTCATTGTAAGAAAATTACTAATTTGAATATCAATATGAAAATGGTATTGAAGTCTACCTGCCACTCCAGCAGCACCACCATGTAATGGTTTGGCACTGGACTGCAGCTAAGTGGTGACAGTGTGTTGGAGTAACCCAGCAAGATACTGCAACACACCTGGGTAACAACACGGAGTAAGGAACATGCTGAGGGCTGCTGTATCTAACTCTACTGTCTGTGAGGCCCACAGATCTAGCAGCTTCTTGATACTGCCAGACACCTTAGAAGGTCTCATTACTCTTGAGTTTTGGGCTGGAGATACCCGCCTTACATTAAAACTTCCTCCAACTAATGCTTTGGCCAGTTTCATAAATGATTTCTGCTCAGGAGAAGCATCATTAAATTCAATGAAAGGGAAAGTATCCTCATATTAAACAATTTTTCCATTGACTTTAAATTAAGATTTTTCTTGAAGAGAAACAAAATGCTATAGAGAGCAGTGGGATTACTGTTTTTGAATAAGGTTTATTGGAAAGAACTGAGAATGTTAGCTTTCATTGTCCATTCATAGTAAGGACTAGTTAGGCTAAGATACTTTCCAGAATACTCTGAACAGTTGTGATCATCCACTCCTAAGAAAGATTAATTTTACTGGAAAGACAACAGAGAAATCCTTTAAAGACATGGCGAATGGAGAGTTTTTCTATGGGAGGATGGAAAAAGAGACGGTTCACTTCAAACAGAAGGGAGGCTGGACAGGACTGTTCTCTACATATATCAGGGTCTTAAGCATCACGAAATAAGGTGTACTTAAGTTAATGCTGGCTCAAAAGCAAGTGGAATAAATTATCCAAGAATAAATTTACCCTGGAAATGCAGAAAAACTTTCTAGTACCAGAGCAGTGAGATCCTGGAAACACTTGCTTATAGCAGTAGTGGGATCAAACTCACTCTTCTACTTTCAAGTGGAGTTTGATAAGTATATTGATGAAGTTGCCTGAAACACAGAACTTGTTTCAAATGACCTAGCACATCCATTCAAGCATTACGTCCTTGAAGTCACGCGATGCTACATTCAGAAGATCTATGTAAGTGCCGCTTGCATAAAGTCAACAATTAGATATAATGCCAGCTACAAAAACTCACAGAGCTTCTGCCCAGCCATGCAGGCAAGCAATCGACCTGCTGGCAGTCTAGCTCATGCCTAAACCTCAGGATTTGAAACTTCTGTGTTTTCCTGTAAGACGTGATCATTTTTTCACCCCTCCAGCCTCACAAAAAAATGCAAGGCCTTTTGATGAAACTGACTTTGAAGCATGCATCTGGAATACAGGATAACTGAACTAAATTTTTTCCACCTTCTGTGCATCCTGGAAGATGCATGGAAAGATTCAGTCACCTGCTTAGAGTTGGGAGTTTTATGAGGTAGCAAGATGCCTAGAAGTTATCACTCTGATACTGATTTGTTCTTGTGAATCTAGTTCCTATACTTCTGTTCAACTAGATGCTTCAGTTAGGATGTAGAGAAGGAATTAAGTTAAAGATAACTGTCAGGTTTTTATGGGTTGTGCATTAACTTTACCATGGCAGCAGAGTTTTATCAGTTATCTCAGTAATGACACAGCAAAGTTTCTTAGCTCACACACACTCCAAGAGAATACAGTAGTGTCAGTGTGATTCCAAGAGCAGTTTAGCCTCTTCAGTAGTGGGTGCAATCCAAACTAATAAACCATCAGAGTCAAAACTAGCTTCCCAATAACTTGAACTGGCAGCTTTTTTGTGTGCTTCCAGAATTGGGAATGCTATGTTGTAAGAAGTTAAACTACACCCAGCAAGACCTATTGCCTATGTCTGTACTTGTAAATTAAAGAATGTCAGCACTTGGGACAACTTGGTCATCTAAATATTGTTAGAATGACCCCTGGTATAATTTTTGCACGGGCTGGCTAGCAGTCTTCCAAGCAATGGTCAGGCATGATCTGGGAGTTGGCACGGGCCAGGAGCAGACAGTTTGCATGCATCAACTGTGTTTTGCAGGCTAACAGGACCTAATTTTGTTAACGTAGCCAGATCAAACCAGAAAGAGCCATGGCACTGTACATATGCAGTCACTCCAGCTCAGTTTGGACCTTGCCAGACATGAGATGACTCCATTCAGCCATTGCTTCTGCACCGTACCCTAAAAGAGGGTATGTTAGCACAGAGGCAGTCCTGAATGTGAGACTGCATCTCTCACACTGAAGTTCCGTGCCCAGACTAAAAAGTCCTCAGTTTGGTACAGGAAGAATCTATTGTCTCTCAACAGCCAGACCAAATTTGGCAGGGTCAGCAATGAGCTAGTGCTAACAAGACCAGCTGTAACCAAGCTGCAGTACAGATGGGCCCCACGGCACTGTTCTATGCAGCATCTCTGGTAACAAGATATCTTACTAGCTCATTCCCAATGCAAGAACCAAGTGGTCTCTGTGCATGGACTGGTGTTAGTCTTGATCTTACAGGCTTGCCTATTACCCAGAGCACTAGTGGCTGCATTGAACTACCTTAGTGACTTTGAGGGAACCAGCCCTGGTCCACTAGGTTCAGCGCTGAAATATATTTAGCAGCAGTTCTGGACACTTGATGCCTTTGACCTGTCAATCAAACAGATTAACCTAAAATATAAATAGATTGTGAGTATTTATGTAGATATGTATTTGTATATACATATATATATATAAAGATATACAGCCCATACATATGAATTTAAATGTGAATTACATGATAAAATTTTAAAACTTTTAAATTATAAAAAACTGAACATCTTTCAATACAAACCTCATACAAGGCAAAACCATTTCATGCATTCATTTCAGCTCAAATTTGACAGCAGAAATAAAGCTGCAAAACAGAATTACAGACCATGATTAGCTGGTCCAGTATTTTGTTATCCAGCATTGTGATGAATATAATACCGCTGTTACAATCCTCCTTAATATATGTAGGTTTTACCTCTTTTTTGCAGACAGAGCAACATTGTTCTGATAAGCACTTGGCATGATTAGGTCAAGCCCAGAGTATTTCTACATATCACTGTATGTTATTGGTGCATCACAAATGAAGTACAGAAACATACTGGCTGTTCACCTACAGGAATAGCATATCATTAGAAAACAGCAACTGCAAATTATTTGTTATTGTTATGGGTGGGGAAAAAAACACTGAAGCAATTCTATATGATCCAACATCCCTGTTTGATTAGTGTCATGTGAATATCCCTGCAGAACAGTCACATGTTGTATCTGGACTCCAGGCGGTGCTCATTTTCAGAATGTGTTGTATAGCTGTTCTTTCCGGGTAAGATGATCTTGCCCTCTGCTTCCTCAGTCCAGAACTGTCATTAACAAAAGAAACTTTGCTCCCTGGAAGACAGTAGGGGGCTACAGTTTATAATGAGTCCACTTAATCAAGCAGCATTATCCCTGAAGAGGTGAATAGTTCTGTAACTTGGCCCACTTTGTTGCATTTTTTTTTGCTTTGTTTGGGTTTTGAAAGTCATTTACTACGCCACACCGAGAAATAGGAGATAAACACAGTTAACTCAGCCATTCTGCCGTGGTACTCTCCTTCTTCTTGCTCTCACATACTCTATGTACTTCTTGGGTTCAAAGTTTTCATCTCTTTGCTTTTTTTTTTTAATCATGTATCACTTGGCTCACCTATCCTTGCACCTCCAGTCTTTGTTGTTTTCAGTCTTTTAATGACGATCTTTCAGTTAAGAGCTCACCAAAGTGTAGATCATGCTGAATGTAAAAGAAAGACAGAACATGAAAGTATTCTTTTGAGGCATACAGAGCACTTTGATTTTTATAACCCTTTACTGTCTGTTCCTCAGGTCTGATTGTAATGGCCTGTGCTTTCCTTTGCATTCTTTCCATCCCTCTAAAGCATCTTAATTATGGTATATTCAAGACGGGTATCAAAAAGGACTCAAGAAATAACAAATTCATTATCGACATCCTACTGCACCACAAGCTGTTTGAGCTTATTAAAGTGCAGTCTGATATCTGAATTTGAACAGTGAAGAAACAAAACCATTTTGCTTTAGCATGTTTGATCTTTAAAACTTCAACTAGCAACTCTCAGCAGGGCAGCCAAGTTTTCCCTTGAAATTGCATTATTTTGTTTCCCTTAGAAAAAACTTTATGCAATAGAAGAAACATAAAATGCAGACACCAGCTGGCGTGAATCCATACATACTAAATGCAACTCTGGAAAGCAAAGAAATCACGGTATTTTGCCACAGCTCCATTTTACAGCAATTCTAATTCTGACACTACCCAGGAAACCGCATCAAAAGTGAATGTAATTAATACTATTTTATTTAGCACCAGGCAGTGGATTTTGGCACACGGCCACATTGTAGAATGAAGGAAGCAGGGCTCAGAGGAAGCTGCACAACAGCAGAGTCCCAGCAGAAATGCTAGACCACGCTACATAGCTGACTTTGGCACCGTCTTTTAGCCAACACAAAAACATGGGGTTAAAAATGCCTCTCTCTCCAGCCATGCCTTGCCATGTCTCCTTACACCACAAACAGAGCTTGTCTAGCATAACTGCCATGCTTTCCACTCACACCCCTGTGAAGAGGACTGGTGGGCAAAGGCACCCAGCTCAAGCCCACAAGCTACTGGATGCTGAACTCCTGCTCAGATTCTCATGTCCCATCTATCTCTGTGAGTTAGGCATCTAGCAGCTTCTGTGAGTCTGGATCCTTCTCCTTTTTTCTTCCCTCTCATGTATGCAGACACAGGCACATATACATGCACATATGGACAGAAAACTTTGTTGCCAATAGTATTTAAAAGTAATATTGAGAAATATCAACCTGCAGCAATGACTCCTCAAGATATGGGGAACAACAGAATAGATAACAGACCAGTGATAGAAGGAAAAATAACATTTATCTTTTTCCACCAGCACACAAACATGCCTTATGGAAGGATGAAAAGACTGGCTTGAAGAGGCACTCCATGCAAATACATTATGGAAGAAGGTGGAAGAAGTAGAAGAAAGGCATCATAAAACAACACCTCCATTTGAAGTGTGTTAACCTTTGCTGTCAAGTAGTTTTATGGTGTGATTACAGGAGTGACTAAAAGCACCTTGGATTCTGCCAAGGCCTTACCTTCAATATGATCCTCACGTATTCTTGCACTGGGCATTTGTGACTGTGCACTAAGGACACCTGACAGCCAAAAGGGGCAGGGTGGACAACACACAGCTGGGGTGTGTATCTTAAAGCATGTACTTAAATTAGGGGTTTGAACCACACACAGGTTTACCCTGTCATGAAATGGAGGTTGTAGGAATGACTACAGGCATGGTGCACCCCATGTTCCTGCCCACCATCTACCTACCCATTCACTTACCATCTTGAGCATCACCACATCGGCAGCTGTAGTATTTTTCTTATGATTCTCTTGAATCACAAGAAGAAAATCAGCTGATATAGCACAGAATATAATTTGATCCTAAAGTTGTATATTATAATTTTTTATTTGATTTAATGTCATTCTCGTAACATTTGCTATTTCACCCATCCTAAGAGACTATACAGAGGAGCAACCACTTTTTTCCTTGGGTTGGCCCTGTGGCCTGGCTCAGGCCTCAGATAAATGCTTAATATTCTGTACTGAGCTGTCAGCAGATATAACCACATGCTGTTTAAGTGGGCATGCTTCCCTGAATCAAGATCAGAAGCAAGTTTTGTAAGACTAAGGAAATAGGCCAGTTGGTTCCAATCATTCCTAAATACAACTTCACATGTCAAATGAAAAGCAGCTACTACTTCCTTAGTGAAAAGATCAGACTTACCAGTACAGATAGTAGAAGAAGGAAAGGAGATAGAAAGCTAGCTTGCACCAGGCCTCTTTTTGACAGTAACTCAAGGTATCTGCATTCATGACCGCAGGTGGATCATATGCTAGCTCTGAACTATCTGCTGGGCAACGAAAATACCTGAAAGAGCAGGAGAAGACATCTGGAATGACTCTGTAACATTCTGTACTAAATATGTGCAGATATGCACCCTCCTGATCACCAGCTCAGAAAAAAAGCAATCTTCCATGACGTCGGAGGAATTTTCCTCTCTTTTTCAAGCGTCTATTTCCAGATATTAAAATCAGGACAGTAGTCTAAGCAGGCCGTTCTTACAGAACCAAGCAATTAAAGAATATGGACTTTCAGTGTTCTATTAATTCTTTAGATTGAAACATTCTCCCTTCCTGTATTTTTTTTCTGGCTTACTTACTAATAACTTACATATTGTGAGTGACAACATGTGGTGGCTTATGATCACAGCACGGAGGAAGGATTACTGGGCTTTAACTGCATCTACACAACTGATTTCAGACACCATGAAAGGTGGCAACCTCAAGCGATAGCTCACTTCCTTCAACTCTGAAAAGTCAAAAAGTCAATAGAGTGTAATATAAGAGCTGGCTGACCACATGTAGCACTGCTCAAAAAATTTATCATCCAAATAATTTTAATTGTCAAATGTTTTTTGTCTTATGTAGAAGAAATTTCTAATTGTTCTCAGCAATAACCAGATGTTTGAGAAGACCCTGACAAAAGAACTTCTTTTGTCAGTTTTTGCCTCAGTTGCTTTGCAGTAAAAAGCAAAAGCAAACCAAAAAAGAAGTCCTCAACAAAGTTAATGAACTGCTGTTAGATAAGCATAAATCAGATGAAATATTGTTATTTCTGTTGCTTTGAAATAGTAATGTAATCACTGAAGACTGCTGGGATTGCTTATAGATAGATAGATAAACAGACAGACAGATAGATAGATATAAAAACCCCCAAACAAGTGACCAGCAGCACACTTTGAAAGTAAACATTCTCATAACTTTGCCTTCCTCCCTTCCAATATTAGTCACATCCACTTACAATTTCTAATACCATTACAAATTCTGTTACAGAGACCACAGGCAAAACCTTGCTTAATTATCTTCATTGGGATTAAGATATTACTAAGTACCTTCCCATGGTTTTGTGCAGAACTTTACACAATGAACCCAAATCTGTTTGTGGTTAAATGAGCAGAAATTATGGAGTAATTATAGCAAAGCAGATGGAGAACCATGGAAACAAAGACAATCAAAAGTTCTCTCCAAATGTTGATATCATTATTTAGAGTCTGACCATTTTCACCTTGGACATAAAATACAATTTTTTAATTCTTAAAAAAACCCAAACTTTTAAAACCAGTATTATTGTCACACTTTGGTTGTTAAACCTTAGTAAAACAGCACCATAAAACATTTTTATTGCACCCAACCAACAGGGAGAAAAGCACTCATAGCTTCACTCCATTTAGCTTTCTGAGAACTATACTGGCACTGTAACTTCTAAATACACTCCATCTTATGACTCTACAACACTACCAAGGTTTGGCAGAAAATAGTGTAAAAAAGCTACTACTTTTTAGTTCCTGGTTGAGATAATGGTTTTGCCTTCTTTACAGAATTATTCTTCAAGCTACTTCACAACAGAAGCTATCTGCCACCATATGTATCTTTGTAACACAAAGAGACCCTGACAGATAAAAATCATCTGTGCTTTTACAAACATTGTGGAAATGCAAAACTAGTGAAGACTCCAGACTGACAACCACAAAAACTGATATCTCTTGGTTATCTTCAGAGGCAACAGAAGGCTGATCCTCCATCAGAATGCAGAGGAAGACGCAGTAGCTGCACTGCCTGTCCAGAAAACATTAAAGCTGCTCAACAGCAGGTCTTACATGACCAACTCTGAAAGCACCTCGGTGAATATAAACATGTAGCAGAGATCCAGAGCAGAAACACTCCCCACTTTTTCACGTGGGCAGGGTGAAGTCAACAGCTCTTCATCTACTGCAATCCCTATTCCAAGAGTCTCTAAAAGAGACTTCTCTTGCAGAACTGAAATTCTCTACTATACAGCAAGAAATAACTTATTTTGTTTTGAAAAAAAAAAAAAGCATAAAGCTGCCAAAGAAGATGAGAAGCAAAATTTTGTAAACCTGCCCAGTCTCTATTTAACAACTCCAATGGAAAGGTTTCCTTGCTAGGGCTGAATGAATAGGTCCGAGATCTTTCAGATACGAACTACCTTACAACTCCCTGTCTGTGAAGTATTTAGGGCCCCACCAAGTTCAGATTCCAGCCTATTTAATTTCCAAGTTTTCATTCAGTTGTGGTGAGGGCATCCTGACCCCCTTTGGAATATTTATCTAAGTTAGTAACTTAGATAAATTTAGAAAGCCACATTTATATTATTATAAACGATGTAACAATATGTGTTTTAATAATAAAAAGATACATTTAATAATTCATAATAATTTAATATCAATAAATATTAATAATTTCATAAATAATAATAATTTATTAAATAATAAAATATAAATTTAATAATATGTGCTATTAATATAATAATATGTGTACCTAAATAATATAATAATATGTGTTTTCTTTACGTATCCTAAATGTTCATGAAAAATATTTACTTTTTCTCTGGAAACATAAGTTTCAGCTGCTTCTAGACAAAAGATATTCAACAATACTCCTATCACTGCACTTCATAGGTCATACAATCTGCACATGTGCTGAGTTGGCAAATAAGACTAACAAGCAGTCAGCATATAAAGGATGGGCTTACCTCCAGAAGTGATAAAAAAGCAAAGGAACATTTAACCCCAGAGTGAGCCACTCCTGAGCACACAAAAACATTATGCAGAAAAGACTGTGGATAGAGTACTCCGGCAACACCAGCTAAAAAGAAAGGAACAGAAATAACAGATGTCAGTAAAACATCTCTGATTTTATTCATCTAAGCAGTTTTTCAGAAAACAAACCATCTCTTCAAGTCTTCTGTGTGTCTATCCCTAGGCATACCTCAGCTGACAGACGGCTTGGCTATGAGCAATGAGCACAAGACGCAGTGCCAGGTTTGTCCAGGTTCTAACCATGGCTGTACTCCAGGGGCTTGTTGAGAGACATGGGACACATCACTTACTGTCTTAGCTGGTGCTCCAGATTTCTGACTACAAAACATAGATTATATTACTGCCTCCCTCACAGAAGCATTGTGAGACTAAATGAATGTCTGTAAAAGAGTTCTTAAAGAACTAAGTGTCTTTACTGATGCATTCATAAAAGAAATAATAAAGCTATTACTGAAGCTTCACTTTGATATTGGAAGAGCATCCTTGGAAAAAGAAAAGGCTCCTTCTACCATTTTGATCTGTTATATACACTCTAAAGAGATGAAATCCATTATATATCAGTATTGCGAGTAAAACACACTAAGACAGGAAACTCACTTTCTTAGTAAATTCCATGATTCCCCATACTACTTGTTTCAGACCCAAGACAATTCTTTCTATTAAAAAAGAAAGTGAGTGGGCAGCTTGACAGAAGCAGAAATTTATCTGATGTTGATTCAGAGTAGTTATTTCTAAAGGCACTTTGCTTTTTTTCACTGCTTTCCCATTTCTTAGCTGGCTTTCTTCTCTTGTTTTCTTCCAATGCCTTTTCTCAGAAATCTCTATTTCTTTTCTTCATTCAAGCCATAGAAGAAATTAATTTCCAGCAGTACATACTTCCCAAAGCTAGACAATCCCATACACAGTTCATCCGTATCCCTTGCTGCATCTTGGAGCTACATCAACCAAAGTTAAATTACAAAAAGCATTCGAGGGGCTTCCTTTGATGTAAATTCATTTTGATCTGTCAAATAATTAGTGAGCTCTATTTTTTAAAACAACATAAAACCTACTATACAGCTACTCCCAATGCCGACCTACTCCCATATAGGAATGAATTCCATCTTCTTGGTTCTACAAGTCTTTCCACCCTACATGGAACATATTTTTTTACTTTCATTTAATTTTACTACTTGAAGTAGTTGGTACATTTGGATATCTCTCTGTCTATGCCTTCAACTTAAACATTCCCAAAAGCCTATCTTATGTGGATGACAAATCATGATACAATTATATAGTTCAGATTCCAGATGGTAGTTATTTATCACTGCCGGATTTTTTTTTTTTCATTTTTAGAATGTGATTTACAACATGACTATAACCTTTCCCCAAAGAATGATTCATCTTCATCACAAATTGCAGACAAGAAAGGTTTTCACGATGTACATCTACCCACTAAACATCACAACACTTAAAAGCATATTACATTCATTATCACATATTTGATTTCTGATTCCAGCAGAATCCACAAACTTAGCAATAACACAACCCTGATGCCTCATCAGTGGGCCGGCTGGTAATAACAAGGAAGGAAACCCATGGTGAAAATTCATTCAGAGCTGAAAAAAAAACCAAAACAAAAAACCCGCTGTGAAGCTAGAAAGGAAACAAAGGAAGCAGTGGACTCTCAGAACCAGACTCACTTTCCAGCCACAGTTCCTGGTGTAAATTAAATCTACCTATGCTTTTGACAGAACAACAAATGGGTCATTTATGTCTCTTCACCCCGTGGTGACATAAATAAATAAAGGATCAATGCTGATCACAGTTTCTGAAGAGAACACACATAAAGAAGCAAACAAAGCCCAGATTGCAAAGCCAATTACAGTTTATATTCAGGCGATTTACCTAAGAGCCTAAATCTAAAAGGAGGTGAGAGAATTGAAAGCTTATAGCGTAGAAAGGCACTAACAGCAAGGCTTGTGAGTAAAAGTAAACTGAATAGCTGAATAACTAAATAACTAAGAAATAACACTGCCTCAGTTTTTGGCTGTAAGAATCATCCTGCATTTTGACACAACATCCTCTGAAACCAATGGAAAGTTTCAATCAGCTTTAGCAAACACAGGATTCAGCTCCTGGAGAGATGAAAGCTGGTTGAGAAACAAGAACATTCAATCCTTATTGCTCCTGCTGAGGTAGTCAACTGCAATAGCAACTTCTGTGATACAGATAGCTGTGCAGTAGGAATTAAAGTAAGGTCTTCAATTCATTTCTAGGAGAGCATATGCAGCCATCAGATGGTAAACACGTTAGGATAGAAACAGTATACTTCTACTTTGAACCAGGAACACCCTGATTCAGATAATGACCGCTACTGACACAGTTCAAGATGAAGTCTCAAGATGGTTATGGAACACAGACTTGAAGGAGAAACTGGCAAAGCAGCACAATTCTTAAGGGCTACAACTTGATCACTTTGAGTCCCACGCTAATGAATGGCATTAGGAATTTATCACCAGAAATTCCGCTGGCTGACATTTACCTGTGGAAAAACATAGGAAAGACTGAAAAGGAAGCCAGTTTCTAGACCAAAATGCTGCTAATCAGAAACACCTTTTGCTATAACATAAGCAACGGAAAGAAATGGCTATACCTTTCTAAGTTTTGCTCTGATATGTATATTTAAGTAAATATCCGTATTAGTAAATAGTCAAAATACTCACAATCCATCATTTGCATTTAAAATGTAAAATCTCAGGTAGATATCATATTCTTATCATTACCATCTGACCATAAATATTTAGTACATCCTTATACAAAGTAGTACACAGATACATGCACATGTAGATAGATTCTTCCCCTCTAATTCCAAAGAAAATAAGGCAGGCTTTGCTGTGTGTGTGTTCATCTAGGCTTGGCTGAACTAAAGCATGGGAAAACAAGTGCTGAAGCTAAGCACCTGTCAGCAGCTTCTTTGTGTTTATAGGAATAAAGACCTCTGTAGATTGCAACTGCAGAAGGGCATCTCTTGGAAAGCTCAGTCCTAAATCATTCTATTCAGTTTCCTATTTCCTAAATACATTCTGTTCTTACACAAAAGATAAACCCATCTTTTTCTGTCAGTGCTTTTCCTCCTTATTCTGTTTATTACATATGGATACCTCTTTCTCAAATGTAATTTTGCTTTTACAGAACATTGTATCATTTTGACATGGAACGACTCTTGCATTTTGTCTCACCAGTGAACAGGGCACATAAAATACCTCACAGGAAACAAAACTGGTAAGATATTCTAGCAGGAATAGTAATTGCCTTTCATCAGTGCTATTAAATTCTCATGCTCAGAAAATCAACTGTAACAAGCGGATCAAACTGTTTTCCCAGTCACAGTTAAGCCACTGAAATGTCCAGACCTCATGCTTCTGTCCAGCGCTTTGCTTAGGACCCATATTCCCAAGTGCTACATAATAATAGTAATTCTCACAGAACTGCTTTTTCTTCCCCAGAAAGACTCTGAGTCTACATCAGTCTCCATGTGTGCACGCCACACTCCATACTGTAACCACAGATTTCACACTGTACCCAGAAATTGCCAGCCATTACGCACTCTACCCTTCCCACGATTTCTGAGTCTTCATTACATTGACAGAGGCTGAGACAATTTCCCTTAGTGCCTGCCTTCTCCTCCCACAGATGGCAAAGGAAAAAAACTGGAGAGAAGTGAAGGTTGTATTTCCTTCACATAACAAGTTGTTCACCTTACAAACACATAAGAATCTGAAAACACCACACGTGCACTGAATCACTCCAGGGTCCCAAATTAGGCCCAATCTAAGTGCATGCTGCTTTATCGCAGTGGTTAATTATGCTGCACTTACTTCCACTAAAGGATGCCTGCAGCTTGCCACTATGGTGCTCACTTTGCTGCTTTTTTCCACCTTATCCCTTGCTAAAGCTGATACGTAGAATATTTCCTCATCGGTAGCAGGGAAATAGGGGATGGACATGTACCCAAGGTTTTCAGAACACAAGAGTTATTTTAATTACACTTTAAAGGCCACCCTAACAGAGCCAGCCAGAGCTAACCTGGGTTACTGAGGAGTATCAGCTGCCGTATTGAAGGCACTGTGAGACCAAAGGGAGACGATTATTTAATGACTCTGAAATTCTGCTAATTGAACAACACAGACCACAAAAATCAGAAATGCAGTGCAAGCAAATGAAAAAAAAAAAAAAGGGCAAAAAAACCCCCAGCAGAAACACAAGAAAAATAGCAGTAGCATGTGCATTAGCGCAGACCAGGCACGTATGTGGAATGTACCTACACTGAAACAAACAAATCATATCTGCTTGCTTCTGCTATTGCACAAACCAAAGAAGCAGAGTCAACTGTGTATACCTTAAATACACAGACCACACATCTTAACATTTGGAACAGTTTTAAACATACTGATCAAACACATTAAATTTACTGTTGAAATGCAGGAAGGCTTCCCACTTACATTTTCTAGTGTATTTTTAAATTATTTGAGTTACTTGAGTTCCAAAACCTCCTCTGAAAGGCTGCCCTAGAGTCCAATAGAACGCTGTCACAGTAAATATACTACGGTTTTGAGTCCAAATTTTCAGGTTCAATTTCTTTTAATTCTCCTCTTAAAATCCACACTTGCTTGTGTTTCTACAAGCTCTGTTCTCTAGTTGCTTGTAGCAATTACTTAGAAATTCAGTTGCATAGTTAAAATTGTTACAATACCAACCTACAACCAAAGCATTTTAAGTAATTCAAATCCATGCTATGCAAACTTCAAGGTATTTAGCAGTTTGCTATGTAGATGTGTACAACTAGCTGAAAAGAAAATGTCTGGAAAATGGATTCCAGATCATCAAAAGAACAACCTGCAGCTGAGCCTACCAAGTTCACATATACAGCTTTACATTTTATCTGAGGGAGAGCAATGGTGCACTCATGCAGGACTCAATGTTATGGACCAAATGCAGAGCAGAAATAAAAGAAAGGATATAACATCCATGTTTTCATCCCTCCACCTTTCTGGACCACAATGAAGTAAAGCAGCACAAAGCAAATGATTTGTAAAGGAAATTTCATTATTCTAATGCACTATTAAGTGCAGTATTAAGTGGATGTGAACATAAGTCACTCTACAGCACAAATACCAGACAATGAAATGAATAACACAAAGAACCTAATTACCATTCTCACAAAGCACTTGATATCCATCTGTAACACAGTACCAGATCTAATATTAAAATAGAGGATTTCTGGATGCTCTTTCCATCTCAGCTACTAAACATGTCTATATTTAGGCCTATTGTTTCACTTCTCATTGTCTCATTTTTGCCTTCTGCAACATGGGGGTAATTATATTTAAAATCTATAGACTCCATTGGAGCTAGTTTATGACTAGACTATTTAAGCACTGTCATAATACAAATAACAACTTTAACAAGAGTGACATAGGAAGATCAGGTCTTTATGGGACATTCATCAAGAATATCTATAAATATTTCTGCATTGCAGTGCCTATGGGAGGTTGTAACAGCCAACAGGTAAAGAGGTTATGAAACGGATTTAAAAAAAAGACTTCACTATAAGGCCTGCAGGGCACCAGCACAATTCAAAAAGTGCCCTGTCCTTGGAAGGGACATTGAGGCATTGAGGCAGATGTGCTGTGATCTTACAAGGGTATCTCCTCTGCTAACTGTTCTTTTCCACTCAGCAGGGATCAGGAGATATCTTCACAACCTTTTTTTTTTTTAACGTTAATTCAGAACCAGTAACAGCAGCTGGGTTAGCAACCCTGGAGTGCGAAATTCTCTAATTTTCACAACAGAGACACAAAATAGGGTAAGAAACACTTTCTTGCCCTGCCTCACTACTATGTTTCAGACACAACCAGCCAGGACTCCCCGCAGCTGGGTTATTCCAAGAGCTCATACCGCCTTTGTCTGCTCTCCCAAAACTGGTGAGAATGACAATTAGTACCACAGCTGTTCATTAGGATCTCGAAAACCAGCCCCTCATTTCACAGACAGGTCTATGAATGCAGAAATCTCAGTGATCATTAAAATGAAGTTCAGCCATCTGCACGGCACAGGAAGGGCCCTCGGGCCTTCTCCCAGGGGTCTGCCTAAGATTGACAGTTTCATAAATGCTGAAAACTAAGTGTTCACTAAAGGGCTGTTTCTGTATCTGGCATGTAAAGACTGTCAGTCTGAGGGAGCAGATTTGGTACAGTGCAGACATGGTAAAGACAATCCCTGCCCTGCTATTCTAACAGCTTCATTGACAACATCAGCATCTAAATGCAAGGTAGGACATTTAACTCCCAGCAGAAACAATTTTCATCCATATAACAGGTATGATGTAAAATCATTGCACTCTATTTTTAGGTATTATATTGCTTTTTGTAATGGTGTAGTAGCTTTATAGGGTCTGATCCTGAAGTAAATCCATAAAGAACATTCTGCTAAACACAATAGTGACTTTTGATTTGACCCCAATTTCTTTAGTTTTATCAAAATGCAAATATTTACTTCATTGCATATCAAATTAGAGCAAATACAGCCCATTAGCAAGTCAAATTTTGCCAATATCTTCAACACAGCTCAGAGGAACAGATGCATAAATTACATTACCCCAAGCAGCTGAGAAGTACACTGCTCTCAGGAGTATGTTACAGGCAACAGTTACTCATATATATTTTTGCTGCATCTTCAGCCTTATTCTACTGTTCCTTGTGATGTTCTGATACTGTAAGGGCATATGTTTACATATCCTTCAGAAAGTACTGGAAGAAGCTGAGTTGTAAGGCAAGAGGTCATCTATTACAGGCTGATACTTTGTTTGCCACTTTGATTATTGAATAAACATTTAAAAGATGAGATTAACAGCAAAATACAGTCAGTTTTCCTGAAATAGTTTTATACTTAAATATTTTCATGAGTAATAATATTATGAATAACCATATGTATTTCCCTTCAAAAGATATTTCAATTTTCATCACACATCGCACTGGTGAATCTCACTTACTCCCTGGAGTAAAAGGTGGGTAAGGACCAAACAGTGACTGAGTCACAAGTTTGAACTCTTCTCTCTTGCAATAGTTTTGTAACTTTTCCCCTTATGATCCACCCCTGCTTTAAACAGCTGTGCAGGCACAGCAGGATATATTTTTTCGTTATCCCTAGGTAAGCACACAGACATCTTTAGGTAACAATTGCTAAAAATAACAATTGTTATCTTCTAACTTTTGAAAAGTGCTGAATTCAGGAACTTGTAAATTTGACTAAAAATACTGCTGGCACAATGCACATAATAAATGAGCACCAGTAGTGAATGAACTGCCTGCCAGAAATACCCTACTTCCTCTAAGTTCTTAAGTCCTATCTTAAGGACTTTCTTTCCAGATATGGTACTGTATACAAGGAAAGGATGAAAGGGATTATGTTCAGTATTTTTATTGCAATAGTAATCCTTTACAGTAAATATGAACCCAATATATTTACAATAAAATAGAAAGTGTGAAGAAGAGATGGCACTATCTCTAGTCAATCAATATTTATGGGATTATTTCTGCAGAAAGTATAAATACTGCCAGCTCTTTGGTCCCAATTCTACTGTAAATTCTGCAAAACAGTCACTGTGCCAAGTTCCACTCTTTCTGATGAAATTAAAACTATTGGGGTGCCCAAGAGACTAACTGAATAGGGCACACCCCCATTTTATACCATTCCACACTTCATAGATAATAAATGTAACAAAAGAGTAGGCAGAAAAGACTTAAGAAAGGGGAGGAGAGAAGCTTTTAGGTGATCTGTTGTGAGTTTCCTATCAGAGTGCAAAAGAGGAAAAGCAACAAAGGTAATGAAGGTCTAAGTTTTGTCTATACTGCAAATTTATTGCAAGATTAAGGGAAAATTATTATGTCCCTCATGCAAACAAAATCTCTACCAAGTGTGAATCACTATCAATATATGAACTCCATCCTCTTTTAGGCAAGTTGCAGAAAACAATCAAACCAACACAGAGCTAGTGAAAGTGTAGAATACTTCAGTTAAAAATATTTTCCATGCTTTTCCTGTATCACCACTTCCCCTGTCAAGCTACATTCTTCTTTCTTTCACTTGTACAACCTAAGGACAGCCCCTCTGTTTACATGAGCAGCAAATTTAAAATGTATCTCATACCTCTTTTGACTAACAAGAGATGCTCTATACCAAAATTATCCAAACAGAACACATCCATAAGTCATGACTTCCATAAATTAAAATTTGTGTACCAATACATTTTTATCTAACTTCAAATTTTATCCTTAGTGTGTAAAGTTACTCATTCATAATATAAAAATACCTTGTCAGAGCCACTCTGAAGGCCAGAAGAAAGCTGGCTTTATCATATAATAGCAGTATCTTTCAAATAAGTACTGAAATACATGCTTACCAGTTTTATGTCTCTCATGCATGCTCAATCTAACATACTTTAAAAAGTCCTAGGTGACTTCAAACAAAAGAGAACTTAAATGAATTTAGTTTTATGAAAGACGGTATAATTACAGTCCAAGTCCTAACTGACAGAATGTGTACAGCATGGCTAGCTTACATCCTACAAAATCTGAAGATCTAATCAATGCTTCAGAAACAGCAGGATTATTCCAGTGCCTGTATGCAAATTCTAGAATTTCTTCTGAGGCAGCTTAGAGCTAATTATGTTTGCATATGTCTAGCAGGGGAGTGTAGCTCATACTCACAGAGATCTATCTCATCATATTGTCTATGTTTATTTGTATTTCTGTAGAGCAAGCATCACAAGTCTCTAAGCATATGACACAAGATGATTTTACTCCCAACAGTCATCAATCGGACTACAGTAGTTTGAGTCTGACTCCAGACTGGGCTGGATTTGAACAGCTGCTGTACAGATTAAAGACTACATGCAATTATTAACTCAATGAACCATCAGAGCCCTCAAAAACAGTAAACAAATTTTTAGCTTCAATTAAAAATAAAAGATTCACGCTATGCCTGCTAACCAGAAAACTAAGTAGCTCTCTGAAAACAAGATTTCTATTATCAGATCAGCTGTGCAACCTTTCCTTTCCTGTTGTGTACATGTCTTGTGAGTCTAAACAAATGTTCTTCATATTTATTACCATGTGGTTTTTGTAGCACCTGGCCCAAGGCTTTGTATTTTAGCTGAGTCTGGAAGCATTGCTGTAACACAAACACTAATGAAAACATAATAGAAAAGGAGACCCAAGTCTTGCTGAAAAAAATCTCTGGCTGAAGCACAACAGGGCCTTTAAAAGACTGAAGTACCCAACTAAGGAAATAAAAAAAGAATGCAAAATTCAAAGAGTGGGAAAACGTAAGACAGCAGAATATTCACCTAAAGACAACAAAAGCAGATTTGCTCCTGTATTGTATTTTCTTCCAGAAAGAAGAAAAATGGAAGAGACCGAAACCACCCTTTTGAATTTACTGAAGAAACCTTTAAAATGCAAAGCGTCTTCATATGATAATGTTAATTCAGAATATCACTGCTGTCCCAGTAACAGATCATATGTTCAAACCTCTAACAAAAAGGATTACTGAGCAACTGTTTCATATTCATATGGTTTATTAGGCCAGATAATAGAAAGTTCAAATCCTGATAAAACTATCCCATGCGATCTGATCAAAAGGTACCCTGACTTCTTGGAAGTGTGTACCAGCCATCTTCCTTCATGACACAGACCTCTCCCAGTAATGGCCAAACCCAAATGGAAGAAAATTATGATTTTCCAAAGAGTAAAGCATTACTAGCTCAAGTGAAGTGTTATGAAGGCAACAGCTGAATTGTCTAATCAAAACCAATATTTCTTCCCCTCATTCTACTCAAGAGTTTCTCATGAGTGTCACTGTGAATTTCTACACAAATTCAGACATATTTGGTCATAACCACCAACAACGCACTACATGCTTTTTATCTAACTGGTGTTTAAATTATAATAACTTCAAATTCAAATTTAAGTCCAGGCCTATTCCACATGAGTTTATGCTTGAATATCAACGTGTTTCTCATCTCAGAGCAATAGAGATTGCTCCAAGCTGTCAATGTCAAGGAGGGACCGAGAGTGCCCACAGAGAGCTATCACAGCTGCTTTTGTTGTAATTCAGTCTTAGAGATGAATGATAATCATGAATGTCAAACTTGAAGCCAAACCCTTCCTAAATCCAGGGATGTTCAGAAAGCTTTTTGATATAAACCAACTGTTTTGAGACACTGAATTGCAGTGCAAAGATTGAAAAAAGGAAAAAAAGATTTGAGATGATAGAAAATAATTTTAAAAATACATAGTATTTACTTAAATCTTTTTATGCACAGCAATGCCTGCTTGGGTACAAGCTTTTGTATTGCACTGAGTCATAGGGAGACAAAGTATTGAATAACTACCTGCAGTATGTTTTCTATATAGATAATTCTATATTCATTCTTCAGAAGTTATTCATATTGTCTCTTGATTAGGGCTTATGCTTCTGGTCACTCAGTAGGAAGAGTCTCCTGACAGTTTTCCCGCTGACAAGATGACAAGTCAAAACTCAGCATTTTCATCATATTGATAAGGTAAGAAAACAGAGAGCATTAGATACATCAAGAAATACAACATGTACTGAGAAACCTGTAACACTGATGAACTCTTTGGTCTCTAATGAGAGTAGACAAAGTTCACGTGCTCTATCATTGTAACAATCACTGTTAACGGGAAAAATGTCACATGGTGCCATTTTTTGTTCCCTTTGTGATCTTTGTTACAGCAACAGTTTATCAGAACTCTGGATACATATGCCTCTTTGTCCAGCAAGGCAGAATACCACTTATATTTCCACAGTCCAAAAATACCTTTTGACTAGACTAAAAATTCTGTTTTCCTCTCAGATAACACAAGCACCTAAACTTCAAAGATGAAACGTTGAGTACTGAATATGATACATACCACAAACCTCATATGTATTCACCCTGCAGATCTATCCCTCTAGTTTGGCTATGCTGCACCATTTTCTTTTTCTGTCAAGTATAACTAAATGAGGAATTAAAACATCTTTACTGAAGTTGTAAAGAATTTATAGCACTAATAAGATAAAGATGAAACTAATGCTGCTATTCCCAGTTCTGCAACAAACTAATTGTCTTATTGCTGTAGTTTCTGCCTACGAGATTTTTCAATCCCAGGAAGAAAGTAGGACTCCTTCCTACATATGGATGGAAACACACAACTTCAAAAATTGCTTGTGATTATACATCACATTTGCTTATATAACCTTACATTAAACGTTTTAATGAACCATGCTATAAGGCTTACAGAAGTACTCTGCTAATGATTATCAGCCTGCAGACTGGCTAAAAGAATGTCACACATCTATAAATCTCTAAATCCATGATTAAGCAATCATCTGACATATCCAGAAACACACAGTTAAAATCCATCACATTATCTCAGGCTCGCCAGTGACTACAAAGCAGAACAATGGAAGGAGTGATCACTGTAATAACTAGCAAATTTATTAAGAAGCAAAGAATATGATCAGTCAATTGAAATCAGCTACAGTGACACCTGACACTCCTCACAGCAGTATGTCCACTGAAGCTGCTGCATGCAGAGAATGGTAGGAGCTACTGGTAGGTGAAGGTCTGGAACCTAACAAGGTCCAAGTACAAAAATTATTTCATATGGCAATTACTCCAGTGCACATTGGTCAGTCTCCTTTATCCAAAATACGCAGGAAAAAAAAAAGCTGAATCAGGATAAACATGGAAAGATAGGGCTACTTTTTAAAAATGCTGATCTCCCGTATTTATCTACAGGTAAAATAGAACCATCTCCATACTCAGAAAATACTGTTTTCATCTGCTATTAAGGAAAAGCTAAAAAGCTAACTTGTTCCCTGTTAGATGAGCAAATGAGCTCAGTAATGTTTCACTGAAAATGTCGTGGTTTTTTTCCAAGCTTTGAGTATGTGCATTCAACACTGACAAACAGGCATGACACAAACAGACACAGGATCAAGCCTTATCTTCTTCCTTGGAATGCTCCATCTACAGTTGAACCTGTGGTGTTAACCCACAACCCTTCAAGCTTCTGATTACTCATGCCTCTGAATTACTGTTACTTTCATACATGTAAGTAATTTTGACTTTTTTGTTTTGTTTTGTTTTACAGAGTATTTAAATATAGAAACACACCAAAGCAAAATTGTATGCAGACACTCAGGTGTCTGGAATTATATACTATGCTCACTAGGTTTTACATTTTATTTACAGTATCTCAGTCTGAATAGAATTTCCATAATTGCTCTTTAAGCTAACATTGGCTTTGGGTATTTACCAAAACCTGTAAATACAGTAAAACATAACTGTGGTGTGTATTAGGGTATATACTATGGAACATAAATTTAAAAAATACATTTCTTTTATTTTTACAGAGCAGTAAAAACCAGCATTGAATCTGGTAAACACCAGAACTATTGAGTACAGAATAAATTTCCACCTCTACTACTGCAGATCTACCTCCACTGGAAACCACAGTGACAGAAGTACTAGAACAGAACAAGCATTGGCAAACCCCAGCCTTCTAATTAAAATGTTAAAACTTGCTTCAAAAAAGATTAGGTGAAGAGGTTTTGTTGTTGGGGTTTTTTTTTCCCAAACACCGCACCTCCTGATGTACAATCTACTGTTGCTGTTGTGACTGCTAGTACAGGAGTTCTGAAGTGGCTAAGTTTGGTTCTTCAAAAGTTGTCCCTGCAGGGGTTGTTGTCTGTGTATTTGTTTGTATTTTTCAAGACAGTTCAAGTTCATCTGGAACATCTTTGAGACTAATGTCACCTTGCCTGTGGTTAGATTTCTTGCTGAATTTGCTCTCTTCCAATCATCCCTTCAGGACTTGAAAAAAAACAAACTAAAACAAAAAACAACCAAAAAATTCCCACACCAAATAAAATCAAGAAAAAGGATTGAGTTCTGGTACAATATTTTCTTACACTTGCAGTTTTACAAATTTTATGCCTAACTTAACTAAAATGCTCCACTACAGGAAAACGAGTAAAAGTCTGTCTTACCTACCTCGATTCTCTCACAGGTAAGCTCCAGTTCCAGTTCTGCTGTTCATAAATCACTCTTACTTTAGCTTAATGGACTTTAAAAACAAATATTTGCTGATAATTTGAGAAAGGTCACTTATATTGTTCAGCAGTGTTTGACATGAGCAAACTGAAGTCTGAAATATGTTCGCTGAGCAGGAAAGCAAGTTCAATCAACTCTCCTCCTTAGTAAGGATTTCTCAAATTAATTAAAAATTACGATGTATAACTTAATTTAAATTTCCTCAAAGGTAAAGTAACAATATTACAGTGGTTGATTAATGAAATAGACTATGTTTTAATGTAGGAAATTCCTAATTGTCTTTAGTGCTAAAATAAGTAAATCCAACAGGAATCAATAGGTAGGTATACTTCTTGAAATACACTGCAATTACAATTATATAATATTGCTGTCATCATTAACTGAATATATTTTAATGACCCCACAAAAGTCATGGTAGATCTATATGGCACACCTTACCTATCCCACTCCTCAGCAGGGCTAATGAGCCCAAGAAATCTGTACTGCTGTATTCTGTACTGCTTTCACTAGGCTCAAAACAACTCAGTCACAACTAGCTCATGTACCTCTCTATAGCACTGCAGTGTGTCACGTAATCCTATCCTTAGAGAAACAAAGGCAGTTGAGCATTCAGCAACGCTAGTGTATGTCCTATGTGAATCATGTAACACTTGTATGACACACCAATTTCCACACAATGGAATATTCAACAGTTTACAGCACACACACACGAACACAAATCTATACTATGAAGCCCCCAAAACACACCACTGAATAAAATGAGATGCCTGTATCCTGGGAGAACCACATTCCATGCTGGTTTCAGAAAATAGGTCCTTCCTGTCATTTACTTCAGGATAGAAGAAATTTGAGTATGGCTATACAAAGTTCTTTATACATGATCAATCGTTCTCAAGTAACCAGAAAACTTACACTGATATAATTCTAGTTCTATAGCACCATAAAACATGGACCATGCGTACGTAAATGTACACATGCCAGCACCATATATATCTGCTTCACACAGTCCCTACTTGTTTTAATGATATAGAAACATCTTCCCCAAAGCAAACGTCAGAAAATGCCTGCCTGCAGAACAATTATATCCTCCATTCTATTTCAGAAAATGTAAATAAGTTATATAATACCTGGGGACATATCATATACCTGGTCACAGTTTGTTAATAATCTCCTTCGAGTAGTTTTGAAATAAAACTGAAAATCAATCCTTAAGAAATTCTTTGCCCACTGGGATCAGATTTATATAACATATTATATGCCCATTTAATAATTCGCAAGAACCCCTTCTAAAACCAGCATATAATGAAACTGAACATATTTTTATAGCCCACCTATAATATCTTTAAAAAATAGATTTACAGCAGATCTTAGTTCTAATGTCATAAATAGCAAGATATCACCATTTTTAACCCTTTAAAAGAATTATCTGACTTCAAGACACAGGAAAACAGATGTGTTGCTGTTTCATAGAAACAGAAACAGACCTAAAGTCACACAGTGTTTTAATGAGGGATATATTTAGTGCTTGTTGAAAACATCCTAACTGCTATTTTCCTGTACCTATATAGCTGGCACTCAGCTGTACTTCCAGAATTTTCTCCAACAGCAAATCCTTTATACTAAATAAACTAAAGCTTTTTTTAGTGATTGACAGATTTGAAGACTACAAATCTCTGTAGTTACTGCACCTTCCTCTTCTTGCATATAGTCTCTCTATTAAAACAAATGTGTCCCCAAAGAACTTTGAAGAAGAGGCTGAATTAACAAACTATTGAAGTGAACCAGAAGCAAGCCAGTCCCTTATGAATATAGAGTCTGTAATTAGCCAAAATGCTCCACTTTGCTGTTCACAGTGAGGCTGAGGCTCAATAAAAGTTAAACACTGATGCAGGCAAGGCATTCCCATGGGGCTCACATATATTAATACATTACCACTCACCGGTTGCTTTACATCAAATAAACTGGAACACAGCTTGAAATTGGCTGGCTGCCTATTTAATAAAATGGAAAGCTATTGGTGATAAGTATTTTCTCCTATTTTCATATCCCTAGTGTCATAAACAGGCTAAGTAAGTACTTAAATGTGGCTCCTAACAGTACCATGCTCATAATGGTGCCAAACAGATATGACTCAGGTTCTGACTGACCAGAGAACGACACTTCAGAGATTCTGCACGGAGTCACAGTTACACCTTTAGATTACCCCAAACCAATAATCCCTAGCACTCGCTTTCCCAAAACCTCTAAGGATGAGGCCATCAGTTTCGTAAAACTATATCTGAAGTTAGTTCTTAGCTTGATTAGGATGCAGTCAGCAGTCTACACTTCAGTGACGATCTTTTTAAGCAAAAATGCAGCATAATTTAGGTGGCTCCATCACCACTCTGAGGAAGGGAATTTATAGAAACGAATACATAGAATAAAATAGTTTGGAACTATGATTATTTTGGCTTCAATGGGACAAAGTCAGGAGAACAACAAGTGTTTATGAAAACCGTCTTTCAAGCTACAGATGAGTAACCCATGAATGTATCAATCCTACAATTTATCATCTCCTAACCCCTCAGAGACTGAGGCACTCAGCATCTCTCGTGTCAAGTTAAAATAAATACTATATCAACTTTTCTATTCACCCAGTTAAAGAACTTAAACATTAAATATGCAGCTAATAAGATATTTAATTTATCAATTAGTAAGTCACTGTTCAAAAAAGGGTATTTCTAAAACCTGTACTACAACAATATCATCAGTTGATAGGGCTTTATAGCTTTTTTTTTTTTAATAGGTGCTTTTATAAGCACCTCAAGCTGGAACTGCAAAACGATTCACCACCTTCAAAAACAATGTTCCAAAATGAATGGGCTGATGTTCTGTAGTTTCAGTTCTTATTCAGAAATCCTCTATTATGTTAGCTTTTTATAATTTGTCTTACTCTGTCCTTCCAAGGTCATCATGACTTCCACACGTTGCCACTGGATGGTTTTAATTCTCATAAAACTTCATAAATCCTAGGCTAGTTTATGCTCACCTTTCGCAGGAGGAAGCAAATACGCTCAATATTTCTCAGCCGCTCTCTCTGCCAAGAAGAAGTGAGAAAAAGGAAGGAGATTAGCTGGTGTTATAAATTAAAGACAATACATTACAATTAAAATGGGTCAAGATCACAATGAATAGCTGCAGAGAAGCAACATGTTATTAATCTGAAACAACAGTATTCACTTCTTACCTACTGACTGCAAGCCAAATGATTTACCCATTTCAAAGTTCCAATAAGTTATTTTTTCATCTGTTACTGGGTGTAACAATAACTGGGGATTCAAGTCTGTGTTAGCCTTGAGCCAGAGGCTGCAACTTCTTTTTAAGTCACCATTTGTGGCTCTATCCAATGGTGCCAATCTATACCACACAGTCAAAACATGGGCACAAGCAACTATGCATGAGGAAAAAGGAAAATACACTTGACCAAAGATATAAGAAATACCTGCTAAAAATATTCCTTTTATGTCAATATAAAAGGCATCTACTGTGCAGAAGAAAGCAATCTGAGATTATTGCTTGAGTTATCACAGAAAGTTTCATATAAGAGCATCAAATATGTCAAGTGATCACAGAATACTTTGCTGTGTTTTACTGGAAACTCTAGTTGATCACACCACTAATATGACTGAAAAAAGGACGTATTAACTTCTCTTATCCTGGAGATCAATTCCATTACCATTTTAAAATAAGAGGAAGTAATGACCATGGAACACCTTACAAGTTTTAGGAAGACAACAAATTACTGGAATTTGGTACATATAAATACACATTTCTTGTGTGCAGTTCTCAAGACGGGAAAAGTGAAGTCAAAATCAGATTACTTCCAGTATATTCAAAACCAGATTACTTCCACTGAAGTCCTCTATAGGGTTTCTTCATATAATTTTTCTTCTGTTGTCATTCTTTGCTTATGCGTTAGTGAACAGTAAACAAGTCTTCTTATTCGAAGATTCACATAAAGATTACACTTAAAATCATCAGTGGTCTAAGCAGTACTGCAAATCCTCTGCAGAGTTATGAAACAAGGTTAAACAGCAAAGTGCTAGCTGCTGAATCTGGTTATCATTTGTAGGCAATTCAATAACTTGATACTGTGTAGAGATCAAGTTCATCACCTGTCATAATCATTGGAATTCCCAGTGAGATGTCGGGGAGCCAAGTTCTGCTCTCAGTTCTGGTGGTACACATCTGATGCATGTTTAACTGTAGTCAGCTAAATCACCCTAGATTATGGCTTTAATTAACAGAGGAATTTTCATATGCTTAAATCTGGGTTGCATTTTGGTTCATTAGGTAAAAACTGATTTTACAGTCCCAGGGTGATATTTAACCTTTCCCATAGCAGACGCAGCAGAATGTGTTATTTACTGTTAAAGTACAGGAGAATTTAGAGCCCCGCCATGGGATAGAGAGGTCTAGAAATGCACCTCTTATCAAATCCCTTCAAGCTTTTGACTCATTGATACAGACAGTATGGGAGAAGGTGGTCATCTTATGCTTGAACGCAGACAAAGCAAATTATTTCAAAAAGGAAAACTCATGCCACAGCATGAAAAGATAAAAAGAAAGTATTAGCATCATATTATATATCCTTCAGTTTTTGAACTTCCAAATTATTTTCCTGCCTTCTTCAGCAAAAAGGAAAGCTATTAGCATAAAGAGTCGCCATCTGGCTTCCTAAGACTGGCCCAATAAATCAACTTTCCAAACTACAGTTGACTTCACAACAGACTCTACATTCATTTCCACACTCATACTTTCACTGACAGCTCAGTGCATCTCCCTTTGTCTCGTAGCTGTTGCTTAGCAAGGCACTGGTTGTACTTACTGCGTGGACTGGGTTACACTGATCTATTGGGCTTTTGAAGTCTGTCCGAAGTTCATCAAAGGCGATTATCTGAAAAACAATTTTTTTCAAATATTGTAATGAATGCTCATTCAAACACTTATTTTGGCTTTAGGGACCCGTTAGATGCATTGCCTCCCTTCCTCCATTTCCTGAGAAAATACGGGAAACTAGCTCCCCTGACATACTCCTTTCAGAACTAACTAGTTAAAACAAAACACGGGATACTCCTATATATGACACCTAGAATCCATTAATTTGTCACTCTGTAAAATCATACCTATAGCCTTTTCAGCATTGTTGCTTTCCAGATTTCCTCCCTCATACCAGCTAGAATTCTCTTCTCAAACTTCCAAATGACATGAAACTATTTCACAAAGAAATACATCTCCCGACCTGATGAAAAAAGTAATTAGCTGCCCGAAACGCAGAGATGCATCAGATACGCTATTCCAGGTTTAATACCTACACAACAGCTCCTTTTTATTAGTTGCTAAACCTTCTTCAGATATTAACTCCGAATTAGTATCAGCTTAATTATTATTAAGCCGCTATTCACTATCAAGCAAACTCCTCAAAAGGTAAACCACTCTAGAGAAAAACATGCCCTTCCTAAATTCCGTCAGGTTTTAGAATCTTACTTCATTAATGGAGACCTCATTAATGGACAGATGTCTTTTGCTCATGTCCTTTAGTTTCCTCCACTAACTGATGGATTGAGACACACTGGTAATTACCACCTGCTCTTAAAGTACATCAGATAAAAGTGTCCATAAAAATAATAATGTTTGATAATGTTTTCTTGGAAAGAAAACAGCTGTAATAACCCTCAGCATATTTCATTCAAAGATCTCCAGGCACATTCTTTATTTTATGTTTGTATTCTAGTAATAGCTTTTCTTCTGCTTCACCCAAGGAATGAAAGCTCACTATGACAGGTACCACATAAATAGATGTTAAAACAATGAGTCCTTTTTAGACAATTTACAACCCAGGAAAGTATTTGTTCTCAATAAAAAGATGATGGAAGTACACGGTAGCAGTTGAATAATTAGTATATGAGTGCAACAACCATTCCATGACATGTTACAGCACGCCTGCTGCCTAGCTGTTCAAAAAGGAACCAACTGGGTGTCAACACAGACCTGCTGTATAGGTAAAACACATTCATTTTACAGATATGGAATGCAGGAGCAGAAATCCTGAAAATGGCCTATCCACAAGTCATATAATAATCTGGTGAGAGGCTTGAGAATAAAACCTAGAGCTACAATCCACAGATCTAGGCACTACTCCGCATCTCACTCTAATGCTGCATTCATCACACTGAAGCACATTTAAACTCAAAAGTGTGGCATTTTACAAGAGCACTCTACAGAATTCAATTTATTCAACTATGACAGTCAAAGTGCCAGAATAAACCACAAAGGGAACTATAAAACGTGATTATAAGAAGTGAAGCATTTCTCCCCATGGATGCAGTATCTCTACAAGTTAGGAACTAGATCTGCAACAGATTTTTAAGCTAAAGTAAAAAAGCAAATAACAGAACCTGGGAGAGGGTCTGAGTACAATTGTGAAGAATAAGGCTCACGACACCTCTATATTTAACACCTCTAGAACAGATCTTCATATTCTCAAACAGGGCCAGCTGGTAAGAGGGTAACAACCACACGAGTCAGATGCACACACTTCTGTTTGTAATTGGGTATCAACATCGGCACTGACAGCATTGACAGAAAGGGGGAAGGATGGCCCTGTAACAGGTGAACGAGCTGCCTCTCTTCATGACTTTAAGATAGAAAACTGTTACAAGCTTTGAGTGACAACTGTTTTTAATAATATAACAGCTTTTCTTCTTTTGTAAATGTAGCAATGAGATGAAATTTCCTTAAAAAAAAACCCAAACAAAAAACCAACCAAACAAACAAAACAACAAGAACAACCAAACGAAAAAAAAGCCCCATAAAACCCGAAGAGTGAATGTGCTGTGCTCTTCCTTTTGGTAGTCAGTAACAGCAACCAGGAGTTTGATCATCATGACGTGACAGCCTGTACAAGATCCAGCTCATGCTGTGAGGAAAGACTGGCCTGAGACAACAACAGGAGGAACCTGAATGCTGGAGTCGTAAGACGGACCCCTTTCAGGAAGTCCAGGAAAGCCTCCAAAGATTCACTGGACACACAGATGGGACAATAAGTCTGAAGCGTGTTTAGACGAAGAACTAGGTCGCTCTGAAAAACAGAGCCATTAAGGCAGGGCTCTGTTGAGCTAGCCTTAGCTAATGCAGCTAAGTGTTGAAGAAATCCTAAATGACAGTCTGGAAAAGAGATTAGCCTCAAGTATACTAGGCATTTAGATTTCCTCATTTTTTGCTTTCCCTTTTTTTTTTTTTTACCCAACATTCCCAACTCTGTAGTCAAACACATACTCTATTTGCTGGCATGCCAATTATTTTATGTCATGCTTGCATTATATCTAAGTGCATTGAAACAAATATGACCGTATTAAGTACATTGTTTTCATGGAACTAGTAAGTGTATATACAATAGTCTCACAGACAAACCTTTTGGGATGCCTGCAAATTATGACAATGTTAAGAGACATTCCTGCTACACCTGCAAGAAACAGACTGAGGTCTAGTATCAAGCACACAGGATTGCAGGAACGTTTCTTCGGTAAAAATTTCAGCGTCTTTCTGGAAAGAGGCTGACAGAAATAAACCCTCCTCAGTTTTTAACATTTTATTTCATAAAAGTTCCATAATAGTTTATATTTTGTTAATTCCTCAGGAACAGAAATCCAGTGATGATGCAAAGAGATCTATTGTAATTTATGAAAAAGCAAATTCCTGTTTCTCAGTCACAGTGAAAAGACTGAAAGCATAACATCAGGCAGACTCACAACTAGAAGGAATATAAAGAAGCTCCCAAAGTGTGTGGGGGGAGGGAGGGGGGCATTGTTTTTTTGTGTTTGGTGTTGTGATCTTTTTTTAAGTCTCACAATGCTACGTGTCCTAATTCTTAAATTGAAAATGAGAAACGACAGAAACAAAGCTGTAGCTTCTTCGGATTGGTGGTTACTCACAATACACTACGTAACTGTGCAACAAATGATTTTGTATTACTGAAAATTAGAATAAGGCTGGGTTGTGCTCCAGTGTGGTTTAAACAATTAATTAGGAAACATCTTCCTTTTTCAATTATAACTAGCCTTGCGTAGCAGTTTAATGCCCTAGGGGCATGTGTTTTTCCCTAGAAAAAAACAAATAACTAACTATTTGCCTCCATTAAATACTTCACAATGCTTTCACTGGAGGAGCAGTGTTCTGGCCATACTCCAGAGAAAAATCTTCTGCCTGCTTCCATTTCAGCTGGATGCAGTACAGCTACCTATTTCCCATACGTCAGCCGATGGGAGATGCAGAATGCTCTGGGATAGCATCCTGGTATTCTCAAGGTCTGCTTCACCTCCAAAAATTGTCACACTTACCAGCCTCTTGACAGAACAGTTCATTTGGAGGCAGACAATGTAATAGATCCCAATCAGGGCACCTCACCATATGAACTGCCACCATTTCACCCTTGTAAATTAATGTATTTTATAACTGTTCATTATCTTTTAGTTATCCAATCTAATTTGATCCAGGGTAGCAATTAAGACTCCAAAACATACATACACATGGACATCAGCGACCCCATCTCTCCAAAGGCCACAAATAAACAGACCATTCCAAAGAAAAATGACTAGCCTCTAGCCACAAAGCTAAACAGATAGCTATGCGGATAGCATTTTGGAAACGTATGCCAGTACTGATCTTACACAGAGGAGAAATTTATTTCTATTAGTAAATATTAATGGTGTACACAGCTTCATAGAAAGAGAATAAAGACCGTTTGATTTTTTTTTTTAGGAAGTCCAAGACAAAAAAAAAAACCAACACGTTATCTGTTTATTTGCAAAGCTATATCAGAAAAAAAAAAAAAGCACATCATGTTTAGCAAAAATTTTTATCATTACTGCAGAAAGGGGCCAGGGATTGAATGGGCAATGAATATTGAACTACCTTCTGACTCGGAGAACTTTCCCTGCGATTTCACACTGCAAAACACTGCAGGAAATTTGTTCTGCCATTTCCCTAGCTGTGCTTTTTTTCCTGTTGATAGAAGTGTACTTGTGGATGTTATCCACCTAATAAAAGCAAAGGTTTATAAAAGTACTGGTTGCATTCTCTGGTGATTCACACCATCTGCAAATCTCATAAGTCCAAGTTTAAGTCAGCAAGGAGTTTGTCCCAGTTTAAACACATACTGAACAGATGAGATTGTGATGACAACATATGTTTCAGAACAGCTACAACTGCAATGATATTTATAAAATTTGCTTTCATTACCTGCACTCTCTGTGCTCATCTCCAGGCAATAACAGCTTTGAATAATTAAGTATTCACATAAGATTGAATCTGAATTTTGTTTTCTTCTTATGCTTCTGCACGCATCAAGCTGAAAATTTCACCTGTTAATGGTAGGAATGAATTACAATACCTCATTTTTAGGGAAGATTTTATTTTTTTTCCATCACTGAGCTCTTACAGAAATATATTTTAATTGAGAATGTGATGTTTAAGGGTGGCAGTGGAGTTGGTGTGGGTGTGAATTCAGTGACAGCAAAGAAGCTGGATATTATTGCTTATTGGCATCTCAGAAAAGTTAAGATGAAACAGAACTTGATGACAACCACGCTAATCACAGAACAGTAACACTGAACATATGTTTCCTTGCCACCACCCTGTCAATTTACCCCAATCCCGTCTTGAAGAAACTGTCTTTAATGGTTGATTTAAACAATTTCTCTACCCCACCACTTTCCATACACAGCTTTCACAGCACCCGTACTGCCAGTTCATAGGCTGCCTGCAAGTCAGTAGATGGACAGAAGGTGGACAGGTTTAGGAGCATGCTGTGCTCCTAAACTTCATGCCTGCCCATCAACCGCTGTATAGACACTTCTGGTGTGTTTGGGAAATGGTGCTGAAAATTTATGATGTTTGAACCATGTTGGTGCAAGCTGGGTGAGTGAGTTTGTTGGCTTTTGTTGAGCAGAAGCAGAAACAGACAAAACATGTGAGAGACAGTCAGGAAAGAAGGACTTGAAATGGAATATAAGTGCAAAAGGACTTGAAATGCAACATAAGTGACTATCTTGGCACAGTGGAGTACAGGGAGCCCATAGAGAGATGCAGAGAACAGCGACATTGACAAAGTGACAGACTGAGAGAACAATTTTTGCTAGTCAATTCTTATCATGATATGAAACAAAATGAAATTAATCTGAACAAGAAATTTAGCTATGTGGTTGGTGAACATTTGTTCAAGATGCTTGTTCCTCTTCCCTCTTTCTCTTCTGGTTGAACTGATGTGGTTCATGCTACCAAGCAATGTAAACGCAGCAAGGAAAACCCTTCCCCCTCCATAAGGGTTCCTCCAAGTCAACACCTCCACTGCAATCTCCAATGAGAATGCGCATTTGAGCCTAAGCGGCTGTTGGTTACAATGCTTTCAATATTCTTGTAACACCCTGTAAATCTGTAGAATAGTTTTATTAATATTATAGTCTCCGCTATGTCCCAGAGACCACACATCACCCATCAGGTAATGTAGATGTGAGATTTAAACTGCTTTTTAAGTACTGTCTTCCTCTCCCTCACCAGGGCCACTTTTTGTTAGATTCAGTACTCGCAGCATCACAGATGACTGAAATCAGGTCTGAACCAACCTGACAATTTTAAGAACACCATAAAGTACTGACATTAAGCTAGGAGAAAAAAATGGAACTAAATCAGTGGGAAAAAAATCTGCCAGTGATATTAACAAATCCTATTATACAATACCAAACTATACATGCGTACACCAGAGAGCAATTTGGCCTAGTTTGGTTCATTAGCACAAGAAAAGGATGGAATGCAGGTTGTGCTATTACAGGAAATATCTTTTTTTTTTTTCACTTGCCAGTGCTTGAGTGTATTGTTCATTATTTGTTTTTACTAAACATCTGATGGGCATGGGTTTTTAAGGCCCAAAAAAGAAGAGCTTATTGTATTATAATAAATCAATGTCTTCCTACAACATCTTGATTGCCACTGAGCTGCACAGCACAGCCTTCACAGCCTCTGAAGGCAGAAAAGACAGAACTTAACTTCCACTGCAAAAAAATACAGCCTACTGTTGCACACGATTGTCTACCTGCAGCCCCTCAAAAAAGGGCATCAAATAAAAATGTGAAGGTACAGTGATGGGGAAACATCCAGAATGTGTGTATATGCACTTTATAAACATTCTATAATTACCACTTACATAGAAAACTAACTTCATGGAAAGGACACAGTCTCAGTTAAGAATATGCACAAAGCTTTTAGACCATACTTGCACTTCTTTGTAACAGAGGGGTTATCAGCTGATTCACTTTTTAAAACAGCTGGAGCTCGGTAGACATGCAGCAAAAGAGTAGTTCCAGATTCCCTTCACAAGTCACTTTCTGTCTTCAGAAGAGTGGACAAAGTAGGCTGTTACCGCTCAAGTCAATTCAGGAGAAATGAAATAGGCTAAACACAGAGGACAATGCTGCACAGCATCACCGTATACGCTGACAGGAAGCTGAAAAACAATCTTTGTTCTAAGTCTTGGGGTTAACTTTCAAACCCTTCAGAAGAATATCCAGATCAGTATAATTTTCTGCTTTTTGCTTCTTAAACAGGGAACTTTTACATTCTTATTTCGTACTTACTTAGCAAGATGAGCATCTATGGTGCTCCTCACTCATGTTCTTAACAGTAGTGCTCTGTACCCAGTATTGGATCTGTATGTAACACAGCTCATGAAGGTTTTCTGGCAAGCCTCAGAGCTGCTTCAATGTTCAGGTTCACTAGTTCAAATCTATGACCCACTGAAAGAGCACAAAATTATTCATTAAGGTTACAATTATAACTATAGTAAATTCAGTATTTCATTGAGCTATATACTAAAGAGTATTGTCTTTACAATGCTAGAGCTGTGCAATATTACAAGTTTACAGAGCTGTTCTCACTCATGCCCCTAGTGACTATTTTTTGGGTGTAAAAAGATTTCCAATAAAGTAATAGTTCCTCATAAAATAAACTGCTTCAATTCACCAGGGATCCAAAATGTGTTATAGTACAGATTCACTAATATTTACTTGCTCAGGGGCTGGGGGACATACATTTGCTCTGTACTATGTAAACAGTTCAGAGAAGGAAATGAAGAAATACATATTGAAACTGCAGTACTGGAGGATTTAAGGCAGCAAAAAGTAAAACTTAAGCTACAGTTTGACCAAGACATGGAAATCAAAGCAACATACAAAATTTCAAGGAAATGTTTTAGGTCCATTTTAGACTCATATTTCATCCAGAAAGAATAGCTACCAATGATCCTGCACACTAGCATTTTGTTAACTAGCACAGCCGATCAGATCCTCATTTTTAGTAAGAGGATTAGGCGTACAAATCAGAGTTTTCAAAATAATGTATTTTCTCTGAGTCAGAAGAAAAAGTATTTCCAACATTTCCAATAAACTGATTCTGAAAGAATTTCCAGATTTAAGACAAAAAGCAAAATTTTGTTCCAATGCTACATTTTTGCTTTGGAATTCATTTTGGTTTTATGAAAATTAGATTATATGACAAAGGTTTAAGACCTCATTGTATTTATTTTAAAGAAAACACACTGCTTAATAGATATTGAAACATTTTCTCTTACTTTCTAGATCGAAGTATCTCTTGTTTGTCCTGTAATGAGACAGTAATGTTAGCAAATGTTATTAATTTATTGTCACTTAATTGTCAAAACAGAATCCAGGAAAGAGAACTGGAGGGGACCTCCTGGGCTGTCAGCTTCAGCCCCCAATTTCTGCAGACACCACACCAGAAGATCCAAGTGGTAAAAACACTAAGCTTATTTTTAAAACAGAGAGGAAGCATATGATTTCCCTTTTCACTGCTCCATTTGGAACACGGCACAAACCTGCTGTGAAAGTTGGGAACCTTCTCCTAACTTTTAAATTTGTTCAGAGATAACACAAGCCATGTATATCATTGCCAAGACTGCTTCATTACAACAGCTACTTAGTAAAATGAGAAAGTTTTATTTTGCAAGGAACTTGCATCCAAATTGGCACCACTCCAAAACCATTTGTCTTCAATTCAGCAGAAACTCCATCCCAGCTCATGCTAATTGACATTCATACAAACCCACACATACACACACAAATCTTATGCACTACAGCCCTTATATGTGAATCAGTAACAGAGCTAAACGATACTGGCACTAAATCTCTACTTCATTTTTTCCCTGAAATAGTGGATTAACTCTTGGGTGTCTGGAGCTTTTTATACTGACACCTGCCAAAAGAAACTAGATCTAACCAATCCCGTTTCTGAAAAGCCAAAACCTTTTTCTTGCCAATTTTCCTTAAGAGTGTTTATACATAAGTTACATGTATCAAATTATCCCTGCATTATTAACCCCTCACTTCCAACAGCGGGGAGAAGGAAAATCCTTATGAACATGAAAAAAGGGCCATGGATAATGTGATAGCACAATAATGAGTGGCAGAGAAATAAAAAATGGTGAAATGAGGTTCCTTTTTTGGGCTTCACCTGGCTATCCAGCAGACTCAGCTCTCTGTGGCTCAGGGGACACCACACTCTCCCCTTGCGGACCAAAGCAAGGACCAAGTCCAAAAAGAACTCTGTGCCTGCTACTGCATCCCAAGGGAGGAGATGCCCCTGACAAGGCAGTGCAGCCGGAATTTCCTCTGAAGACAACTGGGAAGGAAGTGTACCCAGTCAAGCTGTGGCCAAAGAGATAAGAAAAGCTGCTTGAAACACTACCTATATGACTGCATCATAACAGCTTCAGTTTGATTAGGAACTGTTTGAGCAGAGAGACCTGACACAGCTCTGCTCTCCTCTCCACCCCTGCATCAAATCCATATGGCAGGAATTTATATATGGCAGGTGTAGGATCTGTCGCAACTCAGGAGCTTCCGCATTAGTAATGGAATTCAGTACATCATCTAGAAATTGGAAAGAGTTTTATACTGGCAGATATCACCACTGCTATTTAGGGACTTCAATATCCCTTATTTGAAAATATAACTCAATGATGCACTAAAACCTGCTTCTTTACAAAGCAGTTCAGACTCAGGAGAATGGTGTTAGAAAGCCCTGTAGGCCAAATACCCACAGTATTTGTGCGAGTTTGTACTTCAGATAAGGAAGCTATTAACAGAGTTAATAAATATTGCCTCCCTGGTTCACATCACAAGCTTTCAGAATACAGTCTTAGCCCCAATGACATGCACAAATGATGCACTACCTCTGTCTCTTTGTAGCAGGCAAAATACATGCAAGTTTAAATATACATGCCCTGAAAAAGTACTAGATAACATCACAAAGACAAAAACCATCATTCAGCTTAAACATTACTAATGCTGTAATTTTACGTGGATATTTCATCCTAATAAATGAAATACGCAACTCCATGTTGCATGTTAGTATCAAAAAATAAACCTTTAATCCTTGCCTATCCTTGACAAAGTTCCTCCCCTCATCCCTTTATTTGACTGTTTTTAAGTTATCTCTGAAACCCAGCAAGTGCTCTCATATTTGTAACAGCACTTCCCCATTAGCCGGATGGGTGTATCAGTCAATGTCTCAATGTTATCTCGTATGACTTAATTCCCTGCCTTTCTCCATATGATCTCAGCTACAAACCTGCCTGGTATTTCAAGTTGCCATATTGGGGCACGTTTGCATCCTAATTATATTAAAGTGAGGCTTAAATCCCTCTGGAAGTTGCAGTTACATGATCAATGAAGCAAGGACAGAACATAAAGCAAAAAAATTTGGAGTGATCTTTACACTGTCAAGTATAATTCATTTGGAAATCACCCGTCCTGACTTTGTTAGTATGAAGAGCTCTTCTCTACTAAGAGTGACAGACAGCAGTTGCTTAGAAAGATTATTCAAAATTGCATGAATGGATGGGCAACCTGCCTCAAAAGCCAGAGAATTTTATCCTTTTTGTCATATTTTATTCCTTTTGTTAAACATCTCCTACTAAAAAAGAAAAAATGGCTCAAATCTTGGTTTTCATCATACCCACCCATGCAACTCGGTAGCTTCCCAGACTAGTGTATCTGAAATGCTGTTTTTTATGAGAACCTTAACACTACAGCCAAATAAAGTGCAGAGAGGAAAGTGAGATGAAAGGTATTCCTTTCTTCTCTTATCTCTCCCCAATGTATTTACTTTTCTGAATATTACACTTATTAATTCACCACACATTAATAAAAGTAAACAATAATAACTAACAATGCTTTGCAGTTATAAATCTGAAACCGGAACACCCTCCAAGGCAATGAAGGCCTTAACAAATGCAAGGAAAATATCATTTCCACTTTTTATACAAGGGGAAAAATGAAGCTCAGAGAAATTAAATGATTTACAGAATCAGTGGCAGAAGAATCAAAGCCTCCAGATTGCTGCACCATATAAAATGTTAGGGGAAACAAAGAACACTGTCAGTAGACTAATAACATATGAGAAGTGAAACTATGCATTTCTGTCTGATTATTGTACTGTTGTTCATCTCTAGAGCAGAGCATTGCCTTAAGCAGTGCCTTTTCAGATTAAGATTGCAAATGGTTTTAAATCACTCAAGGGTAGAAAATTGTTCTATTTGTCAGATTTCACACCAACAATTGTATGGCATTTCCTTGCTCTACTTAACTTGAATTTTATATGCTGCCACTATTAAACAACTCTCCATGCAGAAATCTGAACACATTGCTAAGGCAAACAAAGCTCTTGTGATTCCACCCAGGGCTGCACATATACCTGAGCACCTAGTCTTCATCTTTTTATTGTAAAGATTTCTTTATTTATCTGTACATCTTTTGTCTGTAAAAGGATGTTACATTTAGGCCAACACAATTTAAACTTTTTAGGCTCTAACTGGAAGCTTAAGCTAACTTAACAGTCATGAAAATCTTGTAATTTCTCAAGTATTTAAGCCAGATCCTAAGACTTTTCCAATAGAAACTCCAATATGCAAAATTAAAAACATATAATCTCCATTATGCAAATATGATTCAAAAGGTTTACCTATGGAAGTGTAGAGGTATAATTATATTACTCTAATTAAATATTGATGAAAATCCATAAAGGAAGGCTCTCTTGCCAAGAGCACATGTGCACAAACATAGTAGTCTGCATTGGTATAGTTATACCACCGTATTCCCCCGCATAAATAAAAACTAGACAAATGAGGAAAAAAAAAACACAAAAACTATACGGATGAACAAAAGCAGTATTATTGCTTCAGCTACACCAAATCAGATTTCCAAGTCTGCAGAGAGGTACAGGAGAAACCACTAAGAACAATTATTTGGCAGTCACCTGAAACAGTCCACCTATTAGTAAAAGAATGAAAAACTCCATCCACATTGTGAAAAAGACAGAAATTTCTCTTCAGGAATACAACCATACTATACAGAGCTTTGAGTGCTTTGAATGGGAAGGTACTATCTTCAGGAGTTACTGGTTATTATTGGAACATTCCAGACACAAATTTGAAAAAGCAACGTGATTTCCAAATGTAAAGAATTCACTTGTTGTTGTTAGTTTTGACAAAACTACTCAACAGCTGCAAAATTCTGTTGCAAGCACAATGTTCCCAGAAGGATGATTTGACAAGTATTTATTGACAGATTTCTATAACTGCTACGAAATGGGCTCTTTAAATAATGTCATCCAACTGCAAGGAGAAACAGTTTTACTGGCTAACAACAGAATTCTGGGCACAGATTTCACTTGCTTACCACAGACACTGAAATATGTTCCCCAGTTATCCCAAAACTGAGAGATGTCAACCCTCTCCCTCAGGAGAGAGACGAGTGTCCCACCCATTCCCCAAATACAGAAATCAGAGATTACCTGTGCTTGTACCACAACTTTATACCCACTCACTGTCTTCCAGTCTAGACCAGCTGAAATCCAGCCAGGCAAAATCAGCTGTGCACGTATAAACTGCAGTACATTAAGAGAAAGAAGACAGGCAAGCAAGCTGCGCGGGAGGGATGATGCTAATATAGCTGCACAGAGCCTGTTTCTAAATAGGCTAATAGTTTTGCTCCCTGCAGCTAGAACACATTTCAAAACAGACCTCAAGCGCGGGAGGAATTTTTAAGGTAAGTCCAGACTGCCACGCTTCCCTCCCACCCCACAGGATTTCACCATTTTGTTGTCACAATTTTTTTTTCTTTTTCTTTTTTTTTTTCCAAACCTTAACATTACTGCATCCAGTACAGGGAAACAATTCAGAAAGTAGCAGTATTCTGTGAATCAAACACACCTTTCAACTTTTTTTAAAGGAACACAAACAGTTGTTACCAATATTAAGAAAAAAACCCAACATTTTCAATTAGCAACAAAACTGGTGAATACACCACATTATTCTGAACAGAAAAAAAGCTTGCATGTACATGGAGATGGATTACTTAAGTTTAATTATATTCAGTGTGGTAGAAACAATTCTTCTGCCTCAGTTGACTTAACAAATCATGTCTTCTATCTCTCAACAAGAGAACCTGAATCATCAGGCTACTCTTTTTTTTTAAATATGGATAATAATGTCAGTCCCACTGCTGGTATCATGCTACTGTGCATATATATACATTTCACTGAAGAGATTACAGAGGCAAGAGACCTACTCTTATTTTTCTGTATAAGAATTTTATACCATGTGAGACCATTCCACTTAGCAGGATACCTGTGTCTGGAGACTCCATGGGTCACGGGTGAAGCTAATGTCAGGGTCTGAATTAAAGGCAGCAGATAAGAAGTTGTAACTCCCAAGCACTTGTATGCGTGATCTTCTCCTTCTACCAGTAAAATCTTACAGAGGATTTGACAACGTTTCCCACCAGCCCGAAAGGCCAAAAATCTCTGCACCTTTGTAGGCTACGGGAAATACAGGTTGAATCTCTGCAGCAATATGGAACTGAATATAAATGTCCCACGCTCCTTGTACTTTTGTCACAAGCATGCTGCCAATATTCTGCCCTGCATATGGTCTCCTCCTCCTACATGCAATGGAGCATTTTATGTGGATTCTTTCTAAAACAAACACGTTTTTCCATTTAGATAACATGATCAAAACTTTTTAAACATTTCAGTATCTAATCACATCTGATTTCTTCAGTTCAGCACCAAACCCCCAAGATTAGTTACTCACAGAGCACCAGTGACAACAAATTGACATGTCGTATCAGGAATGCTGTCACTTGTTAGTTAGGTACTAACTTGATCTGATAGTCAGGACTGTCTTGAAAAGCAAACAATCTGTTATAGGGTGGATTGCCAGTCACAGCCACACGTTCAGCAAGCTAAGAAGGGGCATCCTAGCAAAGGTCATACAGACTCTTGCACCAGCTTTTTCTTCTGTCCTGGAAAGGAAGCAAACAAAGATGATATCTGCAGATAAATTGAACAAGCAGAGGTATAAAGTTAGGCCAAAGCTTCACCCCCGGTCTTGATCTTTTCAATGGGCCAAGGGCAAATTATGGGAGCGTGGATCCAAGCTTTACAGCTGAGGTGTTGACCTCAGATTTGTGGCTCTGATTCTATTTTAGCCATTCTAATGTCTAGTGCAGAGGAACTGGTTTGTAGACCTCTCAACCAACCAGGGTGAGAATGAAACAGCATTATTTTCTAACCACACGCAGGAGTGGGGTGGACAGAACTCTGCTTTCAGCACAAATGAGAGCACTGTTTTGCCCTTGCTTCTCTTTATACTAAACTCCATACCAATTCAGAAAGCACAATAACAAATGAAACAGCTATGATTTTATTCCTCACTACTCCTATATCACAGACTCATTGCTACAGATCTGTACATCTTCTACTTGTATAGGCCAAATTCTTCACTACCCAGGCTTTATCCACACCAAAGCGAGAACAGGCTAGACACAAGTTAGTGAAAGACCAAACACAAAAGGCTGGCCAGATGCAGACGGTAGGAGGAAGGATGGTAGCCTGGTCACATTGGACCAATAGCAGGTTAATTCTGGATGGAGGCAATATAACTGACTACCTATAGATGTGAGAGGGTGTTTTCTTCTGTCTTTGTTTTTTCCTCAAAATTACAAATCATTTCTGATTTACCCCACCTTAAATGCAATGTGCTCCCATGCAACATTTCTACTTGTCTTTTTTCTTCTTATCAAACCTACAGTATGGGGGATATGCAAGGAAAAAGACACAGACACATTAAAGCCACGAAACTCCATCTTCATAAATTATTCTCAAAACGAACGGAAGCACTTTTTCTATTAGTTAACAGCACAAAGCTGATAATCCCAGAGCTAGGAATAAACAGGATATTTCTGCAGAATAAATTTGGGGAAAGGGTAGTAAACAGATGGGAAAATGTACCAGAACAGATACAACTAGAAAAAAATATTTGGTCCAAAGAAGGAGGTAAGAAAATGTGATCAAGAGAGAAGATTTTGTTTTCAGTATCAGTAAGATAAGTCATGGATGAGAGACTGGCCAGCTGGCTAGTGCTTTCTCTAAGCAAGTTTCCAACCTTATCACCACACCACAATTTATTCTACTCCTGAGTATTCGAAGATTCCTACATATTGTTACAAGTTATTATTTTGACATTTTTTATCTCTGTTACATGGATATAAGCTTGGGAGAAGTATTAACCTTCCTTTCCCTCACATGCTCCTTACATTGAGTTCTCTTCCATTTCCTCACAGATTTCACATTGCTGCTGCTACTTCTTTTCCCCTCTCTTGTGTTCTCCATTCCTACCAGCAGCGATTTACGCACATTCACCAAAATTCAGGAAACACATAAGGGCATCTGGGTTCTGTTGCTAAAAAATCTGCTCAAGCATGTCAGACATTACACCATACCCACACAGACGACTCATTACACAAGCTGTCCAAAAACGTTCACCACCTGAATTCCACCATACCTTCTGGATTCAGGCAGCCTTCTCTTCTCAAATAATTGTCTCCCAAACAAGAATTCTGTGTTCTCAATCTTCCCTCTTGTTAGTCCCTTACTCATACATATATTTTCTTCCTCTCCTTTGCTCTTTCCTTCACATCTTTCTCCCTGAGCTCTTCCCTACTACAGTCCCATTTTCCCCTTCTCACACCTTTTTTATTCCCCTTTACCCACACAACAGTGGGGTCCTACCAACACTGTCTCAGAAAGGAGCCTGCTGTGGGGCAGCAGGCAGAAATGCTGCCGGATCTGTGCTTCCTGCCTCCCAGTGGCAAAGCAGGAGCCCACCTGGACCAGCAAGAGGCAGGACAAGGGAACAGCGGCTCTTCTAATGCAGGCGGCATCAGGCAGGGATGACTGGATTCAAGATCTTCCCAAGTTTTCTTTCCTTCTCAAAAAGAAGCCGAGCAGAACTTGGAGGAAATAACTCCAAGGCCAAGACACAAACACACATACACGAAACGGCCGTCAGCCACACAGTGGTGTTTGCAGAGACAAGGCAAGGTGAAGCAATACAGCAGCAATGCAGCTGTGGTTGCAGAAATAGGGCAAGGGATACAGCAGCCTGTAAAAAATGATCAAACATTGAGAGTAAAACAACAGCAGCCCAAAAAGGATCCTCATCTGTTCACCTATGTTCTTATGAAACTCCTTAGTTTAATTACAGGAGCATGGTTAAGGCTAAGGATACATTTCAACATAGCTCCAAACAGGCCTGCCGCTTAAATGATCATCAAATCAATTTTCTAAAGGATCTGCTAATAGTGTTTATATAATACTGAGGGAAGTGTAACACTGAAGATCACACAATCAAATTGATCTCAGTGGAGCCTTCATTACACTTGCTAATAAATGCCCATTCTGTGAATGTACAAGGCAGTTTATACTTAGAAGGTGATACAATGTAAACTATTTAGCCAGAACTCATAATGCAATAACATAATAATGCAACAGAAGATTGACTAAATAATCAAACACTTGAAACAGTGACTCACAGCATGAAGATGGTTGGCATTTAAATGTATTCAAAAATCAAATGTCATTCTATTAAAAAAATGGTGCTTGTACCAACAATGCCTGGCACTTGCACAGTATCTGTTATCAGAGAATTGCAAGGACTACGGCTTATTAATTCTCACCATTTTGCTATACATCTCCTTAATTTTTTTAAACTTCAGTTCCTCCAGTGATGTGCTTAGCTTAGACTTCCAGTTGTATTTAAAAAAAGAAAAAAAAAAAAATCTATCTCTGATAGCTAGAATATGACACGACCCACAAAACCACAGAAATACAAAAGGACCCAAAACCGACCCAAAGGTTTTTCATGACCTATTGCATTGGTGAGGAGTTACAGGCAGTGGGACAACTCAGTGAAGGCACTATTTCTTCATCTCCCTCATGTTCTGCTTCATGTGCTCACGTTATCAAAACGGGAGCTGCAAGTTCAGCACTCCTGTAGTACCTTGCTGAGAAAACCTACTTCTATTGTAAATGTTTTGTGATTTTTCAATGCCTTCTAATGTAACTTTTCACAATGACATTCCTAAAATAACTCCTTGCTTTATATACTTTTTCAAGTAAGTGGAGAAAAATAGAGACTCCTGTCCTGCCTTCACAAAGTGCACTGATGATCCTCTGAATTTTCCTGGGCACATAATGAAGCACTAAGGAAGAAGAAGATGCTGTGTCCCAGCAGAAAAGTTCTGTACTCAAACTGAGGGGACAGGATGGACAGACTACAAGGTGAAAAACTGGATGTACCATCAGACTGAAAGGGTAGTGGTCACCGGTTTGAAGTCTGACTGATGCCCAGTTAGGAGTGGAGTTCCTCAGATATCAATACTGGAGCAAGTCTTGTTTGACATCTTCATCAATGACTTGGAAGATGAGTCAGATGGGGCAAGTTTGCAGATGACACCAGATTGGGAAGATCAGCTGACATACTGGAGGGCACAGCTGCCATTAAGAGCACCCTTGATAAGCCGGAGGAATCGGCCAGCAAGAGCCTCATGATGGTCAACCAAGACAAGGGCAAAGACCTCCACCTTGGACAGATTACCCACATGCACTACTACATGCCCGGGAGCAACTGAGCAGAAAAGGACCTGGCCATTCTGGTGAACAAAAGGAGAGACATACAAGGAGAGACTGAGGGACGTGAGTTTGGCTATGGTGGGATACAATTACTGCATTCAGTTTCCTGGGGTGGGTAAGACAAAAGTCAGCACAAAAGTTCTCAGGGGCATGCACCAAGAGGACAAGAGACAAAAGTCAGAAGCTGCACCCACAGAAATTCCAGCTGTGTGTAAGAAGACAACGTTCACAGTGAGAAGAGTAAAGTACTGGAACAGTACTTCCCAGAAAGGCTGTGGACTCTCCATCCAGGGAGAGTTCATAAGTCAGGAAATGGCCCTGAGCAGCCTGGCCTAACTTTGAAATTAGGTCCACCCTGAAGATGAGATTGGACTAGATGATTTCCTAAGTCCATTCCAATTGAAATTCTGAGAACCTTTTATCTAGTTCCTGTTAAAAGAAATAATATTTCTGAAGTTGTAATTATCAAAGAACACAGGAACTATTCTGTCAAGAAAATTGCATCTTGGTCTCTGCACAGCATCATGGTCACAAATTGAATTTTTTGATGGGAATTTCCAACTGTGAAACATTGGAAGTTGATCTAGTAAAGCAAGTAGTATTTGACGACTTCTACCTTTACCTCATCAGCTGACTCTGTCCTGTGACTTTAAGTGACTATCTCTTTGAAGAGTGGAAATAATAATAATTCTTACCTGTTTCATATGGGAGAGACATTTTGGTCCCACAGAAAGTGGAAGCGTTTTGCAAACCACCAACTCCAGCAGCGTCTCTCAGTATCCCCAGCTCATGACTTAAGTGAGAATTAGTTTCATTGCCTGTTAGAACCACCTCCATCTGGCAGCAGCAACACTTTATAAGTGGTTATAAGCACTGAGGAACAAGGCAAAGAGAGGTCTAGTATCTCTAAGGAGAAGATTCTTATTCTCTCCTGAGCTTCTTCCTCTTTCCAAAAAAATATTTTGATAAAAGGATATTTATGTTGAGAGGGGGGGAATCAACTAAGCCAAAGGTCTGTGAGTTGAATTCAATGTTTTAAGTGTGATTTAACGTAGTATGTGGTGGTTGAATAAACAAATATATGTAACAAGAGCTATAATCTCCTGCCTCAGACTCAATCTGAGAGTTGTACTCAACGGTCTAATAAAATATGACAGCTATATTGCCTTGCTTATTAACAAGTACAGAAGTTTAAAAAAAAGCACTAGAAATACATTATTTACCAATTTGGACATAAAATCCCTTCAGTAAACAGATTTTCCAACTAATCTGAAGACCAAAAAAATATCTGATATGTGACAACCAAATAACATTTAAATAGTTCTCTGTGCCTCTCTGTGGAGGCACAAGACTCCACAGAATAATTTATTTTACACAGATAATAGAGTCTCTGGGACTTGTGAAGCATCTGGAATTACAGCCAGTGGCAAACACTCACAATTTAAAACCTTTCTCCAAATAAATCTCATCATGACAGTTCGAGCATACACAGAAACCAAATTTAATCTTTCCACAGCATTTAAGTCTGTGATAGAGCCCAAAGACTTCCATGATTTTTTAATTATTATTTAAGCATGACAAGGTAACTAAACTGAAATATACTTATTTTCCAATATATAATACTCTGCTCCACAGCGTATGCTGCCTGGCCTAATATCTGTCTGTCAGCATTAATGATGTGACAAACTTCGGAAAGAAAAGTTGTAAGAGAACTGTCAAGCTATGTTATACCCAGACCAATCCGGTTTTGCTCTGTCTTTAAAAAGAGGGGAAATATCAGACTCATTCCTTAAACTGTCATGACTATGAAACCTTCAGGGACAGTGTGCTTAGCTGCTTAGAGAAGAAAAAGTGTCTTCAAGAAATATGTGTAACATACAGCAACAGCATTTGTGCTGCTGTTCATCAAATCTTAATCTGATTTTATTTTAATCACATAATTATCCAATATTCTCAGAGAACTGAATTAATGACTGATTAAAAGAAGCCCTGAACTTCAATATCTGAAAGAAAATTCAAGCTTGACCACAAGTCCGTAAGGAAATTACTTTCTTTCAAAGACAGGCTCTAAACCGTTGTAAAGACGTTAAATTGAGATGACTGGCAGCCTTTACTGAAGAGAAGCACGGGTTCAAGTAAGCTCGTGGATCTCTTTCCTGGTTTCAGGTAAGAGAGATAGCTATCCTCCAAACCAAAGTTACAGAAAGAATAAGACACTGATACAGAAAGAACACTGATAGACTTGGAGAGCTTTCAAATTTTTTACTTAAACTACCGGGACTTGAGTACTAATAAAATACAATCCACATCACCAAGACAGGCAAAAAACAGAAATGGCAACATCTTATATGCACATAGCATCTTCTGTCAGAAAGTAAAGGCATTTTAGGGATGACATGCAGTACTTGGAGTTCAGTTCCATTACACACACTTAGTAAATGAAAAAACAAGGCTAATGTTTAGCTGTCTGCTAAACATAACACACAAAGCCAATAGCAGGAACAGCACTAAATATAGGTTCCAAGGGCTTCTTTCACTGGTGTTTGCAAAAAAGGATGCTTTACTTTAAAACTAAAGGTCAATCTTAGCCTGTCCAGCCACTGCCTCTCATTGTTTTTAAGTATACTTGTGAACTTTTGACTGCTAAGTCAGGCCAAAGTCATATTAAGATAGTTTATCATGATTAATACTATTCTCACACCTCAGAAGAAAAATAATCCGGGGGGGGACAGACAGGGGGGAGCATAAACAAAAAAAAAAAAAAAAATCCATGCTCTGCTGCTTTATTCTTCTGCTTGGTTCAAGTCTTGTCATGCCAGAGAGCTGTTCACAAATTCATTTGAATTCACAATTACATCAGAATACTCCAAAAGCCCATCAAAATTTGGTACAACTTCTCAGGCAGGCACGATTAATTTTTTTCACTGGCATGATGCTCCTAATACTTTCTGACAATCCTTAAGTACTACTGGTTATGAAGCAGTCGCACACACTCAAAGATATGCTGGTATGAGTTCAAATAGAGATGGTCCCCCACATAAATTCTTTTTTTCAACAGTAATGTTTTTGGTATTTATGAATTGTTTTACTGTAGTATTATACAATGGAACCCTTTGAAAAGCTCTTTTCGTAAAGCTTTCCTTAAAATGACAAATCTCAAAGCAGGTAATTTCATCTTAAAAGATTAAAAAAGGGACGGACTCGGATTACCCAAAACCAACGTATTTGAAGAGAATAACAACGCTGCAGGACTTTACACAAGCATGTCACATTTTAAGTGATGACAAATAAACCACAATTTGGTCAGCTTCAGTCAACTTCACTTCAGACACAACTCAGTGCAGCTACACTAGAAATGAATGTGGTATGTCAAATCTTGTTGGGACTTCAAACAGACTTGACATAGCTTGGTTAAATGTTAACAGAAAGCTAAATCTTAGTTCAAGATAGTTTAGGAATGGAGTAAAACTGCATAGTAAAAAGCTGTTTATAAAGAAGAACAAGAGCTGAGGACAGCAAAATAAAGATTCCTCAATCATTAGTAAGACAACCATATACTCTGCTCTTCAGTTTACATGATCAGATGAGGATATAAAATTCTGCTGTTAGTTGTATCATGCAATCCCCCCCAAATATGCTCAGCGACATTAGTCCAGATGAGAAGACACCTTTGCCAAAACACATTTAAATGGCACCTCAGCTAGTAAAGCAACCAGAGCACTAGCATAACTGTATTTCTGCAGCAAGAGTCACAAGCAGCATATACTCAAATCAACTGTACCAAGGTATCTCTGTGTATTACTTTTTCCTCCCACAAGATATTTGTTCAACATTTTGATGCTCGCTAACTTAATTTGAAGACCATCTCATTTAGCTGTTATACATTTGGCTAATATGGCTTCAAACATAACCAACTTTACCAAGCTGTAAACTTATGAGAATTCGAACTCAGGGAAAGGTTCTAGACCTCAGCTGGAAAAGTTTTCCTGAATTTTGAAAGTCATAGTGTTACATAAAGTTTACTCTAAACACTGAAAGAGTTGTTTGAAGCAGCCTATATAATTCTAGAATGGGAATGTAAGGTTTAATTAAATTCCAGAGGCTGGTTAGAAGAAAACAAGCAGAAAGGTCATCATCCTCAACTAAATTCTTTAGTACCTTTCCATAACAACGGCACAAAAACACCCACTTCTACGTGATGTTTCTAATATGGTGTCATTACAGATAGAGGTAATGCAGTCATTGAGCAACCTAAATGCTTAAACAACTCCCATACCACAGAGACAGGTATTGGTACTATGTAGTACATGCAGAATTCAATTTTTCAGCTCTTTCCTTTCATTTAATACTTATGAGTGAAATTCCAGCAATAATACGTCAAGATAAATCTTGTGCATAGCTTAAACAAATGTTACTGATAGCAAGTTGTGTGGGTTTTTGGGTTTTTTTATCATGACAGACACCACTGGCAACCTATATGAAAAGATCACTCAGAGATAGGAAAAAAAAATTATTACATGTTCCAGATGTCTAAAGGAGTTTCTGTATTTTATTTACAATTCCTTTAAAATATTCTGACCAGCTTCATTCTGTCTGTCCCCAAATAGTACAGAGCACAGGAACATATGGAGAGCATTGAACTTCTTAGAGGAAGGGCATCAGAAATGCAGTTTCCAAAAATAAAAATCCTCATTTTACCCTCTTCTTTTGCTTTCATTTCAGTTTTTATTGAACCTATTACATCAATATTAATGAAAATTATAATTCATCTGACTTCCCAGCAGGAAGAAAATGAGATTTTGTTTAATCCACTGTTAATTCATTCCAGATAACTGCCCAAACCTCAGCCAGCTTCAGGTTAGAACAATATGAAGTCCAAATGCTACCACTCTTTCTTGTCCTTTAAAATAATTTACAAAATATAAGTTCTCATTCAGTCTTAGAACCTCAGAAATCTTTCAGAGTGAATGCTCAGACTAATCAACAACTTATTCTTAGTAACAAAATGTGTTGGTTTTTTTTTAAAAAAACAAACAAACAAACAAAAAACCCTCAACCCAAAACACTGAAAAAGTTCCTTAACAGGAAAACATAATTAATAAAAACCTCCACTGCCCTTATAAGAACCTATTTAAAATATATCTACTGTCCCTTACAAATATATTACAGTGAACAAAATCAGGTCACAAGGAAGGAGTAGGAGTTTTGTTTCTTGGGAAAATTTTCACACAGAGATGTTTAAAGTAAAAGAAACTCCTATGACTCAATACATAAGCTACATGTTAGACTATATTTTAGAAGTAAGAAACCAGATTATAACAGTTCTTACAGAAAGGATGATGAAAATCCTTGTGTTTTGTATATGTGGATAATGGGCATGGTCAAAAGTTTATTCTGGCAGGGTGTTAAATCTATTATTCTATGACCTTTGCAAACCATGTATTTTAATAGAATTATTACCTATTTATAAGAAAAGAGGGTACCAGTTCTTGCTCTATTACAATAGAACAGCATTTCCAGCCATTTTCAATTTCAATCCCTCAACAATTTTTCCACAGACATAATAAACATGCACCATAAATATAAGAGTATTGACAAAAGGTTTCCTTTCTTAGTTGCCTCTTATGGAGCTCCAAAACTACTGGATTGCTCTCCACAAGTGTACAGACTGAAAGCTGAAAAATGTTCCACTAAGAGTAAATTTGCAATAACTACACTGATTTATTGAAGAATAATTTGCCCCATTTGCTAGAAGTACTGCATGTCTTCAGACAACAATTTTAGTCCAGAAAAAAAGATGACTGGTAAAACAGTAACAGAAATAAAATATATTTTAAAATTATTAAAATTGTGGTAGTAATGAAAGAAATAACCATTTAAGTTGTAGCAAGAGATTCAGAGTAGAATACGCTTTTAACTCAAAACCCTTTGAAGAAGCTGTAGAATTCCCACTTTTGGGGACCTAAAGGTTTGGGAAAAAGGAGAGAAGAAAACATGTCATCCATTTTACTACTCCTTTTATGAAAGAACAGGAGTGCAGAAGTTGACTGCTAGAAACCCTTTTCAGCCTTGAGGCACTTGAGATCACTACAGTATTTGACATTACCATCACATTTTTGTGGTTTCATTAATAGGAAAAAACCTGCAATTGCACCATTAACAGTTCAGAACAATCAAAGAATTCTCACAACAGAGTCATCTGTTTCATACTTCCAGTATGCTTACATAAAGCTAGGCTAGCATCTTTACTCTTGTTTCAATAAGAATAAATTCTGTACCTCCCTTGCTTGTTAGGCAAAGGAGTTGTTTGGGTTTTTTTTTTTTAATCTTACTCCATCAAGTATCTGCAGTGGCATTCATGAGACTTGCCCTCTTTTTCACCTTATCCCGTTCCACCCTCAATGTTTATGGCATGAAGTTATTTGTGTGGCACACTCATAGCGTAAGTAACTCCAAAATACATAACCATGTAAAAGAATTGCAAATTAATTTCACCATGGCAGAAATGAACACTTCCTAAGTCACCCACTTACGCCTACCACAGTCACCCCGCGTACAGTAAGGTACAAGCACCACTACTTCTGAGCGAAATGACCGAAGGTGGACTCAAACATCCAGCTCATGCATTAGAAAGGTGAGGAAGTTTGACGTTCAGATCCGACTGTAAAAGAAGTTACGGACGTAGTAATTATTATCGGAAGGACAAACAACCTAACTGCTTCATCAGGGGCGGTTTCTCCCTCACAACTCTCTGTTCTCGGGCAAGAAAAAAGCCCACTTGTTCCCACCTCGAAGATCTCACGTTTTAGCTCAGCCACTGCCAGAGCCAGGAGCACCTTTTACCTCGGGCGAAGCCGGCAGGTCCCCACAGACACACGGCCGGGGCAGCACCCGCGCTGCAAGCGTTATTTCAGAAATAAAACAATAACCCGCGCAGAGGTTTCACGGCGCGGTCTATCTGTCTGTGTGTCTGTCCTGTCCCCGTCCGGCTGAGGGGGGGACCTCGCCTCGGCTCCCCGGGCGAAGGGGTCCCGGCCCCGGCCCGTCCTGCCGCCCCGCCCCGCTCCCCTCACGGCACGACCCCCGCGCGCTCCCCCCCACCAACGGCGCCCAACCGTTTTTAACGGTCTCCGCGCGCGGCGGAGGGGCGGCGGCGGGCCGGGGTACTCACATGCCAGATGGCGAAGAAGATGAGGGCGGCGCAGAGGACCAGCGACAGCATGTAGCAGAAGGCGGCGAAGGTGAAGGCCATGGCGGGGACAGCCCCCCCCCGCCGCCGCCGCCCGGGGAGGGGTCCCGGCGGACGACCGGGAGCTCAGGGACCTGCGGGAACCCAGCGGGGAGAGCGGCGAAGTCACCGGTCGCCCTGACGGCGGAGCGGAGCCTCACACACACACACAGAGGCAGAGCAGAGCCGGGACGGGAGGTCCCCTCACAGCCGCTCCCCTCCTTCCGCCGAGCCCGTCCGGACCCCCGCAGCGCCGACAGACTCCGGGGAGGGCCCGGCCCGGCCCGGCCCCTCCACCACCGCCGCCGCTCTCCCCTCCCCGCCGAGGCGCGGCGGTGGGCGGCCTCGCCGGCGGGGCGACCCCCAGGGGCGGGTCCCCTCCGCGGGGGTGGCCCGCCGCCGCCCGGGCAGCGTCTGCCGTCAGGGCCGCCTGTTTCTGACTGAAGTCACATCACGACAGCGTGAGAGGAACGCGCGTAGGCTGGGATCAGTTCAAGGCCAAATCCTGAAAAGGTAATTGTATGCCTAAACTTGAAGTAGTTTTGGGGGGTTTTGTGTTGTTTTCTTTTTAATTGGTCTGGTTTTGGTTTTTTTTTTTTCCTTTTAGGATCAGTTTAATCTTGGTGAGACGTACCCCAACGTCCAGGCGCCTCGGCCTCGCTGAGGAGGGGAGCATGGCCAGCGGAAGGCTGAGGCGGTGGCAAGGTGTCAGCCAGCATGGAGAGGCCAGTGCCAAAGTGGCCGTCCTCTGACGGAGAGAGAGGGACAGCGACGGGGACAGAAACCGAGCCTGGGGGCTCGTAAGCTGAAACGGAGTAGCTCAGCAAAGTAGGATCAGCCCGCCCTTTCCCACTAGATGAAAAAGATGTTTACTGTTAGAGTGAATAAAGACAAACCTGTCTTAAATTAAAAGGAGGTTATAGCGAGGTGGGGGTCGGTTTCTTCTCCCAAGTAACAAACAATAGGACAAGATGAAATGGCCCCGGGTTGCACCAGGGGAGGTTTAGAATGGATATTAGGAAAAATTTCTTCACAGAAAGGGTTATCAAGCATTGGAACAGGCTGCCCAGGGAAGTGGTGGAATCGCCATCCCTGGAAGTATTTAAAAGACCTGTAGACGTGATGCTGGGGGACATGGTTTAGTGGTAGACTTGGCAGTGCCAGGTTAATGGTTGGTCTCAATGATCTTAAAGGTCTTTTCCAACCTAAATGATTCTATGAGTCTAAATGCCACAAACTGGGAGAGTGCTCTTGATGACTTTCAAGTATAAGCAATATCCAAATTGCTGAAGTACATATTTAAAATAAGGAAGGAAGGGTAAGCCCCTGCCTTCTTACCCTGCCTTTGACTGTATCCATAGTGTCTCCAGAGCCATTTCTGCAGGAGATCAGTTTTAGTTTTACCATCAAAAGTTCTTCCACCTCTTTGGAGTGCATCAGCTGACACAATGGGTCTCCATCCCTGGAGGTATTTAAAAGATGTGGAGATGTAGTGCTGAGGGACATGGTTTAGTGGTAACTTGTTAGTGTTAGGTTAACAGTTGAACTTGATGATCTTAAAGGTCTCTTCCAACCAAAACGATTCTATGATTCTGTGAATATAGCAGGTTTGTAAGCAAAAAGTTTTCAGAAGAAAATATCACAGAACCACCAGATGTTCCATTTAAAAATACTCTGAAAACCATGGATGAAAGCTATATATTTGAAATATACTTACAAAACTTATGAAGAATTTCAGTTCACAGAATTTTTTTCTATACTTTTATGGATGGAAGGGGGTTCCGTAACAAAACTATTTACAAATTTGCCAGTGATCACCTGTGAAAAGTCAGACTTCATGGTACAAAAGATTGCAATTCCACCAAAGTCAAGTTCAGTACAAGCTTTCTTTTTAAATGTTTACAATGTATTTTTGTTTAAAAATATGGTATATTATTTTTAACATAATATCCACTTTTAACCTGAGGAAAGAGTGCTGATTTGAATCAAGAGTCAAAGCCAGTAATTAATAAACCAATCAGGAATAAACTGATTGATGTAACCTTTTATAATCGAGCTGCTCCAGACTGTACATGTGATTTGATGCTTTAATTAAGAAGGACAGAACACAGCAAATAGTAATGAGCTTTGCCGTCATACAGGGATACAGTAAACACATTGTAATTCTCTGACCTTTTAATTCTTTTGTATCTGAAATCCTGCAGAGCGTATGCATGCGAAAGTAAATGGTTTATTCATAACCACACACTTTGAAAAGAGCTGCGAATGAGGTACAGAAGTCATCTTTGGATTTACTTTTTTTTTTTAATTTTTTTGCCACAGTTACTTGAATATCTGGATATATATTACATATGTTAAGATTCAACACAGAAAAACTGATGCTTCCAAGAAAACCAAAATAAAGTATTTCTTTCTGGAGTACTTACACATACACACACAGAGACATATATATACACATATCTATAAAAATATACATATATTTAGGTATCATAACAGACAGAAGTGGAAACAACCATCAAATATCAGTTTAGGAGTACACTCTAAGGTAAATATTCTCCTCTTTTTCACTGTCTCTCATCCCAGCTATGTATTTGTAACTCTTCAATGAACGCACAGGCAAAATATTTGTTTCTCATTTTGCAAGGAAACAGTTCCACAGCAAAGCACTTCCAAGAGCTCACAGTCTTTCCTGGTACTGATTTTGAAACATATATTGCCCATTAGCTGTATTTATAGTAATTAATCATTGCTAGCAGCTGACTAATTACAAAAGTTTCTGATATACAGTGAAAGGAAAATCTATCGAGATGCGTTTAGGATGCTTTTGTCCTACCGACTTCTTCGTACATTATACCATGAGGATACCTTAAGTATCCTGAGATATTTAAGTGATAGCAAGTGGTGGAAAGATTTCCCCTTCACTCAATACATCTCTGAGATTAGTCTCAGTAATCACTAAAAAGTCTTCCTTGTCTCCATTTCATTACAGACTCATTACAGCGCTCTGTGGCATGAAGACCTCGCAGCATGGAGCCGTTCCTTTGTCATTTCTGAATGAGACCACTGCAAACTGCGGCATCTGGGGCAAAAGGTGCAAGTAATATGGATGTGCCTGACCCTTTTCTCACTGGTTTAAGCCTCTGTGAACGCAGCAGGAACATCAGCCTGACTATTAGCTCCCCATCCACTTCTAAGGTCTTGGTCCTAACCTTCAAATGAACTGATGAATCTGATGCTAGCTGCATGAGAAATTACAGCTGAGCACCCAGCTGTGCTCCTTTGAAATAACGCCTATCATAGAGGCCAGGACAGAGGGTGAGGGAGCTGAGGAGGCAGCACTATCAGCTGAAGGGATCTGGAAGAGGCAAACAAGACAAATACAGAGTATAACCACCTTTAGAAAAAAAAGCTGGTGTTTTCAAAACTTATTTTAATGCTTCTTTTCCCAAAATACACAAAATGACATCCACACGTTGAGACACACCTGGGTTTCTTATCTATTATTAGAAATAAAAAGCCCAGAGGTTCTGCAGCAGTCCATTAGCAAATGCACTAGTCCTTGCTCTCTGGTGTTCAGCAGCTCGTTTTAGCAGCCACAGTCTCAGATTTAGCACCTTATCTTTCATTCTGCTGTCTTCAAAATGTCACAAATGCTCATGCTTCCTCCAGGTCATGTATTCCCAAGCCGTTCCCAGAAGGGACCACTGCTGTCACCCTGTGGCACACACCTTACTGGCTCTAACACAGGAAGGCAGCAGCAAAAAATATTCAGAAAGCTGAAGCATGGAGATGAATTTCAGATGAAGTAGAAAGCCAGTAAGAAACAGAAAGTAAATTCATGTTCAGATTGATTAAAAAAAATGGTTTGCATTCTCTCCCCTCATCTTTAACCAGAAACTATTTATATTAAATGTATTTTCTGATGGGTCACACAAGGTACTTCAAGCCTGACAATACTTCATAGCACAAGTTTTTATATGAACTGGTTTTGTAGGCTGTATCCCACAATACACACAAACAGATTGTGACAGTGTGTTTGTAAAACCTTTGGAGTAAAGGTTTTTACAAAAGACTGTAAGGGTCCTTGCTTTACTTGGGCATATCAAATTTTTGCATGATACAGTTAGCACTGAAGCATATTTTGTGGTTTGGGTTTGTTGTTTGTAAACAGAAAGTATTTGCCTTTACCATGCATATTTATTGGAAAATATGATTGCAGGTTCCTGAAGGAATTAGAGAATTAAGCAGACCTTTTTTTTTGCAATATAGTCTGATCCCAATTCTATACAGAGTCATCACAAGAGGATAGATGGTGGTGCTGCTTTTGTACAACCGGTACTGAGATGCTGATTTTCAAAGCTATCACTCTGCAAATATCATCATAAGTTGAAGCACAAAGAGAGAGGATTTGGGATTTTTTTACTTAAGGATGGATTTTTACTTTGTGAGGACCTCCATGAAGGGACCATAAAAATTCAGTCACTAGATAAATAATAACAAAGGAGTACATCTGGTGAGCAATAGACGTCCCTTGAAACCAAATGACATCCAATGTTCCTATAGATGTTGTGAAAATAGATTTAGTAGATTTATGAGTTCAGGATGTCCTTAGTTAGCAGGTCTTGGAGCACTTGATTTTATATGAAATGACCTTTTGTGCTAGATAATGAACGAATCTGAAGGTACTGAAAGAAATTTCCAGTGGCTAATTTATAGAACAGCATCAGAGATGAGCAGAGACTGCTAACGAGTCCTTTCATCTCCCAAATAAGTACCACAACTGTATAAACCTAAAGAACAAGCCTTTATAAGACTAGTAGATCCTGAAGTGCGAGGCTAAAATCACCATAAATCCACCAACAAGGTGGTATATCCTCAGACGAGGTGGTTCATAGTTTTAAGATTCATGTATTATTGTTATATTGTATAGTTTTAAGTGTAACATATTACTGAATGCCTGCTAGAGTAAAAGCCATTATATCAATTATAGTAGAGAATTGTCATTCATTAGATTGAGTATGTTTAAATAGTACATCTGACTCTCTTGTTTGTGAACTTTAAGTAATACTAAATTATTAACAATGCTAATATACAAATTGCCATCATTGGTCTTACAGCTAATATCCCATAGAGATTAACAGAAGCATTTCGTACCCTTACACATTATTGTTTCAGATTATCTGCAGATTCCAAATGAAACGACTGCATTACTTCATGGTCAGTTCATTTTTGAAAGGTTACCTTTGCAATAATAAAGGCAAGTGACATTTTGTTAATGAAGTCTTATTTTCAGACACCAGGAATATGGTAGTTCACAAATCCACTGACAATAATCTCATTTTATCGCCAGGTGAATAAATATGCTATTTCACCAGCAGTTAGCAAGAATACTGTTTCCACCCTCTTATATAGGAACTGGCTGAATAAATTTTAACTACATTATCGTAGGATTATAGGAAAGTTCATGTTGGAAGGGACCTCAGGAGGTGTCTAGTCGAACCTCCTGCCCCAAGCAGGGCCAAATGCAAGGTCAGACCAGGTTGCTCAGGGATTCATCCGGTCAACTCTTGAAAACCTCCAAGGACAGAGATGGCCCAACCTGTCTGGGCAACCTGTTCCACCGCCTGTCTCAGGTTGTCTTCAGCAGACTTGTCAGTTCCCAGCCGGTATCACTGCCAGGGCTTATTCCTTCCCTAGTGCAGGACTTTACATTTGTCCTAGTTGAATTTCATAAAGTTCTCGTCAGGCTATGATCCCCATGTTTAATTATTGAAATCCACTTTAAAAGCACAGATTAATATGCAATAATGTTCCTAAATAGCAAAATAAGACTGTTTGGAGCATGACACTAAACTGCTTTGCTTCTCCTATTCTCTTGCCAGCCAATATCAGAATCATACGCTATCACACTCATTCCCGTAATGGTCACTGGCAAAACTGGGGCTTCAGATTTGCAATTTAGATCACTCACCTGAAGTAATTGATCTCAGTAACTGTTCCGTCCCATGCTTTGATAACCAGCGCCACAGAGGCATGATACACATTTTGACTGTGCATGTCACTGACAATTTGCTAGCAAATAGAAGAGTGTTTGAGAACAGGGAATGTGGGACTTTTTCCATTATCTGCAGGGTTAGTGGAGCGATACTGTGAGCATAGGTATCACTGCACCTCTTAATTCCTAAGCTATGCTTTTCTGCCCTATTTCTCCAGCCTCCTCTCCCCATTATAACACAGTTCTTGCCCACTACCCTGTTTTTTATTTATCTTCTTGCTAGTTCACAGCCTCAGCCTCATCCTTCCATTGCCTCCCAATTCCTCACCTCCTCCAAATTCAGCTTTTGTCTCCTGGGAGTTCATTAAGACTTCTGCCTCACCAGTGATGAATGATCTAACAGGATACTAAGCACTCCAGAAAGACAGGATCTCTGCTCTTGGTTCCAGGACAGAGTACCAAAAGCAAGTGGAAATAGCAATTGCCGGGGAGGCTTTGCTTTAAAGCATAATCAGTGAAACGGAATGGAGAAAGAATTTGCTTAATTCCAACAGATTTCTAGTAACTATGCATGAAATTTTCAGGATTAAAATTAGCCAAAGATGATAACTACTTTTGGCCACAGCAAAAATCATGTTCACCTTACAAAAGCTTCCTCCTTCCACATGTGGAGTCCTTCCAATACACAGAAAATCCAGGGGCCTTCCATAGATTGCTAATAAGATTTTCAGCATTGGCAAAATAACATGTCTACTTTTTTTCTTATGACATTTTTCTGAACTCTTCAAGAACCTTAGCCTGGAAAGGAAGCCCAACATAAAAATGGGAGCCCATGTAGGGAATAGAAAGTAGGATCTTAACATGGAATATCTGAAACAGTCTTAATTGCCTTTGACGTTACCTGATTTGCTTCTCATCAGTACATGGAAATTTTACACAAGTAATTCTTACTAACATTGGTTAATCCTGCTAAGAAGGAAGTTAATTTGGGTCTGTGCTGAGGAGACAGTGGGCTCCAACTTTATAAATTCTGAATAACTGAATTCCATCAAAGGAATGAAAATGGAATAACAAATCTTCTGAACAAGTAACCTATGAGAAATCCTTCATCAGTCACTGAAGATCCTGCAGAGCTAGCTATGCTAATAAGACAATTTGCATAAGATATGCATTTGTCCAAACACAGAAATAACATTCGGGGCTAAATTCCTCTAATTTTTATGGCGTTTCATTTTTTCCCACCCTGGAGCCTGCTAATGTACAAGCCCTGCTGGTTGCTCCCACCCATTGCAGACTGTACCAGATCACACCTCATGGCTCCATTATTCTGAACAAAGAAGCCAGAACAAAGTCAAATATGTGATGCCCTTCAACAGTTCTCCTTCTCAGAGGAAGATTAAACTCTCTCATATTGAACCAAATGCTCTTCCTCTTTATCTCTTTATACTGATACTGCAACTGAATGCTCATCCCTGCTGTCCAGAAAACAACAATCTGGTGCAGTAAACCAAGGCCTGGTGTCTTCGCTATAGTTTAGAAAAAACTCAGTATTTCACCAAATCAACACATGTGTTCTAACGGAATTAATGGTCTTAGTCATTTTTAACTTGCATGCATAAATGAACAGTTACAGTATGGTCTGCATTAATGAAAATGTTGACTAATGAATACATAAACATTAAATTATGGCTGCACTTATTCAGAAAAAGTGTTTTTACTTTTGATGCAGTTTTATGAGAGGTGGGAACATCTGTGATGTGAAAGGAAGGCGAGGCTATACAGACATACAGCAGCGTGCACTGCTCTGACAGTACAAATGGACTGGTTGTCATCAGCTCAGGACCCTTCTAACCCTCCCTCCTTGTCCTCTGCCTCTGCTAAATTAGTATCAGGTTTTACTGATCTCTGTTTAAAGGAAAAAAAATAAATTGCCCAAAACCCACGAGTTGTATTATTAGCATATCAGTTACAGAATTCTTTATCAAACGCTGAATTTAATTAAAGATTTTCCAAACTGATCCCCTAAACTTTTGTAACTTTGAAACATATTTCTCTTGTTATACCAGAGAGAAAACTAAAAAACCATAAATAGGGATATTTATAACTGTAGGAGTTAAACTATTGATTGTAGCACTCTGTATCCACTTAGAATTGCTAGTCAGTTCAGCTGAAGTCCCTTATAAAAACTATTTTAGCATTTGACAACAAGAACTGAAGAATTTATCTGTAAATTGGAAAAATACCAGAAGAAAAGGTTGGAGGTGGCAATGGAGGAGTGGGAACATGTTTAGCAAGAAGTCTCATGAGAATGCTGTGCTGAAAGATCATTCCTGTTCTAAATATAAACCTTTAATACATTACCCATCCTGTTTTTAACATCATATAAAAAATTTCTAGTCTGAAGCAGAACCAGCAAGACAAGGTGATTCTCTGCAATTTACCCATCTCTTATGAATTAGAGAACAGGAAAGGTTTGACACCCTGGTTGGAGGTTCTAGTGCATTTTGTACCACAAATATGTTATCTTCATTTGGGTTCTGTCTTCTTTTTCTTTCTGTTATCTTGAAAAGTCTAAATAAACTTGCCTAGACCACAAGAATCACATAATGAAAATTTGGGTCTAGATCTTAAGTAAATGTTCAGAATGCCATCTGAACTGCTTGATTTAACTCTAGGAACAGCTAGGAGCAACAGTGATTGTGATGTAGTAAATAAAAATTCTGCCCTTGTTTGGCTTATTTTTGGGAGTTAATATAAAATCTATCATTCAGAGCTGTCTTTTTCCAAGTCCTATGTATTTTGTACCTCCATTAATCAGTAAGGACAAGGTATGCTTTCTTTTGTTAAACTAATTGTCACTTTTCCTTCTGAGACCAAAGTGGCTGAGCAGTAACAGGTGCCAGCTCTAGTCATCCATGCTCTCCGAATGGAGCTCTCTCATGTTATTTCTTAAAGCTTTTACTTGTCACTCAGAACTCTGAAGCAGTTGTTCACTGGAAGATCAATGAAATACAAGTCTCAGAGGTTACTAGACAAATGGAAGAGCTAAATGCGATCTCAACTAGTCATTACCTGGGAAGAGAACAATGACTCATGTCAACTTCAGCCCATTAAACAGCCTTTAAGAAACTATCGTGACTCACGGTACTGCGCACGCACACACACACAAATTCTGTTTCTCAGTTCAAGGCATTTAGTTCTTCTCCAGAGAAAATAAGCTCTCCTCTCCTTTTACCTGCAACTGCCTTATCGGAATGTAACCGCTGTGACATCAGCCAGCTAATTGATTCAGAGGAACAGGTCCTATATGTGTGTTTCTTGCTGGCTGGTCATAAACTAATGACCTATAAACTAATGTGAAAAAAACACATAATGGGAATGAACTTTTTTTTTCCCCCTCCCCTAACAGATATTGTAAGACTTTGCTTTGGATTTCAATTTGAGCAGCTCTCAAACTGCCTTCAGGCAGGTTTTCTTTGTGGACATTGTTATCTAAAAGAAAAATATCTTCCAGCAAGTATTTAGGTGGGGGGATTATTTTGGCTTCTGAAGTGTTCATTTTAATGACAATACTTATGTATTGAAACAATTAACATAAGCAAAACTATTCAGATAAGCAAAGCTAATCAAGTTGGCAGACTCAGGCTTGAAAGGGAAGTAAAGATGACACTTTAGCAGTACTGCTATTTACAACTCATATTAATGATCTATCAGTTACTGTTGTCACTAACGTTTGTATATGTAAGATACCTCCTGAGAGGTACTTTGTACATGCAGATAACTGAAAATCAGAAAGCGCTTTTGCTGAGCTGAGCTGTGGAACAGTTTTCTGTGGTAATCTGAATGTGACCAGACAAATCTCAGTGGAGATCATACTGCAGGAAAAGGTAACACACCGGACAGCCCCCTGAGTATTCTTCATATATTTGTTCTGGCCCAGATAGAGAAGCTAATTTGTGATAATTAGGGTGTAAATTTCCAAGCACTGCAGCTTAGCTGCCCTAATTCCCACTAAGGCCACTTTGTCTTGCTAGGAGAAAGTAATCTTGCTTTGCAAGTATAATAAGCTATTTTGCCTTTAGCACTAAAGAGTCTCCACTAAGAACAGTGTGAATTAGTGAACTGTAAGTTCACACCCGATGTGGAATCCTTTTAAGTCCTTCTGTAAAAATGCCCATAAATAGGGGAGGTGCCTTGGAGCTGACTAGCAGGCTAATAGATGTCCAGAAAGAAAAAAACTTCTATCACAAAAGTCACTGGGAAGATGAATTCAGACGATCGATGTCCACAAAGGGCCATTACTGAGTTCATTTTTGCCTTGAAGAGGTGGGACTAGTGCCTCCCAAGGAAGAAGGTAGAATTATTGCACACGAACTTAAGTAGCTGAGTAAACAGTTTGATCTGCCGAACATCTAACTATTCATCTGAGCAAGACGGGTACCTGAGTGTGGCAAGGTGTGCCCAGGCTGCATCGAGCCGGACACAGCGGCTGAGGGAAGCTGTCCTCTGATGGCTGTTCACCTATCAGAAAAGCGTCTGCCTTGCAAAACTCCGAAGCATACCAAGCACAATGAGATGCCCCTGCTAATCATCTCAGTGCAAGCAAAAAGGAACAAAGACTTAATTACTCTTCTGCTCCAACAAATGGTACCTCCACAATAATACCCAGAAACTGCACTGGGGAGCATGTGCACCTTTACCCGTTCCAAAATTATCCCACGTGGATTGTTTCATCCTGCAGGGCTGCCAGGTCTGAATTAAACCCAACTGCATTATGCAGTTTCCAATCCTTTGATTGCATGTATCAATATTCTTTGTTAACAGGTGTGGGACTTTCTTTGAACTTAATAAAATTATGCTCATAAAACGCTGACCATCTGTCCAAAGGGTCGTACTGTGTTTTCTTAAGATGTAATTTAACAGTGTTCTGTAAAAGGCACAGAGGGCTGAGAGTTGCCTTAAGTCAAGTAAATTTGCTTACTTGTTTAGCAACGTATTCTCACTTTCATTTCTTAGAAACCAGAGGGAGCGGTTAAAATGAATGAAATTGACTTGTTGACTTGTAAGAAGCAAAAATACAAATGTTGCCACTTTTAGCTACAGAAGCGCATGAATACTGCCTGACATCTTCCATTTTTTCTGCCACACAACCAGGGTCTTCTTTGAGAACACGACTTTCAGCTTAGAAACTTGTGTCACAGAAACATTAATTTAACTGTGCTGCAAGGCAAACATACGTTCAGTTTGCTTGAATTCCTAGGCAAGGTTGTGGAAGTTGGATAATGAGGTGAAGTCTCTGTGCTCAAAGAGCAATTAAGACTGGCTTTGCTATCTCTTGTGCAGCCCAGGGGAGTGAAGGCTTGTCTGGCTATCACAGGATACGTAAATAACGGGGTAGTCTTGGGGAGCCAGGACAGCCCTGCTTTTTGTCAGCAGAGACAGTAAAATCAAGATAACGGAGACTTTGTGTAGCTCTTTGTTTCCTTGAGAGGCCACCACGCCCGGTAATTGACCTCTGCCTCATTACCTTTGAAATGCATATTAAAGTTGACACCCCTGTATATGCTAATGAAGATTTTAGAGATCATGCTAAACATATATGACTATAGCACTCGTCTCTCCACCCAAATCATGCTACACGTCACCTAGGGGAGGGAAACCTCATAATTTTGGGGATAAAAGGATGGAGAAAATGACTGTTAAATTGGGAGAGAAGAAACTTGATACCTGATGGACCAGTGGACGGGCTGTGTTCTCTTCCTCCACCCCAGGCAGGGACGCCTTTCTGGGTAAGCACTGCGCCTTTCACCCTCTGGTGAATGTTACCCCGGGTTGTTCTTGTACTATCATTATTTTTGCTAGCAATATTAACCTTAAGTAATTAGTGCTATTGTAGTTAGTGAATTTATCAATGGCAATCTCGAATCTGCAACTGTTGCTCTCAATAAAATAACTAATTTCGATTATTTGTGAATCTGGTTCAGTGAAAGTCCTTTGGTGGGACTCTGATAGTAAATCAGTGAAAGTCCTGGGACTCCGACAGACAAATATCGAAACTATAGTCCTTTAACGCGACAAAGGTGTGAAATCCAACTGGAAGGAGTCTCCAGATAAACTAAGTGCAATCATCCGACTGCATTCTGGTCCAAAGCCACACCAACCATAGTCATATAAACTCATTTCATGCAGTCTATTAACTTTAGGGTCTTCTGTCCCTGAACATTGGATGTGAATTCCAAACCCTGCAATTTTGGGCCCCAAATCCAAGGCATCTGAATTTACTGCCTTATTATATTGTGAAAGTAGATCACCACATGACTTCACATCCGAATATCTGTCAGACTCGTAGGGGCTAACAGCAGATGTTCAACCTTCTGTATACACAACTTTTTAAACGAGATTTTGCTTCAATATGCAAGTTTTATGGTATCTACACATACTGTGAAAATGTGCTTCACCTGGATGACTAATATTTGACTACCTTTGACAGCAATAAAAATGTTCATTAAATACTACAGAACATTATGAGACAGTCTGAGATATGCATGAAATGTCCCTACAGGAAAGCCAGTTTACCGAAGAAGACTGGCACACATTTCCAGCGTGGTTTATATTTTAAAAGTTGCTATAATCTCAGACTGACTACGTATTTGAAAAATCCTGAAAGACAGATGAGGTTCCAGGAGACTGGTAAAGATAAACGCCATCTTCAGAAAGGGCAAAGGGAATAGCCAGGGATTAGTTAACATTTTGGCATATTTAATTATTTATTCCATAAATTTTATGTTAATTTAAGTTAAACAAATACCTAGAGAAGAACAAGGGGGGAAAAAGGAACAAAGAGCAATGTTTAATCAAGGTAGAATTGTATCACATGAAAAGAAATTATTTCTATAACAAAGTAACGGGCCTTGGGAAAAAGAGGAGCAATTAAAACTGCATAACCTAACTCTTAGATTTTAACACTGTTTCACGCAACATTTTCAAATGTAGGTTAAGGAAGCATGGTTTGGTTGACCTTTTTATGTGATTATTAACATCATGTTGGGAAAATGCAGCAGGTTTTGCTATTTGTGATTCACTGTCAAAGCAGAAGGATTTTGCACATGGGATTGTGTAGGATTCTATCTCAGGCCTAGCACTAGTCAAAACTTCCATTAATATTTTAGATAATCCAGTAGAGAGGATTATTAAATACCTTTTAGCCATCAGCTGCAGAGGATCCCTGAACTACCTGTGTAAGGGTAGGATGCAAATTGAAAATCACCACAAGTTAAGAAATCGGTGTGAAAAGTATATGCGACTCAACAAAGAAAAGGAGAAGTACTGCATTTAGGTAGCAATAATTCAATGCACAATATTAGGAGTGGGAACAATCAGCCAGCAGTCCTCAGAAACTGAACATGAGTCAACAGTATCAATCTGGAATGAAAACGGAAAACATTGTACTGGGATATGTAAGCAAAAATGCACTAAATGTGTGAAGTAATGAATTTTTGGGACATTACACTTGCGAAAACTACATGCACGCATTGGAGATAGTTCAGGAGATATTCAAGATGTAAAACATGGCCTCTGAGATAAGGCAGAAAGAATTGAGCTCATTTAACTTAAAGAAAACTCTGAAAACCTGCATTAAAACAGTCTTCAAATACGCAAAAGGGTAGTGAGTGTGAAAACAGAAGATAATATTCTTTGCCCACTACAGATAGAATAAAATGCAATGGCCTCAAATTACAAAAAGTTATTTAAATTAGAAATTAGAAAGACTTTTCTATTGGTAAAGGCAATCAAGTAAAGGAACAGATTTGCCCACAGAGACCAATTCCATGAATTGCGATGTTTTAAGAGCTGCTTACACAAACCTATGTCAGGAAATATTTGATCTGGCTTTTTGTCAGGTAGTTAACTCAATGGCATTTTGGTGTGCCTTCCAGCCCTATTACCTGTGATTTTAAAATATTTTAAATCAGAGATAGAATGCTCTATTTTGTTTGAATTAAGTTAAATAAGTAAGGGGAAAACCTATCAGGTTATCCTAGAGAGATAGTCAAAGTCCCACACTTGTCAGTGTTTAAGAGGCATTTGGACAATGCCCTTAACAACAGGCTTTAATTTTTGGTCAGCCCTGAAGTAGTCAGGCAGTTGGACTAGATGATCATTGTAGGTTCTTTCCAAGTCTCGTCTCGTCTCGTCTCGTCTCGTCTCGTCTCCTCTCCTCTCCTCTCCTCTCCTCTCCTCTCCTCATCCTCTGTTTCACACATCTCCAGCAAAAGAAGGCACAGTACCATTAACCAATGAAATATGCAGCAATTCCCACATTACGGTGGGAATCATTCTCAGGTTGAACAGCAGGCCAGGAGTATTCTATGAAGCAATTTTTGAAAAGCTATTTTCAAAATGGATTTATGGGTGGTTACAAATATTTTTCACTTCTCAGTGAATATAAGTTTCTCATATTCAGATAGGAGAACAAATATTTTTCTCTCAGATGAAAGAATTAGCTGTTAAAAGAGATGGGCATGTGATCATAACATTATAATAGATTCAGAGTATTGTGCAGGTTTCAAACCAGAATGTGCTTAGAAAAACCAAAACTCTTTGTCTGCATCTGCAAAATAAAAGCAGGAGTAGGAGGAGAACACATTATATCACTTCTGTTTAAGAATTCTGCAATCCCCAAAATTACATTCAGTATTATCTCTTTAATGCCCAATTGTGACAGCAAATGTAACAAAGGATATTCAGGGTGTATATGTGACGTAGTGTCCTGGTTTGAGGTAAAACAGAACCAATTTTCTGTTCAGTAATTTTTCTTTTCAGCTAAGCCTCTTCCAACTAACTGAACCCTCTGAACTTAACAGTGTATTTTTAAGAGAGCAGTCCACTTCCAGAGTGGTAAGACCTGATTTTTCATAATTTATACCAAGGAATGGTATGCAGGGAGGCTCTTGCTTATACTTATTGCTATACCAACCAAGGTCAGCTAACTCCGTTACTTGCCCCGCTGGAGGGTCGGAAGTGGAAAAGTGTAGAGGGGTCTTTGAGAATGGATAGAACTGTAAACCTTCGAGGGCTTACTCAGTGTACGTGATGTCTTTACATAAGTCTGAAACAAAAGCCTGGATAAAAATCCTGTTCAGAGCAGTCTGGCTCCAGCTTTGCTCTGTTTACAGTCATCTTTTATTCTGCTATTTTATGACTGCTAGATATTATAGTATGAATGAACTAGAGAGAGAGAAGGGGGAGAGGTGTGGGAAAGACAGAAGAAGATGAAATATATCTGGGATAGGAGAGGATTAGGACAGGGATTGACCTTTCAGCACTATAAGCAGTGCAGGGTACTGACCTGTATGGTGAAGAAGTGCCTAAGGAAATCCTCAGATCTCTTGTCCATGTCTGCTTGAAGTTTTGACACACCTACACCCACCAGCCACCAGGTTTTGTACCAGGGGAAAATCCCAGCAAAGAACCCGTGTAGGACAAGTGAATTAGCACCCAGAAGGCAGGTTGCAACGGAAAGGTGGGGAATAAAGAATTGTCTCAAATCATTAAAAAAGGAAAGGTCCAGTTATCTTATGAGTTGCATTTTGTGTCCAGTTCCAGGCTCCTCAGTACAAGAGAGACACGGGCATACTGGAGAGAGTCCAGCAAAGGGCCATGAAGATGATATGGGACTGGCGCATCTCTCATATGAGGAAAGGCTGAGAGAACTGGGACCATCTAGCATGGAGAAGAGCAGGCTCAAGGGGATCATATCAAATAGCAGTATATAAATATCTGCGGGGAGGATGCAAAGAAGATGAAGCCAAGCTCTTTTCAGAGGTGTCTGAACACAGGACAAGAGGCAATGGGCACAAACTGAAATACAGGAGATTCCCTCTGAACATCAGAAAACACTTTTTTACAGTGACGGTAACTGAGCACTGGCACAGGTTGCCCAGAGAAGTTGTGGAGTCTCCATTCTTTGAGATATTCAAGGACGTGGTCCTGGGCAACCTGCTTTAGGTGACCCTGCTTGAGCAGGGGGTTGGACCAGGTGACCTCCCACTGTCCCTTCCAACCTCAACCGTTCTGCAACTCTGTGATTCTGTGATCTACTGCTACCTAGCATGGGGAGCAGTCCGTTTGTTTTGCACGTTTCCTAACTTTACTTAGCAGTCACGCCACAGAAATCAATGACGTAGATCACAGGTGAGAAAGGCCCCAGTTTCTTGACCTCCAAGCTGATACGGTTTAAGAGCTACAGAGAAAGAAGAAACACAGCAACTCTGCAGATGATAAAGGAACAACTCAGGTCTGTTATCAAGAGTCTGACAGAGTTCTTGCCAGGTGACTGTAAAATATGGGTTTGAAATCATTATTTTAGCCTGCTATTGTGAGTAGGACAAATGAAGCTAAAAGTTCAAGGCTGTAAACTTTCTCTAAAGAAATCAATGGGAACGTAGAGTCTATTTACACTAGATATTTATGCAATCCCCATTACAGCAGTGTCAGTACTCTTCCCAATATTTAATGTACTTCTCTTCAAAATAATGCTGTAAGGTCAGTGAAACTGCACCATCAAAAATGTAAGATTCATGAACCCCGAGAGAAAACGCCATGATAAGAGTCAGTAAACCAATCATGAAGAGTAATCCAGTGATGGGCTATCTCCTTGGAGGAAAGCATACATGATTTTTAGGTCCTGCTTTTAACATTTCAGACCTGCCAATGTCACTGAAACCAAGTATATTGGACTGTCTGTGCCTGCACAGATCAGCTGAGCGTGGGCCACCAGTTCAACGTAGAGCATGACAGGCGTTAGACAGTTACAGAGCTGTTAACACGCACATGTGCAGCTGCTACCATCCAAGTTTTGGTCATCTGGCAACTCGACGTTATTTTCCTGCTGTCTGAAACAACAGAAATCACCCGTAAGAACATGCTGTTCTGGAGGGTTAGCAGGTATGTTGCTTAACTACTTTTCCAATGAGTGATTACATTTAAAGTAGATAAATAAGCCTGGAAGCACTACTTAGGCGTGCACCTAACTAGTTGAACTTACAATTCAAATAACTAACTGATTTTATGAATCTGACCCTAAAATGACTTACCAAAAGCCACAGAATGAGCAGTCATTGAGTCTCAGTCCTAGGCTCTCATCTTAGTTGCATGACTGTCTTTTCTGCCTCATTATGTCTCTCTATGGCCTGATTTTTCAAAGAAATACGAGAATATAAACCCAGGACTGGGCATACAGGGCAGAAAAAAATCATGTTGTGAACACCTCATCAAAGTTTGAATGTGTTTTTTCACCTTCCAGCTCCTTGGCTTTACTAGAAATACACTACTAGTAGTTCCCAATTAATAGATTTCTCAAAGTGTCTGTCAAACTGCAATGCTATTTGTCTCTATATTTTATCAAATGAGGATTCAATCCTGAAGCACTTCCAAAATGCAAATAATACCTATGTATTATATATACAACTAATAGGTTTTATTTTTCCGAGTGTACCTACAGATGTTCCATGAGTGTGGACCACTCGTATGAAGAAGGCTTTCGAATCAGATCCATACCTCACAGATTACATTTAAACCAAAATTCAAAGAACCATGAGAGAATATATTTTGTGTTTCATTTTTATTTTGCAGGGGATTTATTAAAAAGTAAGTTGTAAGAAAGCTGGGTTCCAGCTTCTGCAAAAGAACAGAGGCAGAGTCAAGCTACATCACTTATTCTAGGCTTGAAAACATTCTGCGTGGCCATTGAGAGGTTAAGTTCTTTAGGAAGTCCAACACCAATTTCAGCAGAAAATCTTTTCACAGCGCTGATACCAGAACACTTTGGGACTGAAAGGCAAAGCCTTCAGTTAATTCAATTCTGCCAAGACAAATGCCTTCTCAAATTTAGTGTTAGAGAGAGCATCTTGCTGAGCGTGAGCTCTGGAGCCTACAGCACCGGGCCGGAAAGGGAGCAGGATGACAACTGGCAAGAGAAATGTCGGCTACTGGCCCAGATTTCTACATTTGTGGAAATCCGACCCTCACTTTCACCATTGCAGCTCCTGAGAAGCAAAGAGGTATCCTAAAAAATATCAGCGCTGGAAATAAATTCTAGGTGTTAAACTGAGAGTATGCATAATAACTTCAATTTCATGAGCGTGGTCCGGAAGCTGTCATTTTAAGAGAATTATGCAGATTTGGTGCCCCCTGCTGTCTTTTCTTTTACTGCCAGAGTGACTGATGAAAAATACTAGTAAGTGCTAAATGCACCCAACTGCACTGAACACCCCCAAAGGGCAAATTGAGGGTCCTGCTCAAAAAGACACATTTAAACTAGAGTGTAAGTCCCCAGATTCACCGATGGTGAAGCATCCAGGAGTTGAGTGTAGCAGAGCCGTATGTTGGTAGAGTAATGATCACAAACAGCGGGAAAGCATCGAGTGCATCATCACCAAGGGGAACCCCACGGAGACCTGAGCTTCAGCCTTGGCACACCTCTATTGCTTGAAAGCAGGACCACAGAAAAGACTCAGTCTTTTGCGGGGATAAAACCACATGAAATCCTTGTGGTCTCTCTTTCCTTGCTCAACACTGGGTCCGCTACATTCCTGCCTCTTACCCCCAAATAGAGAGTTTAAATAGGCCCTAAATACTTTTGTATTACGGTAGCATCCAGAGGTCTCAAAAAATATTAGTATCAGTGGTACCCCCAGGTACACACTGCGTGCATCTACATAAGCTTTTGTATCAACCAAACTGGAAGACGTGCTGCAGGAGCGTGCCCAATACACCAAGCTCCTGCAAGGGACAAGCAAAACCCCTCCAACGCACACAGCACAGCTGTTGGGACGGCAGCACAACCTGTTTCTCCACAGAGCCAATCCTCTCAAGCCACACTGCATGCTAAAGTAGATGTGGTACCCACTCACCCACTGAATCTCACTGCCGCCGAGGGCAGTTGCCTGACCTCTCCCTCCCTCTAGCTGCCTGTTCCCAGTCCATCCATTTCATTTGCACCAGCAACCATCTGGTGGCACACAGGGCTTGCTTAACTTCCAGACTCAATTTAAAAATAACCTCTCTCTTTTTTCTTTTTTTTTTTTTTTTCCTAGGGCTGGTTTTCGGTTGGATCAGTTTATTGTACGGTCATGTGGGTGCCTGGTCTGATGTGAGAAGGGAGATGAATGTCCCTTTTGGCAGCAGTACAATCTTAGATTGACATAAGGTAATCATGAAACTTCTGGCCTAAATCAAATAAGGGCGTGAGGTGCCAACAGGTGCCAATGGCTTGTCCAAGGCAATACAGCACATTTCTAGCACGGCTGCATTGAAATCCTGGTATAAACACAGGCTGAGATTTTATATCCCTTTTTTTTTTCTTTCTTCATTGGTTTCTTTCCTCCTTCCTTCCCTGTACTTCTCCTGGAATACTACACAATATAAGTGATGATGAAGCAAAGCTACACTGCCCCATCTGAGCCTCTGCAGAGTGGCAGACAACTTTCAGACGAAGAATGTCTCTTTAAGTGATTTCTACTGTCAATAAACATTAGGCTAACAACTGATAATTTTGTGTGCTTATTCTCAAAGGCATTTCTTTAAGCAGGCCTGTGTTCGGTAGTCACAGCAATGAATCAGTCAATTACTTCCTCCCTTTGCTATCTGTGCTTGAAGATGAAAACAAAACCATAAAAACTCCACAGAGAAGGAACAGCCCTGCTTTGCTGACACAGGGGCATTTAGGGACCAAGACTGGTGCCTGTATGCCTGAAAACACTGGTGCTAAGAAGGGACTATGCTGTGCTTTAAAAAGATGCGTGGCAGAGGATCTTTCATCATTTCATACTCTCCTCGTGCTGGAAGGCTTTTAGGACTGACATTGAAACGATGAGTCACCGACTGTTCTGGAAAGGCTTTTGGTGAACAAGATGAAATTTCTGTCATTTATAGGGTCTGAGAAGGTTTTTCTTCCAGGGAGAATAATTTATCCAGCTTCTCTGACACTTATTTACACACACAAGTCCTAAACGGCCATTTTAACCTCTTGAATTCCTGTGACTTACTGAGATGGTATGATCTGTATTACATCTGCCGTAGCAGTACTGAAACAAACATCCTTTATAAAATCTTGCTCACTCCCACCATCCAGATATCCTACTTCATGTATTGCATGTTTTGGTTTTATACCTCAGCATTCAAAACACCAGAAGGCAGGAGTCTGGCCTGGTAATTATTAAATGTTGCCCCCTGATACAAAACCAACTTGCTTACTATATCCTTTATAACTGTTATTTTACTCAGTGTACTGGCTGAAGGGGCTGCAGGGGCTGAGTCTAAAAATTCACTTCTATCTCCTCTGCCCGTTGGGTACGTCAGCTGTCTGTCCTCTTTTCACCTCTTTGCAGGGTGAAACACATCCACGCACCGCCATGTCGGGGGTTGTGCAAGAAGAAGATTACGAGGGTGGATCCACTTATTTCGATCTCCCAACACAGCACTGCGGCTCACCCTGCTTCCAGGCTCTGGGGCTGCTCCTGCAGCCTCCTCCTTGCTCTTTTTCCAGTCCTAAACTCTCTTCTTTCTCCCCCCTTTTTTTTTTCTCCCTGAAATTAATAAATTAATGTGCATATCTAGCAGCCACCACTTGCAAAGAGCCAGGCCTTGATGCTCTTGAGAGCGAGGAGATAATTTTGAACTATTGAAATGAACTTGAGCACTGGAAGAGCTGGTTTGTCCCAGAAGCGTGGTGTGAAGAGGGATGAGCGCGGAGGTTTAAGCCAGAAGGTCTTGTTATCACTAGACCTCAGGGCACCGGCTAATCAGTGGGGGTGTAGCTTTATTGGAAAAAATGTACTTTATGATATTTACATCTGTATCTGAAACACTCAGTTTCAGTGAGACATCAGAGAGGCTTCCTGAGCCACTGGTGTGCTGCATCATAGCAATTAATAACAACCACCAGGAGATTCCCTTCCAGCACACGCCAGGCCCCAGCGTGCAGGAAGGGATGAAATACATCACTACTCACGCTCTTCCCAACACATAAAGTAAGATAAATATCAACATACGTGTCAGACTTGTTTCTTCTCTCAGCATACTCTTTTCCCTATAATTCAAGTATTGGAATACATGTCTTCCAGCTAGCACATCTGGATATTCTCATATCTAAAAATGCAGATTTGCACATTGTGAATTGTAGCTTTCTCCTCATAGGATAAGAAAACACTTCTGGAATAAAGAATACAGAACTGGGCAACAACAAACCCAAACTCAGTTTACAATGTAAACAAAAGATCTTGCACTTACTACACTTGTTAGACATCCTGCCTAGAACAGGATGGCAAATTGCCCAAGGCTTTGTTTATGCTGGCTAGCAAAAAGTGCTGTAAACAAAGTAGAAGACAAATGTGTTTCTGCCACAATTCGTCCAGTCTGTGAGGACTAAAATCAAACTGTTTAAGGCTAAAAAGCAACAACAACAACAAAACCAAGTGGGAAGACTGAAATGAGCTACATGTAATATAAAAAAAAACAACAACAAAAAAACAACCAAGAGCCAGCATCTATGACACAGAGCCAGAATTCAAGTTATTTGAATATAGAATAAACAAGGGAGGGACGCTAAACAAAAACACATTTCTGTAGCAAATATCGTATTTCAGGTTTAGTTTAAAGAGCAAAAAAATCTGTTCATGGTCTCCTTCCAGAGGCTAAACTAGAATTGTACCAAGTGCATACATACGTCAGGACATCAGTAAGCACCAGCATGTATTCTTATGTTAGAACAGCCTTACAGCACATATTTTTGTTCTCATCAGAAGCAGGAAGACAAAAACACTCTGCCTTTTCTTCAACCTGCAGTTAAGAACACCAGATGAGAATCTATTAGCCTACATAGTAAACATTGCATTTTATGAAGCATTGTTTCATTTTTGGGGAGTGCACTCTTCTGTCTGTTTCCATCTGTTGTTACCTGTTGTTACCTTTAGACTGTAAGCTGTTGAGAGTAGGGACTGACTTTTTCTTTGTGTCCTTGTAAAGATCAGGACAGCAGGATCTGAAACCAGGACTACTAAATGTTACAGGAATCCAAATAATGACATATAAAAATTCTGTATTTTTCATGATAAACCAATATGTGCAGTTGTTTTGAGGTATTTTTATGTTGAATTCAGCATTTAAGGATTTTGGTTATGACAATTAAATATTTCCTTTCATGTGATCCTATTAAATATGAAACATTGATGGTCATAAAAATTTAAAAGAAATGTGAAAACTTTAATATTGATGTTCTTGGAAAGTAATGCTGTAACACAGGCTCTCAGCACGTGCATGTGTGTCTGTCTGTCTGTCTTGGTTCTCTCCTCACCCTAAATAGGACTAGACTTGCCAGAATGTCTCATTGCTCCCTTTCTGGCGGCAGTTTCCCTACAGGGAAACTGGGTCGGGTAGAGATGAATAAATGGTGGGAATTCAGATGTCATCCCAATTCTGGATGTCGACAGGGAGCAGGCAGGCAGGGAGCTGAAGAGCACGGCTGAGGCACAGGGTATAGACACAGCTACTGCAGCCGAGGAGAGGGCCTTAGGCAATAACTGACTTTGCAGCTCCGCCTAACCTCCAGGTCTATAACTGGATGCCTTCTGATGTCGCTCCTTGTGCCATGTAACTCTTCGTATTGGTAAGAAAAAGCTTCGGTAGTTCTATGAGACATTCCCAAACAATAGACACAACAATATATATAAGGGGCATGTGCTGCTTGGTCGACTGAAATTAAATATTATGAATTTTGATTGTATTCCTTTATTTAAAACATGCCACCAAGAGTAAATATTTTATGGCCAGTGATCCCTAAACAATAGAATTGAGTTTCTCATTTAGCAGGTATATGGGACAAAATTTGTATCCGGTGCTCTGTAATAAGATACAGCTCATAAAGTAATCTTATGCTTTGGAATATAAATATGACGCATTACACACAGCATATAATTTAATCATTTTTAACTATGGCATAAACGGTTGGAGGTGAATGCCGCCTAGACTAATACTAATTACACCTTGCACCTTTATGAACGTACTACTGGAGTACTTATCAGCCATGCACACAAGCAATTTGCTCTAAGCCACACAATGAGTCAGTGGCAAACAAAGGAGGGGAAACAAGGTCCCTTTATCTCCCAGACTTCTGAGCCAGCTTCTTGCCAACAAGAATTAAAAGCCATTTCAGACTTCACAGCGATAAAGCAACTTTTTGTCAGTCATCCAGCGTGTTTTATCAGAGTTGTGACCTCAGGCTCCCAAGATATTAAAAAGCTTAGTACAAGTACATACAAATATATATATGTGTGTGTGTATATATATTTGTTAAATATGGTAAAACAGATGAAAGTCTTACAACTCCTAAAACAGCTTATTTTTACTATCTGTACACACTACTGAGGAAAAGAGTACTACTCTTACAAGCACACATTTATTGTGTAAACCTCAGTATTTTGTGTAGCCTTTACGTTCACTGGAGCCACTCTGTACTTTGTTTTTATGGTTCTTTAAATGACCACTGGGTGTCACAGTTATCAACAGTAAACTCTACGCTTGGAGGACTTTTCCAGGTTCATTGCAAAACAGTCATATCATCAGAGATAATACCGATTCCTATACCCATAACATTATCATAGAATCATAGAATCATAGAATTGTTAGGGTTGGAAGAGACCTTAAAGATCACCAAGTTCCAACCCCCCTGCCATGGGCAGGGACACCTCCCACTAGATCAGGTTGCATTAATAGCCACCCCCATTCCAAGATGAGGAAATCATTTCCTCAATAAAAATCAAAATCAGTCAGAGTTAATAGAAACCGTGTTCTTTTAGAAACTATAGCAAAATGGAGATTTGCCTTGCAAATTTAGTCTACAGGTAAGATTCTGGCATACTGCACATTTGTGGAGTATTTTCACTGCTAGACTGGAATAAAGTAATTCTAGACTTCATGGACTTCAGGAATAATTTCCATAGGCTTTCTCTTTCCAAAATTATGTGACAGGAGAATCAATTATTTCCTCTCCATTTTTTAAGAAACATTCTAAAGATGTTTTTAGGAAACGTTTTAGACTTTTTAAAGAAACGTCTAAACATTTTAGCAGTGTACATAAAACTACAGACTTACGCTTCAGGTCCCAGCTCTCAGAATCATGCAACTAGCAGAAGAACATGATTTTTTATGTTTTTTAATTTAAAAGTAAGTTTATGGTCTTCATCACAAAAAAAAAAAAAAAAAAAAAAGAAAATGTGACACCGGTATAACCATTGCCTATTCAAGTTTGCAGTTAACAGCTTTAAATCATGAGAGCTGCTTCGTGTCTTTGCTCAGCTGTCAGCTCCAAAGGGACAAGCCAGTGTTAACCCCACAAAGGACCCCATGAGATGAGGTGTTTATCTTGTTGGCTGGCTTCACCCACCCACATTTATACCTTGCACCTGGAGAACTGCTCCACACATCCAAAGCGTAGGCAGCACCAAGTAAATTATTTGCAATTATACAGGCTAACATACTACATAATTTAAATCATGTAGCCATTAAGCTTTAGTTTAGACGCCGTATACTCTGAACGAATACCGTCAGGAAGGGCTCGCACGGCTGCAGACACTTGGGAGAGGACACCATGGACAGCCAAAGTGTGTCAGGACAAGCAGGCTGATGCTCCTGAGTGCCTGGGGCCACCACGATGTCTGCAGGATGCTCAGGAAGTGTGCTAAGGTCTGGAGATCAGCCCAGCAGGTGCTGCGATCAGTCAGGGACTCATGTTTGGGATCATTCTGGACAATAAATTTTTTGGGATCTTTGCCAGGACCTGTAAGATGTGAAGACGGAAGAAGGAAGCTATTTCCTGGCATATATTGGAGTCCGACATTTGAGGACTGAATGAAGGAGAGTGGGCCTCATTCTAACTCTGTCCCCACCAGCTGGGCAACTTGTAGCTGCTGCTGCATTTCAAGTTTTCTCATTTCCTACTTTTTCATACCCATCTCTGACTTCTGAAATGGAGAGAACTGAAAACAGGAACAGAGAACTAACTTAATCGCTGAAAATCGGGCTCAACAGAAGCACTTACAGTTCCTGGCCACAGTTCAGGTGACAGGTAAGAGATACAGGCTGAGACATGGGCAGGTGAGATAGAAATGCCAAACAGGCACTGTCATAAGAGATGTGCAACACATGGCAGGCACCAGCCTCTCTCTTATGCACTATGTTTAAGGCCCCAGATCGCCTTAAGCAAATCACCCTGCCCTGCCCAGCATTTTCCAACTCCTCCATTTCAGACACTGGCTGCCGGATTGGTGAAAATGACTGTCCCAGTCAGAAATGTATTCTTTTTTTATTTTTTCCTTTAACTATTTTCAAGTCCAGATGTACACAAAAAGGCACACTCAGAAGAATGTAAGCGTTATCTAACACATAAAAGATGGATGCAGAGAGGAAAAGAATTAAGCTGTTCTTCAGGCCCAGCATGGCACGATAAGAAGAAATGGGTGTAAACTGCAGGTGGGAGGTTTAGATTAGACATTAGAAATGGCTTTTTAACAGTAGGCATAGTTAAGGACTTGAATAGATTGCTTGAGGAGGCTGTGAAGGATTTCAAAAAGGGGTTAGACAAACATTTATCAGGAATCATTTTGGTATACACGTTCGCAGACTGGAGCAAGGAATGGATTGCTCAAAGTCCCTTCTGGTCCTGTTTGCCTGTGATTTTATGGTTCAAGGATGTCTAATGGCCCGTCTTCTGACAGGGACTGGTCTTAAACAAATCTCACTATCTTAAAACACTGCCAGCAAAAAAATAGGAAGGATATTTTTTTAATTAACATTATTCTGATTCCCTCTCTCCTTCCTCAAAAAGCCCTCCCACTTTTCAACACATTCAACTGCAAAGCTGAAAACAGCCGGTAAAATACTGAAAGCTTTGTACTAGCAGCACTGATAACACTGCGGCAATAACACAGCAAGTGAGCTGAAATCTGTATTTCTTTTGACCAAGTTCTCGCCCCTTATACCCTTCTCTCCTCCTCCCCACCCCAACACAATACATAATTTTCTAAATTACTGGAACTATTATGCGCACTTTCATTAACATAGCAGGTGCAGTTACTTAGACCATTAATGTCATAGCAGTAGTGTAAGTTGGGAGTGACCCCACTGCAAATTAACAGTTCAGACACAAGAGGTGAATGGTGCTTTAAAATACAGCTGGAAATCTTCCACTGTACCCAAACAGGACTTGGTCCAGGGTCCTTGTCTGAAAGCTGCTCCCTTAACACAAGTCACTCGAGTTGGAGGAGAAAAGCGTTACAGATTAATTCTGGTTTGTGGAGAAAAGAGGCTCTTTTCTTCCAGCTGAAGTTAAAAGCTGCCAGCAAGCATCAGCAACCTATTTGGAAATTTTGGACTGACTCCTCATGTGATTTGACCATGGACTTTTTCTCCTCTTGCTATTGATTATTTCTATGAAGTCAGTTACCAAAAGCTTCTCTGATTCAAATTTATTCTTTCTGCCCTTTCCCTTCACACTGCTGTGCCACTCTTTGTCTTCCCTTTCCCTTTCCCATCACTTCTCAACAATAACTTCCTTTGCCATAGTTTGAAAGACTGATGCCAACATTAAGAAAAAACCTACAGCGGAATGCCGCCTATTCAAACCATTCTGTTTATGTTACCTTCCCATTTTGTCTCCTCTTTCTAAACTGTAAGCTTACTAGGGCATGGACAGACATTCATTTTATGCTTGTACTAAATATCTACAAAAGTAGAGTTCATTTTGCCTGGGCCTATAGGGATTACTGGTACCTGGATGTTAAAAGTATTGTGTTTATGTACTGTAAGCAATGCAATGTAATGTAATGTTGGATTGTGGCTACTACCACATACCTTCCTAAGGAAACAGAAAAAATAACCTCCAGGAATTCTTCCTGAAATATTACCAAAAAATTACGAGAAACAGGGGATGCAAAAAGGACAGTATGATACATCATATTGAGAATGCTCCTGTGCTGTTCACAACCCCACACGTCAAACCACCCCGACAATTACTGAATACAGTCCTGGCCACGGAGTGGGGTCCCACAGTGTTTGTTTGGTATTTGCATCACCTGTGCTACATATTCTGAATAACTTTGGGTTAGCTACCTGACTTATTACTCATATAAACCTATAGTTAAATGTAGGATATGACTGCACAGCTCCACGCAGCACTCCTACCAACTAACTCCAAAACAAGATGCTCTATAGGTGTGTCATCAGGGCGCTCCACCCCAGCTAATTAGCGCGGCAAACAGCTGGGAAGGCAGGCTAAGACAGAAGACCTGCAGCTTCCACAGCCCCAGCCCATAGTCCAGTGTCCCTGCAGGAACTGGAACGAAGAGTAGGTCAAGTGTTAGACCCATCTGACTTCAAAGACTTTAAGAAATAGCCTTTTGATGTTTAGGTAGAACATACAGGTGTAAAGATAAGATCTGCTTCTCTTTTAACTGAGGGACCTCTTTAAGTGAGATTCTGGTCCAGCTAGACACAGCGGTCCTTCTTGTTTACTGCCACCTAAATTGCTCTTCTTCTGCAGAGCCACAAGGATGGCAACCTGATCAGAAGTTACAGCAAGCTGGGTCTTATGTTGTTGTTGATTAATTACATCAGTCAATAAATGCGGATTTGCTTCAATGGACCCTACTGTGATCTCACTCCGATATGAATTACAAAAAAAATGCACCGAAGCCAGTAGAATTACACAGGTGTAAGCCAGTCTTAAAACAACATAGATCTCATTTAAGTAAACAAATAACAGGCCCAATCTACTTGAACTTACTAAAATAAAAATCTATGCCAAATATTATTTAGGATAATCATGAGTCATACCCGGTGAACCTCATTCTGATTTTACTTGTTCTTCCTCACATAAAACTTCTGTAGTGTAAAAAAAGGAGGATTAAGCCAAGCAATTCCATGAACCCATTAGCTTCCCACCACAAACACGAATCAGACACGCGTAAGAATAAAAAGCCAGTTTGGCAAGATACCATAATGCCAAGTCAGGTCAGTCAGGTTATAATAATTTCTAATTAACGCTCTTCCAAGTTTCAGTGTTATTTATTTGCATGTCAGTGTCCCTCAGTACAATACGATATTCTTTCCTGCCTATGAAAACCTCTAAAAAAAACCCCCAAAACTTGCAGCCTGATTTGTACAAACAAAAATCCAATCTAATGACAAATAAAAACAATGGTTGAACTTGACAACCCTTGATGAAAACTTCTGTAGAAATAAGAAGACTGATACATATCCACTGATCAAGAAAAGCATACATCATCAGAAGCTGAATATCACTGAAGACATGATTTCTACATCTTATTTTGATTACGTTTATCCAAGCAGCAAAACTTCCTCCATCTCAGAGGCTTTATATCAGCCTGCCCCTGAAAATGCTCCTGTTTGAAACATGGAGTAGCACTGTTCCCTAAGGATTACAAAGGCACAAATTAAAATTCAGCAGGTTGAGCCTGCTAGAAGGATTCACTAAAAAATTGAATATTTTAATTATGTTTGGAAATTGCCTGATAGTGCAATAACTATGCAATATTATTCAAGATTTGTTTCAAAAGCTAAGTCATGGAAGCAGTTCTGTTGCCAATCTGAATCTGCCTCAACTTACTGCATTCAGAATATTTGTAGCTGAAAAAATTCAGACCAAATATCCGTAGGCTTTTTTACACACATTAAATTATCTATAATTTAAATTAATGTTTATAGGTATACATGTTTTGTAGGTAAAATTATAAAACTATATAAAGATGTTGAAAGGCATAGCTAAAATTGTCATTCCTATGACAAACTTTAGCACATATATAAAGTAGCATAGTCTTATTTTTCACATAATAGTGGGCATTTATTTTGTTAACATTAATTAATATTTTTAAACAATATTGACCAAAAATGTTTATATTTAATCCATGCTAAAAGTAGTACAACAATATATTAGTTTTGTGTAAAAGACAGATTTTTTGCATCAAATTTCTCATAAGACTTCAGTGAAGTCATAATGTGTTGATGCAAGACATTTTAAGGTACCTGCACAGCCAAGCTTTTTTAACAGTGAAGTAGATGATCCTAAGTCTCTTCTAAATGTTGAAATAATGGTACCAAAATTTTGCCAAAGAAGGCATTGCAAGTATCCATTATGGGGCAAGTGACCTTATAAAATTTAAATGAATGGGTTTAGGTAACAAAAGGACATATTTTAGAGTTTTGTTGAGAAAGCTTTATTTCCATGATGGGATAGCTGATACCTGTAATTTGTCTTGTTTCTACCAAGGAAAAGACATTGTGGGAATAACGAGAAAATGCTGGCAGTTATGTATATTCAGAATGCTTAGTGCCTTTAATCAGTAAAGGCTATTAAGCTTTCATCCTGTTTTTTTCTCCTGTGCAAGTATCATAATATTTCTATAAGAAGTTAAATAATTTGCATATTCTTAAAGCAATAAAACTAATTGAGCAGCAGTGACCACTCTTCACTATCTAATGAACTGCACATATTAGACTCTAGCTAGGCCCAAGAGCCACAAGACACACACCCTGAAGAGCCAAGAGGATGGCGAGCTCTGGGAGCAGCTTCCAGGTAGGAGGTAGTAGGTCTAGATCCTCAGAGATCCCTGAAGGTCATCCTAGGATCTTTCCTGAGGATCTTCTTAGAGACCTGCTGCTTCTTCAGGTGGCCTCAGCATCCTTCCCTGCCTAGTATTCTCCCACAGTTGAGTATTAGGAACCATTATGAACTTAAAGACAGATGACAGATCATGAAGAAATGACTTGACAGCATAGCTCCAACTTGGCTTCTGAGCTGCATGCGATTCATGAGCCACATTAGGTTTTCAACTGTCAGTACTTACTGTGACTGTTAATGGCATATTGGTGTCTTTCACCCATGATGACACTGTTTGCATTTTCAAACCTACCATTACAGTGGTAGAACTTAGGCCAGAATTTACCTCTTTTAACTATACTCACCTAGACATTGGTGATGTAGTCTAATGTAGTTCCGCTAGGGTCCCCCTAATGTCAGCGGAGAAAGACACCAGAAAGTGATTCATTCCATTCTAAGATAAGTACCTGGAATGAATCACCTTCGTGGGTGCCTCCATCTCTCTAGAGGAAGCCTAGGAAAATAGCTTGGGCTAGGTGCTCAATGTACAGAGGAATAAAGTCAGGCTAGATGAATATCATAAACTATGTTTTTTAACAACAAAGTTCTATCAAGGTTTTCCTTCTAATGCCATTGTTACAACAATAACAGCAAAACAGATTTATCAAGCTACCTACTTTGCATTTGTGTCAACGCTCCTGGCAAAATGGAATTTGTTACGTTCTGCTGTGTCTTTGGCACTACATGTCTTTGGCAGTGGACTTCTGACAACACATGGGAGTTCTTTTAGCTTCAGGGACAGGAGCCTTTGTTTTTAGGAGAGAAAGCCTGAGCTCATTTCAGAATGCACTGTGAGGTTTTGAGTGGCCATGGTATGCGATATAGTTAGTAACTTCAAGGTGACAGATTTGTTATAATTAATAATACCAGGTTCCAACTGTGAAAATGCAGCAAATAGTACTACCCACAGAAGTATGTCTACACATCCACTGAAATATTTAAAAGACAAAGCCTTTGATCCTAATTTTAAAAAACTTCCCTTTCCTCCTTCCAGCTGGAACTACTTCCCATCGTGCCTCCCAGTTCTGCGTGCATCCAGCAGGACACGCTCCTCTCTCAAATGCCACGTTCTGAAGAAGTGCTATTAAACAGGGGATGCTTACAAAGAAGGAGTTAGTATTTATAGGAAACTAGGAATTAATTAAAAAATTATACAGACGTCATTGAGTATATTGTCTCATTTTGTGCACATGGGTAAAAATAGGAATGACAATATATAGGGTGTCCTTCCCATTAGTCAAACTGGTAATGAGTAATGCAGCCAAATGAATGTCAGTAAAGCCTACCCATCACACCATGCTTCAGAAATCCTCTCGGCACTCTTCTTTAAGAGAGAAGACACAACAGCATAAAAGTTTAATCTGCATGTGTTTGAAATGACTATATTATTTATGAGGAAAAGGCTCAAATAAGGTATATTAGTTACTCCAAACAAGTGTCAGTAAAAACCACCTCTGCCTATATTCCACAGATTGTACCTTCTTCAAAAAAAATAAGTATTTTAGAAGATTTGGGGAACGTTACATTTTGTATTTGAGAAATCAGATTGGTTTAGTACCAAAGACCCAAATATATTAGCCAAAGGCACAAAAAAAACCCAACTGTAAGATACTAGGAGCCTTTGGAAAAGGATCTGAATAAACTCCTCTGGAAATCATAATGTAATGTTTAAAGGTCATCAGATCACATGGGTTTAATATCTTACTGCTTGCTGTTGGCTACAGAAGGAACTTCTGTCTTGCATGAGTGTCCTTCCGAGAGCTCGAGGGATGAGACTTTGACACCGCGCAATACTGTTGGGCCGTGACTCTGTTTCCCCCTCCTGCATCTCAGGCCAGTAAAGTTCTGGAACAACATTCTCTTTGAAGCATGCAGAAGAAGTACTTTTGTGCTGGGTTATTGGTGGTGTGTTGTGTTCTTTATTATAGTAGCTGTTTGAAACTTTATAAGATGTTAAGTATGAGAATTAGTGCCAGAGATGACGTACTGGAAAATGGTGACAAATGAGATGAAGTGGTGAAGATTTTTTTAGTACATAAATGTATGGAGCTACATGAAGGAATCTTATTATCTAACTTTGTAGCTCTTTATTTCTGATGTAAATACCATGCGGCAACAAAGATGGAGAAGCTTGTGCAGAAAGTTGGATTTTAAGCAGAGATACAGTTGCAAGAGAAACTACCAACTTCTCTTAAAATAAGGGGCACAAATAATAGTGGAATGACATTCTTGTGACACTAACTTTAATCTCTTGTCCAAAGAAAATAAGGTGAGTCTGGCAGTTCACTTGCTTTTTTAAATGCAGACTTGGAAAAACCGTATATTCTGGATTAAAAAGGGAAAAAATACTCCTTAGGAATCCGAGGGCTCCAAGGAGCTATTCACAAGCTTAATGTTAAGATATAATCTGCTGGTGATTATGTAACAATTTCCCCTCTCTGCCCATTCCAGAGTGGATATGAGATACTACAGCCTACATGCCCGGTCTTGAATTTTTAGTTCCAGGTGTAAAAGCTCATTGCAATACAACCCTCTAGAGAAAACAGAAAAAGCAGAGAGAAAGGACTAGTGTACATGTCATTCCGGCAGAGGCAGGGCCTAATTCAATGGCTAGGCAACAGAAAGTGGTGCGTTACCCCACTCAGGGTTAGGCTCTAGGAGCTATGTGGGAGTTGGCAGACACAATTAACAAGCCTGAAATAACAATTGCCTTGAGAGCTAGCAAGAAGTAAAAGGCAGGGGAGCGGCCCTCCAGTAGGAAAAGTAAAATAACTGCAACAATAGAAGGATAAATCTAATCTTGCACAAAAACACCAATAACCCATTTGAGCCCTGGACATGAAACTGACACGCTAATATTAAGGAACACAGGCTACAGGAGATACTCTAAACAACAGGGTTGGAAAGCCTCATGGGACAAAATCAATGCTAGGCTTTTCCGTGGAATACCTGCCAGCTCCTGCTGCACACAATGGTCAGAAAAGGATTTAGTAAGTGTTAAGAGTGAACATTTATGCCTATAAAGATATGGTGAAATAAAAAAAAAAAAAAAAGAAAAAAGTCCAAGCACACTGTTATTCTGCCGGTTGCAAGTGTGGAAACATCAGCCTGGAGGAGGCTCTGGGAAGACCTTATTACGGACTTCCAGTACCTAAAGGGGGCCTACAGGAGAGATGGGGAGGGACTCTTTATCAGGGAGTGGAGCAATAGGACGAGGGGTAACAGTTTTAAACCGGAAGAGGGTAGATTTAGATGAGATAGTAGGAAGAAATTCTTTACTGTGAGGGTGGTGAGACACTGGCCCAGGTTGCCCAGAGAAGCCCCATCCCTGGAGGTGTTCAAGGCCAGGCTGGATGGGGCTTTGAGCAGCCTGGTCTGGTGGGAGGTGTCCCTGCCCATGGCAGGGGGGTTGGAACTAGATGATCTTTAACCTGGATGACCTTCCAACCCAAACCATTCTATGATTCTATGATCTCTTTAAAGCACTGACATGGTGGCCTACCATCTTTTCAAATCCTGGCTGCACATAACTTCCTAATACATCTGACAAAGACTGATATACCACAGAATACACAGCCAGATTTTGCAGGCTGATATCGAGGATAGTCCCAGACAGATAAATCATGCATGCAGAGCAAGTCTGACATCAGACTCACAGCATATGCAATGTTGTCTTGCTGTGTGTGCTCAGAGAAGTTGCACAGTAAGTACAAGTCTAGCATCAGACCTCTTGCACATGCATGTTTTGTCTGCCTGTACAGAGAAGTCTGACTTCTCCCAATACATGGTATCCTGCACATCCAGAAAGACACCTATGGCAACAGAAATGCAGGGAAAACCATGCCATGTATGCTCTTCCTATGAGAAATTGTATTGACCATACACAGTTGTGACATAATACAACACATCCTGAACTGAACAGGACATTCCATATCACATGGAATCCTTAGCACTTTCTGACATTTATTTTGTTACCACGCCATGCTGTGATTGCCCAGGAGAGTGCAGAGGTCAGCATCAGTGTACATACGTGAATTTGGCGGACAGAAGACACAGTGTGATTACCTAATATTTAATTATGTTACAACAATAGCACTCATGCCCTTACCCTTGCCACATGAGCTCATCTGCAAGGCAACATGATGTCCCTACTGAGGCTTTGGGACATAGCAAGCCCTGAGACATGACAATTATTGAGTCATCACTATTGTTCCCCCCATACCACAGGGATTCTTCCAGGTGTATTTATAAACACAGCAAAATTAAAGTTGGGCGCGATCCTTTCCAGGTCACTGGTTCATCCTCCTGCTCCAAACACGGCTATCTTCAAAGCTAAAGTAGGTTGCTCAAAGCCTTGTCCAGTCTAGTTGTATCTCCATGGTTGGAAAGTCCACAGCCACTCTGGGAACGTGTTCCAGCACTTGGCCACTCTCACTTTGAACTTTTGTTTTCTTATACATAGTTCGAATTTCTCTGGGTGCAACTTCTCACTTTTGTCTCTTGTCCTGTTACTGCACAACTAGAGAGAAGCCTTGTGCCACCTTTCTCTTGTCTTGTTGGTGCACATCTCAAACAGAAGCCTTGTGCCATCTTCTCTATAACTCCCCCAGGGAAGGTGAACACTATAATTAGATCCTGGTGTAGCCAAACCCACTTACTCAGCTCCTCCTCATACATCACGTGCTCCAGCCCCTACCACCTTAGCAGCCTCCACTGAACTGGCTGTTGCCAGAGGACACAAAACTGGACAGTGGATGTCCAGTGTGACTTTACCAGCGCTGCACAGAGAGCACACACCTGATGGGTATATTGATAATGCAGCCCTGTAGGTATTCAACTCCCATGATGAACAACTTCTGTCCATCAGGATAGCCAGGCCCTTTTCTGTTGGGCTACTCCCAAGCCAGTTGGCTCTCAGCCTGTAGCAGTGTATGAGGATAGTCTGTCACACGTTCAGGACTTTGCACTCATCTCTGTTGACTATCACAAGGTTCTCACTGGCCCATCCCTGCAGCTGGCCAAGGCTACTCTGAATGGCAGCTGAGGCCTCCAGCATGTCAGCTGATCTCCCCAGTCTGGCGTAGAGATCAGCTGAAAACTTGTTGAGGGTGCATTCTGTCCCACCCCCTGAGTCACTGATGACCATATCAAACAGGACTTGCTTGAGTATCGATTCGTGATCCCTCCTAAATGGGCATCAGTCAGACTTGAAACCAATGAGGTGCTACCCTTCAAGCCTGGTGGTACAGTCAGTTTTTCACACACACAGTCTGCCCACCTCATCCACTTTTGACCAGTTATAAGGTTACTGAGGAAGACACTATCAAAAGCCCAAATAAAATCAAGATTAAATGGCATCCTCTGCTTTCCCCTTGCTCACTAAGCCTGAAGCCAGGGACGTTGACATAACTGAACTTAAAGGCATAAGATTTGTCTTTTTTCCATCATCGGCAGCCTTCTAAATGCCACAGCCCTTCAAATATCATAGGGAGCGAGCACATAATAACACTGGCCAGCTCCCTCAACACTCAAACACATGCCATCTGGTCCAGTGGACTTGTATATGCCCAGTTTGATTCGGTGGACTTTAATTCAATCCTAGTGGTTGTGGGTAAATCACCCAATTCTGCAGCAGACCCACATTCTTCCTTTTCTTCCTTTTGCTGCCGATGTGCTTGTAGAAAACCTTTTTTGTTGCCCTTCACATTCTATTTTCAGTTGGAACTCCAGACAAGCTTTGGCTCTCCAGATTCCACTCCTTTACTAAAATACTGACCATCCTCTGCATGAAGTGATGGAATCACAGCCCATTGTTGTTTGCTTACAAACCCTCTATCTCTTGAATCCTTTCGACAAATGCTATTTAAGGAAGGTGGTTGTTTTTCATCCATAGCTCATCTTTTGAAAGTTGCAAACATATGCAGGTGCCTGTTCAAGAGTTTATTTAGCTGAAACTGTGGAAAATGCCATTGTTCTAAATTATTCTTTCTTCCTTTGTTCTTTGTTGTTAGTTGGTTTGTTTCCAGTAACCTCAAATTTGGTGCAGAAGAAAAGGAAAAGGAAAAGTATACACGCATACACCTGATAGGAGGGAATCAAATGATTCATTATCTTCACCATGCAGCTTTGACTGCTAATCCAGGTCTCCAGGATTTTCTCAAATATTTTGTAATATTTCAGTTCTGCTTAAGCAACTTCATATGATTATCATAAAATAACCCAGCCCCTTAATGAAAGAGTTCCTTCCTATTATTCAGATCTGGACTTCCTGCCCCATCCTCCTCTATAGCAAAATGAAAAAAAAAAAAAAAGAGAGAAATTAGCCAAAGTTTTATTAGTTGCAGGCAACCCATAAATGATGAATTCAAGGGTGGTTTTCTTCAACTTTCCAGACTTAGAAAAGGCAGATGTTTCTTGCTTTTCAAGCACTTATATTTAGTCTAGAGTGTCCCAAAACAGGTACCGTATGTTCAACATATTCTACACTTGGTCATTTCATTGGTTGTTTTTTTATATGGAGTGATGGGTCTCTTCAGTCTTCCAAACTTTCATGATAACTAAGAAGTGTTTCTGAAATATTTTCTATTAAAGATATGTCTCTACACAATATGAAGTTGTTTGAATTATGATATAGTCAGAATTGTACATATTCTGCAGAGTTATGTATTACCTCTGTACTTCAGCAACATGGTCGATATTATGACAGCGCTAGTTAAAGTTGCCAAAATTTGTCTTTAAAATTCCTCTTTTGGGTGTTGATAAGTTTGTCGATTTTTATTGCTGAACTGTTGCATTTATTCTCTACATTTGGGAAACTTTGAGGATGTCTGAATATGATGAATGCATACTTCCGTTATTATAATAAAGTCCTCTGTCACAAGTGAGATGTGTTTTGTATTTAGCAGTTGATTCATCCAATTGCTCAAAAAGCTTCATGCTTATACGGATCACCGTTAAACCTGCTCTCTCTCATAACGGTGCAGAATAGAATTAGGGTCCAAATCAGGGCTCAGCTGATGAAAGACTGCCAAAGCATACTGCCACTGCTCCTTTCCCAATTCTCCTTTTCCCTGCTGCAGGGAGGAAGGTCTGCTAGCCACAGGCCTGTCTCTCAGGAGCCCCTCCTGATGAGTAGGAAAGGCCTACGTGAAGGAAAAACCTTTCCTATGACTAGGAAAACCATAGGTGACAAAGGAGGAAAGGAGCAGGAACTGCTCCAGGAACTTCTGAATGATTCCCCTTATACACCTCCGTGTCAGCTGGGATCCTGAGAAACCTTCCGATGGCGTGTCCCAGCCCCCCTGGCACAGGAGCCAGGGCCTGTGCCTTCCCAGCAATACCGAGCTTCTTACTCCAGCTCTTTGTGTTTCTGCTGGGATATTTCCTCCCCCAGGAAAGGAGATGGGGGTCGGGAGGGGGTCAAGAACTTTCATTGCAATTAATGCAGCAATATGTACCTCTTAAAGGTTATCTTTTTGGTTCTTTTCAGCTCCAAACACTACTCTTACTCCCTGAGAGTCTTTAATTGGAATTAATGGGGGAAATGGAAGCTTTGTGATACCCTTCTCTACCACAGATGGGTATATAGAGCCCCTTGCCCAGCTACGGTAAAGAGATTCTGCATTTCTTTTACCACAGATACACTCTTCACAGAGACATCAAGACAGGAGCTGGTGCGTGAGAGCAGCAGGCTACACGCACGTACCAAAAGCAGTGACTGACAAAGGAACACCAGGCTCTCCAGGCAGTGCAAGGGCAGCGCGGCAGGGCAAGCTGCTGGATGGACAGTGGCACAAACTGGAATGGTGGGAAGGGTTTTTCACCCTGGACACTGAGGCACAAGGTCGGGAAAGAATGATGGGCAACTTCACCTTCCTGAAAACCCAGTCTTGCTCTTTAGAGTTCACTTTCAGGTGCCTTCACAGGGTCTATGCTGCTCTCTGTACTGTTCCCGTCATTTTTACTCAAATCTTTGAATTATAGATTCAGTGATGGCACCTGGGGAGGGGAAGGACTGAGAAAGAACTCAAGAACGATGAAAAGACAGAGTGATGGAGATGAGAGGAGATATGGCAGTGGTGAAGTGGCTAAAACACAAGCAATGCCTTCTCCAGCAATGGCTGGTGAGCCAAGGAACACAAAATCAACGTGCTTCTCTCCAGAAGACTAATGTTGAATTTAACCCTACGGCCACACCTGGGCAGTGCTCAGTGACAACCCTCTTTCCAACCTGTTCCTCTGGTGTAAGAGTGCTTCAGCTGGCATCAGTCAAACACCTTCTGAGGCCTCTACACAGGGACACGGTACAGGACCTGCAATTGCCCAGGCCTCCATGAGGTCTCATCTCCTTCTCTGGTTTCATTCCTTTCATGGATTTTGTCTCTTCACAGACTGGTCTTGGGCCCATGGTTTCCCTCAGCCAGACTTCTTCAAAGTTGCGCTTGAAAGAAAGCACAGTTGTCCAAACTTAGCATTTCAACGTAAGCCGGTAACCTTCAGTGCTCCTAAAGCCTCAGCTTCTGAAGGGGAAGATGATTAGATGTTAATCTCAGCTTTCATTAAGAAAAAAAAAAAGTTTTGTTATTTCCCTTTGGGTTTTGGAGAAAAGCTTGAGAATATAAAAAATGAAAATTCCAGGCTCTAAACCAAGTAACACACAATGTATTATTTCAAGACACTATTTTTAAAGACCCGAGATTTCACTCGTCTCATGACTTTTGACTAGAGACTTGGCTGAGGATTGGAGTTTCCCCTCCATCGCACAGGAGGGGATGGGAGGGAGACACCTCAGAGCAGAGACTGCGACCCCCAAAACGCCCAGCTCTCTTCTGACACCCTGTCCTGACAAATGTGCCCCAACTCTCAACATTCCTGGAAGATCTACGGCAAAAACACCATTTTCCCCCCGCTTCTGTGCCAATGCCAGCAGCAACTGCAAAAGACAAGACCAGCGGCGGGTCCGAACCCTTCCAGTAACCAACCTGGCCAATGACAGGATGCGAATTCATTGAGCATTTCTGCTTTTAGGAAAAAAAAAAAAAACAAAACCAAAACAGATTGCTTCAGGAAATTATCGTGACCCTCCTCTGCCCGGTCACCTCCGCTGCGTTACGGTGCCCGGGGACATGTTGGGGCGGTGGGCGCACATCGTGCATGCCCACCACACACACCCTCACACGCCTCTGCCATCGAGCTCTCGCCCTGGGACCGTACACCCTCAGGACCCCAGGGATCCCTCGGGCAGGACGCCTATGTCCCCCCCATAGGCGTCGGCCCACCCCGGACACGGAGGCCGGGCGGACCCGGCCGGGGGCAGCCGGCGGCGGCCCAGGAAGCCCCATCGAGGCGTCCGCGGCGACCCCGAGGCCTGCCCCGCCGCCGCCCCCCGGCACCTATAGGGCCCATACCCCACCCCCAGCCCCGGGCGGCGGAAGTGTGTGTAGGGGGCAGTATAGGAATTTCCTGTGACGTCCCGGCCCGGACTCCATTAGGCTGCAGCTGGGCTGAGAGGAGACAAACCCAGCGGGCAGCGAGCGGAGCGGGCCGGGCGCCTGGGGCTGCCGGGCGGGGGCTCAGGGCAGCGGCGGCCGCCATCGCCAGAGGGAGCCCCGAGCGGGCGGCGGCGCTGCCTCCGGGACCCCCGGGGGGCACAGGGCCCCGCTCCGCCTCCCCTCACCCCCGCCGCCCCCCCCTTCCCCCCGCCTCCCCCCTCCTCGCCCCCCCGGCTTCCCACCACGGCCGCTCTCGGCGAGGAAACTCTGGCCTCCGCTTCCTCCTCCTCCGACTCGGACACCGGCGGAGCCTCCCCGCCCCCGCGGAAGAAAGCCCGGGCCTCCCCGGCGGCGGCGGTGGAGGGAGCAGGAGAGCCCGGGGCTTCCGCGGGCAGAGCAGGCCTCACCTCGTCCCAGTCCCCCTCGCTCCCCGCCGGGCTCGCCCCCGCCGCCGCCCCGCTCAGAGGCAGCAGCAGCAGCAGCGGCGTCGGCAGCACCATGCAGGCTAACGGGGCAGGAGGGGGGCAGCAGCAGCAGCAGCAGCCACCGCAGGGGCCGGCGGGCCCAGAGCTGGGCTGCCTGGGCGCCCAGAACGGCGAGGCCTCGGCGGGCACGGCCGCCGGCGATCAGCTGGCCCACGCCAACGGGCTGCTGCCCTCGGCCAACAGCGGCGGCGGCAGCCCCGGCGGCCTCAGCGTCAACAACGGGGTGCCCGCCGCCGGGGGCCCCGGCCCGGCCGCCGCGGAGCTGGGGGGCGGCGGCGGCAGCGCCCTGAAGAAGAAGAAGCGGCTCTCGCAGTCCGACGAGGACGTGATCCGGCTGATCGGGCAGCACCTCCACGGCCTGGGCCTCAAGTAAGTGGCCGCGGAGGCCGGGGGAGGCCGCGGTTGGGCGAGTGGGAGCGTAGCCGGGGGCGAGGAGGGGGTGCTGGGGGGGGTCGCTCCTTCCCTCCCCGCGCCGGCCGGGTCGCCCTGACCGAAGGGCCTCGGTGGGGCCGGGGGAGGCCCCGCACACACACACGCCCCGCCGCGGGGAGGGGGCGGCGGGGTCGCAGGAGGCCGGTGATCCCCGCGGAGGATGGGGGAGTTGGGGCGGGGGGAGAGGAGGGGACCTGCCGGGGGGAAAGGTGGTGGGGGAGTGGGGTTGGTGGCAAAAACTGCCCCTGTGGCTGCCTGGTAGTCCCCAGAGAGGAGACACCAGTGCCTGGGTGCGAGGCAGAGCAGTGGGGGCAGGCCCGCTCGCAAAATAAAAAATAAATTAAAAAAAAAATGGAGCCGGAGATGTGTTTTCTAAGGCCATGGCGGTCAGCTCGGTGTGTACCCGGCAGACTGCCTGCAAAGGGACAGGCCCGGGAGCTTCCCCTGCCAGGGATGGCAATATGGAAGTCGAGTTGCACACCGATAAGGGCAGATCAATACAAATGTGTTAGTGGGGGAGAAGTTATCTGGTAAACATAATGGAGCCCGCAGCTGGGCGTTGGGGGTGGTGGTGTGTGGCTCTCTTGCAGATGAGCTCCAAGAGTTGGCTTGTCAGCTGGGAGGAAGCGAGCGCAGGCTGAACTGCCACTTAAATAGGCTGTTTGGTTTCACTCTGAAAACCTTCGTCCCTGTAGATGGCGAAGGCCTCTGCAGATTTGTGCTGGACACGTGTTTTTGATAATAATCTTATCTGTCGACTAGAAACAAGTATGTTGGCGCTTTCTCAAAATCAGCATAGGAAAAACAATTTCCCAGCAGAGTCGGGGAAGCCTAAGAATTTAATCACAACGCTCACTTTGTGAGTAAAGCTAAAGGCAACATGTCATGATTTTGGAAGGAGGTTAGAGAAGTCCTGCAAAGTCTTCATGTAGCTACCACAAAAGAAGTCTTCAAAACACACTGTGGAGTGGGCCAACTAGAAAGAACTCAGTACATAAAATAAATTGCCTCTGACACAAGAGGCAAGTTTACAGCAGCAGACAACTCGTGACCGTTCATAGACGACACCACAGTAAATAAGCTATTTTTAGTGTAAAAGGGGGAGGGCTACAGGTTCATGAGTTTGTTTATTTTGTTTTAAGGAGCCAGTCTTTTAATATGTGATGAAGAAGAAAAACTTAGGCCTGTGGCAGATGTAGTAGCTCTCCATATTGTTTTGGGGGGGAGAGGGAGGGGGCAGGGGATAGTACCCAGTAGCTAACAGCTTTCTAGTCTGTATCTTCCTTCATGAAGTCTATCTTCTGTGCAGGGATGGCTGTTTGTGGTGGCTGGTAAGTCACATACTTTATGGTACTTCAGCAAAGCTTTCAAGCTCATTGACAACTTGTTTTGGCTATAGGTAGCTGTTTACATGTCTTGGGCAACTGAGATAGTCTTTTTGGACAAGCGTCTGAACCTGGTCACAGTATTCTTACTTTATTAAAGTTACTTTTAAATATGGTTAATTGTTATCATAGCAGGCGGTATATTTGTGAGGGTAAAACTGGTCGGGTTTTTTTACACTGTATCTCTCCTGCAGCCAGACTGTTGATCTTCTCATGCAAGAGTCAGGATGTCGTTTAGAACATCCTTCTGCTACCAAATTCCGCAATCATGTCATGGAAGGAGAATGGGATAAGGTAACGTAGGGCTTATAGGACTGTATGAACCACTGTTTAAATTTATAGTATCTGTGAGAGAATTCAAAATCCACCCTCCTTATATACTTTTTTGTTTGTTTTTTTTGTTGTTTTTTTTTCTTATGCCGATTTCTGCAGGCTGAGAACGACCTGAATGAACTTAAGGCCTTAGTGCATTCTCCGCATGCAATTGTGGTAAGAGGCACACTTGAACTCTTTCAGAGCTGTATAGTTGGACTAATTGTAGTGATGTAATCTTTCACTATGGAGTTGGTTGTCCATAGTTCTTGTTTTCTTTTTTGTTTACTTTAAGTGGCTTGCATGCTATCACAAACGTCATACTGATCTGAACTTTTAAATTCTCTTTTAGAATGTGAGATAGGAAGCCCAGAAGTATTGAGGCTAATATTTGGTGTACTGAATGTTTAAACTTTGTTAAACGTGCTTAACTGATAAAATATAAATCTTGTAACAGTCCTAAAATAGGTCAGTTTCTGTAGAAACTGCCTATGTTGACTATTAATTTCAAACTTGAAATACTTCTTATAATCTCTGTGGTGTTTATGGGAGTTAGGTTTTCTTGAGGGAAGAGAAGTTTAGAAACAAAATGTGGTAACACTGATGTGGAATTGGCATTGTAATAGCACATCACAAGAATATAGAGGCTGCTATAGACCATGAACAATGCTGTTGCTTTTCCAGATGGCTTCTAAAGAGCAAATGTATTTGTATTGCTGTTCAGGATTTTATTTAGAGCTTTTTCTCTTTGTCTGGCTTTTTTTTTTTAAAGATGAACCTAGAAATAGAGATTTGTAGGTCCTGTGACTTGATAATTACAATATGGGTTGTTATGATTTCAGGTACTTTGAGGAAAGTATTTCTTGGTTTCATTTTTCTGTCTCTAGATAAAAAAAAAAGTCATTACTTAGCTCTTCAAACAGCTTGTTCTGTTTTGTTTAAATGTTGATTGTAATTAAACGAAGTTAGAACGACTGAGGTCACTTAGGAAGAAAACAGTAGCAGGGCTTTTTTTGAAGTGTCTGTGACTGTCAACAGTGAAGAATCAGCTGATGGCTGGTTAGTTCTACTTCTAGCTGATTCATTTGTTGTCAAGACAATTTCCTGTCTGGGGGAGGGACAGAAAGAGAGAACAGGAAGTGAAGTAGGAAAAACAGATGTTTAACAAAACATCAGAGGGTCCTTGAGAGAAGTTTACATTCTGTTCCATTAATTTGGCCAAAGCTTAGCATCTCTTAATCTGACTAGTAGTTCACTTTCTCTTTTCTCAAAGACTTTGATATATGTAAGATTTATTGTTCAAATAGTTTAGAATATTGCACGCAGCTTTCAATAGTTTGTGGAGACTGAAAGTATGAAACCATTGTATGTGAATACGAATGGTCCTTTGAAGCAGATTTTTCTCATGTTTTGAAATTCTGGGGTTATCAAGTTTCTCTGTGGTGTTAAAGTGTTTTACATATATGGGAGTCAAGAGGTTTAACTGAGTATCAGCATTGTACTTTTTTGGAGAACTTAGTTTGAGGAGAAAGGGGATGTTTTCCTTCTGTTGTTTTGGAGGGCTCTAAAAGCATGCTCTTCTTTAATGTTGATGTCTAACTGCTTGAATTAAGCTTAGTGCAATAAAAATACTTGGTTTAGACTAAACTTTACCTGAACCAAATATGAATTATTTTCTTTTTAAACTTATTCTCCTTTATATACACTTAATATAACTTAAAACAGATAACAGTATTAAGTGTCTTGCATGTCTGTGTTAGTAAGACAATACTGACTTGCAAGGATAAGTTGAGCTCGTGCGTACTCCATTGCCTGCGTGCTGTCTCCACCTCCCACCCCACCCAGCTTTTTTGTACGTGGTTGAGATTATGGGTGGTATTAGTATAGTTAGCACCTGGAAAATTAGTGAAAGATCATTAAAGGTAAGGAGGCATGCTTTATGCTCGGTAGGTAATCCCAACTGCAACTAAGTAAGAACTAATTAAGATGATAAATGTCTTGATTAGGGAAAGTCCAAACAAGATACTGCTGCAGGTAGCTCTTTAAAAACAGAGAATTAGATTTTGGGTTTCCTGACTTGTGACTCATACTATATGACTAGATCTTTCAAAAATGTGTGCATACAAGAAGAATGGCTACCTAAAAGTTTAGATGACACAGTATTTAACAAAGTAGGGTGTGTGTGTGTGTGGTGTTTTGGTTTGTGTTTGGTTTTTGTTTTCCTTATAGTTAATATGACCTGGACAAAATAACCAGGATATATAGCTGCTTTTGAAATGTCTGGTCTGTGAAGGAGATACGTATGTATTTTGAATATTCTACTCCTGTTTTAATTTCCTTATTTCTGCAAAGTGCTGTAAGTTCTACAGGTGAAAACGCTAACCATGAAATGGCTGATCTCAATTTGTAAACCTTTGATGCTGTGTGTTGATATGTTGGGGGGACACACCACAGTTCGCTATTTTTATTTATGTCAACACAACTAAGTGCTATATAGTGTGTGATTAGTCATGTTTACTTTTCCAGCATATAAGATACAGCTGTCTTGAGACAAACTGTAGGAAAACTTTATAGTTGATTCAAGCGTGTTATTTTTCCTTGAGTAATGCTTAGAAAATATCAGCTTCAAGCCAGCCCAAGGTTTTGCTTACTTTAGGATTACTCGGGCATATTATGGCATCTGTCTTGGGTAACTAATTTAACCTGGGAAGAAATCTGGAGATTATTCCTCTATAGTCATCTAGAATATACTTCCAAATTGTCCTCTTTACTTTTTATTTTCATTTACTTAAATGGGGCTTTCACTCAGTTCTGGAGGTACACAGCCCGCAGCAGGCAATACAACAAAAAAAGGTGAATTATATCTTCTTGTTGGAGCAAAGTGCTCCACCTGCCTGTGGGGTGTCCCTCTTGCTAGCAGCATTAAAGGCAGTTCCCTATTAGACTGAACTACTCTTTAAGTGACAGGATTTGATATGGTTGAAGTCTTGTTAAATTCTACAGGCCAGAATATTTTTTTCCCTTTACATATCAAGTCTTAGACTTAAGTTTTTGATGGTTTTTAAGTGCTCTTATCAGTGTTTTACAAGACTGCCAAAGTAATAACGACTACAGAGTGATGAAAATTGGGGTCTTAGTTCTATAGGCTTTAAGCAGATAGCTACTGCGTTGGGTTTATGTCTTGAAACATCAGGTGATGATTTCAGCATGTCTTTTAGTTACCTTGTTCATTTCAAAGACCAGTTGTTTAAGCAGTGTTTACTTATTTATTTTGAACTCTTTGTACAGTGATAAAACTATTGTGGAGCTTATTAAGATATGTAGGTCAAAAATAACAACAAAACCTAATCCTAAAATTAGGTAGTTATACATTTTAGTCTTTATACTTCTGAAGCTTTGCTACTGTAACCAGTGATCAAAATGGCCCAATTTCTTGACTGTGGGAGAATGCTTGTCCTGTTATTTTCACAGCTGTGTTGCTGAGGATTTCACCTTCAGTTACTTAATGCTGGTGAATCACAGTGCGTGCAAAACTTCCTAGAATTTAAGATTCTGCGAGGTGGGTTCCTACTAATGATTAGGACAATGAAGGAGTAAAGTACCAAACATTCATGTTAGTAATCAAAGGCTGTAGTTTGAAGAAAGCAAAGTGCTAATTAGTACATACATTAAAACAACCTCTCCCCCTCCACACCCCCTGTAAATCTGTTAACTCTTAGTGTTGCCCCAGGGTGATCAGAGGTTCAACTTGCACTTAAATAATAGCTTCTAGAAACAACAAAGTAATGCACTTTATCCTCATCCTCTCTTTCGAGTTGAAAGACAGGATGAAGTAGTAATAACTGAACAGAACCAGCCAGACTGCAGCGCTGAAACTGTTGTATTGTGCTCTTCCATGGGTCTTATGGCATGAGGAATCTTTGTTATAAGCTAAGTGATGGTGGTGTCTGGGTTTAAGTTGTTCAACAGCAAGGAGTGTAATGATGTTGAATCTCCATTGCAAACACTGAGATGATAACAACAAATCCCAGGCACTTCTATTACATTGTACATGGTATAATTTTGGATTATGATAACTCTTATTTCCCTTCTTTGGAAAGCAGATAAAGAATATGGAGAATGAGTAAGCTGTTCTGGGTGTGGTGTGTCAGATCAGTTTTATACTCGTTCTATTCTACTTAAGTGGTGGGATTTTTACTTTACAGTTGCCAATATTATAAACAGTTCTCTTTCCTTCTAGCAGAGGTTGTTTGGGCTCTAGAAGAGAAAAGATGATGTACTTAAAAGGGTCTTGTCTACCCTAAGAAGGTGGTATTGGAAGTAATTAGCAGTACCGTTAGTAGTGTATATAAGTAGTTGGGGGGGAAATGAAGACAAAATTCAGCTATTCAGTGAAATCTGTTTGTCAGCAAAGTCTATAGCTGCACAAAAATAAGTGGCAGGAGGCCATGAGTGTCCCGATATAAAAAATAACTTGAAATACGATGTCACTGGAGTGTGACTTTTGCCTTACGGAGGTTGCATTCATGACATTGTTTGAGTATGCTGTAGGGCAAGTTTTGGAGCAATTATCAAAATAACTTAGAAAATCAATTTAATTTCCCTATCAACACTTTACTCTAGTTCCTCCTGCCTTTTGCTGTAGATAAGTTACAATTTAAAACTGCTTATATTTTATACTAATTCTCCATTATGTTAACAGTAGACTCCTGCATGAAGTGTACAGTGCTGGGTTGTTCTGGAGGCTTTTATATTTCTAATATGCCAAAGTCACCCATGATGCTGATGACTTTTTTTTTTTAAATTATAATTTCTGAAGTTGTACCTCTTTGGATAACTTAGCAACAGCATTCTGCATGGTAGTGTTCCTGTAATGCTTCCATGGAATTGTTAGGATCATCAGTATGGATCATCAGGATCATCAGTATGAGGTGACCAAGAGGAATGAAATATGGTATGTGGCTACTACCTGAGCACCTCTGTGCATCCCAGTGAGCATGTGCGTAGCTGGGAGAGGAAGCTCTTATCCCTCCTGCTGCTACTGTATAAGCCAACAGCGTGAGGTCTGCTGGCTCACTGCATAGAACCAACCACTGAGGCTGTAAATAATTGGGATATCTTTCTTTTGCTTGTCTACATGTCAGAACACCAAAAAGTGTTGTCTCACCTGGAAAAAACGTACAGTGATGGTTCTAACAATTCCAAATCCAAATAAACTAAGCAACAGGGTAGGGAATGTAATATGTGTTTGCCTGTCATGTATGGGACAATAGAGTACTACAGACATGTTAGAACATAAATCACCTTTACTATGTAATGTTTTATGCTTCACAAAGCCGTGTGGTAAGTTAATAGCACCGTATGTGGAAACTTTACTCTTTTGAAGAACTGAACATCTGTGAAAGCTAAGGCTGTTTTATGCTTTAACTTTGGATTCTACACATAGTAAGCCTTAAAGTTTCATGTAAGCTTTAATAGGACAGGAACATCTTAAACTTCACAATTATCCCTCTACTTCAGGAGACTAGCAGTGTGTTTGAAACTGAGTAAACATTGACCAAATATGAGCATGAAAATAGTGAGGTGCCTGAAGTCTGACAAAGCAAAGGAGTACAGTGATTGAAGTGGTGGCGTATTCATTAGAAAAGCAAATATAACTTGCTACACTTAATCTTCGTTCTGTTTCTCAGTGATCTGTCTTCAGAATTTACTTTTCTTCTTTAACCTGGTGAGTCTTGTGGACCGGAAATGTCTTTTCTCTGTGATAACTGCTAGCAGTAAAGATGATGTGCAAACACAGAATAGTTGGTTTCATCCGGAAACAACCAAACTGTGTTTCTAATAAACTGATATTAGAAACTTCTTGGACTTCAGGTTTTTGAATATGGTAAATGAATGCTTGATTTTTCTTTTTTTTATTCCACAAACATTTGTTGTTGGAATAGCAGGCTTGATTATTTTTTTTAAAGGAAAACAGCCAAAAACTGTACAAGATGAAAGGAACACTATGAAATAGCAGTGATTACTTCTGAGAAGTGGTTTCTAAATATAGGAAACTATTTTTTTTCTGTAATCCTGAAAAATGATACAACACCCAGGGAAAACAACTTAACATGGAACTGCAAAACAAAACCTCAGGCAGTGTCGATTTGTTATTGCTGTATGTTATGCATCTATGCAAAGATTCCATGTCAGCTTCTATGTAAGCAGGATGAGAACTTGTTGAGTGGGCCTGTTGTGTTCCGTGCTGTGATGCAGTCTTAAGTATGTGATTAGCTACTTTTGGGTGCTTTTCTTGATAGAATGTAAGATTGGGAAGCCTGTCTAATTCAGGGTTTGAAGAATGATGACTGAAAAGGGAGTGAGTATGAAAATGAGACAAGTTGAAGGGGCAATCCGAGAAATGAGATAGGAAGATACTTGGAGCCCTTAAGGCAGGAAAAGAATTCATGGCTAACTTAATTGCTGCACTGTTGTTGAAAAACCCAGCAAAAAGAAAACGAGTAATGAAACATTACATATAGCTGTATTCCTGAAGGGCATAGTAGAATGGTTTCTACTGTTCTGTTTAGGCTCAAACGTTTTCTGAAACTTCAGTCAACCTTTTTCCCCTGACTGCTGCTTTCTGTCATGTCAGAGGATGAAGTTTTTGCTGCTGCAGCAGAAGTACCTGGAATACCTGGAGGATGGCAAGGTCCTGGAGGCACTTCAAGTTCTACGCTGTGAACTGACACCTCTGAAATACAATACAGAACGCATTCATGTCCTCAGTGGGTAAGTGTTTGGACTTTGAGAGTCCTTTTGGTGGAATTTTCTAAGGAATTATCTAGCTGTTGATAGCAGACGTTAAAAAAAAAAAAACCCTCAAACTATATTAAAGCTATTATCCTGTTGATTAATGAGCCGTAGTGAGATATGCTAAAATGGTGAGTAAAGAAGACTATTCTGTAGACGATGTTCTGTTTCAGATGCTTGAAAACAACCTGATTATGATTTACTTTTATAATACTAGAACTCAGATTAATACATACACATGCATGGTCATCTGATCTTGAATTATTAACTTGTTTTCTTAAATTGAATGAGTAAGTGAATATAGTCTGGTTTGTTCTTAGATGAAAAGAAGATGTTTCTAACTTCCCTAAAATTTGTCCGTGTTTGTTTACTCCTACTGCCAATTTGTAGATGCTTCTTCTGAAGGTGATGCGTGTTTGTGTGGAATAGTTCCTTGCCTTTTTTCCTATCGGTCTCAAGCTTAAGTCATCTGTTTCCAGTTCATTAAGAATGTTATGATATATATCGTGGTTAAAAGTGAAAAGAATGATTCCAGAAAGACTTGGTCTGTTGGTGTGTATGCGCTTTTTTCAAACAGGTATCTGATGTGTAGCCATGCAGAAGACTTGCGTGCAAAAGCAGAGTGGGAAGGGAAAGGAACAGCTTCCAGATCTAAACTTTTGGACAAACTCCAGAGTAAGATGTTCTAGTGTTCAGAATTTATTCCCACCTCTGTAAATCGGTACATCTTACATAATGACATATCCCATGGAATTGACTTTAACTGCATTTGCCAGTTGTTGTTTTTGTATTTCTTTGTTAATGGGGCTATCTTTAGGTGCCTTTACCCTTTGGTCTTCTGTATCTAACCTTTTGCTGTCTCTGATAAACTGTTTGTAATAGGAACTCGTATTTCTTGGTTCTGCTGCATGCAGTAATAGTATAACTTGGTGACTAAATGTGCAGTTCAGAGTGGGGGATAGTGTTCTGTAAATGCCAGCTATACCGAGAGGTTGAAACTAAGAGTGGCCTGTAACCACTAGTGATACTAGTACTGGTTGATAGTGGTCTCAGACTTTGGTATGGATTGGTTCTTCCTCCCTCTTTCTTGTGGCTGGTGTAATACTATGTATCAGAGTTGTAAAACCCATGGTATTCTTTATTTTGATAGTGCTAATAGAGAATTCCTTAAATGAACACAGCTGATGCTGTTGTTTTATTATTTTAAATATTTTGTTAAATACTGGGTTTTGAGTTAGCTTGTGTAAATGGTGCTTCTTGGCCAGGATAACATGTACTATAACTACAAATACCTTGCATACAGTTCTGCTTTTCAAAAGTTCGTGTTTCTAATTCCCAATGTATAGCTGTAAATTTGACAAGCTGTGTGCACTTTTTTCCTGTAGCTTTTAAGCTTTATTTACTAAGCTCTCTTCCGAAAACACTCATATCAAAATATGCTGTTACTTGTAACTTGGTTTTGATATACTTTTGTTTTGTTTTATTACTCTTCTAAAGCATACCTACCCCCATCAGTGATGCTTCCTCCAAGGCGTTTACAGAACCTGCTACGTCAGGCCGTGGAACTACAACGGGACCGGTGCCTCTATCATAATACCAAACTAGATAGTAATCTAGATTCTGTCTCGCTGCTAATAGATCATGTTTGTAGTAGGTAAGAAACCCTTGCTACTTGTAAGATGGGCAACAATATGTTTTCTTTGTCTTTCAAAATAATCGTACCTACTGTTAAAAGGAACATGACAGCTATCTGAGTTGGTTTAACAGGTGTTGACTGGAAAAAGACTTCTCATTAAATAAGTAGTGGGGGCGGAGTAGAGAAGGTGTGTATGAGAGACTTTGGTAGCTGAATATGGGGTAAATGGAGTCAGACTGAAGCTTAAAATTTTAATCAGATGGGTATGAATAGAATATATTACTATGCTAATCCTTAGCCACTTGTTTCTGGTAATGTTGGACAGCCAGTCCGTTTATTCATCAACACATGATTGCTCTGTTTTTTCCCTGGAGAATCGCTAGTACGTTACTTATCCAGACTCTGTCTTCAAGCTTGCTGGAATGCAGAAAACCTACTGAAGCATACTTCATGAAGTCAACTTTAATAGTGGCCAGTGAAGTGCTTTTAGACACAAAGGTTAAAACAGGGTAGAAACGTGCAGTAGACATTTCTGTTTTAGGTAATATGAATGATATAGAGAACTATTTTCTCAGATTTTTAAGGTAGTAAGAATTGAACAACTCTTATATCTACATATTAGCTCTTAAGGCTATCTGGATAACTTTTAACAAAACTAATGCTGATTCTGAATCTTCAGAATGCCATAGTGTAGTAGACATGAAGCAGGAAGATGTTTGTTTGTAACAAATGGCTGACTTGAGCGTTTTTTTTTCCTTATCCAGCAGAACTTGAACAATGACCTAAAAACTCAGTGTAGCTTTTATGGAAAACTGTACATGGTGTAATAAGGGAATCACGGCTAGGACAGCTATACAATGTATGATACCCTTATATGTTTGTTCATGTAACAGGCCAACCCTCAGGCTTACAAGAGAATTTTTTTTTTTCATGTTAAGGTTAGCTCATCCGAGGAAGTTAAGTACTGATAGACTTGCTCATAGAAACTTTCTGAACTTGGCTGCTTTGACTTACGTTCTTGGGTTACTTGGAATCTGTTTTTAAAGATGCAGGCTTCCATAGTACCTCACTGTAGCCATGTTAAGGTTTTAAAATGAATATCCTTGGCACTTCATGTATTCAAGTAACTCTTTTTAGACTATCATCTAGCTTGCAATTCTGCTACATCACATTGTTGCAGCAGTTTCATGTGTGTGTGTACATGGACATTTGACTGTACCCCCTTTTAAGACCTATTGGAAATTATCAGATACTGGAATTGTGGCTTCCCTACTTCAGAAGTGAGTCTTAAAATCAGACTAATAGATTTAATTTCAGTCTCTTTGCAAGTCCATAAATAACACTGGATGTTCTGTAGGGGTTTGTGATTACTCAAACCCCAAAGAGCATTCAAGCCAACTGTAAAGAACATGGTTTACTGAAGTTGGACTTAGCTGAAGCCAGATATAAAAATACTATATGCAACAAATCTGGACTTGAGTGTCACCCATCTGAATCTATTTGCTGACGTAAGTTTGGCCATAGGTGATGTGTTTGGATTATTTTTTTTCCACCTAATGTGGTACTTTCTGAACTTGCGTATTTGGTATGTATACATACATACTCATGACTACTAATTTAAAAAAAAAAAAAAAACCACTTCAAAATAAAGGCTTCCATTCTGTCCTCAACTCAACCTATTGTACCTACCTATTGCAGGGGTCTGAGATCAGTATGTGGTGCGCTGTACGTGCTGCCATGCTTGGGCATAATGAGGTGAGTTAAAGACAGTGGAAGCCAAATTTTTATTAAACTGACAGAAGTAACAGTAGTCTAATAGCTTAGACGATTTAAGTTCTGTAATACGTAAATGATAGAACACTGATAACTTTCCCTTTTTTATTTGACACTAATCTGTTTTGGACTTCTGGCAATATTTTCATCAAGCATGCTTGAATTGCACTAATAGGTAAAATATTTAACTAAAACTTAATCACTTCGTAAGAGTGGGAGATAAGAGGGAGAAACTGCTGGGAGTGAAGGTGAGGGATTTTGTCTTATTGTGCGTGAGATTTTGATAATAAAGAATTGATGCTCTTGGGGGTGGTCATTTTTTGTTTTGAGAGCCTTCAGCCTAGTTGGGGTTTGTTTGAGTACACTCTGCTCCCCCTCCCCCAAATTCTTTTGTCTTGCTTTCATGTAAATAAACTTTAGTCTGAGTTTAGAAACAAACAGTGAAGCCCCAATGAGAGCTGAATGCTGCTGCTTTCCAGGTACTAGCTTAATGTAGCATTTTTGAAAAAGAACCGTTGTGGAAGTTGAGGAATAGATCTTCTGTTGTATGTACAAGGAATAAAAAAGTAGCTCTTTGATGTTTTATTTATGATTTTGAACTTCTGTAAATACAACAGATAACTTTATTAAATACTTTGTTTCAGTATGTGAACAACATGATTCAAGTGTATTGTGCAGAACAGAACAATTTGTTATGAAACAGTTCGAAAAAGAAAAGATTAAAAACCTTTGAGCTACAATAATATCTAATTACCAAAACCAGAAACTGCTAACAACTGGTTTTGGTTTTTTGTTTCAAGACTGCTACTCTTTCCTTCTGCAGAAGGTTTATTTAATGCATGCTTTGCTATCTGTGAAGTCAAACTTGCTGGGTTGTATGCTTCATTAGTTAAGTGAAGAGTACTTTTTGTGAGAGCACTCTGATCTGACTGGATTGCAAATAGCATAGTTCAATATTGGGAACATGTCTGCAGCAGCTGTATCAGCTGTGCCTGTTACCTTTTTTAGGAACCTAAAGACCACCTTACTATGGAACTTGTGTACTCCAGCATTATGCTGCTTGCTTTTCATGTCTACAAAACCTTGGCTGTTTTTCTTTATGGTTTAAAATACAAGAGCTATTGTTCTATAGGGTATGTTTTTTTAAATTGAATATGCTGAAAAGGCTCTTCTGGGACACAGTGTGCCCCTTGTACTTCGTATTAGTTATGGATAAAGACTCTTTCACCTTCTAGAACAAATTGCTGCTCTGAGGAAAAACGTTAACTTGTTACGATGTGACTAAATAATAATGAAATGCTCTTCCTGTAGGTGCACATATCTATATAAGGGCTTGCCTACTTCCCTCTAGACTTCAAGGAAAACAAAGTCTTCTTTCATGGGTGGGGCTTTTTACCTTGGGCTCAGTGTTGTTCTAGTGGCAACTAGACAGCTCTTGATCTGCTTAAAGCGGGAGCGGAACAGACTTGTGTTACTCTATAAACGAGTAAGTAGACATACCCAAGGAAGCCAACTACAGATATGTATATACATTTTGTCTATCCTCCTCTACCATAAGACAGGAAATGAGGGAAGTATGGTTCTTAGTGGTGCTCGATAGTCTTTAAGCATGGAGTATAGGAAGCATCTTCTAGTAAAAGAAAATGGATTGAGAACATATAGACACTATATTAAGCAGAAACTTTTCTAGCTTCTGGTAAGAAGTAGTTTTTCGGGTTTCTATCAGCCTGGCTACCACCAAACTGTATTTTTAAATGCAAATTTACAGGAAGTAGGGTGTTGGTTTTTTAGGTTTCTTTTAGGCCAGTTTATCTCCAGGGATAAGTATGTTCACAGAGGCTGTCGTTGTTACATTAGTACTGCCGTGTCCCATTAGAGTTGTGTTGCCCTGTTGCACTGAGCACCATAAAAACTCAACGTAAGACTAAACCGCTTCAGGATCCCTGCAGTTCAAGAAACAATGTCTATGGTTAGAGACTACTTTTAGTGCATCTGAACAATGAACTTGTAGTTAACTGGAGTATTACTTACAAAAGCAGTCATCTACTGTAAAAGCCTACGTTTATTTTAGCTTAGCTCTAAAATTCTTATACAGTGGGCAAGCTATAAATAAAATAAAATTTGTCTCCAGTTCTTGCCTAAGTTCATATTTTGACTGTTAGCTTTTCCTCAGTATGTAACTAGAAGATTAAATATTGGCTCTGGAGAAATGTTTGACTCTTCTTCTTCAGTAGTTTATCATATAATACTTTGTTTGATAAACACTTAATGTTTTGCAAAATAACATAGATTTTGTGAGGGGAAAACAGTTCAACTTGAAAGCTCATAATGGTATCATGTTAGTTACGCAAAGAAAGTGAAAAATGGTACAAAATGAAGGGAAAGAAACACCTAACTTACTGCAAGATCACATTCAAGAAAAAGACAACTATTCTTTTACTCCACTTTTATGTAAGAATCACTTCTAAAGATTTGGCAAGATACAGCTAAGTGAGTTAGGTAGTTACAGAAACCTCACATGTAAACAAAACATTGCATGTAGGGTTCAAAGAGTTTGGACTCCAGTGTTTTCCTTATACGTCATAGAAGCATATAGTAATTACTGTTACACTCTAATGAGGTCAGTTTTATTGCAAGTTACATGAAAGCATAAGAAATCATGCAAGTGGAATAGGAATAGTTCTAAGTTCTTAAAATTAGTTATGATCACTTGGTGGTATCAGCTTTTTACCGGATAAGACACTTCATTCTGTGCTTATTTGAAGCAGCTGTTAACAGGGGATTTTTCCAAGTTGTCTGCTCTTGCATTTAAATAAGTTTTTAATTTTTACTAGCTCAATTTTAAAAAAAATCTTAGTGCTTTCTTATTAATCTGTGAATACATCCTTTTCTTTTCCCAGGAAACAGTTCCCATGCTATACACAGCAGATACTAACGGAGCACTGTAATGAAGTGTGGTTCTGTAAATTCTCCAATGACGGCACTAAACTAGCAACAGGATCTAAGGACACAACTGTTATTATATGGCAGGTTGATCCAGTAAGTGTGCAGCGTGTTAAATGTTTATGATCTGTCTTTCCCTTCCCTCTTTTTTTTCTCTTTCTAGGATTCTTTGATTTTTTTTGCATGACAGGCTAACATGTACTGTAGCTGCCGACTAGGGTATTTCTCTAGGGTGTAAAAGACTGAAGATCACAGTCAGTGTGAGTTGGTGAAGGGGGATGTTTGAAAACTCACAAGCCTGAGTGTAACAGGCTTGAACTGTTGGCTGCTTTGGGGCAGAACTTTGTGTGCCCCTAGCCAGTACCACATGGTAGAGCCTGCTGATGCCCTCCAGGGGAGCTTCTCAGCTGGAAGGGCTCTAGAAGCATTGGGTGAGAGTGGAAGGGGCATGGCAGTGGGGAATCTTTCTTCTAATCACTCTTACTAGCAGTACTTCTAATCTGTGTACGTGCCTGACCCCTTTTTGTTCCCTTGTTACTACTACTAGTACACTTGGATCTAACTACTCTATCCATGTCACCATTTATTACTTAGTTCTGAGTAACAAAATGGTATGTGCTAAGCTGAAGTTGTATCATTATACTACTCCATGCTGGTTGCCATTGTAAGATTTGCCTTGGCTTGAGGTGAGGATTTAAGCACTTGTCAGAATTCACTGACACGTGGAAGTATACCCATCCATTTTCTTACAGACTGTGGTTTTAGGATTTGATACTAGTATGTGGCACTGTTTCTCTTATATGAAATATCCTACAGCTACAAGATTTATGTATTGTTACGTAAATAAAACGATTGAGCGGTGAATCTAAGACTGTTTTAATTGACTTGTGGAAGTGATATGAAAGTATGACCATGTATTTCATAACACTTGAAAACTGAATAAACTTGAACATATGCACACAGTATTTGAAGTTGTTAACGCTTGTAAAACACTATCAGAAGTAAGAATCGCACAGTTTTTAACCTACCAACTGGTACGCTAAGTGGAAGATGAAACTTTTTTGCAGTTCCATGCTGGCTTTCAGTAGGATTTGAGAGCTGAACTTAATCCTTTTCTTCCACTACAGGTTAGGAAGCCATATAATTTGGGTCCTTTTTGCTGTTAAGAAGATGGGAGAACTTAAAACCCTGTTCTGTGTGCATAGCTGTTACATAGCCTGTGAGCAAGTGCTATGGATTTTTCAGGCATAGAACCGTTGCGGTTTGTTTGTTACTGGAGCCAGTGTGCTCTGGGCCAAGAGATGCATAATGGTATAATCTGACTTCTGTTATTTAGTTAGGAAATGATCTGTATTTTTTGTGGGGTTGTTTTTATTTGTTTTTTTTTAACAAAGTAATTCCAAGTAAATCAAGGATCAAATGTTTTTTGCAGTTGACTTGTCACTTGATTGTAGAGGCCCATCTTCCTTTTATATTGGTGGGTTTTAATACCCAACATCTTGATTAGCACACTTTATAGTGAAGTTACCTAATATCTGGTGAGTGTTTTAGACTAACCCTCTTGGCTGAGGGTTCCTAAAGGAACAAAATCTCTAATAAATAGTGGGAAAGCAGCTTTCTATAGAGTTTTATCTTCTGTATTTGAGTACTTTAAAAAAAAAAACCCAAACAAATGTAAACCCTTTCAAGGAGGTAGATACCTAAATAACATTATGCCACGTAACTCAAATAGTTCATTTTCGTATTTGCCAGAGCATGCTTCTCACATTTCCAGTAGCAGTTGACAATGCCTTTTGAACTATAAGTTTAATCAGGTCTTCAAAGTTTTAGGTATTTAGAATTATTCTAATCTGTATGTATAAACTACAGGGAAACATCCATCCAACTCTGTCTGGACAAGCGATGGGAGAACGCTGTTTTAAATAAACAGTATTTCTTCTTCCACGCGTGCTTCATGTGTGTGAGAATCCTTCACTTCTCCCCTTCTCTTCTTCATCACCTCTCTTGACGTGTAATGACATTGCTTCCATGTCTCTTCTTCATTTCATACCATGAATTTCTTATTTCTTTTCTAGGACGCAGCTACGTGTCTGAGCTGCCTTAACCCATGCTTCTGTTTTTCATTTTCATTTGTTTGTTTTGAAGTTCTTACGCAGACTCAGTGCATTACATAATGTCTTGAGTGAACTAGGATGTCTGTGTGGAAGACGTTATTTGACTGTTACTAAGTATGGCGGAATCTCTAGAGCACAAAGGATAAGCATAGTAGGCGCATCACCTTGTCTGGCACGCGTCTTCTTGGATAGAGCTCTCTAACTAGTTCCTTACAGAAACCTCCCTTTTTTTTCTGCACTTTCTAAATACTGTTGACAGGTTTTTGGCTTTTCAGCCAGGGAGCTCAACTACTACAGAGTTAAGTTGATACCTGAATAGTTGCTTCTTCTACATAACAAAAATCTGGGAAGCTATATGTAAGGGACAGAAGTGCTGAGATTTCTTTTGGTGGTGGGTGGGAAGCAGATTGACTAAATTTGGGGCTGTTTTCCTGAAATACCATTGACTGCTGTTCTAGAGCAAAACATGGTATGGCAGTTTTGCTGTACTTGCAGAGAAGTATGAGAGAAAGTAATAGCCACAAAGTACTATCATTAGAAGAGGAATAGCAAATGTGATGCAGAAGTGACAGGCTACTTAATCCTGATGTAAAAAGAAACACATCAGTTGCAGGCACGCTCCAGGATGAGAGATGATGTCAGACATGACTGTTTCCTTGCAGATCAGTTTAGCTACAGACACAGCAGTGTCTAATGCATTCCAGGAATAATAATTAGAATGGAAAAGGGGACTTGAGGAGGTCCATTTGTTTGCCCCTCTTTCAGTGTGCTTTGAAGATTATTCTTAGCCTGCTTTCTTTTGAGGCATTTAGCTTTTCTAGCTAACAGAACCTTCAAAGCTGCAGGTTGGCTGAGAGTCACCAAATCCCTTGCAGCTGATCCCAGGAAACGGTTCTTGGTGTCACTCTGTTCCTCTGTTGATCGTGTTCTTTCTCTTCAGAACCAGGAGGTGCTCTGCTGTTTAATACTAAAACAAAAGAAAGAGAAGGGACAATAAGAGACCTCAAGCTAGATTTTCAAACAAGTCACTCATTTTGAAGATAAGTAGGAGGTATAAACATTGCCCATGCAGGACCCGGGGCGGGGAAGAAGGGGTGAGTGGGGAAAATCCACTTGCCCTTTTCCAACAGGCTTCACAAAAACTACTGTCAACAGTTTAACAAGCTCGGTTCTACTTTCTGTATATGCATGTTGCTGTCAAGAGTCAGTGCTAATACTGTATTGAAGCAGGTTCCTGTATTTAGGAAGCCAGTGTATGGTTGTTTCATAGTATCCAGCTGTACTATTTATTTTGATAAGCTGCTTGAAAGTCAAGTTCCTCTGACAAGGCAGTGGTAGAAGAGTTGTAGCATAAAGGTGATACAAGGTACTCTGTGTGAGCCAAGTGTGCTTCATTCGCTAAATCTGGCAGAAAAGATACAACAGCTTGCTGTAGGCAGCACTAAGAACACCTCTCAAGGAAGCTTTTAAAAATATCTTTCTGTAAAACTTTTCTTGAGCAGCACACACAAAATATACTCAAGTTTATAAAAACATTGGCACTTGAAGGTTTTTCCCTTCTCAGCATGCATAAAGGTTTTGGTTCTCTGTTTAACCGTAAGAGAGTCCTGGCATGTCTTTACACTTATGAAAGTAACTTAATTATGTAAAATATGGATAACAGTACTCTTGTATACCAGTAGATGTAGAGAGACTTGACGCTACAGAAATCTTCTATACTAAACGAAGTGTAATGTAATGTGCAACCCTGTGTGCAACAGTATTTTGGGAGTTCCACGTTCAGAATCATGGAAGATTAGAACAAAATTATCTACAAGTGTTCTTGTTTTGCACGTTGAAACTTAGAAGCTTTCACTTTATGTTTCCGCTTTGTAAACTAGCGACTGCTTTTCCAATAGGAACCTATTCATATGTCTTGTAAAATGCAGGTGCCAAGTTGCATAAAGCAAACTTGCCGTGCTGTGCTTGGACACACTGTGTATGTGAAATCTAGTAGGAGTTTATTTGCATTATCTTAACAGAATCCCTCTTGTTTCAGGATACTCACCAGCTAAAACTACTTAAGACGTTAGAAGGTCATGCATATGGTGTCTCTTATATTGCTTGGAGTCCAGATGACAACTATCTTGTTGCCTGTGGCCCAGATGATTGTTCTGAGCTTTGGCTCTGGAATGTACAAGTAAGTGGTGACTAAGAATAAAAAATAAGACTTTGTGGTCAGCCTACTGCTTTTGTTTCAATATGTCAATATGTTAAGCATGAAGGAAGTCAATTCTACAGACTTGTTGTACAAAGGTGTGATTGTGTAAAGAAGAGAGACTGATCTTCTTTGTTTTTTTCCCCTAATTTGAAATACAGACTATGTTTGCCTACAAATTCTGTACTTGGTTTGTACAGAACTGAAATTAGAGTTCAAGTTTAAGTGTCCGGGACTGTGCATCAATTCTAGTGTATCTGGTTACAGATCCTTTCTGAGAAGGGATGGTGTAAATCCATAGGACCTTAGAGAGCTACTGAAGAGATGAGCAGAGTAACTTAATCAAGAGAAACACAGGGCAGAATTATCATCTAAGTGGAGCGATTGCTCACTGAAGATTTTGACAAGTAGCAGAAGTAAAAGATACGAGTTATTTTTACTTTGTGTAACCCTCCCAGTGATATTGTTGGAAGGTCCACAAAGGCTTAAATGTATGATTTCAGAACTTTGTTTTTCAGTCAGACACTAGGTTATTTAGCCATTTCCTCCATGAGTTTGAAACACCTTTTTTGCTATTGATTTTTTTTTTGTTTTTTAATGGACACTTGAATTGATGTAAAAGCTTCCCCTGCCTCGGTTGTGGTTTATATAGTCCTTCTTTTGCTGTCCTGGACTCCAAACTAATTTAGTTTCCTAAAACAAAAATGTTTCCTTTTTTTCCACCCTTGGAATACTTTTCTTGTGTTCAGTTGATTAAATTGGCTCAGAGAAGGCCACTAGAGCTGGCACAAGGGAACAGAGAGAAGCCTTTACTGTTTTGACAACGGTAAGCCATTTACTGGCTTTCTGTCATGTGAAACAGTAGTATTACAAGCTGTGGATGAAAGCTAAATTTTGGCATGGAGAGCTCCAGCTCAGGGAGGAAAATGTTCTAAATGCTCTGATACTCCAACTTTTTACTAAAATGTATCTTGTCTCCTTTTTCTTTTGGTCCCTTCCTGCCTCCTTGCTTTCTACATTTGTTTTCATTTCGTACTGCTCATCTCTTATGTGTTCTTCCAGCTTCTTTTAATTCCTCTCTTTACTCATAATCTTCCAGTTGTCTGACACACCAACTAGTCTGTCTCTCCTGATTTGAGGGACAAAAGAAACTGTCCCAAATAAAGTCCAGGGTTACTGGAGATGTTGAAGTAGTTCTGCCTTTTTATTGCATTATTCATAGGTTTGTGTTGCTCTTTAATAAACTTGTTGAAATAATGCACTTCCAAACACTACACATGTCAGATAAAATTATCAATGCTTTTTTGGGAAAAGGCTCTGGTATAAGGCCTTGCTGCCTTTGTTTATTTTCCAGACTGGGGAACTGAGGACAAAGATGAGCCAATCTCACGAAGACAGTTTAACAAGCGTGGCCTGGAATCCTGATGGGAAGCGTTTTGTAACGGGAGGTCAGCGTGGACAGTTCTATCAGTGTGTAAGTTCTCTGCATCTGTCCCATTAAAAAGAAAGCAAGAAGTGAAAGTTCTATCACAGTCAAATCTGAGGCTCACATTTTTTCAGTTTTTTCATATGTGTGTACGCTAAAGCTTCTGATCCTTTGTAATTCAAAGAAGCAATACAGTAATGCAAGTATTTCAGCAGCGCTTCTGTTTGTATGTAGCAATTAGAGGGGTTCAAGCATCTTTTGTAGATGCCTAAGGGAGGATTTGTGGGCTGGGAATTTCTTTCTTAGCTGCTCCAGAAAATACACTAATGAAAACTACTGCTTTTGTCCACAAATGTTGTTTATTCCACAGGTGTTTTTTTTTACTATGTCTTTCTTAGTTTTTGCATGCTGTCTTTGCTTAGTGTGAACAGAAATTTGAAACCCTCATTACTTGACTAGTGTTGATTTTGGGTGGTGATCCACAATCTCACCCTACTTTATTTGTCATCTGAATTGGTGCCCAGAATAATAATGCAATACGCAAACCTCACCCACTGCAAAGGTGAGCTCTGTGATATGATGTAGATTGCATGCGTCACTCACAAGAAAATAAGTGATGAAAGGCATTCTCAGCTCTCCAGGACAGTTAGATACCTACAAAAGCTCTTGGTTAAAACAACCAAGGCCTAATTCATTAAGTCCTCTCTTTTACAGGATGAGATTGCTTTCTGTAGCAATTGTCTGAACAGAAGGTGAAAAAGATGCTTTTGTCACAACTCCTCAGAAATTTGAGACTAACAGTTTTGTTCTGTTTTGTTTTTCTCTCTTGTGATCAGGATTTAGATGGTAATCTGCTTGACTCCTGGGAAGGGGTGAGAGTACAATGCCTTTGGTGCTTGAGTGATGGGAAAACTGTTCTAGCATCGGACACACACCAGCGAATTCGGGGTTATAACTTTGAGGATCTTACAGACAGGAACATGTAACTACCTCTTTCTTTGATTTTGAACTCCTGGTTCTTGCTGTCAGAAGAAGATTGAGGAAGGGTTTGTGGAGCAGGATGGGAAATAAATTCTTAAAATGCTCTCAGTATTAAAAGAAAAAGAGGATAACATGGGATAAGAATTAATGACTTCAGTTGCAGCAAGAAGCATTAGATCGGGTATTAGAAATAACTTCATATAAGCACTGGAGTAGGTTTCTGGGGATGTTTTGACATTTCTGTCATCAAGAGTTGTCTTCATCTCGATTCCTGGCATATTTTAGTAGATCCTGCCTTGAAGTTAGAAGTTGGATTTGAGGTCTGAAGTCCCTTTTGGTCTTGGGATTTGTCATAAGTGTAAGCAAACTATCGCAGACCTGACTTGTACTGACATATAGAGACATACCTAATTTCAAATTCAGAACTGTCCTTCCCTTGATAATATTGCAGAGACAGGACGTGCCTTTTGTCTTGGTGTTGCATCATTGTTTGGTTAAGTGTACTCTTAATGCCCCTGTGTTTTATCATTTCAGAGTGCAAGAAGATCACCCTATTATGTCGTTTACTATTTCAAAAAACGGCCGTTTAGCTTTGTTAAACGTAGCAACTCAGGTGAGTTGGTGATAAGTGGAAATGCAAATAAATCTGCTTGCAGCTGCTACCCATTTTTAAATATTTAGATGCGAATTGGAATGTTTGATATTACCCAGTTGCATTTCATGTAATACGAAGGCCTTAATATTCATAAGTATAGCATGGCATTCTCCGACAAGAAGGCAGTCTTTATTTTTGAGACTCACTTTTTTGACTGATTTACAGTCAAGAGTTTCATACTATGAAATATGTACCATTAAATGTTAATATCTGGTTATTGCATTGAGAAGCCAGGTACAGCAAGAATTGTGGCAGGTTGACGTGTCTGGGGGTGTGATAGATTTTATTGATTTATTTCTACTTTTGGAGCCTTGGGTAAGAGTAGGAGAATAGAAGGAACCGCAGACTGGAAGTTTAATCTAGTAATTTGGTATATCTTTACTCTTTTGATGTATAACAGTACTGAAGTTGGCTGAAGTAATGTACTTTCATGTTTAATTTTTTATAGTGTTTCAAAAGAATGCAATGAATAATGTTTAATGGTAAAATAACATTCTTTATACTTCTTACTCCCAGGGAGTTCACTTATGGGACTTACAAGATAGAGTTTTAGTGAGAAAGTATCAAGGTGTTACACAAGGATTTTACACAATTCACTCATGTTTTGGAGGTCATAATGAAGATTTCATTGCAAGTGGCAGTGAAGGTAACGTCATTCCCCTTTGTGCAGAAAACTGGAACACTGTATCCTTCCTGTACCTTACTCTTATAATGTTGTTGTTAGCAACATCTATAACATCATCTATAACAGCAAGCAGCTGATTCGTTAAATAAGTTTGAGGAGCACTGAGATTGTGGCATACTTGAAGAAATAATTGTGTGCTAGCAGAAAGAATCTTTTGAGAGGATGGTGGTAGTAGTAGAAAGCATTAATGACACTTTTGTGTTGCTCCTTCAAAGCAAAAGCATCTGCACAGTTTTAATTAGAAGTGGGTGGGGTGTTCTTGAGGCTTTTTCTTTTTGTGGTGTGGTACTTAAGCCCATGGCTTGAATCAGAAATACTTCTGGGCAGTAACAGCTTCATTTGCCTGTTGAAGATATAGGTGTGGTGAGGTTATTTTAATTTCAATAGATTCGTCGTCTTAATTATGGACAGAGTAGTCTCAAATTAAGCACGGTCTCAAATTAAGCAGTTGGTGACATAGTCTGGTAGGGTTTCTTGGTGATCAAAGGCTTTGTGGTATGTTTTTATTCAACTGTCTGTGGCAAGGATAGAAATTAGTTAATGGTTTGTATCTTAAATTGGTTCAGTTCTGTCACTGATGTAGTGCCATCACCTCCTACAGAGGTCACTTAAGATTCAAGCCTATGTAGGGCTAAGACTTGGAATATGTAAGCAATCACTGTTAGTACTACATAACTCACAGCTGTTAGGAAATAAGGTTGGCCAGGATATTTACTACTGTCCTTTCCTGGAAAATACCAAATATGTCTACAATAAAACCAAATTTTACCCTGTGACCAGACCCAGTGGAATAGAATGACTGAAGAACAGCACCTCCAGCGCTCCAATCTGGTGTGAACCTCTTCATGGTGGAACAAGGTTCCTGGTTCGGGACCCAAGTACTCGAAAGCTCAGGATTTGTGTTGAGCCATACTGATGTGCACGTGTAGGTGTAGATACTACGGTGCATCCGTCCTTCCCCCCCAACCTTATTTATTCTTTATTATTTAACTTTCTAAAAACTACTGAGCAGTAATTGAAGCTGATGGCACTCTATTTGGATTTGGACTCTCTGAAGCTGTTGCCTCTTTGCACTGAATTGTTGTAAATGTGGCTACTGAGAAAGTGGCCACAAAAAGCAAGTGAACAAAACAAAAATAACAGATCACTTTGTCGTAGCCTTTTCTTTTTTAAAAAAAAGTAATAGATCAATTACACTGTCATAACCTCTTAAACTTTAACATATGTTGTCAGCTAGGTAGGCTTTTTTTCTAACACATCCCTAGGAAGAAAATGGAGGTCTCTTTCTGAGAGGGGAAATTTGCTGCCTTAATCTAGCTAACTTGTTTTTTCCAAGAGAAAATACAGGCATTCTGACAAGCACCAAAATACTGCTTTGTGTTCAGGCTTTGATTCTCCCAGACAGCAGAGGCTTGTGTGTCCGGTGTTTAAGCAGAGAGTGAATTGTGTTGTTTGATTAATAGCATGGATATGTAGTCTCTTGAAGTCCTAGGTGGAATGTAAACACAACCAGAACATTTGCATCAATGCAAGTATATATAAAGGTGATATGCTCAAATGAGCTGATTAAGCAGAATACAAGTGAGTTATCACATGGTTCCATTATGATATTCTAGCAGGTAGGTCAGAGAGAAAGTTTGTTTTGTAAGGGCTTGGGAGGAGGAGTAGAGGAAGACGGTTTGTTTGCTAAGCCTTCAGGATGACATCTACATTAAAACCTTTCAAATAGATTAAAATACTTTCATTTGATATGCTAGACCTAAATACTAGGCTTCTGTGTAATACTAGTAATACGTACTTGTTCAGTTTGTATAGCTCTGTTTGGAATATCCCAAAGACATTCCTAGAGAGGTCAACCCACAGGCTTGTTAAAGGCTGCTAGTCTACAGCTGGGAGGAAAAAAACAAAACAAACAAGCAAAAAAAACCCCAAACCACTGGTCTTTTAAATATGGTTGGTTATAAAGCAGTAACACTTCTCTAAAAATTGCAGTGGAGTGTCTGACCACTTCACTATTCTATTTCTAGCATGTTGCTAGAAGTAATTAAAAGCTTCCTATCACAAAACAAGATCTGTAGGGCTGTCTATTGCATCTACTTTAATATGTACAGATTCATATCTTTAAATGATTAAGGTACAAGAATTAATTGTTGTCAAAGACAGTAATAGCTCACAATTTGAGACATTAAGCTGCTTTGTCCTCCCTCATTTGCTCTGTTTGCTTTCACTGGAATGTTTTAGGTCTTCAGTATTAAGATATATTTCATAAACTATAGAGTGATCTTATCTAGTACTCATCAACAGGTGGTGGTTGTAAATACTCTGCCTTAGTACTCATGACTTTATAATGCATGTACTAATCTGTAAATATGACTGAGGGGAAAAAAATTATCTACAAGATTTCCTTTTGAATAAGATTAAAACTCCACATTTTTAACTTAGGAGTAGCTTGGTTTCTCTCTTCAGCTATGTATTGGCTTATGTGCATTGTAGTGTTAAAAGGGAACATGCCTCTTAGTGGAAGAGCTTTACCCATATTATTTTCATCACTTTTAGAAGAAGAATTTTGTTAGTGCTGTTGCACGTTCAAGAGACAAGCTTTAGACATGGGTTTTGCAACGCTAATGGGGTGTTCTAGTTGCTGAGAGCTTGTGTGGAAGTGCTGTTTGATACGGCAAATCGGTCTGCGCAGAGCAATGTTTCTCATTTTTTTTTTTAAATGTGTATTTTATTTAGATCACAAAGTATATATTTGGCACAAGCGTAGCGAGCTGCCAATTGCGGAGCTGACAGGGCACACACGTACTGTTAATTGTGTGAGCTGGAACCCACAGATTCCATCCATGATGGCCAGCGCCTCTGATGATGGCACTGTTAGAATATGGGGACCAGCGCCTTTCGTAGACAACCAGGATATTGAAGGTAAAAAAAACGGGGGGTGTGTGTGTGTTCTCTAATCACTAAAAGCTTACCTCAAAGGCAGTTGGTTCTGTGGATTTTCTTTACCATAAATCGGATAGAAAAATGCTTTTAACTCTTGGGTTAGAATCGTTACTTTTACTAAAAAAAAAAAGTTACTGAGTTACCGATTTATTTTTTTTAATGTATGGCTGTTGATTTTTATCCTAGTTATTTATGTTTGTGGAATAAAAAGGAAGCAACTGGTATTTCCAAAATGATACTCAAATTTCTGACGTGGCCCTATAGAAAACCATGGTGTCACTAAGACCTCAGGATTATATTATTTTATTTATGTAGAATTCTTAAAAAAAAAAAACAAACCCCAAACAAAACAGCCTCTGATGCTTGAGGTTTAATAACATACAATGTTATTAATATTTAAAGAATGCATTCTCACCACACTGCAAACTGAATAATGGTATTACAGTGCTTACAAAAGGAATCTCTAAAGTCTAGAGAGAGCGAAGTTTCCCCACACGCACAATTGATTCATTCCTAGCCATCAGCAATCATCTGTGTTCAGGAGAGAGACACAATACAACTGTTTCTTGATGCCAAAATGCAGTTTTTCCCAACCCTTCTTACCCGCCCTCCCACCCCCCAAATTGTTAAGGAGATGACCACTCTGGGGGTTGTTCTGCATTTTATAGGCTTCTGTCATTACACATTCAACCTTGTGGTAAAAATTTATGGTAGACCTTGAAATGAAACACAGTGTGTCCCACTGCCACAGGACCTCATGGATGCTAGGTGTGGACCTAGTTCAAGGGGAACCCAGACAAAGTAATCAAAGAGAAATCCACTGAGTGCTACTAGATAAGTAAACACCTCTAGTTCAGAATGTTCCTTAGGTGAAAATGGGTGACAGTTGGAAGGATACCAGGAGGAAGAATTGCCTCCCCTCCCCGCTCCTGTGCTTTCTGACACATCTGCTTCTGGTCTTGGACTAGGTGGACCAGCCTGGCCAATCTCCTGTTTATAACACCTTGAATGCACCTATAAGGACTCAGAGCCTCTACCCTCCAGTTGGTTTTACTTGTGGTTTTGTTTGTTTTCTCCAATTAACTGCTTGCTCTCTTTCTTAGTCCCTCCTGAAAATGGGCTAGTAAACGCCATAAAAATCAAAACAGTAGAAAATGGATTTCTCACAGCAGTGCTTCCACAAGAGGTGTAGCTGCATGGAATAATACCTAACAACTTAGGAATCTTAAATGGATGGCAGGCAGTTTTGTAATTAGCCCACTGCCCTGGAACTGGAATGCAAATGTGTGTTAACCTCTTTTTGGAAGAGATGCCTTTCATGTACCACCACCTAACATGCTAAATTACTCTCTAAATTAATATGAATAATGATATCTAAATAAGTAACTTTTAGCATGGGGTTTGGTTACAGTATAATATCTGTTAACTAATGTGTGTTCAGTAAAACTTATGTCAATATACTGTATTAATGACTTTATAGTAGAAATATTAACTATTGATAAGATCTTCAAGGTGTGATTTCTTTCTCTTTTGTTTTTGCTCAGAGGAATGCAGTAGCATGGATAGTTGATGGCGAATTTGGAGCAGACGACTTCAGTTTAACTTAATTAGTCGTATTTTAAATGGCTTGGGATTTGGTGCAAACAAACATGATTGATAGCTGGACAGACATGCTCGTCATGAAAAAGAACCATTTCTGAAGCCCGGCTGGGGCCAAACATTTACCACCTTGCTTCATAGTAACCAGTCGAGATGAAGCACGTCGTTAGAACGTTGTTGGACACCGTGTTGAAATTACCCCCCCATCGGTTGTGAAGAACTGTGCTACATTCAGGCTAACCATTGAACTCAATATATATATTTTTCCCTCCTGCCTTTTTGTCTGGCAGGCTACTGTTCTTGTTGCTCTTCTGTGTAATGAAGTTTAAATGCTTGTTTGGAACACTTTATTTAACAGTTTAGAAGGCTTGATAGAAAGAGTGCTTTAGTCTGAAGAGTATACATTGGATAGGAAAGTATTTCCTTCTCTTGTTTCTCAAGTCTCTCTCCGCCTTACTTAGCTTGAGATCTTTGCAGCTTGGTTCATGGATTCTAGCCTTGCCCGTTGCGCAGTATATATCAATTGAGATGATAAACCAATGAACTATGTCAAAAGCACTCTCAGTATCACATTTGACAAAAAGTTTTGTACTTTTCACATAGCTCGTTGCCCTGCAAAGGGGTTAACAGCACAATTTTTTTAAAAAATAAATTATTTATAGGATTAAAATGACTTCATTTGTATACATTTGGAATTAAAACAATGCAAGAAGTGTCGTGAAACACGGTATCACGGATGCTTTTCTGGAGTGTCTTGAGACCCAATCAAAAGCAGTGGCTGGAAGGAGCTTTACGTAGGCACTGAAGCTTGTTTTGGAAGGAGAAACTCACTGTCCATCTTTAGAGATATTTAGGAAAAAAGCATTCAGAGTGCAGCACCAGGCTAAGAGTTTAAACAAGACAAGGTCTTTTGGGGTTTTTTTAATTACATAAATGTATGTAACAATGCTGGTAAAAGGTAGACTACACCTCGAGGGAAGAACACGTTGAGTCCTTTCTTCACAAAGTCAACATTTTGTAAAAGTAATTAACATACAAATCGTAATTAAACACTTGTATTACGGTGGAGATCTTTCTTTGTTTGATAAGCAAAGGTGTATAGATATTTTCTTTTTGAGATTATACTTTTAAGTTTGCAGATTTAAATGCCTCTCCCAGACTTTGTTGCGAGTTGGTGCTGTGAACATCTTGACACATCTAGGAATAGTTCCACTAATATCCCATGTCAAGAAAAGAGAAAGACATTTATAATTTAAGTATTTATTCTTTTTGACCTAAACAGGTGGCCTCTGTGCTTCTGCACTACACACAAATTCATTGTGGGATGGCACTGGATTCCCTTTTGCCACCTTGGGTGGAAAGGTAGTGTTGGTACTGCTGTGAAGTGAAGAGGGAGCAGGGAAGGGCATGCCACCGAGGACTGATGTGAACAGAAGTGTGGACTTCATCCTTTAATGAGATAATGATCTAGTGTCCTTATTAGTCATGTGTGGAAGAAGGGTGGGGGAAGGTTTGCCGGAGTTCCTGGGAAGAGAAGTGTAGCCACTTTGACAAATGGGAACGTGGTGCTTAACATAAACAGTCCCTTTTTTCTGTCCCAAACAAAGTGAAGCTTAGCAGGTTAGATTTTTTTCTTTTGTTTTCTTGCCTTGTGTGTAAACTTAATTCTGATACTTTGGTTAAGACCAGCCGTGAATCTGACATACTGCTCTTTTAGTATCTCCAAAATGAAGTAGGAACTTAACGTTCTTATCAAACTAGTACATTTGCCTTAAAACTAAGGTGAATTTCTTGGGTGGCGGTTGCTGTTCCACAGTACTGGGAATATGTGTGTCAACTTAAAACTACAGATTGGTTCCGTCTTCCATTGGCTAGTTCTGGCGGAAGCTGTTTGTTTCTCTTCCTAGTTGAGACAGCGTAAGAGTAGTCAGTCTTGTTCCTGTGGCATCAGTGTTGTAGGGAAACAGACTTTCCTAAGTTCAAATTTGAGTTAAGCTGAACCTTTGGGTTTTAAATAAAAATTGACTACCTAAACTGTAAACAGTGTTTTATATGTTCAAAACATGGTATAATTCTTAAGCAAATGCCAGTAGGTGAAGCTTTGGAAGTTACCCTAGTGTAATCTTACTCTGTGTAGTTACGTACGCCACTCTGTAGCGTAGTCTTACTCTGGAACTTACGTTTTCAAACAAAACATTATTTAGGGAGAGTAAGGAGAATCATCCTGGTTTTGATGTCTCAACAATGTCTCATACGATGGTCTGGCGCTCCTTGCTTACCTCGTCCTCACGGGACTTCAGTGGGAGCTTTAGGCAGGTGGTGAAGGCTGCATCAGATCTTTCAAGTTTAGACTTAAAGCCTCATAACGCACTTCAACAGGCATTTTTAGTGTGGTGGCCATATCTAACCAAAGTGAGACTCCTTCCCTGGTGCAAGCTGTGTGGGGGTGTGGATGGGCTGATGCCTACTTTCCACTGCAATATGTTATAATTAGAAATCTAAGCTTATTACTTTTTGCCAAAATACCACCCCTTGATTCCGGGGATTTCTCTTCTGGACTTGGTTTGCACCTCTCAAATACAACTCCGGTATTTAGAAGCAGAGTTAGGGGGAAGCACGTCTTCCGATATCTTCGCTTTAGTTTCGTGGTGCAATTATGCAACGGAAAGGAAAGCTCCATATAGACGGCACCGTTTCTGGAGCGTGTCAGTAAGAGCATGTTTCATAGCTGTCTGCTGCTCGCGGGGGGTGAGCAGAGAGGAAGGAAAGGTGAGAGTAATCTTCATTTGCCCACACTACTTGGTCGCTGACGTGTTAGATCTAGCAGTAACGACTGCCATTCCAACCTCTAGATTAAAGAGGAGCTTAAACTATTGCTAACGTGTCACGTATTCACAATATGTGAATTGAAAAGTACCAATACTTTTTGTGCACAGACTATAAAATGAGACTGTGGAGGGGGGGGGGAAACCCAAGTTTGCTCTTTTGCAACACGTTGATTTCCATGTGCTTAAAAATGTTCATAGGCTGGAGTCTAAGGCTGGAACAAGTGCACACCCGCAATAAATCACTGTATTTCTAGTCGACAGACCCATGGTTTTAGAGGAAAATACTGTAAGCGTGTATTCCTTTTGTAACTGTTGGTTTAAAATATTCACAGTGGCCCCAGATTATTGTCGAGGCAGATCTTTGAAAAAAAAAAAAAAATGCCGAAGCATTTTATTATCAGAATGTTCTTTAGCTGTTCAGGTAAGTAATTTTCAAGGCACAATGGAGCATAAAAGGGAAAATGCTAGATTTGTCCTTGTTTTGGAGGGGGGGGTAGTGGGGGGCAAACGACACCTTTGTTTTAAATTCCCTCTGTCTTTTCTAAAGTTCTCCAACTTTTAAAGTTAACTTCTTTTTATGATGAGAGCAAAGATGCAAGCTAGAAATCTATCCACATCTTGCCAGTTACTTCTCAACTTGCCTTCAAACAGGTAACGTTCAGTAAAACTCAGTATGTTCTGGGGAGTTTGTGTCTAGTTGGATAATCGTACACCGCTAAGCGACGCTCCCACCCCAGATGAGTTTTGAAGGCTTCCTCAGCAGGAAAGTGGGACTCGTACAATTAGCCGTAGGTTGAGGGGAGATGGTGTAGACCCAAACGGGGAGGGGACGTAGAGAATGAGGAATGGACGTAAAAAGCAAGATTTACCAACAGATAAACTACTGTAACTCAAGGGGGAGGAGGAAAAAATGCACTTTCAATAGTTTGTCCATATTTTTAGCTACAAAATTATGCTTGTATCTAATTTTTTTTTTTGAGACAACTATTAAGAGGAACACCCATTCCATAAATGGTTAATCCTCTTTTTGACCTCCTCCTGACTTTTCCACATTGGCTTGAGTCCATTTTCAGCTGCCGTACTTAATTTTGAAAACTGCTACTTTTAACTATGTTTAGAAAGGCGCAAAAAAAAAAAAAAAAAAAAATCCAAATCATTACCTCCAACACTTTTTTTTTTTAAACAGGGTGGACTTAATTGAAGGGTGCAGTGTTGAACTACTGCTGCAGTAGCTGCCTCTAGTTGTTGAAATAAACTGTAGACAAGTTTTCTGTCTATTAATCCAGATGATCTGGATTCAATAAAACGCCTGTGCGAGTGTCCCTCCCGCCTGGTGTGAGTGTGCGTGTGCGTGTGTTCTGTCAACAGAGAGAGAACCAAATGTTCTAGGTACTCGTCATGTTTTATTGCATACTTTTAAGTCGTGTGTATGTGAAGTGTCCTTTGACCAGAAGGTTTTTGGTTAATATCAGTATATTTTTATAAATTTGAAATTCATCGTGCCCCATCTTTTTTTTTTTTTTTCTTAAAACACTTTTCTTTTTTTTTCCATTGTTAGGGTCTATGTGCTAGATTGGAATCTTTAACATTTTTAGGCACAGATGGAAAAAGTTATTGGCTCCTTGAAAACATATGGGACAAAATGGATCCTCAAAGCATGTATGTACTTACAAACCAAGCTGTAGAGATCAAGAAAAGAACTTTATTGTTGATCTCAAGATTTCTAAATTGTCAAGATTTATATGGAGTTGTGGTGGAACTAGTTAACACTTAGAGCTTTTGGTATGTAATGACTATTTGCTATGGACTGATATTAAATGTTTCAAAGGATTGCGTTCTTAAACTTTCTGGATTTTTGTTACTCTCCTCGGATTATATTAAGTAGTTAAAAATTTCTTTGCTATATTACATTAAAAACATCAGAACTTTGGGTCTCGTATTTATTTTCACTTGTTTTACTAATTATTTACAGAACACCGTTTTAACTTTTTTATTTTATAAATGTGTAGTATTTTAAACATATCTTTAAAAATTGTTCAATTGGAACTACATTAACTTCTGATTTGTTTTTATTAGGATTTTTAAAAAAAAAAATACACTTTTTCCATGTTGGTGCACAGCACTTAACAGAAATGTTTGTATTCCCTTTCTTTCAATTCAATAAACAGAATAAATAACTGGAATGAATAGTTCTTAGTTTCCCTAACTTCACTGATATGACTGACTTTGGATGTTAATTTCTTGACCATTAATTATAGATTTCTTCCGTATTTGTAGTATTTCACTTCCTCGCTAGGAAAATTAATTTTTGGCAGTTTAGCTGAAGATGAATTTGTTCGGTGTTGTCTGCAGGCTTTCCAGTCTCTGACGTTTGGCTCTAACCTACCTCCCGCTTGCTTCTTCACTGGATATTTAGCAGTAAAATTGCCTGCGTCCCGTTCTGTGCTTATCTAACTCACTGAACACCTGCTCCTTTGCGGCTCCGTGAAAGCCTTGGTTCCTTAATGCTGGAGCTTGCTTAAATACCAGACACAGGTTGCTTTAGGTGGTCGGTGGGTTTTGTGGGTTTTTTTGATACCTTCAAGTACCTGCATCTCCTGCTTAGACTTCTCTTGAACTGGAGATCTTGAACCCTTAGATCTGAAGTCGATCCAAGGACCCTTTGTGGCTCAGGGCTCTTGAAGCTACTTCTCAGCTCTTGCCTTTGTTCCCTCCGACTAATGCTGTTCCCCTTCCCTGTGCCTTAAAACAGAACCTCATCTTTGTCCTGCATTTTAGGCATTTTTCTTCAGCTCTAGCCAATGTTCTGTTCAATACAAAGCTGTGCCTAAATTTGCCCTCCCCTTCCTCTCGCTTTTCCAAACTCAAACCTTGTGCTGAAGTGCTTCAATTTTTTAATTCTTTGAGCTTCTATATTGATGAGAAAAGGTCTTTACTTTCTCTAGTAGCACCTTTGTATTAACTTTGTTTCCTCCCTTACAGTTTAAGCAGTGTATAGATCCTTATGGCTTGGATGCAGCTGCAAACAGAAGGGGGATGCCTTACTCCTTTCCGGGTGCTGTTTTGTGCTGCTTCCCTTGGGTACTAATATTTAGAATCATCAAATGGTTCGGGTTGGAAGGGACCTTGAAGATCATCTCGTTCCAACCCCCTGCCATGGGCAGGGACACCTCCCACTGGACCAGGTTCCTCAAAGCCCCATTTGCAGGAGGGTTGTTCAATTGCAGACCCACTTCAGCCATAATTTAATTGGTGAGGAGGAGAAGAACGCAAGAGAAACCGGTATATGACTTCTACAGAACTGTGAAATTTAACATACGTAAGATTTAATTGAACTTTTATTTTTTTTTTTAAACCCTTCAGATTATTTACAAGAAATTACATAAGGAACCTGTAGCAGATGAGCATTTCATGATTAGGTGAAAGCCAAGCTCTGCCTGAGGCAGGGTGCTTCTCCAGAGGGACAGGTTCTGTGTTACTCTCACTTTACACCTTGGCCCGCGCTTTCTGTGCTGCTGGAGTAGAGTAACCACTGAAGTTTGTATGCCTCTAACCTTTCTGCCAAAGATAAGGTGGTTAATGTAGTGATAACTGCAGGGGGGTACGCATACCCCAATTCTTTTCTACCACCGCCTCCAATCTCATCATTGCCGTAATATCCTTAGAGGCAAAAACGGTCTTTCTTTACCATTTGTACAAAATCCTAATGAGCACCTTGTGAGAAAAAGAATTAGGTTAAAACTATGTCAATACTGAACAGATAAAAGATTTGCGTTTATGGGCTTATCAGGATTTCAGGTTAATTGATAATCTGCATGTAGAACTGTTCTTAGGACTACTGCTTGTACCATTAATCCCACTGATTTGCTATGTTCCATAATACAGAACTATTTTAGAATAAAATTAGAATGAGATCAGTATGTTCTTTAATAAAATAAGATAAGCAATGGTCTGTAACGTGATTAATTAGGGGGAAATAAACTATCATACATATTTTCACTAATCCCCCCGCCCCCCCCCCCCCCCAGGTGCAGTACTATAACAGCTACCTAATCTCCCTGAAAACTGTTGACTAGTATCTTAGCAAGATGACCAGGCTCTAGACTGTGGGTAAGGAGAAGACCTTAATAACCTCGGTTAAAAGTTAGACTCCCTGTAGGCCAACTTCAGATTTATTTTCATGGATTAAGAGCTTTCTGTAAATTGTAGCTACCCCTTTGAAGGCTAAGCTAATGGTCCCCTCGTGAAGGTTATACTGGGATACCACGGCCCCAGAGGGAAATATATTCTGGTGAGTAAATGGGAGGGAATCTGTGTTTTGGTCTCACACTGATTCATAGTGATAAAGTTAAGTGAATTTTTATTTAAAATCAGTCTAAAGTTTGTAATTGTCTTGAATTCTGTATAGTAAGCCTGGATTTAAATTACCCTGTTCTGCCCCGATAGAGACGCAGAACGTAGGGAGTTTTTGGCTTTTAGTACTGTAAAATTTCTTTGCTCAATGGATCTCCCATGAGATGAGATAGATGACTGTAGGATCCCCATTTCCAGCTCATGAACTACATTTTTTTTAACAATTACAATTACATTTTTCCTATTGCTGATGCTGAGCTCTATAAAGATCTCTGTTAAGGCAGGAAATGACCCTGTACAGTAAGGATGGCTTCAAAACGCCCAGTGTAATTATGCAGTAGAACTGTAGTCGCTGGAGCCTGCGACTGAGCTTTTTACAACTACTACAAGTTGTTGTTAGAATTGAATGAAGAGGTAATTGATTTATATAAAAAAAAAAAAGTGGGGTGGGAAGTTTGCATTCATATAAAAGTATAGCTTGTCTAGTATTGGACAACCACCACTTAGGAAACCAGTCTGGTTTTTTGTTGGCTAATAATTCACTCGAGGAAGGAAGTAGGGAGGAATCCACAATAACATCCCTCTCAGTCAGGGATAAAAATTAAGACACGTGCTACTCTTTTTTTTTTGGTTTTTTTTTCCCCAGATATGTTGTTCTTTTCCCTTATCCTTCCCTGTCCTGCTCCCATCTTTAAAGAAACACTTCCTGCAGTAGAGGAGAATAGAAGCTTTTCATAGCAAGTGATAACTTTTACCAATTCCATTAGAGGATAACGTACCCTATCTAATGTCATTGCTGTAGTTCGGAGGTGCTAGTAGTTAGAAATCATTGAAGACAATGCATCTTACAAACACTTCCATTATTAAAGCAGCTCATATCTCAGAATCATTTCTTTTGAATAAGATATAAAACTGCTAGTTTAAGTGGTGGACTTACAGTTTAATGAACATGTTTCTCAGTGTGAAACATCATTAATGAAATTCATCAACTATTAGCACTGTAACAAGGACTTAGCTCGAGCAGCTTACTAACACTGCTTTTTCTTCTAATAGATAAAACCCAACATACGTGTAGTGTGGTTTTTTTTCACATACAAATAAGACAGCTTAATTGCCTACCATATAAGCTTCTGCAAGTTACTGACTTTCCTCTCTTTAAAAAAGTTTTATTTGTTCTCCTTTTTCCAGACCTATATCCTGTCTGGGTTTCAGCTTTATAAGGCAGTCCTTTCTGTAGTTTGATTTTTGTGGTGTCTAGTAGTCCGTGGCATGCAGGTGTGGTAGCTATTTGCTTAGTTATTTTTTAATGAGTGTAGTTTTCAGCAGTTTTTCATCTTTGCAACAGCTGAACTTGGACTCCATCCATCACGAATTTAAAGCTAAACTTTTCCTCGAACAAACATTGAACACAAGGTATGTAGAGAAAGCAAGCTTCAGTGTTGTCTTTTCACTGCTGGCCATGAAAACAATCTGCTAACTACAGCTATACACCAAAGAACAAGTACTTAAGAAGGAGAAGCTCATAAATTTTAGGACTTCATTACAGAATTGTCATGTTTGTTTCAAAAAGACCTCTTTCAATGCACATATAAAAAAATCTAAAGACAGTGAGGGTACAAACTAACTGAGGCTTATATGCTTATCACTGATGCAAGAGCCACACACCCCTGGTGTCTTTGAAGCAGAGTTACATCAGAATTGGGATAACTGGGTTACGGTTTACCAGACCACTTCCCCAAGCTAGACATGCTCTTGATTCACCTCATTGGATACGGCAAGATCAGGTTTATGGAGCAGTGACTGCCAGGTGGGACTTTTCCCTTGTGACCAACTCCAATGTTGGTGCAATATAATGTTTACTTTGTATGGAGGCCTATGATACATTTCAATGACAAAATAAGAGTTGAAATAAAAAAAGAAATATTAATCATGTTTCTTATTTATCTGTTTTTCACTCAAACACAAGTGTCACTTCACCAAAGGGACCTTAATCCATCCAAAGACAAGATTTCATATAGGTTGTTAGAGGGACAGGTGGAAAGGGAGAAAAGCATAACTTTTATTCCATTGCTTTTTAGCCGGAAAAAACACTGACACAAAGATGCAAGCTGGGCTACTGTTCCACTTTGAAATCTGTGTTCCAAGCGCTGCTTCAAACTAGGCTCTAACAGGACAGCTCGACAGCCAGAGGCACATCTTGACACCTTTCAGTAAGAAGCAGACATCAGAGCTGCACTTAAATTTGCTCTGGAACTACCACTGTTATCAGCCCATGCTGCCGAAATGAGTTTCCTTCTCACCATTTAATTCCTAAGAGATCAGTTCTGTAAGCAAGGATTTCATCTTACAGAAGCAGCAGCTCCAGCAGATTGGGTTGTAAAGGAACAAAAACAACCGCTACACAAATCCAATGTCTTTTGAAAATATTTTATGTTAAAAATACAGAAAAATATTTCTTGTTCAAAGAGGAAAAATATACTGCATGACGACACTGATCTAGGTACGTTCGGAAGGTGTCTGTGGCTCCACAACCAGTCACTGGAGTGATGACCCAATTTGGCAGCTAATGGTTCTTTTTCAACGCCTCAATCATTTATCAAAGCCAGAATCATACTGTGACAAAACAGAAAACATGATACCAGTGGATTACTGAAGCATGCGCAAGTAGGACCAGCTATCGCTTTCATGAGAGAACTGCGCTTGATTCTGAAATAGAAAGTCAAGGCAACTATGCCACATGCTTTGCTTCTGAAGGCAAGGACTGCAGAGGTCATACTGCAGTAGAAGAACAGTAGTTCTTCCATCTTCTAGTAACAGGCCCCATCGCAGAAGTCATCCGTTTGGAACTTAGCCAGATCAACTCTATTTTCTAAAACAGAGCTTGTAAAATAAACTTGGTCCTCGAGTTGATTCCCATTCTAAATAGGCCACTTATTCTAGGTGCTGAAATCATGTAACTCTATACTGTACTCATAGCGGATTTGAGATTAAGGAGTCCGAGCTTCCAAACAATGTTTGATCAGAAAGAATAAAAGCATATAATGAGCCTGGAGATAGCTGTCAAAATATGTTATTGAGGCTTAGCAGGATGCAAAAAGATAAGACACTTACGAGTACCAGCAATTACACTAGCAGAACAGAGGAGATAAAAATAGCTGGCAGACAATTCCTTTGTTCCTTGGGAGCAATTCTTGAAACTAACCTGTAAAGGTACATGAAGAAACAGAGCAGATGAAAGCCTAGTTTAATCATGGCTTCCTTCATGTGTGATTTCAGTTGTCCTCGGTTATGGATCTCTGTGGGATCAAATACCCCCATGTTTCCACTTGGAACCATAATGTACCTGAAAGTTTAAAGAGAAGAAAAAAAACAAACAACAAAAGTATAGTTATCAAAACATGAGGGAATGTCAGAAGAAAGGGAGGAGAAGAGCTTGCACAGAAGGGACTTTCATCTAAAGAGTTATTTCATAATTCAACATAAGGGAGCTCTCTAATTCCGTTTCAGTTTCAGTATATTGCATGTACTTCTGACCCTCCAAATAAAGAATAAGAGGACAAGAAGTACTAAAAGCATCACCCCAGCTTCTCATGTATAAATGGGAGAGTTTACAGGCAATAGCTGATTCCAGTTCATTGTAACTGGTGTGCGTGGCTACTTGGTGTTATGAAGGAAGTACACATCCACAGTGGAAAGATACATTACATGACAGGGATTGGAAAATAATTAATTTAGCTAAGAATTAGAGATGTATTTACACACACAAAAAAAAAAAAACACATAAAAAAATCACAAACTCCAGTGGTCAAAATGAGACAACATAAGACAAGAGATCGGTGTATTATTCCCATCTTTGTCACAACCCTCTAAGCAGAGACTGAGGCTGAGGATGAGAGACTGGGCAGAACTGAGGAAGGACTGCTGTCCAAATTCACATAAGAACACAAGTTGAGTGAAACAAAGTGAAATGTAAGCAAAAGGAAGAATAAAACCAGCAAAACAAATCTTTGTGTCCTGTGAAAATTCAACAAGCAGCATGTTCTTCTGTCATAAGCATTTCTCAAGAGACCAAATGCAAGCACATGAAGTTCTCACTCCGGTTGAGCTCAGTCTAGAACGGTATTATTATTTCACTTAAATGTCATACAGGCTCTACCTTCCTGGAATAATACTCTTTTTAGACAGGAGTTTAACTCTTGGTCTTAACCCCTGGAGAAAAAGCAAGGTGTCAGAACAGAACACTTTTTGATTTTCTTTAGGTACTTGGAAGAATGGCACCAACTGTACTCCAAAATGCACTCCCCCACCTCTTAAAATATTCATTTCAATAATAGCAGGGGAAGAAAGGGAACAAGAAACAAGGATGTTTTCTAGCAGCAGTGGGAGAACAAAAATTTTAAAAAAAAAAAGTTAAGACCACAGTATTTCTTTCTTTCACAGAGGCATTAAAAAGCGCTGCAGCATATTTGACTAATAACTAAGACAATTATGTCCCATTAAAAATAGTTCATGTGAAATAATTACACTTTGAAAGTCTCCTCTAAATTTGAATTTTTAAGTGACTCGTCTATTTTTAGTATTATAACAAAAATTACTGTCCATTTACTGGATGTTTATTCAAATAAAATGCATTACAAGGAAGAAACAAGTCTCCTGTACCAATTTATCCTAGAAATAGAGATAGTGTGCAGTGTTTTCTTATATCTCTAGGATTTATTAATTTTGGTTCTTATTAACAGTCACACTACGCTATTAACAAGACACTACAAAATTCAGGAAAAAAAAAAAAAAGATGATGTAAATGAACATCTGAGTATGCTGAACAAGGGCCAGTAGAATGTTACAACAGACATCCTGCTGCACTTTGAAAGTCTCCCCGATGATGTTTTTGACCAATTTGTTTTCCCCAGGATTTGTTTCCCCCAGGATTTGTTTCTGATGCCCCTTTCACACAAAACCTCTTTACTCTCACTGAAATCATCGAGACAATTAGTAAATTAAGCCAGTACTGCCTGTAACTACACCATTTACTCCTCAAAATTAAGCAGGTTTTGAAGGAAAGAGAGTAAGTGGAAGGGATTATTATCCTGCCTTTCTCTCTATTATCACTTAGATATACAACAAAGCGCAAACTTCTTCAGTTTCAACACAATTATTTTGATATTTGTACTCATCTTGGAGAAAATGATAATCTTAAACTTTTCCAAATTCATGTACAACAACATTTACTCAAGAAATTGGTTCCTGAAATACTATAACATACGAAGAAGATTCAAACACATTCGGCTGACGCTGGAAGTTTGCGGCTCATGATAACAGGTTCACACTTCATCTGTTTCCACTTAATCCTAGTTTAGTAATTGACACCTTCTCTTCTCGTCAGCGTATTCAAACTACTTTACAGTCCACCATTTTTCTGACTACCATATCTTTTGTCCATGGAACACTGGGTCAAATGTAAATTCTAATCCCAAATCATTAGATTTCCTTTATAATGCAACACACTTGCTTTGCAGACCTCCAGGCTATTAATGTGGTGAAACGCCTTGATCCTCAGAAAGAAGGCATGATTAGCAACATAGGCTTAACATTTTAACTTTTTGTGGCAGGACAGGCAAAGTATCATATTGTCATCACATTCATTTATTGCCTACACCGGACATCTAACATTGAGGAAACAATCCTGGATTTTAGGATATTCAGAATGTCTACCCCACGTATGACAAATATAAAATGAGAGCTTTCAATTTGAAACAGACGTCAAAGCTTACCTTTGCTTTCCACACTTCACTACTTGAAGTGTGGAAATAGAAATAATTGTATCTTTTAAAATTCTCTCTGACCAGGATTAAAAGGGAAAGCAAGTGGCTACTTCAAACATTAACATAAGGAAGCAGCGAAGGGGTAACAGTACAAGAAATCTTCAAAGCTTTAAAGAAAATGCATTCTCTCTGTAGCGTCTCTGTAGAAACAGCCTAGCATAAATGAAAAACCAAATGCAAACTCCATACTTGCCAGCAGATACCAAAAGGAATACTGGTCATTTTGTGCAACAGTACAGAATACAGTTGTACATACAAGTAGCCAAATAAAACTATCCCTATGTGTGTGCATTTAGGCAAAATTTGTTTATTAAGTATACAAATTACACTGTGACATGTTAACTCCAGCTTAGAAACATTTGAAGGCTTTGCTAGCAGCTTTGTAGAAAACAGCAGTGATTGATAAATGCATGGTTATTTTGCCCAAGAACAACAAGGTTATCAGCAAAGGTGTCCTCAACTTCATTTTGATGAGAGATGAAACTTCCTGTTTGATTTTACCAACAACTCGACCTATCCCTGCAAATAGTTAGCCCTAGCAAGTTCAGGCAAACAAGAATGACAGCCAACTCTTCATACCTCTATCTTAAACTTTTGGACTTCACATAATACAGCGATTAAGATATTTTGCGACAAGTTCACACCCAGTTTTCATTAGCGCAGCACCTGTAATGGTTCAATTCTCTGCTCATCAAGTGATACAAAATAAGAACGTTTTTGACGTGACACTAGTCCCAAATTTGCCACATCGAAACCCCTAGACAAGTAAACCATTTCAAAGTGGTGGACGGCCCAGTGTACAAAGACTAGTAACATTGACAGTTGTTGTACGATAAAAAGCTGCAAAGCTTTCCAAATACAAAGAGGCAAGATGGGGGACCAAAACCAATGCAAATGAGGGGGAGAGACAGGACAGTAAATGAAAAGAGGGTGCATGGGATAACACCACAGCCCGATGGTTTTACAACCATCAGCCATGCTGACCTAAGTACTTTCATGCTGATACCACTATCAGGCAGGTAGGTGCAGCATGAAAAACATTAACAACTGTGTTTGCAGTACTACTTCATAATCCCAATTAACATGCTATTACTTCCTACAAACTTGGGAATGATTTACAAATCAAGATTCCTGGGCACTAGAGTGAATGCAAGGAAAGGCCAAAAGCTTCATATCCTTTCCGCTGTTGGGTTTTTTGTAATTTTAATTGCAAGCAGAGCAGAGTTTTATGTTAGGCAGATCCATGAAGACTGTTAGCAGGTCAAGAACACAACTGAAACATCTCAGCATGACATATGATTTATCTTCATACTACACGTAAAGATAAACTAAGTAACAATGAAAAAAAAAAGTACACAAACCCCTTTGCACTTACCTATATATATTCCATGTTGCTACTGGTAAATTAAGGAGAAAGATGAACCAGTGCAATGAAACAAGCATTAATACAGTTACAACAGCATGCCCAATCACCTCAGGGACCACCCACTGTAAAAAGGGAAGAACAGAAAAAAGTTATAGGCACAAATGTAAATTCCTTTTTGAAAAGGAGATCTATATGGAGTTATCATCTGATTCTAATAATACCAAACTCAGACAGAAAATTCATGGAAGAAGAAAATTCATGTGATTTTATCACAATATGGGGAAATTAATGCCTCGAGGCAGATTCCACATGAGTAAGTCAGAAATCAGGCCATAAGATATTATAACAGAGGTACTTTAAGTATTACAAAACTTTCTAGAGAGAAGTTGTGTTTGAACGCAACGATATTACACAAACATTTAAGAAAGCAAGTTAAGAAAGTATGAAGCGCTCATTTGAAATCACTGCAGAGAACATTTGATTTAGGAATTAGAGAAGCAGCTAATTAAAATTTGCACAGACACAGGACATACAAACAACCTCAGGCTTGGAACAGATGAGAAAACTGATCAATAGGAAAACTGGAATAAATAAACTGGGTCAGCTGCTGGCAATAACACATTTTTGGCTTGATAGTATCCTGTAGCATTCTCTATTACACTAAGAAAATACCTTTAAATCAAAGTGAACACCCAAGGCCACACTGATTTAATTAAAGCAGTTTTAAGCAGATTTGGTTAAAACTGTATTTTCCCTTATCACTTTAAATCTCTCTACTGTTCAAGAGAGGTTAGAAATTATACAGAAGCATCATAGAAAGTCGCTACAAAGATGCCAGAGTTCAGTCATGAGCAGACATCCTCAGTGTGGCACCCCTACAAGAATGAAAGCACAGAACTCAAGAGCTCTGCAAAGAGTTAAATCTCAGCCCCACGAATTCAGAGTAGCAGCCCACCTCAGAGCACCAAGGGTCACAACAGCCTTTCGTGACTGAATTTGCTGAAAGACGGGCATCCAAAAGAGATAATCAGACTGAAATAAAGGATACATGCAAAAAATTGCCAATCAAGTCTCTTCAGATATATGTTATACCCCCATTATTTGTGATGCTAAGATGAAAGATCATTTTCTTAAACCACATTAAAGGCAAAGAAGCATAATTTACTTTATTGAGTTTTGAGCAGCATGATCTAGCATTAATGTAGTCACATTCCAAATCTGACAGTGTAATTATCTGAAGTCCAAGATAAGGAAAAATTGTACAGTAACTCACAATACACAAAGCTTTATTTTTATCCAGTAAGTTGGGGAGAGCACTCTGCTCGCAGCATAGACTGTCTTGTTCTACAGCTGATCTGCCAAAGGCGTTCAATTAGTTACAACTCATTCCTACTTTAGGTAGAAAGTTAGGCCATCTTTTATCATCAGGCCAAATGATTTTATTATGTTTTTCCAAAGGCAACTGTTGCACAAGTGCTAAAGTTCAGTTCAACATTTTTAAAAGACCAAGAAGGCAAACTCAATCTTTTCAGTATCAGAATTGTTATTACAACACTTGAAACCAGAACTTAAAAGGAAGAAAAAGCTCGTGCACTTTTTAAATTCTCCTCACAATAAAGCCTCATACCGCAGTTTTAGGAAGTGGATCTACTTTTTTTACGTTTACAGCAACATTGGATTAATTCATCCTTTGCTAGGAAATAAGAGGCTAACATCATTATCAAATGAACTTTCAGCAACTGAAATATGAAGATATCAGGCAGAAAAGTCCTCTCCAAAAAGGCTTAGCACGTGTGCACATCACTGTGCTATGTCCTGTAAAGCTCATGCTCCTTTTCTCCAAGAAAAAGAAAAAAAGCACGAGATTTTTTTTTCTATCCCTAAAGAATAGGTGAAGTCTTTTCATTTTTCAACAAATAACATATCGTCCTAGGATGAAATTCTTTCAAGTGCTTCTGTACTTTTTTCTGTTAGGAGAACTGGGTAGATTCTTAAATAGCACCAGGATTTGAAAGAGTATAAGAGCCAATTCTCTTGTACTCAAAAAAAAAAAAAGTCAAATCAGCGCTTTAACATTCTAACAACACTAGACAGCAAAAACTACAAGCAAGAATATGGAAATACTGTTTGTCGAGCAACTCGCAGCCTCCCAGCTACGAGCTCCCATCTAAAATAGAGTAAGGTATCCCTACAATTAAGATACTATCGTCTGGCCGTATTTTCCTTACGCCCGGCTAGTTTTTGAGGGTGTGAAACATGCTTCCAGCACCCTTTTCTCCCCACCACCGCCAAGCCTATGCCCCTGCAGCCCTGGCACGATGGATTTATCCCCACCACCGGCCGCACACGCCCGTGGGCGCCTGCAGCCCCAGCACCCGAAGGAGACAACACGTTCCGGGCACTGAATCACTCGCCCTTTCCCCGCAGCGAGACGCTCCCGCCTCCCCAAAATCACGCCCCGCCAGCGGCCATTACCCAGCACAGGCCCTCAGGCCCCGCCGCCCTCAACCCACCGCCGGCCCCCCTCGTCCTCAGCGGCACCTCGGCGGGGCAGGCCCGGCCCACCGCGGCCCCGCCGGACGCGGGGGCAGCCCCAACCCGACCCGACCCACGGAGGTTGAAAGATACGAAGTAGACGGAGAGGAAGATGAGGGCGCAGCAATCAATCAGCGAGAAGATGAAGACCACCGACTCCATCCCGCCGCGGCCACCGCCCTCCCGGCCCCCGTACGCCACGCCCCCCCCTCCCCGCCCGGGCCGGGCCGGACCGGGCCCCGCCGCGCCGCACGGCATGCTGGGAAATGGAGTCCTCGCCTCAGGGGTGGCGGCCGGGCCATGACCGGGAATCTGTCCTATTTTGAAACTTAATTAGCGGCCCAGCGGGTGAATTAGTGCCTGGAGCGAGGCCCCGCTGCCGGGCCGGTCTACCAGTACAGGCGGGCTTGCGGTGGCGCGGCTGAGGCGCCCGGCTGCCCCCGCGCAGGCAAGGCGCTGAGACAGCCCCTGGGCCGGGAAGGGCGACGGGCGGCCATGCGGAGTCGGCCGGGGCACTTCGTGGACTTGCGGCTGAAGCAGCGCGTTAAGCAGGTACCCGCAGGGTACGGGTGAGCAGCGGGCCTCCTCCTCCTCCTCCCCGCGGGGCCGGGAGGGCTCCCTGCCGCCGGCACGGCGCGCCTCGCCGGCCCCCTGCTCGCTGGAAGCGGCCTTGAGCATCCGGCCCGCTCGGGTGCGGGAAGGAGCGGCAGCGAGCGCCAAACCAGGCCTCGTCTCTCAGGGCTTTAAGTAGACCTTTAAAAAGGTCTCTTCCCCCCCCCCCCCCCCCCCCCCTTTTCTTTTATTTTTTTTTTTTGTTGCTTTCTTCCATCCTTTTCAGTACTTCTGATCCTGAAGCTGAAATGAATCCTGAAGTGTGAAATGAATAGTCAAAAAAAAAAAAAAAAGAAAAAAAACCAAAACACTTTGGGTAGATATACATAAATTGGAAGCGTCGATTATATTAAATGAATGAAGAAAGGGGAAAAAGAGTTATTACTTCCATAATGCACAGGTCAAGAGTGGGGAGAACAGTGATTCCTTCAGGTGGCATAGTGCTGTGTTATATTTTATGACTATTTATGATGACTTTGCAAATTAAACACCATTTTTCTGCATCTGTGTATAAGTGTACTCAGCTTCTAACTCCTTAAAGCGCGAGTGGCTGCTTGAGGGAGGTAGCTTATTTTACTTTACAAGATCACAGTGAATATGTCTTGTCTATTCTGAAATGAAAGAGCTGGCTTGATTTATGGTAGGCTTGATATTTTCTGCAGGTCAGTAGCTGCGCATGAGTGATGTGAAGTGTAACATGATTTTAAAAAATAATTTTGTATTCAAATATAAGCAATTTGATTGTATTAAGTAGAGGTATTAATTTAAAAGAGATTTTTAGATTCTCCTTGCTATGATGTTTGTGATACCATATCTTTTAGGGAGATTCTCTGTCTCCTGTTTTTTTTTTTTTTTTAAGAAGGAATCCACCATTACAGTATTGAAACTCCTTCTCACTGCGAATTTGGAGAGTGGGTGAAGAAAGCAAACGGAGTACAGTTGTACCTGAAATTTTGTACATTTTCTCACACTTTCATAATTGTGGTTTGAAAATGGGTTGGGTCAGCTGCTGTCAGGAAAAAAAAAAAAAGGCTTGATAGAATTAACTTTCATTTATATACTTTTCTATAGTATTCTTTGAAACATCTTGTAAAGATTAAAGTTCTTATTGTGACAGTATCCATACTAATTGATGTAGATTTTTTCATTTTTAAGGTCAGATATCTAAACCAAAAGGTTAACTGAGAGAAAGCAATGAATTTAGAAGGATTGACAGTATGAATGGGTGTGGGTTACAAAGTCATCTTTCTTACTAAATATAAACAACGGAGTTGCACCAGCAGAAGTCACCAAAGCATCAAAATACAGTATGCTGTATTTCCCTGGGAAACGTAGCTAGCTAGGTATCTATGTCTTAATAAGCATTTCCCACTTCATTGGGAAATACTGTCTGGTCTGTTCCAAGGCAGTTCAAAGCTGTTCCTGATTTTCATTTTGATTTCTAAGAAGAGTAGAGTTTGAAATAAACATATTTCATCTAGCTGTTCTGGTGAAGTGATTGACAATGATTTTATTCGCTGCTTAAAATTCTTCATTTTAGTATCTTGCAAGTAGTAAATGTGGCCAGTATGTTGACATTGGAATTCTAGCATCAGATTTGCAGAAAACCTACAGGTGAGCAAAGATTTGTATTCTTATATACTACACTCAAAATATGGAATATATATATATATTTTTATTCTGAATTTGTGTATTTTTAATAATTTTTTTTTAATTTTAATTTTATTACCAGTTGTTGAGGTTGATTGAAACAGCAAGATCATTTTTACTCCAGTGTTCTCCTCTGCCAATATATTTAGTAACTTATATTTTATTAATGCATTGGCATTAGTTGTGCATCTAGTGCATCATTGTGCATCTAGTTGTGGTTTGTAGGTTTGGTTTTGTTTTGTTTTAATTAAAAAGCTATAGATGCATTACAGCATTTTGGTCCTTACCCCAGTAAGCTTAAAATATGAGGGAAAATAACACTTCAGTGCAGGCACATGGGGGAGATACAGGATTCAGTAAGACACTGAATCTTGTTTAGTTCCTCAGTGGGACAATCAGTCTTGCCTAGTTATTTTTAAGCTGTTACGCTTTTCTGGGTGGGGAGGAAGGTTGTCTTTCAGCAGATCATTGGTGAGTGTGGGGGTTAATGAAGGTGGAGAAGTACATTCATTCATGTTTGCGCAGTCTATTTTTTTGTGCCTTGTTAGAGAAAGGGAGCCAAAACCCTTGCTTAGGGTGCTTACAGGTCTTGGGGTTTTGGTTTGGTTTGGTTTGGTTGTCCTCTGTCAGCTATTGTATAAAAGCAAATAAATAAAATATACTCTTAGTAACTGAAGATAAAAGGTTGATGATGATTGTTTGCAGTTAAGGATGTTCATTGAATCAGATTTTCTCATAGTGACTGTTGTTAATTATCACAGTTATTGCTTGCTGGACTGTCATTTGTAGACCGTAGTCCTGTGTCCATATGTTCTTGTTTGAATTAAAATTAAAAAATCAATAATGTTGTGAAATAGAATCCAGCGTGCTCATTTGTACATTGCTGCTTCTCCATATCTACAGTTAATGGGGATCTTGATAGTTTTTACTAAATATTCCTTTAGAGACCAGTATAGTTTAGTGGGTTTATTTCATACCAGTGATTGAGCTATTCCAGGCTTAAGAAAAAACAATCACTTTTTCCACATAGTTGGTTTTTAATAGGAACTTGTGTATAAGCTTGAGTATCAATTTACAATGTATTTTTGCCACTGAGAATGACATATGTTGGGTGGAAAAGCAGTTGGTGTAACCTATTTATTTTGCATTTTTTCAGTGCAGAATATGGACGAAGAAAAAGAAATGCTTTTAGAATACAAGTTGAAAAAGGTAGTTCTGTTAGTATTATGTCCAAGACGCCAAATTCTTTGATTATAATTTAGCTGTTTTCTTATCGTGTTTGAACTTTTTCTTTCAGTGTTTGGAATAATCAGTAATGAAAAAGAACGTGAAGATTTGGCAGTTTTAGAAGCTGAACATGTGGCAAAAAGAGCAAGACAACACGAGAAAAATGAGTAAGAAGAATTTTTACCATTAGATTACTTTCATGATGCCATTAATATTATCATTTCTTTAAAGCTTTCTGTCTTCATGTTCTTAAATTTTGGTAGTATAAAGGTTACTGATAGATCCTTGATTTCCCATAGGCTTGCCTTCATCAGAAGGTACCTGTAGTTAATGGAAGCACTTTTTTCACTGAAGGCAAGCAGATACTAGAGCCAATCGTGATTTGTATGTTATGGGGAACATACAGCCCTGAATTAGTTGTTATCCTTGGGGCTTCCTTGATAGTTTTCCACGTAAGGCCCCAGTCCTTTTGTTTTGTTCTTAATCTTTCTTGGGTGTGAGAGATACTAGCTAAATCTGAGCGATAAGACTACAAGACAGGCTATTCAGAGTAAATCATCACTGGTTATGAGGTTGGAATTCAGATTTCCTAACTCTTAACCCCGGGCATAGTCTCATGGACCATTCTGGTTTCTCTAACTTGTGACAGATATTAAGGGTCTCATGGGAAATTAAGACATTGTAATCAGAAGGACTAGTGTAGTTCAGCAGTGATTTGCTACTACTTCCCCTGTGCCAGCGTTGGTGATTGTGTGATCTCTTGGAGAACTGAATCTGATTTATGTGACATCGCTTTTTTTTTAGAACTGTCTTTGAGCCAGGGTAACCAAGTTGATCCAACTCATCACAGACTTGGAAAGGATGCATTTTTTAACTCTTCCTCGTAGTAAATTTAGAGCATGCTAGTCAGGAGTTTTTCTCCAGTCTCTACATATCATGATTGTGGGGAATCATGTTGTGGAAATTGCATTTGTTCTGTTTTGTGGGTGTCTCACGTGCAGTTCTGCTCTGATACATTAATAGTTTTTGTCTTCCTTCCATGTAAAGGACTGCAGAAAGTGACACAGATGTCTCTGATGATGATGATTATCCAGAAGATCTAGTAAGTTGTATTTTATTATGATTGTTTGTATTTGCATAACACACAATTCTATGTTGTGAAATTGCAACACACTTGGAGAGTTTAAAAGTGGAGATTAAGATGAGATATAGCCAGAGCTGGCAACTCCAACTGAGAATCTATAGGGCTAAAAGGAGGCTATTTTCTGAAGAAAAAGGAAAAACCTGTGCTGGGGAATCACTTTTGAGGAAAGCACACTGGGAACCCAAAAGACTTGGATATCGAATGAATGAAAAGATTGAAGAAACTGACATGTGTGACTATTACTCACAAAGGCTGTTGTCTCTTCAACCAGAAGGTGTAGTTTTGTATGCAGTCATTTGATTTGCAGAGGAGTAGGTTGGAAGGTGCAGGACTACTTTCCCCAGCGAGGATGCTAACTGAGGTTTATGAAAGTTTTCATTGGTCTCTTAATATAAACAATCCAAATTATAACTTGTATGTTTTCTTTTAAAATACACGAATCTGCAGTCTACAAATCACATGAACAGTTCCCTGCTGAGCTTATACAAGAAAGGAAATCCCGATTCTGTTCCAACGACGCCAAAAAATGAACCAGTGGAAACCCCCCCTCCTGTGCGAACAGCTCCTCAAACAAGCACCCTCTTGCCAGGAACACGAGTTGAAACACGCATCTCTGAAGGTGGCTGGTTCATTGATAAAACTCCATGTGGAAAAGACTTTTTCATTGACCTTTCTGAGGATGGAGAAGGAGATGCAAAGAAACTGATTTCTGAGGTATTGTGCTTTACAAACTCAATGTGATTTTAAGTAGCAAGTATGAATATAATTTCCTGTGTGATATGACAGGCTTTTGAAGGGTGATACTAAGACCAAAAGGACTGTCTGTCTTTCTGGATTTTTAAAATATATTCTTCTTAGTACAAAAACGCATGCTGTGTTTAAAGATAATGAACATGTTAAATAAAAGGGAAAGATTGGCTTAAGCCCAGTGGGGTACTTGTTTTAAGCTTGGTTTCTGAAGAAGAAAGAGCTTAGCCCATTTTTCTGCTGTGCCAAAAGTGATTTTGAACCTGGCCCATTTCAAGCATGTTTGTGGGGGAGGTAAAAAATAAAAAAAAAAAATGTGAATTTCCTCCATATTTTCTGAGGAAAATGTAATGATCAGTACTGGGGAGACCCAGATTAGTGCCCCTGCTGAGAGAAAGATAAGAGGAATTTAGCTGGTATTTATTCCATTTGCCAGTGATCAGCCTAACTAGTCAGGAAGCACGTGCCTTGCTGTAGCCATAGCATATAATCTCCCTTAGACAGTGGTTAAGTCTTAGTGAGCTGGGGGAAAGCTGAAGTTTTTTGGATGGACAAGAGTTTGGGAAGTTGAAAGTAAATTGGCATTGATTTGTAAAGTAGTTAAAAATAGGTCCTACTATCCAAACATATTGCCCACTTTATGATTCCCTCCACCCCTTTTTTTTTCTCATTTAGAAAAAAACAACCCTGTTTAGCTATTGAAAACTTTACATTTTTTTATGGTAGATAACATTTACGTTGTTTGGCTGACCAGGCGTTTTGGCAGGGTGCTCTTTTTTATGTGAAGGAAGAACTACATTTACATCTACCTTTGTGATTACACAAAATGCTTACTAAATAGGCAGATTTGAGAAATCATCCCTTTATCCTAGTAGTACTGCATCTTCTTATATAGAGAAATTGAATAAAAGGGAGATATTCAAATTGTAAAATGTTTGCAATACTGTATTCTAAAAAAGAAAAAAAAACAAAACCCAACTTTCATTAAACTTTTCCCGCATTAGTCCTTTTCTTACACGCAGTTAACTTGTGTCAGCACTAAATAATATTTTCTTACAATCACTTATGACTTACTAGTAATTAAAATTGTTTCCATTGGAGTAAATACATTGATACAGTTTTGTTCATCCCCAAAGTGGATTGCTCTATGGTATGCAAATAACTGGTGTCTGATTTTGGTTAGCGATTTGGGGTTTTTTTTGTGGTGTTTGTTTGGGTTTTTTTGCTTATAAGTACATAACTCTTAGCTAAAAAGTGACTGGTGCAATTAACCCTTTAAAAAAGGTAAAAAACTATGGGGGAAAAAAGGATTTTCTACAAAAAGAAGGGGTTAAATTTCTGCCTTGCTTGTCTTTATTCATACAGTATGTGTAAGTTCAGCATCATAGACACTTACATGTGTTATTCTTTTAAGTATTTGCAGAAATTCACTGACTTGGAAGGTTTTATATATAATTCTGGTTTTATGCCCTAGAAATCAACAGAATTTTCTGTCTTGGAGAGTGAAAGAAAGAAGTCAAAGGGTAAGAGAACGAAAAGAAAAAAAGAAGAATTTCCAGATGTAGATGAAGAAATTAATGCCATCTTACTTAAAGAGAAAGGTGAGAAGTTATTTTTGGCGTGGTGCTCCAAACAGAGAGATGGTATTTTTCTGTGGAACCCCATTACCAGAGGAGTGTTTTTACACTAAGGTGCAGAGAAGTGACTTTGGGTGTTTTGTTGAGAAATTTAGCCTTAATGTTGGTACTAAACAAGATTTCATTCCTGTCTACTACGAAAAATAATACTACTCCGTGTAATTAGCTAATTGTTCAGGCTGAGTTCTTTCTTGTTCATTGTTAGCATCTACTATGATGCCATGTCTAAATTTGTGTGACTTCTCTTTCTTTACAGTTAGAAGTAAGGGACCAGAGCTTTACCACCCCTCAGTGAAGTTTGAGGATGTAGGAGGCAATGATGAAACCTTAAAGGTTAGTTAAAATTTTAATTGTGAGACACAGAATGCTCTGAATAAAATGTCGCATGAAAAATGACGAACCAGAAATGCAGCAGAATGCATGGCACTGAGAATAGCTGCTTATACCAACAGCAACAAAGTTTTTTCTTTGACTCATCTTTCTGAAAGCAGTCACTGAAATTATATTAATGAAGATAACTTTTATTTTGGCCTATTTATAACAATTAGCAATCTATAATACTAATTTCTTCAATTTAAATGGAGGTCTCTCTTGTCCTTAACAGGAAATTTGCAAAATGCTCATTCATGTCCGTCATCCTGAAGTCTATAACCACTTAGGTGTGGTTCCACCTCGTGGTTTTCTTTTACATGGACCACCAGGATGTGGAAAGACACTGCTTGCACAGGCAATTGCTGGGGTGAGATAGCTTTACATTTACAATTTCTTCTGTTTCTGAATCGTGTTTAGAGAGAAATGAAATAATCCTCCTTTATGATAGACTACATGTCTTTCTCTTTTTTTGTCTCTTTTTTCTCTGTCCTGTCTTAATCTAAAATATATTTATTTTCACTTCCTATGTTTAAACTCCATCTGAATCTGTACTTGATAGAACCTCATATGGAGAGGGGACATAGTGACAGGGCTTTATGTTTCACTTAATTGTTTTGCGGCATTCCCAGGACAGCAATATAGGCATGAGTATTGCGGACGCTATAAATGGAAGATACTTTTAGTTAAATTTGCCAGCGTGTTTTGTTTTAAGTCTGGACTCAACCTTACCATCTTTTCTGAGGGATTACATTGATTGTATTGGGTGGCATCCATTAAACAGTGATTTCTGAATTCCAAAACTGGATGTTACCTTGCCTATGTCAAGCTAATGATTTCACTGCATATGATGTTATTGGTAGCTTGGTGTATGGTGGGGCTGCTGTGCTGCGCTGGGTCTGTCTTGCATATAAATCTAGGATCTATTTAGGGCTATTCAGTGATAACCATGGACATTTCTTCGTCTTTAATACAGTTGTTCCTTAAATGTCACATTATAGCCTTAAATTTAGATATGCACAAGTTATGAACTTTTGTAGTACAGCTTTTATCTTTGAAATAAAATACTGATGTTTATTTCTTAAAGGTTGGTTATACCCTTCTGACACTGTTTGTCAAATGTTTTTATTCAAAAGATTTGGGTTTTTTCTTTTTAATGCCTTACCGTAAAAAGGTACCTGTTGAATGAATCTGTGATATTTAATACTTCAGTGGCTCTTTGTATCCTGCAAGGTTACTAAATTTAGGGGAAGAAACATGACACAAGTGAAAAATTTTCAGAGATGAGATAAAATCTAAGACTACTTCTTAAATCATCTTCTTAAATAAGATATTGTCAATAGTTATTCAAGGCAAATTGTCTCCTCCAAGCCCCAGGCAGTGCCTGTGGTGGCTGCGATTTGTATAAATTAGGATTTTTTTTTTAATATGTAGTTCAAAGAGCTTGAAATAGACTGCAACTACCTGTAGCACTACTGTGCTACAGTCTATTAAGATTGCAATGTTATGTATTTATTTTTAATGGGACAAAACCTTGACTGTGAGTTTTACAAGTATCTTAACGTACAATCCTGCTCAGATGTTTCTGGAGCAAGATTAAGGGAACCAAACCTGGTGGGGATCTCTTCCACACTACTAAGTAATGTTCTGTTACAGATGAAAATAGACAATTTTCTCAAGAAGGGAGCTCACGGACAAACTGTAATATATGCGTTGTGAAGGATTGGGCAGGGGACCAAGGTGCAGAGCTATTTGGCAGTGCAGTAATTTTCTAACTGAGTTGGGGAAACCTGGGTTTTGTATCCATTGCTGTTCACTTGGCCAAATGGCTCAGGCCCATTTTAAATTAGAGGGTGCTACTCATGTTTTTTAAGAGCTCTTTAAGATCTAGTCTTGATTACGTAATCTTTGGGTGTAAAAAGATGTCATATTGGAAAATATTTGTTCTCTAGGAAAGCCAACATTTCTAACCTCTGGATGTATCATACAATGTTCCTTGTCTCTTTCAGGAGCTTGAGCTCCCGATGCTGAAAGTGGCTGCAACGGAGATAGTGTCTGGAGTGTCAGGGGAATCTGAGCAGAAACTGAGAGAATTGTTTGAGCAGGCTGTGGTGAGATGCCAATTGGAAATAACACTGCAAATTATTTGTCCTTTTCTTTGTAAAGATTCGTACTTTGTTGCTGCGGTTTGAATTTGAGTGAATGTTAGTGAGTGAATCCTTATAGTGCTGCACACAAGTCATAGTGTCTCCTCTTCTGTGACCAGAACTCCATTGTACTAAGTGTCATGCTGTCATAGAGCACAAAGATTACTATTCTGAAATCTTGACAAAAGATAATTCGTCATATCAATGTAAAGGGAGCAACATAAATTATTTACCCATTGGAGCTGCTTGGCTTGATATATAAAAACCGAAGTGATGTAAGAGCAGTTTACTGTGTTTTTTTGTTACAAGGTTGGGGTTTTTTTTGCTGTTTTTACGTAGCAGGGAATTTGAGAGATTTAAGACTTTGGGGGCTTAGGTATAAAGTAAGAAATTTGGGACAAATATCATAAGAGCAGGAGTCAAGTTGAAGTCTTGCTTTGGTGCAACTTTCAGATTTAGTAAGAAGCAAAGAGAACCAGACAGGTTGAGATAATTTTAATTTTAAAAAATACAGAGTTTTCTGGTTTTAGTATGTGGCTAATGCTTTATTTCCTGAGCACAGTTTTCTGTTCCTGACTTCTGAGAATGTTCTGGTTTTCCAACTTTATTCCATTTTTATGCTCTTCTCCCACAACATACTCTAAACAAGCTGTTTAGAGTATGTTCTGTAAAAAAGAATACTAAACAGGGCAAAAAGATTTATTGTGTAGCTGTTGGATTATTATGTTTCCAGTTCATACTACGCTTATATTTTTAGAAAGCCTTTTTAAGATGTTGTTTAGAATAAAATTAAATAAGTGATGGCACAGGGTTTTTAGAAATTATGTATCTTTTGTATGTATAGTGTTTGAGGGGAGGTTGCTATAAAACTTATTTTTGAAGAAATTAAATGTATTGCATAAAATATGTTTAAAAATAAAATCTGTTGCCTTTCTTATAGTCCCTCACATTCAATTAAGTAGCTTTTTCACTTAGTTTTTGTCCCAATTTTTGTTCAGGGAAAAAAGACATAGTTCCGCTCTACATTGTGCATGTACTGTGGAATCTTTGTGACTTAGTTGCATTTTTTCCCCTCTATCAGATAGCGAAAAGCGAATGACAACTAGATGGCGCAGTTGCTACCTGATAACACAGAATGCATGGATTTTAAAATACTTTTTTTATATGATTCCAGTATTTTTAAGGTGATTCTAGTATTTTCCTTTACACTACTAGTGCTTTTTTAGAATATTAATAATGTTTTTTCAGTTAAACACTATTCTGTTAGTTACAGTAGTAGTTGTTCTATATTAGTGTTGGCTTGTTATGAACATGAAGTGTATGGAATTTTGGAACACTTCTAGGAGTTTCTTATTGCGCATTTTTCCTCTTCGAACGTGGTCAGGCTCTGTAGTAATCTTGAAGTTGGCAGATCATTTTTCATGACCACCTACTGCTCCTTTTGTTTCATTATGTGTGTCAGTAATACTAGCCCTTGAAATTCCACAGCTCTAATGTCACTAACAAAACAAGCAAACAGACAAAACAAATCAGACCTTTCTTGTCTGATTTTCTGTTCTGGACTTAAGCAAGTAAGCAGTCACAATGGAATATTTGTGGAAAACTTAAAGCAACAGAGAGGTACATTTAAATTCTAAACAGTATATAGACACACTTTGAATCTCATGCCTATATATAGAGAGGCATTTTGAATGTCATGCCTTAATTATTTCATAGCCTCAGCTCAGCACAGTTTCATAGTCTGGCGGCTCTCCAGATAGTAAGAACGACAGAGTTGTTCTGGGACAGATTTATTGTGCAGCAGACTGAGTAATAATTATAGAACAGAAAATCTGGAAAAAAAAATCTTTCTCTTTCATAATGCACTATGTCAGTGTAGTTTTGTAATTATTAATATTTCTTCTTCCTAGTCCAGTGCACCATGTGTCCTTTTCATTGATGAGATTGATGCGATCACCCCAAAAAGAGAAGTTGCTTCGAAGGACATGGAGCGGAGAATTGTTGCTCAGTTCCTAACTTGTATGGACGGTCAGTTTCAGGAACAGCTAAACTTTGTAATTATCAGCCTCACTGTCTGCTCTAGTTCAGTAATGACTTGTGGTTACTTTTGTGGAGATAGTGGTGGTAATTTTTCATATTTTGGCACAGTTTACCTGGGGGTTGTGGAAAGATTCTAATATATTTGAGGGGATGTTACTACATTGTTTTCACAGCGGTCTGTACAGAATTATATAAGCCCACCTGTTGTATAAACAGATATAATGGAAAAATATGTCAAATGTCAACTGAAATGCTTATTTTTGCTCGATTGTGCAAAATGCAAATTCTAGGTGGGATGTGCAGCAGCTTAGTGTGACTGTTGGTTAGTTTATTTCTGCTGTTCTGAATGTTATTGTGTGCTGCAGAAACAGAGTCACACAGATACCAGAGCAAGGTTGAGACGGTATGAGTACTAACTTCCTTCCTTCCTTCCTTCCTTCCTTCCTTTAGACTTGAATAACGTGGCTGCCACTACCCAAGTCCTAGTTATCGGAGCAACTAACAGACCTGACTCACTGGACCCTGCACTGAGGCGAGCTGGAAGATTTGATCGAGAAATTTGTTTAGGGATCCCAGATGAAGCAGCAAGAGAAAAGTATGTGTTATAAAGCTTAAGCTTCTTTTGGATTAATTAATAAATAAGAAAATAATGTGTAAGTTAACATAAAAATTAAGGAAAAGTACTTTATTGTGTTTAGTCCTATTTGTGCCTGTATGCACCCATGGATCAGCTCACACTGAAAAGTGCAAAAGACATTAAGTGTGCGTCTGCTCATTGTCTTGGTAGCTGTGGCTACATTTGGGGTGGTTTCCTTTCTTGTGTGCAAATCTGCTTTTAGCATTATGTTAGTGGGTTTTCAAGTACCTTAGTAGTATAGACGATGGAATTAAATATATCTTTTCTGTTGTTCAGAAAGATAACATGCTGGTTTTGGTGCTCCCTATGTAACTATTAAATTAGGAACATAAATTAAGTATAGCTCGTTCGTTAGTCCTCTCAAGCACATACTGTAAGCAACAGGCCTAGATTCTTCCATTCCATTCCTTGTGGAAATGCACCGGTCCAGGCATCAAGCTGAGCTGCAGTCGTCCTGTTTTATATAACTCGCCCTTTTTACTCCAAAGATCTGTGACCGTCAGACTAGATTTAAAAAAATACATATATTTTTCCTTTCTTAAATAAAAAGGAACAGCTACTCATTTCCACAACAGCAGAAAACACAGGAAGGGAAGTGCAAAAACAGATGTGGCTTATCTTGTTATTGGAAGGAAAGAAAGGTTAAAGGATAAGTTCCTTCTAGCTCAACTAATTGTATTTCTAGATTGAAAAAGCTAACTGTTCTGCTTACAGCATTGCTCATTTTGTGTTGTTAGCACTACTGTCTGTTATTGCACCCTTTTCCCCCCACACTCCACTCTTGGCCATGCCTCCACTTTTTTTTTTTTTTCCTTTCTCCAGTTTTACAACCCTGTAGGTGATTATTTTCCTCTTGGTTGTGGGAAAACATGCAAGTGATGAAAGGTAGAACTAAAGAGTTGACTGATGAGAGTTCTGATTCTATGATATTTCTTAGGCTCACATTAAAAATATGATGTTCCCAGAAATAGCACTGTTTCAAAGAATAGGAATTGTGAATGGGAAAGCCATCATAGTGTGCAGGGATTGCTCACAAGTTAGAGTGTAGTCACATTTGTTCATGTTGTTTTGTACAATTGTTTGTATTTGTGTTCCTGGAGGTGTAGGTGTAGGCTTACAGGAACTGTTGATTTTTATTTATTTTTTTTTTAAATTATCCCCTCCACCATGCTTTTCTGTTTTGTTTTGGGTTTGGAGTGGTTTTTGTTGGGGACGTTTGTTTGTTTGTTTTTTTTTTTTTTTTTAAATAAAAGGGTCATATAGAAACAGAAGTCCTTATAGCATGCTGATTTACCACATAATGAATCGGTCTTGCTGAAGGCATGATTTGAACTGCTTAGCTGTGGTTCTACAGCCTTAGGGGGGTGGAGTGGCATGAGGAGGTGTACCTGGAGATCTTGCTTTACTTGCAGTGTTTTCTTGGGCGTGTATGAAGTATGTGAAGGAAAGTAATATATGTAGGACATAGATTCAGAATAAGGCATTTACAGTTCTTAACTTTTTACACTTTGAGTCACTTGATTAGATACAGCTGTTGTCAAGTTGAAAAATTCTTGAGAACCAAGCTAATACCACTCATAAAGATTTAAATGAGAGATGATGGAACTTGCTAGTGGGGAAGGTAAACAGATGAAACTTATTATTTCAGAATTTTGAATAGTTTAATAACTCATTTCATAACTTTTCTGTAGTTACATTACTTGATTTGGAAATAAACTAGATTTCATTGGAACTAGGAAGTATGTTAATGATCTTCTTCTTTGGTTTGTGCTGTCTTTTTAAAATATTTTCCCAATGAGGTGATGTTTTGCTTGTTTAAACAAGTTGATTTGATACCTCAGAGTTCTTCATCACCAGTATTTGTGTGGTGGCATTGGCTTTTGTCTTTTTTTTTTTTTTTTTTTTGGCTATTCATGTAGTTTTCAGTTGTCCTTGGCTTACAAGAACAGCAGGAAGTCTTGGTGGACCTTGAAGGGTTTTTTTAAAGCTTCAGCCTTGATACAGAGTGAAAAAACTCCCACTAGAAAAAAGAAAGTGTGAGGCACAGCACTTCACTATCAGTTTCAGAGAGCTGTTTTGTATCAGTGATGGAACAGCATAGGCAGGTGTAACTTAAGCGTTCGAGTGAGGATGAGGTAACACACGAGGTGTACACATAAGCTGACAATTTTACTGGGAACATAGGAAATATCTGCAGTTGTATGTGACTGAGAATGGTAGGGGAAAGATACTGAAAATTAAAAGACAGCGCTCCTCACACAGTCTGATTTGGTTTCCTCCTTGCAGAGTAGTTTGTTGTGGATATTCTTCAATAAATAAATAAAAGCGGGATGGAACAGACAATACAAACTAAGGTGGTTAGGAATACAGGGTGAAATATCCTAATGGGTAACTTGTGTGCATCTCTGACGCAGTCTGAGATCTACTCTGTCCATTTAAAATCACAAACTAAGGTTTAAAACATCTATAATATTTAGATTCAGCAAAACTAGCTTTTACCCACTGATTGACATTGCCTGGTTGATGCTCTTGGGTTTTGTTTTAAGAACTGAAAGGAAATATATAGCATAGTTTTGTGGGTTTCAGTCTTGGTTACTCCCTAGTTGAGTGAAAACTGTTCCCACAGTACTGCTTCAGTTCATGTGGACTGAAAGAGACCTTAAATCAATGCTGTTTGTTTTCATATGAAAATAAAAAAACACAGCTTCATCTTTATTTTATTGTTCTTTTTTCTCCTTACTTGATTAGAATTCTTGGGACTTTGTGTCGAAAACTTAAACTTCCAGAGTCCTTTGAATTTCATCATTTAGCACGGCTCACTCCGGGTTATGTCGGTGCTGATCTGATGGCACTTTGTCGTGAGGCAGCTATGTGCACAGTGAACAGGATCCTGATAAAATCTGAGAAGCAGAAAAGCAAACACATACACGCTGGAGGAAACACAGCTGAAGAAAGCATGGGAATAGGAACAGACGTCCTGGTGGAAGAGGATACCAAGCAACCAGAACTTCCTCCTAAGGTATTTGTTCCTTGAAGCGTGTGCCTCTAATGTGTTAAGAATTGAGCCATTTTATAGTTGTGAAAGTCATTGCTCATAAATCTTTAAACATCTGTGGCCAACTTTAATATTAATTTAGATTTAGAAATATCACCTCCTAAGCCAGAAGCTTAACTTCTAATGACCCATATAATAGGTCTGAATAAGTGTCTCCCAAACCCACACCTTCTAAAAATCGTATTAATATTTTATACAAGGTGTCTTATTTTCCTTGGATTTTTCGTTGTTGTTGTTTGTGTTGTATTGTTTTGTTTTCTAGCAGACCAGATGGTAAAACAGCAGCTATATCGCTTTTCAAAAGTGTATTGACTGCAAGAGAATCATAAAAATATCAAACGTCCACTGAGTTTTTACCAAGCTGTTTGCTGTGCCCTCAGTGAAATATCTATTGTGATGCCTGGGGCTCTTCCCTGGCCTGGAATAGTTACAGTTAGCCGAAGTCTAGGAGTATTTATGCAGTCTACATTTTACCTCTAGCTATGGGATTACCTGGGCCAAATTGCATGTGGTGTCTAGTGCCTATAGCAAATTTGAGGAAGAGGGTTTTCTACTATCCATTAGAAAAGTTTGGTTACCAGTGTGACTTGAGCTGCAGAGAAGGTATCTGCTAATGTGCAGTACAGATGGAATTCTGCTGCAGAAAATAGCATTTCCAGTGCCAGAATTATTCTGTGGTCCAAGTAACGTGCTGTGGTCAGTGAACCAGAACATCTTCATATAGAAATTCTTGGTCCTACTTCTCAAAATTTTGAGTGTGTATGTGTCTTCGTTATGTGTAGGCTTTCAAAAGATCTGTCTGGAGAAGTAAAACAAAGTGGTTTTAAATCCACATTGTACTCAGATTCTGGTTTTAGAAGGACTGTCAAAGAAAACTGTTACTGTAATTAATAAAAAACAGTGTAAAAAGCTGTAGTAAGCCTTTGTATAAGAGTAACATAATCATACTGCATACCTCCCAATGTTTCCTGGGGCCTGATGTAGCCAAAAGAAAGCGGGGAGGGGCAGGTAGTTGCAGCTTTTATCAACATCACCATGATCAAAGGGGTTATTGAGGATGAGGAAGTCTAATCCTAACAGAGCCATGTTTTGATAGCTGGCAGGAGGTTGACATAGTCTAATACAGGCTATTGCCATTAAAACCATTATATTATGTTTATAATGGAAAAATAAACATACAAAACCTTTAAAAGTCATTCACACAATTCAAGTAAACAAACCCAGTGGTCTCGGCTATTTCAGAGTTTCTCTAAATGGCTCTGTTAATAAGAGGAGGGAGGGCTTAAAAAGAATAACAGGCACCAAGACCACTTCTATTTCTTTGCGGTCAGTTGTAGAGCTATCTTAGTTGCAACAAATAGGAGGTGATACTTTTCCCATACACTGCCGTCGGAAAAATGTGGAAACTTAACAGAGTTTTTACAACTCATCTTTTTTTTCTCTCTGTGTCTTATAATGAAAATCCTGGTATAATTTTACTTATGGTGCAGTGTCGATTGGCTTTGATGCAGCCTTTCCGTATTAGAACTGGGATGTATTTATGTTGTGAAGGTATAAAGACTTTTGATCAAGTATTTTCTCAGATAGTTTCCACAATAAGGAACTGATTGGGGAAATTGGAACGTATGTGCCTGGGGCGCTGTGGTCTGCAAGATGGGACAGTGTTGAAAAGCATTACCTTATATCTGTATTCTGTATGCCCAAAGTTTATCAGGGCCTGGTCACAAACCCAGTTTGAATCAACCTGAGGAAATGAGTTATGACTTGAAATCAAATTCTGTTAAATAAAAGTGTATAATCTAAGAATGTGTTAAGAATAACTGAATATTCTGCAAATTGTTGAAATTGTGCTGTTAAGCAGAGTTGTTCACTTTCTCTTGAGAGCAATTTCTTATTAAAATAATACATATAATGAATAGATATTTTAGAAACTTCAGCACGGAAAGAACTTTCTCCTAATTAGTGTGGGAGAAGCAGTAGGGAGAATTTGAAGACAAAATACATGTGCTAGCTCTGTTTCTGTAGTATCTAAATCAAGATTGTAGTCCGTCAGACTTTCACAAGTGTTAAATGTACACAGTGCTTTCCTGGAACATTTTTATAATTAATGTTAATGTTTAATGTTATTTTGCATATTTTGTGTGTATTGTACATAATAATTTATTTTATATTAATTAATATTACAGTTGAAGAAAGTATTGCTTTGAAAAACCCCTTTAAAAAAAAGGTTCTTAAAATCCAATCCAGTGCCTAATCTTTTTCTCTCCATTTCCGTGTACCCTAAGGATGAATTGCACAGACTTTTGGATTTGCTGAAGAAGCAAGACCCTTTGCCTGAGGAACAGCTGCAGAAGCTGTGCATTGAGATGAATGATTTTATTGTTGCACTGTCATCAGTGCAACCCTCTGCCAAGAGAGAAGGCTTTGTCACAATTCCTGATGTGACATGGGCAGATATCGGAGCCCTGGAGGATGTTCGGGAGGAACTGACTATGGCAATATTGGTATGTCTTAACCTTACTTTCAAAGATTTTTTTGCACTTCTCCCTATGCAGGAAATAAAACTAGGCTTGTTTGTTTTTTAATATTTATTTAAGATATAATGTGCTGCCCATGAGTTCTAACATTCTACAAACCAGAAATTTTGCAACATGTTCATTTAAATTAGTCAGACTTCTGTAATTTGCTTTCAAATTTGTTACAAGTCTGGTGCATGTATTTAACATTTCACTTACTGAAAACTGAAAGCATGAATACAATATGTTCATTCTTGCTGAATCTTAAGTATTCTAAAAGTTTTGTACCAATAACCTTAGTTACGCAACTGCCACACAGAGAACTGGAGACTACTTAGCTGGAAGGTTAGCAGTCTTGCTGCCAGTCAGAGCAATACTTAACACTAACACCTTAAGATGAGAATTTAGGGAAATAAAATCTTTGCCTCTGAATAATGATACTTCTCCCATTTTGTGGTACTTACCAGTGCAAGATAATAAGATGCTGATCAACTATTTATTCTTTAAGCCTATAAAGAATTGGAATAAAGAACTTCCTTATGAATGATTTTTCATCCAACTGTAACTGAAATGAAAAGTTTGATGTTAGCTTTTTGTCACGGATAACTATGACAATTTCTTTTATAGGCACCTGTGCGAAACCCAGAGCAGTTCAAAGCTCTGGGCCTGACTACTCCAGCTGGTGTCCTGCTTGCAGGGCCTCCTGGGTGCGGCAAAACTCTGTTAGCTAAGGTAATGCGTTTTCTAAACATGTTTAAAAATACTGAAAACCTTCTTGAAGTGGATGTTTTTGTAGGATTGACTGAATCTAGATGATATTGTCAGAAGCTGAGGTTTTGCACCACTTCTCATCAGAAAATTTTGGGCCTCTGTGCTAAAGTTACTTGATTTTCTTGTAATGAAGCTACAAGTTTCCTTGAATTGAGAGGGAGATACTGCAAAACTTGAAGGAATGAAGTTGGTTAAGAAGAAAGTAGCAAAGATGGGGAGAAACTCTATTAGATAACCACTTCTATGGAATATTTCACTGTAAATAAATTATATATTTGGAAGTAGTCTACACCACTATATTTATGTATTTTTATTTATTATATTTACCTTACTGCAAATACTTTTGTTTTGCTTCTCAAGCATTTGTGTTCTTATGGTCTCCCCATATAAATGCAGATAATCATGCAAATTTCCAGGTTGTCACTCACCTTTGTCTTCAGGTGCTCTTATGCAGTTGAGTATCTCGTTAACTCCCACTAATTATTAAGAATTCTTCAGCTACTATAGGGGAGGGAGGTGGGGTGTGAATCTGGAACACTGCCTCATTAAACAGAGAGAACACCTGGCTAAATTCCCCACCCCCCTCCCACTCTTAATTGCATATAATTATACTTTGTCCTGTTTTCTATATTTTACAAACAGTTGATAACTGTGCTCCTTCCCTTAAGTTTGTTTATTACTCCATGGACAGAACCAAAGAAAACATGAAAAACGTGTGTTTTATATATACATCTGTATTTCCCTTTTTGATAGGCTGTGGCAAATGAGTCTGGACTGAACTTCATATCTGTGAAAGGTCCTGAACTACTAAATATGGTATGCGCTAACTTTTTGTTATTTAGGGAATCCTTGTCTAAAGCATGGAGCAAGCAAAATTCCTGATAATTACACAACCGATACTGGTGCAACTGAAGTTGCCTCATTTAAACTCTGCTTAAAGTTTTTAGCAGTGAAGTTGTTCATGTGAAATGGAAAAAGCTATCTGGGTAGTTTAAGTATATATCTTGGTTTAAATTACCTAGCAGATGGAGCCTTCTTGACTGAAGTAGGATTTCTAAATGACCAACTACATATATCATTGCTTTTATGTAGATTAGGAAAAAGAACAAAAATTCCAATCTACAGTGAGAGAACAATGGTGATCAGTAACTGCAAATCAGCAGCTTTCACTAAGCAAAATACACTTTTCAACTTTCGAGTTTGGAAATGTGTTCTGCCAGTCATTTTAACTTCTTAATGGACACTTGAAATCTTGGAAAGCCATGCGGTTTTTCAGTTGATCAAAGTGATTTTTTTTTAAAAGATTTTAAAATGTTAACAGATAAAAGTGCTGTAGTCTGAGTTTTTGAAGCACTGGACTTAGAAGTGTTGCGCTATAACTTCAGTCTCATATAACATAGGGACCTCTAACATATAACATGTTAGGGTTAAGAGAATGTGTTGAACTGAGCAAGACAGCTGCAGCCCATGTTTCGGAAGACAATGGCGGTTACCTGTTTATCAATAAAGTGGAATCTTTGCCCAAACATTTTTTTTTTATGTGTACTTCAAGTACTGATACAGGCAGGAAATAAACTCTTAAGTTAATGGGGAGCCCTGCTTCCTTGTAGAGTAAGGAGAGAATGTCTGGCTGTGATTCAGAGACTATGTTAAGACATAAATTGTATCAAAACATGTTTGTTTGGAAAAAATGAAGTGTTTGCATTTACAAATTGGCAACCCCCACGCCTGCAATTTGCCATTCAAAGTGAAATCCTGGCTTGCTTTTTGGTTCCCTACCGCTAACCCTGCTGTCTTCAGGCAACACTACATGAACTTCATGTGTTCATTGTTCGTTGCTCACTGGGTTTGTTTACGAACAGCTGAAGAACAACAGGGTCCTTAGTGAAATTTGTATTTGTTAATTCTCATCAGCAGAAGGATGGCAAGTTAGATTTATTCTCCAGAAAGTAGGACTTCTGTTAAACTGTAAACTGTCAAAAGTGAGGTAGTGACAACTAGTTCCCGTATAAATCTTGGTCAGTAAGGAAATAGAGATAACAGACTGTTATCAGAAGAAAACTGTTTAGCAGGTTGCACTTGTGCCTTGCAAAGCACCTCAAATAGTGTTGAAAGTTGTGATTCTTTATTTTTCAAAAATAATCTTCATGTCTTAACATTGTTTCACCATGATTTGTCATTTGTTTTAGTATGTTGGTGAAAGTGAACGTGCTGTACGTCAGGTATTCCAGCGTGCCAGGAATTCAGCCCCGTGTGTTATATTTTTTGATGAAGTTGATGCTTTGTGCCCTCGGAGGTCTGACCATGAAGTGAGTCTGTCTTAAAATATCTCCATAAATAGATTATCTCAGTTGCAGCTTTTGTGGCATTGTCCTAGCAATGGAAGTACCTGGAAGGGTACTACATTCAGTATTTCACAATAAAAACAATCCAATAGGCTTTCTCATATTTGAGGAAAAATTTGTTGGTCAAATTCGATAAAGCTTAATACTTTTTTTAGTATGCATATATAAAAAAAAATTTCTTGAGAATGTGTGTATTTCCACCAATGGCTGTGCAGAGCCATAGGAAAAGATGGAGTGCAGTTTAGTATCATGTTTAATTTATGACCAAATCCTGACAGCTGTATGCAGCTGTAATGCTTGCATGAAGTATGTATTTAGTTGAACAGCGTGAACTGGGTCATGAAAATATTTGAGGCAGGAGCATAAGTGGAATGCATTAGATTTCAGAGGTATTCCACCTGTGAAGTTTTCTGTGTCTTGATTTTTTTTCTTTGTTGTTGTTGTTTTGGAACGGGAGCTACCTACACCTAGGATTAACTTCTGCACTTGGGGGGGGCGGTGTTAGTGCAAACTGTTAGTGTGTTGAAAGGAAAGCCACTCCGTCTTTTATGCAAAGGAAGTGCATCTTTTTTATGATACTGTACTGGTGCATGTATGTCGATGGCTGAAAGAAAAGATGCTCTTTTTTCGACAGACAAGTTGTGTACAGTACTGTTCAGATATTGCCATCAGTGACTTCAGCAGAAGGACTGTTGTAGTTCCAGTTCATAGGAGAGAGGAAGTTTGATGAACTGTTTCTGAACTGTACCTTGTCTTCTGAATTTGCATGCCGCCTCCCATGAAAGATAGCCAAGCTGAAAAATTCAGACTTGGCTTCTTGAATGTCATGAAGTGGTGGTGCCCAAAGAGCCATAAAAGTAGGTGCCCAGTACTAGGCAGCACAGTAGGCATAGATGGTAGCTAAGGAGGGGAACAAGTGTGCTTTGGCCTCACTATATTTCACTTCCATGGAGGCAACAGCAGGCAGCAACTTGGTGCCTAGAAGCACATCCCCACTCTTCACAGCCTCCTTTAACCATGTAGAGGTACTGCCTGGGCAGGAGGCTGGTGACTTTATTACTTAGGCTGTGATACTGGTGACAGTCCTTGGGATTCATAATTGAAACTCAGGGGTGCTTGGTGTTTCCTTTGGCTTCTTGAGACCTATGTGCAGTTTCACCACATATAAATCCACCTACGGATAATTATAATATTTGTGTATGTTTAAAATAACACAGTTAGTTACACTTAGAACAACATTCTTCAAAGTCGTTTCTCCAGCTCCTGTGCTTTCTCTCTCTGTCTCCCTAGCTCTAGAAAGAAATTCAGATTAAGCTATTGAGTTTGGTTATAGGATGTCACTACTATGGAGTTAACTTTCAGAGGTTTAAATATTTGGAGTGTATTGTTTTTGTGTTTTTCTTTTTCCTCCCCAAAACCAGAATATTGAGAAGTTTTGGGTGTTATTGTTGCGGTAAATGTGAGAAGGATTAGTATAAACATTTATATGTACTTCAAGTGACTCCTTCATTTTTAATGTGAAATAAAAGGTTTGCCACATGTTAAAATGTGTGGCACGTGTATAGGTAGTGTGAATTTGGGGAGGAAAAATGCTAAGAATATGATAGTAGAAATCCAGAATGCAACTACATTGAAAGTGTGAAAAAGAAACTTTTTATTTCAATAGTATTTCAGGGCAGGGACCTAGTAGATCTTTTGTTTCTTTTACTTTGAAACATTCACATTCCCACTGTTTCCTCAATTTTGTTGACAAATTTCTCCTTTTAAAGTCAGGAGCCAGTGTCCGAGTAGTTAACCAGTTACTTACGGAGATGGATGGTCTGGAGAATCGTCAGCAGGTTTTCATTATGGCTGCCACAAACAGGCCAGGTAAGGACCCAAAAATCATAAGCAAGAGAAATCAGATGTCCTTGGTTCTCTTCTAATTAAATCATTTGTTCTTACATATTTGAGTTGTATAACTAACTTTGTTTTGTACTTAAAATTACAGTGTCTCCTCAAATCCAAACCTTTTGTGATCAATTAATCTATTCCATATTCTTGTGACAGTGTGAGATGAAGCAACCTCTTTAAAACGTGTCTTAATTAGTATCTGATACCATTGCTGTAAAATGCTTTGAAAGACTTTTGACATAATTGGACTTTGGATTATCTCCTTGGAACATAAAAGAACAAAAGAGAACTAAAACATAAATTATATATTCTTTTTTTTTTTTTTGCTGCTTCCATTGATTTTTCTAGTCAAAGCAACCTTATAGTTTACTGCTATTTTTAATTCTTTTTCCCTTGAGGCACCTGTCTCATGTTAAATCATTTTTCCATTTGCTTATCTTTTACTTCCTGGGCTTCATGTTCCGAACTCAGCTCCCTCAGCCTGAACTTACTCTGCTGTTCCCTCATGTTCCATCAAGCTTTGATAGTGACAGCTGTCTCTGCTCCCTCACTGGCTCTTCAATTTTTGGTAGCTTTTGCAATTCCTGCAGCATCTCTCAGTTAATAAGCTAAGCACTGACATCTACTTTACAAACATCATGTGCTTTATAACCAACTTTTTCCCTCTTTTTTTTTTTTGTATTGTGGAGAAGTCTTGTGTTTTATACGCAGCAAGAAACTTGCCTTTTCCTGAATGTGAACTCCATCTAGGTGCTGAGAGTTAGAAGTAAAGGAATTGCTGTTGGTAGAGAAAAAAAGTATATGCATGAAGATTTCGCACTTTCTGGTTTATGAGCTTTTTTCTGAATATCGCATGTATTTGGCAAATTACTGGTAATGACAAGACATAGTTAGTTGTTTCATACATTCATGTATTAAGTAAGGACAAGATGTAGAATTCTGATGACAGGTGGCTTAACAGGGGAAAATAGTAGCATAGCTACTTTGGATATAAATTGGAAGATAAGAAAGTTAAAATACTTGACAGATTGCTTGGGTCCTATAGATCAATGAAAATTTCGTCTGGAATCACCTAAAATAGGCAACCATGAAGTGTTTTTGGTTTCCAATGGTTAAAAAATTCAAAGAATTTGAGGAAGATTTTCCTTTCTTGAATTTTTTGCACTATGACAGACTATCAAGCCTTCTACATGGTGAAGTATGAGCAGTAGATGCTTAAATCTAAATCTACGTGTAGAAATTCTTTGATTTAAAGTGGTCCAGTTTCTTGGCATGAGTTTAATGATTCTGACCTATCTAATCCAAGGTAGAAAAGAGAATAAGGTTATACAATGTAGCACATCTATATGTAGATACAGTTGGATGTACCAAGGGTGTTAGTACTAGTGTCATCAACTTGCCTTAGGAAAGAGATCTCTCACTAAAGTAGTTACGCTAGTGCAAGTATTTATATCAAGCAGCCTTATTGGTCAGTGTTTCTCAAAGGCTTCATATCTAATTGCTGATGACAGTATACTCTGTCATTATCTCTGACTGGTAGCTTGGGGTGTGAATTCCAGCACTTTGGAAGTTGAGGAAACATACAGCTTGACTTCCTGCAGTGCCACCTCAGGTGTACCACAGGTATACATGGGGCGAATCCTTTTTGGGTCAGTGTGTGTACATGGCCCTGTTCTGAGCTAATGACTCCTCTCCCAGAGGCAGCTGACTGGGAATAGTTTTGTAGCTTTACAAGGGTTGGTTTAGAGTAAATGTTGCTCAGATTTTAATTTCAAGATGTGAATGCTTGTGTGTGGCAGGTTTCTCCTAATTCCCAGCTTTGCTGGGTTTAGATTTACACTGATTCAGTACTTGCTTATGGTTCTCATTTTCATGCAATGTGAAATAGTCATCTGTGCAATTGTTAATCCATCCCTCTATAAGCCTTGTACTGGAGGCAGTTTTACCATTATGTTGGTTTGTTTTAAAAAGTCACTGGAGTCTTGTTCAGCTGCAGTGGTAGATATACTGTTTTATTATACCAGAATAGTTTAAATTGCAAAACTTTCCTAAGTAATGAGGGTTGAACTAATATTTGAGGGAAGCTGTGAAATTTGTTGGGCATGAACTCAGCGGTGTATTACCAGCCAGTGACATTGATGAAAAAAGTGAATTATTTGAGGTAAAAATGCCAAACGTAAAGAAAAGGCAAAGGCAGGGATAACAAATACAATCTTCAAATTGAAGGGTATAAATGCGTCTGCAAATTCTGTAAATCGATGGGATGGGTTGACCCTGGCTGGACGCCAGGTGCCCACCAAAGCCACTCTGTCACTCCCCTCCTCAGCTGGACAGGAGAGAAAACATATTGTGCCAAAAGAAAAGTCCTCTCTCATAAATATATTATTATTATTAAAAAGAATAATATTACTAGCAGTAGGGTAGCAGTAGCTTAACCAGTTTTGCCATCAAGGTATATTCCTGGCACAGTTGTTCCAGTGAGGTCTTAGCACTCATGACAAGGTTTTATTGTGAAATGGTGGTGGTTTATATACCCCATTGCCAAAAACTACCAAATTCTTTTTTTGTAATAGCCTTTAACACTCTAATTCCCATTTTGCCAAAACGGCAGGCACAATAGATTGGTTCTTTTGTTTATCACATACAATGTGCAAGTGGTAATTCTTACTCTGTCAGTGCTGAAGTAAGCCTTTGATCTGTCCTTAAAAGGAGGGTATTCTAATGTTTTTTTGCACTTACTCAATGACTTTGAAAGTCCTCTGTAGATCTTTCTTGACTAGTGCTAAATTAGCAGGGATCCAGTATTCCCAGCTCAATCTCTTTCCACCTAAATGCAGAAGTAATTTCAAACTTTGTCTGAAGAGGATTAAACTTTTAAAGCATTCAACGTCATTAAAAAGAGGGGGGGGGAAGAGGCAGAAATGTCATGTCCTGTTAGAAACTTTATGGGTCAGAATAATTGTATTTGTTTTCATCCTACTTCCTTCCCAAAATCCAAGACTGAATACTTAAAAACCATCAAGCACTACTGTTAACTAAGGTCTGTAATTTCCCACAATTTTCTAGTTACCAGCATGAGTTTCAGTGTTGGATAGTGCTGCTTTCTGCTCTTCTCTTACTTCCCCAGGCTTTGAACATTTATAAACTCTTTAGAGAAATGCTGACCAAGGCATCAGCAGCATTTACGGTGGGATCCAAGGAACTGTATGTAACCTGAGGAAACAGACCAGAGATCAGTGAAACACTACAAACTGATAGTGATTTAAGCTGGACATAAATTGTGATATCTTTGCTTTCATTTATGGTCTTTTTCTCTAGCTTTTTAAAATTAAGTTTTGCAAAATTCCCCTTCTACTGTTATCTTAAGAGTATAGTCCTAGTATCAGTGAGTTCTGGTTTTCTTTAGCAAGTTTATGTTAGCTTTCTAGAGCTATTCACCTGAACCACATGTTTTGAAACACCGTAAAAAAATAATCTTCAGTCTCTGACAATAGTTACAGTTTTGGTTTGGGTTTTTTGTTTGTTATGTTTATACCTATTTATACATGTTGCTGAATTAAAGGCAAGATAAGATCTAAGAAAAGCAGCTAATACGTTAAGGCATTGAACAGTTTCTTTCATGATAGTTCTAATTCACACAAATTATATTTCTGCATTTCACCAGCCCTTGAATGTTATGTATCTTTCACAGAAACTTTAGTGGAGTTTGTTTGTTGCATGGGAGCAAAGTTGTTAACTGCAGTGTTCATCTGGAGTCTTAGAAAACCTTTTAGGGCTCCTAAAATTTTGCAGTAGTTTGGAGAGCAGTGTAGCAAACTGAAATATTACATGATTCTCTAGAGGCTAGTGCCTATTTTAACCTTTAAAAAACAAAGCAAGAAATAGGTGTACTCTAAATGTTGTCTTACGTGATTTTGCCAAATTATTTGGAAAGTGGTGCTACTGTCTTCTAATGACATAGTCAACCCCATTGACTGCATCAGAAAACCCAGACAGAAAATTATTAACTAGACACTTCTCTTAATAGAAGTATATTCTCTCTGTGAGACAACTACTTGGAAAAGAAGTGGTGTGTGTTATCACGTTTTCATGTTTCACTTTCAAACTTGAGAGATAATAATAGGCTTTGAAAGAGGTATCTATGATAACTACCTTAATTTCATTAAAATGTTAAATGTATCTAAAGTTAGTTGACTCTCTTTTGTTTAGGTAAGTTTCAAGATAATAGATATGGAGAGAACATTATGATTTATCAGGACGGAATGCTTTGAAATTCCTAAAAGGGGAGCATTATTCAATTCTTTAAACAGATAGGAAGTGCATCTAAGGAGTGAGTCTGACCAGCGCGTAAATACTAATTTTCTGTGTTACATGACTTGAATTTTCAAGGACTTCAGGCCCAGGTCTGAACCAGCAGAGCGAAGTGAATTGACTTACTGGGAGATGGGGAGCGTAGATCTGTGTTTTAAACTTTGGTATGGTCTTCTCATTGTAAACTACCATTACCGCAGCTTATTGAGTTAGTATGGGTTGTGGTAACTCTTTGAATGCGGGCAATTTAATAATTTAAATACAAATGGATGACTGCATATTTAGACTGTATCGCTAACTTTGTACTGTTGGACAAATAGCATGGCAAGTGCCATGTTCTTGGCATGCAAAATGCAGAATGGGGAAGTTACAAGTGCACGGTGTTGTAATGCAGTCCTTATTGAGATTTGTTTTGATGTTTGTAATTGATCTGTTGAGCGAACGTTGTCATCTCATTTTAATAATGTGGCAACACTTCTGTACACCGAGACACAAAAACAGGAAAGTGCACTTGTGCCAAAAGCAAGACCAAGTATTATACAGCACTCGCGTATAAGAAGGATGTTTTTGTCTGGGCCTGCCATGGCAGGCATTCTGTTTAACCCTTGCTTCATCTGGTCCGGATATTAAATTAATACATCAAATTCTTCCTTTTTTTCTCACGATTCTTGTCACATCTGCAGTAGCTGAGTTTTGCCTGCATAGGTGCCTCTGGCCATGACTGCCATATCTTGGGGGGGGGGAAATGTTTTTGTCCAAGAAAAAGGTGGCGGAGCAATTCCTAATGTAGGCATCTCGTTCTAATTTTTATCCTTTAAGCATAGGTGAGACAGTAACTTGAACAAAACTATGCACATCTTTAAAAAGTGAGTCAAGACTATGCTGTGGTGGGATCAGGTAGTTGGAATCTTGACAGAGTTAAGCAAATTTTTTAATTTGCAAAAAAGGGATAGCTGTGGTTCTGTGCTACTGTTTTGGGTGATAGGGTTTTTTTGTTTTTGTTTTTTTTTCTTTTAAACATCTGTACAGTAAGGATTAACAGCTTTACTTTTCCCGATTCTTCACCTTTAATATAAATGAATGCTTGTAGATAGTCTGTTAGCTACATTTTGTCAAGATGATGTAACAATTGTAAGGGTGTTGGCAGCTTCATTTGGACTACTTCATAGTTTGCAGCTTAAGACTTAGGTGTAACTTTCAGCTGTTACTTTTGGATAAGGTTCTTGCAATAGCTACCTAACATATCTCTATAACTTACAGACTTCAAAAAAGTCCACTATACTAAAATAGAGTTTTCTTTATATATTCCATGGATGCTTTTGTGACTTTGCTGTTTGCATTACTGTGGTATGTAAGATATAAACAAGGAGCTCCTGGACAAGCTCAAAAGCAAAAAGGAGGCTTACAGAGGGTGGAAGTAAGGAGAGGTAGACTGGGAAGAATATAGAGAAACTGTCCGAGTGGCCAGGAACCAGATTAGGCAAGCTAAAGCCCGGATAGAATTAAATCTGGCCAGAGACATCAAGGACAACAGGAAAAACTTCTGTATGTATGTCAGAGATAAAGGCAGAACTAGGGAAGATGTGGGCCCTCTCCGGAAGGAAACAGGAGACCTGGTCACCCTGGATATGGAGAAAGCTGAGGTACTGAATGACTTTTTCGCCTCAGTCCTCATTGGCAAGGGCTCTGATCACACTGCCTGAGTTGCAGAAGGCAAAACCTGTCCACTGTAGGAGAAGATCAGGTATGAGACCATCTAAGGAACCTGAAGGTACATAAGTCCAGGGGACCTGATGAAATCCATCCACAGGTCCTGAGGGAGCTCGCGGATGAAGTTGCTGAGCTACTTTCCATTATATTTGAAAAGTCGTGGCAGTCTGGTGAAATTCCCACTGACTGGAAAAGGGGAAACGTAACCCCCATTTTCAAAAAGGGAAAAAAGGAAGACCCAAGGAACTACAGGCCAGTCAGTCTCACCTCTGTGCCCGGCAAGATCATGGAGCAGATCCTCCTGGAATCTCTGCTAAAGCACATGGAAAATACGAACATGATTGATGACAGGCAACATGGCTTCACCAAGGGCAAGTCATGCCTGACAAATCTGGTGGCATCCTACCATGGTGCTACAGTGTTGGTAGATAAGGGGAGAGCAACAGACGTCATTTACCTGTACTTATGCAAAGCGTTTGACACTATCCCTCATGACATCCTGGTCACTAAATCGGAAAGGCATGGATTTGATGGATGGACCACTCGGTAGATAAGGAACTGGCTAGATGGCTGCACTCAAAGGGTTGTGGTGGATGGCTCAATGTCCAAGTGGAAATGAGTGACAAGTGGCTTTTCTCAGGGGTCAGTACTGGGACCAGTGCTGTTTAACATCTTTGTCGGCAACATGGACATTGGGATTGAGTGCACCCTCAGCAAGTTTGCCAATGACACCAAGCTCTGTGGCACGGTCAATACGCCAGAGGGAAGGGAGGCCATCCAGAGGGACCTGGACAGGCTTGAGAGGTGAGCCCGTGCAAACCTCATGAAGTTCAACCAGGCCAAGTGCATGGTCCTGCACCTGGGTCACAGCAATCCCAAGCACAAATACAGGCTGGGTGGAGAATGGCTTGAGAACAGCCCTGAGGAGAAGGACTCGGGGATGTTGGTGGATGAGAAGCTCAACATGAGCTGGCAATGTGTGCTCGCAGCCCAGAAAGCCAACCCCATCCTGGGCTGAATCACAAAGAAGCGTGGCCAGCAGGTCGAGGGAGGTGATTCTGCCCTGCTCTGCTCTGGTGAGACCCCACCTGGAGTACTGTGTCCAGCTTTGGAGTCCCCAGCATAATAAGAAGGACATGGACCTGTTGGAACAGGTCCAGAGGAGGGCCAGGAAGATGATCAGAGGGCTGGAGCCACCTCTCCTATGAAGACAGGCTGAGAGTTGGCATTGTTCAGCCTGGAGAAGAGAAGGCTCCAGGGAGACCTTATAGCAGCTTTCTAGTACCTAAAGGGGGCCTACAGGAGAGATGGGGAGGGACTTTTAATGAGGGAGTGTAGCCTTAGGACGAGGTGTAACGGTTTTAAACTGAAAGAGGGGAAATTCAGATTAGATATTAGGAAGAAATTCTTTATTGTGAGGGTGGTGAGACACTGGAACAGGTTGCCCAGAGAAGCTGTGGATGCCCCATCCCTGGAAGTGTTCCAGCCCAGGCTGGATGGGACTTTGAGCAACCTGTTCTAGTGGGAGGTGTCCCTGCCCATGGCAGGGGGGTTGGAACTAGATGATCTTTAAAGTCTCTTCCAACCCAGACCATTCTATGATTCTGTGATATAATAAACCTAACACTGCCAAGGCCACCACGAAACCATGTCCCTAAGTGACATACCTACATGTCTTTTAAATAGCTCCAGGGATGGTGACTAAAGAAAATTCCTTAGTGAAATAGAGCTAGTTTTTGGTAAATGGGGAAATGGGACATCAAGAAGCATTTAAAAACATCATCCAGGCAGTTTGTGCTGAAATACAGACAGGAATTGAGGTCTTCCCCAGGTTATATGCCCTGCTTGTATCTCTTGTTATACTAATAGTTCTTAGTGTTCATATCCTGACTTACTGTTTATATCCTAACTTACCTGGAAGTTCAGTATTGAAGCTTGTGGTGCTAAAAGGCTGCTAGGCACTTCTGTTACATTTAAGCTTTGAATGGTTTTCTAGAAACATTGGTGTTGATTTTTGATTTCTTACTTCTCCACACATAACAAATTTTGGAGTCTGTAGTTCTTCTTGAGAAACAAATTCTGTACTTTGCAGTTCTGTTTTGTGTTTTCATGGGTTTCCTATTTTACCATTCAGAAAATTAATATGTAGTAGAAATGCAAATGACCAGTAAAATTAAGTTTACATATGGGTGCTTATGATTTGCTCTGTGTACTTGTTATTCTTAATTTATCACTGTGCCTTTAAAGCAGATTTTTAATGGTTAACATGGGTAGAGTTCCTTCCAATATAACAAACTGGAAGCATTTTTTTCCCTTGATCTGAATTAATGTGGAATTCCTCACTTGACCATGCTAGGTATGACAGTAGAAATATACACTTACACTACTGTATTGCCAAAGATAGATTTGTCTTCATTTGTGAAGAGATGAAACTGGTATTTGTGAGCCATCTTTGAGCAGATGCAGCTTAACTGTACTGAGTAATAGAGGCTCCTACTTGACAGAGATGAAACTATTTCAATCAGCTGTTCTAATGCTCAGAGCTTCACATCATGGCACAAATGATTCTTTGAATCTTGGTACAAGTATGCATATATTCCTTCTCATGTGTGTACTTTCCTAAGGGTGTATGTTATCTCTGAATAATTTTTTTTTTTTTCTTTTTTTTCCGCTCCCTAAGATATAATTGACCCAGCTATCCTGCGTCCTGGCAGACTGGATAAAACGCTCTATGTGGGTTTGCCACCACCTGAAGATAGACTTGCTATTTTAAAGACCATCACCAAAGTGAGTATTTGGAAATAAATCTTTATCTCAAAGCTTGGCAGAGTGATTTAAGACAAATTAATTTTTACAGAGAGTTGCAGGATCCTGTCTCATGAAATACTTTCAGATATTACATGAGGTCATTAAAAAAACCCCAATATCAGCCATATCTGCTGTTAAATTTGCTCTGAGACTGCAAGGGGTTGATAAATCTTGAGCAAAGCAAACCTGTTAAACAGAAGCTGCTACCTTTATAGTCACAGTTTGAACAGATTTAATTAAAAGATTACTATCTGTGTGAGTAAAGGGCCTAGACGTGTTTTGTAAGCTTTTTTGGAGGGGGTTCCACACATTCACCAAAATGATTCACAAGCTCCGGCTGTATTTGCTCAACAGTAATTGTGACACTTAATTGCCTTTAGGACTAAAGGAGGCTTGTGGTGATAGAGGCTGTGGGTCAAAGTAAATATGAAAATGCGAAATACCTGCCTTCATGGGTTCTCCCTGTGGTTAATGGCACCTTCTGCCACTTCAGAGATATGGATTATAGAATTCTATTTGAATATTTCTCTAAGTACGGTACAGCAGTAATGAAGGCCTTAAAAAAAACCACACAAAGCATTATGAATTACTCAGATATTTCCTACTTTTTCCAGTAGATCAGCACTGATTGTTAAGAGCAGGTGTTCTATCAGACTTTTTTTTTGAGTTGCAAAGGAGACCCAAGTCTCCACTATAGGGAAAAGATAGCACTGTACTATGAAAAGTGTGGCAAAAATTATTTAGTAAATTTGTAAAGATGATAATTGACTTGTGTAAGCATAAAGCTGTGGTGTAGGCAATAGTTAATCCCATAGGAGAATTCAGAAAGCGGTAACTCATTCAAGCATGTTCTTTCATGCCAAAATGATTGTTCAAAAGTCAGACTCTGATTACTAAATTTAGGATGTTAGACTTGCCTTCATTTGTTCTGGGCATTACTTCATGGAGGGGAAAAAAGTAAGTATGCCCCCATTTGTTATTAGCAGTAGATCAGTTTATTAGTTTTATAAAAAACATTTATAACAAAATTATTTCTATTTATAAAAAGTTTTATAAAAACATTTCAGTTAAAACTTTTTACAGCCCTGTTCTTAAAGATGGCTACCTTTTAAAAGACCTAGAGGGAATTTGAGTGTAACATCCATAAATCGTTTTTCAAACATACTGTAAGGAATTATGTCTTTTATTTTACCAAACTATTTTTAAAGGTAACTCAAAGCATTCTTTAAAAATTGGGGTTATATGATTGTTCTGAGTTAATACAACCAGCCTTGTTCTTCTGGAAGAGGTGGGAAGTTAAGGGTCAGTCCCTAGACTGTCTAAACAGAGCAGGAGGATTCTGGTACAGAGTTTACATCTGCTCTGTTTTTTAGCATACAGGTATTGAGCCTTGCTCTCCCTAATTTTTGCTGGAGAATCTTTGGAGACTTGTAACTGTCTCAAGTGCTCTCACTGTAATTACTGGTGTAGCAAAATAGTGCAGCAAAGCTTGGTGGAAGACTTCATGGGGGGAAAGGTGGTATTAAACAAAGCTGATTTCTCTCACACTCTCAGATTTCACTTGCTCACACTCTGGCAGCCACATAGAGTCACCAAGATGCCTGCCCCCAAGTGGCAGGGCTGTCCAAGTGGTAGGATCACTTGTGTGCAACACAGAGGATAAGGAACTCTGTGTTGAGTCGTAACTTCATTTCTTGGCATCCTCTTGACTGGCGATGACAAACTTCTTGTTGGAGAGAACTGTTTTCTAGATTGCCTTTAAGAATCAAACAGTTCAGAATCATACTTACTTCAGCTGCCATAAATCTTGGGTGAGATTGCTGAAAAATGTTTTTGCTCCCTCCTCCTGGGAATCTTTGTGGCTACAGTCTATCATCCTGTTGGGATAGCAGCAGGAGGAGTGGCACGTGTGATGTGGTAACCCTGTCACTATCCTGTTATCAGAGCATATTTGTCTTCTGCTGACAAACCGTCTTTGCTGTTGCCTTGCCTGATTATGGGCCTTCTTGTGATGTAAGCAATGCATTGCATAGTGTTTACCAGCTTGGTTCCTGTGGATCCTGTCCTTGGTTATCAGGGCATGTTATTTTTGGAATGCCAGATACTTCCATGCATACTTAATTCATAATAGTCTTAAGATTTTCGTTCCAATCTTTGTAGTGAATGAGGTGTTAAGTCTTTGATGGATTTTTTTTTTTCTCAGTTCTTAATTGAGAGGCCAGCAGAAGTGAGATACAAACACTCTCTGAATAGGTCCTTGCACGTTTTCGTGCTCATTCCATGAGGAGGCTGGTGCTGTTCTCACTTTACTACCTCTGCGGTCACCAGAGTTCTTGTAGAGCTAGGCAAAGATTTGTATTTCTAGTGTTAGGAACAAGAAATAGGTTGTTATTTTCTTTAAATGCGTTTAGGATTTATCTGCAAGAAGAACATGGAATATGGAGAGAGGAAAATATCTTAAATTAACTGAAATAAGACCTTACTTTTTGTCAGACTTCATCCATGCATTCTAGATAAGGAAATTTGAAAAATCTGTCTACAGGAATACTTGCTTAAATATGTGCTCAGGGCTAGATAAAACAAAACATTTGGTGCGGATGTGAGTGGCTTCTGGGTGACGGTATGTATTCCCAGAAATCCCCGAGGAATACATGTGCAGGATGTGGAAGCTGAGAATCGTTGCTGAGGGAAAACCTGGATGCTTACAAAAGCAGCGTGAGGAATAGAAAAGGGAGTTATGGGGAGGTATAGGTTCTAAGGAAGACAGACAGCATTAAATGTAGGTTGAAGATTGTTGTGAAAGAGTTTTATTTCAGTTAACTTGTACAAATCAGTCATTTTCAAATTGCATATTAATTATGCAAGAGAAGCACGTCTCTTCATGTTTAAGTTGCCAGCGTACTTACGTTCCTGCAGGCTGTATCAAGCTGCCCTGGTGCACATACTGCTGAGCTTGTCTCCAGAGTAGGCTGATCATCCCACTCAAAAAATGCAATTGGTAAAACATTTATTGTTAGCAGAGAAGGTGTCTCTCTGGCTTGCAGTCTTGTACAACAATCACTGAAGAACCCTATATGAAACCATACGAGGTTTCCTTGTTTCCAGGTTAAAGTCTGTTCTTTCAAGATGTTTCAAAATCAGGCTGTTCCTTTGTCTTTCTGTTGGGTTGGTTTGGATTTTTTTCCCCTTTCTAACTGGTATTCTAGAAAGATTCATTCAAGATTGCTCCCTTACTCTGCCTAGTCCTTGATTATTCTGCTGTCTGTTAAGTAGTCATGGGGTTTAACTTGTCAGTTACTGTATATTTTATTTTTTTCTCTTGAAGGTATTGTAGGTCTGTGGTATATTAGTTCACATGAAGAAGTCAGAAAAGAATTATATGAGGTTGTGCCTTTCTATCAAATGAGTTTTGGGCAGAAATATATTAATTGTATCAAAAAGTATCCTTTCATGTCTAAACTCGGGTATTGTCTGATACTATAGACCTCTAGAATCTCTGTACTACCATGACACTACTTTACTGTTGTCTAAGGTTAATAGGGAGATCTCCGTGCTTAGTGTTCGAAAACTTTGTTGGCAAGTTTCAAGTATAATTTATAATGTTGTCCAATATTTTTTGCTTGTTGGAGATACAAAATTAATAACAAAAGAAACCACTTCTGGGATCTTTGTGGAGGAAGCAGTAATAACGTGGAAGAGTAGTGTCAAAAAGTCCACAGGGATGTCTACAGTGTATGTCAACTTTTATGAAATCCAGAATGGAAAACTTCTAAGTTTGAAAATGTATGTCTAGAACATGAAAGAGGTACAATTAATTCAGCCTTAAAGGTGATAAGACTAAATCTACATGCTTATTGCTTAGCTATTTGATTTCAACACAGAGTAAAACTAGAGGAAGTTCAGCTAAACAATGCTGTGGATGTAACCACCTGCTCAAGGCATGTCCACATACGGAATAGTGTCAGTGTCACATTGCCCTGTCACAGGCTGGCCATCTTCTGTTAGAGAAAAGCTAACCTGTTGGTGGGAAGTTAAAATTTAGCATTACTTATTATTTCATAATTAAATGATTTAAGGCTGGTTGTCCTTCTTGTTGCCTTGAAATTAAAAACATTCATATTCGTGGATATTTCAAGGGATTTGTCAGGCCCCCATAGGATTCCTGATTGATGAAACTTAATCACTTTGGGGATGGTGTGTTAAAAAAAAAAATAAATGGTTTTCTTATCTGCCTCTCTTTATTATCTCTGCTCCCTTAGAATGGCACCCGGCCTCCACTAGATATTGATGTAAGCCTTGAAGAAATTGCTTACAGTCAACATTGTGATTGTTACACGTGAGTAGCTTCTAGTTTTGAATTCAATGTGCAGTGCCAACAGTCTTCTGATGCGTGATAATGTGTGTTATGTTGTTATTATTAAGAGGATTTCTTTAACTTTCAGGGTTTATAAGCCTTATGCTGTTTTTCTTGCTTTCACTTGTGCTTTTTTCCAAGGAGTTGGTAGGAATATATGGATGCTAAAGGCTTTTTCATCTGGAATAGTCCTCTTCATGGTGTAAATACGAATCAGTAGAGGCCTTTTGGTTTTATTTTATAATTTGTGCATAATCTGAGGATAAAAGAGCCCTCTAAGTTGTGAACCCATATACAATGACCATGAAAGCAAATTGGTTAAGCAACCATAACCAACTTGTTCTGGCACACAGTCAAAAGCAATGGGTTTGACAGAGTAACAAGGACTTTGGGAATACCAGGGTGTGTTTTTTAGGAAAGCTTGATAGCCCTGTCTGTCAGAATAATTTGCAACTGCGTTCTACTAAACTTCAAAAAGCTTTAATCTATTAAATAATTTATTAATAGCTAATGATTTTCTGGAGTTCACAAAAGATAAAGCTTATGACATGCTGCTTGTCACAATATTGCTTTTGAAACTTAGAAATGGAGGCTGTCACCAGTCATGATTTTTAGTTTGTCATTGTTTCATGATTGGGAAAGATGATACTTTTTCTTTCTCTGCCCCTTTCACTGACTATCTTTTCTTGAGAGGTGTGTGTGATTTTTGGTTTTTTGGGGTTTGTTTTTTTGTTATGTTAGGGTTTGTTTGTATTTTGGGTTTTGTTTGTTGTTTTGTTGTTTGTTTGTGGGCTGGGGTTTTGTGGTGTTGGGGTTTTTTTTGTTTGGTTGGGTTTCTTTTTGGTTTTTAATACAGCAGTATTCCTAGCATCCCCAAATGAAGCATGGGGGGTTAACTGCAAAAATTTTCATTCAATGACTTGCACCAGTTCGAAGGCTTGTGAAAAGTCCAACAGCTGGAAACTGGAAACAAATATTTAGAAAGACTGCTCTGACCATGTTTTGTGGATGCTATTATTATAAGAGCATGTTAACTGTTGATGCAGCTTTGAGCAAGGCAACTCCCTTTTGTAATAATGGGTGGTTCTATTTAAATATTTCATGAGACTGATATAAAACAAAAAAAAGTATCACATTCCCACCAAGTGGCACAATATTAATCAATCCTTTGGTATTTTTAAGGATGCTGTGTGGGGTATTTGCATCTTCTCTTGCTTCTCATTTATTTGATCTAAATCTGTGGCTAAAATCTGGAGGACATCACTCCATAATGAAGGTTGCAGTGCTGGATAGTCCTTGGACCTCTTTCCAGCATTAAGATGAACCTTTATTACAGCACAACCATTCTTTTACCATCATTTGTAGCGCCTTGCGTTTCTATATGCCATCAGCAAAAAAACAAGAGAAATTTATCCTAAAAATAACCTATTCTGTTTGTATCTATAGAGGGGCAGACCTTTCCGCTCTAGTGCGTGAGGCTTCAATTTGTGCCTTGAGACAGGAAATGGCCCTGCAGAATACTGAAAGCAAGAAAGGTAAGAAAGCTTTACAAAAATCTTAACGAACAGTGAGAAGATAAATAGAATGGAAAGTATTCAAGGTAGTTCAAGACAAGCATAAAGGTGTGCCTGCTGTACAGAAATGATCGATGACTTCTGAGACAAACAAAAACTAAGTTAGATTTTTTTCAAGAACACATAAGCATCTTTGAAGTAGATGCAGGGGAGAGTACAGGGAAAAAATGGTTATGCTGGAAGCTCAGCATAAATTTTTTTTTTTCTGAAAGTATTGAACTTCGTAAGCTTAAAGAAAAGTTTATGTGAAGTGGTAGTCTAAACTGACAATTTATATACTGAACTGAATAAATATGCAAAATCCATCTGCCAAATTTCCACATCACTACCAGAGACTAATTATACTGACTTATTTGCAGATTTGAGTAGTTGTAACTGCATACATACTGATGACATACCTCTGGCATACAATTGTATTGTGTAACTGAATACATGCACCTACTAGTAATGGCATCAGGAAAATCTGAGTGCCATTTTTGATCTTAGGTATTTAGCACATCAGTGGTTCTTGCCAAGACTTTAACAGGGAGTTATAAATTGTTTCAAGGACAGTGTTTGCCCTTCCCATATCTCTCTGCACTTTCGTTTTAAGTTGCATTTCCCTGTTTTTAAATTACTATTTTTTTCTGTGCAGATAAGAAAATGTAATTGCAAGTTGAAACTTTTAGACAAAATGTGTATCTAATTTTTTTCCAGTAGTTTTGTTTATTTTACCCTGAAGTCAAAATGCAAAGCTAAGATAGAATCGTGACTTTTCAGATGATGTCCTTGGAAAATATATTAGGCTTTCATTATGCCTCTTATTTCTGAGCCACGCTGGAATTTTAATGGCTTTGAATCATTCTGTTTGATCTAGTACATACCCAGTCTCATCTGGTTTTTAACAGCAGTAGGTTAACAGAGCAGTATGTTTTTATTCCTTGTTTTGAGGGAACTAGCATGTTCATTTAGGGTGTGGGGGGGACAAATTATAAAAACCTTCACTGTTGTATGACTTGGTTACCCATTTTGCTTGCTGTAGATGGAAAAAAGTCTTGATTTGAGATGGAAACTTCTGAATTTATCCTGTTTGTTTTTATAATTATCCAGAATACACCAAGCTTTATTTAAAGATGTTCATCACTTGGATTCAGCCTTCACATTTAGGGTTGCAGCCTGAGCACTTACTGTATGGGTGTGCTGGCAGCCAGCAAGTCTTAGCATAGCCAGCAAGCTATGCATAAATGCATAGCTTGATCCGCATGTTTATAGCAGCTGCTTGTTTGGGCTGTCCTTGGGTTTGGATTTCCAAGATGTCAGCCCCGGCTGGTACAAAAGCATGTAAGGTGGTTTCTGCGTTGGGACCTTGTCCATTTATATCTTCAAAAAGGTAGTGTGTGTACACAGAGTGGAGAATTTCTTCCTTCAGTGTTACCACACAACATGCACCAGTGACTCCCCTCTCAGGCTCCGCACGTGACTGTAGATGGGTGCTGCGTGTCCTCATCGGATAGTACTTTAGAATCAGCTGGGAGAGATCAGTGCTGCTCCTTTCTATTCTGTACAAACTCTGTTGCAACTTCCTTGTTATACCTGGTATTTTCCTTCTGGGATAAATTCAGGAGGGTGGGTTTTTTTAACACTCAGCAGTAGCTTGATTGAACTTTTTTATAGTGAAATGGAAAGGTATCACTTTTGTGATATTTCTTACAAGAATCCATAAATTCTACTTCCAACTTGAACAGTCCTAGGAGAGTTGATCACACTGGTTGCTGTGGTCAGGGAGTTGCCATATATTGCAGTTTGTCTGGGGGAAGAGTGGGGGAATCCTAACAAAGATTGGGTAGATTTTCAGTTTTATGAGGTCTCTCTGGGGTCCCTCATCATTTGGCCCAGCATTTGACTGCTCCGAAGAGTTCAATACCATTTGCAAACTCAAGTCTTCACTTCTGGCTCCCTTTTCCAAACCACTGATAAAGATGCTGCATAAAACCGATTGCAGCATCAATGCCAGAATGGCTGCCTGTTCCCTCTCCTGAAAAGTGACCATGAAGCCTTACGCTCTATTTAATATCCTTTAATCAGCTTTCATTCTACCAAAGGATCTTTCTTGCAATTCTTTGGAGTTTACCAGTCTTCTGATGGCTGTAACAAGAAGTTACATGATTTAGCCAGCAATTCTGCAGTTTCATAGGCAAGTTCACCTAGCTAGAAAGAACGTATAGGGTATGAGAATCTCGTGACACTTTCAGCTGCAAAGACAAACGCAGAGAATTCATTGACCTTCTAAACTATGACCTTACCCCTGAGTGTCCCTTTTTGTATATTACATTTTTTTAAAAGGTAGCCCGTGACCCCACATCACCTGCATAGCCTGTAAGACTGATCTTCTTAAGCAAAGAGTCTGTGAGACTTCTTGTTACAGCAGTTAAGAGAGAGTGTGGTTAAACAAGTGAGACTAAAGTTTTGTACCTTTGCAGTTGAATTTGAAAAGCAAAATCTGGTCCTTTTTTGATATTTTCAAATTAAGAGGAAAGGGAACCAGCTATCCTTCACTCATCTATGTGAACAGGAAAAAAAACAATTTCATATTTGGTGTTTTAAGTACCTAGTGTTACTTTAGAAATACTATACCTGTTGGTATACTTCAGTATTTTAATTTATCATTAATTTATCAATATAAATTGTTTTAAATAATAAACCATTCATATCTGCTTATTCAGACTAAATGGTTTTGTCATCGGAAATCAAGGCAAACTATGTTAATGCAGGTAGCCAAGGTATAGGTTACTGATAGGTAAATTCTTCAGTGTCAAGCATTGTGCCTACTCTTATCACACGGTAAGTGTGAAGTAGCCTAACTTACTTCAATAAGAGGTAAACTACTTTACCTAGCAGTAGGTAAAAGTATGCTTATACCTAGCCACAGCTAATACTTTTACATTAGTATCATAGACCGTCTCACCTTGACTTTTTCTGATAAGCATGTCCTTAATGATAGTGAACTCCCTAGCTGATAAATGCTGTTTTCTGCGCCCCCCCCCCCCGCCCCGGCCCCGTTGAGGCTATATATTATTTCACAATTTGATTAAAAAGTTACAGGCTTAAAAACAAAAGTGAAAGCAAAATGAAATTCTCATCAGTTCATTTTATTATTTTATGGAGTTTTGATGACTTAAAGCAATTTGGCTTCTGGGAAAGATCCGAGTGGAACTTTTTTTTTCTTACTATAAGTGGTATTTCCCTGGGGAAATAAGTTAAAAAGCTGGTATTTTTAGTTTACATCTTCATTTATACTGGTATAACTTTATCTAGTAATGGGAATCTTGAATGCTTGAACTGAGAAAGAGCAGCAAGGCTGCATGTTTAGTTCAGTGAACTTTAACCTTCATCTTTACTTCTAAAGCAAATAATAGTTGTAGGCTATTTCCTGTTCTGTTCTACACCTTCAGCAAGTTCTCATCTTTAATTTAGTGCCTTCCATCTGCTATGTAGTATTTTGCTATATCAGCAGAAGACTTTTGTTGAACTCCAACATCAAATATATTAATGAGGAATCTTAACAGTTTTTTCCATCTCAGCACATCCTGTTTCACATTACAAAGATGTATGCAAAGGTAGTGGCAGTATGTATCTGGGGAAGCAAAAAGCATCTTAATGAAATACATAAAAAATGCACCAAATAATTGACTCTGAAGACGTACCTTTTGTACCTCTCATCTGGTATCTATGCATAATGTTAACATTGTAATGAGTCAGTATAATAGTGGTATCTTGGATTTCTTATGTCTAGATTAAACAAGGCACTTGCTTGTGTGAGCAGAGGAATCCATGATTTGTGAGAGGTATGCTTAAATTTTAGCATACTAAAAAAACCTGTTCAAAAGGTTATGATTAGGAATAATTACTGTGGATAGCTGCACTAAGGTCAAAAAGGCAATTTGCATAAACTTAAACACAGGGAGTTGTAAAAGTGAAAGCTGTCATCACTTCTGGGTAACGCCAGACACGGCAATGATACAAAGTCAGTTATTTAGGAACCCAGCATTCTGTAGTAGACTTGGAATGGTAACAAAATGTTTTCTGAGCACTCACTAAATAACAGTCTATAGGGAAAGCTTACTATTAAATACATATAGAAAATAAAGCCAAAACTGGAAGTAGCAGGATTTGAGGCATTCCCTTCCAGAAGGGTTAAGGGACATGAATTCTAACAGGATTTGATGTAAACTGCAGTTAACTTGGCATCTTTGAGAATGAAACTCCCAATCTGCAGGTGGAAAAGCTAACACCTAAAATAACTTTCTGAAACAAGTAAGTATTCTTTGGCTTAAGGTGCAAGTGATAGAGGGATTAAGATCTTTCCTTAAATCGTAGACAGGAGGCTACACAAATATAAGAGTTTGTGTGTTCATAACACTACTGAATTAGAGCTCATCCAACTGACAAGCACATGCAGTTAGTTAGGTTTCATGAATGCTGCCTGAAATACATGCAACAATCTCTTGATTGTCCCTTGCCTGCAATTTTAGTAATTTATTATGTATTGTTCTTTAAGGAGAAATCAAGATTTCCCGTAAACACTTTGAAGAAGCTTTTAGGAAAGTGAAATCTTCAGTATCAAAAAAGGTAAGATAAGCTTCAAGTATGTAAGACGCGGTAGTCCCCTAGAAAGGATACTCTTTTTATTCTGGAGACTGGCAGGAATAGTTAAGGTTGCAGTACACTTGCATGTCTTTCAAAGTGACACTACCTGTTTCTGCATTAAACAAACCCGACTTTTTTTTTTTTTTTTATACAAGGTCAGAATTTAAAGTCTCCCTTTTCAGCTACAGATGATGCATTGCATGTAGATTAATTACTGTGCTATCAAGGTTATCTTCTGGTATGGCACCTCGGACTTCTCATTGACATTCCCAGATTAGTTATTTACCTGGCCCTAACCTCTTATGTCTGTGAATTTTCAGTTAAAAGCCAAAGCCTTTAGAGTGCACTACACCTTGCCACTCCCTTCCTCCTGCCCCTCCCTCCCCCCCCCAGGGATGTGACACCCAAGGATGCTCAAACATTTCTCTTAGTGTGCAAAAGACATCATTTTGAGATAGCACATGCAACACACTATCATTTAAGTTATTTCTTATCAGTCTTTTCATTATTTGCATTTGTCAAGGAAGTTTGTTATAAGGTTTCTTTATGACGTGTTCTTTTTAATGACTGAAAGGAAAGCTGTTCAATCATCTTAATTACTACAATTTAGAAGTTAATATATATAGGAATTGCTATTGCTGCAGAGCTTTTGTGTATAGGTCTGTGTTGCCAAGAGTGTACTGCAGCCAAAATACATTAATATATTCACTTTGAACACTAGCCAGAGAAAAGTTAACTAGTTAATTATTTCCTTTTGTTATTACTGTATGTTGATGGTCAGTCACCTTTCCTAAAATTCAAAAGTGATCTTTGGCTCCAAGACCCTTTAAAGATGGTGTTGGTTGTTATTTTCTTCCCCTTTGCTAATCACCAAGCAAACAGTTAGAAGCAACAGCTGCAAAAGCTTAGAGCATCTCCTCTAACATAGCAATCACTGGTAAGTACTAGGACTTAGTCCTACTGGTTGTTAAGAGTTAACTAGAAATGTCATTCTGCATCTCAAAGGCAGCTTAAATATTACCTGTCTCAGAGCCTTATGTTTCAGCTATATCCATCTGAAGAATTTTCAGTTAGGTATTTTGAAATATCTTTTGGAGTACAAGATACTCATCTCCGGTTTCCAGATGCTATGTCCTATCTGCTAGTCAAGTTCAATCTGACAAAAACCCTCTACACAGCTTCCTATGAATACTAGAATATAGAGGAAGATCTGCATCTCTGATTTAGTGCTTCTAACTCTTCTTTTCCCTCCTGTACACATCTCTGAGTTCAGTTAACTTGCTTTTGGTTTAACTGGTTGGCTTGAGACAAACCAAAATAAGTTGTTCTTAAAGCTATGGACAGACATCATCTTCTGAAACCAGTTATTTCAGTGGAAGTTGACACCTCTAAGTATTCTGTTCCTCAAAACTGGTATTTTGAGTGACTCGAGAAAAGGATTAAGGAACAGTTACAATTAAGTAAGTCAGACTAGCAAAAGAAGATCTTGTCTGTTCATTCTCGCAGAACTAGATGAGGGAGTAAACTGTCAATTCAGCAGCTCTCCTGGTGAAGAGGGCAGTATCTCCTTAGCGAAGCTGCAGTCTGAACCTAGCATGGCAATATTAAGTGCAAGAACTCTGCTAAAGGATTCTATTAATTATATATCATTGGTGACTATCACTGGAGAACCTCATTTATGAGCCAGGGTAGTGGGGTTTTGCCTTATTTAGGTTTTTGTTTGTGAGTGTTTGAAAATACAGCTAGTGGCTCATATAGCTGGTTTGTTTCACTTTGTTAAATAATACATATAAAGTCACTTTTAAACATTGCATGTTTTTTTACCATTGTCTGAAGTATTTTTTTCCTCTTATCTTGGCACTGTTAGGATCAGATAATGTATGAAGAGCTGCATCGGTCACTGTGCAGGTGATAAATTTGGACAATTCCCAGAAGAGACATTCTGCATTGTCGGAAAGGTTTGCGATTCCTGTGCCTGATTAAGAGACATGTTGGAAAGAAGCTGTACTAAATCTCTCTCAACTTTTTAAACTGTACCTGAAAAAGGTCATTGTAACCTACTGCTTTAAACAATCCTTAATTTAACTATTTCTAGAATAAAAGATACAATACACACTTCCTGCTTATCACCATTTACATTTTAAAAGTGAATGCTTTTAGTGCTAAAGAGCTAATACCATTCTGATTAATTTGGTGCTCTTAATCAGAAAGCCCTCAGAGGCAGAGAGGCTCACCCTTTGAAGTGTTTACACTGCTCAAATGGCTGGTTTCAACCATAAATGAAAATAGCTTGCCCCTACCCCCCCCCCCCAAGAACAACTCTGGAAGAATCACTGGGAGAACAGAGCTGTGAAAGTAAACTGGGAAAGTGCTGTACTGTATGTTATCATACCATTAATCACACCTTTCCCAAATACAGTGACACATCATGATTGTGCCAGCACAGGTTCTCAGAATGTCTAACAGCTTCCCTTACCTATCAAGAGAAACTATCCACAGATGGCAAGCTGTTCTAAAGTTACCTAGGTGAGTGTAAAGTTTGGAAACCTGAGAAGTACTGTGATACTATGATTTAACAGCCACCTAAAAAGCACTTGAAACAGTAAGTTACCTAACAAGCTGGTTCTTAATTTTTTTTTTTTTTTTTTTTTTTTTTTTTACAAACAGACAAGTCTGCAACAACAAAAAATTCCATTATGGATTTGAATTTCTTAACTCGAGCATTTTGATATCCTCTGGAGAAAGGAAAATATTACTATGTTACTGTTCTAAGAAACAGGCCAAAGAGCCTCAAGCTTTTCTTTAAATAAAAGGAATTCCATCTTGGGAAAAGGGTCATAACTTTCAACATCAGCAAACTGGGAAGAATCAGAGTTAAGACAAAACACTGAAACGTGACAGATACTGAGCAACTGATTTCTGAAACCTGCCAGCCTTCATGGATTTTTTTTTTTAGCACTGTCATCATTCTATGAAGTTCTTGAACCATTACTCTTAGTTCCTATCTTTGATCAGTCTTATTCTTCCCAAAAGCATTGCAACCATCCATCAAGGATCAGAGAAGGAAATGGATGATTTCTGCTAGCAAATTCCATAGAAAGCCTTTTAAGTTTAAAAATTATTTAAAGTTTGGTGTTATCAAAGTAATGAAATTTCCATGTAAAAAACAGTGAAATAGTTTTTGTAAGCAATATTTATTCTGCAACCATCCCCCCTACTTGAACATTGAAAAGGGAAGAGATTATTTAATCTCCTACTCAAGTCATAATTCATTTAAACAAATTGCCGTGCTTTGCTAGATGTGACCCTGAACAACTTGATCTAACTTTAAGACTGACCTTGCCTTGAGAGGGAATAGTGCCTTACATCTTAGAGTCTTCTCTGACTTGCCATCTGACAAAAGATCTTGCACATTTTTCCCAAAGGTAAACGTGGAAGGCTATTACAAATAACTAATCACCACAGACTCATGTTTTAAAAAAATACCGACACTCATGGCAGCTAGTACTTACCACTGTGATTTTTGCACAACATGGTATGATATTCCCTCTGTCTTTTAGGGAAGCCTGAGACTCAGTGACTCAAGTTGTGGCCCATATGACTAACAAATGAAGTCCCTGCATATAAAGCAGATGATGCATCTACTTGTAATTGTAAATCAGGCTTGGAGCTTCTGGAATTACTGTGATTCCCAGAAATCCAAGATGAAGGATTATCATTTTATCTTGGAGTAGTTTTACTTGTGGATGTTGATTACTGTGAGGTAATGCAATTAATACATATCAGTTAAGTGACTAATTTTAATGTAAAATCATACCTAGATGTTATGTACAGAGCTATACAAGAATCACCTACGTTACATAAACTTTTTCCTGGTTTAGCTCTAAGTCTACAACTTTAGTTTTACCACCTTTCTTAAATAAAAGATTTTGCTTTATAGCAAAACTTTACACAAGGAAGTGCTGCACCCACACTGTGTGCTAGTTTTTCTTGTGGGAAATTCTGCTTAGGCTATAGTACTTATCACTAAAAACAAACTTGATAAGAGATAAAACGCAAGATCCCTTGTACTTGTACATAGAAAATGGGAATCGCTTTAAGGAACAAGCCTTTTCATGCAATACAGAGACCACTACTTTGTTCTGCATATGCAGCTACCGCCTTCCTAGCAGACATGCCTAGAGGAGGTTTTCCCTCTAGCCATCTTGTTACTGTTGGGACCAGATCAAGAAATAGTTCATAACACCATTCTTTTCTCCCTTTTCCTGAGGCTACCCACATATCTAAATCACAATAATGATTCTATCCCAGAGCATGTTAGATGCTAACTTAAGCATGGATAGGGGGCAGATGCCCTGCAGGGAACTGTCAGCAGGAAAAAAAAAAATTGCTGTCTTCATTCTTGGCTCAATAGGAAGCTTTTTCAACATTTTTGTCCTCACCAAAGTCTTGTGTGCCACTGCAGCCTTGATTGTGAAATAGGAGGATTTGACAGAGAAGAGATAATTACGTATGTACAGTTGCAGGTTGCTATACTAAAGGCACAGCTACATGATTTGGACACGCCTATTTGTCAGATTGCTTCTGCAAGGTCCTAGGAAAACAATCTTGCCAGGCCCAGAAGTGGCTCCTGTGCTTTACTGTGTGCCAGCTAAAACAGCCCAACTTGCTTTGCCTTAAGTCGTTTGAAACTTTAAAATTACAGAGGAGTACATTTTCCAAAAGCTGTGTCTTAGACCACTTATGCAAGGTCGCTACCTGAAAGCGACTTTTCTTATGTTTGTCCAACAGGATTGGTATGGCTGCCTGCAATCTACAGCATTGACGTTATTGGTTGTTGAACCTTATCATTAAGTAAGGAATAAACAGCTTTAAGTTTTACTGTGGCATGCCACTTCATTTGGTACAGGAATAAATGCCAAGGAGGCAGAGGTCAGTCACTGAGCTTGTTATCTAACAGTGTCTGCTAACCTAGAACAGATCCATTTCTTACTATCTGTAGACTTTACTTACATGTTATGTGCTTGCTGGCTACATTTAAAGACTTAACCAGGGGAATTTTGAGACACAGAACCAAAAACTCTTAACTACTTTTCAACTGGCCTCTGGTTCCAGCTAGGAAGTCTTGTCCTGGATCTGAAAGTCTGGAGCTCCGTAGCCAGAAAGATGCAGCCATTTAACATGTTAATTGGCCACTGTTGTGGAACAGACAGGTTCAACAGCAAAACAGGAATGCCAGAGGCAAGAGCTGTTTTGAAAGAGGAATATTTCCACGCCTGTCCTGTGGGAAAACTCAGGCCCAGTTTGATCAGACTCCAGGATGCATTACTCACACCACTTAAGCAGCTTCAAATAACTGGGGGTGTGAGGGGAGGATGTGGGGGGTGTGGGGGTTGTGCGGGGCCGGGGGGGGGTGGTGGTGTTACAAGCCATGCTTATTCTGAAAAGTGTAAGTTACTCTGAAAGCCCTGAAGGGGATTCAGAGCTCTGCACGATTTAGCTGCAGCTGAACTACTTGGATGACCCGTTTAACACTGCTGACCCAAAGGCAGCTGTGTTTTGACAGTTAAACTCCTAGCTGGTTTCACTTAGAGGAGAGGTTTGCCAAACTGACAAACTAGTAAGATGCTTCAGTTACACAGAAAGGAACAAACCCTAACAAGCATGTAGAAAGGACAAAGTTCACTCATTCCATATGAGTAATTTATTAAAAAAAAAAACAAACTATAATTCGGTTAACTGTCTGAGTTCTTAATGCTCTTTAGGGTTTAATTTGTTCTTCACTAGTTAGTCAAAGCTCCCTCCAACTTTCAGATAAACTATTTCAAAAAGTATACTAACCTGTGTCTGCCAGATATATTTTAATAGCATTGATGAAATTATTTAATTCCTTAATAACAATAACTAGATGGTATTTTAAAAAGAATTGTGTTTCTTATTTCTATGCCATGCCTTTAGACTAAATACCACATCATGACTGGAAAAAACTATTCATTTAGAATATATCAAACACAAGCGAAATAGTCCAGCTGGTCTTAATTCCTTTTACCAAGTGGCTCAGGCATGCTTCTAACTCTTTTTTAGGCATGAAACTATACTGCAATATAGGTTAACTTTCAGATGATCTGCTTCTGGCAAAATCCCTAATCCTGGACTTAAGATGCCAAAGCCCCTTGTGTATTACATGGGAGTTACAGGCCTAAGAATAGTAGTTACCAATGCTTGCAAGAATCAGACCATGGTTTAGATCCAAACATAAATTTCACTGGCTCAGATTGTCCCAGTCCAGTAAGTGTTCTCCAAGAGCTAGCCAGTAGCATATGTTTCCAAAGATGATGGCAAGCATAGCTATGTCCCTCAGAATTCCTCACTATTCTGCTGCTCTTAAAGTGAAAATGAGGTATTTATAATCAGTTGGAAGGGAAGATCATAGTCAGGACACCTTAAAGCAGCATTTGCAATTTTAGGCAAGAGAAATGGCAACTTCGCTCCTGTTTAAAAGCAGGAATTCACACTTGTGCTACCCATTGGAAGGACAGTAAGGGGCACCAGTGAAATAGGTAACTAAGCCCAAGTATGAAAGTTAAACTATGAGCTCCCAGTTATCCTAGATTAATACTTCAGATAAGCAATTTCTCAACTTCAGCTTTTCGCTGTAAAACTTTGAGACACCTTCCATCCTTCATTCAGCTATAGCAATCTATCAAAGACATTTAATTCCACCATTCAACTCTTAAATTGGGAAAAAGTCATGCAGAAGTGGCTTAAAAAGAAACTGGACCTATTCAGGTCTTTCAGCCAAAATCAGTTTTCTTTCCCATAGACAGGCAAGGCAGCGATTCTTTACAGTTCATCTATACCATCACTCAATAAAACAGCTCTTGCATCTGCTTTAAAAATACCAAGTTTCTCTAAAGCTTAAGGCCTTCAGCATTAGGGGACCAGTCAAAAATTCACCCAATGTTACTTTAATCTTTGCTTTTTAATTACATGTAAAAATACCGAATAAAGTATATTTTGACATTACACTATACCCTGATCAATATGCTGGCTAGCTAGCACGTTATTGGCATCTTAATGGAGTCACTTTGTAAGTGGCTGGCACACTTTCATACCATTTCTATTACTTAAACACAGATACAGGCCCACACTTAAAAAACAAAACACACATTAGAAACAGGATCACAATCAAGTGAAGGTTAAGATATACCAACACATTCTTCTCAGGCATTCAGCTTCTTCCAAAAAAAGAAAACAAACCTCAAAACAAACAAACCAAAAACCCCATAAAATGCAGGAGCTGGAAGTTAAATTAAGTAAGTAAAAATTAAGTTACTTACAGCAGACTAGTGCTGATAGTGGCTGAGACTTCCATCTTTCAGATAAGTGAAGAACATACTGTAGGATCACCATTTGAGATTTAAGGGTGATCTGTAGCCATCTTTGACAGCTTAAAACCATCATCAAGGCATTAAATGACAGAAGGCGAATATACTGTGCTGAGGTACATTGAGATTCATTCTTCAGAGTTCAGGAAGTCTATCCATTCTCTGTTCCCAGTTTTAAAAACAAGCAAGAACTTTGGTACCACCACCTGTGCTCTCACCACATTTTAATATGAAAGACAGACAAGTGTTTGTGTAGGGTACTGTAGGTTTAGGAAAAAAAAAAATCAAGATCATTTAGCAACACTTCTGTGTTTACACAAGTGACTAATATGCTTTATAGGTAGAGTTGTCAGGGGCTGTAGCTGAGCTTGCTTACCAGAACAGTATCTGCTTCAATTGATTCAGTATTTCATACAAGCCAAACTTCCAAATGAGTTTAAGTATTAAGAGTTAGCATTTAAAACCATGGTAACAGCAGAGCCAACTAGGAAAAGCCTAATCATTTTTTTTTTCCAGCAGATGAGGAAAAAAACCCCAAACTATAACAAGATTTTTCAAATATGGAAAAAATGATCAGTTATACCAAGTTACCTAGTGGCTTGCACAATACAATTCTAAATGCCAGCTGCTCCAGCTCTACGCTAACACAAGCGGCTTAGGCAGTATGCAGCACCCATAAAGTTGGCAATTCCCCACCTTTTTACAAGGAAGTTACACAAGCCATCTCAAAGATGCCAACTTCATTCTGGTAGATTGCTCCTTTAAGGTACTTTCAGTAGAAAAGGCAGAACTTTAAAGCAGTCCTTCAAATGACATGCTACATATTTAAACAAAAGCAGACTTAACATTTCTGTGCAAATTTAGTTACTTCCACCTGTATGTTAGGAAACAGGTTCAACAGAAGGTTTAAGTTAACAATTCACGTTGGTTTAGAATTAACAGTAAGGACAGCATTTTAACACTACAGTCATCTAAATAGCATGTTGTGGGCAATGTACTACATTGAGAACTTTTAAAATATTATAAGTCAGACAGATATTTTTATACAGATTTAACACCTGCCAAAGTAAATTCTGTAACAAAGTGATTTAGCATTACGCATATAACACTGATCCTTAGGCAAACATATAAACATTAAACGAATGAATCTGAGGACTGCGAGGAATGTTATAGCTGGTAGGAGTCTGCTACAAAAATCCTTAAGGGTGCATTGCTATGTTGCTGTAGATCTTAATTCAGGACACTGGGGAACATCTTTAGCAAGAGACCTTATACCAGCCACTTTAAAGCAAGCAGACCTTTCAAAGTTTTTTGGTTGCCAGAAGTTTAATCTTGCTTCACTTCACCCTTTAATTGTCTTTTCATGCGCGAATATGGGCTGATTGTGTCATCCATCACGAAGTCATACAGTACTTTTATCCAAGAGTTATATTGTGGCAGGTTGTCATAGTATTCAGCTGCTATTTTCTTCACCTGAAGAGGAGATACGAGGTTTATTTACTATTTAGCACCAATCATAAGAACTTTACAATCCTCAACCTGTAACTTAATGTAGAGCACTAGAAGTGTCATTTTAGATGTTAAAAGAGTCTACAGGAAAGGCTACCAGTGACACAACGTGAAAATTTCATGAAGCAACTCCCTTGTTAAGTAAACTTAATGTGAAACTTTTATATTGAAGCTAATCAGAACAAACCCTGTTATCACTCTGAAGTCCATTCACTGCGCAACCTGCAGAATAATATATCTCACAAAAGCAAGCAGTTTGGTTGCTACTGGAAGTGAGTGATTCAGTTCAGTGCTGACTCATAGGCGTATGAGTATCACTAAATAGGATGGTGTAGATTCTAGGAAGACGTGTTTAAAACAGCTATTTTCACACGTAGTTTCAAACCTCAGCACTCAGAAGAAAAAAACATTTATTTCTGAGGAACACCACATCTTGTTTCTGAAGACAGACATTAAAGAATGAATATAAACTGCTTCACAAAGACTTTATTCTCAGGTGTACATGCTGACTAGACTACTGTTTTAAACTAAGAGGGCTGGAGTTTCAGTTAGATATCCTTACTTAAATATTTAAGGCCAACTACCTAAATCCTTGAAAACCTGAACAGAACAAAACTCATTTTTCACTAAATTCCATAGTTTTAGACAGAAGAAAAATATTAATCTGTAGAAGCAATAAACAAAACCAAGATATTTGCATGACTGGTTTAGAGCTGGAGATCGTTTTGGTCTGTCATCACATCTATAGAATAGTGCATTGAGCCAGTATACTTTTATTCAACAGTAATTATTCTTGGCTCACCAGTACCCCAGCTGGAATTAAGTGTTCAGTACTTCAGTGATCTTTACCACACATCATAGCAGAGTCCAGTCCAATCAAATTAACTACACTGTTTTAAAAGAAGGCTTTGTTTTCTTATTAGAGCTGTGGATTAACAGTCCTGTAGCAGAGCTGGGTATTTACCTCTGCAATTAAATACTTAAAAAAAAATCATTCCCTATTTACCGCTTCAGTACTGGCACAAGTAGCGAAATGGTGGTTCACCAGCACGGATCTAGGTATCAAAGATGAGTTAAAGCAACTCCAGCTGTATTGGAAAGATGAAATCCATGAATAAGAGAAGTCATCTTTTTTTCAAAACCAAAACCATTTGCAAAGTCATAACAAACCAATTAGAGAATTTAACTGGCCTGCTAAAAGAAGTGCTGGAGTAGCTATTTCACCTACAGTTCCACCACTGACAACAGAAATAATCAAGTTTAGACTCCACCAAAGGCACAAGCTTACAAGGTCTTACTGTTACCAAGTGGAGTAACAAAGCTACAAGGCCAAAACCACAGTTGCTGTCAAACTGCAAATGTAGTGTCTGATGAAAAACACTTTTCACTGGAGTTTTCGCTGTAACCCTAGAAGCCTGTGCTCCAACTGATCAACAGATGTACAATGAAAATTAAGCTCCTGCTTAAAAGAAATCAATGAAGATTGAAGTGGGAAGAAACGGGTTTGAAAATTCACATCTACTACTCATGCAGACGTGTCAGGTCTAAGTCTTGGCTTTGAAGCCTTAATTCTGTCAAAGTACGGCTGATACTTATGTAGGGTTCAAAGGTTCTCACTAGAGGAAACTGAGCTGCTCCAAAATAGAAAGCTATTAAACATTTCCCAACAGTCCAACAAACATTAGCAGTATCTCAAACCACCTCTTTTCCCCACCAGAGAATGTCAGTGATAGAAGAGACTGAAGGATAAGCATGCATTACAATTTTGTCCTTAAGATTTCAGAGACAGAGCTGACAAGTCTCTGAAGGTATCTACAACTTCTTAGCTAGTTTTCTGCATGCTTACAAACTAAAGAAATCAGAAGGCTGGTTGCAATTAAAGAAAACTAAAGACAGTGCAAAGTGTAAGACATGCATCTCCTCCCCTCTCCTTTTATGGAAAAGGCTTGAGCAGCCAGCACACTGGAAGCTTGTTCAGGATACCACTAAAATGGTAAGTAATTACTCCTTTCCTCACTTAGAAATTGTTCTGAGGGTTTTGGGGTTTGCTGTTTGTGGGGTTTAGTTTTGGGCTGTTTTTTTTTTTTAATCTCATAATTTCCGTTCTTCTAAATATCAGCGTTCTACCCGATTTTCGTGTTGAAGTAGGGCTTATTTTAAGAAGTTATAACCTTGGAAGTAAACTTACCAGTGGAAGGCTCTTGCCAGGAATATTGGGGAAGTCATGATGCTCATTGTGATAGCCAACATTAAAAGTGAGCAAATTAAGTGGCCCATAGTAGGAATAAGTCTCATGTCCTTTTAAAAACATGTAATGTTCAGCTATGAAGTGTCCTGAAATTGGGTGCAACCCAAGCCCAAGTACTGAACCAGCAAGCATGTAAAAAGTGGATTTGACTCCCCATAAATAATATATCACAACATCAAAGGAAAGCTGAGCCAACAAATTGATTATTTCAAGTCGAGTAATGGGTTTGGGATTGATGCAGAGAGGTCTAATAGCATAGAAAAAAGGCTGAAGAACAATCCATATGAACTTCCTGAAACGAGTGCAGAAAAACCAGCCTTCAAAGTTGGTGGGGATGTCCACGTCAATTCCATCGCCTCCTAAGTAACGATGATGATCCATGTGGTATCTCTTGAAGGATATGGAGTACGGGAGACCAAGAGGGAGGTTGGCAAATATTCCAAACCATCGATTCCACATTGCTTTGCTGTTGCCAAAGGCACTATTGTGAGAGATCTCGTGAATAGCCAGAGTCATGGAGTGGCTAATACAGCTTCCAAAAACATATGCCCAGAAGATCACCCATTTCCAGTCCAAATCTTTAACTAGATAAAATGCAGTCAACTGCGCAAGAACCATCAGCACAACCACCCAGATCAAGTTGTAGTCTGGCTTCATCAATGCTTTTATCTCTGGATGTTTAGCTAGATGAGAAAGAATTAAACAAAAAAGGAATTATTTAGAAGCTCTCCTCACAGCCAACTATCCCAACTAGATTACAAAAGCAGATATAGTCATTTCTTCCCTTCCTCCCAATTAGGGTTTGTCTGCAAAGGTAATGAAGACACACCACCTTTCCACTTGTGGCATTTATCGCTATAACGAATCCTCGAGAAGTAAATAATTTCAGCATTTTTCTGTTGCTCAGCAACTAGACACACATATAGCAAGCACCAGTACCACCTCCACCCTCCCCAGGAAGGAAATGGCCTTGACTGACAACCCACCAGTCACCCAGAAGGCCTCAAGTAAGCTCAACTCCCATTTGGGCGTTTTACTTGAAAACGTGGTCATTTACCACAGACCCCGGGTGCCGCGATGACCCCTCGGCACGACGCCGGCCCTGTTTACACCGACCAGCAGACGCCTTATCGATCACCCACCGCCTTCCCTACCCGCGCCGCGGGCTCTGCGGCGGCGGGCGGGGAGCGGCCCGCGGCCCCCCCGCGGGCAGGGCCAACGGCGCCGCCGGCCTCCGCTGCGGCTCCGCGCCCGCTTCGCAGCTCAAAGTGGAAGCCCAAGACGCCCGCCCCACGTTTCGGAGCTCGGGCTCTACCCGCTGCGCCCCCCCGCCCGCTCCTTTCTTCCTTCACCCCCCAGCGCCGCCAAGGCGGCGGCTCCCGCCTCCACGTACGCGGCCAGTGCCGCTCCCCTCACGCGGGCCCGGCCCGACTTTGGCCCAGCCGCACGTCCCCTTGCCGCACCGGGAGTCCCTAACGGCCGGCGGCAACGAACGGGCCCTCCGCCACAGCGCCTTCCCCGCGGCGCCCCCCCCGGCAGCCATTTTGTGGGGTCCCCCCCCCCGCCACGCAGCCGGTAACAGGGAGCCGCCACCGCTGCTGCCGCCGCCGCCCCTCCTCCTCCTCACCCAGGATCTCCTTGCGGCGGTCGGCATGAGGCTGGTCCGTGTAGACCCACTCGAAATCCTCCCTGGCAACGGTATTGCCCATCGCAGCAGCACTACACGCCCTCACCACCTCAACCGCTCCGCTCCGTAACGCCCGGCACCGCGGTTTATAGCGCCGCGGAGGCGGCCCGGCGCCCGCCCCACCCACCCACCGCCCCGTCCTCTCTTCCCATTGGCTGCTGCCGCCTGTCAGGGCTGACAGAACCCGCCCCCCCCCGCCCGAGCGTCTCGCCCCCCGCCCGCCGGCGGGGGCCTGGCCGAGCCGGGTGGGGCGAGGCGCGGCGCGGCGCGGGGCGCAGCCGTCGCCTGAGGGGCTGGGTGGCGGCTGCCTGCGGTCCCGCCGCCTCCGCCCGGTGGAGGCGGCCCAGGGGACACGGGCCGCCCCTCAGCCCCCGGAGGGAAGTCGTCTGTGTCCCCCTCCTCAGGGGAGAGGTCCCGCCGCTCTGCCCCGGGACCGCCCGTCCGGGCGGGCTGCGGCTCCCCGGCCTTCCCCTTGACTCATCCCGCGGCTGCCGCGGCCTGGCGGGCTTGCGGCCGGCGCCAGCCGCCTTCTCGGCGGCCGCAGGGCGGGGGTCTCGAGGCGCCGTGAGGCGCTGCCGCCGCGGGGGAGCGGAGCGCGGGCGGGGAGCCGGCTGCTCAAACCGCCGCGCTGGCGCTGCCTTTACTACGGCCGCCCGCGTAACTAGCGCTGAAGGTATCGCTGAAGGAGGGAGAGAAAATTCTCGGCTTGTGGCTCCGGGCCTTGCCGAGGTGCTGGGGGAACCCGAAGCTCCTTCATCGTTCCCCGCGGCGGCGAGGACGAGCTGGACTCCGAGGAGCTGGGCCGGTGAAGCCTCACCAGCTCCGCGTTCCTCCCCTGCCGCCTTCAGCCGTGTTTGTCCGGGTTTAGCTGTCTGAGAGGTTTCTGCCCCTCAGCTGTTGGGACAACCTTGCCCAGAAGCCACCGCAGGCGGCCGGGAAGTCTCACCCGACTCGCTTTCTTGAGGCTGGAAACAGAAACAGCATCTTACAGCGGCCCTTTAAAATACGCTTTTTCTTTTCCAAACATAAGAGGTGTGTGGCTGTAAGGACTAGCTATCATTTGTCCAAAATCTAAATTTCTATAAGCTGCCTACAACTACAACTCAAAACGCCAAGGTCTCCATTTTGTTCACTTCCTGTTGTCAGGTATTTTAAGAACTTCTTTGACAAACTCTTCTGTGAGAACTAAACTCCATTTAATTTGTCCCTGCATCTATTTCTCATATAACATTGACCGTGGGCAGTTCAGTTACAAAGATTACTTTATGTAGAAGTTAAATGACTACTTGCTTGGAATTTTAATTGTCCATAAATGCACTCAAATTAAAATACTTTGAGTCAAGAATAGCCATAAAAACAACAGAGGAAGTTATCACAAAGTAAATTATACCTTATCTATTAATGTAATATGAATATCTTAAGGTTTATAATGCATCACAAAATTTATTAGTAATAATGAATAAAAAAAGCTAGTATGTACCGGCTGCTAAAAGCCCTATGTGCAACTGTACAGATGTAGGGGAAATACAATCCCTACGTGAAAATGTTTACAATCTAAAGTAATGGACAGAGCACAGGATCTAGAAAACATAACAGCTTCATGTATATTTTCATTTACATGCTTTTTTAATCTGTGCGTATCAGCATGGAAATTAGAACTGAAAAAGGGAGCGAGGAGAGATGGAAAAGTTTATTCACAGCTTTTCCCTCCTTAGTCACACAACCTGAATTTTGTAGACTTCACGAGGACTGGTACAGCACAAGAGGTAAAAACAATGTTTAGATTTCATCAAGGCATTTTTGTCCTTGCAAGGGATGTTCAGTTTTACTTTTCTGCTCGGTGGCCACTTAACAATAAGCCAGGAAGTGCTTTTGAGTTACCAATGCAGAAGCTGACTGCAAAATTGCCAGGATCACAAGTGTCTCACTCAGCTGCACTCTAAACAGTGTATGTAATGTTTCTGAAAAATGTTCCCTTCTGGTTGTAGTTCAAATATTAGCACTGCTATCCATCATTGTGCTAAAAACTTCTCATCCATGGGAAGGATCCTGCCAAAAGAATGAACTGCCGATAAGAAAGGTTACGGCTGACGACAGGAGCACTGGAGGAGAGAGACACACTATCAAGAGTTCAGTACACACAGGCAAGTTTACAGCACTGCCAATGTATATAGGTTTGTAAATGGTGATAAGTTTCAGCAGGGTAATTAAAGAGAAGAGCCCAGATTTATAAACTAAATATTCCATAGAAGCCAAACAAGCCTTAAACAACTAAGAAAAATATTAAATAGGAAGGTTTTGGAAAATTTAATTGCCCAAGTGTCCTGGAGTGCGAAGTGTTTTTCCTGTTTAATCACTGAGTCAGCCTGGTTTAAGCAGTCCACATAGCAAATCCAGATTTATTAGGTCTTCAGCAAGCTAACAGTTTCTCTGTCTGAGGTTTTCCCTTACGAAGACAAAGAGATCCAGTACCTAGGACATCTTTAGCTGACACAGAGCTAGAGCAAAAATCCTGGAGTGTTCAGTTACACGTAAACCAAAGCTGGCAGCGCATCCCCATCCAACCAGGAAGGCAAGATCCAGTAAGTACAGCTCTGCAAGAGTGGAGAGCACACGGACAAGTGAGCTGGTCCGGGTACGGTGCAAAGTAGCACAGGAATGGAACTGGAGAGTGTCAGAATAGTTCACAACTTGCAGACGTGTTGCTATAAAATACTCCAAACTGAGTTCACTTATGGATGAAAGAACAATCCATCACTGTAATTCGCCAGTTACTTCCTAAAACCATCAGGAACACCAAGAATCAGGCAGTCCTCTCCTGTCTGAAGATGCATTTAGCTACATTCTATGTCATCCTATTTTCAAGAGGCTCTTGATGTTGAAAACTCCTTAAGCGATCTTAGTGCTTCCCACAATTAACTGTTAGATCTCAGTAGGAGCAACTAAGTCTGCTCAATACAGTCTTATCTTTTATATTAAGAAATTATGTGAAGGCATTGTCGTAACACTAATGAACTGTTGCCTCAGTAGTTTTAAGCCATCATGAAACTAACCGTAAAAGACACTTACTGTTGAGTTGTCTTTCAACCCTGAGCTGTTCAGTTTCAGCCCTCGCTCCAAGTACTAAAACAACACTGGTGGTAAATAAAACCATTTGTCACGTAACTTCGTAAACTACATCTTAGTCTCACTAGTTTGAGGCTCTCTCTTGAACAGATTATACAATCACTAATTGCTACTAACACTGTACTTTTTGAGAATGATATACCAACTCATGTAAGCTTGCATATAAATTTATAGTGAAAAGTGATTTAGTTTTACTTCAAGGTACTTATCAACTTGTTCATATATTGCAAAATGCATCCTTTTTTATTAAATAAAGGACACTACAGTGTCAAAAGTTAATGTTCCAGCTGTTTTCTCTAAACTATTAGTTCATTCTGCTTTCTCCATTCTACCTACACCACTGGTGTATACTCCAGTCTGAGAGCCAACCGATATCGATGTCTGTCTCCCTCCCCCCACCCCCCTCCTCTGGAAGTGAAAACGGAATAGTGGTGTACCTTTGTTGTGGCATTTCTGAGAGCTTGCTTGTAACCACCCCCTCTACCCCTTAAGTTTTGTTGGCCTCGTTCAATTTTACTATACTTGGTAGCATGCAGAGGATCAGGATGCACCTGCAAACTTGGAGCACGTGATACTTCCTTGAGTTGAAGGTTCCAAGTTGGCACCATTCACGGAGAGTTTCATGTAACAATAGGCTGTTGTTGTTCTTTCCAGCTCAGTTTATGCACAGCTAGAGATTCATCAACATATAAACAAATGTTTCTCTTCAATAACCTGGAACTATTTGTATGTTGTGAAGGGTGGGGAAATGAATAAAGAAACTGAAGTGAAAGATATTAAGAGATGAACGAATAAACCTTTTCGGCAAATGCAATTCACAGGTTTATACTTGTTTATAAGTATTTAACCACAAATATCTGGTAATTAGACCATACATTAGTCATCATGAATGACCATTAAATGAATTTGTATCAAATGATACACAGTAATTGTAGCTATCATGCTGATCCTTTGATTCAAAATTATTTTTGAAAAGATAAAGCATATGCCAGTATTTTTAAACTGAACAGCAGGTATCTATCTTAAAGAGATCTTTAACAGTAAAAAAATTCTGAACCATGGAAGACCAGTAATAGCAAACGTTCCTTTAACAGTTTAACCTTTCTCCCAGATAACCTTTTATCATTTCCTTGATGCTTTTCTTAAGAAACATGCCTTTTTTAAAAAGATTCAAACTACCCAACAAGTTTATTTGAAAATTAAATGTCTGCCAAAAATTAGGCATTTGCAATGTTCTGATATGAGCTAATACCATTGTATATGGTATTTGTACAAGGTTCCAAAAATATACAGATGGGGAAAAAATAATTAAAAAAAAAATCACTGTACACAACTCTGAGGTTGTTAAAGTGACCGGAGAGACTGAACAGTGCAAGACATGCTTTTCCAGTTACAAGCTCAAAACAGAAGTGCAAAAGAAATTAAAGCTTCATCTGAAGTGATTTACCTTTTAGGATAAGGAAAGCTTAGAATATTGTCATCAGTGTTACACAGAAATTTCCATCCCACCCCGCTCCCAACACATACACACAAAATAGTTTAAGTTTTTCCATAATACAGCATTTCATTCAAATGATGTCCCCCGGAGCTTGATTATCGCGGGGACAATTTGTCTGATACTTACTAGATGTTGGCCTATGAATCAAGTGACGCACAGGCAGCTTCTCGATTCTCCAGCTTTGGCTAACAATACCTGCAATTTACAGGCAGTGAAAGTGGCAGATAGCCTGGGTTCAAACTCTCCTGCGACTAGCTTCGTAAGACCACCTCACTGGAAGAAACCAGCTGTGCTGAAAGCAGATGCTAAGTTATGGCTGAGGAACAAAGAAATTGCTTTACAGGTCTCTGTACTCTCTCCCAGAGTTAAGAACAGTTTCAGGCAAGTGCTCTTAGCAGGCTGACTAAGCTGAACATGCATCTATCCATGCAAACATCGAATATGGCTCCCAAGTCCTCGAACCAGGGTGTGTGCATGTGAAGACTGGATAGAAGGCCCTTCCTTGTAAGTTTACAAAAATATATAGCCAATACTGTATCTTAAGAAGTCAGTTTTACTCATTACAGAGATTCCCAAAAAGTATTAACTACTTTTCAGACATTCCAGACAAGGTCACTTGTAACAAAAAAGGTCAAGTTCTCTAAAACAAGATTTTAAAAGTGGATCTTTTCCTTCAAGTGAACAGGACATTTGTTTTTACGCTTAACTTTTTAGTCAGTTAAGACTGAATTTATTTAAGATTTTATGTGAACATATGCATAAACACAAATAAGTTTACTTTAAACACATCTGCACAGAAAAAAAAGATTAACCCTTCAAAACGTAACAGAGCAGGTCTGGTTAGTATGTAACTATTGCAAATCTTAAAAGATTCTGTGCATTAGGCCGACCCATACAGAAAGCAGGGGAAAAGTCTCAATGAAAGAAAATTACTGTTCAAGTCTAAGTGGTGTTTTGAAGAGCCAGCAGACTAAGTGACACCATGAAGCTAGTCACAGTATCCAAACAAGCAGACCTGCTTGGGCTACTAAAGCAGTGTATCCTCCTGAAGGTGTCATTTTCTCCCAAGTTATTTTCTGTTTCGAAGGCGTTTAGATTTCCTAGGACAGTCTATGGGTTCAACCGCCTTCCTCCGTTTCCCAGAAGATTGTTCATTTGAGCCAGAACCTGAAGAATTTCCTACTGTACTCTCCATCACCTCTCGCAGCTTGCGTTCAAGCTCAGCCAATCGGGCATTCTGTTCACCTATGATTTGGGTTTGCTCTAGCAGTTTCTGATCTTGATCTTGGAGTTGTTTCTGTTGCTCTTGCACTTTGATGCGAAGCTCTGAGATCTCCCGCTTTAGCGCCGTCAAGCCCGTGCCGTTCGTTTTTACTTGCTGCTGGAGTTTGGTGATGTCCTGTCTTAAAGGGTTCTGCTTGGAGAACAGCTGCATTGTTGTCAGTGCTGCAGAAGTCCCTGGAACTTCAGAGAAAGCCGTGATTAATCCTCTGCAGCTTTAAGGCAATGGCAGAAACTGTGTCCCAGTTTTCCTGTTCTGCTTATCCCCACGCCCCAAATATGAATCTGAAAGCTGGCTGCAAGTTATGTGAGCATGTAAACTGATTTACAGTCATTTAAGTGTCCAATAAAAGCAGATGGTATCTCAGAGCACAACTAGTTTCACTTAAAATACTTAGATTTTCAGCAGTCTGGAAAACAGCTCATCATTCATTTTCTGTATATAAGCCCCCCTCCTTTTGCTGTATCAAAAATGACGTAGATATATTGTGTTGTCATCTAGACTAAGTGTCACAGGTTTTAAGTCAAAAATCCACAACATGTCTATAAATTACTTATTACAGGATAGTTATATTAAATAAATATATTTCAATAGAGCAGTACAATTCTGCTGTCTTCGCTGTAGACAGCTAAAGTTCTAAAATTTTGTGGTTTGGGGCTTAACAAGATAGTTCGGTTTAACTTACTTTTTGGAAGAAATGAATTTATCTTCCATGCTTCTTTAGACTCACTCTTCCTAAGTACTAAAACCATACTGGAATTTGAGCTTGGGAATGTTGGTTTTAATAAAGTTCCTGCAAATCAAGGAGACTAACAGCTACTGTATAATTTCTTTCACTTTTTCTATCATAAAAGATATCACTTCTATTTCTATCATTTTACTCTTCTAGCAATGCTGTGCAAGTAAGATGTAACTTTTAAGTGCTACAAAGAAAGAACAGTCTGGAACAGCCTAGAACACTCCTCCTCCTCCTCTTTTTTTCCTTAAAGATGCCAGCATAGCTACAGTTATGTGACACTAAAGGGTTGCCATTAGATAGATTATGCTCCTCCCTCAGCACAAAATAGGCGTTTTTATGCCACATAAAGCCTTGGCTTCGAAAAGACGATTGATACCAGCTGTGGTTTTGGGCAATACTTCCTCAACTGAGAGACTCAATGGAATTGAGGTACAATTAAGAGGTGGTATACACGCTTATGGCTAAAAGGATGGACAGGACATACCACAAATAACAAGCAGCTCCTACAGTTAGGCCTATAATTTTTGCTTAAGACGTAATTATTATTTTTTTTAATTAAGTTATGCTTTCAGAAAGTTAATTTCACAGTCCTTAAGAAGCGTGAAGATGTTCAGCACGGGGACAACACTACAGTTCTACTAACCTTTTGCTTTTGGCCATTATATGAGGCAACTACCTTAGATGTTGGTTCACAAAAGTTCTGGAAAGTCTGACAGATTATACAAGGGACCAGTTTAATTGTTTATTTATAGACTGTTATTTTAATTGCCTTTTCATTATTACCCATAAGTATTTTGCTTGTTAGTGCATACATTAGAGCCCCAGGAAAGTAAAAAAGCACATACAAGTATGTTCTAGCTCTCTATGCACTACAACAGTTTCGGCTATTTCATTTGCTGATCGTCCTAAAAATAAAAGGCATCGAGTTGTCATCTCATGTGCCAAATTTCAACCAAGTGCAATGATAAAGTCTCATTCATTGGTGGCACAAAAGCGTTTGTTTAATGAATACACGCTATGCATAATTCTAACATACATTCAAGTGACTGTTCTTTTGGTAGTACAAAGGCTCCTTAAATTTCAAAGCAAATGAATTTCAGTTAGCGTTCTTAAGAAACAAGTATCATCAATATTTATGTAATAAAGCTTGCATTTAAGGGAGGGAGCTTTTAAAAAGATACAGTGCTGTGAATTTTTACAGAAAAACTAAATAAAACTTAACTATACATTGGAATTAATACCTGGGGCAGTTCCTAGCAGACGTCCCGATACATCTGACCCAGGTATCTTTCTTTTCAGTACTGGAACAATCTTCTCATCAAAATATTCCATAGCCATGGAGGAAATGTCCCTTAGTTCTTGAAGAACTTCATGAGCTCTCTGAGGAGCTCTTGTAGAGTTTACATACCTTAGCACACGATAAATTTCATCTATTACCTAAAACATTTAAGAAGAATTAGGATTTTCCGATAAAGGCAAGATTATTTCAGATCATTCTGGAAGTGCTGGCATATTCAGGGGCTTTTACTACGTAACTATCGCATAGTTCTAGATCAGCTTTTTGAACTGAAGTGCTGTTTGTAATATATCAGAGAAGCTAATTCACTTGATCTATCACAGCAGCTCTCTTCAAGCTCGTGAAATAATGCTCGTTGTGTGAAATTTTGTTTTACTACATCCATACTTGAGTTCTAAGCTATATAAACTATACACAGCAGAGCATAATCATTTCTTTTTGGAGACCCTGAAGCAAGATACTCTAAGCCACGCTGCAGAGCAGTCAAAGGCAGAGCAGTCACAAGGCATACGAAACACATGAATGGAACAGCAAGAGTTATTGTTATGTCAGTCTGAAGAGCTGTCAATATTTACTTGAGTCCATTTGCATACACCCAAAATACTGCAAATTCAGATTAAGTCCAAAGTGTATTAATTTATAAAACGTCAATCCACTACTGACAGAGAACACAAGCACTCTCTTAACAGGTTTGACAAACAAGTCCTTTGGTTAGGAGAGCTGAAGAGATGAAAGGTGTCTTGCTAATTTATGAATTATAGTTTGAGGCAGGTCAAGATAGGATTGCTGGTCTCTCATAAGCGAAACCACTGACACAGGTATTTTACACAGGATGAAGAAGGGCTGAAGAGTCTCCTGAAGAACACACATGTTAAGGACTTAGAATCATAGGTAAGACAATACAGTTGCATCTTGTGTTTAATAAAGGAAGCTTAGCTAAAAAGTTGCAAAAGATAGACAAGACTATCCAATGATGAGACCAAGTGTCTCATTATGCAACAAGCTTACAAAAGACTTCTCTAATTTTACCCACACTATATCCTGTTAGGGACAACATCCTTAAAGCATTCTCCTGCCATCCTCAACACAAAATCTTGCAGCAGCGCTCTGCTATCAGCAGGAACCCTCACACAGTATGCCGAACCTCATATTCTAACACAAATTCACTTCAGGACAATTCTGTGGCAGCTTCATTCAAACAAAATTTCCCGAGGGCAGCAGGGCAGGTGTCGGGGAAACCACAGACTGTAAGTGAACACTAAGCTGTGAATCTGCTTGACCAAAATAGGATTTTCTAGTGAACTGGTAACTGTGCTGAAAGAGCAGTGGTGCTAGCAAGCTTGTACAGTAAGTAAATAATTTTAAAAAAACTTTTTAGCTGTTACATCTGAATACAAACAGGGTCCTTATGACTCAGTGCCCACAAGGAAAATGGCTGGCAAGCTCACTTGCCCAACTTCTGCACACCCCAGGCCTAGATTGTGTATTGCCTTTCCGTCTACTGTCAAAGTAAGGCAACATTTGTTCTAAGTATTCCATTTACTATGGAGTATCAAGGACTTAAGTTTATTTAACTTTATATTTAATTTCTTAAAATACATGATATATATAGTATAAAGTCAAATAAGCATAGATATATTAAACTATAATGATGTAATTTAAATATCAAGTCAACAAGAGCATACAGAAATCAAGTTACCTCTTCAAGATAAAAAAAATACATTTCATGCCAACAGACTATCCTACAGTACTGAATGTAAAAATGCCTGCCATCCTTCCCCTGAATCCAACAGCTCACTTTTCCATTCATCCCAGGGCAATTCGGTTATCTGCCCATGAAAAATTAATACCAACCTCACATGGAAAGATCAATGAATAGAGCATTAGCCTAATGTTCACGGATCTTGTTTCAGCCCTGAGCTGTACCAGTCTTCCTCAGGTCATGATTTTGTCAATTCCCCTGTGCGCTTCTGTTTTCACAGTTTATGAAACAGTGGTATCTCTGATGTACATCTCGCTTGCATAATTTATATTTTATGTTGGGGTAATATTCTGAAACACCAGAATTGTTCAGTAGTATTAATATTTAACACACTATCTACATTTAAAACTAATTCTACCTACTGTACAAAAATACCCCATCCACTGTAATACTCAACAGTGCTTCCACATACTAAATATCTTAATTCAATTAATCTCAAGTACTCAGACCCTTAAGAAAGGTGCCTAAAACCTTCCTGATCGAATGCTTAGTGTTATACATTATCTAAACTACTACATCTTCTGATGACCTGGCCTCCAGCTGTTTCATACAATTAAAGTTCACAATTAAACCCTACATATCACATGTTTCTTGTAAAAGGTTGTATAGGATGTATATGCCACAAGTCAAAAATTAAAAGAGAATTTAAGGGAAAATGGAAATCAAGTTTAAAATAATTAATATTTAGACCTACTCTGGTTCATTCATTTCAGACTGCCTGTTATAGCAGAATATTGGTTTCTGTGCTTGTTTGGAAGTATCTGAAACACAGTTTCAGTATATATAGAGAATATACAAATTTGTCCCAGCTGTCCCAGGTTAAGTTACACAATCATATCTTTTAAAACACAGATATACAGTCACATAATATAGTCTACATTTTACCTTTCCAGGTATGAAGCAACAGAGATTGGAATCCACATACTTCATGAAAGTCATATTTAACAGAGAGAGTCTCGTTTCTACAGCAGCAAGGATGTCTGCATGACGAGCTAATGAATGGTTTCTTCTTTCTGACTCCCGTCTAGAAGACAGACCATTAAGTGACACTGATTTAACAATAAGTCAGCAAAATGAAACTGGAACAATTGCTCAGGTTAATTTCACCCTTAAAACCCCTTGAGGTTTAAAAATGTAACCACTAACATTAGTTCTGTCTTCATGGAAAAGAGACTGATACAGATCGAGAACCAGCTAGTAATAGCATAGTAGACTTTCTTCAACAAAATTTGTTCTCTAAATATAGACTTTACGGATCATATAAGATGTAGTAGTTATGTAATTTAGGACTATCTAAAAACAAGCTTTCAGTACTAACTAGCAGTAGACACCGAGTCAGTGTGAATGTTTTTATCCCCTCCAATATTCCTGCAGTTAGTACTTCAATGTAACTGACATAAATTTAATATTTTATTAGTTTGTCATGGTTTGAGTTGGGATAATTAACTTTTTTACTAGCAGCTGGTATCGTGCTATGTTTTGGATTTGGGATGAGAAATACTTTTGATAGCGCACTAATGTTTTTAGTTTTTGCTAAGCAATCAAGGCCTTTTCTGCTCCTTATATCGCCCCGCCAGCGAGCAGGCTGGGGGGGGGCACAAGAAGTTGGGAGGAGACAGAGCCAGGACAGCTGACCCCGACTGACCAAAGGGCTGTTCCATACCATGTGATGTCACGTTCAGCATATAAAGCTGGGGAAAGAAGGAGGAAGGGGGGGACGTTCGGAGTGATGGTGTTTGTCTTCCCAAATAGCCATTACACGTGATGGAGCCCTGCTTTCCTGGAGATGGCTGAACACCTGTCTGCTGATGGGAAGCAGTGAAAGAATTCCTTCTTTTGCTTTGCTTGCATGCACGGCTTTTGTTCTACCTATAAACTGTCTTTATCTCAAACCACAAGTCTTTTCTCACTTTCACTCTTCTGATTCTCTACCCCATCCAAACTGGAGGCGAGTTAGCGAGTGGCTGCGTGGTTCTAGCTGCTGGCTGGGGTTAAACCACGACATGGTTCTTGGTACAAAGTTTAGGTTGAGATACAAGCTCTTTTGACAAAGGATCTCTACAGTAAGTAGCATTTAGTTTCTTCATTCTGACTGGGAAATCTGATAGGACACAGCAGCAGCTGCACTTATTCACTGGAATGAGGAGAAAAGACATTGCTTTAGTGAGAAACTAGCTCCCAGTAATGCTCATGTGTCAAACACCCCTCCCTTTGCCCTGTTTAATCCTTTGCACTGAAAAACCTTGGGTTTTGATCAATCATCAGTGAAGGCAGTCAGTCTTGAAAAGGAATGGCATTTATCCATTCCCAGAAGTCCTTGCTTAATTTGCCAGAAAAGTTGCGTAATACAAGACCCACTCTTCTCTGTTTAAAATATCTGAGACTTTCTGGTATTCCAATTTCTAGTATAAGACAACCTACGTTCATTGACACCATTATTTTGTAATTAGACCTGAAGTTCATGGTGCTTTTGGAAAAAAATGAAATAAGACCAAAAGTGACTCAATTTTTCAAGATATATAAGCAGAATTAGCCAGCAAGAATCTCCTTTTCAATGCTCTACTTAAAAGAATCTAGCACATTTAAGTTTAACTACATTGTAACTGGTACCTACCTTGGAAGCTGAGCTTTAACTTGCTTTTGACACAAGTTGTGGTATCTTTCCACTTTCAAAAATCCCTGATTTAACATTCGCTGGCAAACCAAGTCCATTCGCTTACAAACCTGTATTTAAGTAGAAAGAAAAACTTAAGGCTCAATTAAGGCCACAAGTCACTTTTACTATTATTTTATCCATACTTGTTTAGTAGTAGAAGAGTCTCTTATCAGTTTTTGCTCCATTTCAAGAAGCAGAAACTGCAATTGAACTTAAGGCATCACCATCTCTAACAATCATCACGATACCCCCAAAAGAAGCAGATATGTTTCGCACAGTTCACAAATTAATCGCCTAATGAGAGACAGTAGGCCTGAATGCTGCCCATATATAAGCAGATACAATTTCCTCTGATTTTAATGAAAGTTGCAAATGCCTGTGCCTGGCTTTTAACTTGGTCTCAAGAGTGATTCTGGTAGATCAACTTAATATTTTGTAGTCTTAAAAAAGGACGACTTAAAAATTCTTTCAGCATTTAAGGCTTATGTTTTTGAAGACGGCCACAATTAAATTTAAAAACTTATGCAATACAGTGCACGTCAAACAGGATTCCTTTTTGTATGTAAAAAAAAAAAAGTTTTTTCTTCTCTGTTTAACAGATTCCTTTATTGGCTATGTTGGATCCCAACAGCCTCAATTTTTTCCACAGATTTAGGGAGAAAGGTCATTAATAGCTGCAGAAGATATAATAAACTGCTAAATTTAAACCTTCTCAAGTAACCAGTTACAAGACAAAGCCAACTCACACAAAAGTTTAAAGCAATTGCAATTCAGTTCTGAAGATGCAAGAGCTTAGTGAGCCAACTGTCCTTTGAAATTGCTTTGGGGATTTTTTTTTGTACTTTAAGTGCACAACACCCACTATGACACCACTTCCCAATGGATTAGCTTTTTTTTTTTTAAAAAAAAAATAAACACTTCTTCTCTCCATACATTACTCATTTAATAACTTTGAAGTCTATGTAAATTTATACCTTGAGGAAGAAGATTCTCACTTCTCCTAGAAAAGCCTGAAATTATTTTATGTTTACATGGAAAGCACTACTTAAAGAAGTTCTACTTTCTGTGAGTCTTCCTCTAGTTATAGCTAATTTAAGTTCTGTAGGAACTGACCATTTTCAAACAAATCTGTATTAAAAGACCATTAAGCAATTGCTGTCGATCTCTCCGTGCTCCTTTGTATTAGATCTTCCTTGCTAACAGCCAAAGGAGAAGGATCCGACAGGCTAACTACAGGGGTACAGTCTCAGTACACTCTCCCCTACATGCACTGAATCAGCTGAATTATTTCCAGTGTAAAAAGAAAAAAAAACCACAATGCTGGCTCTTCAACTACAGGAAAGAGGAAATTGTCATGTTTCTTCTATGGTATTAGCTGCATTAGTAATGCCTAGATCTGACACCATTTTTGAGTACAAGACTTTACAGTTTACTTGTACTCCTAAAGCTAACAAACCCCTGAAGAAGGACTTAGTACCTGCACAAGGGCTATGTTAGCTATGCGACTATTCAGCACAAGAGAAAAACAATCCTAGATACATTATTAGCTGCAAATTCAGAGGAAGCAGAATGCATGATTTTAACCATGTGCATGCTGACCCCTGGTGGCAGCAAGGGCCTTTAAGCGTTGCTGAAGCCTTCCCGCATAGAAGAGAGCAGCTCACAATGGGTAATGCTAAATTTCTTAAACACTGGATTTTTTCATCTTACTTATTTGCTTACACTATGCAGCATGAAGGATTATTTCCTCCAGTTCCTGGACATTACCCATATTTATTCCAATAATCAGCCTAGAACCCAAACACCAAATAGGTAACAGGTACCACCAGAAACCAAAAGTGTTTGTCTGCAATTTATTTTACCAATCACCACTTCATTCTCATCTGGCTCTTGATGTCACCATTTAAGCCATATGGCACCTGAAGTTATAGGAACAATATACTTCTTTTAGGCTGCACAGTCAGCAGTCTTATGCAAAGTAGCGTTATTACACTTTTAAGCGTTCATATTAGTCCAAGACAGTGTGATAATAGCTACTCAATGGCCTTCAAAGTTCTTCTATTCCAAGAAAGTAAAAAGTTAAATTTGCTCGTATTTGTATTTAGAAATTTTTGTGAATATTTTCTAACTCTAGCCATAAAGCTGAAAGAGCCCAAGTTTCCTCAAATGTCAAGTCCAACCAGACACTGTGTTCAAATTTCAGTGTTAGAAAGTTAGTCCAACTCCATGTGAAAAGCAGAATGAAAACGTGGTTGCTTCTTAGGATGCTGACTTACATGCGGTAACAGCTGCTGTGAAAGAACTGTCCACTTCATTTGCAAACAAACTAAACTGACACAATCTACTAGACAAGTACTACCAGCTTCTCTTTCCTCAAGCACATCTTACTTCTTCCAAGCTTCACTAACAGATAACCAATATCAAAACAGAGATAAAAATATCCTAAAGTACTTAGATTCAATACATGTTCTTTTTCTACGCAGACACCATGTTTCATAATGCCTTTCTAGGGTAAAGTATAAATCAGTGACAAAATGTTGATGACTTCAGCAAGAAGCTTTAAAATAGAAATGCCTGTAAATAGAGATTTACTGAAATTGTGGGAAGACTAAAGCCATGCTGTCCAAAGGCTATCAGTCCTTATTTGTGCTGTGCAGAAAATAAGCTCAAGTTTGCTGCAGAATCTAAGACACCTCTGACGTGTCAGAATCCAACATAACCTTCTCCTCAGAGTGTTCACGGAAAGAGGTTATGGATTGTTCGGTTTTAATCACACTTGCTGTAGTAATACCCTGAATGGAAGTGTATTTCCACGCTCAGACATGTGAGTGAGAAGAATTTCATTATTACCCCACTCAGGTAAAAATTCCAGGGTTGCTGTAAGTCACCAAAAAATCACAGTAAAAGAAGCCTTCAAAAGCCAGAAGATATGCCAGCTTCCATATCAGCATGCATACCAGGCTGCAGCTTGTCCAGAACACTACAGCTTCAGACATAATGATCTTCCAAGTTTTCTGTGTTTCTCTTATGATGACATATCAGAGGAAATAGATGAAGTAAATACTCAAAAGGCCTGAAAGCAAAATACTGCTGCTTTTCCTGTCATTGACTTTATCTGAATAAAAGTTTGAGAACACAAGATTCGCACTGAGGCATAATTTAAGACATGATTGCATTCTGAATACCTATTGTTTAGTCGCCATTACTTTAGATCTACTTCACCGCTTAACCAGTAGGTGCTTCATTTATGCTTTTAAATGCAGTAACACCAGGAATAGCAGAAAGCATTACGCTCAGGAAAGCAAGTGCTTCTTTGCACAATGAGGGGCCCATGGTCTCGCCTTGCCTGATGGCAATCATCATAAGCAGGAAACATTCTTTACTTCATCCTTTGGTGACAGAAAAAGTCTTACATTATGCTCTATATAAACAATATAGATTCATATCTCTATTTTAATCTGAAAACTTGCTGATGTTCTATGTCCTCTCACCTATCGAACTCACTAGTAGTCTGTCTTCTTGTACCAATACCAGTTCAACTCAAAGATTTATTTTTTTTTTCTTTTGGATCAGTGAGCTAAGGTGATCCAGAAAAAGACATTAGGACATTTACTTCAATGCTGGGATCCAGAGAATGCATCAAAGTGATCGGTTTAGGGAATCCACAATTTGTGTCTACACATGTATGATCAAACTTCGTTTAGATTGACTGATGTCCTGCATCATACCTTCCTACTTTCCTCAAGATGCTTTGTCCCATGGAACACCACATTCTAAGGGGTTAACGAGGCTGCTTTTGGGCACTTTAACATGCACGAGAACTAAGCAATTTAATCCCTGTCATTCAATTAATGTGGTCCTGCAATGCATCTTTAGCAGCATACTACTCATTATAAGATACACCCATTCATCTTTGATAAGCAGCTCAAGTCAGTTCTCATACAGAAGAAAAGTTTCCTGCTTGTGCTAGACAGATCTTAGAGCAGGAATATACAAGGGTCTCCCAAGGCTACCTGTAGCCTCTAAAAATCTGAAAGTGATGAAATTTCCCTATGAATTTATGCCTAGGCATTGTTATTTTAAAAGGCTACCTCAATTCTCCATCAACAGCATTTGGAGTTAAGTAAAACATCCAGTCTCTTCCTCTCTGTTTATAGCCTTCAGTGAATCAGCGAAAGAACACCTTTAGTTCTGAGCGGCCATCCAAAAGACCCAGCTCATCAAGCTTATGTGGTTATGAGCTACACTTTTGACTAGGTCAAACCAAGGGGGTTTTAATTCTTTACATTAGTGCTGTTTAACAAAGACAAGTGTACTTTCTTCTCATAGGAATGCACATAATGCCTTCTGATGTGCTTAAGGAAACAGTAAGGAATTTGATGGAGATTAAGTTTCTTGGCTGCCACTGACTCAAAAATTCAAAATAGGGAAAGACAAACTGGATGGTTTCCTTCATTTTACATCTCCTATCGTTCTGTATGTGTGTCAAAGTTAATATTTATCCAGCTTGGTTTTGTATATTTCTGAATCTTCTAAAAGGGGCAGTCTTCTTTCAGAAATATGAACTTGTAGGTTCTATGTAAGACAGCAGAAAAAGTAAAACATAACACTTTTAAGTAGCATGGACAGTTAAATAGCTGGTTTAGTCCTTACACCACCATCTTTCCTATTTTCAACTTCACCGCTGACAAAACATTGCTTGCAAACATTAACTTAGCCCTACAGAAAGAAACAATCTTATATCGACTAGCGATAGCTCCCAGGGTACCACTGTTTATAAAATGCAACAGGAAAGTTGCAGCAAAGGGCTGTGTCTAGCATTGCAGTACAGGCCATGCAACACTAAGCACGCCCAAATAGTATATGTACTTCTCCTCCCTTCATTCAAACTGTAAGCACTCAAAAGCAGAGGCTGCAATCCAAAAAGGCAGTACTACATCTTCTTCACAGATCCACTACCTACTCTCACAGAGGAAGCAGAAGTCTTTAGTGGATTGACAGCACGCTAGAAATATTTAGGTACTGGTGTACTTGGTGCAGTATGAAAGAACAGATCTTCTGCTTGAAGAGCTTTCAGTTTAAAGTTACAGTCAAGGTGCAACACTTCAGGTTGCTGATCCAGGACACACGCAGTCTAATCTTCTGCAAAAATATGCTTGCAATATTATCCAGTTTAGGCTAGTAGAGTTCTTAAAATAGAAACAGTACAGTACATACAAGTTTACTGAGGGTTATATAAGCTGTGCATTAATTCCCTCACTATTATTCCATTTATGACCTCATAAGAAATTCAGTAAGATAGCAGCTTATCACATTATGTCATAGTATACATCAGGCTCCTTATGCAGGCAGTTAAAGATTGATATACACCGATCTCCTCACTGACAGATGCATTTTATTTTGGCATTATAAAGTTTGGAGGTAGAGGTAATATCTTTTATTAGATCTACTCCTATGACTGGAAGAGGCAGGCAGCCTTTCAGGCAGACAAGGGCTTTCTCACATTTTCTTTTTTGACCCACATTTATTTCTAGAGTACGGTCCTTGGAGCAGCAGGCTCACCATCTCCTACACTTGTAGGCTTAAGCTCTATAAGTAGAAATAAATACACACGTGAGACACAATAGACTAGCCCCCCCAGGAAGAGCAGTCAGTAGGAGAAATAAGCCTTCAGCAACCCAGTAATTTCTTATAAAGAACGAACGGTATGAAATAAGTAAGAGACAGCAGAAGACCTTCAGGAATACGTGTATGGAAGCACACACCGACATGCCCGCACCCGAGGCTCGGGGGCGACTGGGGAGATGGGAGCAAGCCCCATCGCATCCCACCCCCTCCCGCCCCTTCCCCGGCGGGGGCACCGCCGCCACCTCCTCCCACCGCCGCTCCCGCCCCGGGGCCGGCGAGGCGGCCTTCCCCCGGCGGGCCCGGGTCCCGGCCGCAGCAGGGCTCCTCGCTCTCCCGCCTGCCCCGCTGCCTGTCCCTGCCCTCCCCTCCCCGGCCCCTACCAGGCGGAGCTGGCTCGTCTCATCGTAGGACAGGAAGCTGAGGATGCTCTCGATCGCCACGATGGGCAACCCTATGAGCGTGTTGCTTTGAGGCGGCGGCTCCAAGGGAGCCAGAGCCTCGGGAGACTCCGACACCGGGGGCGGGGAGAGCCGCGCCGAGCCTAGGGCGCCGCCTTCCCCCTCCGAGAGGACCCGCTCCTCCGGCGCCGCCATCTTCGAGCCCGTCCTTCCTCCACTGAGAGGAGGGGGTAACGAGCCTTCCTATGACGACACTTCCGCCCCCGCGTGTAACAGACTGGGCGCCCCGCCCCTCCCGGCCGCTGGGAGGCGGCAGAGTGCGGGGTCGGGGGGCGTCCCCACAGGGCCCCGAGGCCTGGCGGGGGCTGCGGGAAATGGCTCCCCCCAGGGGCTGGCACCCCACCGGCGGCAGATTTAAACCAAGCCAAACAAATAAATCCGCCCCACCGTGCGTAATGAAGGTGTGGGGCTGGCCGCCGTGGAGGATAAAAGATAAAAGCACAAGGGTGCTTGGGACGAGTGGGGAAATATGCCTGTGTGGCCTGGTGCATTCCTCACACAAGGTACGTGAGCAACTGCCACTGGCTGTGGCGGGAACTGGCCCCCCGAGCTCCCTACACCAGCAGCCTGACCCCCCACGGCTGGTTTTATTGCACATTACGTCTGAGGTGGGTTTTTGCAAAGCTACAGGGCTTTTCTTTCCCGCTCTGGGGAAGAAGAGATGCGGGAGCAAGGCAACTAAGGAGGCTGCAGAAGCTCACCAAGATGTAGGTTGTCCTAAGCTGGAAGGGACCCACAAGGATCATCCAGGCCTGCTCTTCACTCTACACAGAGCAACCTAAAAGTTAAACTATATATCTCTCTCTGTCTCCAAACGCTTCTTGAACACCAGCTGGCTTGGAACTGTGATCTCTTCCCTGAGGAGCCCATTCCCGTGCCAGACCACCTTCTCTGTGAAGAGTTTTTCCCCAATGCCCAACCTGAACTTCCCCTGAGGCAGCCTTATGCCATCCCATCGGTCCTGTGGCTGGACACCGGAGAGGAGAGATCAGCGCCGCCCTCTCCATGCCCACGTCTGAGGAAACTGTGTGAGAAGGACCTCCAAAAACTTAATCACTGCCCTTGCTCAGGAGTATAGCAGTGCAAATTTCATCTTGGTCTTTCTATTCTACATTTATACGGATGAGCACCCTGTGTCCAACCTGGGCCTACCTGCCCCTGGCCAGGACATGCAGCAGGAGCCGGGGTGACCAGACATTACTGAGGAGGCAAAACAAACAAGCTCTGCTCCTTTATTTGACTTTAATCCTGTATATTAGGGAGGTTTCTTAGGTGTAATAGGTGAGGCAGCAAAGGGGTGGGACCAAAGGCTGTTTCTAGAACATTGCCTGGTGCTTCTGAGCATGGTTACGGACACTTACACCGTATTCTCACAACCATTTTAGCCTGACAGAACTTGACACAGCCATTGAAAAGTATGGTGCCAGTCTCCTCTCTGCCTTCAGCTACTGCTGCTGCTTTTTTCACGTCAGTAGCATTGAGCGTGCGTGCTTGACTGGAGAACTGGTGCTGCTGAAGACTGACTCGCCAAAGAAAATCAGTAGGTGCATGCCAGGAGTGACAGTAGCGAAGTGTATGGGAAAAAGCCATAAAATATTTGGAGAGAATGGGACCACGCATTGCAGTACCTGCACCAAGGTAGTACAGCTTAAAATATTTCAAGACTAAAGCATTAGCTGCCTGCAGCATCCCTGTACGTTTTTTTCAGCCACGCTTCTTGTCTTTGAAGGTTTATATTAACCCATTTCTTTCATGTGCAACTTCCCCCTTTCCTTGGAAACCCACCTGGAAGCTCTTTCTTAAAAGAAAAAAATTGCAACCAGAAAAGAATTAACTTGGGAGCAGGGCAAATGCAAGGGTAAGGCTTTATGTGTGTCATCCTAATGGCACTCCAAAAATGCACACTGAAATTAATATTTCCTTTTTGGGAGCAGAACACTCTGTGCCTTGTACGGATTTGGAAGTCTTTTGCTCCCCCAGCCCCTCAACTCATCAATGCTGCTGTAAAATGATCTGGCTATCTTGGAACAAGGGATTTATTCTTGTGCATGATTTTAGGACCTGATCTCCTTTCACATGCACAGTCAGCAGTTTAAAACACACTCAGGAGAATTCTGTATAAACTTGTGACTTGGCATGTGAAGTTTGGGCTGGCAGTCCGTTAATGTTAAAAGCAAATGGTTTTTTCATCCTACCTAAGCATATATAATTTAAGATAGTTTCAAGAATGCTTTTTTGTTTTGTCATATAATTTGAACACATTTAGTTTTTAAGATGAAGCTTTGTGTTTAGTAAAGGTAAGCTGTATGTTCTACGTGTTTTTTATATTACTAAGTAGAATATAGTAATAATATTAACAATATTTTTATATTATTAACTAAAACTATATAAATAGCTTTTTAGTTAGTAAGTCCGCTCTAGTAAGTAGGCTAATTCTGCTGCCTTCCAGGTTCTGATACACGTCCTTCCCCAATGAATCTTGTGTCATTTGTCTGAGTATGCGTCATTTTGGATTAATTTACAAAAATGCAGACTGCACACACTTTCACAAAATCCCCATCACAGACTCTCTGGTGGCTTAACTTTTCAGTTACTATCACATAGTGTGAAGCCAGACAACTTGATAATAATTCCTGAAAGGAATGATACAAAGTTATGTAGAGTCTATTGCATGTCAAGTAACACGCAAACACTATAGTCAGTATTTACAGCTAATGCAGGATACATGCCTCGTTTGCCTTATGTGCGTTACTACCCATTTCGATTTCTGCAATGCTTGTAAGATCTAAATAATCTTGAAATAGCCTTAGTTTTGATTCTGCCATGTTAGAATGATAAGTATAGTTGGAATTAAATTTCTTGGAAACGTCTTAATGACTCACAGGAAAGATGTTAGGGGATTTTAGTGCCTCTGTACTTTGGTCTAGGACTATACGGTCTAAAAGGAAGGCTGCCTGGGCTGAGGATATCTGGTCTGCTTTCTTTGTAGTAATCTGCAAAAGTTTTTTACGTCATAAGTCTTTGTAAAATCTCATTATTTGCCTTAAAATTTGTCAGTGAAATTCTTAGCTGTATCTATAGTGAACAGATTCAACCTCTCAGCTTACTGCGTGCTTATAAGACTGTATGTATATCGTGCTCCCACCTGATTGGAGTGTGGTCTGTTGAGGACAGCAGGGACTGTGAAATTTTACTGGAAGGACGTAGAATATTTCCTTTGGGCTTTGTCTGGCAATGAGCAACGCCAGGAGGCGTGATGAAGATGAAGGAGCCTGGCTCAAATACAAGGAAAGTTGTAAATATCAAATGTGAGAATGAAGAAGAAATTCGGGGAAGGGGAGAAAGAGAGTGGGAAGCAGGAGCTAATAAGCAGACATCTGGGAAGACAGCGATGGGGGAAAGAAGTCTAGCAGCAGGAGTTGGAGGGGAAGGACAGTGTGTAACTAGGTCAAGAACTGCCATGTTAATGAGGAATATAGGAGCAAACAGGAGTAATGTGCTCAAAAACTGAGGATAAGAGCAGAAGTTGGGTGGGAGGAGAACAGATTTGTTTTATTAAGTTAGTATAATCAATAGAAAAATAGGAAATGCCTTTCCACATGGCGCGTTTTCTTCTCTGGGGCAGCAGCGGTTTGCTCACTTTATAGATATTAAGGGTTTTTTTAAGAGGTGCTAAATTTGAAAGAAGGCTGGTATATTCACAAAGCCATATTTTCATGCAGGCTGCTGGAAACTGAGGCAGGGTAAAGTCTAAGGCTAAAACTACTGCACAAGTTAGGTGCAAGGCCAGATGTGGACAAAACACAGAGCCTGGTTTTGCTTATTCAGGAGAGCAGTTACATCTGGGCATATCCAGGGACCACGAGTTTTGTGCCAGAAGAGAAGGAGAGACCTGTAAGCAACTGGGGGAGATCTACAGAGAGTCTGCGCCCTCACCTCTGTGAATCACCTCCAGCTTGCTTAAAGGTTTTGTTTAGAAAGGCATTAAAAAGAAACGGGGGGGGGGAAAAAGCCATACTAAAATTTCCTTTTAAAATGTTCTTAACAAGCGTAGACAGGAATGTAAATTTGCACAGATTCACGTTTCACAGCTGAGACTTTTCATCCATTAATAGGCAGCTTACTATTTATTGTTGTGTGGAGTCACAGCTTCAGATAGGAATGTAATCCCAGTTTAATTAAATCAATATAAATATTTAAAGGGACCTTTTGTAGTTTAACCAGTTTTGGGCCCAGTAGTGCTACATATTGCATAAAAAGCTGGTTGAGAAACCTCCTCTAAAGCTTACATTTACCTCATAATTTATTCGTAATACTGTACATAAGATATCTGATAGTCATCATGAGCTGAAGTTCAGAGGCAGAAGAGTGTGATGCTCCCTGGGAAATGAGAGGCAGTGGCGAAAGGAGAACAGGTAGAAGACATGATGAAAGAAAATAAAATGTCTGTAGATTTTTCTGAGGTAAAAGTATGGGGACCAGGCAAATCTTGAGTAGCTTTTGCAGACTAGGCATGTTGCACAGTCAAGCTTTCATTAAATATGGTTTTCTGTTTTAAATTAAAAAAAAAAAACCGAACTAAAAGTATTTTCAACTCCACAAGAAACTGAGAGTTTGTAGACGTGTAATATATTTATGAGGCAAACTGATGTACTTGGGGAATAAAAAGGTCAAGGGTTCAGAAAAATAACCTTTCTATTTTCTTGGAGTCAAAATACCTTCCATGAAGGAGGACTGCAGGATCAAGTACTGGATAGCATGTTATCTTGGTCAGGTTACATATCCTCACACAGCTGTACTCAGAAGTAAGCTCAGTGAAAAAGCTTTTATAACGAAAAAGGTGGCTTTAACATGACTTGTTTTCTTGTAGGACGTTCGCAAGTCCTAGGATGGAGAATCAGTTTCCACCATAGGGAGGGCCTCCGTTTTGCTGCTGGTTACCTTGATGTAATTTCTAAGGAATTCCTTTGATTTTAGTATATTACCATATATTTACACTGTGATAAAGAGAACTTTTTGAAGATATCAGTAATGTCTCTCTGTGTCTCATCAGTTCAGCTGAGTAAAACACCACTGACACAACAAACTGCACCAATAATGTTGATGTATAAGAAAAAGACCGCTCCCAAAGTGGGTGTTGTCACTTACAGACCATGTACGTGTGTCTGCCAGGCTATCTAAAGCAGAGTTTGATTTCCTGAGGCACAGGACTATAGCTCTGCGTGAGAATGCGCAAAGGAAATAGGTAAATTGACCAGGAGAATACATTAACAAAGGTGCAGTCTGCTCAGTGGTGCAGTCACTTTACGAAAAAGAAACTGTGCAGAGCCCGGTCTTGAAATAAGTTTGTATTTTCTGAAACTCTTCTGGTTTCGTTCTCCCTTGATTCCAGAGGGACTGCTAGCATGAGCTAAGGCTGGCTGCTTGGCAGCCGAGAAATAGGGATGAGGCAACAGTAAAATGGCAGTGTTAATTTAATTCTCTGCATTCTCTAAACATCCAACTGAGATGAAGGTTCAGCATCACTGTATGGCCAAGTGGTGTCTTAAGGTTTCTGGTAAGGAATGGGATTTTGATCGCAGAATTCCTGTTTGCCACAGCTGAATATATATGTGCCTAATGAGCGTATGTTTTAGTTCCTTCCCTGTTCTTCCTCGCTGACCAGCTCCCTTATGGGGTGGGTGAGTGGCTGCAGGCAGATATGGCTTTCTCGCATTGCTGTAATTGCCTTAAACAGACATTTTGTTACAGAAAGTCTTCTGTCAGGGTCTGTGCTGAGATAAATTGACAGGGATCCGGGGTAAGTCTGGTGAATATTATTTAGTTATTGAGAAGAATGGCAGCTATGTATGATGCATACAAAACACTTAATTTGTCTCGGCCTACATTTTGTTCGAATATGCTGGGGACTAATGGAAGAGGAGGTTTATTTCTCCCCTCTTTGAGACACAGTGCAGACTTGCTTTAGCTGGCTGGTTGTTACATTACCTGTGGAAAAAAAAATATCTGAATTTAAATTACATTGAAAAGAATTTTGAGCAAGGAAATTAGAATTTTCTTCTAGCAAATGACTTGGGAAGTTTGAGAAGCTTTAGTTTACTGAAGTTAAATAATTCCTGGTTGATCTGGAATAAATGGAAGGCGTTTATTTACTGTGAGTGATGCTTGCATACAGTGGTATTAATGTCACTTTCTACTTTTATAGCATCGTCCTTTGAAAGTGTTGTTAAATTATCAGCTTAAGAGCTGAATAGGTTGCAGCAAAATTGATGCAAATTCCTAAAGTAGTTTCTGAGTGCTGCTGGCTCCGTATAATTATTAGCTTACTGGGTAATGTGATTGAGTATGTACTTTGCACAGTGGGTGCATGTGTGACTCTCACAACTTAGATAATGGGATTTGTTTACAGAGAGGATGCAAGTTAAGCAAGAAATATTTTTTAATTAACTTTGAGATTACTGAGTCTGAACCTGAACCTCTGTTGTCTCACGTAGTTGCTTTCATGCTTTACCAGTTCACGTATACAGTGACCAACAAAGTTTATATCCACTTTGTGGAGAAGTAAGCGCTTTCAGGAGGCAAGAGACCGGCTCTCATGCTTCTGAGTGAGGTAAATGTAACTCAGCTGTTCCTTGTGTTGGGAAAATTTGTTTTTTGTTTGAGCTGTGGCACAGGAGTGTGACAGAATACAATTTTTTGTTTAGATCTTAAATCAATCTCATCTGTGTGTGAATAAGGAAGTATACGTCACAACCAAAATGGACTTTGCCTGACAACAAAACATACCTTTTAACAAAACACAAACCATTCAAGTAGGGGCCTGATGATGTTCTTCATTAAGCATGTGCTGATGTGATAAACTCCCTGAAGGGGATTACAGCTGAAGAGAGTTATTTCAGTTGCCGGATGCAGATGTTTTAGAGAGTAGTAGTTTATCACCAGGAGGAAGGTATATCTATTGTATCACTCCTCAGTGGTGAAGAAAACCTGTACACTTCAAGAACTGGACTTGACAGAAGTTGTAGCAAGCCACCGTGTCTTAATTTAAAATTTACATCTGCTAAATGCTTCTTGATGTAGTCTTTTGAAAGTGGCATAGAGCAAATGCTTTTGCTTTGGAAGTAGCCACTGGGATAATATGGGATGTCCTAGCTGATGGGGCTAGCAGATTCCTTTAAGGATTTCATGAATCTCAGCGGCAGACTTCTTTTTTCCATCTGGGAGGTAGACTCAGCCCCTGCTGCATGTTTCCCCCAAAACTATTTCTACGGCAAGGTCTGTTATCTGATGTTTTTAAAACAAATTGAGCAGTGAAAATGCATCTAACAAACACAGGAGGACAGCTGGTATATTAGCAGAACCGTGTGAAGGTGCTGAGGTATAAAGCCTTCAGTTTTCTTTTCTATAGCTACTTCTTTTCTTTGTGAGGAAGTTTGACGTTACTGACTAGTTGAGAAAAGCCTTATCTTGCGCTGGAGACTAGCTGTATAAATTAGGTGCCAGAAGTTCAACATTGCTGGGAAAGAATCCAAACTTGTGAAGCTGCTGTGCCCCAGCCCGCTGAGTTTAGGTGAGCAATTCTCTTGGCATGTGCCCTTCTATTTTTTTTGTTTTGGTTTGTGTTTTTTTTTTCTCCTTCTCCCCAAAGCTTTCCCTTCTTAAGCCGCATCCCTCAGAAATTAGAGCTCAGAAGTTTGACTCGGTGGAGTTTTAACAGTAGGTGGCAGTGGACAGCAAATCTAAACCAGCTGGCTTCCTGCTCCTCTTACGCTGATGCCGTCGTGCTGATTTCTGACAAACTCTCTCTGAAATTAATGCCTTAGAAACAGTCTGAGAATCAGGTTCACCATCTTTTTTGCTGAAGAATTAAAGGGGTTATTAAAATACAAACGACTGGCAGGTACAGCTTTTTTTTAATTGTTACAAGGTATTGCAAAAGAGATGTTGCCTGATGTCTCTTGCCTGATAATCCTCCTAGTTGTGTCAGGACTGTGAAAGATGACTTGACGGGTCTGGAGGCAGTTTTAGGCAGGCTAATAGGGAAGAGGATGAGAAATTACTGTTAAAATAGCTTAGATACAGCACTGAAGGAATTAACTGAAGTTTTCGAGTTTTAAGTAGTGTGCTGAATGCATGAAATACAGCGATGTCTTCCCAGCCCCCTTCTCCCCATTGTATGATAAGACTAACGACAAGAAAAGATGGTGCTATTGATTTCTGCTGACTATTATTACCACTCTTGTCTGTAATATCTTTCTGCTACTGCAAGTTTCTGTGGTTCAGATCAAGTAGATCTCTTGTGGAAAGAAGAATGATTCTGCTACATTTTTGTTTGGTGATTATTTAATTTTTTTCCCCTTTTCTTGGATGCTTTTCAAGCAATTCCATGAGTATTAACTTCCCCAGGATCCTTGCTGTGACTCTTCCAGGGAACTGCATGTGGTATTAGTCAACTGCAGCATGCTCCGGACAGGCCGCCAAGAATAGTGGGAACCGGGAAGGAGGTGCAGAGCTTCAGCTGTCTGTGCTGTTGGCTCCAGATCCTGTGGATCTCGTCTTCTCTTCCTTTTCCTGATGGCTCTGCACATGCAGGACTGAGAACTGTTGCCCCTTTGCCAAGTACCCTGTGTGTGACATGGTTACCTCCAACTGTTGGCACTCTGGAGATTGAACCTGGTCAGAAACCCTCACGTGTTTCTCCCTGCTGTGTGTGTGAGGGAAACCATCTACTCCCTGCTCGTAAAACCAACAATCCTTCCTGTAATTAATAACCTGTTGTGGGGAATTCATGTCATGCTTATCTAGTGAAATCATGTCTGAATTGCTGTAAGAGGCAGCAATGTGGGACGCCGTAGGGAAAGTAAAAAATCCATAGGGAAGGAAAGCAATGCTGCTGAGATATGCACAGGCAGGTTGACCCTGCGTTACCTGCAGACCTGGCGAGTGTCATCTCCTCTGTTGGAGGGACGCTGTGACCTAAAGCGTGTGACCAGATGGCACCAAGAGCCTCCACCACAGCGGGTGAGTCACAGAACCTGGACAAAACTGGAAAAAAATAGGTGCACCCCTTGAAGCTTCATTTCCTCAGCAGGGATGGGGTTGTGGTTTTGTGTGGAACCTTGTAAAAATTAGAAGTTGTGCCAACAGAGACATCCGTGGATTGACCGGCAAGAGGCGTGCACTAGCAAAATATAGGTACCATGCACATGCACGCATCTGAAACCTCTTTTCTGGGTGATTTTTTTATCTAAACATTTCCAAGTTTATTTTACAGGCTTAGAAATCATAGAATCATGGAATGGTTTGTGTTGGAAGGGACCTTAAAGACCACTCCCCCTGCCATGGGCAGGGACACCTCCCACTATACCAGGTTGCTCAAAGCCTCGTCCAGAGTGGCCTGGAACACTTCCAATTATTACTCTAATATTCTAATTATTATTAGAAATAATTTGTGCCTGTATTTGGAGCATGCATTAAAAGATCATGCCCCTTATTTTATCCCTTACCAACTAGATGCTCGTAAAAATTCAGCAGTTTTTTTTTTTTTGTGGAAGAATTTTTTTTTCTCCGTTGCCACGTGTTTTTGGCCTGTAACATTTTTATCTCGTGAAATTAATCAAAGAGCTTGAGTTCAAAAACCCGCCGAGTGAAAAGCGGGATTATAAACCTTTGGTGGGTAGGTTGATGAATGTGCCCGGGCAGTGGAGCCGCAGGTGAATGTGGGCCATGGGAAAGTGCTGATATTTACAGCAATGTTTAAAAATAGAGGTGTTGACTCGACTGGTGGCATATAGGCAGTGTCTATAGGTAACGGGGAGCGCGCCCGCTGGAGCAGCGATGCGGGGCTTCGCTCATGGTTAAGGGTGGGTGTTCCCAGCCCTTGAGTGAAACCACCGCGGAGGCACGAACCGGCGGCGGCTGGCGCTGCCCGGCAGAGTGGGTTGTCCCCGGGGCTCGGCTCGGCTCGGCTCGGCTCGGCTCGGCTGGCGGAGGGCGGCGGGGCACCGAGGGACGCGGGGCGGTGCCGTGCCGTGACGCCACGGCGTTGCCGGGAGACGGCGCGATGTTTTCGCCAGGCGCCCAATAGGCGCCGGGGAAGGTGATGTCATACCGCCGGCGCCGCCGCCTCATTGGCTGGTCCTGGCGGTGGGGCGGGGACCGACCGGGGGGCCGAGGTCCGTAGGGAGGGCGGCGCCGGTGGTGGGGCCCCGCACGGCGGGAGGGCGACTCCGGTCCGCCGCCGCCTCCCTCGGAAGGAAAACGTACCATGTGTGTGGAGTTAAAGGTGGTCACGGCCGTGGGGAAATGGCCGGGCTGGACCCTCCCGGCCCGGCCCCCACCGCTCCCCCCGGTGGTTCTTCCGAAAGCGCTCCCGGAGGTGTGAGCCGGGGGCGAGGGGACTTTGTACAGCAGGTTTAAAACAGATGCGAGACACTTCTGGGACGGGTTTGAAATATCTTTATATTTCAAAGCGCTGTAGCAAAAAAAAAAAAAAAAAAAGTGTCCTTTGTTTTTCTTTGCTGCAATTAGGCAACTACGAAAATAGCTTTTTGAGCTTTCTTTAGCTTCCCCCGCCCCCCAGCTGCAACAGTATTGTATTAAATAATAATTGATTATCGCATAAGAGTTGCCGGGGCTTTTATCAATGCTGTTAAAGTTTCTTTACAGCTTTAGAAAAAGAAGTGTTTATATACAAATTAGGTCTGAGTTTAGTTCTCCCTTCATCTGGGAGCTTCTAATCCTCTTCCCTTTTATCCTTTTTAATTACTGGGAAGATTTTAATACGAGTAGGAAAAACAGATGGAGCTGGTTTTCCTGCAGAGAGCCCTGTAACGGTGCTGATTTAGCATACTTTCCTTCCTTGAGCTTTTGAAGTGCTGCTAGCAAAGTACCTGGGTTTGAAATGCATGTCCCGCACACTGGTTCAGGGAAGGGAATATTTTTTCCCCCCCTCTTAAGGGGCTCTAAAAGATTGGTGGGGTTGTTTTTTTGGACAGCCCAACCTTAAAGCCTCTGAAGACTTTGTTCTGGTCCCCCCACGTTGTTCTGGGAGGTTTGACTTGGTCGCTGTAGCTCGACTGCCAGGTCCCACTAAAAATAGCAAAAAAAGTAAACTGTCCCTTGAGCAGGGATGCTAAATTGGTGCGCACACGAAGAGCTGAAGGAGGTTACAGGCAGGACCATCCGTTTGAGGCGGCAGGGACCGGCGTTAAAGCCGGACCCCGGCCCGCCCGCGCTTCCCCGCTGCCGGTCCAGGGAGGCTGCGTGGCGAGGGACCGGTACCGCCTGTGCCCCTGCCCTCCGCGGGGCCTGGCGTGTTTCCGCAGGGACGTGCGGGAGGAGGTGACCCGTGGGGACTCATATGAATCTCGTACTGCCGCAGCCCCCCGCTGCGTCCCGGCACCGGCGGCGGGAGGGCTGACCCCCGCCGCACCGTCCAGGGAAGCTGAGCTCACGGTCGGCCGGGACCAGGGACGGTGTGGCGGCTCCCCCCAGGCCGGGCACACCCGGAGGGGCGAAGGAGGCGGCCCGTCCCCCGCGGGAGCCGCGCCGGCCCCTCCCGGGGGTGGGCGGCGGGCGGGGCGCGGCGGCTCCTCCTCGCCGGGCCGGGATTAGTTTCGGAGCGGAGCCGGGGGCGACGGCAAGCGGCGGGAGAGCAGCTCTCGGTGGGAACAAAGCGGAGGGCGGCCGGCGAGACTGGGCCGGGCACCTCCCGCAACAGGTCTCACCGCGCGCCCCGGCGGCAGCGCAGGCCCTCCGCCTCCTGGGTCGCCGGTCTCCCGCTCCGGGCGGCGGGGCCGGCACCGGCCGCCCCCATGCGGTTCGGCCCCAAGATGATGCCGGTGAGTCTCGGGTGAGCAGGGCCGCGGGGGATCGAGAGCGGAGCGGCGGGGGAGCCCAGGGACCGTCCCCGGGACGCGGAAAGTTGGAGCGGGGCAGCGGGAGGGAAAATGGATCTTGCGGACGTGGAGAGGGGCGGGAGAGCGACCCTTCTTCCCTCCCCTCCCCTCCCCTCCCCTCCCCTCCCTTCCCTCTTTTCCTTTCTCCTTCCCTTCCTTCTCTCCGGCCTTCCATGCCTCTCTTCCTCCGCCCAGCGCGGGCTCTGCAGCCGCGGTGCGGCCGTGCAGGGGCTTCCCCTGCCCTCCTCTCCCGGCTTCCCCCCCGCCCCCCATGGCTTTTCCTTTTCTTCTTCTTTCACGCCGGGATCAACTTGTTAGACGGGCCCGCTGGAGCAGAGCCAGGGCCGGGGGAAGGGGGGGCCGCGGGGCCCCGGCAGCACCGCGGCGGGGTCGGTGGCGGCGGGGTGGGCTCATAGAGCCCGGAACCTTCGCCCCGCTCCCGGGAGGGGAGAAAAGGCTGCCCCGCTGGGGCCGCTCGCTCTGCTCCCCGCGGGGTAAACCGGCACCTCCTCTGAATCCTGCCTTTTTTTTTTTTTTTCTTTCTTCTTTTCTTTAATGGTATGAAGTTCTTAAAGTTGGCTTGAGCCGTGCCTCCTCTGCTGCTTCTGGTGGGTGGTAGTGGGGGTGGCTTTGTTTTCGAGTGCCTGGACTCCAAGAGAAAGATGGTGTCCATGTTGTTTACGGCTCAAAGTGATGAGGAGCTCTCGGGGGTAGGTATTCCCAGCCCCGGCTGGGAGAGTTTCAGGAGTTGTTCGCGGCTCTGTGTGTTAAACCTGCCCTGTTCTGGGAGGTGTCTGTGGTTTAACATTCTCAAAAGGGACAGGGAGGACCACCTCCTATCAGAGTTTTAACATGAATTTTAAAACTACACCGGTTTTGTCAGCTGAAGTTGGATGAAAGCGTAGCACAGCAACTCTGCTTAGTTTTCAGCACAAAATACGTGAAGGTGATGACATAAAATACTTAGTTTCCTTAACAAGTATGCCTGACACTGAATACCTAGTTTTGCTAGCAGAGATGCCCCATGAAATCCATAATATCTTGTTCTGAGACTGGAACATGTACAGAAAATCCCAGCAAGTTTAATACCTGCTTAGTCCAAGTTGAGGGTGCTTTAAAATATTCTCTCTACCATCTTCCCCCAGGCGATGCAGCCTGCCTTACCATGCTTGATACAGCATTGGTAGTCCTTTCAACAGAACTCTTTTATTAAAGATTATTTCCAGTTTAACTCTTACAGGGGCTGACTGAACCAAAGCAAGAAAAGAACCGTACTGGGAGGTGAAACTGGGAATCTGTGCTGGAAGAATATGGGCGTTTCAGGGATGCTTGTTTTGCTATCGGTGTGAGGTTCCTTCTCTGCAATTAGGAGGAAATAATGACTGATAATTTGATCTCACAGAACACTAGAGAAGGTTGGGTGACTATTGCTGTAACTAATGAGAGAGGAACAGACAGAATATGAGCCCAACTACAGATGAAATAGCCAATGTGTTGTGCAACTGTGATGTTGTCTACCTATGAAAAAAAAAGAAAAACAAGCAGTAATATAATGTGTTAATTCAACCCATGTCAAAACCAAGCTAGGTAAGCACCCTCATATAACAGCGGAATCTCCAAGAGATGCTGTTGGTGGCCAGTTCTTTGTCACTGAGCTCAAATAAAGGAGCAAACAAGCAGGAGCAGTCTTATCCCATCAGGGTTTGCAGGTGACAAGTTCCGGAGTGTGCATCAGAGTATGCGTTGCCCTGGTGGCACAGACTTTTCTTTGGGTGATGACTCAACTCATTAGTGATTCTGGTTTTTAACCCATAAATAAAGGGATACAGCCTTTTCACATGGTGTTTACTGTGAATAACGAAAGATTTGTGAAGGTTGAATGTGGCTAAAGGAATTAAAAATATAAGTATTATGAGCATTAGAACTCTAATTCACCTTTAAAAAAAACACCCAAAAACCTGAGTTTTAGTATCATCTTCAGAGGGCTAAGATGTCCAACAGTTATATTAAACAGTGCAAAAGGATGTTAAAAGGGTGCTGTGATCCATTGGCTGTGGAGCAAATAAACAGACACTTGACACTTTGAAACCATTTTGTAGTAAATATACTCATGTGAATCCAAAAGTGTGGAAAATGCAGTGCCAAAAGTAATTCTTACTATTTATCTTTTTCTGTAAGTGTTTCTACAGACTTCCTTGTCTCTTCTCTCTCTCTCTTTTTTTTTTTTTTTTTTTTAAGACCCTCCCCCCACCCCAAACTAATTCTCATTTCTCTTTATAAAGAGATTGAAAGAGTTTGGGGTGGGAAGAGAAGGAGGGGTTAGGATATCTGAGTGCCCTTTTATTTATGCACTAATGAGGTGTTCATGGACTTGAGTATCTTTATCTGGGTTGCTTGAATGAGAAGTAGTAGGCTGGCCCTAAACCATCTGCAAAACGTTTTGTTTCTTACTTAACGCTTTGTTTCTTACAATGTCTTTCTCTTTCCCACCCACCAAATAAGATTGTCTGTAGGAGATTACAAGTCTCTGCTCCAGGTTCGTCTCTCTTCCTCTCCAGAAGGTAGCGTGGACAAGGAGGAGGGCAAACAACACAGGAGGGCTGGTGGTCCCAAGAGGGGAATACAGCAAGTGTGAGCTCGGCCAGGAATTCACCTCTGAGTAGCTGCCAGTGAAAAGCCTGGAAACTGCTGCAGCAACAAAACTACTCCTGCTCTTGGGAGACTACCCTGAAATGGGAATGTTTTCCTTGCGGTGATGACAGACAGGAGCTAAACTGCTGCTGTAACCATATGTCAGGACAATGGGATTAAAAGTCTGCATAAGGGTGTAATATGACGTAATTTGTGTGTAGCTGTACTGATGAAGGTAATAACAGGGTTAACGTTGGCAAGCTATGTGGAGTCTCACCTTTCATCTGTGAAGGCTTGTGGGAGTGTGACTGGTACTGCTAAGTAGTGAAAAGGAGCTGGAAACACTTTCAAAAATAGCATATTTTTCTGCGGTATAATTGGTCTCTCCCTTATTTTACACTATTACCCTAAAAATGAGCATGTATTGGGAAATAATTTGCGTCATTATGCATACTGGATAAATGGCTTTTCACAGATAGTAGGAGGTAACACAGATTGAGCTACCCTTTAATGGCCAGTGAATTTTTTGCATCAAAACCCCTTGATGACCTAGATGAGGTTCCACTTTGCAATTTGTCTTACGTGCACTAGTTATTGGGAGCCTCCTTGAAATCAGGATGGATCCAGACGTGCAGGTACATTGTTAGGGTTAGGGACTGGAGAGTGCTTAAATTCCTAAATTGGTGTTGCCTTCTGTCATCAGAAATTACTTAAATTTCTGAAATGGAAGTTTCCTGATAACCATGCATTCTTTTCTAATCAAGTTAAACTTTGCTTTGTTTAAAAGTAATGCTGCAAATTTGATACCATGAGTTCTGCTTTCCTTCGGAAGTCTTGAATGCCTTATTCCAAGTGGTCTTCTCTGAGCTGTTACGTCCAGTGAGCACTGGACTTTAAGTACATATTTTCATTGCAGAATACTCGCTACTTTGGGGATGTGTGTATTTATATTTTTTTCAGCCGTACTTTTAATGTTTAAAAAAACTCCTACAATTAATGTTGTTTTGCTTGTTCCATCAGTCAGTTAATTGGAATTGCCATATGGATTCTGAATTACTGAAATAGCGTGGTAGTAGCCCATCTTGGGCAGTTTTCTTGGGAAACACTTTTCCTGCTGCTTCACTAAAGAAATTTTGACAGAAATGAATCTCCTTCACTCTGTAAGATGAGCAGCCCTAAGTTTATAAACAAACTGGCCCCCCTGTAGAGTTTTAACAACTTGTTATGATACCAATAAGTGATCTATAGGATCTCAGCCCCATTCCCTATAGTCTTTTAATTATTTAAGCTCCAGTTGGGTGTATCAATCATTAAAACTGTTTTCTTGTCTGCCTGCGTGGATTTCAGTGCACAAGTGGGACTTCAGACTGAGCTCTTCTGTGCATAAGCCTCGTATCTTTGTCTGATTGAAGTATTTAGTAGCTGTTGTGTGTTCTTTTAACTGAATTTCTATTTGGTATTAGTAATTTAAAAGTTTTAATACTGTGATTGTATTCAAACATTTTAATGTATTCAGTGCTTAAAGTATTTTGTCTAGAATGCTGAATAAAGCTTAGGTGATTGTTTTGCTGAGCTTTCTTACCTCTAAATTTCTCCTACCTCTTCCACTTATCTTCTAGACTGTGACCTGTCATTATGCACACTAGAAAATATTGCCTTGAGGTTCCCAGAGAGCTCTTGTTTTGTTTTGGTTTTTGTGTGTTTTGTTTTGTTCCCCCCCCTCTTTCATGTTGTTAGAGCAAGATCTATCTTTCTTTTTTTTTTCTGTCCCGTGAATAATTGTTCCAGGAATAGTTTTAAATGCATTTAATTTCTCGAGGTAACTTTTTTAATACCTTATCCCTCCGTCTGCAATTTGTGTTATGTTATGCTGCAGTGTGTTAAATATCTTTGTTTCTTTGTGTGGCTTTTATCAGAAATGGGGGAAGGGAAATATTACAAATTCATACCAGATCAAGCTGTAGAGGCCATGGGAATAGCTAATTATGCTGCTTCTGATCTGTTCAGCAGTTCAGGGTGTGAGTGCCTTGTGGGGCTCTTGCGTTTACTGTTTCAAGGGCTAGTGTGCAGTGATGAAGTTTGGGATGGGTGGATAAGTCATAGGATTTCTTTTTTTTTTTTTCCCTTCTTCCTAGTATTGCCAAATGGGATCTCCGCTTTATTAGCGAGCAGGTCTGCTTTGTGAGATTAATTTACATGCAAGTCAGTTGGACTTTAAAAGAGGCAGGTATAAAGGTTATTTCAGCAGAATAAACTACCAGAATGGGAAGGTGCCTAGCATTCCTTTCCAATTATTGATTAAGAAACTGTCTTGAAAATGCCCCATTTGTCTAGCCGCTGTCCTTGTTACTAGTTTGCCTGAGGGACTCTCCTTTCTCTCCCACTATGCGTGTTATTGAGCTTGTTTAATTATGGGCATAGTTCTGCCTTGATGCTGTACAGTTTCCCTGAAGAGGGAGCTGGATAACCCTGAGGAGGCTGACGCAAGCAGCCTCCCATGGCTTGGCGGCACAGCTGGAGGAGGGCTTCTGGTGGGCCTGCTAATAACAAAGATCCTTTTAATCTGTGGGCTTTCGACTTGCTGTGAAGTGTAAAAACTTATTTAGTGCTCTGGAAACTGGAAGGTGCTCCTGTTCATGAGGTAATGAGCAGATAAATTCTTCCCTCTGCTCTCAGTTTTATTATCTTTAGGCCTGGTTTCTCTCAGCTTAGTCACTTGTGAGTCAAGCAAAGTCTTTTTGATCCTCAGTTCTCAAACAGTCCGATGATGTTGTGTATAAAGGTCACTAGAAATCCTGGACATCGTGTGAAGTATACTTAATTATCTTAGTCACCATTGCTTAACTGTTTTAGAGGTTTCAGGCTTTTCTGTGGAAAATGAAAGACCTGAAACATTGTTTAAAATAGTGTTAAACAGCTACTGCTGTAGTTTGGGATAAACGTTCATGGAGAGGGAACTGTAAGGGAATCTGGGAAAGAACGTCAATCATGATGTTGTTGTGATGCTGGACATGTTAAAAGGCAGAAACCAGTCTTCCGCTTGCTTTTGCTATTTGCTTTTTGTTAATCATTAATATTCTGGATCTTGCTGCTGGTGTTTAGAGTTAGTCATGCACGTGTCCTCACCAGTTGTTGCACCATAGCAATGGCATTATGTGGATGTTGAACCCAGTTGTGTATAAAGGATGAGCCCTTTGTTTTTTTGTTGCTGTGGTGTTAATACTAAGAATTTTATTACTGAGATGGTAACGTCATTTCTGTACCAATTTCTTCTATGCTACAGTGATGCTTCCAGGTCTTAATACGATATGATCCTTTGATAGGTGGCTGTGTGCAGTGCTTTTTATTGGCATAGGAGAATTAGGGGAACACTTATTGCCCTTTTCTTGAGTTTTTTAAAATCCTACACTTTCATATTTTTTTTTTCATCCTTTTGCAAAGTAAAGCATATACACTTTAAAACCAAACACTGCAGTTGTCCCTTGGTCTCTTGATTATGAAATTGATTCAGGGAAACCTTTATCTGCAGTGTACCAGGGTTATAGTTATAGTACCCAAACTCAAGTGAAAACAGGGACGCTTTCACATTGCTGACATGGAAGCTTCTGACATTATTATTTTGAGTTGTTCAGTATCAAACATCTGGTCTGTAAAATACTAACTGCTACGGATCAGAGAGAGCATTTAATAAAGAGAGCGGAAGCTGCAGGGAGGTTAAGCCACTTGTTAAAGGTCATGCAGGGAGTTCAGCCTGGGATTTGGGAGACCCGTAGAGTCGAATCAACTAGTACGTTGTGGTACAGCTGGAATACAAGTCTGTCATATCCAACGTAGGTATTAACTGACCTTGCTTAAAGTAATTACATTGCCTGTGCCCCTACTTCTGCAGGGTTAATCGTGAATGGGGAGAGAACCCTGATGGTAGTTCATTCTGTTCCACGCTTGAGAAGAGTCCCCAAAAGAGGTGCTTGTTCATAAATACTTTACATGTGCGTGAAGGCAATGTTCCCGTTTCACTGTTTAAGACATATCTTGGATGTATGAAGCAGCATGTGGGTTTTGTTTTGTTTTTTGTCAAATAACTTAGGAGATTTTACTTGTCTTTTGATACTTTTTTTGTGAGGCTTAACTGCTTAAGGAGCAATTTAGATCTAAGCTTGGATTACTGTTTTTCTCTGTTGCAGTGGAGTGTTAAATCCCATTGTTTCTTTAAATTGAAAGCTAAGGAAGAGTCTCTGGAATCATGTATTTTTCTTACCTTCAGTTTCCTTCTGTCCTTTAGAAGAGGAAAATCTGTATTTTCTTAGGTCTTCTTCAGTGGATTCTCTTTGAATGCTGTCATTGTTACCCGGTTTGAGCTCTGTGCTGCACCAAACCACCTGTGGAGTGGCAGCCAGCCAGGTCTGTGAACGCGTCGCAGCCTTGCAGCGTGCAAATACGGAGTTGGAAGACCACACGTAAGCACTGGTGTAGAGTATCCTTCTTGCCTTCTCAAGGTGTGGAGGTGTGGCCTTCTGCAAGGTGACTGTCCCCTTCTCGGGTTTCAGTAGCCACAAGCCTCTTCAGCAAGACACACAGGGATTTCACCCCCTTACTCCTTAGTTTTGCTGGACAAAGTTGAAGTTGTGCAAATTGGCTGGACTATCAAATCATACAGAAATGCACAAGAAGGCTCTTACTCCCTGAAGCTGGGGCTCTCATTCAGCTGTTTGTGTCATGCCTGTGCGCAGTTATAACTCAGTGGTAATTTCCTTGCTGCTTGAGTGTGGTGGCTTGTCTGGTGCACTTCTTTATTTTCTTTTCTTTTTTTTTTTTGAAGTGTGTGCAAATACCTTTTTTCACGCTGCTCTCCATCCGACATAAATATATGATGCCCTGAATGCAGAGCCTCACCCAGATCAGTATCTAGGCCATGCAGAGCAGTGATTGATGGCTCCTGCCCTGGCTTCTCCAGGAAAATGAAACCCATTCCTGCCATCTTTGGGCATCCTGGGTCTGGATAGACCCTCTAAAGGATGGGATTCCCAGAATTTGTTTGCGGTTCTTTGATCTCAACTGTGGCAACACTCTGTGTGGGTCTCAAAATAATGAAGTGCTCAGGAAAAACTGAGAACTGGCATAGCAGGCAATATGGCTGATTTCTGGCTGCAAAAGTGGGAGGGAGGGAGGTGTCGCTGAGTTGTGAAAGGCAGGGTGTGTAGGGGCCAGGCAAAATACTCCAGACCTCCTTGGAGAGTGCCATGAAGGTCTCTTGTGAAATACCAAACATGACAAAGTGACTGTGCCACGGGTCCTGTATGAGCTGTGTTTCTTAAGAGCGTTGCCTACTTATCATGCTGCCCCATAGCCACTTTATCAGTGATAGCCACCCTGTGCCTTCCAGCCTTTTGAAAACAAGTTTTACTACAAGTAAGGGTTTGTGTGGGGAAGCTATGGAAATGGTACTGCATGCTTCTTGTCTCTGCATCGTTTTTCCTATGCTATTGTACGTAGGTCTTGCCCACGAGGCCTTTCTGCAGTGTGGTTTCCCAGTGTTGCACAAAACCATTGTTATTTAGAGGGCTTCTCTTGCAAATAGCAGTTAGTGGGCTTGGGTTAGAGAAGAAGTTTTCTACCTCCAGGGAAGCAGACTGGGTGACCAAATAGTAACAGGCTGGGGGGGACAATTTCTAGAGTTCTTGGGGAAAAGAGTAATGTTGATCTGATTAAACTGTACTCTGTTTAATTAATTTAAAATAGCTGTGACATCACCTCAGTGACCACCATTTCACACGAGACCATCTGCGAATATCACTGTCATGACTTTGCTGGTGACAACGTGCAGAGCCACACAGCAAGCCTGCTGCCTTGCTCTGATGAGCTGCTCTCCCTTCCTTTGCTTCTCAGCTGGCGTGTCTGCGTAGAGCCTGGTATTGCCTAGAAAGAGCTCTGAGGAGTGAGCAGCGCTTAAATAGAACCTGTCAGACAGTGATCAACTGTACAATCTGCCACCCTTCTGCAGCTTCTGTTATAGTAGCTGAATGTTTCCTGATGAAAGTTAAAGCACGTAGAGTTCCACGTTACAGGAGCAAAGGTTAGATCAAGCGACGTGCTTGGTGGGCTGATGGCCCGGCTGATGGGGCAAGGTTTCTCCTTCCCAGTTCTGCGGTACATCTGAATGTACATACCCCATTATAATGTGGCTGACTAAGACCATCTGACCATCCGTCATTTCCAGTGTTGGAATAGACCCACTGGTCCCTCTTAACTTGCAAAATAACAAAAAAGATCCATCGGTTTTGGTGCAGAAGCTTAATGAGTCTTTTGTGCCAGTTGAACGCATGCTGCTGTAGCGTAATATTCTTCAGTATCTGCACAGTAACTAATGACTTCCTGTGTGTTTGCAGACCAGAAGCGGTAGGACAAAACCCCTTCTTTATGGCTTTGAATAATAACTTCAGCTGTTGTCAAATAGATATGATCACCAAGCAAGGGCATTTCGTGCTGGTTGTCTTTGGCATTGCTGATGGCTGTGTTGGTTGTCTGCATTGCTGTGCATGGGCTGCTTGCATCTAGATCTGACAAGTCAAGGTCATTCTTAAAGGTACACTTCCACTGCAATAGGAGTGTGTTCCCACCCAGAACTGATGGTGAATTGGAATGAGCTACCCTTCTGCAAAGGTATGGTGTGACATTGCACCCAATTAATTTAATAGTAGGATGCTGCTCAAATGGATGGTCTTGTTTCTTTGGTTTCCATCCCCACCCAAAGCCACGTGTCTTTCATAGCTTCCCCTTGAATTTAGTAAGGAGCTGGATGACAGTTTGGCGGGAGGAAACACTGCCTACACTAAAGACAAAAAACACCAAAAAGGCTTATATGGTGGAAGTGATTTGCTGTGTGGCTGCATAATCAGATGGGGGGGGCGGGGCGTTGAGAAGGGCATGGCTTGATTCTGTCATCTAAGCTGTAGTAATCAGGTCATACCTTATGCTTTCCTTAACCTCCATGTTGTCTTGAGAGCTGGTAATAGAGGGGAACTTCTCTGGTAATAGAAAGGGAGTTTCATTTTTGGGTATTCTTACTCACTGCGAGGAGAAGTTGGACTAACACAAACATATATTTATCCTAGTGAGATTGAGATGCTCATATAGCAGGAGGCCTCTGCTTCCTGGAGGCAAGTATATAGGAAGCTGGAGCCGACCTTGAGAGCAGTAAAGCACCCAGACTGTTGTGCTATGTGGTCTGAAATTCCTGGCTGGGGTTTGTTTGTTTTTTGCTTGTCCTGAAGATAGATGGCTGGACAGCATGTTCTGGGGTTGCAGCATAAAGGAGATGTTGACCTGCAGTGCACTAAAATACCCCTGGATTTCGCATTGTAGTTAATGCATTTTAGGATATCAGACTGGTCGGTCTGTATCACGGGGCAGCCCAAACAATATATCCCGTGACTTTCCCCACACTAGGATTACTTATGTGGTTAAAACATGTGTCATTGTTTTAGATGCCAGAAATGGTGTGTCCTCTGACCTACCTGTGCATGTCATGAGCATTTTGGTTTGTCATAGGTCTGTTTCATGGGAGGTAGGACACAGATTTTGGCAGCTATTTTCCTGGAGGAGTGACTAATGTGATGTAAGGAGTAGTATTTTCAAAAGCGTTTGTCGCTGAGCTCTATGAATTTGCTGGGATTGGAGTAAAGTGCCGTTCTATGCTTTTTTTTCTCGCTTGCTACATGATTTGTGTAGCTATTAAATCACAAAGCTTCTTCTCTCATGTTCTTTTTTTTTAAACTGTTTGAGATAAACATTGACTCAAAAAAAAAAAAAAGTCCTCTGTTCTACTTGAATACTCTGCCTCCACCAAGGGTGCTCCCAGGAGTACAGCCCCCTGTTGCCAGTAAATAGCAGGTAATACATTTGCTTGTCAGGCACTTGTTGCGTGATAAACGTGGATTCGACTTGCGTGTTCTGGTGGGCTGAGGTCGAGTGCTTCCTGGTGTGAATGTTGATCGTCTTTTTATTGGTGAGATTATTGTACGTTGTCTGGAAAAGAGGAAAATGAGTATTCTTATACCCTGTAAAGAGTTGGTGTCTTAGCTAGTGGGTGGTATGGTGTGGGTGGTATATGTGCCAGTTTACTCTGATAGCCTGTTTTGTTTAGCTGTAGGTTGTGTTAAGTATGCTTTCATCCCTGACGCGGGTGTAACTTCGCTTTTCTCCGTGAAGGGTCCTGGCTTGTACGAAATCTTTTTTGATTACCAGGAAAAATACTAGGCTTTCTTTTCACTGTAAGAATATACACGTGTCTTAAAGGACTATTTTGAGAGATGTAATTCTCAGGTGTCCCAACAGGCAGCACTTAGTATGGCTTTTTATTGGCCTCTAGCCATCTACGAGGCTAAGAGAACAGTAACACTTATTCCCAATGCGGGGGGATGCAAAGCTCTAGAGCAGCAAGAGCAGCTTAGTTTCCTTTTATTTTCCTTTCATTTGTGTAGTTTGGTTTTTGTTTTGTTTTGTTTTTTTTAGTACAAAGACTGCCTCTGGGTTTGATGCAAGTACAGAAAATTGAGATGATTCAGGCTTAAGCTTGAGTTCATAACCCTGCTCATTATGCTTGGATGTTGCCTTGGCTTTAGGCTCTTTTTAGGTGCAACGTGTGTTGCGATACTAAGGAATTGGAGGAGGAGCAACTGTAAACCCCTGTGGTTATGTTGTAGGAGTTAGACTGTCATTCTTTTCCAGACCATAGTACCTATTGTAAGAATTACGTGGTATCATTTTTTGTCGGCCTGAAAATAATATTAATTGCTTTCTCCTTGTGTACCAAGTGTTTATAACTCAGTGCTGAACGCAGAAGATGAGGCAGAGTCTGCCTGAAGGAGCAAGCCTCCAAAGACCCAATTCTCCTTTGCTGACTCCAGGAGGAGGAGGAGCAAGCTCCAAGTAGGACACCATCAGTACAAGTCCAAACACCATGTGTAGGCTTGCTTTTCTGCCAGTCAGCTTGCAGTGGATTTTGGTGAAATGTCCAACAGTGCAAAAGTGAGCTCTAAGGAGCCATGAGGACGGATCTGGGCAGAAAGGGGAAGAGTAGTTGGTGTGTGTGTGTCTGTGTGTGGAAAATGTTCACAGATGGCAATGGGAAGAGAGCTGTGAACATGCTGCCATGTGGTACAATATGAAGAATGTATTCAGGGTTTGTGTACTCTAAATTGCTGTAGTTGTTTAACTAAATTGATGCGAATCCAAGTATGGATTCAGGTCTGAGCAGAATGAGCTATACGTGATGTGTTGGCAGATGTGGATGCCCAGTAAAAGACTGTGGTTTCCTACTGAAACCAATTTAGTTTATATAAAAAACCAAACAAACTGGCCTGTATCTTTTAGAATGTTTTCTTCTACTTAATGCTGATGTTGCAATAGATAGCCACAGTGCAAAAGTAGAAGTGGCTTTAAAAGCCACACTTGATTTGAGATGTTCGGGTCTTCAGTGATATGTGGTAGCTCAGCCAAGGAGCATGGAGTGTTTTGCTCCTGTGCTTAGTGTTCATCCAAAATAGTGAGCTTCATTTGCATAGACCTGTCTGATGTCTGGCTTACGGGGGGGACTTTTGTTCTCTTCTTGTATATGAGAATGACTGAAGAAAAACTTCAAGTTGGATAACGTAGCTTGGGTTCAAAGTAAAAGTCTTGGTTTGGAAAGATGTCTTCTTAATGACCTTGTGCATAATACCCTACTAAAAGAGGGGGGATGTGGGTTAGGAATCCTGTATTTACCAGTCCTGACAGATTTCACAAAACTAAAATGGCTAACCTAAGATGATGATGATTTTCTATAAGGTTTGGCAGGAAGGTTCTACTTGCGTCTTCCTCATTTGTAAGTCTGAACTGAAGCACTGAGTTCTGTCTTTGAGGTTGCAGTCCGGGAAGCTGGAGCGTTGCAAACCAACACCCATTAATTTCAGATGGTACCGATGCTTGGCCAGAACTCAGACTGTTTTCCTTGCAGCTCCTCAGATTCCCCTGACGATGATTCAGATGCATGCCTGATAGTGAGATGTAATGTGGTGTTTGTGCTATAGCGTTTGCCCGGTTTAACTTGTGTATACCAAAAGCAGATGGCTTTCATTCTGTTCTCTCTGCATTAAGGATAAGAGGGAGAAAAAAAGGAAGGGGAGGGGAAAGCTTCCTCTTTGCTGTTTCCAACTCTTTGTCCCCATCCCCCCAAAAGCACACATGGATGTACGTTGTATTTAAGTCCTGGAAAAAATTGATATTTTTACCAAAGATAAAATACAAATACATAATAAACTTATCCTTAAAATGAACTATACAAGCTGAAACTACCATGCCTTTGAGAGTAAAGGCTCCGTCTTGTTTTCTCCTGTGATACAATTGAAAGGGAAAAGGGCTGTGCTTTATATAGACTGGGAATAATCTGAACAATCCCACGGTGCTTCCTACTGTACTCCACCTACCTTGCATCATAACTTCCTTTCTCATATTTATGGCCAAAAGCCAGTACAATATAAATGGAGTAGTGTGTGCAGCGGGTGAGATGGCAAGAACCTAACTCCTTGCGTTTGGGTGTGGCTATAGGCAAATATTAAACTTTACTCTGCATTTCTCTTGAACCTAGCTTTATTGAACAGCTGAACATGAAAAGGATTGGGAATAGCAATCATCCTGTGTGCCTGCCTTCTAGTAAGTCTATTATAATCTTTGCTTACCTTAATCTTTTGCTTACCTTAATCTTCAGGTTACAACAAGCGAGTGTGTTGCTTGCTGAAGGACTGTTTCAGGGTTCTGAGGAACTTGATGCGAAAGAATTGCTGAATTACTTTATTATTGACATATACTTTGCGTTCAATGGCGAGCTTTAACTAACTCAGAATGCTGCTTCTCAGAAGCCCAGGGAAATGTGCCGTTGTGCAGGCTGTCTTCTGTTGTTTGGGAAGTTGCATCAAGTCAGCAAAAATATCTATTTTAGCAGCTGATTTCTTCGCGGCTATCTGGGAAGGTGCAGAATCAGTGTTCCCAGTAGGTAAGGTGTAAGACTTCCATTTAAAACTCTTTGTTTGGAGGGATTTTATATTTATCAGGAAAGACTCATTTGTGGTTAAAAATATGGGTGGGTATCGGGTCTGCTGGTGGAAGCAATTATTTCTCATTTCTGTCATTTGTACTTGAAATTTGATAGTTAATCTATTCATTCTAAAATGTTATGTTGCTATTTTTTTTGGCTAACTAAAATTACCTTCTAAATATATTTTAGTTCAGGATGTCAATTACACTGTTGCAATTATTTTCTATCCCACGCAGTGTATGGAAAAAAGCTATTTCAGATACTTGTGAAATATATTTTCTGTACTGCTGTATATTGCTGTGTGTAACCACACTGTGTAGAAAAGTCATTGAAGGGTGTGCAATGAGGTGCTTTTTGGAGGCTTGTTTGTAGAGCAGATCAGGTGTACACGCTCTCCATGTTGTAGGAAGATATATTGTCTATGTTGAAACATTGGCACTGTAATATAAGAGGTATAATTCGGATAACAATAGAGAGAATATTACTGCAAAGCATTGTATTGTCAACCTTAAGAGTGACTTTTAATGCCTCCTTAAATATGAGAAGTAAGAAAATGTGTTGTGCAAGCTAAGACCATTATTTAGCTGTGTTATGGAAATATAAAAACCCCCAACACTAGTATTGTGTGGTTCAAGGGTATTAGGTTTCAGTCTAAAATGCAGAGAATATGGAATGTGCTACAGAATTATGCTATTAGCTCTTCTGCAAGTTACTGAAATGAATCATGATTTCCAGAGGCGGTATGCTTGTTTGGCTACCAAATAATGTTCTTGGCTCTGTCATTGCCGCCTTCTATGCCTCAGTTTCCCTGCCTGTAAAGTAGGAAACTGCTTGCTTGTGTCACGGCTTCCTGCTCATAAGATCCTTTGAAGATGAAAAGTACTATGTGAATAGATGCCATAGTTTGTATTGTGTATTACGTGCTGTGCAGGAAGACTACATAAAGTTAGGAACTCAGCAAATGGTGAAAAACAGGGTTGAATTAGGGATTAGTTTTTTTTATAAATTCTCTACTTGATTAGTCTTCATAAGGGACTGAGTTTTGCTCTGGTAGATTGTTGTCCATTGTTGAAATCTTATGATCTGAATTAGATCTTTCACTAGAAACTGTTGGGGGGGGGAAGTATGTTCATCCTTTAAACTTGGGTAGTTTCGGGAATTAACAAAGTCCTTTTATTTTAATTTGCATCATGCACAATAATAGAGTTTTCTTCTGAATACTTGCATCCTGAATAATTGAATATTATTAGTATGTTACTTATAAAATGCCCAATTTAACAGCCTTTTAATACCTTAGGTGTGTGATGCCAGTTTTATAAAAAGGGGTAAGAAAAGTCTGATCTTTACAGAAACACCATCAAAGCTGAAAAGTAAATTGCATTTCTACTTTCTCCCCCCTTTTAATCAATAATTGAGGCCTTCTGATCTAAGGAGAAAATTGATATGAGGTCTTTGATATGAAATGATATCTCATTGGATGAATGTAAATTGTAAGGCATGTTTTTGCTGAGGTTTGTATTCCAAATAGGTTTGGAAGCTGTTTTTTGTTTGTTTGTTTTTTTTTTTTTTTTTTTAATACAACAAAGCAGGAATCAAAATGTGGTGTGGGTATAGTCTAGCACTTTCAGTTGAAAACTTATTTGCAGATGTCGAGACCTGTTACGTTGTATTTAATATCAGTGCAATTGTATGAAATGATCCTGTTGATGAGTTTAGCAACAAATGGGTCAGACTTGCAGGCAAATGTAAGGCCATTTGGGACTGACGCGCAAAAGAGGCGGATTATAAAGCGGGGTGTGACTTGCTTTAATTGATGCCCTGATGTTTGGTTGCTTTTCTTACTACATTCTCTTCCTGTTCCTGGGTGTGTTACAATTCAGCCTTAGTGGCTGTAGTTGGAGGTGATGCGTAAGTAATATGGGTTTGAACAAAAAGATCTATTTCACGCTGAGAGGACTCAAAGCAGTAATTCATACCAATTTGGATTTTCTTAGATCTGTCTTAAGTGGCAGGCTTTTTTGAGACATAAGGTCCATCTTCATGTTTGGTAGTCTGTTCAGTTGTTTGCAAGTCATGCGTTGTAGCCATTCCTTGCAGAAACCATCTCTCACTTTAGCTCATGTGTCCTTGGTTCTCCCTTTGATGCCCTTGGTGCATCCGATCGAACTGCCTCATTTGGTGGCTCCATAACTGCAAACTTTTATTTTCTGAGTGGTAGCCGAGTCAGCTGAAATCTGTGATGTGATTTTTAAAAGGAACTGCTTCAGTGGGTACCCAACGCATCCCTGCTTTCTTGCAAGTATGCCACGGTACTGGAATGCTTTTACATTTTAAAGCTTTTTGGTACCTATAAAAGTGAGTACCCCTTGGTGAGGAATGGCGGGGAAATCTCTAGTTTAGAACTTAGCTGGGGACCTGAGTCCCGTGTAAAGGTGGTCAGCCTGTGTGTTGGGCATTCCTAAAATTCAGTCTTTAAAAGTCTAAGAGAGGAAATCCAATCTGGAATTGTCAGATATTCCAGTATTTGCCTGGATGCCGTCTTTAAAAGAACTACAAGGTCTGACTGAGGTCTGTCTTCTCTTGTGTTTTTTTTTTTTTTATCAAATCTTTCATTTATGCCTAGCTTGAAACTGAATTTTTTCCTTTTTTTTAAAATTTTCTTTTTTCCTTTTATCTTAATTCCTGGATACCTGTATATAGGTATCTTGACATCTTTGGTTTCAGGGAGGAGCAAAAGACTGCTTTATGGTCTAGCTTGATGCAATCTACAGGATTCAAGCTTCTGAACAATGTGTCATGAGAGCGTTCTTGTTTCCTTTGTTTTTCGCTGCTGCACAGCAATCAAACAGCAATATAAACTAGCTGGTAGGGTGGTTAATGTTGTGTTTGAACCGTTCCCAGGGGAAGGATGACTTCTTGGGATCCCAACGCGAGGTGGTGCAAGCCACAGCAGCCACCACCGGTGGTTATGAGCAGTGCCGAGAAGCCATAGGAGGCTTTCGGTTCACACCAGCTTCTTTACCTTTTCCAGCCCTCTCTGGGGAGAGGGACATCTCTGTGATGGATACTCTCTGCTCAGTGCTTGCCCTGGGCTCAGACGTGGCCAGGGGGACCAGGCTACACCAGAAGACCTCGCAGATACGCAGGCAGTGGAGCAGGCAGGACTAGCTCCTTGCCTCTGCCCTGCAAGGTGATAAGTGTTACAGCCATTTGGGTGGGAGAGGAGAGACACAACTACTTAATGGACTTCTGAATCATCTCACCATTGTCCGTGGAGCTAAAGGGAAGTGGGATGAGGTAGCTGTGAAGGTCGTGTCAATTTTGTAGCCTTTTAGTTGCTTTAGACTCTCTTAAGACTTTGAGGTATGTTTTTAGGGAATTTGCAGAGTTTGGTTGCTTTATTTTTTTCCCCTCTGGTCCTAGAATACGTGGGATAGAGATAGTGCAGACACTACCAAGTCCCAGAAAGGGCCCTCACACACCAGGTTTGAGTGCTCTTGGCTTAATGTATTAGTAATTATCCTGAGCATTGTGGATAGAAATGGCAGCTCATGATCCGTCCTGCGTAGTTGTCTGTATTGGTAAATCCTAAGGATTAACAACTGGATATAAACAGGCACACTGAAGAGTGAACAACCCTGCTAGGGTCAAATTAGGTCTGCTTTGTGTATAATACCGTGGTTTTTATAATTTTCTTTTAATTCCAACTATGAGCTCATGTTTTAAAACTAGCAAATGTTATTGCAGAGGCACAGCCTGTGTGCTTTAGTGCTGTTCTGAATACAAGGTTATACAGCATTAACTGTGAAGTGTTGCTGTGTTTTACATACCTTTATAGCACTACTGTAAAGCTATTTGGGAGCCTTTTTTTTTTTTTTAATTATTTTATTTTAGACTTTTCTGCCCCAATTTTTGTGATTAAGTGGTATTCTTACCTGGTTGCGTAAGGCATCCCTTGCTGTCAGCCTCCTCTAGAAACACCAAATCTAAAAGGTAGCCTGTTCAGTGACAGAAGATTAAAGGCAAATATCAGAGTTCCCTCTTGGAAAGCTTTGTCTCTTAATTTAGGTCAGTACTTCAATGCAGTGTGCTGTAAACAGCACAACGGTTGCATCCGTCTTCACTATATAATAAGTGCATGTGGTAAGCTGATCCTGCCTGACTGCCTGCCACACAGCTCTGGCCCACACAAAACATACCGGAGAGGGAGCAGCCTTAAAACAAATTCCCTGCTGCCAGCCCGTGGCTGAGCAGCTGTGACCCCAGCTGGCAGGTGGAATGCTCCCCTCCAAGAGCAGGACTGCGGCATGAGCTGGGAGCCTTGATTCGAGCTCGGTGTCCCGATCCATCCTGCCTGCCCTCAGTGGGATTCACCGGCTTCTGTCGGTCAGTAACCAGAATTTTGTTGCCGCCTCTGCATTTTCAGCGTTCTCTCTCCTAATTCCTCCCCTTACAAGCTCCAAGTGTTTGTGTTTTTCTTTTTTGTTAGAATATGACAAGGAAATGGTGGAAGGATCTGAGCATTTAGGGATCTGAATGTTTTCCTAAGGATTACGGGCAGTTTTGAGCTCTCTTCTAGCAGGCTTTTTCCACTCTGTGAATATTTGTAGAAGGTCTTTAGGAATTTATCAGAAACTATGGACTTTTGGAGCTGGGCAAGATCAGAATCTCCGCATGTTCTTGGTGCTGAATCTGGTGTAGTCCCAGGGCCCAAAATAGGATTCACAAGTGTTTATACTGCCACAAGTGGGATGAATACTTACACTCTGTATAACAAGACATGCCGAGTGTGGAGTGTTTCCATAGAAGTTTTTAAAAGAATAAAACACCTTCTCTCATAGGGGTGGAGGGGATCTTGGCACTCAAAAGAGCCCTGGAAAGGCTTTGGAGACCTCAGGGATGTGTGTGTGCACAGTTGTATTCCAGGGGAATCCCCAAGCGGGGGTTCCTAAAACTGTGAAGAAGGTGGGGCGAAATTTCACTTTGCAGTGGTATCAGAAATAGTTGTCCCAGAGTATTCACACCAAATCACAGAAATAATGCTTATGGTAACGTGGGTTTTTTTTCTTTAAATTTAGAAGGGTATTTATACCTCTCTCTTGCCTTTTTTGATTTGACTTTTTTTTTTACCTTTGAACAGTTATTCATAAGGATACCTTCTGAATACCTTCTTACCTTCTGAAAATGAGGACAGGCAAGGATTTGTGTCTTTTCCTGCAAAAACAGCTTTTCCAGCTGTATGAAAAAGACTGAATTGTTATTGATAAGGTTTCTATTGCTTGAAATGCTTGGTGGAGGAATTGCTTTCTGAAAACATGTGACTGATTTTTGTGTTGCTGGAAGTCATGCAACTAGCAGCCAGTTGACACTGAAGTTGAGAATAGGCCTCAGAAGAGAACTGACATTAATTTTTAGCTAGCAGCTAAACTTTGATAGCAGTTGAGTATTAATAGCATCCAGTGAGGTGGTGTTCAGAGGCAGTAACCATCAATATTTTCTGTCAAATAAGGCAACTAATTCTTAAAATGCGCATTTTTCTAGTTGTGTCAGGAATTATATGTGCCAGAATAACATCTAGCTGTCTGGTGTGTTTATACAGAATAATAACCAAAGACAAGGATCCTTCTACAGCTGTGAAGAGGAAGCCAAGTATAAAATATCCTTGCTTTCCTGTGAATGGGATTTGGGGGGGGACCTTGTATTCAGACTGAGACTAAGGGTGTAGCAACTCGACTTGTGTTTCTAAGAAACCTTCCGATGAAATGTGTTACGGAAATGCAAATTGTGTTTCTACTTCACTGCCTATGTAGTAGGCTCCAGTCTTTTTTTTTTTTTTTTTTTTCAGATGTAATTGCCATTGTTTTTCACTACAAAGAATATTTCTGAACTCTAGATGATTGTTTCTCCTGCTGCGTCAAATGGGTGCAGTATTATATGTATAGTAAGGTGGGAGGAGTTCTGACACATCACCTTGAGAGAAGGAAGGAGCAGCAGGTCCAGATTTAAAACCAACAATCCTCCAGCAATGTAATCTAGTTGAGCAGATAATTACTTCCGTATTGTCTCACTTGCTTGTAACTTTAAAAGAAATGTGGTTTTTGTTTCGAAATTCTGTATGCACAATAGGTGATAACAAATGATACAATTGTGCTGAAAATAATGCATGTAATGAGAGGGTTGTGACTCCAATGGCTTTGTGTTCTAAAGTAACCGTGCACTGTTGCCTTTGTCTTTTCCAGATGTTTCTGACAGTGTACCTCAGTAACAATGAGCAGCACTTCACTGAGGTGCCAGTCACCCCTGAAACAACCTGCAGAGATGTGGTGGAGCTGTGCAAGGAGCCTGGTGAGAACGAGTGCCACCTGGCTGAAGTGTGGTGTGGCTCAGGTAGGTTAGGCTCGCACTTTGTGAATTACTGGGCATTCACTGCTGCTAATAAGGTAGCAGACAGACACCTGACATACGTGGTCCTGTCTCAGAGGGTTTTCTGCCTTACAGTTTTGTCAATCTCTACATCAGACCTGCTGTATGATAATGCATCTACAGAAAGTCTCACACATGCAAAAATGAGCTAAAAGCAAAAGAAGGGAACTCGAGTGTGCAATGTTCTTGTGTGTATGCAGCCCTTCTCTAATTCAAATGAGTCTCTGAAGGGCGTGGGGGAGTTGTTTTCTCTTCCTTCTTCTCCCCACTGTGGGATGCCAGTGGCCTGTGTAGGGTTTTTGAAGCAGTATCAGTAGTTCTGTGACACAGACAGAATCATTTCTTCAACCCCATAGCTGTTTTCACTTGCAGTGGCAAAGGAAACTTCCTTTTTCTGATGACACCTTCATTGTTCCTGATCGCGTTAATTGAGTTTGGAAGGAAAGGAGTGTTATCAGAAGGAGTAGGAGTTAACTGATGGGAAGTGCTCTAAAGGAGGTGTGTGGTGGGTGGGAGGAAAAACATAGAAACTACTTTTGACTGTCCCCTGTCCTGTTAAGGCTGTGGAAGAGAGTTTTATGTTTGTGGGCGGTTGTGGCTTTTTTTTTTCCCTTCTATGTTCTTGCTGATTTTTGTCTTGGAAGTTCAAATCTTCCTAGCTTGCAGTGCTCCATTGGAACTTGAGAACGTGTCAACAAACAAATCAAAAGCTAAAGTATGGCTAACTTTTCATGGATTAAATGGGAAAGGACTCTTGACTATCTCCTGTCTCCCTGGTAGCCACCCAGAGGCATCAAATAGGTGAATCACAGACTGGATTTTAAGTCATGCAAAATAATGATATTTGATCCAACTTTTTTGAGATGCTTCCACAAAATTATAAAAGAGTCAGATGATAAGGGCTTATATTACTGTCTTCCTCTGCTGTTGTCTCAGGCTCTTGCCTGTTTGAAGAAGTCTTTGGTGAGCTGGATGTTTGTTTAATAGCATGAGATACCTGAGTTGTCTCTTGATTTTTAGCCCCTTCTGACAGAGATGTAATGTTTCTGATATTTCTGAGTTTAAAAAATGCAACAGAAATTTTTTTCTTCTCCTTAGAAAAGCATTTTTTATTTATAAATGATAGTAAAAGAAAATCACCAGTCTAGCATGGGAAGAGATCTTTTAGAAAAGTGTTTTTATTGTATGTCTTTGTCCAACTCTGTCTAAATCAACACAATACCAAAGTCTACAGTGAAAGACAAGTTAAAAAAAAAGGTTTAGGTAAAACAACTGAATTTATAGTTAGCCTTAGCCCCGCACCCTGTTTAAGAGCTCAGGTTGTGATGGTGAGGGACAGGGTTCTCCTGTTGTTACCAAAGTTGGAGCCCTGCTAGAGTGGGCAGCTCCTCTCCTTCTGTTTCCTTAACCTGTATTCTTGATTGGCTTTTGAGATGTTGGTGGGGAGTATGCTAGAAAGGGCAGCGAGATTATCCCAAAACCTAGGGAGAGCACTGATACTGAGAGGCAGGTGAGGTCTGCCAGTGTTTGGTGTCCAAATGGTCTTGTTAAGCTGAAAAGTGAACTTCTGGGTGAGTGGGACCATATAATGCACAGGGGCTTATTTGTTAAATCAGGTTGTCAGCCTCTCTGCTACTCAAGGAGGTGTAAGAAAATAATCTAGATACAGAAATATAAAGTGAAGCAGAGAGTTTTTCCTGAGATTAGTCTTTGCAAAGACGTCATGAGATACCATGAGAACAGATATCTAAATTGTCACTTGCCACAGCTATTGTTGTAAGAGGAAAAAAAAAAATCATCCATTTATGTAGTAAAAACCTTGACAATTGTTTTAGAAACCAAATTATTCTTGTTCCGTTCACTGATCCTGTCATATTTACTAATTATTTACTTCTATATCCAAACACTGTGTGTGTGTTTAAAACTGTATACAATTTCAAATTGTACCTGGTCACAAAAAATGCTCTAGTCTCAAATCACGTAACATTAAAAACTTGAGTACTGGATGAAGTACATGCATGCTGTTTTGGATAAAATATATCCTTTCTTAACCATCTGTATAACATTCAGTAGCAACCATTTGCAAGATTTGTTTTCATGTATATATTGGATTTTTTTGGAGGGGGGGAGGAGGGGAGAGAAATAGTTTTAGCTTTTACCTAATCTCATTTTAGGTCTCGGCAAAGTTCGCTATCTTGTTTTGCCAAGATGTGCCATGACTTCTATTGTGTTTGCATTTTACACTGAACAAACTAAATTTTATTTTAAAATAAACGTTGCGTGGTAGCTAACCTTCTGGGTAGAAACAAAAGATTTATGTTGTGAAATGACTTTTCAGGCTTCAGTTACTGATATCCTCTTTAGATCCCTTGTCTCTCTCTGAGGCTTGCTGAGGAATTTTAGCTTCTGTTGTCAGGCCTTATTAAGTGTACTTTGAAAGATTGCTGCAAGTGCGCTTGAGGCATTCTACTCCCTGAAGGGGGCAAGTTTACTACTCTCCCTGTCTTCCCAGTTTTCCTTGAAATTCGATGAGTATCAGGGCAAACTTTCTTGATCTTCCTATTATTGCCAGAATTCTGTTAGGCCACTACCTTGGCCACTGTGGAATGCAGTCAAAAGGTGTATGCCTGTATAAAGGTGGGTTGGTTTTTTTGTTTGGTTGGTTTTGTTTTTTGTGTTTTTTTTTTCTTTATGAGACAGATAAGGAATAAAAAAAAATGAAGTCTGATTGTTTGTCCTTTCTTCTTGGGCTTTCCAAATGTAGTTTTGTTTGGTAATTGAAAGTCTCTTTGACCTTCCTTTGAAGTGACTGTGTGGTATTGACAGATTCCGTGTAAAGGGCATTTACCTTGATTATAGACTTTCCGTTGAGGTATTGTTGAGCTGCTAGAAATCTCTCATAAGCCTGCTGCATATTCTGTAAGGTGGAAATCTGACAGCAGTAGTGTTGGTTTTTTGGTTTTGCCTTTTTTTTTTTTTCCCCTTGGATTAAGGTTTAGCAGATGAAGAGCTTTTTTAGCTGTCTAGACAAGTAACCGCCAAGAGGCTGCTTTTTCTGTAACAGTGACCTACTTGCTTATTCTGTAAAGCTAATCTCTTTTGACAGTGACTCCAGAAATTTTCCTTCCTAGATTGCTTGAGCACAGCTGCAGCATTTTCATTTAAAGAAACACTTTTATGTTGAAAAAGAGCTTTTCACATTCTGAAAACATATGTTAGTAGCTCCTCTTCTTATGAAACTGAAAACACTTTTACTTAACACCAACAATTTTTCCTCTGAAATTATTATTCCATATTAAGATAGTGGCTTTGAAAGACTCTATTGACTATGAACGAACTACTCTCTGATTTCTTTCCTTTTTTTTTCCTCCCTTTGCTTAAATAATGAAAAGAAACATGCAACAAAAGCAATGTCAGGAAAAATGAAACTGGTGCAAAAGCAGTGGTATTTAATTTCAGTCTTTGTCTGCTTGTCTTATTTCTCAGGCCAGGAACAGTATCTTCTGTTTGGCTGGCACCCAGTGCAAATGGATCCAACCTGATCATGAGTCTCAGATGTTGTCATAAGATACCATGACAGTATCCTGACTATGAAAAGTTGACTACTATGATATATTGACCTCATAGTTGCCATCGCTTTTGAAATAGGCTTAAAAACGTATGGCAAAATGTCTAGAACAACAAAATAAATTGCTTTTATGTAAAGATTTACAGGCCAATAAGTAATTCTAATTATATCCTGTCTGTAAATGCCCAGCTATGAAGCGGGTAAATTTTGGAAGAACAGTAATACAGAAAGAGAGGAGTACTGGTAAAAGAAGGCAGTAGATGAAGACTCCCACTGGATTTTTGTAATATCAAAGGCTTAAAAATTAGAGATGTGGCTGAATTCCAAACTTGGGAACAAGAGCAGGAAAGGAAACAGTGGAACTTATGCATGCAACTTTTAATGAAACTTCACCTTAACTGTCTGAAAGAAAATGACCAGTTCTTATTGGACTCACTTTTCACCACCTGATCTTTTTTTCCTTTGAGCTTTGAATTCAAAATAGTTCAGCTTTTCCAGGTTTATCAGAAGTGGGGCTTTCAAAATGCATGTAATCTGATCTTCGTGAAATTTGCTGTCCGAGAGAATGAGCCAGATCTATGGCTGACAGGAGCTGTAGGAGAACATTGAAGTGACAGGAGCTGTGATGGCTTGCTGAGGATCAGGCCTGTTGGGTACTGCCTAGGAGCCTCTTCAGGGTATTGAGTGCTTCTGCCTGAGCTTAAACGCAAGGGCTGCAGTCCAGCATTTGATCGCCATCCTTAGGAAGCATTAAGAGAAGAATTTCTCTTCTCTGAGAGTTTATCCTTGCATTTCTCTTGATTCTCATTGGAATAGGAAGTCAATGAGTCCCTGCAGGAACTGGGGCAGAGGAGCCCTTAAGGAGGGGGTGGGAATGACTGAGAAATAAGTTTGTCTGAGGTACTACAGAAGTGGAGCAAAAGGTATGCCAGCACATCTACTGTGGTGCTGAATGGGTAAGATGGTTTACAAATACAAGACTTAAGGCAGTAGAGCCAAAAGCCCTAAATTGCCTGTTTGCTTCCCCTCGGGCTGCGATAGTGCCTCAGCTTCTCCTTTCGGGGGCCGGCTTTTAAAGGGCTGTATCTGCTTTTCAGAGGTATTGGTTTAATTTCATAAGCAAGGAGTGGTACAGCGCCTTCCTAAGGGAAAGGTAGGAATGCCTTGGGTGAGGGCAAGGGTTAGGTGCACACGCTGCACCTGGGTAATAATAGGTGTTCCAGTGAAAGATGATGGACAGATATTTTTTGTTTTGTTTTGGTGCGTGCCCAAGCTACATAGAGATATAATAGTCAGCTGGCTTTTTTCCTTTTCAGAACGTCCCATAGCCGATAATGAACGGATGCTGGATATTTTGCAGCGCTTTGGGATGCAGAGAAGTGAGGTTCGTTTCTTTCTTCGACATGAACGCTCTCCCTGCCGGGAAACAGGTAGGTGTTGATCTCAGCGGTTCATTTGTCTAAGTTTCATTTCATTCCTCAAGGTTAAGGAAACACCTTGCATGTTACTTATTAATATTGGTAGTCAGTGTCATGTTGCAGCCTTTCTTGGTCTGACTGTTACTTTCTTATGAATAGAGAATGTTAGTAACAGAAAACTTGTTCATTTTAGTAAATACTTCATCATCCCTTGCCAGCTCTGGGATCATTAAATCCAAATTGAAACTTTTGCAGGTTTTGTAGACCTGGTCATCACCAAAGCATCCAAGCACATCCTCTGTTAAATGTATTAGCCACAGCTAAATATCTAGAGATCTGTGATAGTCTCTTCTTTTAAATCTAGTAAGCGAACTGTTGTCCAGTAATGTAATTTATTATTTGGACTTAGGATGTTTCACCTGGATAATACTTTACCAGAGTGATAAACTTTGCATACTTGGCAAAGAGAGAGTTCTTCGATGTGTCTCCCACAATCTATGTATTTGTATTAGTTTCAGGTATAGCTTTAAATGAACAGCCTAGTCAAGTTCTCTGAGAATGTAAGATCTATGCATTGTAAATCTAAATATGAAACCTACAAAGAAAATGACTTCTTGCTTTTCAAGTTCTTTCTGTGCATCCCATATTAAATCCCTTCAGTAGAATACTTAAGACTTTTACCTTTAAGTCAGTCTTCTTCCTTCTCTTTTCCTGTTTTCATCCTTGGTGATCTTCAGTATTGAAAATACCACATTTGTGTTGTGACATTGTACCCAGCGTATTTTAAAATGGCTAAATGCATCTTGATGTTTGAAATGTGTAATGAGTACACGAAAAGATAAAGCTGGGCCAGCTCTACCTGCTATGGACCTTACAGTGCAGTTTCGTTGTCAGGGTGTAATGGGCAAGAAGCTGACAGAGATGGCTTCATCCGGTAGTACATCTATGTCCTACAGGGAAACGAGCGATCTTGGTATTTGCCATCTGAACACCATTTGTATGTAACTTGATGGAAGCATTAAAGTATGTTTCTAGTTAAGTAGCGTCTTTATTGTCACAATGACTGCCAGGAAGCAAAAACTTTGTGCTTTTAAACTGTATGTGCAAATAATCAGCTGTAGATTAAATGGTGCGTCTTTCATGATAGGTGACTGACCTTTAGCTATTGTTATTGATATTCTCTGTGAGACAGTTGACAAAGGCACATCAGAACATCTAGGTGCTGGTTTTAAGACATTGTGATCCAAATGCCTTTGTGAATTAACCAGGTATTTTGGTGTCATCTGCAGAGGGGAACAGGTTTTTGTGACTCTTCATCTGTAATGCAGATTTACTGGGGGCCCGTTGACCATAGGAGAAATATTCAAGTAGCATACTGTTTGTTAAACTTTTTTATTTGTCTGGTTTTAAACAGTTTTATATTTTAAAATAAATGTTGACATTGACCAGGAGCCTCTTCATAAAATATCTTGTGTCATCGTTTAAGTTTATCTTAGCGGTAAGAGCATGGGAAGAACAGTTGTTCAGATTCTAAACCAAAATGATTGTACTGTTTCTTCTTTTCTATTGAATGCTATGTCTAAGGGGATAAGAAAAACCGAAAACATACCTTATCATCTTTGACTATCCTATATTTCTATCTAGGAACTGGACAAAGGTCTCAAGATCCAGCCTTAAAAAGAAACGGCGTGAAAGTGCCTGGTGATAGAAGAATAGAGAATGGAGTAAGTGCTTGACGCAATGGCCAGTATAGCGAAAACGGAGGCTTCCCTTCTTTTCAGATACCGGTGCAAATCCTACCCTGGAAACTAAGAGACTATTTTGGACACATTCCCAATGACTGCTCTAAACCAGACACAAAGCCTCAAGCAATTTTCACCCTTGCTTTCAGTTTTTAAGATGTTTCTGAGATCCATTGGCTGCCATATCTGTGTTTCTACAGGTGATCTCAGAGCAGTGAATTCAGCATACTTTCCCTCTCTACTCCCATCAAAAATTTTCTCTATTTTTCCTTCAGTTCATTGATTATTTTCACATTCAGTTTTGTGTCAGATTTCAAGTTGAGACCAGTTAGTGTTTCAGCATTTAATCCATTTTCTGTCATTTATTCTTGCTCCTGAAGTTGTAATTATGGATATAAGACTGAATCTAGATTCAGGAAACGTGTGAACAGATAACTAATGTAATAATAGTGCTGTCTTTGAGGGTGGTGAGGTTTTTCCCCCCCCACTATATTTAAACTTCCCATTTTCTTCAACTTACGTTGAAGTGCTTTGAATTGCAACGATACACCTACGACCACAGATCCATCCTGCTGTGTGCTGAGCATTCTGGGCTCAGTCAGTCAAAGCTGATTCATGCTGGGCTTAATTATAAAGGGCTGTGAAACACCTATTTAAAATGCTGCTGGCATTTTGCTAGAAATATTAATGTTTCAAGAGATGTCAGCTTATGTATGTTGCTGGATTGGGCTACGCATGTGTATGAGCTTACAACTATTTATTCTTTTACCATGGAAATACACCATTGGTTTCTAATTATTTTATTGGATACTCTGTTGTTGTTGTTATTTTTAAAGACCTTTATAATATTTTTCTGCAGTAGCTCTATTGAGTTGCACGCTAGCCAAATAAAAAATTCTAGACTTAGCATGCTTTGGATTTTCTTTGACAGGTCAGTGCTCCAAGGATGGATATGACACTGGCTGAACTTCAGGAAATGGCATCACGCCAGCAGCAACAAATTGAGGCTCAACAGCAAATGCTGGCTAACAAGGTGAGTTTGGAATGAGATTGTTTATAGCCAGGAACAAAGGTAGTAAGAGTCATGTGAGGTGGAGGGGAGGGTTGGGGATTTGGTTTTTTTCCCCTGTTATAAACATGGGGCCTCCTTTCTTTGGCTCCTTCTTTTTAAATTTGAAAGTCAACCTATGCAAATATCCAGTAGTAAAACATTAAAATCATGCCAGTGATAGAAGTGACCATCTAGCTTACTAAAAGGATAGAGCATATAACATTAATATATTGTCATTCATCCTGGTAGCTCTACTGCCCTGTTTGTATTCCGTGTGGTGACCAGCCATTCACCGCTTTGATCACTGAACAACGCTTTTGTCTCTGGATATAATGCTGTCCTGTAATGATATCTTGCTTTCTTCTGATAGGGCTCAATGTGTGCCTGGTTTCCTGGGGCAGCTGTTTAGAAAAGATGGCGTGTATGTGATAAAAGTGATTAGGAGAGTGATTTATAAAATGCTTGCTGAACAGTAACAGAAAAGCTAATGAAAGCACACAGGGTGCTCCTGGATCGTTTAGGGGAAAAATACTCCGAATGCATCTGCAGAATGGTGACATGGATTTTCGTATTTGACTTAAGTGTTGTGAAAATACCATAGAAAATGCTGCTTTTGGCAGAGGATCATTAAATGCGAGCCCATCCTGAAGGGCGCTCAGCTGTCTGGGTGGATGCATTCCCATGCATTTCAGAATGTGCTCTACTGAGGAAGAGGGCTGCTCTGGGGCTTGTCTGACTGCCCTTCCTCTGTAAGAAGCCCTGCCTCCCTCTCCTCTTGATATCAGCTGGGTTTTTCTCTTCCCCACGTTTAGCATCTTGTTTGGTTCTCTTGGCTTTCAATAATCGTATCTCAGGGAAGTGCTTCAAACCATGGCTTTCTAATAGTTCTACACTTCTTCAAAGTGATACTGTGGCCCAGTGAATAGCCAATATAACTTTCTTTCCATTTTATGGAACTGATAAGAAGATGCAGCTATAAATGTAAGAAATCAGTCAATCAACTAAGTGATTAGAGTTTTCAGTTAAAGTTTAGCAGCACAGTTAACACCTATTCTGCCCTGATTAATTTGCCAAGGCAGAATGTTGCTGCCCTCTCAGTTCCAGCTGAGATGTGTTAAAATATAAGAGAAGCCTAAGCTTTCATAACTTTTGTCTGTTTCGCTCATAGGTGATGGTAATAGACCACGGTCTTATAAATAACACTGTAATCGCTATATACATATGAAACCATAAACAGGAACATTATATAAATTTACTGTAAAGGGAGTTGTAAAAGATTAAAAACAAAACAAAAAAAAAACCAACAAAACCAAACCAACTATGAGTTTGAATCTGGATAGCTGCCCATTGGGTAGGTGTCTGCTGCCTGTGGTTTGAAGAAGAGTAGCCTTATGGGTGTCCCATTGGAGAATATTTCATTTAACATCCCTCTCTGAAACAAACCTGCTTTCCTAGATGCCCTTTCAAAGAGGGGCTTTCATGGGTTGCGTTCATGGCTAACATTTCCATTGCCTCTTTCCTGCCTTCTGAAATCAGATGTAATATTAAAAATAGATTCTGAGGGGGAAAAATACATTTTCTTTTCAGACATGAGCTGTAATATCTATTTTTTGACATTCTCCTGCGTGGGATTGACTCTAAACTAGTGCATACGCTGCAGGTGCTCCCTGGTTTTCTCCGGAAGGCAAGCTCACTTATTGCTTTTCCTTTTTTATCCAAAGTGCACAAGATTCCCTGTTTCTAAATATGACTGGTGAATATCTTTTTTTTTTCTTTCTTTCTTTTTTTTTTCTTTTTTGGAGGAAGTGTTGAGTTCTAATGTTAGTAAGCAGTGGAAGTCTTGGCTGTTAGTGTGTGCTTGGGGAAGTCTTAGTAGTTCTCCTACCTCTGGAACAACCCATCATCTCCAGACCTGGAAGCCATGTGTAATGGCCAGTGACTTAAAGGAAGTCTCTATGGGTGATCTGGTCGTTTCTTTTATTCTGCACTGTAGACATCTGTACACTGAAACTGATAGTGAACCACCCTACTCTTATACTCTTGGAGAGGCAAAAGGATCCTCTCCACTGAGGTGATGTCTGTTGTGTAAATGGGGGCCAGATCAATGGGAAGGTTTTCCCGTGTCTTGAATTCTCCTGTCTTGTGATGGCAGTGATTGTTACCAGGAAACAGTAAATTTTCAGAGCTTTGGTGTGCACTGATCCTCCATCTGAACAAGGTTCTAACAGAACTAGAAAAAGTACAGAGAACGATGGAAATGATCAATAATTTATGGAATATCTTCCATATAAAGTATGTCTAATATTTTCCAGCATGACTTATAGTTGTTTAAAATGTGATGTACGATAGAGATCTGTAAAGTACAATCAGCATGGAGAGAAGGTAGAGGGGAAATAATGATTAGCTCTTGTAACTCAAGAGCCAAGTAGTGATTAAATTGGCAGGTATCATGGAATATGAATGCTAAAATTTTTCTTAAGCTTTAAAGGATTTTGGGCAAATTCATGGAAGAAAAATTTACCAAGGGATGTTAGACATGGCTGCCACCTCTGTTTGCATACGTTCTTGGACTACAGAATGGTGGTACCTGGAGGATTGTATTGGGACAGTATCAGTATGTGCTTGCTCTGTTCTCTCAGACTTCCCTTGACACTGTGGGAAGTCAGGATACGGGGCTAAAGCTGATCTGAGCTGCTGTGGCAAATTGTTTTTAAGTTTTGAGGCTGTTTCTGTTAGTATCTTACCATAAGTTTAATTAAAAAAAAAAAAAATTTCCTTGTCTTGACTGCAGGAACAGCGTCTGAAATTCCTGAAACAGCAGGATCAGCGACAGCAACAGCAAGCTGCCGAACAGGAAAAACTGAAGCGATTAAAGGAAATTGCTGAGAATCAGGAAGCCAAACTTAAAAAAGTGAGAGCTCTGAAAGGCCATGTGGAGCAAAAAAGACTCAGCAATGGGAAATTAGGTGAGTTGCTGCTTGTGGAAAAGTAGCCTGTGATTTTTCATGAAGGGTCCTTCTTGGAACTCTAAAACTTCTGGTGATTTCGATGATTCAGAAGAGGTATTTACAGTGTTCCAGGAAATGTTCATCTTAACAATTTCACATCTCGTATTTACTGAGAAAATTCCTGAATGACCTAGAACAAAATGTATTTTCTTACTGTATTTTAAAATATCCCATAAGGGCATTTCCACTCTGTGTTTTGAGCCTACTATGTCTGCTCTTTAAGTTATAGTGTAAGTTGTTTCCTTGCTCAAATACCTTTGTGTACTGCAGTAACTTTTTCATCCTTGATGTTAATACCCCGCATGTTTAGAGTGTTATTTTCTTCTTGGCCTATAAGAAAGGCTGGCATGGTACCCATGTTGCTTCTTACGCAAGAGGTAACTTAACGGCCAAAGAGGCTGAGTATTTTCTTTTTAATTATGGAAATCGGACTAGTATCTGGCTTGCTACAGTACTAGTTGGGTGCTTGCAGTTCAGCATGTTGATGCAACATTAAATATTTATTTCAGCCTTCATATCAACACTCATTCTTCTGCCTACCTTTTCATCCTCCCTCTATACGTATTGTAAAGAACTTGTCATTTCCAGATGGACTCAAATGAAAATATATTGATTTATTAAGGTAAAATATAAATATATTGTATTATTAAGAATCATGGTGCTTTACAGATAAAAGTGTTTTTCTATGGGGAGGACACGTTTTCTGCTTGGGTTCTGTTGCATACAGTAAACATCAGTTTAAAGGAATGGAAGGATGGTAGAGTAATACAAGATGTCGGAGCATGTGTATCTGTTTCCCTGCATCCTCCCCAGCCAGTCTGGTCTTGGTACTTGCTTCAACTCTTACTGACTCCTTAAACTTTATTCTATAATGTGACAGTTTTGGCAGGGGGAGCGGCTGATCACAACCATTCGTAATAGACCCTAAAAAGCCCTCTGAGTCTTTGTTTAACGTAACGGCTCGAGTGTTTCGTCATTGAATTCCTGTGACCTAAATTCAGAGTTTTAAATATTATAAATATGCCTTGTGGTTGAGTGGGTTTCTTCCTGTGGAATTCAGCATTAAGTGAATTTAGACTTCTACAGATGAAATTCAGCCTAGTAGTGTGGTTTTGTTTGTTTCCATACTTCAGAAAGTAAAAAAAAAAAAGTTCTCTTTCCCTCCCCATCAGTGCTCTAAGTAGACCGAATTTACATACTCTTGCTAGCGCATTTGCTTTTACAAATGCTTGGAGGAAGAGCTGGTTTGACAGGGACCGTGAGCTGGCAGCAGCTGGCTGCAGCCTGTGTGCAGCGCTGCTCCCGAGGCCGGCAGGGTGCTCTCTGTCCCCTTAACCACCGCCTTGGAAGTGGCCCACGCTCGGTTGTTTCTCAGGGCAGCTATTGTGCTCTCTCGTCCTCTCTAGTGGAGGAGATTGAACAGATGAACAGCCTGTTCCAGCAAAAGCAGCGCGAGCTGGTGCTGGCGGTGTCAAAAGTAGAGGAACTCACCAGGCAACTGGAGATGCTGAAGAACGGCCGAATTGATGGTTACCATGACAACCAGTCGGCTGTAGCTGAGCTCGACCGCCTGTACAAGGAGCTGCAGGTAAGGCAAAGCCGGCTCATGAACCACAACTCCTAGGGGCCAAAAGTTGGTTGGGTCGTTTCTTGCCTTGTCGTAAAGAAATCCCATTGCTCTTGTTCCTGGCAGAGCTGCACGGCTGTCTGCATGCTGAGGATGGAGGGTTAGTTGTACTGGGTTGAAGGGAAACAGGGGAAGGAGCACGCAGTGTATGTACCTTTCCTTTCTGCAAAATTTGGAGACAAACCAACATTTTTTCCGGAGAAAATAATCTGGGTTTGCCAGCGTGACTTGACTTTTTAGAAGGCTTTTCTCTTTGTAACTGTTTCCTGTCCCCAGTCCTGAAAGTTAATTTGTTTTGATTTTTGTTGTTTTCCCCTCCTTCCCCCCCTCCACCCCCCGGCTTTGTGAATTTATTCAGTTGAGGAACAAACTGAACCAGGAGCAGAATGCCAAGCTGCAGCAACAGAGGGAGTGTTTGAACAAGCGCAACTCGGAGGTGGCAGTCATGGATAAGCGTGTTAATGAGCTGCGAGAGCGCCTGTGGAAGAAAAAGGCAGCTCTGCAACAGAAAGAGAATGTACCAGTAAGTGTTGGGATATTTAATAACAAAAAAAATGAATTTCATTTGTGGCCCATAGAGGCTGAAGTAAAAACTTGCTTGTGGGGAAGGCTGTTCGGATGCTAGACTTGTTGTTTTTATCCATATGTGGTGGAAGTCTTCTATTATTAAAGTACTTTTCATGGTACGTTGGTGTTAACCTACTTACTCTTTATGGACAAGAACTCTTCTTATGCTGTCGTGGAATTTTTTTTTTTTTAGATTTTTTTTTGGCTGTTACTATCTCATGTTTGTATCTCCTTAAAGCTCTTTTTTTAAAAAGCATTTTTAATATTGTAGCATCATCTTCTCTTTGTTTTATCTTTTTTGACTTCTGTTTCAAACTCTGATGAATTGATACTGCAGCATAACATTCTTTACATTTTGTTTTTCTTTTTCTTTTTCTTTTTTTTTCCAAAGGTTTCTTCAGATGGGAATTTACCCCAGCCAGTGGCTTCTGCTCCAAGTCGAGTGGCAGCAGTAGGTCCTTATATCCAGTCCTCTACTATGCCACGTACTGCTTCCAGACCTGAACTTTTGGTGAAACCAGCATTTTCAGATGGGACACAAGCTTTGCAGGTACCTGATGGTCCACTAAAAACACAAACTCTGCCTAACATGAGAGCTGGGAGCAGTTCACAAGCTAAAGCTGCTGCAGGTAATAGCTTACACCTAATATTTCTTTCCCAAAAATGTCTTATTTTCTTATCTACCAACTCTGTCTTTTTTTTTCCTTCATTTTTTTTTTTAAAGCAAAGTATTATTTGAGATGTCAGTCTTACCACTTGCAATTTTCCTGCCCCAGTGAATATATTTTATAAGCACTGAGGTTATACTATTCAATGTGTTACAAATTTAGTAATCCTCCCAGGGAGCAATCTGAGTTGTTGCATGTTAGGAGGATTTTTCTGTAAACTAGTGATTTATTTATTTATTTTAAAATATTCTGAAAAACTATACAACAGTGTTTGTGTAAGGTTCTAAAGGCAGTTTTAGAATATACATGATAACAACCTGGTGCCTGGACTTAAATCTAGCGAAGCCAAGTTTCTGATCATGCATTTTGGAAATGACACATGCAAAGGATTAAGTACCATTACAAGCAATATTATGAAGGAGGCAGGTGATTGTAGCATAGAAATAGCAATGAACTTGCTGACATGTTGATGGCGTAGGAATAGAGAGAGACCCAAGTCCAACACCTGATACAAGGCTTGGCCTCTCCTGCAGGGAGTGGTAACGGAGATTTGCCAGGCTTCTCTCTGCAGCGTTCTCCTACGAGATACAGTTTGGCTCTGTGAGAGCAGAAGTCTGGAGAAAGTTGAGAGCTGCAAATACCTCTTCTGTGCTATCTTGGAAGGAGAAGACTCCCTTTTCAGCTGGGAGATAAGAGAAACTCTGTGATCTTCCCAAAAGGAAAAAATGGAGGCTGAGCTTATAGAATAGTTCTGTTTATTTTTATCTCCCTCCTTCCATCTCCAGTTCTGGCAGATGTTATTGAAGTGGCCATAACAAGAAACCAGTCCAAGTGTCTCTTGCTGTACTGGAGAATGGGGGACTGTTTCATTTTATCTGGTTTGCAGATCCTAAAACTGATGGAGTGGAATTTTAGCTCCAGTCCATGCAAAATTTGAATTTTTGCTATAGGAATGTGTAGTGGTGTGCTATCTGAACTAAAACATCACTCCTTATTTTTTAGCATTTGGGCAAAATGACTGCTTTCCTAGAGAGACAGTATCCAACACTTTGTCAGAATGAAACTTTTCTCCTGATACTTAGCATTGCGATTTGAATTTTCTATCACTGATTGTGCTAGATAATTTAGAATTTAGTAGAGAGAATTTGGTGAAATATTTAAACTAATAGCAAGTTGCAGACATTTTCTTAGCTATTTATGAGGCAGACTGTATGTCTGCTCCGGTGAATTTAAATATCAGCTTTTAATGCAGTGCCTGTATACGCACATTGAACATGCAGATGATCTTTCTGCTGTTTTGGCTATCACTGGCAGGATCTACTTATGCTTTAAAGCATCATGTTTTTCTTTGCACTGTATATATATATTTCTCATCCCTTCTTACCATCCTGTCACTTCTGACTTACTGTAAATATCCAAGGAAAGTTTCTTACTAACTGGAAAGGCAGCAGTCTGGAGAAGTTTCTTGGCTGAATGCTGTAAGTGCAGACATGTGCAAATATTTGTGGACAAATAGTTTTGCTGCTGCTTTAATAGTTGTTTCTGAGCTTGGTTTTGCATTCTTTTTTTTTTTTAAACAAACAAATGAGCAAAAAGATCTAAAGTAATAGGATTTATAGTAGCTAATCTATATATGATACTTGTACGCTCTCTGGACCTGACTCTCACAAAAAACTTACCTGTAATAAATAAGTCAATGAAAACATTATTTTAGCTTAATCACTTCCACTTGTTCTCTCCTAGGTTCTGTAGTCCCCAGTGCAAAACCTTCCCCATCTGCCACTGACTGGAGTAGTACAAATGCAGACAATCACATTAGTCAAGGATCAGCCTTGACTTCAGGAAAAGGAATTGTGACTAGTGAAGGACAAGGTATGTTCTTAGATGTTTGGCCCATGTTAAAATATGGAGAATCTAGTTAATGATATCTGTCTGTTCTAAATGCTTCCATAAATACGTAGAATTCATTTGTGAGCACAACCCCACCTGAAGAATATTGCCATATAAGCTTTAGGATTGTTGCAGGGGTGTCTTCGGAACAAAAAAACCCCACAACAAAACAACAAAAAAAAAAAACCCCAAACAAACAAAACCAAAAAACAACCCAAAACTTGTTTCAGATGGTGAAGTAGATACTAATGCCTTCATACATGTTCCTGTTCAATTTGCAAGATACAGCATTTGGCAGGCCCTTGCACCTTTGGCGCAGGGGTAGGATCAATACAAAAAGCACCCCTTGCACGCACTGTTCTGAATATTGCACAGGCCAGGAGTTTTATTGCTACAATTCTGTTGTCTGTTTATAAAGTTTTCCCCTCTGTCTCTCTAACAACAGCTGAAGGAGAAGCTTTTTTAAGAGACAAAGAGAAGAAAGTTCGTCCATTCTCAATGTTTGATTCTGTGGACCAGTCTGCTGGGCTGGGCACGCTCCGGAAGAACCAGAGCAGCGAAGATCTCCTGCGAGAAGCACAGGTATGCAGGAAACTCGAACTACTGCATTCCAGCTGACAGGGATTACTGCACAGCTCTTCAAACATTGCTGTCAGGGCGGTCTTTGAAAAGCACCTACTTCTACTTTTAAAAGACTATTCCTAAGGAAAAGAAGTCTTTTTTTAGGCTTTTAGTGGTTGTTGGTAACTCAAAGTTGTTCCCTACAGTCACCAGTCACAGTGGTGAAAATCTACGTTTTGACTGAATACATAAAAATGGCTGTGGTACTTCTACTAGCGTGTACGCATTCCCCCCCTCCCTCCCCAAGATTATATGTACAGAGGCATTTGCATGGGGTTTTAAAAATCATTTAGACACTTGTTTGACTGTTCAGTGCAGCAGTGTCCTTCAGATGTTTGATTGCAGCAAGACTTTCCCCCCCTAAACCTCGGCACGAGGGCACGATTTGATCAGGTAGGGGTGAACTAACATAGAAGAACTGGGGTTGACAGGTGTTCTGTTGGAAAACAAGCTCCTTGCCTACAGATGCTACTAAGTGCTCCCGCTATCTCTAGAGAAATTACTGTGCCCTGCCACTGCTTGATGTTTTAAACATAGCTGCTACAGAAAGAATTAAAGAGAATGAGTTCGAAGTATAAGCAACTATGATGATAAAATGTTGCAAGAGCTCTCTTCATGTTTCCAATGATGTTGTAAACAGTATAAATGCCACATACTGTATCATTCTTTGAGTATCTTTGGTCCTTCACAGCAAAACTCTTAAAACATGTTTTGCTACTTAATCTTAATAGACTTTTTTTTGTCTTTCAGACGGCCAACAAAAATGTAACAAAGGTACCACCACCTGTCCCCACTAAACCAAAGCAGATAAACTTGCCTTACTTTGGTCAAGCTAGTCATCTGCAACCTTCTGATACTAAGCTGGATGGAAACCTGCAGAAGCTGCCTTTGGCTATCGTAACTATGGGGAACAAACAAAAACCAGTGGCACAGCAGCCTTCACATCCTTCTCAGCAGATACAGCAAAGAATTTCTGTACCTCCTGCAGGTCCTTCCTCTACCCAGGACCAAATTCTTCCCTCCTCCAAACAGGAGAGTCCCCCAGCAGCAGCCGTGAGACCTTTTACCCCTCAGCCGTCCAAAGAGACCTCACTCCCACCATTTCGAAAGCCTCAAACTGTGGCTGCAAGTTCAATTTATAGCATGTACACGCAACAGCAGACTCCTGGGAAGAACTTCCAGCAGGCAGTGCAAAGCGCTTTGACAAGAGCGCAGACCAGGGGACCACACTTCCCAAGTGGTAAGCATGTGGCGCTCTGCCTCTCTTCTATCTTCATAAACCTCAGATATATGGACTTCCCACTTGGTCTGTGGGTATAAAGCTGTTCCGCAGGGGAATTAAACAGGTTAGTGCAGCTATAAGAATCTTAGATGGATCTGACGTGCTGTATATGGGCTTTAACAAAAAGTGCAGAACATCTGTCTTGCGTTTGCAAGAAAACTGATGGTAAACCTGGTTACCAAGATCAGTTCTGTTCAGTTGATCGTATTATTCTGCTTCTTTGCCCTACATGGGTGAATCAGGTTGTGTGTCATTTTTAGGCTTGTTGATCAAATATTCACGCTTCTTTTTTCCCCCACCCCTCTCTGAACTCCTCCACAGTGTATGGCAAGCCTGTGATGGCAGGAGCTGGTGTACAGAATCAGCTGCCGCAGACGGAGAACGTCTACTCAAGCCTCCAAGGCAAGCCAGGTAGTCCAGAGCCTGAGATGGAAACAACAGCCTCTGCTCATGAGAATCATGAACCAGAGCGAATACCCCGTCCCCTTAGCCCGACCAAATTGCTGCCTTTCTTATCCAATCCGTATCGCAACCAGAGTGATGCTGATCTGGAAGCACTACGGAAAAAGCTCTCCAATGCACCCAGACCACTGAAGAAACGTAGCTCCATTACTGAGCCAGAAGGACCTAATGGCCCCAATATTCAGAAGCTGTTGTATCAGAGGACCACTCTGGCTGCGATGGAGACTATCTCAGCTCCATCGCATCCCTCCAAACAGACAGCAGCAGCTGCCAGTCCTGAAAGCCCAGCAGAAATCCCAAATCCTTATCTAAGCGCAGAATCGGAAAAAGAAACAGCTGCTTCTATGCCAGAACCGGCCATTGCTGAGGAAGCAGAAAACACCCCAGCAGATCAGAGTGAAGCTGTTCTTCCCGCTGTAGCTTTGGACACTGTACCTGAAGCAGTATCAGATGGTGATGAACTCACGCAGCCAAAAATGGAAGAACCAAGCCTAGAAGCTTCACTGCCACTGGAGGTATACATGGAAGAATATCCTCCATACCCACCACCTCCCTATCCCTCAGGGGAACCAGAGAGTTTGGGAGAGGATTCATTCAGTATGAGGCCTCCTGAAGTTACTGGACAGTTTTCCTTGCCTCCTGTAAGTATTAGTTAGCCTACAACTTGGGTGCCCTGTCAATAAGTCACCTCAAGCTCTGACATAAATCCTGTACGTTGTACTGTAGAACTTAAGCAGATGTGGGAGAACAGTCACACAAATAGTCTAGAAGTCTTTCTGTGGGTATCTGTTCTATTTGTGCCATGCTCTTATCTCCAGAGTGAATGACAGTAATGAAAAGTCTCTCTTGTCTCTAGAATTAATGACATGATGAAAAGTTTCAAATGGAATTTGATACACAAATGGTAAAAACTCTTCTGGGCTGTAAAGAACATTACTTGTAGAACTCTGCCTACTACATCCAAACTATACTTCTATCTTAAGAGAAATTAAAGCTCACTTTTTTGAGGCCCAGTTACAGATTTCACAAACATTTCCCACTATTGCTGATATGAAATAGAAACTAATTATCTTAATCCCGGATTGCATTTTGTTTGTCTGAAAGTGCCTTGCTTGAAAAATACGGAGAAACACACTTCTTTAGTTTCTGCTTTAAAAACTCATTTGTAGACATCAACTGCTGGCATTTCTTCTACTGAAATGTTTTCTGGGTTTTTCTTTGGAACCTAATTTAACATCAGTCAGTTCTTAAATTGCATCAAAATGGAGTCTCTTTGGGCTAAGGGTCGTCAGCATTTTACCATCTTGTTTGTTTTGGAAGTTTGTATCTGTGTGTGTGGTATGGTGTTATCTCTCTGTTGTAGAACAGAAACAATTACTGCTTTCAGTTCCCCAAAGAGTTTCTTTTACAATATATCATGAAGAGAATTTTAATAATTTGATAGATGAAAGTGGTTTTTTTTCCTCCATCGCTTCAGTGCAGAGGAGTTAAAAGCTTTAAATGTGCTTTTTAACCTTGTAATTTCTGCATGGAATAGTCATTGCTTGTTTTGATGCTTTAAAGGCTTTGTCCTTGCTCCCTTTTACAAGGAAACTTGAGTGGTAGGATTTCCTAAATTGTAAGCACTCATTCCTGGTTGGTTTTGTAATAATTCTACGATGATTAGAACAAACCGGCCCAACTTCTTGATTTCATATTTAAATACTTGGGTTGTGCTGACAGGCTCATTCTTTAAAAAGCCTGTACTTTTGATATTATCTATAAATCAACAGGCAAAAGAGTATTTTCTGGGAATCTCTTCTTATATATATCTTATCTTTACACATTTGCTCTTGCAGAACATGAGTCATTTCTATTCATCTTTGCTTGGACATCTGACAGAAATCTACATATCCTTATGAATAGTGTTTAGTGCTGCTGCCCAGCCAGCTGGGGAGAGCGCTGAGCTAATGCCTGTGTATTCTCTTACAGGAAGGAGTACAAACCCAGCTAGAGAAATACTTTGTTTCCAGTAGCACTGGGAGCATGTAAAGTGTTTCTATGCTTGGTCCTATATTCTTTCCAAAACCATTTTCCATAACTGTTTCTTTTTCCTGCTAACCTCTGCTAAGTTTAGGAAAGCGTTAGGAACTTAACATCCGTGCTTAAAAAGTAGCGTACTTCATGGAGTGTACTACTTGGTTTGTGTAACAGCTTTGAGAGCTAATGCTAAAATGGTCTGAATAATTAAAAAAAAAAAAAAAGAAATTGCATTTTTTCCTGATCTGCAGGGATTTGGGAGTTTTATTATTTTGTTGATGTGTTTGATCAAGGTGACTTCTGTATTTGAGTTGAATAGTGACCTTGTCTAGAGATAAAGGCAGAGATGTTTCATAACATGCCTAACCTACTATATGCATAATGTGTTGGGGAATTGGTAGAAAATAGTGTAAACTTCATATTAAACAGTGCCTTAATTGGTCATTTCTGCTGTCATTCCCAAATAAGCAATTCTGTATTCTTATTTTTACCAGGAAAAAATGCCTGTAACTTGTTTTACCTTTTCACAGGGGAAGAGGACGAACTTGCGCAAAACTGGCTCTGAGAGAATTGGGCATGGAATGAGAGTGAAATTCAATCCCCTCGCATTGCTTCTGGATTCATCTTTGGAGGGGGAGTTTGACCTCGTGCAGAGAATAATTTATGAGGTACAAATGCTAACTTGTAAGAGAAGGAATAGCAGGCCTGGTTCAAACTGGGAAGTTGCAGCTTTTCTGGGCTGGGGAAGCTAAAATAATAGTGCACAACCTTGATCTGCCCTTGAGGAGATGATAAGTCCTAACAGAGCATGGACACTTGGAGGCTGATTTTAAGTGTGTTAAACCCACACTGGGTATTTAGCATCAAGAGTACAAATGCACAGGACAACATTTTCCTCATTTCTTATGTAGTGTTTCAGCCCCTGTCTGGCATGTTATCAGATAATTTGATAAGCAAAATCCACATGAATTTTTCTTACAGTTAAATAAGCAAATATGAAAAATTTGTTATGAATGCTTTTACTAAGTTATCAAGATACTATTTCTCTGAAACACTTTACGTTCTCACTGTTAAAAGGAGGCTGCAAGCTATACGTATGTCGTCTTGAGAGATTGGCTACTGCTGTAGTTTTCTGCCTGTTGTTCATGTCCTTCATAGAAATATGGTTTAAAATCATATTTCAGAATAAGAAAGCTCATTTTTATATGTGAAGAGATGTTTATTGTAGAGAGTTTCATCGGAATGTGAACGGCTCTTTTTCTGGCTGACTAGGTTGAAGATCCTAGCATGCCCAACGATGAAGGGATTACTGCACTGCACAATGCCGTGTGCGCTGGACACACGGAAATCGTCAAGTTCCTGGTGCAATTTGGTGTGAACGTGAATGCTGCAGATAGCGATGGATGGTAAGGCTTTCAGTGGTACCTTACAGATGCTCTCCACAAGAGAGCTGCAGCTCGGGGGGCTGCTACAGGTCCCTTGGTTTGCTCCTGTAGAGCTGGCAATGACTTTTCCACAGTAGAGCAACAGCCATTCCCTGTGCGACATCATATGAGAAGGCACGGAGAAGAAAACAGGCAAATTATATTAATATTCTCTATATGGAAAAAGTGTGTCTGAGGCCCAGGAGGGTGGATACAGTTGTCAGGAACTGCTCTCTTTCTTTGAGATATTGAAGACAGCTTATGCATAATGAGCTGTTTGCTGAAATTCCCAGTGTCCTCGCTGTGAAATAGCCTGTAGCTTACGCATGCTCTGGGCAGTATCTAGCCCTGCAAACTCGCCTCAACTTTTTAAACAAGACAAAGCAGAAAATAACAATCTACAACCTAGGCTTGTAACTGAATGGGTTATAAAGCCTTCTTAAGGTAGCTAGGGAGCTTATTTACAAAAGGCATGGGGAAGGGGGCAGTGATTTTACTAATATCTCTGCCTGTAACAAAAGTGTCTAAGGCCCAAGATTGAGTTAGGATGCTTGTTGTCCCTCAGCCTCAGTGGTAACGGTTTTAAACCGTTAAAAAGATGGGAGATTTAGCTGAGATATTAGGAAGAAATTCCTTAATGTGAGGGTGGTGAGACACTGGAACAGGTTGCCCAGAGAAGCTGTGGCTGCCCCATCCCTGGAAGCGTTCTGGCGCAGGCTGGATGGGGCTTTGAGCAACCTGGTCTAGTGGGAGGTGCCCCTGCCCAGGGCACGGGGTTGGAACTACATGATCTTTAAGGTCCCTTCCAACCTGAACTATTCTATGATTACCTGCACTTGTCACCAAGTTAGGTCTCAAACTAATTATCTAGATTGTAAGAGGCATGATGTCAGGAGGATTTCTGAGTGTTTTTTTAATATAGATTTTTTTATTTTTATTGCTTTAATCAATGTTCTTAAAATGTTAATGGATTATTAAAAGGTAGCACAACTAGAGATCCATACGGAAACCCAGCTTTAGGGCTCAAGCAGCTCTTGGTAACTCCAATTATCTGTGAAAAGCAATTGTTCTTGACATCCTGAGTTAAGTGCTTCTGGTGGAAAGCCTTCAGCGATGCAGTACTGACTGCTGGAGGTCACGCGTGAAAGTGGTTTGCCCCTAGGAGTCTGTAAGTACTGCTATGAGCAATAAAAGTAATGTGTCATCTTTTTCTCCTCGGCTTGCAGGACCCCGTTACACTGTGCAGCATCTTGCAATAACGTGCAGGTGTGCAAGTTCCTGGTGGAGTCAGGTGCAGCTGTATTTGCGATGACCTACAGTGACATGCAGACGGCTGCAGACAAGTGTGAGGAAATGGAGGAAGGCTACACACAGTGCTCCCAGTTCTTATATGGTAGGTGACAACAACTGAGTTCTGGAGCGTGCTAGGGACTCACCTGGCACTTCTTGGTATGTTTTTGGATGAGGAGCGGCAAGTTGCATGCTTAGGTTGTGTGCCTGTGCCTCGAGTCTCTCTTGGAAAGAGAGGTTTTAGACAGCTTCTTGTCACAGAATGAGGTCCATCGAGACTAAATTTATAATACTGAACCCATAGAGAAGATCAGAGTAACAACATGTTCCCCCACATTAAAAACCCTGAAATGAGTTTAAAGCGTACATTGACAAATACATTGGTGTGAGGTGACAATTACGTGAATCTTACCACATAAGTACTGTTTTACATAAAACCGAAAGTGGTATGGGTATCTCAGTAGGCAGTTCGTATCTGCTACCTAGTGTCTTTAAATGAGGAATATGTCCTCATGTGCACTTCAGAACCAAGAAAAGTCCTGCCAAACTTCTGCCTTAATGGAGGTTCTAAGGATTTGTAAGTAAGGATTTGACTTAATCTTTCTGGCCTTTTTCTTCTCTTGCATTTAAAAAGAAATCCCATTTTAAATTTAGATTTTATTCAAATAGTAAGACTACAGGGAAACTATCTTTTTTAACGGAGAGGATGAATTCCCCCAGGGTGTGATGAATATTCGTCAATGAGGTTTTAAATTACTGTGTGTTTTGTATGTAATGGGGTTTTAAATTACTTTTCTCTATATTTTTTATGTAGTTCTTGTCCCCTAGGCACCTACCAGCTGGAGTGTCATCTATTTGTAAGAGGTTAGAGTAAAAGCAATGTAATACAGTGTAAAAAGCTTAATATAGATTTTCTGGTTTTGTGGAACATGCGAGATCTGAGTTTCTGTAAGTTGCTCAGCCAGCATATTTCAAAACAGTCTGTCCAGCTGCCCTCACTAAGCTTGAAAACTGTATCTCTTGGTGCCAAATATATAGTTTTCTCTATGAAGGGAGGAAGCCTATTTAACTAGCATCGAAATTTGTGGGCTAAGCAAAATTCCATTTAGTTTTGTATTCAGACTCCAATGGTGGTCGTCAACAGCAAATGCCCAAGGAAGATTGTAGGATTAGATTAAAAATAATACTTTGTCCGGTATTTCTTACTGGTTTTAACTCTGACAGGAGTTAAGAGATGGTATTTTTGTGTAGAATAGGTCTTGAGAGATTTCTTTCAGGAATTAGTCTAATTCTTAAAATTCAGGTAAACAGCCCATAAGATCCTGTGGGAAGGAGATCCATGGCTTTATTATATACAGCATGAAGAAACACATTCTTTTTGTTTGTGGGCTTTTTTGGACCCACCATCTGGTGATCTCGCTTGATACTCTGTTTTTTGTTGGGTTTGGGATTTTTTTTTTTTTGGTGTGTTATGAGATACTTCTTAATGGGTCCTGAAAGGTCTGTAAGGCTTTGGTTATTGTAAGCTTTTCCAAATTGAAGCCACTGAAAGTAAGGTATCTCTTGATATGCTGTCTGTTCAGCTATTAAATTTCCATGTTATTCCATTAGGAATTAATCCTATTGATAAGACTGTTTCTAGCTGCCTATAGTTATAGTCAAAAATTAATTCACTGGCTAAATCTGTTTCTTGCTGTAAAAGAAGTTTGGGGATGTGTATCTGTTTCCAGAAGAGATACCATATTAAAACCTGTCAGGTGAGAAACCTTGGTGTAATTCATTGATTCACCTAATCCCTTTTTGTTGTACATGATGCGTACTATTGAATATCATCTACAAGTGTGTTTAAATAAAACCGCTAGTCCTTTAGCATTGATTAAATGACTAGTTTGATGCTGCTTAAGTGTGTCACTTCTCACTTCTAAGTTTTAATGCCTGTCCTGTCACTTAAGAGCATGTTTGCCCTGGTGTGAGTGTTAACACTTTTTTTTTATAGAAGACCAGATCCATTGTGCGCATCTTCTCTTTGTTTGCTTTGGTATTCAGTGCTCAGCCTTAACCTTTCACATGAGTGCAGGGGACAGCTTTTGCCAAACCTTTAATCATACCAAATGCAAAGCAAGGGAGGGGTTTCTCTAAGCAGAACTAAGCATTCATTGGAAGTATTTTAATTTTACATGATGAGCTGGTATGCAGAAATAAAGAACTTGATTTGAGCAGATTCTCCCTTTAGCAGACGTAGGTAAGCATCCTGTACAATAGGTTGTAAGAGGTAAGAGATGGAAAGGGAAATGACAAGTTTTGTGATACAAGGTGCAACACGCTCTTTGCTCCCAGCAATACCAAAACCAAACAAAAAATCCAGTAGGATTCAGTATTTTGAAATGGAATAATTACCCAAGAGAAAGTTTGTATAACAGTTGATTAAGATACCTTTTCTGGTTTGCTGCTTAGAAGCTGAGGAATGTGGACAGAAAAAATAGCATTTCATCTTTGGCTACAGCTGTAAAATGAGCAAATTCTAAATAACACCTGCAAGATGTATGTTGTATTCCAAAACACCTTGGCCCAGAAGCAATTTAAGAATTTAATTTGTTTCTGAATTCAGTGTTTAAAAATATAATTAACGTAGTGGCAGAAGTCGAGAACTGCTGAGGTATTTGAGTTAAGTGACAGCAGCTGGCAGGTAGCAGACATCTTTCAGGTATAGGTCTGAGACGCAACTTGTTTCAAAGTTCTGAAATAATGTAGCACAGGTGGCAAATGACACCTCAAGCATTAAAATGACAATGGTGGTCAAGGTAAGCAGGTATTGCTATCTTCCTCTGACAGAAAGAGATTACTGATGAACTAAGAGTACAAATAAGTGTTTCTTGCTCATCACTGAAGTGTAGGAAGTGTGAACACTAGCACAAAAATATAACCTTTTATCAATCAGTGCTGCTCTCCCCATTTACCTCATATTTTTTTTTGAACATGGGTAAGGAAGGAATCTCTCTGCTGTGTGCAAGGGCTGACTTCACAATGCCACCTGTTCCAGGAGTGACTTTCAGTAGCCTGATGACACCAAGGTGCTAAGTGTGATAGGAATCAAGGCTGTGTTTTGGTTTTTTTTTTTTTCCTGGGCTGCTCCCAGTAAGAGTACAACAGTCTTTCCAACTGTTATCTTTTTTTTTTTTTAACATTTTTTTTGAGCTGCTCTGTACTTTTAATGTTGCAGGAGTCCAGGAGAAAATGGGGATAATGAACAAAGGAGTGATTTATGGGCTCTGGGATTATGAGGCTCAGAATGACGATGAGCTCTCGATGAAAGAGGGAGACTGCATGACAATCCTGCGCCGGGAAGATGAAGATGAAATTGAGTGGTGGTGGGCACGGCTGAATGACAAGGAAGGCTACGTTCCCCGCAACCTGCTAGGGGTGAGTCCTTGATCTTTCCAGAGTCAAAAAAGAAAAAAAAACCCAGCCCACTATGTGGAGTATACGCAGCATTATTCTCATGCGCCGAGGTCAGGTGCCATTTCAAAAGTCAAGAGGAAGGAGTTGACATTCTCTATTTATTCATTCGGGGAGTTGAATACCTTGGCGGAGTGGGTTAACACCCTCTGTTTAGATACGTAACACAGATTATACTAATGGGTGCATAAAAGAACATGTATCACCACCCTGCTGTACATAGCAGGTCCTAATACTAACCTTGTCTCACCATCTTAGAGGGGGGGAAAAAAGGCTTTTATCTGAATATGACGCGTGCATAATGTTTTGTTGAGCATGTGAAGAGAACTGGGTTTCCCCTCTTTTAGAAAGCAATACACTGGCACAAAGGGCCTTAAGAACTGAAACTTGTATGAAGAGTGAGTCACAAGTCCTTCCCTGCCCGGGTATACACAGGGCACCTTGTGATCTGAGACGGTTTCACAGAGAGTTTTAAGACAAACACTGCAAAATTCTATGGTCACCTTTTTTCTTCTAGTGTTGAAAAAGAGATCACGTTGCCAAATAAAGGCAGATCTTTCTTTTCTCCTGTGCTCTTTAAGTAATATCTAACCACATGTCAAAGGCCTTAAATCAATGGCCTCTCCTAACCATCTTTGTACTACCTCTTTTATTAAAAGCAGCTGTGTACAAATAGTAGATATTTTCAATTATGTCCCCATATTTCTCCTCATGGCTGAGCTGCTAGAAAACTGTAGCAGATGGACAGATGTATAAAAATTCCATTAAGCTTTTTTCTACGTATCCAGTTGCCCTGCTGCTGGAGATAAGAGCTTCTGCCAATGCTAAAGATTAACTGCTGTGAATTTTAGCTGATTGATGTATGATGCTTGAAAGAGGCTGAACCTCCTTCCTCACGTAGATAATCCTTACTCTTAAACGGGTTAGATCTTGCAGAGCGACTATATCTAATGCAAAATCAGTTTTCATTTCTGTATTGCTGTCAGGTCAGGCCTATCCACAATGTACTGTAAAATTCTCCCTAGCATAGTACTTCTGCTCAGGTTTTTCCCTTCCAAATGTAAGTATTTCTGAATTGAGAGCAGCCATCAGCCCTGCACAACAAGGTCAAGAAAGGTCAGAAATGGCAGCTTTTTATTTTTTTTCCTGCCCCAGAGTGAATTGCGCATGTGCTACTTCATAAGCTTGTGCCCTCAGCCTGAGCGCAGGTGTGTGAGAACACAAGGAGCATCTGTGCTTCTGTACTAAAAAGCACAAGGCAACACAGCTTAGACTGGGGGGTCACAACTCATCCTTCAAACAGAACACAATCCAAACAGAACCTCTGGGGACAACTATCCAGGCCCAGCATTCACTGTTACACTCTTGTGCATGTTCTGTTGTGCTGGTACTGCTAGCCAAGGATTCCGTGGTTATTATCAAAAGCAATTACTGGACTCTTAATATAGCAGCTGAAATCTAGACTGAGATACTCAGCACAGAGGGAAACGTTTGGTAGTTTGATACGTTCTTATATTAAGTTGTATTTTTATCCCAGCTGCTTCATCCTTTTGCAGTTAGGTGCACTGAACAAAAACAAGGATGAAATTATCTGCATCAGTACTTTGCCCTTCGGACTCACTAACTCCCTAAGCTGTGGGAGAGCTCTTAAAACTGAATGCAAATAAGATAATACTGTCAAAATACCCATTTCTTCATACCAAACAAAATCTTTTGAACACTATCAGGTGTTGCGCTACTGTAACTGACTGACCGACTTAATCTCTGCTAGTGGTGAAGTCATAGCAGGCTGAGACAAACCTTTGGGTGAAGTTGTTGGTCTTTTCTTAATCATTAGCTGACCACGAAAAAGAAGAAAGCGAGAGTATGGCTGAAGAGAGCAGCTTTAAGGAAAACTTTAGCTGAAAAAAACCAGGATGTAACGTAGACATGCATTGCCGTTTAGAGCATGGCGGTTTCATCTTTCCTAACTGTATGAAGTGTATGCTTCTATTTTCATATGCCAGTAGCCATGCCTTACACAATAGTAGTTGCTCCCAAAGCTCTTTGCAAGTGGAAGTCAAGAACTTCCCAAGCACCTCAGCGCTGCTGCATGCTGTGTCGAGCTGCGTCCCATCAATTGTCACCCTGCAACCGAGGCGGTCTCTGTACCTCTGTGTGCGTAGCCGCAATGTGTGACTAGCGCACAGCTCAAGGGCGAGGGGGTGGCAGCTACCAATTTACTGCTGGGCAGTTAAATTCATTTAACTGGCCACTCACTATCTAAAGCACAGCTCCTACTCTTCTGTGGTCCTTATGCAGCCAGATGTTTCCAGCTTGCCCAAAGCTATAGATCTGTAAAGGCTGATAGGCATCGAGAGCGAGAAAGCAAACCAGACTTTAATACCTCTCTATTTCTGTTATAAAACAGGGAAAAATCACACAGTTCACTAAGCACAAAAGTCTCTTGACTTACACAGCCAAATCTGGGTAGAGCTGAAGGTACTGAATTACGTGCTTTACAATGCCTTCCTTTTGTCCTGTCACGTTTAGTAGTTTTTAAACTTGCCTAAGAATGCTAAATTTGTATCTGTTAGTGCTCACATGTTTTTTAAAACCATATTTTTGCTACTAGAGATTACATTAGAATTGTAGCACCAAAGAGAGGTTTTTCTTTCCTTTTTTTCCTTTAAAAAGTCTAACCATTTAAAGCACTAAAATGTTAAATCTCATTTCTATTTTACCCTCAGCTGTATCCAAGGATTAAACCTAGACAAAGAAGCTTGGCATGAAATAGTACAGAAACCAGATTCTTGAAGTACTAATCATGGATGACTTACAAAAAAAGAAAAAATCATTTTGTGTTGGTTCCAATATCATGAGACTTATTTCAATGACAATGTAATTTGAAAGCTATGAAGAATGTGCTTTGAAAACAAATGAAGGATTGATGCATTAGCAAATGGATGAGGGCATTCTACAAGATGAAATAATGGTTACAAGCAAATGAAATTCCGCGCCTTTGGTCTAAGCAAGCCATTATGTTCAAGTACCCACTCTGATTTCTTCAAACGTGGCAGAAAAGAATTTCACATTTTTCTGCGTTAAAGCCAAGGACCTCTTCAATTTACCATTGAAGGAATCATCATGAAACAGATAATTTTGCTCTGTCCAAATTTATCCCGAGGCTTATTGCTGGAAGCAGAACACTTGGTGAAGAAGCTAAACTGAAGTGCATCTGAATGGTGACAACCACGTGACCAATCCATGAAGCAATAACTTTTAAAAATGCTATAGCATCTTAGGAATTCCATGTATCCAAAATATTACGTGCTGTAACAGACAATGTAGTTTTAGATCCCTCTTTCTACAAAAAGAGCCTCATGTATTTATTGTATTTTGTACTTTGAAAACTAAGTGTAGAAACATTCTGTAGTCCTTGACAACTTACTTGTTTTTACTTGACTGTGATACCATTAAACTTTTGTCTCCTCTTAAGCTTTAACTCTGGGTATTTTAGTGTCACGTTTTCATTAGACCATCTGAAAATGCTAGCAGTAAGCCACCCTGCTGTTCTACGTTATGCTAATATTCCTCTGCCTCCTGTGTTAAATTGTACCGCTCCTCCTCAGTTTGTTCAAGACAGTCTTCCTGTACTTAAAATTAAGCCAGATCTGTGAGTTGCATATAACCTTGTTAACCATAAAAGCTAAGGGACATACTTAAGAAAAAAAAACTTGTTACAAGTATTTTCCAAACAAAGCCTTTCCCCCAGATCTATCCTTTATATCTTATCTATTTGGGAATAATCACTTGATAATGAACACTGTTAAATAGAGAGGAATAAATCTTACCTTAAGGGTATTTAAGTCATCTCTCACTCTTCAGGCTGATGTTTTCCTACTAGGTAGGTCCCTATTGCTTTCTGAAAAGGTGCCCATAAATACAAGACTGTGTTTGTAGAAAGGAGGACACAATTCCTCAGGTGGGTAAATTTAAGCCAGCAGCAGTGAGAACCCCTGGAAGCAGTAACCTGCTCATGTTCCCAGTCTCCTGATTTTAACAGGGTTGGTTATGGGGATATATAGCATCAGTCACCTTTCTCAGAAACCTTTAGTTTTTCAAACACTAGTCTTTTAAAGTTTTATACTTTATCTGATACTATCTAGCATTTCATTAACTGACACACAACCTAGTCAGCACCAGAATGCTGATTCCCCCCCCCCCCTTTAAAAGGCGACCTACTCTCGTTCTGACAATGAGAGCTCTGTATATGCTCTGTGTTCATCTATCTCTAAAAAAAAAAATAATGTCCTTAGTGGCAGAAAGAATAACAGTTTGCAAACTTCATTTCTACTGATAAATACACTTTCTTTTATTTCAAAGAAAGATAAATAATATCCAGGAAATCAAGATTCCACCTGAGAGCATGGGCTTTCTCTTGGAAGAGTCTGGTTGTCACCACAGCCTCCTGCTACAAGCATGGCCATGGTCAGGGTGGAAAGACTTGTCTTCAGTTTGGTCAAAACATGTACTTGCTACTTAAAGTCTTAAAAAAAAATATTTAACCAGAACAAAGCACACAAGAGGCCCCCATCTTACCTAAACACCTGCAATACCATCCCTTTTCTAGTTCCAGATACGCAGGATGGAGTGGAGCTGTCATTTAAAAAGCACTTATTAAACCAGACCGTCAAGCCATAATGAGCTTTCTTCCAGAAATCATGTAAAACACCTTAAATAATACAAAGATACTAGCAAAGCAATATTTTCAAAAGTTGCACTGAGGGTTTATATTAAATCAAAGCTTTTGTACAGAGGATATATACTAGTAGATAAAAGACTGTCAGACCCATAAAAAATGAGGTTGCAGAGTCTTCTGTTGCTGAAGTAGAACACTTTCCTTCATGTAACTGTGTGCAACATTTGCCATGCATAAGTTAAGGCACGTTCACGTTAGAATATTACTTGTGTGTTTGCTTGATTATCTTCACCTGGTCTTGCTCCTTTTGAGGTGGCTTGAGCTGATGTCAGTGGCTCAAATGACAGTAAAGCACAGCCACTACAAGGAGAGAGGGAGAGGAGAATGGCCCAAGGTTAAGTTTAGTAAAAACGCCTGTAAGAAGTATGCGTGTTCCCATTTCTAGCGCGAGGAGGAAAGTCTATTGTTACAGAAGTAATTTTAAGATCTTTCCTGAACGATTTAAATTTGTATCTCATTTAAGTCAGAAGAATTTTGGGATGATCTGCATATTCCTCCTTTAGCTCCAGAAATAAGTTATGTTTGGGTAATAAGCAAGTTGAACATGTGTAGGAGGGTAGTTTTCTCCTAACTTAGTCCTTTCTACAGGGCAGATGTGGTCAAGACCGTGAGTCGCCTCTCCACCTGCAGCTTACGCTGGTGTTGACAGAAAAGGAACGGAAGAAGCCTGTATACATCAGCCAAAATTCCTGCCAGTAAGGGATAAGTGGCATCAGGTCCAAGTAACCTTGTCTGTCTGTTAGAGAATGTGCTGTAGGTACATTTTAAAAAAGGGTAAGACTGCTTATAAATACACAAGCTATATAAATCCGAATACATATAATCATCCATAACCAGTCAGAATGGAGCAGGACGGTCTCTACTGTTAAACCCTCCCCCCCTAAAAAAAAAAAAAGATGAAAACAAGTGTTTTAGAAATAAACTAACTTACATTAACAAGGTTCAATTCTATTGTTCCAGTTTTCTCGGTATCCAGTTTTCTAAACATTTCTGTGGCAGGAGAGAGATGACAGACAAGGATGACTGTAGGAACTAACTGGAAAGCCTGCCCCTTCCTCGTGCTTCAGGATCAAAAAGAATTAGAGACTAAATTCAACAATGGTCTACACCCCAAACCAGAAAGAGCCACAGTAAAGCCATTGCATGCCTGTGTGCTGAGAACGAGACTGAACGTTTTTAACAGTTCGCTCTGTAGTATTGACGCTATTTGTCAATCCATAAATAATTAGATTGATTTTTTTGTTTGTTTTTAAATCAACATTTAGTTGTTTGCATGAAAGGACCGACTGGCTCTGGTTCAGCAGCCTGGCCTAAAGGCTGATTCCTAGCTCTAGGAGGAGCGTGCAGACTGTGCTGCCGGATTTATAGCTCAGCTTGGAAGTTGCTTTGGTCTCCAGTACAAAGTTTTCTGACTAACTTATCCCGGACTCGAAAACACAAAGCAACAGAGTCTGTCTGCTGTTTAAGCATGTACTCACTGAACAAGGTTTCCAGCCGAATCAAACACCGGACGAAGTTATCAAAGTCAATGATGAGGTCTTCATCAGCAAAACGAGCCACGATGATTTGATGTAACTGGCAGTTCAGTTTGAACCCTAAAAATACAATGTCAAGGATTCAAAAAAGAAGAGGAAGGAAAAAAAAAGGCAAAAAGCTCCAACCAACAAAAAACCTCAACCTTAGACAGGGCCAGAAAGTCAATTCGCTACTTTGGATTAAATTCACAAATTTTAAGAGTATTTACTCCATTTTGGAAACACCCAACAACCCCTTCTGTTCTTGGAGGGATTTAGAGCTGTGACGAGGTTGTGTGTTGCTCCTGCTGCATGTTCTCCCACACTTGTACGCCATATCCCTGGGACACAGACAATCGCTCCAACTTGCAGTCCTTCCCTGGGCAATGACGTGGCTGCCCGACTCAGCCCCCCTGAGACCCGAGATGAAGCAGTGGTTTTCTGTGGAAAATGGGTCTATCTTTCCACGGAGCACCTAAACTTTGGGACAAAAAGAAATGCTGCCTCATCTAGGCGGCGACAGGAGGGGAAAGCTCCAGAGAGCCCAAATGCTGAAATTAAGGCAGCCCCAGGAGATGAGTAGGTTAATTTGAGATGGCATGGGTCTGTGATCCCCGCCTCACTCACTGCCATAACTCAGATTTGCTTTTCGGTGGTTGCAGGAGCAAACTGACTCCTCTTTTAGCTCTCTTGTGAGCATCACCCCTTGGTCAAGCCACTTCCATTCCCTGGGTCACAGCGTCCCTCTTATCCCAAACCCCCGTTACCCGGAGAGACTCATTGCAAGATGACAGTATGCTCTTACAAGACCAGACTGTTACAGTTATTTGTGCTTCAAAAGCTGGTCACCAAAGAAAATCACCGCAAACCTATCACTCCTTTGAGATGCTTTTCGGGTGCCTGCGTGGCAAGACGTTGCTACACAAAGACAGGAGCCCAGGCTGAGCATCTGGATTAAATGGAGGCCTTCCATCACGTCCAGGAACACAGGATTTTTCAGCTTATAAGTGATATATAGGAGACTAGTGAGTGTCTATCAACCCTGCTTGAAACTGATACAATCCTAAAAAGAGGACAGAGCAATATAAATACCTGCTGTTTCCAGCGCTCTCCTCATCTTCATATGAATTCATGGTACCGGATCGATCCACGTCAATTTCCCTGTAAATTTTCTGCAGAACACAAACCCAAAGCTAAAACTTGTCAATAATCAGAGCATGTTGGGCTTTCGGCAGAAGCCAAACAGTTTGAAACGCAGCCTGCATGTTCCTTAGTAGCATTTGCAACGTTGGTCTGAAGAAACAGGGACTTGTCCCCGAGTTTGTCTAAAATCAGCTTTGGAAAGTCTCTTTAATGCAGCAGCCAGAGCAGATAAAGACTCCAGAGAATTGCTTGGACGCCTGTGCAAAATGGCACCATCGCTACCCCAAGCAAGCAGCGAGACTGACATTAAACTCGCTCTGTTAAGCGGGAAGGCCTAAACATATTTGGACACGAGTTTAAAACAAACCAGGGATCCCTCAAGAGTGCAAGGCAGGAAGAGAGGCGGCCTCTCCTTCAGCCCTTCGCCCGGGGCTGAAGCCATCACACCCCTGGGCTCTGAGGGGCAAAACCTGGGCGACCAAGGCCAGAAACGCATCCTGAGCTCAAGCGGGAGCCCCTGCTTGGGGAAGCGCCTGAGGCAAATCAGTCTACAGCCACCTCTACACCTGACTGCGTGTTCACCCAAAAAAGGCTGTCTTACCTGGTATTTCTGAATCTTCGTCCAGAGGGTGTGGAATTCCTTCAGTCCCAGTTTACCACTCCCGTCGTCTTCTCGAGTTAAGGTAATCTCTTTGGAAGAAGGAAAAGGGCTTCCCCTCCCTGTGCTGGGTTTACTTATGTAGGCAGTGGTGACTTAATACTTAAAAAAAATTTGCAATTAAGAGAAGGATGCAAGTCCTCTCTGAAGGATTCATCCTGTTGAATACGCAATTGTTGTCCAAGACGTCTTTTGAAATCAATAAGGTGATTGATGCATTTAAACCACAATCAGGTCACAAGTTCTTTCTGCTCCTCCTTTGGGAACTCTCTCTCTTTTCAATACGTGTATAAAACAGCTGAGATTATGCAATTTTCTTCTGCATTGTTGGTTCAACACCTGCAGTTACAGCAGCATGACTCCTAAGGCTGCATTATAAATGGGAAAAGCCACAGCCAAGCCTGCCATTTGGAGAACTTAAGTTCTTGCACAAACAGCTAACAAAAGAACCTGGCATGGCTCCTGAAAACCACTAAGGAGTCCCTATGGCCTGCCATATTTTACACCAAATTATAGCAGAGCATCATTCTGTTTTGGTAATTTTCCCTTTTTCTGACTATGCAATTCAACGCCCACTGCACGAGGAAGCTGAACACAACTATTCTTAGACTTGAATCCTTCATCCTACGCTTTTGCTGTTATTCTTAGGAGTAAAAACTCCTAAAATCCAGCATACTCTCCAGTTCCTGTATTTGTTTCCCTCATTTTCTATTTGCTAAGTCCTCCTGCCCTTACCAACTCCAACAGAGCAGTGAAGTGCCCCCAGATATGCGTGTTCGAACTCTATCAGCCAAGGCAATCCACGCCACGCTGAGAGCCAGGTGCCTTTTCCCAGCACAGACTGCGCTTTGTCGCCAGCTAAACCAGAACGTCCAACAGCTGGGAAGGCTTCAAAGCAGATCGTCCTGGCTGAAAACAGATCTTCCCCACTGCCTGGGAGAACTCGTGTGCCACGCTCAGCAGCAATAGCTCCCCACCTCAGGAGTCACTACTACATCAGGATGGACCCCCAGCCTGCAAAGGCAGCAGCTCACCTACTCCAGCACAGGCAGAATATCATCCAGGAACAGCCTTAAAGGATACATCTAACAGGTCGACCATTATTTTGCATGTCTCAATACTAAAGCCATCAGATTTAATATCTTGGCCTGTAAAGAGAGAGCAAAAGACAGGATTATCATTGCACGCTCTACCACAGCACCTTCCTACACCACCCGGGAGCTCCGTAACCAGTATATACGCCTCAGCCCTTATTTGCTTCTGTGTCATCAGCGGCTTCCTCCGCAACTGGCAAGATGTCTTTTTCGTTTTACAGGGTTTTTTTTTTCGCTTCTACGTAACATGTGCTTAGTACTCTACCTTGTCTGCAATATACCCCTTACTCAATGGCCGTCCGCTGCCTACTTCACATCCTCCCCTGGCAACAGGTGTCCGGCTGTGCCGCTGCCGCAGCCTGGGCCAGGTGAGTGCCGTGAGCAGCAGGGGATGCTGGCCTCCTGCTCCGGGAGTTATTAATGTCACCCTTAAGCCTTTGGGATTTTGCAAGTACCTAATGCAACGCTGACAGTGGAGGATGTGGTGCCTGTATAGCTGTAGTCAGGATCACAGAATTGCCTAGATTGGAAGGGATCTTTCAGATCATCAAGTCCAACCATCAACCTAACTCTGACAAAAACCGTCACTAAACTGTATCTCTAAGCACTATGTCTGCCTGTCTTCTAAAAACCTCCAGGGATGGTGCCTCAACCACTTCCCTGGGCAGCCTGTTCCAATGCTGGATAACCCTTTCAGTGTAAAAGTTTTTCCGAATATCCAGTCTAAACCTCCCCTGGCGCAACTTAAGGCTGTTTCCTCTTGTCCTATCACCTGTTACTTGGTAATCCTACGGTTCCCTCAAACACTGGATGGGAAACCATTGCCTGATGTTGCTTAGGTCCCCCCTCCGAGGTAAGCTATGACCCCTGACAACTGCTTTCCATGCGGCAGAGCGGGAGGCAATGCTCACTGAGAGGTGGGGTCAGGACTTGCCAAGCGAGGAAGAGCTTCGGGGGGGGGAGGACACATGAGCAAGAATTACAAAGCTCTTAGCGAATGGTCATAGGATGGTCCTTGTTTTGCATGAGAGGGATGCAGCACTGAAGCAGACAAATGGATGCTAATAAGCAGCCATCTTTGATTTCCTGATGAAAAGACTCTGGGTGAAAGTTAGCTGTGATGTTTCCCCAAGCAAACAGCCCAGTTAGTCTGGTTTGTAGGTGAGCAACAGAAGCAAGAGGCAGACAGAAAGCTTTCCTGCCCTCACTGTCTGCCTGCAAAGACCAGGGTGGACTTTTGTGGACAACGTGGGCTTCTGACCTATGGAGGTCAATGGAAGGTAGCTTCATGCAAGGGAAGAACATCAAATGAAGCTTGGTAGCCAGCAATACACCATTGCTAACTGGCTAGTGCACACAGACATACAACGCAGTCCTGGCTACCTGGCTAAGATTTCACTTTGGAAATTAAAGAGACACTTATTTCTCCAAGCACTTATATCTCAAGCACTGTTTTATGAAAAGGAAAATAATGCAGAGCCAAACTCTGAATCGCTTCACAGAAAAAGCGGCCCAGAGTTTCAAAGGTTCTCCTTCTCCTCAGGGGCACCCCAGACCATTGGCTGGGCTACTGTTTGAACCCTGAGCGGTTCAATACTAAAGTAACAGCAATACCTTTTCTTGATTGTTATCAAGCATTAAATCAAACCCATCCACCTTCCTGGCAGCCAGTTCCCCGTAGGAGATGCTGGGATAAACAGCACCCATATTTCCCCACCAAAGCACACGTCCTGCGCGCACAGTCCCAGCGTTTCCGCAGCCGCCTGAAGGAAGAGGGCACTTGGCTGTGGCCACACGGGGAGCCAAGCCACAGCGCTTTGCCTTTGCCCAGGTCAGTGGTGGGCTCCCCGCTCCCACAGCCATGCTGGAAACCTGCTGGTGGACAACTGACGCCGCAGCTGGAGGAAGGTACTTACGTTTAGCCATGACTTTATTCAAGATGTTGCGCAGTTCGAAGGCGGAGATCTCTGCATCCTGCGGAAAAGAGGAAAATAAGTTTTTTCCACTGTGAGCTGCAGACGCCACCTCATAAGCAGCCTCCGACTGCTTTGGGCAAGTTGGCCAAGTTCAAACATCCCTTGGGAGTTCAGATTTCCCTTGGATGGAAACGCAAGTGGATCACCACCGCCCATTCCCAGGAGCAGAGCCCCGTGCCTGAGCCCTGGGGCAGGTGAGAGCAGCCTGGGCAGAAGGCACAGCCCAGCCCTCATCATCTCCCGGAGGGACCCACGTGCCCGCACCAAATGCTCTGCCCAAAGGACAGAATCAGGGACCGGCAGAGATAAGAGCCGAGCCTGCAGTTCAAAGAGAGAGGAGATGGTTTGCCAGGAGTGCTCACAAATCCGTTGTGTAAGCAGACTGGTAACTACACAGATCTTTGCATGCACAATTACGCACATGCTCAAGATCTGACTCAGCACAGGAATTACACTCCAGGCTGGGCGAGGCGTCTCTCTTACCCACTCACCCATGCTAACAGTAAGTCCTTAAAAAAAAATAAATAAAAAAAAAACCTCACACTTCCTGCTAGCTGTCCAAAAAGCTTTTTAAAGTTGGGTTCGATGTCATCTTCGCTGATCTCGGTCTAGGAGAGAGAAATAAAGAATATGGAAAGGAGGAACCTTTCTGCCTGAGAAGGACTTAATGCATTTCCTTGCCTCTAGTAAAACACAATTTAAATGGCAAAGTTGACGGTACAGAGTGCTATTACTTTGATTTTAATCAGTTTTATTTTCAGGGATGCCTCAAAATGCTGGTGTTGCAAGCACGGCAGAATTAAGAACTTTAGCAACGGCTTTTACTAAAAAAAAAACAACAACCCACACAGAAAAACCCCCAAACCCTCCACTTTAAAAAATCTTTATTAAAAAAAAAAAGAAAAGTCACACCCAAATTCAGAACTTCATTGCTGCTGCTATGACTGTTGGGGCCAGCTGTCTTCATTTAAAGACAAGAAAGCAAAACTATGTTCTCATCTTAGGGGAAAAAAAAATGGAAAAAAAGAATCACAGAGAGTTGTAGATGCATTAGGAGCTGAAACATCTCCAGCAAGACTAAGCATATGGTGAGCCGCTACTTACTCATGGAAACAACATCGCATGCAAAAACCACCCTGTAGCTAAAGGGCTGCACTCTCATCAGATTCCTGGAGAGCAGAGGGAATTTCCCATGGCCCCAGTTGCCTTTGCAGAGAGCACCCGATTGTCCTCTACCCGGGAAGCCCAAGTTCACCATTCTGGAGAAAGGACAACACGCTTCCATTTTGCTTCTGAGTTTCCATTTGCTGGACATTCAACTATGGATATTGAAAGATCTGTTTCCAAAGGGGACAACAGCTCTTGGTAATGCCTATAGATAAGCGCTGCCCCGCGCAGGCAACAGAGCACTCCAACCCCACTCGTTTACAGCAAGATTATCTCCATTTAAAACATTTAAGTTAAGATATACCTCTTCAAAGTTGGCCTCAATTTCATCATCTATAACCCTAGAAAGAAAGAATCAATATTAAAACCAAAAAAAGTCACTTTTCTGATGCCCTTGCTTCAGTTTCAGTTAACGAGAGATTCTTTAAATTATGGGAATAACGATGAGTGTTCAAAGCTCAGAGGTTACTGGATTAAATCAGCCACAGACACTGCATACCACGAGTGAAAGCAATATTTTGCCACGGCAACAAGAGCTTCAAAACACGTTACAAACTGTGCAACGTCCTGCAGAGTCACAGGACAGGACTTGGGTCAGACATAACCCTTTGGGTCACTTAGTGCCACTGCCTACAGACTTGGCCCAGCACCAGGCTCTCAGGGGCAAATCAAATTTATATATAGTATTTTTTTCCCTTTAAAACAGCAAGATTGAGAGACAAGTCATTCGGACGTGCCAGAGTGGGAGAAGGTTTCACATTGACCCCCAGCCGGGGTGGGAGCATCACACCTACAGATGGTGCGTAAGCACCCGATAAGGGGCCCATCAAAAGCCGGATGTGCCTTCGCACAACTGACATCCCAGTTTTCTCACTGCTACAGAAACACGCAACAACAGATTACAGAATAGTAGAAAGGTTTTGCTTTTTTGAATTAGAGAACTCGGCACCAAAGATCCCATGCCCCTTCCAAGGCCTCAGCCCAGCTGCTCTTTAAGATGTGACACACATCTCTCTTTTTTCACGGCTTCTTCACAGCTGAGGGTGTGGTTTGATCCAGCTCCATCAAAGCCCATTTTAATTTTATCAAAGGTATCATTTGGTTGAGCAAGCATCTGATTTTTTCTTCCAGCCTAATCTCAAAGGGTGTGATACCAATTGCTGCGACCAGTGCGGTCCCAGACAGCCAAAGCACGGGCATCTCCCGTGCGTGGAGAGCCCAGCCTGCCGCGGCTCTGGGGCTTCCTCTTCTCCACAGACCAACCTCTGCTGTGGCACCCAGCTGCCTACAGCCCAGGAACTAAAAGGTTAGGGCTGGTAATAACAATAGTTTGTTATTATTATAATAATATTATTACTATTTGTTATATATACTATTTATTATTCCATCACCATTCCTTCCTGATAAGCTTACTCAAACTTTCCTCAGTTGCACATGGGGAAACTGGGGACACACCAGGGCAGTCACGCATCCCCGCTCCCTGCGTAAGCCGATGTCCCCCACCCTGGGCTGCTCCGTCCTTCCACACCCACGAGAGGGACCAGAGATCACCCATGTGCCCACACCGCCCTAACACGGCTACAAAAAAGCTACGTACGTGGAATTTGCATTTTTCTCAGAGAAGACTCGCAGACAGAAATCCCCATTCTTGTTGGGTTCGAAGGTTGAGGGCACGACGATATATTCTCCGGCAGGGAGCTTGAACCGGTTCAGCACTTCTCGGAGGTTGATGAAGGTGTTCGATTTTTCTCGTGCTTTGTTGGTCAGGAAAAAGTTTTTGCTCAGATGAATATTCGTCTGGCCAGAAAACTTCAGAAAAGCAAAGAAAGAAGGAAAAAAAAACAAAACCAACCCACAGTTTGCATGTATTTGCATTTAAAATTTAAAAATGTAATAGATATGACAATTGGCTATGTATGGGGGGAAAAAAAAGAGAATCACAAGAGAAAAGAGAAAGGGGGTGGGTACATCCCACCACAGCACTCCTGAGCTGGGGACGCAAACAATATCTTGCGGATCATCTCAATAAATCGTTCGGGTCATGCTTGCGTTTTGCAGTTGGTGAACAGATTGTGAAGACATATGGCAAACTCTTCCATCAGCCGTTTTTCTTTAAAGTGAGATGGATTACAACTCTGGTCCCCAGAGCTGGTGCCACCAAGGGACTGCAGCTCAGCTCTGCCGCTGAGGTCAGGCTGCACCAAGGCAGAGAGCCTGCTTATCACGGCCTCCAAGAATAAAATAAACATTATGCCTTATAAAAACATATTTGGAGCGTCACATCTTCCAGAACAAACTCCTCTGCGTAGGGTCTTATAGGTGGGCTAGCTCAGATCTACAAGCAAACATCAGGAACCGGCATGGTTCAGAAACCTCCTCCTGGATTTTTAAGAATGCGAAACCTGTTAGACCCGCTGCCACGGTGGGAGATAAAATTCCACCTTTGGGGGAAAGAAAAGTCACAGGGACGGTAGCTAGAGCCTATTTTTTTAATGGAAATCCTATTTTTGAACCACTAGGGTGAGAGCTGAGCAGCTGACAAGAGTAGTGCTAAGGCATTCAAAAGGTAGGTAAGAAATTTCATTAACCGGTAGCACGATTTCCTTTCCTGATGAAACCACGTTTTACATAACAGCAGCTGGTTTGAGCGTGGCTTCGGGAGCCGTGAGATGCTTTGCCTGCAGCAAAGCCCCGTAATGAGGTTACTGGGCATTTTGCTCAACCTCACTTGTTCCTCTGAGGAGCAGCAGCTCCGAGGCGCCTGCAGCCCTGCCTCGTATTGCATAGGCATCGCCCATGCACCCCTCTCGCGCCCCTGGGGCATGCTCTCAGCTACCTGCAGGTAGAAACAAGAGAGAAACCAATAAAGGCAGTGCTTAGGGAAATGAAAATAAACGCCTCCTTGGAATATTGGTTGCATGTCAAACGCGAGGTCTGCGCAAACCTGAGAAAAGCAGCTGCGCTCCGGGGGAGCAGGCGTGGGTCTGGGCCGGGAGAAGACCCGTGGAAGAGCAGCTTTGGTGAGTTTCTGCAGTACAGAGAGCTCTCACCCCAACCCAAGACACTCTGAAAACGCAACATGGGCTCAAGCCCCCTTCCAGAATAAATGGCCTCTAACTTTAGACTCTGCACGGTCAATATTGTCCTGCAGTGAAGGAGGGAGGATCCTCCGAACCATTTCTTCCCACAAGCCATTCAGCCCCAACTCTGCATCTTGACCGCCAACGCATGCTACGTACCTCTGGGGGCACCTGCAAGGAGAAAAGGAGAAAGTTATTTGCTTGTGAATGGCAGCTCCGGGGCTACTTCTTTTCACCACTGGTTAGCAGGTACATCCACATTCTTGGGAAAAAAAATAAAAAAAAATTAAAAAAAGAGTCAGCTCGAGGCGGGAAGGTGAGCACTGAGCCCACGTCACCCAACACCGACTGCTGGCTCTGCTCCCAACTCCATCCTGGGGGCAGGTGGGGCTGACCCGGAGCGTGGGCAGCCTGGCACGGACGCAGCCAGGCTGCTCGTGGCTTCCTGCTGACCCTCGACCCTGCTGCCCACTCTGATATTTTTATTAGACTCGGTTTCTCTAACTATTTCTTCCCATCTTCTCTTTCTCCCTCTTGCCCACCTGTCCTCCCCACCACCGGGAGAGAGGGCAGGGGCTGAGCAAGACAATAATGCAGCTTTCTGTTTCCTTATGGGTTCAGAGGACCTAGCTTTGCTTTAAACCTTATTTGCCTACAGGGACCAGATTCTCTGACAAGCTCTTCCAAAGCCGGGATACTGAGAAAGCAAGCAGTTGCACACATTGCCTGTGGTTACGGAGCAACCTGCAGGCAAGACCATTACTCCTGTTTTCGCTGCCAGCTAACCAAGGCTGCTTTGCAGCTCTGAACAAAACGTCCTGCTTAACATGTAGACATGTCTCTGACTCTTTATTCAGCAGAAGGAGTTTTACAGGTGTCCTGGCTGGTTCTGCCGCTGGCTTCACGCTCCCCAAGCTACCACTGGTGTCCCAGCTAGGGTCACATCCCCACCGCGTGACAGCAACTCTCACCCCGCTGCTTTTCACCACAGCCTGACAAGCATAGGTCAGACTGGAGTTCTACGCTTTAATTTTATTTCATTTTGTTTTTAAATAATTTTTCTGCTCCTCCGTCTAGAATCACAGAATATTATAGGTGGGAAGGGGCCTCTGTAGGTCTTCTGGTCCAACCCCCTACTCAAAGTAAGGCCAATATCAAAGTTAATGATGTTGCTCAGGGCCTTGTCCAGCCTAGGTTTGGCCATCTCCAGGAACGCAAATTCCATCATCTCTCTGGGTACCTGTCCCTGTGCTTCACCGCTGTTTTTGTGGAGGATAACTTTCCAAACATCTAAGTGGAATTTTCCTTGCTGCAGCGGGTGTCTGACTCAACCCAGCTGAGTTTTGATAGAAAGCCCAGTCTGAGAACTGCAGTGCCCCATTTATAGGGTAAGTTTTCCTTTTCCTCCCATGCACCTGTACTGCCCTACTTGCCTCGTAAATCGCAAAGCCGATGGTATGCATGTCCTCTCCCATCTTCCGCTGCTTCCGCCGGTGCTTCTGAATCAGTCCAATGAGGAAAGTGCAGCCCCCCTCAGGATCATCAGGATCCTCATCTTCTTCCTCCAGCTTAATTAAATACTGTGGATTCGTCCAGAAAGTGTCTGGGAATTGGATTTAGGCAAACTGCTCAGATGCTGAAAGCAGCCGTGCCGATATATAAGGACAGATGCGAGACTGATTTCCAAAATCAGCTGCAAGAAGGAAATCGTAACACTCCCACCCCAGCCTCTACAACCACAACTAGACCCTCATTGGGGAGCCACACTTCCCAAACCCTTGCACTTTTTGGACCTTAGTCCCAGATATCCCATGTACATCCTCCTCCTCAGGCCACCCCAAACCAGCTCCCAGAAGAAGGTCCCAAAGTACAAGTGGACAAGTGTAAAGGGTCCCTCCATCAGAGTGGTGACTGCACGCTCTTACTTGGGTAATTCCTGCAGCCCCCTGCAGTGGCTCCTCGCCTCCAGTTCCCATCCAGCTTCAGCAGGCTCCACTTCTTGTACCTGTCGCTTGCCAAGGTGTCCGGAGTCAGGTTACAGATCTCCAGGCGGGAATAATGTCTCAAGAAGTCGTTGAACGCCATCCTGTGGGAGGCAATGCCACAGACAACGTCTCCTTAGAATGGGCAGGTTTTCTAAACAACCACCTTGTCTATCCATCCTCTCCCCTGCTGCAATTTAGCACTAGGATTTGGGGCGAATTATCTTGGAGAGTGTACTAGCATACTGGGAGAGGTTACCTGGTGTGAAAGAAGCAGAGGAGAAGACATTCCCTTCAGCCTGAACGGAAATCCAGTGGTACTTACCAAAATTCCCCATCTTCATGCCTCCTGGTAAGACGCTCCCGCACCTCAGGGTCAACGCCACTCCAGTTTGGGCAGCTGAAAGACAACCCCACATCAACTATAGGGTATGGTAAAGGTTAAACCCTAATGTAGCTGTTCTGGAACAATGATTTTACTTTCTTACAGCTCCACGCAATTGCAGTACTCCACAATATCTAGCAGATAGCAGCCCCAGGGCTCTCAAACCATAGCAGAATTAAAATACAGGGACCTGGGGTATTCGATACCTCACTTCTTCAATATCCAAAGCAAGGTTCTGAAACAGAGTTCTACTTGCAAAAAGTGCTAATGCCTTGACTGAGACAGAGCTTTATTTTAGAAAAAGCAAGACCCAGAATAAATACTGCCCAGACACAGAAGTGTGTATTCATTGCTGACCACAGAAACAGATATTTAAAGCCCTTCTAGACATTAAGTTTTCAGAAGCTCACCACTAAACCTGGGCTGTTAAAGAAGCAGACACTACAGAGAGGCTTGGAGGAACCACCAACCAAATCACTGCGCCTTACGCGAAGGCAGGCGTTTGTATGAAGGGCACTGCATGCTGTGACGCCTACGTGGGAGATGACAGTGGTGGATGCTTCTTTTAAGCTGCTCGGAGCAAACATCACATCCAGATGTGACTTACAGAGCAATCTGAGGCAGGGAGAAGACAGACGACAGCAGAAACGCAGTCATACCCCTGCAGTAAAAGCCTACAGGCAACATGCAAGCCATCGACTCACTTGTCATTCCACTTTCCCGTCCACTCCACTTCCCCCCAGGGATTTCGGATTCTGATCAGCTTCTGCACCGTTCCTCGGAAATTCACCTGATGGGATCAGAAGTGTATGGAGAGTTACCCAGGGACTCAGCACTCTGCTCCCTTCCACCTGTTCTATGGGAATTAAAGGACACGACAGAGTATCTCAGTGCTCCACAAACACTACAGTGTGTGTACGCAAATACACATTCATCTGGTTGACAAGACATGAAGTCAGACCGATTTTGAATGAGCTCCACGCACCCAAGCTTGTCCAGAGGGTTTTTTTCTGCAATCAAAGCTCACAATAACCAAGATGTCTGGTTTGCGCTGCTAAAAACATTACCTCTGATAGGATTTCAAGCAAAGGGAACGTAAAGCTGCTGCAGGACTGCCAAAAAGCAGGTACAAGGGGATGTTTCCCTAAAGTTTTCATCTATATATAAGTATTAACCACCCTTTCATATTCAAGTTGATTTTTTCTCCCCTCCCTATGTATGATCTCAGCCGCATCTATTACAAGAGATGGGATACTCAGTCCGGCCACAGCCCCTTTAACCACACGAGTGCCCGGCAGCGTGGCGGCATCAGCCCTGCCACCACAGCACCTCCTCGCACTGCGCCGAGGCCCTGGCTCCTTATCTGCCGATCTCTGCGTGCACAGAGGCTGGGCCAAGCAAAGCTGCACGAGTTTCAGTGGGAACACGCAGTACTTGTGGGGCACGCAGAGCATTAAGTTGAGGAAGGAGCTGGCGCACCTCTAGAGCCTGAAGCCAAGAAAACTGCGCAGAGTATCAGGAGCGCAGAGTCCAGAAATGATGCTCCGGTGCCCGAGATGAACTATCCTTACAAAGCCTGCACGTATGTCCAAAGGAAAAGCCTGGCTAAGTCACGCCTGTTTGTGAATTAAGGTCAACAACCTCCCTCTTCGCTGCTTTTGCTGCGAGAGGACGACCCAATGCAGGCACACAAACCTGCCCATTAGCAGTGTCCACCTCAGCGCAGCAGGTCAGCAGTTCTCTGCACCTCACTCTGAAGTTTCAGAGGTATTTCAGAAACAATTACCAGTGAAGTGGCCATTACACACCTGAAAGTCCATTACATACCTGGAAGGACGCCACAGTCTGCTTCTTTTGTTTTCAGTGGCCTTGCCTTCCCCAGTCACCTGCTCTTGGACCTTGCGTTGGAACACCATGCCCTGCCCAAAGGTGCTGTTCAGTGGGCATTTAAGGGATAATAATTTTATGTTTTTTTTTTTTTCCTTGGCACACATCTCTTGCCCGTCTCGCTGTGCACGTAAGGCAGAGTGCTGCCTGCTGCACAGAAACGTGCCGAAGGGCCCGGTGACCAGCAGAGGGTAGTGTGCCCTCTGCACAGGGCTCCCCGCCGCCCTGCTCACTGGGAAACAGCAGTGCTCATGGATAAAAAGGGTTTTTTTTTTTAATCAAACCCACAAGAAGTCAAGTTTGCCTTTATCCAACACATGCCAACTAATTCAGCTATTTCTTCAGGAAGAAGGGACTCAAAACTTCATTTGGCAAAACGGATGAGACTGAAGGATTTGCCAAGTTGAAGATGAATTTGTGGCTGCTGCCGCGACCCGGGGAGGGCTGTGCACAAAGCTGGCTGCATTTCACACCTGCGGGGAAGCCCACCTACCTCCTCTGCCCCGGTGACTGAGTACGCGTGTCCCTTCACCAGCTTCTGGGAAGTGACTGCCTCTGTCTCTGCCGCGCTGGTGATCTGGAGAAGCAAAGAAAGTCAGTGAGCATGGCTTCCCGCGTGGAAGGGGATCCAACGGAGCAAAGCTTCCTGCTCCAATGGAGTTTTAATCTCACTGGGAGGCCGCGGGGGGGGGGGGGGGGTTAGCTGCTGCACAGAGGCAACGAGAGGGATCTGTGTAACAGGGCGGGGAGAGGGGGCAGCAGCATCTGTGGTGGTGCTGGAGCCCATGTTGGTGACACGGGGTGCACGCCAGCACCCCTCCACTGCAGCAAAACTCCCTCCTGCCTCCAAAACACTTGGTGTGGCACATCCCCTCTCATCCATCTCCAAACACCGTTTCAAAGGGAATACACGTGGCGAATTCCATAATCTCAAGGGACCAGGAGGAACACAGGGAATGACTGGTCTGAGGCTGCCCAGGCATCACCAGGGAGCACGCCCAGGTCCAGCAAGCCTCAGTGCTTTGCTTTTAGGTCAAAACACCCCCTTTGGCTCCACTACCCATGCAGGGGAGCAAGGGAAAAGGCTGCACGTCGGAAGCCATTCATACCTGAAGGCATATCACCCTCTCACTTTTTCGTGGCCATTACAATACTCGGGCATTCTGGCCTATAAACGCTGCAGCAAAAAACCACTTGTTGCTAGAAAGTGACTGCTCGACATCTTGCTCTAAGGATGCTTAAACCCTCTATGAAACGTATGTTTGCCATGGCCTTCCCACCATTCAGAAAGCGTGTGATCTTTAAACAAGCGGGTCTGCAGCGTAACAAAAAGAGAGGGTGGGATCAAGCAGGAAGGATTCCTGCTGTCAATTCACGCCCTTTTATTGCCCTGCAGTGCACTCTCCACGTAATGCTTAACCTCCACACCCCTACTTCTCTGACAGAAGAGAAGAAAAGATTTTAGAGGATTTTTCAAAGGCTAAACTCACTAATAATTAGTTTATAATACAGAAAGTGTCAGCACTTATCAACAAAAGAATGTATTTACTTCCCCCAGCCCCCGACAAGATTTGCATTGTTCTGGGGCAAAAATCCAGATGTTGGATTCTTATCTAAATGCAAACTAGTAAAACAGGCCTCAAAAGTGCTGTGAAGTTGCACGCTGACATCAAACCAAGTACTTTTCCTGCTGTGAAGCTTCCCTCTCCTGTGACTCTGATTTAACTTAAAAAATGGGAGGAAACACTTGAGTTTATATTATGAACAGGGTCCCTGTAAACAGTTTACCTTCCCTTGAGACATAACTAAGATGTAATCTCCTTTGGGAGTAGGGCAATTATCGTAATGACAATACTTAAGACTCATTTCAGCTAGGCTGAAAGCGATGCCGAATCCTTTGCCGGCAGGGCCAAAGCTCCTCTTTTCCTTCTGGTGCAGGTTCAGCTTCTGGTGACGTGTTTTCCCCATGAAGCCTTTTAAAGGCCTGGCAACAGTTTGAGCCTCTCTGCTTCAAGAAGAGCCCAGATTTTTTTGGGAACACTTTGGTACTATTTGTGCGAGAAACAGGCTACGGCAAGGACGGAGGTTGCTACCTCTGAGCATCCGACAGCCGCTGGCAGCAGCTTTCTGTCCAAACCCACTCAGCCTCTACCAACCTGCTGCCAAACTACGGGCTTCCTTAAGAGCAAAGATCTCCATCAGAACCCCTAATGAGTTCTCTGAACAGTTCGTTACCGTGAACCTCTGAAACAGGAAAAGCTTTAAGTCTTGAGGAAGAACATGGGAGGCACTGAGCTTTTACACATGAAGTCCAGCTATTTTGATTTCAACCTATTTTGAGACATAACACCCCAGAAGAGCACATGCCTGTGTCACACTCTCAGCTCAAAGGGAGAGGAGGGAACTGGAGGCATCAGAGGGGATCAGCATCCTCTGTGCACCTCCCACGCACACCCCCAGCTGCCCGCACACACAGCGAGAGCCGAGCGCCCAGCAATAAGCCCACTAACTCACGTCGATGGAGCAGCCAAGGAGAGAGCCTTTCTGAAGTGCCTTCTGAATGATTTTGAAGAGGTTGGGCGGTGCCTTCTGCAGCTCATACCATTCTGCAATTCCTCCAGTGAAGTCCTCGAAGCCTTCCGTGGTGGTGCCACCAGAGAGAGACTCATACGAGCCGTTCAGCCTGCCGAATGGGGACACACACACAGACAACCATCAGGCTCCATATTTTGCTCTTCTCACACACACACAACCATCAGGTTCCCTATTCTCCTCTTCTTTTGGAGAGGGGCCCTCAGTCGTGCCAACTGTCACAGCTTTTCTGCTTTTAACAGCACCACAGCAGCTACGAATGTGCCCCCCAGCTTTGCTCCTTACACCTCTGTACTTGGAAAGCCCATCTTATATGATCATGCATACAGATTGCAGGCTCGGTCATATCAATGACAAAAATCATGATCGCTATTTGAAGAAAAAAGAATATTTAAAAAAAAAAAAATCAAGACCTAACAATTTGCCTCTCTAGTTCCATTCCTTTAACAATCACAGGTCTAACTTTCAGCTGACCTAAACCAGCTCAATTTCTTAAGTCAACTGAAAATAGTAACGTTAGATGGCAAAATTCCTCCCTGATCCATCCCAAAACTGGAAATTTGGATTTGAGAGACCTGGGCACGTGGACCAGCGTACTTTGCACGCTGAAGCCCTCACAGGTGCATAGAGCAGATGAAACGTAGCTCCCCAGGCCCCGGTGACAGGGGACAGCACTCTAGGAACAGCCTTACCATGAGGCTCAAGAGCTCTTTTTCCTGGCTGGCAGCAAAGCCAATACTTTCGGCTATTTGTCCTAAGCACCTGCTGGCAAAGCTTTACTAAAGCAGCCCCTGTGGGTTACCCTAGAAGTTTTAAAGGGTAACAATTAGGCTGACATTGTAAATGCGTAGTATCCATCAAGTTGAGGATGCTAGGGGGAAGGAGGGGCACGAGGACATTTAAGCAGGGTGAAAGCAGATTCCCTTGCCCTCGCAGGGCTGCCCTGGCCTCGACTCACTTGGCGTAGGCCTTCTCCAGCAGCGCGCTCCAGAACTCGCTGCCCTCCGCCGAGTGCACGAAGAGCAGCTCCCCGTTCTTGGTGGGCAGCCTGTCGTCCACCACGACGTCCACCCACTCCCCGTACTGCCAGAACTGCAGAGAGAGCACAAACTCCCCATCACCGCCCCACGCCATGCACTCAGGTCACCAGGACGTTTATCTGCTAACGCCCATTTCCCAGAGGAAAAGCAACGCCCCCTCACAGCCAGCTGTTCAGGGACGCACGTCCTCAGCTGGATCTGCTGACGGAGGAAGGACCACAATGACAGTCCTTGCTCACAGCTCTTTGGTTAGCAGTCTTCTTCCTTCCACCACCATGACCCTTTTTGGATGTCTCCATTTTTATGCCTGGCTCTCTGACGCCCCTCAAAATGTCCCAGGAAACACCACACACGCGGACATGGCTAGCCAGTTCCTGGCCAACAGCACTGAGGGGACAGCAGGAGACAGTTTTCCACTTACCTGGAAGTGGAAAATTCCTGCATATTTATCCTGGAAGCTCTGGTCTTTAGGAACGACACGGGCCAGTATTTCTTCATTCAGGGTGAGAGAGGCGATAGCGGCCAAGAGCCAACAGTCCCCTGTTAAAAAAAAAAAGAGTTCATTATTGAAACCTTATTCTTTAGTTTTTGTACTACATAGGGATTGTGCCTTCGGAGTGGATGCTAAAATGATCGGGGGAGAGGTACAGAAATATTTAAACAACTCAAAGGTTTACAGAATGCTCTTAGACAATGGGACAGGGCTTTGAGCAGCCTGGTCTGGTGGGAGGTGTCCCTGCCAATGGCAGGGGGTTGGACTAGATGATTTTTAAGGTCCCTTCCAACCCGAACCATTCTGTGATTCTGTGATTATAACTAACAGCCGCCTCAGCTGCGATCAGATGATCCCTCCCATCACTTTACCTCTAAGGCAGATCAAATGCACATACACAAACACACACCACTTCCAGGTGAGTGTTGCATTTCCTCAAGACCAGAGTAATAAAAAAAAAAAAAAAAAAGGCGAAAGCAGGCTTTTTATGATCTACTAGCACAGTTATCACCCATGCTGGGACTATTTGAAAAAAACCTTGATATTCAATTGAGCGACTACAGGTTAGGAAGCAGGATGGGGAAAAGGCAAAGAGCCGGGCCTGCGGGCACACGCAGGTACTCAGGGGTGCAGTCTCTCCTCAAAAGGACAGTGTTTTCTCAAGCGTTGGCTGTTTTCCTCTCCCTCCTCCACTGTTTAATCAATGCCTGTTGACTTGCCATCCAGGGGTCTACCCTACGGACAAGCTCCCTTTAAGGTCTCTTGCCAGACTCCTGCCGAACAGGAGCTCCTTTCACCTCATACAGCTCTGGAGGCTCTTGCTAGAGGCCTCCCTGTTTAGTCCCACATCCCGTCTCTGGCGCTAGTCACCAGAGCGTGAGGGAAGGTCTGAAGGCAGGCACTGTTCCCCAGTCCCTCACACGTCTTCACCCTTCCTGGGATGGAGCCAACACACACCAAGCCTGCACGCCGCAGGCCCAGGCTGCCTGGATAGTATTTTTCCACACCACCTCCAACCCAGCAGAAGGAGGAGGAGATCACAACTATGTAAACGCTACCTCTATTTTTTTGTTAACTATTTTCAGAAACCAGTGTAGCTTTAACAGAGTGGCTACCTTGCTGCTCAGCCCTGGGGTTTTCTGCAGCCCATTAGCAAGGTGATTAGAGATTTAAAGACCCAGCTGGTCCCCTGACTCCCACAACCCAACACAAAACTCCTTGTTGCCATTACCAGATCTGCCCTGGCCTTGCTTTGTGAGTACAGGAAAGTAGGTACGACACATCAGATCCCCCACAATGGTCCTGCAGCGAGTGTAGGAACGCAGGTTCAAGAAACATGAACCGGCCACGGCTGCCAGCAAGTCAGAGGCCAGCAAAACAGCCGTCTCTATACAGCAAGCTCTCCCCTACAGCAAAAGGGTCAAAATCTCACAGGGGAGAAGCCGGGATTCAAATGGGTGGCTGGGAGAAAGTCTCTGGGAGAAGCAGCTCTTGGTCACCCGCAGGCTCAAACCCAGCACTGCTCAGACAGCACATGGAGGAACACAGGCAACCTGCAGCTCCCTCCAGGCCACCCATCGCTTCTCACAGCTGATCCCCAGCAACAGCTCAAGGAATCACATTTGTCCCACGGCGCTTTTCGCATCTCACGAAAGGTGGAACATGTGAAATCGCAGAACAATTTCAAAACCTGAGCTGTTTTACTATTTCATAACCCACAGGGGACGAATCGAACATAAAACTTTCCCTTCAGCTCTGCCTCTGGCTGCTTGTACTGGAAAAGGGAGAAAATCTGTCAGAGAAGATTTCCAGACAGGAAAATCACCTTGCCGTTCTCCTGTGGCAGATTATGAAGCAACAAGGATGTTCCTCCTCCCTCCTCTGCAACAGCACATCCATCTCTCCCTGCAAAATGGAGACTCTTCTTCCAGCCTCCCTCATAGTGTTGGGAGCCCCTTCCCCGGGAGCCGCGCACCCTCTGGTGCCGTGGTGCATCCAGAGGCACCGCCAAGCACAGCAACCGCGCTTGCTGGGAAAGGGATTGGGGTCAGAAAACACCGAGAGACATTTTTAGATGGGCTAATCTACAATTAACAGTGTGATCCTCTGTCCCCCAGCCAGGTTGGGGCTTTAGCAGTTACCCTTCGCGGCAATTCTCCTTACAGAGGAGGATGTTAAAGGGCTCTGCAAACAAACCCTTTGGTCAAAAGGCAACAACGGGACTTCAGTTCAGCTTAGATCTGTGCTCTCCCATACACAGCCTGCCCACACAAAGTTATGTCTGTGGGGTTTTTTTTGTTTGTTTGTTTGGGTTTTTTTGACCAAAGGAGTCTTCAAACAAGGCTGACAATATGGTGATCACTTGGAAGAGACTGTCCAGAGATCCCTTCTGTGCTGAGGGCCCATGTTTTTATTAAGTCTCCGAACCAGATAGTTTCTGAGCAAGAGCTGGGGTTCTTCAAATCCAAGGGAGAACTCCCTGCTGGAGAGCAGCCCTGGCACTTCGACTGGGGCTCTTGTTTTTCTCCCACTGGCACTCATCACACAGCAAGTCAATTCATTAACCCAGACAAAAAGTCTTTCTGTCACCTTACCGAGTTAAAGGAGGTCACAGCTTGTCACATGCCTCTTCTGGGTCAAGAGAGCGGTGGGTTGTTATGTATTTGGCAGCAGAAATATTGTGTGTCAGAGACATGGTGGGAGAATGGGATTTATGTAAATATACATTGTGCACTGGACCAGCACACACCGCAGGAGAGCTGAGCACTCTCCATCAACACCCCAGCACTGCACACAGGTGGGTAACCCTTGGCCTCCCCCACAAATATTCCTCTTCTAGCACCCAGGAGCCGCTGCGTGTTAAAGACCAACAAAATCCCAAAAGAAAAAGAGCTGGGATCTTCATTCTCCTTGCTGTGCCACTGTGTTCCTGCTGCAGCAGGAACAATCATTCACAGCTGGGAAAAGTCAGCAAACCTTAGCGAGTCTTTCAGTTTCTAACAAACAGCCATCTCAAAGCATCCTGAACCCTGGGAACAGGCATGGGACAAGTCACAAACACACAAATTTATACATTAACCAGTCTCATCTCAGCACAGAGGCGAAATAACTGTTAACCCGTAGAGAGGTGCCTGTCCAAGCAGCAGAACGACTCCAGCACACATCCCACACTCCGCAAGGCTTTTACAGACAGACATGCACAACTCGGAGGCAAAGTGAGTTTCTGGCATCTCAGACCTACACTAGCTAGACTAAAGCCAGTACAGTATGCTTACCTAGACTTCCAGGATGCCTTCACATGGTTAGGCAGATCACAGAATGGCAGGGGTTAGGAGGGACCTCTGGAGATCACCTAGTCCAACCCCCTGCCAGAGCAGGGTCACCCAGAGCAGGTTGCACAGGAACGTGTCCAGGTGGGTTTTGAATGTCTCCAGAGTTGGAGACTCCACCACCTCTCTGGGCAGCCTGTTCCAGGGCTCTGCCACCCTCAAAGTAAAGAAGTTCCTCCTCATGTTTAGGTGGAACTTCCTATGTTCAAGTTTGTGCCCGTTACCTCTTGTCCTGTCACTGGGCACCACTGGAAAGAGCCTAGCCTCATCCTCCTGACATCCACCCTTTAAGTATTTATAAGCATTGGTAAGATCCCCCCTCAGTCTTCTTTTTTCCAGACTAAAAAGACCCGAATCCCTCAGCCTTTCTTCATAAGAGAGGTGTTCCAGTCCCCTAATCATCTTTATAGCCCTTTGCTGCACCCTCACCAGCAGTTCCCTGTCCTTCTTCAACCAGGGAGCCCAGAACTGGACACAGCACTCCAGATGCACCCTCACCAGTGCAGAGCAGAGGGGGAGGATGACCTCCCTCGACCTGCTGGCCACTCTTCTTGATGCACTCCAGAATGCCATTGGCCTTCTTGGCACAAGGGCACATTGCTGGCTCATGGTCATCCTGTTGTCCACCAGGACTCCCAGGCCTTTTTTCACAGACCTGACCCATGCACGAGAGCAGATCCATGCTCTCATTCAGACTAAATTAGACAAACACGGAAAGAGAGCAACTCGGCTGGCTCAGCACCACTGTGCTAGTCCTAAGGCACAGCTGGGTAAAACCATGCAGCTCTTGGCCTCTGCAACAAAGCTGCGGACAGAGCTGAGGGCACTTCGTGCAGGCTCTGTCGGGTGGGTGGAAGCTGCTGGCGGCATGTCCTATGCCCCTTGTTCGCAGTCAGCTGTGGAGGTATGTTCTCCTCTATTGCTCAACCTGCAGCATAAACCAGAGTTCACATTGCACAGCCTTACTCGACCGGGCAAACTCAACCACCCCAAGACACCCCCAGAGCATTTGACATTGGTGTTACTACCCTCAGAAAAACTGTGCCGATTTAAATTAGTCGCAAGTCTGGCTCAGAGAGCAGCTGTCCCACCACTCTTCCAAAGAAACATTAGTATATCAATTCCATAAACAAGGCAGAGGCTGGGCAGGCAGAGAGAAGGAGAGAAAGAATAAGTGAACAACTTGGCGTGACCACAGTAGCTCAGGAAACCTTGGTCAAGAAGCTGGTCAGGCATCTAGATTAAGAGCGTACACACTTTAATGCTATAATACATCTTTGAGTCAGATTTCCCCTATAGATAAGAAGCACTGAACCTCAAGGAGGAGAAACTCCCCCCAGACGACCTCTAAGTCCATAAGCAGAGTTTACAAAGAATTTCCTTTACTTTCTGGCTGTGCCATCAAAGCAGACATGAGAAGAAAGAAACAGCAGACTTTGTTGTAAAATCTCTCTGTTGAACTTCGTTCTGGTTTCTAAAGAGAAGCTGGGGTCAGACAAACATAGATCTTAACTCAGACAACTCTGGGCAGGGTCTTCTTGAGGTTAAAAGGCAGATGCAGCATATTGGGAGACACACCACCCTTTGGTTTCCACATTTAAAAGGGCTCAATGGTCAGGACATCATCTCTCTCCTGAACAGTCATCACTAAAAGTAGACTTGATAACTCAAAGCCTGGATGAGAACAGATCTCGTGATAATACCTGGAGTTTTAGTCTGCACTAAGTAAGCCTGAGCAGGGTCTTTACCAAATAGTATTAACTATAAGAACTGGCACTTTTGTAAAGCTCTTGACAGTGACTTTGCGTTGATAGAGAAGGAAAGTCCAAGAGGAGGCTAACAAGCAGGTTCTTTATATGAAGACTTTGAAAAGTCTGCTAGCAAGGCTAGGTTAATCATGGAGAATTTTTGGAAATGCACAATAAAATAGGCAGAACAAAGCTCCCAGAAAAGTGGCTATTATCAGCCTGAGAGTTTATTTATATTGACAAGAAATATTTTTTTTTTCTGTCATGCTTCCTTTTTGCCACTATCAATGTTTTACTTATTTCTACACATGCATCTCTGCATTTATCTGATCTCCAGCTACAAACGAGAATGTTACAAAAAAAAGTAATTGCAAGGCAAGCATGAATAGCCATAAAATTGGCCATTCTGGAGAGCAAAGTCATGAAGCGCCTGGAGGGCTGCAAGCAGAAGGCAGCTCCTCCAGTCACTGCACAGCCCATGTAAGAGCAGGGGGTCAATGGGAAAATGTACATTCAGCTGATCACGGACATGTCATTATTTTAAAACACTCATAGCTATAGATTAACAACTACATCAACGGCTGAACATATTTATATTAATACTATGGGACTCCGGGAAGTTTTCTGGTTACAAACATGAGGCTGCGGCCACCCACTTATAGCACAGAGGTTGCCCACGTGGGAAAGCCATGCATCTAAATTTCTATAAAGTCACCCTACCAAACTCATTATTTTTCCACACATTTTTATTTAAGGAGGAGACACCTGTGTCTGAACAGCAGATGAGAGACACTGGGCTGTGTACGCCCCAGTGTTGTGATACCATGGTGACATCCCCTCCAAAGAAGGCGGTTAAGGGTGAATAAGCTTCCTCTCCGCAGTGGCTTTGGTTCCTCCCCTCTGCTGTACTGAGTCACCCCATCCCATGTGCTGCTGTTCCGAGCCAAATACCGTCACTGACTTCAGCTCTGATACTGCAAAACCAACTCCAAATACTCGCCTTTAAAAGTTTCTCCTAAAAAGCAACAAGAACAGAATAAAGGATAATCCAAAGCCCAAGGGGCAGAACTTTTGGTGTCTGGAGAACCTAATAAAATGCCGCCTTGGTGAGGGGACAACCTTGTCTGCGCTGATGATCAGCTACGCCTTTTACACACTGCAGTATCCTACAGTTCAGGTCAAAAGCGATGAAATTTACAGGCTGCATCTCGCCCATGGACCAAAGACTCTTGGGCTAAAAGGAACACCTGTACCACCGCTCCTCAGCCGAGCTGTTTGGTTGCACATCCCCTGCCAAGAACCCTGTTGCAGCAGCAATGGGTGCCTGTGCTTTGGATGCCTCATCTGTCCCTGCAGCACTCCAAGACGTTCTGAATGACCCAGCAACAGCGATGAAACTCCGTATGGGCACAGGTCTGTTACTTGGTGATCAAGCCCTTTGGGGGATAAATAAAGGCTACAGAAACTTCCTACGGAAAAAAGCAACGTAATAAAAAGTACAGGTTTCCAAGAACACCTGATATCTTCCACCGCAATCTTCTCTGTTACATCCTAAAATGCGATAGGACATCAGTGTCAGCACGCAAAGTTCAAGTAAATGGAAGCTTAAGTAAATGTATCGATATAAATGCTGGCGTCAGTTGGGGCAGTGTCAAAAAAACAACCCAACATATTTGTATAGCACATCTGCTACCCTCATTGTGTGAGAAAGCAGAGATCCAATACAGGCTCTTGGTACCTCAATGGCTATACAGAGAAAAGACCAATAGCAGCTAGTTTTTAATCAACCACTAAACTGTCACACAATACCAAAACCCTGCCCAGATTCATAAGATAGCAGGGTGAGTCACCGCAGTACTTAGTCATGGCAGAAACAGTAATACAACCAAGAACACTAACAATCTCCTATTTAAATATTGTTTCAGGAGGTTAAATAACACCAGCTGTGAGTCAGTCCGTATCCTTTGGTGATACCACACAACCTCATGAGAACATCTGACTGGTCCAAAGACCATTAAGGCATCAAGTTAAAACAAGGTTTGGCATTAGCAACAGCAACTCCACAACTTGAAAATAAAGTTACAAATCTTTCGTTCCAGTGCTCTTGCTGCCACAACACCTGGATAGAAAAGCTGGAAGCCTGCAGAAGGCAGGAAGCAACTAAGTGCCTTCAGAAACCAGCATCTCTACAAAATGCCAGATGTTGAAATGGCATTACAATAAACTCTCATTTCAAGCTGAACAACTCCTTAGCTATGAAGTTTTGCAATTAAAAAAAAAAAAAAAGAGGAGAGATGCCTGGCACATGCGTTAAGCGCTGGGACAGGCTTTATGCCAAAACAGTCATGGTGGGAGACGTGCTATCGGGCAGAGAGAGAACACACAAAGGAAGGTGGTGACGTGCCAAGGATTCACCGATGACACAATGCAGCCTAATCCATGCCACAGATGATATTGGGGCATTAGGAGAACTGAATTCACAATTTAGGTATTTTTTTATTGTCAGGGCTTTTTACTCAAATTGTATCTCGTTGTTAAAGCACTAACCTAAATAACTTCTGAAAGAAACGCAAGCACAAAATATGTGAAATAAGCTTCCCTATCTGTTATATTTTTGGATGTGAAAACACAAATAGCAGCAGCAGGACTAGGAACTAAGAAGCTGCAGCGTGGCTAATATTATGGCGATGAAAAGCAAACAAACAGAACTTTATTCGTTTGCCAACCCCACTGCAAAAGCACAACACACGGCATGTATTAGTCATGTTTCCCTACGCAGAGAGCTTTCCCTCTCAACCACGCTATCAGTCTGATCTAAAACCCTCTCCCTACATTTATGGAATAAACAGGAGCCTCACTGCTTCCACCCCAGCTTATTTCCTCTCGCATCCCCGCAGCTTCCTCCTCGCTGCCTTCTGGGAGGAGAGGCACGGAGACACTCGCCTAAAACCCGCTCTGGCAAGCAAGAGGCTTGCAGACCAGGATAGCTGTGCGCGCACAGTCAGGATAAGCCACTCGCTTCCCGCTGTTCCCTGGGGCATCCCCGCAGCTCCTGGGGCTCCTCCAGAGCAGCAGACGGAAGGCCTGCCACCCCACAAACTGAGTGGCAGCCACGGCAAAAGCAGAGGGCTCACAGGCTGGCCCACCCCTCCTGAAATATCCCAGCTTTGTTTTCCTGGGGAGCTGGCGAGCAGCAGGGAAATCCCCCCCAAATAATCTGTTTTCTCCGAACTGCATCTTCGGGAGGGGGTTCCTCCTGCTCAGCAGCACTCTCTTCCACTGGGGAAAGAAATGCCCTGCTACGCACGCAACTGCTCTTCTAAGCAGAACTGTTAAAGGCAAAAATCAGTCAGGCCGCTCTCAGGCACACGGATGCGGACAGGAAAAGAATTGGCAGTGGTCAGAAAAGCCCTCGGGAAACCAGCCTGCGTCATCCCTGCTCGGTGCACGCAGCAAGGCCGTGCCCAGTGGCCAAACACACGCGGTCCCTACCTGCAGCTGACAAAGAAGGCAAGGAAGATCTGCTGCGATATGAAGAGAGGCGGTAGGACATAAAAGGATGTATTTACAGAGCGCGTTACTTAGTATAAACCGTGCTGTCCTGGGGCAGCACCTGCATGGAAAACTCAGCTTTCTGCCTCCACCTTACCTAAGGCCCCTTGGCAGATATCCGTGCGAGTGGCTCCACCGGCTATGAACTGGGGGCTGGAACACAGCTCCTGGGAACAAAACAAGCCTTGCATTACATATTTCTGCAGGTAAGGGAGGGAAACAAGGCCAATTTAAACAAGAACTGACCACAGCAAGACAACGCCACAGAGATGGAGCGGGCCAGGAATGAGTGCGGGGCACCAGACACGTTAAGCGCGGTGAGAATGGGAGCCGGTGACCAAAGCTTGCGGGCAGCCATCTCACTTCACAGTACGTGCCAGGAGGTCCACTGCGTTTTCACACACGTGCACACACCAGCCCGCTGTTACCTCCCCACGACTGACTACGTCAGGGTCTTTCAGAGATGCCTAGACACCTGACCCGATGGCTCCCGTGGCCAGACAGGGCTGCTTCAGTAGCCAGAGGTGCATGTCGAGCGAGGGCTCAAAGGAAACCTCTGCATCACGGTCAGCTCATCTCTCTGCTAAGGAAAAGAGTTATTGGAAGCGACAGCCCCGAGCGCTACCCAAGGCAAATGGTTTATCCACAGGGAGAGCTCCGGCTGGCGAGCTCAACGGCTTTTTGGCTGTTTGTTTTCCAGACGGAGCACGTTACCCCGCCAGCCCGGGCCAAGGGACATCCCCAGGGCTCTGAGCAGCCGCAGCCTCACGAAACGGGCGCACGGGGGATTTTGCAGCCGCCTGGGTGCTGTGAGGGGCGGCTGCGGGGGTGGCTGCGGGAGCGGGTCTCGATGATCCGTGCCCCGACCCGCCGGCGGCGCTGGTACCGGGCGGCGGCCAGAGAAACGCGCCTCCGGGTGGGCCGAGAGGGAGAAGGGGGAGCGCATAAACAGCACCCGCGGAATTACATCAAGCCAAATTTAAGGGAAGGGGAGGGCGGGGGGAAGAGAAAAGTCGCGTGAAAAGGCGCGGTGATGCCGCGGAAGGATGCTACCGAGACAGGGACCCACCGCCCGCCCCCGCCGCCTCCCTACCGTGGGTCTGCGCCAGACGACGCCCTGCGTCTTGTAGGAGCTGGGCCCCAGCTCTCGGTAGCCGAGGGCGGCGGGTCCGGCGGGGAAGGAGGGGTCCTGGAAGAGCCGCCCCTCCTGCAGGCACTCCTGCCGCAGCGCCCCGAAGTGCTGGCCCAGGTAAGGGACGGCGCGGCCGTGCCGCCCCTCGCCCGCCGCCGCCGCCCGCTCCTTCGCCAGCGCCGCCGCCATCCCCGCCATCGCCCCGCCGCTGCCACCGCCCCGCCCCGGCACGGCCCCGCCCGGCCCGAATCCCCCCCCGCCGACGGATGTCACGAGTGGCGCCAGTGCTCAGCCCTGCACCATCCTCCGAGTTGCTGGAGTCCCTCTGTGCCGGGAGTCACCCGCACCCCCTCCGATACCCCCCCGCTCTCCAATTCTGCTCCCCCTGGACCCGAAGGGAAGCACATCTCTCCCGCAGCTGGGCACCTCAGCGGCTTGGCACCTGCGCCAGCCCTGGCTCCCGTATTGCCACATGTATTCATCAACCAAAAAAAAAAGAAAAAAAATAATTAAAAAAAAATCAGTATTTCCTGTGTAAAACACAGAAGGATCCATGTCCAAATCTGTAAACTTAGAAAAAAGGCGAAGTAAGGGTAAAAACTAATATGGCTCAAAACCTAATATGGTACATACATACCCTGTACTGTCATCCTGTTACGATTTTGAACGCTGCACTCAACAGAAATCATTTACAGCTTGATTTGCTGGCGGTAACCACAGCACGTGTTGCTGCCACGGCTGGCATGGATCCATCCGCACCCCCCTGCACAGCCCCAACCGCCCGCAGCGAGCTCCCCCCAAACGCACACCCCCACCAAACGGTGCAGGGAAAAGAGTGCCTCCGTTTGGGCGGTGAGCTGCGGCCGAGGATGGCTGAAATGCTGCTCCTGGCACCCGCATAGTACGGCATCCCTCCAAGGGAGAATTCAAACCATTTGTTTCATATTTTAGGTCTGACTCAGGACGCGCTGGGCGCCAGGCAGCATTCCCCAGGCTGCGGCACAGAGGCTGATAGCCCTTAGTCCTGCACCCACCGCCTGCGCTGGCTGTCCGATGCCTCCGAAGGAGAGGCACCTCCTTTTGCAGGTCATATCCCAAGCACTGGATGCACTGAATACTTGTTTGGAGCCATACTAAAATGAACGTTATTGTTTGAAAAATGCCTAAAGAACCATAAAGTACCTGGCTGTACCACTTGCTGAGATGTGACGGGAAGTTTTCCTTGAAAATCACAAATCAGAAGTTTTTCTTCATTGCTGACACATGGTGCCTTGCTGTACTGGGAAACACTGTCCATTTGCTTGGTGGTTTTGGACTTCAATCGCTTATAATTCCTCTGCCAATACTCAGCACGAGTCGTACTTACACAGTCACGTGGGAAGCCATTTCTAGTAAATGGGAAAACAAGATAAACATTGCCCATTCAATTCACAATGGAGCAGAGGAGGCCCTCAAAATTTTTTTGAAGTTAGATATGAGAGTGGTATGAGCCACACCAGCCAGCAACATCTGCGTAGATCATGGCCACCCAAAGGAGCCGCCCTGATGCTGCCTTTGAGGTTGTCCAAACTTGGCCAGGCGCAGATCAACTTCACTCTGTTTTGAAGGTGTCTCCTCCTCCTTTTGGGTCAGAGGGGCTCTCCTAATAAAGAAAATAATGGTATTTTTGGCAGAATATTGAGGCACATGGGAAAGCAATCACACATGGAGAACTGGAAGCGGAGCAAGTACTGTTACTTGCTGTAAGTGTGTCTGAACAAAACCAGTATACAAGCGTGCACTCAATTACTGGTTTGCCATTAGCCAAGGTCTCCAGCATGGCTGTGCTGAAGCTCTATCAGCACAGAATATGACACCGGAGGATGGTTTTGCTCGACTGTTTTGATTCATTAAGCACTGATGAATTATCTTGCAGGCAAGAAGGCCGTCTGCTGAACCAGGAGACTAAGAGACAACAGCACCTCACCAGAGCCGTGCTGCATCCTAATGTGACAGATCCAGTAGCTGTAGAGCTGCTCAAAAGGCGTTTGTTTGGCTCCACGCAGTGGTTCAAATCTGTACAGCTGCCACAGATCAGACTTCTCTGATTTTTCAAGAGTCATGGTAAAAGGAAACCAGTCTCAGTTTGAAGCAGTGGTTTTCACTGGCCCACAAAACCATTTTGGTTTGTGAACTCCTCTAGCCACTTTCCAGTAGGTGCAGAGGTTTAAGCTGGGTTGAAGTTTATCATATAATCACTTTGCTTTTCTCAGTCATCTCCCCTATGTCCCATAGATGATATTCACAGACTATTCTAGGGGCTGCTGGCAGCGTGCCGACAGCCTCCGCTTGGACAACGATCAAGAAGATCAAGTGTGTACAAGCATGTTATACGGCCTCTCTCTGCGGTCAGAGTTACCAGAGTTTTCTTAGGGTCCCTGCAGTGGGACAGGGGTTGAGACAGAGCCAAAGAGAAAAGGAGAAGAACGAAGGGAGCAAAGCCAGAAGGAAACTGAGCCAGCAAGAATTCAAGTAGGCAGTGGGAGACTACCTGGGGCAATGCCGAGAAGCGGTATATTTGCCAGCGTGGCTTGTTAGACTGGTCCCAATCATACAGGGGCCGTACTGTCCCAAATGGTTTGATGGGAGACAAGGATATGTTGACGCAATACAGGATTTCTCTTATTATATGGGAAGTTGGCCGTAGCAGCAGCCATCTGAACAGCCTACCAACACAAAGTCCTCTGCAGCCAGGTAAGTCGACAAGTCATCCGCTTCCAGCCCGGCAGCAGATGTGGGTGTGAGCCCACAGTTAGAGGGAAGGAAGTTCTTTTGAGCACTACAGGAGCCAGTCCTTGATCTTCTACATATTCACACAATATGCCCGTTTTCTTTAAAGAAAGGGGTGATTTCCACTTGGCTGTGTGACCACTTCAGTGCTCCTAGGTAAAACAGCAGCCCCAAGAATATTTACGCACTAGTGTCTCCCTAAAACTAGGCAACTTTAGGGAAAAAAAAAACCCAAAAAACCCACAACTTTGACTTTTTCCTTAAGCTCTCTGCACACCTGCAGCTCTTCAATGAAGTCACTAACTCTCACATTTCTGAAGTAAAGTGGCTTCAGCTGTTGCTGCAGCAGCTCCTGCTGATTCCTGATAAGGAGCACCCAGCTGCTGCCACTCACAGCCTGGAGTCCCAGGCAGGAGGATGTTCTTCTCCTTCCCAACGCCCACACTCAGCACTTGTGAGCAACTCAGTGCTGTTCTGCCTCGAAGCTCTTGCTCATCTGCCCTCCCCTATACACAGATACTGGGAAGGGACAACGGGGAGCACCCAGGAAGGGGGAAACGAGGCCACGCACCCACTGGGCTCCCGCTGTCCTCCCGTGGAGCTGCCCTGTCCCCACCAGGAGAAGGGTGCCTTCCCAGAGGAGGAGGCTTGCAGCAGCAGCGGTGATGTTTCACAAAGAAGGGAATTGCTTTCCCCTCTGGAGCTGGGATCTGGAGGGGAACTGAGGTTTCCTCATCAGTGCAAGACAAGGCTGCAGCCCCAGCCAACGCAGTGAGAGGTGGCAGAAAGACCTGGGTCATCCTGCAAAAATGCAGCCGCCCTTCCCAGTTCCTTACAGCGCTGAAACACCACCCCTGGACCAGCCTGGTTGTGTAGCAGAGCTTCACACCTGGGGTGCAGGCGTTACCGCTGCAGCATGCCATCTTCCTCCTCCTCAGGCAATGACAATTTTCTGGCTTTTATAAAACAGAGGAGGAGGATTCTGGCTAATTTCAGATGCCTTTGCCTGTAGGGAACCCACTAGGCTGCAGCTTCTAGCGACCACTCCCTCCTCAAACATTTAGATAAAATATTGCGACCTTTGAAAGAATAATCTTGTAGACAAACATTTAGGACCTTTCATAGGGTGACCTTTCATAGCTCACGCTAGTCTACCTATTAAAAGTCACTTCTTTTTCACAGTAATAGTGCAGGTAGGAACCCGTACATCTAGACCGGGAGACAGCAAGTTCATCCCTTTTCACAGCGTAGGGTCTACGATACAGCCAAGCAGCTTTAACTCTCATTAGCAAAGTGCTGCGGTACAGGAGAGCCATTTCATTTCCCTCTAATGCACTACAGCAAAAACGTATCTAGAACTGTTAGGTAGTTGGCAGTTATTTTCTCCTAAAGATTTCCACAGATACAGAACAGTTTTGATTTCATGGAATTTGCAGATTCTTCTTTGAAACCAAGATGACGCATTTTCCTGGGTATATGGTGTTCTTCCCCATTTCTCTCACCCGCCTGCTATCAACAAGAAAAGGAGAGAAGGGAAGGAGAACAGACAAAATACACAAATCCCTGAAGGAACAGAAATCAGGATCATTTTAGGTTTTGGGTTTTTTTTTTTTTTTTTCTGGTTGCTGTTTCCCTGGGGGTTCATACCCCTTCAGCGGCAGTTTTTGAGTGTCATGGAGAACCTGAAAACTTTTTTCCCAATAATATAACTGTCAGATCTTAAATGTAGTCAACTATACAGTCATCACCTTTTCCTCTGCTTTATATCCTCTAGATGGTGCTTGTGTATCACTTTCTACACGAAATAAATCACGCTGCCTCTGCTCAAGCTTGGAAATTGATTTGAAGTGCTGTCCTACAGATCACTAGGACCAGAGGGTTGTGGTTACCTGGTCCAAGCCTCCATCAGAAGAAATGGTTGTCATCAGCTTCTTCCCAAATGTGAGACACAGGACTGAAAAAATCCTATGCACATTTTACTGGAATTTATGAAGATTAAAATCTGATTGTATTTCCTCTGTATTGCACCTTAACTCATCGGTGATGCACAAGGGTTCACCCCTTCCGTGCCTACTCCTGCCCGGTGGCAACTGGAGTTACAGAGCACGCGGCATATCAAGTGTATGTCTAAAAAAATACGTGGGAAACAAAAGATTCCTAATCAAAATGGCATTTCCCAAATGCCAGAGCACCACGCTTACCCATGAACAACATTACCAAAGCTTACAGCAAGCGGAGCAAAACAGGAGCGTGCCTCTGGGCCACGGGAACAGAGGAAATTTCAGTGTAAGAGGCTGGTGCAGGGAGGGAAAGAAACCAGTGTTCTGCCCCATGAGCAGAGAAAGTGGGTACCTCTGAGTGGGTCTATTTGTCAGAAAAAAAAAAAATAAAAATCAATCCTGGAAAGAAAAAAAACGTCCCCTCAACCCTTTATTATTCCACTCTCCATTCTGATTCAGTTCACAGACACACCTAGACGTACTGAAACGTAAGAGAGACTAAATTCCAGCCACCCTTCTCCTTTACTCAGTGCCAATAGTAATAATTTAATTTTTAGATAACCCGTACAGTAATTCCCTCAGCCCAGCCTTCTCTACCTGTGCCCACCCTGGAACCGACCAAGTCATTTCGTTTCCTCTTTTGCATTCATGCTCTCCAAATATTTGCAGACAAGCAGCCCGGCTTGCCTCTGTTTGGACTCCTTATCTCAACAGGTTTCGGTCCTTAAAAATTCTCTCTTCCCTTCCCCACACCCTCTGTCTAAACTTCCCAGGGGGTGGTCATCAAACACACTCTCTGGCAAACAAAGTTAGTGTTTACCCAGCTCTGAGCTGGACACACACTGGGCTTTGCTGGGGAAACCTGACCATTTAATAGGAAGACAGCAGAGAGCAGCTGTGCTCCGCGGCAAAATGCTCCCGCTTCAGTTCTGGAACCTACAGACATTTGCAGCCACCTGGCCAGGGAGGTGTGCACCCCTGGGTCACTGCAAAATGGGGTTGCCAGGGTAGAAACTTGGAGTTTTTCTACTACAAGAACAGGAACCCCTATTTTTTAAAGTCTAAAAAGCCTCCTGCGCCCAAGGCTTTCTTTGTTTTTTTTTTTCCTGCTTGTTATTTTTATATGCAGGAAGCACCACCAAAAGACTGTAAATACGATGGCTAACTTCTCACTAGCCGAGATAAGACTCGTTTTTATAGATGGGGAAGGTACAGCGAGTTATGCCCAAGGCCACGCTGGAGATGGGCAGCAGGGGTTACCAGCCTGCCTCCTGCTTGGTGATATAATTTTCCATTTTTTTGGCCTGAGTCATGCTCCTGGATAGTATCCTTGCCCTCTGCAGGTCATATGGCCAAGTGGCCGTTTCTAGCTCTGTCAAGTTCACAGCTTTCATTGCTAATAAACTAATTCATTAAAAAAAAAAAAATCACACTGCTTTGAGATACCAAAGAAATTTTTTTTTTTTTTTAGAAAAAGTATATTTTAGCTAGAAGTGGGTTCCATTTTTCAACATTTTCCTGCTTTAAAACTCACTGACATCACCATAGCCAATGAAGCTGTAAGCAGTAGATACCCAGCCCCAGGTTTTGTGGCTGCCCTACTCTCCAAGAGTATAGAGCCGGATCTCAGAAGGAAGGAAAGGAGTTTTAAACCCTCTTCACCTGGATTTTTAAAGCACTGGTCCTCAAGCCTGACACTGGACACACACAATTGCTTTCCAAGTGTAAACAGGCATGTCTGCAAAACCGCTGGTTTTCCCTTGCTCCTCATTAAAAGTGTTTTAAAAAGGGGCAGCAAGAAAGCAAATAACGTGGGAGTAGCACAAAGCAGCGCCCACAGTCCCAGCCCCTGCCAGCACCTCTCGGGTACATATTTGCGCTTCTGGTGCCTCCTCCCTCCAGGGCTGGTGGAGCTGGTGTAGGGCAGCCCCTGGCTCCACCCGAGCCCTGCTACCTGCCTACGTTCACCTCCTCTTCCCCAGGAGGTAGGAGAGCCCTGTGCCGCACGCCGGCAGGCTGAGCCGGCATGTCCAGGGTCGCGGCCAGGCTCTGCCAAGAAAGGGCGGCCGCCGACGGGCTGGGATCCAAGAGGAACGCCATCAAGTTCAAGAATCAGGACTACGAAGCCCTGAAGCAGCAGTGCCTGCAGGCTGGCACCCTGTTCAAGGATGAGGAGTTCCCAGCCTGTCCTTCAGCGCTGGGCTACCGGGACCTGGGACCACACTCCTTCAAAACCCGGGGGATAATCTGGAAGCGCCCGATGGTAAGAGTGCTTTATAACTGCCTGTTTTCCTGAGTTCAGGTCCAACCAAAGCTCACCTGAACATGCACACTAAATCACTGGTGAGCCTGAATATCCACTATTCCTGTACATCTTGGTTTTTTTCTTCTGTCTTGCTTAACCTCCACGGTTAGCAAGAAACAAGGTTGAAACGGGGGTGGGAGGAAAAAAAAAATAATAAAAAAAATCAACATCTAAGCCCTTTATAAAGCAAGGAATCCTATAACTGCTTCATGGGAACCTGCTTCCTCGCTATTCATCCCAGCTCCACAGAGCCATGGCTCCAGGGTACAACCCAGAGATGGACACAAAAGCCCCAGATGTACCCCGACAGAGCACAGGGCAGCCCGGGAACGGTACCTACACAGTGGTCCTGCCACTCTGCACCCCAGCAAATCAAGTTAATACTGAAATAAAATCCTCTGCCTCTCTACCTACAACAGTTAAAGAGCAACCGATTGGAACAGTTATTACCCAAATACATATATCCCATAAATAGCCAGTTTCATCAGGAAAGATTAGATGCTGATTAATTTTTTAAACCACAAAAATCAGGGCTTCAGAGATTTTTCTGCATTTTCATCTTTCAGTCATTTTTTCTGTCCCTGCTTTGCTCCCCCTTTGTCATTTTGCCCCTCCTTGCAACATCAAGAACAATTGAAAAAAGGAGAAGGAAGGAAAAAAAACCCCAAACAACTTTCCTTCCTCTGATGGGGGAAAGGAGAATAAGAGAAGAAGGGAAAATTTCGAGGCTTAGATATTATTTTTTTTTTTTTTATTCACCTGAGAAGTGAAAAACGGAAACATGCAGGTTTAATAATGCCACATTTTACCCTGGCAACCCCATTTGTCCATCAGCACTTTGCTCTGGCACCTGCATGATTCAGCAACAAGTACCATGGAAGCATCTCTTGGCTTTGCCCACCCTGGGAGAAGATCAGTCTTGGAAAACTCATTAAATTATACTTTGGTTCCTCGTTCAAGAACAACATCGTGCCTGCAGCAGAGTCACAGTCACAAGTGCAGCGTGGTCAAGAATGACTGAGGGCTGAGATCTAGCAGGGTTAAACGTCCCAGCCCTGCCTGCATGGGACCCCTCTGCCCTCCCGGCACTCAGCAAAGACACCAGAAGTTTATGGACACTTAATCTACGAGTACTGGGACCCACTGGCTTATCCCTATGCACAGGACAGAGTCCAGTCCCTGCTGCAAGGTGACACAAACACTCTGCTTTGCTCTCCTATGGAGGGACCTGCATCTGACCCACTTTCCTGTGTTGTGGATGACTCCTGTTGGAGGTCACAGCCCTGCTCATTTCTTGGACTTTTTCAACCAGCCAACAGGTTTCCATCCACAAACTCTGCCTGTGATTGCAGGCTGATGGGATCACTCTTCACTTACCTGCCTGCATCCAACACAGGCAGCAGGACCCAGTGGGCAAACTGGAGGAGACCTGCTGGAAAAATGCCCCTTGCGAAATAAATACCCACTGCTAAGACCATCCCAACCCCCAGGCTGTGACTGCTGGTGTGCAGACAGAGAGTGCCAGCCACCCTGCCATCAAAGACTTATCTTCCGATTTCAGCAGTGGGTTTATAGAAAGAGAGGAGGCGGAAAGGCAGTTGTGCCAAAGGTGTGCGTGGCACTTGGCAGCGGCTCAGCAAGGACAGGTGTCTGGGTGAGTAACAAGTCATTCGCAGCTGACTGTCACCAGGTGCACCCCTTTGGAGGGAGGAGAGAGAAACCAACACAAAACCTTTGCTGTGTGGTAGGTAACCTGCTCCTGACTCCTACCCACCGAGACAGCCGCGAGGCAGCTGACCCGCTGGATAACCACAGGAGCAAAAAGGACGTAGCTGAGATCACACCTACGGCGAGAGGCGATTCACCAACTGGCTTTTCATCACACACACGAAGTCCTGGGTTCTCCCTGTCTCCACAGGATACTCAGAGCTGACAACTGCTGGGCTCCGGGAGAGCTGGCGACTGCCTAAGCCTTCCTCAACCCTGCTTGCCACCTTAGGCTTCCTACAAACTGCCCCATTCTACCATCCAGAAACTCATGGGAAATGCTGGTGAGAAAGGGAAGGCTTTTGTCTCCAGAGAGACTTCCTAATATAGGCCATGAATTGTTGGAGGGCTCAGGGTTGGGATAGGAGGAACAGTCATTGCCATAACCTACTTATCTGGCCCCAAAGGACCAGAAAGAAGGGGGGGGAGGGAGGCCACCAATAAAAGCATTTTTGTGGTTGGCCTCTGAGGAAGCGGGGTTGGGGTGGGGGACATCCTCCAGGCCGGTGGCTGTGGAAGCTCAACACAGCTCCAGCGCCAGAAGCGACTGTCACAAACTCGCTCACACTGCTCGAGCCAAAACCACAGCAAGATAAAGTAAGATGTAAATGTTGAGGTTGAATTTTCACCTCTGTCCCCACAGTAGCAAAAATTCTCACCAATATCACTGACAGCCTCAAGCAGCAAAGGGCTTCAGGATTTGCCTCAAAAAAATACACGCAGTCTTGAATTTAATAAGGCAACGTTTTCCTGACACCATGTTAATCAGACAGAGGACAAAGGATACATATTTTTTTAAGAGATGTTTAAAGTGTTTAATGTTTTTTGAACATTGAAACAAGGAACAAGAAACGAGAACTTTTCAGACCAGAAAGGGTGATGCATACTTTGAAAATGTGTCGTTTCAGGAGTTATGTGCCAACCCTCAGTTCATAATTGGAGGAGCTACTCGAACAGATGTCTGCCAAGGAGAGCTGGGTACGTACAGCGCTTCTGAATTTCATTTTGGAAGAAGAAGGAAAAAAAAAACCCACACCAAAAAACCAAGAAGCCTCATTTAAAAATTCCTCATACACAGACCATTTTATTGGCTATCTCCCAGGCATAGTATGGAGAGAGGCAGATACCCAAGAGGACGACTCATGCACCAGCATTGCTGCCCAAGACAATGTGTATACGGGCTTGTTAAGAGCTGTGTCAAACCTGGGAGACACCAAAATGTCTCCTGGAGATAGGAAAATAATTATCCCTTTGTGGAGCAGAAGGCTAGCTTGCTTTTCACCTCTTGAGACAGAGCTGGACACTGACCTAATCACGAGAGCACTTGCCCTGAAGCAAGAGAGTGGGCTTCATGCCCACCCCAGCAAGAGCGGCTCCAAAGACTCAGGGGACAAGCGACACCAGGGAAATTTCACCTAGTCATCAGGGATTTTTCTCTGGGAGTCAGAGCAAGCTTCAGCCTCAGTTTTGCGCAACACAAATACACGACAACCACGGAGCAGAGCAGGAACCGGTTTAGTAGAGGGGCTGGGACTCTGACGTGCCATTCCGTGCCAAGCAGGATGGCCCACCTGCTTGCAGGCATGAGTTAGAAACAAGCACCACATCATAAAAAACAAAGAGAGCACGCAGATTTTGTAATACCATCCCCAGCAAGCAAATTTTTCCAAGCCCTTCAATGCCGAATGCTCCTCCTGCTTGTACAGCTTTTGGGGCAGAGCTGCGAGCAGGGACAGGAGCAAGCTGTGCAAACGCAGCCAAAAAAAGGCAGTGTTGCTCCAGACTAGGGCCTGATGCTGATGAGATGTCTCTCAGCCAGCACTCATCTCTTGAAGATCCATCATAGAAAAACGTTCTTACCCACTTTTCTCCAATGCTCGCCATTGGCTGAACGGAGCTCCTATGCGAGCGGCCAGAAGGGAGCCGTAAAGGGCTTTATCCCCCTTCAAATAGCTGCGGCAGCAGCCGCCCTCCCTGCCTGCCTTGCTGGTAAGACCCAGCTCCAGAAGACAGCAGCAGCAACCTCTCCTGACTACATATAGAGGCGAGAAGGCTGAAACTCTTGTAATGAGAATTTGATAGATTAGACACAGAGAAATCAGCCTTTCTCCCTCCCGCGCTGCTTATCGCAGTACTCCTGACCTTACTGGTTTTCTAGCCCATCCATTGTGCAAATGAGATTCAAACAATTTCTGCAAGTCATTGGCAATAAATAATACCAATGCTGGTCCTGTAAACACAGCACCATTAAAGCAATTGCTAAAAAATTCCCTGGTGTGTGGGCCTGTGCTCCAAATGCTAAAAATAAGATGCCCAATCATACACTTGCTTCAGGATATTTATTCGGTGGATGCTGGAACAGAGTATGGGGAAATCACTTCCTGTATTTTAGGAGAATGGTTCAGATAAATAATAAAAGCGACATTTCTTGTCACCTCCAATTTGGGGAGTTTCTATAATAGCATGAAAAAAATAAAATCATATGCCTGAAGTAAAACCTCATTTTCCTTGACAGTTTACAAGCTGAAGTACTGAAGAATATTACCTGCTCTTAAAACTAGAGGAGGTCAATGCATTATTTGTGTTAAGCCTAGGAACTGAATGCAAATACCTTGAGCCCCTTTTTATTTCTGTCACCTCCTGAATGTCTCTGTGGAGTCCGAGCCCTTTGTGCTAAATGGGCTTTCATTAGAGCAGCGCCAAAATCCATCAAATGGCGGCAACAACAGAACTGGACCCAAAAACCTCCTGTAAATCTGGGGATGGTGCCTGCCTCCCGGCTTTCCCAAGCCAGCCTTCGGCGGGCAGTATCCCAAGAGCTAGTCCTGAAAGCTACCCCTAAACCTAGAAGAAAAGCCCCCAAATCTGTTTCTGCTTTTGTTAGGAGCTTCCTTCTCACTCCCTCTCTCTCTCTCTCTGTCAAAAAAAGATAAAATAATCAAAGATAATCCAATGTGTTTCTACAAGGCTGCTTACAATCGCTTCTACACACATTGACCCTTCACAAAAATAAACTTCAGAATATAGGCATGGGACTTCCCTTCTAGCGTTCAGGTATTTGCTTTACACCTCTCAGGCATATTACGTTTTTTTGGTATTTGATCCAATACCTTGAATATCAAAGTCCTTGTTACTAAAGCCCTCATGTAAAACACTCCTGTTGAAACAGACCCTGATTACATATTTACATAAGCCATGTATGTGACCTGTTAACAAGTCCTTTAGGGAAATAGAGCCTATTTTTAATAATCTTCTCTGACACGTTTCTTTTCTTTTAAAAATAACACCGCACCTGTGGGTTTATGGGAACAAAAGGAACAGGGAAACCCAGAGTTAGTCTCACTCCATTAAATTTATTTCTTTGACAACAGCGTAAGCTAGATGAATATCAGCTTGGGAAGCTTGATGGGAACTTGAAAGACTGGAAATATTTTAAACGCTCTTTGAACCATATCTTTTTGATAGCCTAGTAACAACTTGAAATGCAGTCACATAGTCTTAGTTATTAAAGGTGACTTAGGAAGTTTTCTTGCAGCTATCTGCATAAGTTAACCCCAGAATTGTTTGCAGAAAATCTTAAGAAGCAAGTGGCATAAATTTAATTTAAATAATATAGAACATACCGAAACCTTCTCAGTTTAATATTAGCTTTCCAGATCCACATCGTTTATGTTCATGGGACGCCTTTTGTTCTGGAGGCTCAGAGGGTACTCCAGGCACTGCAGCTCCCCTGGCCTGGGCTCTCAGCTGGAGAAGTCCCCTGAAGCCCACGCAGATGCACCAGTTCACACCAGCTAAGGAGCCCACCCCACGCATGCTTTGCGCGTGTCTCGTCTTACGGGCAGGTTTGAGAAGATTATGAGTAGATTGGAGAACAAACCAAAGCCTGGCAGCTCTGAGATAAATCTGGTACCCGTTGAGGGAGCCTTTGGAGCTCCTGTAGGCAGGAGAGTGCTTAATAGTACTGGGTTTGTTCACGTAGCTTGCTATAGACTTTAATATACGGCCCTTCTGATATTCAGTCCCACGGGCTCAGGGGTTTTGGAGATCCTTGTTCTAGCAGATATATCCCCTAGATCTCAACAAATACCTTCACTGACAACTCAAAGAGAAGAAAGCCTGTTCCTTTGCTGGGCGCTCTTTTGCCTTTCTGTACACAGCTGCAGAGCTTAATTCGTTTCTACAGAAAACTTTAGGAAGCCTTCTTTAGAAATCTCAAAGCAGGAACAGCCTGCACTGCCAGAAATTACAAAGCTAGTGGGTCAGTGCTTCCTTGATGTCTGGTAGGATGCCCCAGGTACTACAAGCTCTGAAGAAGAGCTTCCAGCAGAGACTAAAGCTGAGAGTCAAATCTGCTTGACAAACGGGGAAGCAAGAGCCACAGCATTGTATTCGGATCCCTCCCGAGCACCAGGTGTTGCTGAAATAGCAACAAGCCAGAGTACAGCCAGGACAGAACTGCCTCTGTGCTGTCCAGTTAGATCCCGGAGTTTTGGCTTAAATTCCCCATCACTAGGTCAATGAAGAGTTTAGATGCTCTGCGTCTAGACACTTTGATGACAGCTAGACAGAAACTGAGCACAGCTCTGCAGCAACTGAAACTAATCAAATTTCTCATTTATTTTATGGCCTCCGTGAGTGCAGCGTGCTTGGGTAAACATCGTCAATATAGAGGAGTCGCTCAGCTCCCAGGTCACCACGGATTCCGTATTCTCTGCAGCAATTCGATTATCTCTGTAAGCCAGGAGGTGCCTGCGTAGCACTGAGAACACTACCAGCCATCTCAGTACATCTGTGATCAGAGAGTGATTTTATTTCAAGAACACTAATAGTCAAGTAAGTCTCCAAGATCATGTGTGTGTATGTGTGTATATATATATATATATGTATATATACACATATATACACACACACACACTCACAGAGAGCTAGGCATAGCTAGGTTTCACGTTTACCCTTCCCACCACAAACCCAAGGTCAGAATTGTTTTATTTCACATTAAAATAAAAACAACCAAAACCCAATTGGACTTCACCAACATTACAAATGACCTCAGATCCAGGAATCAAGCTGGCTTCTTTTTAATGCGTTCAGCAGCAGCGGTGAACGTGGTCATTGTCACTTGTCTGAAACTTTTGTTCATGAAATATGAGACCGAGCAGAAAGCAGTGTATGTATGTGCCAGTAGGTGATTTAGCCTTGCAGGGCTAACACTGAGAAGACTATTTATTTATATAAGCTAAAAGGCTGCAACTTCAAACACATGTAGTGAGCAGAAATCCTTTTTTGATATTGTCATTTTACTGACCATAACTGTATTGGAAATACGTTCTAATTAAATATTTAATTAATTGGCCATCGGCCTCATTTCCTCTCCCTCCAAAAAAATTACTTTTTAGCAAGGGAATCAAATAGTTTCCTCACAGTTTGAGAGATGGCTTATAACCGCAGCTGAATCAGGACAAGTTTTAGGGGTCCTACACAAGCTCTCTTTCTAGGGAGCTCATGCAGCCGCACTGTACCGTAGGCACAACCACAAACAAAACTCTGAATTTTGCTGCCGGCAAAATGATGTTGAACTTCGGAAAAAAAGGAACACGTACCATCAACTTGTACTTTTTTTAGAACTTGCAACGTATTATCCAGTAGGGCTGAGAAACCTTATTAATAGGTAACAGGACCCCATTGTGGTGTACAAGAAGATCAGAGGCAACCTGGGCAATTTAGGCTCCCATCCTGGAAGCTCCTTGGTAAGGACAGATTCCTGCATCCTCTTTAGTTTGTCTTAAAGCCAGTAACACAGGAAGCTGACTGGACTGTAACGCATTGCTTATATACAAAGATTCCCCCAAACCATCTACATCTAGGCACCCCGTGCAAACCTTCCTTTTTATGAAGTTACTGCACAGCAGCCAACTCCCGGCTGGTTCCTTTCGGACAGCACGGTTAATATTTATTCAGCCACAAGCTCAGCCAAAAATATCAGGCCCCCAAGCAAGGTTTAGAGACAGGACGCTGCATCGCTCAAGGCAAGCACAGCTATTTTTAAGGCCAAGTTCACCGCTGCAATTCTTCCAATGCAATTCTTTCCACGCGGGCTTTTGGCGGACCTGCCCCTAACGCTTCCCGGGGAGGTTAGACTGCATGGTGCGTTTGCGGGAGGCAGAAGCGTCAGTGCCACTCACTCTCCCAGATGCTAAGAAGTTAATTCATACCGTAAGACAGCTGTAAAGGATTTCACGCCGCCTTTGGCATCTTATGGGGATGAGATTCCGAAATTGTTTAGTTCCGAGACAGGGAAATAAATAACGTATTTAAGGAAACCCCTCTCATTTCACTGATTCTTCTGCCTAATTGTGCATCAAACATACACCATCCTCAGCAAAGCCTAGAGCAGTTTCCCCTTCGCTGGCTGTAAAAGCCTGGCCTGGACCAGGGAGGGGAAAGCCTTCCAGATGTTGCACATAGGGCCTGCACCAACGCACCACTGCTGCTGACCTTCTCTGGTCTCACTGGGGTGGAGGCACGCAGCAGGGACATCAGGACCCCCACCCTGCCACCTTCTCAGAAATAATCTGTGGTGCTTCACAGCATGCCAGGAACAGCCAGGGCAGCAAGAAAATCTGGGGCAGCTGAAAAAACGAGGGCTTCAGTTCTAACTTCATAAGGCTTTTCATGTTCCTCCTCTGAAAAGCCATTCCCGCGCTTACCACCATTATTTCTACCTCTCCAAGCAAAAGCAGCATAAGGCGTACACCTGTACCAAGCAAAGCCTCAAAGAAACAGATACAAAGCAGGTCTGAGTGTTCTCAATCTCATTATTTCCTGAATCTACGTTTTCTTGGAAGAGGAGGCTCTTAAAGCCTATTTTTCCCCTGCTTTGTGCTCTCCCAGTTTTGCTTATTTTATACATAGGTACCTAAGGCTGGAAGGAACGTTCCAGGCCAGTGAGTTGAGCCCTGTCCCACAGAATGCAAAGTAATTTGTAAAAGAGTTAGGCTAAAGATGAGCTTGACAAGGTTTTTGCTCATGGTTGTTCTAAAGGCTGAGGCTTTTGGACTCTCTCTTCTATATGCACAGCAGCAACTTCTTCCTATTTCCAGTTTAAACATCTCACAACCCTTTTATTGTAATTTATCTGCTCTTCTACAAGGGAAATCTTACCTTTCAAGTAAGAGCTCTTGCCTCAAACAGCTTTTCTGCAAAGTAGCATTTAACCTACCTCACACTTCCTCTTCAAACTTTACTTGCATAGGATAAGCAGGACACGCTTTTTTTTTTAACCTCTTCTCATAAGAAATGCAGGTGGATGGGGGGAAGCAGGTAATCCAGCCATTTTCTACCCCCTTCCAGCTTGAACGCTCTTTCCTGAACATGGCAGTCAGGGTGAGACAGAGCAACCCTGAGGGAAGGCTCAAGCAGAACCTCACATAGTAATACTAGGTTTTCCCTCCTCACTGGAAGTGCCTCAGCTGGCACACTGGGTGGATCACACTTTTGCACCCATAATCAGATGAGTCAGCTCAGGTGGTTACAGGTCATCACCCCAGGGGTACTTCATAGGTGTTTCTCCCCATCTCTGTTTGCCTAACTGGGAACAGCTGTTTCTTGCTTAGCTCATAGGAGGCATCTGGGGGGGATCAGTGGGATACAGGCACCAGAGAGCACACAGCATCAGGCAAGTCCCAGCATCTTACCTTTACAATTATATTCATCCTGGCACTGAAACATAAAGCCCAAGTCAACACAAAGAGTTAACTGCTGCTCTAAGATATTAAATCATGCTGCAGACTAAACTCTTTCCTCAGTTTCTCTGTCAGGTTATTTCCACTGAAGCAAGAGCTGTTATGCCAATTCCTTCTGCAGAAAGAAACACGTTTTGGCACAGATAAATCACAGGGAACCAGGAAAACATTAGTACCTTCAGAGCAGCTTTGTTTTCCTAGACACAAAAGTTCTTCCTCCTGTTTGCAGTATGCAAATACCATGAGAAACCCATGAGTCACCGACTTTCCCAGGGGCTTCACCTTCAGTATGACAGGGGCTTCCACTTACCCAGCCTCCAATCCACAACAAACAAGTAACCAACCCAGCAAACAGCTGCGAGACACCCAGACTCCAGCATGGGCTAGGCATGTCCATCCTTTCCACGATAAGGAGTGAGACAGAGAAAGGACTCACCTCCTCATGGAGGTCCCAGGAGACTCCAGCTTCCATTAGGCTTGTGGGCAAATCTGTGGCAATAGCCCCAAGGGCTGGTTCAAATTCAGACCTTCAAAGAAAAGGCTAAGAAGGAATAGCCCCTGAAATGTTCCTGCTATCCATCCACTCTTCTCCAAAAGATAGGCATGAAGTCCTACCGCCCTTGTATCAACCCAGAGCTTTTTCCTTCTTCTGGACACCTTCTAAGCCCTTGCCTTTCCCAGGTGGGGTGGCTCAGGTCTAGTTAAAGTATCACAGGTCGTTAACTCTGTACTGCCCAGCCAGGCTTTGCAACACACATACCCCAAATGCCTTCTCTCTCTGGCTGTGTTCTCAGTCTCCTGAGGGCATTAACAAGCTTAAAGTAGCCAGCTTTCACAGCTTCATTAAAAAATAAAAATATCAAAGTCCAAACTAGACCACTGAAATTACTACCATGATTAGCCACAGAGGCCCCAAGATACCTATGTGGTCTGGGTGAGTGGAAAATGACCAAAAGTGATAAATAACCCCACAAAGCAAGAATGGATTGCTGAACCAGTCCTGAACCTGGCAGGACCTTGCAAAGCACTTAATGCTGGTATTTTAGTCTGGAGGGGGTGTGACAGAATGGTGTAAGGATCAGCTGGGCAAAATGCTATTTGTTAATGAACTTTTCTGCCTTGTAACACATGTTTTTAGGTGATTGCTGGCTACTGGCTGCCATTGCATCTCTCACTTTGAATCCAGATGTTCTGTACCGTGTTGTTCCCAAGGATCAGAATTTCCAGATGGACTATGCCGGGATCTTTCATTTCCAGGTACCTATATGATCAAGGTATCAAGAATAAAAGAGGAAAATGCTAGTACTTAGCTAAAAGCTGCTTTTCTATATTTGGCACAGGCTAAATATTCAAGCATTACAGTGTGTAAGTGAAATTGGTGGGGGTAAGGGGGGAAGAAAGAGGAACAGAATAAAATAATATTGAATGACACCTGCTCACTGGCTAGGTTCTGCTGCCTTACAGCTGACGGGGCTCTGGTGAGTTATACAGGTTTTGTAACTGAGCCAAACCGTTATGCCACGTGAGACAAGCCAAGCTCTGTTGCCGCCGACTGTCAAGGGTGAATTCAGACTGATGTGGCCTGGCCCTTCCCTTCCCTTCCCTTCCCTTCCCTTCCCTTCCCTTCCCTTCCCTTCCCTTCCCTTCCCTTCCCTCACCTCCCCACCACTTTGTCGGGGCTTCCCTTGCCTGCAGGCCTGGTGTGTTGGGAGTGAGCCAGTCTGCTTTGACTAGAAGTTAGGCTCAGGTGTGAGCAGTGTGGATCCACCCTGCAAAGCTCAAGGAGGTGTTTCGGTGAGGAGAGATATAGAGCACATACTTATCCCTTCCACCAGCTCATCTCAGCAGAGGTGTTATTATGTAAATGATCTTCTTTCCCTTCCTTTCAGGACTGCATCAAATTCAAGCAAAAAAAAAAATAGCGTTAGCAATGTTTCACCCGTTTCCCAGTATTTTCAGAAGGGATTAGCACTATTGAGTGCTTCCCCTTTGGGTGACCTCTCCTTGCAGCTTTTTTACAGGATCATTGGGGTTTCTTTTTTCCCATGGATTTGGCCTTAAAAGAGTAGACAAGAAAAGACTTCAGAGTATCCTGTCTCTGCACTGGGTTTCTGGAGCCTCCACCATAAAAGCTCTGCATGGAGCGCCAACAGTGTTCCAGATGTTATGTGCAAGACGTTGCTGTTAATATTACCTATCAGCAAAACTTTAATACAGCATTAAGGAGCCTGAGCAGTGCTTCATAGGGATGGGAAGAGTTTGCCTCTGTTACAAGGGAGAGGGGTCCAACATGGGAATGAAACCTTATAGGGACTTATCCAGGGAGAACTAATGACAGGTGAAGGGGTAGGAAGATGGCAGTGCAGAGCCATTACGTGTACACCAGCCCTCATCATCTTTTCCTTTCTTCTTTTCATCAGTTCTGGCAGTACGGGGAGTGGGTGGACGTCGTGGTAGACGACAGGCTGCCCACCAAGAATGGGAAGCTGCTCTTCGTGCACTCAGAGGAAGGCAACGAGTTCTGGAGCGCGCTGCTGGAGAAGGCCTACGCCAAGTACGGTGGCTAAGCAGGAGGCAACACTCCTGAGTGTGCAGAAGTTGACTGCCCGGGTGGTTGTGGTGTTAGACACAATGCCCTTCACTCAAGTTCAGTTCCACCCATTCTTTAGAGTTTCGTCTAGATCCATAAAGGGTATTGCCAACCGTCTGTTTCAAGGGGCTTTACTTCTGGTGCACCAGGTCACACTGATGATCAGACAGCCTGAGGGATACCAAATTAAAAACCCTTCTTTCTGCAGTGCCAATGCTTACAAGTGGAGATGGCCCCTTATGTAGCTCTTGTCATCTCCCCCACAGGCTGAACGGCTCTTATGAAGCTCTCACAGGAGGGTCCACTATGGAGGGCTTTGAGGATTTTACTGGAGGCATCTCTGAGTCCTATGAGCTGCGGAGGGCTCCTTCAAACTTGTACCAAATCATCCAGAAGGCTCTGAGAGCTGGGTCGTTGCTTGGTTGTTCCATTGATGTAAGAGACTGTTGCTGCTTTACTCTCCTCTCCTGTTCTCAGGGCTCTGGTCCATACTGTAACAAAAGCTCAGACCAATGTTCGACATAGGTAGGAAGGTCTGAATTAAAAGCATACTACAATTAATGGGAGACTTTTATTGATTTCAGTTATAAAAAAACTCTGGATGAGGTTCTAAATACCCAACTCTCATCCTGCTTTCAGTTTTACAAGCCAGCGTGTGATAATACTTTGAGCCATGAACTGGGGACTAGTCTTCCTGAACTCCTTTTTCATTCTCTGAGTATCTTTTCTCATTCAAATTCTGCATAATTTCAGCTCCAGACACACAACTGCCAGAGACAAACTCTTTGAGATACTTTGTTGTAGCCTGCAGTCTAATTCTAGCTTTGGTTTTCAATCCTAAAGATTATTGACACCTGTAATATAAATTCTCTCAAGATACAGTTGATGTTTGTACATGTTTTGGAAACTCCACACCTTTCGCATCCTGTTTCATTGTCTTGTTTGAAATCCTGGTTCATGGCATATAGGCTTACCAGAGTCGGAATCTTGATATGCTGGCTCTCAACTGAGGCAGGTTAGAGCCGTGTTGACATGAACACATCTTTGCAGGTGACTGGATCTGTTACCTGAGCTGGGAATTGGATTTAGATTTAGATTTAGATTTAGATTTAGATTTAGATTTCTTTGTACATTCCTGAGTCTCTGTTGTGCTAGGACTACATATTTAGGGGCATGAAACTGTGGAGATGAATTTTTGCTGTGGATCTCACTTCTGTTTAATACACTTTGCATCAGGAATGTTGATATTCATTGTGCATACCACTTTGGATATCTTCCCCGTATTAATTTACTCATGAAAGCTGTGTTCCTATGCAATATATAGTCCTAAATGTGTATACTTTTATTGCCCCAGATAACTTCTACAGCTGAAATAGAAGCAATCACAAGCCTGAAGCTGGTAAAGGGACATGCTTACTCTGTCACTGGAGCAGAAGAGGTAAGCCAGCCTCTCCAGGGCCATCATACAAAACAGCTTGGGGTTGCAATACTGCGGTGCCTTCAACTTTCTGATGTCTTTCTGTGACTGACCAAATGCAAATGTTGCTAACGTGCACCCTCTAGCAGAAGGAGAAAGTACCTGTGGTACTTAGCCAGGTTGGCAGCTCCATACTGGTAGTTATATAGCGTATACTGTGCAGTCCCCAACTCGCGTTGTACCAACAGACTGGAATACAAAATGGGCCAAGCTGTTACTGAAATGGAGGGTACGGAAAGGAGAAACATGAGAAGAGGCAGCCGTTTCTCCACGTGTTTGCACTGCATGAGGTGGGAGCAGTGTACTTTGCCAGTCAGCGCTAATGGGAAAGGAGTAAAAGCCTCTTTTATGAACTCCTTCGTCAGTCCCACCTTCACAGTGAGCCCTGGATCTCCTGCTCTGAAACTGGAACCATTACAGAGGTGTCCATGCCAAGTAACCTCTTCCGAACCTTGCTGTGTTGTGCGGTATCTCCTGCTTTTGAGGATGTAGATATGCTGCTGCTCTGTGGCTGATGTTTTTCCTTGCAGGTTGCTGTCATTATATGAAATGGTGAGTGCTGTGGCTAATAGCTCACTTGGTGGTACAGGATAATGTAAAATAAGGGTGGAAGGCATCTAGGTGTCTTTTAACTATTGCAAATTGTAATGGACTGCATCGCTCAAGTACAAATCATGTTTTATCTTGTCTGCAAAGCAATTGCCCCATAGTGATTGGAATAATGGAAGTGATCAGGCTCTGTTTGTTGTGGATCTTTTAGGTATATTACCGAGGACGGCCAGAGAAACTCGTGAGGCTTAGAAATCCCTGGGGTGAAGTGGAATGGACTGGAGCTTGGAGCGATAAGTAGGTTTTTATATGCCCCTGCCTCTCTCTCTTCAGTGTATTCTGGTATCTTTTAAAAATTAAATTGGGACTATGCAGTTAATCCAATCACAAAGCACATTTAGGAGAGATACTAAATCAGTTGGGATAAAACACTATTAATTTATTAGCAAGGTTAGATATTGATCCACTCTGCCCAGCGGACATTCTTCCCTGCCTCAGGCAGAGCTTTCTAATAAGAAAGAACAGCCCATGTTTTAATTGTGAGCAGCCCAATGCAAGCCATATCCATGTCATTTTGCAAGATGACTTTTCTCAGATTGATCCAACTGATGGTGCCAGGACCTTCGTAGGATATGCAAACCAATCCTATTCCTGGGAAATACAGCAGGGCTAAACCTCTGTTGTGCCTCTGCCTCAGCTCTAAGGTTGCTGGGCTCCAAATCAGACCAGTATTTGGTTTCTACTGCAGAATCTGAAAAAATGGGGATGTTGACTAAGCTAAGGACCTAGAATTTTGAAAATCTATCAGAAACTGTCTGGGCTTCAACTGCCTCAGTATCTCATGAGAATGGCAGTGACTGCACGCCTTTTATTTTTATATTCAGAGTGGCATAGATTTTATTTTCATTTGGGCCACAATATATCTTTTCATGCAATCCTCTGAGATTTCAGTTTCCTGTCCTGACTGGCTGCAGTACTGGTGCCGATGTTGTATAATACTTAAGGATAGACAATAGAGATAAACATTAGAATTATTCTTACCTTTATCAGAGCTCTTTGCTCAGCCCCAAGATAAGGTGCCTCAGGCATGCAGACGTGCCATATCCTGATTTTGTTGCACCTGTTTTACCATCGGACAACCCCGCGGAGGCAGGTGCGGAACTGCACCGTCACGAGGGAGCAGATCCGAGCAGAATCCAGCTTGCTGCACTGCAACACCGGAATGGGAAAGGAGCAATGCTGTTTTCTGCAGTACATTTTCTAATCCCATCTTTTTTGCTTTCTTGTTCTTTGGTGACCCCAACAGCGGAGCTTGTATCATTTCCGTAGGGAGAATATCAGGCATCCCAACAGATCTTACAATGGAGAAGCTCTGCGTGACTTTCAGGCTGCGTGTTACCTAATCCAGCCAGTCTGCAATACATGTACATCCCAGCACCTGGCAGCGATGACTCAGTTTAAGACTTATTTGCTGCCAAATACAGTTTCAGGCTGATTCCAGCCCTGTATAGTCAGGTTGCAGCGTGTACTGCCATTGAGAGGGGCAGAAGGTCTAGCTGTTGAAGAAATACATGCTCCTTTATCAGCTGTAACTGAAGACAGAGCCTAACACTCTCTGATCTCGTTGTAGAATGAAATACAACAACTGAACAGCTTGCTTTTGTGCTTTGTCTGCAGTGCTCCTGAGTGGAATTATGTTCATCCCAAACAAAGACAGGCTCTGGATAAGCAAGTAGATGATGGAGAGTTTTGGTGAGAATCGTCCATCTAGTTTAATCTTTTGGCCATTTTATGTGCGTGTATGCTTTTTAAGTAGTCCTTTCAGTGGTATGGAGAGAAACTGCAGCGCCAAGGGGGTTAATAACATAGGTGTGTTGTTAGCCTCTTGTTTATCTCCCTTCCCATTCAAACATTACCTTTTATTAGAGCTTGCATAACTCAGTGCTTATCCAAAATATAGAGACCAGATGGTAATAAAATCAATGAGGTGGCAAGAATGAACCTCAGCTGCTCTATATTTTGAGGTTTGTTTTTTTGCCTAAATGCCGCACACTAATGAAAAAGTTTAGATTACCAGCTTGGGAAGAGTCTGTTTACCCAGACCTAATGGAAAGCCCATCCCAGTTAGCTGATTATATGGATCAGTACTGAATGCATGTCACTCTGTCCTAGACTGGAAAGATAAATGAGCACCGTCTCTCAGTGCAATCAGCTACACGGGCCATAAGGCACTGAGAAATGAGAACAGACCTCTGCTCGTGGCATGAAGTGATCAAGGTCTGTCACTCATGCAAACCTACTAGGGATGTTAAAAACAAACATTAACAATAGAATTAAGGCAAAACACAAACTGGAGACTTTTTGTACAGAGTGACTCTTTCATATGGGCCAACTCTTACTCCCATTAAATGGCATCTCCTTGCACATTTTGTTCCACCAATTTTAGTGAATTTACTTATAAAGTATGATCCATGAGGGGTTGGCCACAGCTGGAGATGGCAGAAAACGGTATGACTGAGCCCATAATGTTTAACAGCTGTTGAGAACAACTGTGTCCAGGAGATACAGCTCATTCAGGGAGTGGGTAATTTTGTTTCCCAAAAGCCAGCTCCAAGTTTCAGAGTTCAATTAAATGGGGCTTTGGGCAGCTCTGTCGTACTGGTGTTTGCTACCCTGTTGGGAGAAACATCCATTCGCAGTCGCCTGGACTGTTGCAGGCTGATGGACTAACCCTGATCTTTTTGTGCACCAGGATGGCATTTTCGGATTTTCAAAGGCAGTTCACCCGCCTTGAGATCTGCAACTTGACTCCCGACACGCTGATGAACAACAAGGTCAATAAATGGGACTTGACCCTGTTTAATGGACAGTGGAGACGGGGCTCGACTGCTGGGGGCTGCCAGAACTACCAAGGTGGAGACCCAGCCAAGTGGGCACTTGGTGAAATACCAACAAGACAATGAAAATAAATGCTTGTGAACCAGTGGGGGCTTTGGTGGGAAGGGCTTGGAGGTGCAGCTCTTTCTGCTGGGTTTAGATAGTAGGCAAAAGCTCGGCAGCCTAAACCAAGGTCTAATTCACGCTGATTTCTTCATTGGGGATTACCAACCCACTAAGCAGTTAATTCATGGCTGTATTCCTTTCTTTTTTCTCTGTCTGCTTTTCCTGCTTACACGGCTTTTGCAACTGACTGGAGTAATCCTCCGAAGGGTTGTGTAGGCCAGGAAAGTGTCACAGTTCAGTGGCAGTGTTGTTTCCCATTCATTTTCAGGTTAGACCTCTGGAGAGGCTGTCTGACGTTTGGTTCTCTTGTGACAATAACAGCCTCAGCCAAGGATGTTTCCTGAAGATAAATGACTGGCTGGAATTAATGATATCAGCTCCTCCCTGTTGGTCATTACTCCCCAGGAAATACCTTGGTGCTTTGATTTGCCCTGGCTCCAGTTGATATTCAACATAGTTGTGAAAACATAAAACCATACAACGTAATGGAAAGGGCTGGAAAAACTCCAGGCAAAAGTCCTTCCAAAGAGATATTGTGTGTAATTCTAGTGACAGCCATCTTGGCTACAATGACAACAAAATTCCCTTCTTTTTGTCTTGCCTTGGGAATTTTTAGCGACATACTGGACCAATCCCCAGTTTAAAATCCGGTTGGACGAACCAGATGATGACCATGAAGGGAGTTTGAATGAGCCGTGCTGTACTATACTGGTGGGCTTGATGCAGAAGAACCGCAGGAGACAGAAGAAAATGGGAGAAGCTCTGCTTAGTATTGGTTATTCGCTCTATCAGGTGAAGTTTGTTCCTGATTAAAGGCTTTACTCCCTCTTACGTTACCCTGGAAAAAAATTAGCAATATGCTACATATTGACATTCAGCACTACACTTCAATAAGAACTGGATTTTGCAAGATGATTCAAATCCTTTTCTCATTTCTTCCTGACCCACATAATATGGGAAGATTCAGATAAATTTAGCAGTTTTTGTCCCTCTTTAACAGGAGAGCAGTGTAAAACTAGAGGCAATAATTTAGCAACAGTCTCATTGAGAGACTTCTCTTTCAAATTCTGAGTGGGGGCAGGCTCAGGGTGCCTGGCAATTCCAGATAAGTGTTTCTGATTACAGCCTATCATTAGTGCTCAGTAGTCACTTTCTTTTTTTCTTTTATTATTTTTCCCTTGCATTTCAAAAATTGTTTTGATTCATTGTCTACCGTGTTATTGTTCTGGTTCAGTAGTTTTGGGTTTGTCTTTTTTTTTTTTTTTGCTGATTCTCCCAGCATTGCTTCTGTCTCTAAAAATATAATGTAGGGGAAAATCTGCAGTGTCACCTCTAATTTCTGTGACGTGAGGGGAGAGAAGTAAACATAGAAATTTCCAACCAGTATTTATCATTCCCAATATGATATCTGGAGAAAAGCAATTAGATGTTGCATAGATTCCACTGGATGAAGATCATTAACCAGCACAGGTGGGAGCAGATGGGAATGGCTGACTTTTGCTAATATATCTTGTGCAGGATGGTTCAAAACTAAGCAAGGTTTTCCCTAGTGCCTCAGTGTCTGCATACACAAATGGTTCTCACCGAGTACATTTCTGAGTTGCCATCTGCATGGTGCCAAGCACCCTGGCCTATTGGCATCCTAGAATTTGCACATTAAGGATATTTGTCTGCTCATACAACTGAGTAAAAACTTGAAGACATTAGCAGGCCCTTCTGCTTTACATCTATTTAATCCCATCTCTCTGCTCCATGATGTTTTGCGTAGTAGGGTACTCTTAAGTGGTGACTCTTAAGAAGATGAAGTCTTTCTTTTGAAAGAAATGGCTGCTAAGTCACCTCAGGTGGACATTCAGCTATGATCCAAGTTCCTTGGGTCACAGTCTGTTGTGGATTTGCATCACTGCAGCTGATGCTGTGACTAAGGAGGTCCAGTTAGGAGAGCACGGATGGTAACCCAAAGGAGATCTCTGTGCAGGAGAAGGGGAAAAGATGTATGCTCAGGTCTACCTGCCCTGCAGAGCTTTTGTGAATCACGGGACTCAAACTACCTACTGACAATAACTGTAAGTGTGCCCATCGCCAAGCTCCTGGCCTTCTAGTACACTGGTTGTAAGGAACAAAACCTGAGGTCTCAAGGGGCCATCTCAGGCCCCAGAATCATTGTGTGAGCGATATTTTCAAAAGCTCTTTTGGGACTTGGGAGGATGCTCTCTTTGGCTCTCACAGGAATCTGTGCTCTCAAGACAGCTAATGCTTTTGGAAAAGCTACCTTATATTTGGAAGTACAAATTAATATAGTGATTGAGTTAATTTAGGAAGGACCAAATCTTGAAATTTGTTAATTGTTATAATTATGATTACTTGTTATAATTTATGGGAGCCTTATATTTTCATCATATTCCAGTAACAGTGGACTAGTGGATTTTAGGTCTGCTGTAATAAATTTGTGGTGCATTTTTTGTTAGCAAAGTGGGGCTAAGCTGTTGACTTTCCTCACTGAACATTTCAAGGCTTACCCAAATATTTTCAACCAGTAGTATCATTCACAACACCATATCAGGAGAAAAGCAGTTTAATATTGTATAGATTCCTCTGCATGAAGATCCTGTTTTTCCTTTGGAACAGCTTTAGCACCAGCTGAGAACTTCCTGCATAACTGATACTACAGTAAGTGGTTGTAAATGGAATTTTTTAAAAAATGTGTCTGAAGGAGGCTTTATTTAATTATTTATTTTTTCTAATGATAGAAGTGGGTATGTAGCAGCCCTTCAACATCAGCTCATTCTCTTCCTTTCAGATTCCTCAGGAGGTACGTAATCTCTGCTGAAGACTTCTAGCCTCCAGATGGGCACGTCCTGTTGCAATGGAGAATTTAGCTACCAGGAAGGCTTCTTCCTTACCAATGACAGCTCTTCTGGAGAGCTTTGTTCTTGGATCACTGGACCCATATCTCAAGTTCTGAATAACCATTTCCAAGGGACTGGGGCACAAGGCTTTATTACAGATGTCTGAGTCCCAATCTTGACTTCGTTTACACTTGTTGAAATTTGGTTTCCACTAAGTTTGCATAACATAGGTCAGGTTTGTCTATTTAGTAGAGGTGAAGGCAGAACAGGGTCTCTGCACTCTAAAACTGAGAAAATGTAGCTAATGATGTTCCAAAGAAATGCCAAACTCTGTGGATCCATTCCTTCTACAGTTCTGAGCTGGGGCTCCTGGTAATGAACAAACGCCGCTCAACCTTCCCTAACCTCCCACATGTCGATTCTGAGGAAAGAGGCTTTTCATTCCTGAAGGAAGAGACCGCAGGGGTGTCTGGCAGTAGGAATAGCCTATACTCATTACTGAGGTCCAGCAGCCTGCGCTGCCAAGTTTTCCTTGGCTTTTCAGCCTTTTTCTTCTCTCTCTGTAAATGAATGTGTGGTCATGTAGCAATTAACTGTGTTCTTTTAACAGCCTTGCCGATGCAAAGGAAGAACGAACTTTATATATTGAAAAAGATATGGATCTGGCTTCTTAATCTTTGCAGTCCCACTTAGTTTAAGATTGCGGAGAAAGGATGGTGTTGTCAAATAAATACCAAATCCAATCTTATCTTTGGAACAAAAGAGGAAAAAAGCCCATATTTTTCTACAGTTCACAACAGAAAAGCAGAATGATTATAAAATGTTTGATAACATCTTTTTGTATGCTCTGATCTTAGACAGCCAGAAATCTTATCCGTATGCAATGGCAACCACACAGCACTTTTTGTGGATCATTGAATCACACTTTTTGAAAGACATCCCTGTGGAGCAAAAGTCATGAGTAGAAGGTTTAAAGCAGAGGTGTTATTCTTACATTACTGTTTCTTGTTACATTGGTGTTTTGTTTTGTGAGCTATGCAACGTTCCACTTGTGCAATAGTATATTGGCATTAAGGAAAAGTTCAGTACTGTTTTCCACATAATCCAAAGGAATACCCTTAGTATTACTAATAGAAGTTGGGTAAATCATCTAATGTGGCCCCAAAGTCTCACCCTTGTGACTGCTACTGTGTTCTCTTTACTATTATTTTCTCTCCGTTTAAGTAAATCAAAGACTACAAGTCCTATGCAATTAGGAGATCCATCCTATCCCATACATTGCTCAAAAACATTCTGAAATTTAAATTTGCTCACGAGCAGCCTGTGAAAGCAAAAAATTCTCACTACATTGATGACTGAAGTACAGCAGGTACTAGTTTGGCCAGATATGAGCATGCATTATGAACTTTTTATTTATTTTATATCACAGACTGTAAAGAGGCATGTGAAAAAATAATCCTTCTAAAGGAAGATACTTTCCCCTTCTAATTATCTGCCTGACTGTTTCTCATGACAGAACCCTGGTGGTTATCTCTTACGCCATCACTTGCGGATTTATTATTTTATACTAGGAAAAAACTTGAGATAGCTTTAAAGCACTGAAATTGAAATAGGACGGCTTGCTTACCAGTGAATTGTCAAATGGTTTCTAACAAAAACACATTTCCCGCAGCTGGAAAATAACACAGATATTCATGCGAACCGTGCTTTCTTCGCAAGGAACCAACCGGCAGCCCGGTCTGATCCTTACGTCAACCTGCGTGAAGTCTCCAGCCGCATGAAGCTGCCCCGGGGAGAGTACCTCATCGTGCCGTCCACTTTTGAGCCTTACAAAAACGGAGAGTTCTGCCTGCGAGTTTTTTCTGAGAAACAGGCTAAAACACAGTGCGTATCTTCTCTGTAAGGCCTTCTCTTCTGCTCATGAAGCATGTAAAGGAAAAGGTCAGGTGTTTCACCCATATCCCGTGCTCTGTCTTCTCCCTTAACCGGCAAAATAGGCCCATTTCTAGGACCTATTTTCTTACACAGTCTACCATATGTGACACACACACGTCCATGGTAGATAGTCATGGCTCTTCAGATGGCCTCCAGCAAGTACTCAAGCGGTAACTAGATCCCTCAGGTCTGTGAAGTAGAAGTTCCCACAATTAAAGAGTGGAGGATTTCAGAGTATGACAATGAGGAGGTGGTTTTAAGAAGGATTGTATCAATAGCAGCCATTGAATGAAAAAAACAGGAGTCTGGATATAAGAAAAGAATAACAAGGCTGGATTTCCCAAGGAAATCTTCAAAGAGGTGGGACAAAGAGAGGTGTAGGAGGCAGGCAACATGGGGGCTCATTCTATGCATTTGGTAACACCTTATATTAAAACTGCTTGTTTTGCTAATTATTTTAAGGGCAAATGATAGACTTGTCATTTCTTCTTGTTGTGGGATTTTTCTCTGTTTTTCCTTAGGATGATTGGTGATGTGGTGGCTGCAAAACCATATGAGGTAAATGTCTTAACTGGGCAGATTTTGTTTTGTGTGTTTTTTTTTTTTTTTAACAGACTTTCCTTTCATAATGTGGGGGCAAAACAAGGGTGAGGTTTTTATTTTTCCCCCAAGCTGAGATCACAGTATGCGTTTGTGCTCAGGAAAAATAATTTTTGGTCATGAGGATTCTTTACATATCTCCATGGCTTAGTTTCATGTGCATTTTTGTGTACCTGGACCCATGTGGAACAGAAACTGTACCCTTGTAGACTGGGCTGGAACCCATTAAATTGTCCTTCCATCTAGTGCAGGTAGGAGGAGGCAGGGAGGGCACTGAATGATCCTTTTCATAGAAACAGTCTTCCTGAAGCCCAAGAGAAATTGCAAAAGCAGACTTCCAAGAAACTGCTGAATTGCTATGGCCAGGTGCAGCAACATTTTCACTGCAACTATTTTATAAAACTATTTTGGTAGTAGAAGAAAACTTTTTCATCGGTCTTAGAAAGTATTTACTCCCAAATTAAGCCAGCCCCTGGCTCGTCGTGATTTAAGTAGTGCCTCTGGTTTGACATTGCTGCAGAGCAAGTGCTCATTTTCCATTGCTGTAAATAGTCTCCTGTAAAGCTGCTTTACGATATCCACAGCTTGCGTTCTAGAACCACCTTGTAAACCACACTGTCGGTCATCTTTTTCCTCTAGCCTCATGTCGATAACAAAGATATAGATGATGAGTTCAAGACTCTGTTTCAAAAGCTCTCTGGAGAGGTAAGTGGATTAAGGTGAAAGAAAAGATTGGGACCTCTCTGTTATGATTATGCAAATATTTGACTTGCCAGTTCCTTTTACTGTCTGGTCTTCAAAAAAAACCCAAGCAGTTCTTCCCTTTTATTAACTCACCGTTTCGGTTCAATTTGTTTTACAATAGAACCATTTTGCTACATTGTTCCTCTTATTGGTGCAAAATGTGATTTGTTCCCTCGGTAATGCAAGGCATGGAATAACTTTGAAAATAGGGGTGATGGGAGCGAGGACTGTGAAAATATCATCCCACAGTGAAATAAATTACCTGTGGAGTTAGCGTATAATTCTGACAATTGCCTAGTTGGCCAATTCCTTCCTCTTTGTTTAGAAGCCCCAGGCATTGGAAAAACTGTTGGCTGAACTTTTTCTCTATTCATTGTATTTGACAAACCTCAGTATCTACAAAGCCCTGCTGCGCTAGCCTGTGGCTGTCAAGTCAATTTTTTTCTTAATGAACAGGTGGCCACTGGCACCAAAGAGGGAAAACATCTTGCTAGTTAGAAAGACCTTTTTGAGTTTTGAGAGGGCAATATTAGTATTGTTTTGTTGTAGTTTCCATAAGCCCGGAAAATCTCAAATGCTCTCCTGAACCTCTCTAGCTGAGAAAGAAGGCAATCACCCGATTCGGTCAAACCTGTTAAAAAGTTAACATTTACTGGGTCATGCCACCATGGCACCTAACAAACCACTTATTTCCCATTTGAAAGGCTAGGAAATATTCAGGGTTCCTGAGGATCTCCTCCATGTGATGTCTGATGGTAAATGTAAAGTGTTAGAAAAAAAATCAAAGGTTTGCATGCCTTAGATATGGAAGGAAAATACTCTCTGAATGTCTGACAGCAAAGGAACATAGTTTGTTTCAAATAATTTTTGTGTTAACATAGAAAGTATTTTTTCTGTCCAGGACTGTGAAGTGACTGCAATTGAACTTCAAACTATCCTAAACCGGGTTTTGGCGAAGAGTAAGTAACGTTGTGTAGTTCCCATTGAATGGAGCTGAAAGGCACGTGCTGAAATGGTGAGACATCAACTTGCTCTTTGGTCAGAGTGAGCATCTGTGCCATCGGCACACAGAAGGGATCTGTGCTAGCAAAAATCCAGCTCTATCAGCTAATGGTGATGAAAAAAACAGTTTTTGTCTGCCACCCAGCTGAGTTCCTCCTAGTTTGTTGAACCTTTAATATGTGGGGGAAAGATACTACCTGGTGCTCCCCTCCCAAGCGCTGCCAGCTGATGTCCTGCAGAGGCACTATATTCCCTGTACCTTCTTGGGGGGAGCACCATGGGAAGATATTATTAGGCTGCTGAATAACTTCTATGGACAGATAGAGGCTTACCACTCCCAAAACAAATAGCATCCCCTGCCCCTGTGCCAAAAAAAGCTATGTTAATCAGCTGAAGGGAAACAGTGGAAGAAATGACAGAGCATTTACTTTGCTAACAAGATTTTAAGGTGGCTGACATCTTCAAGGTTTTTGCAGAAAAATATTTGCCTAAAAGTATTTCTGACTTGGATTTTCACTTCCTTTTTGTACAGGAAAGGATATTAAAAGTGATGGATTCAACATTAACACTTGCAGGGAGATGATCAGTCTTTTAGATGTATCCTTTGAACGTCATTTCATCCCCTTTAAAAGTTTCTGGATCTGTTTTGCAAAACTTCCTGGCAAGATAAGGCTAAGTTTACACTTCCATTGTCCAAGCGCTTGGCTGAAAGCATAAAATTCAGCCAAGCAGCTCTATCAGCTCAGGATGGTGGAAACCTGAACCATATAATCATCGGCTGCTTCTCTCACCTGCTCTGCATCTCTCATCGCTTAAACTTTTTCCTAAAAAAGAGCAGGGAGGAGAAGCAGGGAGCTTCTGCCTGCCTGGCTGCACCTGTGCAGTTTCGGATGCATACACAGCATGCTTGGCAGGAGGCAGGTTTTAAGCCCAACCTCAACTTCCATCTCTAAGTCAGGTGCTGTTTATAGAGCACAGAGCCCAAAGCAGCAGAGAGAGGCTGGGGAGCCTGTTCAGAGGAGGAAGGCTTCAAGTGAGTGCTGTATCTCCCTCCCTCCTGCATAGCTTGTAGGACACATCAATATGAGAGAGATATCGAGGTGCTGGAGCAAGCGCAGAGGAGGGCAACGAAGCTGGTGAAGGGCCTGGAGAATAAATCTTATGAGGAGCGATTGAGGGAGCTGGGACTGTTTAGTTTGAGGAAGAGGAGGCTGAGGGGAGACCTCATCACTCTCTACAACTACTTGAAAGGACACTAGAGAGGTTGGTGCTGGTCTCTTCTCACAGGTAATTAGCGATAGAACAAGAGGGAATGGGTTAAAGCTGCAGCAGGGTAGGTTTAGGCTGGACATTAGGAAAAAATTCTTCACAGAAAGAATGGTTAGACACTGGAATAGGCTGCCCAGGGAGGTGGTGGAGTCACCATCCTTGAATGTGTTTAAGACTCGTTTAGATGTGGTGTTGGGGGATATGGTGTAAGGGAGAACTTTGTAGAGTGGGGTTGATGGTCGGACTCGATGATCCCAAGGGTCTCTTCCACCCTAAATGATTCTATGATTCTAAGCTCTGTGTAGCCAAGGGAAAAGGAGGGGTCAGCACATCTGCCCAGTACCCCTTCGACATGCTGGGAAGGTAGCCATGCTGCCAGGATCATGCTAATGTTGGTCTCATGACGTGGTCATGCTGAGGTCAGCAGGGATTATCTGTGGATCTTGTGGATCACTGGCTGTTGGGGGAAGCGATGCCTTTGCCCTACACTCCACAGCCTCCCCAGCCCCACAGGGCAACTCAGTAAATACAGCACCATGGGGGCCAACTCATTGCTTCTGCATGATTTTCCATAGGAAGGGATGTTCAAGGCCCTGAAGGACACGGGCGAGGACCGCGTAGCCTACTATTGACTCTCTCTGTTCACTTCCAGCTCCTGTCTCTGCTTTCTAACACTCGTCCGCTGCGAGGCCAGTCCTTTGTTTCCCTAAGGGCTTTAATCTACTGGTAATTGTACAAAATGCAAGTGGATCTGGTTGTGCTTATATATTTAGCAATCCCATATATCATTCCTTGAGAGTGCAGATAGCCTGGAAATTCTTGGCATGCCTTTAGCTAGGCAAATGTAAAGCTGTGGGCCTGTCTGTGTGAGATGGAGATGTATTACAAATGAGAATGAATGTGGCATTAAGATGCCGCTGTGATGTGTGATTTATTTTCATCAGAATTGGTTGCTCTCCAGTTTTACTAAGGATAGAGGAATCCTGATTTTTGAACCATGCCTTAACATCCCCAGACCAATGGGACTGGCACCTTGGGACTTGTAGAATTCAAGACACTTTGGATGAAGATTCAAAAGTATTTGGTAACGTAATGTTTCTGACTGTCTCCTCTTCCCTCTCAGCTCTGAAGTACAGATCCAGAACTGAGACAGGGTTAAGCCACCACAGGCAGATATACTTGGAAGCCTTCTTTCTCATGGCTGGAGTTTGTTCCAGGGCTCAGAAACACCTCTAATTTAAAAGGACACAAGCAGATCCTCTTTCACCTTGGCCCCACCACTCTCCGTAATTTGCAATACCTTATGGAAAGCCAGATTAACCCTCTTCCATTGCTGACAAAGACAGCTCTCTGCTGCCTGTTGTATTAAAGCTCCTATGAATATGCCTCTGCTGTTGTGGTACGTTATATTGCCAGCTGAGCACCATCAAACACAAGAAACACATATTTTTGGGACTTAAAAGAACATGGCTTTGCATTTTTTAAATCTTGTAGAAGCGCCGAATTATTTTTCTGACAGAGGATTTAATATCCCAAGAAGCGCACCTAGAGTCAAGCAGTCTAAAGGAAGGCCAAATTTGGACCTGCTTTGTTTGACAATATCCCTTTGGGGCAAGTCTGCTGCTACCATGCTTGATGCTGGTCAGCACAGAGCATCTGTCCTGGAGGTTCATGGTATGCTCATCTGCCCTTCAGCCAGAGGCACCGGCTCTCTCCTGAGGCGGCTGTTGGCAGAGCAAGCCCTGAGAGCCAATTCCAGTCTGAGCTGTAGGTCTGTGTGGCTTCTAATTCTGGATAATAAACCTGCTGGCAGTAGGAAGCATCTGCCATCTCGTCTGAAATATTAAGCAAAATGGTCTTTGTCTGTTGCAGTGTTTGCCAAATGAAAGGATATTTTCGTCAATGGCCTGTCTGCCACCACGTAACATGAAGGCAGGCAGGCTGCCAGCCCATGGGAACATGTTTCCCAGTCTGCCTTGCATGCCAGTGGCTACTTGAAACATTTCCCTTGCTCATTAATATTACAAAGAGTAGGAGCTTTGGGCTGGTAGGGGCAGCCCCTGTCCCAGCCATCAGAAAGCTGAGGCTGTGTCTGCAGAGCAGAGTGATGGTGTGGATGCGGCAGGGGTAGGCACCGACGTCCTGGCTTTAATCTAGCTACAGAAGCAGGGATGATGGCAGGACACGGGCTGCAAACCAAGGTGAAACCCTAGAGGATGCCTGGTTATTTCATTCTGGCTGCTACCTCCTGGTGAGCCTCATGTCTTCACTACTGTTTTTATCCAGCCATGAAAACCAAAGCCTGCCCGTGCTTGCACCATCACACTGCTGCGCGGGCACACGTTGAAAAGCCATTTCCACATTCCCTCCTTCCTCTGCTGCAGGCAATCTATAAGAAAGTGGACAGTGACTACTCCGGTACCATCGACTCCCACGAGATGCAAAACGCCCTCAGAGAGGCAGGTGAGTACGCAGCTCGGGGGCACCGTGGGATCACTGCAGCCCTCCCCCAAACAGCGGAACAACAATGGAGCCTTTAATGGCTTTGCTTCCCCCCGTCTCCTAGATCACAGCGTTGCCAGTGCCATTCTCCCTTCCTGACGGTCACATACTGCTACATCCTTTTGCTGTTATGTACATCAAAACCCGTCCTCTGTTCTGCACTATGAACCACTGATATTTTTGTCCATGCTGTGACCATTGCTTATCCATCTGATTATTACTTGCTCTATTTTTGGCCTCATTATTTCCTAATCTAATTTCCCTTTTTCAGAGCTATGCCCAAATCCTCTTTTTCCTTCATTTCCTCCCACCACCTTTCTCAGCGCTAGAGAAGGTGCAAGCCTGATCAAGGCAGGCCCCAACGATATCCTCTCTGATGTGCTATTCACTTTTGGAGGAGTGCTCGCCAGCTCAGGGGCATCTAGGGGAGCACTGTTTTTTTGATCTGTCTTGCGCTCGGTGGAGTTTATATGAATGATCCAGAGACAGAAATAGCACTAATATGGGCCTGAATAGAGCCCAATGTGTTACGTGAGCAATTGGCCCTACTGCAATCACTGCTATTCAGCTGCAGCACCAAGACTCGCTAATTAGGGGTTTATCTGGGGATAATAGGACTGGTTATGCTGCGAAACAATGTGAAATATGCAGTCTGACAAAATGCCGTGGGAGAACTTTATGCCTCTCTTCACCCAGCACAATGGGCTTTGGAAAGGACTCATGGCAGAGATGGGTGACGGAGTCCAACAGACCTTCTTGGAGGAATAGTCCTCAATCCTTCACCCAGGTCCTCCCGCAGCTGCAGCAGTCCATGGATAAGTCACATCAAAGACAGCGTATTACCCTGCTGTGTCAGTGATTCGTGTGCTTCCCGTGCCTTCAGGTTTCACGCTCAATGATCAGGTGCAGCACAGCATTGTCGTGCGCTACGCCTGCAGCAAGCTGACCATTGATTTCGACGGCTTTGTGGCCTGCATGATCCGCTTGGAGACCCTGTTCAGTAAGTGTCTTCGTTCATCAGCCAAGGGGAATTCCTGAAAACTTTGGGGTTTCATTAAGCATTTGGCGTCTTTTAACTGGGAATGTAGCAAATTGCACGGAAATGTGAGGGTGCCAGCAAAATGGCGCCTGCTTGAGAAAGCAGCAGAGAAATAGCAAAAGCCTTTCTGTCTGAATGACCATGGAGTGTGGGGGACATGTTTTCATAACCTACCATGCTCTTCTGCTTTACAGTCATCTGCACTTTATGGTCCGTGCTCTGGCCCCCAGGTTGTCCCAGCTCCTATAAATGGTGCCATTTATCACTTACAGTCCTTACTCAGACCCGATTTACAGGTTTGTCCCCGGATCATACCAGATGCTACCCATCAGTTTTATAGTTTTCCTGCTGCCAGCTCTCAGTTTGCTGCTGTAGATCTGACTATTCCGCCCCATGAATCGGCTTAGAAATTACTTGTAAGAGGAAAGAAGAACAGCTGTAATATTCTGTTACAGAACCCATCTAGATTTCCAGTAGATCATGGCAAAAAGCCAGAGCTCTACATTTTGTCAGACAGTGATTCTCTACATGCCAAACTCTGGTGGTTTATATCCGGTTTTTCCCCCCTCTTCTACTTTTCAGAAGTGTTCCGTCTCCTGGACAAAGACAAGAGTGGAGTCATCCAGCTCTCTCTGGCTGAGGTGAGGCTGGTCAGATTGAAATACCATCTGGCTGAGCTACAGCAGTGCGCCACACTACAATATGTTTATTTAAAATCGCTATTATAAGCAGTAAACTCAGTAGTGATCCAAAGGGAAAGTTTGTTTATGCAAAAAGGTTCTTCAGCTCAGAAGGCCTGTCGGAATTAGCAGAATGAACATTTACCTTATATGAGCAAAAAAGTAAAGATACTTTCAAAACCCGTGAGGTTTGAATCTTGAGAAGATGCTTACACAAGTGTGCTTCACTGTCTACTTTTAGAGGGCAGTGGTCAATTCATTAGAAAACACACAGCAGGGAACTCTGCTTTTCTGGCAGAGAATGTACTGATCAACCTGCCAGAATTAGAAGAGACCTTTTAAGATGCCAGGTCTTTTTTCCCCCCCCACATTGTTTTTAATGCAAATTTCTCCTCTTGAAGCTGTAATAAAAGCAATCAGCTTGAGTCTTCCCTTTGCAGAATACAAATATATCTCAGGAAACAGCTGGAAGGGGCCCCAAGAGGTCCATCCAATTAGTCCTCTCAGCTGAAGACTGGCTTAGAGGGAGGATGATGGCTAGGAAGCCCTTTGACCCTCCATCAGAGTTAGCTAAATCTAGCTGAAATTGTACATTGCATACTCCGACCCTAAAATTTTTCAAAGGTCACACAGCTTGCTCTGGAGAACTGGTCTTCCTTAGGAAGAGATCCCACTTGCAATGTCTGAGGCTGATTCTTGCAATAAATTTCCCCAAAGTTCCAGACCAGATGGATCCTACATGTACAACAGATTAAAATGCAGCTCCAGCCTTTCCCAGCTTGTTCTCCCAGAGCCGTGATAGGGTGCCCTGGTGGCATCCTGTGCACCTTCCAGATGGTCTGACTCTTTGTTCTGTTTCTCCCTCAGTGGCTGTGCTGCACAATGGTTTGAAGCACGGTTGATGAGTTCAGCAGAGACCTCTGAGGCTCTTCTGAACACGGAACCATTCATTCGGCTTCTCTGTGTTATGGAAAGCAGAGAGAGAAACTTGGTTTTATTACTGGAGATTTATTTTAAACCCACTAAAAATTAAGTGATCTCCTGTTATAAAATAAATCTTGAACAAAAAAAGATAAATAAACAAATAAAATAAAGAAACCCAGACCCAACCTCCTTTACTTTTCATGCCCAGAGAGTATTTCTGTTTGTTACACTGAAATGTCACAAATTTTGACTTGCTACAGATGGGCCCAGGTGGCTTTGGTTTGACTTCTGACTGTGCATCAAAGTTCAGCAGTTTTCAAAATCCTGGAAGGGGTCTCCATTGCCTGCAACGTCCAGCATATGTTTCACAGAGAGAAACCCATGCTCAGAAGCATGGTCAAAATCTGTGTTGCTGCTCTGGCTACCTCCTGCCCCAGCCAATTGCCTGCTTTGGCTGTGCCAAGCCCCTACAGAAGCTGGAGGTGAGAAGCTTGGAGGCAGACGATGAGCTGCTGAGAGCAATGGAGAATCGGGCATGAACACAGCCCCAAGGATGAACAGGGAATTAGGCACACACAATAGCACTCCTCCACGAGTCTTGGCTCAGTCTTTCAGGAAGAGGAGCAAGGACGGAAGGCCATAGGCAAGTTGCTGCAGTTATTTCAGCTGAGTTGTTCTCCTGTGAATGTTTGTCCATATGTGTACTTTGGTGCCCGGTGGTGGGGTGTGAAGTTTTAGGAGGTGAGAGATTGGAGCCCAGAAGCTCATGAAGGCAAGCGTGAGATTAGGAACATAAAATGCACATGTAGGGTGTCCAGGAGCTCAACCGTGAGAGGATGTGTTAATGTGGATCAAGATTTAAAGAAACTGAAGCTAATAGTCACTGGCTAACAGTGCTATGCTTTCCTCAGATCTTGTAAAACCTTTGTCCTTTAAAAAAAATCTCCCCGTATTTAATTTCACAGTATTATAAAGAGTAATAGCACAGGAATGCAGGCAAGATAATCTAGCAATCGGAAAATTTTTTAGCAATCGGAAAATATTTCTGAAACTCACCGTAATGATCTGATGAGATGACATGTCTTTGACAGTTCCCCCCGGGAGCGGGAGGAGTGCAGGCAGAGATCTGCGTCCCCAAGGCAGACGTGGGGCCAAGGCTCTGTCCCCCTCTCTTCAGTGTTGAGTGTGAGAGGGGCCTTTCTCCATGCCTGCTTGTTCCCAAGCTCTTTCTTTAAGTAGGAAGAAAGCTGTTGTTCGGTTCCCGTCTCCAAACACTGAACGCCTCGTGACAAACCCCAAGCCTCCGCTTGACACCTCCCAGCGTTTCTTCTTGGTGCTGGGTACAGCTGTCTGACTAAAAGGGAAGTATGACTTGTTTCAGTGCGTGGCTCTGCCTTTCTAATAGATGGTGTTCGCTGCTCTCATTTAGAGTTCCTCTCCCAGTACGAGGGAAATAAATACTTTTTCTTTCGGGTTACAGGATGGAAACAGCCAGCGGGGCAGCCGTAGGCTCTCCCCTGCTGTCCCTGTGCACCTATCACTGGTCACGACATGCATGCGGCTGCCTTAGGTTGCCACCGGTTTCTCATAGTAGATATTTGCCTGCCAATTGACAACATACATCTATGTTCTTCCACCTACCTTGAAGACAGAGCTACCTGGGGCAAGCTGAGGTCTCCAAAACCTTGAGAATTTTCTAGTGAATGCTCTGCCTGTTCAGTAAGATGAACGTGTTCTCCCCTGCCCTGTATCTTGAGTATGCAACACGTCTCCTTACTAACCATGCAGTAGGGTGAGCTAACCGCTTGCAGCTTCAGATTTGCTTTCTGCTCACATGCTCTATTCATGAGTTCATTCCAATTATGATCACAGAGAGGCCTCTCTCCACAGGGCTGGGAAAGCTCAACTATACACAGAAATCCATTGCATGCTCCCAGTTCTTCTCCCTTCACATCAAGCAAGATGCCCCCACCACAATAATCCTCATAGTTATCTCGATGACTCTCACCCTCCTGCGCAGGATGGGCAGAGTGCTGCACTCCATCTTCCTTTATCTTCGGGAAGCAGGCAGCTCCAGATGAGCCACCTCCTCTTTCATTTGCTCTTTGAGCACAGCACTTGGCTATCAGGTCTCAGAGAGCAACTGCTCAAAAATAATCCTTTTCATGGGATTGAATGCACTTCTCCTTTTTACTTGACGCATCTGCAAAAAGATGATTAACGTCCACCTTATTTTCCTTCCTCCTGCTGCAAGCTGAACAAATGCCCGCCCTCATCAGTTCTCCCAGTTAGTCCTGATGGGGCTAAAATGCCTCTTGACTAAAATGCCTGCAGCAGCTCCCGTGGAAGCAGTGGGGCACGGTGGGCTGAGCCGGGGCTTGGACATCTGGACTCTCTGTGCTCTTATACCCTGCATGTTGGCTGTGCTTCATTTTTGGAGCTGTGAAGTGCTGCAGCTCCCATTAGATTTGAGTAGCTCAGTCACGGGGAATTATAATGCAGGCAAATCACAAAGCTTCATGAATTTGTGATGCGTTCCCTGTCACTATGAAATCCGTGCAGCATGGCATTCTCAGCACTTTGTAAATAAGGTGGGGCAAAAGAGACCCCCCGCAGAAACTCTGCAATGGATCTTCAGACCTTTCCTTTCTCTCTCCACTTTTCCATCGAAATGTTTTCATTTGCACTGCAGCCTCGTGAACTCAAAACTGGAACTCTGTACATTGCTCCTGTAAAATGTGATTCACATGAGGCCACGTTCAGAGTTCCAGACTCCTTGTGCACTAATTGTCTTGTGGTTGCCCACAGAGGAGCTTCCTGTGGGTATAAATCCTACCACATCAGCATCTGACACCAGCTTTGCACCACAGTAAGTGTCTGCATGGTGTGCAAGACAATCACGGGGATTTGGGATTCTGCCTATGAGCTAGGAGGATAAAAAGAATCAGCCTCGCACATGCAATTATCTGTCACCTGCTCATCCTCCCAGAATAGGAGATTTACAGAGGGATCTCTCCTTTTCATCACTGCAGGCTAATGATCAGATCTATGGCTTACAAGTAAGGACAGAAGGAGCAGTCCTTTTCAAACTCCTTTTCGTTCTTTACTTCAGACAATCCCACTGAACCTGACTTAACGGTATGTTTTAGTTCTTCATTTCCATACAGTTCAGACAGCCTGGCAGGCCTGGAAGCGCTGAGATACTGTGAGCATGTTTTTCCTTTCCATCTTATTCAGGGTGCATCCAAAATCCCAGCCTGTTGTTGTTAGCCCAGCGTAAGCTGATAGACTGGAGATTCAAATAAAGTCCATAAAAGCAAGCAAGATTCTGGGTGCAAAAGGAACCCAAGTTCCAAAGCTTTTGAAGTTTCTCCATCACTAATGATGTCCCCAGCGATAGTTAATCTTAAAGTAGTGCCCTGCTACTGCCTGACAAGCTCGTTGCCATGGTGTCTGTCTCTCTCTGTATAACTGGCACGTATGGCATAAAATCCTCTCTTTCTTTAATAGAGCAAATTACTTCACTTGTTACTGTTGGCCGCTTATTAACTCCTTCCTCCGTCTTTGAAATCTTTGATGGAGCTCTCACCTGAAGTGCAGGCCCCCATCAGCGCAGCATCACCGGCCTGTGTGGGCGGGAGGGCTCGGCCGGTGTGGTTCTTGGGGAGGCTTGTGCTGGAAAAAAAAGAGCGTGAAGCGGAAAATAATCGGTAGGAATGGATCCAGGAGATGGACTAAAGAAGCACCTGAACAAACGCTGGGATAACAGCCAGGAAGAAGCTGAAAGAATCAGATTTTCATCCACGCAAGGAATGAACAGTGTCAGGAACTGGAGAAAACGGTTTCTTTGACTCTTGCTGCTTTCAGGGAAGAAGGCACATGCGCTCCCTTGGTAATACACAGGGCTGACTTAGCAAAACAAATGCTCTTCTCTTTTTTGGAAAATTCTGTAACGCATTGCTGATTTTGTCTATTCACTCACCTCTAAATGTGTAAAAACTACATTGTTGGCTCAAGGGGTGATTTATTAATTTCTTCTAACCTACCCCCTATTGATTAAAAAAAACCAACTCCAAACCAGTGATGCTTTCTTTAAGTTCAAGCTAGCTGGTCTGCTCCTCAATATGATCCCTCACCAAATTAGGTTTCCTAGGCTGGTTTAAATGGAGTCGCTTAATCTAGCTCTTACACAGAAGCTAACAGTGAGGGACTTCTTCCAATGTCTTAAAACATTTCAGGATTCGCTAAATTCCCACATTCTTTTTTATATTCTCTCTCTTATTCTCCTAACTGCACAGACGGTCACATTGTTATCTCTGCTGTAGGCTTCTCATCAGCTGATATGGTAAAATGTTTCAGTATTTCTCTGTTACATGTAAAAAAATCACAGAAATACAGAATCACAGAATCACAGAATGGTAGGGGTTGGAAGGGACCTCTGGAGATCATCCAGTCCGACCCCCCGGCCAAAGCAGGTTCACCTAGAGTAGGTTGCACAGGAATGCATCCAGGCAGGTTTTGAATGTCTCCAGAGACAAAAACCACTGAGGCTGGTTTTGAAGGGGAATTTCCATTGTCCTCCTCAATTGTTCACTCCTTGCCAGCCAAGGCATGAGCCGTACCCAGACAACAGGGTCTACGCCAGTGATTCAGACCTGGTACGTCACCATCAGTTGCTGAGGTGGAGCAGCAGGAATAGCTACAATCGCTGGCCAGGGGAACATCACCCAGGTGCTCTGCTGAGGCCATGTGCCGCTTTGAAGCAGCTCAGGTAACACAGGTACATGGAAAGAAAACCGCTAGGCTATCCGTGTAGAAAGCACCACAAATCTTTCCAAAGATGTGTCTTCATTGCGTTGTAAAGACATGAGTACATTAAATGCCTTTCAGTGTAGGTGGGCGTTTTCTCTGTGTCTTTACTCAGCCCTGTAGCTCTGTGGGAACGCGGCTGGACTTTCCACCATGAATGTCGCTGCCCTGGCAGTGGCACCACAGACTGAGAAGAGAAAATAAGCAACCACCCTCTGCGCCATCGAGGGCCTGTATTTAGACACGAAAGCAAATAAACAGATTTATTACTAGGTGCCCACAGCTCTCATTGCCTTTCACACCTCTGAAAGAAGTCAAATTACTTTGCCTGCTGAAGCCTTTAAAGGAAAAAGAGAGTAGACCAGGACAGTCTGACATTGCTTTAATTATAAAATCCTCGGTGCTGTCTTTAATAATGAATGGAATCCTTTTGCCACAGTTTAGCTACAGAGAGCAGCGGATTTGGGATTTCCAGAGATTTTTCGTTTCTGTGTCTTATTTCCTCTGCACACCTTAACTGCCTAATTAGCCAGCACTCCTTGGGCATAGCTCTCTGGATACCTGGACTTTAATGTCATCTGTCTTTGATGTAATCCATGCAGGCTTGACCGGAAAAGAAAATATTTCCTTTTATTTAAAGAGTTTTATTTGGTAATTGATATCAGTAAGATATCTGACACAGTCACTAATCTCACTAGTTAAAACTGTATGTGCTTGTAAAACTGTGTATATTTTCCCAAGCTGTAATCACACTCTTAGACTGCTGTGTAAATTTACCCAGCACGCATGCCGAAGCAGGTATGATCTCTTGGGAGTTTAAGTGGGCTCTGTGACCAACGCAGTTTACGGCAGATTGTGTTTTGCTACGTTTTAAAAGCTCATCGTATTTTCTCGTGAATTTGCAGGGAGTTGGAACTCAGGAAACGCGGAGCTCGTCAAACGCGGGATTGATCGCTGGCGGTGGCCGGCGTTGTGGCAGGCGGTGGGGCATCCCACAGGGTCTGTGTGCGGGAGGGCAGCAGCATCCCCTGCTGTGCCGGTGCGCAGGTTGTGTCACACGAAGGATGCTCCCCCCTGCCTTCCGTGGCATCTTCTGCTGGGGAAGCCTCGCCTGGGAGATGGTAAATGCCAATGCAGAAAACTAGGGAAATATTTTTAGTTTCAGAAAGAATCAGCATAGAATCAATTAAACAGAAGAAAGGAGATTAAGGGGAAAATGAGAAAATGATAAAGTACCAACCTGACCTCTAATTTGTAAAGCACCTTTAGTCAAAATCCTGAGAGAAGGAGCTATCTGAAGCAGTAGTTGTGAACTTCATAATAACAAAGTTGATTCCAGCAGAGAGTGCCAGCCTTCTACATGTTAATTTAATTTGAACTCATCTCAGTTTTGGGTTGGGATTTTTTTTGTATGTGTATGCTTTTATACATGCTGATAATATTTGAATTCCAGACCTGCTGGTCTGCTGCATGAAAGCTTGAACGAGAAATTATCTAACCAAATTTTAGTGTCCACGCTGACTAGAGCACAAACAATGAACAAGCTTTATGGAGAGAGAAAACAAAATGAATTTCACAGTTCATGCCTTGCGTTGTACGGTGATAACAGGAACATGAGTGACAAGAAAAAATCGTGACTTTAAAAATGATGTGGGTCGCACCAGGGATTTCCTGCGTGTTCTGTCAAATTAGTAGAAAGGTTAAGTGCAGCCTTCTGAATTAGGAGCTTGAGGTTCAGTTCTCTTTGCTAGTGACTTCCAGGGTATCCTTGGGCATTCACTTAAACTGTCCCCCACCTGCATTTAGGCCCCGACTCCAAAGCTGGACCGCTCAGACTTGCCTGTGTTGGGTTGCTGCCTGCCTGTGGACATACCTCCACTCAGAGGTGCTGCAGATTTTGTACTGGTCCCTGAAAGCTGTGTTTCTCTAAATGTGCAGAAATATTTAAGCTTTGACAGTTTTCAGGTTTTGGCATCTAGCTCAGACTCAAGGCTAACCAGGTTCCAAGTACTAGATGTTTCTCTGAGAAAGAGTCCTCCGAGAGAAGAGGCATCTCTGAGGATGCCTGAAGCATCTCAGGAGGATACAGTTCTCTTTGAAACACAGTGATAGCATTACTTTTGTCTGGAATATGTCTACAGAAGAGTTGTTTCCCTACCTTTTTCCCTCTCCTCCCATACATGGTGGTGTAGTGGTTTAAGCACTTAACTACGATGGGTGTGAGAAGCTCTGCTTCAAATCCCCCTTCTCTTTAGATGATGCAAGTCAGCATCTCCTGCCCCCAGGAGAGGGTCTACCACCTAGACCAGGGGTGATATTGGAGGGGAGGTGCCTCTCCATTCTTCCTCTGGAAGCTGTGCCGCTATACAAAATAAATTCAAATAGTTGCATGCCAGGAATACAGAAAGCCTGGTGAGACAGAGCACTCTGAGAGGTGGATCTCCTCCATGGAGCAGTGTAGCCTGAGGTCTGACCCCCAAAAGAAGTGCTGCGCATGGGTGGGAGCTCAACACAGCTGACTCATTGGCAAAGGTCTATGACTCCTGCATCCCAGGGTGTCCCAGTGACCCTGGCACCGGCAGACTTAATTTTGCCTGTCCTCATAAGAATCCTTGAGCCTACTCTGTCCCTAGGACTGCCAATGTTATTCTAGTTTAAAGGATATCTCTCTTCACTACCTGATGTCCTATCACCATTCTGTGGTGTAACGGAGCTATGGAATGGTGATGTCCTATTGTCAATACGGATGGACATTTTTTTGAAGACAAGGTGCATTTTGGGAACAGCATATACATGAGCATATCTGGAAAAATCACAGTATTTGTCAAATCAGGATATTGCTTTCTGAATTCCTACACATACAACAGATGAAATTTCCTCAGATACCAGGAGTATATTTTTTTTTTGTTTCAACTTTATTTTACTCTGAATGAACACTTTTGGTTTGGGATTCCTGGAAAAAAAAGGTAAGTAAAATAGTGTTGGCCGGGTCTCCTTTATTTCATTCAAAAGCAGCTGGCAACATAGTGATATCTGGCTTGAGGATGCTTGGTGAGGAAATGTTCCCATCTCTAAATTCAAGATCAGTGTATGAATGAATGGAGACAGCTAAATCAGAACTTAGCTAGAAGATGAATGAACCTGGCTGGGCCAAAGAGGTTCATTGCATTGAGCAAAAGGTGAACAGCATGTGTTGATACTGGTTTTGGTAGGTTGAAGTATCCTGATGTGTGTAGTCAATTATGCTCTGTGCCACTAGAGTGGTCAATAGAGAAGTCTGAGAATACAGCTCATTCACAGACGCTGTAAAACCAATTATACCACCAGCAGATCTTAAAAGTACCACAGAGCTAGACAACCCTGTGCTGCAACATGTCTTCAACCTGCACTCCCTAAACGTTTACTTCTAATTAATTTTCTTAATTGCATAACAGTGCACTTCCTAATTACACGGGGGAATCACTCTTGGATTGTAGCAGGGTCTTTATCTATTGCTCAGATTATTCTGCCTGCCGCTCCATCAGCATACTCCCCGGCCTAATTTTGTGCTAGCCCGTATGTCTACGAGCACAGACTGCTTGGGGAACGCTTGACAGATCCTTCAACTGATGCAGCTACATCTCCAAGGACCAGATGGATACCCTTATTCACACTGAGTTACTACTTGAGTAGTGCCATTGAAATCAATGGAACTACTGTGGAGACACTTACTGCTTGATGTAAGGGTTTTGTTAAGAGGTCCTATAAACAACAGCCAGAGGAAGCCATTTGCAGCGCACATCCACAGTTTTATTGGCTGTACAATACCCAGGAGCTAGACTATGTGTTCTTGAGTGCCATCTAATTTGGGGAGTAACTAAGTCCTTATCAACAGATGGCATGCTTCTGAAACTGGGAGCACAATCAGCCCCCAAATTAGCCATTTTCACATGACGCTGACAGAAATGAGGAACCCATACCCCCAGGTGCCTCCCTCTATCCCATCATTGTGACTGGCATACACAATGGTATAGGTAGGTATGTAAGAATACCATGCAAGAGTAATTACAATCAGGCAGTAAAAAGACATGCAAACCAAAATCCCGCGTGAGGAGTCTGGTTTGGAAGGAACGCACATCCCGGTGCTGCCAAATACATCTGCCAGGCAGTAGTGCACTTTTTGTTTCACTCGACTGTGCACATGACTGAGGTTAAACACCCAAAGTGTATTTTTCAACGGCACCAATGTGCTTCAACATAGCATTGGTGCCTCTGGGTTTCCACCACTACTGGGAAGCAGCTGGAATCTGGATCCTTTTTGCCCTATCCCCATATTTCACTGAAACCAACCAAAAATTTCATAATAATGCTTGGTATATTTTGTATTTCTTTTCCTCCTTTGTTTTCAAATTTCATAAAACCTGCCTTCTTAGCCAATGGGTTTACCAGGAGGTCTCCCCAAAAACATCTGCTTCATTCCAGGAGAAGAAGATGCTCAATATAAGATCAAAGTAATAAATTTAAACCTGTTCAAAGGAAATGTATTTTACAAAATGCTAACTAAAATGCGGAGCTTATTGTCACTGGATGTTGTTGATCTAGAATATTTGACAAGATGAGAAAAGGGTTCAGACACCTGCCGGGAGCCTAATGCCAGCTTCTGCTTTGCCAAGCAGAGAGGAGTTGACACGCCACAGAGCAGAAGGAACTTCTGCCCCCTCAGAAAGATTTCACTTTTCCTCCTCCTTCCTTTGCTGCATCCTAAATAAATGCAGCTGAGTGGGAAATTATATGTTTATTTTTTATTTATAGACTTCTAAGGCAATGGAGACTGCGAAAGGTATCTGCAAAGCACAGTTCTGGCCAATTATTGAATTGGCTGAAATATATTTGACCGGTAACAATTACTCTAAAGCAGAGGACAACTTATAAAAGTGTAATTGTCTTTTTCTATAAAAATAACGTACAATGTGTGGGCTTGAGGGCATTAAGACATGTATTAAAAATATTTCACATAACCCTGGTCTCTGCCAATTGTGAAAAACCTCTTTGGGTCCCTAGGGCTCCCTCAGGGAGCGCAGCATGGGGACAACCCACGGCTCTGATTTCCAGATCTGATAATAGTGGTGACTATGGTTCCCGGATCACCTGAAAACACCCCTTCATAATTCCTGTTTTCTAACAGCTCTAGAAAATTACATGTGGGATTGAATAAAAACCCACTAGAATTTTAAATAGCTGTATTGATAGATATCAGTTCCCAAAAGGGAAACATCTGGGTACCCAAAGGGACAAATATTTCTGTCTGCAAACATGCTTCTTAGTGGTGATGATATACAAGATGTAATGCTTCCTTTTCATCTAGCCCTTTTAACAGAATCACAGCAACACATAGCTGCAGCCTGAGTTTTTGCCTGTCATCCGTTCCAGCGACCGAGATCTGTGAGACAGATCTGCGAGACAGATCTGCTTTCAAATTGGGTAAGATGTGTACCAGGTGCCGCATCCATGAGCACTGCACAAACAATGAAATCCAAAAAAACGCCTTTCAGCACAGCCTGATTAGAAACAGTATAAAACAGCAGCCAGGGCTGCCTGAGCCTCAGGATCCGCCTTACCACTTGCCCTCTGCAATGCACTTCAGACTGCGCTGCCGGTGGCATTCCCACCATCATGCTTTCTAAGAGTGCAAATGGAGGATGGCAGGCTGTGAAAGCAAAGGATGGTGATGTGGTTGCTATTAGACTTGGGAGATTTGTGTTGGGCTCTCGATTGTGTCGCAAATGACTTGCGTGATTTGGAGAAAGTCATTTCATCTCTCTCGGGGTCTCCATTTCCTGTATTTGTTGTCTGTTCTTCAACAGGTTGGCTCTCCCATCTACATGAACTACACCATCTACATGAGCTAGACATAAACTGCTGCTCAGCCTGCATTTCTGCACTAGCACCGTGATTCAATCACCATGTTGGGATCTCTCTCTATGTGTGACGGTCTGTTATACTTGAAGCGCACCACCATGCCAAGCGTGCAAGTCCTCTTTTGAAAATGAAAAGTTCCTCTGTATGCAGGCTGGCAAAGGCCCATGTCTTCTGTCACCCACCATATCCGTATGAAATTTTATGCTCAGTTTCCAAGAAAAAGAGTTGTTAACTTTCTCAGTGACACCCATCAACCTGGGCAGATGTCCCAGACCATCATGATGAATATGGCTTCCACCAAACAAAATAGGACGTGAGGGTTTTTTTCAGCCTGGACCCTGAGTGGCATTTTTGCTTTAAGTGAATTTGTAAAGTATAAATGTTTGGGAACTCAGTACATGATTCCCCTGGTGATACAGAAGAGAAATAAAATCTGGACTGCAATTTTCAGGGTTTATAGGAGTAACAGGAATAAAGGGCAATAAAACACGAGTTATCACCGAAGTCACAAGTTTGACTCTAATACAAGCAAAGGTCAGATCAGCTAATAAAACAGTTCATTCTTTCCAGTTGAGATTAGGAGGGTGCTTTAATCCTCAAAACATCCTGGTTGAATATACTCGCATATGTCAGTGCCCGTGGCTAGCTCTAAAAATAATAAGCATGATTCATTTCAGTTTTGGACACGAGTTGAACTATGAGGATTATGACTCACTACATGCGGAAGAGTCAAGGGGACATCACCAGTTCATACTCAGATGAAGGAGTTAGCATCACTTGTTTTCAAAAGCAATTTCAAGGCTGGAACTGTTTAAGTGCAGAGATCCAGTGAGTGCTTGTGCAAGGCAGGACTATTGAAATGATAACGTGCCGGCTCCTTTTGGCAGGGCCTGGACATACTTAAGCAGAGCTTTTATGGAAGTTTTCTTTCCAGCTCAGTTGCTCACAAGCAGAGGAAAACTTCAGCTCCCCTCGGGCTCTGCCGTAATGTGCTGCTGGCCGCTCTTGGGTGGCTGGTGCACGGTGGCACTGGAGAGATATGGGCTGCCCTGGGGTTCAGAACAAACTGTATCAGAGGAGAATCAAGGTGAAAGACCCTTACAGGAATGTCCACCCCATTTTTAAAGGTCCTCTGCTGAGAAACCTGGTTAAGAAACGTGACCAGAATCAGCCAAAATTGTATGAATGACAGAGAGGTGTTGCAAGTATCCCTTCTCCCAGAGAGACTTAGCCACCGAGTGACTCAGTCTCATCTATCCTTGCTGAAATAGTCTTGTGTTGGTTGTTGAAATTCTAATTGTCGCTATTTCTTTTTTACACGTGGAATTTATTATGTCCATTTCTATCCTGAATGCAGTACTTTCTGTCTCTAAAGAGACAAGGACAGATTGCAAAAGCTGCTAGGTATTGATTTTGTTGACACTGAACTTTAAATTAGAGCTAATTTCTGAGCACGTGTAGAGAATGTTGCAAATTTGTTTTAAAAAATAACTCCATAGAAACATACTAAAATTGGTAAGTACCATTTAAAATAATAGCATAAACCTTATCATGAACAAATTTGAGTGCTAGAGAGGTGCATACCTTTTTCCCTTTAGAAAAAAAAAAAAAAATTAAAATGACAGGGAGATCAACAATACCTAAAAAGTCAATTAAAATAAAGCGTTGCCCCTGGCTTTTCAGGTGGCCAAATCCTTTATTTCCAGCTAGAAAGAGGTGCCCCTAACTTTGTGTTCAATACAGCCATGATGCCAGTGACTTCCACCCGTGCCAGGGCCCGAGGGACATGTCAGCCAAGGTCCTTCGTGGAAGGACCTGTCGTCCCATGGGACAAGGTACCACAGGGCATGGAGAAGGGCAAGCTGCTAGAAATTCAGAAATTCAGGGTGAGGGAGTACCGAGGAGAACCATTCCACTAACTCTTAGTGTTGTAATATTGTTTTTTATAAACAGCTGAATGTCACTATGAAAAATGTTTACATTTTGAAGAATGAACAGAATCTTTTTTATTGCTGATTTAAATCCCTCTCTATGCCTTTGCGGTGCCCCAAGGCTGACATTTCATGTCCTTATTATATTCATTTCTTAGTCTGTTTTTATTTTGGGTTGGTTTGGGTCTTTTTTTTTTTTGCTTATTTGATAAACATTTTGTGTATGTGACCTGAACACTGCAAGATAAAATTCAGTTGGGTAATTTTAATGAAATCTGGGAGGCTGGGAGAGAAAATCAGGAGGCATTTGAAGAAAGTGCTTGTATTTCACACTGTGTTGCAGCAGCTGAAATTAAATTCTGATTAATACTGTTCACAACCGGTAGTAAGTGACTGTACTGACTTTTGATTGCCAGTAGTTTTTTAATACATGCCAGAGGTCAAACAAATAAAAGACCAAGGAGGTATGGCCAGGGGGCACGATGGGGATAAAACAGAGAGGGGCTATTAATGTGTTACATGTGGCACGTACGTGCCTGCTATTTAACTACAGTTCCTTCCTACTTCAAACCCTGAGGCAGCCTGAAGCTAATAACCCTGTCATCTGGAGAGATAACACAACACTGATCATCACAATTTCACTAAATAAGTAATTTTAAATTAATTATATCCCATCCCGAGAAGACCAGCTCTGGTTGACTCCTCACTTACCTTGGATCACTTTGTTAGGACTGAATATATTGATTTTACAGATGAAACCGTGTGTGGTTGCATGCCAGCTGATGCCGAGTGCCGCTCTGTGCCACCTACTGTCTGCACCTCTCTGAACCCCTGAAATCCTGATGAACAAGACGTGGAAAGCCAGAATATTTTTCCCTTCTGATTTAGCACTGCATGATGCCATCCCACAGCTCCCATTGTAACAACAACCTCCCATTGAGGTTGTTGTTACAGTCACCTCAGCTATGCCAGTTTATCTCAAGGCATAAGCCCTTGAGATCAACGCAAGCAAGATCCAAATGCAAGCTTGTGACTCAGCTCTCCTACATGTAACTATGCTCCAAAGCATCTCCCTCGACCATTTTGATAAGCCCAGAGACTGCTGATTGATAAAGTAGCCCTTTTATTTTGAGATCCCAATCATAGAATCATAGAATCATAGAATCATTTAGGTTGGAAAAGACCCTTGGGATCATTGAGTCCAACCATCAACCCCACTCTACAAAGTTCTCCCTTGCACCATATCCCTTAACACCACATCTAAACGAGTCTTAAACACATTCAGGGATGGTGACTCCACCACCTCCCTGGGCAGCCTATTCCAGTGTCTGACCACTCTTTCTGTGAAGAATTTTTTCCTAATGTCCAGCCTAAACCTACCCTACTGCAGCTTTAACCCATTCCCTCTTGTTCTATCGCTAATTACCTGTGAGGAGAGACCAGCACCAACCTCTCTAGTGTCCTTTCAAGTAGTTGTAGAGAGTGATGAGGTCTCCCCTCAGCCTCCTCTTCCTCAAACTAAACAGTCCCAGCTCCCTTAACCGCTCGTCATAAGATTTATTCTCCAGGCCCTTCACCAGCTTCGTTGCCCTCCTCTGCACTCGCTCCAGCACCTCGATATCTCTCTCATATTGAAGTGCCCAAAACTGGACACAATACTCAAGGTGTGGCCTCACCAGTGCTGAGTACAGGGGGACAATCACCTCCCTCCTTCTGCTGGTCACACTATTTCTAATACAAGCCAGGATGCCATTGGCTTTCTTGGCCACCTGGGCACACTGCTGGCTCAATGATGGGAATGGCACTGGCAAGCTGCAGAGAGGAAGGCTGGAGTAATGGGCAGGTGGCAGAGTGGGCAGAGGGAGATCTTGGAAAGCTCTCAGCCTGCCTCTGGAACAGCTACTTGAGGAATGTCTCTTCAAAATGCTCTTTTTGTCAGAAAGTGGCTCTGCATTGAAAGAAATCAGAGTAGAGTTGAAGCAGGATGGGAGTATCAATTATTTGATCCAATTTTTTTCCTCAAAATTTTAGTTTACAGGAAAAATGTTTGAAATCAGAACACCGACATAATTGTAACATCATTTTCAAGCAAAAAAAGCCTCATGGTTTTTGGCTTTTAAAACTTGATTTAGAATATAGGAGGAGCAGGGATATTCAAAGTAATGGTAATTCTCTTGGGGCAGCAAAAAATTCCCCACCAATTATGGACTGGTGTGCTACAAACTGGACACAAATTTCAATTTGGGAACTAATTTCAGTAGTTTGATTGAATATTCACCTTAGAGATCCTTCTGGTCCATGAAAGGTCCAGCCTTCAGAGACTTCTGAGGTAAAGGTACATGACCTCCTCCAGCCTTGTTCATCTCCGCTCTGTTTCCTAGGATGAAGCACTACAATCCAAATGTCCAGGGTGAGGGAAAGGAAGAGGGAGTGGAGGTGTAGAGTGCTGTGCCATTCCCAGTACATCTATGCAATGTGCTTTTTAATGTCATGGTGCATCAGTGAGTGGTAACAAATGGTGTGGCTCCTAAATAGTAGGATTTGCTAAAAGGGAGAATAGCAATGAGGCGAAGTCCTACTTTTCTTGAAACTGTTAGCCAATACTTCAAAGAAAATGTGTTCAGGGACTCAAAGGGCAGATCAGGACACCACTTATGAAGGAATAGTTTAGTAAGACCTGGGGGGAGAGAGTGACACTTAGGGGGTGAATCTGGGATTACTACGTGTGCTACAAACTTCACTCTACATTTTCAGTCAGCCTGTGTTTGGGAAGATGAAAGGTGGATAAAAAAAAAGCTGGGTAAGGAAAAAGACAAACCCATGAATTTAAGCACAAGAAAGCAAAAAGCTGGGCTGCGAATTCACAGCCATTAGGTGGGAGTTAAGGAACGTGAGAAACGGCACGTCACAGTCCCATGAGTAGTCTAACCAGGCTGCCACGGCCAAGCCTCCCGAGTTAGACAAGCACTTGCCTTCTGTGGGCGAATTATAGGGTGCAGCTCACCAACAGACACAGCGCGCAGGATTTTCTCCCCCAGTATATGGTGTTCTCTAAGGGACTGTGTTCTGCATGCAGTCAAGAAGAGACTTGAGAGACTTGAGAGTTGGGGTTGTTCAGGCTGGAGAAGGGAAGGCTCCGGGGACACCTAATAGCCTCCTTCCAGTACCTAAAGGGGGCCTACAGGAGACATGAGGAGGGACTCTTTATCAGGGAGTGTAATGACAGGACAAGGGGTAATGGTTTCAAACTGAAGGAGGGGAGATTTAGATGGATACTAGGAAGAAATTCTTTACTGTGAGGGTGGTGAGATGCTGGAACAGGTTGCCCAGGGAGGTTGTGGCTGCCCCATCCCTGGAGGTGTTCAAGGCCAGGCTGGATGGGACTTTGAGCAGCCTGGTCTGGTGGGAGGTGTCCCTGCCCAGGGCAGGGGGCTGGAACTAGATGATCTTTAAGGTCCCTTCCAACACAAACCATTCCATGATTCTATGATTCTAAATGCTCTGCAAGGTGCCAAACTAGGCTATTATGGAAAAAAAAAAGACCAGTCTTAAGCTAGTGTTGAAACTATACTTGTAAGTACAAATCGGGGCAAGCAGATGCCATCACAAACTTTGTATGAGGCACTACATTACAGCAATCCTTCGGGTCATTCCTTGAGCCCCTGCTGAGAAGGACTTTCTCCCTTCATACCATTAATCACCCTTGCTGACGGGCTCTAAACACAAGGTTAACTAATGTTGCCCCCTTTTTCACATGTTTTTCTTTGAAGAGAGACACTGGCAAAGCTCAAGAGACACAGAGGTTCAGAAGGAGCTTAGGGAATCACACCCAAGTTCCTCAGCATTTGTATCCTCCCAGCAGTCATATTTTCACCTCAGCAAAACGAAACATTGCCTGATTAGCAATATTTTATAATTTGTAGCATGAGAGATCTCCTCTCTCCACAGCTGTTTTCCCAGTAAAATTTGCATCTATTTAAGATAACTGAGCCTAATGATTTAATTGGCAACTGCTATTAGATGTTCTCAAAAAGTTTGATCTGGATTGAAGGTTGATAGTAGTAGGAGTGAATTATAGACTTGAGTCTCTAGTCGAAGGAGACAGGTTTCAGTGTCTGTCCAGAAGGAATTTGGTTATGATTAACGTGAACGGGGCAGTATAGCAGCTGATGAGAACAAAGACTGCTTACGGGAGGGAAGATGGTTATTTACCATCAGAATTAAACTGCTACCATCATTGCCTAGACGAAGCATGAAAACTCTGTGTCTTACACAGACATAATAGAGAGACACATGTTGTCCCATGACAAGGAAGTATTGGCAAAAGGAAACGTTTGCTTTCAGGTTTCTTTTTAATAAAACTGACTTTCTCCAGGCAAGGTCACTTTACACTTATTTCACCTCTGTGTATTGCCTTAGTTAAGAGACATATCCACAGAGGCATTGCATGGTTGGCTAAGCCTACACTGTAATAAAGACTGCTTTTACTTCAAGGTTGGGGAAAGATTTTCAAGATAACATGCTTTTACCAAAGCCCCCGAAGTTACACAAATCAACCAACTCTCAACACTTATATCACATTGATTTCTGAGTTCACAGGAGGCCTGAACAGTCCAAATTGGAAACTGAAATGGTGCTAGGAGCTGCTCTAACTTGTATTGCAGCTCATGTAATCCCACAGGCTCTCTGCATCAGGAAAAGAACTGAAACAGAGAGATGCTGTCACCCTTAGCTCTGACTTCTATCTAGCTTCTAACGTATGTTTGGGACGTTCACCAAGTGGCTCTTTTACAGAGGGTATTGAGGAACTACAGTGTCCAGGCTGATGCTTTGTGTTCGGTGTGGTAGGACTGAACAAGAACCATACATTTGCCAAGGGACTCATTTAAAACATATGTTTTTTCTCAGCCACTCCACGCAGGTGCAGTGGTCTTGTCTGTAGCGTCACGGAGGGCCTTTCTCATTCTTCTCCCTGGGCCACGTAGTTTTCACGTGCTTTTATCTTTTGTCACATGGGATTTTTGCCATATCATCCTTGGCTGAGACAGGTCTATCCAAGCAAGCAGAGACAGTTTCAGTCTTGCAGCTTGGTTTGGAGTCTGTATTCAAATCTCTGTGGTCTTACAGAGAGTCTGAGGGTAAGACATACACCACTGTTGGCTCCAGACTGTTGCCGGTGGCATGATGGAGCACCTCACAGGGGGACTCAAAGCATCTCACAGTTGATGCCTGTATCGCTGGTTCTTTTCATCAAAAAATGTTTTTTTTTTTCCCCACTGCGTACCAGACTGTTGGGTGCAACAGCACTAGCTAGCCCTGGGTACTCCTTGGGAAGCCCTGTTACGCTGGAGAGAACTGTGGCATGTCGCAGAGCCTTGTGTACGGGACTGACTTCAACCTACCCCCAGGCGAAACAACGCGCAGGTGGAGAAGGCTGTCTATTTTAATGGTTTTGCACAAAACTCTGCATGCAACCTCTTAGGGTTCACGAGCTTGCCTGAAAATAGTGACTATATCTGGATCTTCTTGTAATAAAGAGAGGCAGTTGCGGCTAGATTAAGGAAGAGGTGTGCTCCTAAACTTCAGTGGAATTTACTTTGGGAGTATTGCTCAGAGGAGACATTCTGGCTGCTCAGAGGTGGGTAGTGTCATAAATAAATGGCAGTTAAATTGAGAAGGAGAAAGAGGAGATGAGAAAGTGTAAGGGATAACAATCAGAAGTTAAAAATCCCTTAGGAAAATATCAACTATAATGCATCTGAAGTACGGTGCAATGTTTAAGGTCAGAGTAATTCTATTTTCAAGCTACATCATTGCCAGTATTAAGATTAAAAAGAGGAGATAATGTAAATAACCTTGACACTGTATTTTCATTTCAGACTTGGTATAAATACTCACAATATCACTGTCATTCAAGTCCCTCCTGTTTAGACCAGACCCACCTTTTCCACATTGTTTCTGTGCTTTTGCCATTTCTACCACACCAGCCTACTCTGACCTTGAGCAATTCTCCCTCTCTACCTCTGTTCCCTTTCTGTAAAACGTGGGTGATGGTACAGCAAGCCTGCAAGGAAAAAATGCCCTGGACGAACATTATCGTGGTAGGCGCTGTGAACATAGCTTAAGGAAATGTGCTTTCAAACTCAAGGTGAATTCAGGTTTAAAATGGCTACAATGACAGGTTGATATAAAATTTCTGTTCCAGTTGCCCTTGGCGTTTTGGGGTGTTGCAAAATCAGATCCCAATGAAGGAGACTGCAGCAATGTGCAATGCAATGTGTCTGAGGGCTCGCACGTGCTGGTTCACATCAGTGCCCTTTCGTATGTAGGGCTGGCTGCCAGTCAAAGGCCTCCTTCGTCCAAGCTCAAATTAACTTCACGTCGTTCAGCAATGCCCACTCTGCATGCATCTGCTGCTTCTCCTCTCTTGTTTAGACTAATGAGGACAGAGACTGCACATCTGTTTAAATGTTTGCTCTAGTGTTCACAGTCACATTCTTGGAAAAGCTTGAAAAAAACCCAGAAAGATTGTTTCTCAAATGCATTAGGTATGTGCTTCATTGAACAAAATACCTACAAAATTCCTACAAAAAGGCAGAGGGGAGTAGCTGTCATCTTGAGAGGGCTTTTGCTGGGGTCCTATTTCAGCAGAGCTTCATCAAGTCTATTTTGGGGTGGGGTGGACTGTGCGAAATGTAGATGACGCAAACCAGCCAAAGGGATCTTCTCTGTAGAGCGAAGGTGACAATTTGGCAAACAGTCACTTACTACTCCAGGTTGTCTCTTGCCACCGGTTAACTCCAAAATTTCTAGTTTAGGCTCCTCGATTTTTTCCTCCTGTCACCCCTGAGAGTATGGCAGACTCCCTGGTATGCCTGGAACAACTGACGAGAGGAAAGAAGGTAAAATGAGCTCTCTTCAGTTAAAATAAGAGCTGACTCCAGTGGGTTGTGGCTTTCCCTATATAATACCACTGTGGGATTGAAAGGTTTGCACAGCACAATGAAAACCGAAGAAACCAAAAGAGAAAAGAGGCCTGGGGAGAGGAGAGTGAAAGACAACGAGAAAAGAAAAGGAGGAAGAAAGAAAATGTTTTGGAGGGTTGAAAACTGAAAAGATGTAGGAAGGTGCAGCAGGTCAGGAGGCCCAGGTGTGTACCTCTGCCCATCTTTCCCAACTCTCAACACTGCTCTAAGTCAGTCCAACTTGCTGGCAAGGGTCGGTGAGGGATGGTGCTGTGCAGGGTTTGGAAATAACTTCATGGAGGCTGCCCAGGGGCTCCTGATGGAGCCCTGCTGCGTGGCACAGGGGCACTGAGCATCCCTGCACACACACAGATCTCTAAGGGCATTACCCATGGGGATAAGGTGCCAGAGCCATCCCATAGTCAATGCCGGCAATAGCTCTCTCTTCTGGGCTATGAACAATTCCTTGTCAACTGGGTTTCCCAAAGAACGGGGAACAAAATCATGCCTTTTCCTGCCTCTAGGTTTTTACCAGTGCTTTCTGACTCTGTTGCGGGTGCTGATTCATTTTCACTGGCTGAATCCCCATGACTCCTGGGCCCCTGCAGTCGATGCCCGCAAGAAAATGGTTTTTCTCTCTTCTGACTATGTCTGCCATACAATATTCTGGACTAGGTAGATGTTGTTTGGTGATGGATCCTAGGGTAGGAGTTTGGGAACACCCCTTGTCCCGGAACACTTTCCAGTAGGCACCAGTGCTGAGTTCAGGTGCTTTAGGAGTCAAACCACAGCACAGTCACACAGGAGGGTGGAGGCTCGATGGCACCCCTGGAGCTGTGACTGTTCACTCAGACCCTGCTCGGATTTTGGCTAACACACAGCTCGTGCTAAAGCCTGACATATGGTGGCAGCAGCGCCATTAGCTCAGAGCGAGGGAAACACGTAGGCAAGGCGCGGTGGCCAGGAAGAGCTAAAGGTCCTTATGCAGATACCGTCACGATTGTTGGGTAGCTTCTTCAGAATCCCCTCACTCATAGGAACAGTATAAACCAAACTTCCGCGCTGGGCGCTATAAATACTCCCCTCAAACGAGGCACCCCCTGTTGATTGCAGAGAGCTGCAACAGGAAGATTTCATTCAATTTGCATGGAATGACTCAACTAAATGTTCTGTTTGTCTACAGAAATGTCATTTTTAAAAGGAGCTTAAAAAGCCCGAGCTCTTGGGAACTGCACTAGGTTGTCTCCCCTTGATGAGAACAGTAGTGCTCCACGCTTGAAGTCAACTGCTGTCCTGGGGGGTTAATTGTCTCAGGCATTGGCAATAAGAAATGAAGCACTGTAAATATCCCTCTTCTCCTGCCTTTGAGAACTTACAGTCAAATTCAGACATGGCAAAGGGGAAAAAAGGATGTAAAAGAAACAGAGCTAAGAGGGTGCTGAGGGCTAGGGACCTCAAAACTCCGGACTTGTGCTTTTGCACAGCCGCTCAAGCTAGTGCTGGGTGAATACAAAATACAGGTGCTCTGATTTTCTATCGTTTCGTACCCATTGTGCATTTCGTATGAGGGGCTTCAAGAACAAGAAGCAAGCGAGGGAGTCTCTGGCATGAAGGTGGAGAATTGATGCATGAATATGGCTTTCCCTTGAGAAAGAAAAAATGATTGCTGCCCATGGCAAGCATCAGGAGGATGCACCTTGTACATTATTAGGAGATGGGTCCCTTCCAACCTAAACCATTCTATGTTTCTATGAGTACATGGGTAAAATGAGTCTAGATATATGTGAGACTTTGAATAAGATGGACAAGCCAATGGTGGGTGGAACAGTTGCAGAAAGAGACCTTCATAGCAGCATTTTGCACAATGTTGTGTGTGAAGACAAGGAGAAAGGGGGGACAGGGTTGTTTTTCTGTTAAAGCCAAGTTTTTTTGGTTCTTTTTTGTCTTCACATCTAGGGGTCTGCTGAAACCTCTGTGTCTGAACACGAAGAGATTTTCATTGAAATGCTTTATACCTTTGAAGGCAACCCAAAGCATAGCCTTATATTTACAGATCTGGTACAAAGCATAGAAATAAGAGACTTGGAGAATGGCCATAGTAACCAGACAAGACACAAAGAGTTTCTAAATCGCAGCAGCCCAACAGATAACAATGCTGGAGTCCGGTTCATGCTGTAATTTGTATTCAAAGCTTCAGCACTACAGAGAGACCATTTCTTGTACCTGGAATTCAGAACATGCCCACTATAAAGATATGGCTGGAAGTTAACAAGTAGATGCGATCTCTTATCACCTTAATATTTGAGATGAGTCAGTTCAAGGTTTAATTTTCTCCAAATAACATACAGCAATCTACAGGAGGAAGTGAAAATCACAAAAATGAGTAAGGAAAGATTGTTCCCTCTTTCTTATAATACAGGAATTAGCAGGCAACACATGAAATTATTAATCACAATAAATGAAAGGAAGAACATCTGCACACAATACATAATTAAATTGTGCACCTCCTTGCCACAGGATGTTTTGGATATCACAAGTATGAATGGGCTGTAGACACAATTAGACAGAATCAGGGAAGAAAGGTCTCTCATGGGGCATTAAGCTCTGGGAAGCAGGAACAGCCTCCAGAAATCCCTGAACTAGTGACTGTCAGTAGATAAAGGGTCCAGCAGGGGAAGGAGCATGCTATGCTTATCCCCTTTCTTATGCTTTTTTCCTGCACAACTTTCACTGTTCAGACTCAGAGACGGGATGCTGAGCTAAATGAACCTTTGGTGTGACCCCGTGTGTCTATTCTCATGAATTATACAAGACACAGCTGCATACATGCTACGGATGCAATTCACATTCACGCAGAGCATCGGCTTATGGCCTTGAGAATTCTGCTGGATATTTACAGTGAGAATTTAAGCAGAACCTAGGTGGCTGAGTTCATGCATTCACATGATCCCATTTCACCCTACCTGAAATTACATATCGCCTCTTCTGCAACCGGTTTTTGGCTTGGGTGCAATTTGATATGCAATTAGTGAAACATCATCTCCTGCGATATCTGTCCTGTTGTGAACAATTAGCGTTGCAGAAGGGAATACATTCTGAGGCTTGAATCCCGGGGATTCCTGTCAATTTGCATTGACAAGATGCTTACAAGAATGGAGCTGACAGGTCCAGCTGGAATTGAATGTTAGCAGCCACAGAGGCAGCCACACACCGGCCCACAGATGGTCCACTTCTTGCTCACATTCTTAGCTTTGCCTGCCTTGAGCATCCTTTTGTTTTTATATAAACGTTATGCAAGCTATTGAGTGCGTTTGAATGGCCAGAAATGCACTTCTTAATGTTTCAGCTATGGGCTAAGACCACCAGCAGAGTTCTTAGATATTTTAACGTGCAACCCATGGGAAGGAAATCATCAGGTTCTTAGTTATATACAGGACAGTTTCTTATCAGAGAAGAGGGGACCAGCTGGTGGGAGGCTGACCTGGTGCTGTTCCCAAGGTGGCCAGATTGCCTGAGAGCAACCTCTGCTTGAAGAAAGGACAACTTGACTTTGCAAGGAAGACCAGTTTTCTTCTAATAGTGGTTCTCCCAAAAAAATAATCCTGCTTCTCAGTTATGAGTTTTTCTCCATGTTAAAGCCTGCTCATGAGTAGCTGGGTATCTTACAAGCCCTTGAAGAAATCATTTATTAAAAAAAAAATGCAAAACCTCTCCCAAATCTGACCTCACCCAGAACTAAATTTTCTGGGGGAGGGCATGAAGAGGTCATTTTTTTAGCGATCAGAGCTCATGTGTTGGAAAAGCCATCTGATGCTGGCTTTTCTTAGCTTTGTAAAGCCATTTAGCTGAGTTCTGGAAGTAACTGGCTTTTAGTACTCCAGCTAATCAGATCCCTTCTTGGTTTACCCTGAACTAATTAACTCTCATCTCTTCAAATTATTTCCAGTGCAGCTGATCACCTAAAGACCTCCTGTCCCTATGCAGCCGCTGCTGTCCATCACTGATAAGGTGAGACATTCTCCATCATGAGTTATCTTCCCAGACAGAACTAGATCAAAATGCTAAGCAATGCCAGAATGTTGTACCAAATAACAGCCTTTTCTCTAGCTACAAATTTTTCCTCTCTGGGGACAGTGCCTACAGTTCTGGATGCTGTTTTTCTATTATATGGGCTGCAGCATGTTACCAGGAAACAAGACTCCGTGCACATGGGACTGCTCATCTTGATCAAGCACCTTTGCCCTTCAGTGGCTGATGATCTGTGCGTGGTAAAAGACTACAGCCCTACATGTGTTATAGGGTGCAGAATGCAACGCCGTTTTCCAAGCATGAACAGCATCCCTGGGTTATATGTAATTGTGCTCTTCTGCACCACTTAGGCAATAGCTTGGATTCAAACAATAGTTAAATTAGTTGAGGTCATAAGAGGAAGACAAAGCTACACACCAATACTAAAGCACAGGATTTGTTGGTTCTGAGACCTTTACAAATGCCAGGCACAAGCAAGCACCAGTTATTTAATGCTAAAAGATATAACGAAGTGAGATGTTCTTTGGAAAAGAGAGAGCTGAGACCATCAAAGAAGTTTGGTTTAAGCGTGCTTATGAACGTCATCCCAGAGGTTATGTATTTCCAGTGTCATAGCTCTGAGTGTATCACCAGCAATTCCCCCAAAACATTCAAAAGAGAAGACAACATCCCAGAGAAGCTATAGAAGTTCATTGTCCAGGAAGCTTTTGCTAATCTTTCTCTCTCTGATGTTAAAAGAGAAGCTGTAACCTGCCTGTATTATTCCTTGTACCTGAATTCCAAGCCTGAGGCTCAGCATCATGTAAAGGAAGATGGTAGCAAATATTGGCTGAAGTTTTTTCCTTGTCAAAGTGGCCTCAGGTGGTGTTCATCCAGGAGACTCAGTTTCTCTCTCCACCCAGATGGCCACAGAGAATCCTTTGTTATACTTTCATGTTACCCTTAGTTATTATTTATGTCCCCAGCATTAGTCTTGTCAACATTAACATCTCCAGCACTGGAATCAGTCACTGTTTAAGACTTGACACTGGACCCAAACTTTCAGAAGGGGCCCTTTCTCTGTGAACCAACCCAAAATGCAGATCTGAACAGCTGCTGCAATCAGAAGTGTTTGAAATTCATCTTTGGATTTGAGTGTTGCAGCATGGCCTGCAAATCTGTCTGTTATTAACCTTCCAGATGGCAAGCTGAGGAGACATCCTTCAAAAGATGGGCATACAGTGAAATTTTAATGAACGGTCACTGACCTTTGGGCGCGAGGCATAGCAATCTATGTACTATGACAGACATCACAGATATCTTAAGAAACTGATGGAGTGTTGGAAAATACCGTTTTCTGAGGTGGGACATTTTTCTAATTAGATTTCAGTGATCTATTTCAGATTTGAAATGTTGTTTATCTGCTTTTCTCTCAAGGATCTTAACACCTTCTCAGACCTTCAGAAGACCACGTCAGGATGCTTGGATAGTCCCTGAATGTAGATTTATCAAAGTCTCCAAATCTGTCCTCTAGCCTTACTTGTCCCAGGACACCCATGAGAAGTTAATCAATGAATTAAGGTTAAACAGAGAGGAATCTGAGGGAACAGCTAAGCAGGAGGAAGTTTTTAATCTTCTGTTTTTCTTTTCTTGCTCACATCCTTCCATTTTGTGTCATCTAAAATTTCAGTCACAAAAAATTACTCTTCTGCACTGAGCTTCATGAAGCCATTAGGTTTGAACAATGCTCTTGCTAATACTCTACTGTTTCCATATGCTTATGTATCTTGGATATGAGCACAAAATCACTTTGCAGACAAAGGTAGTAAGCAACACCTCCAGCTCCTCTCCTGAAGATGTTTATATCATTTTATCATGTCCAAGTGAAGAGCAGTTCTTGGCTACTTTTTGAGTCAGACTCCTAGTGAAAGCCCAGATGACCAGGAAACTACCATGAGTTTCTGTGGTTCGCTCAGGTCCTTATTGAGAGGGTCTTAGCATTTTCTTCGTGTTTGATGTGGCCAGAATATGTCTACTTGTTCTTGTGTGGGTGGGTATGAGATACCTTGTCTGGTGTTCAGACCTGTCTGGAAGCCTGGGTTAATGAAATAGGCTGTATCATAAAATTCATCTGAGAGATAACACCATGTCTCTATGATAGCTTGGAGCATAAGTGGGTTCACTCCTGCCTAAACGAGGACTGCAAAGATGCATTGTACAGACCTCTCCCAATGCACCAGGGCATTCTCCATAGCTGCTGGTGCTCCACTCTGCTCTTCTGTGTGACAGAGGCAGTACCCAGGCTGCTGGGCTGATGTGACCCAAGGCTCCCACCTTTAGAAAACAGCCACGTGTCTTCTTGAGTAGGCCAACATAATAAAGAGTAGTTCAGAGGGTGTTTTACTTGGTTCTGTTCCCAGACTCTATTCAAAGCCGCCTCTTACTCCACGTCATCCAGACATGTCAACCACAGGGTTTGAAGTTTCTCAAGGTCAATGATTCTTTTTCTTACGGTTTTGCCTACAGAAGCGTCCAGACCACAAGGAAGCCATGGGGAGTACATCAGGCTTGCTATAAGTGCTGGGTTGCATCCCAAGGTCTGGTGGTCAATGTTGAAGAGACAGGAGAGGGATTTCTGCAAATGAGCCTGATCCCACCTGTTGAACACCCACAAGGAGGCACGAGCACTTTGAAGTATTTGGTTTACAGTGAACTGCTCCACTGATGTAATTCGCCTTGCATGTTAGCTACGTGGCCTTTGAAGATGCAGCCACAGTAATTTGGTAGTTTTAAGTACGTGAATGCTCTTGGCTGCAAAATTTCTTGGGTAAAGCAGACACAATTTGCATGATGCCATGATGTAAAAAGGATACCTGTTTAGATTACATCTAGTTACTTTGAAATTGCATGACGCGATGTGAAAACTGGAGTGTGGGACCATTACTTGATCCCAAGAGCAGTAACTAGCTAGAAGGATCTGAATGGACACAATTTCCACCATCATTTAGTCGTACCCACCAACCTTTGCCCAGGGAAGCTTGATTTATGTCGATGGCCAGGGGATAATTAGATTTCTGCCTGCTCAGCTTTTGAATTGTTGTGACTCAGCATGGCCAGTTCAGCTGAACTGAGTTCCCCTGCTGTTTAGGGATTCAAATAAAGAAAACTCAAGCTCATTATATAAAGGCAAAGTAAAATACATTATCAATTGGTACACTAGGTTTTGCTGCAATGAAAAGGAATTAATAACGTGCAAGCTCATCTAGTTATCTTTCTATTGAAATGGTTGTAACAAACAATGTTCCTGTTGTAAAAAAAAATTCGTTTCACCATACCACTGTGGCATTCCCTGTTTACTCTATTTAAATATAAAAGATCTGTTCTGTGCTATATAATTCAGCCATACGGATTTTGAAAGGAAATAAATGGTCTGAGGACTGAGCTATTCAGGTTCCCTGCTACGACACAGAAAAACATTCATGTACACAGTGAGTACCCTCATAGCGGTGGGAACAGCAATACACACCACAAGAAGCTGGAGACTTATCTCCCAATCCAGCAAATCTCCAGGGCATTATCTAGGAGAAGACCAAGACCTCAGCACGAGGGAGGATGAGATCTTCATTAATTACCATAGACAAAATATTAAAGACGAAGAGGGAAAAAGTTAAAATTTTCCAAGATGCCTAATGACCCTGTATGGAGTTAAATTCCGTATATTCTGCCTAAGATACCTAGAAAATACCTTATTCTCTTCAAGCCCAACTAGATGACATTGTTGAGATACATTTGAAGTAACCTTTTCATGCTCTGTGCTGGGATTCACAGCAGAATGTGGGGCAGTGTTTTCAGAAGTTATTTGAATAAGTGTTAGTGAAATGCACATGCACGACGGCATCCTTTCATACCTGGATGTGAGCTATGATTTCTTTTTTATGTGTTTTCTGCTTTAGGCTTTTTAGTGCTGCTGGATACAACGGCTTGTAAGATTTTAAGCAAATCCTCATTTAAGTTGAATATGGCACTACATCTGTGTTTTGTTTAGTTTTGGGGCTTGGGTTGGGTTTTTTTGCTCTTATGTGTTTTAGACAGTGGGGAGAGAGTAAAGAGAGAGAATCATCAGCTTGTCGGCTTCTCTCTCACAATGAATGCATGTCAGACTGCTTCGTAGAGGATGACATATCCACCTGGCTGTGGTAGATCAGATTTTTAGTCACTGTGCCCCAAACAAGACATAAACTCAAATATTGCCCCAAAAGGATGCCATTCCATAGCTTGTTGAGTTTTCGTTATCAAACTTACCATTCCACAACTGAGTTTTGTTCATTTTCCTAAGAGATTAAAGCACTTTCAGATTTATCTCAAGACTCAGGTATTTGTGGAGGAAAATGAGTGTATCGAGCTGATGTCAGAGCTGGTAACTTTCAAGCACTCTTCTGTGTTGTTTTCATCAGAAAGTGGCAAATCATTTCTATGAAAATAAGCACATAATCATTCCTCCCACAGCTTTCCTTCTCATCAGAGTCAAACTTTACAGAGGGCAAGACATTTATGCAAGGCATAAGCATAAACACTGTAATGTGATCACTTTATTGTGGGTTTTTTTTAAATGGATTTCCTCCTTCTGCAATTTGAATGGGATTGCAGATTATTTCTCCCACAAATACTGTAGAGTGGTCAAGTATTTCTTCTGTTCTGCATAAAGAATTTTATTTTACTGGTGGCTATGCACAGCCTTTAACTTTCCCATCTGTAAATGTAGGCAATTGGATGTGGCGTGAAACCTTGGGTTTTAGAAACACTTTCCATGGAAATTCCCACTCATGGATTCTCTGAGCAGGCAGCAGACTTTCAGACTCCCTTGGTGCCTGCAATGGCAATGCCCACTGTGGTTCTGCTTTTCTCTTCACAGCTGGAGTCTTCCCTCAAATCCTTAAATAGGTTAATCCATCGTCACAGGAAAGTAATAGGAAATTAATTATTGCTGTCTCTGATAAACAAAGTTAGCAGCTTTCCAGTAGAGAGTGGGGCCAGATTAAATACCACGAGAATTCAGCCAGAAGGAGGGACACAGTCTCAGGCCACGAACCGGTTTAGTTTCTCAGAGCGCGGGAACTCTTCTATTTTAGAATTATTGACAAAAATTGCATTGGAAAACCAAGACGTAAGAGCTTACAATGACTCCCGAATGATTATCACAGGTGGATATGTAATGTAACAGCCAGAGGTGACAGAGATACTGCAGAGGCTGGGAAAAAAAAGCCGCTTAGATCAGAAGACCTGTGGGGCTGTCTTCCAGACACATGCCTAGGACCGTGCTCCCTCCAGAGCAGCCACACCTAGGAGGGTACACCGGCATTTTGCTTTCAAGTTTCTGTATTCAGCTTCTCACACCATAGCTCAAAACACATCTAACTCGACTGGGGAGAGCTTAGAAGAAGGCAAAGACAGTGATCAAAGATCTAGAAAAAAACCGACACACAAGAAAATACTGAAAGAACCGGGGATGTTACTCTGGAGAAGACTGAAGTAAGACATCGTAACAGTCTTCAGTTACTACCTAGAGAGCAGCTGCAAAGATGGTGGGAATAATCTGTTTTCCACATCCACAGTGAACGGCATGAGTTTCTGTGGGAAATCAGAGGCACATACAAATGATCCAGAAATGTCGCAGGGGTTCTTTCCAGCCCTGTTTTCTGTGATTGGTAGAAGCAACCTGCAGGTGTGTGATATCATCCTCTTCCCCATCAGCAGTGTGTAATTAGCTGCTGTTTCCCACCTTAGGAGCTGGCTTAGCAGTAGTTTTCCATTGGAGTAACTCTAATCACTTATGGGGAGGTTCCTGATTTGCTCTGCTCTCAGGAAGACCAGAAACAACTTTGTATTTCTCCTTCTTTAAAGCCATTCGAGACATTGCTTGATCAGAGTTGAAGTGAAATTAGTGCTAATGTGAGCGAGCAGCACTATGGGTGCTGCTTAGGAAAACGCAAGGGCTATGAGCATCTGTTTTCTTGAAGAACCAAAGTAGAGGCCAAATTCAGTGGCAGCTAAAACCTGGCTGTTGTACAGTTGAAATTACAGATCTGTGGGCAGTGTTAAATGGAGGTATCATTCCTCGGCAGTTTTAAACAGCATAGCGCAACCACGACAATGATAAGAGGCAGATATGGGTGACAGTCTAGGAACTAAATCTGCTCTAATCTACTTGAGTGTAAATCCACTTACTTCAGCTGCACAGCTCCAGAGAATGATTCCAGGGTGAGAAAACAGAATTTCGCCCTTTTTCTGTTGTTGTGTCTTTTTATTTACAATTTGTTACCGCGTAGTCACAGCAAAGCACGGGTAAGATGAAATTGCAAATTGTATATTCTCAGCCAGGTCTTTGCTGTTTATTTTCCAACTTTTCTGTTTCATTACAGCTGGTATGTGTACTTACCTGGGATCAGGCGTAGGAGGTATAATCAGCAACATGGTATAATCAGCAACATGATCCGCGCGAGTACAAACGGGAGCCAGTAGAAAGCCTAAAGATTTCAATAACGACCCTTTAACTACTGAGGTCAAAGACAAATCCCCATGAATTACCTGCAATCTTGGTTTCCAGCAGACACCTAAAGCTGTTGTGGCAAACTTGCCTTTGCTTTGATAGCAGAGAGATGCTTCTGAAGGCATCAGGTAAAAAAAAAAAACACCCAACCTCTCTGTACCAGGCGAATTGACCAGTTGTTTCTTCTTTTGTGCATGTTGGTTTTAGATGTAGAACCCGTTGCAGATTTTGTGTGGCACCATGGCAATGGCTGGGACTTTGGCAGCTCTGCCTCATGATGAAAGGGGGAGAGAGATCATCATCACATCATCAAATGGTTTGGGTTGGAAGGGACCTTAAAGATCATCTAGTTCCATGGGACAGCTGGGATGGGGTGGGGGCTTGAGCGACACGGATGCAGCAGTCCCCCTGCTCACAGAACAACTTGTCAGATAATTATAATTATCATTCGGGATATATTCTGAGTAGCCCATAAATTCTTATGAATGAAATTGCCCCAGTCAGCACCGCGGCACGTTAGCATTAAATCACCACGGTATATAATCCAGAAGGTAAAACCTCTAAATCTTTTGAAAGGTTTGTTCTTCTGACTAGTAATTTAACAATCTTGTAAGAAGCTGAGATATAAGAGCTTTCTGGCAGAGAAATAGAGAAGAGGCAATGAGAAAAGTGTCATGTACTTTTCTGAATCAATTGTAGTGTCTAACTTACATTTCTAATGAATTATGAAAGGTGAGATGACTTCTCTCTTTTCCCTTCAAGCTAACCTGGAACCAGACACTGTGATCAAATCTGTACAGAGCCCTGCTCCCTTACGTGTATTTTTTGTGGGATATGCCCTTTTTTTTGGCAGGATAAAATATATCTAAAATCAGGATTTTCATGTGCTTTGTTGCATTTGTTTTCCCTGTCCTGTGCATGCTTATGGAGATGACTGAATGATTATCAGTATTTGATGAGCAACTTATTTTCTATGCTCCCTTACATGTCTCTCGGGCTTCGCCCAGTTTGGGTTTCTCACTGTTTTTGCAGATCATAACCTAAAAGCTTCACCCGAAGCCCAAATAAATGAATAAGCATATATCTTTGGCCTTGAATGACCGAAGGACTAGACAGCAGGCTCACTCAGTGCAGCTCCTGGGTCAGGAAGCTTTGAGTTTTGCTTTTCTTATGCTGATATTTTTCCTCAGGGAATTCAGTAAATGTTGCCTAGAAACACCTGTGTCTCAGAAACATCTGAAGCACAGCAGAATAGCCATGGAATCAGGTACGTGAAAAAGCCCATCTGTTCCTACCAAACGGAATTTGGGGAGACAATTCCCATAAATACATTTGTACTAATCAAAATGCTGTTTTGGCCATTTTTCTCCTCAAAGCTTTTTAACTGCGGCTTGCATCCCCCACAAATTTACTAGTCAACCTTAAAAATTTAATAAGTGCAGTGCATTAGTATAATATTCTGCTCGCTCCCAAATTGCTATAAGTAAAGGTTTTAATCACAAAAATTATGCAGTTATAAAAATAATGTAATGAAATTATTCTTCCCATTTGTATTCATGGGCTGCCTCTATTCAGGCATTATGAGACGTGATAAATTGCGCTGAACGGTGGTGGAATAATTCTCAGTGCCGCAACTGCCTGAAGACCGTGCACCTTAATGGTTTCCCTTCCCAGCAAAATCAAACCACAGGGAAGCGCGCTCAGTGTAATGTAAGGAGGATTAAACGTAACGTACGGCTTTGGAAATCACTATCCTTTGTGTTTTGTTGACGGACCTATGACCTAGGCACAGGTAAAATTATTTCACCGTCACAATCTGAAGAGGACTGGCGTCTGCTTTCAGTGAAGTCCTTCGCATAACATCTCCTGCCACCGCTGGTGCAGAATGTGTGCCTAGCAGACCGATGGTTTCTGGATGATGCCTTAATTAAAGCGCATCCTCTCTAATCTGAAATGATGTCTGTTTATTTCAAAACTAATTACTTCATTATGCTTTCCTCTGCTAAAAAAATCTTTGGTGCCTGTAGGAGACTGCACACTCGGCTGGGGCAAAGACCACACATAATGAGATAATGTTATGTTTGCTAAATAATATATTAGAAAGGAAGCTTGTGAATAAAATATAGGCTGAAGTTTTGTGATTCAATTTTGGGTACAGGTAAAATTTTACAATTTATCCCACTTTTGCAGTCATAAACAATCCTTTTCCTCAGCTTCATAAATAAATCATCAGCTGAAATACAACCTGCTACCCAAACAGTCTCAAATATTAGGAAAATAATTTCTGACTTGACTATGATGGACCGAACAAGAACTTCTGGATTCAAATCTGTTGCAACAAAACTTCACATATACAATTCGTCTTGTCTTCACAAGCTTTGTGTATGGAAAGAATGGCAATAGCCTCTGAGACTATTTTGAAGGCATTTTTTTTAAAAGTTACCTCCTAACTTAGAACACCCTCCCTAAACCAAATCTATTCTGGACCCTTCTGTGACAGGTAAAGCTCAGTGGTCAAGCAGGGAATGGTATTCACCATTTGCTAATATTAAAAATGGGCAAAAAACCCCCAGACTTTTACGCATTTTTACTCTTTCAGAAGGACTAGTTTCCCAAATATGAAGAAAAAACAGTGAGACTGATATTTAGAAAAAAAAAAAATCAGAAGGATTAAATGTGATGGAGAACTGTGAGCTCCTTCAAGAAGAGCTCATTAAATAACCAAAAACCTGTGAATCCAGTGCCAAGAAAGATGACAGAGTAGCCTGAAAGGCCACCCAGACTCTGTGAAACAATGAAAGCAGCAATTCGGAACAAGCAGTGATGTACAATCAATAAAAGGGGGTAACACAGAACCATCAATTATAGATGAGAGTTTGTGAAGTGTGGGGAATGGAGAAGGGACAAAAAGACATGACAGCCGATTCTTTTGGCTCCTTTCTGGCTGGGCACAAGGAAGTTTGGGTTTTTCATTCGGAGCTTTGTAGGGAGCTACTGGTGTGCGGAATGGTGGTAGCTCCCTACAAAGCCAGCATTGGGGTTGGTGGCTGTCATCACCCAGCATGGAGTAATCCCTTTGACAAGGGTCGTGGGCTACTACGAGCTTCTCAACAGTGAAAGCAAGCCTGAAGTTTTTTGCTCCAAAGAAGAGAAGGAATCACCTTTCAAGAGAGGACTGTCCATTTCTCCCTGCCCTTTCTCCCAGGACTGAGAAAAACCTTTCCCCTTCTCCCTCCATTGCACAGGAGTTTCGCAGAACCAACCTGGTGGCAGTGGCTGGCAAAGGTGGGGATTCAAAAGCCACCCAACTCCTTGCTGGTCGCAGGGCAGGAGCAAACTCAGACGAGGCCATCTCCACCCAGCAGTGCTTTTCCCTTACTGCCGCAGCAGTGGGGAGCACAGTGGTGGCTTGAGCAAGTCCAGGACACAGGGATCACCAGCTCAGGCATCTGGGACCAGGCAGCCTGGCGTCTCCCTGTCGTCTGGGGGTCCTGCCCCTGCTCAGCCTCCCTGTCTGCCCTCGAGCTGCTCAAATAAGCTCCCGTTTAACGCTCTTGGAGTGAGAAATGTAAAGAGCTCAGTCTGCTGAGGTTACCTTAAAAATCTCGCAAAGTGGTTTGAATGTGGTGTTGAAGTATTTTCATGGGAAAAAGTACAGTTATAAAGGGACTCAAGTCCAGATGAAAAGGGCTCTGAGAAATCATTGTTTGGGAGCTGAAGTTGACAAACTCAAGTTGGATAGTTGGGGATTTTACTTTCACGTGGAAAGTAACTAACCCTTCGAACAAACTGCCACAAGACAACTGGATGCCCTTCTGGAAACTTAGGTTTAACCAAACACAAATATGCTTCAGCATACAGAATATACTGGGGCAAATGAGAGAAATGTAATGGTCAGGGACACATAGAAGGTCTGATCAGATGAAGATCTAATTAGCATTAGATTTTGAAAGCCTGTCATCTGAAGCTCTTGCCATCATCACCACCATACATGGTCCCATCCATGTATGTAATATCTGATGCTTTAAGCACGAAAATGTGTTCACATTGGTATAAAGGAGAAATTTATGTTTCAGTTTGTGTTCTACACTTTAAAGAAAGCAATCACCTCATATAAATAATATAACCTTAACACCTAATTACAAAGAAGGGCAAAGCTTTTAAATGGCATTAAACTTAATAAAAAGGAATAATTAATATTATGACAATTAACCTGTTGATGAAGACTAGACCTGGACAGATTCGCTTTTCATTAGCAAGCGTGAAGAATTAGACGACTCCCATGGGGATCCAAACATCTGAAAGTCATCTTACTCAGAAAAAGGACAGAAGTCCTTCCTCGCTACGTAGGGTTTCAGCCCTTGCCCTGGGGAGCTGCTGTCTCTGGAGGGTGCAATAGACCTTGTGCGGAGAAGGCAGGAACATGAAGGAAAGAGGAAGGCGGCATCATTTCAGAGGCTTTTCCTACCCACGCTGCTGCCACGTGTTAAGTGTCATTAGCAGACGGCTGCCCTCTCCTTCTCCAGGCTATAGAGGGCTTTCTCTCTCTCTCTCTCTCTCTCTCATGTCTTCTGTTCCCAAACAGATTGTCACATGGTAACTCATCCCAATTCCAACCGTGCCCTTTTTTCTCACTCCGCCTTCTCCTGCCTTCATTTGCCCAGTGGCTCTTGACCCACAGCTTCCCCTCCATGGACTACTGAGGGCAGGGGCTGCCACCAAAGTCACACACCCTCACACATACCAGCAGGGCTGGTGTGGACTTATCCTGACCTTCTTGTACCCTCCTTTTAAGAGCTGCTGATGTTATTATTGTTTGGGTTTTTTTTTCTTTTTTTTTGTTTAGGGGTGTGGGTTGGTTTTTTTTTGCTAAAGGAGAACAGCTAATCCAACCTCATCTAGTTTAGTCTTCTCTTCAGTTCAAGCTAATCCTGTTGTTGCTGTGAATTTCAGGGTGGCAACAGTGTGCAGTAATGGTGAGCATGGCTTTTCGAGGCAGCTTGAGATTTGTTACCATCTCACCTGACAAGAGCTGATGCATACTCAACTACAAAAATGCAGCACCAAAAAGGAAAAAAAAGGATCACACGCAGGGGGAAACCTGAACGAACCTGAGCTGTTGCCTGTACCGAGGGCCAAATGAACAGCTGATACAATTGGCACAACTCAGTGGTAATGCGGCTAGAGCCGAATGGAGTTATTTTTGTGGCCGTGTGAAAAAAGTAGAAAATAAACACGGAAATCAGAGATGAGAACAGCTCAGATCCCAATCTCTGCTTCTTCAAAGTCCGCTAATACCAAGCACTGCGTAGTAGGGTTTTCCTTCTGGTCCCCTTCTTCTGGCCGCACCAAGTCTCACTGCATGGCTGCTGCTTCACATTGTGGATTTTGCTAAAAGTGTTGCAACTTGATACTGTGGTTTTTGATACAGATGCCAAAGAAAGTTACAAAAATTCTTGGGTAACAATGACGCAACTATCCTTTTGTAGCTTTTGCGTGGCTTTGCGACAAAATGAAGTTAACACAAACTGTTGATCTCTATCAAGAAACATAAAAATGCATAGATACGGAATATAGGAGATGCATGGAAATAATTTCTTACCGAATTCATATTTGACTATGTGTTATGAAGTTAAGGTTTTGCATGGCATTTGGTTAGGACCCAAAACAAAAAATCTCAACAACCTAGAAAGCCATTATTTAGTGCTATAAAATTGTGACATTTTCCCCTTTTCTGTTATTCTGCTTTCAGGACTGTAAAGGTGTGGGTATTGGCACTGGAAGGGTTCTCAAACAGCAGCTCTATTCGTGCCGTAGCCTTTCAAAGAATATACGTGAACACACCTGCTTCAGCTCTTTCATTCTCCTCTCTCATGGAGACTCCACTCTGATTCCTCCTTCTTCTTTCCTTGTGTCCTGAAGGAATATATAAAGCTGTTTTTTATGCGAGGAAAAAGGTAGTGCATGTTTTTTTCCTTGTCTACACGGTTAATTAAATGCTTGTAGGCAAACACACTGTGCCTACACAAACTCTGCAGGGACACGAGACCCAAGGGCCTGAATCCCCCCGAGCTGTGGAAGCAGGTGGGAAGCTCAGCTGCTCGGTTTGGACAAAGGAAGGCACATCCCTTCTGGTTTGAAAGAGACCCTTCTTATGGGAAGCATCTTGCTAGCTGACACGCTCCTGTCGATCCAGCACACGGAGGTACATCGCTTCCGAGGCAAGCACAAGATCCCTGCTGCCGAGGCTGAGCCCACTCCCAGAAACACCCCCCCCCAAACCCCTGGGAAATTTTTCTAAGAAACAGTGAAGTGCCTTTGAATTAACTTAGCAGCTGAGCAGGGGCCTGGAGATTGGAATTTTGAATTTAAGTGCCCTTTGGGGGAGCCGAGTCCAAGGGACTTGCTTGTAGGTGTAAGCTCAGGCAGCGGAAGGAAGGAATTTGTGTCTTGCTGTCCCTGTGCGGTTCCCGGTGTAATGGGCTGTGCTGCCCACCCCAAAGGTGCAGTGGAAGTCCAATGTGTGCCACCCCATTCTGCTCTCGGCTGCCTCTGCCAAACTGGTAAAAAGGGCCAGGAAGTGTGATTGGGGAACCTTTGCAGTGGGAAAATAGATGGGGCCGGGCAGCTTAATTTACACAAACCAACCTTCAGTGAGCAATGAATTTGTGAGCTGGAGGCGAAAGACACTGGGTCTTCTTATGCAGAACTTCAGGTATCGTAATATGAAGAAAATTAACTGTGTCAAGTGTGCTGTGGGCATAGAAAAATTAATCATGAGTTTATACTTAAGGTTGAGGAATACTAGTCATGCTCAGAATGGTGTTGCAAATCAAACACTGCATATGGCACTTTGTATTTGCTAGCCTCTTCTTGTCCAGGGGGATGAAAAGAAAGGCATTCATAACGGATTTAAATTGTTTCAGGTCATGGAACTTTTTCACTTCACATGCTTCTGCTGGAAATGACTGTCTAATGGAAAGCAAGGGCCAAATGTAGACACAGGACTAGGGGCAAGTACAATTTGGCTATAACCAGAAAAGTGCAAAAATCTCCATGTGTTGAGTTGAAGAACAGACCTCCCAGTAAGTTCTATGTAGTCTAGTTCTCCAATTAGCCAGGTATCATTTTTTTTTTCCTGTAATCTCCTCTAAACTGTGTTGATGGACATAAAAATTAAGTATGGTTTTATGTTAATTAAAACTTCTCATTAGTTATGTAGGTCAGTAAGAAACAAAAAAGTAGTTCAAACTCCACCCTCCCCATGCTGCCAGTTTTTTCTAATGAAATGTAATTAGCACTAATTGGTAAAACTACACTGATGGCTGGTTATTAATGTCTGTGTATTGGTCCCAGTTGTGGTTTTATGGCTGTCAGCGCTAATGGCTCAGTGAAGGAAAAAGAATCCTCCTTTCATATTCCCGTCATTTTCGTTGGGGTGCCCCCCCTTCAAACAAGAGTGATTATGTTTAGGGAAGGCAAAGCCTCTTCTTAAATCCTGATTTTGGGAATGCCTTCAACTCTCCTTTGAATTCGGTAGGAGTTGAAAGCAGCCAGCACTTAGAATCTGCAGAATCAGAACTCAACTATTTTAGGGCTGCTTTTCTTGAGCCATCATAATTGTTAGTGGTTCAGAATTTATCAAAATAATTATCCTCCTAATTGCATACCTGTTCTTGAAAGCACACTTATGAGGCAAGCCCCTCTTCTAAGCAATCACCTTAAAGTATTCAGTTTAGAATAATTGCTTTCCTGCAATTCCTGCAATTACTGAATGGATGGCAATCACCTTCTTCAGGCAGACGTAGGTGAGAAAGCTGGCCTTTTTCGACAGGGATGAGCTGAAGTGATGAAATCAAGATTTCCAATAGAAATCCACCCAGAGAGGGGTGGGGGGTAGCCTCTTGCAGATTCAAGCAAAGGAAATGTCAAGACGAGGAGGAGGGTCTCCACTCCGGTAGGGACCAAAGCAGACTTAGAAATAGATTGGAAAATGCTCAGGAGCTCATTGACTCCTGAATATTAACAGTAAGACACCAACATTAACACCTAAGAAGATAAAAAAACTTCTTTGAAAAGAGTCTGTGTATTCTTAAATGGCTTAATAATGTATGCCTCCCCAGGTCACCCATGCACGCCTTATTTTTGTGAAATCTAGGCTCATTAATATTTCTAAGTTAAAATTGAAATACAGCATACTCTTGGTAGGAAGAAATTGCCTGAATGGCTTACCTCATTTATAGAGGGGTAAAATCAGCAGAGTCACATAGTTTAAAAATATTTGAAAACTTGAGCCTGTTAAGAATACAAGAAATATCACGTATCTTAGGCTATTGTCTGCCATAAGGACATGACAAGGTCATTATTAAATCTTAGCCTTTAATAGTTCTGTGCCTTACAAGGCGTGCAGAACTCCCCTTAGCACACCCCTGCATTTCACTGGGTGATGCTTGAATTATTTTTCTTATTTGTACATGCAGAATTGTCTTTAACAACACAATATCTGTGGGCTGGGACGCAATAGCTCTTCCTTGTGGCCAATGAAAAAGGAAGCTGGTCTGTGGCCAGGAGGTCTGGAGGACGTATTGCAACAGTTTGTACTTACAGCCTGGAATGATGTTCTGCCAGCCAAATCTCAGTGCTAGTCATTGCCATTTTATATTTTAAAATAATTAATTGCAGATTTCTGTGTTAAGCTGTTATTTTCCCCATGGACTGACCACCCCTATACTCATTCAACTGCAACTAACCTGCCCTGATGGCTTTTTTAGCATCTCATGCTGCCACAAATAAATTCTCTCATTACCCTCAGCTACAATCACCACTACACCCATTTCACCCTTGCTGGAATCTAACTAAAGGAACAAACTTACCTACTCAACAGCCACATCACTAGGACACTTCCTTCTGACCTCGTTTTTGAGCAGGTAAAATACGGAAAAGGAATATCTTAATAGGTAAAACAAAATTAAAAGAAACCTTAACCGCACAAAGACACAGTCCCCAACATTTTGGGTTACACTTTTGCTAGCAAATTGAAGGTGCCAACGACTGCTCTCATGCAGTGAGGCCGACGGGCACAGGGTGGTGTTGTCCATATCATTAAAGTTCTTTACTTTCTGCAACTGAGAAGCTGTACGCAAACAACAATGGGGAATAGTCTCTGGCCCGTAGCATCTCCCGAAGCAGGCTTGGTGGAGTGCTAGGTAGCCCAACCTAACTGTGGGATAACATTTTAAGTGTACAGAGAAAGGAGATCTGGTGTCCTAGAACTCATTAACGTACTTATGTAGATGGGGCTTCAGGGGCTACAGTGTCTGTACCCTGAAAAAGCAAAGAGATAGAGGTTTGAGCTCCTTCAGACCAAGGAATTTGGTTTCCCAGTTCCTGGATGAGAGCTCTAACTGTTACACTGTCCAGCAAGGGTGCGCAGAACCACGTTACTCTGCCCTAGTTTGCGCACAGTTTGCTTGGTGGAAAGCCCGAGCTGGCTGGCATCGAGGAGTGCCCAGAGGGTGCAGGTCACACGCAGCCTCGTGTGTGTCTCCTGGGGCTGGACAGGCTCAGGCTCCGGAGCTGCTGAGCACGGGACACCGCTGGAATAAGTGCAATAGCGGGTGTCCAAAATCTTTGGGTAAAAGAGGAAGAACTAAATGAATTTTGGGATATCCCAGGCTAAGTAATAGCCATTTCAGTTATGGGAGGAGAGTCGTATTGCAAATTTGGATTGAAAAGCCGCTCCACCTGACTCCTACCATAGACACTGAGCAGCAATTTGGGTGTATCTATCTACCCTACTTTCACACACAGGTCTTGGTCCCAGACCGTCCACACTGCACTCATGCTAATTCATTTTCTAGCTCTTTTTTGGAGGAATGAATTTGTTCCCTTTGAAACAATACCTATCCGCCGTTCTGGAAATAATGTAGTCCAGAGGCCTTCCCAATAAGCAGTGTGAACCAGACTACACCAGATTTGGCTCCCCCTGTCCCCCTTTTGCCCCGGCTTTGCATCCTCGAGCATCCTTGAGCACTTTCCCATGCTGCAGCACTTACTCTCTAACACCGACCATCAGGTTCCCACTTTAGGAGCACCACATGGACTAGTGACGGCACAGGCTCTCGTCTTGTCTTGGATGCTTTGAACAGCACTTACTACACCTTCACACACACACCCAGGGAAAATTATTATATTGTACTAAGGACTCCGGTTCAAACGCTGTGTAGGGTGGGCACGGTCTTCCTGTCCTCTAGTCCTGAACAGAGTCAATGTGACTGCTCTTGTCACTCGGCCTGGAGTGAGGGACAGCTTTTTGGGTTGGGTGCATTTAGCCGCAATTTTTAATCTAGCCTTTTATCCAGCGTGGATCTCAGAATAAGAGATTCAAACAAATGAGAGTGCATTGGAAGATAAAAATAAAAGAGTTAAATCGACGAGTGTGTCTGGCAAGATAGAAATAAAATCCTGTAACTTCAAATACACACACGTTTTATTCATGAAGAAGATTATGAAGCTCCGGGAGAAGATAAGCTGTAAGTCCACAAACAGCCAAAATCTAGCTGGGATGCCCACCCTACGCTTGCTAGAAGCAGCCAGGAGCCTGCCGTGTGCGCCAGCTGGAGGGGAGCTGAAGCCCTCTCCCCCCGACGAGGGCAAAGCCAGCCAGAAACGCCTCTCACCACATGGCAGCACCCACAACCCACCGTGAGGAAGCGGAGATCTCCCACCGCTACCGGCACCACCTCCATGTTCATGGGTCCAAACAACAGGAACCGGCTTTTGGTGGGCGCAGAGGAGCGCTGGCTGGCTCTTTTTGTCTTCCTTCTGGAGGACGGCTGCTAACGAGAGGTAATTTTAGCCACAGAGGTAGTGCGGGAACATGGAGGGAGCTCTGTGAGGACATGTGGACAAAACTTCATCATGTCATCTCTCTGACTTGTTCCCAGCCCGTCTGAGCCAGCACTGCTGAGGGGTTATCCCCACCGGAGGCGACTCAGGGTTAGTCCCTGCAGGTTTGAAGCACGGCTGTAAACTTCCTTAAAATAAATAGCAGATGGGTGACCAAGTGTGGGAAGGCACAAAATCACAAAATCTGTGACTGTGAAACACTGGGGGAGATCGTCAGAGGACAAATCCTCCCATATTTTACAATCCGTGCTGTGTAACAGCAGCTCAGAGCTTCAGGTCCAGCCCGTTAATCACTGCTCTGGCCCCACTTCAGCTCAGGAGGGTGCGCTAAAATTGATTACAGATGTCAGTTCTGGTCACCGAGCTGTTGTAGCCCTTCAGGCAATCTACCCCTTCCAGAAACAAAGTCCAAGCCGAAGCGGAGCAGCTCCTTCCCCTCTGTCTCTCTGCGGTCAGGCTTGCCTCAGGCTCCATCCTCCTCCACCTCTTGCTGTTCTGGACTCAGTTTGGGCTTTCCCTGCGTGGCAGGAGCCCTTCCCTGCTCTCAGCCGAGAGGCATGCTCACCAAATTCCTTCACTCACTTCAGCCACTGTCACCATCTTGCAAGCCACAACTGGAATACTGTGTCCAGTTCTGGGCTCCCCAGTTCAAGAGAGACAGGGAAGTACTGGAGAGAGTCCAGCACAGGGCAACAAAGATGACTGAGGGACTGGAGCATCTCCCTTACGAGGAAAGGCTGAGAGAGCTGGGACTCTTTAGCCTGGAGAACAGAAGGCTGAGGGGAGACCTTATTACTGTTTACAAGTATCTAAAGGGTGGGTTTAAGGAGGATGGAGCCAGACTCTTTTCAGTGGTTCCCAGTAACAGGACGAGGGGTAACGGGCACAAGCTGGAATACAGGAAGTTCCGATCAAATATGAGAAAAAACTTCTTTATGGTGAGGGTGACAGAGTACTGGAACAGGCTGCCCAGGGAGGTTGTGGAGTCTCCTTCTCTGGAGACTTTCAAGACCCGCCCGGATGCAGTCCTGAGTAATGTGCTCTGGGCAATCCTGCTTTAGCAGGGGAGTTGGACTAGGCGATCTCTAGAGGTCCCTTCCAACTCTGAAATTCCATGATTCCGTCATCCATGTGCTGCTGAGCAAGAGGTGAATGCTTACAATTCATTAAGATTTTGAAGAAGAGCTACTGCACAAGCAAACAGTGATTTCCTGGTGCTGTTTGGAGCGGTGGTCCTCCCACTCTCCCGGGGTGGCTGACGGACACCCAGAGCACTTGGTTGTCCTTCCTGAGGCTGAACGGCGCCAGGAGCTCAGCCACACACAGACGGGGAAAGCAGCAAACGGCAGTAATGAGGGTTAAGTAGTACCTATCAACACCAACAGGCATTATTTCATTCGTTTCTTCCTATTTGGAAGGCCAGTATGTATCCAGGTGTAATGCCCCCATCCATGTTGAAGGCATCCAGCACTTTGCATTTTAATCGCTGCAAAGCAGGAATAGTGCTAGCTCTCTAGGGATGGTATCTTTTGCTATTTTGATTTCAAAAATTAAAGCTATCAAACCAGTAACATAAAAATAAAGATCCTCCTATTACAGATAATAGGAACTGCTGCATTATTGCTCTGTCCTGCCACTTGTAGTAACCAACAGCTTATTGCCTCAGAAGAACCATCTCTATCACGTAATTGTGCCTGTGCTGTATTCGCTCGGCTTAAGAGAGCTATTACTATCCTGAACTCCCTCTTTGGGCTGGCCGGGGAGGTGAAAACTCACGCGGTCAGGAAATGATGCTTGGGTGAAAAGGCTCTATAGTTTCCAAATTTTCCTGTTTAAAAGGAATGTATCATCTCAGAGATAAAACACTCTCTTAGCTGAAAATTGGCCACATACTTTTCCTTTCTTAATGGAAGACCTGTATTTCACTATGAGACGCCCATTTTCTCCAGGGGAGAGTAAAAAGATAAAGAACTATGCTTCTTACACTGCTCTTTAAACTGATACAGGAAGCACTGATTCACGATGCACTGATTTACGATGCACTGATTTGAACAAAATTCCTCTTGAATAGCCTTAAGTTTGAACTCGGAAGAGACAGCATCAGGTAGCTGAGACACTTGAAAGCAACTGCAGCTGTATGTGTGCCTATACCAATATTAACTATTAACTTCGAAGCATCAAGACGTGCTATTTCCATACGCTGTTAGTAGGAGCCCATGTATCTTTGGGTATGGGTTTGCACTGAGCTCAGGTATGTATTTGTCAGAAGTGTGTCTTCTCTTGTCCCCCATTTTCTTCCCCTTGCTGTGTCCCAGGAGTGCGCTGCACACCTTAGTCTGCTTCTCAGACACCATCTCTGTGGCCTCCTCAGCTAGAGGACACCCTCCTCTACCTCTGAGCGAGGGACGGCCCGCAATGCCCAGCGGAGGGTAAAGGGGCAATACCCCTAACTCGGTGCACTGTGAACGGCACCGGGAAACACGGAGCTATGCCGCAGCTGTTGAAGCCAGGAGACGGCATCTGATTCAGTGATTTGTGGCAGTGAATTTCACAGATTGACTAAATCCAGCTGGGTGCTTGCTTCCCAACAGGCAAATTGCTTCAGCGGGCAGGCCTGGGCATACTGCCTTTCCCCCAGGGCAGCTGATGGGCAAGAGCGCTCTGAAATACACCTTCTCGCTCCCACAAACCGCGAGCGATGCGGTGCTGCCATCAGTAAACCGCATCTCATACCTAACGTTATGCCCACCTGATGAAGCACAGGGCACCTTAAAGATGCTCCCTCAGAGCTGCCCACCACCACGAACCCCCTTTTTGAAGTGACCAGAAACCACCGGCAGCGCCAGCCTTAACTTCGCGTTTCTCTGCCCTTGGAAGCCTTTGGGTGCCCCCGGAGCGGGGCAGTGAGAGGACTCTCCACACACACGCAACTCCACCACCACCTGCCCGGCTTCCCCGCCGGCATCCCCCCTCCCCGCCCCCGGCGGGACACCCTCCGCAGCCCTGCCCGCCGCTGCCATGCGTGTGCGCCGCGGCGGGGCTGCCCGCGCTGCCGCTGGGCGCCGGCGGTCCCGCAGCGCAGGGCTCCCCGCGGCGGCGGCGGCGGCGCTGCTGCTCCGCTCCGCTCCCCTCCGCGGCCGCGGGCGGGCGGCCCGGCCGGCCAGGTGCGCGCTGCGGCTCCCCGCCACCCCCCTCCCCCAGGTAGGGCCAAGCCGTGCCTGCGTGTGGCGGTGTGTGTGCCTGTGTGTGTGTGTGTGTCTGCCCGCCCGGCACCGGCAGGCTGCCGAGCCGCAGCGACGGAGGCGGCGGCGGCAGCAGCCGCGGAGGTGCCCGGCGGCGCTGGCTTGGGCGGCCCGCAGGTATCGGCGGAGGGGGCGGAGGGGGGTTGCGGAGGCGGCGGGGGGCGACCCGCGGAGCCCCGGGCACAGCGGCGAGGCGGAGCGGCTTCTTCTCGTTGCAGGCGGCGGCGAACCGGATGCCTTTGGCGGGCAGAAGATGTGTCATGGGAAGCAGGCGAGCGGCGCCGGTGCCCTCCCGGCGGCGCGGCGGCGGGCGCTGGCCGCCGCGTTCTGGCTGCAGCTGGCGCTGAGCCTCGGCCCGGGGCCGGCGGCGGGCGGTGAGTGAGCGGCCCTGGCCCCGGCCCCGGCCCCCTCCTCCTCCTCCTCCTCCTCTTCCTCCCGGTGCCCGGACCGAGCCCCCTTTCCCCTGCCGCCCCGCAGCCCCGGGGAGGGGGGAGCGGGGAAACTTCCCTTCCCCGGTGCCCTCCGAGGGGAGCGAAGCGCCGCTCCGTGCTGCCCCCCCACCTCCCCGCCCACCTCTGCCCGCCGCGGGGACCCCCGGCGCCACGCGTGGGGACCCCCGGGAGGAGGGAGCCTCACCCCGGCGCCTGCCAGGGAGCAGCGGCTCCATGTAAGTACAGCAGGATTTGGAAACTGCCTAGTGATTATTTTTTTTAATTAAAAAAAAAACAAACAACCCTCTCCCTCCCCCTTCCCCTCTCCCCATCCACTCAGACATCTCTCGGGTGACCCTGGGTGCTCAATCCCCATCCCCCGTGGGGAGAGCAGAAATCTGGGGAGGAAGCAGGCGATTTGGGGGGCTGAAAACACAACGTCCTTCAGCCCTCTCCTCGTGGGGGAGCGACCCAGCCGTATTTGGCCTTTTTCATTTTAATTACATTTTTACACTATCATTTTAAATTATTGAGCCTGTGAGATATTTTCAGCAGGTACATTTAATTACAAAATTGCTTTAAATTGATTCCATAATTAGACTTGGATTGCTGGAAAAGTCTTAAACTGCTTTGCTGTAAAATGAACTTAGCAGTGATAACAAGAGCAGCTTCATATTTCTGCTCCAGCACGGTATTATATATTTGTGTTGGGAGAATAAGCCATTTTATGATTGAATCGCATCACTAATGGCAGACAGAGTCCAATATAAAAATTGCCTGGGCTTCTTCTCATGCCAAAGACTTATGCCAAAATTTTCTAACTTGAATGCCTAAGCCCAAGCAACTCCGAACCAGATATGGTTTCTGTCGCCGAACATAGACTTGCAGAAATACAGCTGAAGAGGACCTCAAGAGGTCGTCTTGTCCATCCTCCTCCTGATGTGATTCAGTCCTAATTTTCTATGGTGAACCTATAATGCCATTTTCCAATAGAAATCCCGTGGCTGCAAATGTGATTCCAGCTAAACAAGCTTTTAAACTGTTGCAGTCTCTACGAATCCCTCTTTAGAAATCAATGGCTTTTTTTTTTTTTTCCCCTGCAACTGCGTTACCCTTGGTTTCCTGGCCAGCTTGTGTTTCAGCCTGGTGATGCCATTCTGCCCGTCCTGTGCCTTCCTCCCAATTGGAGCTGTGCGAGCTCCTGTCCTTCTCTAACCTCCTCCTTATGGCTCCATTCATAAAAACGAGACTGTTCCAAGGCCCCCTCCTCCCTGAGGCTGTATGTATCCCACAGCTTGATTGTCGGCATTTATTTAGCTGATTAGTGCAAGAGGTTCTTCAAAATATGGTTTAGATCTCCCTTGAACGTAGTGGTTTTCATCACAGCCTGCAATAAATTCTTCTGTGATGTTGATCGTTGCTAACACCCCTGCCTTTCACCTTGGTAGTGTAACTAATTCTACATCAAATTCCATTTGTAAGGCGTTTTAGGATCGTTCAAGAATTTTTTTTTTTGGGTCCAGAGACTAGGGAGAGGGTGGAATGGTTGTGCATGGGTAAAATAACCAGTGAAAAATATTCATTGCTGTTTCTAAGTTATTACTGCTATTATTTCCCGGTGTGGTTGTGCTCGGAAGTTAGGTACTCTATAAATACTGGTAAACGTACAGATCTTTCATGTGGTAGAATATGCGGTAGCTGGTTCTTTTGTTTTTTTTTTCACCCTGAGTCATTCCAGTGGGAAAAATAATGAGCTTTGTAATAGAACAGAGGACTGTAAATTAGGATCCCTCCTATTTTAGGCTCTGTTACATCTGTGAGCGAGCTTATGTGCTTGCACAGCTTGCTGTGAAGGCTCAGCTTTTGGCTCCCCAGCCTGTGACCCAGAGTTCAAGAACTTGTAAGCGGCCATTGGTATCGACCAAAGTTGCGGTTTCCTGGGACTTCTGAAAATTTCACGTCTATTGGACTCTCGTTTTATGGATTTGCGTATCCAGACAGAAGGCACCCGGTATTACTGACTGCTTTGGAAAACGTAGCCCCAATCTCTTTCTATCTTCTCATTATCTGTTAAATAAGGATAATCATACTTCTCTCAGAGATTTGAAAAGAGCTTTGATGACATTTAATGAAAATACTATGGAGGTGGAAAGAATTTGTTTCAAAAGCTTTAGAAAAACAGCAGTGACAATACGCTGAAATAAAAACTATCTCGTGTATTGAAAAATGAAAATGAATAGTTTAGGGCTATTTTTTCTATAAAGCAATCCATGGCTTACGTTTTGGCTCCCATTTATACTTCTTCCCCTCCTTAGCTGATACCAGGATTTGGCTCCTGTAATAATCCTGTCATGACTTGTGTGACTCCTATTTTTTATCTGACTAAGCTCTATTGATTGTCACGTTCTACCATTTCACCCCAGATCAATACTACTTATAACTCTTTTTTTTTTCTTGTCAATAACCCTACAGAGAATAACTCTTGTTTATTACATTCTGACTTTCTCAAAAGTGGATCTAGCAGAAAATTTGCTGTAGAAGTGAACTCAAATGAACAAACCTTTCAGCTATCGATACACCTCATTCCTCCCTGATGTATTTAACTCTGCTGATACCAAGGATAAAGTAAATCTCTCATACTTCAGTGTGCGGCTTTCATCTAATCGTCTTTGTTTATCTTGCTTTTTGGTATAATTCTGTAGTGTAAGAAAAAAAAAAAGAAAATAAGAAAGTAGGAGCTGGCTGGGAAGGCAGGTAAGAGGTAAAATGAAATGCGCAGGTGGATGGAGCTGACGACAAGTTATTTTGGAGTTTTAAGACATTGTATGGAGTTCACTGCTAAACCTGTAGCATAGAGATAATTGCTGTAAGAATATATTTTTACATATATGTCAAATTCATTGGAATTATATTAAAATTGCGGGTGGGGGGAAATCTGAAAGGAGAGAGAGAAAAAAAGTTCAGTAGGCTTCTGGTTTTGAGGTTTGTTATGGAGCCTTAGAATTTTGTCACCTGCTTTATTGTCCTGGGTCAGTTGGGGTCTTCTGTTCTTCTGCAGTGTCCTCTGCACGGCCCCATGGCGAGGCTCAGGGCTGCAAAACGCATCTCCGTAGGCTTGGATGAGGCCGTGGGCTGTCACCTCATCTTACCTTCTGGCCTCAAGCAGGATCAGGTGTACGCGTGTTCTTCTTGCAAGGTGTTTGTTTAATCTTAAAAAGTCTCCACGTATCCTTTTAGCAAACTCTGCCAGGGCTTCATCAGCCTTTACGCTAGAAAGTTTTTCCTAAGGTCTAAGCTGAAGCATCCTTGCTGCTGTTCAAGCCTGCGATTTCCCATCTTGTTCACGGCAGATGTCCAGCAGAGCTGCTGCTCCTCAGCTTTCTGGCTGTTGTTGTGTTCTGTTCCATCTCTTCCATCTTCTGCTGCAGAAATGTGGACTCTGGTTCCTCCAAAGACTGGATGACTCCGGTTTCTCCTAACTTTGCCTAAGTCTACGTTATACTTTGTAGATTGCTCGTCATTCAGACCATGAGCTTGCTCCCGTGGAGCCATGTCCCTGTGGAATACACTGCCCACCAGCCTCGCTAGCGCTGAGCAGAGCTGAGGGATAGCTGCCCATGCCTCAGAGGCTCCGCTCCTGTTCCAACATCCCGGGTACCTTTGCTGTCATTATATGGTGCTGCTGCTTTATATTCAGCTTCTGATTCCCTGTAGCTCCCAGGCTTGTTCCTGCAGGGCTGCTACCTGGCCAGTTGTTCCCATTCCGTGTTACTGCCTTTTTTTGGCGTTGCAATCAATTTGCTGGATTTCCCTGGTGTCCTGCAGGCAATGTCCCTTCTCATGGGTGGGTGCTTTTAAGCTGGAAAGTACGTCATCATGCGTGACAGTAAAGAAATCTGGCATGTTGTGAAGTCTTCAAACATTATATTGAATGTTAGTGATACGGTGCAGAATAGTGGTGGGGTTTTTTTTCTAGACCAAAGCTGAATTTTTGCTGCGCTGTGATTTTATTGCATTTGATTGAACCTTGGTTATGCCTTGGTTATAGTACCTAACCGCTGCCTTTGGATGTAGTGGCTACCAAAACCACATCCCTCAGGTTTCTGAGGGTGGTGTACTTGTTGCCCTGGGGTAATACAAGTTTTTGTGTGCGCTGATGATGCAGGCCCACCCTAGGGCTTACTTTTTGTCAACCTGCAGTTGTTTTTGGCAAGGGAAGCCAGCCAAAGACCTAACTGCCTTGCCTACGTTTTTGAGATTATTAAGAAGGTTTTCTGAAAAATCAGAATGTTTTCTCATACCTCTCACTAAGTCTGTAGTTGATGTATTTTAGTCACTCCCTCTCAGTGCGTCTGCTTCACTTGTCAAGCAAAATAGACATTTCAGCCTCGAGTTCTCTGTACATTTGATGAAATCATCAGTTATTTTGCAGGATTGTTTTTAACCTCCAGTTTATTGCAGAAGCTCGGTATTTTGGAAGGAACAGGTTTTTCCCACTGTGACACGATCTTAACTCTCAGTCTCAGATCTGCCTGGTACAACCTCCATTCATTCCCCTCTCTGCAGTCTTAAGTTAGCAGTTAAGTACCATTTTGTACCATTCTGTAGCAAGGCCAGCGACGCCGTAGGATGGCAGCTCAACCCCCCTCTTAGTGGCACATCCTTCTGCCTACAGCCTTGCGAGAGGTGGGCATATTTGATAGAGGAATCTTAAATCGATTTCTTAGCACCCTGCAAGAAGGAGGCTTATCCCTGATTTACCATGGGAATCGGAGGCTGAGGTTAACTTTGCTTCTCTGTTTTGCTCCCTTATTCCCACAATTACAGTAGAGTATCTTTCAGTCTCTGTAATAGGGGTGATTACAACTTTAGAAGAATGAATTAATTACGCTTTGCTTGATTTGCTCATCTGTACAGTAGATAAGCGACGTATTTCACGGGTATGTAATGTGGTAGTTTGAGAACCGCCCAAAGGAAATGTTATGAGAGTGAGAAATAGAGATTTGGACAACATATAAACTAAAGTTTACCAAAGTAGAAGGTCCTTTAACATTCATGATTTTTGTTGCTGTGTGGATTAATAATGAAATATTCTTACGAGAATTAGGAAGATGTTATCTTTTTTGACTTTTACAGCTTCTTATGGATTTTTTTTTTCTATAGTGTTGATCACGTGCTTCATTTTTTCCCAAATATTTTCTACCTCTGATTGCAATGCATATTTTTTTACAACAAAATACGCAGTAGAAAAGCTTGCACTCGTGCTGTGCGTTTCAGTGAGGTTTTAGGCATGGAAAGGACAACAAAGTGTGGCCCGAATTCATATTTGCTATATGCCAGTGCAAATGTGAATGAAAAACTGGGCTGCATTTCATAGTGAACATAACTTAGTCTGAAAATGAGCTTGAGGGATAAAATGGTGTACTGTGTACAATTTGATTCAGTAAGTGTAAAAATTAGCTTTGCTAACATATTAAGGGGACCAAAGGTACGCGTATCTTAACAAATTCAGCAATTCAACTGTGAAACCAACATCTCCTCACTTGGTTTTACATCTTCTTCTCAGCTACCTTCTTTGACATGGCACCAGCAGAGCATCATGAAACCAATTATAGGCTGTACATCTACTAGATTTCACGGAGGGAACGGTTTATAGGAGCCATTTTTAACATCCACACTTACCTTCTGACTGCCTCACCCCATCGCTGCTGTCGACGCTGAGTTTGGCCGCCCGTTTTTCAGAGGGAGCTCCCCATGGCTTTTCCTGAACAGCTGGGCTGCTGAAGGGATTTATCCGAATTGGAGTGTTTCTTTCTCCACGTACTGAAAACAGTGGAAGAGGTTATCGGTGCCATCTGTGCTCACTGAGCTCCTGGGGGGAAAATGTGTTGGACGTGTTTTCATGCTCGTGGTGGGTGACCCCTGAATCATAGCAGCTTTTAAATTGGGTAGTGTCCATCCTGGGTTACTCTTCTGCTTGTTATTAAGGGATTATACAAAGGTTTTGCTCTGTAGGGAAGTTCCAGAATTTATTAGGACCGTTTCTGTATTAAACAAGCCCTAGTTTTGTCAGTATGACCAACTTGAGCAAGTAGTACATGGGTCTTTTCTGCCAGTGTCACTACTTACTTTTGCTAAGCATTAAAAGAAAAAAAATAATTTGACAAACGTTCTTGTTTGTGTTAGGTTAATAGTAACAATAGTGATAAAAATGTGACTTTTTTTTTCATATAGCCCTACTCATTTATAGAGTTCAAAGCACTTTATAAAGGAAAATAAGTTTTATTTGTGTCCCTTCATAGATGGGGAAATGACTATAGAAAGATTAAATTACTTAAAGACGTTTCATGTAAGAAACAGATCTTGTCATAGACAGGGAAGAGATTCTCTGGATCTTCGTCCAGCACTTCCTTCTGTAAATAGAATTTAGGGAAATTCCTAATCCACATTTGTATGATACGGCCTTTATAATAGGATTTTTTGGCTGGGACTCTCTTCTAACCGAAATGAGCAGCAGATTTCCTATTCACGTAAATTGCTACTTAAGCAAATCACAGAGGAAGTTTTTCCAGTGTGGTTTATTCGCCCGACTCCTTTATGTCTGAGAGAGCACATGGCATTTTTCGACACTGAAAACATCTTCTTCTGAATAATAAAAAAAAAAATAAGAAAATGTTATAAGTTAGGATTGAGCCTTGAAAAACGGTATCGTGCAGTTTCTCTTAGTGCAAAGCACGTATTAAGAGGAATGATGTTTCTGCCGTGCTCAGTCATGTGGTTGGTGATCATAGTTTACATGAAAGGGCAACATTAGACAAGAATCCCACGTGATTTTTAAATAATTTTAACATACTTGAGCAGTTAAGGAGGAGAAGAGCATTGCGTGACCGGGTAGCTCCATGCAGAGTGTGGCATGAGTGCCATTGCCTTATGCTGCCCGTTGCAGTTCAGAAATCAGTGGGTGTATAGTGCGCTCTGTAAAAAATTAAGTTCAGCTTCCAACTGCTTCCTCATGAAAACCTGAGCTGTAATGTAAAGGATATAGAAGGATGGAACAGGTAGAGTGCCCGGTCCCTTGCTGTTTCGTTTGCTTGCTGCAGGTGGTGAAGCCGTGCAAAATGCAGCACTGGGAAGCAAAGCAGGGCTGAGGGTGCAGCAGAGTTTCTGTGTAAAGCCAAATTCTGCACTTAGTAAAAATTTACAAAATCCAGGGGGGCGGAATTTTGCTTGGAAACTGAAAAGAGGAGGTGGAGCTTACAATAGATTGAAGAAGAAAATAGGCTAGGTTACTAAGGCTTAGATTATGTAGAAGTTGGGTTATGAAGGGTATCCTGAGATAGTGTCCTAAAAATAAATTCTCTTGGACACTGCTAAAGAAGAAGCAGGATACAGCACGCACATGAATCAGGGGAATCATTGTATCGCTGGGGTCCCATTCCGGAGACCTGGAGAATACGCTAAAAAGAAGAGGTTGTCTTTGAAAATGCAAAGCCTTCAGATCTTCTTTTTCGGTACTGCAGAAAGGCAGCAGCAAGCGTGGTTGTTGATCTGTCAGGAGACTGGAGAGAACCACACAGATGCAAGAGAAAAACTCCCGTATGCGCTGGGAAGGAGGCGAGGATGCTCAGAAGTGGAAGTTGTAAATGTGGCATCCTGTTCTCCCTTCTTGTCATTAGCACCAGTGACTGCGTAAACTAAAAAAGCTAGGGAACAAAAGTTTAATTTTGATCTTTCTGGAGGTGGGACAAAAGTCTTGAGAGCAGAGTCACAGAAACAGGGCTGGAAAAGACCTCTGAAGCCCCTGTAGCTCATCCTCCCGCCCAGAACAGGACCTGTATACGTACCTCAGGGAAGGTACCGTTCAAGACTTTATGTTGGCAACTCTACAGTTTCCCTGAGTATTTCAGTGCATCACTCTCTTAACTGTCAAATGGGGTTTTCTGATGTCTCATTTGAATCTGCCTCGCTGTAACATAGGTCTCTGTAAGGATTTACATCTCTAGTGTGGGATTCCCGAGTGTTACTTCCTTTGCGGTGCTGCCTGTTGGTGCAGATCCACCAGTGCTGTGTCTCTGGCCGTCCTGACTGCTGCCGCCAGTTCCCTGGGTCAGGGCAGGTGGAATCCTGACTGCTCCAACCCGGCAAAGTGTCTCTGAAAAGCGAGATTTTGTTAATATATATATATTTACATATATTTTATATATAAAAATATATATTTTTATAAATATATATTTTTATATATATACACACATATTGTGATTTTTTTTTTTTTTAATTTTTTTTGAGCAGCCTGGTCTATTGGGAGGTGTCCCTGCCCATGGCAGGGGGGTTGGAACTAGATGATCTTTAAGGTCCCCTCCAACCCAACCCATTCTGTGATTCCATATTAATTAACAGTCTGTGAGCTAAGGTTTAGCTGTAACTGCCTTACGTTGATATGTTGCTGCCAACACAGAAGGAGATGACATGATTCTTCCTGGTGGAACTTAGGTTTTTCTGGTTTAGTTAGGGTCACAGCTAAGTTTGTGTTTAACATGAGATCAGATATCTTACCAGCAGCTATCAAAAAGGTCAGGTTTGTCATGCTAATCTGGAAGGGCTTGCAAGGATTTTCTGAAGTTGCAACTGGAAAGAATCAGGAATAAATCTCTGAGCCGTCCTATAAAAGATGCTTATTTACACAGTCTGATCTCCTTGGGGATATTAGACCAACTCTTTGTACTTGATCGTGATGTAAACGGTATGGTTATTCCCACACTAAATTGCACCCAAGTGAATTTCTATTTTACTTCTGTAGACTGAGTGAAGTTGTATATACTGAATAGCTCCGTGGTAATAGATTAGGTCCACACAAAAGGCAGTCGATAGCTGAAGACTTCCATGTGTGTTTGCAAATAAACAATTTTAACTGGAATTTTTAGAAGCAGATACTTACGGCTGTCAGCTCCAGTGTCTGAGTTCCGGTTCCCAGTAAAATGGGTGCTGATGGTGGGTATCCAGAAAGACTGTGTCATTCAGGAGTCTGGAGTGGGGGATATTAGAGAATGTGTGTGTGAGAGTTGCTTTTTTAGGCTAAAACATTAAGTTTGAAAGATTTAGAGCAACGCTAAGAGCTGAATTAGTAAGAGGAGGACTGTCATGGTGTGGGGATTGAAGTCAACAGGACTACTTCCTTGAGTAAATCTTTTAGCATTAGGAACTTCATGGCACAGAGTATGTCTTTTGTCTATTTCTAATACTCTGTGTAAGCCTACCATGCTGTTCCTGTGTTTGTGTAATAATGATTTGTATTCTGAATCCATGGGTACTCGTGAGGCAGTCATTTTTCTGTATCTCTCCACTTAGCTGACATTTTTAGGGATATTTTGTATACATGGTATTACTCAGAGAAAACACAAATGATCCACTTAAAATTGAAAATAAATAATAAATAATTTGGTCTCCTGTAAATTGGACTTATAAAATAGCTTGATTGCAATTACCAGCTTTGCAGTAATCTTGAAAGAATTAAGACAAAACAGCGTTATGATGAGCAATAGTAAAAACGAGAATACACAGACATTTGTCTTGGCCTTGTAAAATGCAGAACGTCCTTCTCTCCTCTGAAGGGGGACCGTGACCCCCAAAAAGTACAGTCACAGCCGTTCTGGGGGAGGACCACGGTGCTTGACTGCACCACTTAACTCCCGCTCTATCCCTCCTTAGCTTCAGTGATAACCATCCTGGGCAGTTCTTCCCATCGCTGGCTCGTACAAGCACACGCTCTCATTTTTTCACTCCTTTTTTTGCTCTCATCTCTGAGACCTGAGGTTCTTCTGCGAGACCAGGGAAGAAGTATGGAGGATACAGCTTCTCTTCTTATCAAATGTAACTTCAGGTTAACGCCACCTGGGGTTAGGTGGGTGAGCTGGGGTGTACAAGATGGTTGTGGCAGCACAGCCCTCTCACCCCACCTGGCTGTAGCTCGCCCAGAGGTGGAGTCATCTGGTGTCCCACCCCCCTTTGAGCTCCGCAGCAAGCCCTTCAGTCACAGCAGCAGGTGAGAAACAAAGCAAATCAGCCCTACTACAGGGAAGTGGTTGAGGCACCATCCCTGAAGATTTTTAAAAGACGAGTAGACATAGTGCTTAGAGATATAGTTTAGTGATGGTTTTTGTCAGAGTTAGGTTGATGGTTGAACTAGATGATCTGAAAGGTCCCTTCCAACCTAGGTGATTCTAGGATTCTGCTTCTGTCCAGAAGCATCAATGGTGTAGATTTATCAGAAGTAACAAAATCCTTAATTTACACAATTTACTATGATTACACCCCTCTTCTATATCTGGTGCACCCTTATGCAAATTATACTGCTGTAGCCTGTCTTCTTGACAGCATTCAGATACCTCTCCCAGTGCAGTACCCACATTTTAAAACTCCCCCTTCTCTCCCTGCTATATGATTCATGTCCCAAAGAGTGGGGTTGTTGTTTCAGACTTTAGCCCCTTCTCTTTTTGAAGATGACACTCAGAAATGGTTACTCAGATGGAAGAATCCATCTTTCAAATTGTTCGGCCTGGAGAAGAGAAGGCTCTGGGGAGACCTTATAGCGGCCTTCCAGTACCTGAAGGGGGCTACAGGAAAGCTGGGGAGGGGCTGTTTGCAATAGTATGTAGCAATAGGACAAGGGGCAATGGTTATAAACTAGAGCAGGTAGGTTTAGATTAGACATTAGGAAGAAGTTCTTTACAATGAGGGTGGTGAGACGCTGGAACAGGTTGCCCAGAGAGGTGGTGGAGGCCCCGTCCCTGGAGACATTCAAGGTCAGGCTTGATGAGGCTCTGAGCAACCTGATCGAGTTGAAGATGTCCCTGCTTACTGCAGGGAGCTTGGACTGGATGGCCTTTAAAGGTCCCTTCCAGCCCAACACATTCTATGAAATCTAGCAGTACCGTTCACTGCTGATAACCCGTGCCTCGTCTGTCACTGTTGCCCTCACCCAGTGCGTCCGTCTTGGAGACCAGCACAAGAAAGGCACAGCCTAGGACTGATTTTTGTCAAGACTAGGCTGGTCTGCAGAGGCTGGGATATTTTAGTCCAAAGGGAGTATCCCAGTGAAAATATTCACCAAACAAAATATGCAAATTATTGTAAAATGGGCATAGATGAAACCCAACTCCATTATACCTATGATCACTTTGAAATTGGGTCGTGATGGGACATGTGACTGCACACCAGCTGTAAGACCTGCATTGGAAGGTATTGCAGGAAAGGGCACACGGCATAGCAGGGGCATCTGGATATGAAGGAGGGTTAAAGGAGGGGTACATGACTTGTCTTTGTATGCCCCCATGCTCTAATGCACTTACATGTGCCCTTATTAATCTTACATGGAGATGGATGGATGGATGGATGGATGGATGTGTACATATATGCTGGATAAGAGTAAGGAACTGAAAAAAAAACCCTCCAGCAATGAAATTGTGAAAAATATACTACTCTCATTGACAGTCATTTCAAGGTTCTTACGCTTGTTCTTAACATTTACAAGGATGCTTTTTACACTGCAAAATGGATGAGCGTTGCCTCTAATCCTTCTGTTTGGGTGCAAGAATTATATTGGATTCGTGTGAGGGATGGCGAGCAGAATAGTGTTGGGTATATTTAGATTCTATTTCATTTTTATTTCATATATAGTAACGTTACAGAGAAGGACTTCATTCCTCATTTCAAAGAGAAATCCATCAGATAATTTGCACTCACTGTGGGGAGAGGGATTTTCTCAAAACCGGGATGAAAGATGCCTTTTTGCAGTAGCCTTGATGTGATGGGAGGTGTGTTTTCTGGATGCTACTAACGGGGGCATTTTTCAACTCTGAGTTCTGCATGTGGTAGAGCTTTCTGGGTTCTTCCAACAGGCTGGCGGAGAAACCTCATACTTGGAGCAAATAGGTCTATGTAGTTCAGAAAGTTGGTATGTCAGCCGGGCCAAGTTTATGGGGATCTAACTTGATAAAGTAGACTGAAAAAAAAAATGGCATTTAAAACAAACTTTTTGAACGCCAGCATTATTTGAATAGAAAAAAATGTTAAGGGGGCACTCATTTAAAGTAGCTCAGGGTTGTGTCAGCTAAAAAGATTTTGCCGCAGTGCATTAGTATCGCAGGTAAATGATTCATTACATTTGCCATTCTGGCCTGTTTAAAGCTGTGATATAAAAATGCAGACGTTCAGAGGAAATAGTTATAAATCTGATCTGAAGTCTAATTATTTTTTCCAAGGTAAACAGTGTAGCAGCTCCCAGCTGCAACTGTCTAGTTGCCTCAGCATTTGCTGTTTATGGTCACTTTTTGGCATACTTAATCTCAGTTTAATTCTTCGGTTGTTTTGATGGAGAGGAAAAAGCCCTTTGATAGTGTATCTATGGATATATTGTTAGAAAAAATTATTTTCTATATGCTGATTTTTTTCTGTCTTTGCAGTCAAGTGATGCTGTTATCATAAAATCTCCTCTGAAGTGCAAAACCAAAGCAGTGTGGGGAGCTGCAGCAGTTTCAGGAGCCAATGAGACTGGCAGCTTACCGTGGATGTTAACACGATACTGCTGTTTGTTAGCTTGGAAATACCATTTGCTCGTTTTTCCCTGATCTGGACATCTTTGGAACCAGGATGATGTAGGGATTTTCCTATTCATCAGCTTTCCATTTCTCCTGTGAATTTCCTTTCTCGCCCTGAGGCAGTTGTTCAGGCCATGGGGGCTCTGATGGCCTGCGGCACTGCCAATTTTCCTCCAAGAGCAAATTTGGATCCTCTCTTTTGTCTCCTACATGTGACCTTGGGAATGACGGAGTGTGAGTGGCGGTTGTATGAGTTCAAGAGACTTGGCCTGATGAAACAGTTCTAAAACGATGCCTCACCTCGGTTCACATGCAGGCATAGAGAAAAATCTCATATTTCTAGAAGGCAAGATGGTCCTTCTGGCTGGATATACAGCCTCTCCTTGCAGCATCTGAAAACCACTCATTCTTGCTCCCTTACAGCCTTGTCAGTCCACACTTAACTCCTCCTCTGACCCATTTTCAAAAGCACTTACCTGAAGATAAACCAAACAGGTGGACTGGTGCCTTTTCTGGGAGGTTCTCTGGGAAGCTATAAGGCACTTTAAAACGTTTAATATGCTTCTTTTGTAATTTGGCTCCTGTGCAGCCTTCTACAGATCATCTGGTCTATCTGCCTAGATCAGCTAGCTTTTAAAAAAAATTCTTCACAAACACTTTATAAGCATTTGCCATGATCTGAAATACCAAAAAAAGACAGAAAAAAAGAGACAGGGATGTACTAAAATGGGAAAAAAAGGGATTGAGGGATGTACTATTCAGAGGTTTATGTATAGCTTCCCTTTTCTTCCTAGTTGTAATGGTAATTTCAGTCTTGACTCTCTTTTTGATTGACTATATTAGTTTTGTTTATTCCTGAACTGTCCTACTGAGTTTTGAAACCAAGGGCTGGTCGGTGCCTGGTTCCTGAGTGCTCACATCCTTACTGTCATTACATGATCCGCAGTGGGAAGGGAGTGATTCTATAGATACAAGCCTAATGACCTGAATTTGTAAAGCTAAATAGCAACACTGCTACCGGCATGACTCACTATCATTTTTAGCTCTGAAGGCGAGACAGTGGAGCAAAGGTTCATCTTTCCGTACCAGCTGCGTCTTTTGTTGAACAATCTGGTATTGCTGAGAGGTTTAACCTTCGTGTTTCTGTTTTTAATCAGACTTCTGCAAGATGTTAGGCGTCTCTTCAGCTTCTTTTCATAATAGGCTCGCTCCTTGAGAGAATGGCTCTCTGCTCTTCCTGTACGGTACAGATCCTTGCTTAATATTCCTGAGGACGGAGACTTTGCAAATTGAACTGTTGCTAGAAACAGACGAAGTAGAAAAGGTGACTGATATAAGTGAAACAGCAACCCAGAAGTCTTTGGATGGGGTTTGTGGTAGTGAAAGCGTAAATGTTTTCTCCGTTTCCCTTCAGCATGCTAATTATTTTATGTTTAAAGAATAATTTTCAGAGGTGAAATGTTTGGTAGTACTGCTACGATAAAGGAAGAATCACATTTTCCTGCGGGATGACTGATCCAGATTCAGTCTGGAAAATTCCACTGATTTCTGGAGGCTTTTGCTCCTAGTCTTGTAGAGTGCTGCAAAGCCTAGCGGGCTGCATGGCCTCTGCATCCCTGCCAGGGTGGCCTGGGAGACTGACTGGCCATTAACATCCCCTGTGGCACCCAAGCCCTTCCAGTTTCCAATTCTGAGTTTGTAAGTAAAGGTGAGTGGCGGTACTGTCAGATTTGGAAGGAAAAAAAACATACTTACATATTAAAAAAGCAGTTAAGTGGCTCTGGAGGTTAAGAGCTGCTTTAGAGTTGGCTTAGGCACTGAAGTAAACTTGAAGTCCATAAACTTGAAGTCAATAAACTTTGAGTGAAACAAAGGTCCTGAGCTCTGCTGTGAAGGTGCTGGGCAGACCAGGCAGGTGCTACTGCTTTTTGGGGTACTTGCTGAGAGTATGACCAAAGCAAAACCCTGCTTTCAGATTACATGGGGTTTAGGTTTTAGACTGTAGCTCATAGCGGTGACGCAGCATATTTCATATGAAGATTACTGCTTGTACGTTAAGTTGAAGAAAAAGATATTTTTTTTTTTAATCACGGTGGGAACCTGCACATCCAGAAACTTTTTCCTGGAAAAAACCCAGCCAGTAATTAAATCTAATTTGAATCATTTCTTAAGAAGGATGTACGATGGTGAATGTCACCTGAGTGATACTAGTATGTTCTCTGTAATCGAGCCTCGTTCTGCTATATACGGAAGACTTATCTGAGCCAGAAAGGGAAGTAAGGGCAGAGAATAAGGAATATAGGGGAAGAATGTGCCTTGCATTATCGGGGGATTGCAAACTCAGATACAGTAAGACACAGACATTTTGCCAAAGAAGTCGGGTATGTAAGTTTAAAGCTTGCTCTGGGCAGTTTTAACTTAGCCAGCACTTCCAGCTGCTGATAACCTAACGTGACACTGACCTTGGCAGACTTACAAGGGTAAGCTTTGCACGGGGATGAATTTTTTCTTGATCAGCTGCTCAGGTGTATGAGACGCAGTCCAGCATTCCTTCAGAATTGATTATGGATGTTTGTTTTATCCCAGAACAAACCTACCGATTGCAGACAGTGGAAGGAGAATGAGTCTCTCTGTATATTTGAGCTCTTCTGTATCCATCACGTGATATCCTGGCCACAGTGATGCCACTCGGCTTATGCTAGGCCTCTCCCTCCTTGCTTTTTTGACTCACTCCTTTTTAAAGCTGTAATGCGTGTCACAGGAAATACTGGGTTTGTTCAGTAACTACCTGCACGATCAGGCTTTTTTTTTTGCTGGGTTGCCTTTTTCCTGGCCTTGCGGCGTTCATGTCCAGCGGATGCTTCATGACCTTTGCTTGTGGACACGTAATTGCAACTGCGCAGGTAGTTTTCAAGTATCGTAACCAGCTGCTTTGAGGTTGTCGGTGTTTAGAGACACGGTGGAGGCAATTTAGCTGCAACGTCACTATTTTTAATCCATCCTCTGTGTACTGAATCACTGTACCTCTTGCTAAATCTGTCAGGGTCTGTGGGTGTTAAACTCTGCTAGGATGTAAATCCTTTTTCTTGCGAGGAGCTACCCAGACTCAGGAAATAAAGTGCCACGGTGGGAACAGAGCTCGGTTGTACCCTCTCCGTGCTAATTGTAGTGGTTTCTATTAGTGGAATTGGGCAGCTCTGGAGTCGCACCGTAGTCCAAGCCCTTTTTCTGGAAGGTCATAAATTGTGACCCACTGAACAGAGCCTTTTGGTTTTTTGGACTAAGAGAATGCTGTCAATGCCAAAAGTCTCACAGATGTTCTCATTTTAGGTTTAATATATTAAAATGCCTGTGATTAAAAAAAAAAACAAACACAAACAAACAAACAACACACAACCACAACAAAAAACCAGCACCAAAAATGTTATCTGATACCTTAGGGAATGTGACAGCTGAAGTGTCCCTTCTAGGTCTTCTGTTGAGTGGTTTGCTGGGTTCAGAGATACTTTTGCACGTGCTACTTTGCCCATCTGTTCTCCCTGCTTTCTCAGATCCCCTGAGCAGGCAGAGAAACAGAACTCCGAAGACTTCTGTTCTCGCCGCTCTTCAGAGGAAAGAAATCATGTCAACTGCAATACGTTGCTTGGATGCAAAAAGCTGAGCTGGCAGGAAAAAAAAACCAACCAAACAAAAACCAGATAGTATCCCTGACGTGTAAGGCTGGTTGTAGAAAGGCTCCCAGCCACCTTGGTTTCAGCAGTGGTCGTTGATTTACAGACCTGGATGCTGACGTATTGTGACAGCGGGTTTTTTTTGTTTGTTTGTTCCTCTGTTAGACATTTAAATAAGGGATGTAATACTATGGTGAGAAATGGCTTAATTTTTATAATTTTCTTTAGCAGCATGGCCTTTAAGGCAATAACATGTTGTAAGACTCCAGCTCTTTGTGAGCTAAATCTCTGTTGACAGCACGATTGATTCAATTTTGCAGATGGGACAGATTTCCTTGTGCCTCAACCTGTCTTTTGATTACTTGCGCACAGACCTAGCCACTGACAAACGTTAATATGGATGAATGCTCACACATACGCCTTACACATATGTAAACGCCCACTCCTTTATGCATTGCTGGAGGAAAAAATATACTTGTACACAATAATCCTGTCCTTCATACCTGTGTAGTACAGAATGCAAAGTTATGCAGCCAGAAATAGGAGCAGGGGGTTGAAAAGTTGGCTTGTGAAAAAATGGAAAATGAATATTGAATGGTTGTATATTCAAGAGGGCTGAGTACAACAGGGACTTGTACTTGATCATCGATCCTTCTTCCTTCAATAGGTCAACCCTTGTTACCTCCAAATCTGAAGCTGCTCTCACCTGAAGCCCTTCTCCTACTGTATTCTTACAGGATACCTATCTGTCTCATGGCCCCAGGTCACTTGACACTAATTCCTAATAATGGCTGTCAGTTTTGAAGGAAGAGCCAGTACTGAACGTGCAAAGAGAATGAGTTGTTCTCCTGTCCCTGCAAGTTTTACGTTTAGCAGCCAGTTGTCACCCGGGGCTGCTGCTGTGCCCTCTCCTATGTATTTTGTGAATGTTACCTGGTTCGGTGAAGACCACAGGAGTTACGCTTTGGGTTGCATCAGAAGTAAAATGTCACAATTGAGTAGAAGAATTGCGTTTCCAAATTTTCCTTGTAGAATCATACTTCTAGAGGTACTTCATAAACACTGAAAGCATTTTAGAATATAAAGTTTAGCTCACTTTTCAATTTTCTTAACCTTAATGCTAATTTAGAAATTGATATTTCTTATCAATAGACTTCAGTTGTAGTAGGCTAACACCTACACAGCAAAATTTTTCTGCCCTACCTGATCCTGTAACTAAGCATTTATTTTTCCACCTCATGTAAAATCTTTGCTTGGGGCTGAGCCCTGACACATGACATGGCATCCCAAGATGTTACTAATATAAAAAGAAGCACTGGAGACCACCAGGTTAACCAAAGGACTTCATTTTCAGAGGTGGTCTACCCCAAATTTCTAGTAAAAGTCCATGAAAGCTGTGATTTTGTACCATCTTTCCAAACTGGATCCTGACCTAAGACACCTTAATTGTATGGCACCATTAGTGGGGAGTAGCTTCTGGCCGCTCTACTGAAATCTCTTTAAAGCATGACCATCTGCCCAGTGTTCTGCAAAGGCAGGAAATATTAATTACAGAATATTCCGACAGCTCTGGATTTATAACACAGCTGAATTTGGAATTATATTTACAAAATTCATGCTGATCAGAATTTATGTAAACTACCAGGCTAAATAGTACTTTGTTTTCTGAACTGTTTTACCTTTGTAGAAGAATTTTAGACAAAAGGAGTATATTTTAAAAAGACGTTCAGTACAAATTTGCATGAAAATGGTACTGTTGCCACAGGGTTTATTATGAACTGTTATATAAATAGTCTGCTTTTAAACCGGCTCTAAATATCTATTTATGCAATGTAGCAGTTAGCAAAGTTAGTATGTATTTTAAAACTGACAGTAGCCTACTGTGTTCAACATCTTTGGTTTCTGCAGCAGAACATTTTTCACTTACCAACATATTTAAAAAAACAAAGCAAATACCAAGAGACATATCGTGCGCATGCACAGTATTTGAATATAAAGTTCAAGTTGCATAATGAGTCAGCTGCAAACAGGACAATGTTAAATCTGACAGTTTGTTAGTAAATGTTCTCCTATGCCTATACGTTATAAAGGTTATTTGTCAATAGATAATACTGTATGCACTACGAGTTGAATGAACGAAGACAAAAAGGTTTCCAAATGGATAAATTTTAAGAACTGGAACTACACATCAGAGGTCTGATCCCCTCAGCCGAGCCCAAGAGAGGACTCATCTTCTCTTCTGCCATGCTGTTCAGTTCTGCTTACTCTGCCCGCAAAACTGCTCACAGACTTGGGAGCCTGCTGAACGAGGACAGTGCCTATATTGTCTTGCTCTTTTAACATTAGTGGCTATTAATGTTGTCCTCTTGCTTTTGAGTCCAGCTCCTGACTCTTGGCTTTGTCCTCTGGCTGCTGACTCCGAACTGAGAACCTCTACCACAACCTCTGGGTGAGGTCATGTATCCCTTGCTACTGAAAACAAATGCGCCGTATGAGCGGATTCACCTCTTGTTAGACCATTAATGAATCTCGCTCCAAATGTCAAGTTTAAGAGCAAAATTGCAGGTTTTTAGTAGGCAGTGAAAGAATCTTAATACTGCTCCAGGCTTGGGTTTGTGGGGTTTTCATGCAATGTACTTGTGGAACGGAGTGGAATATTGTATTCTACCTACTCATTCTTCAGTTCTTCATGTAAAGATATACTCAAGCGTTTGCTGGAGGCAGTGATTTCTTAAATCAAACAAGTTATATTTATTGAAGCATGGATCTTCTATCCACTCCACCAGAGCAGGTGACAGTTCCTAAGGCTGGTGGTTCAGGATGAACACCTCTCCCTTATTCAAAGCCTTTGTGAGCGTGTCTCCTGTACGTGCAGGAAAGCATTCCTCTCATTCTGAAGTGGTCACCACTCTTGCTCACAGATCCTGTCCCTGTGGCCTCACCACGTGGCTTCTTCAGGCGCTGCTTGTGCCTACAGGTACCCTTGGAATCAGCAGCCGTAGTGTTGGCTTTGTCTTCTTCTACAGCTGGTATGACCACATCGAAAAGCCGCTGTGTGAAATCAAGGCAATGCCTGTCCGTAGTCTACCTCAAATGGGCTGAGCCACTGCGATTCCATTGCGCGTTGGACTCGTGATGGGACAGCAGCGGATGAGGTGTCTCTGTGCACCTTGGCTCACTGGGGCACAGGGGCGAGAACCCCCCTCACACCCCGCCTGCAGGGTGAGTTTATTTCAAGGGTGGAAAGCTGTGGCTTCATATTTGGAATCTGGAGGAATAAATAGCTGAGGTAGTTGTTACCAAATTGTATTTCTGTTGAGTTTTGAAATGCATATATGATTTTTTCAGTGATGTGTTAGCACTGCCAGCTGGGAAGACTCCTTAGGCAAAAGATCTGACTATTTTGAAATTATAATGGTACAGAATAGATATAACATGTAGAAGATGAGAGTTTCATCCTTTGGGCACGTGTCTGTGTAGGCTGAAGAAATTAGTGGAGCTGATCTCCTGCCTCAGTTTCCTTAATGCCCTGTATATATTTTGTACAGCATTTCGGTTTTATAAACAATCATTCACACATCTGGTTTCTTTCTGTTCTGTTTCTCACTCTGGAAAGTTCTGCCTCGTATAATGGGTCTGGAAGTGATGAGGTATTAAAGATTTAAATTGCGAAATATCTGAAATAAAGCACATTTTTCTTTAGAAATATACTCAAAAGTTAAGACTCAAGCTATTCTTTGTTTTGAGTGCCTCTTGAAGACCAACCCTTTCTATATCTCTGTCTTCTAACTCTCCTGGAAGGGGGATCTGATCACTTGCAGCTTCTAGTGTGTCCTTGTACTAGGTACAGTCCTTTGAGATGTATTGAGGTAATTGTTAATCAATCCTGCATTCATTTTCCCACAAAAGAATTAATCTGACTGATTTTCAGGAGAAGTTTGCCTTGAGAGAGAACTGCAGGAGTAATGTCAACCACGCACTTCGGCTTTCACATTTTTAACCTCAGTTTGCCCTTGTGCATCTGTTTACTTTCTAAACATGTCCAATGCTAGAACTTTCTGTGCAAAAAAAGTCAAAAAAGCAATCACTGACCATATATATTCCCTCTTTCCTCTGCAGTGTGTTAAGCAAGAGTACAACATAGCTACATTTTTTCTTGACGCTTTATCCACTTGTTCTTGGGTGCAAGGCTGGGGTGTGCTCCTAACATAAAGAAGCAGCTGAAGACCTGAGACCTGCTTTTTGCATTTTTTAAGCGTATCCAACAAGATCTGTGTGTATAGTACAAACATGGATATTTTTGCTCATGTTCAAGAGCCTGAATGATTCCAGCCTGAAAATACGACCTAAGAAATATTTAGTTCTGGCAGCATGTAATCTACCGTTCTTCCCCTTTCTTTCATATTTCTTCTAACTTTAGTCCAGAATGAATGTAGTACTTGATCAAGGTGAGACAATTTAGCAGCCCTTTCAATACAGAGCTGAAGGTCTATAGTGCGATGTAAGTAAAGGGAATGACCATTAGAAAATAAAAAAGCTATAGAGACATTATGTATGGCAGTGCTGTTGTGGTTTGTTATTGCTATTGTCATGACTGTTATTGCTATTTTGACTGACATAGTTGTTTTTAACATAGTCTGGCTACTATCCTCAGGTGAAATTAGGAAGAGCTTCTTGCATTGGTGTCTTTGTGAACACACAACATGACCGTATGCTGCCTTGGCGCAAGTAGGACCAGACTGCTGATGCACAGCTCACATTCTTCAATGCCCTTGTGTTGCTGCTTTCATTACGGGAACAGATGGCTTAGCAGGAGTGTTCCTGGCTTGGTTAAAACAACGATACAGAAGGTCATATGAGCTGGCTTTTATTGGAATGTGCTGGCTATTACAGTTAGGTGGTGTTTAACAATCAGTCCTAGGTGTTCCTCTCCTCCATCACACAGGTAGGATCAAAGGTATCTCAAGTGTGGGAAGTATATACAACATGGAAATCAACTGAATGGTTTTAAGAAGTAAGATGCAAAATGACTGATTTCAAAGACACATATGTGTTTTGAGACATTTCTTACCATATCTGATTCTGAACATGTAGGGACTTTTTCGTTGTGTAGCAATAAAATGACTGCTCTGTTGGCAGCGCCTCATAGTTGCTTACCTAAAAGCCATGATGGCCTTGAAACCTTGAATCTGGACAGAGGGATAAAGAAACGGTTATATTTTAAGCTCTTGATTCAGTGACCTTAGTTCAACAGTGACAAAAGATTGCTGCCACCTATACAGCTATTAAATGACCTCACAAATGTAAAATGGATTTTTCAGTCTCTCGGGTGTCTGCATCACACATGGTGTCCTCATGACCTTTTGCAGTCTCAGCAGAGATGCCAGCTTTGGATGAGGTCTCGGAAGCTGAACTGTGCTTAGCTGTAGAAGTCAACTAGTTGGGGCTGGAGAAGTGCTGCTGGGGCCACGGAGGAAACTTGCAATCCCCCTCTACTAAGCGTGCTGTTATTTTACTTTCTAGCTCTTCACATCCACGCCAAAAGGAAAATCCTTTTTATGCCTTTTAGACTACATTCTCTGATGTTTGCCCACTGTATTTTGGCCTTGTATGTAAGCTACTAGATGTAGGCTAATTTATGTCGGCATGTGATTGCCAGCTGTACTTGTTCCTGAAACAGTGTGTTTGGGAAATGCTAGGAGCAGATCTGCAAAGTGATTTTATCTCATTTTTTCCTTTATTGCTTTTGCATTAGATTGATCTACATTCTTTTCTTTGTTCTGACATCTGTTTCTTGGTCTCTTAATTTTCTGCATAAAGCTTAAATAATTACTCACTGATCCATATATATATATATATCAAACGGTGAAAGAGGTCGGTGAAGAGACTAATGACGAGAGGGAGAGGAAAGGTGCTTTTGAAAATATTTTTCTAGTTTGATTAGATTTTTCTCCTGGTTCTAAATATAAAAACTTTGCAAACTTTTAACTCCTGCAGCCTTGTTAGGTAATGTTCCCAATCAATTAAGTCTTCTGGCCACCATGCCATTAAATGGATATTTTCTAGTTCATAATTGTAGTAGAGACAATGCAGCAGGCTTTGTGAGGAAGGCCTTGTGTGACTGTGAGATGGTCCATTTTTTATAATTATCTTAATTGGTCTAGCAAAATGTGTTTCTTTTCCCTACAAATGTTGCCTTGGTGTGTCCTGGAGACAATCACAGCTACAACAGTATTACTGCTGCTCTGAAAGTCACAGCTGAACACGTCAGTGGGAGTCAAAGAAAAAGGTGCAATAGAAATGTTATGAATTATTATTAAGATACACGAGAAAGCTCTGCAGGGAGGAACTGGAACATCTTGGGAAATGGTCTGCAGGCAGCCAGCCGGGAAAGCTGGAGACAGAATGTTAATAGAAATGTTGTTTGTAAAAATCACCATGACATCAACATTTATATGGAGTGCCTTCTGCTGGGGCTGGTTATATAAGGGTGATTACATTAAGTGTGATGAGCGGCTGCGTAGTCAGCAGGGGCCGTGCTGTGGTGGGGACGGCGGAGTTGGTAGCGATGCCTGTAGCTAAAGCTGCTTCGGCAGGAATCCTTCCTTTCGGTGCCCTATAACTTCCTAACCGCTTAGCTGAAATTTTCCACGCTTCTTTTATCGCCGCCTTCGTAGCTTTGGATTTCAGGAAATGTTAGAATGATATTTTTAAAATACCTAATTGTGCCCAGTGTGTTGCTTTTTGAATTAATCAATCATCAGAGTTTGCAAATGCTCAAAAGGCGTTTAGGTGCTTGTGACAGTATCTCAATATTCCTACGCAGCATCTTGCCCTGCTCCACGCATTTGGAGCTTGAGGTTGCAGGAGAGAGGTGTAGCCTCCCCTTTGTAACCTAAGGGAAGGAGTAACTGGGATTGAGCGTTGGTCAGAATGGTGCCACGTGAAGGAAAGCATCAGTTTGCCTTCTTAAAGTCATACTCAGTTACAGTCATACTAGAAGAGGTTGAAAGGACATTGGACTGCAAAAAAAATCCCCAGGTTACAAAATGCTGAAGTTAGGCTTGCTCGTATGGCCATTCTTCCAGTCCTCTCGTATCTGAGCCCATTATAGACATTTGTGATCTTTCTCAAGACCATCATTTATTTTAACCCAGGCTGCCTGCGTAGAGTTATTTCAGATTTGTGAAAGAAAGATAGCTGCAAATGATCAGTGTTACCAGTATGGGTTCCAGTAGGCTATTTACTTCATTTACAGAAAAGAAAAACCCAGAACTGAAGTCCCCTAGCATACAAGAGAAGCATCTTGAGAGAGTGTGGTAATTACCATACATCATCTAGCAATCGGTCTGGTATTTGCTTGGCAACGTTTTCCTCCATTAAGAAGAGGAGAGAGAAGGGGAAAGAATTAAAATGTAAGTTCTTGTCATTGTGAAGTAAAGCCCCTCTGGCAAAATTTCTTGGTTAGAAGGATGCTAGTTAGGAATAACAACATGCAAAGTCTTTATATGGCAAGTGTCTTCTCAAAAACGGTATAAGCAATTCAGAAGTAGTTCGGGGACTAGAACAAGTGATGAATATTTCAATAAATGTACTGTTGGAGATACCAGATACAAACATACTACATCCTTTTTCATCCTCTAAGCAATATATGCTTTAAGGTAGATTTCTTCTGAAGAGCCACAGAAGGAATAGGATATAAAACACAGATGCTACTCTGTAGGAGTGTATTTTTAATATTTCATATTTTTAATGACATTTTGAAGGTCAGCTGTCTAGGGAACATGAAGGGGGACTGTGCAGGATGTTGAGAGGTCTAAGAAAGCTCTGCTGCCTTTTCCGAAGAACTCTGCTTTCATCCATCCGCTCGGCAAGGCAGCCATGATGCATATAAAACCTGTGCACACACAGGCTTCATACGTAGGAAACAAGTTACATGTTTTCTTTTACAAAATCCATTAAAAAGTTTATGCCTAGATGGTGAAAATTTGATACTATTCTACTACCTTAGTTTATTTATATATTACTATCTGGTTGCAAAAGGCTGGCTTTCTTGAGTAATCTGAATCGCTTCTAGCAGCTCACCAAGACTGAAGAGTTGCTGCACTTTCAGGTGAGGCAGCTGTTAATCGAAATTGTTCTCATCCCAGCCTGATTCTTGCCCTTCCTCTGCATGCTTCCATGTTGAAAGGAGGCAGTTACGCCATAGATTACGTCTTTTTACAAACTCTTACACTGAAATAGAATCTGGTGTTCAGGCAAAGCTGCTGCTTCTTGGAGCTCGTTTTCTCAACTATAATTATTTTCATTAATTTCGCTGTCATTTTCAATAACCTTTTCTTCTCTAGAAAGATATCAGAGGCTCCCTCTGGTGGCTATGTTAACTTAATTTGACTTGTTTTTTTAAAAAAAGAAAGATGAAAAAAGGAGTTACCCCATAAGATCGAAAGCCCAAACCAAAAGAAACAATAATAATAATAATAATAATAGCGCAGCTGTTGTACGGGAGCAGCAAAGTAGATTCATACTGAAGAGGGAAAAGGTAATTTCTTGCAGGGATAGCTGAAGGATTTGCAGCACAATACGAGCTTTCATTTAACACATTTGTACACCGGTGCTATTGAGCAGTACGCTCAGATAGGAACAGGACGTGAGATCTACTGAGTGAAAATGCAGCCTCTCTTTTTGATTATCTAAAAAATTAGACCTGTTATCTCACTTAGCATGGGAAACTACTTTAACTGGTTTTTTTCTAAATAGAACTGTAATGTACAGAAGTTTTTTGAAATAATGATGGAGTCTGTTGCACTCAAAAAAACGCATCACTCGGTTCCCATTAGCTACTTCTTTTGTGTTTGTTTTTTCCCAGGCTTTCCGAGGCATATGTAAAACAATTCAGCAGTTCAGTTCTGCTGTTTGATAGGAATCCATCCTGTTTGATAGTCTGGATGCAAGAAGCCGAAGCCAGCAGGTTTCGTCTCACGGGCAAAGAGTGCGCAGGGTCTGGTGCTGCAGCTCAGCTGCCAAATGCGACCTTGGTCCTCCACAACAGCTTTGGTCGTGCAGGCACCAGCTTAAACACGGTGCCCGCCAGCCTAAGAGGCAGGATTGACGTCTCCCCTGGTTGCCAAAGCAAGCACTGGTTTTAGGTAGTGCCGCTCCCGTTGGTACACAGAGAGCCGGTGCTGCCCAGTTCACCCATCTTCTGTAGGTCATGAAGACAAGCACTGGTAAGGCTTTGGGCTGAGAGCTGCGCTCCCCACTCTTCATGCTCTGCCTCTTTCCTTCCACTCTCACCAAAAGCTGCCCACAAACCTAGCAGTCATAATTTACAGCAAAATCCCCGTTAAATGGCCTGCTGGGTTATATATTTGGCAAATTCCCACTGGTTGGTGGAAGTTGGAAGCGGCCTAGTATCTACAACGTAAAGGCAATGAAAATGGAGAGATGGTTGTGGGTTATTACTGGATTTATATACAGTCCTCATTCTTGTGAGGATTTCACAGTTTTGCTGAAGTCTGTAACGGTAGATGAGACAGGTTAAAATAGTTCAGAAGCTTACTCCCAAAAGAGACAACGTATCATACAATGTCATTATCAAAAAGAATATAACTCTGAGTTATAAACCACACTAAAACAATTTCCTCCCTCATTTGGGTATGCTGTATTCCAAAAATAAGTGTAACAAGATGTAAGTTTTGGCGTCAGATTAAGTTTACCTGATTACTGATTAAATGAATTTTAAAAAAATGCTGAATTCATTGCAGTTTGGAGTATCTGTTCTTGTACTTCATAGGCTTGACAGAGAGACTTGGATAGATTGGATCGATGGGCCAACGCTAATGGAATGAGCTTCAACAAGGCCAAGTGCCAGGTCCTGCACTTGGGCCGCAACAACCCCATGCATCACTACAGGCTTGGGGAAGTGTGGCTGGAGAGCTGCCTGGCAGAAAAGGACCTGGGGGTTCTCATTGACAAGCGGCTGAACATGAGCCAGCAGTGCCAAGAAAGCCAATGGCATCCTGGCTTGTATTAGAAATAGTGTGACCAGCAGAAGGAGGGAGGTGATTGTCCCCCTGTACTCAGCACTGGTGAGGCCACACCTTGAGTATTGTGTCCAGTTTTGGGCACTTCAATGTGAGAGAGATATCGAGGTGCTGGAGCGAGTGCAGAGGAGGGCAACGAAGCTGGTGGAGGGCCTGGAGAATAGATCTTATGAGGAGCGGTTAAGGGAGCTGGGACTGTTTAGTTTGAGGAAGAGGAGGCTGAGGGGAGACCTCATCACTCTCTACAACTACTTGAAAGGACACTGTAGAGAGGTTGGTGCTGGTCTCTTCTCACAGGTAATTAGCAATAGAACAAGAGGGAATGGCTTCAAGCTGCAACAGGGTAGGTTTAGGCTGGACATTAGGAAAAATTCTTCACAGAAAGAGTGGTCAGACACTGGAATAGGCTGCCCAGGGAGGTGGTGGAGTCACCATCATTGAATGTGTTTAAGACTTGTTTAGATGTGGTGTTAAGGGATATGGTGTAGGGGAGAACTTTGTAGAGTGGAGTTGATGGTTGGACTTGATGATCCCAAGGGTTTCTTCCAACCTAAGTGGTTCTAAGTGATTCTATGATTCTACCATGTAGAAGAGCTGATGAAATTGAGAGAGCATCCCTTGCCACCTAAGCGAAAGCTGTGGTGTTTCAAGCCGGAAACACATACAGAGGCTTTGAGAAGTAGCAGTTTCCTCAATTTTGCCATGGGATAGAGTCGTTTTACCTCAGTCTTCCCTCCATTTATTAGGCTTATGTATGTGGTGTACTGTATACATAATTGTATCCATGACATAGGAAATGCACTGAGTTTTAAGATGTACAAGGACATACGTATATGTAGTTATTTTCATTAAAATAGCTGAGTTATAAGGCATTATGCCCAGTAAGGCATCAAGTAAGCTATAGAATGGATTGTTTTATGAAGTCCTGGACATGCGAGAGGAACTTAGCTTTTGTATTTTTCTTGGAGAATCAGGTGCAATCGATAACATTGCCTAGTTGGCATTTTTTCTGAGAAGGTCCTTTTTCAACTGAGTTTAAGAAGTTAAGTTTAAACTTGCAGTATAAATGAATAAGCTCGGCAGGAAGGAGGGTGAAGTCCCTGGAGAAATCCTTCAATCCCCTGTTTCGACTGAAGCTGAATCCCCAGGGTATGTTTGTGTATGTGTGCCTGTGGTGTGGAGGCTCCGTCCTTCCTCACAGCTCCTTTCTGAGTGGTACGTGGGGGTACGCAGAGTTGTGCTTACTGAGTCAAGTCTGATCCTAGCACAGCAAAAACATTCACGTTGCTCCTCCAGGGGACTGCTTAGATAGGGGATAATAAGTGACATTGGTCCTTTTCTTAATGGCTGAGTAATACCTGAGCTAAGGGGGAGGTTGCCTGTGCCATATTAAGACAGCTATTGAACATGAGGTTGGCATTAATTTATCCCTTTACACTATTGTATGTGTGTAGTTTAGCCTTTCATTGATTCTTAACTTCTAACAAAACAATATAAAGTTATAATTATAACTCTGCCTAGTTTCAACATGATGCTGATAGGGCACAAGATGCTGTATTTTATGAGGGCGGTAGGTCTAAATGCGTGGAGGACAGGCACGCTTTATGAGCGGGAAAGATCTTTAGGTCAAGCCATCCGCTTCACACCGCGTAGCGCTGTCTCAGTGTGGGAACTCGTAACTACTTGTGGAGGTCACTCCTGCCTGATGTGTGAGGATTGATGCGTCTTTGGTGAGCTGCATGTGGGCATGAAATGGCTTGAGTCAGAAATCAGGAGCAGAGATACTTCTTTTCATGCTGGGAGCAAGTATTTCTTAACAATAAGACAGATCAGATCAATGGCAGTCTCTCTGTCTTTAGGTATGGTGATACAGTCACAGAAATTTAATCGCAGAATTAATTCCAGAAAGTACCTGTGGGTTTTTTCCAGGAATGCAAAAAGTTAATTAAAAGATTAATATTTTCAGGCCATGGTTGGGGCAGACTATGTAAAAGACCACCAAGGGTGGCAAGACGCTTTCTTGTCTTTGGATTTTATCGCCTAAACTCAAAAGCCTCATGGGGAACAGCCCTCAAAATGGAAAGCAGCTGGGCCTGGCAAAGGATAAATGAAATAAGTGGGGTTTTGAGAAGAGGTTTAAAGGACAACTGGACATGAATGGAGGAAAATGAGGGAGATAAGGAGATGTCATAAAAAGATAAATTCAAGCCTGAGAAGAAACAAAGCAGCCAAAAGTATATCACGGGGAGAATGTAGGAGAAAGGTAGGGTACAGAAGGAACCAAGAATAGGGACATACAGTGAGGAAGAACAGGATGAGGGGCTTGAACTCCAAAAAGAAAGGAAAGGAAGGCAGTGAAGGGAACTGGGGCTCTGCCCTCACCGACCATGGCACAGACCCATCAGTAGAGCTGGGTGCTGGTAATGGGGTCCATCGACAGCCCCAGACGCAGCCAGGGGATGAACCAGGTCCAGGGCCCAACCAGTCAGAGCAGCAGACGATAGGGCTACAACGCAGGTCCAAGGCCCACCCAAGAGATGGGGCCAGAGACAGGCACATCTACAGCATAACCCAGGCCAGGTCTGGGAGCTCAGGACTGAGCTACTTGGAGCTCCGGGGCCATGGTGTGAGTGGAGGTTCCAGGTGAGGCCACTAAGTGCCATTAAGGCCTATCAATGCCCTCAGGGTCCTGGCAGACACTGACACGAGAGCAGAGATGTTACTGGGAATATCTGGGAGACGTGGGATTCAAGGCAGTTGTAGCAAGGCAGTTTTGGCACCAAACACTAGATGCCAAGTCATGGTGGGTGACTCCCATCAAGTAGAATGGGAAGGAAGAAAGGGGAAGATTTTTAAGAGAAATATTTTTTGGAAAGTGGCACCCAACACAGCCACCGAAGAAAGCTGTGTGAGGATAGAGGTGATGTGGAAGGAAAGGATCGTTAGTGTTCTCACGAGGATGGTAAAACTGGTAATGATGAAGAGCAAAGGGGCGAGACACTGTAATGGTCAGGAAAGTGGTGCAGGGACCATATCAATGTTCTTCTTCCACCAGCATTACCAACAGCCAAGTTCAGAGTTTTATCGTGAGACTTTTTTTGATAATACAGATTTTTTTTGATAAATTGATAGATTTTTTTTTTTATAAATAGACTAAACAACTATTTATTGTTGAGTTATTGGAAGCAAAAAATACCCACGAATTTCATGCATAACAAAACAAGGCTATTAGTCTTGCCTAATCCAGCGAGGACTGCAAGAATTGTCTTGACCTTTCTAAAGCATTTCATTGCTAGTCTCAAATGAGGTTCAAGATGGTGTCAGATTATGAAAAAAAAAAAATCTTTCTACGGGGGTCAGAAACTGAAAAGGGCAGTATATTTAGACATGTTCATCTCTCTTTTAATCTTGGTGTAGTAAGGAATGTTGGACAAGGTACTGGCTGACTGGAGTTTGGCTTTCTACTCTCCACTATGCCATTAGCCTGTGCTGTTTATGACCTACTTCTGTTTACCTCACTGCCCCTCATGTAAACTGGTGATATATACGCCTGTCTTCATTTTAGGGTAATCTGTAGTCTGGTTATAGGAGTAAAAAATCATTTATAATCATAAGATTAGTACTGGCATGCTGTTGTCACAATAGCTACTGAAAGGCCATGCCTACTTAATAAGCTGCTTAACTAATTCAGTATTTTGGGCTACATTTATACAAAGAGGCTGTAGATGTAAAGTGTAGATATAATAATTAGGAAGAACATAATTGTCTAAATAACCCAACTGCTCTTGCTTCTTGCAGGAAGCTTGATGTGTTCCTTGTATCAGTGGAGACTGCAATTCACTGAAGGGATGCTCGAAAATCTGTGTGTGCAGTTATAAAAAGAAATGGCTGAGCCAAATATTTTGTACAAACAAAGTAAGATTTGAAAAGAGAGACCCTGAATTAAATGAGGCAACCCATTATGTGTGTGGCTGGAGTCTATGGTGTAGGGAGGGAGCCAGACTCCTGCATTTAAGTCTGCTTACTATATAATTCAGGGTAGCGAGGTGAACTAAGGATGAAGCATTAGCTTCAGCATAGAATTTTTATTCTGATCACTGGAGCCTAAAGTCATTAAAAGAACAAACACAATGGTGACATTCGAGGGGACTGGCACATATATAAATCTGGATACGTTGCCTATTTCTCACAAAGCATATGTACAGATCTGTGTACCGCCTGCTTTTTATTTTAACTAGGTTTGCTGCAGCTGTTGCTCTGAAAAGGACCATTTAACACTCTGGGGAAAGGGAAGCTGCAGAAATCCTCAAATTAATATCTATTAAGAAAAATACATTTTAAATAAATTGCTTGTTTATGTGGTTAACACTCTTGTCCCTTGAATAAGAACGAAGAACTATTGCTTTGCTAGTTCTAGACCTTTCCTAGCTTGCAGCTAATCAACTTACAGTGCCATAAAAGATTTAGTAACAGCTTATTCTTCCTCTTCCTCTAGTCCTTCAAAATGATGAGAATCTATTTTCACGATAGGTAGGGATGTGAATACTTTCTGAAGAACAAAGGCCCATAGTCTTTAAATTTAACTAGTATATGTGATTTTCAGATTGGCTTTTATGAAAATATTTTGAGCATCAGGTAGCTCAGCACTGCCTATTATCTGTGCACATGAATGCCATAACTCTCAGTCTTTCAACTGACTAATAGCAATGTGTATATATTGTACAAAGTGTATTAGATTTCATATGACAGTCTCAACTTCAGTGTTGTCAATGCAGAGTACGTTATGGAGTCTGTGGTTTTTAGAGGTGTCAGCAGGAAAAAAAAAAACAAAACAAACAGGTTCTTCTGGTCCAAAAGGATAGGCCGTTAACCCTTGGGGAGGCTCTCCTAGTGTATTGCCATCCTCCAAAACTGTCCTGCCATCCATCTTCCTGGCATTGATGCCTTGTTCTTTTTTCAGGCACTGCCCATCCTCTTAGCCCTGCTGCCTGTGACTGAGGGTTTCCCCCCTCTGTTCCCTCTTGTCCCTCTCCAGCTCCCTGTTTTAGCCTGCTGGGAACCCTGTTGGCTCTTTCTTGTGTCTCCATCTCCTTCTTTCTTATCTTCTAGTGGTACCGCCATCCAAACAGCTGTCAGTCAGCTTCCAGGCTAACATATTTTTGTATGTCACTGCATCCCATCTCTGTACCTTTGCCAAGGTGCTTCTGCTGTTCCTGCTCTGGTTTCTTCGGTTTCTTTTCTGTCCTCAGCTTCCTCCTCTTCTTCCTAAATTCACTGCCATATCCATAACTGAAAGGGAGTGACTTCCAGTAGTGCCCTAAGACACTATCTGTAATACCCACAGATTAAAGAAAGCCCCATGATCTGGACAATCAGGGACTTGGTTCTCTCACTTCAATAATTCACAAGATTTTAGATATTTTTTTTAAGGTAGAGACATTAAAAGTCTTGGAGGCATGATATAAAATAAAGCATAGATGTATTAAAGAAAGATTGTGTCAGACTAATCTGTTAATCTCCTGAGACGACAGCTGGTTTCCCTGGGAAGGGAAACGCAGCAGATATCGTCCATCTTGACTTTCATAAACTGCCACCGGGGAAAGTATACGTGAAGATTTGGATTAATAGAAGAATTACCGAATTGATAGGAAACTGGCTAGAGAGAAAACAGATTGCATTGAAAGGGGAAGCACTGGGCCAGAGGGGACTTTACACACCAGTGATTTTTTGATGATGCCACAAAAATTGAGTGTGTGCCAGTGAAATTTGTCATTGTCGTTTTTCGGGATATTTTTTTTTTTTTTTTTTTTTTTTAGGGGGATAAATATGAAGGCTCTGTAGTGGCAGGACATTTTAATTGTAAATGTTTCCATCTCGCTCGCTAGCTGTTCTTTGACTTTGCTCCTTGAGTTGCTTGTTCCGATGCTGCGGCAGTCCGGCGTCACTTCCCAGCCATTGGGAGGTCCTCGGGTAGGACTGCACCGGGAAAATGGACACACGAGGATTTTTAGTAGAGACAGCCCCGCTGCTGGATTATCTGCTGTTACAGTCCCACTCTCTCCAGCTGTTTAAACAGAACAAATTTTAAGGGAGTTTTTACCCTGTATTGGTGAATTAATTGGAACACAACTATGAATCAATAAGAAAGGAAAAAAATATGCTTCTGCATCATCTTAACCTACTACTGATTTTTCCAGTCTTTTTAGTATGGACAGAATAACTCACAGGACAGAGCATTTTAAATGAGTAACTTAATTAAAAATCATTTTGGTATGATGACAATGCTTCATTATCAGTGCCCAACTGGATTTCTGCTTCCTTTCTATACTATTTTGTGTGTTTGTCTCATTCTTGGAGAATAACAAGCCAGCTTTGTTTCATTTTTTCTTCAGTGAATGTGTTCTCATGAAGGGAAACAACAGACTAAAACCTGTGCTTAATGCTAACAGTAGCAGCAGGACACAGGAACATAAAGTGACTTTTCGATGTAGCAGGATATCAGAAGTTCTCCTTTGGTCCAGCCTAGGACCAAAATCCATCAGGGTATTTTTTTTTCCGGTGGATATTATCTGCTTGCTTTCTAAAAGCTTGACTTGAGTAGAAGTGCTTTGCGGTGTGATCTGAAGCAAACGTGAAAGGCGCAATGGAAAACACCTGGTGAACCAGCAAGACCACACGTCCCAGCTTTGCAAGGCTAACCAAATACGTACCAGCAAGCAAAACGTACACAGAGGAAAAGGCGAATAAAAAAAACGGGTGGCTGCGATGAGGTCGCCGTCTAAGAGGAAAGGTCACGGTTTCCTGGGTAGGTGCATATAGAGAAAAATCACTGTAGGGCGCAAGAGCTGTCAGAGCATCCAGAAGCATCCGAGGATTTGTGGTGAGGAGTGAAGTGCAAAAGCTGGAAATGGTGTCTGTCTGCTCTCCTGCTTTAAGTATGTGCCAGCTTTTTTAATCCCTCATCTCTCAGTCTTCTCTAGTGTGCACTTTATTTAAAAGTTTAATATTACAATATTCACACGTTAATCCTATATCCAGTTCTGCCTGTTCTTGTGAAAGTATAAAATCAATTTCTATAGCACAGCTGAAAAGCAAAAATTGTTGGATTACCATACTGTTGCATGCAATAAAAATATAGCATTATCTAGGGAAGTCTGTAGTTGATTAGAGCATAAATATCAAACCCCCAACTCGTACCTCTGAGTATTTGATTCCTGCATCCTATAGAAACAAGGATCTCTGCTGAACAGTGTGACATTTCATTACTTTGGATTTGCTGTGATGAATAATATTGTATGCTATTGGCCTAGGAGAAATATTACTATAGTAACTAGCTCGTGATTCGTTTTTTATGGGGTTTTTTTTGCTATATTTCCTAAGGGATGCCTGTCTAGACTAAAAATGTTTAAACTAACTCTTGGTAACGGTAATTAATTTTTTCCAGAGTGCTAAAAATATGGGACAGATAAACAACAATACTTAGGTACTGCTTTTTAAAAACGCAGCAGGCCCATTACATTCTTGAAATTGTGGGAATATAGTTTTATTTTATTTGGCACTTTTTTATTGGTAGCTTTCTGTGTTGTTATTAATCCTGTTTAGTGACCTAAGGCTGGATTCCCACATCAACAATATTGCAACGCTAATGAAATCCTTAGACGTGTAATATATTAAATGTTACACATGAGGATGAAAACACAAGTGGGGTTGGTTGATTTAAATGAAAGTAATGAGCTCACTTATTCATTTAAATCAGTAAAAAGGAAAACTTGACATAAGTGATACATTAATATTTTATATTTTGGACACGTACATATTTAATTCCTTATGATGATCCTTATGGGCCACCAGTCAACAGGCACATGTTGGCAAATACAATCTTTATTCCAGTGCCTCATCAGCATAAGGAATAGGAGGATGTGTTAGGTATGTGCCCATTTATTGAAGTATACATAGACCTTAATGTACATTTCTTAAGCAAATTTTATATTTTAAATTCACTTAGAAACGTGAAATATTATCTGTAACAAGGGCATTGAAGAAGTCATTCATTCTCACCTGCTTCTTTTTTCACAGAATAAAAAAGGAAAACATAGTTTTATATTTTTTTTAATTCCTGGCAGAGTTTGCAGCTTGAATAAAACCAGTCATTAAGCTGAACTAGCTCAATAAATGGAAATGAAGGAAATGTTCACCTTATATTGGCAGAAACCTGAACAAAGTCTGGCTTCAGGTTTTTAGTTATTTCTACCTAATGCTTGGTTTGAATTGGCCTCGGTTTAACCCTCAGCATACAAGTGTTACTATTTTCAATGGCTTTGTTCGAAAACTAAATATCCAGTTTAAATGTCTAGGAACTGGGAAGAGGTTGTGGGATTTCTTGGGCCATAAGTTGGCTTTTATTCACCCTGAATCGTACCCCAGGATAGGCACGGTACCTTTCTGTAATAAAAACATGGAAGAACTGAGCCCTGTCAGCAGAACCACCGGCAGATTTACTTTCTGTGTTTTGTTTTTCCTGTAAGTGATGGGAGGTTCAGAGGATCACGCAGTAATATACGACGTTTCATAAGGGTTCATAAATTATGCAGTCAGACTTGCTGGATTACAAAAGGCTGGAAGCAACAAGTGCTTCTTGCATTATAAATGAAATGGCTTATTTACAAAGATGACATAGCTATATTAATTGCGAGAAGTTATGATTAAAGGGACAGGCCTATGCTGTTTAAGATGTTAATTAGAAGAAACTGATACTCAAGAGGAAACAAATGCATCTTTCCAGTTTGCTGTGGGTTTACTGAAGTGCTCCGCTGATTGTATTCTTAAAGCATCTTACTTTTCCAGCAATTTTAAGTGGGTTTTCCTCAAGCGTTAGGCTAATGTCGAGGTAATCGAGGTTCACATTCAAAATTAAAAACGGTGATCAGCTCCGTGGGTAGAAAATTGAGCTTGTTCCCTGCTGTATGACGCTGGCCAGGCACCAGCTGGGGTGTGCTGTCATCCCCGAGTGCCGAACGGTAATTGGAGTAACTAATTGGAGGCACGACCCCTGAAATAAAGGTGCTGTTATTACACCTGCAGTCACCTGCGCAGGGCCCTAGAACCTGCCCTGCTGATGCTGCGGCTTTTCCCCCTTTCTCCTTGGTGAGGTTCCCAGGCAGAAGCAGCTCCAGCGAGGCTCCTGGAGGGACCCTTTTGCCCCACCACTGTCCTGCTTACGGCTCCTCACGTTCCCCCTGCTGTGCCCGCTCAGGGGGGGGAGCAGCGATCCTTAGGCTTTCCAGGGAGATGTCAGTTTGATTTAGCACGGAAGCGCCCGGGGACTTGTCATGCCTGAGTGGGGATTTTAAGGTTGAGCTGACCACCACTCTCGGGAACGTCTCTGAGTGACTGCTCCTTTCCGAGCGCACGCTGGGATGAGGAGAAAGGCAGGTGGTGAGCACGGTGGTGGGCAAGATTTGGGACCGTGGAGGTCTCAACAGGAAGGTGCAAGGGCAGGTGGTGAGTTGGCCTGTGGAGGGCTGGAGTGAAGGAGGGTGAAGAACACAAGTGGAAGGCCGGGGTTGGGGGAGAAGAGGGAGTGAAATGGAAAGATAAAAAAAAAATGGGAATTGCAAATGAGGCAACCATTCAGCTTTTTGAATGAGCCGTTGCCTCTCTTGGAGCCTGCTGCCCTTCATGCAGGGCTTGCATACTCATTTTTTATTGCAGATGGGCGCTTTTGCTGCTCCCGAACTGCATTGCACACTGATTTCCTTATTTTTCTGCTATGACACTCTTGGGCTATATGAAGGAGAATGAAGCTTAATGGTGTTCTTGATTTTATAGATCAGCTTGTGGCTTAAGCAAAGTACCCACCCCCTGGAGGTCTTATTTGCTGTTCTGTTGCTCCTACAAAGTAGTTGTAGTGGGTTGTTAGGATGCCCCGGATAAGGCTCCGCCGAGTGAGGAGGGATATCCAACAGCGCCGGGAGTTGGGAGATTGTTCTGCAAGGATAGCAAGGGAGGTTGTGATTCACATCTTAAACAGGGCAGGGTTTTAGAAAGCCGCTGAAGTCTCAGGGCAGATTAAGCATTAGCGACCCTTTAGGGATTAAGGAGAGTTTAGATTTTAGCAGGCATTTCACTAATGAAATCACAGGTTTATAATTTCATTTCACTTCCAAGGCTAGATGCTAATCGAAGCACATCCTTCCTTTTCTTGTTGCAGGGGTATGTGGGTGGTTCAATTAACATCATCGACAACAAGGAAGCATAAACAGCCAGAGGCACAAAATGCCGTGCCTGTGCGGCTTTCACAGAAACAGGGCAGAAACTCTTAAAGGGATGAAAGTGACTTTTCCTTTGTACGGGACAAGGAAGCCCTCGGCGTGTTTGCACTTGTGGCCCTTCTGCTTTAGTCCCAATTCGGCTTTTTACCGAGACCTGGCCTAAAATAACCTGCTCCTGCATTGTTTACAGTCTCCTTATGAAACGTGTGTGCAGGCACTCTGGTCCTGCCACACGCTGCAAAGCCTCTGCCTCCCTCCTCCCCTGACTGAGACAGGGCAGACTTGCTGATTTAGTGACCCCAAATACAGGTGTTGCTCTACGAGATGCCCATTCTCCATCGTACTGAAGGCAAATACTGGAAATACTCTACATCGTTAATATTATTGCACATTATATGTCACTTTTCCTTCACTCTGTGTGTGGAACACTGAACTGAGAGTGATGTCTCTGTTCAAGTGCAGCCATTGCTGAGCTAACGTGCGTCAGCAGTTTGTCAGGGAAATGCTATATAGCAGTTTTGGAGGCAAAGAAGCCCGTCAAATCTAGATTAGAAATCGCCTCACCAGCACCATGAATTTACACGGAGCTGTAAGATATGGAGGTGAGGGAAGAGGGAAACAAGGAAAACTAAAGAGGAAACTGGGAAAAAGGAGTGGGGAAATAGAGAATGACGGGAAGAGCTGAGGGATTCTTCCTCCTGCCTTTTTTTCAGGCCTGTCGGAAGTTCACTTGTGGCTATCATGATGTCTTGTTATCACAAATATGTAATTTTCCCCTGGCTTCCACTATTTCAAGCTTTTCATTCGGGATAAGATGAATCATATGTTTGAGAATATGTAACGGAGAATTCTAGAAATACAGTCTGTTCAAATGAATTACAGTGGTTCATTTTACACCCCAGGGAGAGCATTGCTTCTTTTTCAGTCTTCTGATTAATTTGACATCATTTTTATCTGAATGACAATACCAAGTAATTCAGGTAAAATAAGAAGCCTTATATACTGCTTCTGTTTTATCCAGGTTTAGAGCGTTGCTATTTTCTGATGACCTCCTGTTGGTCTGACAGTAGAAATACAGTAAATACCACAACCGAAATATATTCCGTACCAACTGCATGTATTGCTGGTGATCATGACCTTAGGTACTCGTGAGCCTCACCAGAAGGTATTATCGCTCATTATATTTTACAGAATATCACTTAAAGGTGCCATGAAACAGAAAGTCTTCAAGGCGGATGCAGCAGTAATTGTGTAGTCTCTACTTTAGGGATTTAAAGCCATACAACAGCATCCCATAAAGTTGTTGCTAGTGTTGATTATGATGATGGCTGCTGACCTTACTAAATTTTTACTATATAGGTAACTCGAAAATTTACTGCTTTATTTGACAAGTGCGTTGTATAGTTTTTACTAGTAGGTCCTGAGGCAGGGTCCTTCCCTCTTTGTAACCGTGAGAAAAAGTCCAGCAGTCAAAGTAAAATTTCATTCTTTTCCCCAAAGACTCATTGAAGGGTTTATAAAGAAACCGAATCCATTGTAGTTCTTTTTTATCTTATTTGATATACTCTTTCCTGCAGGATAACACCTTTCTGTTATAACCAAAAGATTGGCTTTCCTGTGTATGTAATTTTTATGGCTCTTTCCAGAGACTTATCTCGTGGCTCTGGCTGAAAACTGTTTTGGCGGGTTTCATCAGGTTCTAAAGGGACCAAAGCAAAAGACATCGCATCTGTAATGTGAGATTACTCCTGCCATTATAAAAAATACTATATCACAACTTTGAGTAGCTGCTTTTAAATGCATAGCTTTGAAAAAGGAAAGAAACTAAAGACTGTGAGAAGAAAAGACTTAATGTGCCAAGCTGTGTTTTGAGACATGTATTTACTCATTTTTGACAGGAAAGGGTGGAGCTTAACTGAACGAGACTATATGAAAAGGATTATTATGTAAAGGGTCCAATCCTGATCTCATTAAGGACCACTGGAAGATGGCAGTTCTGAGGGATGTTTCAGCAGGGATGCACTTCTCAGGGATGTTTCAGCATTGTTGTTCTTGAATATCGTACCAGAAGTGTCGTTCTTAAATTGAAAACTTTCAGTGATGGACGTAGCTGTCAGCTAAATAAGCTGTTGAGATATTCGGGCACAGCAGCAGGTCTCCCCGTAGCTTCCTCGCACATGGCCTTGACTCCTCCTCAGCCAAAGAGCAGGAAGAGGTGGCACGGCGCTGGCTTCACTGCTCTGTGCCTGGATCATACACGTCTTCAAAAAGAAGATTACCACACAGGTGACTTCCACTGATTTTAGTAGGACCAAGATTTGGGCCAAGTCTGTCGTTGATATCTTTGGAGAAAAGATGGGGCTGGGATTTTGTTTGCTTTGCCTTTATGGGCTTACCATGAGAAGTTACCATATTGTGTGTGTAATCCGCCTAACTGGCTGTTCCCTCAGGCTCTTTCCTTCTTCCTTGCTTCAGGAACAAGCAATGGAACTGCTGCATGGAAGCAGTGATCCTGTGCTGATTCCATGTGTCATCTCTTATTCAGCAGCTGAATAACAGCCGGCTCCTGGCTTTGTAGAAACCTCAGGGTACATAATTCAATTTTTCCATTTGTGTTCCAGTTCCTTCTTGGGAAGTCTCCTTGGGGATAGCTTTGTCTGCTCGGAAACTGCACTTGAGAAAAAGCACCTAAGAGATGAACCTACTGCAAAACGATCCCTGGGAGGAATGAAAATCTTTGCTTGTGAGAGGTCACCAGAAAAGTGGCAGTAGGGTCACAGAATTAGGCTGCACTAGGGGGAAAAAAAACCATTCTTGCCTTCTGTATTGGGTTTTGTCCTGACAATCCCAAAATCTCCAACTTTGCGTATTTGACTTAATGAAAACAGAACTGAGCATGGCTGATTTTTTTTTACCTGGCAAATTGTATGTGACCTTAGCACCTTTCTTTTTTTTTATTGTAGTAGTAGGCAGTTGTGTACTTTTCCCTGATGCAACCAGTAAGAAAAGACACATATTTCAAGGTGGGTTATAATATTCCATGCCTGACTGCGAATTCTGAGATCACCGAAGTAACAAAATTGAGCTAAATGTCATGTTATCCCTTGGTTTAATGGAAGATAATTAAGATCATCGCTGGCTTTATTGAAGGATGTGGGTTTGGTGCCTGAAGCATAAGAAGCTTCTTTTTAACCTCCGGTGAAAATGGACAGCCCTTCTCTATTATTAAGTATTGCCTGCAGTGTGTAATTCCATGAACGTAATGACTGTATTTCTCCTTGTTTGTCATGTTAGCAAATAATAGAGTCTTGGGCAATTGCCACGCGGCAGAAGAGTGGGCGTGAAGTTCAGAGATTTGTTTGACTTGGCTACTGCACTGGCCCTTCAGTTCTCCTGATAAACTTCACTGGAGGGAGGAGTAAAACCATGTAAAAGCAGATGCTCTGCTGCTCTTGTGCTGCTTCAGCAGAGAGAGGGGACGCTAGTGAAGCCTCTTTCGGTGAAGAACCCCAGGTGTGGGAGCGCTGCAGAGGGGCAGAGGCTGGGTGTAGGTGATGGCTCCCTCCAGCACGCGTGGCAGTTGAGTATGTGGGCTGGGTTCTGCCCATCAGGGCACCTGCTGGAAATTGTAGCCTGGCTGGGGAGTTCAGTGCAGACGCACGTAAAATCAGCCGTGTATGGAGTCAGGAAGGTGCAGTGCTCTCCGGTGAGCCGGCAACGTGCCCTGCCTCTGCTAGCGGGAGCAGGTGATTGCCCATACAACGCAGTGGCCTGCCATGTGCTCCTTGTGTTCTCCACTAGCAGCCTTCAGCCAGGGGACTGGAAGGAGAAATTCAGCATTGAAAAGCCCCTTATCACCTTGAGTGCTCTCCGTTCGGCTGCCACAGTGTCGCACCGAGGCCTTTGGCGGAGGGGACGATTTGGCCTCAGGAAACAGAGATTTGTTTTGAAAAGTCTTCTACTGTAATATCTTCCTTCCCTCTGACTGTACCACAGAGGCACTTCATCCTTATCCTGCAGGAAGTAGCTGAGGCTCTCTGATACTATGCTTTTAAAATCAAAACATTAAAGCTACAGTGTGATGATTTTCAAATTTTCCAGGCATCCCTCCCACCGGCGTTAATTGCCCCCTTGCTGTTCCTGTTGCAAAGCTATTTGCTCTTTGAGTATGCGGTATTTGTTCAGTGCTGCACTAAACCTCTGTTGGTTTGCAGTAAAAAAAAGCTTCGGTTTATGCAAATGACATTGAAATGAGTTTGATAAAGTGATAAACAGTCACATTTTATGATTGCAACTGTTGGGGTTTTGTTTGTTATTTTACAGTTAATTTTGTGGAAGTAGAGGGCTTTGCAAACTCCCTTCGGGCATCAGTGCAGTGATACAGCTCTCCCGTAACAGTGTTCTAAGAATTTGGTAGGGACACCAAGCCAATGTGGCAGGGGGGGGTCACATACATCCAACATCACATCCCTTTTCCTGGTGGTAGAGCTCCCTCCCAGCTCGAAATCTCCCTGTACCCAGCAGCTCACCGGCTGTTTTAGTTCCTGTGTCTTTGGATGGCAGTTAGGTTTCATGCCCTTTTCTTTATTCCCTCTTCCTCTCTGCTCCTGACACATTATTATTTTTTCCAGTGACTGTACCAGACCTCCAAAAGCCCACAGTCGCCAAGAGTAATTACAGATACGTTACTGTGCAGTCCCCACTGGTATGCTGGGTCAAGTGCTTTATTTTTATGCAGGTCGGCTGCCGAGGAGTGTGGGTGACTTCCCTTCCTCAGTGGCTGCACGACAAGACGGGGGTATTTCTGTCACCCAAGTATTTCTGGTGTAGCTGGAGGTTGGTCCCCTCCCAAGCCTGGAGTACCCCGTACCCAAGTAGGGCTGCTAGTGGTCGTTAATGGAAGAGATGAGGCCCCCCCATGAAGATCAGATGTCAAATGGAAAAACCTAGAAAAAGCACGATTATGGCTGCATGAGGAGTAAATGAACACAGTTTGATTGTATCTTTGTCTGACATAGGGTTTGATGACCTAAATGCTTGTGCTGATCCTGGAGCTCCTGAACATGGATACAAGACACCCAGTGCAGGTGTTTTCTTTGAAAGTGTGGTAGTCCGGTTTCATTGCCAAGAAGGATACAGGCTTAATGGTACTTCAAAAAAACTTTGTGTGAGACACTTTAATGGCTCCCTGAGCTGGAAACCAAGTGATAAACCTGTGTGCCTACAAGAAGGTAAGTCAGTTTTCTTAAAGCAGTTCACCAGTGTCAGTTCTTCTCACTTGTCCGTGTACCATGTCTGTGTGTCTCAGCGTAAAACACGAGGGACTGGAATCTGTTTCACTGTGTCTTATTTGTTACATACTTTGGTTTCCCATCCATCCCATCCATAATCCCCATTTGTCAGTTAAATTTATACTGTGAGAGGCTGTGTGTGCACGCACACGCGTGTTGAAAAGGACATAAAGAAATCTGAAGAAAAAAAGATAATACATTTCCCCTCTTAACTAGTTACAAATTGACGCAGAGAGAAAAAACAACCCCCAGTATAAGTAAACTGTAGCTATTTATTAAAACTGCCCACTTAATACTCCTTTTTGCAATATTTTACTAGGAAAATATAATGAATCTCCTACTGTTCCTGCTGTTCAGGAGTTTTAAACAGTCATATTTTATGATGTGTGGATGATTCAAGTAGAAAAATCAAATATGCATGGACTGCAGAAGTTTAAAGTCAGAGCAGAAGTTTACTTTGAGATAGTTCAGACTATTATGGCATAAGCCAATTTATTGTATTGAATTTTTGAAATTGCATTTGGCTTTAAATAATTAGGATGTTAAATTACTTTGTTCTTCTAGGAGTTCGATAGAGGCAGGGTTAATTTGAATATCATTAGTGGAGATTTTCACCAAAATACGTCAAAGCAGCACAAATGATTGATTTCACCAAGTCTATTGATATAACGTGTTCTTTTTGTCGATTCATTTTCGGTTAACAGAGGTATTGAAATCAAACAGACGTGAAAAGCATTAGTTGAATCCGGTGCGTGCATTTTAGTGTCGTGACTTCTCCACTGAAGTCATTAGCCATTGCGTCGTTCGCTTCAAGACGCCACAAGATAAGTTCTATTTCAGGATACCATTTAATAGCACCTAAATATATGGACTTCATTCAAAAGTAGTCAAAGACTTATGCGGCTCATAAACACACTTATTACACAGGCTCATGCGTCACTCAGTGTGTATAAAAACTGCAAGTACTTGTTCACGCTGCGGGGTGGGTGGGTGGGTATGAGAATCCTGGACCAGGACAGGGGTGGAGGAAGGGACGTGCCAGAACAGGAGCAAGCAGGGCCTGGGAGGACCACGCTCAGGAGGTACACGTGAAGGGAACAACCCTGAACGGTGTCCGCTGTGAAAGCGGTACATGAGAGCGGAGGTAGAGGGAGTAGCCGGAGTCAGCCGGTAAGTAGTCCGTGGTCTTTCAGGTAGCTGCCCTTGGCGGGTCTTGGCAAAATTGGGAGTCCTGGCGGTGTGTGAGGCTACAGAGCTGTGAGGGGCACAGTGGTGAGCTGTCTCCGGGTACACGCTGAGACGGCAGCTGGTGTGTAGAACGTAGAGGCAATGGGGGCCAGTAACACCTGGTCAGGATGGTGGCATGGGTCAGCTTCCAAGAAACAACCTGATGCCTTTAAAAATAATGTATGTATGAAAATCATGCCCTCTTCTGTTACAGCCAGCTTTCATAAATGCTCTTGTCGCTCTCATCTCATGGTTATTTAAGAAAAAAGTATGTGTGGGGTGACAGCAGCATATGTTTACACTGCGTATTTGAACTACCAAAAAAAGCTATAATGCTTGGAAGATCTCTTTTCTTTAACCGCTACAGGTAGCTTCTAGGAATTTTGATGTGCATCTTTGAAATAGTACCCGTGTCATCCACAGCATTTGTTAAAATGAGCTTTAATGTGTTTTATTGAATATTCAAACCTCTTCCCAGCCCCCCTTCTCCCCCCCCTCACCGCCCCCAGTCCAGTGAAAGTCTGTGGAGGAAGTTTCTGATCACAGTGCCATCAACAGCAAAACTGGCACTGGTGTCACTGTCATCAACACTCCAGCCAGGTGTTTTCAAAAAAAGAAAGAAATTGGAAGATGAGAATGCGATGGGTGATGTGACAACAGTTGCTTGAGAGATAATCATTACTTTACAGCACAGAACACTTAAAAAGGATTGCTAGCCAGTGCTCTGATCAAGCAAAGCACTTAAGCTTGAGCATGACTGTAATTACGTGATTAGTCTTGTTCAGTGCTCAAAATTAGGCATACGCAAAAATGCTTTTTATTATTTAGACTGAAGAGTAGGACCTGATTTAGGATTTAGTGAAGCAAGTGCTTAAGTACTTTCCTGATTTACGGTATAATAATATCCCAGGTATTATTAAAACTATCCTAGGGTTTAGCAATAGGAAAAAAGAATTAGATGACAGAATTAATTATTTTCCAATGCGCAATACAAGCACTGATTTGGAAGAAATACTAAGCAAAGGTTCCGTGGCAATCCGTGAGACCTTAGCGTTTGCTTTAGTGCTTTTTAGAGCGATCCCTCCGTACACTGGGAGCAGAATCATGAGGGAGGGGCACGACAGGGAGGTGGGCAGTGCCGGAACGTGGCACATCTGGAGAGCAGTTAAGGAGGAATTATAACAGGGTTTGCAATTCTCAGCTGTCTGATGACGTGCATAAAAGTCCTCATTGCAGAAACTCTGTAACGATATAGAAAAAGAAATTTGAAATGTGTAGCAACTACTGGAGAAGTAAGAAGTTAATGTTTTACCGTTCATCGTTAGCTATCACAAGGCGAGATCAACTTTATATTGCATTTACCCATTTAAGTCAGGGGCTGACTGCTGTGCGTGCTGGGGTACGCTATACGTGCCTCTCGTCCCAGTATATGTAAATGTCAGATATTGCCAGCTGAGCTGGAACAGTAAAAGCACTCAATACTTCGGAGTTAATTTTAAATTAATCTCATGAGTTTGGATTCAGCTAAGGATGGTTACATATGATTTTATGCCTATATGTTATATACGTTTAATTGTTCTTACGTGTTTGCTAGAACAATCTCTAATCAGGAGCAAATGCTATTTACCAAAGGAAGTAAAGCAACCTCTTCAGAATGTAATTGATTTTAAAGCTAATACATTTGCCTGGAGCTCTTCATCCAACCAATTCGATTTTATAGGTCTGTCATTTCTCATTAGGAGGCAGGGGATTTTAGGTGTCAGTACGAGAATGAAGTTACATGACTAAGTGCCCAATAAATGCCCTGTCAAAACTCTGCGCGCTTAGAGTTATGTTCTCATGTTGATCTACAGCATGTTGTGACTGTAACTTCCATCAATTTTAATACGGTTATGCACATAAATACCAAAGCTCTAAGGTAGGAATTTTGTATTTACTGTTTAAGAGCAATATGCCGTGTTTTTCACACTTTAGTCTAATCTTCTCCCGCTGTGATAATGTGGCTGCTGAGACTGTTGCCCTACTTGGAACAAATGCTACCTCTTTGCTATGAGATGGAATCTAAATGTACAGTCTATACGGAGATGGCAACCAAGCGAAGAGCTGTGCACTTCTCTCCCAGTGCTTCTGCAGGCAGAGGCCTTGGAGATGTCCTCAGTGCCTCATTGTCCCACTGACAGGGATGGTAAACCTGCAGTGAAAGTAGTATACTAGTACGTACTTCAGCTATAGTTTTCCTGTATGACATTTAGCACTCGTTTCTCTTTGCCTTTGTCCCTGGATCTATGAGATGACTGAAATATTTTTATTTCTTTCATCTCTTATGTGTCTTGGCCAGTGTTTTCTGATTCTTAAGCCTGGTTACAGGCACTGTATGATGTTTGTAACCTGTGCTTAGCACAATGGTCACAGATCATAGAATCATAGGGTTGGAAGGGACGTCTGGAGATCATCTAGTCCAACCTCCCTGCCAGAGCAGGGTCACCCAGAGCAGGGTCACCCAGAGCAGGTTGGGCAGGAACGTGTCCAGGCGGGTTTGGAATGTCTCCAGAGACGGAGATTCCACCACCTCTCTGGGCAGCCTGTGCCAGGGCTCTGCCACCCTCAAAGTAAAGAAGTTCCTCCTCATGTTTAGGTGGAACTTCCTATGCTCAAGTTTGTGCCCGTTACCCCTTGTCCTGTCTCTGGGCACCACTGAAAAGAGCCTGGCCCCATCGATCTTAGGTGAAGTCTCTGTGCATTGCTTTAATACAAGCAAAGACAACAAAGAGAAAGTGTTATTTAATATGTACTGAAATACTGTGTTTGCCATCCACAGAACGACCCTACTAACACAGTGCTGTGGATTTAACACTAGTGAAAAACAAGAAGCAATATATGTTTGCTGTTAAGAGGACAGGGTGCAAGTGAGCTGTACCTGCATTCAACCCATTCTTCATGATGTTCCTTTCATCCTTCCTCCCTGTTCCTCTCCGTTCTGGCCTGTCAGTGTTGTGGCTAGATGTAGTCAAGGCTAATTCAGAGCCCGCTCCACAGTGAGATCCATGGGAGCACTGGACCTCTGCATTTGAGTTTACATACAGACTAGTAAACAAAATGGTGCTGGAGCATGGGCCAGGGCACTGCTATTCAATTGCACATACTGTTACGGTGTTAGAAAGGTCCTTGACATGCTTTTGGACAACGTCAAGTAGTACTCCCCAAACAATTCCTACGAGCACCTTCTGGATTAGCGTGGACCAGGGACAATTTTTGGAGGGTAAGAGTTCACCTGCATAGACACAAGCCGTGCCAAGCCAGCTGGTACCCATGGATGGTGTGGCTGTCTCCATAGTGTCCAAGTCATGCCTTCCTTCTGAGTTGCCTTTACGGTCCGGGTGGTCTTGGGAGGAGGGAGGGTGGTCCTCCATCCCCATGGGCTGGAAGAAACAGTTCTGAGAGATGATGCATGGTTTGCACATAAACTAAAGCACTATGACTATAGGGATTAACAAATTTTACTCTTCAGACCAATCTTGCTTTGATGGGGGACACACTTGGTTTGCTAAAGCGAAGAACTCCTAATGTACGAAGCTGCATCTTCATGAAAGTTATGTCAAGATGAGCCCTTGCACCTTGCAGGCTGCCGGGCCTGCTGGCCGCACCCCACCTCTTCGTGCCTCCTCAAGATAAGGAATGTGTGTCCTAACTAGGGTGTTCTTTTGGCTGACCTGGTTTAAAATTCACACGGGAGATAAGCAGATCATGTAAAACTTCCAGAAAGGAGTGCAGGTCATAGCCATTGCTGCTCGATGCTGGTTAAAGACCGTGTATTCCCTTAAATGGTTTAGCAGCACGGATTTGCTGAAAAATACTTAGAGTAAAGCAGTTTATTTTCTAGGCCAGGACATTTTTAAATCCAGTCACTTATTCTTAGCTTTTCCAAGCAGAATTTGTGCCAGCTAATCCAGTTGTTTTGCGGAGATGCGGCTACTGCAACTTATGCCTGGCTAAGTGCTGGAGAATATAAATTCAGCCAGCGGGAAAGCATTTGCTCACAAGGCATCAGCAGAAAGAGCTGTTACACTGTGGTCCATTGGTCTTGTGTTTAGCCAGGGCTTGTAACAGGCCTGTTATCAAAGTCAGGGAGGATGTCGCGGGCGAAGGATGGTACAGTGAGCAGCTTCTCACTGCTCTCTGCCAGCATCTAGCCGATTAAAGTGATCCGATCTATAGCTGTTACTTGGAATAATGGGGATGAAGTCACCGCAATAGATCATTGTTACAGAATCAATTTCCCCTGCTTTGACAGTGAAATCTCATCTTTTGCTGCAGCGTATGTATACACACCTCTTATTTGTATAGCGACAGAAAGCTGTTATGCCAAGAGAGCGAGCTGTTCGTTGACGTTATCTTCTGGCATCCATCTCCGACCTCCTCCTGTGTGGCCGTGGAGCAGGATCCCCATCCATCTCATCCCATCCTCGGGGGTGCCTGGGGCAGCCTCTCGCTGACAGCATTCACGGCTTAGCATCAGGCATTTCCTGTGGGGCATCCTCTGCTGTCTCCTCTGCTGATTAACTTGCCAGAGAGAAAATTGTCCGGTCTTTGACGCTGACGTCTGCAGCCACATCACAGGGCGCTTTATAACCTTCTCTCGGGGTGCACATCACCATCCCAGGCTGGGGCATTTATAAACTAATAAATTCTAATAAAACTTCTTGCTGCAGGTTCTCAGCCAGCCCGTCCTCTTGCAGGCGGCAAGGAGCTACCTGCAGCATCAGCCAAGGAGCTAAAAGCAACAAGAGAAAGGGGGGAAATTTTTGGAGAAAGGGGGACATTTTTGACTAATAATGTGTCCGTGCCCCATACTAGAAGTTAGCCAAGTACTCTGTATTTTAGACAACATCCCTGTAATGGGAAAGTACCAAGGAAAATATGTTTTAACTGGGGAAGGCACACTCTTCCACTTCCTATTAGCAAAATCTAGTGATAGAAACTTGGAGTAATAGATGCCCTAGTTTGCCTAAGCAAATAAATCTATCATGAAATACATTTGCTCTTAGTAGTTTGCATATAGTAAATTACAGTTTACCTTGTGCTTCTAAGCAAACAAGCAAGCTGTTGCTATCGCTTCACTTTGTGCATGCTCACAATTAATAGCTAAATACAAATTTAGAGTTACCTCTTCAGCGAGAATTACCCATGAAATTGGCAGAAATTTTCTCTTTTATGCAAGTCTCAAGGGACTTCTGAAACTTCTTGGCTTTTTTATAAATATTGCAATCCTAAATGAAGACAATTGTCTCTTGTGGTAGAAGTGTTGGACAAAAACCAGCACAAAACAGGCTTATAATATTTTTACTGTCTTGCTTTCATGTGAAATACTTTGTGGGTTTTGATGCCTGGAAATTTTTGTCATCATCTCTGTCATGGATTACCTGCTGGCAGGCAAACAGATAATTTTGATTATATTTTCCCAATATTTAATCTTCTCCTCTCTTGTGTTTAATCTCACTTTGCATTTATGAGGAGGATGAACTCCGAGTCACCTGGACTATTCTTTCATACCCTCTTGGATTCTCTCTTCATTATTCAGTGTCAGCAGAGGGGTTTTTTTAACCCGCCTCACCCTTTCCTTCCACTTCCCACAATATCTTTCATTTTTTTAGTCTTCTGGGTTTTATTTTATATTTGGGTGCCTTTGGCACTGGTGTATACAGTGAGATATAAGACTGGCGGATACACGTATCACAGATGGGTAATAGAGCCCACCCCTGTGTGTCACTAGGGGTTTGCAGGCATTCCCCTTGTTGAGAGGAGAGTCTTCTACAAGCACTTGACCTGCTGCTTAGGGCCTTGAAAATCATGCCCTCTAAAGGGCATATACCCTCTAAAGGCATATGAACTCAGGCACATAAAATTACCTGCTTTAAGACAGAATCAATGAGATTAAAGTGAAGACGTTCTCATAATGAACTCTGGGGAATGGAGCTGGGTAAACCCTTGTAAACGTACCTGATTTGTATCTGTCTCTGCTAAAACCGCAGTTTTTCTGTGTTCCTCATGCCATATCTGTATTTTATCTTTTCTTTCGTCCTGTCCTTAGTGCTGTCAAAGAGTCTGCCTTCGCGTGGGACTTCGGGATGGTCAGACTGTGCGGTGTAATTTGCCCACGTGATGAACGGAAGGCCAAATTAAAAACGTTCTTCCTAAACTCTCTTGTTTGTTTTAAAAGGTCTGGGGGAATAATCCATTATTGCAGCATGTCAGCTGCTACTACAGTACTTCGTAACCGATGGGTAACTAGGGAAAGGACATATTCACTGAAATGCATGTATTTTCCAAATGCTTTAAGCAGAGCACTTACATTAACTGATGACTTTTGCTTAAGAGCTTGATTATTGAATAGCCAGCCATGTTTTTTTAATTAAGTTACTTTTTTTTTTTTTCATGAAGTCACAGATTGCCTTGTTCCACATGTTGAAGATGCAGAGATTCATAACAAGACATACAGCACTGGCGATAAGTTAATAATCAGCTGTCATGAAGGATTCCAGATCCGTTATCCTGACTTAGACAACATGGTTTCAGTATGTCAAGACGATGGAACATGGGATAATCTGCCCATTTGTCAAGGTTTAGTACACCGGCACATCCTGTTTTATAGATCATGCACCTTGTGATAGTTTGCCAATATTTTTTTTGACAGTTGTAAGGATGTCAGTCATCTGATAAGCTCCACTGTGCAGTATTTGAGTAGTGCTGCTGCTAAGGTTTTATTTTGGTTTCTCCTCCCCGGGGCTCACTGCAGGAAAGAACATGCCGCTTTCTGAACTACCCATACTTAAAATACTACTTTAAATACTGGTTTTTATTTGCTAGTCTAAAATCTGACACAGATGCATTGCATTAAAAAAAAAAAAAATGTCAGGGTTAAATCAGCCAGAAGTTCAGGAAAAGATCTGACGGGCAACTGTCATTTTTGCACCAATAAATTTCTGGAAAAACTTAAGCCTCTAAATTCAATTTACCTTTCTTTGCCTTGTGCAGCAGGCAAGGGTAGAGGAGAGAAGGAGCTGGAACCTGTTCTTCTGTCGGAGTTTTCAGCGGAATTGTTGATCATGTTCACAGTCCATTAAGCCCAAAGGCATTGCCTGAAAATTCAGGGTGCGCACAGGAATGATTTTGGCCAGAAAAGCCGTTAGCAGCAGCACTAGTAGCATTAGTAGCATGAGATCCCAGCTTAGCTTAGACGGCGAGAAATGGCTGGGGGTAATTCAGCTTTAGTGAATGGGAGTTAAATAACGCTGGGCTGCATTAACTTCACATTTCTGACAGGCATGTGTTAGTACCATTGACTCGGTTTGAACCAGTTCACGTTTTGGTTGCAAACTTGACCAGCAGAACAGCATGGAAAGATTTTAACCATCTTGTGCTAAGGAGAAGACTGGCTTAGTATTAACTTTCCTCCAACCTGTCTGTCGTCTCCTAAAGCTGACAGTTCTCTGTAGGCACTTAATTACACCGTCACATCAATTTGCAGAGTCGGGGCAGGCAGGTAGGGCAGCTGGGCCTCTTTGTGGGAGTGACGGAGGCAGGGTGAGGCACGGAGGTCAGGGCTTGGTGTTTCTGCTGTAAAGTGATGAGATCGATGGGCGCCAGGGTCCAACGTTATAGGAGCTTGGTTTGTGTGGGTCTCCACAGTGAGGGACCCTCGGTTTGGGGCACATCAAACTGTCCCCCGAGGTCTCGTCTTAGACTATGGCACGGACATGTCAAAATTTAGGCACGTGACAGGGCTAGCTCCATGTTTTAGAAGCACACGTTGTATCTGAATAGGGCAAACAGAAAAGGGGAGTTTTCACAAACCCATAAAAACGTGGGCACTGGTTTTGGGGTTTCTTATCAGCAATGGCATCGTGTATGGCAGTATGAAGTGTACAGCCCATTTTTGAGAGTGGGTGCAGCTCACATCTAATTAAGGTAGATTAAAACTCTTGCAGTTAGGTGAGATGAATACTCAAAAGATTAATTTGCAGGTACTCTATTTGCCAAAGATCCAGGTGGAAATTTTGTGAGAGCCAGTATTAACTGGGTAAGCAAAAGTACCCCAAGTGCCCCCTCGGCTTGTTACTTTCTTCTATTGCTGCATTTATACTATGAGACACAATGAATTGCTGCTACTCAATATTCAATATTAAGTGCTTTTCAAAATAAAAGCAGTGCTAATAAAAGTGAAAAAACAATTGCACAAGAGCCAAGTGCTGTAACTGCCGGACAGGTAGAGAATGGGCGATTCAGATTTGAGTATCCTCTGCCATATTTTACCAAATTCTATGAACCTGTTCCAAAATTGTCTCCAGAATTTTCTTTTTACTATGTCAAGCACTAATAATATCAAAAGCACTTGTCTACTTGCAGTAGGTAGGCTGTCAATTACATTTCTACGGCCCTTTGATTACAACAGACAGGGGAGTCTCATGGCACTAAGATGCCTTTTCTTCTGGCAGAGCACTGGGAAAGGACTGTAGAGTGTATAAGAATCCAACCTCAAACTATTTTTGCCACGAGATAATAATGATAATTACTCATCTGGAATGATGTGAATTACTTAGCAAAAAAATGTCAAAATTAAGTTTTCAAGCAGCTTGAGGTGTTTGGAGACCTAGGGATTTTCACAAACACTTGGCTGTCATACAAATTCAAGTAAATCTCTGTCCTGCATTACAAGGAACGCAATGAGCATTAAAACTATGATTCGGCGGGACAAATTTTTCCCCGACAGGGTTCAGAGAAGGGGAAGCTTGGTCTTGCTCGGGCAGCCCGCGCTCCTTTCTGTCCCACTGGAAACTGCTTATATCATCCTGCTCCGTGGGCTGCTCAGCCTGCAGGAACCGCTGTGTTATGTGCGGAGCGTACTTGATCAGGCGTATGAGCAATAGCCAGTAGATAGGAGGATGCTTGAAGCTTTATTTGAGCAGGGAGATAACCAGCTAGTAAAAGAGTTATCAAAACCATTGCTCTGGTGGTACAGTGTGCTGTAAAAAGCTTTCAAGCTTTTTCTGTTGTTTTCTTTTGTTTTCGTCCCTCTCCCTCAAATGACCACTGCAAGGAAATAACCACTTGAAGTGCTGCCAAGACTTTTTATTTCAGATGGCAGCATCTTACAAGAAGTTCTCAGACTGCTTTTAGTTTCCCCCTCAGGCTTAAAATTATGAGAGTCCTATGAACATCCTTCACAAATTCCTAGTAGGGGCAAGAGACCTATTTCTGGATTGCCATAATGCAGCTCCTATTAGTCTCATGACTTTATAGTATTATTTTTCATTCCCTGATTACTAATCGTCTTTCTTCCACATTACTGCAAATTAAAAAATCAACAGTATGAAGTAACCCAGAGGGTCATTTCTAAGGCCATGAGGAATTGCTTTTCTTTCTCTAGTACCAACTCTTATCGAAATACCAGCTCAAAACAGACTCTGCCTGTCTGTGAATGACATGTTATAAAGTCACGTCATCTATTAAATTCACTGCTCTTTCTTGCACCAAATATGGTTGGTGACCATTTAACTGTCACAGCTCAGTACTATCCATGGTACAAATCCCTCAGAAGTAATTCCAGAGGTAGAACGCAGTTGCTGACTACATTTACAATTTCTGGTGATAACAGGTACCTTAGCTTTTTGATAACCCAGGCTGAGCCCTCACTCAGTGTTTATCGTGGGACTGCTCAGAGGAAGTCGTGTCCCTTTAAATTTTCTCAGACTGGAGTTTCAAAATCATTAATTCTATCTTCAAATCTTTTACAGTTGTGTGCACTTTGTCACAGGAGTAGTTTTAATACTAAAGATGGTTTACAGGCCTGTCAGTTTTAAGAGGAGGAATAAAACTCATGGTTTATATAAATGACAATCTTTATTTATTAAAGATTCTACCTCAAAAAGAAATTGCCATCTGCTAAACCAGTGAATGTTTGTGAAACAAAATGCTGTCATTTTCAGTAAACCTTTCCTGGATTTGCTGAGAGTGAATCCCACACTAGCAAAGCGTGTGGGCTAAACAATGAAAGGGTTTGAAACAGGATAATGAGACATATGTATCCAAGGGAGCTTACACAGGCATGCCATTCCTAGCAGAGAAGATGAGAAATATCACACTCTTCAATTTAGGAATTATAACCGAGATGTGTTAAGATGACTGAGATAAGCACCTGATAATAAAAGATACCTCCCTCTTCTTAATTTGCAGGTTGCCTGAGGCCATTGGTTCTTCCGCATAGTTACATTAACATAACTGAGTTCGAGTCCTCCTTCCCCGTAGGAACAGTGGTGTATTATCAATGCTTCCCTGGATATAAACTAGAAGGGGCAGAGTTCCTTGAGTGCATGTATAACCTTATCTGGTCAGATAGCCCACCTAGGTGCCTTGATGTGGAAGGTAAATGTCTTATTGTTTGTTTTTCTTTCAATTTTGCAAAATCGGCATGTTCTATCTGATTTTAACGCAGGGCTATAACCACCCTTATGCTATATGTAAGAGCGTATCTGGGTTTTGTTGCGTGCAGCCTGTTGTGGTTCACTCCGCTGTTAACTAACGTGTCCGCAGTGCAAGAGAGGAAGCTCTTAACAATGATTGCTTTGCCCTTAAAATGTAAATTCTTTGCAGCTTTTCTAATAAAAATGCTGAGGAAATTATGGAATTCACATTCATGCGCAGATGGTCAGAGTTTCTATAGATACGGATAGATTTCCATGATGAACTAAAAAATACTCCAGAGAAACTCCAAGCTTGGGCTGTGCCGGCTGCAAACATTATTCAGTGCTACGTGTTGCTGCATGCTTGAATATTTGTTGTCTCTCAGAGGAGTTAACCTTAAAGAAATATTTGCAACCAAAGTGACTGAGCTAATTTATTGATTAGGAACATAAAAACTATGGTCACTCGGTGGGAAACAGAGGGAAATCTTGCCAAGCCAAAAGGAATAATCTGTGACTATAGCTGCAGTGCTGGAATGGAGGATGTTGGAGTGCATTTATGTTTGCATTCTATACATTTGAAACAAAGATACCGAATGGATTGTTCCATGCACTGTCAAAACCTTGTGAATTGCCTTCCTCCGTCTTCATACTGCACCTTGAATGAAACAGCCTAGGAAGTCATCACAATCTGAGTACATCCTCTACGTTTCATTCCCCAAAAATGACTAAATTTTTGCTCTATTTCAAGCCTGTAAGGAAGCTTATCTATACGTACCATTTAGCTAAAAGCAGTTATAGGAATGCATATGTGATGCTATGTCACTGGGCTAAATGCTAAGCATTCTGGAAGTGCAAAAATTTGCCAGTAGCATCAACAAAGTGATATACTGCACAAAAATAATAAAATGATCCTTATTTTTAACTGACAATTCAAGTTCCAAAATTCAAAAAAACCTTTGCAATTTTGGAGTGACGTAACAAGATGATTTTTTTTTATTTAGCACACCATAAAAGGATTAATCCCAAATCAGTTCTATGTAAGCCATTTCTGGAAGGTTGGTTTGTTGTTGCTTATAGCATGGAGAAGATATAAAAAAATCAGAAAGGCCCTGTTAGGCTTAATCCAACAGTATAACTGTTTTGATGAAAATGACAATTCTCCAGTTAGGAAGGTAAAAGCACTAAAATACAGAAACTCAAGTGTCTGAGGCAGAAAAAGTTGTGTCTTGTCCTCACTTAACACAGGTTAGTGTTCCAGCTGCTGTCAAAATACTGGAGAAAACTCATGTCCTCGTTGTTTATTGCTTGTATTATAAAGCCATGGAGAGGCTCTTTTTCCTTGATAATTTAAAACATGAGATAAGAACTCCTGCCCTGACAGTTCTATATCTTAAATAACGTCAGAAGTTATCATGCCCCGTCAACTGTGATGATCTGTGATGGGGGGATCAGTGTGTGCCAGACACTCGGTCAAAGCCATCTGGGAGCCTCCTGAGTTTTGATTTAGATCCAGCCTCCCTTTTAATCTCTTTCTTATCACTTTCTCTAAATGTTAAAACTTTCCGTGGTGATTTCTTGTTGGTGTCCCATCTGTGCATGAGTTGAGTGAACCACAGGAGACCGAAGTCTGGAGCATAACGCTTGCAAGAGCAGGTTCTCCTCAGCTTTGGGGCTGTCCCTGCTTCTGTTGGGGCAGAAGAGAGAGCGGCGTCACTAAAAGGTCACCCCGCAACAACCCCCTCCCCCCCCTTGTGAGCTCTGTTGTAGGGCTGCTTCACTTGGTACGCAGCGAACTTCAAAATTAAATCCAGATAAGGTAAATCAACTTGAGATGCTCCCGTTTCAAAGTGTTCATTCAAGTGATTTACGTGAGGAGTGCCAGTCTCCAGGAATCTCATTACAATCCACTGCTCTCAATTAGTGGACACAACTCCCTCCCTGCATATTTTTTATTCTGCACCTTGCATACCGATGTCAGGCTCATTTTTCAGCATGCCTTTTACGTGTGAGGTATAATGTCGCCAAGCAGTATTTTTCACAGAGGAAACCTGCAAATAACAAATTAATTCTATTTATTTATTTCCAGGATCAATTCAAAATTTACTCTAATAACATGTCGTGCTCAGTATTTTAATATGGTAATGATTAAAAAGGAAATGGTTGTTAGGAAGCTATAGTAAACCATTTTAGAGCTTTTACTGTGCTGTAACCAGTGCTGCTTACAGCTTTCTCATTTTGATATACGTTCTTCTTGAAGCCTTCACAGAAGGAATTTCTTAAATGCGTGTGTAATCGCACAAATGCTATATGTCAATCTCGTGAATTTTTCCCTCTTTGTTAGGCCAAATAAATTCTGAATGAAGGCTTTGCAGCTCCATTTAAATAAGTAGTTACACCAGGGACCACTCTGCTCCCATCCTACAGCATGATTTGTAATGCTCAGGTCTAGTCCTGCTCTCAGTATTGCCAAGCGCAGAGCTTCCACAATCTCTGGCAGGCGACTAATTTTTTCCTGATAGGGAAGAAGATTTTTCTGATAATTAGAATCACTGTTGCTTTAGTCACAGCAGTGCCTAAAAACGGGGTTACCTGGTACCGAAGTGCGGCCAACACTGCAGAGCTCTGCAGCAGCTTCCCAGAAACAGCTGTTTGCATCAGATCAGGGAAGCTGTTATAGCTCAGGCACATAAGGATGCCTCTAGCTCACATTGCCAAGTATTTACTGGTAGGAGATCGTCTTCTTAAATGCTTGTACCTTTGCCAAATTTAAAACATTCGGATTGATTTTGAAGTGTCTGCCTGAAGCTGAATCATTTGGGAAGCTTCAGTTGAAATGATTGAGCTATATCTGAGAACGATGGTGTTGTTTTACCAGTGCTAGAAAATTTTACGGTCATTAAGAGGATAAAATGAAGCATCTTAACACTGAATTTTCTTTTCCTTTAAGTCCTCGATTTACATCTGTAACTTTCTTAATATCCTTTTTTTCTAGTGGAATTCCATAATTATGCAGAAGTTTTGTAACCTTTCTTTTGTACTGAAACTCACTAGCCACTTCCACGGATATATGAAAATCTAAGGAAAACGTTATTTTATTTATTTATATGATTTTTAAATTACCAATTTGGGGTTAATCATCCATCTGTAGAAATTAAGTTAGTGATTGCCTTCTGTAAAATCAGATATGCAAAAGATGGGTGGAAAAACTCTTACACTGAAGATTCCCACATGGAGTATAAACATTAATTGTAAAATCAGATGGCTTCCAAAAACACTGGAGGAGAGCAAACACTTGAAAACATACCGCTATGGAACTCTGTGAAATGAAACGTATAGAACTAGGAAGTGTTTATGCTATGATACTTTAAGGTAAATAAAGACATTACACAGGATTCAGAGAAATTTAAAAAAAAAAAACAAAAAGCCATTAGTGCTTTGGGAACGTGATCGGCATATGATTACACACCTTGCCATCTGGACTCTGTCTTTTAATCTTTTATGCCCTTTGGAAGACTTCCAAGAAGACGTAAGGCATGGTGCTTGTAAAGAACAGGGGGGAAAGCAGGCAAAGAGAGGAAAGGCTGGGAGAATTTGATCTCAGTGCTAATGCTAGAATGTAAAGCAGTTGTATGGATAGTGTAAATGGGAATTCCGGGCTTGGTATTTAAGAGTAAAACAGGTTGATTGAATTTGCAACAGCAGACATGATCCTGTTATCTGGGATGTCTGGTTTCAGCATCATCGCAGCTGAACACAAAAGCTGGTCCTGCAGGAAATCAAATCTATTGCAATATCAGAACTTTCTTCTGCATGCTAGGATCAACAGATTCTCTAGCTGAGGTTAAGCTTGAAAGAATGTTAAATAGAAAATATTTCAAATTTGTGTAGGTAGATTCAAAATTAAAATTAAGCAAACATGAGGAACAGACTTTAAAGGGGAGAGTCAAGGAGTAAAAGAGAGGAAAAACAGAGGAAAACTGAAGGTATTTCAGAGCTCTGGTATATAAAACCACCTAATTGTGGGGGGAGGTGAAAAGATATTACACTAAGCTAACAACTGATTACAGAAGGGATCCTAAAAGTTATAGAAACGATGAGAGAAAGGTAGGAGAAGGAAGGAATTAAGAAAATTGCACCACAAACCAGAAGAAGTGCAAGGGAACCAAAAAAACAGCCTACCTAGAGCACCAGGAAATTTCTGAACAATAAAAAGGGGTTATTCATGTGAGAATTAAAACCAGCAAAGTATGCTACAAATAAAAAATATTCTGGAAAGACAGGCAAGAATACAGGACTGAGCTTTAAAATGATTGTGTTCATAAACCTGAGGACAGACAGTCATAGAAGAGGGTCTGATAATTCTGACATAGCACCTAGAAAGTAAAGAGCGTGAAAGAGCTCTGGAGGAGGCTGATATTGCAGGTGAAATGCCGTAGCTGCTTGATATTTCAAAACAAAGCAGCTTAAACTTTCTAACCAGTTACACACAGGATACTTTGAAGGAAAGCTTCAAAAATCTTCATTCTTATATAACAATTGCTAATGCCATAAACGGTGATTGACACCGAGCTATACGTTTGATAAACTATGCCCTTAAAATATCTTAAATTCCTGATGGAACATACAGCAATAGCCTGAGAAAAAAGATACGAGTTAGCCTGTAACCAGTTTGTGTTCAGGAGTCAGAATAAAGTAAGCAATCCTAAGCCTGAGATGCTGTACGTTAGTATGAATGGATTTCTCTTTGCGTTTCTTTGTTGACATTGAGAAGGCTTTAGATAAATTCCAACATGACAGACTGATGTGTATCCTCAGGGAAGAGAATGTTGACGCAGATCTCCAACAGATAAAAATGAGGGAGCAGAGGGCAGCAATACAAGCGAGTTGTGAAGCACGGTGGTATTAAAAAATTAAGAGAGGTAGATACCAGGCTTCTGTTCTATGTTTACACCTACTCAGCTTGCAGGCAGGAGGGGAGAATAAATTAAATATTGCTCAACTGCCGAAGAGGTTGTCCAAGTTAACTGAGTTAATGTTAACGTAAGACGCATTGACAGCCGTGTTTTTAATAGCTCTGACGAGAGTGGCATTTCAGAATATATTCACGGCCTACAGCAATTCTTCTTGCAACTCGGGAACGACAGCCATCAGTAAATAGCAGCAGCCAACAATATTTGTAAGCAGTTTTACTTGGGCAACACCTTTCCATCTGGTGGCCAAAGGATGAAATAGGCTGATAGTCTTTCACCTTGGGGGGGGATTGAGTCACAGAAGGCAAGTGTGACAAAGAAGTTTAAAAGGACAGTTTTCTTTAAAAAAAGTCATTCAATAATTCTGTGTGTTTCTGCACTGTAGACAGTTAATTCTTTCATCACCCAGGAGTGCAGAAATGACACACATCCAGCCACCCTGTCTGAGTGTGGCAGTTGAATGTTTTAAGGAGCTGCTCATAGTGACTTGGACTATCTGGATTTTTGTGCTGTTGGAGAATGCTAAAATTCATCTGTACAGCTTTACCCACAGCTGAAGAAGCACGGAAGAGAATGGAATTCAGAAAGAGCACGGTGACATGGAAATACTAGGCAGACAAACCATGTTCTTCTGTGGACATACTGCTTAATAATCGTCCAGTCTCTTAACTCCAGCAGGTGTATTGCAAAGTGAAACAGGAAGAAAACCAGACCATATTTCGAGACAGAACGATACACAAACGTGGGCTTTTCACAGCTCTCATTATGAAGGATAGGAGCTTTAGAGAACAGTCTCCAAGCTGAAGACATTGTTTGAAGAAGATAAATACCATTATATTTCTAAGTGACTGCTCCTTTTTGCATTGCAGAAATCTTCTTTGATCTTGGCTGTGATTGAAATAGATGCCTTCTCCACTGTTCATAGTTTTTCAAGCAGCAGAACAACAACTTGTAATCTGTTCCTTTTGTGTCTTCTGTTTCTGCTTGATGCACAGGACTGTCACAGTAAATCACTGTTTTACACCTGCTCTGTCACCTTTCAGAAACTTCTTAGCATTTCCAGAATCAGCCAGACATCTCAACTTTTTTATGGAGCCATAATTTCTGCCCTGAAGTTCCACGTTAGCTGCCAGATGCATGTAGTGTTTTATCCACGGTGCTTTAAATGTGCTGAGGATTAGGTGGTGGGGGGGGGGGGGGGGGGACGACAAAATTTCTCCTCGAGGGCTGCTTTATAATATTAATCTTTAACTGTATCTGGCAGGACTCCTCAGAAAGGAAAAGCACACAACATTGTCTACCTTGAAATCAAATATCTCTTTGCTTTATGGACACATTCATTAAATTTGGCTACACAGTGCAACCACAGAACGTCTTCCACAAATGGAGGGAACTGTAGCTATAGACTCTATGCGTTAGGAAGTCTACTCGCTGCGTAGGTTTGTTTACTTCCAGAGATAAAACCCAATATTTAAAGGGTGGCAGTTTCACCAATCAGTGTACGCAGGCACTTGATAACAAAACATAAATAACAGAAACCAATACTCTTCCATGTGTTCCTAGTCTTGTAAGCTGGTTTGTGGTATTACAGTGCTAAGATCACCTGCTGCTTTTCCTCCCCCCCTTTTTTTTTCCCTGGTAGCACTCCATTGGGAATGGGACCTTGTGCTTTTCCTTCTCCCAGGTGGTATATCCTGATTTCCTCAGCCTTCAGCTAAGCCCTGGAACACAGCTTGTCTATTCCAGCATTCCTTCTCTCCGTCAGTCCCTGATGACAGGTGTAGGTGACGCTACACAGGCTCAAGGGATTCTTGCTTATAAACAAAGAGGAAAAAGCTATTAAAGAAAGGGATTAAAGTAACATAAAAACACTGATATGTCCAGCTCACAGTGAGTGCTGTCTTCTTCAGACATCCCTGTCAGGTGCTTTGATCTGTTTGGTTTTCTTAGCCAGCTTCCCAACAGCTCTCTTTCCTTCCACTTTCCTTCCTTCCTCCACCTCCATTCTACTTACAAGCACTTTGACCTTTTCCAAGTTATCCTGTGACACCTGTCAAATACCCAGGCCTTGACTTACTTTGAAGCTCTCTGATTCCTTACTGTTAGGTGTCTATGCAGTCCCCAGCATCTGCTTCTCAAAGTCCGAAACAGACCATTACTGATCATAAAATGAACAACTCATGAGAAAAGGAAGGAACAAAACTAGAAGCAAGTGATGAAGAAAGCTAAAAGGATCTGCTATAAAGGAGACCACAATGCTCCAAGCGCTCCCATGTGAATAAGGAGTATAAATATTTCCTTAAAGATAATTGTGGGCTCCTTGCTAAAAGAACTCCTAGCTGTCTATTGCTGCAAACTCCTTATCACTTTTTTTTAGTTTTAATGAAAATTGCACTTTTTAACTTATAATTTATAGGAGGAAGGTCACTTGGGGTGTGTTTCACCCCGTGTCTCTTGGGAAATGCATTTGAAGCTAAAGACTTTGGCATTAAGATCAATGATTCACAGGTTGCTGTGCTGGGAACAGCAGGACTGCTGAGGATGAGTGTGAATTTGGCATGATGCTTCTGTAGGAGCTCGCCTGACTGGAACTGCAAAACGGGCTCCATAATTTGTAACTCTAGTAACGAGGAAGCTCTGTGTGCGCTAAATGATTGTAATCACCTCCTGTTTCCATTTAGGAATCAGCTAACGTTAAACTATTATTAAAATAGGCTTGAAACTACTTTTATACTGTTTCATTTAGGCTCATACAGCTGGTGTCAGTGATAGCGATTTTCACCAAGATGGTGTTTGTCAAAGCTAGACCAGAGAAGCAGCTTTTCATTAAAAACTTAATTATTCAATTCGTTTCACACTTCGTAGGAGGTGAAAAGTGCTTCTCACAGTGTGCACGTTGAAAGGCTTACTTTGCTGTTGTAGCTGGTACAGAATATCCCAGGGGTGATTGTCCAGCGTGGAGCCGTGAGACCTGGGGTGGGTTCCCAGCTGCTTGAACCCTGACTTGCTGAATGGGTGAGAAGTTTCTTAACTGCTACTGTGTCTTCTCAGAAGAAAACATGTAAGCAGCAATGGGAAGGTTAAGTGATTAAGAAACGTTAAGATTGAAAAGAATTTGGAAACTATTGGCTAAGAATACAATATTTTTAATAATTCTTGCCATAGGCTTTCAATAAGTAAATTTGCTGGCAACTTCAGAGTTCAAAATAAACATCTTGTATCTTTGTTACTTTAAGGCATGTCTACTGTCAGGCTTAATAGGAGTTACTTTATATATTAGTGCTCACTTAGTTGTTTACACTAAACTTTCTATTTTGGTATTACTATTGGTGCTGTTGTTTTGCTTTGGAAATAGGTAATCAGAAAAGTTCCTTAGAGCATGTCTTCACTTCACCCGCTCCCTCTTTCCCCAGGGATTTCCTTATTTGATATTGCACTAGAAATGCCCATTTTTGTCTGCCAGGTTTTGTCTTGAGATCTTTTTGTCTAAGAAATAAATCAATACATTCTCTAAAGAGTAGAGTGTCTTCGGAGTTTAAAAATCCACAACTAACAGATAGGTTTTTTTGAACACCACATTTGTTTTCTTTTTGTTTGTTTTTTACATACTCATAACTATTAGGAAACATTTTTCTTTGTGAAAGGTGCTAATACTGGTGTTCCATCAACTGAATATAGGATATAGGCATTACATCCTCTCCATACTGACTATCTTATAACGTGTTGTTATGTGGATGTAAGAAGATGAGGAGCTTGAAATTAGGGTTCTGTACTGTGTAGTGCAAGTGTGATTCATGTGCTGGTAATACCTGTGGAAATGGTCAGGTCTGTCAGGTGAACGGGACAGGAATTGATTGAGGTATATGACAGAAAGGCTTCTTGGTTATTTATTTTAGTCTGAAGGGTGAGGACAATGAGGAACCAGATTTTATCAGCACAGCGTTCATAAAGAAGCAGGAAAAGGAAGAAACATAATCTTCATCTTCTATGTTCCTGTAAAAAAATGAATTTTCAGATCCTATGTACCCAAGCATGTGTTTGTACAAAGGCAATATATGGAAAAGGATCCTTACTGGGGCCCCAGAAGCCAGCCAGTAAAGCCTCAGGGGGGGAAGAGGCCACCCTAGATAGAAGAGTCAGACCTGCGGGGACATGTACGGCTGTGGTCTCGTGGAGTAAATCATGGCTCCAATTAAACATTGGTTGGAATGCAGCAGCCAGATGACAGGTGTCCAGATTTCTGGTATTAATTAATGTCCTGATATATACAAGACCGACCAGTGAGGGTCAGGAGAAGCTCTTGTTCTCTTCCAGTTTGTGCACAAACCAGACAGTGTGTCCACCTCTCTAGCGAGATACACCAGCGTTTTCCCTGCATGTTGGAAGTGCCAGGTTTTCATCTGTGTCATTCTCATTGTGAAGTATCATTTTAATCTTTTCTCACTCTTTGCATAATGAGCAGGCATTCACGCTGTGTTTGGAAGAAGCATTATTTTTTGATTAGGTGCAAATGTTGCTAACCCTGTCCATCCCTGTGTCAAACAGAAAATGGCTGGCCTTACGTGGGGTTTTTCTGCTAACCCAGCTAACCGAGCAACTAACATCCTACATGACAGGCAGACTGGTAGCTAGAGAAAAAAACCATACTATGCAAAAAATCAAAGGTGGAAAATAAGCTCCTTGCTTATTCCTACCCCTTTTTTATAAGTAAGTGCCCTGTATTTCAAGACATTTTTGCTTTTATTTTTTGACTGACATACAAAAGCTGGGCAAAACCTGAATAATTTCCCTCCCACCTACTTTGACCAAAGACTGAACTGACTAGCCGTTGAACTAATTGACTAAAAAGGTTTTGAGCATTGTAAATATCTGTAACTCCACTGTTATCTCTCTACCAGTGGCTTTTAAAAAGTGACGTGACATCTTTATTCTGTGCCATCAATGTTATTTGAGAATATGCTATTGCCAAAAAATCTTCCCTCCCTCCTACAGTTCCAGTGTCAACAGTGCGGAATTACTGCAGCATCCTCTGGGCAGAGTTCAAAAAGCTTCTTGACTGTAACGAGTAGGAAAAAATTACTGGGTGAATCCCATTTATTCCTCCAGTGTCTGGGCAGTAAGTGCCCGCAGCCTGAGTCACCCTCGCAGGGACCCTGGGGCTGTCACGCTGCGGAGGCTGTGATGGAGGGGGCGAGCTGGGGGGGCAGCCCCTCCTTTGCCTTTCGCTGTGCTGTCTCTCGCAGGGACCCCATAAAGCCGAGCTTGGGGTCTTGGCACCTCAGGACAGCTCACAAAAGGGGGGGAGGAAGGGGGGGCTGTCTGCAGGCACACCTGCAGGTGGGACATATTCTGTTGTCTTTTGTTATAAAAAACTCTTCTATTAGCCTGAAACAGGTCCTCTGCTCCAAGCCAGTATTTGACAGTGTTTGTAACACAAGGCTCAACTCCCCAGGTTTTAAGCTCTTCCTGAGAGCACTAAACTTTCATTAAAATAGTCAGAGGAGAAAACCCACAGCTTATCTCAGAGGAGAGCCCTCAGCTCCAGCTGCTCCGAAGAGCAGGCGGGGAAGTCCATCATATAAAATCAGGAATTCCGCCCTTCGACTTCTTTGAGTAACAGGTGTCTTGAGCATCCCGGAAGGGATTTGTTTGCCACATAAACACACTTGTTTTTTCTTTTTGATGAACGATTCAGCTTTTCAGCTGAGAATGCTGAGCTGTAAAGTTCTTCTAAGTCCCCTTACAGTCTGTGGCCAATTGCTCTATAGAGGCTGATCCAGATATCCACAATCGCATACTGCAGAACCACCAGCAGATGCTGCCTAAATTATATCCGTCCCTCTGATGAGCTCCAAAGTGAAGGACATACACGTGTGGTCTTTTATTGTTGGTCATCAGAAGATATGACTAGCTTATCCATGCTGGATGTTGGAATTAGCACATTAAAGTCTTAAAAGCCTTATAAAGTTAAGATGCTGAAAGCTATTGATAGTAAAGATTTGGTCTCACCTAGGGTTTTTTTTAAGCTGTGAGAAGTTCCTGAAGTAGAATTCACTTGTCTCTATGCTTATTTATTGTTCATACTGCTGTCAGCTTTGACAGTGAAAATGTACTTGTCAGACACAATTTTATTTTTATCAGTTTGTGGTTATTTTTATTCTGGGAGTTTGATTTATTTTCCTGAAGTCCATGGCCAGTAATTTCCACATACAATTAGGACTGATCACTGAGAATGCTAGAATTTTAACTTTCCTGGAAAACTTCAGTGGGCTTAGGTTTGCCACCTGAGTTTTCACCCATATTTGATCTGGCATATTCCTTCAATCTGTGTAACCAGTATCTTGCACTGCTATCCAGCACAGTGCTAAGTAAATACCAGCAATAAGGGATCTGACCCTGTCAGATCTTCTGACCCCATCAAAATCTTCTGTCTTTAGGAGCCAAGAGTGTTCAGCGGTGCTCCAGACTTTCATAATCTTGCTTTTCCGTGATCAAAACTAAGGCCACTTCATGGCTATCCTGCCACTGACTTTAAAGGATCTTGGGCCAGGATAATCATGGGAATGGAGCAGGTTGAGAAAGGGACTGGGCGTATGACTAACTGCCCAGAGCTCAATATTAATTCATTTTTGGTTGTTTGTGATGTATTTAATTCAACTTGATTTGATTTGGAAAAAGAGGCTCCGAACCTGAGCGTTACTGATTGTACCTGGGGGCCAGTTTGCCCATGCAAATGTTGAGGGATCTTGAAACTGGATGAACATAAAGTTCACAAGAGGTGGTGAGGGATGCCCCAAGCCAGTGAAAACCCCTGACTCGGACAGCCCAGCTGATGTAAGAACGAAGTGCTCTTTCATTTGAGCTAAACGCCCTCGTGTTCAAACAAACTGTATTGCATCTGCTGTTTGTAAGTGTGTTTAACGCAAGAGTTGTTGGCAGGTACGACTGCTTAAAACTTGACTCTAATTCATGACTAATACTCTGCAGCACATTAAAGAAACGTTTGCAGAAGTTTCCAGACAGCATCAATACCTGAGCGTTCCCCTTGAAATAAGGAGGGTGTCAGAGGAAGGGATGGCACCCATTCTTAGCACTGAGGACATACCCTGCGTGAAGAGTGATGTTCTTTATTTCAGGTTTTATAAAATTCATTTCCATTTGTAAACAGACCGACAGCTCCATATCTGGGTTGCACCCACAGTGTATTGTTTTTAATCTGCCTGGAAATGTGTCATTCCAGAGCTGATCCACATTGCTGGGACACCAGCGCTGAGGCTTTTTTTATTCAGCAGGCTGCTTTGGCCCTTGGCGACAGTAAGAGGTTAGGGATGAGGCAGCAGGTACATTGCTAGAGAGGAGAAATGTGTTTCTCTGAGCGGTTGCTCTCTGTGACAAGATGTGCTCTACTTGGCTCGTTGCTAGAAAGGTATCGGGCATCTACACATCTCTTGCAGCCTGTCGCTTGGCAAAACTCAGCTGCAAAGAAGTTTAAATTGCTGTTTTCCTTCGTTCTCATGCTCTAAGCGTAGATAATAAAAATATACCAGGTCTCCTTATGGCAGGCCAGAATTGTTGCTTTCACTGAGCATTTTCTTCTTAATAGAAGAATGATCCCTGACCTGGACAAAAGGTGCTTTCCTACTATTTCAGTCTGATACCTTTGCCCTAGTCTTAAGAAAATTGTTTTCAGTCTTGAGTTGACTTGCCAGTAAAGCATTCCTCTTTCGTGTGGGCCCAGAGACTTTGGAAAGAATGCGGAGTATTGAGGATGTGAATTTTTATGTGAATTACTTGCTCTGATTTCAAGTTATTATTAAGCCTTGCCAGTGAAAATGCAAACAAAACCATGTCTCCAGGGGATGGGGAACAGACATTGCTGCACATTGTAATCAGCCTCTCTTGAAGATTCATTTAATATCTTGTGTATTTTTTTATGAAATGCATTATTCATGTAGCAAGATTCACAGAGAGAAGCAAGCGGCTGAATTGTAATTTCTGGAAAGATTCTTCTTCCGAGAGATGGCATTTTCATTATTTAAATCAATGCAGTAGGTCTTGCCTGCATGAGGGAGGCATGAAGTGAAGGGAACAGCCTGTAGATGGGGCACTGGGCCAGTTACTTACTGCCTCGGAAGAGAAATAAAATAAGCCATCCAGTAATTTAAGCCCTTTTTGGGTCAGTATGAAGCCATTTGAGACATCATTACACTTGGTAGGTTTTCTTCCCTCTGTGTTAGGAGCACTTAAGAAAATAGTAATCAACTAACACTTACTCAGTGGAAAAGTTTCCTCTCTTGTAAAAATACTGTTTGCGAGCTGCTTTCCCTGCTGCTGTTTCTTGGAGAGTGCTCCCTCAGCTCTCCGTTGAGTTCATCTGCCCAGCCATGTGAGAGGACATTTCATTTCGTTTCAGGGTCTACAATAAAAATTGCACGTGTTTATATTGCAGTTCTGTCTTATTTACCTAACCTTATGTAAACCACTGTACTTAATTAACACAGGCTCAGCCTCTCTTGTATTTATAAGCTCTTGCTCCGCCAGCAATCCCACTGAGATCAGTCGGGCTGCTCAGAGATAACCAAACATAAATACCACCAGTAGGGTCTGAGCCCAGCTTAAGAATATAGAGTGGTACAGAGTGTAAGTATTAAGCACTATTGCTGTGCATCTCTTGCTGCTCAGTTGATGGCAAACTTATTTTTAAAAGTGAATATTTAGGAATCTAATTAGCGCAAATTCCTAATTTATTTAGGAATTTAATTAGCACATATAACCATTTAATTATGTTGACGAACCAAAAAATAGGATATTACAGCTGAATTTGAGATGTTTCATAAGGGGAGGGATTGTCCTTATTTTGACTGTCCCTCTCCATCCCCATAGAGCCATCTTACAGGCCTAGGTGTCCCCTTTTGTCTTCCGCTCGCCCTCCCTTTCCCCCGGAGGATGGGAAGCTTCCCAGATCCCATCTCTCGGGCCTTTAAACAAGCAGGTGACAGCAGAGCTCGCTGGTGTCGGTGAGAGCCGAAAGCGACCTGCCCGGCATGTGTTGCCCCGCGGGAGGTGTGTGCATCCATCCACTGGTGCAGATGGACACCTGGTCTCCCGGCAGCAGCGGTCTGGTGCCACTGGGATAAAACCCCAAACTGCAGGGAGCCTGAAAGGGACCCTGAAGTGTGCCCCATGCGTTTTGACACATTGGAGCTGCCCAACAGTGGGCTGTTGGCGTTAACGTCTTTCTCTTTTTCTGTTTATTTGCCCAAGTTTGTCCACTACCTCCAATGGTGAGTCATGGAGACTACATCTGCCACCCGCGGCCTTGCGAGCGTTACAACCATGGGACGGTGGTGGAGTTTTACTGTGATCCCGGTTACACCCTCACCAACGACTACAAGTACATCACCTGCCAGTACGGAGAGTGGTTCCCCTCCTACCAAGTATACTGCGTCAAAACAGGTGAGGGACCAGCAGTGGCATTACTCCTGTCCCCTTATAGGCCCTCCTTTTTAGAGAAAATCTGTAGGTTCGTAATGCCTGGTAAACTTCATCTGTTTCACGGTTAATTGGTGAATGTTGATTTTAAGATGCTGTTAAATACAGTACATTTTTATTTCTGAGATCCAGAAAGATCCCAAACCATTTAAATAATCAGCTCTTCAGATATATTTTGGAATGTCTTCTGGATGTTTTTAAATGTATATAAGCTAAATTGATGATTGCATGTATAAATAAAAGCCAAGGGGAAAAAGCACGGTCCAGCCCCTGTGGCAGCTTACTGTTAAGGTTGCTTTTGGTATATGGCATTGGATTCATGTGTATTTATACAACATACATAGAATCATACAATTGTTAGGGTTGGAAGGGACCTTAAAGATCATCTAGTTCCAACCCCCCTGCCATGGGCGGGGACATCTCCCGCTGGATCAGGTTGCTCAGAGCCCTGTCCAGTCTGGCCTTAAAAAATTCCGGGGATGGGGCTCCACCACCTCTCTGGGCAACCTGTTCCAGTGTCTCACCACCCTCATGGTGAAGAACTTCTTCCTAACGTCCAGTCTGAATCGTCCCATCTCTAGTTTTAATCCATTCCCTCTAGTCCTACCATTACCCGACATCCTAAAAAGTCCCTCACCAGCTTTCTTGTAGGCCCCCATAAGATACTGGTAGGCCACTATATAAAAGATCTCTTTTCCTAACTGGCACTTCTGAGTATTGGTGAAGTATTAATACAAAATAGCAATGGTAATAATCAAGCACAACCCTTGTATTCCCTTTTTTTTTACAGAACAAACCTGGCCAAATACACAGGAGACCCTCCTGACTACATGGAAAATAGTGGCATTTACTGCTACCAGCGTTTTATTAGTACTGCTACTGGTTATTTTAGCCAGGATGTTCCAGACCAAATTTAAGACACATTTCCTTCCGAGGTTTGTACTCTCCTCTTTTTTTTTTAAGATTGAGGACCTTGATTCAGTTTTTACATTCAGCATTCCCTACTGAGGAGATGGAGCGGCTCACGAGCCTTGCAGATAACCTTCTTTTCTGCTCTGAGCCGAAGATGTGGAAGGGCGCGCCCAGAAACCCGCAGTACTCCTTTCTGCAACCAAGACAAAAGGCAAAGTTTGCCAGACTCACTTTGGGAGTAATTACAGCTCTACTACTGAGAATTGCTGCTTCTGCATGTAAAAATAGCTGACAATATTTTTAAATACTCATTTTCAGGTGCTGGGGGAATTAATTTTTTAACTACTGTAGACTTAGTAATGTAAGTTTTAAGAAAGATTTTCTTTTTCTCTATGGACAAATTTATATTAAAAGTTTGCTTTCCCTTTGTGAGTATTATTTTCAACACGATTCATAAACATCTCCTACATCTTCCTTTATTTCCATAAAATACTGTGCAGCTATGAGCATTTGTCATTGATTCTCACAGCTCTCCTCGTGAGACAGGTAGGTGGGTATTATTATCATACAACTGGAAAAACAAAGGCAGGCATACGGAGTTTTAGGCAAAACTCGTACTGTATCTGGGTTTACACTTGTTTCTAGTTTTCAGTCTGCTCAGTTTGCTCTGGACCTTCAGTGTGACTCCTCACCTGCGCTTGCTTTTTCTTATGTCTTTATTCTACCACATGCTGAAAAACAGAGCTGAAAAAGCTGTTTGTCGGTAAATATATGCAGCAGAAAGGATGTGGTGATCTTAATGCTAAATAAATGCGTACATAAAAGTATACAGATTATATCATAGAATCATAGAACCATAGGGTTGGAAGGGACCTCTGGAGATCATCTAGTCCAACCCCCTGCCAGAGCAGGGTCACCCAGAGCAGGTTGCACAGGAACGCGTCCAGGCGGGTTTGGAATGTCTCCAGAGACGGAGACTCCACCACCTCTCTGGGCAGCCTGTGCCAGGGGTCTGCCACCCTCAGGGTAAAAAAGTTCCTCCTCATGTTTAGGTGGAACTTCCTATGCTCAAGTTTGTACCCATTGCCTCTTGTAATGTGTAAATTTATATACATATATATGTGCACATATAAAGTGTATGGGGAGTAGTAAACCCATACGCATATAACTAGGAAGATCTTTAGGGTAATGGCTTGCACTATGGATAGCTTTATAGCTTGTACTTGTCTAGCTTATTGAAATGGCTTTCTGTCCTCTCCTTTTCAGACTTTTTCATGTCCTAAAAGTACCTGGGACGAATTCCCTCCTGCTAGGACTCTACCATGATTTAATCGCTACTAAAAAGATACTTTAGGGTTCAACAGACTTTCCTGATTAATAGAAATGTTTTGCTTAAAAAAGAAGCCAGTTTAGTACTGGTTAAGGAAGCCTTCATCCTTTGAATGTGAGACCTGAAGGAGGCCACAAATATGGCCACCAAAGCCCTATCATCCAACAGTAGTCAGCTCAGTGTTTGTTTATATGGGCTGTAAACACTTTTGTGCCCTAGCACACATCTTTCCAGGGGTTCAGACACTTTTGACTGGTGAACGTCATCTGTGATCTTATATCCATGACATCTACTGTGCACAGCACAGCAAATGGTGCTCCTTATCTCTTCCAAGCACCTGTTTTCCTTCCCTTCTCGGAATTGTTCTTCACATTTCTGGTTTCATATTTCCCTCTGTAACAGATTCCCGACTGTCAACCAGAACAGAGTTTTGCAAACCAGTGCAGCAAACATTTCTGTGAATGTTAACAACCCTGTAGCTTCATTTTGCATGACTAGAAAGTGCTGTGTTTACTTAAGTTCAGTGGTTGCTCCAAGGTACTCCTGCTCTCTGATAACTCATCTGTGTTTGACGTAGAGGCAACCAGGAGGGCTCCATGGGTGACCCCGACTTTGTGGTGGTGGATGGCGTTCCTGTCATGCTGCCTTCCTACGATGAAGCTGTGAGCAGTGGCTTGAATGCTCCGGCACCTGGATACTCAGCTACCACAGACCAGGGGCATATTTTGCAGACAGAAGATCAAAATCCTCCCGCTTACCCCGGCCCCAGGATTACAGACACGCTGCCTAGCGAGTTTGAGACCTGTGACAGTAGGTCGGGCTCCTCTGAACTGCTCCAAAGTTTGTACCCGTCCCCAGCATGCCAAGCGGCAGCGCTTCCCGGTTCAGATCGAACTGATGTATCCCGTAGCACTGCCGGGGAAGCTGCATCCACGAGTCCACGGATCGATATTGCAGATGGTGAGTCTTGCATAGGTCCAATTGGTAAGTCTATGAAACAGGAGCCATCATTTGTTTGTACTGTCAGAGCAGGAGTAAACCCACCTGACCTGCTCTTACTTTCTCCATGTTTTTGTCCACATCTTAATTTGGACATTTTTAAAACCATACTACTCCATGCTCATAGAGCTTCGTATCCTTGCTAGCTATGGTGCCAGGGATTTGAATCCCAGGCCAAAAGGTTCCTGTCCAGACCCCGTAACAGCAGTCTCATCAACAGGGATGTCAGCAGGCACCTGTGTACGGCAGCAAAGCCAACCATCATCTTGCCTGTGTTGGCCCGTTCATCTGCTCCTCAACTCCTACACTCACAACTCCTCACATGCTGTGGCTTTCACAGCAAAGAACAGCATTTTCTCCTTAAAATGGAAAGCAAATCATGTTTTCATACTAAGCCAAAATTAGCAGCCTTTGTTAGCAAGCTCATCATGTGTGCGCATGGAGCAAACTGTTCAGTCTAAAGCACGTACATGTTAAGCCATGGACATGGGAGTCACAGCATAAGGGGAAAGTACCCACAGGACCATGTACGAGAAGGGAGATTGCTATATGTTATTGTCTGCATTTAAATCAAACATGAACGTGCATTGATATAATTTAATTGAGTTCTAACGAGCTGTATGGTGTGGTGCTCAGTGTGTCAAGGAAACTAGCTAGCTTTCCTTGGAGACATTTAAAAGGAGTGGCTCTGATCCTGCTCTCCACATTCATGGAGAGTCACTAGGCAAAGCAATCTCTGCGTGATTGATCAGTAGCAGAGCTGAAGCCCAGTGTCCTAAATATAGTGTGGGTGAAGCTCTGGGTGGAAGAAGTCCTCTGGCTTCGTAGGGCTGGGGCTAACTTTTAATGGTATCATGAGGGAAAGAGGACAGCTAGAAGGAGGAGGGAGAAATGATAATGCCAGTAAAAGTCCCTCCCTACTCTGAATGCTGATTCAGGGATTAATGTAGCAGAAAGGATGTGTGCATTTAGGTTTTTGTGGACCAAACTTGTTTCAGAAAATCTGGGTAGTTTTAGTAGGTTAATTTTCATATAGATGTTAGAGCATGAGTCTAGAATTGGCAATACGGTATGTCTTGTTCAGATTTTTGCAATCTCTGTTTCTGTTTTTGTAGAACTGCTAATACTAATAGTCTGCAAAAGTATAAAGGGAAGTTACAATCAGCAATCAATGCTATTTTTTTTCCCCTAGAGATTCCTTTGATGGAAGAAGACCCTTAGCCTGCACAGAGACGTGTCTGCGTCGCATTGCACTGTTGGGTGACAAGAATCATGAGGATTTAGAGATAGAAAAGACTATCTGTGGATTTGGGGAGGCTATTTTCCTACTTATCAATCTTCCACGCAGAGATGTCACCAGATTGGGTGTACATCTTAATCCACAGCAGGGATAACAGCCTCAGCATTTGGAACAGCAGCAGTTTTATGAATGAATCCTGGGGATTTGATGAGAGCAGATGTAGAAAAGAACTGTGGCTTTTTAGAAATGAAATGTATATCTGCATCGCAGAAAGTCATGTGGTTCTGTAAGAAATGCTATTGGATTTTGATACTAACTGCCTCACAAAAGCATGTCAAAGTATGTAAGTTTGCTTATAAAGACTGCTTTAAATGATCTCTGGACCTCTAGTTTATGAAGAATCCTTATGAGTTTAAAAAAATACTAGTACTGAAAACGCAAAAAAAAGAGGAAAGATCCTCTTTGGCTTTCCTACGATTACCAGGAAGCTTTTGATTTAGTTGTTGGTGATTTTGTTTCAGACCATGTCTGCAGGAAATATAAAAGAAATGATGGGATTCATATATACTTTGATGTATGATAGCAAATATATATAAATATATATATATATATATTTAAAAACTCTTAAAGAGAAAGAAAAGGAAAGACTCCCAGGTAACATAATGATCTGGAGATTTTTTTAAAGGTAAGGCAGAATTTATATCATATACAATATTCAAGGTAAAGTATCAATATTTGTATTTATGCAAGACTTCTGTGACTACATTGCATTTGATAAATCCTGCTATAATATAAGAGATGAAGAAAATGTTAAATTATGAAATATGTGCTTAAGAAATGTTGAACTGCTCTGCTTCAACCTTTCTTAAGATCTTACAAATATATATACTAGAGTAATCTACAGTCATAGCCCAGAGCACTGCCTTCTCCCTGTACATTGTGGTAGTATTCTGAGCCATTATTGTAGAATACTTTTTAAAAAAATAATAAAGTTCAGTTTCAGTTCTTTTGGCTTATCCGACTGTGTGTAGTTGGCCTTTTTTTTTTCCCCCTTCCTCACATCTTTCACCAGCTCCCACCTGAAAGCTGAGAGGGCAGCAGAACACCTGCTCTGTAGCATTTTCAGCTTTATATTCACTATCCAGCTACAAATGCAGAGAGTGGTTTTGGCAAAGCAGAGCATGTGAAATGGGTGCAGCAGTGGCGCAGCTTCTGGAGATGCTACACAGCTTCTGTAGAGGCTTTTCTCTCCTCTGCAGGCTACAGCAGAGCATTGGGCTAAAGCCTGTATGAACAGGTTCACTTTTCTGGTGTTACAGGCTTTTCCTTCTTTGTCAGAAAAATTCTTGGCTCTTTCATATACTTACTGAAAGCCAAGCAGATTTTCTTGTCTTATTTTTGGTATTGCGCAAATGAAACATATGTTAAACTGGCAGTGTTTGAAGGAAGAACTTGCTGTATGTTAACGATAGAGATGATTGCCATCATGTGGACTAATCCAAACCAAAGGAAAAAATGTGACTGAGTTCTGATTTTATGTACAAAGTAAACCAATGATATCTCTATCCCTCAAATAGAGGATCTCTACAAGTTGCTCTGTTATTTTTTCATGATTGTTTGATTATTTATTTGTATTGTGGTAGGATCTAGTGGCCCCACTCATGAGGCAGGCTAGTGGAATGATGTGTGCTGCAACCATTCAAGAAAGTGTTTATTAGCAGCCTGTCAGCAACTGTATATGGCAGCAAGAAGCAAATGGAGACAAAAAACTGTGTCATGGGATGCAACTATTACAATAATCTCAGTTATTCTATGGTATTGTTGATGAGAACGTAGCAATTGGTATTGAAAGATAAGACATATTCCTCATTATCCTTCATCCTTGCTTACATAAGATTTGCACTCTTTTTGGCTGAAATTGTCTCAATTGCAATCGTATCTTCAGGTTTATCCCAGAGCTGTATCTATGAGGTATTAGTACTTTCTTTGCTACCCCTTTCTTTTTAGGTCTCATGCTTTTCCACTACCAGCTGAAGTTCAGGATTGTCACCTCAGCAAACAGGACAAGAGTGCTGTAATACTGACCTTGAATTGAAGCATGTCTCAAGCCTACAGTCAGTTAAGTGATTTTTGTTTCATAAAGTATTGAATTTACTTTAGATGCCCTATAAAATATTACGAAATCTGTCTTTTCTGGTCTTCTAACAGCTTGTGAAATGTCATTTCTTATTAAATCTCTGAACTTCTATATATTAATTTCTGTTATGAAAGTTTCTGATTAATATTTGGAGCACTACAGTTTTACAGATTTACACTGTTGTATTGCAGTCATTTTGTTAAGGAAACCAGACAGGGTAACTTAACAGATGTAAATTTATGGCTTATTAGACCATTTTTATTTTAAAAAGTGCAGAACTGCAAATACACTAGAAAACATTGATGTATTAATATTGCTTGATAGTCCTTTGATAGCACAGTGCTAAATATAACTTGCAAAGGTACAAGAGAGGTTTTTCACCATTTTTTGCTTATGATACAAAAGACTTCCTCAAAGGGTGTTCTGGAGGGATTACTTGTGTGGTTGAGTTTGGGATTTTTGCATGCCTGAATATTTGGGGGGAAAGAACTGATTGTTTCTGCTGCTGCTTTTTTTCCACATAGGGTCTGAATTCTCCTGAGAGGTCTGCCTGCCCTCGGATCCACACCTGTGCCATGACCCACAAGCTGATGCCTTGGGCTGATGGCTGGTCCCCAGTGTCCCCCAGCCTGCCCAGCTCCCCAGACACCCTGCCAGCCTGGAGAACTCCGCAGCTCGCTGGCCTAAGGCCTCAGGTCAGCCTCAAGACCTCCCTGAGCCTTGGGAAGATGCTCTTAGCGCCCCGAGAGACTAGAGAGCTGGTAAGATCATGACAGTATGTTTGCCGTGCAAATGAAACCAGATGGGACGATGAGCATGTCTTATGCAGATCATAAGCTGTTTTTGCTTGAGCTAACTGGATGTGAATTAAAACAAGCCCAGGAAAACCCGTGTTGGTGAGGGGAGAAGCAGAAGATAGACAAGCCATGTGTCTTCGGCAGAGGGAGGAAAGGGTACGTATTGAGAACTCCAGGAAAGAAAAACAAGAACTGGCTTCACCCTGCCAATGTTTCTAAAAATTAAGGAGGAGGAGGATAAATGAGCGATGTGTCAGCCTTCAATGCTGATTTATGAATGCAGGCTTGACCTGCAGAGTGTTGGGGCAGGGTGGGGATCCAGGGTCTCGCAGCAGCTCTGCAGGGAGTGAATCACAACCTAAGCTTGAGTCAACAGGACCTGGCTGTTTTGAAAATATTGAATGTCAATACGAGGATGTTTACACAGAACTATAACTCACAAACGGCATGAAGCAACCCTTCAGCTCCACTCAGCACTAGTAAGGCCTCAGCTAGAGCACTGTGTCAAAAGTTAGGCAAATTTTTTCCTCTTCACGGGAAATGTGAAGTAGCTGGAGGGAAGCCAAGGAGAGAGAATTAAGAATTACTAGAAGTTCGGTAGAGCCTGTCCTCAGAGGTCATGTTAGAAATCAGTAGTGTTCAGTGTGAACAACAGAAGACCAAAGGGGACACAGAAACTTGGTTTTCTGTAAGAAGTACATTTTGCGAAGAAGGGAATTATCCATGTAAGTAGGACAAGAATAACAGGCTTAATTGCAGCTTGAGAGAATTAGGTTAGATATTAGGAAAAACCTTCTAGCCACAGGGCTGGCTACGAGCAAGAAGAGATGGTCTGAGTAAGCTGTCAAAAACCTCTGTTACGAGAGATTTTTAAAGACTGTTTTAAATAAATACGTGCCAGGAAAGCACTGGGGTGGAATGCACTACGTGAGCTTTGGGGCCCCTTCTCACTCTGTTTCTGTGTGATTCTCAGCTTGTGAGAACTAAACTTGTCTGATACACAGTTTTCCCCATATAGACTAATTCCAGACTGATGGTACTGGGCAAATTGGTCAGCAGTCGTCAAAATTGCAGCCAGAAATATTCTCTATTCCACTGACAGAAGCTTTTCGTGTAGCGTGGGCTGAACTCCAGTAAAATCCTGTGAATTAAACCCTGTTGCACTGAAGTGACATTGATTTCAGAATTTTGTTCCGTGACAAATCCAAATTTGGGATTTTCTGGTCTTCGTGTCTGTCTTAGGCAGTTAAATGAATGCAGCCCTTCTAATACTCCCTGCGCATTAGGTGAAATAAATCCTCTCTCGGCAATTATCTGAAGACACCTATTGAGTTCAAGGAAAAACAGCAGCTCAGGCACTGGAGCGCAGAGACCACTATCATGTTAATGCAAAACTTGCTTCCTATGCCACAAAAGCTGTTTATTCTCTCCACGCCATGCTGCAGATGGTAGCAGAGCTTACCACATCAGCTGTCAGAGGAGGAGTAGCACAGATGAGAGAAGCACATCTCAAGCTCCTGTTCTTGGTCTCCCATGGATTGTCAGGGAGGACTCCAGGGCAAGAAGAACAAGAAAGCAAGTAAACATCAGCCCTAAAAGTCAGGAGCATCTCCCATTGTCCCTTCAACAGTTCCCAAAGGAATTGTGCTATGGCAGAGGGGAGGTGGGCCCCACTTTGCCTATCGCTCTCGCAGGCCAGGGTGTGCAGCCAGAATAGACAGACAAATGCTTCTTCCCCAGAATAATGTATATAATTTCCTTCATACATTATAGATTTCTCTTGCTACTACCATTATACAGTAGCTTCCAGCCCTACCTTTCCAGGACAGTAAGATATGTTATTTAATAGTAACAGAAAGGGTGTTAGCTTGAGATCAAATTATTTGCTGACCAGGTGTCAAAGCAGACTTTTAATTAGCCACATAGACCCCATACAGAAACTGGACAGCTATGGCTAATTAGGATTCTCGAGGCAGCTTTCCTCAGCAAGGCAAAGAGACTGTCCTGCGGGGCAGGGGGAACTGCTACGTGGGGACATTTTGTAACCCAGGAAAACTGGATTCATCTGATAAACTATATTACATGGAAAACTGGAGAAGGAAGAAAAGCCACTTAAATTAAAGTCTGGGGGTACATGGGTAAGTTCCCCATGTTCTCCAGGAAGAACAGAGGGAGCTGTTTTCTTAATACAACTGGTTCAAAAGAAAGTCAAGAGGCAGGGAAGGAAGACAAGCTTCCTGGTTTGGGGGTCCAGCAGCTGTTTTCCATCACCTCTGCATTTCAGTGGTCAGACTGGTTCTGCTTGCAGCAAGAGCCTTGGTTTTGATCCACTTTTTCCATTTTACTGTGTTTGCCCTCTGTCTCCCTGCTGCTTATCCTTCTACTCTCTTTCTCCTTCTTTTTTTTTTGTAACTAATAACTGTTGTTTCAGTTTCATCCTGACGCCTCAGTCATGCTGGGAAGTGAAACAAGTTGCTTAATTGCAGTGCAATACCCAGCAGGACATGTCCTCTCCCTCATAAGAGGTTGCTCTTATTTGCCTTCCTCATTTACAATCTCAGCAGAGAGGACAAGAAGGGACATGAAGCTCCTCACTCCACTGACAAATGGTCCATGAAAATGGCTGGAGAGGGACGCTGAGGGGAGCCCACATTACTACATGTGTAGTGTATCTATCTGACTCGGTCCCAAGCCTGTAAGCTCATCATCTTTCACTGGCCCAGGTGCACGTATATAGGTGCTCCTATATAAGCACAGTAGCCAAGATTTTTCAGAATTATCTAGTATTTTAGGTGTTTCAAGGTAAGACATTTTAAAGAGCCCCTCCTTTCTGAAACTGGTGAGCTCACAGCTTCAGAAAATGGGCACTGATACGGTCCAGTTGGGGAGCGCAGGGTGCACAGCAGGTCACTTCATCTGTCCGCTTCCTGAAGCTCCAGTATGAATTTCCTGCCTCCAGGATAACTGCTCGAACTAAACAGTTGCCAGTTGCTAAGCTGTCAGGCGCACATCTTTTTTCTTTTTTTTTTTAACTTAATTAGGTTAGATTTATTTTTAACACTCCTTATTACCATCCGCTTCTGACTTCCATCCATCTACTGCTGAGTACATGCTGCTCTTGCCAAAGCAAGTGTCTTTCAGCAGCTCTCTCAGCCCCCTGGAACTGTACCACCCTGCGGGGGATCATACTTACCACCGTTGTCCCTTTTATTAATTCCATGGCAGCACATGCTGTTCATCTGCCTCGTTCAGCGCTCTCGTGTTAATAATTGTGCAACTGGTTGTTATTTCTTTCATAACCATTACCATAGCTGCCTGTTGTTGATAATTCAGGGTTAATTACTTACTAAAACGTTTAGCAGAACAATCTAGCTTCGCTTAGCCTGTTCATTGATGAAGACTATAAATGTCTGCAGTCTATCACTGATACGTTCCTGAAGTTTGGTATAATTGGCTTTTACTGAAGTGTTGCAGCAAAAATGAGGGTTAGTCCAAGTGGGAAAGTCAGCTGCCTGCTTGTACACCCACTGCCTGGTTTTTCATTGGGTTTTGGGCAACCACTTGGGAGGAGAAGTGCCACAGTGACTTACCGGGTTCCCTTACGTATCCATTCACATTGCAGCAGTGTGCAGCATAGATACAGCTACAGAAGTACTGAAGCCTGGCATTAAAAAGGGCATTGTGGCAGCTGCAAAGAGTCCGGCATTTCAGTTAAGCCTACGGTGCTGGTCTGGTCTGTCACAAATACATCTCACTGGAGACAGACAGATCTCTGACAAGACTTAGATTATTATGTTCTCTCTGTTTTGTGGAAAAAGTGGGGGAAGAATTGCCAAGAAGAGGCATCACTAAAGGTAGTTTAATGTCAGTTTTCGCTGGTCTGGCAGTCTCCTGTTCCGTGAAGTTTTGAATCCAGAAGCTGTTGCAGATGGGAGGCTCTGGATATACACACTGCTCTTGGCTTCCAGTGAAATGGAGGGGAACTGGGACCGCTGAGCCCCTTTCAGGAACGAGCTCTTTCTGACCGTGCAGTTGGGAGTCCCCATCTCCTGATTCCCAGAAGCAGAAGAAAGGCCATGTGCTCCCCTCCAAGGGAAGGTGGGGTTTAGCATTACACTCCTTTAGAGCAAAAGTGAACTCTGAAAACTCCACCCAGCTCTCTGATTTTACACTATTTCCAGGGAATTGAGGCTGACTGGGTGCATCACGGTACTCTGCAATCATTTAAGCCTTCACAACATAGGGCCATGCAACAGCTCATCGATAGCCTTTGGCTGCTTTAGGCGCTGACAAGTAAGTGAAAGCAAGACAGTTCCCCTCTTAGACACTTTTTAAATCCAGCACGGTGCTGTCTTCATCTTTGGATGCTGAAGTATCCTAAATATGCCTAACTATCTTCATACTAAATTATGAGCGAGAAAGTGATTAATTGTTCCCTGACCTTCAGTTTCTTCATTGAGACTGTCTCACCAAACCATATTTTATGTCACTAGGAGACAGCAGATGTAAATCAAATATCTGCCTGCTCTAGAATATCTAACAAGGGAGGAAATTACTGCCATCCGTTCACACAGACAGATTTTCTTGAGAGGTTTTTCTGCCTTCCAAATTCAGTTTTAAAATGCGATTTCATCCTCACAGGTCTGCCTGTCGGTTTCCAGCACAAGGGGCATTGCCTTTGTTTGTTTGCAGCACTGGCAAGAACCACAACCCTGCCACTTTGTCTCATCTTCTAAATGCCTTTTTTTCCACTACATTATTTAAAAACTATAAATCATTTATTAAAAAAAAAAAACCAACAACCCAAACACCCAAGATAAATTTAGATTTTGGTTTTCTTCAGAAGGAAAGGTAGTGGGTATCCTTTCTCAAGAAATTAAATGATAATTTAACTAGCCCAAAACAAGACCAAATCCCATGCACTTTACTTCTGTGGTCCAAGAGAGCACACAGTAAGTAGAATGCGGACTTTCTTCCCAAATAAGTGGCAAGAAATGACAGTGGGCCTTGGGTCTCTGAGAGAATCCAGGTTTGCAGCAGACAACATCCGCACACCCTGTAGCTATATCTGTGGGGGACATGAGAACCGGGAGGCTGATGCCTTTGCACGCAGTGGGGAGAAAGCAGCGCTGTGCCCCCTGTGCCATCTTCTGCCACCCACATTGCTGACCCTGCTTGCTCAGGGACGCTGGGCACTGCAGCCCCCGCTGAACCCAGTATAGTGACAGTCCATGGCAGAATGGGCCTCCCCCTGCAGCAGTGCTTTATCATTTCTTTTCCTTGGTTTGCCCTCTTAGTTTTTTTGCATCAGCAGCATACAACACTATCAGATCATTTTATCAGCATGTTCTTCAGACCCAGCTGTATGAGGTAGTGAGTTGTTTTCAACTCACGTCGGCTCCAAAGGGAGTGCCATTGAAAACTAAACAAATTAAAAAGCCTTAAACAAAAAAATCAAGCTTAGGAGTAGCCTGGTTGTTGTGTTGTCCCTGTGGATTCATATTTCTGTTCAGATTAGTCATGTATTTGAAGAATAGGATGTTCATAACAGGGCAGACAAACCTCATGTTTAGAATTAGGACTCTGGAAGGAAAAAAACAGTATGTAAACCAGAAAAATATTAGCCCATGATTGCACTGAAATCTCAAAGCTTAATGCAAGATGGGTTCATAAGTGCTTTTGCGGAAACAAACAGCCTCTGCCATGCAATTACACATTTAAGCTCTGTGGAAGAGATTTTTTTACTGAGTGAGAAAGGCATACACCCCAGGCTGCCGGGCAGAGAGAGTCCTGTGTAATCATCACAGGCTGCAACACAAGTACAATCATTGGAAGACCTTTGACATTTGATTAATATTTTTCTCTTTTACAGAGTGAAGAGAGTTTGGACCTTAAAAGGAAAATGAGCTAAGGCTTTAATTAGTGCGGCCACAGAGAAAGAAATGAAGAACGACTGTGGAGAGCACTAAGTATATACTGAAAGCTTACAGGGAAACTGATGCCAAGCAGATTACGATAGATTTTAAATACCAAATGTAGATGGACTCACACGTGCAGATACCAAACACAACTGTTTCTATATAATTCTAAGAAGGTAGGAAATGCAAAAAAAAAAAATCAAAAGCACACATTTGTAGTAATTGGGAAATGCTCTACTTGAGCAGCGTCTTTATTCCTTGGCACAGTCGTAGAGAATTGATTCTGCTCTCTTACAAACACCAGTTGTTCACTGCTGAAGGCTGTTTCTGGATTTGCACCATATACACTGGTGCAAAAAAGACACAAGTTTATGCTGTTATCAGGTCTTGACCCACACAGCTCCATCAGTGCAAATACTGGCACACCAGCCAGGAAAACCTGTAGCAAAGGTGACTAGATACAAAATTGTCTCAAATGTCCAAAGTAAATGAAAAATATCAGTGATCTGTGGGGTTACTGAAAACAGCAAGCATGCTGTTTTCAGGCAAACATGATTTGTGAGGTGATGGTTGCTTCACAGGCAGTGAGTCGCAGCAGCTTACCCTCTGCAGCATCTCTCTTTTCCTTAGGCAGCACTTTCCATGGCAAGAACAGGTGTAGATAAGAGCACTAGTGTTTTAGGGCTTGTGCTGATACCACAAAATGTGCAGAAGCTGCTGTCAAGTCAAAACAGGTAGGAAAAATACAGGAAGAGGCCGTACAAAAGTGAAAACCATTTTGTGTTGGAAAGGTTGGACTCTCGGGCGTGGATGAAGCCAGAAGTGATGTGACACCTGCTGAGCCACCTCCCGCTTTCTCCAGTTACTCCTGGCTGGCTGCTCTCAGCGTAAAAGCAGGAAGGCAAGCGGCACTGGTTGGAGCGTGGCTAAACTGGGCACCGAGTGAGGTGCAGCACAACTGCCATATTTTTCTATCCTGGCAGGTGAAACCCCAGTGGCCAAGTGGCAGGTCACCTCTCCGGAGAAGGCTGCAGTGGCAGAGCGCTGTCGGGAAGCATGCCCTCCGGCACAGATCCGTGGCTGGCAGGTCCCGCTCCAGCGCGTCTCCTGCGTGGGTATAGGTGCGAGAGGGGCTTACAGCCAGTCTGGGAGCTTGCCTGGCCACCCAGCAGTCCTCTCTCTTGAATCTCGGTAGATTACTTCCTCCTGATTCTTGGGAAAAACGTGATCTAGTATCAAGACTTCAGATTATTATTCTGATGCCTGCAGGCATCTTCCCATGTGAAACAAATGTAAAGGACTTTTTCTCTAGGATATTATGTTCTTTGCTAATAAACCACTTTGGAGATCCTTAAAAGAATAACGTTCCTGGGAGTGCAAGAAGTAATGTGCTGTTTTTATGCTCTCTTCAGCCTTTGTGTTTTTGCGTGGCACAACATGACATGTTGCAATTCATCTGTCATTTTCGCATTTGGAGAAGCGGTCAGAATGGTGCAATCCAGCCATTCCAGCTGAATACGCTGTTGTTAACAGGTGGGTGTCTCGAGAGCAAGAGGAGTCACAAGGCTGTCGGGGAGGTGCTGACTTTTAAATCCCAATTGCATGCAGAACCTTGGCATATTGTCAGCATGCACAATTTTCAATTTCACGGGACATTTATTTTGGTGTTACCGCTGGATTTTGTTTTACCTTCGTCTTCCCTTTTTGTTAACACTGCAGGAGTTACTTCTTGGGGCTCCCTTTCTCCTGTCTTACCTGATACTGTGCGCGCTGTGTTACTCTGGGGGAGTCGGTTCTGTGGGCAGAGACCTGAGCTTGCACATGTGCATGTGTATGTACACTCCCATACAAATGCCAGACAATTCAATAACATGAAAGCAGCCACAAGCCCATTTACTACCGTCCCAACGTTTGAAAGGTATTTAGGTTAGTATAAAACCAGGTTTCAGCTCTGCTCGGCTTTTCTTTGCGGAACACGGGGAACGGCTGCCTGGCCGGCGGGCGCTGCCTGAACAAAAGTCTCCTTCTAGTCTGAGCGGCCACGGGGGAAAGCTGCTGCTGCGTCTGGCTGGCCTGGCAGCAGGGCCTGAAACAGGGATTTGCCCTGTACAGCTGCAGAGGTCAGACAGTCCCAGGCTGTATTTCAGATATATACGTATTTTAAGTGTGGGAGTACATTTTTCTACTGCAGACCTTGGAGAGAAGCAGAGCAGGCTGAGTCAGTTCCTCAGACACTACCCTTTTGTACATTTTTTATCTTATTTTTAAGAATCCAAAGCAGGGTAAGCACAGCTCTGAATTGGTTTGCCAAGATCTGACCACGCTAATTTCAGCGGATGAAACTTTGCTTTCAATATGTGTTAAAATGAAAATATCTGCATTTTCAAGCTAAAATGTAATATGGTGAATTATTCTTATGCCGAGAACTAACAGAGCACTTTCATCAATTGATCAAACTTTGCTCAGTTAGACTTTACTGATGTTGCTTTTCTCTTTTTTGCTTAAATTAACACAGCCATATTTGTAATTGAACTCAGTGGTAGCCAAGGCTATAAAGGAATATAAATGCAAAAATTTGCCTCTCCAAAGTCTTCAGTGTCACCAAGAATGAAGCTCACAGAAGCACATTCAGATCAAACCCGATGCTACCTAAACCAGGAAAAAATTCAGTTGCAGAGGCTCATTTTGTATTTTTCTATACACATAAATGGAGAATAATTATCTTTGTACAAGTAGAAATTTACCTTTTATTATTCTGTCTATTCTGTGAACAAACTGTTGAGTTCACTGCTTTGATAAAAGCTTTCCAAAAACGCTTTAATATTTCTCCAAACACTCAACACAAACCACACTGGCTTTTTTTTTTTTTTAAAGCTGAAGGTTTATTAAGAAGATCACAGATTTTCCTATGTTTGTTGTGAAATCCAGGTGGGAAAAAATAAAAAAATTCTTGGTATTTAATATGATAATTCTAACTGAGACTCATAAGGTAAAGGAACTAAATGTTATTACCTATGCAAGATATGAAAATGCATGTCTCCAGAAATAATGACCTTATTACAGCGTTGATCTTGCGTGGGTAGAAGCCTGCTTTAGAAGAAGCCTGTGGGAAATGATCATGTGTTTCACCTGGCTATTGTACATTATAGGTGAGCCCAGAAGTACAGTAAGATACACATTTGCTAAGTGTCTTACATGTAAGAAATCAGTAATTTAATACATTAATCACTAGAGTGCAATTATAGACCTTAATTTAGAAGGTATTAGTCATTCAGCATAGATAACCTTCAGTGGCTATTAGAGTTTCATAGTCTCAGTTCATTACAACTAGCAAATGTCGTTTGCACATCCAGCACACACAAGGGCCTGTTCCTTGGCTGGAAGCACTTTTTTTTCAGTATTAAATCCGCTCCATTAAATACAAGAGAAAGCACCTGTTTGGGTCTTTTTTCAATAAAGATTATATCCTAGTTGCATTTTAAGGGGACTTACAAAGATTGCACATTATTAATGTATTTTAATAGCATGTTCAAAACGGAGCAGGATACACTGGAAATACTACAAGCACATTAGTAGAAGACATTATAGCTGGTGATAAACCATGGCAATAAACAGCCTAATAACCTGTTGCAGTCTTTATCAAAATATGAGACAAGTGACTATTTGTTACAAAATCTGTTAAAGCATTTACTGACCTTTTATAAATGAACCTTCATATATGGTGTTTTCTTGAAATTAGTAATATGGTTGAAATTCGGTCTCTCGGTGCTTAATTTCAAGAATCTGCATACATCTAGGACACAGTAAAATTCTGTAAGTAATTGTTCCTAATTTTTGGTGTTTTCATGCGTACAGTAGAGAGGACATCTTTCCTTTTTCCCTCTTTCCTAATCCTTTATGGTGCCTGCTAGGTGTCTAACTCTCTATGCGTATGTGATCCACATACAGAGGACAACGGAGGAGCAAGAAACATGTCTCTGCTTAACAGACACCTCGGCAGAAAGACAGCTTTTGTTTTAGTTTCCATCATTTCTTGCAAGTGACAGAACAACATGAGATGGTTGTGTAGGTGTGCCTTTTGTCATCAAAATACAACATGCTCATCTGCATCATTTGGAATTACGTTACTTCCTCCGTGCAGGAGGGCACTGAAACATGTCAGCACAGTGCTACAGAAAATACGGCTGAATTAACAGAAAACTTAGCTGTTTCTTTTCTGAGTTACACAAGCACAGTAGCTGAATATACTGGCATCTTTTAGAGTCCTGTGATTTATGCATTTTAAACTTGGAGGTTTTTAATACCTCAATCGAAAAGATTTAATCCAGAAGTAAGTCTGCAATTATAATAATAGTGTGTGAGCATTGTTCAGTGATAAAGTCAATGCACCGAACTAAAAAAAGTTCCAGGTTGGATTTTCAACCGTAACTTGGCAAAAGCTTTTGCAAAAAACACTTCTATGAATTTGTCACCACTTGTTAGCAGCAGTTGACTGTACAACAAGTAGCAGCGAATGCCTTGCTTCCATGCTCAAATGTACATTATATATTAAACAAAAAGATGCTCAAAGACTACAGCCATGAAAGGATAGCAGCCCTGCTTACCTGCTGCTTCAGCCACTTCTTAAGTTTTTATTCACAGGCAACCAGAGAGGTGCATTAATACCATTAAAACACATATATATGCAATCACTTATAAGCACTTAATACAGGAGTGACATAAGTATCAGTGATTAAAGGTACGTAACCCAGATTATCATGAAGATGGGCACTTTGGGGACATCTCTGGCTCAATTGATTCAATACAAAGCGGAAGCTTAAGCAGGAAAGAGTGAGACTTTCCTATCGAGATATCCTCAGGGTCTGGTGGGATGTCAGCGGACATCAGAGACATAAGCACAGTTCAGATCCTACTAGGAAGAGAAAGGCTCTGGAAGGAGCTATCTGACCAGTGAGTGGAGGGATAGGAGAAGGGTCTACAACTTGCTGGGAGTTGTGAGGAAGACCTACCTTAGGCATTTAATTCCAAAAAAAGTGGTTGAGGGTTGTGCAACCCCAAGTGGGCTCCCAAGTGGAGCCTCATTTTATTTAATAGGTGACTCTTAAGACATGACCCTCAGTTCTGCATTTCCAACTGTCCAGATTAGGTCATGCTTTGGTTAACATGATGCATATTGTAGATCCAGTGCTTCAGGCACCTATGTCTCCCATGCAATCTTACTAAATCTCCCGCTTGCTCCTGCGGATATGGCCAGGCAGCAGTATGCTCAAGAGTTTGCTCAGAAGTGGCCACTTCTTCAAACAGCATCAATTTCCTGAAATTGTATTTAAATGCAAAATGAAAATTTACATCACTATAATTTTTTAAAATAAAAATTACCCTGTCCTCTCTTCCATTCCAGGATTCCTCTTTAAGAATTACAGTTAACAGGCAAATAAATCACTTCAGCTACAGATCAGTCTTAACTTCTTTAGCAAGCTTAAGTATCCTACTTAGTAGAAGGCAATGTAGAAAATGGAATATGACGACGATTAGAAGTAGGATAAGAACGTGAGCAGCCACCTACAGTTAGCTTGGGCAGGATTAAGTGCCCATCAGTGGGTCAGCCATACCACAGGTAAGAGACAGAGATGAGCCGGCTCTTCCCACCTACAAAAGAGCAGAAGAAATAGCTGAATCAGCCAGCAAACACAAATTTTTACATTGCCGAGACTAAGGGAAGTTAGCATGATCTTCTACAGATTAAAACGCTTACATTGAGCAAAGCCCCTAAAAGCTGGCTCCCCTTGGCCTGGCTTCCCCTTGGCTGACCCCCTCTTCGCCATCAAGGGGCTGCTCTGAGGGGTGGACTCCCACCCTGCTGGGGACCATCACAGAATCAAAGAATGATTTCTGTTGGAAGGGATCTTGAAGATCATCTAGTTCCCACCCCCCTGCCCTGGGCAGGGACACCTCCCACCAGACCAGGCTGCTCAAAGCCCCATCCAGCCTGGCCTTGAACACCTCCAGGGATGGGGCAGCCACAGCTTCTCTGGGAAGCTTGTGCCAGTGTCTTACCACCCTCAGAGTAAAGAATTTCTTCCTACTATCTAATCTAAATCTCCCCTCTTTCAGTTTGAAACCGTTACCCCTCGTCCTATCGCTCCACTCCCTAATAAAGAGTCCCTCTCCAGCTTTCCTGTACTGAGAGTCCTGTACTCCAGCTTTAGGTACTGGAAGGCCGCTATAAGGTCTCCCCGGAGCCTTCTCTTCTCCAGGCTGAACAACCCCAGCTCTCTCAGCCTGTCCTCACAGCAGAGGGGCTCCAGCCCTCGGACCATCTTCCTGGCCCTCCTCTCGACCCGTTCCAACAGGTCCGTGTCCTTACGCTGGGCACTCCCAAGCCGGATACAGTACTCCCGGTGGCACTACTCCTCCCCCGCGGCCGTTGGGGCGGGCCCGCCGCTCTCCGCGCTGCCGTTAACGGCCGCTCCGTCCCGGGGGGCGGGCCGGCCTCAGCCCCGCGACGGCGACAGGGGCCTGGCGGGGCCGGCGGAGGTGAGCGCGGGCGGCGGGGCGGCGTCGGGGGGGAACTCCGCTGCGGCCTGTGCCCGAGGGGCGCTGGCGGGACAGCGGGCTGGGCTGGGCCGGGCCGGGCCGGGCTGCGGGCGGGGCCCGGGGGCGGAGCGGCAGCCGCGTCCAGGTCTTTCAGAGCCTACTCTCTTTCCGCCTTCCGCGGAATGTTATCCACCCTTAGGAGAACTTTTTTGGCACCGAGGTTGCGCTTGGTGTTTTTCAAAGCTGCGTTGTTATTCGGCATTCCTTTGCCTTCCAGGGCAGACAGGGGTTGTGACGCTCATTTTAAGGGGGGGGGGGGAAAGAGATACGTAGGGTACAACGTTCCTGAAAGGCACCCGAGGTAGGACTCTATGAGGCACCACCTCACCTGCACCTGACCGTGGAAGGGTCCGGCTTGCTGGGTGCCAGCGGGGTTCCCCACCCCTCGCTTCAGCATCCGAGCGCGAAGCGTGATGTTCCTGCAGGTACCCAGCGATGCCTCAGTCCGACAGGGACAGTCAGTCAGCACCTAATCTGGCTGCAACGCACAGCGGTTCTGGTGTAGGCATGCTTCTAGCTCGGACCCAGCCCAAAACTGCCTTTTTTTTTTTTTTTTTTTTTAAATGAAGCGGTGAATTGTTACCATACACCTTTAATTCAGTGGCTTGTAGATAGGGGCGTTCACCCAGGTCATAGGAGAGTTTATTCAACTGCCTGAAGGCAAATGAGACATATGTCTTCCTCGTAATTAGCGACAGGATGGTTTTGGCACTTCGGCTCCTTCTGAAGCTGTGTCGTTGTGCAAGAACTTCTAGAAGTTGATTGAGATGGTAAGAGGCAGGAACTGGGGGGGGGGGGCAAGAAGGGCTTCGAAGCTGCTCTCTAAGGATAGTTTCTGGGTTGAACATGTGCATAGTCAGAATGTGGAAACTGCCCAGACCAGACCTTCTCCCTCCCCTCCCTTGGTCCCCATGCAGAGCACCCCCCAGCCCCTCATTTGGCTGAAACATCTCTTTGATTTAGTGAATCTTGAACGTTATTCACTCAGTTGGAAGAACTGTAACAGCAGAGGAAGGTAGTGCCTCCGCTGCAAAATAACCAGTGCTTCCACAGTTAGTGGGTATTTGTGAGATGAAAGGGTTTGGTATTGCACTGTGCAGAAAACAGATTTGAGGGCGGCTGTTTTATATGATAGATTAATGTGCTAAATGAAGACATTGCTAGCTTTCTCTGCAGAAAGAGCTGGGTAGGGACAGAATTTAAAATATACCCTGCATGGGGATTTCAGTTTTGGCAGTCCCAAGGTGGCAGACTGCAAGTCTTATCTATGGATTCAGAAATCAGGTGCGTACCTTTCTACATGCACTGCAAGGAGTGTATAATTCAGTCTCCTGCTTCCGCTCTAAATGCCTTTCATGCAGGTTAGCCTGTGTGACAGCTAGTCTTCTTGGTTGGGACCATCTTGTATATGGATAATCAGTAGGTAAGACCTGGGATATATATGCAGGTGAGCCCTAGGACTCTACTGCCATACCGTGAGTCAATGCAATAGCTAACTCGCCAACAGCCTCACACGGGAACTGTTTCAGAAAGTCTACTAGCAACTTTTCTACCTTCTTCGCTTATTAGGTCTCCTTTGCACAACAGGTTCTACAGTACAAAGTTATGTCAGCTCTACTTGTGAGTGTAACTTTCACATTCTTCTCCTCCAGTGACAAGAGCTAACTCAAATGTATTGTGGTCTATAGCCTATTTCAAAGAAATTCAGAAGGTATCCTTCCAGTGCCTCCATTCCAGGAAAGAGCGGAGCAGGTTTCTAACTTCACTTAAATGCCAGGCAGGTTGGCTGGCTGTCTCTCTTTTCTACTGCATTTGTGGTCCTTCTGTCACTGGGCATTTGCAGCTTGTTATCTTTTGATTGCTTTTCTTAAAACACATGTGCAAAAAACATACTTGCAAAAGCAAACATCTCTTTGTTATCAGTTGTTCAGTTTGGCTCTACATATTTAGGCACCTGTCTATATACTCTTTTAATAGTTCCTTAATAAATAACGTGCTCAGATTTGGTCCCAGGAGTGCCGGTGTGGCAATCGTGCCATTTCTGTTCTGGCTAGCCATTCAGTTGTCTTTGCTGATTTCAGCTACCACTGTTTTATGCTTGACCACTATTTTACAGGCATGACAGTGCTGATGAGCTTTATAAGAAGGTTATCTTAGCAGGAAAGGCTGTACAGAGCTCTGCTTGTGACCTGAGGAGTTACAGTCTGAATGCTGCTTCTCCGCTTATTCCTGCTTACCTCGGCTGTCATTCTTGAGAGTCCTTTTCCTATTATCAACTTTGATCTTTTCCAGGTGAGAGTTTTAATCCTGGCTGCTTCTAACTATCCTGCGAGCACAAAAAAGGTCCTTTTGTCCCTGGACTAAATCCACTTTGTGAAAAACACAGTCCAAAATGATAGCCAAGAGGGAGGGGAAACTAACAGGAGGGAAACACTGCTTCCCTGGAGTGGCTTCTAGTCTAGACCAGGCAGTTACCACATGACAGTTTTCAAAGAAAAAAAAGTCAACATGGATTCAGGGCGTGACGCAAGAATACCTGAGTGGTGACTGTGACTGCCCGCGGGTGGTTTGTGCAGCTTTGAACGAGCGTCTCTGCTGGAAACAACTGTAGCACTGAGTTGGGAAAAAAAAACAGGAATCTTCAACTGTCCTCACTGAAGCCTCAAGAAGTTCATTTCCTTAGGACCTGGAAAAGCGTAAGAAACCTTGTTAGCCCTCTTCTCAAGCCTGAGGCTCGCTCTGCCTTCATCATCCCCTGTCATACACAGGGGCAGAGAAGCCTGGGCTGCCCAGGGCTGGCAGATAGACCAGTGCCCAGCGCTGGGGCCCCTTGCTGGAACCAGGCCAGGTGGCTGCTCAGGCAGGTAAAAGGGCAGGCTGGCTTTGCTCAGGAGGGAGGCACTCGAAACAGTGCTAGCAGCTAAAACCAACTGAGCTGTGGCCAGGGGCTGGAGTCTGGGGCTACAGCACCCTCCCTGTGCCTCTCCAGTTTACTCCTGTCCCCTAGAGAAATAGCCCAGAGCATGTTTTAGTCTGTACTTTCAAGTTTATTTTCCTATCCTTCTGGAATCACATTGTCTTTGCGTGGCCACATCTCATCGTATAATATGAGGGGATAGAAAAACAAACAAATAAATACAAGAAAATAAATGTAGATGATAAACAGGAACTGGATCATTACACCCCATAGGTAACTTTTGATTACTCAAACCAGTGTCTGTTTTTTATGGTCCTTCTACTCTGTCAGGTCATTAAACGCCTTATTGTCTTAGGTTTTCCCCATCAATGATAGGAACTGTCACAGTATTCACTTGCCTTATTACATGCTTCCTGATTTTAAGTTGGAAAAGGAGTTAAATATACTAGCAACTTAAGGTAGGGGCTGAGGGGGTGGGAAGGGGCACATTCATTAATCATCTGATGAATGAAATTCTTTTTTAGATTGTAATTGGCTGGAGGGGCCCCATGAAGAAAAGTGTGTTTACACTGCACAGCTCTTTATGAACGCAAATGCATATATTATGATGGCTTAGAGCCTGGGCAAAAGCTTGGAGCTTTATTTTTGTTTCAGTTAGTAGATTTGATCTAATCAGATAACAGCAGCAATACAAATTTTCACAATAGCAGTTGGCCTTTATCTGGCCAGTCTAGGAACAAAGGCTTACTGTTTGTGATATATCTTTCAAGATCTTTTTTATGGCCTCGATAAATATTACAAACAAACGCCTTGTCAGGAGGCTTTCTGTTAGATTAAAAGAAAAAGGGTGCTCTTTGAAGGTCTTTGGGGTTTTTTTTCTAAGAAATTTTACCAAGTGCCAAATACAAATAGTCCTTCACAGCGTGTATCACTAGCCCATGGGAAAGATGCCTATAATTGTTGCCATGAGTGAAGAAAAGACTAATGATATTAGAGTATTAGATGAGGATATCTTACTTGTTCTGCACTTTATCCAAGAAGTAGGAATGACTCTCAATTCCCTACAGAATTCTGACGTGAATATGTAGGGAAAACTGAACAGGGAGACTCTTTCGTTGGGATGGCAGGAAGGGACCCAAGAATTGAAGAATGAGATTGAGACACGTTTGTCTATTCAGGTGAATTTCAGTAGATTTTAGGCAGCCAGGCCCTAAAAATCTGACCCCAAAGGCCCTTCCTTCAGTCATAAACCCACACAGCGCCACCATTTCTGCTGCTGCTCCCAGTACATGGAAACCATTGCACAGGAGCACCCCAGGGTGCGGCACCTTCCACAGTGATTGCAGATGTTGTGGAGATCAACATGAAGAACACGACGCCAAGCAGACCTCCTCGGGGGAGCCTGCATAGAGCACTTCCAGCAGAGCTGCAGCTTTGGGTCTAGCACAGGGCATACTAGCCACGGACATTTTCTTTCAAACTATAGCCAAGGAGAGGTCTCTGATATTATGACCCAGTTGGACCGTTAAAGGAAGTGGACGACCTGAGTACTTAGCCTTCCTCAGCCTGGTTCTCACTCAAGGAAATGGCTTTAACCACGAGGCTATAAGCACTTAAGTATGTTAGGTAACGGTACCTTTTATCTCTCCTGCAGGAGCCTGGCTGTGCAAATAAGAATGCAAGAGCTGTGAGGATTTTTTTACTGAGCAGGGGTTGGAAGAAAAATTCCTTGAATTATTTCGGAATAAACACTGCTTCCTTGATTTTGCTTGTTTAATTCAAAGCGCTAGTTTAGCTAAAATCCATAACCAGACTTCATCTTTAGAGCCCGTGTTGAGTAAAAAATTAGCAACGAATGTTACTGTCCTCTACTTCCCTTTGTCAGTATATGCCCCAGCATAACGTTGCATCCAATCAGTATTCCCCTTGTTTTGCAGAACTGGAGAACTGTAGCTAATGCCTCAGTTTTTTCTTAGCATGTCTTTCCACTTTGAGGTACTGGTTTCTCAAGTTACAGCCTTTAGCCTTAATAGGTTTGACCCATTCTCAGAAAAGTCATAGGTAACAAGCTCAGCTGTTCTAGATACTTTAGAGGAAGTCTCAGCTCTGTGAAATATAAATAACAGAGACAAGTTTCCATCATTTGCAGTTGGTTTTGCTTGTTATTCTCCTTTCTGGGGGTTGGTTTGTTTGGTTTGGGGTTTTTTTGCAAGTCTGTTTCATTCTGTTCGAGTGCTTCCACAGAAGAGTCAATGCAATCCAGATAAGGTAGGAGCTGCATTAGCCATGTATCAGGGATGGGGCACATCGTTGTGTGGGGGCTGCGATAGGTTTGTGCACGCTTTCTAGTCTTCGTTGTGGGACTTTGATGTGGAGTTACTTTTCGGACTGGGTAGCTAACATCCAGGATTCCCCAGGCAGATAGCTTAAGTCTTACCTTACCTTCCAGACTAAATAGCAATGTGGAAAGAGGACAGATGCAGTAGGTCATGCTAGTGTAGGATTTAAACCCCCTTTATATGCTAGTGCACTTGGTCCATGCCTAAGCCAAAGTATAGTGAAAAGGGAATGAAGAAAAGAAGATGGCGATGGAAAGTGAGATCATTCACTGACATCTCAAGTCTCGGGTCAGGAGCAGAGTCTCGCATAGGCTCCTGCAGCACTTCTGAGTTGGCTCGGCCATCCCACACTGCTAAAGGGTGAGAGACCATCTCAGCCCTAACCGCCAACAAGCTGCGTGTGTGTTTCGTTGTATTTTACAGCTCAGCTTTGTCCTGTCGGTGTGGCTGAGTGGTAATAGACTGTTTTATCTGCCATAACCCCTTTCCTGGAGCCATTACAAGCACCTGATGTGCAACATGGGCAAAGGTCAGTTACAGATGTACAAAGATCAGGTATTTAAACTTTAATACTATCAGGTCATGAACATTTTCCTAACATTTGTTCTCAAAAGTAAGCTGGGTTTGAAAGAGGAAGGAGGAGACAAGAAAGAAAGGATTTCTTTGACTTTGTCGGGATTCTTGTTCCAGAACTTGTGGGGTGAATCAAGAGCGCTTTGAAATCTTAAGAGTCCTCCTAGCTGACATTATCTATACTGAGTCAGGCTTAACCTAAAACTAAGCAAAAATGTCCTCATTTACCCAAAGGTTCCAAACTCTTCCTGTTCATTGTTTCCCTTTCCCAGTGGCTCTTTCATGCCCGTGTGCTTTGTACCTGCAGCTGATTTCTTTGATACTGTTTGTGACTACTGCACTTTGCCAGCTTCTGGCAGGAAGATCTGAGGTTAACTAACTCTTCTAGGAATTGGTTAATCCCTTGTCCCAAAAGGATTTAACAACTGACTGTTGTTTCTGCTCTGGGAAAGACATCCTGCAATCTTTGTCAGTAACATTGGATGCCATGTAGAGGCACAGTATGCCAGAATAATTTCATACTATGAGCACAACTACTTCAAGCAGAATTTAGAAGCTGTATATGGGCAGGACCCCCAATTCATTATATCACAACTGTAAACATGTCCATCCCTACCAGGCAAAACAACTACTCTGGTGAACATGAGAGGGACAGAAGTTGGCAAGAACGTACTTATATTAGTAGCTAACAATCAGAAGCAAAACATTTGAAATTATATGATTTTCTACACAGAAACATCTATTGCTGATTAGATTTGAAACTGGATAACTATTTGAAATCTTAGAATTTGCCAGAAAGCAGAAGCGTGGCACCAGTCGGTCTAGAAACTTATTCATAAACACTGCTGCAAACTCAGTGTAGTTCAGGTTAGATGAATATAAACCAGTCTCCGTTCAGTTAGCTGGATTCTGGACATATTTAAGCCAACTTCTATATGTATATCTTTTCAAAACATTCACAAGAAAAATTGTACATTGATGATGAAAGCAGTGTACATATTAAATTTTAAGTTAAATCAGTGTAATTTTATACACAAATCCATCTCACTATAGAAAAAAAATAATAATAAGGGACAACTAAGATGGTCTTTGTCTCTTTGGTACCTAATGTTTTTGGGAATAGAGGGGATTGATTTTACAGGCAAGAAATACACCCTGAAGTTGTTTAATCCTCTTTCTTCCCTTTCTCTGAAGAGTTTTTGTGCTACCTGTGACAACTAGTGGTGTTTCACAGAAAGACATCAGGGTAACAGCAGCACTTGTGCAGGCTCCAAGAGAGCTCTCAACTTGCAGTCCAAACAGCAAGACCCTTAGCTACAGAGCTAAAGGGGAAAAAAGCCTTCCAACTTGGCAGTAGGATTAATATTTATCCCTTAATCCTAAAGCCGGCTTGTGGTAATTAGAGATGAGATTCTCACACACTCATGAAAAGATACTGCTACCTTTATTATGTATACGGCCTACTCATCTGTGATGTCAGTGACCTACAGAAAATGGCCTGGATGTTTTTGTGAAAGTTAGCATAAGCAAAAAATTTAGGTCTTTTCTTTTGGTGCAGATAATGAAGAATTTAGCAGCTTTACCTCTGTCTTTACCTCTTTATCCACTGACCGCATCCCAAACATCTAAATGACAGGTACTCTTCGTCACAGGACTTCATCTTTGTGGAGTTATTTCAAGCAATCGGTGCTTGTGATGGGCACACAGTTCCTCTGGCTGACTGAGTTGTCATCGAGGAGGATATCATGGTCACTGCAAGAGGTTATTGAAAAGATTTTTAAACTCTTTAAATCTTATTGATGATTATATCAGACTGGTCTTCTCTAGAGTCCACCCGGGTAGCCAGCACCTCTGCTGCTTGGTTCCCCAAAACCTATGGCTGACAACTAAGAAGCATTTAGGCCTGCTGCTCATTTTCAGAAGCACATACGGTACATGTCTGTTCACTTCCATTGACGTGTGCTGGTTCATATTTGACCTAGGGCTTATGTGGCGAAAGGAGGGGAGGCTGCTGAAGAGAATAAGCATGCTACTGAATGCTGCACAAAACCACTTCTCTTTTAAAAAGGAAGCAAATACTCTCGGCCATCAGCAGGGACAAAAATAGGGTATGTAACCTGTTCTTTATTTATGTGGACTCCAGTGCATTTTTTATGGGGGTGTGGAAGGAGGAATGGCACTTCATCTCCATGTCCATGCACAGGCACATAACTGAACGGGATGGTCATCATTTTGTGGGAAGAATATTCTTCCCAAAAGGGTTTAGGTGCTAATGTAGAATGGTGAAGGGTTGTATAAAATGCTACATGGAGGGATTCTGTTAAATTAAAAAACTTTGCTGTCCTCATGAGAGCAGTAAGAGGCATCCCTACTGCCAGCATCCTCCTCCTGCTCATGGAGGGCTGAGATTTGAGGGAAAAGGTAGTAACTTATGCAGAAAAAATTGAGGGAGTTTACAAATGTTAAGAGATTGTTACAGACTTCTTCAACTTAAAAGAACGTGGAAAAGCAGAGAAGTGTAAAAGCAAAGGTGGCTAGAAATATTTCACCATTTTCTTGTTTTCTAATAATAAAAGTAAAACTACATTTCTAAATTTAAAAACAACATTTTCTAATTTTTACACTCTAAACACTTTGAGCTTTCTCTTGTGGTAAGTTGATACACATGTATTAAATTCAATTTCCAAAGTACTTTCTATTTGTCACTGCTTTTGGTGATGCTGTGATTTTGCCCAAACTTTAAAAACCAGCCATAACATCTGGGCAAATAACAGGAGTGGAAATGTAATTTATAACTCTTTGTGCTAAACATCTTATATTATGATGTCAACAAGAACCATTGTAATAATAACAAATAATAAAAGGGAAACTTGGGGTTGTGTTTCCGTGATTCAAGCAAAGAGAAACGTAAAAAGTCAACAAGATCTTGGGTGACCTGCTCTATGTTTAGCTGTGTCATTTTTAATAACCTGCCACATTTTAGTCATAAAGACAAACATTATACAGTTTATTCTTTATAACGTCCCCTTTTAACAGTGCATGCTAGGTCAAAAAAAGAGGGTAGAAAACACAAATATTTTCTAGTACTAGGAATTATTCCCCATAGATACAGTTAGACTCTCTTAACAGAATTTTGATACACACTGCAATCTTCTTTTCTTTGCAGCAGACCCTAAATTCCTTAGTGAGACAAACTGAATGAAATTTAAATGCCAGGACTTCGGAATTCAGTACTCTATCCTATATTCATAATCTCTTTTACTTTCAAGAATCAGATCTTGTCCCAAAACCATGAAATTGTCTTAAAAAATGACAAGATTATCATTTTAAGTTGCAAGGTATGTGCGTTTCCCACTTGGTGTTTGAGCCTCTAGGGTGGAAATTTGCACTCGCCCTAGTAGTCACAGTAGTTACAAGCTAAGGTTTTAGTATAATCAAAGGACTTTGAGAACATCACCAAAAACATTAGGCACAGTGAGACTGTGTCATTTAAGAGATTCGATGGTACTAAAATATCTTTGTACTTCCTATTTAGCAGATAGTTGCTGAAAATGGCTAGCTCTTTCACTTGGTATTTGCAAGGGGAATATCGTGGTGGTTTCGACTGACACACTTTTTCATTTCCCAAAAATCACTTTGTATGACGGCAACAAGCATAAGATGATTTTAGTTCAAGTGCAGTATTCTGCATAGAATTTTGTACTTGTGCTTTAAACAAGCTGTGTGCTCAAATCATAATAATAATTAGCAGGGTTTACCTCTCTTTAATTACTGGCTCAAAGCCCAATGTTTTTCCATTAGATGGCCATCAGGGATTTGTTTCTATAAGGATTTACACTTAGTGAATTTTAAGCAAATTGTGCTGGAGGTCACAAAAACTCTTCCATGGGGTTGTCATTTCATTCCAATAAATGCAGAGGCAGATGGTTGCAATCTTAGTTAGAAGGTTTCTTTAAACTACAGTACATGAACAGCCACTTTAGGGCTAATAATTTGCTTTCTTCTTTACCATACTCAATAAAAAAGACTTTCCTTGCTTTGAAGAGGTTTTTGTTGCAGATAGAGAGAGACAAATAGGCAGGTGGCATAATGCAAGGAAAATCCAGAGTGGGAATAAATTAATAAATGGATTCATCAGTGAGAAGCATAAATTATGTTATGCACCTTTTTGTATAACGGAATTTACAGTTCAGGAAATGTAGTTTTTCATAAAATGTTAAGTCTTGCAGCACAGTTTCAGACTACCGCGTTTTTTCTTTTCCTTCACTGTTTGTTCCTGCCTACGCTTTCAAAACTATTTTACAACCCTTTCGAGAGCAATTTCACGTTGCAGGGTTAATCTGAGGCTCAAGGAGCCCCAAAAGAGGTCCCCCTTTTAAAAATTCATGGCTGTTAGGCACTTCTGTGGGACAATAATCTGAATTCCAAACAGCGTGATTGCCTTCACAAGGAGAGCGCTCAGGGAGAGGGCAGCGTTGGCCTGCTCTGTTGGGGTGACTGGATGACTGCACTTTACTTTGGTAATCTAAACTGTTTAAACCTGTTTGGATAACTGATGAAGGAATTAAGCTAATACACCAGCATTATCAGTTCCATGACGCAAATTAAATAGCTAAGCCAGGACTTTCACACTTACCTAGAAGGGTTTTGGTGCTCCCCTTAAGGTAGACAAAGGAGGCTTACTTTTCAGGTCGTAGGAGGTGCTCACATCTCTTTGGGACCCATCTTCTGACCAGCCAGCCTATCAGATGATGCCTGTTAGACTTCAGAGAAAGGATAGATCCCAAATCACTAGTCATTTTTAGTGTGACATTAGTCTTTTATTCTTCAACTGTTAAAAATGCGCCTTACAACTTACTGCATAGATAGCCAACTACAGAATTAATGCTTACTATTCTCACTTTTTTCACATAGATTCATGATGATTCGTCAACAGCTAGTACTTATCTTTGGAATATCACTAGCTAGTGACATATGTGCATTCAGAACCTGTTATTCAGAAGCCCAAGTCTCCGTATATTATTACTGCAACCTCACAGATATCCCACTTGTGCCAAAGGATACAGTGAAGCTTTGCTAACTTTCAACTATATCAGACGAGTGACTGCAACTTCGTTTCCGCTGCTGGAGCACTTACTGCTGTTGGAAATCGGAATGCAATATGTCTATCCTGTTACCATAGGAGAAGGAGCTTTCAGGAACCTGCCAAACCTCCGTGTCTTAGACTTGGGATCCAATAGGATTCTTCAACTGGATCTTGATGCTTTTGTGGGCTTGCCAAGTCTGACTGTACTCCGTCTGTTTCATAACTACCTTGGAAATTCCATCCTGGAGGAACGTTACTTTCAAGATTTGAGCTCGTTAGAAGAATTGGATCTTTCAGAGAACCAAATCACAAAACTTCAGCCTCACCCCTTATTTTATAATCTAACAGTCCTGAAATCTGTGAATCTGAAATTCAACCAGATATCCAACCTGTGTGAAAGCAATCTTACCAGCTTCCAAGGAAAACACTTTTTATTTTTTAGCCTCCGTTCTAATTTTTTGTACAAGACAGATGAAATGGCCTGGGCCAAATGCCCAAATCCTTTCAGAAATATTACATTTAACTCACTAGACCTTGGTGACAATGGCTGGAGCACAGAGAAAGTCCAATATTTCTGTGCAGCCATTAAAGGGACTCAGATCGGTTCTTTAATATTTAGGTCTCACACAATGGGCTCAGGATTTGGCTTTAATAACTTAAAAAATCCAGATAATAATACGTTTGCTGGACTAGCAAGAAGTGATCTTCATTTGCTTGATATTTCAAATGGTTACATTTTTTCTCTCAATTCTTTAGTCTTTCAAAGCCTCAGTAATCTGGAATTTCTGAACCTTTTCAAAAACAAGATCAATCAAATCCACAGGCAAGCATTTTTTGGCTTGGGAAACCTAAAAACTCTCAATCTCTCAAGTAATCTTTTAGGCGAGTTGTACGATTATACTTTTGAGGGTCTACGTAGTGTAATATATATTGATTTACAGCAAAATCATATTGGGATGATTGGCGAAAAATCATTCAGTAACTTAGTAAGTCTGAAAATAATTGATCTCCGAGACAATGCCATTAAAAAACTCCCTTCCTTTCCACGTCTGACCTCTGCCTCTTTAGGTGACAATAAGCTAATGTCTGTAGTCGGCACAGGAATAGCAGCAACATACCTTGCATTAGAAAGAAATTGGTTGGCAAACCTGGGTGACCTGTATATTCTTTTCCAAATTCCAGATGTGCAGTATATCTTCTTAAAACAGAATCGCTTCTCTTACTGTGAGAAGAGTGATAATGCTATAGAAAACAATCAGTTAATCTATATGGATCTAGGCGAAAATATGTTACAGCTTGTGTGGGAGAGAGATTTATGTTTGGATGTGTTCAGGGCACTGTCCAAGCTTGAGGTTCTACATCTGAATAACAACTACCTTAGTTCTCTTCCACAGGAGATTTTTAGAGGTCTAACATCTCTAAAAAGACTTAATCTAGCTTCCAACCTATTGTCTCATCTTTCTCCTGGGCTTTTTCCACCAAGCCTAACAAACCTAAACTTGTCTGGAAACCAGCTTTTTTCCCCTGAGCCTGAAGTCTTTATGACTTTGAGTATTCTGGATATAACACATAATAAGTATGTCTGTGATTGTACTTTAAAGAGCCTGCTAGTGTGGCTAAATGAAACCAACGTAACCCTAGCTGGCTCACAGTCTGACAGGTACTGTGTATACCCACCTGCATTTGCAGGAGTACCGCTGTCGTCTCTGACATACGATGGTTGCGATGAAGATGAACTCCAACAGACACTCAGGTTCTCGGTGTTCGTCTTCACCTCCATCACTCTTGTAATGTTTCTGATGACAGTCATCATTTTCACTCGATGTCGGGGGATTTGTTTTGTCTGGTATAAAACTATCACCAAAAAAATTATAGCCAGCCATCCACAAGTAGCAGATAAAAGTGAATACAAATATGACGCATATTTGTGTTACAGCAAAAATGACTTTGAATGGGTCCAGAATTCTTTACTAAAGCACCTGGATTCACAGTATTTTGATAAAAACAGATTTACCTTGTGCTTTGAGGAAAGAGATTTCTTGCCTGGGGAAGAACATATCAACAATATTCGTCATGCCATTTGGAACAGCAGGAAAACAATCTGCATAGTGACCAGGCAGTTTCTCAAAGATGGGTGGTGTGTGGAAGCCTTTAATTTTGCCCAGAGCAGGTACTTCTCTGATCTGAAAGATGTCCTCATTATGGTAGTGGTCGGGTCACTTTCTCAATATCAACTCATGAAACACAAACCAATTCGAAACTTTTTACAAAGAAGTCGATATTTGCGATGGCCTGAAGATTATCAAGATGTAGACTGGTTTTTAAATAACCTTTCTTGCCAAATTCTGAAGGAAAAAAAAGTGCAAAAGAAAGCCAGTGGTATCGAGCTGCAGACTGTAGCAACGCTCTCGCATTGATAGCGTATGGGTTGCTGGCTTTCTAAATGTCCCTTTTCCAGCCATGCCAGGGCAGGAATAAAGAGAAGTTTGCTTCATCTTCCCTTGAAAAAGCAGGGAGAAAGATAACGATTTCACTATATACGCTACTAGACATGGAAACAGCTTGAAAGCAACCAGCAAATATATAAAAGTGCAATTATTTTATGGACTATGACACACATTTTCAGATTAATTAAATGAATCACGGGTGCTTCACATTTTGGATGCTCAGCTTCAGACACTTTAGTCCTGATTTTTGCAGTTCTGCTTACTTACAGGTCTGTTTCAGTTCGAGAAGGATGTCCATGGTTGGTTTTTTTTTTAAAAGAGCCCATGGTACTGTATGGGAGTGATCAGGTATGCTCTTATGTATAGCCTAGCCTGACCATGACTTCATGGATTACTTACTGCTGTGCTTTCTGAACTCTAACTTTTCATGCTCCATTTCAAAGTAGCATCAGTGCTTTGCACCTTTATGCTTTAAATTGATGTAACACAGATTTCATTTATTTGTTTTCTACTGGATTAGGCTCAGCTTCTCAACTGGAACGTACAAACTTTGAACTTTATTCATCCCCTTCCCCTCCGCAACTTCTCTGCTTGGTGATAAAACTACGGCCATTGGTCTGCTTCATTTGCTGCCTGGTGATTTTTCAGTCGAGCTGCCTCCTGCCCTGCGGAGAGCAACAGGTACCCTGTCAGATCTGAAGCGAGCCTGGGCTTGAAAAGCAAACAAGAAACTACTTCAGCAGCCGTGCGGGCTGTACACCGGTGACATGGCCAATAGCCCAGCGACTGCCAGACATTCTGGAAGTGGAAAGTACAGACAACTTGTCGGAAATTTGGGTGGTTCTCTGTACATCCTGTGTCCTGATCAATTCTAAGGTGTTTTTTCTGCTTCTATTAAAACATTTTTTTAGAATCATTAATGCCTGGTACTCTCTCACCTCTCTAATCATTTTACCACTGTTTGTTCAGGTGTGTGTCTTCAGGGGGTTGTTCAGGGTCATTTTAATAAAAGTCTGACTCAGTGTTCACTGTTATAGAACCCGCACCTATTATTTCCATGGTGACATACTCCTGGAGCATACTGTTCATTTCAGTTTGTACATTTATTCAACAAAAGCCTACCAATGTCATTTCAATGTGTTTTTCGCTGTAGTGAGGAAGCAGGAATGGGAGGTTTTATAAGCTGTCTGTCTTGACCTTGGCTGCAAACAAATAATACCATTTTAACTACTTTGATGGAGATGAAAAAGTACAATCCACGTCAATGCAGTTTGAATACAGACGTGCCTGTGGCTGATCTAATTTACTCTCAGTGTACAGGATTTCTATTGATAAAATTACTACAGTGAAACATCGCTTCCTTCTCAATCAGTCATTCGGGAACAGAAAAGGGCTAAACCTTGGAAAATTTTCCAGGCGGCATGGGGCGGGGAGGAGCGGATTAGAAAAGAGATTGACTGTGCTGATGAAGCCCTGGGTGTCGCTGTTGGCTCAGATAACAGCAAGGGCTTCCCGAACTCCTCCTGCCTCCCCTCCACTGCAGCTGCTGCCAGTAGGGAAAAAACGCTGCTGCAGTGAGAGGTGTGAAAAAGAACCAGCAGCCCTGGCTTCCCACAGCCCCCCCGGGCTGGCAGAAAAGCCACCGCCTGCATTTCAGCTCCCCGCATTTCTTACAGTTCTCTGAAAACGTCCAGCCTTTCTCCTCACTCCCCCCCCCCAACCCGTGCAAATATTTATAGGCATCCTTTACAGTCAGAGGTTATACCAGGGAGTATTTCACATAGAAACCACTGACAGCCAAAGCGGGAATGAATCTGTACAATGAAGATCATGTGCGGGTCTAGGCTGTTAGCCTATGGATCTGTACATGGTGTAGGAGATGGGAATTTTAAAAACATGCTTAAATTATATTTGAATGAATGTCACAAAACATTTTTGGTCAAGTGTTAATTGAGAGCCTTCCCCAGTTAGGACCTTATTGTATACTTACAAGACACTCCTATCACTTCAGATACTTAAAACTTACTTCTGCTAACCTATGTATGCAGGAGTGACAAGTACATACAGAGATTACGGAGATGGCTTTAACCAATGTTTTTCCATTTTGTTTGAAAAGCTGTCTGCTTTTGCCACTGGTGGGAGGTGGCTACATAAAACTTGCGTTTACTTCAGTCTTTGGAAAGGTCTGACTTCTTACATAAAGGTTTTAATAAAACCTTTAGATGAAATTTCATTGTCTGCCTCCATCCTTCCATACCGTTTTGGAAACTGAAAGAGATCAAACCTGTGTCAGGAGCAGCTGGGAAAACTTCTTTCTACCACAGAGGCAGCTTAGAAACATAGAAGTAGCCCAGCCCCCATCTGCCCCTTGCAAATTCTATTGCAAGGGGTCTACAAAAGGCAGTAAAAGGATTTTTGGAGAACATGCTACTGAACCATTCCTGATTGTGGAGTGGTTTGCAGGCATATGGATAACTGCAGTGTCAAATTTTAAAGAGATCCAAAATAACTTTCTTTTTTACTCACTGTGAAACCATTCCAAGCCTGAGACTCTCAGAACAAATGCAGTTGGTACAGTCTGTCCTATACAATGAAAAATTGACTTCAAATAGATCATAGGACCCTGTTCACCACCTCTGTAGAGTCACCTATTCTTAAATGTCAAATCCCAGGGAACTGTCGAGAAAGGGCTTCTGCAGACTTTATACTCCTCTGCTCAGCAGGAACCACAAAAGCATCCTGTACAAAAATGGAGAATGACTATGCTTGATGAATTAAGGCCATAAATTGAGCCTCAACCTCATAATTATTGATCAGATTCCCTTCAGGCTCACTGGGAACATTACTGCTCTATTAGAATTTTATGGCTCTTTAGTTAAGGATACTCTCATCAGTTTTACTCACCTTCCTCAGTGAAAGACATTAACTTGCTGGAGAGTGTCCAGAATAGGGTGTGAAGTGTGACACTGGCTCTAAAGCAAGCTATTAAGACGGAAGCTGATGAATTTATTTGAAGTAGCAGCACAGGGAATATTCAGAGGACAGTGACTCAGTGCCACATGGTATCAGCTCACTTATTTAACAGTAAAAGCCTACCCCCACCATTGCAATATGTATTCTAAACATTAATTGGCCAAGCAGGCCACGTTGTTCAACAGCAGCAGCTACCCAGCCTGTCAGAGACTGCATGGGCTCCTCCTCGAAATCAAGGCACTCAGGACCAGAACCCAGATTCTTCAAACATATCCCTATGGATATGATATGCCCACATATTATTTCACATTTTACATGGCTGTTATTTCACATACAGTGAAATCAGGCTCCTTTTCCCCCCTCCCATCTAACATGCATACTAGTCTCAGCGAAGTGTCGTCTAATTATATTTCCTAATCCCAATTGCTAACCCCTCCTCAGAGAGACTGCTCAACGTGCTGGTAGATCTGTCACCTTGTTAGTTTACAGTTAGTATCCATCATTGCTCCCACCCCAATAGCTGTACTACCCGTGTGGAGAACACTAGCACAGGTAAGACTACAGAGAGGGTTCAATCTCTTGCGGGGGACACTCCTGCATTTGTTGCTCAGAGTCACTCTGCCTTTCATTTTCTTGCGTCACATCATTAACTCAGCTCCTTTGCTGACTTCTGGGTCTTTTTCAGCACGACAGCTCTCCTGCTTCTCACTGCCAGAGACCATCTGGGTTTCAGATTATTGGGTCCCACCTTCTCAATTTCATGTGGTGCTGATTATTTTACAATGGCTTTAACATGTTCTCTTCTTGCTGGAACTGTGAATAGCAGCAGCCCAGTTAAATCACAAAGCAAGGCCCATACCTGGCAAAATACTTACAGATGAAGAGCAATACGCAACTGAGTGGCAGCGGTGAGTGGTGAAGACTCTGCGGCTGGAACAGAAGCAGCACATACAAATCTGTGGGAAAGCAGCAAAATTAGGAAGGGTACACATGGCGGTCTGAACATCTTGCCAACAAAAGGGGACTTGGGTTCCATGAGAAGTGGAAACTCGAAGCAAGCAAAGACAGACAAAGGAACAAGATACGTCTTTAGGGTCGGACTCTAAAAACATGCCTAAATATAATGCCCTAGTACAGTAAGCAGATTTAACTTAAAATAGGACTAGCACTAGCAAATATTTGCAAGGTTTCTTTGCACTATACAGTACTGCCAACAGCAACTACGCAGTTCTGTAAAATAAGGCTTCCAAAATCAGAAGACTGGTGTAAAAAAACCTGAAATATTATAAAGCAATTATAAATTTTGTATTTGACCCTGTAAGGCCACATTTTTACACTTTCTCCATGATCATAACAAGGTGGATATTCGTGCAGCCCACAAATAAAAGAGCCAAGGCTTTAAGAAATAATCCAGGTATTTCAGGACTTCTGCTTAACTGTGAAGTACATCTAAATCAGTCATGCCTTGAATAAGGAGGAGCTTTAGGAAGATAGTGAAGAAAAGACAGGCTGGCCTTCCCAGCCTGCTCTGGGCAGTGGTCTTACATCACAAATGTTTCTTTCATTCTTGCAAGATTTTCTAGCTGTTGCTGCTAAATAGGATCAGCAAAACTACAGCCTTCATTGTAATGAAATAACCCGAAGGAGAAGTAACAATATGAGGACTTCCCATACAGACAAATTTACACCAGTAGTCCTTACAAGGCCTCTTCTGGTGGTTATGCCATTAGGCTGCTTGTCAGTCTCTGAGAAATTATCAAACACCTTTGGAATGTCAAACAGCTCGTTCTGCTCTTGGGTACAAGCAAATTTTAATACATAGTTTTTAGTTACCTGTTTTCTGTATTGTCCCTCACAAAGGTGAGCTGAGCATCTTGGTCTTCAGGTGTCACTGTGCTACTCCTGGCAGCCATCAAAGATTCCATATACCTGGAACAGAACTGCAGGTGCTGCTCCACCAGTATTTCCTTCAACTAAACAAAAGCTGCAAAAGCAAAGTTTAGAAGCCAAGATTTACCCAGGAGGCCCCTGTGACCAGTGGTTTGAACCACAGAGAACAGTGGATGCCAAGCAGGTACCAGAAATTTTAAATTTGGCCTTGTTAATCAACCTTGCATCACATCCAGGCATTACTGTTGGGCCAATCCAACTCCTGCATGATTCTTTCTTGGTCTTTGTACAGATTGACGGGAGGCTTCTCTTCCCTTTCTAACCTTACCTTTGCTTTCTGTATTGTGTACAGTGTAGTGGGTGCCAAAAATAAGTCTACATTTCCTTTCCCAATATGCGAAAGTCAGTATATAGGTATGACATGAGTTATTTCATAGCTCAAAGACTATCTATTCATAGCAAACTCTGTTTGTTTCAGACATGCAGTTTTCCTTCCTTTTAGATAGCCTATTGTTTGTCTTTTCCATTTGTATTAAAAATAAAATCTTTGAAAACTGCAAGTAAGAGAGAAAAATATATTTCTTCTGAAACTAACAATTCTCCAAACAGGAAGGTTAGCTCTTTCCTGTTTAGACATTATGTTCAAAGAAAGGAAGTCGGGATTTTCAATGATAATAATAATTACATGGTATGTAAACATCAGTAAGTATCAAAGAAGGCTTCACTCTTTCTTCAGCGTGTCCCAAATGTTACACTGCTGTTTAGAGTATCTTTCTCTTTACCAGTTCACCAGCCTCTTGCAAAAATGGATTTACGAGCAGTCATTGCGCTGGGTTGCTCACCTGTGTGCAAGCTTCCACAGAAAAAGGACAGCATTATGAGGCTGCCTCCAGCCTGCATGGAGAGTGGCGATGGAGACGAGTGAAGCAAACAGAGAATCCTCACACAAAACAGCAGTTTGATGTGGCCAGGCTTTTTTTTTTTTTTTTTTTTTTTTTTTTTTGCATCAGGATTACACGTATCAGGCTGTGTAACCTTTTCACGTTGCCACTCAAAGCTAAGTACTTCAAGCCGTGCAGTCTGTTGACGCTGTTCCTAAAAACTGAATTGGCAATGTAATTTCAGCATTATGATTAGATTCAATATCAAAACATAGATATTTGGTACTGCGTTCACTTTTGGGCCCCTCACTACAAGAAGGACATTGAGGTGTTGGAGCATGTCCTGAGAAGGGCTACAAAGCTGGTGAGGGGTCTGGAGGACAAACCTTATGAGGAACGACTGAGGGACCTGGGGTTGTTTAGCCTGGAGAAGAGGAGGCTGAGGGGAGATCTCATCACCCTCTACAACTACCTGAAAGGAGGTTGTAGAGAGATGGGGGCTGACCTCTTCTCCCTGGTGACAAGTGATAGGACAAGAGGAAACGGGTTCAAGTTATGTCAGGGGAGGTTTAGATTGGATATTAGGAAACATTTTTTCACTGAAAGGGTTATTAAACATTGGAATAGGCTACCCAGGGAGGTGGTGGATTCACCATCCCTGAAGGTGTTTAAAAAAAGGGTAGATGGGGTACTTAGGGACATGGTTTAGAAGTGGTTTTTGTCAGGGTAGGTTAATGGTTGGACTTGATGATCTTAAAGGTCCCTTCCAACCTCAGCAATTCTATGATTCTATGATTCTATGTGGTACCTTGTAATAGTGAAACTAGAAGCACTTTATAAAGATAAGTGCATTTTATTATCTTCTCTTTAAAGACGGAGGAATTGAGGCAGAGAGAATGAAGTAACGTACTTTTTGTCATGGGCAGCACTGGGAAGAGAACTCAGGTTTGACAAAAGATAAGCTATTAGGTCTGTTGCTCTGTTCTGTAGGAGTTTTACAACATGCATTTTTATTACCTTGGAAACTTAAGTCTTCTATTTATCTGTAGAACTAATTAACAGTGTAAGGTCTCCCCTTAATGTACCACCAGTTTGCCTGTGTGAGGCAGAACTACTTTTACAGGGAGGAGAAGGCAGCTGAAGATTCATTGACAGCTGCCAACTTGAGTGCCAGTGATTTTAGGATGATCTGAGCCTGTTCAGGATAGGAGCAAGAATTCACTGGGTATTTCACTGGGAGTCGCTAACACTTTTCAGGTAGCCACACGGGCTGGTATTTCTGACAAGGGCTTGCAAATTAAGAACAAGAGGAAGAACAGTGGAGGACAGATGGCCTAGTCCAGGTGAAGATACGCCTATGGGAATGCCAGCAATGGAGTAGGCAAAACTGGGAGAAGGCAAAGGATTTTTAAACACATGAACTCTCTTTTGAGAACTCTAAGATACTAAAATTTCATCAACGATCAGGAAAAAGCTTTGGAATGAGCCATTTGGATACGTTGCTTCAAAACAATGAAGCCTAAGAATTTAATGTGAATAAGGAAAAAAAAAAGATAAGACAATTAATGGTAGGAAGTATGAAAAATTAACAAACATATCCCAATTATAACCTCCTTTTTCCAAAGTTCTGATGTTCTGGGATTTACTCCCACAACTGCTCATCAGAAAGGAAAACCCCAGTCCCATGCACCCAGCCTTCCCTTTGGGATGGTGAGAAATGCCAGGGTGAGTCACTTATTCTGTTATAAGAGTGTTAGCGCCCGCAGCCCTCCTGACAAACATTCAGCACTCCTGAAAAGCAGGCCTTGAATTTCTCACCCTTCTCCTAGGGAGAACAGCCCTCGAGCTGCAAAGTGAACGCATTCCAACTGCTGCTGCTGCTGTTGGAAGCACCTTGCATTTTTCAGTGTCAGCTTCTTCATATTCAAACTTTAACTGCTTTGTAACTCCTGTTTGTAACCTCCTTAGTTCCACATTGTCGAACATCCCTCAACCATCTTTGGTTGCAAATGGATTTCCACCCACCCAGGAAAGGACTGTCCCGTGCTGCACGTGAGGACTGACAAGAGCTGAGAAGTACGCTGCATGGCAGGAACACGTGTGCAATTGAATACAAGTTAGGGAAGATCGACAAACCATTCACCTGGGTATGTCAACCATACGCACTGCCCAGATTTCTGAGAAAACTCACAGATTAATCACAGCCCTTCCTCATGTTTCTAAAGTCTGGACTGCACTTTTCCTGCCAGAGACCTGACTTTTTAAGAAGGTGCCAGCTCAGCCTTCAGCGGTAGCAGCCAGTGCTGCCCCTGACAGACCTCATGGCACAAAGGGAAACACAAGCTTGTGTGGAATAAACTGAAATCCAGAAAACGCAGCACCTTTACAAAAATCTCTCGATAGTCTTTAGGGACGCATCCAGCAAGAGGAAAATGTAGGCTGTCGGTTAATACAAGGCTAGTGGTATTTCACTCAGTTCTGTCTTTACAATTCTTTATCAGGAATAATTTGGAATGTGACTTGATGGAGAACAGACTCAAGCTGGGAATGACAGAACTTGGTTAAATAACGCAGGAATTTCTTTTTTTGTTCCTAAATCTTGAGACAGGTCAGTTTTCTGCCCTGTTTTCCATTTTTGTGCAATTCTCCTAGCCTAGGTGAAGATGGAAACAAATCACTTCATGAAAGAAAAGACAGGCTGCAAAAGATCTGTAGTCGGATCTGAAAGAGCTGAAGAACCCAGAGAAGCAAAAGAACTACCAACAACAACGGCTGCAAGAAAATTAGATCTGAAGCTAGCAGAAGTTGGATTCCAGAGTGAAGGAAGAGGAGCTGCATTACTACAGAGGGCACTCTCCCTGCCAACTCACGATCTATTCATATTGTAGATGCTGGGACTAAATGAAAGGTAAAGAATGGTATAGGAGGACAATAACCTGAAAGGTTATTGGTATAAGAGGCCAATAACTTTAAAGAATCTTGTGCAAATCACTCTCTTCATGCCTCACTTCTTCATCTTTTTCATGGGAAGACTAGCATAAGCCCTCTATCCTAAAGGTGCTGTAATTGTAAATACATTAAAATAGAGAGACATTTAAACACCATGGAGCAACGTAAACACAGAAGACAGATAAGGGCTTAACTTTTTTCACTTATTCCCCTCTTTAGAGAGGAATCCATAGGCTTGTCCTACGGCCACGGAAGTACACTGGCACTTGTCTTCACACCCACAAGAACTTTCACTGAGGACAGTTGTTATTGCAGTTTTTTGCTAAAACTGGAAAATCTTTCCTATTTACCATGGCTTCTGAAAATAAAATAATGTAGTTCACTAGAAAGTGGGAACCCACTCCCCCTGGGTGTTCTTCCTTTCGAGTATTTGCTTATACTTCTGTGGTCGTTTTTGCTAACAGTGTCCTTTTCATCAGTGTTCTTCTCTGAAGAGACTCATTCATAATATCCTCATTTGGGTATACACACATTCGCCCCCTTGACACTTCAGAAATCCGCAGTTCCATTCATACCCCAAGCACACACATCAGAAGGCTGTTTAAAAAGCCCCAGGAAGTTTGCTCAGACGTGCTATTTTAGGAGACTTGGACTGGGTCTTGGAATTTTACAATATTTAGAGGATTTGGCACCGTGACTATTTCCACACCAGAACATGCGCGCTGTCAGAACGCGTACCGTACACCTCGTGAGAGAGGAATAAGCTACCTGCAAGGTAAGAGATAAAGAGGAAGGCCTATAAAAATGCTTGAGAGTAGCTGTAGTAAATAATTTGGGGAAGATAGACCCAGTCGGCCAACAGCCCGACCTTGAAGAGAGAGGCTGGGCAGGCTGCAGCTGGGGGACCATCCGCTGCTCCACCATCTGTCCCGTGCCCCGCGAGGGGGAAAGGGGGGCACATACAGAAAATGTTAGCGTGCCTGAGGATGGGTTACAACATAATTTGGTATTAGCCGAAGGGACAGAACTACACTATCTTATTCGTGTTACAGCCCTGCAAAGCACATAGCTACAAAGCCTGACACTTCCGCTGCACAACTCCACTGTGTCAGCGTACGTGTTGTCATCCTAAAATTGTCAGAAGATAAAAGGGCTGCCCAGTCATATGAAGCCTGAGGAAGAAGAATAAATAAGAGGCTGCGGTTTTCTACGCAGCTCCAGCATGCTTGCCGGCAGCTGCCAAAGGCACCAGAGTCACCTTTTTAGCAGAGGTGCCCAGGGACAGTCCATCCTGCTGATACTGTGGCGGTTGCCACACTTAAGAAGCTACTTAAATCAAAATTTTAAACAACAGAACGAGGAGGTGGCAGCGGCCACTCTACCAGCTTTATCCTTCTCGTTCAACAGGCAATCTGTGACAACCTGCTCAGACACCATTGCCTGACTTCAGGGAGCAGCACCAGCGACACTGTTATTAGTAAACAAGAATTTCTGCCACTCAGTTACTCTCCACGGGGTCCTCGCAGCGTCCACGGTTTACAAAGGATCCCCTGACTCACCTCAGGTTTCCATGTACTCAGTATTTGCAAGCACTTAGGAAAGAGGCCTGGTACTATAACTTGGGGACCTATCAGGAATATCTGCAGAAAACGTTTTACCAAGTAGGTAGCTGCAAGTAACCACAATGGCTGGGCTGTTCTGCCTTCTCAGTTTTCAGAGAAAGGTGGCATTTCTCGTGTGTCTGTTCTCCCATGGGAGAACACAGCCCATACTTCACATACATGAGACAGCATTGGGTGATGAAATCCACCAAACAGACCTACATCTTGCAGAGGCACAACAGCAGCTCTTCTTGCAAAGCCTCACCCTTCCTTCTGCCATGCTGTAGATTCTGCTGCTTCTCAGATGACCTCAGAATACAGGGTTTTTAGCTTAACTGCTCTCTTGACCTCAGCTTTACCCCTTTGAAGGAAGAGGTTTAGCAGGAGACGCTTTGGAGGGATACAGCTTGTACTCCACATATAGAAGCAGCAGCTTTTCTTTCAGTGACCCTTTGGTAGCCCTTGCACTCAGGTTGGAGATCTCCCCATATCCTGTTGACTGTATTTCGTTGGAATGACAAAGCAGCACATCCTGCTTGAACCTGTGAACCTTTGGCCAGACCCTCATCTTTAGAGCTCCAGGATACATGCATTAATAATGCCTGATGAGCTACCACGATGTGCTTGACGTCACTGAAATTTAGCTTTGCAAAATATCATTCTGCTCTCCTGGGACATGTATCTGGAATCAGAATCTTCACTGAAAGCTGCTACACCACCAAAACACCATCCACAGCAAAACCAGCAGAGATTTTAGACGGAGCTGTTGGATTTATTCTTACTTTCTGCAAAGGCTTGAGATGTATCAAGCCTCAGTTTTCAAACATCAATGCAAAACTTTGTCACAAGTGGCTCAAGGTGTGAGACTCAGGCTTGCCTCCCACAGAGACCCAGATTTTTGTCAGACTGATAACTGTTTTTGCAGTAATAAATATTTTCATGCTCTTTATTTATACTTTCATGTCACTTCAGATTTTTTTTTTTTTTTAAATCAAACATACCAAGAAAGCTATATAATTCTGTGTGTTACTTCACAGTTTGATAGTGAAAACATGACCTAGGAAGGTAAGAGTCTGAGAAGTGAGATGTGATTGCTTTAGCAGGAAGGTTAATTAAATAAAATTCCTCAACATCTAATCCCTCCTGCCTAGCTCCCACTTGCCTTTTGTGACTGCTCTGCATGTTTCGATCTACCCACTGAGAAGTGGTTGAAGAGGATAAAGGTTGCAGCCCGCCTGCCCTATATCCACTGACTTTGAGGAGGATGGGAAAAACACCTTTGAACAATTTCTTCTTAGGACTAATACACTTACTAGAAATAAACCTAATCAGTAAGATGGTGACTGATTAATGGGTGTTTTGGCTTTGATGAGTCAACTGAGATGAGAGCCTGAGAAACATCTAGGTGGTTGTGAACTGGATGAACTGGAGAGAAGTCTTACACAATTACGTTGTGGTGAAAGGAGAACCAGAGACCACAAGGCAGAAGAAAACAAAAGGGCTTGAAAATCAAAGAAAACCAGAGAAAAACAAAAAATGCAGAGAAAAACAAACGGGCTTTTTACATTTTAAGCAATCTAGGATCTGACCCAGTTTCATCAATAGAAAGATACCCAGGGAGTTCCATAAATCTTTTAGTTAAAAAAGAAAAAAAAAAAGGCATTTTTACTACATCTTGAGTCGATTAATCCCACAGCAAGAAGTATAATCTTTGTTTTCCAAAATCTTATCCCTTCTTGAGAAATTTTTAAAGCATTATTAGATCTTGATGGGGAGAATCAGATGATCTCAGCCCTGGACCAGCATCTGACTTACAGCATCCAAAATGATCAAGATTCTTCTCCTGCAGATGTGGCCTTAAGCATCTTTAAAATATGCAGCTGTCCATGAATTCCACATCTAAAAAGGAAAAGTCACAGAAAGAGACCACCATCGTGACTCACTGCTCTCAAATCGCACTTGCAAAAATGATGTCTCTGTCCCTTCCCAAAATATGAGTCACAATTTTCTGATGTGGGCCAGAAATCTGCCCTCCAATTCTCAGAAAATGGTGTTTATAGCATTGCAGTATCTCATGATTCAGGAATTGCAAGGCCTCTTTGAGAAACAGAAAGAGCTGCTACACCCAGGTTACAAGCAACTAGCATGACCCCTGGAGAGAAGACATCCTTGTGGATGAACGTGGGGATAAGAAAACAAAGATGCAAGGATCGCTCTTGATAAGGCACAATCTCTGTGTTTTCCTTGTGACAACCACACACTTCCGTAATAGGAATTCATATGGTAATAGAAGCTTATTGATACGCATTTTAAATAATTCCCGGGTTTTGATGCCTCCAGGAACTTCTTCAAAAGGTTCCTTAGCAAATTGGTACTTCTGTTTCGTCAGTAAATCAGAGTATCAAGCACACAGGAAAATCAGCTACCCAGGAACCACTCTCAGCAGGAGTCAGAAGCAACATCTGCCCCGGTACATTACCTTCTCCATTAGCCTTCTGAAATTAGATTTGACTTTGCCAAAAGGAGTGTGCAGGTATCCTTGTCAGCTCCAGAGGCATGAGACAGCAATGGCACTTTAATGACCCACTTAAAAGTAATGAAACAGCCATTTATCCTAATTGGAGGAACACTAATTATATCAGAAAGCGGCGCACTCTTAGATGGCAGAGTGCAAATGCTATCTAATCAAACTTAATGAATAGGTAAAGTATCCAGAGTATCTGTGCATCACTCACACATTCCTGCAAACAGAAAAATTAGCCTGTAGGGAGCTGATCTGAAAATGGAGGTTTTAAAATGGAAGGTTAATTACGGTAGTTGAATACAGGCGCTTTATCTAAAAACAAGCTCGCATCATGAGCCTCAAGGGATGTTCTCCTTTTGAAAGAAATGAAGGTAGCTGAAGGGTGGCTGGAACATGGGGGAAAACCCAGCGTGCAGAGCCTGTGGTAGTTACCGGGAACATGTGAGGGACTCCCAGTCTTCATTCATGGGACACAAGGAGAAGGTTTAAGACAGCCTTTGAGTAAAGCCTCCACCGATGCTCACCACTGCTGCTAAGCCACAGGGGTAAAGCTTATGCTGAAATGTCTTTGTTTTCTCTCTAATTGGCTCCCGGTGAGCTGAAGAGAGTGCCTTTGGCACTGCTGCTGGGAGGGAAAGGTCAATTCCAGGATCTTCCCAGCCAGACAGTTTGGAGTGCAGCAGAAGTAAAGTGTACAGCCCTGAACTGCCACAACTCACGTCACATCCTTCAGCATCAGTCCTTAAGGTCAACAGAGGGATCACTTATGCCAGGCTTTGAATGAGATCCCATTTGCTCTGCATTAGCCAGGAGACCGGTGGTTAAGATGCAAGGGCTGGGAAGGGACACGAAACAAGGATCAGTGAACAGGGAGTGCATCGGAGCCCAGCACTCCTGGAAGAGCAGATGATTATTACAGGGGGAATGTAGGGGTCTTGCCTTCAGCAATCACATGGATATACAAATGCATTTGTATGAAAGTGAGCTGGGTTTTCTATGAGCTGTTCACTGACGGGATCCCAACACCTATGAAAAAAAGAATTAAAACTTTCCCACCTCTTTAAAAAAAAACAACTCTAGCAAGGAATAGCAGTGAATTGACAAAACTGAAACCTCTGCCAAGGAAAAAAAGCCATCAAAACTTGCTCCTGTAAGCAAGGTACAGTGTTAAAGTCAGAAAACGTTTACCCTCAAGCCACACTAGGCAGAGCCTCAAAATATTAGCAGAATTGGCTGTATGGAAGCCATGCAAACAGCACTAGTTTTATATACTGAAGATGCCAAGTAAACACACAAGTCTTGACTAAACAAGTACTGCACTGACAGCTCAGCTTAAAAAAAAAAAAAAAAAGCCATGAGGGATGTAATAAAACTCCAAGCAAAATGTGTTCCTGGCCAAAAAAACAAAACAAACCCCAACAACTCAGGATAAAAAGACATTCACAGCCTCTGAATGCTTACTGAGATTAGACATAAAAGCCTCTTCAACTTATCTTGGGTTGGTACTTTCCTCTTAATGTCAAAGGATACCTTGCCGCATAGGGAGATGTTTGTACCCTCTCATGGGAAGCCAGACGCTTCAGATAAGGGAGTGTCTTTGGAAGAATAGAGCTTTAAAGGCTTGGGAAGATAGCCTTTATTATCAGCCAACCCTCTATTAGGTTGGTGAGATTCCTGTTTGATTTGGCTGCTGTCTCTAGCCTCAAGTTCCTGCCTTAGCTTTTAAAATAGAACAAGATCTCTCTGCAGCTGAAAAAGGGCAAAGGGTGGAACGTGTAAATAGCAATTAAAACAAAAGTCTTGTTTTTAAAAAACCCTCCCCTAAAAGATACTCTGTGCTCTTCCCTCGTGGCCAAGGCTGGCAGGCTGACAAAGCTGAACATGCCCCAAGTTAAATGTAACTTGCCCAGCTATGTCAAACTGTGGACAACACCACAATCCTGACATCACCCTTCCTCGCTCTCATGATTAGGGGCAGTTCAGCCAAAAGGACAGGCTTCTGGACTGGGGCTCATGAGTGCTGGGGGCTGTCCTGGCTCCCCCACCAACCTGCTAGGTAATTACCATGGGACATTTCTGTCGCTTTACCTTTCTGAAGTATTTTTGAGACCTATAAATAAGAAGTTCTGGATTAGGTACTACTATGTATTTTTACTATCAGTAGTTTTTGTTCCATACAGGTTGGTAAGACTACATAGAAAAATAAAACAGCTAAGCAAACTATACTTGGCTTGGGTAATAAGAGCTCCTCATATCCTTCCTTACCATCACAGAGCAGCCGTGTCAGGCTTGTGCTTCGCAGGAGCTGAGTATGCTCAGCTCCCATTTACCATTCACGTTTTGTGACCTTACCTCATCTGTTTTTCAGTTTTTCACCATACTGTTATAAACCATGACTTTTTTGTCTCTCAGCGTTTCAATCAATATATAAAATGTCCGATTAGATAACTGGTACTCTCTCAATGCACACTAATGTGATTTCATAATGTGATTTCATTTTTCAGAGAAAGAATCAGAGAAGCTATTATTGAAACCGGAAGAACTGGATAATCGATCAAGAACACTTTAAAGGCAAAATTTTTTGAGTTTTGAGTACCATATTTGTCTTTGGATTATACATAAGTGGCTTCTGTGACTTCTACTCCATTTGCACATTCTACAAACCAAAATTATTTCCAAAAGCTAAGAACATATACATCTGACCCAGGACAAAGTGGATTCACAGGATGGTTATGTGCCAGTACCTTGGGAGATCAGTTAAGTCATGGAAGTTTTTCAGCATCTATACTTTCTTTTTATATAGCACCATTATCATGTGGAAGAGAAGGCTCTGGGGAGACCTTATAACAGCCTTCCAGTACCTAAAGGGGACCTACAGGAGAGATGGGGAGGGACTCTTTATCAGGGAGTGTAGCCATAGGACGAGGGGTAATGGTTTCAAACTGAAAGAGGGGAGATTTAGATTAGATAGTAGGAAGAAATTCTTTACTCTGAGGGTGGTGAGGCACTGGCCCAGGTTGCCCAGAGAAGCTGTGGCTGCCCCATCCCTGGAGGTGTTCAAGGCCAGGCTGGATGGGGCTTGGAGCAACCTGGTCTGGTGGGAGGTGTCCCTGCCCATGGCAGGGGGGTTGGAACTAGATGATCTTTAAGGTCCCTTCCAACCCAAACCATTCTGTGATTCTATGATTTTAAGTCACACTCCAGCCCTGTGGTTTCTATCTCATTTCCAAGCAATATCTGACATATGGGATGAATCTAAGCTAACATGTATCTCCACGTATGACAACACTGGATAGAGACCTTGAAGAGCTGCAAGGTGTGAAATGAAATCAGCTAAAGAATTTTGGGGAATAATTAAATAATTTACACAGAAAAAAAAACCCCACAACACTCCAAAACTTATTATATTGGTTTGAATCTGTGTTCCAACAGAAGACAAATCCAAAGACACAGCTTTTGCCCAAGGACACACCAAACACCTCAGTGGGGAATACAAGCAATTTTCTGTGATAGCAGTTTCACTGTATGGTCTTGATGGCCTGCTTCTTTTCAACTTGTAAAAGCTTCTGCTTCATAGCCAGGGAGGTTTGGTTTAGATTTTAAAAAAGTCATTGCATTGCACAGCTATTCGTATAATGCCCCCAATTTCCAAGTACTTTTGCTAAGCAAAATATCATAAACAGTTTTTGTGTGAAACATAGAAATAAGCAAAGAAACAGAACTATTGCTGGGACAGACTAATTTGAGATTAGAAGAGAAGCAAATTGCAAACAGAAATTAAGGAATACAGCAAGGGAAATTGGCACAACACTGTATGAACAATCTTGATGAGAATCAAACCCGCCTAATAACCACAGAGTGATCACTTGTTTTTTTAAGTACTGATAGGCTGTGGGGATGCTGGCACTCAAAAGAACATGTAACTTTTCCTAAGAGAAAAGAAGGAAAGAAGGTGAAGGATTCTGGAGATCCAGTCATCTCCACATAGTAATTTCATCAATATGGGAGAAAGAAAGGCATTTTTCTTCAAATCCTACAGTGCTAAAATTAAGAAGAATTCAGACTTCACTGGAGCTGGATTTCATCTGTGGTCTCTGTTTGTGGGGACTCATGTTGCCATGTGTGCCTAACGGCATGGCAGAGCTGAGAAGTCTGCGAAGATACTGATTTTAATCGAGTTACCTGAAAAAGTCAGAGTAGGTGGTGACTTCACCTTGAGGTGACAAAGCTAAACCAGATACCTTAGACACTGTCGAAGAGAGACAACTTAATGTCAGTGTGTGCCTTAAAGCAGTGAAGGTTATGTGGGCAATTTGACACAGGCATACCTGACATTCTTCCCAAATTGGAGTGAAAAGACCAGCCTGTGATTTATACAAAGGGGAGACAAAGCTGCACAAAGGCCAGGGGCAGGAAAGAGATCAAAGTTCTTAAACAGAAAAACCTATCCTTATCAGATTGAGGTTTGTTTTTTTTTTTTTTTTTCACTTCAGGAATCATTTAAAATATTAATTTCCAGCAAAAATCTTATTGTCAGAATCATCTTCCTAAAAAAAATGAAACCCTGGATTAAAGAAGCTTCAGTTTTCTTGCCTTTTTTGTTTGGTTGATTTCTTTTGTCACTTTTCCTCGTTTCACTTTTTCAGTGGCAAAATAAAAAGGTTCAGAGAGAGAGAGAGAAAAAGAGAAAATGTCAAGCAGCCACAAAGAAACCTGGGCATCTCTGTACAAATGCTGGTGAAGTACTTTGAATTAATAAGGTGTTTATGCTGTAGGCAAAGGCCTTCAAAATTAAAACATTTTTAAAGATTATTTTTCTACCATCATTACTACACAAGCCCTAAAATAACACTCTGAGTTTTACAAAGCATTTCTGACATTTCAAGCTCTTCCAAAATGCACGTGAATAAAATTGCAGTAACAACAGTTACAATAACTCTGCAGGTCTGAGCCTCTGGATTCAGGTATCACTCAGCATCAGTTTGAAAACAAAGTGGGTAACATGATTGTTTATTTCTTATTCTCTCTCCAGCTTCTCTTTTAAAAGATAACATTTACAGGAGCACAGGGCTCACCGTTTCTTATTCCTGCCTGGTGCCCTATGCCAAATGGCAAGCAGAACAAAACCAGCACTTGCTACTGCCAATCCACGGCCAGACACAGCTAAAACCAGTCGTTTCCAGGGTTGATAAGCAGGGTTTATTTCTTTAAATGGCTAAATTTCTTGTACTTGTGTTTTCCTTAGGAGTTTTCTAGTTTAGCTATGTTCTGAGGTTTTCCCTTAAACCTCGAGCCTCCCAAATATTGAGATTTCTGACAACTCCACACTCATGCCAGGACTGTGATTCTGCTAATTCTCTCCAGGCTGCTGGAAAGACAAGGTAGAACAGCAATCAGTCAGAAAGACACACTTATTTTCATCTCTCATGCAGCTGGTATCTGAGAAGAGCATCTCCGTGAGGCCCTAAGGGCAACAAGGACTTTGATTTACTCCAGAAACCGCTTTCTTAGACAAGCTGCTCTCTTAGCAAAATTTAGAACAAATTCTTGAACTATAAAGGCTCGAGGAAGGTTTTGACTTCCTGCCTCACTTGAACAAATATTGTTTGCACTGTATTTTGTGCGACACCTCCACCACCCACAGCAACAACACTTAAAATTTCCTGATGGCATGTCAGTATGTTGCATGTTTAAAGCCTTCATTGTTCATAATATCAATAATCATTATACAAACACAATATTGAAGAATTATTTCAAATCCTCATTAACTTCAGTACCAACAGGAAGAGGAAACCAGGGCAGGAAAAACCTGCAATTACTGTTACGCATTCCCTGTTAACATCAGTCACACCGCATCAGTACAGTGTCTTCCTTGTTCCTCATCTCTCTGCAGCTCGGATATCCTCCGGCAGAGCCAGCTCCAGGAACAAAAGCTGGATTAGACATTTGTACAAATAAGAATAGTATCTAATATTACACTAGCTAATGAAAAACGTCCAAAGATATCAACCAAGATTGTCATGCTTCAAGGGGATAAACTGATCGCCAGCTGAGGTCAAGAAAAAACAGCTTCCCCACCCTCACCCACACAACGCTCCAGTGTAATTACAATGGGAACTCAATGAGCATTTAAACCTTTTTTTGAAACAGCCACAACTGGAAGCACTGGAAAGAAAACACTTGACTAGACAACTCACTCGCCTCAAAAATCCTATAGCTGTACAAAAAACAGAGAGGGTAGCAATACCGACCAAGGAATAAAGGAATTTTGGCTTTCCTCTTGAAATGCAGGCAGGTGAGCCACATATGGCTCTTTGCTGCAATTTGTGCCAAGACATTAATGAGTGTCTGTTAAGGTACTACAGTTACTTCACAGCATATTGTCTGCATATCCACCAAGGACCCACATTACAGTGCTGCACGCACTGTTGAATTCTAATTGTCCTAATCGCTGGCCCTGCAAGGTCAAACTGCCTTTGTTAAGACCGGCAGTTCTTCCTAACTCAACTCTTAATGCATTAAACTCCACTGCTCAACAAGACAGTAACATACACTCTCAGAGGCACGTGTACAGCTCGGGCTCAGCTAGTCTGTCTCTACATATGTCCCTTTTATTCCTTGTTCTGTCAACACTAAATACTCCTCTGAGTAGCTGGTTCTGTCTCTGCTTTATTTACCAGGTAGAAGAAAGATTTATCTGTCTGCCAGTGCTGTAGATTTAACTCATAATCTGTGAATTAGGCTTCTATTTCTATTTCATACATCATTTTTAATAAGAATAATCATGCAATCGCAGTGGAGATGTAATTTATGAGACGGTGCCTCCTCCTGGAGCTGTGCAAATTCTGAATCAGGAGTAGTTAATATGTATGTTAATAACCTGGCTCTCCCTACTTCTTGTATCTATTCTCCGGTAACATCCTTGCCTTCCAGACCTGACCTTATATTTATCTGTAAATCATGGAACATCCACAAAGGGCTACAGAGCAATACAGAACTAAAAATGCTGGACAACCAAACGATCTGCCTTATTTTGGCATTCTTTTCACTGTAGCCCCATCTGTAATATTGCAGAAATCGGGCAGATCTGTAGTGCCAGGCAGCCTTCCCTCTTGAAGATCAACATTCATTGGGGTAAATATTTTAGTAAAGAAAGGGCAGGTGGGAAAAGATTTAGAGATACAAGAATGAAGTTCACAATTTAAATGCCCAAGTATAAAAAGGCTTTCTGTGGAAGCTCTGAAATGTATCCTCTGGGACTTCTCATTCTAGATTCATCTAATATCTTTTGAGAGGTTTTCCTTGTCAGTTGTCAAGAGAATGGGTACATCTGGGCTGCGTGTCTGGTGTGCTCCTACAAGAATGCAGCAGCCACAGTCATCATAGATTAATATTCAGCTTCTAATGCAGCTGAAGCTTGATCCATTTATTGATTTGAAAACTAAATCAGTGCCTTAAATTGGCATTGAAACTAAATGAGAAGCAGCAGAGAGCAGGCTTTAGGTGCCCACTGTGGCCTGAAGCACGGAGAAGGCAGGCAGGCAATCACATGCTGAAAATCTGTGCATCATCTTCAAACCCAGCTTTAGATACAACAAATCACAGTAACGCAATCTGGAGGTGATAAACGAACTGGCATAATGTTCTGCTTAAGGGAATAAAGGCCAAACTTTCTTAGAAAGCTGGAAGTGAAAGATTACATTTTTAGAAACTAATGTAAACCTGAGCTTCCTCAAGTAAAATATGCTGATGTGTCTCAAAGTCTCAGCTGGCCTAAACACTGTAAGAACAAGATTTTATTTTTTTTTTAACAGCCTCAACCTTTATGACCAGATCTAACCTTTAAAGAAATCTCTGTTTATGCCTGCTTCTTTATTTTATATTTTTATACACACACTTACATCTATGTATATGATGCTAGAAATTTACCAGAAAAAACTGTTTCCCACTGGAAATTACTGATTTCATTTCTTCTTACAAGAAAGAATGACCGTAAATTCTAGGGTCAGAGAGGGTTTGTTCAAAAATGGAATCAAATGATGGCTACTATGTGTAAGTACAGAGGTTTGCAAGAAAACTGCTAATCTCTAAGAACAACAGTAGATTGTGTGTATTTCCTAGCCTCTCTATTTACGTACTGGAAGACTCTGAACTGGAAATCCAACATTTTAGTTTACAAAAAGCACACAAGTTTTATAACTTTTTGCTTAATATGTGTATTGCACATAAAGCAGTATTACCGGCTCTCCTGGGTGAGGGCTGTCTGCTGCCATAGACTAAACCCTACGCCTTTTCCTGTTAAAACCTACACAAACAAACAAATGGGAACAATAGATTAGTCAACTGAATTAAGCTTTCCCAAGCCGGCATACAGCTGATGGATGACTGTTAGCACGAAGAACTGGATTTAAAGCATCAGCGTGGGGAAGACAAGAGACAAGAGCTGGGCTCAGAGCACTGGGCCTAGGGACCCAACCCTACAGTAAGCACTGATTCTACCCTATCATGAAATAGGTAGCCGGTTACCCAGCAAAGGAGGTGCTCAGTCCCTAAAAGGCAATTACTAAAGACTGTTGTATAGGATGACTTCCAACAGAAGTCAACGTTGACTTATAGGTTAATTTCCTATTGCAGACCGCAGCACAGCACAGAGATAGGTGTGGTAGCTTGAGTACTGAAGACAGGATAAATAAGCCAGGCTAGAGCTTGTTGTCCCCGCTCAGTCCCTTTGGTGGCTAAGGGGAGCAGGGCACGTATCTCGGGTAAGGTTGTCACCGCTTTCCTTCACCTGGTTAAATAAAAACATTCATGGAAACAAAGTAGCCCTTTTGCCAAGCTTGGCACCTCAGAGAAGAAAGAAATATTTCACCTGTTCCTGTGCTTGTCCAACTTCCCCGTATTATTCCAGTTTCAGGTTTCAATCTACTTGTACGTTAGTTAACAGGAGAGAAAGAGACTATACTGCATTGTTAGCCAAAAAGACATCACAACCTCTGGAAACCTTCAGAGGGTGATATTCCAAGTCAGGTACAATCCACTGCTCCTAAATTAGGATCTTGAGCTCTCTGGAGAGTCACTGGGAAGAGACTCAGGTGCTTCCAGAAGGTTGCACTTGGACTGGATGTCTGAAGACAACAGTGGGAGTATATCTCAGATTGCTATTACTCAGTCAGCAGCTTCCTATCCCACGTTTAATTTGGAGGTTTTCTGCAGTGAGAAGAGAGGGACTTCAGGCAGGACACCACAGCCTAGGTGCTGGCATACTTACTGCCTGCTGCATCCATATCCAGGCAGGCTGGAGCTCTTGGATCTCACTTTACTGAATTAATTCAGTATGTGGCAAAACTTGGTAGCTGGGAGCCAAATTTTCAGTTCAGACCATCAATTACAGATCAGCCATTGTTCTACACAGAAAGGATGGAAGAGATTGAGTATTTTGACACAGTTCCAGTTTGTCTTCCCCATTTCATCTCTCACTGTAGGGGAGTTGTGTCTAGTTTGATATGCTGAGACACGTCTTCAGACCCTCTGAAGTAAAACCAAACCAATCTGAGAGCTGTGATAGCTTTGAGGAAGCCTACATTCAGCCAGGCACACCTAAATGTAAAAACATGAAGAGGCTGTCACTTCCTTGCTGTCTGGGTTTCCTACGGAAGGGTGGACCCATTTCCAGATAGCATGGACTTGGGTGGAGGGAAGAGGGAAGATGCTAGCAGCAACAACATCTGACATGAGCCTCTGCTAATCTTAAAATACAACAATGTGAAACCAGAGCAAGCGTGAACGCTGAAGACTCCAGCAGGGTTTCACATCAATCAGGCTTTTCAGGCTAAAGCGTATCAAAAAAACGGAGTGAGACAGCAAATGTTAGATGTCAGGATGATTTCTGAGCTCTTGCATAGCCAGAAGACAAAACAGGTTTAAATCCACAGCGCTTAGATTTACAGTCCACCTCAGAAGCTCACGCTGTCCCGTTCCGAGTCCCCAGGTGGCAGAGGAGGTTACAATACAAACAATAGCTATCTTGGGGGCAAGGCCACTTAAATAAATGAATCCCGCCAGCTCTCCTCCACTGACAAGGGGCTCCAACAAGGCGGTAGACAAGCAGCAGGGGCTCCTCCCACAGCACGACCTCTCTGCACGCAGTGGCGACCGCAAGGATTTGAGGAACGCAAGCACCAGGACGGAGCTGCTCTGGGTTGCCTGAAGAGGGGGGAATAACTCACAGAGTAGCACAATGACAAGGGACAAAAGGCAAATTTAGACCTAATATCAGAAAGATAAATTGCTGAGGGTTCTTATGGCTGGAGGCTAATCCTCGGGGATTGCAGGGCCCAGTGCCCCCCTGCCGCACAGGCCATCACACCTGCTCTGCTGCTTGAGATCAATCACTCCCTCGTGGCCAGAGAACCAGGCGAGATATAATAGCGGGTCTTATTCAAGCTCCGTGTCTGGGAACACACACTTAAAAAGCAGCCACACAATGGCATAATTGCAGCCCCTCTGCACCGTCTGGCCCCTTGCAGTACGAAAACCAGCTCTCGGCCTTTAGGATTCACGTTCAGACACTGCAAGGAAACCAGAGCTGAGCTGGAAAGGAGCAACTGAAGGTGGAGATGGTTTTGAATGGAGGGTTGTGAAAAGAGCGAGCTAGACATAAGGCATGTCTGTACAAGCTCACTAAGAATGAAGTATCTTGGGCTTTTGTTTTACTGTTATATGTCGAGTGGTTTGTCTTTTTTTTCCCCCCAGTTGCTTCAAGCAGCTTTAAAGCTAGCTGTAGGTACTTTGAATCATCTATGCATCCAGGCCTAGCATTTTGAATTTATTATTTTGAAGGTATCATGAAATACAATCGTGAAGCACTAAAAACGGTAACTGAAAACAGAGTTTGTATGTCCCTACAGTGCTGGACCATTTATAAAAATTCTGAAGTAATGATAAAATCAAATATCGGTTTATAATAATAGCAGTTTATGACTGGGGCATATTATTCTAGGTTTTATATATTTAAAATAAATATTAATTTAAACATAAAAGCACAGTATTTCTTTGAGAGTACAGATCAGGCCACTTTTTACACTTAACTAGGGTGAAGTGAAAAATTAAACAATCAGTTCAAATGTCTGTAACTTCTTAGCTACAAAAATCCAAGTATTTATTTGGAACACTGAGCACATACACGCAGTTTCAGCTACACGTACACAGCATCACAAGGACTTCATTCGCCCTTTGAATTTTGAAACACCTGTGCGCTGGTCAATGTTATCAGCTTCCGTATTCAGCAGACAACCTGAAGTTGAAGTTCAGAAGTACAGATCTCAACCTCCCTCCTCCATTGCCTATAACAAGCCAGTACCTGGCAAAGGACGAAGAGGCGTACTCACGTTCTGCTTTTACAGATGGTCTCAGTTTTGAGCTGCTTGATGAAGAGGCAGCTCAGTCTCCACCCAAAGTCCTGACTGTCAATGGCCACATTCTCTGCACCGATCCGCCTGTGAACCTACATAATAGATGCCAAGTGGAGAACATCAAAGTTATAGTGCAATAAACTGTTCAGATGTACTGAGTTACTGGTCATCTTGAACAAGTACCAACATTTATTGCAGGTGCATGGGAATACGTCCTTTTAAAATACCACTGTTTTTAAATGCACAGGAGTTTACAATTCCCTAATTAAACATCGATCACCTTTTACATTCTATTGTTTGCTACTCTGTTTAGTACTTATTACTCTGAGGTCATAAAAGTTATTGTAGTCTCATACACACATTTTTAAGACATTTACCCCCTCTGTATCATATACAAGAGTATTTCAATGCAAATAAAGATTTGGGGTACGTCTGTCTCCCTCTCCTGCCTCCATCTTAAGTAATTGAAGGGTTTATAAATATATATATTTATAAAGTTAGATATCGAAGTTACTCAGTGCACCTACTGAGCTGTCTCAAGTTCTTGCATATGGGCTTGAGTATCTTGCAGTTAAAATAGTTCAAGTCCCGTATTGCTTCTCAGCTGCAAATGATGAAAATGCCAGATTGAGTAACACTTGAATGATAGTCTTCATTATGACACCTTATTTTGGTAAGGTATCTTTCCCCAGTGCTGCTATTTCACATATTCAAACCTCTCTGGAAAGGGATACTGTCTAGAAATGTCAGAGGACGGTTTCTTGAATTCTCACTCGATAGCAGCATGCTGTTCACCTGCGACATATTAAGCCAGGTGGTTTAAAAAATCCTTACAGAATTGAGAAAGTAGCAGAGCTTCCCTCCTGGCAAGCCACTGTCATCCTAGCATTTTTGCATTTTATGTTGTTTTGCTTAATACTTCTGGAATGACTTTAAGTTTCTTTGTATGAAGATAATGCTACACAAAAGAAGATGAGAGTTAAGTCATTATCTGCCATTTGTTACAAAATTCACAGTGCCTATCTTTGTGAAGATTATACTCTTTCAGTGCTATGCCAAATAAGCCACCTCCAAATCATGTAACTACCTACTGCTAGAAGTATTCAGACTAGCGTCAGTGTAACACAGTGCTCTCTATTTCTGCCCCATTTAGTAGTGGAATACTGCTGCAAACTGTTCAAAAGCTGACATGTTACACTCCCTAAACGTAAATAAAGCTTCTCTAATAAGAAAAGATCAACGAGATTATGCTACACAACTTCACAAATTGTATTTCAGAAACTCAAGAAAAATGGGGTTAAACTAAACTAGAGGAAGGCCTGCTACACGCAGTTTTATGAATATATGAAATTCAGGGAACATTCGTGTATATTAATGTCAAAATGAGGAACATTTGGCACTTAACAGATTGAGGGTGAATAAAGGTCTGGGACAGCTTTGCTGCTATGACAGCCAAGAATTCAAGTTTTATCAGATTGAAAAGAGCATATATTAGGAAAAAGGTCTGATGTTCAGCCATGGCATATCAGATCACCTGGAAAATATTTGGGAAAATACTATCATGTATTATAAAAACAGATACTGAAAACATAAGTTTTAAAAACATAGATTAAAAAAATATATATTTAAGCAGACTATTTTTGTAAGAAAAAGTGAAGGAGAGCATCCAACCTTGTACTGCAGGATGGCACCGACAGAACTCTCCGTTCTTACTGCTAAATCCATCTTTCTGTGCTGTGAATCTTTTCAGTACTGAGTTCACATGCCTTCAGTTGCCTATTTCTGTTCATTTTTACCTGGACTCTAAGAAGATCCATGGGTTCTTCTTTTGCACACAAACATCTCTCAGAAAATGGATTTAGGGCCAGACACTAAAGCATACTAGGAATTTTTATGAGACCAAACAACTCAGCAGTTGTGGTACCTCTTTTTCTTATACCAACACAGCTCCAATAACTCCAATTAACTTGCTTATGATTTATGCCATTGAAGTGAGAGTTGAATTACTGTCCCAGCTTGCAACACGCAGGTTTTCTTATCACAAAAAGAACTTCCCCAGTGAGAGAAGGGGAGAAGAGGCAGCTGATGCAGTCATTGCCCCAAACACTGCCGTTAAGGCAAGATGATTTCAGGCAACCTGCTGCTAGGGTTGGGTGAGGGCAGACAACCAGAGGTGGCACCTCGTTAGTCACCCCAAGCCAAGCTCTCCTCACTTGTCATTCATTTGTCCTGAAAATGACTTCAAATACACATAAACTCAGTAATAATCTTAGTACATCATCCATCTTAAGATTTAAACTATGACATTTCCTATTACTGAATACTATTTTCTGCAGAAGACATGACTTTGGTCAAATTTTTAAGGGTCTGACATGACTCAGTTTATATTTCAGTCATACTGTTTTCCAAGGATCAGGGCACTGTAATACAGTCAGCATTACTGAACAGTCAGCTATGAATAATCTGCTCCTTTCCTAAGCCACGGAGAAAAGTGCTAGAATTGCTATTAAGATAAATCTACGAACAATTTTGATTAAGGCTTTACAAGGGTTTAAGAAAGTTTGTTTAGGCCTCAAAGCAAAGCCATCCATCTCCTCTAAAGACTCATTTGCTGGAAGAGTCCAGCTTCTAACACTACCTTCATTGTGGCCGGACCGCAGCAAGAGCGGCTTTTAAGAAGACAAATCAGCACCAGTTTTAATTAACTTTTAACGGTTTGGGAACTAGACTCAACATACATTTTTAACTAAAAGAATCTAAATAAAAGCAACCACCAGCTGCTTCTCTGGAATATGTCTACCCATTTGCAGGTAAAGTGACATTTATCAAAATCTAAAAAATGGAATCCAAACCCAAGGTGGACATATTACCTTTAATACGTTTCAGGAATCAACTGAAAATTACGTGTCTCCAGGAAGCACCTCAGTCTATGCAAATTTCTAAAGTGGAGGCCTTAGGAAAAACTAAGGAAAGCTGCCAAGTAAAGGGAAACAGCAAAGTCAAGAGTCCTTGGTGTGTAAGACTACTTAGTATTCAGAAGTTAGAGCACAGTAGTACCTAAAAGCTGCAGGCTCTCTAAGCTGTGCACGATCTATTTTACAGGCTCTCCAGACTTCACAGACCTTATTCTGATAAAGCGAGTGAACCAGTGAGATAGAGAGAGGTGGACTGACTGATGCCAGACCGATACTACGTACAGAATAAACAGTCAAAGGAGAAAAACGTTGAAGTGAGGGTAATTCTGCGATAGTGACACTGGGTCCGAATCCAGGAGTCTGCGGAGATCTGATCTGAACTCGGGAGAAGCTATTGCCTTTCTTCCAGCCTCTCTTACTTACATAGACTGAGCTTTTTTTTGCAAAGACAAGTGTTGTTTCACACTGTGGGAATACGCAACACTTAGTTGTGCGGTGTCCCAACTCACCATCGTAAATCAAATGCTAGATGTATAGGCACTTCAGATATTATTGGCAGAAGTAAAATTTAATATAGCTTGCCAGCATGTGGAAAAAATTTAAGGTCCAACTCAATGACGTCAGTGTGATTTTGGCCTGAATCACCCATCTGCTACCTATATTAAGTAGTATAACATTCTCTATATAAATAAAATATATTCCATTTTGATCACGTTTGACATTTCTTACCATGCTAAAATTTTTGTCATTTGTCAACCTGTATTTTTAGAGCTCTCTTGGACTGACTGCCAGGCTCCATCTGGCAAAATTAGAGGTGTTCCTAACCCAAAGCATTTCAAAGTAATCCTCCCACATTCGTTAAAAGAGATCAAATTTAAGTGATTGCAGCTGACACTAAAAAGATGGATTTTATTTTCCTTAAAAAACACAATGAAATAGTAACTTAAAAAAACCCTTGACATTACTATACCTGCTCCCTACTCATCTACCAATACTTTGTATGAGGTCATTCAGAGTGATTATATATTGAACACGGTGTAGTATTTTAAAGGACTTACTGTAAATGATAATTTTTTTTTTCAACTAATCACCGTATTACCCACACAATAAATGTAATGGTAATCTGAAAAACATAGTCCCAGAGGACAACGCAGACAACTAAGTTATCTGTTAAATATAATTTTCCCCTCGAGTGAAGTGAATTTGAGAGAGTTGGTCTCAAGATGCAAGTCCCATTCCCAGGAAGATTCTTTATTCCTGAAGAAAGCATACTAGCAACTTCAGAGCCACAAACAGATCACTGTCTCCCCACACAAAGTCTCTCTTTCCTCCCTTGGATAATTAAAGAGCTGTCGCTTCAAGGACTCACTGCATGTAGAAGTTAAAGTCTTTCCTAGACTTTGAAAGGGCAGAAAGCTCGTCTGTCATGTCCCAAGCTGCCAGAACAATTACCAAATGCTCTGCCCAATTTGGTAACTCCCCCAGCATGGATTGTCCATAGAAATAAAGTTCTACGTCTCCTAAAGGCAGGACGCTGTCACTTCACAGAGGAAGCGCCAGCCAGTGCCAGCACTAGGGCTGTTACCCCAAGCGGGCAGCCTACGAGAGAAGCACCACACTTAGCCAGCGCCACGTGCACGCATCCAGCTTCACTATGCGATCCCAATGCAAGGGAGGACCTCGGTGACAGCAAATCAGTTAATGGAAATTAGAGTATTCTAGGCTCATCAGCTTCCCTCGGGACTTGGCAATCATTGGCAAGTCTTAGAGAGATGTCTTAGTAGGATGTAATGGTCCTTCTTAAGGTGTCCTGGAGTGGAACCAGGAATTCCCACCTCTCCTCGCTTGCTCCTAGTAGCCTGTAAAAACTTAATTATTTTTTTTTCTCATAAGTTTTCTGAAGGTAAAGTAACACATAGCCTCATCAGCCTTCAACTGTTGCTGGAACCAACTCCTATTCTCTTCCACTCTCCAGGAGCTGGATTAGCTTGATTTTAGAGGCTACGCATGAACTGACACAGATGCAGCACATGCACACACACGGTGGGTGCTATATACATAAATACGAACTTATCTATTTCAGTGATTGCTCCTTGTCCAGCTAAATGATTTGCAAAGAATAAAGCAGTTAGCAGAAAGGCAATAGCGAAGTCACAAAAGGCAAATACAACAGCGATACTGTTCGCCTGCCAAATATATTAACTCATTTTAATCTTTTCTAAGAGTACCTTACATCACAACTCCTTATCTGCCCCATTTTTTCACTGTATCAGCCTTTAAGAACATATAAATCATAATGAAAATACAACATTAATCTTTATTGCTTGCCTCACCATTATAAAAACAGTTATTCATATAAGCAGTCAAAAGGGGGTTCCTTATACAGAACGGTGCTATGGAAAACTGGCTTAGAAAAAAACCTCACTTTTGAGCTCACCAGCTCAAAACGTTCTGCAGATGCATTAGCTGGGGACCTCCCCTAAGGCCCATGTCTCAAAGGCACAGCTGTGAGCGACAGCTGATGTGACAGGCACTACATAAGCATTACACACTGCTTTGGCAGGGTCTGACTGCAGGTCAATTAAACTATCATAACATTGTTTTTATTTCAGGACGATTTATGGCTTCGCGTGTTACATATACCCCTCACAGAAACTGTGCTCAAGCAGGTGCAGTGGTCAGGAAGAAAGCTGGACAATAGCAACAGCCCAGTTTATTTCTTATCCCTTTTATTTTCTTTAGATGGCTAGCACTGCAAGTCTTAGTTCTTTATAATTAATGGTCCCTATGGTGCACAGAAAATCCTTCAATTGCTCTCATTACAAACATTTAGAAAGAATCTGGCTCTAAATTGAGTTACGAGTTTTAAAAGAATGAAAAGGGAGTTTTATTTTATATTTCAGAAAGAATGCTATTCCTCTGAAACCATGTAAAACCATTTTAGCTTCTTCTGTGGAGTTCAACCACTTATTCTGTTTCAGACCCTGGGATATATAAGCACTAACATCACTATTCCCAGACAAACCAAAGCGGTTTGTCACACGATACTCATCTTCTACGTCCCTTCAATGTGAACATTAGGACAGAAAAAGCTGGGCTTTTCCTCCAGTGATTGATAACACACCAACTACATGATATCACATCAGTCCATGAAATCCATCTCTTCTTATCTGTGTGCAGTAAATCAACATAATCAGCATAACCAAACGATTATATGAAGCGAGATTTGTCATTAAGGTGCATAGCAATTATGACATACTACACAGTTCCAGCTCTCAAATCCACTCTCCCTGAATGAGACCAGCAAGTATTCCCATGACCAAACCATAGCTGTCATTTGCCTAAATCCTGTAGCTACACAAATACAATGCCTGAAATCCAACGTCTCGGTTACATGCTTTAGTTCAGTATTTCTAACTACATCGTAGAACTTCTCTGGGTAAGAAAACTGAGGACAATATTTTAATTTATGTGTTTCAGCCTTTTGAATTGACTTAATCTGATACTACTGACAGTAAGTCTAGAACATGCGCATTAACTATGCCTTTCTCCACAGTAGATTTAGTTCCAATTTCCATACTTTGTGGGAAAAAGTTCAGTCTTGCAAGGCACTTCATACCCAATTTTGTAACTCCGGATTTTATGCACATACGTATGTGTCTAAGCGTATATCACACACATGAATTATACTTTTCTTGTCATCACTGAGAAGTAAACAATGTTCACTTGCTATTGTTTCCACCCGTTTTCTCTGGTATTTAATGGTAAGTCTATACAGTAACTGCCAGAAAGGGCAGTTTAAATTTTTTACTGCACTGTATACACAGATAAGCAACAATGGCAGCACAAGCGCCATTGACCTCCAAGAGCTTTTCTTTAGATTTTGTTAGGATAAATAGTTAAAAATATTCCCCAAAACAGGCTGCCCTGCAGAGCTGGTCTTTCGGACCATTCTCAATGAGCACAGTTATAGTCCTGCCGCTGCTGAGGGTGCGCACAAGGCTGCCAAAGCAGCAGTCGAGGTAAATGATGCACTCCGAAAACGTGGCAATCTCATTCCACCCCGACCGTTATCAATCTCACAAGCCCTGCCTGGAGAAAAGGGAGAGTTTCTTTGTAACGCTTTATTTCTTGAGATGGTTTATAAGGAGGGTTCAGACTCTAATGCCCTGGGACAAAAACTAAATTGAGTATAATCCGTCTTATGAGTTACAGCAAAAAAAACATTCTGGACAACATCAGGTTTTACTACATGTAATGGCTTTATGAAATGTATAAATGTTACTGTTCTATAAAATACATTTTTCATTCCAAAACGCAAATTATAATTCATATTTATTCAGGACTTTCCTTTTTAGTGTTTTAAACTTACTTTCAAAAGAAAGACACAGGATTGCCAAATTAACGATTTATTATAGTGTTTTTATTAACAAACTTTCATTGGAAAGTTCTGGGCGCATTAACATAGGAGGCACATTGGCTTCGATGTTTGGCATTTGACAGTCAACAGAATTGCACTTCACTGCGATAGCCTTGCTACAACAGTGTGAATTTTCACGGCAACCCTCATAGCGAGCCTCTCTCACTGACCTATTCAGCAGATGTTTTTTATCATTTTGGTCAGCCTTCAAAACCCGGTCGTTCTGCAAAGAACGCTGATCTATCTTGCTCTCCGCTTTCTTTTTCTGCTTTGACAGAGAGGCTTTCTTGGTTTCAACCCCGTTCGCTTCTGTACCACCCTTTTCATCACACTTGTCTGTCTGCTGACAGAATCCCTTTTGGTTATTTGAGACACTGTTCTCACATTCAGAGCAACGCACTATTAGAGGTCCCGCGTTTCGGCAGAGAAACTGTGAGGAGCTCATCACCTTTGGAACAGTTCTTACGTTTTCCTCTGGGTTTTGATGAGCGTGTGAATCTGTCCTATTTATTCTTTGATGTGCCTGAAACTGTTGCACGGACTGGAGGAAAAAATTTTTCGGCAGAGAGTTCTGCGTCATCGTTCTTTTGAGCCTTCCTTGAAGGCAACTGCAGTGGAGGACATGCGGGACTGGGTGCACGTAACCTTCGGCAGCTTGCTGTAAAGCATTTATAGGAGCTACAGAGCTTTGGATCTGTACAGTTCCCGGCGAAGGAGAACACTGGTAACAGAACGTATCGCTCAACTGTTGACATGAGGGTGGGCTCCACTTCACTGCCACTTGCTTATACGCATCGGGACAGCTACACTGCCTGTTCTGAGAGAAAATGGGGCATATGGCGTGCTGGTCAATAGCTGTCTGTAGCACAGCTGAACTAGCAACGTTTTTTATGCTTTTACTCACTTCGCTATTATAGGCTGAATGCATAGGCACACACGTGTTTTGGGGCCTGCTGCTGAAGAGCTCTGAGCAGATATGAGTTTCTTCGTAAGTCACTTTCTCTGCAGGGTTACAGATACCTGTTTGTGACGCCAGAGGCTCGAGCTCATAGTGCTCATGCTCCATTTCTGGTTTTTGACTTCTGGAGTCCAGCTGATATTTGCTAACAGAATGTGATTTATTTTGACCTCTGCCTCCTTGGGCTCCTGAAAAAGTCTGAGAGAAGGCATTGCACCGCAATTTTTTTGGTAGTGGGATCTGGCCACAAGTGCCCTGGGGTCCAAGGCATCGGCACATGCACTGGAAGAAGAACGTTGCAAAAGCCCAACTAATGCACATTATAAGCATCATAAAAGTACCAAGCTGCGTGTATGCCAACACTGTAGAGGGCATCATCATTGCTCCAGCTACAAATGTAGTCAATGCAGCCATTGCAATAGCAGAACCCATACGGCTTAAAGAAAAAATTACTTTTCCCTCTCGGTCAGGGTCAGGGGCTAAGCGATAAGCCACTCCATAGTGAACAGCAAAGTCTACAGACAAGCCAACAGCCACTGAAATAGTGACAGATTCTAAAACATTTAGCTCCCATCCAAGAAGAACCAGAGAACCTACAGTGACAAAAATAGTTCCAGCTATTGAAACTATTGCATAAAGGCTTATAATTATATTCCAAGTTGTAAGAAGCATTACACTAAATGCAACAGCAACTGAAAGACCCATGGCAATCAGAGTACCATCAGAAAGACTGTCCTGAAGGTCATAAAACTCGAGGTTACTCACAAACCAACCATTGCTAAGACCTTCAGGAGCAGAACTAAGCTCACTTGAAATCCAGGAGTCCACCTCTTTGTAGAACTGATGCATTTTCTCATAAGCTAGCGTGAAGAGGTAGGTGCTTTGGAACTCCAACACCACCGCCCTGATGGTGTCATTTAGGTCAAAGCGAGGCCCTGGGGTTTTACTATCTAAATGGTACCCTGTGCTTCTTTCTAGTTCCATTATAGCTCTCTTGATACATAATTCAAAAACTTCTTGTTTGTACGGAAAGCTCCAGTGGCTGCAGCAGGGGTAAAGAGATGGCTCATCACAGTCTTGATTTTCCATCCACTGCTTAAATGTTTCAATAAAGCAACTTGTGAAGTCTTGTTCTTCAGTCTGATAATAAAATGTTTGATTTCTTAACTTCTGACAGAAACGTAAAATCCAAACCTGCGAAGCTGGGCTAGCGATATTAAAACTGCTATCTAGTTGCAGCTTTCCTTTACTTTTAGGGTTTAAAGGGTCACCATTATCCTCAGGTGTGACACCCCAGATGACTGTAATTGGCATGTGGAGCTCTTCTCCATGGTGGACACGTTCAAACATAAAAAGCTTTTTGTATTCTGCATCATATCGTTCAAACGGATGAGAAGACCTAAATACCTGAAACTCAGAGAGCTCCAATGATGGCAGTTTCATCTTTGGATTTACACACACAATATATGCTCCACCAATTGTTAAGGCAAGGAACCAGAAAAGCCAAATATATCGAAATTTGATAACAATGCATGGCAAAACCTTTTCAAAAAATATCCTGGATGCTTCCGAGACTGCAAAAATAACCTTGTGGAACATTTGGCACAACACTGTCCAGCAGTTTTTGTTGCTGTATACCCTCTGCTGAGGTTTCTTAAAGCAACTGAAAATATTGAGAAGGTATCGTTCATGTAATACAACTACAGCAGGTAGCCATGTAACCATCAAAACATAGTTCACCAAAATGGCAGTGCCGGCATAAACACCAAAACACCTGATTGCTGTGATATTGCTGACATAATTAGCATAGAAGGCAGCAGCGGTAGTAAAACTTGTGACAAACATGGAAAGAGCAGCATGCTGCAATGTGATGCTCACTGTCTCAGAGGTTCCAGCATGAGGTTTATCAAATTTTGTGTAGTTCCAAACGTCACATAAGACAAAAGCATCATCTGCTCCAATCCCAACAAGAATAATCAATGCAGTGAGATTCATGAATGGAAAGAACTCAAAATTAAATACTACCCGATAGAGAAAATAAGAAATAATCAAGGAACTAATTATTGCAAACATAGTCATCAGCGTGATAAACATGGACTTCGTGTATACACACATAACTAATAAAACAATTACAATGGCTATGGCAGGATACACGGTATCCATCAACAGGTAATCTTGAAACAATCTATGTTTTATTCCAAACTCAATCCCTGTGACGGTTGTTACACCATCCGAAGCGTTCCAGTTCTCAAAGTTATCTAGGTAAATACTCATCATGCTTTCCCCCTTCTCAGTAGGAGAGAAGAGCATGCTGTATTTTAAAGCTGGTAAGACATAGTCAGCTGTCTTTGGGCTTAGAAAATCCTTGTCCACTAGATAGTGAAGGATCTGGTAAACAGCGTTGTACTTGGTACATTTGCGAGGCACGTTTGTACACTTGAGTTGGTCCTTCCTTTTGGCATTCATATCCCAGCAGTCCGGCCCCAGGGTTCCGTTGTAGTAGTATTTGGCACATGTGCGAAGCAGCTTTAGCGTGTGAGAGACATCCCGTTCTACAATTTTTTGACACGATGACCTGTTGTTTAGAATAGCAATATAGTTGCCCAGTGTCCAGCTGGGACAGCACGAAGCAGCAGTGGCTCTCTGGCAGAGATCACCAAACTGGGAATGGGATCTGATCTGTATAGAGACATGCAGGGCAAAAAAATCCAGTTTAAAGTAATAGTCTGAATTATTAGAAACATTCATCCACAAAAAAAACCCCAAAGTGATGAAAATTCCGCTTACGGTCCTTTTGTGTTAGCATTTTAAATTCTTATTTCCACATGCATTGTTTTTGATCAGCATCCTCTAACATGCAGCAGACTAAACCAGCAGTAACTCAGTACACTGACTTCTCACAGTGGTATAAAATTGGCAGAAACATTAAGAATATTGTAATTCTATTGTTTGAAGATGCACTGAGGTTTTTTCCCAGGCTGAGGACTGTTAACTCTCTTCTATCAGCTCACACTATAATCCTGAAAATAAACAATCAGCCACATATCACTGACGTTTCATTCTGCTTGGAATCACGTCCTGCAGTTCCTAGGAGAGGCAGGGACTTACCATCCAGAAAGAAAGGGTGTGACAGCTTTACGATGTCTTCCATCATCTGACCTCTCTTCTACAATCTTCACTTTATGAGTCTTTTTTAGCTCTTGTGCAGCTGACAAACATTTCCCCCAACCAGGTCAGCCTGCCACCCAGGCACTGCCTGTCCCTGAGTCATGCAGGACTTCCAGGGCACAAGCACAAGGTAACGCCGCTCTGGCAAGAAGCACTCCAAAATAAGCCCTGCTGCACAGAGACAGTGGTCATGCCTCTGAATGCTGCTGTGGGACAAAGTCCCAAGAGTTGACTTGGGAGTGGAGAAATATGCAGCAGCAGCAAGGCCAGAGCAGTCACAGGGACAAGCAGGGACCAGTGGCAAACGCAGACAGGGCACAGGGCTGGGTCATGGGGGAGAACCACTGCTGTCACCTCAAGTGACTGCCCAAAGCCTAGGAGCTCCTAACAGAGCTTTACAAAAACGATAGCAATTTTAACATTTTGGTCCAGGAATCTCCTTAGCTAAATAAGCGTTAATCCCTTATGTGGATACTCTTCTTCCACTTCAAGAATATTCCAGATTTAGTTCAGCAGCAATAGTTCAGCAATATTCCAGATTTAGTGGCAGCAAGAGCATGACTTAGCTAAATCACCATAGGCAAAACTGAAAGTATCTATAAGACAGCACTGAAGCTCTTAAGTAACAAGTGTAGATCAGGGAAGTTGTCTCAAGTTGGGAAAACTCAATCTTGATAGAGCACTGGGAATATCTCTTAAAAGCCAGAACTTCTGGCTTGTTATACATGACAAATTAGAATTAATCCTTCAAATACTTAGATATATGTAAAATTGCAGTCTTAATCAAGTTACATAGAATGAACGTGTATTAATACAGTCACATTAATAAAGCCACGTGCTTAAGAGTTTACATGATTGGTCTCTGAAACCGCTATCTATATATGTTTTAAATTTAGGTGATCTGAATTCTAACACTTGGCTTTTTTTTTTTAAAGCAAAATTGCACGGGTTTATTATTAGCCATCCTTTATAATGCAGACAAAAAACTGCACTTGGGGATTCTGATGGCAGTTATAGAAGCTTTAATATGGATTTAATTTTGTCAACCAAGTTTCTCAACAATAACAAACTGGCATTCCAAAAAACCAGGATAATTCACATTTGATTGTTTCCAGATAAAAATACTCACACATGCAAACTCAGGAAAAACTGAACAACCTACTAAATAAAAGGAAGCACTGGAATAGCATATCTGTATTTTTCATGGCACATCTCCAGGTTAATCCTATGAGGATATAATAGGCAAATTGGGAGGAAAGGATTGTATTGTCTTCTCTATGTATTCAAGTTCAAGATGGGACAATGAGGTTTATATGCTGTTCTTCAACACTTGCTGCAGGCCATAAACATTCACTGGTAACTGTTGCCAAAGATAAAGTAACATGAGCTGGCAGCTGGAAATTAGAAATTAAAACACAAAATTTAGCTCCGGATAGCTCATTAAAATACTACATAAAAAAATTAATATATCGTAGCATTGAGCTTTGTTGGTGATCCAAAGGAACTGAAAAGGCCATTTTGCTGCTGCCAGATTTGGTCTGCCACTGGCAACATTTTCATTTATTTTGGAACAAGTGAGGAAACTAAGCTGTGCAACCTGCACACATGCTGTATCTGAGGGTAGCTTTGCCCAAATGGATCTATGCAGTGACAGAGAATCACAAATACATGGTTTGGGGAAGCAGTCTGAGGAGATCATTTACAGCCTTTGAAGTTTATAAAATAACTGTTTACGGTTCATAGGGAAAATATTCTGCAATTAACAGGTGAAAGAAAGGGCTCTTCTTATCCAAGTAGTAAAAAATTTGAACACCTCCTATAGCTATTTTGTTTATAATGCCTCCATGAAGAATATGGGACTACCATATGCTGAGCAGCTGCAGGATGGAGCCCCTAAGTGTCAGTAAAACATATATTTGAAGTAGTTACAAGCAGATGGGAATACAATTAACACATAGGGGATATACTGTTAGCTCATACTAAAGCAAATAGTAATTGGTGCTGAAATCCTGCTCATCAGAAAAACACATAAATTCTAATGTTTGCATTTCCAGAAAATAGCGTCTGATTTTCCTGTCTTTGAATAGAGAAAGCTTTGCCACTTACTTAACAGAATCGTGGCCCTAAACAAGCATGAATTCCACAACAAAACCTACAGCCAGAAGAGAGTCTGTAAGACCAGAAGGTCACTAAAGTCATCAGTTTCTTCTGATAGCTGCAGTGCAAGTCAGCATCCTCCCTAGGGACCGGCTGCTGGCAGAACCCAGCATTCACAAGTGGGGCATATTGCAGCACTTCATGACCGCTAAAAAGTGTTAGAAGTGCTTGGAAATTGCTAGTGTTAGAATCGCTTATACATGCTATTTTTAAGTAATAAGAATTTAAAAAAAAAAATCAGTGAAAAAAGCTTCAGCCCTTTCTGAGCCCTGAGTATCTAATTTTTATTATAAATTTACATATATAGAGAAGCAATAATTGCAAAACCTAACCATATTAATTTGTTTTTGACTACTAACTAGCTAAAAATCAATACTGCTATCACGATGCAGTGTCATTCTGCTCAGCTGTTTGATTACTATATTCTCAAGTAAATACCTGAATTACAAAAAAGATCCATAGAAACAGTATCTTCAACAACCCTCCTCCACCCAATTCTGGATGGTACTATAAGCACAACCAAATAAACTCCCCTATATAATCTGATTGTACAAATTTAAAGTTGTTTTTTAACTCTGTCTCCGTGTTGACTGACCATTCGAAAATTATGTGAAGAATGTGAAGTCCCTTATATGCAACTGGATGGCAATGGGCAGCAAAACAAAGTTTTAAATATAGGCTTCATATCTGCAAGTTAAACAAATTAAATGCCATCTTTACTTACCCTCAAGTTATCTACATTGCACATTGACTTAATTGCATTCAAATTCCATAAATTCTCTCCTTCTGTTGATGTAAACACCACTCGTGAATAGCGATCACCTGAAATTACACGAGGGGAGTTTTATAGATTATTTGGGGGTGTCTGGTATCAAAGACTGAGGCAAAATCCCACCATTCAAATGACACAGATTAAATCTTTGTCAGGTCATGGGAATCCACCTCCTTTTCAAGACGAGCTATTCATCTGTAAGACTCAGTCCACATTAAAGCTTCAGTTTCCTTAAAGTGCTTACAGTAAATAGGCATCTTGAATATTATATACCACTTAGAAGCTCTACAGACTTCTATTCAAGCAGACTATCTTCTGAAATATGACAAACAAATAAAAATCAAAAGATCTAATCAGCAAACTATGGAATTCTTCTTACAGCATAATGGCAGTACACAGATAATAGTAATCAAAGGCTGATTTAGTAAGTCATTTCAGAATATAAATAATAATTATAAAGCTGTTTCTACAAGAATGTTTTTGCTTTAGAAGCAAATGACTGCAGTGGAAATTGTTGTGATATTCTTGAGGCCATTTTTAAGAATTCTACAGTTTAGACACATACAGTTTAAATTACAAATTAAATTACATTTATTAGAATACAGCTTTTAGGAAAGAAAATAATTACTTTGTGGTAGTGAGATCTTTATGCATAGCTAACAAAGAAAACATACAAGCACAAATATACGGTACTGCATAATGCAATATGGTACTTTGTGTTAAGAAACATTATCACATTAATTACAATATTCCAAAACCCACATTTTTCCCACTGCTGTGAATGCGTAGAATTTTTGCCTTTCACATGATTGTAGTGAAAAGACTCAGGGATAGCACTTTATGATCTCTGACCGTGCCTTAGGATCAAGGAAACTGGAATCTCCTGATCCTGAAGCAGACAAAGAAAGACACCAGGAATGACAAATATGGGTCAAGAGGAAATCAACTGTTTTCTTTACATAATGGACTGGCTTTCCCATAGAAGCACAATTCCTTCATGACTGCCACAACTGAGACTACACAGAAACAGCAGTGGAAAGTATGAGAGTGAGACTATGCAGAAACGGCAGGCAGGGTAAGAGGAGTTAATTCTGCTTCAAGCTGCAGTGATGCTCAGTAGAGTTTTGAGTGCATTTCCTCTTCCTTACGGAAGATCTGCTTGGTCTAATTTGGTTCTGCTCACAGGAGCCGAAGTGACGACCTTGCTCACATCCTCTCACCAAGATGTAAAACCATAACGTAATTGGAAAACAAATAATAAAAAAAAATATAAATCTGTTTTTCACCCTGGTTTTTACTGGTCATTGCTCTCTCAGATCAAGTAATATAAACAAATAATTTCACAATTACGTTTTTGTGCTCTGTTATCAGTCCTCACATATTGAAGTAGCTGCAAAAGAGCCCAGGCCATTATATGACTAAAGGCAAGATCTACATCTGCTAATGCGCGCTCCCTGCCAGAACAGGACTTATCAAAGTTTTGCAGTATGCCTTGTAAAAAGTCAATAAAGACTTCTTTGTCTTTTCTGTCCTCTCGTTTAACTTAGCTTCATAAGCCTTCAGTACTTAAGGCAGGCTTGTTTTTTTATTTTTTGTTTCTTTGAGAGGGGTGTTTTGTTTGGGGGGTGTGGTGGTGTGGTGTGGGTGGGGTTTTTGTGGTGGGGTGTTTGTTTTTTTTTTTCCCCTTTCCTCAACAAACCCCTAAATTCTGGACAAGGTATCACCTACAGAGGTCTTTTAGGACATATACAATACAGGAAAAGTACTTTGAATTAGGTTTTTTTTAGAGTTCAGTTAATGGCACAGATAAAACACAACTTCTTCCCTAGTATGAATTAAGGGTTACCTCTATAGTCATACACAAAACACTGCTTTTACAATCATCAGCACTCCCAATAACTAATAAAAATCTTTATAGGAAATGGAACTACTTAAAGGAAGCACTTTAAGTAAATACAGTTGCTTCCTAGGAAGAACCAATAGAACACAGCATTTCAGCCCAATTTCTTCAAAGACTTCTGCACGCAGAAAGAAGGTGCTTACCATGAATATACTAAGCAAAAAATATTTTCCTAATAAGGCACACAATATACAGAAGAACTCAGAAATCATTCAACTGGCAGAAGTTTTTAATCTTCTTTACGCCATTTCTCCACTTACTTGGAATATCGCAGAAAAAGGTATCCTTGTGGAAGTTCCAGTCTGCTTGCCTCTTCTCTCTTTCATAGTGATCGTCTGACCATCTGTCATCTTGATGACTAAAACAGAATAAAGAGTTTTACCTTACCATAGCAAAGAGACTGTTAAAAGGAGTATCCAAACAAGCCATGCACCTTAATAGCTCTTACATATGAAAAAACATATTTTTACTGATGTGACTCTGGTATTCAAAAACCGAAACACTCATTGATTTTTCTGTTATTAGAGACTTCAAAGGAAACTACATTGAGACCAGTACTGAAAATACCCACAAATCAAAAGATAATTAAATTATAATTTCTTTTAAAGAGTTTCTGATGGGAACTATCTAGTTCTATATGAAAGGCCTTAAGAATTGTAGACCAGTTCAATATTTATATGAAATCAGTGGCAGTATATACATTAACTTCAGCGGGTATTAAAGCAAGTGCTATGTACGCACAAAAAAACCCCAATAAAATAAAAATGCATTTTTAATACATACCTTTTAGCTTGCTCATCTGCATATTTGAAAGGATAGTTTGCAAGCGTTGCTTTGTACCCTGTGTTTTTCACCATATTGTTCCACGTGACCAATCTCTGTCCTATGGCTGTCCCTCTTGGTTCAAAACCCTAAGACAGAGCATCACAAAATTCCGTTAATACTTTCCATTCTTTAGCTCAAACAGGAAAGTGGAAACATGATCGAAGTGATGGATAGTTTTCATTAAGAAGCATAGTTTCTCCAGGCATCTACTTTTGAAGGTAAAATGCTTTATGACAGATCAGACAAAATAATGACCAACTGTACGGAGTGACAAGGGATTAAGAATTCTTGCACGTACTACTTCTCTCCCTGAGAAGTGATGATAATTTCATCTATCAAACATTCAACACTTAGTTTTCAGAGCAAAGGTGTTCTACAAAGTCCTTTTCTGTATTTCAATTATCACTCTTTACTGATTAAATATGACTAAAACCCACTCAAGTATATCTTCTTTATTTCCCCAAGAATAAGGTAAATCTTCAAATAATTTTGAAAGTGACTTTGAAACAATTTTAATAATTTGTCTGTTTTCAAGAAATATACACTACATATGGATATGTACCGATATATGCTACTACAATATAAACAGTAACAACTTACAGGAACAGTATATTTTTATTTGCGGATAATAATTAAATACAATATTTTCAATAAAAGCCCTGAAAGCTACTCAGGGGTAAGATAGCTCATGAAAAGTAAGAAATGAGCGCAGTATTTAATAGAATCTGACAAAAATTACTTTCAGCCTTTCAATATGGATATCATTCCATCCCCAGAAGGCACTTCGAATCCCCTTTCCTATAACAGAGGCTGGCCCTCAGTCTTTGAAACCTGATTTAGAACGTATGGTGTGTGTTGTGCTCTGCTGTACATCTAAAACTGGGATGAATTTACATTATTCAATGTACAGCAGTTCTGCTGAAGGACACATGAGCTTTCAATAGCAAAATGCAGAAGGAATTTAAACTAGTGGGTAACACTCTGTGATGGCAACTGCATCTTTGTATCACCGTTAGCTGCCCCTATGTCAAGATTTAATAAATTTATTTATTTATTTATTTTAATTAGAGGAATTACAAGGCTCTTTACCAGCTCATTTCTTTTGTGGATTCATTAGACAGAACTTGCTTCTGCAAGCTTACTACCAACTGAATCTCTCTGGAAATTGATTCCCAAACTCACAGTACAGGGAACCTTTTCAGGCACATCTCAATTTAAGAGAAAAGTATCCATTTCTGCAGTTGCATCTGTTGTTTACTGGAATCACTGAAAAAAAAAAAAAAACCCAGCAAACCAAAAATCCTTATTTGACAGTACAACTGATTAATATTTACCTACCAGCAATGGATCGGAGAAATCTGGAAGATCTGGAACTAATATTCCAACCAGCGCACACACCACTATTAACACAGTACACATGCCCAGGACCACCACAGGCCAGTCGGCTATCAGCGCAGCATAGCTACATGGAGAGGAGCAGAGAAAAAACATGTTACAGAAACAAGTTATATACAAAATTAATCCATACTTCTCTAAAGAACCATGTTGAAACACTGACCTTTTTTCTTTGTTTTACATTCAGGAAATTAAGCTAGCTATCACACATGGATGGAAACCATTAGGAAACGGTTTGTTTCTACACTTTTTTTTTTAAGTAAGAAAACCACCCCACCCCCCCCCCACACTTTCTATTTTTATATAGAAAAGCTTTTCATATCAGACTATTATTTTTCCCTCCCAGGATTCTGACAAAAATGCAGGCTTTATCTTAGATTTGTGCTGTTACGGAGATGATTAACTATGGGCTACTGAAATAGATACTTCTGTTGTCTAGTACATGTTCAGTATTTAAAACTGCCATAGCAATAATTCACATAAAACGTTTTTACATAAAATGTTTTCACATAAAAATGCAAAAAAAAGCATATGCGCAGTGAAAACTGTTGTTTAAGACTAAACATATTTTATATAAATACCTTTTACTTAACTTTTAGCATGGATATTATCCATGGTTGGGGACTACTAGAAAATAGATGCTTTGTTAAAAAATTAGATTATAGAAATCATCACAGTTTCTTCTTTGAAAGCTTAACTTTTTTTAAGAAAAATATCAAAGAGAAAAAAATCAATTTTAAAGTAGCACCCAAAAGAAAACATTTCCTCTATATTTAAAATAATAATTAAAAAAATTACTCAAGCCCTATATACTAATGATCCATAAAATCTGTTGTAAATTCAAAGGTGCGAGGGAGTTGCAACATGATTCACAAACTAATCAGCATTAATTGTTTAGTCTTCTAATATAACACATATCCTTGAATTTTAACTCTTACTTAATTCTACATTTTAAAGAGTGCAAGAATTTTTATATGCAAATCTGATTTTCATAATTTTCATAATATTTTTATTGTTGTTAAATTGACAGAGAAGTATCAGAAAATAAAATGAAACGAGAAATCTTAATTTCTTAATATTTTCTTACGGTAAAGACTCGAATTTTTAAACTATGTCTCAAGGGCAACATCGTCTAATCTTGGGAGCAAAGAGAGTATAGACTGTCCCACCCAGTTTAAAAGGCATTAGAAAAATAATTATAGGCTATGAATCATTCTGTACTGATAGTCTCTGTACACACTAAATATTGATCAAGAAGATCTATACTCTTATTTCCTCCTCAACTTAAGAGGCAACATAAAATGAAAGTTTATAGCAGAGCGCTCTCTGTACTTATTTCTCCTGTCTTAAAAGATTATGGTTCTTTTTCAGTTTGAGAGCAACGCGTTATCTAATTCAATAGCTTAACAGTTTTCTAACCTAAAATCAACGGCAGTGAGCAAGCTTATTGCCGACTTTCCATAGCGTGTGGAAATAGGTATGGTCTAGGGGCCTAAGCACAGGTTTAAGGAGCAAGGAAGTCCAAAGCACTGGGTGTATCTCAATTTCCCATTAGGTAAATGTGGAATAATTCTTGCATTCTCACACAAGAGGTTAATTAGCAAAAGCTTGAAAAGCAATCTTAAGTGTAAGTTTTTATTAAAGTGAATCACAAAGGGGCAGCTTGCCAAATGAGCAATTGTACAAAGTAGAAGTGAAGGGAAGTAAATGACCTAATAGAATTTTCCTATTTATAGGACTAAATGTTTTCATGAACACCAAGTACTAGATTGACTAGCTATTAGAGATGTTTGCTCTGAAGTCATGAAAATTATAACCAAAAAATTTATTTTCCTACTCATGACTAGTGCTAGATTTACCCCTCTGACATGCTGTCTCTACACTTCCCTTCTCAGCTGAGCAGCTCTTAAATTGGTTAAATTCTTCAGTCACTAGCTGTAAAAGAAACTATGTCCTAGGTGAAGCGTTGAACATGTTCGTAAGCCACATGCAGAAGCGCTTGCCTACACCTGCAAATTTGTCCTCTTTCTTGTATCGCATACTGAAATTCAGATAAGCAAAGCTGACCTGGGCTATAACATCAAAAAGGACTAACCACACCACATTTTAGTTTGATTTGTCTGAGCATCATTCCGTGCTGCTGAGGGCTCTGGCTCCAACCAAGTTGCCTATAGCCAGCCTTGAGCCCAAGCCACCATACGTGGCTAAACAGATGGCTGTCATTTCATTTTTTACCCATTAAAGAGCCATGAAATTAGTTCAGTCACTTGTTATTTTCTCTGTGAAAACTAAGCCACTGCCCTGACTTAAGATTCTGCATAAATGACCACTTGCTGATAATGCCCGTGTCCAAGAGGAAAGCATTTAAATTAATTCCTCAGTCACGGAATCACCCACATTCAGAAAGCACATCCTTAGTGCCAAGCACGTACTTTAGTACTTTTTTATATTTTTTGATGCCTAATTAAAACTACAGTTGCTCAATGATCTGGGCATATGGCTACGCTGGGTGTACATTATCGTTTCTTTTTTTCCTGCAAATTATTCAAGCACTAAATGATGAATTCTCTCTCAATAACTGTGACACTGACTGAAATCTCTTTTTTATGCCATTTCACCCCCTGCTTTCACTTTAGTTGTTAGAATGGCGATACTGCTGTAACCTGCCTTGTACCATGAAGATGCATATAGTTTTCATTAAGTTCTTGCCTTCTGCTGTTTTTCACACACCTGAAAAAAGTTTGAGTTTTTGGTGGTTTTTTTTTCTTTCTTCCTGTTTTAAACAATTTTAAATGCTTAGGAGATACAGTAATTAATTCAATCTATAGTTATCTCACCCATTTAATACCATGAAAAGACCGGCTTCAAGCAATTTGCCCCAAGGTGATCTAAGACCTCAGATGCTTTCTTAAAAAGTAGAAAGGAGAAAAAGATAGTGCTCCACTTTTCCTTCTCATTTTAAGCTACACCTTAACACACGGATAGTTTTAAACTTTACAGTTCACCTCTATGCAGGCATATGCAGGTTAAACCACTACCCAGTCTCATATAGAGACAGAAACATACCATATATAGTTTCTCTATCACAAAGAGATAGCTATGAGCAATAGATATTTGTGTGGCTAAATTTGTATTAACAACCAGATTTACGTAACTCAAACCAGATATTTAGCAAACAGGCTGGCTCTTTACTGAAGGCAAATTGTAACTGTTGTTTTCTCTGGCCCTGCCATTCTTCAGAGCGTATATAGTCCAAACCTAGTGTTCTTGACTGTGTGGGGTTCCTGGTTTTAGGCAGGAAAAAAGATCATTACAATGAAATTTCTGAACTTTTCTGTGAGGTTGTTTTATCCTTACTGATGATATAACCAAGCTGCTTCTCAGAATAACCCTTAATCAAAAGGTACTGAGTCACGGCGGTTTTATGCCTGTGCAGAAAGCAGATATACACACAAAGAGAATAGCATGGACTGTAGTAAAAAATAACATAAAATATTTGCCAAAAAGGAACATTGAAATCTGGATTTAAAAATTCTGGCCCAGTATACTCTCTCCAAAAGCGGCTATTTACAGAAAGACTACTTAGGGGGAGCACAAGGGCTTGGCCACCATCTGTGGTCTATCCCCTTCCTGCTCCCCCAGGATTCACAGGTGTGTGATTAGGGATGTTAGAGAGCTTGTCTCAGGCTCCTCCTTTCAGTGTTTACTTAGGGACCCATTGTAGATCAATTCTTCTAAGTGTTGTTTGAACTTGCTGATGCTATCTGCCTCCAGAGTCTCCTGTGGCAGTTTCAGAAATTCACTACCCACTGTAAAAACAAATACTTTTTTGTCTTTTTTTTTTTTTTAAATCTGCTTTAATTTGATTGTCAGCTATTTTCCTTGAACACTCCTTACTCTTGCATTGTGTGTGGAATAGCAGTTTTGCTGTCACTTTATCTACTGCCTTTATGATTCTGCAAACCTCCCATGTGACAGTATTAGACCTTACCTTTTTGGTAACTTGAATGGTCTGGCTGGCCTGGAAGGAGGAAAAAGAGAATAATTGAAAATATATGAAATATACATGCACGTGCCAATTTTGTTTAATTCTTCCCACACATGGATAAGCAGCTAAATTATAAAAATCAGATATTTTAGAATATGAATTATTTTAAAAGGCATACAACCATATTCAATTAAGTCTTCGCAAACAAGTAATTCAGAGAATAATTACAGCTACAGACAGCTGGGTTTTCAAAAGTGACATTTTATGCAGCTGATTTTTGGGATTACTACTTAGACACTTCCAGTTTTCAACAAGAGACCAAATAAACTAACATGATAAAAATTCAGCAGCACTGAAAACCATTACAAAGTTTGCATATGATGGGAACAGACAACCAAAACACCACGTTCTGACATTGCAATTCATGAACCTTCTTGCCCTTCGTAATTCAGCTACAAAAAAATTATTTTGGACATAAATTCTGTCTTGTCATAATGCAGGAAATAGATTTTTAACAAATAACAAAAAAATCCATAGAAATGTTACTACATATAGGTACCTTTTGTCATTCTAATAACAACATTACTTTGATGAGGAGATCACAAACCCAAATGCAAATTATTCATATCTGCCGCTGTTCAGGGAGCACTTCAATTTGTTATCTATTGGATCAGAAAGTTTCACATGAATTTCACTTAAAAATTTCCCACAAAGAATCTGTGAGTCCTTTCAAGAATTTCCTGTCTATGACTGTAACATACAATCACTCCGAAGATGTAACCATACTATGGCTTCAGTTATGGGCTTGTTTTACCATCAAGGACATACTTAATATTGCTTCTTTAAAAAAGTATCAAACCCAATGACTTAAGCAACAGCTGACTGCATAAAACAGAACATTGTGGTCTCCAAAGGAGTAAAAATTTGCATACTTTCACACCATCGGATTAAAAGCTCCAATTTTGGACTCCTCAGATTTTCACACAGTTAAAGCTTAATTCAGTGCTCAAGAATTAGATTTGCTGTCCTTTGAAGGATAAGACTCAACACACTGGGCTGAAATTCCCATCCTGGGGAACCAAAACGTTCTGGCGTCATCACAGAATGGTTAGAGTTGGAAAGGACTTTAAAGATCATCTAGTTCCAACCCCCCTGCCCTGGGCAGGGACACCTCCCACCAGACCACGTTGCTCAAAGCCCCATCCAGCCTGGCCTTGAACACCTCCAGGGATGGGGCAGCCACAGCTTCTCTGGGCAACCTGGGCCAGTGTCTCACCACCCTCATCTCAAGGTAGCTGCAGCTGTGCCCATACTAGGTGACAGTACTGCTTAGGCTGTATCTATTTCTAACTGAGCAACTGTAAAGGTAAAGGGGACATAATCCACATAAAACTGAGCCTCAGAAAAACCATGCTCTGTTACACAAAACAAAAAGTATAATCCAATGCAAACCAGCTCTAAACGCAGTAACAGGCCACTTCAGGCATATATTCAAAGCACTGCTAACTAACCATGATAGCAAAAGGGTGATGAAAATGTAATCAGCAGTATTGACTAATGTAAATGTGACCATTACTATTATCCCTTTCCTCAGCAGAGAGGATGGAAAAACAAATAAAACTAGCAAAGCTGAATGCTGATGCTAAGCCCTCTTTCACTCTTCATCTCCATTCATGATGTCTCTCAAGCGACACAGCACATAAATACAACTACGACGGAACATTCCATCGTAATATATATAATATAAATAGAAATATAAAGCTAATATATTTATTTGCTCAAGAAATACAAATCCAATATATTTATTTCCTCAATAAATATAAATACATATTAATTTAACTGTGATAAGAAATAAGAATTGTATAAAAGCAAATTTCTATCGGCTGTAATTCACTGCTGTCTGGGAATGCTCCAACCTGACAATGTAGCAGAGCTGCTAACTGGGACATGCCCGTAGGTGGTACATAGTAGTAAAAATTGCTCCCTGTAGTCACCAAGAAGCTGGGGAAAAGGAGGAGAAAAGCAAAATAAACAATCTGCAGTTGCAGTAGCTCAAGGATTAAGGAAATGTACAGACAAGGATTTTCTGTAATAACCAGCCACAAAAATTAAGACCAAATTTGTGAAATATCACCAACCTTCCGTTTATAGTCCAAGATGCACACATTGAGAACATACTCAATCTTACAACTAATGCCAAAAAACTTCTGGTACCACCACAAGAACAACAGACTCAGCAGCAGCCAAAATGTACAGAAACCCAAATAAACTGAGTCCTGAAATCACTTTGCCACAGTAAGTTGCCTGAGGCTGAAAAGAAGTTGTGGCAGGCTCAGGGGGCTTCTTGCTGTCCTATCTACAAGCCTCAACCACAAACCCAACTTTTCTCAACTAAGGCTAGACTGTATGATAAGGAAGTAGGTACTGAAGACAGAACTCATGCAACTTGAATCTGAAGTTAGCAGTGACAGGACGCTGTGTGAAGAGAAATGCTTAAACAGAGAAGCCCTTTCACGGGCTTATTCAGCACCAACACGAGCACAAACTGAACCGGTGCTTCCAGGCCTGTATGACAATGGGGACAAAGCCACAGAGGTAGGTTACAGATTTTTGTAATTGCAGCATTCATTCTTGGGTTTACAGACTAGAGAGAAATGTGTGTGTATCCACATGATGATTCAAACATATTCCAAGTTTTATTTGTAAAGATTTGCATTTCCACATATGTTCAGTCACTTGTGAAAGCAAGTCCCTTTTTTGTCTGTGCCGTAACGCCCTCACCATGAGCAACGATACCATACAACTATTTGGCACAACCAACAGCCATCCGAGAACAACTAGTACAGGCTGTTGTAATTCAGGTTTATACTGATTATATAAAGGCTTATATGACAATTCAGGTTTACATCGGCAGATAAAATTGCCTTCCGTATCCTTGGACAATCATTACTGTGATCTCCATGACTCTATAAAGGTCAGCTGGTTCATCCAGAGAGCCATGTCCACATCACTACGCAATCCCCCAAATAAAAGGGTTTGCTTGTACAGTAAGGTACAGAACTGCCACAGAATCATCTGAGGTCCTCAAAAAGCTGGTGAGACAAACATTTGTTGGGAAGGACCAAAGTGTAATCGATACTGTTCTGGGGATGATGCAGGCACCTTCTCAATGTATCTTCTATATTCACCCTTTCCACAGCTCTTCCAGCCCCTTCTGCATGCAAAACCTTAGTAAATGTGCACATTTTAAATCCCTCTCTCCAAACTTTTCCCTGTCTTTCATTTATGTTTCTGTAACCATGTGTCAAAACAGATCATCTTAAACAGAACATAAGATTTGTTTAGATAGAACTTTAAAAAATTAACTAAGGCTAATTTGCTTTACACAAAAGAGGTAAAAATACCAACACAACCCTTCCTTATCCTCTCCCTTTCCCATCAAAACCAAACTACATTTCCCTCTCTTTCCTCCACCTGCAAAATATATTCAGTGCTGAACAAATGATGATGATTAAGTTCTTCAAAGTTAGGGAGGGTTAAAGGTCACACCTGCTATCAAACTGTTTGGTTTTGAAAGGCATGCATTAAAAAAAACTGTGTACACTCGGGTGAATTCCAGCAGTGTAACCAATCCCTTGCAGCTGTTGTGATGACTCTATTATATCAGTCAATAGGAAAAGTCATCCCTGAAAACTATGCCCAAAAAATTCTTTAGTTATGCTCTACAATACAGAAATGCATGGCAAAACCAGGTCTTTCCCATTTAATTAACACTGCTGTGTCTAATTTTTGAAGTATTATACTTCCAGTTAGCCAGTTTAAATAACGCCACTAACCTCAAAAAAAAAAGTCTAGACAGAAAAAAAAAAATCCTCATCAGTTTTCATGAGAAAGAAATGGTGAGTTCCGTAATTGTGCTGGGACAAAAGCCAAGCTGATCTGTGTATTAAATTACCTCTGTACTTAGTTCTCACAGGTTTGATAGTGGAAAGTGACAATCACAGTTGTTTGTGACGGAACTAGCACAACCAAGTTATTACATAAATTACAGTCACTGATTAAAACCTAATACGTACTATGCACCGTGGGGGGAGAAGAAAAGGGGGGAAGAAAAAGACAGGCTCTATTCTACCACCATTTACTGCAAGTCTCAGCCCTTATTCAACAGATGCTTTGCTTCATCCTGTCCTTTCCTAACAGCAAGTTTAGACCAAGCACCATAAAATTAGAAACTACATAAAGAAAGGACAACTAGATTGGTTAAAAACCCCAGAGGTTTCTCAATATGAAATGTGCACTAGCATCCTGCTGTGCAATACAGTGAAAAGGAGGAATGGTGTCTTTAAAAACCATTGCTAAAATACCCAAGAGTTTACTGTAGGAAATAATGAGTATCAGGAGAATGGATCAGGGCATGAGTTTGGACTGGACTGCTACAGCTCTAATACTCACCTCTCCAGTCTAAATGGGCACTTAACCTCAGTATTTTTACAGTATTTTTAACACCAAGGTAACAGAATACATTTGTGCCTTTGTGTACATACCAACTTAAATAGGGGCAGTTCACACGTATTAAAAAATACTATTGTTTTACTTATTTTTCAATCTGAGAAAGAAGATGATTAGAGCTCTAGCTTCCTGAAGGGGAACACACCGTGCCACTCAGCCACATCCTGACTTCAGGTTCTCAATGAAGCCAATATGTCCTTTCAGCTATAGCTCTGAACGAGTTTTCTCATGAAAGTTAATAGATTGGCATGGGTATAACAGAGAGAGGAGCTTGGTCCTAATTTCAAGAACCACACTGAAGAGGCAAGCTTTTGGAAATTGCAAAGATTATTAAATCTAGTTCTATAACCTTCACGTTACCTGGACATTACATGGCTCAAAGCAATGTTTCATGAGTTATGAACTCCCAGCTGAATGGGCTGGAAGCACGGCAAAAAGATACGCACCAGTCTTTGTAACCTCCTTCCCTACTTCATTGCAGAAACTGGTCTCAGATGAAAAAGCGCTGACTGCTGATAAATGCCATCCCTGGGCAAATCCAGCTGAGACTCATGCTTGGTGATGTCTGTATATGAACAGTGACAGCCAACCATAATTTCAGGGCTCAAACCCAGGTGGAAGCATAGCACGGAAATGGTCACTGACAGACACTTGACAGATTAGGAAAAGCCCAATTTTCCAAACAGTCATTCAGAGAAAACTAACAGGACAGCTGGCTGGTCTCCTTCATTTTGGCATTGAGCTGCGCAAGATTTTGAAAAGAAATGTATAGTTTACAGCTATTTATCATAAAGTAGTTGTTACAGGGTTGTAAATGATCACTAATAGTACTGCAGATAACACAACAGGAGAAGCAATCATGGCAACCGCTCCAGCAGAACAGCATCCAGAATAAATGAAAATTGTAGACATTGCAGCAGGTCTGTAACACCTTCAGCTTCTGGAAGCACAGACAAACACCAACTGTTTCGCATAATCTTAATTCTACTTTCTTCATGCAGGTATTAATAAAAGGGTTGTATTATTTCTCTTGATACAAATAAAATCACATCCATAAAAACACATAGCATATTTGTGACATAGAGTACTCTTTAGGACACAAACTATATCTTCTTTCTGAAGCAGCTTGTATACCACAGGTGTCTAAATATAGCGATACCAAAAAAAATAATCATTAAAAAGCCAATAGCAGAAAACCTAATTTTGCATTCTTCCCTTTAACTTAAAAATTCACTTGAGCCAAAAATGTTAAGTTACAATATATAGCTGTACTTACTGGGGGGGGTGAAATCAATATAAAGACTCCCCTGTCCAAGGATTATGAGGTGTTTAACCTCAGTGCTTTACTTTGCCAGAGGGAAGCTATTCCCTTTGTTGGTAGATCTGGTTACAAGAAGCGATAAAACATAGCTTTTTGTCATTATTACGCTCAAGGATAAGCTAAATCCCTGCAGGATAGATGAGATATGCATCATATTGTACACCTTCCATTAGAACTTACAATACAAACTAAATCCCAGCAGAGGAAGAAAATCCTCGTGTTTTCAGAATGTCATTGACCCATGAGAACAATTTGAAATGCTCTAAAATATCAAGCTAGCTTTTACTGCTATATCAGGTATAACACCTATGTGCTTTACCATTTTAACAATCACTACAATCATTCAGACAACAAATCCAACAGATTAAATTGCCAAAAACACTTTTTACAAGCCTCCCAATTTAATTTTTCACTATACGTAAAGCTTTCCTTGATTCTAATCATGAACTCTCTCTAGATGTTTTTTAAACATGTAGTGTTTATTGTATTCGTCTGCACTTAGCTTTACTTATTTACATCTATAAAGGAAGGACAACCCACAACAGAAGGATGTTGTACAGATGATAGAGAATTCAGTTTTCTGATAAGTTGCTTTTTTTAAGGTTTTATTGAAAGCAATAAAAAAGCCAAGACCTTTCTTGTTGTCTCTCACAGAAGATGTCAAGGAACAACGTAAAAGGATTTTGTATCTTTCTAGATTATCAGGATGAGATGATCTGAAACGAACTGCTATTTCATCCCATTAAAAAGCGTGAAATCTCAATGTTGCAGCTTTGCTTAACCTTATATTTATGAATTATTTCTGCTAAAATATTCTTATACATAAAATTAAGCAACTAGCACTTTGTAGCAGAGAGACTGAAAAATCAATATGCTATTCGACAACAGTATGATAGATGTAAATTCACATTTTTAAAGTTGAGATACCAAGCTTTATAAAGGTTCTTGTTTGCTCTTCTTGCATTCTTACCTACCTCTTCCGTTCCAACTGAGGATCTGCTCTACGTTCACAGCAAGTATGAGCAAGTAACGTTGCCTTTCTGCCAGAAAAGCAACTGTAAGGAAGGTGTTAACAACCATAAAATCATTGTCCAAGTGATTCTTACTCTATCATCTGATTTAAATTTAGCATAAAAGTGTATGCTTTACTGACCTACAGCACATACACCACACACACTGGGTAAAACCAGATTCCTTGAACGTCAGTTGCAAACCCTATATACTTAACTAAGCCAAGGTTTTGCTCACTTTCTTTCTGCTATGAAATCAGTATTAAACCTTTTTTCAAAGCAGGTCAATAAAGTAACAAGTAGTTTTGACATTTCCCAATCACAAACTTCTGGCTCATGCCAACATACAACAGGAAAATATGTTTCCATCAAGTCAACAGAGATGGGAAAAGGTCAATGCAACCATACTGACATCCTATACATATGTATTTTCATTTGGAAGTTGTTTTCATAAGTTTAGTATCCCAATATGATTCATTATTGGCTAAAATTGAAACTTCTATAAATTTACAGCACGCAGATGACTTGCAATTGAAAAGCTCCCATAAACATCTACATGGTTTGGGGTTTGTCTACCTCCCCACCACCACCACGCCGCCTTTTCCTCACTGCTCCATATGGATGGTACGCATGTAGGAGCCCAGGATTTACTTATTAAGTTTTCAGTTTAAGGTTCCTTAGAACCTAACTTTTGTGATACTGACTTCTAATGCCTTCCCTCTTTCATCTCCAACAACTGACTAAATAGTATCAACTGCTAGGAAAGCTGGCTCTTTTCCTTAATAGCATCTACCTGGTTCACTTGTCTTGAACAGGAAAGAAACCATCTTCGTAGGAAAATCTGACAGTGTATGAAGGAGCCACCTAATATAGACCCTACAAATAGTTTTCTTCTATTCTTCTTTCCCTAAGCTTTTCTCCAGTGAGTGTAGCCACTTTTAGACACAGTTCTCAAACCGTCAATAAGAAAATTACCATCAAACATACTTAAACTGGATCATCCCAGCTTTAAATGGCAAAGTTTATATATAAAGTTTATATTCTTCTTCAAAAGGTTTAATTGAAGCTGTATATATATATTCCTTTAACTTCTGAAGCACTAAGGGCAGGACCACATATAGTACTGCTTGGCAAGTTAAACAGAAGTTCTGAACTATTCAAGACAATGAAAAAGGCTTAGTAAAATACCACCATGAATCATTATTTGAAAACAAGCCAACAGCTAATTTGGAGCAGACTAATATTATTTCAAGATCCTTCACAAGTCTAAAACCATTAGTCTTTTTTCTTTTCTTGGTAATTACAGTGAAATTAATAGATATGTTCTGGGATTTAAATGATGACTAGAGTAGTTTTCAGCATTTTTACTGGCAAAAAGTTCCTTCCTTAGAAATATTTTATTTCAAAGCTGTTTTTATTACACTTCCCAGTTGAATGGAGCAACGCAAGGTCATGGTCACATCTTGTATTTCTCTGACAGACAGGAAATTAACATGACCCAAGAAATCACAACATACACACAAGAAAAACTCCGTCCCATGATACCAAAGAGAATGAAAGAGATGTACAAGAGCACCTATTTTTATCATGGTATTTCTCCACAAAGGCTGAAATCCATGTTCTTATAGGCATTAATGACTGACATTAAGCATATGTAGGTTTGTCTCGCGAGCAGGGAGACTTCAGAGTGTCATATATCACGCTTCAACTGGTACATGCCTCAGTCTTCCTTCCTGTGCAGATGTAAGAATTTGTGAATGTAAGTCACTGGGGGGTTCATTTTTGCTCTCAGAAAACCTCCTTTGACCAGAGAGCTTTTTTGAAGATAGTCTACAAGCCCTTACAAGTTTCTCCGAATTATTAGATTGACTATGGGGACAAACGCTAGTTTTTATCTTTCTACATATTTAATCTCTTACAGCAAATGACAATACTGTTACTTAAGCAATTTTGTTCTAAATTTAGCTTCGAACATACATTTCGGTGTTGAGCTGCTGTTCCAATGTCTCTGAATTTAGTCAGTTTGAATGTCATAATTTTTACATGATATAAAACAAGTGCATATTCAACACGATTAAAAGATTTTAAAGGATTTAGTAAGTAATTACACAAAGAAAGTTCTTCAGCTTATGCTGACATAGATGAAAAACTGTACATATATAACGCGACACCACCTTCTGTACCTACCGTGATTAAATTTTTGTTCACTCAGCAAGAAGCAAGCAAAAAAGGGAATATTTACCGAACATTTAAAGCTTTTCAGTATTGTAGCTAAGACCCCCAAAAAAGCACTGCAAGATTAAACAGACTATAAAACAGATTTAATATAATCAAAACTGTTCAGCAAAAAGTCAGCAAAAGTTCACCCACTTGACTGAATAAACCAAACATCCTACAAACTGGAAATATAACACAAGAATTTTGCGGAAAGGTATCCCCGTTAACATCACAGAAAATACTGGAAAAGTCAGAGAAATGACGCATGTAAGCTTTTCTAGTCCAGTACACCAATCTATTTACAATTTTATTAAAAAAAACAACCAAAGAAACAACTAATTTCCAAACAGAGAGGCCGGGCTTTCTGAAATAAGATCAGTACTTAGGATTTCTACCTGTAGCTTCCCTTGCCTGGACTGATCTGTTAGTGGCACCATCTCAGTTCTATTTTGCATTAATAGTCAAGGCTTTAAGAGATTTCTTCATTCAGCAGATATCCTGTGCAGAAATCTCACAGCAATCTTAATGTAGCAAAAGTAATGCCAGATTTCTCAGGTGTCCTGTGAATTTCCCTCTTGTATTGTGTTTAGGATTTTGTTTTGTTTTGTTTTACTGTTCAAGCATCACTGACTACTTAAAAGCATGCACATCAATCCTTACTTACTAGGAGATGAAGAAGACATTGAAATATCATCAGAAACGATCATCAGAAAGCAAAGACAAGTGATTTTGGAAGGAGCTAGAGACAATTATGGCAACTAACAAAGAGCTTTCCAAAGACGATGTTCCTCATCCTGTACTTTCCCCCCCACCATCATGAGAAAGACTGAAAACTTTTAAGTAGGAATATCCAAATCTTTCAGAGTGCTGAAAATCTGGTCACTGGCCACATGTAGTTTAGATTTTTGCTCTCTGTTGTCTAGTGTTGTCTTGTTTCACATTTGAACCTTATCACAACCTACCACTAAATGAAAAGTGCATGAGAACAACTATACACGGTCAAAGCATTCCAACAAACTGCCAGCATTTTGGCTGTTCTGCCACGTGTTTTTTTTTTCTAAATACGTGCATGTAAATTCTCAGTTTTGAAAGTCATCTCAAAAAACACACCAATTAGTCCTTTCCAAGAATGAACACAGCTGATGCTGGTTTTCCAGTCAATTTAGTACAAAAGAAAGGACCCAAGTTTTTTACTAATTCCCCTCACATTATCAGCTTTATGTCTTCTGAAGACTGCAGTTCAAAGGCCCAGCAGATTGCCAGTTAAATACTAGCTCTTCTGTTGTTCAAGGAAAGGTGAGGGATACAGGGCACGGGAAATTCATCTTCACGCACACACAGAACCTGGAGTTTGTAAATGGCAGAGACAAAAGGTCAAAATACGGCCAGGCTGGTACTCGGCCGCATTCAGACCAGACCAGGAACCTCTCAAGTCTCTCCTTCCTATTGCAAAAACGCTTGCTTCAAAGCAATCTGAAGTCTAGACAAATAGCAATGCTTAATTAGTACAATTAAAAGCCTGCAAAAATCCCTTGGACTGCCTAATGAATGATTTTCATTTTTTTTAAGTGCACTTAATATTTTTCTAGGCATGTTATTTTTAATTTGGTCAGATGCTGAATTATAAACAGCATTTTTTGTTTGTATTCCGGTCTCTGCATGTCAGCCCTTTGCTTTCAGACCTGTGCAAGACTAACAGGAAGTGCAGCATGTTGTCTGCATAGCTAACAATGCACAATAATTATCATGGGAAGGGTAAATGAATTAATAAAACCAGACTATACCTCTTAAAGGTATCCCACTCAGAGATAATCTAAGACTAAAAGCAAAAAAAGAGTAAAATGACCAAAAAAAGAGAGAGGACAGCTCAAATTATTGACTGCCATGAAAAATTATTCCAGAGAAAGAAAAAGTTTATCTGTTTAATTGCAGGGAGAGCTCTTCTTCCACACGTGCACAACAGAGAATCCCACATTTGGACTCAGATTCAGAAGGATGCATGAGACTGCTACACATTCCCTTTCCTTTCTTCAACTACATTAAAAGCCCCAAATATGCCACTGGGCTGTTAATGCTGCGACATGAATGGGAGCATCTCATTTGTGGTTCCCATGTGCCTCCCGCCTCTTCATTCTGGGAAACCACTGGATAAAGAATTCCTATTTTAGCATGGAATAAATGGCTTACACGAGAATAGAGTCAGAAGTTGTATTGTTTCCATAAAAGTTACCAACACACAGGAGCTCCTGATCTACAGCACAAATCAAGATACTTGCAACATCTTGAACACTGAATAAAACGATGGTAACCGCTTTTGCCTTTTAGTTGCTAAAGGTTGATAAAAAGTTTCAGAAACAACCTTCAAAAATCTGACCTAAAGGATTTTTTTTTTTTAACATTACCTATTTTTAATCTTCCTAGGGGAAGGGAGTAAGTCTCTTTTATTACTCTATAACACAGTATATGCATATGCATTTTGCACAGAAGACATTAGTACACGTTTCATATAAAAAGTGAAAACAAAAGTATCTTTTAATGCATCAAATACAGCAGAAGCTAACAATTTTCAAAATGGAAAATATTCAGGTAGGTATAAAATACTTTGTTTAAAAAACTCCATGTAGGAGTTCTAGAGAACAGTTAATGTTGCTGAAATGAGAATATCTGAAAATATTGTATGCACATGTAGACATACAATCAGCTCTGCAAGCCAGGCAGAATGTACTAGATAACAATTATCCTTTTCCTGGAATCAAGCAGGGAGCTGTTTCATAACAAAGTCTTGTTATTAAGACTGGTATTTGGCAAACATTCCCTTGCTTTTTGAAAAGACAAGAGCTTTTTATTTCTTTATGCTAACTAAAAGGTAAATATGAAATGGGTAAGAGGCAGCTATAATGTTCTCTCCTCACTTGACAGCTTTTCTGTTTTTATAGATGTCCTTTTTAAAGTATCAATTAAAGTGTAAGTATTCAAGTATGTCTGCAATACTGTTTAAAACTGTGTGGCACAGAACTCCCTGAGATACAGCAGAACTCAGAATCCCAGAACCATTCCATAAATCTGCAATGCCAAAACAGTTCAAAAGAAGGCTTAAATCTAACTGAAAAGAAGATGTACAATAAGTCTGAAGATATTAATGCTTTACCAGTTTCCTGACTCTGAAGTACTATGGTTTTTGCCTTGCTGAGAATATAAATCGGTCTAGCAAGTGAAAACTGTGAATCCCGCAATTAACCTTTGGGAGCTAAAACCTCTGAACCAGGCTGCTGGGAAGTGAGGAGCGTTTTATATAAAATCTTAAATCTTAGCCAAACTAACGATTCTGTGAGGTTTTGAACTGTTTTGTCTTCTAGCTTGAGATGACTGCACGTTCATGGAGAGATCATCCCACATGTCCTTTTATCCCATCTTATTACCAGAAAGAATTCATATGCTTTTCAAAACAGTCCTCTTTACCTAGCTGCTTTAACCAAAAGCATTAACAGTACAGTCTTGAAATGTAAATAACGGTAGGTGATACAGAGCAGGTCTAAGCTGAGCCAAAAGTACTTGTATGAATTTATTGGTTTAATATTGCAGAAGTGCAAGCACTACATGCGCTGGCAGTTTGGAGGAGTTTCCTTACCAGCAGCACCATTGGTTCTTTCACAGCTGCCTGACCTCTTCTCCCCTACCTTTTGTCTGCAAGTCCATAGACCTAAGTTTTCTAAACTGTATCACCAAAGAGATATTCCAGAAGAGTGGGCATCAAGATTAGCAAGGATACAGGTAGCTTTTAACTGGTGTTTCCCATTAAAAAGTTCACATGCAAGTCTGAGACAAGCAATTCAATTTGGTACCAGAGACAACAGCTGTGCCACAGCACTGTTACCCCATGCTTTCCACAACCCTGAGACTGAATGATCCCTGCACATCCTCCCCCTTTTGCTCCTATTTACATGCATACTTTCCTATATAAACACCAGATTTTGACAAATACCAGGAATGACTTTAAGAGTTTTCTGGTTTTATATTTCTTTAGTCTTTAGTTCTGTTAGAATATGCAACCCTTCATTATTTATTTTATCCTCCTTTGATCCCACTAAACATGCTGCTGGGCTGCATAGTTTTACTCCTCCCTAGTGACTCCTAATTCAGCGCTTCCAGTTGTCAAGCATCGGTCTTCATGCTTCTTCCACTTCTTCAAGATTAACAGCCTTACTTAGTGGTTCTTCCTCATCTCTACTGCCTACCGGCTGAAGGTTGCCGATGATTACAGAAGCAGATGGCAGCAAAGGAGGGACAATAACTACCCACCTCCCAGTGGCTCTAAGCCCCACAGGTTTCTTGAGACACATAAGTGCATTCAGACAGAAAGGGTTACTTCAACATCAGCCCTCCCCGCAAAGGGGCAGGGTGGAAAAAAAAATAAAAATCTTCCAATAGCACCTGAAAAGAATTAATCGTACCATGCTCCGAACAGGTAAGTTTAGAAACTATTTGTCAGAAAGCAAATCAAATCTCTGAACAATTGCATTCTGATACAGAGAAATGGCTGGAATTTCCCAGGGAGTGTTTATGCAGTCAAGGTATCATGCCCACTAAAAAAAAGAGGTATGAACATGTTTGGATGAACTACATCTTAATATATGCACAAAGTAACACAAAAAACTTTGCTCAAGATCTTCGAGCCTCAGAAAAATACCTAAAAATCATCAGAACCATTATGACCAACAGGTGACCTATTTTACCTACTTTTACAATCAAATTTTTTTGCCACAATCGCACTGTAAACCACCAGCCACTAAAAATATTTTCTTTCACGCTACAAGCCTTTTGCATCAATTTAAAAATACCTGTTGCCCAGACATTCAAGTTGTGGTGTATAGATGACATTTCCATATAATCTAGTCTAAACTTCAAAGGTGAATACTCTACAAAATTCCAGATCCAGCCAGCTTTAAGAGGATAGGACAAGCGTGGCATTATTTCAATCTGTCTTCTTTATACACTCCAATCCGCAATGATATACCAGAGCCACATTCCTTTAATATTAGGTCACTGACAAATGTTAAGCCTTGGGCTTCAAAACCTGACAAAACCTGTCGTGCTAAAACAATTGGTTACCTGCCCAGAGCTGTAAGCATTAGCGATAGAGTTTGCAGGAGTGTTCGCCCCCCTCTATCTAATCACGTGGTTTCCCCCCCCCCTTAAACTTAAAACTGTAACAATATTTGAAGGCAAGTTTTAAAAATGCAAAGTACCAAAATGAAAGCTAGTTTCACTACACATGAACTTAATTATGCATCGTATGAGAACCTGCATTCTAAACAACCCTGTTAAAACATGCACACGTTATAAAGCTGGATGATTCCCAATTAGCCTTGTAAGAAAAATATCTGGAGAAGAAGCTGTTGTGCAGATTATAGGCTCAAAAATACAATAAAATTAGAGTGTGGAAGAGAGATCACGCAAAAAATATCAGAGACCTAAGTGTTACTGTGTACAGAAAGTTATCTGAGCGTGTAACAGATGAATACACATTTGTCACCTATTCTCTTTAGCACTGAAAAGTAACTACCAGTGAGACTGTTTGCTGCCTCCTGAGCATGTACCCATCCAGCTGCAAGGTTGCATCCAGTTGCTCCCTGTTTTTACCATCTGTAGACTATAACATTTAGACACATCTTGTAAAATACTCAGAGAGAAAAGAAGTCTTTGGCTCCATGCTAACGACACATATGCGTTGTCTGTTAATGCAGCCACAGCCAGTTTAAGGAGTTCAAATACACCCAAGTCCAGCTTCCCCAACATGGCCTGGGACCCCTGTCCTATTTACCGTATGTTTAGAGCTAAAAGAACAGGTAACAGCAATCATAAGGTAGGTGGCTTTTAGAAGATGGACTCATTTAATTTGCTGACCAATGAGGCATATCACAAGTATCTTTTTCGCTAAGAAAATTCAGTTGCCTTAGCTAGAAGGAAGTCCAGAAATGAAACAGTACCCCCTTGATATGGATATGTAGAGTATGCTATTGCCCACAGCTGAGTTACTAAGTACAGGTGCTTTAAAGGTTGGGTTATATCCTTATTTTGACTGCTAAAAGCAAGACAAACATTTACCATACGTCACTATTTATAATTTACATACATCTATGTACAAGTGTACACCATGGTGAAGAAGTGCAAGATGAAAAAAAAAACCATCTTGGTTCAAGATCCAAATCAGAGCAGTTCAAACAAAGCCTTTGTATTTGTGACGTGCTACGGAAAACAGCAATTTACCATTTCTGGAAGAACTTTTCACTGTTGTGTTTTTTTTTTTCTCTGGACTAAGAACAGAAACACAAGTTATGGATCACACTTGTTTCCTTCCTCAAGACTATGGAATACAGATGAAGTTTAATAGTCCTGCTGCACAGGGAGAAAAACAGTGAAATTTGTGCACCTAGTTTGACAGTTTGAAAAGTATGACTTCCTGATTTGTGTAATGGCTCAACCTCCTGCATACCTTTGCATATAAAATTACATAAGAGTTTTCATCTTTACTTAACATTTAAACAAGTATGAGGTGGAAAAACCCATGTCTGATTGTAAGCAGTTCCAAGAACTAAGATTTTTCTTCCATTTGTGAGAGGAATAACTGGCAGGGGAAAGGTGATTTGCACTTTGTATTATTATCCTTATTTTCATCTGCTTTCACCTTAAGGAAAAAAAGCTTTATTCACTTTGACTTTTTCCACATTACATATTTGTCCCAGTCTGCTATTCTCAGAAGTTTAAAATTAGTTCATGCATTTCATCAAGACAAAATCATTATAACTGACTAAGAAATACTTGTAGCTCCAAGTTTTTGAGCAAGGATGCAGATGTTGGACAGCAGGGAGAAGGGCAGCTTTTATTACCCCAGTGAAAATTCATCCAGTTTGGCTCAATTGCAACTCAGAAAAAAATAACCTTGCATATAAGCTTAGGAGTGTCTTACTGGAACGGGGAATTTGATTTTCAGAAATTGCCTCTTGGAATGACTGATTTTGCCCAGGACCAGCAGTTTTGAGAAGATTCTCCTTGTGATTGTTGCTCCTTGTAGCTGAGACTACTGTCCCTGGAACTCCAAAGCTAACAGATGTGAAGAGGCAAGTTTGTATGAAGTGGAGGACAAAAAGGATTAAAACCTGGAACAATTCAAAATTTCTCAATCTGAACACAACTTTGAAATTTAGCAGATACATACACTGAAACGACAGGGGAGACTCACTGAACCAGCTAACCTGACAAAGAAAAAACACTTTATTAATAGAGCCGTTGAAAGTATTTTTCAGTGTGTCTTCTTGAAGAAATATGGGTTTTGATTAGACTACGCAAACATACCTGTTCTTTCAATGTTTTCTTAGCTATCTCTATACTGGTTTGTTTCACACAATATAGGTGTACACTCTGTTTTATAAAAGAGTTTCCAAAAAATCCCCAAGACAAAACAAAAACCACAGCCTTTTTTTCCCCTCCAGAAAGAACTAATTCAGGGATATTCATGTAGTACAGCAAAACTGATTTCCTGACTGGGTTTCTTATGGATAAAAAAAAAAAAAAAAGAAGTTGGTAATGCATCAAAGATTAACTTGTAAAAACACTGGGGAAGAAATTTCGTTCATCTTCCTTTTTAATCTTCTCCTTTTCTCAGAAAATAAAATCATTATGGATGAGGTTACCCATACTGAGAACTAAGAAATAATGCAGTCTGCTTACCTTATCCTGGCTATATGCTGCTGCACAGGCTGATGCTGAAAATGATCAGGCCACTGATGGTGAAGGCAGAAGGATGGGGAGGGCTGAAGACAGCAGGCAGGCTGATATATGGGAGCGTGTTTTTGGCAAATAGATGCTGAATACTCAGAAGGTGGCTGCATGCAGCACGAAGTCATAGGAGATGGTGCTGAGCTGCCAACCACTGAATGACATTCTTGCTTGTTATTATGGCTACTTAAAGAATGATGGTATGGACAAGGGTGGCAGCATTGCGAGAACATCTGCTGAGTTCTTTGGTTGTCTAAAGGCAGAAAGGATGGTTTGATTGTACCATTAAGTTGCAGGCAGCCATTTGGCCCCGCTTTTGCTCTTGGAGTTTCCTTGGATGGGAGCTGTTGGACCGTGATGTCTCCATCATTAGCTGCAACAATACCTGGGCCAGTAGCATTTGACAAGATGCTGCCATTGCTCAGAACCACAGAGTCACTGACGTTGCTCATAGCCATGCTCCAAGTTCTCAATGGATACGGGATGTTCCTGAAGAAACAAATAAAGCAGAGTTTATAGAGCCGTGGTGTTTTCAGATGCTCAGAAATATCTTTAGATTTAAATGAGTAAAGCTCCTCTCTCATCTTCATCTTTCACAACACAGGCTAATACAAAGGAGTCACACACACACTGATCAGAATGTTTTGATGGACTTTCACTTGTTCAACAAAAAGTTAAGAGTGAAGTTATGTACTCGCTCAGTTATTAAACCAAAATATAAGTCAAATGAATAGACATTTGACAGCCTCTAGCTCACAGCTAACAAGTAATGGTTGAGATGCACGGGAACAAGATCATTTTGCACAAGACTAAGTAATAGCCACTATTTAGGAACACATATTTTGGTAAAAACTATGTAACCATCCACACCTTGCACTGCAATTTGCCTGTGTGCTTTGAAAGGCAGCAGGAGACAGGACCAGACAGTAGAGGTTGTTTAATAATCATTAATGTGATGGTTTCAGTAACCTCCTTCCCCATCTCCAATTTCTATTGAAAATGAAGCATATTTGTATTTTTGAAGAAATTTTAAAATGCCTTACTTAAATATATCAAGCCACTTCAGTAGACATCTGTCAAAATGTCTGGATGGTAGACTAGGTCTTTAGAAGAAGCTCAAAATGAACTGTTACGAATACTAAAAAGACAGAATACAACAACATGTTTTTCCCAAGTTTAAAAACCAAATAACCCCAGGATTCAATTACTGCCGATCAAGAAGCTCATGCTTCCAAGTGACATGTATTCCAAAGGCAGTTAAGAAATGGACTGAGCTGTAAATAAAGGATTTTAAAGATTTTCTTCTAACGTCTAGTCTTTTTCAAGCAAAATGTAAGTAAGTGAAAACTTAACACTAGAAAGGTGACTGAGGAACTTGGCTCAAAATCAAAATTTGCTTGAGGTTAAAAGCAGACAATTTCCTCCACGTTAACTCTAATTGTGTTTTAATAAGCTTTGAAAATAAGTTGGAGATTATTATTTTGATAAATAACACAAAAGGTCAAACATCACACAAATAAGAATTTGTTTCCCAAGTTACATGGCAAGGAGGGAGGAGGAGAAAGGAGAACGAGGAAGAAAGAACACTAATTATGTCCTATTTAGAAGAATAAATCAACACATGCTTAAAGAACAGAATCAGTTAATTACAACTGCTTTGGCTACCAACGTTACCTTTTTGATACTGAATTTAATCAACAACATTCCAAGTCTAAATTGCAAGGCTTGTATTACAGACACTGAGCTTCGCAAAAAGACACAACATACAGATTAAGAGAGATAAGTGAGGAAGTTTCTAACTCTCTTTCTTCCCCAATACCTTTGCTGAGTGCTCAGAGAGCTAAGCCTGCCCAGCCAGCTGAGCTATTTAATTGCCTGAATGCTAATTCTGAGCAGAAAGTGCTTTGCAGAGTGGAATGCTACCCCCGGCAGCCCCCCTGTGCAGCACCTCCCCTAGACATAGCTAAATCCTTCACTTCTGAAACGAAAATTAATCCTCTGCTATTTGTTCTAGATCATGTGCAGAGCCAGATGCCCTGGGAAATCACTTTCATTCAGATAACCGCTCAGAACAGGAGAATACGCTGCTCGACGAGCATATTTTTTTTTTCCAGCCTCCAATTCCACACATTCCTCCCGGGTACCCCCTCCCCTGGCCCAGGCAAGTCAAGCCCATGGAGGAGAGTAAATTCAAGTGGCTGCCTAAACTTTGCTTCAGTCTGAAGAGATGTATTAGTTATGTGAAATACGACTGTGTTTGAACAGTCTGGTTTTCTCTCGCACTGTAGGGCAGCTTCAAAGCCTGCTGAAGTGGACAGAGCGAGAGCTGGACATCAAGGCAGAGAAAGCTCCTCGTGAGGCATCTGGCAGTATTTTAGGAATTTCTGGCTGCTTAATTTTCAACATTCACTCACATGAGAGAGGCTGCACGGTGATGTCGATACACTTCTGTTTCTAAGTTAGTCTGACACATCCACATCATCACTTGACACTGCTGTACACTGATCAAAGTTACTGTCCCACAGTTGTAACTACTGTTAAAACTGAAAATTAGGTACAGAGATACTGCAAATATCTAGGCCCTTCAAGAAGACAGATGCACCGCCCTCTTGCTTTAAGCCCAGGACATCTGCAGCATGCAGCAATTGAGATAGAATGACATGATTTTTAGTAGCTGTTTCAAATCACTTCATAAAGGAAACCACGCGTTTTCGCGTAATGCAGACATGTGCCAAACAGAGATGGAAGCTGACTCGCGCCCGCGCAAGCTGGGCACTCCCATTACGGACAGACAGGCTGGGCCTATCTGTGCTCCTCCTAAACACTGACATGGGAAGTACAACTTTTGTTGCATACAGCCCAGTAGCCTCCATTTAATATGATCAAAGATAAAATGCTTTCTTTTCAACAGATGGAATATCTACCTGCATGCCTTTCAGTTTAAACACAATCCTCAGAAAGGCTCTTTAGAAACTAGTAAATTCAAAGAAAAGCCCAAGAGCATCATCACCAGTACCACAACATAAATTCTGCCTTTGTTCTCCTTTTGAGCAAACTATAAAAATTTTATCAGATCAAGCTGATTCTTTCTTTCTTTCTTCCTAAGCCTTGAGAATCGATTGAGTTCTGTCCGTTTTCATGGAGTCTTTGAGAAAGGCAATGGAAGCACCTGCTTACCTTGAAGCTCTTTCAATGCCATATTAAAGTAAGCAAGCCTACTCTGCATGCTTAAGGCAGCCATCTGATTAGCTATTTTATTCAATCCCAGTTAAAAAGAACTGGGACTCAAACCAATTCTCTAGCATATGAGTTGGGCTGTACATTTTCATTTTGTTTGGTAGCTTTTTTTAAACAAATGTAAAATGGTTGATGTCACTTGACAAGTCTAATGTTATCTGAGTTCTGTTTCTCTCATGTTTGAGGGTATTAAAAATTATGTACTATGATACTTCATTTGTGTCACGCTCTATACAAGCGACTGCAACTCCATTGACAGCAAAACTTCACCTGCAGCTGTCACACCAAAATATATTCTTAGATTATATTCTTATCTCTGCTGTATTTTGTCTCTGACACAATTGCAGTGACTGGGAACTTACTGAGACATGCAATAATGGCCCAAGGAAGCAGTTAACTGAGAATCTCTCCTTTAGAGGATGCACAAATAAGCCAGTTTAAATGCACCAAGCAAAAGCACAGTAAGATTTTAATAACGCATGGACGTCGGAAAGCAAAGAACCTGTTCATCAAGAAAAAAAATATCTAAAAATGAGACTCTTTGAAAACACAGTCTTTGAGAATTCAAAATTCTTTCAGTGCTGAAGTTTGGTTTTGCTGCATTCCTCAGACTGTTTTAGGATTTGGTATTCTCCAACAGAGTGGGGGTTTCAGACTTACACCAATTTACATCTGAAGGCTTTGAAACAGTGGACAGGTATTCTGAATAATGAGGGTGTAGATAATAAAGGTTTTAATATAGAGAGCCCTACTTAACAGGTTAAATACAATTAGAAAAAGTGCTAACCTACATGTTTAATACATCACACTTAGGTATCCACCTCTCTAGCTGGACATGAGGTATTTTAAACTTTAACATCTATTTAGAAATTATGCCAGCTGGACTGCTAAGGAAAGAAAACTAGAATTATCTTTAATTACTGCACGCTTGATAACAGTAACTGCTAAGAAAGCACTTCAGCCATGCAGTTGAAAACAACAGCTTGGAAGAGCGTCATATCTGGAAAGTACCACAGTCTGTAGAGGCAATGTTACTTAGTGACAGTTTTATGGAGTAATCCCTCTATTATTTGTGGAGCTAACAATGAACACAGCCTACCCAGCAGACATCTGCCATCTGCACTGCAAGCCCTTCAGGAAATAAAGTAATACTGTACCACACTGAAACTATGTAGGATTTGGTGTTCCCTAACTAGCATGTTCTTTTAGGCTTGGATTAAGTTCACCTGTTCCTTTGGCTCCAAGTGAAAGAATTTTTCTTTGCTTTAAAGTTTCTTTTTAAAAAAAACCCAACAACCGGACTAAAAAAAAACATTGGTTCAACAAATCCCATCTGGACTCATAATGTCTGCAATTGAGAATGATAGAAGTGCAAATTCAAGAGGGAATGATGTAGTGGAAATTTAGTATAATTAGTACAGATAATTTACAGATCTTTAGAAGACGACAGAGAACAACTAGGTATTGTTTTAACTATATAAGAAATAAAAAGTAATCCCCAAAATCTGTACCTTGCACTAAACCAAGACTAAGCTGGCTATAAAAGTTTATATAGAATCACAGAATCATTTAGGTTGGAAAAGACCCTTGGGATCATCGAGTCCAACCATCAACCCCACTCTACAAAGTTCTCCCTTACACCATATCCCCCAACACCACATCTAAATGACTCTCAAACACATTCAGGGATGGTGACTCCACCACCTCCCTGGGCAGCCTATTCCAGTGTCTGACCACTCTTTCTGTGAAGAATTTTTTCCTAATGTCCAGTCTAAACCTACCCTGTTGCAGCTTTAACCCATTCCCTCTTGTTCTATCACTAATTACCTGTGAGAAGAGACCAGCACCAACCTCTCTACAGTGTCCTTTCATGTAGTTGTAGAGAGTGATGAGGTCTCCCCTCAGCCTCCTCTTTCTCAAACTAAACAGTCCCAGCTCCTTCAATCGCTCCTCATAAGATTTATTCTCCAATATTTTTCATTTAAGGTAGGATAAAACTCAAGTTTCATTTAAAAGTTATCTAAAGCCTTTCAGCCGTAGTTAGCATCGCATCACTCAGCCAGCGGAACCAGTCTTGGTATTCTGGACCTTTCAGACCTGTCAGTTACAAAACATCATGGGTCTGAGATGAACATGATGTTTGAAGTAACAAAAACATCTTTTCACATCAAAAGTTCATCTAAACCAGTTGGATTCTAGAAGTAGCGCGTTCTTGAAATAAGCAACATTTAACAATGCCAGTGCTACCTATTAAGTCTCCTTCCAGATGAAATACTATAATGGCCTTGTAGTCCCTTAAGACACTAAAGTTTTTGAATGTGGTAAATGGGTTACACAGTCTCAATCTGTAAATTCAGTTAAATCCTCTCCAGACTTGGTTTGCTGTGCCAGCCAGCAAGCAGCCACCCTTAAGGAAGGCTTTTTCCTCCTTCACATCACCAAAATTCTTTGCATCTTTTCTTTTTCTCAGTGCTCGCAGGAGTAACAGGTGGTGCCTGGTGCTTGATACTGGATTTTATGGGAGACGTCTAGTTATCTATCATTGCAATGGTCTTTAGCAAGTCAAACAGCATTTTAATGTTTTATGGTTGTTGATCTCCGTTTTGGCTCTCAGTTAGACATTTTTCAAATTCTCTAGCTCTTACTCCTATGCATTCATATGTGGTGCTTGGTTTCTCTCAATACCCTGATTCTTGCTTTTCCATTTCAGCTGTTAACCACTAGTCTTCCCTGAAAAGCTTTCACAATACAAAATATGGGCACTTGCTAGAACAAGCCTTCCCTGTCCTTTCCACTTCTTTTTCAAGTATTTAAGGTATGTTTTAAAAGTATATATTTCATCTTCAAGAAGATTCTCTAATTCTTATTTTATCAGCACACCAGTTTAGGTGAAATACTTATTAATGCAACTGCTTCACTCTGAGGATCGATACGACGTAGCTCCTATTTTTGAGAAATGCCATTACGGTCAGCTTATTTTCTGCACAGTCTACAAACACCCATTTTCTCAACTAATGTCTCCCTGTTAATGAGCAGATTTTCAGCAATCTAAGTACTTTCACCATGCAGTAGTAGTTAGATGACAATTACGAAGCAGAAGAGATTTTCAGAAGGGAAGTTTCCCCTCCTCCATTTTGTAGCAAGTGCTTGGAGAGGTAGGTAGCCCTTCCATCCCTCTGCGCAGCCCGAGAGGTTGAGAAGCTGTCCCATCCTGGACCTGAGACGCCATGAGTTCATTTCCCACCAGTTGCAGGCTGGCTCGGGAATTGCAATTCCTGTGACAAGGAGTTTCCAGATGTCACCGTGCCAGGACCACAGCTCATGCTACAGATGGGCACTGGTAAACCAGCATTGCCAAGCTGGCAGGCAAACTGGCCCACCAGCGACAGCTGTGGGGTAAAGAAGCTGGGAAAGACTGCAAAGAGTGGAGGAAAAAGAGTATTCTCCAGAGCTTGAGAAATACTTTTTGCTTTGCTTTTAAGCTAAAGTTACTTCTCCTGGCACAAACAGTAAAGCAACAGCAGACCACTTACAGAAATCATTTGCAGGGCTTTGACTAAAGGAATCAATTGCAGTGCTTTAACAACAAAGTCTTTTTAAAGCCAGAATTCAAAAAAAAAAAAAAAAAAAACCTAGACAGAAACAACAACAAGGAGACCTGAAAATTCTCCTCAAGTTCGTATGATTCTAAAATTTTATTAAAAAAAAGCATATATCTCTAGGGGAAATGGGAAAAAATGTATTAAGAAAATCTGAAAAAGCTTCAAACACTCTGAGTTTTGGAGAGAAATACAGCTACAAATAGAAATGACTGGAACAAAACATACTACTTTGGGGAAAAAAACTGTGTAGTTCTGGAAAGCAGGTATACCTCAGCACAGTTTAAAAGCATGGAAAGCTTTTAAAAAAAACAACCCCAAACACTGCTTACAACTGCAACACTGTCATCACACAATCTTATTTACACAACTTACTGACTTTCCATGACCATATGAAAGACATTTAAGTTTGTAATTACAAATATTCTGATCCAAAATAGCTCTAACCCTGCTTACGCAGAAGGGGGAAAACCAAAACGTGTCTCTTTCTGGATGTAAAAGAAGTTACTTGCATTGAAAGTTCCACAGGTTTTAACTTCATCATGCTGTGGGATTAACATTTAAATTATTACAGCTGTAAAGGGACACAAAAGCAATACTCTTCAGTATTTTCCAGCTATGCCTACCATCACCCTGACTATATTAGTGTTACATAAGAGGTTAAGAAGCCTTTTGACCAGCTGTTTAGGAGCAGATTTTTTGTTTTCTGTCCAAATTTAAAAGCTACGTTTGAACATCTTTAAAGAATCTGTTACTAAGAATAGCATTTTTTTCTTCATATTTCAATAGAAGCACCAAGATAGTTTTATAACTACTGTACATTAAACAAGCAAAACACTCGGTGAGAATGCCAGGGCACATCAAGCACGTATACACTGGCAGTCACACCTATATGATAAGCACAGAGCATTCTTTGCATTTAGCTACAGAAAATGCAGCAAAGCGGTTTGACACTAGCAGCCCAACAATCATTTTCTTCAAAAGCTAAACACGCGAGAACGGATTTTTTTCCCCCCCTCTACGTTTCCAAAGCTTACATTGGTTTTAAGTTTCCTATTTGCTGAGCCGCACTCTGAAGGCCAAACGATAAACCCCATATACCACTTTTATAATGGAGCATCTGTTGAAATAGCTGGATCTCGAGGCGGGGAGGGGTGTTTTTCTTTCTCACCAGCTCTTCAGCGCTCGCAGGCTCCTGTTCAAAGCTCTCCGGCACTTCTCCCCAGCTGCAGTCTTTTACAAGCCCAGGAGTCCACTTGCATTACAAAGTAGCATTTTAGTGTAAATAAACTGAAGGTACACAATAGTCTTAGTTAAACCCACATCCTAATGCTTTCTGAAAGCCCGAGCTTTCAGCTGTAACCTAAGATACACTACGGGAACGCACGGCCAGATTAGGGGAAATCCAACATAACACACTTCCTAACACTTACCACCCCCGAGCCGGAGAAGCAGTAAAGGAGAAAACAGCTCCTTTCCCGATCCAGGTATTCCCGACCTACGCTCCCGCTCTTCCCGCAGCCGGTCCCGCTTTGGCCGCTCGCCTCCAACACCGTCCCGGAGCAGGGAGCGCAGCACCGAGCCCAGCCGCCGCTGCGGGGCCGGGGGAGCCGGGGCAGCCCCTCCCGGCGGCGACCCGCCGGCTCCTCCCCGCTGCTGCTGCTGCGGGAGCCCCCGGGGCCGCTCCCCGCCCTTGGTTCCAGCCCCCTTTTTGATGCGGCTGGGTTAAGGCTGGTGTGGATGGAGAGGAAGGACCGCGCTTCGCCTTAGGGACCCGCAGCCGCGGGGAGCCGGGCTCCTCTTCCAGCTCCAACCAACACGCGGCGACGTGGAAAGGACAAGTGGCATCACCTTGCCACCAGCATTGCTGAAATGGAAAGAGCTGAGGGAGGCGGGACGCTGAAAATAGAAACCCGAGAACCGTTCAGAGTGGTTTACAACCTCGCTTCAGTCCTCCTCAGCTCCTGGCACTATGCCCTGTCCCCCAGCCCCAAGCTCTTACTTCATCGTTTGGTTGTCAGGCATTTCTTACAAACTCTCTCTAATATTTGTGGCTACAAATCTCTGACAGAACAACAAAAAGAACAATAAAAAAAGACGACTTGGAAAAGCAGACCTTCCCCTCCTCACCACCAGATTTTAAGATATTTGTACCCTTTTCTTGAGCTTCTTTCACTCCTGAGCGCTTGAGGACCTGGTAGTCCAAAAGTAAACATCTCACATACTCCTCAGATATTTATAAAGTCGTCTTAAAAAAAAAAAAAAAAAGTATGAACTGAATTACTACAGACTATTGATGCAAAAAGCTGAAAACTCCAGGAGCAGAGAAGACAGTCTGGTCACTTGCAAGTCAAAATGCAAAAATCAGAGATTGCCAAATTCTGGGGATATTTAAACCCTCAATCCTAGGACTTCAAGAACAAAGCAGCGGGTCACATTTAAAAAGAGCCCAGTATTCAGGTGGGGAACACTGTACTCAATTTGCAGAGCTGTATTACGAGAAACTTTTTAAAACACTACTATGGGAAATGCCACAAGCTGGTCTCAACCTGCTCTACCAGGGTAAACTCAGACTAACTACTGAACCTCACAAGCCTCCTGTTTTGGGAGGTGACTTCTGTTTTCTCCCTCAGCTGTGGGTATCTCGGATGCAAACCTCAGAACTGGCATCCTCCTGGAGCAGATCTTGTAAACCAGTCCCCCGCCACTCCAAAGCGGCTCACAATCCACCTCCGACTGGCTTTTTAGAAGAGCTATCTTTCCCCTCCACTGAAATATAGGAGCTCTGATTTCAGGGTCAAGTTGAGCTGGTTGCAGCAAAAGGAATTTCTCATCCCCAAGCATCTTTACTCTTTGTAAAGCAACAAAATCTTACCAAAAGGAAACACTGTGGCTCCATTTCCCTCAGTGCGACCTTAGAATTATGCATCCTAACTCTGGTCCAAGTTTTTACGCAAGGCAGCTCTTCCTGCTCATTGGATCTGGTCTTTAACAGGTGGTGAGAGACTGTGCTGCTTCCCCACTTCTAAGGGGAAGCTTTTTTTTTTTTAGCGCAGTGTTCCTTGCCTTTCTCACTTAGCTTCAACTGGAAAATTTCACTGGCATCAGCTGCCCGTTCTCCAGCTCCCACACACCATCAGCGTCCCATCTACAACACTGGTTTTGTAACCTTAATGGATTTCTAACAGAAAATTTGCTTTCCATCCAGTGCTAAATGGTCCAGGACACTTCTTATAGAAGAAACTCAGATATATTTTTTGAGCAAAACAGCAATATTACAAATCGGATAAATTGAAACCATAATCCAAAATGGAAGCAGGATTACAAGGCGGTATTCACTTTCTGAATATCTGAAACACACAACATATGCCCAGAAGCATCACAAGAATAATATCAAAGCTACTTTTCCAATGTCACAAAAGTCTTTTTGAAAAAGATATTTACTAATAAAAGTATTTCTTAAATATGTAAATATTACTGTGTATCAGTTCACTGCAGATACTGTGCCACTTGTATTTGCTAACCGCCTCAAAGAAGTGACAAAAGGCACATAGTATTTACTCATTGCTTTGATATCTAGGAGGAAAGAGTACTATAAAAATCTAAAGGATTACATTCTATTAAAGCTCTTAGATTACATGTACTGCACAGAACAGTGTTACTATATTTTAGTACATCAACTTCCTGCAGATACTCTGTTCCCAAGGACGATAGTAAAATGAATGTATAATGTATGTTCAGAGGTTACGCTTAATAAAATGATTCCCCGTGCAAATTGGATTTGAATACTGCATCGTATATTTGAATTACAGACTTGTAGTCAATTACTGCCTTTACAGCATCTGAAGAGCAGACTCAGCACTGTGAGTGCTGAGAAACCTTTCTCCCATGCTACGCTCTATCCCCACAGAGCCTTAATTGTCCAACATCCCCCCCCAACACACTCATGGTTTTGACATCTCCATCATACACCCTTTAACATCCCCTTCTGCACTGCATTCAACTTGCAGGGTTGCTACTTATCCCACTGTTCATCACTATCAGACAAATGCCGACTTCTTCATTTGTAAGCGATTAGGAAACAACTGAGCTCTGCAGCACAAGGAGTGCAGGTACAAGAAAAATCAGGGGAAGGTGGAAAAGGACGGAACAATTTAGACGGATTCGAGGCACGTCATGAATGTCAAATTTGATCTGTGGAAGCCTTGAGAAGATAAATGAGTAACACTCTGCTCTTTCCCCCAGCTGGAAATGCATATATGCAGAGAATCTGCAGGACATCCGCACGACTAATTCAGCCTTGGTTTAAGTCAATACGATCCTCGATCCACCAGGAAGTTCCACCTACCTATGGATCTAACAATATATTTTACAAGCACTAGAATTTCTATCATAAACAAGATGAACTCTCAAAGCTTCACTATTTATTAAAGAGAAAATGAGCAGAATAAAATTTGACTGTTATGCCATCTTGAAGATTATTTTTAGATTCCAGTGATTACTTAAAAATTTGTGATTTGGACTTCAAGCCCTTGAAAACAGACACGCTGCTCTGGGCAAAACTACTTCGCATGTTCTGATCAAAGAAACACCATTTAAACTTAGAAAAATGGGCAGACCACCTCTTATCATAACAAGCATCTTTTTTTGCTGAGATTTTAAAACAACATTTTTCATAGTATGCTTAAGTAAAATCAAGTAGTAGTAAACATACTAATACAGTTCCCAAAATTCTATATACAATTCTTAGGAAAAAAATAAATACTGTTATGATGATAACCATAATAGAGATTCAAATGAATTATAGCTTGTATAATATATAAGCCTAAAAAAAAATACTGAACTTTGTATTTGGATTTAAAGTATGGGTGACATACTGTGTTGTCATGTATGAAGCCTGATCATTCTCTCTCTTCAACCAAGATATAAAGAGTGGCAATTCTTGGCCGTGATCCTTTCATAGCCTTTCCTGAAGACACCAGGCAATGCCATCAAGTGCCAGCCACTTCTGCTAGCTTTGGCTGGCCACGGTCAAGAGCTGTTGGCCAGCTACTTCCAGCACTGGAGCTGCAGCTATTCCCTCTACCTTTTCTTGGCTGGATGCCTTCACATACCTCTCTGAGCTTAATATGACATTAATCACAGATTTTTCTTTTCACAGCAGCGTCTTTTAAAGAGGGAGAGATCCGGAAGAAGCTGAAGGACTTTGACAGTGTTGGACATTAATAGGAGAGCTGGTGGCCTTTTTGGGTGCTCTCTGGGGACAAATTGATGCTGAAGGACTAGGCAAGCACTCAGGTGAACAGCACAGAGGCTTTTGAAATCCTTGAAGGCCAGACAGAGGGTACCAGAGGTGCTGCAGAAATTCTGCTGAATTGCTAACGAATTGGGGAGAATAAGGGAATACGGAATAGAAGTAAAGAGCTAATTAGAGGTTAAAAAGACAGAATGAGTTCTGTACGTGGCACGTGTACTCTGCAAGTATTTTATTATAGCTACACTGGATTTTTATTACAATTCCTATCCAACTACAGAATTTCCTGACTGGTTTTTTTTTCTTGGACGCAATATTCTCTGCTGCATCTTAGATGCTACAGGACAGTACTTGCAGTAGGCAATTTACCAAATGCTACTTAAAATACAATATTTCTCCCATTGCATTGTAGGGAACCAACCATTTATTCACTATTTTTCATACTAAAGGATATTTTCATGCAGCACTTGAGGTAATACTGAGATAGCGGTAGCTACTTTAATTATTTAGAGGCACATAGGGCACATATTGGGATCTTCCAGAATCTAGCAGTACATGGGACACGCCAGGGGCACAGTACTGAGAAATTTAATTGGACCGAGTCAGTTTGATCCATCAGAGATTACTAGGTCTAGACTGCCACTGATTGTTCCACACCTGGCGATTTTGCAGAGATATTTGAGTGCCTACATGCTGTTCCCAAGTGCTCTGGGTTCCAGAAATATGAGGCAAAGACACGAACTGACTTATCTGAGACTGCAGCCACACAAATGTGACTCCTAGACTTAAACAGCCAGAAAAACAGAAGAGCTGTGTTCATAACGCATCACCCTTGAGATGGAACCTCTCAAAATTGGCAGTTGGGAGACTCTGAACAGACAGTGGAGTTAATTCACAACCTGTGTTACCCCATCCAGAGATGAAAAAGAATACTATAAGAGATAAAAACAAAAGCACCCAGCAATGAAAAAAAAAACCCAAACCTGTACTTAGGTCTGTGGATTTATTTCTTTGACATACAGGATGAAGAAAAGGAAGTGAATGAAATAAAAGTTATTAAACATAAAAACTCACATCCTCTTACACTGGCATTCTTCTATACGCTCTTCCCCCCCAGGGGTGGAGGAGACAAACCTTCATATAAATATAGGTTGTAATATAAGCAAAACTAATTTAGTATCATCATATACCTATGGCTGAAGTCTTAAGTATTGAGCCTTCCATTTTCAGACTGCCAGCACCATGAGGATGAAACATTGTCTGATCAATAGATGATGTGAAGTAAATTGGCCGCCCTTCTCTAGTTTCTACTCATCCAGACTTCATCACAAAATCTTTCATAATTGATATCCTCAAGAAAGGCTGAGAATTAAGTGAGTATAGAGGTTGAAAAATCTTTAAGCCTTGCAAAGCAGTCTTCTCCAGCCCTAGTGACAGCAGAAATGTTAGATGTAATTGCTGATCATGCTCTATTTGTTTTTTTAGATAAAACAAAGGACTTCTGGCTTGTAATCAGGAAATTTAAACCCTACACACTACATTCAATAAAACAGATACCAACACATTCTTTTAATATTCTGGAAACTGGGCATTTAAGGTCACATCATCTTAAATAACACAAAGTCAAAGCACAGAAATAAATTTCTGGGGGCAAAGAGGGTCTTTCATTGTCCACAAAGCGCCTAGAACAATGTGCTCTCAGTCCCTAGCGTAATTAAAGAGTCAGTTCAGTATGATATTGCAAACAAATAAAGCAGGATTCTAAACTATTTCCTCTACTGATTTTTTTAAAAAGCTCTCAAAGTACGATAGTGACGTTTGCCAGTCTTCCCCCCCCCCCCCCAGCTGAAACAAGACACTCCAGCATTAATTCTCTCACTTTTTTCATTGAGATCCTGAGGTTTTAAACCAGGTCATGTGAAGGTTGAGTTTTATAAAAATATAAGACTGTCTTGTTTTATCTACTTACAGAACAGAAATACTAACATCAGTTTAATGATTTTTCAGTGAAGAACTAATAAAGATAAATCTTCTATTTTGCATGTTTCCAAATGACACATACCCTGAACTGAAATGCATATCTGAGGCTCTACAGGAACTCGAGTCTCACGTCACACAAAAATCTTGAAAAGCTAGCAAGTTAAAAAAATTCCTCACCTTGGAAGCAATTATTTATGTTATTAAAATAAAAAAAACAAAGCTGTGTATTAATCATGAATAAAACAAAAAAATCAGATTTAATACTATGCAAAAATATGGAAAGTTTGTAAGACAGTATTATTAGCATCTCAATTTTCAGCTACTAATATGAAGAAAACGTTCAAAGTACAAATAAATCTGGAAACAGAACTGAAGTTCTATACTTTTGATTTACCTACAGCTCACAATGTTTTGAAGGAATTTTTAATAGCTTGTCTTCAGTTGTAACAGTTTTATTCTCTAGACAGAGTGCTCCAATAATAAGTTACATTAAAACGCAGCTGCATAAACATGTTTACACACAGTTACATTTTCTCATTCACATTCCTTTCTCACAGGTGTACCTTTTCCACTATGAACTACATTTAAGTCTATCTTATGTAAGTGCACACATGTCTAATGTCACTTGTAAAATAGTCCAGACTGACCAGAGGGAAAAACTAACAGAATGTTTTATCTGAACATAAAATAAACAAGTGACATAAAAAGCAGTAATTCCATCACTTGTAGACCAGCAGTATTTAAACTGCAACCACCATCCTGATGTCACAGTGAAAGCAACTATTGCAGTTAATTTTTTTCCAAATGACAGGAGAAATGCACTTCACCAATATTCTTACAGTAACTACCATATTAAGATTAACTGGTCTATAATCAAAGAAATAACAAAGAAATGCATTTCTCCCAATCACTTGGAGGAATTCATACAGCAACAATCCAGAAAACACAACTGCCACTATTTCTATTTCAGCTACAGAAGCAAAGGAAAAAATCACTTTTTCAGATTCACATTCTTAGTTCAGGAAACAGCAAAGTCTTGAAATGGAAGGAATTCTTTTAAAACACCAAGGCATCGATTCCTTTTAAGAGAGGGACCATTGTTTTGCACTTAATTTCAGGGAAACTAAAAATGTAACATCAATATTTATTGCAACTGCATAAGTATTGCCATATAATATGTGTGTAATATAAACACTTATGTGCAAGATAAACATTTAGGTTACAGATCACAGGAAACTAACACTTTGTTGTTCATTTCATTCACCTTCACAGCCAAAGAAAGTAGAAGGTTCTCACTCATTTAAGAGCATGACAGTAGTTCGGAAACATTCCTTCTACCTATTGCAAGTTCAGCCTTCAACCTTGCATGCTTTTCCCTTGGCTTAGTAAAAGTAACAGGAGAGAAAACCCCTACAAGCTTCTTAATTACTTATTTTTATAAAGGATTTTCAAAATCAACTGCCTAAAGCTTCAAATAATGCATGAAAGAGCTCCCCAGCTTTTGTGCACAACCCACATCACACCTTTGCATTTCCTCATCAGGAAAGTGAAATAAGCACAAAAGTCTAAGTGTTTGGAATAAACAAGCATTGCTGGAGCCCATAGAGGAGCTTTTATTTGATGTGAGCTTTACTGACACTCTAACGAAGGCCTGACAGACGAGGCAGGAGAAAACGCTATTTGAGCACAAACTCAATGTTTGCTCACTAGGCTGCTTGCCTGCCAGAGGGTTACCCAAACACAGCTCCTGCAATGGGAAGTCAAACCTTTTCTAGCTGTCTGTTAGCAAACAGATGCGAGCCTGGGAATTTCTCATACGTTCAGATAAATCAAGAACCAGCCCTTTCAGAGCACCAGTCTCCGTAGCTTTAGAAGGAGATGTCAGATTTCTCTGGGACCCTCTGTTTTCACACTGTTTAAGACTAAACAACAGTTACTGCCTGTCATATGCATGTCACATCATTTCCAAAGCTGTTCACAGAAGTTAGTTTGGTATGTGTCTGTTTTTACCTGCTACTTGAAGTCAAAAACCTTGAGACAAGTCTAAACTATGAAACATCTATATAACATTCCCTTATGTGGTTGTGGTGGGGTTTTTTTGGTTTGTGTTTTTTTTTTTTTGTTTTTTTTTTTAAATGATACCTCTATTCCTTTGATATTATGCCTAGGGATATTAAGGTGTATTATCTTCTCAAAAACATGATTTGGCATTTTCTACAACGCACATAGGTTCCCTGGAGACACACAATTGTGACCTGTACTCTTGTAAAATCAGAACTGCAACTGCATGCCTTCCTGATCAATTCTCAAATCAAGAAATCCTTTGGAAAAGCACAGGTGTACAAAAATTGCATTACAGTTGTATTACAAACGCAGATATATTATTTTGCTGCATGAGGTCTATTTAAAAACCAATTTTTTTATATTGAATATGTCCAGTATTGACCAAACATCTACGATAATGTACTTGAAGGCTGTTCAAACTTGATGGTACCTCTTGAGATTTACATTCAATAAGTACAGTTGGATAGCTATTTAAAGATCAAATTCAAGATAAGACTTCAATTAGATTACTTCTGCTACAGCCTCTGTGATGTATGTAGCCAATTCAGTTAGATAACATTGTTTTTTCCAATTACTACAGGCTACCCATTTTACATGCACCATACATGTTCTGTTTCTAGGAGATTCATTGGAATACAGTTTGGTTCACTACTGGTTACATGAATTGTAGTATCAGATAACTTTGCATAAGAATTGAGGAATCTGAAGAGGATCAGGTGCCGAAGTATATTTACGAGTACAGTTTCTTTCCGTACCCAGGAACTGAGGATCACGAAGCACTCCAGTACTCCGAAGCAGCAGGACTGATCCCAGTCTTTTGCACAGGAAACCAGGGTATGGGAACTGAGAAAACACTAGTCGCTTTTGGTCATTACAGAGTACAACCGTGGAAAGAGGTTTTTTTATATCCTGGCAAAGAAGAGTGACTGGGTGTCTGCCAGCAGTACCACAGCTGTACAGAGTCAGCACCAGTAAACCACCTCCGTATCAGACACAGAGACGGGCACACAGCAGCTGCCGAAGACTTCTGGCAGCCCTGTGGCGGCAGCAGCTGCACAGCTGTTCCATGGCTAGGAGAAAAGTTTGGTCCCTCCGCAACTTTCAGCTCACTTAATTGGGCCGTGTACCTGTTCCAGGGCACGGGCACTGCTAATTTTAATAAAGCTCAGAAATCGGTTTACTACCAAGCCATTGAACCTTTATAGAAGTGTTCAGACATTAAAACCTGAATATTCTTTTTACAACTTTAAATCTTATTTAGCAGAACAGCCTTGTTTAGTCTACAGCATTTGACATTCATCAGCCAGATACTATTTTAATGAGCAATGCACGCATAAGATACTGACCTTCCAAGCAAGAACTCACAGCCCAATCAGCTATTGAAAGCAAAAGAGCAGGCACACAAAGATTGCTCCATTTGTCAGAAGATATTAATCTTTGCACATACCCTTTCCAAAACAACTTACGTATAAATCTACCAGAAAAAAAAAAATCTTTCCCAAAGAGTTTGCTTTAGAGAGAAAGATAAGAAAAAAAATAATAAATCTAACCTTGAAGGAAAGCATCCCAATCAAATTTGGATGAGCTGTTCTTCATGCTTGCATGACATATTCACTACTGTCTTCCCCCCCCCTCCTCAGTGAGCAAAAAGGTATCACATGGATCTGATCATATGCATACAAAGTTATTGGTAGGCATTAGGAAAGACCATAATATCCACCAGCATTCTTCCTGCCTTTCCAGTACAATGGAGTGTGAGATGTCAGGCAGGACCAGAAGTATTTGTGCATGGTGAGGGCAAAGAGATGACCCTAAGCTCCTTGGTTACTGGCATATTATAAGCCAGTAGTGAGAGCAAGCTGCACATTTCAAGGGGAAGAAGGGAGAGAAGGGAACCTGGAATGCTCGGCCTGCAGTCAGAGGACAAGGAATTTCACAGCTAGGTGATAATTTTAAGAGGCAAGTGCCTATCATGCAAACATGTGCTAAGGCACTCCCTCACACGCTCCCTCCTTATAGATTAGTTTTAATCCTAATAAATTTTCTAAATTCAGCTCACCACATACCTGCACAAGCCCATTTGCTGGCGTAAGGATGGCAACCATAACAGGCAAGAATAGCCAGCAGGAGTAGGGAGATGTGTTTATTTCAGTGACACTAATGATTTAGGTCCACTGAGAAGTATGTATGCGTATAATGTGTATATTGTAGTATACACTATAAAAGAAATAGCTTTAGAGTTGATACTTAGCACTGAAGAAAGACTTTTAAAAATTTTTGCTTAAGAAAAAGCATGTAGGACAACACAGCCAAGAAGTAGAACTGCAAATCGAAGGGATTAAATTAAGCACGATGCTTAATTTCTGGTTTTAAGTCTTCTATAAAACAAGTTCTTGCTGAACGAGTTTCAAATTCTCACAAAATGACAAAGCAGAAACAAAGGGCTGTATTTGAAATGCTTACAAACTGAAATTCCAGTCCCCTACATACAGGAATTTCCTTCATTAGGACAAGATGGAGAAGAACTCAGTGATTAGCATTCTAATTCAATGCTAAAACATAGTCGGGTACAATTGCTAAAGCCATTGAAGGGATTTTCCCAGGTTTCTCACTTTGTTGTTGAATGACCACACTTTCCCCTACAGAGCTAAACAAGTCAACAGTTCAAAAATGTCATTATCTTCTATGGCTTTCTTCACAAGTGCTTCATTACTACCCTACTTGCGCAGCTACTGTAAACACTCAGCAGAAGCATCCATACTCCTGAGATTACCAGTCAGAATAGTCAGGCTTCTTGTGCACAGAACACATCTAAAAGATACCAGCCATCCTGAGCAAGGCTGCAGGTAAACACGTGAGTGACAGCAAACAAAGCTGTATTCCATTAAAATGGCATGGGTGAAACATGTGTCTGCCTTCAGATGGAGGTAATTCAAGAAAAAAAAAATGTGCTGCACGTTATTGAATTCTGCATAGTACTTAGCAAAAGCCTCACGACTTCAAAAATAAAAGAACAGCCAGGTCCTGTTAAATTTACTATGCTCGCTCCCCCTTACATTTAAAGATGGAAAGAAATACTTCCCTCAGGGAAGGGGGGCCCAGCTCATAATTTCTGGATTAAACCCATTACTATTAGCTGCAGAATGAAATTATTAGTGACAGGTTCACTGAATTACCTCTTTACAGAGGTCACTAGAGCTTCCTAGAAACCTAAAACTGCCATTGTAAATTTAGCTAATAACAAGTGAGTTTTTTAAACCATCAAAATTAGAGGTAAACATAATAAAGAACCTGTTTTAATACCTTAATTTAGTCATGCACTTAAGTACAATACATTTGCATTTTCTTCACTTCGAAGTTACAAACTGAGAAATACACGATTGCTGGCATGCACCGCTATTACATCAACATTTTATATCTACAGATGTGGATGTAGAATTTCTATTGATTTTCAATATGCTTATTTCTCTTAAAACTGTAACACAAATCGAGAATAATGTCTCTGGCAGGTACACAAACTAAAGCTTGATCAGCACATTTAAAATAAGATTAAACAGAGGCTTAGACTAGGATTAAACAGAAGCTTTCACCATGCAAAACTGTGTTACGAAATGAATCAATTTTGCAAATATCAAGAATCTGGAAAAAAAGCCCCAAGAAACCACATGTACAAAAACCTTACTTTCATTCTGTGTTTATTACTGCCATTTTAAAGCTTCGTTCAATTATTTACAAAGGACCTTAGACAGAAATTGTTCAATCCACCACTTTATAGGCTATGCTTAGTTCTGTTTAAGCTTCCAAGACTGCTAATAAACTCTGTGTACTGTTTCATGTAAAATACATATACCATCCTCAAAGTACAGCCTGTGTTTTCCCCCTCCCAGGTAAGCCACCTCATCATTGGATTACAAAGTCCCTTTTTTCTTGCTAGTGCTCTCCCTCACTCTGCTCCTGTAAATTTTGCATTCCTAGTTGTACAAAGGATGCCCTTGATCCCTATCTAGTAAACAGCCGAGTAGTTACAGTCCACTACTTGGTGAGAAACCTGAGCTTGAAATCCTTCAGATGGATTTTGGCATAAAATCCAAGGTTTTCCTCTTCTTGGAATTATCATACAGTTGCCCAGCAATTATATCAAAGCATTGCAAAGCATTTGGAGCAACTTCTTTACTGCTGTTGCAGTGGAACTAAGGACACTGGGGCATTGGTAGAAACAGCACTGGGCACAAGCTCTGCTCTACCACACACCAGTATGGCCTCGCTGCTTGGACCGCAAGGGAACAGGAGCATTACATTTTCTCCACTCCTCCCCCATGCAATGAGGGCCTTCATCCCTGTTGTCCCTCCAAAGTTCTCATCTACTTTGTCAGACGTTACTTCAAGAACTTCGAGAAGTAATGACACTCCATCCTAGCTAAAAGCGTTTTGAAATCCCTGTTTTTAAACAGGGTAAAATAAACATCTTTAATTCTTCTGGTTCATAAGGAACCGACTGGTAAAACGGTGCTGTAGCTGAATTACTGGGGAAGAAATGGAACACCCCACAAAACAGTCACGGTAAATCCTACACTAAAACGAGTGTCACCTGTCACAACTGAGCCACATTCATTAGTATTGAACAGGAACCTACTAAAGTTCTCATAGTCCCACAAGCCTTAATTAGATTTAAAATGTTCTGCTATGATTTATTTTACCAGTAGAAAGCTATTGTGCAAAGGTACTTGGAATCCCACTGACGCTGGCCATGAGTTCCCTGGAACTATGACCAAAATCCAATAGTTGTGATATAAACCCTGAATCTGAAGTAGGCTGATATTTAATTTGCAACTAAGATACTAAACTCCACTAGAGTACAGATTTCATGGTTTAAATTCAGTTTATTATAAATCCAGTTCCTTTTGTAATTTCTTTTTTCTGCTTAATATTTTAAGGGGTTTTGTTTTAACAACTAATACATTTCATGCAGTAACAGACAATGATGCGAAAGGCTGCGAAAAGTGCTTGATTAATCAGCTGTGAGATTCAGTATTACCTTTTGTGCAGGGCACGTCTGCTTCTAAACAAGGGAGGCAAATAACCTCTTCTCTGCTGTGCCAGTTCCTGTATCATTGTGTTGCAGAGTAAGACCACGTTGTTCAATTACCTCCTGGCACTTGGTTTATCTCTTCAGAATGTCTAGGTTGAAGAAATGACCTTATTGAAATAAGAATTTCTTTGAATTGTTCCACCTCGCAGAATTTGCAGAGTACTCTCAGTAAGATTAAGCCAAGAGGGGACAGGCACTTAAATATGGAAGTGCTTGGCATCCCACAAACAAAACGTCAAGATAATAAATATCCACATAAAGAGGTAACCAAAATACTGAGAAATTCACAAGAGAAGGCAGCCACTGAAATCCTGGAGCAGTCTAAATTACTCTATCTCCAAATACTTTGCACTATATTTCACTAATACTAACATATTTTACTACAGGTCCAAAGTTCCGTGGGTCTAGCTCCCCTTGCAGCAACTGGCACCTAAATCTGCAGAGCAACTTCTGCTAGCCTTCAAGGCACTAGGTGATCTGAAATTCAACAAACTCTGTCAGGGGCTGCACTGAATTATCTACCATCTGGAAACTATAAAAATCAAAATAATATGAAGGGTAACGAAAAAATACTATTAAAACATGATGGTGATGGTAAAGTTTGACAACTTTCCAACAGAACTAATTGGAAACCTACCTTTTCTGGTGATCCATACAACTTGGAGCAAGCTGAGTGAGAGCTAAGAGACCTGAGGCATCAGATAAGGCTACCCAGCAGGGTCTCCTACCTGTGGAAATAAATGCCCTGGAGAAACTATTTCCTTCTACAAAGAAACACAGAATTTTTTGTTTTATCTTTTAAATTGGATCAAAAAAAAAAATCAAATTTCAAAACACTGAAATTCTTTGCAAAAGTACAGTTCCCTTTCTCCAGCCAACTCTGTATGGTCTCTTTCTGAAAAACACAGCACTGTTCAAAATTAAGTTAAAGGATTATTTGGAATTGTCTTGCATAAACACAAGCCAAGTATTAGCTTAAGTTACTATAATGGTCTTTATACAGGCTCGTAAGTCACACGGCAAATTTTGGCAGAAATAGACTTCAGTCTAACATACATGCTTAGGTATTTGAACATAGTGCCAAAAATCTCCCAAAGATAAGTGAAATACACCAGGAAAACTGGTTTTAATATCCGAAGAGTTGCTCAACCTGAACTGAATTTATCAAGATAAAGAATACATTTTCCTTTCTATTCTGAGGATAGACGAATCCTTCTGCTCAATATCTAACAGCTGTTGCAAACAACAGATGCTGGAAATTCTCAAAGAGATTTTTACAAAAAGTCTCTTATAGAGCAAAACACTTTGCAACCTAAACACCAGAGTTTCCGTTATGAAATCAATTTCTATGCCACGGTCTTAATTTCAGTCTACTTCATATATTCCTTCAACCTACAGCCCCTAAGCTTTACATTCAAGAAGTTCTCATACCAGCAGCAGCCCTCCATAAAAAGACTTGTTCACTTAACAGTGCTAGTCTTTGCTTAGTGAAATATTAGTTCCTGCGACCTGTCAGAAAATAACTGAACAACATACTCCGGTATGACAGAAAAAGCAAAAAACCTAAGCAAGAACAAAAAAGGCTACCTTTTCAAAACTGAGCCTTCTTGTCTGTGAGACCGGGTAGTTTATTCTACATAGAACAGTTCCGCTTATTCCTTAATCCAAAAATGAAAACCGTAACCTTTCACCAATTTACTAAAAAGCTTTTCTTTTTTCCACCCACAGTTTAAGCCAAATGTGTCTCAGCACTGGGTCCCCAACTTTAATTTCCTTCTACTTCTGCTATTGTTATGCCAGCACTTCTAAATATTTACCCTTCCCAGATTCCTAAAATGGAAGGAGCTGGGGTTCTTTTGTAGTGCAGATGATTTGCACAGACCCCAAGTAGTGGAGAAATTCTCACGCTTTTATGGGAGGGAACTGGATTTAGGGGACACTTTGTTCATGACAGGGTAAAGTAATCTTTAATAAATTTAAATTGAAGGGTCTTTCTAACACAGAGAGATTATGTATACCTTCCTCATGTACAATGATAAACATTAACGTATTAATAAACATTCCTTAGAGAACTGCAGATTTACATTTTTCAGAAAACGTAGATGTGATTAAATTACATCTATATCTGGAAACATTTAGCACTAAGCTGTTGAAAAGTTATTTGACTGTATACATCACTTCAATTTATCATCCAAGAAATTAAACTGTCATTATAGATAAGGATTCAGTAAAAGCAAAAGCTTCATCAAAAAACCTAAGGAAAGACAAACAAAATGCCAGCATTAAACAACATGAAAAAGGAAAAGAAGTACCAGTTTTATGGCTAGCAAATGTTTTGGAGTCTCCGCAGGGACAGTTTAGCTGCTGCTACCAAAGAGGAAGCCAGCTTGGTCTTCGCTGGCATCATGTGCATTCATCAAAGCGATCTACAAGAGAAATGCTCCATACCCTATTTATTTATTAAATCAAACCCATAGACTAACAAGCTACAGTAAGTCTAAAAGAGATGTAAACATAGAAGATACTACGGAATCATCTAAGACAAAAGCAGTTTTCCTTTTCTTCTTTTTATAAGCACATACTGAGTTAAATTCTCCTACTTAACAGAAATCTGTTGCTAAGGCATTTATTCCTCCCGTTGCAACAGAACAGAGAAGGCTAATTAAAGCCTGCTAAAGCCATTGATCATGACATCTTAGCTGAAGCTGTGAATAGAACTATCAATATATTATAGCATTCTTTAATTTAAAGCTGTCAAATTATGCACTCTCTAATTAGAAGGAATCCCTTCCAGAAAGTCTTTTTGAGCACTGAGCCTCTTTTATTATCAAAGCAAACATTTCTCTGTGTGTATATTCCATCTGATAAAGTTGGATTTGCCCCCCTTATGGCTGCCGAAAACTTGGGGGATAAGAATCTAAACAAGATCATCATCCCCATATATGCCGGAATTCCTTAAGAATCTGTACAAGTGTATGTAGCAATTGACAGAGGAATATACTGAAACTTAAAATCAAACCAGTTTTCTGCACAGTGGGGAGCTATAGTTCCTCAATATCCAACTTGGAACACTCCACAGGCACATCAGAAAAGAGGAAAGAAAGCAGAGGCTGCCAAAATCTGCTTTTCAATCTAAGGCAGCAAAATAGTTATGAACGAGTCACAATTTCTATAAAATCAGGAAAAAATACTTCAAAGGCATGGTTGTTGCTACCAAATCCATTTTGCACAGCTCTGCCAGTCTATCAATAACTACTTAGCCTTATGCTCCAGGTACAGCACCATTTCTCTTTCTTTTATACAGACCTTCGCTTCTTTCTCATCTCCTGCTGCTATTTTTATATTTACCTCCTCTGTTCCTGAATGTTCCTAATTACAAAATATTCTGAATCAGCAGACCCAGAGACTCAGAAGATTAATTTCTAGAAGCAGCAGTCCAGACAGGAAAGAAGAAATCCCTGCATCTGTCCTGCAGGCAATCTTACTGTGTAGAATACCTATCTGCATAAACACTATTTACCACTGCCAAGAAGTTTAGATGTGCAGGACAATCTTAACATACAACTGAGAAGTTTCTGTGGGCACGCAGGTCCTACAGTCTCCATTAATCAGTTTCACCTTTTAATCATTGCAGTGACCTGCACCACATTTGCGCCTTCCACAACACTGAAGTGTCAGAAACCATAAAGTTCACAGATGAGGCATGTCTTGAGTGTTCCAATTTAGGCTAAGATTATTTCAAAGCTATTTATCCTTCCGAGGGAAACAATGGAAAAGATTTCCAAAGATAAGTTTAATCACAGTAACATTACCTACTTGTTTGATGCATCAAGGAACCCAGCTGCTGGTTTCAAAACTAGTAATTATCAGAAAATTTTAAAAAGCAGAAAAAAATTCTGAACTTTTCATAGTCTAACTGCAGTAACCAAAAGGGTAATACTACTGAAGACTGGATCAAACTTTTTGTAACTCTTTGTTGTATCAAATTATGTGCTTTCCCATTTATCTGGTTTAAAAGGGTACACTTTAACCAAATCTGACTTAAAAGCAGAGAGATACGGCAGCTAGCTAAACTGGGAAACTGTAATAGCGTCAAAGTTACGTGGATACACGTCAAAGTAGTAAGTTGCTAGCACTGAATAGCAAGGTAAGCATGCCTACCTTAAGCTGGAAAAGCAATTTTAATGAGCAGCAGTTGTAAAGAACAGCCAAGGTTAATTTGCAGAGTGAGGAAGTCTCAAAATGAGAAATGTTTATATACAGTTAACAGTTCTGTATATATTATAAGTAACATCCAGACAACAGGCCACACATACGTGCCTTTCAAAACAGTTAATGTCTAATATTCTCAGGAATCTTGCCCTCTAATGCAGACTGTATGACGTCAACTCTGGAGAGTGGAGGCAAAATGGAAGGGGAGAAGAAAAGGGACCTGGAAAGAGGTAGCCCACTTCTAGGCAGGATGATGCCACTCTGACAGGCGTCACGTAAAGGAAAAAGCAATTTGAAATAGCTCTTTGTGCTACTCTTCAAGATAAGATTTTAACCACACTGAAAATAATTCTCAAAGGGAAACTGAAGAAAAAATAAACTTCAAGCTAGATAAAAAAGGAGACCATGTTCACAAGAAAATATGCAAATAGTTATTGCAATTTTCTTCCATCCATCATGACAAAACATGACACTTTATGCCCAGATTTCCTACAGTCCGTATTTTAATTGATTATTTAGTTGTCAGCTAGAAAAGATATCACTTTCTGGTCCTGGAGTAGTTACCTTGAACACAAATGAGCTAACAGCCATAACAGAACCCTTCCCAACACAGAAGAATTAAAATCATGAACCTCCCAGAGCCAGCACAAAGCAACCCTTTCCTTCCTTACGCAGCCAACAGTGTGACTCATGAGAAACAGCTGACTGTACACAGAATGAAGACTCCGCTGGAAACCAGGCTCATGTGTTACATTTGATGTACTTCAGGCAAGTGAAAAACTTCATTATAACATTCCAAACAGGTTTCCCGGAACAACAGCGCACTGAATTAGGGGCTAAAGGAAGAGGAGTTGTCAGTTGTAACTGCATCAGAAAGAAAAACAGGAACACATTTCCTGGGGTTTTTTAAATTACACTTCAAGAGCTATTGTTACTAATAGCTGCTCCAAGCTGTAAAAACTGCAACCTCGGAGGGCAAAAGTCAAAGAAACCCTACTGATTTTCCCCGGATTACTCACAGAATTAATAAGATCATTTGGGAACCAGCCTTGAGGTTATCAGAAATCCCTCGTCACAGGCCCACAGTACACTTTTGCAGCATTTCTGTTTACAACTCTTTAATGAACTGCAGCACTGAAGCGGAAATCCTCTTGCCTGCTAGTAGGTTGTGCTGGAATGCAATTTGGGTATCTACATATTTTGCATTTCTAATAACGAAGTTAGGAAAAAATGAAGGACATAAGCCTTAAGCATTTTTTCAGTACACAGTTCTAAAATATCTTTGTAAAAGTGTATTCACCGCTGAAGAAATAAATATCAAAACTTATATACCAATATTATTACTGATAATATAAGCAAATTATCTTAATTATTCATTATATAATCAAGCAGAACATTGCCTTAAAATGCCATAGAAAGTGTTTCTTTTTAAAAATATTTTTTTAAAGCAATAGTTTAAGGCAGGTAGAAACAATCCAAACAATGAGAGTTCCATAGTTGAATTGAGCACTGCTGTTTCGACACATGAAAAAATCCTAAATGTCAATGGAACTTAATGGAGGCTACAATGCAAACAGATTCTTGTCAAGGAAGGAATCACAGGGTTTTAGCTACAGGCGTGTCTTCACCTACACTATGTTTAGGCACTTGGAGAGTTTTAGCCCAATTGCTGCCACTATTTGTGCACAAGTGGCTCATATTCTGAGCATTCGGCTCGATGAGGTTCCCCATGTTACTACCTGTGCAGAACAAAACAGACACCAAGTTGGATATCACCCCTTTCAGCGTCCAAAACGTGGCTTGCCAGCCAGAGGCTCACATGTCCTCTGTGAATTTGTGATGGGAAGTCAGCAGGAACCAAACCAGAATTGGTATGCTGACTACAGGACAGCCTCTCGGTAAGGCCACAAGTTGGAACCAGGTAGAGGTCAGACAAGTAAAAAGAAAATATACATGACAAAGTAGGACCTCAACTTGCCCTTAATGCGAAGGGCTCAGTCAAACACCCAGCTCTGCTGGAAGTGGTGTGCATTTGAAAGTGTTACGCATTTGAAAGTAAATCCTTTTTTTTGTCCTTTCTCTGCCCTGGGTGCAGAAAGCTAATGAATTAGCAGCCTGAGGAACTGTAAGTGTCATGCTGATATTGCCTACTACATGAATACAAGGTACCTTACTCAGTATCCAAAACATAGTCAAATCCGTATAATTTAAATAATCAAAAGGTAAATATTTGTGTGCAAACTGATGGCAGATTTCTTAAAACCTGATTTATGTCAGGAATATGATCTCATGTTTGTATATTCTTTACTTGAGGTGGAAAATTAACTAGTACAAGCTATTTGTGCTCACTTGCCAAGATCACATCTCTGCAAAGGATACTTAAGTAGAGAGTGAGATCAGAACAAAGTTTCTCATTATCAGAATATCACACCACTTAACACTCTAAATTTTTTTTCTATGAAAATCAATTTTCCTTAAAATTTGGAAGACAGTTAAAAAGCAGTAGTTATACCTGGATTGAAAATAAATAGAGTCTGAACCAATTAGCCCCACGAGGGCAGGAAGGAATCTTAGTGTAAATTTCTAAGTGCAGCTCTGCTTGGAATTTCAACAAGGTAATTAAGTATAGACCACTTCAAAGTGGGACATGTCTATACTGATCATTGGAACATACAGTATTGCAGAAGGGGAAAGCCAGTACTTCAAACAGCATTTGAATAAAATATGGATTTAAAAAAAATCTGTACTCTACAAAAAAATATAACAACAGATTGATGGAATATTTGAGCAGGTCTGCTTTTCATTTTTTTCAGTTAACATTATTTATGCCTATATACAAATATTTCTTCGCAAGCAACAGAACTTAGCTGTTGGCTCCAAATACCTTAACATAATTACAATCATTTTAAACATTAGTTATGCTATGGTTCCTAATCTTTCTGTGCAGACTGCAGGGTACTGCAAATCCAGTTTGTCTTCTCTAGCTGACCTTAGGTAGTACTGCACCTGAACTCGTTCTGTTCAAATTCAGAAGTGTGTGTCTAATGTCTCTCCTCCAGTTCATGTCATACCTGATACCATTTTTGTTGAAATATGATGTGTGCCAACATCTCAGCTTCTTTCTTCTGTCTGCTAATTTTGTACTTTCAAGCTCCAAGCTTTTGCAGACAATCAACAGAAAACACTGCTTTGTGCCATACATGTATTACGTTGCCTGGATTGCCCCAAACATTGATTATTCCTAATAAACTCTTCCTTCATGCTCACATGCTCAAAAGATTTCCAAGTCAAAACTCTCCACAAAAGCTAAGCTGTCAATATATTAATTTTATCCAGTTTGTCTAGGGCTGAAGCAGGACATACACCATTCCTTCCCTTTAGTCTGCAAGCGCAACTGAAACAAGTGTTTAATCACAGTATCAGAGAAAAGAATTGGCTGCTGGGCTTCAAGTTAGCTGATGTTGCAAAACAGTAGCTAAACACAAGCAGTAGAGCAACTGACCACTATTTTGGCAAAAAGGAATTGCAGCTATTATATAAGGGCCAGATTTTTTTAGAAGGAAAAGGGGAAATTCACATGTCTTTATACTAAAATAGAATTCCTACTTTTCAGTTTGTTGTTTTCAGGGTTTCTCATAGACAAATCTGCAATGGTGAATTTATAATGCCCCAAAAGATACATTTGCATTGAAAATACATTTTGTGGACTGAGGTGGACGGACTCAGGAAATTGAAACTTTGCCTGAGATTATGTCAGCCAGTTGCAAATAGATTCTAGGTGCACTGTCAGAACTGGGAGTATATGCCAAAAGCCCTGGCTCCTTCCCTGGAGATCTAGACAGAAGGCAAAATTTCACTTGTAGGATGGAATACACATAAAGAAAAATAATATACCTGTCTTTTAGAACAGAAAGTAACTTTGATAGACAACCAAATAGGTCATGTCTTCAAATTACCATGAGATTCAGGGTGTTTTTTTGGTTTTGTTTGTTTGTTTTTAGATACAAATATATACACTCTCTTTCAGTCATATTTTGTTCAATGAGCTGCAGAAAAAATATGCCCTATTCTGCAGATTTGCAAACTGAGAACATATGCTAGCATTATGCATACCACAATAAAAAGAGCATGTCGCCTGTTCAGCTCAACATCTCTTCCTGCACATGTACACAGATGGAAGCAGCTGTTGCCACTAAATATCTCGCAGAGCTGAAATGCATTTAAGAAACTCTGCTCTATTCCCCGACACAGGACACGCTTTTATAGACTGCAGCAAAGCTGGACAGGGTAGAAAGTAAATGCAAATAGTAAGGTGGTTTGTCATTCCCCCACCCCATAATAAGCTATGAAAAGATACTCATACAGCTTTGAGAAATTAAAAGACTAATACAAATATCACTTTCTCCTGTAATTGTTAAGCTAAGCAGCAATATTGTAAGTGCACACCTTCAATTTACAACACAGCACAAGCAAAAACTAAGCTTCTTGCACTAAACCATTAAAACATGCAATCTGCCCATCAGGTCACTGTAAGAGTGGGCAAAAAATAGTAGTGTTTGCAACTGGTTTATACTGAAAAAACAAGGAGGTGGAAGGATGAGGTAATGGAAAGAGGGAAAGCAGTTTATCACTCCACTCACTCTCCCCTTGTAGAGGACTTGGAGCACTCAGGAACAGCAGCAGACTATGCTCCTACTCATGACCTTTCTTTGGAAAAAGTGCAGTACAAAGTCTCAAAAAGCAACAGAAAAGTCAGGGTGGAGGCAGAAATCTGGCATTCCAGCACTCCCACTCCCATCTCAAAACTTCAAGGCAAACCGGTTGCTATTTCACAGTCTGCCGATTTGCTCTACTTTCCACAGAACCAAGAATGCTTAAGAAATTTTAACTTAATCTCTGCTTAATGTCTCAGATTAATCACATTAAAATTTTGCTCCTGAAATCTTTAATGTCATCAATGGCAGTAGTGGATCATTGAAAGTGAATGTTCAATAACAAGAAGAAAACTAAGAATCTCCTTGCTCCAGAAGATGAGCCAGAAGTCCTTTTTCTCGAGGATTTTAGAGACAGGTTGGTTCAGTTTGCATGTTTTTAGGCAAGTGTGCACCTATAGAAAGAGAAGTTACATGTAAATCAGTACAGAAATCACACACTTCTCCAATGTTTATCAAGTTATGAGAAACCATTAGCAATGGTACTAAAGCATAATTATTTATGGATTAGAAAAGGCATTACTGCTTGCTGTAGCTCATAAAACTAGCTACACTATTATACAGTGCTGTATATACAACTGTAGGTATTTACATTTCTGTGACTGAAATTTAGGAACGATTGTGCTGAATCAATCCACAAGATGATGGATTTCTCAGTCTTCAAACCCAACAAGATACCTGATTCTTCAGAGAAAAGTATATGACTGACACAATATGGACAGCTCTATGGGGAACGTTTTCCCTAGAAGTGATTTGAGCCATAAATTCGTAACTATGAAAGTTGGGGTTTTTTTTACTGTTTGAATAAAGTTTCACATTTGTAGTCCATGGTATATTTTTAAGATAAGTTTCAGATATGGCAGAGGCCCTATCTCAACAACATCAATTCTGCAACCATATAGCCAAATTTTCTGATTTCCAAACAAGCTATGCCACATATTTCCAAGAACTGCAATTTTTGCATTACTATAAAGTGAGTAAATTTGTAGAAGTGGTTAGTGTTGGACACTGTTTTCCCTATCATAGTACTGCTTTGCAATTAAATGACTAAAACTGCCACAGCACACACAAAGAACACACAGTACATCAACACAAATGGGTACAGACAGTCAAGTCAGGCTCTCTGGGCTTCCTGTTCCAGTATTCGATCACCCTCAGAGTAAAAGAAGTTGGAGGGGGGTGGTGGTGGTGTTTGTTGTTGTTGTGTTTTTTCTTTTTTTTTCTTATGATTAAATGGAATTTATTTTATTTTAATTGGTGCCCATTGCCTCTTGTCCTTTGACTGGACCGGGATGGACACAGCAAAGAGAGCCACAAATCAAAACTGCTACTTAGAAAGAGCTGCCAAGCACAGAAAGCTGTCAGACCAATCAGAGAAAAGATTTCTCTAATCTTTAGGTACTATTGTATTGTTTTGCTTGGAAATGTAGAAGGTAAATACTTCTAGCCTGCTTATTTAGTCACTGTTCCTTTAAATATGTTAATATTTGAACATGGGTAATGTGAACATGGGAAGCAGGAAAGCACATACACACAAGTTTTTTTTTCAAGTTTTACTCCATGTTGTGTGACCTAAAAACCCCATACATTTTCCATTTCTAGAGAGAAACCATGCCAGTATCCTCACCCAGACAGCTGTATTTTTCCTTTCATCAAATGAAAAATGGTTTAACTCTAAATTTCAAGTAAATGTTCCTACAGTCACCTCCAGACTTCACTCCATTACTTATCCAAGCACCAAAGCAAACAGAAGAAGGAAAAAAAACCCAACTCAACAAATCCATGAATCACATGGAACTTATTTTGCTTCCAAGGACACGATCAATGCTTAAGTTAGGCATTGATACAATCTTAAAGGCATACCCTCCCCTACTGCAGGACCTCATCCTCCACAGCTTCTATCCAGCTTCCATCTCTCCCACCAAGGTACAAGGAAATTAATTAAGTTTTCACCTTTGCAGTAGGATGCGCTTATGTTTGCACTATATTTTAAATAATTTAATTGTTCTACCTGCTTTGTAACAGGGTCATTACTTGATCAGATATGACAATCACTAAAAGAAAAATAACGAAAATGATGAAGATTCAGTAAAAAGAATCCTCATTTACTTAATTGCCTTTTAAATTGAATTCATTCAACTTTTCTGTTTCCAGTTCTTTAGAGATACTAGTGGCTCATTTCATCAACTCTTATTTAGAGAGTCAATTACTGTACTGGTAAAATGCATCTTTAATGCAAATGCCACCTGAGACCTCATTGTTGTTATTCTTGACTGATTCCTCAGGTCCTCCTCTCAAAGCAAAGTTCTTTGTTAGCATTGCAGCGTCTTTCTCCAAGACGCTGCTTTTATTCTTCTCTGCCAGCATCAAGAAACTGATTCCCAGACACAGAATTCCCATCTAACCTCCATCCTAACTCTCCCTAGTAAAACAACACTCTTGCCATTCTATCATACTTTCCCAGAAGTCAAGGGGGGAAAAAAAACCCACATGTATATAAAACTGAAGTTACAGAAGTTATTTACCTTGCAAAGAAAAGAAGTGCACCATACTAAAAACTACATGGAGAAAAACTGTACAGATAAGTTAGCCAGAATTGGGAATTTCTGTCCTCATTGTCTCAAAGAGTTAAGTCTCACACGTTCATGAGACTTACATGTTATATTCCCACCTTATATTGTTTTCCCCTCAGCTGCCTGCATCTCGTGCATTGCATACAGAACCTTCATTTTCTTCCCCACATCTCACGTCCTATGAGCAAGATGCAGCTGGATGAAGCCACCAAACATTTGGCACATGGAAACCACAAAGCAAAAGAAAGAGAGCAAAGCCTTATTAAAGCCAGATGCTGTTGCTGTTATTCAAGCTCCACGCTCAGGTGTCTCATTAGAAAGAATATTGTTCCCAGTTGCAGCCTAACAGTGGAGAGAAACACAACAGAAGTAAAGCAAGTTGTTTGCCCATGACAAGAGAACATTCAATAAAACTAAATTTGGCATCTTGATATCTTTGAAATCAATCAGCCCTTAGAATTCACTGCCACATGATGCTAAACATGGAATACAGCAAGATTTAGTGCACTGCAAATTTTTATGGTTGACAAGAACATTTAGCTGCTTACACTATTAATGCCAACGGAAAGACTATTGGAAGAGAGAGAAAAATCTGATGTTTAAGATGTTAAGCTTTTCATGTCTCTGGTGCAAACCATAACAAATAATTTCACCCTCTCTAAGGTGGTAAGATTCCTTACAATAAGATTCTAGTCCCACTGCTGCCGCCCTTCAGCCCCTGAACTGAGATGCTTCTATTGGCAAAGATCACAGAAAACCATTCTCCCCCTGACCTCCTCGTACCAGGTTATATTTCTCCCTGATTGGAAGCCAAGCTGACTCAAAGGTGGACCTGACACATACCAGAGCTGGTGCAGAGACATGGCTATTGCACTGGTGTAGCTGCAGTGCACAGATTCACCCCTGGAACAGTTGCTGAAACAGATGTCTTAATGCTGTCTTTGAAAACAACATTTTAAAAGGTGCAAGTTTGTCTCCCTTAATTCTAAAGGGAGCCTGGATGACAAGCACTGACTAGGTCCTAAAGCATTTAAACAGCTAAACTTACCCATTAAGAGCTCTCTCCTGAACTATTAAGCAAGGCTGCCCGAGCCGACAGATTCTCTCAACTACCTACTATACCACTTTCCACTGACCCTGAACCTACTGGCAGTAGCTGACACCAGAGGCAACACAGTAAGCAGCCAGATTACAAATCAAATTCAACACAGCCATTTCTACATTCTTTAAACGTCTCTATCGAGGACAGATCGTATTTTCTATTGCTACTTCTCCCCAAACATCCCATATACTTTCTTCAGTCTTCCTAAACTTGCTTTTTCTCCAGCTTTTTAATGGTGCACTCTCTCTCTTCCTGCTTACTCTGCTCCTGTATTCTCACAAGAGCATTGTTCCTCCCATACGTACCCAGCATTGACAGGCCTTGTTTAAATAAGGACTTAACTTCTTTCAGCCTGCTTACTACTATTAATGCTCGATTCTCTGCCACCTCTATTTCATCCCTACTCAAACTAACAGAATATTAAAACAAAGTAGTGAAGAAATTGGTATAGCTCTCCCGTTATTAATAAGGCTTGTCATGCCCTAGGGTAGATCTGATGTTTCTTCTCATGTTAATACCAGGATCAAGTTAAATATTTATTTTCAGTATCAAGATCATGGTGGTACCAAACAGTAATAAGTCTCAACTAAATATTCTCAAGAAATTAAGTTCTAAAATTAATCTTTTAACAATAATAATGTTTAAAACCCTCTAATGACTACTAGAATGGGGGAAGATATTAAAAAAGTGAAATCTGGTTGAAGCAGTTTCAAAGCACAGTATCAGTTATATATGAGTTCCTTGCATTTCACGAAGTGATCTTCCTGATGCTGAATTGTGACAAACTATGCAGTCCTTCAGCAATCACATTCTTCTCATGTTGAACAACACACAACTAGTACTACCAAAAATCTTCAGCTCAGGCAAGGTACCTTCAGTTTAATCACAAGATATAGTAAAAATCTTTATCTCTATTACTATCCTGAATTGGATTTCTAACCTGTAGCTAAAGGTACCAAAGTAAACATGCATTTGCATCTGTTCCATTATTTCCATACATAGAATATGAAGGTGTAAGTACACAATGTTTTCAGCAATGCACACACATGAGAAATGGGCCATTCCTTTAATTCAGTCTCAGAATTGCAGCTATTACCTATAACCTTTAATACGTGGGACAATTCAGCTAGAACATCCCAATAGTGAAACCACAGAAGACATATCCCAGAGACAGAATGCAAGAGAAAAGGAAAGGCACACTGCCTTTCAGAGCCTCCCCAGAAAAGCAGCAACTTTGCGTTATTTCACATTTGTAAAAAACTTTAATTCAGGCATTCGAATAAAACTTACATGACATGCATTGACCACACTCTCCTGAAAAGACAGAGGACCACTTTACTACTATGGGTAAAATTTATGTTGTAAAATGCTGTATGTATGTTCAAAACTTACTAAAGGAAGTTACAGAATCCTTAGAAAGCCAGTGAAAAGAGTCTACATTGTCCAAGAGATACTGTAAACTGAAATAACAGACTGGACACACAACAACATAATACTTGCAAAAGATACAACAATAATTTAGTTATGTAGAATGTGTATAGCCAAGCCGAACTTAAGAACATTATTCCTAAGAGATGAATATATAAAATCAAGCATAACCATATCAATTGCAAAATTGGGATGAAACTCTCAGAAGCTACCCAGACTTTCAGCCACTCTCAGATCACTGCTTCTTGCTTATGACAGATGGACTTCTGTAGGAACGCTTCAATTTTGTCAATCACAGCCAAATCACTTCACTAAGGTCATACTGTGCAGATGAACCCATTGAAATCCACACCTGTTCAGACAGACAATTCAGTAATTCCATCTGAGCAGTTTTTGGTGTGGGTTTTTTTGGCGTGTGTGTTTTTTTTTTTTTTTCCTCTAGAAGTGCTAGTTTGCCCTAGCTCAAATCACCATCAATTTCTAATAGCCTAAATGAAGTAATCTGGTCTTTTTCTAGTTGTCACTTAACCCCAAATCACCTATAAGAAAAAAAAAACACACACCAAAACCCAAGACTACTCTGGTAAACATCACTATTGGCACTCTGTGTACTCAGGCCAAGCAGCAACCACAAGAATTCAGTTTGGATACGATGAAGCCCTGGATATTGAGTCCCTGGCTCCCTGACTGACCCTTGATCACCCAGAACATTTCAACAACTTCAGCAGGTTTTCCCTGAGACACTATTGTGACTACAGCATGATACAGAATAAGCAATCCTCATCTTACAGCACTTTAACGGTCTCTGGCTTCTCCCATAAATGTAAAGCTACGGATTAATATTCTATTTGTCAAAGACCAAGTCCCCACACTAATTTTTTATCAGATTTCACTGCTATCCTCTCCCAAGATGAACTCAAATATTTTCTGCAAAAGGATTTTTAAAATTAGATCTGGTAAGCAACATAACTACTCTCCCTTAGAAGCAGGGCCCCATTTTGTGCAAGTTTGAGATACTAAAAAGCATCTAAACAGCACACTGATTCCTTGGGTAGTTGATTCTTTATTAATACGAGTATTCAAACTCAAAATTGTGTCTCTTCTCAAATATCTGAAAGAGCTCTTTAACAAAGCGCCAAACTGTAGTGCAGCATGAATATTGCCACTGTCTCCTTTTAGTAGACAATTTCATTTCACCAGTGCAAATTTTACCGTAACTACCTTCCACTGCTTCATCCTTCTCAAAGTTTTCCTGTTTTGTAACACTCTGGAAACCCAACATCTTGCTTTGAAACAGCTTCGAAAAACTGGCCCACGGCCAACTTGCAACTGATACTACAGTTTAAATACCTTCCCAGCAAAGTTGCACAAACTTCAAAATACTCTGGGATCAGTCATTAAAATGTTTTTGTTTCAGTTACAACACTAATGAAAACCAAATGTCTAAATTTATTTGAGCTCGCTTAATGGTCTAGGGACTTTGCTTAAGAGAAAGGTCTGAATCAACCCCCATTTACGCAACTGACTGGCTTAGCGGTACAACATTGTACAGAGATATGGATAATACTTTAAAAAGATTTAATTATGAGAGTGTTTCAGCCACAAATTTAATTAAGGAGGCTCAATTAATTGCCTCAATTTGATTCTTCTTCTCTAAAGTCTTCAATTACAGTGCACCTGAAACTATGCAAGGTTCAATTTGCAAACAGATTTAAGACCCAAAACTAATGCTATTCTACAGGCATGTTTCTACCATCCAAATAAGATCCTGCCTGAAGTTTAAGCCTTCCCAAAGCATCTGCTTTTAAAAGGTTTCACTGTGTTGTAGAAGTATCTCTCAGTTAATACACACGCCACATTCAGCGAACGGAGGAATATTCTGGGTGGGAATCATAGAATGCTAAATGAAATGCTTCATACAAAGCTGTCTTTCAGCTTAGAGTCATGACATTCTGCTGCTGGTTTAATCCATACCCTCTACAATTAAGCCAGCAAATTCTATGCTGGTTTTGTACAGGCTTCGCAATCTGTAATGAATTGATGTTTCAGCAACATTTTACCCCTAAATTCATTTTAGAATGTTTTGTACATACTTCTCCACAGCAAAGAATATCAAAGGTCTGCTAAAACAAAATCAACATAGGCTGACACAAATATCTACATTTTCAGCAACAACGTTGTTGACCATCGCCTGTATCTCAAGATATTTAGAGCATGCACCACCTGTTTCCAACTAGCATTCAAACTGTTCAACCACACGATTAATGACAGCTGCTAAAAAAGTCTAAAATATTAGGGAAAAGAAATAAAAGTTTAACAACGGCTCTGTAGGATTGAGGCAAGCCAGAGTCTTTCGCTAAATATCATTCACTATAAAACATACCATACTCTAATAATGTATATTTGCACTTCACAGCATTCTCTTCCAGACCACTGTAACTCAAAAGTTAACAGTTTCTGTCTGCAAGAAAGCCAGCATCTGAGTGTAACAACTGTTCCTAGGACAGGAGAGTGAGGAAGCTGGTTGTGCACTTCTAGAGTTGTACATACTTAAGAAATCCCTAGCAGACACTTCCCAGTACTCATCCCTAACATGTACATCCATGCTATTTAGGCAGGAACACACAAAATAGAGCACATAGCCTGTTTGAGAGACAATACCGCATGCACAAACGCCAACCCAAAAAGAAAAGTTGATATTCAGTCATTTAAAAAAAAAAAATCAATTGTTTATTCCCTAAAATACATAAAAACTGATATATAGCAAGAAATTAAAGGTTATAGATCATTGACCACCCAGGAAGTAGGCTTTATAACATCAATTGTAAACACATTGCTACTTCATTTGAAAGTATACTTATGAGCACTAAGGTTCTTGCCATGCTTTCAAAAGTATGTAGAACTCTCCCTGTGTAAAAATCCTTCTTTCTAGCATACATTGACTAGAGTAACTTTTTATATGCTTATTTCAGAGTTTCCCCAAAACACCACATACAAGTAATTCAGTTACTTCCGCATATTTAAGAGATTCCTTTTAGAGAAATTAGAAGATAGAATTCTAGTACTAAACAGCTGATAAATGTTTTTCTGTTAATTCCAAAAAGGAGGAGAAAGGAGTAATACAGGCAAAAAGGACAGTTTAGACTACTACTCTTTCGCAAAAATAACCACAACATAAAAGGCAGCCAAGGCCTAAAGTCTCCGCCTTGGTCAGGACTTTGAGGTTTATAGATGATGGACATCACACCAAGAGCACCAGAAGCAAAGAATTCTTTCTCAAAGTTTCAGCTAAACCATACCTAAAAGCAATAGACAACATGATTAAATAGTTTAGCTACTTCAATGTGAATGAAAAAGTATGTTAAGAATAATTTCTTATTCTTTTCTTTTATAAACCCCCACACCTGCTCTTCACCACTTTAAGGGAGAATCAAGACATAATGTTAACCCATGTAAGAGAAATAACGATATAAGAGAGAAAAGAGTGAGCAGTATGAATTCAGCCACACCCTTCAAGAAACTAGCTATAAAAATACCATTTCTCAGTATGAATTTTCTCAAAAGCTGGCAGCCTTACAAAACAGTCACATACATAGCTCTAGCCAGCAAAGAGGTCCTCTTTTGAAATTTCAAATAGATACAAGAGTGCCTTCATTTATTAAACTGAGCATACCTATCTTAATTTATCTCAGACATTCAGCACGGGAGATTAATAAAGAGCATGTGGATCAAACATGCAATACCCCCAGAGATCAAAAATAACAAATCTCTGCAACAACATGATTGGAGAGAAGTTCCCGTGCCAAGTATGTTTGCACAAAGGAGCACAGAAGTGCAAATCGTGAGCTCTCAGGAGACTCACGCATCCCATCTGCACACAAGGGGAACTTTAAGTTTTAAACATAACCTATGGCTTGGGACAAATTTCTCAAAAGTGAATCTACTAAACAGTAATACGCAGTCATTCTTTTCTCAAAGGAAAATAATCACATCAAAAGCAGATTATGGATAAAAAACAATACTGAAGAATTAAGTCACATAAATTCAGAATATTAAGACTGATTTTTATGGCTCATAGAACAAGCTTCAATTTCTCGCATGAGATAGGGCATCTTTTATGTGAACACACTGTGAGGAAAAAACAGATAAATATTAAGTCTTCTCCAGTGAAGCAGAACCTAACACTTTACCATAGATTGAGCATTCTCACTTTAATGTCTCATCTACCTGGTTATTTAGTTCAAAATGTACCTCGTATCACATGAGCAGTTCCAGAACAGTAATATGGAGGCAAATATAGCCTAAGAACGAGGTGGCTGCTCAGCTTCCTTCGTATCAACACACTCACAGGAGCAGTCACCCCTTTTGGAATAAGGGAACAATATTCTGAGTTCGTATCTTTTTTTTTTTTTAACCCTGACATTGTGCCTTTGAGGCATTTTCTCACTGTGCATTAAGAGTTAATCTGAAAACATCTCAGAGAATATTCATCTCCATGAATATTTAGGATCTTGATGGCTGGTAGCGTCAGCTTTGGAAGCTAGCTCTTGGGTCAGGCCAAGAGGATTGATGGAAAATGAGGTAATCCAATAGATGTATATAGCGCTTTGGGTTTTCTTCCCCTGTTGCCAGCTCAAGTGGCTTTTCTGCCTACAGCACAATTTCCAAGTATGGAAAACAGACATATGGGACGATTAGAAAAAAATACAAGGTGGCTTTTACCTAGAAATCTACTTGGAAAGTAGGCTTGAACTGCCATAAAAGCAGACTAACCCAAGAGCGTTTAGTCACTGGTGATTACCATCAGAGAGACTGTTTGGTATTGTTAAGACAACAGCTAATATAATGAAATAAGCACAGACTACAAAAGGCATTCATCCCCAAGCACTGTCATTTTATAACATCCTGCTGCATTTGCACATTTGTGGTATATGGGCTATAACAGAGCCAGCAAGGGGAGCCATACTTTATATCAGGCCTCAAAACCCAAAGCTAGAAGTCTGTGTTTCTCAGTGATTCCAGTGACGATTCTCACAACTTCATTTAATCCTAGACATGTGACAGTAGACTCTTCGAATCCATGCCCACTTTCTTCCCAAAGAAGTTGAATTTGTGTCAGAGAAAAGCAGACTACAGCTTGCCTTGCTGTTCTGCAAGGTAAAAGTTACCTCCCTGATGCACACTCATGACTGGATGTTTGCCTATGAGGAAGGACGCAACTGAACTGTACCTCCAAACAGGTGCAAAGAGTACAGAATATGTTTCAGATTCTGAATGGAAAATGCAGATGTTTAATGGTGGTGGCTGCTAAGTGCTATTTGTCTTGCATGAATCACTTGAGATATTTTGCACTACATCTATAAAAGCAATGAAAAATCTCTTCTATTAAACAGACATAGTTTATAACACATCTATCTCTGTACCTATCAGTTCACAAAGACACCTCGCTGGCTATTGCTATGGATACCAAACACATAGAACATCTTGTTACCTCTGTCTGGAAACTCAACTCAGAGGTACTGCACTAAAAATAGCACACTTGAGGGTATTTTATTTACACATTTTAAAATACAGAAGACACTCCTTTCTAGAGACATTTCAGGTTTATGGAACACACAAGGTATAAGACTATCACACTTTTGTCAAAGTACCTTTAATAAGCTCTACACATGAGAGAGCTTTAAAATAAGGTTGTCAGTAGAGCTATATGGGAAGTGATTGCTACACAGATAGAAGATCATGCCCAGGCTTCTCCCCCGCTCAAGAAATCCGCCTTTGATTATGAAGTGGAAGGGGACAGAGCCATTGTGGCTGTGGAGTTCCAGAATTAAGTTTATCTCAGCATGTACACAAGGCTCAATTTTACCAAGAAAACTGCTGCTGATTGTTTCTTTTGCCTCGTTAAAATTGGTCATCTATCTTTTACAGAGCTGCTTCTTTAATAGATGTTTTTCTTCTTGTCTTCTTACTCATCTTTCACTTTCCATATGAGGACGTTCATCTTTTTATTCTTTTCCACTGTGTTGCCTCTTGAATTTTGGTTTCTCTTTTGGCTTATTTGACCAAAAAAACTAACCATGTGTCCTGCAGCAGTTGTTTGCCATCTCCTTAAGGGCTGCACAGCTTAGAATGAGACAGAAGCAGTATTTAGTTGTCTTGTTATCTTCCCTACAAGAAAGCCAGGGTTCATTTTCTTCAGCTTTCAAACATGCCTGCCAATGCCTCTTCCAGTGTGATCTGGGAAAGGAGCTAGTTAATGTTTGACTTCTGTTTTAATTGTATATGTTTTTTAGTGGTTACTTAACAGCAGAGTGGTGCGCTGCGCAGGTAGTTTGCCTGGGCTTGAAAGTCAGCAGTCCATATTCCTGAATCAAGATTTGAGGGGTTACATAAACACATTCATCTTTGTGATCCTTATTTTGGAAGGGGAGAAAAGTAAATGAGTAGTTAGGTAGGAGCAAAGCATCTAGATGGTTTAGAAGGCAGAGAAAGATACTTCAAATGTGTGCTGTATTCTGTAAGTGATCTCTCCTGGGCATTTGATCTATGCATGCAGGAGTTTTATGGTTTAGTTTCCTTGTTACGCCAGCTCTTAGCCAGACAGAATTCACCATCCCCTTTTCCCGGATCACCAGAAGTCTAGGACCTTTCCTCGCTTACGAAGATGCACAGAATACACCAGGTTTTGCAGTGGCAATGCTGCATTCCTCAGTTCCTGGGCACTAGAATAATGGACGTACATTGTTTACCTATTTAAATGCTGATTGAAAGGACTCCAAAATACAGCATGGCACACAAAATCGGCAGGCTCATTTTACTGCAGAAGGAAAAAAGGAACCTGAACAACTGACAAGCTAGTGCAAAGTAAAGATATACACATGAACATTTTTGCATTAACTCGTTCCAAAGTGAACTTAATCCATTTTCAAAGCAGACAGTAGAATTTACATTCACTGGCCAGTTAAGTCCCAGTAAGAACAGCATCATTTGGATGCAGAACATTCACTTGAAAATAGCTAGCATTAACTTTCTCTACCTCATTCCTCTGTAAACAAACATTAAGAACCTGACATATCCATGGCAACTTGTGCTGTGGAAACCAGAATTCAACATAACCTTTCAAAAAATTATGCCAGTTCTTTCACAAAGAATTCACTGAAGGAACTATAAACCCTGTAGGGCGATACTGTAATAATAAATTTAAGTGTAAACGTCAGTGGAGGCCTAGCTTAAAACCCACACCTGCAGAAAGAAGCCTGCAGGGATTTCAGTCTGATGCTACCAGTTTTAAAGAAAGGTATTTCATTGCCCTAAAGACCCCACACGCCCTCTCACTCTTCAACACTGGTGGTTTGTCGAGCCAGAATGACATCATGTTAGCATGGCCCCCAGCCTCTTAAGGAACTTATATTAAAAGAGAAATCCATAGAACAGTTGTATAGCTATAACAATGCTAAAAGTCAAATCAGCTTATACTGATGCAGCCTCCTCACTAAGAAAAGCTAGGTAGTAAACAGATGGGTAAACAGTAAACTGGGATTCCAATAAAATTTACATTCTGCAAGGTTTCTGTACCCTTATAAATCATGAACGGAGCCAAACAACTAGACCATACACCTAAAGTCTTTGAGAAAGGAGCCATTTTCAACAGCAGTAGGGAAGAAAAAAAGCAAAGGAAGAAAACAAGTGGCTGCATTTTCTGTATACAAAGACTAGGGAAAATCCCACAGTAAATTCTACTGTGATAGGGATTTTTAACCTACCAAAGTTTTAAACGATTGTTCTTTAACCTGAAGATACTGTAGCAGAAGCCAAACACAACCTAAGAATCCATGGATGAAAGTGTTCGGCTTACATACTAACTTCTAATGCAGAAAGAGATACATGTTGAAGAGTTTTCATCTCTGTAGCTACAGACAAAAAAACCAATCCATACAGCATTCCATTCTGTGTGTGGAAAACACGGCCAGGAATTAAACATGCCCTTCAGCAAATCATAATTCAACGTCGTATCTAAGATTAAGATGCTGACAGTTCTGTCTTCCAGGCCCAAGTTCCTGCTACCAGACTACACTGCCTCTTATTCATACATCTTAATTGCCAGTTTTAGGAAAAAGGGCATGCAAGATAAAGGCTGGTATCCGCTAATGAGGGAATGTTTTATTTTATATCTTAATTCTAACTTAGAGTAACGAGCAAAGCAGTCTGAAATCTCAGAATCTGATATCAAACTTACCATGGGGTTTGAAGATTCTAATTTCTCCCTTGTGCCCAAAGCAATTTTATATGAAGCTGGGGAAGAAAGATGATTCTGGAAGTTTGTAGCCACCAGTATACACTTAGTGTATCAACTGGAAGATATTTACAGTCATGAAACGTGGAAGCAAGCCAGAAGACTTATAAAAGTATTTCCCTCCTCTCCCCCAATGCAATATTACTTTTCTTTGAAGAGCTGGGATTGGAAATGCGGGAGTACAGATGTGTGATTTTGATAGCAGGACCCATTAGCACAAACTGAAAAAGTGATTAACATGGACCCAGTGCTATTAACCACATTGATACCTTTTTAATTTGTATATCCCTGCTTTCTAGAAACCCTTCTAGGATTTTTTAATACTGTAAAATAATGGTTGGAAAGGAGCTCAATAAATCAGCTAACATACCCTCTCAGGACTGGAGGAGAAAAGCATGGTCTAGACGTAGAGTACCCTGTAAGGCACAGATTAACTAAAATACTTACAAGGTACTCTGCAAATACCATGGCCTTCCCAAGCAATCTATTCCAGTGGTTCACAATCTTTTTTCTAGTGTCCATTTACACCATCTTTGTTGCAGTTTAAGCACATTACCAGTGGTTCTGTCGTCAGAGCGGCTAGAGTGAACAATGCTCTCCTCTCTTCTTGTTTATATCTCACCTGAAGACAACTCTTCCTTCTCCCTGTAGTCGTCTGTTGTTTAGGGGAAATAGTTCTAAATCTTTCTGTGAATAAAATAATTACATTTCCGAGATTTCGTTCTCTTTACTTTCCTCTATGCTCTCTCAAAGTACTCAAGCTTTTCCTGAGGCGAAATGCCTAAGCCTAGAATGAAGGACTATCACGTGATTTATGGAAAGTTATCCTGCTTATGTATCACGGCACATCTGACTTGTTTGCAACACCTAAGTTACCAGAACCACATCCAGTTTGTTAACTGCAACATACCCAGATCCTCGGCATAAAACTCTTTCTACTCCCCCACTGCCTACTTGTACAGAGATGATCAATAAATGGAGGATCTTAAGTCTTGTCCTTATCCAAAAGGCAAATTCTTCCCTGGACTGTTTCTCCACTTTCTTTAGGTCATTCTGAACCCTAACCATGTTTTCCAACACACTTGCAGCAATTCCGAGCCTGGTACCATCTGCTGCTAATATTGCATAGCCTTAACGTTTCACTTAAGTTGAAATTAGTGACAGAACCCTGCAGAGACCATTCAGTCTAGACATCCTCTGGTCTGACAGTGATCCATGAAACTATTTAAAGTTTTTCACCAACTTTACGGTATTTAGAGAAACATTTCCTTGCTTTTCATACAGACTAAATCATCGGAATAGCTCATTAAATAAAGAATGTATTTGTTCCTCCCAAACAAGACTGGATACCATGTCACGAAAGGAGATTCAACTGCTTGTGAATTTTGTTTTGAGAAAATACACATTTATAGTTATTTAACACCTTTGTACTTTTTCCTTTAAGAGTTTACCAAATAGTTCATATTATTACAATGTTTTTGCAAGTGGTCTCCAGTTCTCTAGTGGTTCCTTTCCACTTGCCCCTCTTAGATACAAGTAATGGCTTGGCTTCTCCCTGTCTTTAAAGAGCTTTATCTGTCTATACGGAAACTGATAATGGTTCTGAGACCAGGAATCAGATTAAGTAAAATAATCTTGTTTGAATCTCATTTGCTTTTCAAATTAGCACTCACCTAAGTGTTCTTCATTATTTTCCTCATCTAAGGAAAGTTTCTACACGTCTGTTTCTGGGGTCACGTATAATTGCAGCTTGTCCTGCAATAAAGATAAATCTGAAGCAACAAGCGCACTAAACATACCGTTTTCTCAGCATCACGTTACATTTCTTTACTCAGTTGCAGGCCAACCCCTTATTCTTCTTATCATCATACAAACTATTCTAGAAGTAAAGTATCTTAATTGTAGTAAGCATATGAGGATGCCCTTAGTATCAAACATGCCTGAACAGATACAAAGGAAGAGACGGCCCTGTAGAAAAACCTCTCTAGAGCCATGAACACACTAATGTAAACAGGTTACTCACAGATGTTGTACACTGTAATGCCTTTGTATCATGCATTTCTATTATTTAACCATATTTACCTTTTAAGCTTAATTCTAAAATTGTTTAATATAACTGTCTCTGTGTGAGACCTCTCAGGCAACACATGCTCTTAACCAAATTTAGAGAGAAATCCATACTTTAATGAAAGTAGGAAACCAGCAATTTTAAATATTTTTCTGGAAAAAGGTTTATCCAAACGTTTCCCAAAAAGGCTGCAACCAGTTGATTTCTGAGAATATTTTGACCATTCAGCTTTTTACTACTTGTCTGCACCCTAATTTACTAAACACCCAGCAGCACCTCACATTCAAGTTATCAATAGTCCAGTTTGGCAACCTGGGAAAAACAAAGTCTTACGTTACAGATGGAAACGATCTGACTGATCACCAAATACCTCATTAGTACTAAATGAGGTCTCTTGCCTCCTGTTCTGGTTGAGCTGTATCAATAATGCTGGTATACATCTGACCATGTGTTGAGCTCATTCAACTTGAGAAGCAGAAAGCTAACCTAAGCCAGTCGTTTTCTGCTGGCTTAGCAAATTGTATAGTCTTATGCCATGAACACATAAGCAGAAAGCAAGATCACGTTACCGGGCTTGCGTGATGTAGTACAAAGTAGGAAGGATTCATATCTCCCAACAAGTGCTGTCATCCCAACCTAGAATATGACCCACAGCAAGAGCACAGCTGCTGCACATGGCAGCCACATCTATAACTAAAACTACTTGATATTGTTAATTATAGATAGGCTCTCAGGAAGCTCGCCTATACAAGTCTAAATTCACTGAAAGAAGGTAACTGTGAGAAAGAAAAATTTAAGTAGTGGAACAAAATTGCTGCATCAGTTCCCACCACCTGCCCTTCTTCATGCAACAGCCACGAGTGCTTGGTTTTGCCCACATTTTATTACTTCTAACAGTAAATCATGGAAGACTACCCAGAAGCAGCTCACACATAAGAGATAACTACATCTTATTAAGAACTACTTTGTTCAATCTTTTTGCTTACTCTATTTGTTTTCTGCTCTGCTCCAGTCATTATTCTTAGAGCTGTAATACAATGGAGAAAATTTGTAACACGAACATGGATATAAGTTTCCAGTAAAGGTGAACAAGATACCAAAGAATATCCTCTTAAGAGGGTTGACAAAAGAGTTGGCATTAAGTCTTGAAGAGCAAAGCAGTATGATCATTTTAGCATATCATTCAGACCCACTATTACCAGTTTACTACATTTTAACTTGGAACTTCTGACACTAGGGCAGCAACCACCAGACCCTTCCCTGAAATGGAGAGGGCAATACTGAAAGGTAGGGTAGACAAGAAGGAGCTCTGTTAATTACTCTTGGACCTCAGAAGAAGAAAGAAGCCTCAGTGTCTCATAATCCCATTATTACAGCTTCGGTTTGTGGGTTTTACAGAGGTAGCAGCCTAAGTTCTAAATGCAGCAAGGAACTCTGAAGAGTATATTCAAATCACCATTGGGGGTTAGAGGAAAAGATACCAATTTAGGAAAAAACAAAAATATGTTTGGCACAAACAAACAGATGCTAGTTTCTCCTGCCTACATAGTAAAAAAGATTAGAAATCCACATATTTCTGAAAGTCAATAATGTCTTTATTGCATATGTTATTGGTAAAGCCGTGACAAAGAGAAGTTAAAGAGCTTTGCAAAGTAACAGATTTTGAAAAGCTAAGAAGAGAGAGACAAGCCCCCCACAATCCACTCATCATCTCACATCAGTGATCAAAACATATTTGCAAAAAAAATCACTTAAAAACCTCTGAATTTCCCCCAAAATTAGTTTGGTTTGTAGTACTCAACCATATGCAAGGCAATAACAAACAGCCATGTCACCCTCTCATGGAAAGGCCACAGGGGAAAAAAAAAAAAAAAATATCTGTCTGGAGTTTGTGTTGGCCAGGCAAATCAATATACTTAGTCATAACTCAACAGCACTGCTTACAAAGCAAGTAATTGTTTTCCCACTAATACCATCTCTACCATTTTTTAACAGAGAACAAGTTGCCAAAGTACTGAGTTTGCAGCGGATCTTAAACTGGCTTTGCTTGACAGCAGAGTAAGCAGAAGAAAACAGTTTACTGATGCAACAGTTAAGCAGTTACACATAAAAAAAAAAAACATAACTACACTTTCTTCAGCTGTCTTAATGTATAAACATTATTACACAATGATACATTTACAAATACTATACTCCAAAACCCTTGATACAAATCTTGCTTTTTCATTTCATAAAGTTTCACCATCAAAGAAAATACTTGATGGCTAATTCAGGCACAAAAAATTTCTAGGACTGTTCAGAAGTGAGTTCTAAACTATATTAATGATCTTATTTTTCATTTTAATAATGATTTTTGTTTTAATTCCATTATGTTTTTACAAAGGTACCAGCATGATGTACATTTCACATGATTTAACTTCAAAGGGTTAAGATTAAGTTACTGAATTCTTGCAATACCTGCTGTAGTTTTTTATGGTATTAGAGAAGCTATCAACAATAAGTGAGAACATATGTTCAAGACTAGGGCAAAGTTTATTCCAAGAGGCAAAAACTCCCTTCAGCTTTATATAATTATTTTGAACAGCATACGTATTAAAGAAAATATTTTAACTTACTTACATATTCAAACTATGTGGCATAGTACTCTGTAATTTTCTAAGCTCAAAACATCATAACTGCAGCAACCTTTAATTAATGATTTAGTTCTCAAAATCCCCTTCTTCCTTCCTCCCACCCAAAGACACCTCTATATCACCCGGTTTTTATGCAACTTCAAGAACTGCTGCCCAACAAGGGTAGTTAATATTAAATATTTTTACCTTCAGAATGGATCTTACCAGCTGTATTGCTGAGCATAGCAACTACTTTTAGGAAACAGAAAGGGAAGAAAATTCCTAAGAAAGTTTTTTTAAGCTCACATCAAGCCTAGAAGCATCTTCAGTCCAAGTCTATAGGTATCAAGCACCCACCATGTCTTACAATTAATAGGAAAATGCAAAATTTGGAAAAGCACAGATGAGGCCTCGCAAAAAAAACCCCAAACAAACCCTGAAAAGCCCAGCTTTAATTCCAGCACTTCATGGAAGCACAAGTGTAATCTGAGCTGTACCATTCCACTCACATTCCAGGTAGAATGGATTTTGTATTTACAAAATGTGTCTTCTCAAATCTCACCACTGATGCTCCATCCTGTATATAAATATTTAATCACAGACAAGCACTTCACAAAAGGCAGCTTGAACACATATCAGTGGCAAATGCATCTTCCTTAAGCTAAAACATAGATAAATTCTTATGTTACACATATAATTAAATATGACATTGCTAAAGAAGCCTTAAAGAGATGCACATTGAAAGAATCAATTTCTTAAGTTAGTTATTTTACGTCTAAAGTATTTTTAAAGCATACTCATTGATCAGACAGGTACCAGTCACAGGAAGATGATGCTGCTGTACTTAAACATTCAAACCTGAAACAATGCTCATCAATACTCTCTTCAAACACTCAGGAAAACAGCAAATGCGATACCTTTGAAAGGCAAGCCACAAGCACAGTATTAGCTGTGGCAATAAACATTACTGCCTTTGGGATTTACCCCTTGGTACAGCTCCAACAGGCATGTCTTATCACATGCAAGGATGGCAATAGCGTAGAGAAATACCAGGAAGGCTACCACAAGACTGTTTACAGCCCTTGACGAACCTTGGTTACATAAAGACAGAAGATAAAGAGATTCTTGACAATCCAGGAATAACAATAGTTTAATTTCTAAATGCTATGGCTCTGCACAAGAAGCACTGTTGCTGAGCCTGCACGCTTCAGCCAGGAACTTAAGTGTTTTCAGATGACAAGGGGAACATTTCCTCCTAGTAAAGCCAGAGCTATCTCCTTCCCATTTTATCTGCATGTCAAGTTCATTAACAAGGAGAGACTATACAAGACTAAAACACAGTATCCATCTGCTAATAGTTATGGCTTAATTTAGTAATTTTTATTAATTTGTGCTACATAGCACAAGAGTTATGTTGTACTATAGACAGCACAAGAATGGTTTTATCATCCTGCGTTTGCCTGTTTCCTACAAAAACAACAATGCTATAGACTAACATACAAAGCAAGACCCTTCTTCAGAGACCTGAACGCAGAAAGCTAACATCATTGCCAGTCATAGGTTGACTATACCAGCTTACTAGAAAGCCAGTTTTTCACCTCTACCGTAGAGGATAAAGATAGTGGGAGGAATAAGAATAGAGAGGGAAGAGTGTTTCATTCACAGCTTCTGTAAGGTGGGCACACTGTGACCACCACTCTGGGCTCTGCACCACTGAGGACACCCAGCATGGCACCCTACCATGTCCCTCTTGGGTGTACCTGTACAGCTCCTCTCGTTTTAGGCCGTGTGCCTTAAGCTGCCTCCATACCACAAGTCCCTCAGTTCCCCACACCAACACTCAGGTTTCCCCCTCACAGTGGGGGGAACAGGCTCCACATGCCCCTGTTCTCATCTACATCCACACGCTCTGAGACCATGCACCCTACAGTCACTAGGTTCTTCTGCTGGTGCCTGTCACTCCTTTCAGATGTATTTCTATTTGATTTCAAGTGGCACTTTCCCGCCTGTATACCAACCAGTTCCTCCCTCTGTCTCTCCCCGGTGTCACCTTCCCTCTCCATAAAACTTTATTCTTGCAAGGTCTATGCTTTTCTTCGCCCCACTCACCTGGCCTGACTGCTTCCACTTTTAGATCTTTTCCTTCCCGGTTCACCACTTGACACCAGTTCTCCTTCCCCACAACTCTCCCGGCCAGATTTAATTTTATTAATATTGCATGCTGGACAATCTCCTGCAGACCAATTTAAACTGCTATTAATAAGCAGAGAGTAAAGGTCAGCTTAAAAAAGACCAGCAAAACACACAACCACCTTTCACTTTTATAGAATTGCTTCACACACAGCAAAGGGCTTCCCAACCAAGGAATCTTCTCTGTTATTCTAGCTTTCACCCACTCAGCAGGGCTGTACTCCTTGATGCCCAGAACATTTCTCAAAAAGCTCTTAACTCTTTGGATTTGGTGTTCCAAAAGTTACGTGACAGATAAAATTCACACTTTGACTACTGCAAGCCTCAAAAATCAGAATTCAGATGGAAGTCTCACGTGGCTGTTCTATTAGTGTCAAGACACATGAAACAGCAGCATTAGTGTATCACACCTCAAGAAGAGATCCCCTTAAAAGGGGTAAGTTACTGTAACAGTGGTCTCATTTTAACAGTACAGTTAGAAAGTATTTCATTTACAACAAAACGCTGATCTGTAAGCTATTTGTATTAACAACTTCAGTGTCAAACAAGCAGTAGTTACAAATTTTGACTATTGTAGCATTACAACCTCACTAAATATATGATTTAGATGCTACAATCTACTCTTACACTAAAGTGAAAGCAATCTGCTTTCTTAGGGCAGAAAAACGACCAGCTTTTTTTTTTTTTTTAATTTAAGAACATTTTCACACCTCCCCATAGTGTTTAATTTTTGCTGCACTTCACACCAAAGCCCAGCTGACTTTGTAAAAACTGCTCACAGGAAGTCACACTAAACTCAGAAATACCATATGGTTGCTGAACAAGAAAATAGCCATGGTTACCAAACCAAATTAATGTCATTGATCACTTTAAAGAGAGATAGTTGTAGGCTTGCTAATTATCTGAGGTGCTTATTATGTATTTCAAAGTTTGAAAGTAATTCTATACTTCTATCAAAGCTAATAAATCAATCATCTGTGTTAAAGGCTTAGAGGAAAAGTAAAGCTTACTGCTCAAATCTATGGTCAACATATGAGACACATTACTATGAAAGCCATTCAAAAAGCCTCCTCATGGGAAAGGGTAACATTATGAGAACTAAGTGTTTTCACATGTTCTTTTTACCTTTGTTCTTTTTTAGTCTTATTTTTCACCTCTTCTACGGCAAGATTTTTTTGGAGGCTACTAATCTGAATTCCATCTCTTCGAGTCCCCTTGGGACCGCTCTCCCCCATCAGTGTCTTTTATTCCTGCTAGAGTAATTCTCTGATCAGTCAAAAATAGCTTCTCATGACATTCTCCGAAAGAGTCGGTAATCTGCAATGGTAGCTGATTTGGAAAAGAAGAAGAAAAAAAAAAAAAAATCATTTGAAGGGAAAAACCCTACTTTCTCAGCAATGATGTAAGCCTGTTTGCTAAAAAATAAGAGAATGTACTTCATCCTCGAGTCACATGTCTCACGCATCTGAGCAAAAGGCAAACCGAAGCAAAAGGTACTGCTCTATACGTAGGAAAGCCCAGCCATCAAAACTGCTCTCTCCCAGGTTCCACAAAGGCAAACAGTCACCACTGCAGCCCTGTTTATTGTATTATACAACCAGCAAACAACCTTAACTCCACTACAACGAGTTCAAAAGCAGGTTAAAAAAAACTAAAAAAAAATCCAATCCTTGTGTTTTATTCCCTACATATAGGCAATGCCCCCCAAAAGGGGGAAAAAAACCACCCCAACCCTCTTGAGTTACACTACAAAGACTCAAATCCTAACTCAGTCTTCCATACTTGGCACCACTATAGTATCAGGTCCCAATTTCATCATCCATCTGCTTTTAACTGACGTACATATTTAAGCTTCTAATCTCAAAATAACTGTGTCCTCAAACTAGGCTATTATATTACTACAGGATATTACTCACTTTGCTGTAAAGGAGGAAATAAATCTTTCTGCAGAATTTGATTTTCCTTTCTATTTAATGACTTCCAAAATACCTTACACTACCATCATGGTATAGTTCAACCATTCTGTTCCTAAATAGCATACTAGTGTCAAAGGCTGTTGTATTTTGTTACTTTAAGCTTAACATTTAAAGATAATTACTTAAGCAAAAAAAGCCACTGGATGTTTTTTTTGCTTCTTTAATTTGTATCTCAGTTTACCTGTATATTCAGCAACCAGCATAGCAGCATCTCAATACCAGCTGCAGTTTCTGGGAGCTACCAAAAAAACTAAAGAAGCACAAGTCTTATTTATTTTACATTCAGCGTAAAATGTAAATATATGTGAAATCAATACAACTTGTGAATGTTATAAACATTATAACATACTGTAAATGCTTATAAGCATTATTATTTGTTAAAGTCAACAATTTTGTGATTACAAATTTAAGTATTTGCCACAAGAGTCTATGAATGCTGATGTTTTAAGTGTTTATATTTTCCTAATGCACACTTCCCCACTCCAAAGATCATCACTCCCTGCCTTGGCTGTTTCACACTGGATCTCTTCCACCTCCATCTCTGCAGGCTGTTTGCTTCAGGCTCTTATCCCTTTGCCCAGTTAAGAAATCCCGCCTTCCTCCCAGTCCCTACCTGCCCCAACTGATTTCTTGCACCTTCATTCCCCTGCAGTTCCACCAGTCAACACTTTTAAAGCTGAGCACATTTATACACCTACTGACAATTTGGTGTTTGTTACTATTTTACAGGTTTGTCTAAGCCAGATATTCTGTAACAGTCTACTTGCCATTCTGATCATACAGTTCTTGTTCATTTAAAATACACACAGACACACTTCGAGTAACTACAGCTTTTCATCCCTCTCCTGGAAAGTGCTGACTCTCATTTGCTGACATACAACGTGAACCATCAACCATTCTGCAAAATCGCATTTTGTGATCTTATCCAGAGACTGAAAAAAAAAGACGGAGCATCCTATTGCCTTCCTCGCAGAACTGTTTTCAATTAAAACCTCTAACATCCTCTCCTCCTCTACTAGGAGAAAGACAGCGAAAGCTCACAAGGTGAACCCTCCCTCACGTGGGAACTAAGCCGGAGCGCAGTGATAACTCTTTGCAATGGCTGTGGATGCCGTCGGTGACAGGACAATAAATGGTTACTTGCACTGGGTGCAGAAACTGAAGAGGCTACTCATAATGTATATATCGCTGGGCAGACCTCTGCCCCTAATGGCCTCTCCAATATAAATCTCCTGTGTTTGCCACCTCCGCTGGAAGCAAGGCTTAAGCAGCTTATCAGAACACCGGCTGCGCAAACAGAAGTCGGGAGTTACCGTACCTTAATTCCCCAGGAGTGAGGGGGCCATATGAGTTCCCCTTTATAAACCACTGCCTGTAGACCTTACGTTCTGACTGAGTCTTTGCTCCTAACAAATAAAACAGGCAGCTACAAGCAGCGTATGCCTGAACAAAGACCAAAAGCACACGAAAGGCTGATCATATTTCAGCCCATAATGAACCGAAAAAGTTAAGATGCTTTAACACCTTCTTTAGAAGAACGGTCCCAGCTCCCACTAAAATAAACACAAAAAATTCAGATGTGAGCATAGAAATAATTCATTTTTACATCACGTTTTAAAACAAGGCTCAGAAGACAAGGGCATCGCTGGCAGAGAGGGGAACCACGACCGCCTGCACACCTCCGCCCCAGGGAGAGCTCTCCCTGCCGCGCTGAGGGGACGCCGGTGTCCAGCGGGGACGCCGGTGACCGGCGGGTACGGGGCCCCGGGGCGCGCCCCACCGGCGGCGGCCCCCCCCGGCAGCCCTACCCCCAGACCGGGAGTTTACCCTCCCCGCTACACCCGCCGCCGGAGCGGGGGGCCACCGCCGCCTCCCCCAAGCCGCCGGCCCGACCGACTCCACGGCGCGGGCGGCGGGGAGCCGCCTCCCGCACGGGGGACCCGGGGAGGGGGGGGCGCACCGGCCAGCCCTGAGGCGGGGGGAAGACGTCCCGGTGGAGAAAAGGCGGGAGGGAAGGCTGCCTGCCGCCCGGCGCCGCGCTGAGGGGCCCCGCCGCCCGGTGCCCGCCGGAGCCGGCTGCGGCTGACGCGGCCGGCACCGCCCTCCCGCCGCGGGGGCCGCACACCTCAGCGGCGGCGCGGAGAGACCGCCCCGCGGGGCCCGCCCGTCCCGGCGGGCTCCTCTCACCTCACGACCGGGACGGAGGAGGGAAAGCCGCCGGCCCGCCTGGCGGCGCGTACCTGGCGGCTGCCGGCTGCGGAACCCCGGAGGCGGCTGCCCGTTGTTGTGGCCCGGGTGGCGGCAGGAAGCGAGCAGCCCCCGCGACGGCGGCGTCTCCACCGTGGCGCAGTTACCATGGGACGGACGCCCTCTCCCTCCGGAAGTCACCGCCGGGAGGGCGGGGAAGGGAACGATGTGTGTGTGTCGGGGGGAGAGGGTGGCGGGAGAGGCGCCATCTTGAGCGTGGCGTCCGGCCCGGCGCCGGCTTTCCGCCATCTTGAGCGTGGCGCGGCCTCTCCCAGGGCCCGTCCCCGTCCTCCCCACGTTCCCAAGCCCCGTGAGCCGGTAGGGTTACGTCGGGGAGGTGCCACAGATGGAGCTTTTCTTAAAACTCTCCGAAGAACGACAGCCTAATACACACAGTTTTAAAAAGAGATCTAGGCAGAGGGAAGGTCATACCTGGTGTTGAAGGGGTTCTCTTCAGCACAGGAAAATTACAGTAAGGAAAAGCAAACGAGCACAATGCGACCAGCAGAAAATCTTTCTTTTTTTTTTTCTTTCAGGGGAAGTTAACTCAAGAAACTAAACCTCTCAGCAGCCGCCCTGTGGCGTGAGGTGATCACAGAGGGCATCGGGCACCGGGGCGGGAGAGGGAACATGGCGGGAAGGCCGGGAACAGCAGGGAGGAGAGGAGCGGGATGAGGGGCCCAGGCTGCCGCCTCAGACTCACCCGCGGATCCAGCACCTGGGCCCACCTGGGGCACGGCGTGGGCCAGTGTGGCCCCGGGACGGTTTCATCCCAAGCTGTAACACAGATCCCTTCTCTGGCCCCCACAGCGGGGCCTACAGCGTCTCTGTGTGCACAACGGACCATCCTTGATCTTTTAAAAAAAAGAGTTAATATCGAATATAAAATTACACATGGAAAAGAATGGGTAGATCCAGTGCTGAAATTCTAGGAAAAGCTTGCTACAGCCATAATTGTGCCACCTTGTGCGTATGCTTTAATTACCTGATTGCATACCATTTTGTCCCAAAGGACCTCTGCCTCATCTCGTGCACAGAATGGGCTGAAATGCGGTTGCATTGTTGCTCAGAGACGCGGAGTTTCTAACCTCTGAGTGCTTGCTTTTGCAGTTGGAATAAAAGTATGTCTTTGTAATTTTTCAAACCAGAATAAAATACTGGATAATCTTCAGTGACCTGCACATGATAGGCTGTTACACTTTCATCCCATCGCGAAAGTAATTGGCTCTCTAAAAGTCGCTCTGGAGCACATGAAACACCCCGGGTCAGGCAGTCGATGGTTTGAAAGTCAGAGTTCGCAGCCTGAGTCAGAGACATCGACTCCCTCTCTCCTTCTTCATCCTTCCTCTGGAGTTCACTCGACATGGTTTTTATTAAAGGCTCATTATAATCTTGACTTCTGACTCAGACCTCACCCTAAATGCCAGTGGTCTCCTGTATCAGTCCAAGAGTTTGTGGTCGGTCAGACAGGGATAAGATCGGAGCATGAAATGCTGTGGAGGTTGATGCTTTTAACTCTGTCCAAAGTCTGGCACTAGAGCTGCGCTCAAGGAGCACAACTGTGAATGAGAGAGAGCACATGAATTTTAGAGGAGATTTCTTTTCTGCGAAGCAGCATGAGCAAGTGGAAGAGGAAAAGCTTTATCCCCTGTGGCTGCAGAGGGACCTTGCCACCAGCCAGGTCGCTTAGTATCACATTCTACCACTTAATCTCTGATTGTGCTGATTTCTTCTATCAGCTCAAGCAACTACTGAGTCACGTAATATAGTTTCTGCAATTCATGTGAAACCTTCCCTTCCCCTCCCCCCCCCCCCCAAAATATACCTGTAGGATATCATTTGTGCTTCAGTGATCCTCCACTAAAATACACTAACCTCGAAGAAACAAAAATACCGGTTTTCCACGCCACAGCTCCTGTCTTTCAGTGCCATCTAGCGTTCACGCATGGAAGAGATGCTGTAACTAGGAATTTCTCATCGGATCGATTTGCCATTATTAACACATTTTGGAAATTGATGGATGTCACTGATAGAAGATATTTTTGTAAATTGAAAAAATATGTCTATATATAAAATCTAGATATATATCTTCATATTTTTTATTTTATGGTATCAAATTCTGACATAGATCTCTCTAAAATCAATAGCACAAATCAAACACATATATATATTAGTTATTTACTTCTGGCTATGCTGTTCTCCGTAACTAATTAAATTGCTTCAGAAAATAGTGGACACCAAAAAAAAAACCAAACCACAAAGTACTGAAATAATCTATCACCCTGCTTCATTTTCAGCTCTCCCAAAAAGGAGTAGCCATCCAGATCAGAGCCCAATCAAAATTTTACTTGCAAAGTCAAATTGCAAAGCTCGGAGTGACAGATATTTCAATCCATCTACAAAAAGGAGGGAGGTGGTTTTGGAAACAAAGAGGAGACAAAAATGAGGGATTATCGAGAGATCACCTGTCTTCAGTTTCTCATCTGTTCACCCTTTATGTCTTTCTTTACAATGATTTCTTATTCTCATCCCTAGTCTGTGATCAGCAGTTAAATAGTTCATAACCATTGAAACACCCTTGCCTATCTTTTGCTATTAACACGTAGACTTACTTAAGAGACAAACAGGAAGGACTTCTAAAATCTCCCCGTATTTCTATGAAGAAAGCCCTGAGTGGCCAGTGCAGATAATTGCCCCTTGAAGATCTCAGACTCTAAATTAACATACAAATCCTGAGTAGCAAACACAATAAAAGGAGTATGAATACAGAATTTCATACAATAATTTTGTGCATACTTAGATCCTAATATATATTTAACAAACCTTACCCTCCCTACCTGCTCATGAAAGAATTGGGAAGTCATTATTTTCTGAATTAGCCCAGCTAAAAAGGAAACAAAGCAAGGTGCTCAGCTGCTTTCATTCCAGTGAAAATTTAATTTAATTAGCACAATTTCAGATCACACTTCTGGCAGCTGTGTTTATCACACTTTCTTCAAAGGACAGGAATTAGCATTGACTGACATTAGCATCAAAGCTCATTTATTCACCCACCCACATCCTACCAGCCTTTCTGAGTTTGCCTGTTTGTTTAGCACTTTAGTAACACCACAGTAAATAAGATTTCATTTCGGAGCATGCATGGTTTTTCTTAAAGCATTTAGTGCAGACTTCTTATAATGTTACGATAGATCTACTCTTTGCAGGTTTGATGAAAGAGCAGCTAGCTCTTCTCCAGAACAGAGATTTTAAATGCTTAACACAGACATAGACTGGGATCCAGAATTTCTTTTTTCGTCAACAACAAGAAAATACTTGTCTTTCAGCAGAGGGCAAAAGTGCCAGAAACGATCCATCATCCCTTAAACTGCAGAAAACTGCTCAAGTCTGAAGCCTGATAGGTCACGGGGGGTTTGAACTTTGGGGTTTTGGGAACCCATGTGTTACTGAAGCCCCCGCTCTCTGTTTCACAGCTGCTTTGTCCTTGCCAGCTCACACGGAGGCATGAGCGCTGCCCTTTCACTCGCAGCACACAACCCGCTGTCATCTCTTGTGAACTAAATGTAGGTTCTTGCTGGTAAAGACCATCTTTTATTTCATACTTGTGCAGCACCTGGCAAGGCAGGACTTGACCCCCAGCTACAGCTGCTGGAGCACAGGAACGAGGTGGACGGATCATAGCGCAGCTGCCTCTTTTGGAGGCACATCAGACCAGATAGCAGAGATGTCGGCAACAGGATTCTACTGCCTGCATGGCAACCTCAAGCCCTGCGGTGACAGAGAAAAGCAGTTGGACTGTGGCCCCATGGGCTTATTCTTCAGTTATCAGCGGTAGTTAGCATGTAGTCGTGATTGCTCTTGGATGACAAAATATGAGAAAACGATGCTACAGAAAGAGAAAAAGCTCCTTTCATTTGCTTTCCAAAAAGAGGTAAAGCAAACAGCTCCATTTGATTTTTCAACAAGCGCAACCCAACTGAGCAGGTTCACAGCAGGCGCCCTTCGCTGAAAGATTCCCTCCAGATCTCACCTTTACCCCCAACTTGCCAACACAGATATCATCATGTACAAACTAGGAGCAGCAAAGAGAGGCAACCTGCCAACACCTGAGTAAGGTGGAAATGGGAGCCTCCTGGGTATATTACCAGACAGAAATGGCTGATGGCAAGCCTCCTCTGTTGTGCTTCGCTTACTTATGAAATCAGGAGAAAGCCAGTAAGAGCAACTCTGCAAGCAAAGGGACACTGCGGGCATTTTCTGCCTTGCAGTGAAACATCAAAAATGATGGAAATGGTTGTTTCTTCACAAAGGTTTATTGTGCTTCACACAGAACAATAGTCTCCCTTAGACGGTGTTATTGGCAGTGACACTAGCTGAAAGAAAAAAACCAGAGCCTTTGCTTAAAGACATAATTCAGAATGTGAACAAGGAACAGCATAGCTTAAGTTGTCTCTCCAGTAGGCATATGATTCTGAAGAGGAGTGAAAAAAAAAACAAACCAAAACAACAAAGAAAATAGATGAGAGAATGACTAACAGGACTAAATTCCACTGCTTTGACCACAGCATTAAATTATCAAGTCCTGGGACTTAATATGCAGCAGAATTATCATAAAACAACAGTTCTGTGTAATGGAAATAATTTAAGCTTCAGTATTTCATCCAGCAGTGCAGACAGGCCTGTGGAGTGTGCCATCTTAGCTGGAACATTTATTGATGCTGACCACTGGTTTATACAGCAGGAGTTGAAAGGTGAAGAATTCAACGCTCCAACTCCGAAATTAGGAGGAAAAAGAAATGCCAAAGAAACCAGGCACTCGACAGCCTGTGAGAAAGCGATGACAAATTCACGGCTTTCAATCACTTACAGCACTTGTTATGCAGAAATAGGCTGAGCTCCCAGTTTTGCTTGGAGGTTGTGTCACTTTCAATCTTCCCTGTGAGACTCAAGCACGGTTTATAGCGGCGATTTGCATGTAGATGAATGAAACGTCTGCTTTCAGTGATTGTATTTCTGAAACTTGGGTTTCACTAGTTAAGAAAGAAAACAGCTTTTGGGGGGGAATATTACTCTTGTAAAAAAATCCTTATGCTCTAAACCATTGCAATCAGTCTAACCTTTTTTTTTTTAAAAAGAAAGGGACAAAAGGTTAGCACACGCAAGAGAGCAGCACTGATTTGCACTTTGAACTGACAACCCAGCAACTGGAGAATTTTGTTTATTCCGTTTAGCCAGCCAGAAACCCCACAGGCCCATGCAAAACCAAATTTTGGACATGCTTTTTCTCAACTACCATGAAACTGTCAAGAAAAAGCAGAATTTAGACATCCCTTCAAAAGCATTGTCCAGAAAACTCATCTTGCATAGTACTTTCCATAATCCGCTCTTCCAGATGTTCTTCTCACTTTCTTCATGCGTACAAGTAATCAAAAAAGTGCAACGAAGAGTAGCTTAGGACAATACTCAGTCACTCCTAAGGAGATTACTGAAGCAGCACATCAACTAGGATAAGTATATTCTTCTTTTATTATCTTGATTGATCTAAAAAGCCAATTTACCTTCTTATGAATACTGACTGACATTTTAGTTTGGAAAAAAAAAAGGGGGGGGAATCTGGAGAGCAAGAATTAATAAAATCATGATTATTAGTGTTCAGCCACTTGCTTTGCTGAATATTTTAAAGGTAAATTTCACATGTTTTCAGTCAGCTACATTTTTTTTGTTTTTCCATTCTGCTACTCCGATGAGCAAGAAGAAAACCTGCAGCTGCCCAGAAAAAAAAGACTTTGCAGGATAATTTAGGTGTACCAGGATATTGAATTGCACTGTACTGCCCCAAGCAGTAAGTCTTCCGTATGCAGAAGCGATCAGCTAACAACAGATACAAGATGCATGCATGAGAAAATAAGAGTTTTGATTAAATGGGAACCACATGGCAGAAGCTCCCACTATCTCCTTAGCTTAAATAAAGCAGTAGATGCCACAGAGGCCATGTTCTTCCTCAAAGAACTCCTTTTTCTCTTCAAGGTTTGTGTTGCTTTTTTTCTCTACTGAACGTTAAAATGGTGTCACAATGAGCAAAGGGAAGAGATTTTTAATGCCGTGGCCCACTAATGATTCATTCATAACCTATAAATTACTTTAAGCAGGGATCTATTGGAATGGCAACATTCAGTATTTAGTAGCTGATATACTTTTTGGGTCACGTTCTGAAACTTCATTAATATTTGCAAAAGCACTTTTGGAGAAGCCTGCTGTGTCCTTAACTGATCCGTCTTCAACACCCTGTACCCCACGGTGGCTTTTTTCACTCAAAGAGTCCGTGTCATTTCTCCCAGAGCTCCCTCCACCATCTCCATGTTCCTGAAGACAAAGCAGTAAAGTATTCACTAGATAAAAGGTTAACTAATTTGGATATCTTCTGTTAGAAGCACTTAAAAACAATACTTGTCCCAGTGCTTCTAGTTACCTTGAGCATAGAGGCTCCATCACATACGGCTGATTTATGGCTGTAGCTTCTGTGGTGAAGTACAAGACATTTGCAATACCAGAAGCCACAAACCATATTTAAAATAAATCTTGAAAAGCAACAATGTGGAAACACCAGCCATAAATCTGCTGTTGTGTTTTAGAAATGGACCACTTTTGCTTTAACAGCAAAAAGCTGCAAGAAGTCGGTGTTAGAGCAGGACAGGTGAGCCGCATTCACCTCTGGGTCACGTTTCAAGCAGGGTCCCAACTGCAAAGCCTTCTCTGCTGCCCTTTAATTCTCAAGTTACTCCCTCTCCTACCTAAGCCTGATAAAATGCAATTAAATAATTTTGCGTATCAAAGGTTCAAATTGAAGACAGTCACAGAGAAAGATGAATACCATTTCATAGAATGGTCAGAGTTGGAAGGGACCTTAAACATCACCTAGTTCCCACCCCCCTTCCCTGGGCAGGGACACCTCCCACTAGACCAGGTTGCTCAAAGCCCCATCCAGCCTGGCCTTGAACACCTCCAGGGATGGGGCAGCCACAACTTCTCTGGGCAACCTGTTCCAGCGGCTCACCACCTTGCCAGTGAAGAATTTCTTCCTAATATCTGATCTAAATCTCCCCTCTTTCAGTCTAAAACCATTACCCCTTGTCCTGTCACTACACTCCCTCATAAAGAGTCCCTCTCCAGCTTTCCTATAGGCCCCCTTTAGGTACTGGAAGGCCGCTATAAGGTGTCCCTGGAGCATTCCCTTCTCCAGGCTGAACAACCCCAACTCTCTCAGCCTGTCCTCATAGCAGAGGTGCTCCAGCCCTCTGATCATCTTTGTGGCCGTCCTCTGGACTTGCTCCAACAGTTCCATGTCCTTCTTATGTTGGGGGCTCCAAAGTTGGTCGCAGTCCTCCAGGCGGGGTCTCACCAGAGCAGAGGGGTAGAATCCCCTGCCTGTCCTTCCTGAAGAGCCTGTATCCTTCCATTCCAACATTCCAGCCATAGAAGCCATCCCACCATGATGTCAATAAGATGATAGCCCTGCAGGTGAGCGCAAGTCTCTAACTCCTCCTGTTTGTTCCCCATGCATCGTGGCATTTAAGTTGGGCCCCAATGAAGACGACTTACTGGCTGGAGTGGCTGGAATTCCTTTGCACTGCACTCCAGGTGCTCTGCTGTTGACCTGCGACCCTTCTCCAAGCTCTGGGCATCTATTACTGGCATCATACTGGTAGGAGTGGGATAGATGAGGAGTAAAATAAAGTTTTTTCTCTATTCCCTGTTAATACAATTCTTTGTTTGCTTCACTGCTGCAAATCACAGAGGAACTAGAGCGTTTCAGAGTCTTGAGATTTGACAGAGACGGTCACTGGTTCAGCTGTTGCTATCCCTCTAAACATCTGCCCAGGATCCAAATATAAAAGCTGGAGAGAAGATTCATGGGACATAGGGCAATCCATAGGATTACTTTTTTTCCCAACATACTTAGACTTTTTGAAAAGACTATTTCAAAGTGAACTTATTTAAAAGAAAGCTGTGGCAGAGTTCAAAGTAAGGATACATGCTTTGGAGGTTTCTTCATTACATTTTTTTCTTTAAATCCCCTACTTATGTTGAATAATGGAAAATCATATACAATTTTCCCCCTATGACTCATGCCTCCTTATCAGTTGGAGAGAGAGGATTTTGGAGCACTGCCTTTGGAGCAGGTCAGGATTGCAGGGCGAGGAAAGCTGTTGTATGCAGAGCCCACCCTCGATCATGGAGAGCTTGGAAGACGTGAATGAAACAGAAGACTGAGGAGCGAGAAGGAAGAAAAGATGGTTTCATAACAAGGACAGCTGAAAGGTGTCATAGAGTTAGACACCATGGCAGCCTCTGCCCTACAGCTCCCATACGATCCCCGTGTGAATTCTGGCGGCTCATAGCTGTGAGATGGGTGCTTGCTGGGCTCTGGTTTGAAACACTTGACATCCTTTGGCAGGAGTATTGACCATTCATAGTTGCTACCAATGCGCACAATAGGAACACTATCGGCAGTGTAACGTGCTAAATGTCCCGTGACATTTCTAGCTGCATACTCCAAGTCAGTTGGCTGCTGACAATCTTGACGCTTGACTTTGTATGGTAAAGAATTAAGTTTGCAGAGCATTCAGATACATATCTGACACCGCTCCTCAAGAACCCAGATGAACAAGTGCCCGTTCTATACCACATTTCGATGTTGCACAGCAAATAAAAGAGGACACACTGCACAGATATATGAAATACACTGAAAACAGGCCAATAGCTCTCTTGAATGAGGTGCTATCCTATTCATAAAGTCCTCTGGAAAAAGTCGTGCATGACTCTGTAGTTCCATACAGCTATTCATACTTTTTTTGCATAACTAATTTCACTGTGTTAAGTTGCTTTTTGATGTTTAACTGCAATGTAATCATTTTTATTTATAATTAATATATCATACATTAATAAAGATTAATTTAAGCATCTGCCATAATATTATATATGGAGATGCTATGTTTATTTAAAAAATCACTGGCAGCAAGAAGTACATTTAATGTGAGAGGATGGAATGACAGCAAGTAGCTTCGTGTTGCTTCAAATAAAAAAGGCCAGTTATGGGTCTGATTTTTCTTAGAAAAGCTGCTTTTCTGAGAAAGAGCATATAGGGATTAGTTACCAATATTTCAGTGCCAGCACAGAGGGTAGACAGAGCAGGGCTCTGCCTTGGACATTGATACTTAGCATTTTCATTAGTGAATGGGTTGATGCAATAGATATATCTAGAAATACATTTTTGCAAACAACTGAGAATAACGTGGAAAATCAGAATACAATTCAAAAGAATGTCTATCAGAGAAATATTCTGAAAAAAATCACAGGATGTAAGGAAATAATTTAAGGGTTCTGCACTTAGACAAGACGGGAAACAGCTGCTTAGGTAGCAGATATGCACTGCTCTGTCTCCAGTCCCCAGCTGGAGGCTTCTGTTCTGTTTTGGACATGACAACATTTGAAAAGCATGTGGACAAATTAGAGAAAGTCCAGAGGACAGCAATAAGAACGACTAAATATCTTGGGAACTAAGACTAAGGCAGAAAGATGCAAAGGGACGGTGGTGTTTAGTCTACAGATGGAAAAGCTAAGGGGAGGCACAGTAACAGTGAAATACAGAAAAAGACCGTGAAAGACAAAAGAATAGTTTGTTGATAGGACAAGAGAGGAACTTGAAATGCAGACAGCATGATCTACGCGAAATGAAGAGAACTCTGTAAGTGAAAGGATTCAAAAACACTACAACCAATTACCTGACAAGCCTGCCAAGAATTAATTGCTCTCTCTTGGGACAAGAAGCCAGACAGAATGGTCCATCCTCAATTAGAATCATCCTATTCTGATTCTTCTGCAAGTGCTATCTGCCATGCTGGTCTAACTGTGTAGGTAGCACAAAAATTCATAACATACCAAACATACTGTACCCTGGTTATTACCTACCTGTGTGATAACCAGGTTTTTTCTATTATTTTCAAATTCCTCTTTTGCTCACACTAAGGCTGCTTCTAGATATCCAAAAGCAAGGAGAGCTCCTTTCTGGGTATTGTACAATGTGTCCTTTGGAAAAGATCGACAGGCTGATACCAAGCAATCTAGTCTGAATTATTTCATTGTTTATACCATCTAACAAAAAAACCCAAACCCTCCTAATTTTAAAAACCATCAAGTGTTTTAAATCTCGGTGATACTCCTGTGAGACAATGCCAGCAAGTATTAAAAGAAGAAGAAAAAACAGGATAGTACCAGCTTTGTTGCTTCAATAGTGATTGCATTCCAGTTAATCCATCCTTAAACTAAACTAATCAATCAGATCAAAAAGAAGAAGAAACCTCAAGCTACTAAGAAATGAAGTGGCTGCAATTCAAACTGCCCAAAACCGGAGATACAGCCTCCAGGAGAATGTGGACTACAGAGCAGAAACAAGAAGAAAGCTTTACCTTTGAACATGAAGACGAGCTTATCCATGAAGTTGCACTAAACGCACACCTGTACCATTCAGCTTGCGATATGAAGTGATCTGCCAGTTCACAGAGAAGAAAGCCTGTAGTCCATTTTCATTGATCTCCTCACACCGGACAGATTCAGCTAATATATTATTTGCTTTAAATAATCCCACCATGACAAGCATAACTTGCTAGGATAGTTCGCATGTGCAACGGCTATACTGGGATCTGCCAGTACACCAGTAGCTCTGCCCTAACTGCTATTCAGTTGCCTCAAGATCCTGCACACTGCAGCAGTAATGAAGTGCCATCCCACCACTTCTCTTCTTCTGAACTTCAGAGCTACCACACGCCTCACAACGGGGCCTCTACGTTACCTGCTTATTAAGCAACCAACAGGAGACCACATTTGATATCACTGTGCTTCTTCAAGCTGTTTCTTCGCTGACAGAAAACTTAATCTGACTTTTCTGAAGTGCTAACTACTAGGCACGTCTGATGTAGTGGAAAGTAGAGCTGCACAAGTGATAATCTCTTTTCTCGTGTTGAAATTATACACCAGCTGCTTGTGAGAACTAGGGAAAATCTGTAAGGTTTGCTATGTTTTTAAAAAGGCAAATAATTGAAGAAAGAAAAGTCTGTGCTGTCAGATGAGTTCCCACACCACACACACAAGAAGTGCAAGAATGCCAGCTTGCATCAGTCTTAGGAAAAAGTACTGCGGTGTAAGATTTGTGATCGAGTTAGAAATCTGAGCAAAATCATCAGCCCAGGTGACATGAATGTGCCAGTCACAAAAGCCTGAGACAATCGATTTATTTAGGCTTCCCATCAGCTTTGATCTGACCTGAAGTCACAGTTTAGAGAAAAAGTCCTGTGGACTTTTCCTACAACATCCAGCCCAGGATAACAATATTGAGCCTTGCATTTTCCAAAGCTAACGAAAACAAATGAGTATAGGACTCGCTACTCACGTGTTCACCAGAATCTGTTTTCACTTTCATAAAGCCAAATTTCTATTTGTTATGGCTTCAACAGAAAATTTGCAAATATAAACAGAAGCAGGCAATGTGTAGACATCTATATATAAACTGAAAAGGCAGTTTTATGGTTTGAACTGTCCACTCATCCACTTTGTCCCAATGATGTTAGCTATAAGCATCATTAGTGGTTACTTCACTTCTTACCCAAGTGTGCAAGAAAGCAATAAAGCATGGAAATCCAGGGTTTTTTCCCCAATCACTTAGAAGTGAAGGCCTGAAAAGCAGTCTGCAAGGCACTAGAAAAAGCACACAGTAAGACAGGTAGGTCTTTCACCTTCAAGGATCTGCTCAGCTTTCTGAAATCTGAAGAAAACTGTTCCAAGTAACTCAACAGCTGTTTTCAAACCAACATGAGGGAAATTGTGGGTCTTCAGGAGGGAAACTGTGGGTCTTCAGGAGTTCCCAACACAAATCAGCAACTTTCTGTGACTTGGAAATCCGTTTCAGAGTTAATCCGTTTCAGCAGAGACTGCTGCTGAAAAGATTACTTTCTTTATGGAGGAAAGGAAAACAAAAATACAGTCCAGCAGCTACATGCTATAATTACGAACACTCTCCAAATATAACTACCTGTTTGGTTGGCTCCCTGGCTGAATGGATGAATCTGATGTCAGACCAAAAAAAAACCCTGTAAAGTAGAAAAATTTTAGTTTCTAAGTTGGAAAGGAAGGTTTGTCTTAAAGTTGACATCCAGGACATTGTCAAGTTCCCATGCTACACCCAAAACAGTCCAGTTTTCACATTCTTATAACATTATTTGTTATTATCAAAATTAAGCAGAAGATAGTTTTAGACAGCCAAAAAATTCTTATTCTCTAAGGAATACATAGAAATGGAAAACCTTTAAATCACTAGGCAGGAGGGAAAATATTATAGAATCAGTTATAGATACTTTTACTGAAGTCACAATATGCATGACTGAAAACACCTTTTCTGTATGTTTTTCCAACGCACCTTGTTGAGGGAAAAAGATTTATTTCAGAAGGAAATAGACATCAGAGTCCAATAGAGACTATTTGACTATTTTTTTTCTTCTCGAAACTGTGCTAAAGCCTGAGAGGCTAAAAGGCATTAGTGTGTATTTACACTAAAAACTGAAAGAGACAACCATGCCTCTGAAAATGAAACAGCATGTTTCCTACAAATCCACTTGCCACCTGCTGGCAACCTACAGAAGCGGCCAGCAATTTGCACTTCTCCAATAACCCCTTCATGTAGTGTACAGAATATCCTACAAAGTCACAGACCTTTGCGAGCACTAGGATTTTGTATAGGCGTATGAAATCATACCCAATTACCTTTTTTTTCTTTTTTCTTTTAGACAGAAGTTTGGAAATTCCACCTCCTCTCTTCGTGCCCCATCACTTGAAGTGCTTCCTTGTAGCTACTATTTCCATATGCACCCAACTCACATCACTGTCTTGCTCGTTTAAGTCCTCCTTTGGACATACTGCAGGGATAAAGTATTCTCTATAATTATTACATTTGCATTAAATTGGAGAAAGTAACATTCAAGACAGATCCTTTTTCTTGCTACTATACTTAAAATTTTAAATGATGAAACAAAACCTGATACATTAAGGTTGTTTATTTTAAATGGTATTCTGAAAGTCATGGTTATATACAAATCTTCAAACTATGAAGCTTAAGATTGCATGGTGACTGTCTTCACAAAATAAGGCTGCTTGGTCAATCTTATCAGAGCTGATTCCATTGAAGTTTGATTATTCAGAGTACAGGGTGGCTTCAAGAAGGTTGTTATCTATGAAGGCACCAACACCAAAGGAGGTAGGCCTTCCTACGTAAAAAGCCCCCCAAGGGTGCCCTCAGTTACCATGTGACATCTGTTGAATTTGAGAGTATCACCAGCGGGGAAAGATCTGAGCAAAACCAATGGCCATTGTGGAAATTGTGCATTATACTGCACTCAAAATCTAGAGGCAGATATTCGCTGCAGGGGCTCTTCCGTGCCAGACATACCCGCTGTGCTTTATTTCTCACTCAACTGGGCTAGTTAGGGGGGCAGCAGGAGGGGTCAAAAAAGAAAAAAAAATGCAGCTTATAGAGCTATGATAATTTGGCAATGATCTTTAGAGACAGGTTTTTTTAAAAGGAATAATTAGTAGGTGTGAAGAGGATTTATGTTAATGCTGAAACTTCAGTTTAGATACTAGATGCAAGGATGGGATGAGATGTATCAACCCTCAGCCAACAAGCAGAAACTTCTCATTTCTCTGAATTGACGTGGAAGGCAGATGAACTACCGCCTCCTCTCAGGATCCCCCAGTACTAAAGGCAGAGATGTGCTTCATGCGTTTGTTTTATACACAGACAATTCAAAATACATTTTAGTAATGCTTCCCATAAAAATCTTACCAATAGCACAGTACGGAAATCAGTGCAACAAAATTAAAATGACAGGAAGGAATATTTACAACTATATTGTATTGTACCAAAATTGCGAAATCAGAAATTTCTAAAGTGCAAAGTTAGCTATATTCTACACAGATACAGGGATTTGTTTTCTTGCTTACAGTATGAACCACTACCATCATTACAGACGCACCACATATCCATGCTGAACATTTAAGTGACCAAACGTCATCCTTAGGCTGACAGGCAAAACTCCTCTACCAAATCCAGTGGGAGGCAGACATCAGCATCCAAGGGTCAAATTCAGTCCCTCAGTTCTAGGAGTGTCACATGCTGGATGGAGATTAACTACTGTAAACCCAGGAACACGAAACAAGGAAGAAGTGTATTTAAATACATGGAGGAAAGTATTTAAATAGAAATCCTACAAAGAGCTTAATGGTTTGTTTTATAGTAGGTTAAAGACAATCACTGCATTTTTAAAAGCACAAAGTAGAGGGCCCAGCACTCCGTATTTTATTTAGCTGCAGTTTTGTCCTAGTTCAGACTGGGCACAAATTTTTAAAGACTATTTACATCAACAAGATTTGCAGGTTTAGCCACGAGAGCCTCTAAAACCGGAGCGAGATCACAAAAACAGGCTCTTGCAGCATTAGAGTATTAAAAAGTCATCATTCAAAATACCTCATTCTTAAAAATTACTAAAGGAAATCATAATAGAAAGAATGGAGTGCTAAATTTCCAGATTAACTGAAACTCCCAGTCAATTCACCCATATTCCTAAGCATATTGGACAGTTAATCTACATATTATTTACAATAATTCTTGCTACTAGCCAACAAAACAAAAAACCCCCAAACTGCTCGTTGACTCACAGCTCTCTACACTCTGCAAACTAAACAGTCTCCAATTTCTTGGTTGTGGGCAAAACTATCCAATGTTTGCCATAGGATTTTAACTACAAGTAAACAAAGTTTGTCTTGAAAAGCAACACATGCTAAGTGAATTAGTTTGTTCCATTAGTCTATTTTTAAACTACTACCTCATATTTACCGAAACAGCTATGGCATAAGAGGTTACACAGCTAGGCTTAAGTAATGCCATGATCTGACACAATCCACTTGGTTATGCCCCAAACTATTTACAGTGAACTTGATTCAAACAAACCACTCGGTTCAAGAAAGCGCCCGAAGAATTAAGAATTGCAAGTCCATAAAATATAATCCTTCCTAAGAAGTTGTCTGGGAGTGATTTAGTCACGATCTGTTCATTTTATTTTAAGGTATTCATATATTGAAGTATACCCACGGGCAAAAGCCTCGTTGGAAATGAGTCCCAGGACATACACATGCATTAGCAAACAAGGGTAAGTCTGTGCCACAGTGTGTAGCAGATGGAAGGGAAAATAAGGGGAGGAGGGAAAATGGAATCTAGTCTGCATACAAAGAAAATTAATTGAGACATGCACGTATTAACACAGAGAGGCATCTGAAAAAACAATGTGTAACTAAAAAAACCACGATTGTGAAACTGAGCTAACTGCATCTTGATCCTTAAAGGGGGCAGGCTAAGCCAATGTAGATGACTACAGCTGTAATAAGTTTTTAGAATTAAAATCTGTATAAGCAAAGCAGCTCCACGCTCCATTCTGGCAAAACCTAAGCTGGTCTTTTAACAATACAAGCAGTCTAAAAAGTCACTGATCAAGTTGTGAACAGATCTGAGTAACTCTTCATAAAACATACCCCAGGTCCCTGTGCAGCATCAAAAGAAATGGACCAATTTTAGATATAAAATCATCTTGATACTCATTATCCTCTACCCACCTGAGCCCTTGCAGAACAGAAACTTATTCGAAAGCAATTCAGCTGATTTTACACTTATTTTTGTGTGCAGAACCGGCTGAAAGAAAAATCCATCACCAGAAGCAATGAGTTCTGCATTTCATTCACGCACGACAGCCAGTATTAAGAGCCTCTTTGCCTTTTGCAGCAGGGAATACTGTACTTTGGTCCAGTAACTCAGGAAGAGTCTTGAATTTCCTATTAACCTACTCAACAGCTTTTGTTCCACAGGCCTTCAAGGAGCTACACACCTGCCCTCTAAGCTAAGTTACTCTAAGTCCCGTGAAAGACTTCAAACAGAAGCACTGAACTACACCACAGCGGAAGATGAACCGATCCAAACAGCACAAAGTGAGGAGTTTACAGTATATGTCATAATAAGTGCATATGCCATCATGTTTTCTTGAAACAGGAACATTTTCAGGCTGTTCAGTTTCTTTCTCGGGTAAAGTGAAGGGCAGCAACTGGTACCCAGAGATCGCAAGGCCCTCACTTCAACACATGCATCATATTTTTTCACATTTGCAGAAAATCAGAAAGCTACGTTTCTGTTGACACAGGTGTTTTGGAGTGCTCAGCACTAAAGACTGTTAACTCAGTGCTCAGCACTAAAGACTACATTTTCCACAGTAGGCAGAAATGGAATAAGCAAGTTCTAGAAAATACTTCCTTTCTCAGTCTTGACTGGGCTTGGCTGTTGGCAAGTTCTCTTCATAAGGAGCTGATTTCAGTGCGATATTGCAAAAGCTGAGAAATAGCACTGTTTACATATGGCATAAAGGAAATCTAGAGCTTGGTTTCCCAGTTGTGCCACCACCTCTTCAGCTCATCTTTCCTCCCTGTTCTCCTAACAGTTTCTTATAGACGCTGCCCCGGTGGAAACACCGCATCCTAGCTACAATTCCATTACCTTATGCATGACAGCTTTATGAATTCAAATGGAGCTTTTCTAGTGCCAGGAGATTTTAACTATCTGCAGTTTTCAAACTTAGCAAATCTTTCAAGATTCAAAAACTTTGAATGAATGACACTGTGATGCATTACTTTTGAGCACTTTCATACTACTTGCTGCATCACTTTCACATACACTTTGATATTAAAGGATTTTAATTTAAGGACCACCAAGCTAATGTACCTTACTACAAATTCTGACACAAGAACCCTAATCTACAGAGGAAAGGACAGAGACTAATCATTTCAAAAGAATATAAATTGTGCTCCAGTTATGCAGAACTTAAGGTTTTCCAAGTTCTGTGAAAGTCCCGTGAAATACCATGGGGGTGTTGCAAACCAAACCCAGATTTTATTCGCTAACTACAATTAAGTGAATTGGAATATAACAGGGTGTTAACCCTGAATGACAAAACCTGAATAAATATAACCATTTATGCAAACTTTTGTTTGCAGAATTTGACATTAAATAGCATATAATTTAATGGAAAAATCCTCAAGTGTTACAATCATGATACTTCCTTTGCTATTTGTGGGTAGAAACCAAACCCACAAAAAGAAACTCTCCAGAGGCACAATAGGAACATTTAAGCCCACTCATTCTATGATATCCCACTGAAACCAAAAATAAGTCAGATATAAATAAACTCCTAGAAATCCACCACATTCTCAAGCAAGATAGACGCATACTAACTAAAGTAAATTAAATTAGCCTTCTAAATTAAAAAAGAAGTATCAGAAAAAGGGAGATCAGGACTAAAGCCCCAGAGTCCAATTAATACAGTTTCAAAGTGAACTTAAAGCACTTATGGCACTTAAGAAATCTGGCATCCACTGTCTTTTTGAGGCTTTATATCAGGTTCCTTCAGAGGCTTTACTTCTTCATCTGGTTTTGGTTTAGCCTGCAAACAAGAAGAAAAAAACCCCTAAATACCACAAGTACAAACCACTCTGTCTGCACAGTATTTATGCACGGCTAACTTTACATATTCTAATCTAATAGTCCCCTCTCTTTTCAAGGCTGAAGGCTTTGAGCAAGCCTCAAGCAAGGGGGAAAAGTCAAATAGTCTCTATTTCAGCATCCTTAAATGAATCCTTTTCTAAAAAAGAATCTTTCTGCAGCATTCACTCCTGTAACATTTCAGCATCTTATACACATTAAAGAATTTCCTCCTATTCATGACTTAAAAAGAAAATGATTCCTAATTTCCAGATGCTGCCAGTGTGGCAGAAAGGTTAACCGACTTGCCACCTAGCACAACGGAAATGCGAGCTCAGGTGGTAGCCTTGTGTCTACATCCTGCACTGAGCTGGGGAACATTACAGAAGAGCAAAGTAGTAACTCCATATTAAGCACGGAATAAAGCTAAAGGGAAAGAACAGTATGTAAGATTATCTTACAGTGTCATCCTTTGGCCTCTTGGTGAGATCAAATGCCGCAAGTGTTTCAGGAGTCCAGTGCGCGTTCAAGGCAGGAAATTCAAAAGGAACAGGCTCTACTAAGCCATAGTTTGCTTTCAGTTCCAGCTGGGGAGCCTCTGCTGGCACCTTCTGAAAATAGCTGTAAGAGAATGCAGCAATATAGTTAAAACACAATGCACTACCTCTGCAAGTCTTGTTTGCAATTCTGAAGAAAAACAATCTGGGTTTTTGCAGTGGCAATCACTGCTGCTCTCTTCTGTTTCATTAAGGCACCATCCAACATACATTCTGCCAGCAAGATTCACAAGAACAAAAACAATTCCTTCTTGGTATTGTTCATCCCCTAATAGCTAGGTGGGTTTTCTCCTACTTGATAACTATTATTCCCAGCGCTTCAGTGAGAAGAGCACCTTTTGTCCAAAAGGCCATCAAAATCCAAATGAGGATTTAAAACACTTCCAAGAAAGATGAAGAGGACAGTTCTTTTTCCTAAATCAGTCTTAACGTGCCCCAGCACATAACAGCAACAACACCGCAACACTCACAAAGACTTGCTACATGACAAAGCCTGAACCAGGGTATAAATCTACCCTCGTCAAACGAACAAGAGCTGAAATCTGACAAATGCTGACACACACTACCTTACTTCCTATGCTGCAGCAGAGCTCTGTGGCAGGCACATCTTCCCAAAACAATCACTGGTTATCTGGTTTCTCTTTCAAAGTTTGTCTCTAGAGGGACATGGATTTGTCGAAATCTCCTGTATGCTGTTGTAGGCTATGACAACAGTTATTGGAACCAAAGCAGAGCAGAGAATTTCTTTTCCTATTTGCAGTTCAGCTTGATGTTCTTGACAATCCTTTTTGTTTAGTCAATTCCCCTATTATGCAGGTCTTTAAGTATCATAAAAAGTGAAATAATAAACCTATTATCGAATACTAAATCATAAGAGGAGAGAGGAGAAAGAAATGAGCAAAAGAATTCTAAAGCCAAACTAACTAATCTTGCTATTTTAGACTGCCTCCAAGCTATTTTTGGAAGGGGCATTAACTAACGGAAAGCCCTATTCACAATAGTAATTACACTTAGACTGGTAAAGCTTCTAGCACCCTAAGCATATTCTTCGCTGAAGGCATGACTGTGTCTTGACTTCCCTGCTAGCAAAGCAGAATCAGCTACCAGTCTTCTCCATTTCCCCTCTGTCTTCTTTTGCCTACTAGATCCCGGCAGCTGGGAAGAGGGCATTAGAGCAACACGGCCGCCTCTGCAGGACTTCCTCTTGTGCAGAAGGAAAAGAAACAAAGTGGCTGAGGAACGAAGGAAGAAAATTGCTTAATGTCTCCAGTGTATCAGTCCAACCCACCCTGCTGAACTGGCATAGAACACGGAGAGGGTGATACCACAGACCCACAGCAAATCTATAAGAGAAAATTACAGAATTGCAAATTTATCTTTAAATTACATGCCACGCCCTAAAGGAATATAAGAACTGGAGAGTAAAAATTACCATCGCATATTGAAGGCAAATGAGGTAATAACAGTTCATATAGTGTACCAACCACGAATTACTTACATGAATCCATTCTCTCTCTGGCATTTTTCTAGTGTGTTCTTAATCAAACTTCCTAATTTCCTAAAGAAGAGATGTCCAGAAGGTTTGGCAGTAGTCCCAGGCCCTTTGGTTTCTCCATATTCTTTGCACAATGCTTCAGCCTTGGCAAAAACTTTGCAAGAAAGAAATGTAATAAAAATCATTTACATGACTCTGTTAAATCACAGTTCTGTTCTACAGTGTTTCAGTTTTAGGAGATACCAGAATCCATTCAGGCTTCTTCCTTCTTAGAAACAAAAATAAACTAGCTGAAAGGCAGCACTTCCAGCCAAGATTTACTGCATCCAAAAAGTGACTAGGAACCTTAAAAAAAAAAAAAAAAAGAGATAGCTTTCTGGGTGGGAAGATGCAGGAAAGCGTTCTTATGTGTGGGGCAAAATGAAACAATAAGCCCAAGAACTGTGCCACATGGGAGGGAAAAAGAGAGGGTATGATGGTGTCCACACATAGTTGATGCCCAAAAATAAACACCACTTAATATGGAGTGGGAAAATAAGCACTCTTCACTGAACAGCAGGCACAGTAAAAAACACAGTATGTATTTTAGTGCAAGTAATCCAACTCAGTTTGTTCTTAATAAATTTATTTTTATTTTTAAAATTAATATTAAAAGTTTCCAATTTTATGATTTGAGCGTTTTTTTTATACATTGTGGTAAAGTTATGCAGTGCAGGCCGTTGGGGCAGCAATAGCTTTGAAGAGAGAAGGATGGGCAAGCGACGTTGAACTACTGCAAATTTCCCTTAATCTACCTTTCAAATGAATAGAAAGGAAGTAAGTTACTGAAACCCGTTTAAAAACAAACAAACATGGTCTAGGTTTACTATTTAATGTAAGCCAGAGCAACCTCCAAAGCAGAAAAGGCTGCAGTAACTTAACGTACAGACCAGAAAACATGATGACCAGACAATTGATTTTGACACTGTACTGCAGGCGGTTCAAAGCCAGTCTTGAACCGGCTGAGAAGTGAAGACGAAATTTTCTGCAGCACTGTTACGGAAGAGTCATTGGTAAGACAAAAAAAGAATATACTGTCTCTACTCAAGTGTGCTGGATTTTCATCAAGTGACAGATAAAACCTTAAGTCTTTGCGAGGCCAAACAAACACGATACAGCAAAATTAAACAGGCATGCCATCATCAAACCCCGTAATCCAGTCTCAATCACACTTACATTTTTCCGATTCCTGCAGAGATCTGATTGCTTCCCCACATTTATCACTCGCCAGTAAAGTTTGACCATGGTAACAGTATGCCTAGTGGGAGAGGACAAAATCGTTATCAACAACATTGGGCACTTCCTGCACCAATTCCCTTCTGCTCTTCCTTACATCAGAGCTGCATCGCTTCGCAGCTGCCATTCCCTGCAGGCGGCTGACAATTTGGGAATGCAAGTCAAAGCAGCATTCACTGAACAATGCAGTTCAACATAAACACCATGAGGTAGGTATGAAGCGAGCTGTCTCAAGTCTAGCCAAGAGTAACTCTGAGCTTCATGAAGGCTGTTGTACCAAAAGCACTAGTTCAAACCTCTCTCTCTCACTGTATCAATGTGCAGGATTAAGTCCCATCGCAGAAAGGGGATGAACCCCAGTCAAGTTTACAAAGCAAAGACGCTAAAAGCTAAAACTACCTGCATAATCAAAAACCAAATCTGCAACAAACATCACTGAATCCAGAAGAGATGAGGTGTTCTGCTGCTTGAGGTATTTTGCCTTAGTCCAAATAACTTTTCCACCCCAAAAAGTCCCATTCTTTCACACTTATGCTGGAAGATAGTACTGTATTCCAGTGAACTGAATTTCCTCTTTTCTATTATCAGGAACTGTTGAGTTTAAATACTAAATACCATAGGTAAAGGAACAATCCCGTGAACTAATGCCTACCTTGCATACCTTCCTTTAGTGTCTGTTCACACATTATAGCAAGTGTACCTAGATCTACCATTGCCCACATTACACAAATTTAAAAAAAAGAAAAAGTACCACAGCTCTGACCCTTCCTTAACCTCTCAAACTTGCTAATAAGGCAAGCAGCTCTTAGCTACAGGTTTAACATAAAAGAAAGACAATTCTGTTAACTGCTTACTTTGGGCCTTATTTTTTATGGTATGAAAGAGCCAGATTACAGGCTGTGCCGGGCTACATGAAATAAACAGCGAATTGAGCAGCTGATGATCCCAAAAGCACCACTGCATTTGCTAAGAGATAAGTCATGCAAAAAGGGACAGCACTTGGAATGGCACCTAACATTATTTGATGCAAAAAGATTATCAGCTCTGAATGATGCCTAGAATCAGACTGTGATGCAGGGAATGGAAGACAAGTATTATGGTCAGCCTGAATTGCTTCGCTTAACAATATATGACCACAATAAATTCCACACTGCAGCAAGTTCACCTGGCTCAACAAAACCACTTCAAATGCCACTGACACTGCACAGTCTCTTCACAGCATGGAAAGAACATCAAGGCAATACTTAGCCTCCATTCCCTATCCAGCCCTTAGACAACATTAAAAACTGTGACTGCTGTCAAGTACTTACATAGGCCATATAGAAACAGGTCTTCAAGTTTAAGTACTTCCTCCATTTACCTGCATAGGTTGGATCCAAACTGGATAATGTTTGATCTATGAACACATATGTAAAGTTATTCTTTAAGACATTTCCAAAAAGAAAAATCACACACACACTCAGTGTTCTTAAACTTAGCAATAGATCCTAACTCTAAAGTAGCCGGAAACAAGTGACGCAAATTACTCCTGCAAAGGCACAGAGAAACTATGAGAAAAAAAGCCAAAAATATGCAGTTTATTGAGCTATGATGCAGTTGTCCCTAGAATCCCTTAAACTGCAGTCCACTAAGTTTGGAAGGCTAATTCTCCTAAGTATTTTTAGGCAGCATTTCAAAGCTTGTTCCTAGTTTAATGTCAAGTAGTGACCTAGAAAAACCTACCTATCTTACAATATTCCATCTCTTATATGAGGGCTGGAGCACCTCTCCTATGAAGACAGGCTGAGAGTTGGGGTTGTTCAGCCTGGAGAAGACAAGGCTCCGGGGAGACCTTATAGCGGCCTTCCAGTACCTAAAGGGGCTACAGGAAAGATGGGGAGGGACTCTTTATGACAGACTAGCGATAGGACAAGGAGTAACGGTTTTAAACTGAAAGAGCGGAGACTTAGATTAGATATTAGGAAGAAATTCTTCACTGTCGAGGTGGTGAGACATTGGAACAGGTTGCCCAGAATGGTTGTGGATGTCCCATCCCTGTTCAAGGCCAGGCTGGATGGGGCTTTGAGCAACCTGGTCTAGCGGGAGGTGTCCCTGCCCAGGGCGCAGCAGGGTTGGAACTAGATGATCTTCAAAGCCCCTTCCAACCCAAACCATTCTGTGATTCTATAGCATTGATTCCCATATTTTTGCACTTTTCCCACTAGCCTCAGTAAGCCCACAGATCAGCTTACTCATCTGGAAGGAGTACAGAATTAACCTGCTACACAATTTACAGGCTGCATCATAACCTGCTGCCCAAAGGCAGTTGAAATACACTCCATTTACATCAAGCCATGTGTTTGCTGCTCTTATATATTCTCAAGACATTACTCTGTCTTCTGTCTCCACCCACTAACATTTCCTACCATTACCTACAGAAAAAGATTCCCACTAAACCAAAAAGCCTTAACAAAATATATCTGTTATGCTGATAACTGAAGCCTTAAATGTGCTAAATAGAAGCTAAATATACAAAGCATATCCACTGAGAAACAGTGTTAATATCGTAATAGATGGGTGGGTGAAGCATGTCTGCTGGCAAGAGCGCATAAACCAGGTCACTAAGGATACAAAACAAGACACTTACCAGCTTTTTGGTAGAAGTTAGCTGTTTCATAAGCAAGAGCAGCTATTAGTCCTGGATTGTGTTTCAGCTCAATAGCCCGAGCAATTGTCACTGAAAAGAAATTCCACACCACGGTATTAAGGTTTAACTGAAAATGTCACATCAAACCAGCAGAGGCATTTAGCATTTTAAAACTCCTGCATGAGCAGAAAACAAGTATTGTGCAGTCAAGCAAACTGCAGAATAAAGACAGATTGTTTCTTGGATAGAATTATTCCAAATTATTAGAAAAGCTGAAGGAAGGTTAGTTGGAAGACTGGCTAGTAAATGGAAGCTGCAAATATTTTAAAGTAAAGAAACTGGGAATTTATGTTAGGCAAGCATGGTGGTGAAGAGACTGCAGGAAAGGAAAATAGAAGAGAGGGGGTGAATGTCACATACAAGTTCTTCCAAAGTGGTTATATTTGTAATATCAGACTGATTTTTGGCATTTTCCTCCTATAATTGTAATTTAAGTTTAACAGCAACCCACCCCACTAAGCCACAGTACTTCAAAAGAAAAAAAAATGGCATTGCTGCCAAGCAGACTTCACAAGACACCAAAACAACCCACAAAGACTGTCATTTCCCATCCCCAACAAAGATATATTTGAAGATACCTTCTTGAGCTTCAGCTTGGCACTGTATGATGTAAGAGTCTATAAGTCGAGCTTCTAAATCTCTTCCCTTTTCTACAGGTGTAATCAATTTTGGAATGTGACTTTCCTAAGTACAAAGCAAGTCTCAAAGTTAGTTTAGGCTTAGTACCACTGCTGCCAATGCAAAGCAAGTCCCTTAGTCCTAAATCTATGGGACACCGAGTGAAGGTCTCCAGACAGCTGGCTGCATTGTTGCCACGTGCTACTGGGCAGACAGACAAATTGCTCTTCCACTGCCATTGGGAAAGAGTAACAGGTATTGAGTGGTAGCACAGCATGTTAACACCCTTCTTCTTCCTGTATTATTCAGATAGTCTGAGGTATTTGTTCATTCTGTAACCTCATCAGAAAAGCAAAGGCTTTTCTAAGACAAAAAGTCAAGTACTTGGAGACAACTTAAAGAACAGACAGCAAAGACAGTTTTTCTACCTTCAAGTGCTTAAAAATCCCAGCTGCTATCTTCAGGCTTCTGTGAACGTCTTTTGCTTCATCTTCTGTTATACTACGGATATAGAATGAATCAATGAAATTTTAGTTAGAGAGGACCTCTAGGTGTCATTTAGTCCCACCTACTGCTTTGGGGCAGGACTATCAACAACAGTAGATCAGGTGAGTAATGGCTTTGTCTAGATAAATCTTGAATCCTTCAAGAATGGAGAGTCCACTAACTCTCCAAGCAACCTGTTCCATTGCTGTGCTACCCTTATGGTAAAGAAGCTTCTTACAGCGTCCAATCATTAAACAATAAAATAGAACTCACTTGAAAAATGAAATGTAAGACCTTGTAATGACTTTCAAGTGAAAGGTAATCTCAGTGTTAAAAGCCAAAGCTTTAGAAATATGTAGGGCTGAAAGTCAGCAGAGCTGTGATTTTGAGAATCTCAGTTTTGTACCTGGACATGCAGAGCAGGACTGACGAAGGGTTTATTCACAACTGACACTTTCTCTATACCACAATCACATGGTACTAGTACACTTTGTTCACGGACGCAAGAAGGGACTGAAGTGTGCTTGGACATTACAGCACATGAATGAAGGCCAACCGCCTCCTTGAACTCCCACTGTCTCAGTTGGACACGCACTACAGCAGGCAAAACTCAGAACCCGCTAAATTTTTTGGTGGAATATTGCTGCAATGGAATTACTCAGAAAAGAAAAAACACTTACTCTTCTTTTCCAGCGAGTCTTGATGCATATTTTGTGTACCACAGAGCTACATTAAATCCCATGGAAACCAGTTCAAACACCGCATCCTGCTGGGCACTAAAGAAAGACAAACAAAACACCCCAAACAAACCCCCAAACAATTTAATGCTTTCCATTTTGTTCTGACAAGTGCTCTCTTTGCTAATAGTTCACATAGCATAAGACGACATTTATCTCCATAAAATATTTTTCATTTAAGAAGTCAACAATTTCCAATTCAGAACCTCCTACTTGCTGAACTGCCTAAAACAGACTTCAATTTATACTTATTTCCTTTAAGAGCTCATAATTATAATTTCCCACATTCAGATGCCTACCCTTCCCACTTGGGAACTTTTATTTTAAAACAGCAACTTGAGATTTGTTTAGCTTTGGGTGTGGCTGACATTTTTCCTTCTTTTTTTTTTTTTTTTAAATTGCACATTTTGTAGAAAGCCTTGCTCTGGAATGTCTACTTTAAAGTTGTAGCTGCTAAGTTAATAAGTCAGAGTCTATTACAGCTCCCTCGAATGTTATTGCAAGTATTTATGTAACTGCACTCAAATGGCACGTGCAAATAACAGGCAATTTCAGAAGCTAAAAACACGGTTTTTGAGAACAGTGAACTTGCAATCACAAGTTCGGTACATCTTAGGAACTAGTAAACTTTAAAAAGAAAGGTATGGGAGTGGGAAGAATAATGCTGGCATAAGTACAAGTGTGTATGACCATGAGAAAATTAGAAGAGAGTCCTCATCAACAGATTGTCTTCCAAAGGGAATAAAAGCTTTGAGGAAGCTGGGCACTTCTAGATAAAGCCTGACAAATTTGTAAGTGTAGTTACACAACACAGTTACCTTCAATAGCAAGAGACAACTGAATAATCCAGAAGGTTATAGATCTATATTCCCCCTTAAAACAGAAGCTTTGTTTGTACCAGGAGTACATGTACTAGGAGCTTCACAGGACACGAACAAAATCAGATCTTCAGCAACATTTGTACTTCAAAAAACTCAGAAGATACTGGTCAGGCAATAGTGCCAAATGAGAAAGTCTTAAACTGTACTAATCTATATTCAATTCACCATACTCTCAAGGTTTTTCTTTGTACTGCTTTAGCCAATTGTAGATAAAGTTTGTAGATCAACTAAGACACAATGGATCCTTCTACCATTATCATGCATTATCACACCTTTACATAAAGGCAATACATGCTTCAGAACACTTAAAACAGTACGGCCATTATAAAAAACACAAAGCAACAAGCTTTTGCAAACTACTTTGTGTTCAACTTTGCAAACTACTTTGTGTTCAACATTTTGCTACACTTCTAAGTTTTCCTTCACACCTGTGTTGGCACATGTGCATATACATAACAGAGCAGAGGAAAACAGCTGAATACCCTGTAATCATAAAGGCATATGTACCTTGGAACTTGTCCTTGTAACGTGTCTGTCCACTTGAAATTCTGAATATATCTCAACTTGCATTCTTGGGAAGAGTCATCCAGTGAGAGGATAAAACCTATGGAACAAAAACAATGTACCGACAGGCAATCTCAAAGTAAGAAACAGAAACAAGTAATGAAGGAATGGCGATCAATGAGAATATGGATATGGATAGAAGAACGTTTCTTGCTGTAGCACTCAAAAATCAGTGTTACTTCCTGAGGCTTTTATTCCTCAATATCTTGAGAACAAGATGTGCAAAAAACCGAAGTGGCTACTTGTTATGGTTTGAGAAAACCCATAACAATTTATTGTTGTTCAGACAATTATTCTATCACCCAATGACCCCTCACCACCTGGAAAGGGGAATCGGGGAAAGCAAGGAAACACAAGGGTTGAAATATAAATAGATTTAATAGGATAAGACTAAATAATTAACAGTAACACTAAAGAACCAGTATTAATCCTGATACTAATATAAGATACACCAGAATTATACTCAGCCAATTCTATCAGCAGGAAGCTGTGCACTCCCAGCATTGGACAGTAAATGTCGGACGCTGTGAGCACTATGGCTTCAGGAGGAAGGGAAGGGCTCAGGGGTCCTGCACCAAGGCAAGGAGGTCTCTGGACTGCTGCCATCAAGGGAGAGAGAGACTACACATCAAACTTTCTAATTTATATCAAATGTGACGTTCATGGTATGAAACAATCCTGTTGTCCAGCCTGGGTCAAATGCCCAGGCCTCGCTCCTCCTCATCCCTGCACCTGGCAAGGCTCGAAAACACTGAGACCTTGAATCCCACATAGCCTAGCTGGCTATAAAGTAAATATTTTCACGAATTCAGACACTAGAGTCTTCCAAAAGTGGAGTTTTCCCCAGCATTAGAAGATTAATTTATCTTGTGTCACTCAACCCAGGACACTACCTACAAGAAACTCCTTACCCAGCAGGTTACCAACTCAACCCTCTGAGTCTTGACTGCTCAAGGAAAACCTTGTAGAGGTCTGCATGTCCCGTATGGTCATTAGTTGGGAGTTGGACTGACCCAGGTACAGGATGGCTCAGGCTGCTCGAGGTGAGTGAGTGACTGTCCCTGCCACCGTAGTGGGGAAATACCAGGAAAAGCTGCCTGGTCAACAGGGAGAGGGAAAAGGGCTTGTAAGCACAGACTCACCTAGTTATCACCTCTTTTGTCACCAGGCCTACAGGAAATTGGTTCTTTATGTCCAGCAGCCCAGAAAGCAGCAGTCAGTGGGATGAAGCTCGTGCTATGGGATTTTCAAATGCTAGCATATGCAGGCCCAAGGAATTTTTCAGGGAGGAGTAATATGGGCCTTGGTCTGACCAGGTCTTACAGACTTCAAGAACTCAAGACTTGCAACAGCAGCTATTGCGGCTATAGCTCTAGGTGCTGACACGTTTATAAAGACAGAAAATACTTGTTCCTTTCACTTGCAAAAGATCTTAGAGACCAAGCGTGATGTTTTCCTGAAGAAACTCTCCAAATCTTGTCTGCAGCTACGTGGGCTGTTATCTTACCTTTATCTAGAATGGTGCATTAACTTACACCCTCCCAGGCACTGAGGGAACTAAACCAACTTGAGCCGCTTCACTTCCCACAGACTGAAAAATTGCAGTTCCCATGAATCAGCTAGTTCCTAAAAACTCATCCCTAAGAAACTTGTCTGAGCACCTGACTGCTAAGAAAAGGTTATCAAAATATTGGCAGGAGGAACGTTTCAAGGGAATGCCTCATCATAGGTGACCATCTACTGAAAATATAGGTACTATGCTAATGAGCACCTATATATACACCTAAGACAAGCAGCAGTAGAAGTGTAAACTTGGAACAAGTCCATTATCTAGCGTTAGACAAACCATAAGGTTACACCCAAAAGCAACTCCTATCAACTAATTAATAGACTCAATTTATACTTATGGAGCAATTCACCACAATCGAAGAGACAAATAAATGTTTTCTCCTCAAGCAGGAGGCAGAATGAAGTTAAAAGCAAGAGGACAGGACTGCCATACTTAGTACTGGCAGGGTCACAAAGCACACTGAAACTTGTAGGAACGGCCTGGCGAGTACCCACGACTGGTATCAAGCACAGAACCCATGAAGATACTCTCCTTCCTGAGAAGTACAAAGCTTCTTTACGGAAGATTAACACAACACGCATTCTGAGAAATGTCATTAAAACTCAAATGATATACCTCTTGATGTATTAGCAGTATTGCTAAGAAATGTTCCTACCTTGCAAGAGCGAGAAGTACAAGTCAGTTGCGTTCTTCATCATTTCTGGATTACAACTCGAGTCTGTAAACAGCTCCAACAGTCGTGCTCGAGATAACCTCAAATCACTGGATGAAGGGGGAAAAAAACCAGAAAAAATAAACCTAAGAAATTCTACCCAAAAATGTAATATTAAGAAAGTACCCACCCATGTATGCCACCACCCTTTGGCTAAGAAAGTGAAGCTAAGCATTCAACTTAGCTATCTGAAAGCAAGGAAAGGTACTTTACGAGGAAGATTCCAACAAATACAGAAAAATCTTCCTTTCTCCTCTGGATAGATACGATTGACTCTTTAGTTTACAGTACAATCCATTTTGGACAGACAGCAATGGATAATCAGTACTCATTATCAATCTATTATTCCAACACAAACTCAAATAACTATGCCTCTAACTACCAAGAGGCTGGGTGGAGGGGGAAGGGAGGGAAGTAACAAGCAGGAATATTCTTCACCATTAGAATGGGATGAGCATGTGAAGAGATAAGAATAGATCTGCAAAATAAGCCAAGATCTCTTTTCATTATATTCCCATCTACAATAGAACATTCATGCCTTATTCACTTATGGAAATTACTTTAAGTAATCTTTTGCAGAAGAATGCACAGTCATCAGAAAGACAATGAAATGTTTAGCCTTTTTGCCTCTGAATTATTATAATAGGCCTTGCTATACACTCAGACACTTGAAAACTGGATAATCCACTCTTTGTAACTAAATGTTCAGTGTCATCAGTGTCTTACTGTCTCCCAGCCTACACGTTTCTAGTCGTCTCCAGAACAAAAATTGAAAAGTAACCATTACTTTTAAGGATGTCCTCCAAACTGTAAGAGACAGAGTGGTTAATCACAAGTGCACTTACTTGCAAACCTTTGCTGCAGCTGGCGTGGTAGCTACCCCATAATAATTAAATGAAACAGGAGCTGTGGCCTTCAAAGGGTTGCGATGAAACCAGTGGGTCATTTTCTTTCTGTAGTGCTGTTTACGCCAAATCTAAAGCATGGAAAGAAATGAATAGCTGCAGGAACAGGTACAACTGAGATGCTAGATATACCATGTGCCTCAGCTCACAAAAATATATTCCAAATGTAAACAATAAGGGAAGAAATTAATTTGCAAAGTTGTATATAATTACACAGAATAAATTAGATTTCTTTTTTTCCCTTTGAAACACTAAGCTTCTGTACACCTTGTCTTTGTCATCCATGTGCTTAGTTTGAGAATTTCACCCTCCAGAAATACATATGCTTTCTGAGGCAACTATTTTAAGTCGGACAAAAAGTTATAATCTACTTTGCTCTGTATTACTGCATACTTTTTTACTCAAAAAACCTCCACATTTATTACCTCCTGCACAAGGCTGAATATTTCCCATGTAATTTATAGGTATATCTCAATTCACTGAGGTCTGGTCAATCTATTAGCAACTTTTATTGTGGCACCATTGATATAGATGAAACTGCAATTACATAATAAAACTTGCTCAAAACGTGGATATATTTACATACGTGTAACGGACCTGGAAGTTTGGTAGAGTACAGGTAAAGCAAACCACCTTTTACCTCAACTTCATCAAATACATATAACATAAGCATTCCAATGAGCTTTCAACAGCAGCGTATGGTGGGACGATGAAATATAATGGGCACGTGGAAAAAAGGAAGGTCTGTACTGGACAAAAGGAGAAAGTTCTTCACCATGAGGACAGCTGAACTGAGGAACGAGTCGCCCAAAGAGCTCATGTGGCCTCCATTCTCAAAGGCTTTCAAAACCTCACCGGATAAAGCCCAGAGCCACCTGGTCCGACCTCAGAGCTGACTCTGCTCCAAGCAGGACATTAGACTAGAGACCCCCCATCACCTTACGATCCTTTTTGAACGTCTAAGATCATCGTTGCAAAACACTTTGCAGCTTCGCAAATTTGCACATGGGTCACAACAACCCCATGCAGTGCTACAGGCTTGGGGAACAGCGGCTGGAAGCCACCCGGTGGAAAAGCATCTTGGAGTGTTCATTGACAGCCGGCTGAATATGAGCCAGCAGCTTGCCCAGGTGGCCAAGAAGGCCAACAGCATCCTGGCCTGTACCAGGAATAGTGTAGTGAGTAGGACTACGGAAGCGATCGTCCCCCTGTACTCAGCACTGGTGAGGCTCCATCTCAAATATTGTGTTCAGTTTCGGGCCCCTCACTACAAGAAGGACATTGAGGTGCTGGAGCACGTCCAGAGAAGCTGGTGAGGGGTCTGGAGCACAAGTCTTACAAGGAGCAGCTGAGGGAGCTGGGGTTGTTCAGCCTGGAGAAAAGGAGGCTGAGAGGAGACCTTATTGCTCTCTACAACGACCTGAAAGGAGGGTGTAGAGAGGTGGGGGTCGGTCTCTTCTCTCAAGTAACAAACAATAGCACAAGAGGAAATGGCCTCAAGTTGCTCCAGGGGAGATTTAGGATGGATATTAGAAAAAATTTCTTCACAGTAAAGGGTTGTCAAGCATCGGAACAGGCTGCCCAGGGAAGTGGCTGCGTTGCCATCCCTGGAGGTATTTAAAAGACGTGTAGGCGTTGCACTGAGGGACACGGTTTAGCAGCAACTTGGCGGTGCCAGGTTAATGGTTGGACTTGATGATCATAAAGGTCTCTTCCAACCAAAACGATTCTGTTTGCTCAAAACAAAAGGGCGATGTGCCAAGCAGCGTCCCCCTGACACCGCCCAGGTCTCCCTGACCGCGCCGGAGACTTGTTTACCGTGTCAGCACCCATCACGACGCCGTCACCCACCTGCGCGCCGGAGAGGAGCTGTCGCACGCCTCAGTCGCGCCCGAGCCAGGCGACAGGCGCTTAACGAGAGATCTTCCGTGTCCACACCGCCTTCACCCCCCGCACCCGGCAGAGCTCGGCGGGACACTGCCTGGTGCCCACCGGTTCAGGCCTGCGCCGCCGCCCCGCCGAAGCCCGCCGCGCCGCCAGCAGCACGCACACACCGACCGACCGAGGCGCGCCCCGGCGTGCGGCCCCTTTCACAGCAGTGACCTCCGTGCCGCCCGGCTCCCCCAGCCCCACCGACACCACCGAGCGCGTCACAGGCGCCGGGACCCCCCCGGTAACGACCCGCCGCCACTTCCGCCCGGCCGTCCGTCACACGCCCGCCGCCGCAGGCAGCGCCAGAGGAGAGCCGATGACATCGTCCCGCCCGATGTGGCGGGCCGATTGTATCGATCCCGACGGTTATTTCCCACCCACACCTCTCCGTTATCCCCCCCCAGGCCGCCGCCAGCCCCGCGGCTGGGGTCGGGGCAGCCGGCGGACGCACGGCCAGGCCCCGCAGACCTCCGCCGGTAGGGTCACAAACAGAGGCGGGAAGGGACAGCGGCCCAAGGTGACGGGTGACCGGCAGAGGGGCGCCGCTGCTTACCGGGGGGCGGCGCGGGGAGGCCTCCTGCGGCGGCAGGACCGTGAGCGGAGCGGAGGGGAGCCGCCGGTGCCGCCGAGACCCAGCTGGGAGGGCGGGGCTCCCTCGGGGGGGCACGTGACGGCCGCCATGATACGTACCGAGGCGGAAATGGTGGCTCCCCCCCCCACTCCTCCGCCCGCCGCCGCTGCCGCCTCGGTAGCGATGGCGCGGGCGGGCGCGGCCGGCGCAACCTACCTCGCTGGGCGGCGCTGGTGGGAGGTGGTGGCCGCGTTTGGTTGTCGCGGCGGCGGCGGCGGCGGCGGCGGGGTTGGGCTGGGCTGGGCTGGGCCGGGCCGGCGGCAGGCGCGGGGCTGGCGCTGGCGGGAGGCGGCTGCCCGGCGCGGTGCCCCGGCCCCCGGGGTGAGCATGGTGCCGTAGTGCTGGGGCTATGTCGGAGGCGGCCCGGAGCCTCCTGCAGCGCTGGGGCGCCAGCTTCAGGAAAGGCACCGACTTCGATTCCTGGGGGCAACTGGTGGAGGCGATCGACGAGTACCAGATGTGAGTGCGGGGGCGGGCGGCTCCCGGCGCTGACCCGCCGGGCCCCGGCACGGCCACAGAACCTCGGGCGAGGGGCCGGGGGTTGTAGGGGGGAGGGGGGGGTGCAGCCCCGGGGCGGGGCAGGGTCGGGGGGAGCCCCGCCGGGCCTAGGCCGCGGCCCCCCTCACCGGCGGGTCCCCCCTTGCCGGTACATAAAGCGCGGGGCCGTGGGTCGGGGCGTCCCCTCAGGTGGGGCGGGGGGGGGGAGGGGGCGGTCGCCGCCCCCCAAACCCGCCGGGAGCCGCCCCGCCGAGGCCCCCGGTCGGTGGCGGGTGCTCGGCCGGGCGCTGTCCCCCTTCGCCGGGGGGCGAGGCGGGAGCCCGCCCCTCCTTCTGCGAGGGTGGGGGCCGTGGAGCCGCGGGGCCCCCCGGACGTGGGTCGTCGAGGCGGTTGGCTGGTGGAACCCCGTGGCGACAGGCACCGGTGGCCCGGGGTACCCCCATCCTATCGCCGCGTCCTCCGGGCACCGTGCGTGTGGGGAAGGGGGCACCCGGTTGAGGCAAATGGGCTGCCTTACCCTCTTAAAAACCCTAAACGACCCATCAGGGTGAAAAACCGGTCCATCGCACCCTTGGGTGTTTCAGCCCTGATGGAACCCGGGTGGGGGAGCGGGGAACCCGGTAGTGGCAGGGAAGAGACTGGCGCAGCCCCAGTTAGGTTGGCCTGCACTGGGTGGGACCACGCCATCCATGTATCCCTTGGTATCAGACAAGTGTTGGCACTGTTGATGGTATCCTTAGAAACACACCTGGTAGCTTTAGTCTAAGTGCTCTCCTGTAGTACACTCATCACCATGAAGATGAAAGCTGTTTCCTTGTGATCTGTAGGCTAAGTTTCTTATAGTACATTTTCTGGAAGAAGTCCAGAGGGTTTGCACAGAGGGTTCCCTGAAAGAAAGTCAGCTGAAGAGATGCTCTCCGAGAGATCTTCTAGCGCTGTTCAGGACTATTCAAGTTATTGGCTGTAACCATACTGGCTACCAGTTCAGTTGCCAGAGTTAATAGACTGCTGGCCGCATGTGGCATAGTCATGGGATGCTATCATCTCATCATTTCATTCACTCACCAGACAGGATGATGCGAGTTCAGTTATTTGCAGTTTGCTGATGGTCTTTAGAACAGGGCAAGCTGTGACTACAAACCTTGGCACAGGGATGAAAAGAAGCTCTTTTCCAGATCTGTATCAAGAAAAAATGATCATCAGAAAGTAAAAGAAGGTATTTTTAATAACTGCCCTTTTGTGGACATCTACGAGGAGTCCAGTAGGATCTTAGTGCTTTAAACTCGGCAGTCTCAGCAGCCAGTTTAATGTAATGATGTTTCTTCAGAATGAAAAGTCTTCAGGCTTCTCATCCTGAGCTCGCTTCATTGAGAAGTAAGGTCACTAAACGTTTGCAGGCAGTCCAGTTTGAGAGTTGAAGTATAAATTTTGTTCCCTTCCTCCCAACATCGCTTGTGTCTGATGAGAATGAGGTGATCTTCACGCTCTTGCTTTGTTCTGACTTTGGCACGGTGTGATATCTTTGTAAGAAAGCTCTTCTTGGCTAGTATTGTAAGCTGCTCTTGCAAGCCTTATCAGTGAGTTTCTACTGAATAGAGTAGTCATCAGTAGGTGAACTCTGTGGTTCCAGGAGGAAGAAGAAAGGGGAGAGAAGATCAAAGGATTACAGGGAGGTATTTCCTACAGGCGCAGAACCTTTTCAGTGAGCATATCTGCTTCTTGTAGATATAGCAGGTAAATTAAAAACAACTGGAATGTATAGGGTAGAAGTTGTAAATAAGAAGCACAGGGCAAGATACCTACTTGTAGCTCTAGAGAGATGTAATAGCATGGCTTTATGCTGTTGCCTTCTCAAATGGCAACGTGCGATGGGATGAACAAGTGTGTTGGCCAGGTGCTGCTCACGTTGGTAAGGTCTGTACTGATCAGCACAGAGAGGCTGGGGAGAAGCTGGTTATAGTGAGCTTGCTGATTTTCCTGAGATTTTCCCGAATCTAAGCTAGTTCAGTCCACAAATTTAACGGCTGCTGATGTAAAACACAATTATTTGCCTCCTGTGTCCAGGGGAACCTATGTCTGCTCAGATCTTTATGTTGATCCTGGAAGTTGCAGGAAGCCTGGGGCAACGACTGGCCCTTGTTCATTCAGGCGCTCACTCACGCAGGCGCCCTCCAAGCTGTCAGCAGTGCCTTCCCTGTTGAATATCCCTGTCTGTAGAACTTGGTCTGATCCAACTTTGAACAAGCTTCAAGTGGGATGCCAGATGCATTTATTTGGATTAGGGTGGGTTTTTTTTTGTATTCGTGACAAATGGGAAGAGGGTTGTGTTACTGATGCTTGCAGACGCATTAATACTGTGATGCTGCCTTTTGTGGGTGGCATGTTGCTGCTATGGTGATGCGTTTTCTTAAATCGTTACTTTTAAATGCCCTTTCTACAAGTCCTGTGTATCATATCGGCAGGGAAGTAGGGAAGGAATGTGCATTTTGGTTCATGCATGTTTGTGCTGTCTTTTTTCAGCCACCATCTTTCCCCCACTTTACAAAGGGGGACAACACCACTGAGTTGTGCAGTTACCTTGTCCTGTTTGGTTGCGTAGTTAAAAGCTACAGAGGCCTCAATACTTGTGTTTTTAAGAGAGTTTATTTTTTAGGACAATGAAATAATTGAATTCTGATTCTTGTTTCTGACACAGGCTTTGATGGTAACCTGGTTTGGTGTATGCATCTTGGTGTGTGTCTTTTAACCCACCCCCCAAAAAAACCCCAGGGTAATGCCCACTGCAGTGGTGTTGAGAAGCTGAATCCCTTTAATAATGCAAACTTGTGAGGATCCAGATGGAAGTGTATTGCGATGCCTCGAGTGCTTCTGCCGTCCCTGGGTTTCCCATCAACCCCTGCCCCTCCTCCCCCTCTGCTTTTTTTTTTTTCTTAGTTATTTACGGGGAATGGCAACAATTGCCCAGAGGTTTTGCTTGTTTAATGTTCTCCTTCCTCCCCGGACGGAAACTGTAACTCTTCCCATAGCTTCCTTCTCCAGCTTCCTTTCGCTTTCTGGAGCTGTTTGCTTACTGCTCCTTTCCAAACCCCTTGGTACTCCTTTCTCCCTGGTGACACGGGGTGGGGTCTCTGCTCTGCATGTGATGCTGACAGGCACAAATGTGAGCTGATACACCCTGGTCAGCCTTGGCCCAGGCTGCCCTGCTCTGGGCTTCCAGCACTGGGAGAGCCTGCAGCCATCCCCTAGGGTGCCTGTGCCTCCTGGCGATCCCACTTGCCTCGAACTCTCCCCGTGAAATGCACGTGGGCTTGTTCCACTGTGGGCCTTCACAGGGGGTATGGTTTGTTGTTATAAAATCAGAAGATGGGGAGAGGAAAAAGGTCAGTGCTTATAAAAGGGGCTCTTGGCTAGAAGGACCTTCTTACCTGTTCTCCTTTCCTGATACATTATATGTGTAGTCTTTCCTGCCTAATGTAGTTGCATACACTTTGTCCATCTACTGGATTTTTTTTTAAGCATGGCCTATCATGGTTACAGAAATCTTTGTTAAAACAAAACAAAAACTATTTGGAGCAGCAGTCTCACAGACCTTTGGGCTGTCATGTCTTCTGGAGACTGGGGGAGGTGTGTGTTGCTGTGTTGTGTTCCCACTCTACAACTTTCTTTCCCTCCCATCCAGATTAGCAAGGCATCTACAAAAAGAGGCGCAGTCTCAGCACAACAACTCGGAATTCACAGAAGATCAAAAGGTGAGTATTGCCATTTGCTCAGTCAAGGAGCTTGATTTGTAAATGTTGATGTGTATTATGTTGGGTTTTTCTTATTTCGCACACCGGAGCCTTATGAGACCTTTTTTCCTCCCTCAATATATGCACAAAAACAGAAACGTGGCTAAAACAGTTGCTGTCATTAGATATGACAGATGCTCTGCTGTGTAATATTGAAAGTCATGCATGCTGGCCAGAGTCCTTCATAACCTGGGTGTTTCTTTTTTTGAGTGGCCTTTTGATAACTTGCTTATACAACGTTAGCACAACTTACGTTGTGAAGTCTGAATACAAATATCTTGAACTGCAGACATTGAGGGTGTGCGAGGAGGATGTTAGCTTAACATGTAACACCTGACTGGGAAGGCTTCTGGCAGAATACTCCCTAGTAGTCTCTTAGAATGTTATTTGTTTATAATCTTTCAAAATATTGAAATTACTTTACTCCTTCCTCCCTCCCCTCAGTTGAAAACCCTGTTTCTTGTCTCAGCATCATATTAATGAAATTCTGTGAAAGGATTTAAGAGGAAAATGCTATCTGAGGTCTTGTAAACTCAAGCATTTTCAGCAAAACAATTTATTTTGAGATATGAGGCCCTGCTAAATTTTCATGTCTTGTATAAAGGCATGTTTTTCTTAGGAATACCAAATTAAAGAACCCCTGTAATTCCAGATTTCAGAGTTAAGATCACTTGTTTGAGCAATGGCGTTGCCTGAAAATTGACCTTTGCTAGCCCAGAATCTCACCAATGGTAACAGGGTGCTAGAGTAATGGGATCTGTGTTTGGAAATGTTGGTCTGGAAAACAGATCACGGCTACAGAAATTGGAGATGAACTTGATGTGTTTAAAAAAAAAAACTCATTACGAAGAAATACACCTTTACGTAGAATTTGACAGAGATTTGTAACAGTTTCCTGGATGTGTACCAATAAAAAAAGCAAAGAGCAGCTCTTCCATGTTCTGTTTGCCTTCTGCAAAGAAGAAGATAAGGCTCATGATCTTCTTAAATTGAGTCATAACCTTGGAGAAGGATTTGGTCCACCTTTCCTGAACTGAAGGCTTGGGGGCTTTGTTAATGTTGGACAGCTGGTTACTCTTTGATTGCTTCTGCTCTCTATCCCTTGCTGGTAGCTTTCTGCATTGTTTTTAGCTATAGTCATCTTTACTGCGTGTTTCCCCTCTGTGGATGCTTTTGAAAATATGGTTATTTTATGAAGGCGAAGCTGTTAATCTCACTTCAGGAGGCATCATCTCCTGTGAGTATGGGAACCAGAACCACACAGGGCTTTGCTTCCAGATGTTCCCTGAATCTTGTGGAAAGGACCTTGGACCAGATTGTGGAAGTGAGTGAGGTCAGCCATGAGGAAAGGCCTGGGGGGCTCAGGAAGCAGAGATAACTGACCTCAGATATGCAACTGTGATCGTGTCTTAATGCGACAGTCTTCTGGAAAGAAAAACTAAGGAGTGGCAGTTTTGAATCCTTGCAGAGTGATAACCTGTTTCTAAAGCTGATATAACTTACAAAAGAGGTTGACGTTTATATCACTTGCCTTTTTTTGTAGATCTGTAAGGGGATGATGCACTGACACTTTGATCTGATTATCAAATGGTGGTGCCTGTTTCATTAGCCACATACACAGCCGAATTCCCCAACACTTTGTTGAGAGAACGTTCTTTTTCCCTCCTCTACCATGAGGAATGCTAGTCACAACAAAAATAAGAGTCTTGCTATTGCTTTGAAAGAAGCACTTAAAACTCTGTACAGCAAAATGTTAAGGTCCTTGCTGTTCTGGTCTTCCCTATTTCTGCGGGAGCTCAGACAGTATAATCTAGTGATCGTGACCAATTACTATCATCGCTAGTGTCATTCACTTGGCTTGTAGGAGTAAAGTTTTGCATGCTTTTGGTTTTCAAGCAGTTTGGTTAAATAGAAATCTATCTTCTCTCTTGCCACCCTTCAAAAAAAAAAAAAATCTACATACCAAACCAGCTACTTTTGCTCAACTAAGTTCCTGCCAATGCATCCACCAGCATGCTGTTTCCTCCCAGTTCCAGAAAGTATCTTTCCCCAATAACTTTCTTTCTGAGGTTCTGTATGTCATATAAGAGCCAACTCTTTATTCTTCTGAATGCAGAAGAGTGTGTAAACTTCAGGGTTTGCTTATCTGATATTACTGGCCAGGGCTGTGCACAGAATTTCATAGACTGGAGAAGGCAAGGCTGTGAAGCTAATAATGATTTCCAGTTGCTTGATCTACCCTTGTTCCAGTCTTTGTGTAGATTTGCAGTTAGCTGTTTTGCAAAGGACCATACCTACTGCTAAGAATTATTGTGAGGCTGTCGTCGTTTCTTACTTGATGCACTTAGTGGGGAAGATGGATTTCGGCAGTGATTCCTCTGTACCAGGGGAAAACTACTAGCTTTACAGCTACAGGGAAAGGACAAGGCTAGGTTCAAATCCTCAGCCCCATCTGTTTGTATAAACTTTTTCCATGTTTGGGTTTATTTCGTGCATCACAGGTGGTGTTACAGTGCAGATATAGCCACACCATAATTGATGGTATGTTAGTTGCTAGTATAATCATACAATCTGTTGATCTAACAACGCTTGACAGATACCACCGATTTGTTTCCTAGACATACTGTGAGCCAGTTATCATTTATCTTATAATAAATGTATTGTTTATGGTAAGAATTCAGATTTCTAAATATTCATATCTTGCCTTTTTGCTCTTGATCTGAAGAGTCTGTTTTGAAACACTGTATGCTACTTCCCTTGATAGAGCAGACTAGTCTACAGAACTTGCTGTTCATTCCTGGATTTTTCAACTTCTGGAGCGTTGTCATCTTATATCTACTGCTGGACGTAATTCTGGAGTTTTAGTCCTTGGGAAAGGCTCTGTCTTGACTTGGATAATTGGCAGTGATGGAATCTTCATTAGTGATTGTGAATTTTGTTGAAGTATTTCTCTGCAGATAAATACTGTAAACAACAAATTGTGTTTAAATCTAGTCACCCTGCAGCAGCTTTAAGGAGGCTGTGCAACAGTTTAATCTCCTCGAAGCTGCGTGCATGGAATATTAAGAGGTAGTTACTGGTGGATTTGCCTCAGTCTTAACATCTGCATTCTGATGTTCTTTGTTTTACCTTCATTCTCTAAAAAATCCCGTCTTCATTCATCATCAACCACTGTGTTTTGCTACATGAATTGTTTCAGTTAGGCTTGGCCATGGTTGTCAGCTTGCCTCCAGCTATCGTTACTCTCACCCAGTTCTCTGTGCAATAAATTTGACCTTTAAAGCCCTCTTCTAACTGCAGTTGTTGCTTCTCATGTAACTGTTTTTGTGCTAGGCTGAGTTTTCTTCAGTATTAGAAAACCATGCTTTTTTTTTTTTTCTTTTATGCAATGGCAACTTGCTGCAATAAGAGCACTGTTGAACAGTCTTAGCATGATTCATTAAACTACTGGTCTCCTAACAGCCTAGACCTCTCTTTAAAGCCAAACTCTGCTCTGGCTCTGTATTTATGCAAACATCTTTGACTCCATTACAGTTAGCACAGTCATTACTCACACAACTGCACTGAAGAAACCTTGACTACGAGATCAACTGACTTTTTCCCCTGTCTAATCACAAGTTTACATAAAACTGAATCTTAACTATTTTAAACTAGCAAAGTTAATTATGGCTTCAGTCTTTCTAATGAGATGCAGAGTGTTTTCCCCGCTGCAAAAAGGAGCCTTTGCATGGGATAGTTGCAGCTGAAAATGATAGCAGTGTTTAGCTGCATTTTTAACTTTTGGGTTGGGTGTGGTCCCTTAAAAAAATAGTTATGAATAATGCCTGCTGGGAGCTTGCCATATTTCAATAGATTCCATATAAAACCTATTCTTTACTATTTTAAGACTCCCAAACTCTCTTCAATTAATCTGTTTCTAGAGCCATTATTGCCCTTCAACCCCCAGGAGCCAGAGGACACACATTTTGTATAGCTGTTTGTCCTGTTAGGAGGTACCTAGTTCAGGCATTTTTAGGAAAACACAGTCAGGAATCTGCAGCATAGGGAACTGGAGTTTTGCTGAGCTTATTGGTGAATTGACAAAGGAGATAGGGGTTGAGCAGTGCTTCTTGAGACCTCATTTACAGTGTGGGCTTAATGCTCTGCATGTGAGACTGGGAGGGGAAGAGCCATATGAAACTCTATCTACATGTTCTGTGTCTGTGGTGGGGCACAGAGGCTGTGTGCTGGCACCCTGGGAACTCATAGCCCTCTTTCTGTGGTGCAGTCGGAGGGGTTTTGATCTAACACGGAATGGGCATACTCTTTGCTCAACAGTCAACACCCAAACCACCGGAACAGCTGGGTTTTTGCAAATGTTAGAGCTGCAGTCAAACCTTAGAGATTTCCCCTCCCGTCCCTAGGGAACCTCTGGATTCCTTTCTTTTACCCATTACTTCACACCTTCCTCTTTAAGATTCTACCTTTGCAAATGTATCTTTCCAGATGTTCTCAAATATAAAAAGGAATTCCTTTTGTTACACTGCAGCTGATTAGATGAATGTAGTGCGTTCTTACCCTGGGGACTGAGAATCTGTTTCTGTAGTACTGCCTGGTGTCCTGCCATCCAGCCTGAAGGTACATGTAAATCCACAACACCCCTGTGTGGAGTGTGGGTCTGAAAGCATCAAAATTAATTCAGGATTATATATTCCTGTCTGTTTCAAAAATCTCTGTTTTTCCAAGCTACATTGGCGATCCAGCCATGGATATCTGTTATGTGGCAGAATTTATTTCAGGGAGGTAGAAGTTTGTTGACTGAACGTAGACTACAAAATGAGCCTCCACAGAAATGGAGCTGTACTATTTTTTACTCTGCCATGTTGCGTGCAAGCATATGGTCACGTTGCTCTGTACTAAAATTCTCAAATAGCACACCGCTGCATGTGCTGCATCCTAGCTAGAGGAGAAAACAATGTGTGTCCTGTGCTAATATGCATCAGTTGCTACTTTCCTGGAAGGTGCTCAAAAGAATTGAATTTTTTATAAGACCTCCATACAATGGACAGTAATACGAACTATGAGGATGTAAAGTCTGGGCTAATGCCATGTTGAAACAGAGTGTTTAAGACTAGAGGAGATACCAGTTAGGGAGAAAGGGCTTTGAAAACTTTGATGAGGCTGTGATGTCGGATGAAAATCAGGTATCTGAGGCTTTGACACACTCCAGCTGTTGGCTCTGTCCTTGAGGTACTGATGTCTGATCTGCTTATGATTCAGCTCCTGAACTCTTTCAACTTTGTGTGGCGTAAGGTGAACTGAAACTGGAGCCACTTAGCTTTTAGCCCAGCCTGTTGAAACTAGTGGTGGCCCAGGAGCTGTGTGAGAAGGAGTTGTGACATCCCTTTGCAGGGGAGTCAGGGCAGATGACTGGGGAAGGTAGTTGTGAAAGCATGCAGATAAAAGCTTTTTTATCTGCTGCTACAAACCTCTTGGAGCCCTAAAACGTGACCCTCCTTTAAAGGGAAGTTTTGCCTTTTGATTGATACCACATAACTTGCCAGATGCCTGTACTCTTGAAGATCTTTAGATGCAAGGGTTGTGCTGTAGGAGATCTTTTTTTTCTCCCTGTGCATCCAGCTTGGGGGGAGCTGTTTTTATACTGCCTGATTTAAAAGGAGAGAATGAGTTACAGGTGCGTATTTCAACTTTAATCTTCCTTCTGGGGGGAAAACTTACTTTGAAAATAAACTGCTTTTCTTTGTAGCTTCATTGTTGCTGGGTTTTTTGCCCTATAAATGTTCCACAGAGCATTTTGAATTATGTTTGGCCCTTATCTCTGCAGATAGTCTTAGTTTTTCTTCACTAAAACCTTTTAGTTCAGGAACAAACTTGTGATAGTCAGGCAAGGTAAAATATAATGTGCAGTTACGTCCACTTGTTGTCATTTATGGAAGTCTTAACTCCTCCTTTTGGCTGGTAATAATAGAAACAAATGTGACTGTTGCTGGAGCTTTGTATTTTGTGAGACATAAAAGATTAAGTAACACTGTCTTCAAAGTAAGACTGCTAGCAATGGCCTATTTTGAAGCCCTTCCCTCTCTTCTACATTTTTAAATTAAAGTAAGAAATTACTTCATAGTTCTGCTCGGGAGTATTTTAGATAGCTGACAAGTTTGAATCAAAGAATCTATTTCATGCTTCACTCAGAGTTTAAATGTCTTAAAATTACAAAAATAGGAAGCTAGAAAAATAATCCGCCTTTATACTTCCCCTCCCACCAAAACCCACAAAAGCGGACCGTGTTTTTTCGGTGCTGAGATACTGGGCTTCTGTAATTTCTGAGGAGGGCTGAACTGGTCTGCTGAGATTATAAACCCAACAGGGAAACTGTGGGTGTGACTCCTAAAAGGGCAAATGGGAACAAACCACTCAAGCTCTCAGAAGGTAATAGACTGGTTCGCTTTGGATATTATTTTTTTTCCCCTTGCTCTCACCTATCACTTCAGAGCAGTTGAGTTTATAAACAATTTATGGTTTGTAGTAGGCATTATTGCAATTTCTGCTGAGTGAATGACCCCCTTCTGTGTTGATGAGCTGTGGGAGGGGGATAAGTGGCAGATGTCGGTTTCATCTATTGTGCTTTCAGAAAATGTTGCTTGTGTCTAAAAAAGCTTTTTATGCTGGATGGTCTGGTGCTGAATAATAGATCTGAAATCTTTGCAAGAAAAAGCAGTTGTTTGCATTTATATTTTAAACAAATATGAATGTGGATGAATGCAGTTTCAGTACTAAATTAAGTAAAGTTCTCTTTCTTTTTCTTTTTTTTACAGAAAACTATAGCTAAAATTGCAACATGCTTGGAACTGAGAAGTGCAGCTTTACAGGTATAGCTCTTTTTCCTATGTGACTTCATACTTTAGTGATAGGGAACTGTAGAGCTTTTTAAAACTAGTTTAGTGTCTTCAGACACAGCCAAAACTTCTGAAAACAGAGTGAACAAACACTTGAACACTTGGACTTTCCAGTTTGTCAACATGATGCCCCAGGGGGCTGCCTTAAAAACCTTTAAGTGCTTATATGAGGGTGTATTAGGGTTTGTACAGGACTTTAACTGCAGCTTTTGTGTCTTTGGTTCTTTACCTCATTTTACTCCTTCAGAACTGATTACTTTGTCTTCCTAACCTGTGTGCAAGGGTAAAAAGATCCCCAGAGGGACCCTTGCATAGTTCTGCCACTTCTCAAATCATAATAGAGCACAAGAAAGAATGTGTGTGTAGAATAAAAATGATAAAAATTACTTTGTAGCAGTCATGAAAACTGGCAGTGCTGTAGGCAAATGTGTGAAAATCGTAGAATCATAGAATGGTTTAGTTTGGAAGGGACCTTGAAGATCATCTATTTCCAACCTCCCTGCCATGGGCAGGGACACCTCCCACTAGACCAGGTTGTTCAAAGCCCCATCCAGATTTAGAAGCTACTCTTTGGACTCTTTTCTGGACTGGATGTAGATGTCATGGAAGCGAGTTTCTTTTTTCCATCAGCACAACTTTATCCCCAAAACAAAAGGGAAGCGAGAGAAATTTCCAAAAGAGACAGGGGAGGGATGAATCAACTGAAGCACAGTTTGGGTTATTGGATTACCTCTTTACTGACAAAGAGTGGTGACAGGCTAATTTTGCATTGAGTTGCTCAAGGCAGCGCTCCCGAGTACTTCATGGTGCTGTGCAACGTTTAGCAGCTCCACTGTGCTGCCTTCATTTGTCTGAGAGGCTGGGATGAAGTGGCAACTTAGTCGGCATGCTGGAGCTGGACTAATGAGGGGGGGGCTGACCAGTCTTGAGGCTGTGCGGCATTTGAAGAATTACTTGGTTAGCTCTAGCTGTCTTTCTATTTTAATCTAAAATATATGTAGGGTGTTTGAACAGTGTTGTGCTTGTTCTGATTCCATGTGACTTTGTGATGAGGGCAGGTGTGTTCCACTGTGGGACAGCTTCATGGGTTGGGTCACACCTCAGAGCAACAGCAGAAGGTGCAGCAATGTCATAACCTGCCAAACTGAAGAGATGATGTCCTGCAAGAACAGCCTTCCTTGCTGTCGGTCCCTCAGCAGGGTACTAGAACTTCTCTTCCACTTCGCTTTGGGGAATGTTTTACTTGCTGTGGTTTTGTTCCAGTTTCTTAGCAGAGATTAAGGCAGTTAGCAAGTGTGGTCATCTTTTCCCATTCTTCTAACAGTATGGGTATAGCTGCTTTACGGTCCTTCTGTAGTCTTGCAAAAGGTCCCTTTTGAAACTTGGGCAAAATCAAGGGAAAAAAAAAAAAACAACCGCTGGGCCTTGAAGAAATGTTGGAAACAATGGGTAATCTTAAGAGATGTCAAGGGTGCAATGACACAATAGGTAAGACCTGATCCTCTGCCTGAAAGAGGATGTCCAGTGTCAATCCTCGTATTGGCACTATTTTTCTTATGCCGGCTCTGCCACTTGTCGTCTCAGACTAGGCTAGTTCAGCTTATCAAACTGTCAGTGAACTACCTCAGAATAAAAAAATTATAACCTTTCTGTTGAGTTAGTGAGTCCAGTAGGCTTGCTGAGAAGCAGACATGTGCTACAGCCAGATGAGGAAACTGCACCATCAGAGTTGGAGAAAGGAGAGCTGGGAATCCCTCTTCCATTTGCAGTGAGCTCTGAACTGAGTGTCTTGTCAAGCTCATCCTGTGTACTGTAATTTGTGCCAGCGTTACAATGTTGGACGTGTGTCTTGAACAGTGAATGCTCCTGTTGGAGCATTGCTTTGCGGTGCAGTCTTACAGCTGATCTTGCTTCAGAACAACTTGACTGGGGAAGAATTAAAACGAGTCCCTCTGTCTTAATATTACTGTGTGTACTAAGTATGAAAGACCAACTAGTTGCTTTAAATATATTTACATTGTAGTAGAGCTTAGAACATGGGATAAGTTTGTTCTCAATAAATTATAAGTAATGCACTTTCTGCCTCACCTGTGAACCTAGCCTCTGTTGGGAAGATTTTGTTTCAGTTTTTTAGGACTTTGAAGCTTTGAAGTGAGCTGGTATGTTTGAACAAAGGAAGCACCTTGCATGCTTATTCTAAGATATGGTAGCTCTGTCCGAGGGGAAGATGCATACTAAGTTCTAACTCTTTCTTTGTAATGTCCTAGTCCACCCAGTCACAGGATGAATTTAAGCTTGAGGATCTGAAGAAGTTGGAACCAAGTAAGTAATATCGTTGTATTTTAAGTGAGTGACGTTTATCGTTACAGTGGAAAATATGACAGCAGCATGAATACTGACTGACCACAATGTGGTTTGACAGTAATGCCAGTTTTAGGTGGCTCTTCCAAATATCTGTTACCACGTAGACAGAACTTGATGTGTATTAAGTAATGTAATGCGGGTAGCTTCAAAGTATAGTAGTCCTAATGTTTCACATAATGTATTTGTCTTTATTCTCAAATAAGTGCTGCTAATTTTTGCACAAAATAATAATTTAAGCTATCAGTAGTACAGTATATAATCAGCTGGAAAATTTACCTGTACATTTCTTACTTGAACTGAATTTCAGTGCTTTGCGGTCTTCTTCCTTGCAGTGTGAAATTTATTTTTTCTTCTGAAAATATTTAACTTGTGCTCATGGTAGCCAATCACCTGCCGCCTGCCACTGTAATGCTACCAGACTAATGAAGTTAAGAGTCAAAGTGAGGATGTGAGTCAGTCTTTGAAGGGTTTTGTGTGATGTTGTTTTTTCCCAACTGATCCTGGGTCAGTTCTTGGTATGTCAATCCAGAAATAACTTTTTCTTGTAGGAAGTATCTATTTATCTGCTACGTTTTCCTTCCCATAACACTGGCTGCTTTATTCTCAAAGCATCTTTAGGATCAGAGCTTCCACATGAAAGCAATATTATCCTGAATGCTAACATTTCTGCTGTTCTTGGGGAACAGGAGATGTAGAAGAGCTTTTTTCATGTTGGCAAAAGCTGGACTCCTGTCACAGTTGTATCATTAAGGGGGATGTTGGGGGTAAGCATGATGGGCAGGCAAGTGTTATCACTTCGTGAATAAGCTGAGCTTCTCTGCACTCCCGTTCTCTAAGTAACTGGCACAGGATCATACAGGGAAGCTTGTTAAGAAGCAGGGCGTTGAATTGAAGTTCCTAATGCCTTTAGAAAAACATAGAGTCCAAATGCTTTTAAACTGTTCCCTGAAAGTTGAAAGTGAAGGTGTGTTACAAGACTCCTAGGTCTGTGAAGACCATAACTCAGGAAAGGGTTTAACTGTGTGTTGGAAGTATTAGGCCTTTCACAATCCACATATTGCATGTCTGGCCTTTGCATCCTCTGGTTTGGGATTATTTTGTGTAGATACTCCAGCTCTGTGTTTACAAAGTATTTAAAATGTTGTAATCATTTAATAACCGTGGATTTCAGACTCCATCGCGCAAATGCCCTGGGAGTGACTGAAGAAGGGTGGAGGAGGGAGAAGAATCATTTTAATTCATCAAATTGTTCTACAAATCAAAGGAAGTGTCTATCGAAGGGTTTAGTCAGAATTTACATTCTGCCAACAGATGTAAAGCTTCCCTTGAAATGCCTCCTCGTAAAAGCCAAAATTTCAATTTCAGCAGTCCTGTTGCTTATCTTTCCCTCCATCAGCGAACTGATTTTTTTTTTATCTGTCAAAAAAACTGTTCAACAGTATGAAGCACATTGAGCCCACACTTCATACAACAAGCAACTATATTAAAACTGAGGAAGAGTGTGTGGCCATCAGTTTTCAAAGACACTGAGTTGTTTTCCTTGGAGGAGAATGGGTGCTTCTACAGCAACAATTGAACATTGGTGTTCTTAATGCTGCTGTCTGACTTGGATTGTTCTGGTCTCCTTCTCTCTGAATTGTGCCTTTGTTTTGTGGTTTTTAAGTATATCTTGAATGGAGTAAATCTTAATCAGGCCAACACCAGCCATTGCACAAAATACACCGTGAAGTGTTTTAATTTGTGTGTTGTCAATTTGCTCTTGCTTTCCACCAGAAAAAGCTAAAAAAAAAAAAAAATCTGGGCTGGCAATGAAAATAAGTGATTCTTTTGTTAGGTCAAGCCATTCTGTTAGGGTGGAACGAAAACAGCTATTCACACAATTTGGCTTGTTTTAATTACTTTTGTGCCTGAAGCTGTCAAAATGGCTGAGAAATTTGGTTGGGGTGTTGTTATAGTAACCAGGGCCCTTAGATTTAAACTTTTTTCATCTTGTGTTGTCAAGTTCTAACTTTTCCTACTTAAGCTTGCATTTCACGCTGCTTGGGAAGTGAAGCAGTTGGCTAGTTTAGTTTGTTTATAGGATTTGTCACTGAATCTTTTGTGCCAGAATAATGCTACAGGATGGTCCCTACATACAAATAGTTCTTTTGAGACTACACTTGTGGAATCATTGCAAACGCACTGGGTCTCACAAATGCTTTCCTTGTAAAAGCTTATACCAGTGTTTAAATACACATTACAAATGGGTAGGCTGGGACATCTCACGGCCTGTGTGTGATGATTCTAGGCACTAAGCGACTAGTTTCAAACTCAGTGTGTATGTATTATGAGAGAAGTAGATACTGGGTTGTACTGGGGAGCCTGGTATCTGAATAATTTTGTGTTGTCCATTTAAAAATAAACAAATCAGTACAGGTGTCATAGGCTGTCACTAAAAATCTAAATGGACAGTGGTCGTTACCAAGTTAGTGTGTACTGGTTTTGCGGCTCATGTTGGTAATGTCTTTCTTTCAAGAGACAGCCAACCGCTGATAAAATCAACGTGATATTGTCCAATGTCACAAAAGAAAAGGCAGCTTCTGCATGAAAGCCTGCAGAACAGTGTTTTTAAAAGATTTCTGTTGGAAAAGCAACATAAATGGAAGCCACGATGCTGGGATCTGCCCATTAGTTACAGACGTGGAGAACTTTCTATGAATTGTGTTCTCAGCAGCCGCATTACAGAGGGGAAGTGCTCTTTCTCACAGAGGCGATGTGTGCTTTTAAAAACAAAACTAAAACCAAAAAAGCCCAAACCATCCTTTTAAAGCTTGAGTGGCTTACGCAGTATTGCAAGGGAGATTTGGAGATTTCTGTTCACTGTAACCTAATGTTTTTTTTCTGTGATCTGATTGTTTTTATTTAAATCAACTGAAACTCCCACTTATGATAGATGTAGAGAGGATTTTCCTTTTCCTCAGAGGATGTTGCATAGTTGTTTTATTGTTTCACTCCTTCTTAGTGACTTTGAATAAGTATTTCACCAGGCTGAGTGCTGTAGATCCACTTCTTACCCTGATGATGTTTAAAGGAGCACTTTTAGTAAATTGCTGTATTACAACTTTTCAAAATTATTTGCTGTGGGTGATGAGACAGAGTTGAAAGCCTATTAAAAACTTGATCCACAGCTTGCTGCAGGCAAAAGGCAAGAGATTCTGGATGGTGTTTCCAGAAATGTTTCTGAGCTAAACAGGCAGCATCACCTTTTTTCACCGACACCGCCAGGATGTCTGGAAGCGGCGTGCTCCCGTGGGCAGCTCCGGTACCACGGCCTGTATGCCTGGCTGCGGCTGTTTTGGCAGGAGGGTGTATGCTCAGCTCTGCCTCCAGGCAGCGTCGAGATTTTAGGCGCTGTGAAATTGCCTCTTTCCTGTGCTCATATCGGTGGAGTATTTTGTGCCCTCTAGTGATGACTGAAATGTATTGCTAAATTGTTGTGGTTTTTTTCTTTTTTTCTTTTTTTTTTTTTTTTTTTTTTCCGGGAGTGTTCATTCATGTAGTGAGAGACATTGGTTACGGGGGAGAGGAGTCTAGTGCTTACCAGCCTTTGGAAGATGGGAGGAGAAGTACTGTAACTTCTATTGCTTCTGTATAATGTGCCTATGATCTGTAAGAGATCTCGCTTTACTGAGATTTTTCTGCCTGGGGCGGTTTCACTTTGTCTCCCGTATGATGTAGCTCTCCAAGAGCTGGGGAATTCTGAGTGTGATAAAAATTCCCTTCTTTTCCTGAACGTCAGCTGTGCTGGAAGGTGACTGCTATTAACCAGCTGCTTTTCTGTTGGGAGGTGGCTGTGATTCTTCACCACCATGTTGAAATCTCTCAGAGCAGAAGTCTTTGGAGGGAGAGAGACTTGGCATGAGTTCTATCTGTCGCATCTCTGACTGAAGGCAACTTGAAGCTTTCTATGTATTTATGTATTGTGTCCATCTGGAATCAGGCAGTACCTAACCTCTCAGGTGGTGCTACAGAAATCAGAAAAAAAAAATCAGAATGAATAAAGACTGGAAAGATATTTTGGGTTCTTTATAGTTTTCCTGAGGGATTCTTTATTCATTGCAGCATTCAGATGGTGTCTGGTAAGTTAATGATGGAGCCCACGCTGAGTGATGTGAATATGAAGACAGACAGGGAAGCTCTCCTACACTGGCTGAATTGTAGCGTGCAGAAGGGCCTGGCAGTAGTTCCTTAAATGTAACTGGTATTTAAGTACCTCTGAGTATTTGTGTAATCTTAACATCATTTAAAAGCAGTTTTGTTCTCATTCAGCAGTCCTAAGGGGAGATTTCCTGTGCTCTGAGAGGGCTTATTGCAAAGTGAGGCTCAGTGAGAGGACTCAGTTTTTCTACCTCCTCTCCCCCTGCCCAATCTGGGATACTCCTTGTCTGGTAGGAGAGCGCCTCTCCCTGCAGGCGTTCTCTTGTAAATCTTTAGGCCCTTTAGCCATTATGAAATGCTTATTTCTTTCACATGCTTTTGGAGGTTTTGCTCTTACTCGTAAATGCTTTTGGAAATAACAGCTAAAGTTGTGATTACTAAAACTTGAGTAAGTTTCCAATACAAATGGCAAAGCCATTCTCCCATCGAATGCTGGAGAACATAGTTGGTGTCTCTGGGGCTTGATGGTCAGATGTTGCACTGTGTCTCTTCTGAATTTTGCCAATCTGCCCAGACATCTGAGTGCAGAAAAAAAAAAAAAGAAAAAACAAACACACACACACACCCATCAATAAGAAAAACAAAAAATTCAAAACACATGCATGAAGAAGTAAGAAATCTCAAGTAAGCTCTGTGTTACCAGCATGCTTGGACGCCCACGGTGGCTGGCTGAATGTGCAGCCTACACGTGTGCTTAAGTTTGTCAGTTCAGATGCTGTGAGAATGGATGTAACTGTGCAAAATATTAGAATTAATGCTTGTTTATGGATATGGATTCTTATTTTTTCCCCCCTCTCTGCAGTCTTAAAGAATATCCTCACTTACAATAAGGAGTTCCCCTTTGATGTTCAGCCTGTTCCACTCAGGTAAGAGAGAACTGGGGTCACTTCGGGTACAGATATGTATATATCTGGAAGGGAGCATAGCCTGGGACCTGGCGTACATCTGAAACATTAGAATTTCTAGAGCCACCTACTTGCTGTGCTGCTTTGGGTAAACTGGTTAATAAAAGAACTCTAATTCTGTTTGTCTAGGTACCACTAAAAATCAAGCCCAAGCTACATCTTTCTGAAACTGTCAGTATTGTCTCTTGCTTTTAGACTCTGTGCTTTCTGTTGGGTTGAGCTCCTGCAATCTCTGTCAGAGTCTATAGGTACAGGTAGTAGTTAATAAGTGTGAGATGACATTAAAGCGTGTTGCCCCTGCTCTGACTTGTGAGTTGAAAGCCAGATGATGAATGATCTTTGGTCTCATTCTTCTTTCTTGTGTTTTACAGGAAGATTTTAGCACCTGGAGAAGAGGAACACTTGGAGTTTGAGGAAGATGATGAGGAAGGAGGAGCTGGAGCAGGGTCTCCGGACTTTTTTCCTGCTAGAGTTCCAGGTAGGGGCAGTAGCCTTGCCATGCCAGCCTATGTAGTGTGTGTGAGTTCTGTCTCTGAGAAGCCCCTTTCTCCACCTGTGATTTGAAAAGTTTGGGTGAGGAGCAACAGAATAATGTGAACTCTAATGCTGTATTGGAGAACCACAAGGGTGGACAGTGGATTTTTTTTTTTTTTCCCCAGTAAACAATATTTTATTGCAAAACAGTTATATATGGATAACGTGTGAGGGTGGTGCCATCTACCTCAAATAATTAGCCTTTATTCCTTGTTCAAACTCAGTATTTTCATTCCATGCACTTTATTAACTGTATTATGTGAAGTGCTTCAAATGCATTCAAATGTAAGCTGTGGCAATGTTTCTCCTGCAAGGTATATCACACCCTGCTAGAGGTGTGATAAGTTGTTGCTGGTTATTTTTGTGTTGCATCAGCTGTTGAGTCAGTGGCTTAGACTAAAGCCAAGCTCTGAGAGGATAAAGAGGGAGTAACTTTGATTTTGATAGTTAAGTCCTTGACCATGTGAAAGCACTTGTAGAACTGGGAATACCAACAGATTCTAGAGAAGGTCTTCCTGTAATTTCAGCTTTTGACAATTTACTGGGTAAAGGGGTAGGATGTTCCAACAGAGGTTCTTTTCGTTCCTGGTGTGGTTTCTTTGGAGAAGAAACCGGTTTCTAGTTTCGGAGCAGATTGCCAAACTTCATATTTCAGGAAGGAGATAACAAGGAGGGAAACTAGTACTGGAATTACGGTTGGAAGAGCTGGGGTGTTGCATTACTTATGCCTGGAGAAAACATGTCCTTAGATTTGAGCCAATCCATGCTACTGCATGTGATCCCTGGAGGTTATACTGTGTAGGTACGCACAGTCTACAGTTGTTTGTGCTAAGCTCACAAATAGGCTATAATATATTGTGATATTTTATTGCTTACATTTACTGTCTTGATCCTTGTTATTCACCATGATAAATCATTTATGAAGATGCATTCTGTCTGTCCAGAGAACGTGTGCTTAAGAAAGTCTAAGTTGATGATAGACAGCTTGAGTTTTCAGTTAAATAATTTTCAAAGTAGTAGGGTAGCCAAACTGGAAAGAAGAGAGGTTTGGGCCATATACTTTCTTACAGAATTATTCCTCAGTAAGACCATACCTTTAAGAGGAGGTGAGAGCAACTCCTGAATTTACTGATATTTTACATTGTCATCTACTTAAGCTGCATATCTGACTTCTCTGAATTTTTTGCGTTAAGGTAAACTTCCCCATAGCTATAATAATCTAAGCCCCTAACTATGGCAGGTTTGTACTAGTTGAACACAGAGCTTGTTTCCCCATTGAATGCAAATTAATGTGGTGTTTCTTACCTGATTGGAGGTTGGTCTTTCTCTGGGTGATGAGGCTTAAACAAAAGCAGTTTGCAGCCTTCTGGGGTGAGCCTCGTAAGTAAAGTGGCCTTTCCATACTGAATTGATAGAACTGTGTTGCACTCTTTGCTTCTGTATGCCTTTAATCCATAGTGCCTAACTGTATTGTTTAACTGATCGTGGTCTTGTCTTCTCCATGCATGGCTTCATCGTTATCACATTGCACCATTCATCTAACCCAGGAGCCAATGAAGGTATGATAACCTTTTAGTATATACAGTTATTTCTTTGATCATATTCATGTAGCTGTGATGTTCTTCATTCAGTTCTTAGTTTCAACCCTCAAAATACAATCTTTGGTAACGATCCTAGTACTAGGCATCTATGTGTTGATCTTCATTTGCCTTCAGTACTAGAAAAAGGGACGGTCATATTTGGTGACGCACTTTACGTAGCTCTCTAGAAGTCCTACAGTGTTAATAAAGACATTTTATGGGAAATCTTACACAAAGAGTACTTACGTAGTTAGACTTCTGTGTGTATGGAGCTGAACTGACCAATGGCTTGTTGCCTCTAACAGCAAAGGCTTCCTGCCTTTCTCCTGGTTATATACTGCTTTATTCCAGTGCTGTGCTGGCAATGGATTCTTCTGGGAACTGTTTCCATTTGTGAACCCAGCAGGAGACTTGTCACTTTTCCGCCCCCTTTTCTCTGAATGGGGCTTTGGGAATGGAGAGAATGAAAGCCTGCGTCTTGGTGGCAGTGAGCTGTTGGGTTGGCTCACCTTTGTGTATCTGAAATGCGCTTGTAGGAAGACACTTATTTTGTTTGTAGATGTTTCCTTCCCCCTCTGGCAACGATGCCCTGTGGTTGTGTCTGAAATGGCTGGCAGTTTTTTCATGAAAAGCCTCAGTGTGAGCCTGCTGAAGGCTAACGGGCACAAGCCATGCTGGCAGACTGACCGAGCAGCGACCGGCCCTAGTAAAGTTATACCATAGAGAGGTTAGTGTCAGCTAATGGCTCCTGTGTGAAACGACTGCAGAGGCTTCAGCAAAAAACCTGCTTGGGTGATTGTGGCTCACGTGAGACAGGCTACGGTCAGCTGCTTTGGTCCATGGCTGGCTTGGCTGTTCCTCCTCCTGAGGCAGAAAGGAAACGGTGTTCCTTGGAGACAATCTGTCCTCTTACCTGCTGGAAGTGAGCTTGACTTTTCTGCTCGTTGCAACTCTGCAATTTCACACATTCTGGAAAGCATTTTAGAACGGAATAATTTTTCTTAAGCCACTATTTTTATAATAAATGCCAGTCTGATGCAGCTTGCAGGTGATTTTTCTGTCAAGTATCCCATCACTTAGGCCTTTTGAGTGATGGATAGGACAACTGAAGGTTGCAGTTGTTCTTGGCTCTTTGGGGGCATGCTGCTTTTAGGAAACAACTGAAAGATGGCAGAGCAAAGTTGTATGATGAAAAGATGACAGGCTTGCTTCTACCTTTATTTAGATTGAAATAAGAACTCTGTCTTTGAACATCTGTTCAAGAGAGACAGCAAGATTAACTAGAGTGCGTGTGCTGCATTGCAAAATGGGTGGTCTCTAATAAGTTTGCTTTTTAACACTTAACATGCTACAGTCAGAAGCCTGTCCCACTGCTTCAGAATGGTGTGTCGAATTCTGCTGTGATACGTTGTGAAGTGCCTGCAGATGTGGTACTTCGGAGGTCATGAGTCTGCAGCAGCCAAGACAGGACATGCAGAAATGTACCGCATCATAGACGTGAATTCGAGTCTTGCTGGTGATCCTGAAAGAGGGACTGGGTGTGGGGAGTGCTCATGAAATCTTGCTGAAGCTGTGGCTCTAGTTCTGTATTCTGTAATGAGCAGAATACACGGTCCCCTACTTGCAAAGCTAGCCTCTCTAATAGGACAAAACCTCCTTGGTTCCTCAGCTCCTCAAGCAGATCATGAGGGGAAAAAAAAATATCAAGGAAAACCCAGATTGTACTTGCCAAAGGAAACTATTACTGTGTTTAGATCTCAAGCCTTGGGATAACTTTCTTTTTTTTTTTAAATGAGAAAACCAAAACTGTAAATCAAACTTGCTCATCAGTCTAAGCATTTTCTGTCTTGGTGTTTATTCATCTAATACTGGAGAGAGGCTTGGAGCCTGCGGGTTTTCCCTAAAATCAGCATGAAGAAACCTACTCTGTTGCTGATGAATTTCATGGCTTCTAGTGAGTCTGAACAGTTTTGATTTCTGGAGAGCTGCAGTGTCTTCCTCAGCACTGTGAGGATTCATTTATGCTGACCACAAAGTTTTGATGCTAAATGTTCATGATGCAGAGCTGAGAACTCCTTCCTTAAGGCAGAAGGGAACTTGGGGAATGCAAACACTATTTTTTTTTTCTTACTTTGAGTAGAAGCCAGTAGAACTTAGATAATCAAGAATCTCTCTTTTGGTTCCTTTATGTCTAGTGGGATTTGCAACAATGTCATTTTCATCTTTATTCTCCCAGTCTAAATGTTCAACATGAAGCCAAGTCATGTTCAATGGGGTGGGACTCCTGATTAAGTGTCTCAACTTCCTGCAACTGCAGATTGAATCCAGCCTCACAAATTTAATCCTTAAAAAAATGATATAAAGTGAGTTCCGTGAATGAGTTATTCTGCATGAAAGCAAAAAAGAACACTTTTAAAAAAAAAAGCTCCTCTCTATTCTTATGGCATTAGGTTTTTTTAATTAATTCATTCAATTTGAGGCAGTCGTGGGGTTTTTTTTGGTGTGGGCTTTGAAATCTGTCAAGTGATGTTGTGTGTCTGTGCACACAGTCTTTCCCATAGTGCTGTGTGCTATTGGGATATGAATCCTTGGACTTTGAACCCCCTAAGGAGAGCAGCATCTTCCATTAGAGATGATGGGATAAGCAAGGCCTCTGCTGCAAGATGACACAAAGGGTTAATAATATGCTTTACTCTTTCCAGGTACTTTATTACCCAGATTGCCATCTGAACCCGGGATGACGTTACTCACCATCAATATAGAGAAAATTGGTCTGAAAGATGCTGGGCAGTGCATTGATCCTTACATCACAGTCAGTGTAAAGGGTAATGATTTCTGTTCCTAGCTCCTCATTTCTAGTTGGGAGAGAGGGCGTTTTCTGAAAGCTGTATTGATTTTTTTTTTTTTTTTCCAACCTGCTGGGAAAAAATATTTGTTGGTACTTGCATTTTCTATTGTGGACTTAAGGCTTCTGCTTTAATCAAGGGTGGAAAAATTCTGTATTTGAGAGATACTGGGAGGTGAATCACTGCAGGAGACACGCTTGTCTGTGCACTCCGGGGGGGCCTTCCCCACGCTGGGAGCTGAGTATCAGTGGCTTGGCAGATTGTTCTTCCCTATTCCAACATCTTGAGCTGACTCTTAAGTACAGAGCTGTTTAGACTGCTTGTGCTCCCCAACATATACTGGTCTCTGGGCTTTCCGGAGACAGTGAGCCACAGCCCGCTGACTCCATTCTTGCCCTGTCATTAAACTAATTTTTTTAGTAAAACAAAGATCATCTTACCAAGGCTTAGGGTTTAGAGGAATGGGTATGAAGCTGGGAAGCAAAGCTTGAATGTGAAATAAAATATTAAAATATGTTTTAGTCTTGGCAGTGAAATATTTCGGCCAAAGCCCTGGTGGGCTAACAGCCTCCCTTTCTGAGAGCCTCCATGCATCTGGAAGAACCTCTCTCTCTGTCAGTCCAGGATGGGAAACATGAGGATTTTGCACTGTTTCAGATGACAATATGGCTGATGTTGCTTGCTTGAAGCTGAGATTCTAGGTATTCAGGCTCTTTCTAGTGGGAGCATCTGCCTTTTCCCCATTTTGCATTTCTTAGCAGGAAGCCCCTGTGGTCAGAATTGCTTACCTTTAACCTGCCCTGCTTGACTTCTGCTTATCTTTACAATCTTTTGAGGTATATGATTTTGTTTGTTTATCATATAAAAAAATTGTAGCTGAGCTAACAGCCTCTAGTTATTTTCAGTTGTGACAGCGACCTTGTATGCGTCCTCTTCAGCTGTGCTGTCGGTTACTGAACACAGGGATGAAACACTTGTTAGATGTGTGATCAGGTGCTTCCTCCGCCAGTTCTTTGGCAGAAGTAAGGGTCAGTATTGAACGTCATTTGAATCCCAGTGATGTTCTCAAGTGTGTACATAGATAGATAGAAAGCTTTATCTAATCACTCTTCCTGTGGTGATTTTTTCAATGGTGAAACCTTCCGCTTTTCTCTGGACCTTCGAGGAGTTCACCTGGTTGGGGTGGAAGCTGGAGCATGACTCTTGCCTTCCCTGGCTGATGCAACTGCCTTTTTGTATTTTCAGTCTTGGAAACGTGCAGTATTTCATTGTTTATAATGTTGCCTTAGGTTTGCAACGTTATTTTTAGATCGTGCATATTCTTTGGGCTCCCCTTCTCTAGTCACTTGTGGATCTTTCTTTGCCTCTAGTGTGCCAGAAAGCTGAGGGATGGGTGCCTTCAGTGGTGAGGCTAGCTGCATGGATGTGAGTTTAATCAGATTTAATTCTTTCATGCTGAGTTTCTCTTGGCCAACAGGAAAATACCAGCCCTAACGGGGTTCTAACATTGGATCCTGGAACTTATCAGACCTTGTAAAGCAAACATTCGTTGTTCCTTGCCACTGAAATGTTTGTCTTTCTTAACTTATTACGTATTGTTAAAACTGTTGCTTGCCTTCAGAGCTAGCTCTCATTTCCTTTCTGGAGCTAAGGGAGAGCGTATATTGCTCGACTTAATTTCCCAACAAGTCTTTCTGTTAACATGTGCCTCTCTATTTGTAAGCTCCTGTAAATGGTGGCTGCCAAGTAATGATGTAGAAAATAAGATCAAAAAGGGGGGGTGTGTGTGGTGCTGTCGCCCAGTCTTCTCATGGTGACTTTTTGTACTTTATTTCTCCAGATTTTTGGTGAGGAAATGTAACTCTGAAAAGTCATTTTGTCCCTATTAGGAATCTGAAGACACATAGTAGCCGTTTTCCTTGGTTCTATACCAGGCTGCTCTTCTGCAGGTTTGGAGAGAGGTTTGTTCCTGGTGCAACATGGTGGTCCCAGCCCGCTCCCTGGAGGAGGTGCATTGAGGTGCTCCAGGGCCCCAGCCTCAGCCTGTACCCCAGGCACAATGCATGTGCGATGTCCTTGTAATCTTGGCCACGTCCTTAGCAACTTTGCTCCACCTGAGGGAAAGGGATCACTAATGAGAGGAGAAAGCGTAGAGGACAAATGTACTTGTGTAAACAGCGGAGGCTCAGTGAGAAACAGTATGGTCTGTGGTGGCTGTGCCTGAGCAGCACCACTGGTGGCCATCACTGGGAGCTGGAGTCCAACCCACAGCCCCACTGTGCCTCTGCCTGAGGAAAAACCGAGAGGAATAATGTGCGTTGAGTCTAGGCAGCAAAGCAGGGCATATGTTGAAGATGACCAGAGAGCTGGAGCCCCTCTGCTATGAAGAGAGGCTGAGAGAGTTGGGGTTGTTCAGCCTGGAGAAGAGAAGGCTCCGGGGAGACCTTATAGCGGCCTTCCAGTACCTCAAGGGCGCCTACAGGAAGGATGGGGAGGGACTCCTTATCAGGGAGTGTCACGATAGGACATGGGGTAACAGCCTCAAGTTGAGAGAGGGTAGATTTAGATTGGATATCAGGAAAAAATTCTTTACTCTGAGGGTGGTGAGACACTGGCCCAGGTTGTCCAGAGAAGCTGTGGCTGCCCCATCCCTGGAGGTGTTCAAGGCCAGGCTGGATGGGGCTTTGAGCAGCCTGGTCTGGTGGGAGGTGTCCCTGCCCAGGGCAGGGGGGTGGAACTACATGATCTTTAAGGTCCCTTCCAGCCTGAACCATCCTGTGACTCTGTGATATACGGCTTGTATAAGCCGTGCCAGCTGTGCCCCGCAGACCCTGTGTGGAGGGCAGCCTTTGGTGCGTATCCCATTCTGCTGGTTCGGCTGAAGCCCTGCTGGAGTCCCACTTACAGAGGGAATGGAAGCCTTTGCTGGCAGCAGAAAGAAATGTGCTCTTAAAAATAAAAAGAGGGATAATTCCAAATTTTCATCTTAAATACTGTCAGAACTTTACCTCCTTTCCTGTTGCAATCACAAAAAAAAAAAAAAAAAAGAATTCACTGACTGTGAAGGGGCATAATTGCCTGGGGGTTTTTTTGTGGTTTTTTTGTGTTTTTTTTTTTTTTTAAGTTCAGAGGAAAAATCCAGGTGTGCATTCACTTTTTTTGTGGCAGTATTAGGTGTGATTCATCAAACTCCTAAACCAGGACCTTAAGGTCTGAGAAGCTTCTGCCATTCTCATGCTGTTTCTTTCCTGCAGATTTGAATGGGATAGATCTGACTCCTGTGCAAGATACTCCTGTGGCTTTGAGGAAGGAGGACACATATGTCCATTTTAATGTGGACATCGAGATTCAGAAACACATTGAAAAACTAACAAAAGGTAAGTGGTATCAGAGACCTGAAACAGGGCCCAGGAGCTTTGAAGGTGCAGACACCAGGCTGCTGCTGATCTAATAAAGAGGCCGTGCCTGAGCTGGTGCTGCAGGGCTCGAGATCCAGACGAGGATAAAAATAGACCTTTGCATCCTGTCTCTTTCAAATCGGTCGTTGTGGTGACTTGCAGACGAGGGAGGAATGCAAAGAGATAAAAACGCAGCAGTCTGCTCTACTATGTGGGTATTGAGCTGCTTTATCACCACCTTAGTCATTGGACAGACTGTTACCAGGATATGAATAATTGATTGGAGAGTACAAACTGTGAGTGTGGTGAGCGTTGTAAGAACACAGTATAGCTTTTGAGTACGTAACAGAAGTCCTGGAGATAATTCCCTCCAATGTATGTAGAGTGTCTTAACGGCAGATAAGCTTCCAGGTAGCTACTGGCCATAACTGCTAACTTTTCTATTAAACCATTTTCCATTCCAGGTGCAGCTATTTTCTTTGAATTCAAACACTACAAGCCTAAGAAAAGGTTTACTAGCACCAAGTGCTTTGCTTTCATGGAGATGGATGAAATCAAACCTGGGGCAATTGTTATAGAACTGTAAGTGACTTGCAATTATAGATGCCAATGACAGGGGAAACGAACTGAACTTCAGTTACAATGTGTGGCTTGTTACATCAAGGAAGGTTTCTTGGACTCATTAGATCAATGTCCATAAGGAATATTGTATTTTTAATAAAGAAGAGAAGACAAAATGCTTTCAGGCAAATCAAATGGCTGCTGAAGTACAGAGTAACTGATACTGTATCTCCTAAAATCCAGAGTATTATATTGGGAATTCTTACAAAAACCTTACATTCATTTAAAAACGGAAATCTTTGTTTTGTTAAAATAACAATCCAGAGAAAATACTAGTTTGAGTTTCTTCTTGTAAAATCTACTCATTATTGTTGCTTCCAGTAAGTCTTGTCAGATGTGTTTAAAAGATTACGGTAATAAGATCTGTAGAGGACAAGCTTTCTAGTATGCTTTCATCTTCCCGCGCAGCCATTAGCACTTGGATTAACTTACTTTCTTGCACTTACAGGTACAAAAAACCCACTGACTTTAAAAGGAAGAAATTGCAACTGTTGACCAAGAAACCACTTTACCTTCACCTCCATCAAACATTGCACAAGGAATGACCCTAGTTGTGAGACTTCTGTGAACTGAACCGCAAGTCCTGGTAGCTGTGTGTAGTAGCCTTAGCCTCCGCGGGGCAGGAAAACGACTGTATTCATGCCAGTAGGTCAGACGGGACCATCACACGCTGCACAGCACCACGTCAGGGTCAGAGGCAAGCCTACCATTCCACTGCAAGATTTTTTTTTTTTTTCCAGATCCAGGTTTTTCTGAGAACCCTGAAATATGTTGACTGCTTTTCCTAATTTTGCTGTTCATCACTCTTTTTTTTTTTTTTTGTTTATCTTAAGCGTTATTATCCTATTGCCTCAAGCTCCACCCAAGGATGGAGACTGCCCCTTTGCCAAACCTGTAGCAATAAAGATGTGGCAGGCCTACTAACTGTTTACACTTGCGGTGCTGTTGTAGTTCCTCTCATCTGCATTTCGGAGTCCTCTGTAGCAGGCTGGGTGGCAGAAGACCGGGAGAAAGAGGAGGTGGGTGGGAAGGAGCCTGGAGGTACTGCAAGTGGTTTAAAGGGAGAGAGAGGAAGGAGGATGGTGGGGTCAAGTGGGTTGGCCACAGAAGAGCTCCTCAGTCAGCTGTTCTGCTTTGGTCGGGCCAGGAGGAGGACAACTGCAGATGAGAACACTGAACTATGATTTTAACACCCTTGCCTGATCCACTTGTACCGAGTTTTGGATACAATACATGTCACAATCCTTTAGATCACCGTTACTCCATAGTACAGCTGATTTTTCTGTATTTTGTCCCAGAGTGATTTGCAGAGGTGGGTGGGGGATGGAGTGAGGCTTTCTCCAGGGCTTTGTCCTCGTGGCTGTGTCACCATTTTGGTGACAGCAGGACAGGCTGTCCTGCTGAACAGTGTTCAAGCACCACTTTTCCAGAGCTTTTGGGAAAGTCGATGTGGCTAGCAGGCTGCCCCACCTCTTACATGAAACTGCTGTTCTTATGGAAACTGATTGTATGCAGTTTTCTGCATATTTTGTGCAAGTCTGGAAACTTACTCTAAAAAAAATTGCCTTTTTATGTAAGTAGATAGGATTATCATTTATTTTCTATATTTTTGGTGTATAATAAGCTGCAGGACATTGGCTTGTTATGACACACTTGCATTCACTTTGTGACCTAATAAAGGGACAGAAGTAGAACCCAGTCAAATCTTTCCTATATTTGCGTGGCTATTTAATAGAATACTTTAAGGTTTGATATACTTCTTGCATATCTAACTAACTAGTGCCTAAATACTCTGCTATGCTAACAAACAGAAGACCCAGCTCCCCAAATAGTGACAAATACTAGGTTTATTTTAAACAGTCTGGGTGCAGATGTATCCCCAATTCTTCTGCTCTGTCATGTAACCCCAAGATGTTACATTATGCTTTAATGGGAAGGGATGTCACTTTCCCTCCTGATATCTGTCTGTTTACAGGCAGGTGTTCAGCATTTTTGGCTTTACCATATTGATTAGGATAAAAAGCTATTTTAGAATGACCTAATCTTCTTGCCTTCCCTCTCTTCTGACATAATGTTATTATTTAGGTGTTAACGACAAAAGTTAGCAACACTTCCTCAAATTCCACTACTGGTTGGAGGGCGGGGGGGAATATAAGTGCAATTGAATTTTACTGTTTACAGGTCTTTACAATATCCCAATGGTATTACATTTGATATCAAGCCCTGAAAAGATATCCCTACAAGTTACGGAAATACCTCTGAAGGCAGCATTTTAGTTATCAGACAAAAGGATACATATGTTTTTAAAAAAATAAAGAAAAATCATCCTCTGTGAAACGCTGCGGATAAATCCGAACTCAGTCAGTAGCTGCGTTACCTGCCAGCGCTCCCTGTTTGGCTCAGGTCTCCTCCTGCTCTCCTGGGACTCTGTGGCACGGAGCCTCCGTGCAAGGCGTGCAGCCTGGCTGGCTCCCTCGGCAAGGGACAGCTCTGTCCTGGCTCTGCCATCGCTCAGAGCCTGCTGGAAGCACTGAGTGTCCCCTGGGGTGATGCCTGCCACTCCTGGAGCTTCAGGTTGTTAAGGCTAGCTGGGGTGGGCAAGGGAGGAGACGCAAAGCACCACAAAGCTGGGTGTTGGGGAAGGAAAGATCCTGAAGGTAAACGTTCATCAATGTGTGTCATTAGCTGCTATGCAAAGCGAACGCTTTCACTTGCATTGCAAACCCGTGGTTTCAGTCGCTTGTCTCTTCTCCAGCTTTGTAGATATCTGTATTAACTCCGGTTATATGTAATGTCAACTTTGAAGTATTTTTTGTTAAATACACAAGTAGAGCTTTGTATTTAACTGATTGTGAATTAACGTCTGTAGAGTGGGAAATACCGTTTTTAAAGTTGCTTCTATCCTTTGCGTTTTTTCTGTAAACTGTCTTTCACTGAAAGGACTACTGCTCCCCACAACACAAGCTCCTGGATTGTTTTATGCCTCGGTGATGTTCTGTCTTGTCTTTCATCTTAAATCTAAAGCTTCATACTTGTACTGTAAGAATGTAACGCCTAGCTGGCACGTTTAATGGCTGCTTGTACTCTGGCAGTAAAGCTGTAATGGCCTTCCAGTAGGATTTTTTATTATTCCTAGTTGTTTTCTCTTCCTTTTTTTCCTCCCTAATGCTTACTTTTCCACAGAACACTTTTGACAAACGTCAGTATCTAGGTAAGTGTGTACTCCGTACTCATCCTTCTGTTAGCACTTACATTCAGGGACTACTTTGAACATCTACAAGCGTAGGGGGCGTTTTTTAAAGCTCTCTAGTGTTCTCTGTGTGCAAACTGATCCAAAGCGCTACAGGTCCATATGGTTTACATAAACCTACTCTGTTTTACGGAAATCTATTTTTTCTCTTTTTAATGTAAGTGAAAAAGGCTATAAAAATACAGCTGTACTCTGCCAAGGAAGCAGAATTGGTCTTAAATACTGAGTAAGATGAAAACGCGGCTCTCAAACCATGCTTAATGCTGCAAGCCAGTCTTGAAAGCAATTATGAAATGTCTTCACTTCTAGCCTCCTGCTGCCCTTCATCTGAGGAGGGCTGTGGCCCGCCTTGCCCTCATTATGTGAAGCAAGTCCATAACATGCCAAACTAGTTCAGTGTAAGCGTAACACACTCATTAATCTTGCAGCAGCAGCAGCAGTTATTCAGCCTTGATTCAATTCCTGAACTTGGTCACAGCTGTAGCACCCTCCGGTTAGATTACTGAACCAATGCCCTTTCTGAACAAAAAATGGCACTGAAACAAAGCCTTCAGGGTTTAGCAAAAGGAATTTTGCTTTTTATTATAACTTTCCTTTGAATACAGTGTCATTTGTGCTTCTGATCTCTGACCAGACATCTTTCTTAAAATAAAAAAAGAACCACCTCACAGTCCTCGTGTAAACCCCTGGCCTACAATAACTGCAGCTTAATGATGTGATGGAGAAGGCAGGTAGGATAGCATTTTACTTAAAAATTATTTCCACAGGAAATGATTTGATTTACATTTTTCACGAAATTAGTTCATTCACCAACTGGTTACAGAGGCTACATTTAATTAAAACTAGCCACACAGGTACTTCCTTTCTATTGCACGTTTAGAGTAGGTTCAAGTCCATCACAAAAAGGTTCTTGCAGCCCAAGAGGATGGATGAGTTTAAGGTGATCATAAATGCACATGTCTGTAGCAATCGGATAAAAATTAATCCCGCAAAAGCTGAAATATACTGAAATGAGACAAATGGCTTCCAACAGAGAACCATTTCCTAAAATCCTGACTGCAGGAAGTGCGCTAAAGTCCATTCCGTTGAGCTGCTGACCGGAAGCTGCAGTTAGGGTTTCTGCGCTGGAGGCTGTGTGTAGTCCTTTGAGCCTGCCGGGGGTGGTGGTGGCGGAGGGCCTGCTGGGTAGTCTCTAGGTCCCGACGGAGGCAAGTCTCTGTTGGGAGAAGGCGTATAGTCTCTTGAACCAGGTGGGGGTAGCCGCGGGCCGGGAGGATAATCTCTTGGGCCAGGAGGACCTAGAGGTCGAAAAGGAGGGTGCCCACGTCCATAGCCTCTTGGATCTGGAGGAGGTGGTAGCGGGCCAGGAGGCAGATCTCTCATTCCTAAGGGTGGGCCAGGTAGGAAGTCTCTTGCAGCTGGAGGTGGCAACGGAGCACCGCGAACTAGAAGGAAAGGAAAAGACGGAGTCAAACGACACCTTGCTTTAACCTAAATGGTGAAGCTCCTGACTTGTTCCTCATATTTTGGAGCAGCTCTGAGGTGGGTCACTGTCACATGCAGACTTCACAGGCCATGAATTCCTACATTCTAGTGACTTTTGGCTGCCGGTTTCCATTTGAGACTGAACAAGGAAAAATCGCCTTGGCACTGAGAAGGCTTGAACCAACCCCCTTGTCCCAGTTTGCTAAGCAAGACAGCTCGACTCCATGAAGGGTGGGGAAGGTGAGTGCTAACGGACGGCAGATCTCCCTTCTGCAGCAGGCTTCCGAGAAGCACAGTGGGAAAAGCTTAAGCTTCAGCACGCGGCAATGCAACTTTTACCTAGGGGCACAGGAAGAGGTCGAGGCCCAAAGTGCCCACGGAGAGGAGCTGGCGGTGGTCCATAGCGAACAGGCGGTGGAGGCGGAGGTCCCATCACTGGGGAGGTCATGATAGGTGTCGCAGGGAAAGACGGTGGGCCTTTGGGACTAGGATTAGCCTGTGCAGGATTAGGTTAATACTTCAGCATGGTACTCACTGCATCAGAGAAGTACTGACATTGCTGAACACCACAACCACTTGCCCAAAGGCCAAGAGGTGGGAGAAGTCAGGGCGGGGGGGGGGAGAAAAACCACAGCCCAAAACACATTAACCAAGTAGGGAAAGTTACTGCACCATCATTGTCCCTTCACCCAGAACACTGCGCGCACTACCAAGGCATGAGTGCTTAGCGTACCTTCCGAGATGACAAGTTTTCTTTAGCTAAAGCTGTACTAGAGAGAAGTTCAATCCCTTTTGAAATGTCCTCGGTGGACACCCCTTTAGTAAAGGGCCTGGCACCTTGAATTACATATGGAATTATGCTTAAATACCACAGGTAAACCAGCTTCTTAGGATTACTGTGGTAGTCACTCCAAAGTGTTTGCCTGCAGTCCTTAACAAAAAAGATCTCATTTCCTCAATTCCATAAAAACCAGACCGCAACTGTTCATCATTAGAGAAACCTTTTGAGACAGAGGTACAAGCCCTTGGTTAGTTTCGCAGAGCATTTTGTTATTTAGCAGTTCAGAACACCAAGCCTGTTATTCCTCTCCATCACAGCAGAGTTAACACCATATTCAGCCTCTGGATACTCACTGTAGCTGGTTCAATAGATGAAGGTGAATCAGTAGTTACACAGGGGGCTTCAGACTCTTTGGGAGAGGGTTGCTTTTTTTTTTTTTGGACAGCAAATAAGGATAGTGACAGGATATAGACAAGACAGAACATGATACAGTTAAAGAAGCAGTAGGAAGTACAGTGAATCACGTATTAGAAACACTTCCTGAAGGCTGGGGGGTTTTCTGCTTACCACTCCATCCATTGCTGTGGAAGGGGAGGAGGTTCTTGGCCCACTACCGATGAGGGAAGCTACAGCAGGCCCGAGATCTGTAAAGAGAGCCACAAGTGCATGTCTTACTGTGCTTGGGGTAAGGAACATGGTTTTTAAATTACATTTCTGAAGTGAAAAAATAGCTGAATAAGTTGCAGTTGGTTGCAGGCCACATGACTTACCAGGAACAGACATCCTTCCAGGTAACTCCGGTGGCCTTCGTGGAGCAGGGGGCCCATCTACCACTGTACCTTAAGGGAAACAAGAACCGCAGAGATCCAAATCTACATGTGCCTAAGCTATTTCTATTTTTTCTTCAAAAACCAGCCACTCATCTGTATCAATACCTAATGCTATCCCTAGAACCAAGGTCAGACTTAGCATTCTTGTATTTGTAGCATAAGAGAGTTATCACAGAAAGGAAGCTTCACTGCTTACCAAATTCACCTCTTGAGCCTTCCCTTCGAGGAGCAGAAAGGGGACGAGCAGGAACTTCTATCATCTGTGTGGGTGACGGATTTCCTCCACTCACAGGTGATGGGCCAAAAGAGCCATCTCTGCTTAAAGGCCCTAAGCCAAAGAAGGAAAAACCACTTGATTTACTTTTCTACAATTTATCATAGCCTGATTTTTTTAGGATATACTGACTCAAAGACCCAAAATTTGGGAGAAAGAGCAGCATTTACCTCGTCGCGGTGGGACCTGGCGATCGGGTCTGCCTGGAGTTGGCTTTACAATTAACGGTCTTTGAAGCATGACAATTTTTTGGTTTACTTCTATTAATCTAATTTTTAAAGAAATAAAGATTTTTTTATTATTCAAATAATACACGTGAGTTACATTTGTTATAATGTAACAAGGCAAACTGCATTGTAAAATGTTACAGCTTTCACCAAGAAATCTTATTTTTACCATCAAAACAGTTTAATAGTAGTTTAAGATTAGTAACTCAAATATGCACTGCACATTCTGAGCAAGCAGCCTAACTCAGCACCTTCCACTGTTTGAGTTCCTTCTCTCCGCAGCAACGGGCAGCACGTTCAAAGAGCAATAAAAGTGGTCTGTACTGTACTTACTTTTGTCTCAGGTTGGCTGCTTCTCTTTTTTCTTCAGCCAGAGCTCTCTCAGCAGAGCGGGCAATAAGCTATTAGGGAAAATTTTGCCAACTGTGTTAACGGCACAAAGCTGAAGTCAAATACAAACTGTTTGAATCCGAAAAAGAAGAACGTTCTTACCCAATTGTCATGTGCCTTTTTCTCATGAGCAGCAATCTGAGAAGCAAAAAAGCGTTTTTCGTTTATTTTGTCCAACTACTAGTATTTCCAATAACTCACTACAGAGCATTGGAATGCTGCAGTAAAAGGTGACACAATAACCAGCAGGCAAGAAGTTTACCTGGTTTTTGTAAGATCTCTCTGTTTTTTGCAATTCTTCTTCCATATCTTGTATCCTTTGCCTGTACAAAGGAAAAAGAGGGGAAGGAGAGAGGTTTAAATGAATTTTCTTCAATAGCTGAAAATAAAGGAAAGAAAAACAGTCTTCAGAAAATGAAGTTACTTGTAAACTTTCACTTCCTCGATGGCCAGCACAGCTTTTTCATCTGCAGCAGACAATTTCTGCTCCTTCTCCTGACGCTCGTACTCTTCCTGGGTTAGTTTTCTGTATGGGGGGGAAAAAAACCACACCACCATATATTCCGCCATCCTACATCTACTACAACTCAAAATCACAAAATCAAGGTACTGCCCTGCTAACAATAGTGGTACCAGAATCTAAAATAATGTGTGAGAATATAGAAAGAGAATATAAAGAGTTTTTTTTTTTTAAGAGACAGAAATACTGTCCTTTGAAAGCAACAGACAAACCCTTTGTGTATAAAACCTGAAAATTAAGGACAAGAGTTGACTGGAAAGTTCTGTCAGCATCTAAAGATTTATCAGAATCTAACAATTGCAGACAGTTCATCTCTTCAGATCCTGTAGTTTACTTACTAATTCTACAGATGCTAATCCAGATTTACAATGGTACAAACGAGGGAATAGGAAGAACTGACATCTAACCAAGAAATGAATGTGTAGTGAAAAAGGGGGAGTTTAGGGCTCAGATGATAAACACATTTAATAGTCATCAACTGTGTGGAAAGAAGCTTTTTTCTAAGTATTCTCCATGCCAATTTATTACATGACCAATTTCTACAGTCTTTTTATAACCTCATGGTTCACTAATTTTTTTAATTTTTGACATTTTTCTGGAGGTATTTAATATGCCCGTAATGTGTTCCTAACATACAAGAGCTATCTCACAAAACTGGAACTATTAAACTAGTAGTAAGTATTGCTAATAGTCAGTTCAACATAATCTATTTCCTTGGCTACGTGTGGAAACAGTTTTCCAGAAAAAAAATTGCAGGAAGTCCTTAATTCTTATCAAGTAGCAGTAACAGGCAGTGTAACTTGCTAACACTTTTGGAAGGAACAGAAATCTTTCAGAGAGGTCAAGAGGAAGTTTTCTTGAAAGGTGGGCTATCCTTCACCTCTCCATTATGTGTTTACTACACCTGGATCCTGAAGTTACAAGGTCAGGCAGTTTCACTACTGAGGTGCTGTGTAGCCTCAATCCCTTTGCTTGTTCCAGCCCTGTGCTTCCCCCAACCTACACACTTGAACCGTAGAACTTTCAATTCCTTCTCCACCACAATTTCAGCTTTCCTACAGGAATTTTAGCTGAAAACGTTCCTGAATCTATCTCAAATTTTCCCCACAAAATTGAGATGGTATTACAGACGTTTCAGTAAGTAAATAAATTAATAAATAAATGAGGAATGAACACAGATACAGAACTAGTTCTTCACTGCCAGCAATTCATTCACCTCAGCTGCCACCATGAACTCAGCCTTAAATTAGCCCTTTGAGAACGCAAAAAGCTCACAAGGCTAAAATGCTAAGTTTCTATATTATGAAAATTAGACTCAATGAACTGAGGTCAGAATAACTGAAACAAATCTTAATGGCTGCTATATTCTCCCTGACATTTCTGGACAATGTCACAGAGCAACCACAGAATTTGCAGACCAAGCCACACAACACCCCTCTCCGAAAGTGTTTTGTTGTTTGTTTTTTTGTTTTTTTTTTTCAGTAGTAGAAGGCAATACCGCGTATGCAAAGTGACAGTCTTTTCAGAATCCCTGGAATGGTGGAAAAAGTGAAAAAAGGGGTACTAGCTTCAACCATACTGAAACAGTAATCATCACCTTTCATTCCAAAGACAACTTCAAATTATTTGATCCTTCTGAGCAAAGAGCATTTGGATAGTGCCTGTGACACAATACACTATGTTGTGGAAGAGTAATGAAGGCTTACTTCTGGAGTGCCATCTCCTTCTGCTGGTAAAGTTCACCAAGAATCTCCACTTTCTGCTGTAGTGTTTTGCATTCATTTTCCAGTCGAGTTTTGGCTGACTGGAGCGAACAGGAGTCATGTTCTAATTTTTTTATTTGCTCTGTTGGAGAAGCAAAGGTAGGTGAGGAACCTGAAGGAAGTTGCAATGAGAATCATTATGCTACTTAAACCCTCTGTTTCTTTTTAAGCCACAAACAGCATTTCATCCTAAGTAATTCTTTTGCTAAGCCTACCTTCCAGCTCATGTCTTGCTGTTACTTCATCACTCAGTTTGGATTGCAGAAGATTTCTGTCTTCTTCAACTATGGATAACATAGTTTTTACCTGAAAAGAGGAGCAGAAAGTTTATGATCTTAGGCATAGCAGTAACGTGGCTGCATTTATTAGATATTTTGTGCAGCATACCCTGGAGACATCCATCATCTGCTTAATCTGTGTCTTCATCTTCTCACTCTCATTATCTAGAAAAGAAAAATACATTGGTTTTCCCTGTTTCTTAACCCCAGTTCCCTGGACCCTACAGCCATTAAAAATAATACTCCCTACACTTAAATCTAGGATAGGTCTCCTTATGTGGTTGGAAAAAAAAAAAGAAAAAAATTTTAAAAAGAGGAAAAAGAGTGGGATATGGGCAACAAAGCACAATAGCAATTCCATAACCTGCACAACAAAACTATTAATTTATTCCAAAAAGCATCCAGAAGATTCCTTCTTGTCACTTCTTCTAGCCACCACACTAACATTAATGTGACTGGACATAGTATCTGCAAATCAAAATGTGGGAATTTCCAGCCCACATACACAGTATGGTTAGACAAAAAAAAAAAAAAAAAAAAAGGTCTTCAAAACCAGAAATGTAGCAAATGCAACATCAGGAATTACAAGCTTCTCGAGAAGTTTTGAAAACATCTATTTCCATCTTTCAGATTTAAAATTTAAAAGATGTGATTACCTAAATTAGTTATCTATCTGGAAGTAAGCACAATACTCATTAAAAATTCATATTAAAAATAAATGCAGCATAACAACAAAGCTGAGATTCTCAGCTTTTGGAAGGCTCTCAATTACTAACCTTTACATGTAATCTTTAAAACTGTGTCATTACACTTACAATATGCCTAAAACGTAATCCAAAACCAATTATTGGCCTTTTTAACCGTTTCTCACTTCAGTTAGTTTGGAGATACTTTGTGCGAGAATTAAAGCTGGCCGTCTCTTAACCCACAGGCAGCTACATGCACAGATTCCCCTTGTTCCCCATACGACATGACATGAACACACCACCACATAAGCTTTAGCCACTGGGCATAGCAGCCAGCAGGTAGGATTACTGTACCTGGCAACTCTCCATTGGCCAGATCCTCCCCTGTGCTCCATTCAGGCCCTTCACCATCCTTTTTGGCATCAGATGCAGAATCCATGTCGAGCTGCTTCAGCTGCATAATGCAGTTAGTTAAAACCTAGTAACGAAATCAAAGGTTCACTGAAGAATAGTTCCCCATTTTGTCAAGTATTTAAAAGTATTTTGCAATGCGTAATATTTAAAGCAAGCTTGATGTAAAGAACCTACTTCAATTTCATTTTCCTTGTAGGCAAGCGCTTCTTCTATGTCCTTCTGAGATTTCTGATACAGTTTGATCTGCTCACTGAGCTCACTATGTCTCTCACTCCAACCTTCAGCTTCTTTTAGCAGCTGTATGAAGCACCAAGGCAAGATGATTACTTGTTTTATTTTTAGTATCAGGGTATATGTAATTAAAGTCTATTTTACTGCCAGCTCTGGTGATAACTGATCACCACAGATCACAGATAAAGGGTAGACTTCACAGTTATCACACTCATCACTAGAGTAGAACTCATCATTGGTAGAACCAGATGCTGGGAATCTTTCTGCAATTTATATTATTCGGTGTTTTTACAAATTTGACATTTTCCCAGCTAATATCCCAACATCAGAACCAAACTCCTCAAACTCTTCAAAATATGAGGAATTAGTTGCAGTCCAGAGGTAATCAAACTGCATTCCTTAAAAGCGCATCTACTGCATATCTGTTTTCTTTCTCCATATATTTACAATTATCTGTAAAAGAACTGCCACGGCATTTCAGGGCTAAGGGTCCTCCCCACTTAACTTAGCTTTTTGGCAATTTTTTACCACTACTTCAAATCATAGAATCATCTAGGTTGGAAGGGACCTTTAAGATCATTGAGTCCAACCATTAACCTAACACTGCCAAAACCACCACTAAACCACGTCCCTCAGCACCACGTCTGCTCATCTTTAAAATGCCTCCAGGGAAAGTGATTCCGATTCCACCACTCCCTGGGCAGCCTGTCCCAATGTTTGATAACCCTTTCGGTGAAGAAATTTTTCATAATATTCATCCTAAACCTCCCCTGGCACAACTTGAGGCCATTTCATCTTGTCCTATCGCTTGTTACTTGGGAGACCAACCCCCACCTTGCTACAACCTCCCTTCAGTCCTGAGCTCAATCTCCTGATCACGGAGTGACCACCACATCAGCACAGGCTTTCTGTGAAGCTGCTGCCAAAAACTGAATCACTGGAACTAGCAAAGCTTTCATACTCACCTGCACAAAAAGCCTGTGCAGGCAGGCACAGGGGTTTAAATTTTATCTTGATAATTTGAAATATGAATTCTGACACATTAAGAAAACAGAGACATGCTGAAGTTATACTCAAGAAAACTAGGAGTAAAGCCTCAATATTTCATTCAAAAGAGAAACAAAATTGCCTGGCCTGGGCGTAACTTACTTGCTCCTTGCTCTTTTTGAGCCTAGCATTCTCTTCCTGCACATGATGAAGCTCAGACTTCACTTTTTCTTCACTTAGTTTAGCTTCATTAAGGGCTATCTGCACCTACATATGAAACAAAAAGGAACAAAAAAGACAAAGTCAAATGTAATGGAGCAAGAGCTACATAGTACATGGTAACTGAAAAGAAAAAGATATATATGCACAAACAACTTGGAATCTTCCAAGCTAGCATTTTCGATTACATCCTAGATATAAATTTTCCTGGTACATGAACCTGTACCTGTGACTGTTAAAGAGGGTGTAGATAATGCTTTACCTCCGAAAGCTCTACAGAATGCACACTGATAGCCTCCTGAAGTTTCTCCAAGGACTTCTGGGTTTCGGAGATCTATGTAAGAAAAACATAAGTGGTGACTTTGTATTAGCCTGGTACATGCCTTAGCCCAAATGTGTAATTACGTTACCTATATATTTTGGAAGCATAAAACAAAAGTCAAAACAAATTTCCATTTAGAGCAGCCATTAGATTAGCAGCAACACGGCACTGCCTTATCAGCAAGGCAAGGACTAGAAACACACAACATATTAGAATTGACTTCCCCCTGTGAACTCTGCCTGTCCGTGATTGGAAGTTCCCTGTACACCTGCACAGTCTAGAGTGAAAGTACCACACGCTGCTGTCATTAGCAACAACCTTTGATCAAAACAAGACCAAAGAACTTGTTGGAGCTTACCATTATTACAGAAAATCAGGCTTAAGGGGAAAAAAAAAGGGGGGGGAGGGGGAATAAACTGAAAAAAAAAACCCCAACCAAAAAACCTCTGCACAAATAGAATGAGGGGCAGCTTAGAGATCTTCACACTTACTGTAGAACTAGATGCTTCCTCTAAGTACAAGAAAATGGCTCTTATCAACCTGAAACCTTCAGCCCTCAGTGTTAAGGAACTTCCTGGCTCTGGCTAGGAAGTGTTAGACTAGCCCATGACTTGAATATATCCGTTTGTGTGTGAAAGCACCTAACCACACAAGTTCATCAAGATCTTACTAAAAAAAATACAATCAATAGATTCTGCCTCTTGAGCTTGGGATCAACCAGAAATTTCGTTTCAGTTCTCTTTATTTGAGATGGTTCGTCATGTTTGCTCTACCTGTCTCCCTCTGTTCACCCATTAGGTCATGACCAGCTTTTAGGGCACGTTAAGGACAACATACTCTTACTTTTACTCAACATTGCTCTTACTTTGTTCTGTTTCTTCTCATTCTTTTTTCTCTCTGTTTCAAGCATTGTGCGCAGATTTTTTACTTTGTCATCTAGCTGACGATTTTCTTCTTCCAGTCCCTTGACAGTGTCCTAAGAGAAAAAAAACAAACAACCCCAAGTAGATGACCTTCTAAAGCAAGCTATTTAACTGTCTCTGTACTGAAAGCAAAAACATCAGTAAACTGTTTCTTACCTTAAGCTCTGCAGTTTCATCGGAGAGAATGTCTTTTTGTTCTTGGGCCACTTTCACAGATTCCTTTGCTTCCTTTATCTAAGCACAGAAACAACCAAACAGAACCGAGGAAACTGTCGCCATAATACTCAGTAAGAACAGAAAATAAATATATATTAGCTGTTGCACTGACTGTGTCATTAAACCGGTAACAGAAAATTAGGAAGCAAAGGACAAGAACCTAGAACACTACCTTTTGATCATATTCTGAAATCTTTCCTAAGATTTCTGTTTTTTCTTGCAGAAGGTTTTTAATCTTTTCAGCAAGTTGCTTTTCAGTCACTAGGAAGAAAAAGAAAGTTTACAGTAACTGTACTTCATATCCTGGGGTGGAAAAAAAAAAAAAGTCAGAGCTATCATTACTATCACATTAGGGCACATTTTCAAGCAAGGCCTAAAGCATACATCAGGATAGTGTTAATTCCCTAGCAGTCAGCCCTTTCTGCAGGATTCTAAGCATCTCCAACTTTCATTTAAAGTTACGATTGAAAACGAGACAGTAAAGCATTGAACACTGACACAAAGCATATAGCTCTTGCATCAACTTCACAGAAGCTGGTCAGGGAACACATGGCAGAGCAGAGTAAAGAGCTCGCTACACACAGATGAGATATGTTCAAGGAAGAACTAGCAGTGAGGATATCAGCAGTCTCAGACTGCTGCTGTGACCCTCAGGGAGATGCAACACCTTCCCTAACAACCACTTCTTCCTACTGTATTGAAACTGAATGTTTGGTCAGCAAAGATAATAGGATGAAAGCTCTGAAAGACCTACTGGAAACAGAAAAGAGACCGTCAGCTAGTAGACAGCATCAGTAAGCCTCAAGGAACTGCACACCGCTTTCTAACAGACCTGTTAGAAGGTCTGTGGGCTGTGACCCAGCAATAGTTCCTTCAGGCATGCATTTGTTTCTCAACCTAAACAAGTTGCCAACCAACCCTTAGGATTCACAAAAATCATTAACATACTTAAATTATTATCACAAATTAATTTAAAAACCATCCAATTGTCAATATTTTTCAAGTCGTAAACCACCCCCATATTTGAACACCCCAAGCCCCATTTGCCTCACAGCAATCCTGCAGCACAAACAGGAAGCACTGGTTGTTGCAACTGCATCCCACAGGGCGAAATTGCAACTGCTACTCCTCCCTCTCTTCCCACATGAGGGCTTCTGGGCAGAGAGCCTTCCTGCTCTGGGGAGGGGAGAGCCAAGAAGCACTGCTGAGGTACAAGACAGTTCTCAGCAGTTTAAGGGGTGCAAGAACCCCTGCATTAGCTTGGTCTCCCAGCTTTAGTACCATCATGAAGAGTGGATAATAGATTTTATCTCTGCGACTCCACTGTTAATATTCCTCTATTTTGCAATAAAGATTTTAAGTATATCTATTTGTTCTTAGCTTTAGTACTTTTATTCTGTATCATACAGAAGAGTATTTTTGGGGAAAAAAAGAGGATTAGACCCATGTTCCTCATTTTCTTGGGGCGGGCTGCTGAGTAATTTCTACACCACCAATATCAATGTTTTTCCCCCTCCAACAACAATAATTGTTTTGCAGTACAGAAATCACTTTACTGATCTAAGGGCTTTTTTTCAGCTCATCAATTCTGCATTAATTGTATAGGAGGCAACAGCAGTATAACTACAATGAAACTAGACAGGAATGACTGAGGAGTATGGTTTGTGTGAAAGAAAGAGGCAGAGAGTTCACATGAAGATAATTTTTCATATTTTCGTTTTGTATTCAATTATGAATTTCAGCAACCACCCTACTTCGAATTCTATTTCTTTTCAATTCAGTAAACTTCAATTTATATACTTGAAAGCTGGAGAAATGCTCTTGTAAAAGCAATGTGTTAGCCCAGGAATATCTGCATATTTAGGCCTACATTAAAAAGTCACTTTGCAACTGTACCGCAGTCAGTTTCAGGCTCCCCTCAATCCGAAAAGACAAGAGGACCAAGCTACTGCTTTCTGTGAGAAGCAACAAGCAAAAGCAGATCCACTGGTAATCAGAAAACCAAAACAAACTCTGCCCCACTACCATCGTACCAATAAACCAATGATCACGTTTATGTTGAACAAGGTGGAGCTTTTCCTTGACCTTTAATTTGCAGGTATGAGTTGCATTGTTTCTCCCAGTCAAGCATTATCAAAAGCAAAACTGAAATCCTCAAACTGAAGTCTAGACTACCGGCCTAGCTTACACCATAACCCCAGAATTAGCATTATCCTTCAAAGGGAGTGAAGATGAATACTTGTTCCTCTGAAACTATCTTCAAAACTTTTACATGCCTAAGCATCAAGTACACTGAAAAGCACAGAGAAACTTACCTTGATATATTCTACTCTTTACCTACAGAAGAAATAAATAATAAAAAAAATATAATTAGCCATATAAAGTGCTAAGTGAAAAATGCTATTAGTTTTCCCCATAGAAAAAAGTCACCACTTATACACAGATTAAAGAACCATATGGAAAACACATCTAACGTTGCCAACAAGAGTGTTGAATAACACTACAAACAAGCTTAAGCTGTTTTCTAATAAAAGCTTCTAGGTTAATTCCCTGTCCTAGAGCCTTAGTAAACGTCTGTTTACCCAGTCACTAAAAGGATAGCAGTAACTGCCCACATCCAATTTGCAACACAGAAAATGAAGCCATTCTGCATCAAACAACAGCGATGAACTTGCAAACACAAAAAAACCACTTGCATTCCAGTTCTGATCCTTTTAAAGCAATGTATGTTTACATAATACTTGCTCATTTTGAAAGTAACACCTTTAAAGGAGAATTTCAGAAGCTTTCTTTTTATGCTGTTACATTAATGCTATTTTACATTTGAAACTGACCTAGTATATTCAATTTCAAACCTAAGCAATGAAAAGGAACCTATCAGTTTTTATATTTAGTATTTATTACACATAATATTTATTATCAATTTATTTTTCTCAAGCAAAAACTAAGTATTCCACAGACTTCCAGAACATATCATCACTGAATTGGACAGCTGTAAAATAAACTGCCCCATTTGATTTTCATCTATCAGTTCCCAAGGAGATGCATGGCTATACTTCAGAGCTAGCGATGGTATTTTTCTTGCACAGAAAATTATCTATGTAGAAGACAGGAGGAAAATACAGAGTGAGGAGCAGAGCGGGGAAGGGGCTCTCCAGTGAGAATATCAGGTGTTTAGGATCCTAAATAAGGCACCTAGAAGCAACTGGACAATATGACGGGGGCAGGGGGATTAACTGCTTGTTTTGGAGATAGTCAGCAACAGGCTCGAGCACATGGAAGGCTTCTCATTTCAAAGATATGCCGACCCTTTCCTCGGCCTTCTTGATTTATATCATACTCCCTTATTTTGCCTTCAGAACTGACCCTTTCTAAAAAGTCTTCAGTTAATAGCCTAAAGGAAATGCTTCTTAGCTTGAAGAAAATTGCAACTTACTTTAGCTATTAAGCCCAGCATTTAGTTCACATTAACACTCTTAAAGTAAAAAGTAAAACCATGAAAGACTACATATTGCTTTGACCCAGGTAATGCTGAAACAGTTTAACCATACAAAAGACTGCACAGTAAGTGAAATATCAGCAGGCTCGCAAGCATGAAGTGTACTCACTGAAAGGCAGGTTCTCCAGAAAATTATAGCAAGCGTGGCAATTCCCACTAAGGCAGTGATAATAATAGGCTCCCATGGAAGTCCATGGAAATCAGGCCCGGACGAATTTCCTCAGGCAGAGTAGCGACCAACTGAAAACCAACAACATTGACAACTATGAATAGTTTTCATTAATACTGAGGCAAAATAAGAAGTCTGCCAAATGCTTTACTCCTCTCATAAAACCAGAGAAGCATCTAGAGCTTCTTGCAGTTTTTCTGTAAACTGAAAACCGAAAATGAAGAAAACCACAAAGCAGCTCAAACCTTGCATTTCCACTCAAAAGCCTGAGTATCTGGAAGACACCTGACAGTAACAACCTCTTGGTTGTTACAGCTACACCAAAATAAGTTGATACACGCATCCTGCATTACACAGCACTACATTATTTGATCTGTTTCCAAATAAAACTATAAGGATGGAAAAATATGGGAAGAAAAAAACCACAAACCAGCTTTACATCTGGACATTTGCAACAATCCAGTAAAAAGGGCTCAGATCTTTTCCCTGCTGTCACCCTGGTCACAGGGTCATATGTGTCTCGTCATACGTCTCTCTGAAGGCCAGAGAGCACCAACTGCCTGAAAAAAGCTGTGAATATACCTGGTACAGATTACAGGGCTGATACAGACATGGCGCTCGGAAAATAAACTGTAGGAGCCACACAGAAACCCCTGCCTTCTCCCTGGCCGCAACTGGCAGAAGCGTGACATTAAAATGAGGGCACACGCTTCCCCCCGCAAAGCCCAACCCCGGGGCGAGCTGGTGTTTTCGCAGGCACCCTCTCGCCCGGGGTGCCGGGGAGCGGCGAGAGGACGGGCAGCCACCCCTGCACGCGTTGAGGCCGCCAGACGCCTCCGCTCCCGCGGGGCTGCCCCACATCGCCGGGCGGGGGGGGCGAAGGCGGGGGGGCGAGCAGCCCCTTGGCGACGGCAGGGGGGCGAATCCCCTCAGGGACAGGGAGCCACGTCCGCCCCGGCCCGTCTCCCTCGGGGGTGGGGTCACTTGGGGCGCCGCGTCCCCCGGTTTGGACCGCGGCGGCCCTCCGCCGCCTGTCACGGCCAACGACCGTTAACGGCTCCCACCTGCCGCCGGTCCCGCCCTCCCTCTCCCCCCCGCCCCCCCGCGCCGCCCCGCGCACCTGCAGCAGCCGCCCCGCCGGGGGCTCCGCCAGGCGCGCGCCGCCACCGCCGCCCGCGGGGTCCATGGCGGCGCGAGCCAACTTCCAGGCACACGTCAGCCCGGAGTGACACCCCCCGCCCCCCCCCCCGCCTCGCGCTCGCGTCATCGCCGCGCGCCGCCGCCACCCGCATGCGCCGCCGCCGCCATCTCCGCCACTTACCTGCCGCAGCAGCTGCCGGGCCGCCGGCGGCCGCCTGACCCAGGACTCCCCGTGAGGCAGCGTCTGCCTCCGGCCCGCGTCCTGCCGGCCGCCCGGCCTCCTCCTCGGGGCCTGGAGCGAGAGAGGGAGAGGAGAGAGGGGTTACCCGACCGAGCGGGCCCGCCCCCGCCGCAGGCGCGGCCTGCTGACAGGGGAGGGCTGCAGCGGGGAACCGCTCTGCCACCGTCCCCCCAGGCAACCCCCGCGGTTTCTGCGGCATAGAATAGTTTAGGTTGGAAGAGACCTTGAAGATCATCTCATTCCAACCCCCCTGCCACAGGCAGGGACACCTCCCACCAGACCAGGCTGCTCAAAGCCCCATCCAGCCTGGCCTTGAACACCTCCAGGGATGGGCAGCCACAGCTTCTCTGGGCAACCTGGGCCAGTGTCTCACCACCCTAATACCTAATCTAAATCTCCCCTCTTCCAGTTTAAAAGCATTACCCCTTGTCCTGTCACTGCCAGATTTCAAATTACAGTCCCCAGTTCTCCAGAGCATTGATAAAAAGAGGCAAAAGTCCTTTAGAAAGGATAGCGATATTGCACAGGGTCGCTTTAGAAAAGGTAGCACAGAGGCGGAGACACACAAAATCATTTAGCCAAGCCTGCCTCAGACAGAGCACACGGCAGCTCCTACAGCAGCAAGTCAAACAACAACAACAACAACGTGCACACTCTTCAATTCCTCTTCAAATCAGTAAACCATCATCTTCTAGTAAGTTTACAGCACTGTTAGTATGGTGTAAGCTCTCTAATTGCTAGAGAAAGATCTGTCTTAAGGATCCTGGAATACCACAAGTGAGCTGAGGTGATTGTATCCATACCAGAGCAGAGCATACTGTAATGGAATAACATCTCCGTTAAAAACTCATCTGCATTAAATATTCATTTGTGTTTACCAGTATTTATTTAATTAAAAAAAGTTAGGCATAATCATATTTCTTGCAAAGAAAAACAATCCAAAAATTATATTTGACCTATAAATGCCACCACATAAATGACAACCACCTTTACTTTTACCCCTGATCTGAATCCCTGCCTCCTCCTCTCACTGCTACTGTTGCCATGAATCCAGGTTAGCAGATCTAAATAACCACCTGTCCAGCCTGATGCTACATAGTGGAACAGCTTCTTTGACCAGCACTTCCACAAACATCTGCCGTTTTTCCTCAGCACTTCTAGCAGTCCACATAGGAATGCCTGCCAAACAGCATTTAACCACTATTAAGGAAGGAATGGAAGATGGTCTAAAATACAACCAAACATCCGACGGCTTAACCACGTAAGTAATCCATCAGCCATTTAAAATTCATTAAGTGTCTTTGCATTCAACCTAAAGTTTCCTGCAGAACTGAGAAGCTGCTCAGAAGCGCGTAGTTACGGGGATGGTACAGTACTCCGTAGCGTACGAAAGCGAAGCAAGATGTGCCTGAATTTTGTCTACACGCTCAGTGAAACCTGTTTTATTGAGCATAATGAGAGGTGAATGCAGAACAGCAAAGCTAAGCTTAGCACCGAGAATGGAGTCAAAGGTAGTTTAATGCCAAAACAGAGCTGGGGAAGATGACGGTAATGGGATCCCTCCTTGGGATAACCACCAGTCAGCACACTTGCTCCAGAGGGAGAAGGCCTCAGAGGAACAGAGTCAAACATTTCTCCAACAAACACCTTAGCCAGAAATTACTGAACTGCTTGAGGGAAGCTACACTCCACCTTTCCTGGAAAGTAATATAGCCCAGAGTCACAGGTTAAGAAGAGCAAGAAGAGAGTGCGCATGATTCAATAGCCTTAGGTTAGACTGTCAGTCCCCCTGCAAGACGGAGAAAACCTGGGCTGATGGTATGTTTCCAGTGATTTCTGCTCTTTATCCACAACCATCCTGAGACACAGTCCACCAGCCCGAGCACAGAGCTCCGACTATGACACTTACAGGAAATTTTTTATTATTTCTATAGTGCAAAAAGGTAGTAGAAAAACCTCTCTGCTGGGATGAGTGGTAGTGAGACAATACTGCCACTAGAGGGACCCTTAGGGATTAGTGAAAGCCATTAGGATTACAGCAACATACAATCAAAATAGTAGCAAAAACGTTGGTATTGGGCCTAAAACCCATTCAAACCATGCTCCTCTTAAAAAGCAAAAGAACAAAATAACCCACTTCCAAAAGGTTACCTGCAGCAACGTCTTCCCTGGCACTATGTCCGGAATCATTGACCCAAAGGAAGTATCTTCCAGCAGCGATCCTCTTTCACTATCATACCCTTCTTCGGCTTCTCTACTGTCCGACAAGTTATCCTCGTCATGCTCAGGTGGAATATTAACAGCCCTCTCCTCCATCCTTCTCAATAGGCTGTTCCGGCCTCTCATCTTCAAGCTGCTGAAATTTCTGGTTGCTCTCATCATGGCATTTGGGTTTCTGATGGCAACTCTGTCATATTCAGCCTCTTTTGCATCATCTATGACAGAGAGGGAGATAATTAAGCACTGAGCTAATGTATATTTGTTACCTATGGCTGCCTCCAGTGAAATACTGCATTTGACAAAGCTTCTTGACACTTTTAAGAACTTCAGCTTGTATACCGCTTCCAATATATTCTCAATCAACTTTCAGTAACATCTAATTAAATGTTTATATGGAATTTATGCAAGGTATCAACCACTGACCCTGCAATGAAATATTGCAAGGTGAAATATTTTCAGTATTCGTGACTTTATCAGAAATCACATACTTAACATGCACTACTGTGAAAAGAGCCTTGCTAAGACTGTGTTTTCCCACCTTGTGCATTAATTAGAAAAACCAGCAAGTTGCAGCAGACTCTACCACTGGTTCTTCCCTTGTCAAAGGAGCTTTTTGTTGACTATTGCTGCTTACACACGCTCTTTTATGAATGTGGGCAAAATTAGATGATAGGGACCCCTGAGATTTTAGGTGGATGGATTTAGTATCTGAACTTTGCATAAATCACTGGATCTCTCATACTTAGGTGCTTGCTAGTTCAGCAAAAAGATACTGCTCTAAACCCCCTAGAAAATTCAGCACATCAGTGTATGTGAATTCCTGTTTCTTGAGAGGGGGAGGTATAGACATGACCTGAATGGCTCCTTCTAACCATATCCATGCACGGGTCCCACCTTCTTGCACAGAACCTGGCCTATAAGAACAGACATGCTGAGCTCAACATTTTCTCTCAGGATTTGTCCCTGGAACACCCATCACAATGCCAAAATTATGCATTAAAAATAAGCAAAATCCCAGTGGATTCCACAGGGCGTCTTTCAATTCTGCTCCCTCACCCTCTTAAAGCTCCTCTAGGTTACATAGTGTTGCCTGGGATAGGGTTTTACTTCCCTTTCATCTATTTATTAAATGGTTTAACATCCTACCTTGAATGTGCAGCTGATCATCTTCCTGTTCTGGAATAGATGCAAGTGGGACACTCTCACTAGCAGATGAATATTTACTCCTTAAAGAATATATTAATTCTTGAATATCATCCATCAGTGCGCTCTCCTCATCATACAAATCCATCTCTCTCACCACCTCCTCTTTATTCTCTGCCACTCTAGAATCCAGAACTTTTCCCACAACATCCATAATGCTTGATTCTGAAAACTCAAGTATCTGGTCCAAGGCTTTTTCTATATCTTCATTATTATGGCTTGCCTTCCGAGCAAGCTCCATCTCTACCTTCATGTCGTGAAACATGGCTTCTATCCTAACCACGTGTTGGAGCCCAAGGTACTTTTGTAGACGGATTACACGCTTTTCATCAAGAAAATCTCTCATTATCGTGAGACGCTTCACAGACTCACTGAAGTCTGTTGCAGGGTCATTTGTGGCTGCTGAGCTGTCAGCAGGGCTGGGGAAATGTGCAGATTGCTGGTGGTCATTTCTTGTATGCTCTAAGTGTTGTACCTCTTTTGAGTCTTTCTGTGAAACGCCCTCTGGGAGATGATCTTTCCTTTGGTAAAAGTCATTGCTGTCTTCTGTGTCAGGAAATTGGAAATTATGTTCTTCCACAGCTGATGGTTCCTCAGCTTCAGAAGACTCATCATCATCTTCCATAACATGTTCCATCTCATCCAATTTAGCATGTTCACTCACTGGTACATCAAGCTCTTTGTTCCCAGTCTCGCTTGCACCTTGCATGCTGATTGGTTTTCTAGTGTCCTTAGAAAATGAGTTTGTTTCATCTCCCATGTTGTAAGTAGGATTTGCAGTTACTGAAACAGCTTTCCCTAGTACTTCTAAGTCGGGGTTTGCACTTTTAACATTTAGTTTATCACCCTGTACATTTGCAGCCCTTGCTTGCAACAGCTTTGCACTTGCAGCATTCTCATCTTCCAGTAGCTCTTCCTCTACTTGTTTCAGGTCAGGGTTGTCTTCATCATCTGGCTCTTCAGATTGCAATTCTGGTGTTAGTGTTCTTTCTTTAGCTATATTTGTGCCAAGATTTCCGTCTGAATCTCCATCTTCAGTACGAGCAGTTCCTTGCTGAGTAAGATTCTCTCCATTAGTATTCTGTGTAGTGCTTTTTGATTTTTCTTCAGGGGAGCTTTTCTCAATGCTTTCTTCAAATACTGTCATCTTGCCAAGATTTCTTGAAAGCTCTTCTTTCACGTCTGCCTCTGAATACTCAGTCTCATTTTCCCATGGCCTAGGTTGCTCGACAGCTCCTCTATGGCTTGGGTCTCCCTCCCCTGCAGGGGTTTCTTTCATGTTTCTCCTTTTTATTTCAGGTTCTTTGGGAAGCGAGGTGGTTTTTTGATTTTCATGACCAGTGTCCCCTGTTTGTTTCAAATCTTCTTCGTGTCTCAGAAGTTCTTTCTCCACAGCAGGCATTCCATGTTCCAGTTTCTCCTTCAAGATGTGAGTATCTTCTAAGTCACTTTGAGATGCATTTTTTACCTCTTCCACTGGTTTGGCTGGAACATCAACAGAAGGCTTGTTCTCAGCTCTTACTTTCTCCTTTGTTTTCTCCCATAGCTCTTTGTGCTTTAAATCACTTTCCAAGACCTCTTCCAAGATGTCATCCTCAAACTTTTTCTCATCTTTCTCTATCTGAGCAAGTGGCACTCTTTCTGGACTTCTGTTGGTATGACTAACAGGTGGTTTTAAAGCATCTTCCTTGCTTTTAACAAATGATTTGGACTCCAGATCATCTCCCAGATTAGGCAAAACATGAGCATCAGGCACAGCTGTACTCTTCACCTCTTCAGTATGCAGCTCAGTTCCATCAACTGTGAGCTGCTCTTCAAACTGTTCGGTTGTGTTTGTTTTTTCTTTTGAACCCAGATCACCTGTACCTACAGGTTCCTTTCTAAGAGTTCTTTGGAGAGATCCTCAGGTTGAGTTGATGCTGGTGCTTCTCTTTTACTAATTAGCATCAACTCATCCTGTTTCTCTTTGTTTGTCTAGATTCGGACCTGTCCACACTTACACTATCACCTGACTTCTCGCTCTTACTGAAGGCATCCTTAGAATTAACGCATCTGAATCGAGTTCTTCCTCATTGTCTCTTTGGTTATTTAGCTCTGTAGCAACCCTTTGCATCTTCATCAGGTTCATGATTTTGTGACTCAGTGTCATCGCCTTCATCACCCTCTGATCCACTGGGATGTAGTTTCTTCCTCTGCTGTAAAAGACAGCAAAGGGATTTCTTCAGACTGATCCGCAAAGTCTGGCTCCTCCTCTGCATCATGAGCATTAATGCTCAAATCTTCATTAAAATCATCTTCCAGCGATGTAACAAGGCGAGTCACTTCATCATCTGATACAACAGCATCAGCAGTTGAGCCATATTTGTTTCAAGTTGCAGAGAGCTCTCTGTTTAAAGTGTATAGGCATTGACTTCTTTATTCTCTTGTCAAGTTGACTGGCTTCACCCTGAGGAATACTAGTGTTTTGGTATTTTCACTTTCTAGCCCTTTAAGTTTCCCGTGTAGCATTCCTTTCAAGTGCTCATGTGCAATTTGATCTCCCTGAGAGTTTTCTTCGTGACTATTGGCACTGGAGTCTCCCCCAGTATTTTCAGTTCCTTCTGTAAGAGAACTGTCTACTTCCTCTGTCATGGCAAGGGCTTCCTTGTCATCTTCTGTGCTTAGTGCAAGATTGTCTGTCTCCAAAGCATCAAGGGACTTTACTGTATCGACCTTTTCAATCTCCACATCCCTCTCAATTCCTTCAGCTGGTTTTGTCCCTGGATCACTTGATTCAGTTTCCCCCTCATTTGCTATCGTCTCTTGTAATGACTTCAAAAGCTCATCCACATTATAATTATCAAAATCATCCCTTCCGCCATCAAAGCAAACAAAGTCTGTTTCCTGAAATGAAAAACAATATGTAGTCACAAATATTATTCTCTTTATTACGGTGATGAGACCAAATCCGTTTGGTTGGTTAGAGAGAGATGCAGCAGCAAAGTAAATTACATTAATCGTGCAGAATTAACGCCTTGAATCCTTAACCAAAAGCCTCTTTGAAATCAGTGGAAGTTTTGCTCAATGACTATTTGAAGGCTCTTAAAGGACTCATAAAAAAGCTTACGGCTTAGCTCCTTCAAAGACCTCCTAGTGAGGACTAAACTGAAAGTCAGCATGGAGTTGACAGTATTATACTTACTCATCACATATATCCTGAATTAAGAACAAATCTATTGCTGAATGCCAGTGAGGAGAAGAAAAACGTCACTAAGCTTGTTTGTCCCAATCTCTTTCAACTGGTCTTTCCTCAAATGACCAAGTCATCCAAGCAGGAGCTGCCTGTCACGCAATTTCTGAAAAATAAATTAAACAGCAGTGCAAACCACTGAATACCATTTCATACGGGTCTGAAGCTGCAACCACAAACGGGCCTTACTCGCACAACTCTGGAGTTACTAGCTATAAGCGCATGAAAGCCACTTCCCTGGGTAAGGGTTGAAACTGATTCTAGAATTAAAGGGCTATGAGAGCGTATCAGGTTTTGTTTGCTTCTGATAATACTTTACCCTTCTAAAGTTCTAAAGTTTGTGAAAAGAAGAATTCTGATACATACCAGACAGACTATGCACGAGCCAGCTAGCAGCATTTCTGAGCTCAATCCAAACATATTTTGTTAAAAGAAAAGCAGAATATTCAAGAATAGAAAGATCGCTGCCCATTTTGGGCTGACGTTTACACACCCATCCACATGCATAGCTGCACAAACATACCACCCCCCCGACACGTGTGTGCATCTCACACATGTAGCTGCTTAGTAACAAAAGGTAACTAAGGATCACTGATATTCCCACTCTACTCCTCAGGGATTTTATTGAATGCGAGGTAAGAAACAGTAAGCACCCCAATCAAAATAATAACAAATAAGACTTACATCTGTTGGTAACTCTAGCTCCTCATTGGAATAACTATGATTTATTTCAAGTAAATCCTTTGGAAAATATCCAAAATCGCTTCCAACCTGCCAGAAAACAAACACAAGCAAACAAAAAGCAGTAAAAAAGCTTTTGAAATCATGTGACTATGTTACAATGCTAATTACAGACACTAATAACTGTCACATCAAACTCACTCTCAAGTATTTCTAAATGAAGTTGAAGACAGTGAATAAAAGAAAAAGGTTAGCGATGCCTTGTTTATGCAAGAGTTTTCATTGAGGTATTATACTTAGATTTCACACCACCTTTGTGAACTTGGGCAGTTTTACTGTTCATGTGTTAAAGCCTGGCTTATAACAAATTACTAGGAGAGCTGGGAGCGAAGCCCAAGCATTCTGGGTCACGTGCTTTAACTGCTGTTGTGCGTTCTCACTGGCAGCACATATGCCTCAAGTATTTTCCAGAAGAGGATCTTTGACTAATAAGATTTACATCCGCACACAATATTATAGCCTGAAATACGCTCACTTTGTGGCTTAAGGAAAAAAAAAATAAATTCTTAAGCAGATTTTAGGAAAATGCAAAATTGTACCTGAGGTAAAGATCTATTTTAAACCTGTGTGGAAAATACAGCCCCTCTGCAAATGCATTGCTGCTCTTCAGTGACTAATAGGAGCAAAAATCAGTTGCAGATGGCTATTTTCAAGCAAGTCAACGTGCTAAGCCAAGGCAAACAGTGGAAGACAAGAATCTCTCTTATCGCTGGCTGGATAAGATCTACACAGTAATGCTCTCACTTGAGACTTCTGACAACAGCTGTCAAGAAGCCAATATTAATAGCATGCTATCACTACACAGATTAGATAATCCAGGCAATTGCAGCCTGACGGACACACCTAGAAAGGTACAGAGTTCCTAGACAACCAAAATATCTGGGGGGGGGAAGAAGTGTTGATCATTTCCTCGATGTTTTGTTATAGGCAGAAGATGACAATTGCCAGTTTTCTTGAAAAGTTTATTTGGGAAGAGCACTTAGTTAAAGATCAAATGAAAAAGGAAGCTAGTTATGTCAAAATAATTAGGGACATAAAGATATAGGTATCGTTGCACTGATATCGCCGAAACAGGCTCACCTCACCTCAAGTTTTCTGGACTTCAATGGCATTAAAAAAAAAAAAAAAAGGAAAATAGTATCCAGTAAATAATATATACCAATACCTTTTTTATGTTGTTATGCAAACAAAGTAAGCAGTGTTACATTATGGGGCTTCTTTTTAACTATTTCTCATTCAAATCTTACCTTCCATAGTTGAGAACTCTGAAGTTAGTTATACATTAAAAATAATGATCTATTACCTCCCCACTTTTTGTAAATACATAGATACTCTCTTATGGAAAAGGGATAATGTATGCGGGTATATTATTGGGAATTATTTGGAATGGGAAATTAAACTAGACAAGTCAAATTAAAAGCCTGTCCTTATGCAGTATACTACACTTTTATGCTAAATTGGCCTGTTTCTCTCTACAAACTTCCATTCCAGTTTTAAATGATCTTTCTGAAAACAAAAGCCAAAGCTTCAAAGTAGCCTCCTTACAGACTAATCTCTGTGACTACCACTATAATTAGGCACCACAATTTGAAACTCATTTAGTGTAATCCAAGCTGCTGACCATGCAAGTCCTCTGCAGTGACCCAGTTTGCCACTTATGTGGTTTATGAGCCATATGGGATCCGCACGCCCAAAATTTCATCTGCTCCTCTCCCTACAAGTCCTCTCTTGTAAGGGAAAAATGCCTCATTGTGCAAATGAAGGCAACATTCTTCATTCTCTACAGACACAACAGAGGAAAAGCATTATGAATGCCAAGTAAATAAGGGAGAAAAAAGTGCATCCTTCATTTCCACTCCTTTCCTAGATAAATGCCGTGGGTGGATGAAGACAAAGCTGCGTGTACAGCATCTGTCCCCGCCAGTGCCCACATGCGACAGCCAGCTGCGGCAGATTCACCGACCACCACTGACCAAGACGCCAGACCCTCACACCACCTACCACCACTGACCAAGACGCCAGACCCTCACACCACCTACCTCAGCGACAGAAAACAAGACAGCTGGGAAAGAAAATGTTCAAATGTTTTTAATCTTAAAGCCCACATCCCTGAAGCACAGGCATCACAGGTACCTAAAACTGCAGAACAATGCTCCGAGAAGAGTTGGTTTGGTCTATTGAATGCTGGCATTGTTAAGAAAACACAGAAACAATAGAAAAAATTCCCTGATCCCCTAGGTCCTCCAGACATACTCTGCTTTCCTGTGTTACATTAAATTTACCGCTCGTGTCTTCCTTTTAATTCCCTTATGCATAAGATTTCAAAACAAAACAAATAAACCTCAACAACCACCCACCCAAAAAGCCACGATCTGCAGCCAAGTCCATTTCTTGTAATGCGAGGCCAGAAACAGTTTTCTCAACCTTGAATCAAAGGAATAAAGTTTGCCATAAGATAAAATAATCTCCTGCAGCAATAACTTAAAGTGTCTTTGCTAAATGTTTTGTTAAAAAGCAGCAGTTTTTTTACTTGGAATTGTCTGAAGTAGTTCTGGAGCCTGCTAAGGATGAGGGCAAAGTGCAGGAGAAATGTATAGGAGGAAAGTTTACATCACACAGCTTGATCATGTAAACAACGTGAGGTGGATGCTGAAGAAGAAACTAGTTGTAGAGTTGGACATGGTGCACTGGACAACGAGAATACCAGATGCGCTCCACCTTTCAGCTTTTGGAAAAAATCAATATTTTCCTGGAACTGATGTATTCATGGAATTCATAACATAAAATCACTATTAAACAACGGTCACAGAATATCATCCAAGCATTTGACTTTGCTTTATTAATGATGTTTAGACAGCTCTGCTAAAAACTGCATGCCATATAACGTATAGAGTATGTAAGTGGGTTCCTGAATTTTTTCACATGCAAAATACCCACTGAGCTTAATGGGCGTTCTGCAAGCAATAAAGTATACAAGACTGGAATCATAAAATAAAGGACCTATTCTGTTAACAAACAGCCTGTTTGTTGGCACAGGGGAAAAAAAAATAAAAAAGAAAATCAACAATGACTTGAAAAGGGCGTAGTGAATTAGAAAAGCAAAGGCAAATAAAGCCCAGACCCAACTGCTATAGATTTTTCAGCCTTGCTGAAAGGCTCCTTTCTTATCAGATCATCTCCCTTCAGGTCAGAAACACTACTGTATTTCCCATGGCTCCTCAAAATCGATTTCAGAATTAGAGCTTGTATTTACAACTTGTCTGAAATAAGCCCCAGGTCGCAGTAGCTGAAGTTTCTCATACACATATTCCTCTCACCTCTGCCCCCATCTGAAGATCAGAATACCAGTCTATCCCTTGAGTTCATAGTTTCTGTATGCCCTTATAAACTCTTTCTCCCAAAACTTTGGGGAACGGAAAAAGGCAGTGGGGTGGATGCATGAGATCAAATGACACACACGAGCACACATAAAGTCATGCGATGAGATCCCAAAAGGGCTGTGGCAGAAGGTAACGTGCCTCCTGCTGGAATTTGTTTGATCACAGACCTCCCTAGGTAGCCTGTTTTTAATTAGCAAGCAACAGCCTCCCCTAGCTCCAAGGCTGCACAGAGCGGGCACGGCTGCCCTGCATAAATCAAGTTGCCCCAGCCAAACCTGGCATGGGAAATCACGTTGGGATGGGAGAGACCCCAGCGCCATCTGCAAGTCAGGGACGGGGCCAGACATGCCAGTGTCCTACTCAACATACAAGGGTGGGCACCTCCGGCCCCACAACAACACTGCGATTATTACGATTAATGCAGCAGCAGCCCATCAAACCAGGGAAAAAAAAATAAAAATAAAGATTAAAGCCACCAACTGAAAGGCATTAGTCTGTCATCACTGCCCTAAAAGGAACACAGAAAATAGTGTAACACAATTAAAAGAAATTACAACAAATAAAACGGAGCTTTGCAATTCTTCTAGACCTGCCAACTTCGACTTTTCCTTGTTAAACTCAAAGCAAACATCCTTTTAACTTGGAAACACACCTAACTGTTGCATGAGCTTCCTATCAGTGAACAGTTAAACTGAATATTAACTCAGCAATTACCTTAAATCTGCTGTCTGATCTTGCAGCCTGCGTTACACGTTGTTAGAAGATGCAAAATTGGCCCCGCATTTCTGCTCTGCGTCTCAAGCACTGGCAGCCCTGGAAACCCGTACCGGCTAATTAACCACATTATTTATGGTACAGTACATGTCAGGAGGGAATGACCAGCACGATACAATTATAAACTCTTCTTTAACCACGTGCTGCAGTTTTCTGCTCTCTTCTGTATTGTTCTAATTGGATTCAGCTCCTTGCTGAGAGCATGGCTGTCCACACCCAGCCTGAACAGGTTGGAGAAAGTGATACATCCTGCTTTCCACCAACCACCAGTCCCACAGTCAACACCCAGGTGAGGCTTCCAGCAGCCTAGACCACTGTCACAGACAATTATCCCTCTCTTGTAGAAGCCCAGAGGAAGAAAGGAGGTTGAAGTAAATGACTGGCACACAAAAAGGTGTGTAGGGGAAGCATGGGGAGGGGGCAACTGGGACAAGGTCTCAGCAACCTCCAGACTGCCAGCATTTTCAAGGGAAGTCCACAAAAACTGCTCTTCCTCTGGGGCATCTCAGTTCTGCTTCCATCGGGCAAATAAGGTGTTCATCATGAAAGCCAAGAGGAGTTTTCTATGAAATAACTGCAAGTATGGCGACCCTCCGTTCCCGTTAACAGCACCCTCTCAGATTGCCCGAAGACAAGGCCTCAGACAAGGCCACTACTCCGCAGGCTGCTACAACGTGGTACTAAAGCTGAGAGAGAGGCAGACCTTTTAAAAGATCAAGTTTACCTTAATTCTTTTTAGTTTTACTACTTTCCCCCCCCCCTCCCCCCAACTCTGAACACAGCTTAGATAAAAAGGGGAAGACGGCAGCTGAACATTCGGAAGAGAAACACGATTAAAACATGTACATGGAGCGATCTTCAGCAGGATTAGGGAGCACAGGATGAGCCCGTGTCAGGGGTAAACGCAAACACAGACTTAAGCCTCCAGAGAGGGGAAGGGGAGGCTCAGCTTCCAGGCAGGCTCACGGTCCACCACTTACGGTCCTGCAACGGGAGGTTTTCAACACAAAGGCAGTTTTCTAGCAGTTTTCAACACACATTAAGCGTTGCCCATTTTTCACGGCACTTAACACCTTAGGTTTGATCAAACTGCATCCCATTTCACACTGGTCTCAAGACAAAATGGCATTCATTATATTATTTCACTATGTTCAAAACCTTAAGTGTTCTCCTACAAGGCAAAAAGAAGGAAAAAAAGACTACCAACAGAAAGCCCCAATAAGAGCAAGCAGAACAAATGCTTTCCAGTACTTACACTTCCAGCCCAAAGCTCGATTGATTTTCCTATTAGTTTGTAATATACGTATACCGCTTCTCCCTTCTTAAAATTCACAAAGCGACAGTCTGGACCTTTAAAATCCTGCCTGGCCTTCCCTCGGCACATTAACACTGTCCAAAGAAAACAAGAACAGTATTACTTTAAAAATAATGACAATAAAGCAGTTTCATATAAAGGGTCTTGGCTAACTGGCAGAAAACAAGACCTCCCCCCATGCACCAGTTTCCTATTTTCTAGATTGGTCAAAAGATAAGAACTTAAAGTATAACTAAAATAAGTTATTTAAAAAAAAAAAAAGCCAGCTCACTGATCAAGATTCTACAAAGCACTTGAGAATTACATTTCAGAAGTGCGCTATGAAGCTAATTATTAATATTAAATTAGACGGGCTGAAAGATGACATCTCCGTCCTCGCGAACCAGCCCCAAAATTATTCGGCGCATAAACAACACCCAGAGAGCGCGTTTATTACAAGAGCCGGGGGGGGGGGGGGGGGGGGGAGTCAACAAACAAAACAAAACAAAACCCCCAAAAACAAAAACCCAAAACCAACAAAACGGAGCTGTGGGGCTGGAAAACTTGGCGAGACGGCGAGGAACGCCGCGGCTCGGCGCCGTGTTTTCATTTTCCCCGATTCCCCCCAGTTTCCGTGCCAGAGCCAGGGGAGCTTTGGGAAATGCCCCCGACGTTCGCATCTTTTCCCGTAACAACTTCCCGGGGCGGGGGATGGAAGGCGGGAAGCAGCGTCCCGGGTCGGGGACCGACCCCTCCGGGCCGATGTCCCCTGCGCCACCCCCGACCCCCCACTCACTGCTGCACTCGGGGTCGGCGCAGCGCTTGCGCTCGGCGAAGCGGCGGCCCAGGTCGGTCCCGGCGGCGCAGAGGAGGAAGGGCGGCGGGGGCAGGAGCAGCAGCAGGGCGAGGAGCAGCCGGGGGTCCGGCGGCGGGGCTGCGGCCATGTTGGCGGGCGCCGGCGGCGGGGAGGGAGCAGACACGTCAGCAGCGGCGGCGGGAGGGCGATGTGGCGGGGGAGGGACCGGCCGCGGCGGGAGGCGGAGGAGGAGGAGGAAGGCAGCGCCTGGACCCTCCCTCCCGGCGGCATCCCGATCCTAATCCCGCCGAGACGGGATCGCTGGGCAAGGGCCTGGCTCTTTTTCGCTCTCCCTCCGAGCAGAGAGGGGGCCTCTGCCCCTTTTTCGTGCTTATTAACGGCAGTTTTAGAATCACAGAATGGTTTGGGTTGGAAGGGACCTTGAAGATCATCTAGTTGCGCCCCCCCCCCGCCATGGGCAGGGACACCTCCTACCAGACCAGGTTGCTCAAAGCCCCATCCAGCCTGGCCTTGAACACCTCCAGGGATGGGGCAGCCACAGCTCCTCTGGGCAACCTGGGCCAGTGTCTCACCACCCTTATAGTGAAAAATTTCTTCCTAATATCTAATCTAAATCTCCCCTTTCAGTTTAAAACCGTTCCCCCTCGTCCTATTGCTCCACTCCCTAATCAAGAGTCCCTCCCCACCTTTCCTGTAGCCCCTTTAGGGACTGGAAGGGGCTCTAATGTCTCCCCGGAGCCCTCTCTTCTCCAGGCTGAACAACCCCAACTCTCTCAGCCTGTCCTCACAGCAGAGGGGCTCCAGCCCTCTGACCGCCTTCGTGGCGTCCTCTGGACCCATTCCAACAGGTCCATGTCCTTCTTGTGCTGAGGACTCCAGAACTGGACACAGTACTCCATGTTTTGCAGAGCATCGATGAAATAACAAGAGTGGCCCAGCAGTCTGACCACAGCGCAGAAAAAGCTGTAATCACCCCCATGCAATCCCCTGCTCCCACAAGGGTGAGGATGATACAGATCCAAACATCCACCTCCCTCCCACTCCACCACCAAGTTCGCATCACTGCTTGAGATGAGCAGTCGCCACCAAGCAAGCGTGGCATCCGCCCCGGCAACCTCCCGAGAGTTTGAGGTTAAACCTGCGGTAACAGGGCCATACAAGCTTGCTCACCCGCAGCCCCACGCAGGAAAGCGCAGGCAAATGAACGGCTGCACGCCCAACTGCCCAAAACGCAAGGCCACCTCTTGCCCTTCTGTAGCTTCAGCTTCCACTTGCTGCTACTTTTTAACTATGAATGTTTGCAAACCAAAAAGATGTGCTACGCACACCTCTGCCTGCACTTTTTTACTAGCTCTTTTTTACATCCATTACATGTATGTTGCTTAGAGATCTAAAATGGTAGAAAAACAGCAGGAGTCACAACAGCCGTGTACAGGAGAAAAATGAACAAAGTTTTTCTCCATTCTCTTTTCAGACCTGCGTGATTTGTTCAGCAGAGCTCCTCATTGGACAAAGGGAATAAAAGACGCACCCAAGAAGGGAGATGTAATATAACAGAGTCTCTTGACGGTTTATCAAATGGTCAAAACAAAAAAACAAACAAACAAACACATCACTTTCCAAAGGGCAAATTCTGAAGCTGCTCCCAAAATGAACAGGCACTTGGCAAAACTGACGGTCAAGGTGAAGAATTCTGCTTCTTTGTGCATATCAAAGGACAACTCTGGGCAGCTGAGGGTTTGTTTTTTTTTTTAAGAGGCCTTTTAAATGATCCATTTTCAGGCACTCTTCACTTCAGCTGTGTGGGGTTTGTTCTGCAACTATGACAGAAGCAGTTGATCCTACTGCTCCACCTATTGCCAGCTCCCATCACAAGAGTTAGCAATCACCACTGCTAATTGCATTAGAGACACTGCTCGTGTTCTTATCATATCCTCATGATTATTGATTTTTGCTCTACAGACTTCTCATTTCCACAGCCTCATTGTGCAGGGCCTGAGATCCAAGCTTAGTTACTGCTATGTAGTCTCCGAAAAACATGTACGCATTTCATTTTCAGCCCCCATCTAGAGCAGTTTAATATTTTAATCACATTATGAAAAAGCATCAAGGCAGAAACAGGTATCTTCCTTGGTGCTGCAATGAATGGCTTTGGTAACTCTTTGCCAAACCGAAATTTTGTTGGCATTTTTGTATTTTACATCCTGTAAAATGAGGAGAGACCTATTTGCCATTCCTGACATTGGTTGATAAAAAACTCTAAGAAAGCCTAACTCATAAAATTTAGTGGTGAATTTAATCACAATTTACAATATGGAAGTAAATATATTCAAGTCACATTTTATGGTGACTGTACGAATGAAAGACAAGTAACTTTCCCTTTGACATAAACATTTCTTGTGGCTCAATTCACAGCCTGATCTTTAGGTCCCCCTGCTTGTGAAGACACAGCTGTTTATAATTTCCCCTCACTACAAGGTTACCAAGCTTATCTTTATTAAGAGACCAAGATAAAAGGTAACGGTGTCTGTGGTCGTAAAGACAAGGGCAAGAAAGGGAGATGTGAAGAGAAACAAGATCATATACTTCTTGCATAAGTCATTGCCTTCATTGTGCAATAACGACTAGCTCGCAGTCGATATGTGTACACAAGTTTACCACTGCAACTGTCCAGTATTCCCTACAATTTCAAGTATTTCATAGTAATAATGTACCCACTTATTAACACACACAGCTTTTCCCAATGTGTGACATAAAAGGGAAATATTTCACTTAGTTCAATTTCAGACAAAATTCCCTTCAGTCTTCAACCCTAATCTTGGGAGCAGATGTATTCAACTGTGAGAGCAATGCCGCTGTACATGAGGAATCTAACATTTTGTATGTGCCTACAGTTACAAAGCAGTTCTCCCATCTCTCCTGCACTAAAGTATCTGCTAAAGTAACTAAGACCTATTAACAAGATCAGTTGGCTAAGTTTACATAAGAATCAGCAAAGATAAAAATAACAAGCCAAATGTAACAAGCTTCTACGCAAATGTGAAAACTTCAAGAAATAAAGTGGGGTAAGCCGGATAGTGAAATTAGGGTAGTGATGTAACAAAAGATCAGAAATGTTGTAGGAAGTGACACCATGCTTGAGGAACACAATCAATCAATGAGACACTCATACGAGGTACAAATTACAAAGGACAGACAAAGATGACGCTGTTAAAGAAGTGGTGCTATGTAACAGTTTATCGTCAAGTTAGTTAACTATCAATTAATAATACAGAAAACTTATGGACTGAAATGCTGGTCATATATTGGAAGAAGATTAAAAAAAAAGTAAAGGGATACTTCTGTTATCCCCACATAGATTTATTAAATGTCATATTAAGGTATGATACTGAGGTTAAATGTTTAGACACTACAAACAACTGTTCTGCTTTGTACTATTCCCTTGGTGCTCGTTATCGATCACCGTTGAACCAGAATACAGGATTACATGAACCTTTAATCTGAGCCAGTTTATTATTTACTCACTCTCACATGGCAGAGCTGTTCTGAAAAAAACCCCTGTAAATTCTTACTTGGAAAACTGGACTTTACACTTACCAAAACACTCCATGGCAAAAGGGATTTAAAGGAGCAGGTTCTGGCACAAATTTGTACAAACAAGGTCTTGTGGTTGAGACAGATTTCTAGAACTCAGAGGATTCTGGGGGAGCACGGGCAATATTATTGCTCTGCAATGCCCAACATTTCCATTCCGAATCCTTTTCTTCTGCAGAACATGATATACTAAACTACACACTAACAGAAAACTACCAATACAGCTAATGGGAAAAAGTGACAACAGGATGTAGCCGACTATCACTTGTAGAGTAACCATCGCATCAGTCATAGTAATGCTCTAATTGTGTGATGCATACAATTAAGCAGCTCTGCCACACCACTTAGCACACCTAGACAGCCTCCTAGGCTTTTCCAGATCCCTCCTGCTTCACCCTCGCCCAGCGTTCCCTATTCCCCACAGGCAGCCATCACACCTGGTCTACTGCACCTGCACAGCCTCAGGAGCCGGCTCCCAGCCAGCCGTAGCAGGGGCTTAGCAACCTTCCAGCCCCCCTGCTACCCGCAGCACTAGAGCAGTTGTGCCTCCAGAGTTCACATCGCCCTTATACCCACTACGCCACCCTCATAACCCCCTTCCCTCATGGCCGAGCCGCCGCCATGTTGCCCGGCCTCCCGCCGCGCATGCGCCGTTCAGCGGTGTGAGGGGGCGGCCGCTGCGAAACCGGGCTCCGGCAGAGGATCCCGCTCCGCCCGGCCGCCTGCTTCACGGCGTGGCAGTCTGCCGGAGCTCGGTGCGGCTGGCTTAGCTCACAGCGGTCGGGGCGGTTCGTGAGGTCCACCCCCGCGGCGAGGTCGCCCCTCAGGGTCAAAGATGGCCGTTGCGGGCGGGCGGTGAGTGTGGGGGTGACGGCCTGCCCGCGGCGCCATGGACGGCTTCACGGAAGAGGAGGAGGAGGAGCAGGAGCAGGCAGTGGTGGTGGCGACGAAGAAGAAGGCGGCGGGGAGCGCCCTGTTGCCGGCCCTGCACCTGCCCTTCCTGCCGCCGCACCTCCACCAGCCGGGTAAGGGCGGAGCTGCCCGGCGGCTCCCCGCGCTGCCCCGTCCCCCCACTCTGGCCATGAGGGAGGAAGGCCGCCCTCTGCCCCCACCGTGCCCGCGGCCGGTGAGGCCGCCTCCCTCCCTCGGCGGTTCACCGGCGGTCCCCCCTCGCGGGAAGGCGGTGGGAGTCCCGCAGCGCTGCCCCCGGCCCGCCTTCGCCCGCTCTGCGACGCGCTGAAAGGCGGCGTGTGCACTACTCTTAAAATAATGGCTGATGAGATGACTGATAATGAAGGCGTTGTGGGTGCAGGTGACCGCAAAACCTCTGGAGAAGTCGTTATTTCAAAGTGGCTTTGTATAGTGCGACGCTTTTCATCAGCTCGGATGGCTTCTCAGCAGCTTGCACAGTAGGACTTGCCTACGGTAGCCATGGTCCTCGGAGCACTTGATCTGGTGGTGCTCGTTGTGGGTTTTATTTGCTTCGTACTTGGAGCTTTTGAGGTTAGAAACGAGTGTGAAGACGAGACCTACAGGTAGGCTGGTTAGAGGTGACTTTGTAGAACGTGCTGTAATAAAACTGCCTCAGGCCCGTGTTTGAGTGACTCCTTTGCCTGCAGCGTCCAGGTAGGAGGTAGTTTGGTGAGCTCCGCCTGTCCTTCCCAGGAGGCTCTTACGCCTTGAGCGTTGCTTGGAGGGGCACGCTAGGCTGTGGCATGCAGCCATGAGCTTTAAACAGATGTGGAAATGAGGTTTCAGTTTTGTGCTGTAACAGGAGTTGAACCGGTATCCATGTAAAAAGGGTAAATGGCCTCTTTTCCAGTCTTGTACTCAGGAGAGAAAAATTCTCTACGTTTACCTTTGTTTTTAGTGGGAATTGCTTAGCCTTTGGTACCAGAATGGCATGTCTATATACCTGTATGCAAATCTTTGGCACAGTGGGGTCACAAGCTTCGATAACGATTAGTAAGGGAAGAGAGTGGCCCCTAAAATATAACAAAATGTACTGTGAAGTTATCAAAGTACTGTGGCTTTTGAATTCTGGAAGGGCAGCTGTATGTCATAATTGGCTCGTCACCATTTCAAGCATCTGCAGCTGTGTGCTGCTTGTGGAAAATGCCATTTTGTATTATATTTCTAGCTTTTGCCATAGTCTTGCTTCCCTGCAGAATAGTAGGTGCGTTTAACTTCAAAACCACGTAGCTTAAGATCCCATTCTGTAGCGTCTGAGAGAGATAAGAGAGATACTGAAATGGTAGGCGTGCTGTTATCTGAGTAAGGGTTGTGACAGTTGTGGGCTTAGTTGATTTTTCTGTTTGGTTTTTTTAGCATCTTCCCATGAATACAAGTTAAACTTCAAGAAAAGCAAGGAAATGTGTTTAAGTTACATTCAGGATGCCATGCTACAAAAGCAGTGGAAAAAGGCTGCAGAGTTTCTGACCTTCTATATGGAGTCACTAGAGAAGGACTTTGCTAGAGAATACCTGAGTCCATCTGAGGTAAGCCAGTGTCCCTTATCAGAGTTCTTTTGCAATTGAAAATGTACTTGCAAGAAGTATCTATAGTACTTCAGGACCAACATTTGTCTTAATTAACTAATCAGAGGCTTGATTTTTTCAATTAAAAAAAAAAGTGTCAGAGGTAAGACCTGAAAAATTAGGCAACTTTCATAAACTAAGCTAGTTTTCAAAAAAAAAAAACAAAAAACAAACAAAAAAACAAACAAACAAAAAAAAAAAAACAAAACAAACCCAGAACCAGACATTGAAGTTTCTAGAAACAAATAAGCAACTCTTCAGGTGCTGATGTAGAAACTCTTGGATGGCAGGCTGTAGAAATTACACCAGACCTCATCATTGGTAATGCCCAGGGCAGCATGCTGTCCAATTACTCACCAAAAATCTGCGCTGTACAGGCATACCTCTGCTCTGGGTTTAGCCAGTCTTGCTGGAGCCTGAATTCTGCTGAGATCTCACTTTCAGGGATGCTAAGAATCTGCAGTGCTGTCTGATGGTTTTCCTGACAGAATGCTCATTGCCTGGGAAGAGTTCTCTGGGCTCGCAGGCTGGTTTTGTGGGGTTTGTATTGTTTTGGTTTTTTTACATAGGTCCTTGACACAACAGATGAAAACCTGGCTTGGTGTAAGTTAATTCCATCAGGAGCATACCTATGACAAGTTATCTTTATGGAGTCTTCTAAAATGGAAAAACAGTAAATGTGATTGCCACTGGCATGCTGCATCAGTCAGAATCTGTTTGAAAGTTAGCGGCTTATTTATGTCTTCACCAGCTCCTCCAGTATTTATAAAACTACTAGCCGGTACTGAAATAGAAGCAGGAGGAAAGGGATCAGAGTTAAGGAAATGAATAAGTAAATGGAGTATTTGAATCTGGCTAGCCTGTTGGAATATTTGGTTACATTGCGTGGGCAGACCTTGAAAACAAGCCCACATAGATAGGAATCTACATCTAATTGGAAATAATCTTTACTGCCTAGTTCAAAGAATTACATACACCTTGCGTCTTGGTGGAGACATAGCAAGGGAAAACAGGTTTTCAGTAACTTTGAAACATGCTGTTTTCAGTAATAGAAGGGGTGACCTTCTGACAAGTGCAGTTTTCCTAAGCTTTGATGAAGCGTTGCTTTTGTAATGAACAATTATGAAGCACCCACTGAATGACTGTAAAAATACTACTTGATGAGCATGTAGGTAACTATAGCAGTAGACAACTCTTAGTATTAGTTTTTATTTACAATTCAAATGTAACACGTGTTACAGTAACTACAAGTTTGATAAGACTGTATATATGGTGACTGTTGCCATTTTTGTACTAAGGTTATTTTTTAAGCTCTCTCTCCCCATTAATAGATGATTTGGAGAATAGGAACTGAAATTCTGTGCCATCATTCCCATAGCAGCATGAAAGAGTTCAACTCTTTCACAGAACAGATGAAATCTTTAGGAGTAAAAAGGTATTTGAAGGTGAGTGTACTTAATGCAATCTTGATGATTTTCCATGTGTTTACCTGAACGCTTACTTGAGTATTAGTTTCTGAATCTCTCTTGAAGTGTATTGCCAACAGTAGTGCCAAAAAAGATAGTACAATCTGCATGATATTTTAAGGGTTATTCTATACCTAACCCTATCTAATGTGATCTATATATTTTATTATAGGTGTGTATTGTCAGTCCTTAGAAGTGCTTAGATCCTTTAATCAATCTTTTAATGTGAAACAGTTAAATTATTTTTCGTGTATGCCTCAGTAGCATCTAATTACACTTTAACATCTGCCAAGTTTTGCTTCCAATCCTTAACTTGGCCACTGCGCTCCAGACTAAACAGTTGTACTTAATTTTTGCCATCATTATCTGATCAGTTTTCAAGTAGCTAATCTGTACGTAAATCAGTGGGCCTTACACTGTGGACCCCTTTGTCACCCAGCTGTAATTCTTTTCCTGTGGTGTCTCATTCAAACCTATATTGTTTTGGTTTCCTTGACTGTTTCTCACTTGTGGCGGTACTTCTGTCTTTCATTCTGTGGTATTTGTTCAAGGCCTTCAGTGGAAGTTCTGTACAAGAGTTTACTAGAGCTAACTGAAGGTTTAGACTTCTATCCAGTTCCTAATAAACACGATAGGGTGGTAGGACACCCCTCTTTCAGGTGTTCTCCAGTTGGATAGCCAAATCAAAAATCAGCAAACAAGCTCAAGTGGATTTCCTTAGGTCATTTCTGGATCTTCTTAAATAGGTACAGCGCTTATTAATGACAAGCAGGTTTTTGAAACAACTGCTTTCTGCTGCCTTGCGAAGTACCACTGAGTGTCTACCACCTGGTGGGTGGCTTTCTGCCCCACACATTTCAAGAACTTCAGCCCTTTCCTTTCCCAGAGATACATCCTTGTATATCAGATATGCTTTTGGTTACTAATGTATGTTCAGACAGAAAAAATTACTTAGGTTCTTGGGTCATCTCTCTGCCCCTAGTGACAATTCTTCTCCAAAATTCATTGTAAAGATACTTTTTGGCTAAAAGAATATGTGTAAAATGCTCTTCTAATTAAAATACTTTATTAACAGTGTTTGCAATGTTTTATATGCATGTTAGTAATGAGTCTCTCTTCTCTCCCTGCACATCTGTGTAGAGCTTTGCTGTATTGCTGAGATCCTCTCTGTTTGTGATGTGAATGAACTGTTTGAATTGCAGGTTTGTTTAGAGCACACCTTTCATCTCCTTTGTAATGGACTACTAGATGAAGCTTACCAAAACCTATCGCTGTCAGAAAGTTGGAGGTCTGGAGACCAAACAGTCATTCAGGATAAAGAAATGAAACTGATTAAAGCTTACAGGGGACTGATGGACTACTATAAGTGGTCTAAGCAGAAGAACATCCTGTTAGAGCATGGTAAGTCTTAATGGGCTGTAAACTTCAGCTTGCTTGCTCATGAAGCCACCATGGTTTGCAATGACGCCTTTTCCAGGCGGGCCACTCTTCTGCCTTTATCTGCATATGAAGGCACCAAAGGGAAATATTAGACTTCAAAATTTGATGATATGGATGGTACATAATTCTATATCAGCAATGGCAAACTGACCTTCTCAAGTGTCCTGAAATGCTATTCTGAAACTTTTTCTCCTTCCCTGAATCACATCTCTTATATCAAGCCAGCATCACCTAAAGTAATGGAATGTATCCACTTATAGAAGTGGCTTAATAGGTGTGTAACTGCTTGACCGCTGCTAGAATTTTGAGTGCTAGCAAAAGCTCCCAAAACCTGCATTTGAATTTCTTTAAAGATAAATGTGCGTGGAGTCTAATAGTGCATATACCTGCTGGCTGTGCGTTACCAGTTACTTGTTTCTGTGTCTCTACTCATTTCTGTGAAGCTAAGTATTGAATTTGGTTTATGGACCTTGTGCTGGACACATCTTGTCTCAGAACACTACCTGTCGTGCCCCATGAGTTGAAATTGGGTGATAATAAATTTGAATGAAAGCAGGGAAAACTTGTTTCAATACTGAGGAAACTGAGGCCTCTCTTCTTAAAAGCTCTCTGGAGTCCTTGCTTAGCAAAATGTGATCATCTCTTCAAGCACCTCTTCAAGATCCCTTTTGATTAGTAGAGCTAACTTTGTGGCATTTTTTCCTGTTTTGGTAGGTCAGGATGGATTTGAAGACTTGTCTGTTGAACAGGAAATGCACGGTTGCTTTCGGAAGGCAGCAGTGAACTTAAAGGAGATCATTAAAATACCTGGAGTCTGGGATCTCTTTGTGAAATGCTATGTGGATGTAAGGGCATGTTTTACAGATATCTTGCTTTTGTGTTTCCCTGATTAATTTTCATTAAGATGTCTGTCTGCAGCTTTGTTGTGTGTATGTGTGTGATAACAAAGTATTTTAAAAGCAATACATCTATACATGTATCTCACTGGCTTTGATTTAGAGCACAGTTTACTCCTGGCAGAACTGCAGAGCCTGCGCAGAGTACAAAAAGGACTTTTTTCTGTGCATTGCCAAGAAAAAGAAACAGACAAGCAACTTGCATATTTTGTTTTCATGGTGGTAGTACAGAAATTGGAGCACAACTGCTTTGTTTAAATTCCTGAAAGCAAATTGGCTCTTTTTGGCAGGGCAGTGTTTTTCTGGATACACTAAATGTTAAAGACACCAAACACGCAATCCCTCTGTGTTCTGGGTTTTTTTTTTTTAAATATCTGCTTAGAATTTGGAATTAAGAAATAAAGTTAATCTTAAAATCTCTTTGAAATCACTTACTTTTTGTAAATGCTGATAAGCTCTGACTTCTCTAAGCACGTCTTACGGAATTTTACTTGGTGCTGACAGCTGCCAAGTTCTCTCATTGAGTTCTCTCTTTAAAAACATGGCAGGCTGCCTCAGTGTCTCTTCGCAGAGAGCAAGTGCTGGTAATTCTTTGACAATTAAATAAGTGTTAAAGGAATTTTCTCCTGTAGTGGCTTCTACGTGTGAATTTTTGCCTATCTGTGGTGGATACAGACTGTGCTATTGAATAGTTCTGTGGCAGCCCAAAATTAGTTGTAAGAGTTTGATTCCTAAATAATCTATGATTCTATATGTCGAACTAATGACAGACTTAACTTCTCTTAGTTGTTGGAGTTCTATGGAGACCATAATGAAGCCCGCCAAGTATTAAATGAATATGCCTACAACTCAAAGTTTCCTACTAATCCCAACGCTCATGTTTACCTCTATCAGTTCCTGAAGAGACATGGTGAATCCAAGAAATCACTCGTATCTGCACTCAAGGTATATATTATATAGTAGATACAGGCAGTGGTCATTCATGTTGCACAGTGGTCTGACAATTTGCTTCAGTTGAACTCCTGTTACCTAATTTCCCATATTGTATTCTTTGTGGGAAGCAGAGGATAAGAGGAAAGTTAGTGGGAGGGATGCTAACGGGTAGAGCAAACAGGATCCTTTACTGTCTTTGAATTAAAGTCTTTGTTTTGCCTTTAACTGATACATTGTATAACTTCTTTAAGCCGGTAAACAAACTAAGAGAACCTGTTTACATGGTTCCAGAAGTTTGTATCGGCAGTCTTGTACATAACATGCATTGATTTCTGTTACAGTTTGATCTTTACAATATTGAAGAAATGATTAGATGCTTGCTCTTTCACATATTGATCCTGTCTAGCAATTAGTTTCTCTCCTTGTTTTCAATGAGCTGTTCATTTAAGCTAAAATAGAAGTTGATTTCTGCTGGCTGTTGGCAGAGAAGGCCTTGCTCTATTAAGCTTTTGTGTAGTTACTTTTAAATTCCTGCTTTCCCTGCCCTTGCTCATTGATCTTGGTAGCTTCTTGCAAACAATGTTTTGCAATCTGTTTTGCCACTTGATGGCACTAACGTGCTTTTGTTAGGGCAGATGTTATAGAACTGCTTCATGAAGTTTAGACTTTTAAACTGTAGCGTATATGTATAAAATTCCATCTTCTCAGTGCTTCTTAGCAGTGGTTTTATACACTAATGTCTTACAAGATCAAAGAACTCATCTGAAAGGTCCAGGAACCATGATCCAATGCACAGAGCAGTAGACGGAGGAGCTAGAACTGGCCTAGGAAGGAAATGATGTTGCCTTCTAAAAAGGGAACGCTGGATATGGATTTGGGCTGTTACATGAGAATGTTGTATTTGTCACATACAGCGTTTTTCAGCAGACATCAAAGTATTTAATCTATTGTGTCAAGATTAGTTTCACAGATGTGCAAAATGGACCTAGATATTCATTCTTTATATCAAGAAACTAAAGTACCAGATTGCTTAATTCTCCTAAAACATGCAAAACTCTGAAGCCTCTGCTTCTCTTGATCAGGTAGAAATCTTCAGAAGTTTTCACATTAAAATACTGTATCTGGGTTTTGTGCTTTTATTTTTATTTTTCAGATCTTGCATGATGTTGTTCCTTCTCATGAACTAATGATAGATTTTAATATCATGCTTCAAAAATCAAGTAAGTCTTTAAATGTCTTTGCTCTTTTCCTTTATGTTAATCCAGAATGATATTCTTAAATGATTCTGCAGCCTTCTTTCTGCTTTTTGAAGTAGTTTTGTTTAAGGGGAAAAAAAAAAAAAAAACACCTTTCCAATCACAGGAACCTTTAAGTTGGATGTGTGAGCAGGCATTTACAAACTTCTTTAAACAAATGTCTTTCTCATTTTAAAGGCTGATCAAAGCAAACATTTGTAAGGCACAACCAGGATGTCAAAAATAACTTACATTATTTTTTTTGAGGTACCCTGCTCTGAGTGTCAGGATGTTTATTCCCTTTATGGGGTCTCTGATTTATTTATTTGTTCTTTCTCTTCTGGAGGAATTGAGATGGATCTATGCTTTAGTTCATTGTTATTGATCAAAGAACAACATCTCCCTCCTCTTCAAGGGGGTTTGACCTTCAAGCTGGTAGAAAAATCTTCCAATTTGGACGCTTTTTTCCATGTTGATAAATTGTATTCCAAGGTGTCTGTCTGTCTTGTGACCTGGTATGTTCCAGCAGGTCAGCACGTTAGTGAAATATCCTTGAATCAAGATTGTTCTCTTCTGCTTTTCTTCTTTGGGAGGGGAAAAAACAACCTCCTGGCTGAAGCTTCCTTTATTCTCTTCATGCATGACATCTTTGCTAACTTCTCATAGCTAATAAGGACAATCTGATTTTTGAAGGAACTTGTACTGTTAAAATTACTTTTCCCACATTTATCTGCTGTGGTATGTCAGGTGTGCTATTATGTTTTGATTTTTTTCTTTTTTTTTGAGAACTCTGCTGATACTGAACTGCTGATGTGAAATGCCTTTTTATTCATGTCAATCCCACATTTTGGCGGGGGGGGGGGGGGGGGGGGGGGGGGGGAGTGTTTGGTGGCATCTCAGGATTTGAAGTGTTTCAGAGGCCATGTGTTATCTTCCCATGGGAAGAACATGTTGAACAGTGGTGCCCATTGGAAGCACCGAGCTTTGGAAACAGCAGCTACTGTTAAGTAAAGCAGTGTGGGATAAGTGAGTGGTCCTATGTGTGCCCGCTTTTGTGAGCTGGATGGGAGCAGGGACAGAGTGTCTCTGGTAGGAATGGTGCTCTGGAGCCGGGAAGTATTCCTTGACTTTTATCTCTTGGAAGAGGCAGAAGGCAACGGGGGGAACCCTCAGTAATAGGGAAAGTCAGCAGCATTTGGGGAGGCAGGATGGAGAACTGTATTTCACTTGTTGCGTACTAGCAAGTTCAGCCTGATCTATTTAATTCATTAATTGGCCTAATCTTTTTCCAGAGAAAAGAAAAAGACGTCGCCTGGGGCTAGAAGTTATTTTTGCAGTCTTGGATTATGCTGGCTGGAAGGAAAATGTAAAAGCATGGAGCTGTTTGGCAAGACAACTGAAACAAATTGTAATGTAAGTATGGTATCTCTGATACGATGTACTAAAACCAAATGTGTGCCAAGTCTCCACCTTTGGGAAGTTGACAAAGCGACCCTTTGTAGCCTTTGCCTTCCTTGCTGGTGAATGAAGTGTCGTCTGGTCTACCTTCAGTTCTGTGGCAGTGCTTGGCTGCAGTGTGCTTTCATTGGGAGAAAAGAAGAAATCATTATTGAGGGCAATTCCCAAATTTCCAGTATTGTCGTCACCTGAAAAAGTTGTTGGTTTGGTTTTTTTTTTAACCACGTTACGTGCTTTTGGAGAAAGAGTTTTTCAGATGTTCAGGTAGCATTTGCTGCCCATGACTAACTCCCTCTTTCAGGGGGGTGGTGGGAAAACCAAGTGGTTGGATATCCTGCTTTTGTTCCTATGTGTGCATTACTTGAAGCTGCTTTGAGAATTGCTGGACTGCAGCAGGGGCATGGCTGGTACTGTACAGACTGGTGTGTTGTGTGATGGTGGTAACTGGTACAGAATGCAGGCAGTATATCATTAAAAGCTGAGCCGGCGTGCCTGGGGATTGATGTGTCCTCGCCAACACTGGCAGACTTGGCCTCTGATTTCAGAAGAAGCCATCTCAGGCAGTCTGTGCCCAGAAGGCCTCTGATGTCTAGACTTTATTTTGCCCAACAAACAGGGTGTTGTGTTTTTTAAGCCCTATATATTTACAGTAAATTAATTCAGTACTTAATTTGACCTGGTTTTCTGTTTTATTGCCACCTCTACCTACACAGCATCTGCTGTTAAGGTCCAGACGCTAGTGGATTAAAGCTAGGAGTGTTGTTGCATAGAGTTAGCAAAAATGGTATGAAACTCTAACTTTGTCTGCATTTTTGTATTTGAAGACACAACTTCAGAGTATCTTGAAATATACTGGGCATCTTGGTTGTTTTACAGGAATATCACTTCCCTGTTGTAGGTAGTTTCTATTTCTGAAATGCTTGGTTTAAAGTCTTTATCCCGTAACAGTTATTGGGATAAGTATTTGAGATAAGTTCACCTTGGAGTATGCATAGAGTAACACAAACCTTTTCTAAAAACAAACCCCTTCATATTACTAATTTGTTGACAAACTTGGAGAAACTTTCTAATTACTATTGACAAACTGGCACACAAGTCAAAGGCTTGCTTCATTTCACACCATAATCTGTGTTACTGCCAAGTCTAAATAAGACTGCTAGAGTTTGTCTCCTGCCTCACTAGTGTTGCCAGGGATTAAAAAAAAATAAAAATATTTGTTTAGCGTTTCAGTCTGCAGTGTAAGGTCAGTGTGTCTTTGCTAGCAATTCGAGACTTGTAGCAAGTTGATTATAAAATTCAGCACCTCCTAATCATCTCTTCATCCCAATTTAAGCTTTTATGTAACTTGTGTTACCTTTTTGCAGCTCTGAGAAGCATCTTGACTGGATCAAGCAGGAGTGGAACTCCAGAAAGGACTGGTGGCCAGCCTTCCATTTTAGCCGTTACTCGGCAAAAAGGAATTGGCAGGAAAATGAATGCCTTTCATATGAAAAAGCTCTGGTAGCTGGAATTTTGCTGGGAAAGGGTAATATTAAATGTTCTTTCCTTTTCACTATGTAGAACAAAAATAACATCTAGTTCTAGCCTTAATGAGATGAGATGCAGTTGATCTACTCCCTGGAAGAAATGCAGTTTCTTTCTTCTAGGAAAGATTGTTGTCTTTCAAGCTGAACATGAGAAAAATGTTTAAATTGGTTTGATATTTGACAGTGAAACACATTTTTTGCATAATTTGTCTTCCTGCGTTAGAATTCTGTTTTATCTGGCATTGTTGAGCAGTCACAGTACTACTTAGCTTGTTGTTTAACCTTCAAACCACAATTTGAAAAAATGCACAACACGCTCCTGAGAGAATCTTGTGAGGACTGCAAAGAGTTTGCTTGCTGGATGCCAGTCTAGGCAGTGTCTCAGCAAATGCTGGGGGCCATGGGGGTGTTGTAATGCAGGAAAGAAGAGAAGGGAGGTGGGTCTTGAGTGAAAACCATCAGCAGTTTGGTAAGAAGGTGAAGAATATGACCTCTTTAGTAGCATTCTTTGAAATGCTGCCAAAACCAAGTGGAGTATTGGGCCAAGAACCAACTGCTAAATTGAGAATGACAATATGGTGTGGGGACCATGGCTCATACCCCGTTTTGGACTTTTGGTTGATAGGCAAGTTGTTCATTGTCAGCTTTTCTATAACTTTATCTTCTGGATGTCATAAAACAATTCTGCTATTGAAAGTCTTTTTTTTTTTTTTGCTTTCAGTAATATGTTATCAAGTGTTTCCGAGCTTTTATTACCAGATGGCTAATAAAATTGCTCCAGCTCTAATTTTCTTTAATAAAGTTTGTGCTTATTGGTGTCAATATGAGCCTCTATTTTCCTTTTCCAACACATTAAGTTAATGCATGAAATCAATACTTCTTTACACTCTTGAGATTTTACTTTCTAATCTATTTGAAGAGTTAAAAGAAAAGAGAAAACTATTTTGCAACACACAGCATACAGTTATATATAATGTGGAATGTTTTTCTGGGTCAAATGAGGATAGATCATTTAATGCTGCAGTTATGTCTCTAATGTGCATGCCTTGGATTATTTCATTACCTTTCATTACTGAAAACTTTGTTAGATGTTTACATGTTATTTAAACAGTGAAAGTGTTTTGTATTTGCTTGTATTATCGTATAATTTACATTGCTTTTTTTTTTTTTTTTACCTTAGATTGCAAGTACTTTAAATATGTATCACACCAAGGCTGCAAGGCTCAGGTGAAAAGGTTTCGGATACTGAAGAAATTCGTGAATAAGCACAATCCTGTCTACCTGAGAATATCTGGTCTTTCAGATTGCTCTGTACAACCTTGATTAGAAGATGCCCTTAAGGTTCTTGCTGTATTTCTTCCTCTCTGTGAAACTGACTTCTAAAGTTCTAAAACTTCTAGGCAGACCAGATGGACTCTGTTCTAGAATTTTTTATATATATTTCTGTAAAAACACCTTGGTTTGCATTTATTTTATAATAAAATGAATATAAATCAACTGATAAGGTTGACAATTTTTTTTAGTAGTAGTCACATATTTCTGTGTGAAATGCAAACAGCATTGATTTCAAATACATCTTGAGAAATATTTAGTATTAAGGTGTGGAATTTCTGTATCAATAGTATTTTAGGGTTGATCCTCCTTATGTTTAGATGTGTAGATGGTGACTTAAAAGACTGCTGGAAGGTAGTTCAAAATCCATTCAGGATTAGCAATGGCTGTGGCTATTGCTATGTGGCTTCATAACAGGCATAGTGTCTTAACCTAGGAACAGTACACAGCACAGTGTGAAAATGCGTTCTCAGCCTGTAAAGGTTGCATAGCTTGCTGTTTATAACTGATCATTTCCTGAAATACATGGAAAATGGAGAGGCATATGTCACTCTTTTTTTTTTTTTCATTGTATATTGAGAAGAATTACAGGTTGTGAAGATCTGCAGCTTGTCCAAATAGATGATGCACTTCAATGTATCTAGAGGCAGTTTTCCCACATGGCATACTTACGGGTTGTGTGTCCAGTTCAGGGGTTGTTTTCACATCACTGGTAGAAGAGAGTAAGAGGTTGCTGTGGCTGCGTGGTTACAGAGGGAAGCTAGTGTTGCAGCGCTTTGAAAGAGCAAAGGCTCTTTGAAAGAGCAAAAACTCTGGCTGGTAGGATAGACTTTCTAGAATCTTTCTGCAGACTTGCGTAGGAGTTGAAATGTGTGTTTGCTGTGTTTGGAAAGCAAATGTTAATTTGTTGTCACAAACTAGCATTCTGGTTTGCTTGAAAATAACAACAAAATGGTTTCCAAATACTACTTCTGTTTTAGTGACAGGTCTGTAGAACTCTGGTGGATGAACTGCTTGAACTACCTCTGGGAATGAAATAAAGAAATCTTTAATAGCATAGTAGTATATGGATAAGTACAGCTGTGCTTTTAAAAACTGAGTGTTTTTTCTGGGATTTTGGTCTGTGTTAATACGGGTCTTGTGATATGTGCTTTAAGACAATGTGTCTTAAATGTTACATGAGCTACTTGCGATAACCGTATGTTCTATCAAAAAAAAAAAGCAATTATCTGTCATTCCAGACCTGTGTGCTAGTTTAGTTCTGACTCCCTAAGAATGCTGCTGCCTCATTCTGTAGTAGTCTAGGTTCTGTTGGAGGTCTTCAAGTGAGTCTTGGCTGTTTTCATTTAGATTGTGAAGTTTCAAAACAATCTTCCCCTGCATCCCTCCTGTAGTGTGTTCCATGCCACTGGGAAGCAATCCCCCTTAGTCCGAAAGGTGATCCAAACTGTTGTTCCCAATGACTCATCTTGATGAGTTTCAGGCCCGGACAATGGGTCTAAAGTTGTCCTGGGAGAGCCCTGGGAGGCAACCAGGCAGGGTTTCCTGTCCCTGGAGTCCTTAATTTGCCTTCCTGCCTGCCATTGTGCCCCCCTGCTCCTCTGGACTTGTAAAGATGGGCCTTTGATGGGCTCCTGTGATGGGCCTGGGAGCATCCCAGCAGGGTATTATTTGGGCTTCCCCCTTCCATTGTCTCTCTGTGCTCCTTTGTGAGTGTTCAGAAGAGCTTTTATCATATAACCTAACACAGAGTAGTACAGAAGTTGAATGCTGCTTGTTGAGAGCTCCCATATAATTTTCCTTTTGTCCCCTTAGCTACCTGTGGGAGATGTGTATGCCTTGGAGTAGCTGAGAAACTGTTCTTTATTGAGGAAGAAATTTACAACAAAGCAGCAGGGATTGGGGGTGGAGGTAAGAAAACTGGTAAGGAGAATGAGAGGACAAAGAGGAGCTTGATGTCGTTGAGAAAAATCTGTTAATTCATTGTGCTTACAGCTTTTTCCTATGACTTGTGGAAGCAGGATTGCTGCCAGGGATAATGTTCTCTCCTGGTGCTAGAACTATCATGCCCCACTCAGCCAGGAGAAGAGCAGCACAGTCCCAGCTTTTGCATAACTGTCTGAATCATGGATTTTTCGTGTCCTGCAAGAAACTTGCTGTTTCCTGACCCCATGGTACTTACACTGGAGACAAACCTGCAGATCGCAAGTTCTGAGTTGGAATTTCCTGTGTAAGTTATTCAGTGCATACTGTGTTTTCAAGCTCGTGTGTTGTACTTTGGATATGGTAATTCCTAGTGGACTGGAATATTGTGCTTTGGCTCTGAATTCTGTGGTCTAGGTTTGCTTTTCTTATGACTTGATGTCTTCATCTTGTGTGCAAAACTTCTGTGAGGCTTTTTTCCTCTGTGAAACAAATAGCACATCTCTTCTTCACTTCTCCTTTATGCAGAGGAACTTGTTTGGGGAATCCACATCTTCTGGTCCCCAGCCCCAGTATCTGTTGTCTCTCTCTGTTATTCTCTCTCTTGTTCTGGTATTCTTAATATTAAAACCTAACATAATGATTACACAAAATCACAATTCATTTCAGTTCTATCCTCTGCTTTCCCTGTTGTTCCATACATGTTTTTGATGCTCTTGCCTGTGCTTTCCTATTCTTAGAATGCCTTTACTAAAGTTCAAGAAAAGCAAACTAATAGCGTTGGCTGCTTTTAAAGCATGTTGACCCCATTTGTTTTGACCTCCTTCTTCTTCCCCACCATGTTCTCTCTATTCTGGGCAGCTGGCTCATACTGGAAACTTGGGCAGGACTCGCCTTAGCTTTCAGAGCGGTGTAAGCATATTGTTAGCACTAAACAGGTGCGTGTGTTACCATTGGAGATGGTAACCCTGCAGAATCAGAGGATTCGTGTGCCTTATACTGGTTTGAGTTTACAGTTCTTCAGGGTTTTCTGTAGTTGGTGTTCTTATCTGTGATGGTAAATGGAAAAATTCCCCGAAGTCTTGTCTTGTTGCATTTAAAGAATGGCCGGAGCAGGTATGTTGGGCAAAGCCGGGGGGGAAAAAAAGACTTCCCGCTGCAAGGAGTCCTTGGGTAATGTGAGCAGTAGGCTCTGTGGCAGGTTATGCATTCTGTCCTTGCCAAATGTGAGTAAAGCTATCCTAGCTTTTTTTGCCCTCATCGGAGAGCAGCAAGGAGTGTTTCCTCCTGCTCCAAAGTATCCAGTAACTGGGAAGTGTAGTTCTTTTCACAGTAATAATTCTGAGTTTTTGTCTGCAAGTGGCATATCTCTAGGAATGGGAGAGATGCACTTACATCCTCTTAATAGGAATGGGTTGAACCGGTGGATGATGTTTAGTTACCCCAAAGAGCTCAGTAATGCTAAAGGAATTAAAAGCATAGGGAAGTTGTAAGCTGTAGTTACAACTGAAGAGTACACAAATAACCTTGCTTGTTATCCTTGCTGTTCATCATACTTGGAAAATAAGTTAATTGTCAGGGAACACCAAAGTAATGCCTTAATTTCAGTGACTGTCTCCAATGTATGAGAGCAATAACAGATAAGATATTATCTGTTATATATTATCAGCATATTTAAATACTTGGATTTAAAATGCCTTATCGCGTGACAGTGCTGAATCCTGTGACTGGCGTGTTTCCAGTTCATATAAGTCTAAGCAGAGACAGTATTATTGGCAGGCTGTTGGACAGTCAAAGTGCCACAAGTTAGTCACAGCAAAACAGGTGATGGTTAAAAACCCAGAGGTTTTTTAAAACAGTCATTTCCTAATAAAAAACTCTGAGGTGACCTATCACAGAGTATTCTCAGCTGTCATGCTACACTTACTGTATTGAGAAGCTAGGACGGGGCACTTTGACTGCCCGAGCCACATGCAGATAGACCCTGGGAGTAAATGGTAATGTGTGCGAAGGCGGGAAAGAGTTTTGGATGAGTGGAGGAGTCCCTATGCATGGGACTCTCCCTGCAGCTTCTCTTTCCCCACTTCCTGCCTGTGTCCCACAGAGGGAAAGCAGTAAGTAGGAAGCTGCTAGAAACACCACAAAGGGTGCTTTGGCCATAATCTCCTAGGAACTGTGGGAGGAAAAATAGTTAATTGCTTTTTTTTTTTTTAATTGCTTGGCTCCTCACTAATGTTTCAGAAGTGATAGAACAGATTGCAAAGCCTTGCTTTCTAGTAAGCTTTCCTATATGGAAATGTCTAGTGAGTGGGTGCACGCTAAAGCCTTGTCCTAACAGCATCAGACTGGCTGATCACTCCTGCAGCTGCACGACAAAGCACGACTAACTCCTCTTCCTCGCATCGCTTGGGCTCTGTGGTGTGCTGCTCTTCTCCAGTTCATGGCTCCTGCTGCATGCAGCACAGCGGTGATGAGCGCTCTGGGTGCCTGTGGGTTTGTTGCCTTGCTACGAGTAGTGATGTGTACAAGAGGAAAACTCTTGGGTTTTTTTTTGTGAAGTGATAAAAAGGAGCTTGGTTGTGATCAAAGCACTCTTGGCGCGCTTGCGGAAGAGCGGTGTTAGGGAAGTGTTGCTCTCGGAAAGGCAGGCTGCATACAATGTGTACAAACACGGGACACCTGCGTATGCAGCTGATGCTGTACTTCACTACCTGACTGGTGGGATCGCTCCTGCATTCTTCACTAGCGGGAAAAGTGGTCAAAAAAAAAAATATCCTGTGTCTCTAAATCAGTTTCATGTCAGCTGAGATAAAACCCAGTAAAATCTATTGGCTGAAGTACAGGGCTACCACAGATTATCAGCCAACCTTAGGTTATGCTGGTGCCTTAAATGTGTTTTCTCTTCCGCTCTTTCTGAATTTCTTCTCATTTTAACTGTGAATTTATACTTGGATTTGTGGGTAACAGCAATATATCTGTAAAGCTTTTTGTCCTGAAATTACTTGTACCTATGGTTAACTGCTGCCTTAATTAGGTTGTATTTTATGATCTTTATTCGGTCTTTATGAAACCAGACCCCAGTTTGGTGCATTTTAAGAGTTGAGTCATTTTCAGTTGCTAACTACTATTTTACTCATCTTGTGTTTTTTGTAAACGGGGAGAGATTCTCAGGTTCTGTGTATAGGTATCATATGTTGTATTTTTATCTGTTGTTCATATTTCTTGGTGAAGGATTTCTCAGCCGATTTAGACTCAGATGCAACGATTAGATTCAGGAGTTATTCTAGGGGCATGAGAAATGCCTGGAGGGGAGGGTTCAGCTCTGTGACGTGTGAAATACCAGAGAGGCAGCCCGGAGGGTTTCTCTCCTGCCAAGTAGTAAACTTCAGAGAGAAAAAGGGAGAGGGAATGTAAGCAAACCGGAGTGAATGCTGAGCTCTGTGGCTGGCAATTAATAAAGCAGGGAGGATGAATGAACCATACTACGAAGCAGTCCAGGATTTCTATATATTTGACCTCAAGAAACCTATGCTGAAGGGAGCAAATGTTTGGCCACGCACTGGAAAGAGCATCAGCAGCTCTGGAGTTTCCTTTTCTTGCCTACATGCCTTTCTTTGCCTCTCCTTGTTGTGCCTGACAGGCAGTCTGCTGGGGCATCCTCAGTGTCTGGATTACGGGCCGCCTTTCCAGCCCCCTGTTCACCTGGAGTTCTGCTCTGCCTATGAAAACTTTGGCTGCTGTGACCAGGAGAGAGACAACAGCATTGCAGCAAAATACTGGGACATCATGGATTATATCGATCCCCGGGGGCGTAAACTGTGTGGAACGTATATCAAAGATATCCTGTGTCAGGTAGGGCAGAAAAATAGCGTCTGCATCCCATGCTTTGGGCTGACTTGGGGGTTGATTGTGATTTTGATAGCCTCTTACAGCTAGCTGTGTTGCTGTGAAAAGAGGTGTGGGAGCAGGGGAAAAGTGGGCTGATGGAGTAATGGTCCCTTATCTTCAGCATGCATTTTGCGAAGTGCTTTGTGTGAGATGCGTCACTTTGTGGCATCCGGCAATAAATAGTGACACTTGTGAGAAATAATGATTTACGAAAGCATTGTCCAGCTCTGGTGATGATGGAAATCCTGCTGCTCTAGTAATTTTCTCATAACGAAAGGGAAAGTTACAGGTCAGTACTTATTTTCTCTTTGCAGCCACTAGGTGCTGGATTAGAAATTCTACAGGATCAAATGATACAGGAATTATCAGGCAAAGTGTTCGGAACCCTGGACCCCATGAAGGATGTGTTTTGATTGTGGTCCTGCGGAGGATGCTCCAACTGCTGCGGCTGTTAAAGTAGAACAAAATTTGATAGGCAGTGGTTTCTCACAGCTGCTGCAAGGTCCTGAGGCTTTGGTCACTGCATTTTCATCAGTGCTGTCCGCACACTGTCCCCCTGGCTCATAGAAACAGGCGCTGTGCAGTGAGAAAAGACCGAAGGCAGTGTTCTTCTTGAGCTTCCCCCCTCCTTGTAATTAGAGGGCAGAACCGTCCTGCTGTTTTAACAACTGTTAGTCATGCAAAGCTGGACTTACTGCCTGCCAAAACACAAAGCCATCAAAACACACACTTAATCTTACCAAGAACATATAAAACTCTTCTAATTACTATTTCTTTAGCCCTAGAATTATCTGTGTACCAAAATGTTTCCAATCTTTTGGGATGCTGGCAGGATTCTGGCATCTCCTTGGGTTCAGGGGGGACACCCTTTCAGCACCAGGACTGAAAAAAGTAGCATTGGGGTTGTGTGTCATTTTATGGTTAGTAAACCAGAAAAAAAGGTCCCAGCAGAACCAGCAGTCTTAGTGTTATGAAGACTTTTCTACGTGTTGCAGGTAGTAAAAAAGACTATAAAAATGTGCTTATTGCTTCTTTGCTCATTCTGCAGGGCATAATTTAATTTTGCATTTGTTTTAAGTGTATGTTGTAGCAAAAAAACAACCCCACCCTCTCTATTTTCTCATATATTTTTAAAAGCAATAAGTTATTACTCTTTTCACACCTTTCTAGAGTAAGATTACTGTTAAATCTTTGTGGAGGAGCTTGTGATTGCGTTGTGTGTTGCTGCTCTTGTTCAAGTTGGTGACAACCAGGGAAATAAGGCTGGGTTCTCTGGCAAATATTATTTGGCTGTTAAATTAGCGGAGGAGCAAAGATCTACCAAATGGTTTTGCTTTAGTGATGTCACTTTGCTAGATTGAATTGTTACTGATGGTCTCATGTGGAAGGGATGGAAAATGACGATATCTACATTCTACCACCTCCACAGTATCCTGATAGTTTGTAGTCACTACCCATGAAACGTTGACTTGTACTTAGGGCCACATCAAATACAAAAAGACAGATGGAGATACGTGATCAGGATAATTGTGCCAAGTGCTTATTTCTGTTCTGTTTGGCAGGACTTCAGATAAACTGCTGCTGGCAACAACTGTTTTCATGGATATTATTTGTATGGAACTTGGAATGCAAAGATCAGACTGGGAAGCAATGGTAGACGAAATAATATTATTAGCTTTTGTCTTTTGAACAAAACAAATTCCAAAGAAGAGGTGTAGGTGCTTATTGATAAACCTGAATTTTTAGTAGCTGCTCTAATTTAGTGAGAACAGCATTATTGCATGTCTTTTGGGGGAGACCAGAGTAGTAGCAATGCATTGTAACAAAGCAGCTCATTCAGTTAGGTGTTCCTTTAGTGCCAAAACAACCAGACAGTAAAAAAAATAGACAATTTTTTTTTTTTGGTAATGAGTGGTGTGCTGAGCGTTGCACAGAGGAACCTGGTTTTGGTGACTGCAGCAGTCCTGCTGGTCCCACAGAGCCCAAGAAGGATGGTACAGAGTGCACCTTACTTTGGCAGTGGAGCTGTCTGCTTCTCAACAGATGTAAGACGATCAGATGGGCATGTTCTGGATCATGGATTTCCTGCTGTTACTCTAAACCAGACATTTTTCTCTTGAAAATTAACAGGCCTCTTCTAAGAGGCATCTAAAGCAGCCTGGCTTTGCTGGTAGAGCTGCTTCAGTTTGCATCTGGCAAGATCTGGGTCTGTTTTTGTGAGCTACACTTGTTCTAAGCAGGACGTCGCTGCTGCTTGCACCAAAAATAAATGTCAGTGCTTGTATAACTACCCTAGATTTGTTTAATGAGGCAGAAAAAATACTAATGTAGTAGTTCTTCATTCTTTGACTGTCTATGTACTTACCTTCCTACATATGTCCCCAATAAAAAGCTCTGGGTGGACCATTTCAGGCTGCTGGCATGAAAACCAGTAAAACAATCTTTCTGCATAATTTAGCTCCTTCTGTTTTAACTTCCGCAATTTTAGGCGAATTAAAATAGAGGTGGGATTTTAATGGGAATATTTTATAGAAGTTTTGGCCCAGAATTTTTGCAAGATGAGGAGCTTAAATTTAGGTGCAAATTCAAACACAGTGCCTGAATGCACGGCTAAAAACTTAACGATGTTGGAAGGAACATTAGATACACAACACTGAAATGTTGCCTGCGGTATATTTTTCCTGATGATCACATATAGAGTCAATGGTAGCTACATGAATTGCAGAAGATGAGATTTACCTATTTGAAGCAGCTTTAAATTTCAACTGCAGCCTGCTTCAGTGATACTATGCATGCAAGAACGTGATCGAAGTTGTACAGCATCAGACCAAAGATTGACTTAGCCTGTACATTTAACCATTGTACATCTTTAGCACCTAAACTTATGGCAGAATTTCACCTCCTTTTTTTTTTTAAACCCAGCTCCTGCTATCTTTATCTAATGCTCCCTCATTTTTCTTCTGGGGGAAAGGGTGCGCAAATGACCCCTATGCATCTTCTTAGTGTCACCTGTGACAGGTTTACAGACCTCTGTCAGGCTGTTACCCTACTCTGATCACCTCCACAAGACTTCTCAGTCCCACCTTAATTAGCTGTTCTGTATCTTTGACTGTCCCTGTGGATTTGTTCCCCTACATTGCTTTTGGGAAGGGGGACCAGAGCTGCGTGTGGTGTTGAAGGTGTGGGTGAACCTGTACCTGTTTTGTTTTCTTTCTTTGTTTCTTTCCTAATGCTTGATTAGACTTAGGTATGGGCTTAAGTGGCGTAACAAAGTAAAATCTTAAATATATCTTGGAAAGGCAGTGATGCCTGATGATGGGAAAGATGTGTCCAGATTTGGGACTGCTGGTCTGGAGAAGTCTGAAGTATGACAGCTAACATTCTCCATAGTGCAAAGGGTTGCTGCAGTGAGGGAGTTAACAAATTCTTCTCTCAATCCCTTAAGAACACGTTACAAAGCACCTAGTTTAAAATCTAGCAGGGCAAACTAAGGGGAATGTCTAAAGGCTAGATTGCAAGAAGAAATTGCCTGTCACTTCCTTAAACACCTCAAGTTGTGGAGAATCCACAGCCTCCGTAGATGTACTTCTCTTGGGAATAACTTAGATGCAGCTGGTTGTGCTTTGGTAAAGGAAACAACAATGGACCTCTAAATCCCCTTTAGCCATATTCTGAGTGACTTCCTACTACTCCACTTGAAAGATGACTCGTCACGTTCTCTCCCTTACTAAGTTTTCATTTTTTTTTTTTTTTTAACCTGTTTGCTTCCATTAAGGTGTCTTGGCTTCTCCTATGCACAGCCACATATTTAGTTTCTTTTACTTTGTAGGAATGTTCCCCATACGCTGCACATCTCTATGATGCAGAAAACCCTCGGACACCTCTAAGAAACCTCCCAGGACTTTGTTTTGACTATTGCTCCGAGTTTCACTTCAACTGCCGCTCCGCCATCGGCCTGCTGACGAGTGATAAGCACATCCAAGAATGCTGCAAGACAAACAAGACGCGCTTTTGCAACCTCCTCCACCTACACGATGAGGACTACTGCTTCCCCAACGTGCTGAAGAACACGGCCCTCAACCGCAACCTGGGCTCGGTGGTGGAGGACCGCAAAGGCTGCCTCCAGCTCTGCCTGACCGAGGTTGCCAACGGCCTGAGGAACCCGGTGCTCATGGTGCACGCAAATGACCATACCCACCGCATGTTCGTAGCTGAGCAGGTGGGCGTGATCTGGGTCTACCTACCTGATGGCAGCCATCTGGAGGAGCCCTTTTTGGATATTAAGAGTATAGTGTTGGCTACGCCGTGGATAGGGGATGAGAGGGGCTTTCTGGGCATGGCTTTCCACCCCGAGTACAAATACAACGGGAAGTTTTATATCTATTACTCATACATGGATAAGAACCGGGTGGAAAAGATCAGGATCAGCGAATTGAAGGTTTTAGCATCTGATGTCAACAAAGCTGATCCACTCTCAGAAAGGTAAAGTTCATGCTGAACGCTACTGTATGCCACGATGAGAAATTATTTTTCTTTGTCCCTGTCCTTCCCCCGTGCAGAACTTGCACATTCCCAGTCACCCTGGTCTAGGTGTATGACTGGCCTGCTATAAAGCTACGGGAGACAGGTTGGCTCAAGGTCACACAGCAAACTAGAAGCTGCAAAAAGGACCCAGGATCTTCCAGGTCATCTTCTCTCTCTATCTTGTACTCTTGTCTTCCAAAGAGCAGTGATAGCCTTAAGCCTATTGTGGAATCAGCTGCCCTGGGAGAACAGGGATGCCTCACTACAGTGCTATACATTGCTTTTATCTGACATGTGTGCCCCTACCCCATCCCTTTGCTAAGAAAAAAAGCTAATTCTCAGTTACGGAGCAGAATAGGTTAATAGCAGACTTATTTTCTCCAGAGTTTCACAGTCACCATAAGATGCTTCTGAAGCCCTCAGATTCACCAACTGCTTCTCATATAAGGAAGCAGAACCCACCCATTGCAATCAAAGTTTAAAGGGCAACAAGTGTTCCCTGCAGACGAACACATTCTCCATTTGTAGTCACATTTTCGGGTGAGCTGTGACACTCCTGTGCTCAGGGTGGTGGGCGAGCTCTGTAGCACAAGAGGTGTTAAGGCAGCGTGGGTCAGAGCTGTGGCGCACGGGGCAGCCATAGCACTGGGTGGCTGGTGGGAAGGGAAACGTGTTTCCTCATGGGATGCCACACTGGAAGGAGCTGTGCTGTAAGGCAGGCAGGCAGCCTTGTGCCAGGATGCAACTCAGCACCTTATCTGACAAAGCTGACAGGTCCGTATGGCTGCGAAATCTTGCTTTCTTCTGTAGAAGTCATACGATATTTCTGCAGCCTACCTGAATGCTCAGTCCTTTCCAGTAGCTACATCCGGAGTTACTTCTCCCTCTCTCTCTCTCTCTCTCTTTTTTTTTTAAGGAATCTTTTGGAGCTTGAAGAACCAGCTGCAAATCATAATGGTGGGCAGCTGCTCTTCGGTGTGGATGGCTACATGTATCTGTTCACAGGGGATGGAGGGAAAGCTGGAGACCCTTTTGGAAAATTTGGGAATGCTCAGAACAAGTAAGTAGGAGGGCAGTTGAAAGCCTTGAGCTTGTCCATCAAGACGCAGGGTTTGGAAATGAGACAATGTGGAAGAAAAAAAGTAAGAGTGCTTCCGGAAAGTGCTTGTGCATCTGCAAGTCTGTCCAATGCAGTACTTCAAAAATTTGAATTTTACATTTTGAAAGCTGAGGGAACCCAATTTGTTGAGAGGGGGAAAAGTCTTCTGTGACTTAAACAAGTTTGGAAGACATACCAGCTGTTGGTTTATCTCTTTTGGACGACTAACTTTTCCTTTGGAAAGGGAGAAGAGGGAGAGAATTGTTCATTTCCAGTTGGCTCTAATGCTAGGATTTGTGTTTTTCTGTCGTTCTCTTTAGGAGTGCTTTGTTGGGGAAGGTCTTGAGGATTGATGTGGATGGAAAAAGCCCTGATGGAAAGCCTTATCGCATCCCTCCTGATAATCCATTTGCGTCGGATCCCAAGGCCCGCCCTGAGGTTTATGCTTATGGGGTCAGGAATATGTGGCGCTGCGCTGTTGACCGAGGGGACCCTGTCACGAAAAAGGGAAGAGGGAGGATATTTTGTGGGGATGTTGGTCAGAACAGATTTGAAGAAATCGACATCGTTGTTAAAGGAGGAAACTATGGCTGGAGAGCAAAGGAGGGATTTGAATGCTACGACACAAAGCTTTGCCACAATTCCTCTTTGGGTAAGGAAGAAGTTTCTTACAGAAGATTACTTTATTATACATGTGTATTTACTAGACTATAGCTCCATTTTTTCCAGTGAAGCTAAATAATCCAGTGTGGTGTGTTAAAAGGAGATCGCTTACTACTTAAGAGCAGAATGTTCCTTCTCCCCAGCATGCGTCCTGGCAAGCAGGGTGCTGCAGCAGAACACCCAAAAGCTCTGCTCTGGGTCTGACTGTGGGTGTGACGGATAAACTCACTTGCTGCCTTTAAAAAGAGTAGATATTGGTGGTCTTCATAAAGCTCTTTGGAAAGCATGGTAGAACAACTGGGTATTATTATAACGTTCTTTAAGCTGTTGGAAGAAAACACCTGGTCTCAAGCTTATGTAGATGTTTCTGAAACATTTGTATGAGCAGGCCAGGGTGGAGTATGTGTTATCCTCCCACATTTCTCCTCTGCTGTGCTCGTACCCACATGGCTCTCAAGTTTTTGTTTTTTGTTGTTTTTTTAATGGCTCAATCCTCAATTGATAACAAAACTAAATCAGATTTTGCTGCTAATCTATGATTTTTAATGAACTGCATTTGTGATCTTTATCCTCATCGTTAAAGATTAAAGATAAGCTACTTGACCCAGGGGAAAAAAGTGAGGACAAGACTAAAATTTTGTAGGATCTGATATTCAAGCCAAGAAAGGGCTAAATTCAATTTTAACATTGCCGGGGCATGTTCTGTGCTAAGAATGTCAGCAAACCTATGAAGATGTTAACTTGGAATTACTTGATTTTATTCCCTTTTCTAAAAATACTGCGATTTGCAAAGACAATTCCTGCTAAAATGATCGGTGCAATCACAAACCTGTAAAAGAATTCTTCCTGCAGGCTGATACCTTTCTGCATTGCTCGCTTGACACAGAGAATCTTGGTCCTATGTGCTATGGAAGCTCATCATGACTAAGCTTTGCTAAGCAACTGCACAGAGAGCTTCTTAAAGCCCCTGGGTCTGTTCTGTCCTGGAGTAAATGACTGAATCCCCACGGAAATTTAACTGTGCTCTTTGTTCAACTGTACTGGTCCTTCTAGTCACTTTTGTGCCTGTTGGTGTCATTGAGCAATCGCTTTTTAATTACTCTCCGAGTGTAAATTTTCTCACTTCTTGTGCTTCTGTATTTCACAGATGACATTCTTCCAATATTTGCATATGGCCGCAATGTGGGGAAGTCAGTCACTGGAGGTTATGTATACAGAGGATGTCAATCGCCCAACTTGAACGGCCTCTATATTTTTGGTGATTTCATGAACGGGTGAGACTAATTGTTTTCTCTGCAGCTCCTGTTCTCTACCCATATTTGCCTTATCGGGGCAAATAAGCATATCGGAGTACCCTGAAACCTTTTCAGCTGGAGTAAATGAGAATCCCACACGTCTGTGTATTACATTAAGGGCTCTGTTTGACCATTATGACAATATTTTGGTTGGAATCTAAACTTCCTCCAATTCAGAGACCTTAAGATAGGTTTGCTTTTGTTCAGGTCTGCTTTTCCAAAAGTCAAACATTAAGGCCAGTCAACAGTCAAGGTCCTCACTGACATTTTTTTTTTCCTAGTAATGCACGATTTTGACAGGAACTAATCTTGATAATGGAACCATAAAACAAAGGGTTTTATTTTTCATCCAGTCGACTTATGGCTTTACAGGAAGAGGAGAAGACAAATAAGTGGAAGAAGCAAGATATCTGCATTGGTAGCACAAAAGCTTGTGCTTTCCCTGGAATGATCAGTTCTTACAGCAAATTCATCATCTCATTTGCTGAGGATGAAGCAGGTAGGTATCGTGCTAGCCGTACCTTTATTGGAAACTACTGCCAGTTCCTTGGTGTAGGGAAAATGTGTAAAAATTATGTTGCTCCTCACGTGCTACTAGAAACCAGGCACTGCAAAACAGGTTTGTGGCTATCTCAGCACGGCCGGTAGGGTTGGTATGGGGTTCAGAGAGGTCTCCTGCCCTGTGAGGCTATTGCAGATCGGCTCGATGGAGAGCTCAGGAGACAGATCCTCATGTGAACTTGCAGTCTGAATGCTCCAGGTTCTCTAAGGAGTTTGAAATCCTGTTTGTTTCAGCCTTTCCCTGTCCTTGTGTTGTTGTTCGTTTATGCTGTTTCACTAATAAAAAGGACTGTATCAATGCAGTTTGTTCTTTCATTGTAACAGCTCATCCTCACTTGAGTTCTTGCAGCTTGTCTGAGTTTCCTTCTCTTCGTTAGTATAAATTCCTCAGTCTTATTCTCAACAGCAGCACTTCACACTGGATTATACGCCAAGGCTTTATTTGGGGATGAGGAAAGCCACTAATTTGAAAGTCGAGTGGAAATGTCTCAGTGCATAGGATTATTGCTATGGTCACGATGACCAGCTCTCTCACCAAGGTGGAGGTACCAATGCATATTTTGTTCACTTTTGTATAGTTTCCTGACTAAGAGCTATGTAATACGAAGAGTGACTGCAAATTTTTTTGAGAACACAGATGTGCTTTAATGAGCTCTGATGCTTCACGATTCAGCAGAAAAGAGATTTGCTTGTAATGAAAAGATCCTAGATTGTCCGGCTACCATGTTCTGTCAAATATGCACGGAGGCGCAGGGTTTGTTGTGAAGTATGTACAATTTTCAACTGTTCTAACAACACATGGAGTGAGTGGATATTAAATGTCTCTTCTTCTGCTTATTATTTTAGAAACCAATATGGTGTCATCGTGTAATTTGAAAAACAACAGCTTTGCCTCTTTTGCAAGCTACTATAACTTGCCTGGATATTGTTCTAGTGGGCGCTGAAGGGAAGGCATGAGGAGTAGTTGCTGTCCTCAGCAACCATACAGGAATAAGAAGCTTCTGTCTTCCATGGATTAGCCAATTTAGGCCTTGTTAGTATTTTTTTTTTTTGTATGACTACGAGATGGCTAAATACTTGTGTGGTCTTCCCCTCTGTTTGTAGCTTCTGGCTGCTTCTTTGGTACAAACAAGTTTAAAAAATACATATTTGTACAGACGAAAGTAACCTTTTGGAGGGCCACTGGCATGAGGTAATGAAGGTCCTGCTGAGGCACTCTGCTCGATCCAGGGCTGCTGGTTCTGCATGGAATCCTGCTGCAACCAAGAGATCACTTGGTGTCCCTGGGAGTCCCACCCGCACAGGCAAGGCGAGACCAAAGCCCACCTCTTCAAAGTAAGACGTGACTGAGGGAGTGACTAAAGAGGTTTTCTTTTCTGACCATGTGAATTAGTGAAGAGCAAGGAAGGAGGGAAACAGAGAACTTGGGATTCAGCTTAGGCACTTGAATCTGAAACTAGTTTTCTTTTTTCGCTTCCATTTAGGTGAGCTGTATTTTATGTCTACTTCTTATCCCAGTGCCTATGCACCACATGGATCGCTCTACAAGTTTATTGATCCTGCAAGGTTAGTAATTAAAGATGTTTTTCTGTGCCAAATTCTTATATAATCAATCACCATACATTCTCCAGCTATCACAGTAGAAAGAATGCTAAATACTGCTGATACATGATCTCACTGACCTCTACATCCACTCCTTGATTTTTGTTTGCTCACTGTACATCTGGTGCAACCTTAGTCAGTTTTAGTGAATTTATTCCTCACCCATCATACCTGTGCATCCATAAATAGACAGAGTTCAGGCACCATAAAGGTCTGGGACAGTAAAGATCAAAATAATTTCTCCTTGGGTGCATATCTGAAGTATAGCACAGTGGTGTTTTAAAAATGAGAGTCCATATCCTTCAGGGTCATGACATCAAATATCTGTGATGCGCTTTCATATAAATAAATAAATTGCAGTCCACGGTTTAGTTTTCTTCACAAAGAAGAACCTGGTGGTTCATGCAGTGTTCAGATAATAATTAGAGCCTGAACCTGAGTTTTTCCAAGCAAAATGTTTTTTCGCCATTAAGCGGTTATCCCTGCTGAAGTCTGGCTTTAGAATAATAAGCATGCTTATGTAATTTTTTCCCCTCCCAAGCTTTTGGATCTTCCTAAAAAAGCATTAAATGAGTCCCGGATCACCCTGTAAAGTAGATACAGTACTAATGCGTCTGTGCTGTTGCCGAGATCTCAGACATTAACAAAAAGAAGAAAACAAGTTATGTTTTCTTGGATGGTTAAATCCCAAGCTTAGATAGTTCAGTCAAACTCTACACCAAGGTGATGGAAATAGGAAATTGAGGCTCTTACGTGCTGTAAGTACTTGAGGAGTCTCTTGCCTTTAACAGTTTATTGTCTGCCATGAAGTTTTTGAACTGTGTTACCTGTAGCTGACCAATTGTAACAAAGTAAAAAAAAAAAAATAAAAAAAACTTGTGAGCTAGCATGAACATTGGGAGCTTGAGCATGCTCTATTTCACCAAAAAAAAAAAAGGCCTGCAGTTCCTATGCCACTCCTTAATGCAGTGAGAAGACTATGAGAATGATAAATCCTCTCCTCTTTCCCACTGTAAAGGGAGAAATGCAGCTTTCTGTTTCACGAGCAGCCCGTGGGAGCCTTTCCAGGAGACTTCCCACCTGGAGGACTGCTGTGCAGTAATGCACCGTGTTATGATGACTCCGCGAGGGGCAGCAAGCTCCTGCCAGAACTGCGATGGTTTCACTGCTGAGAAGGGCTTCCCGAAAAGAAGCCAGTTCTTCTCTGTGCTTTTGGAGCTTCGTATCCATCACTTCTAGAGCAGGACCAGGCACTTACTCCCTTTTTTTTTTTGGAATTTATTCTTGTATTTTCTGGTTCCCCTTGTTTACCTTAGCCCGGATGCTGTTCTGCTCTTTTCTGTTTGCTTAAGCACTTTGTGAGCTTGTCCAGGGCGTGCAAAGTGCTGACTGCTCCTCTGGAGGCTGAGCTTGCTCGGCCCTGGAGCGGAGAGCCCAAACACCTCCAGATCCTGGGTTGCACTCTGGCCTCCTCCTGATCATATAATGAGGAGAGATTTTTTCCTTTCTCCTTTGTGTTTTAGTGCTGTTCATAGGATTCTTCCATTTCCATCTCAGCGTGAGTGGTGGCAGGGATAACTGGCCCCCCCGATGGGCACAGTCCCAGTCTGTCCAGCCCAAACACTCCCTGCTTCCTGCCCACACTTGAGCAAACACACTGGCAAGGGCTGCAAGCCATGCAAACGCCTGCTCCAAAACATCGGCAGGGCCACTGCCATCTACCTGAGGGCGACTCAAACTTCCCGAGGAACCTCCCGGGAAAGCGGATGGCAGCAGTGCCCCGTGCCCTCACTTCAGCGTGCCTCTCCAGCAGTGCTCTTGGAGATAGCAAAGTGGCTGGCGTGCTTGCATTGGCACCAAATCCCCAAAATTTAGAGAGGAGAGACAGGGGAGGAAAAAAACCCACACCAACGCCCCACCCTAAAAAAACCCACAAGCACTGCTGACAACCCTGCTTTAGTAATTTTCTTTTTTTATATTTGAAATGGTATGGAGGAAGCACTTGGCTGTTGCCCCTATGTGAAGGAGAATACTAATCACGAGAAAATGTGATGCCTTAGGTCATGCTTTGCTTTTTGCTGTCAAGCATGCCAAACTGGAAGAGCCTGTTATTTGTCCTACAGCAGTTCCTTTGGTGGGTAACAGAAAACACAGGTCTGTTGCTCTTCCCCCTTCCTGTCGTTTAACATGGGACTGGTTTACCTCAGGGAAAATGTGCTTTTTTTTGGTGTGCTTTTATACTGTGGGAGGTTGTCAGGGAGGAACGTGGATACGTTTTCTTTGCAGTTGTTGCTTCCTCCCTCCTTGCCTGTACCTTTCCCGTCTCACCCCCCTTGCTGCAGCACTATGTTGGGTCCGGAGTGTCACCCTTTGAAGGTGGCGCTGACTTTTGTGGGGCTGTGTGAGAATATTCTGCTGCATGTACAGAGATCCTGATGCTGCAAGTAGAAAGTACGGTTACCGGGAAGCCTTGTTTGCATGGATGAGACTCTTCCACCTCAAGGTGTGATGCACAAGCCAGTATTGGTGAGGACAACCCACAGGGACAGTCTGAAGTTCAGACAGTCTGAAGGCTTCTAGAAACAGCGTTGTGCTGTGCTTCCAGCAGCAGGGCACGTAGCTGAACACACCTAAGCAGTGCCCTTGAATCCAGTGGTGGGCTACACACAGACAAACCAGCTACCGATGGGGGATAAAGACAGTCCAGACCACCTGATGGCAGAAAGTCGACCAGAAGGGTGGCAGAAGAGAAGCTGCAGCCTTCCAGCTGCTGTTGCTATTCAGGCAGGGATTTTATGGCTTGCAGCCCTGAGTTAGGCTCTTAAATTCCACCTACGTTGCACTCCACGTGCCTAAAGTGCTCTCAGGCCTCTTTCAGCAGAGGCAAGTGACAATGGGGGACTGATGTGTGCCTCTGGAATAAACAAACTTCCTCAACAATCTCTCAGGTAATCTGCATATGGCTTTCTGTTTTTCAAGGAGAGCTCCACCAGGGAAGTGTAAATACAAGCCTGTTCCAGTGAAAACAAAGAGTAAACGGATACCATTTGTTCCACGTGCAAGTAAGTTGTTAGGCTTTAATTTAATGATAAGCAAAACATATAATCATCTTGCAGGCATGCAACTGAAATCTTTAGCACTTTTAAATAAAACACCGAGCAGGAGCAATCTTGAAGTTACGTTATCATATTTACACAGAATCACAGAATGGTCGGGTTAGAAGTGACCTTAAAGATCATCTAGTTCCAACCCCCAACAGCCATTTAATGTGTACTTCTGTCATCTACTAGATGCCATGCCTTTTCTTAATCCCAGTCTCTGATTATTATTTTTTTTCCTAAATGTTGCCAAGTAATAGTGTAAAGAGGCCTCAGAAGGGAACTGATGGCTTTGATTCAGGCATTGGATTTGGTCTGGGAAGTTCAGAGAGCCTTGTCCCTGGCTCTGTACAAGCTCCTTGAGTCAAATAATCTCCTCTCTGTAAATCTAGGGGTAAATTCTAGGAGAATCCTTTCTCCTGGCCTCTTTCTACCCTATGTCCCAGGCCGCCACGGCAGGGGTTACATTTTACTATTGAGTAGAAACAGTGTTGAGCAAGTTGAGTTTATCTTGTCTGGGACTTCCAGATATTTGTGTAACATGAAAAATTCATATCATTAAGTCTGCCAAAGAGGTGTGCAAGGTTTCATCGTATTCTGTCTGGACTTATTTCCCTTAAGTTATACATTCATCATTTCTAAAATTAAACAAATTTTATTTCCAAGAAACCTCAGGCTCTGTTGATGAAAGAAGAGAGGTTTATGTAGTGTGTATTTCTTTCAGGATGTCAGCTATGTTTCTTAACTGTAGCTCTAATAAGGTTTTGTATCAGTCACATCTCTGAATTAGCCTTTTGTCTTGAAGCAGGGATGCTAAACCATGTTAATTACTTTCCTCAGAGACTGTCCTTGAGCTGCTTAATGAACCTTCAACAGCCAAGCCTCTGAAAAAATCTTCTACCCCCACTGCAGCCATCCCAACAGTTTCTTCTAAGAAAGCTAAAAAGACCTCATCCACCAAAATAAAAGCATCAACAGTGAAACCAGCTCCATCTGGTAAAAGGAGACAGAAAATCAAAGCTGAGGCTAAACATCACAGGCCAAAGCAGAAAGAAAAGGTGTCACGCACTTCCAGAACTACACCAGCACCTCCTCTGGCAAAAAAGAAGAGCTCCCACCTAACCAGAAACAAGAAGCTTCTTCCAAGGAAAGCAGCACTAGCTAAGGAAAAACTGAAGAAGAGGAAGGAGAGTAGACTAAGAAGCAGCTTTTGAAGCTCCATGATTTCCCAGAAAAAGCAAGTCACTTAGAAGATGGTGAAATGAATGTTTTGAATAGTAAGCAAATAAAAGAGAATCAGCTGGCTCCATATGATGCACCTCCATTAATGTCAGTGTTAACAGTCTCTATCTGTGTTCTATTGAACCTTAACAGCACCAGCCTCCTAATACTAACTTTCTTTGTAAATCCTGCTGTGATGTCCTTTTCTGACATAAGTAGCTATGAGAGTCTCTGGTGGACACTCACGGGTAAGATTTGACTGTCTATGGCTGTCTAATAAATCCAAGTGCCTCCAGCTTTCCGGACTTGCATCTTTTATCTAAGAATATGAAATAAGACAACTCAATGACCTTGATTTTCTCTTTTTTTTTTGTCCTTTTAACTGAAATGCAGTAAAAAGTACATTTTAATAGTAATTGTCTTTCAGACAATGGAATTAGCTTATTTTTTTTTTAAGCAATATTTTTTCAAGGTATGATCACCTTCAGGTTCCAAAGGCTTTAGTAAGGGCTGGAAATCAGAGAGTCGTAGAAGGGTTTGGGTTGGAAGGGACCTTGAAGATCATCTCATTCCAACCCCCTGCCATGGGCAGGGACACCTCCCACCAGACCAGGTTACTCAAAGCCCCATCCAGCCTGGCCTTGAACACCTCCAGGGATGGGGCAGCCACAGCTTCTCTGGGCAACCTGGGCCAGTGTCTCACCATCCTCATAGTGAAAAATTTCTTCCCGATACCTAATTTGAAGCCATTATCCCTTGTCCTATCACTACATGCCCTTGTAAAACACCCCTCTCCATCTTTCCTGTAGGCCCCCTTTAGGTACTGGAAGGCCGCTATAAGGTCTCCCCGGAGCCTTCTCTTCTCCAGGCTGAACAACCCCAACTCTCTCAGCCTCTCTTCATAGCAGAGGGGCTCCAGCCCTCTGATCATCTTTGTTCAATAAGTCTTAAAACCAAACAAACAAAGCCAAAGTAACAGAAGCTAAACAACCCCCCCAAAATGCTAGTTACTGTTGAGCAATTGGATCAAACTGTCATCTGGCCACAGGTTGGACTCTGCCCTTCTGGAGAGGACCTCTTGGCCAGCAGAGAAGGGCTGGGCACTGGGCACAGCTCTCCCTGCCTCAGCCCTTTCTCTTCCCAGGGTTGAGAGCTGAACTTGGGGGGTGGGGGGGACCCCGGCAGCGGGACTGGATGCTGGGGAGTGAAGATACAAGTGGGTGCTGCCAGGAGAAGCAGGAGAGCAAGGGCCGTGGGGCGGCATCACCCGCGGTGGCAGCGGGGCAGTAACAAACCCCAGCTGTTCTTTTCCAGAGAAGCGTATCTATTTGCGTAGCGGAGCCAGGGCCTGGCCTAGACTCCTACCCTTGGCGTAAGAGGGAGCCAAAGCATGTGACGTCATTTTGCAGCTCCAGTGTCACCTCTGTCACCTACCGCCACCCTCTGGGGATGCAAAAAGTAGCACCCTGCTGCCGCAGCTCGGGGAGCCTCCCACCGCCTTCCCCTCTGCCTCCGCGGAGGCGGATCCGCGCCCGCGGAGCGAAAATGCCGATTTCATCGGGGAATAAAAATGAAAAATTGGGGGGGGGGCGGAAATTAAAAAATTCGGAAAGGCCCCAGCGAGGATCGAACTCGCGACCCCTGGTTTACAAGACCAGTGCTCTAACCACTGAGCTATGGAGCCACCTATCACTTCCAGCCCTGCGGACGGCTCCTGTCGCTCTCCCCCGGCCGTCTCCCCGCGCTGCCGGCCGCTTCCGCGGGGACCGAGGGCCGCCGCCGCCGCCGCCCAAGCAGCACCCTTCCCGCTGTGTTAGCGTGATGGGGCGGGCAGGGCGGCGGGCGGCCGACGCTGGGCGCTGCGCGGCTGCGGTGGGTTGGCCTGCCGCCCGCTAGGCCTCGGGCGGCGCCTCAGGCTTCGGGCCGCGCCTCAGGACCAGCTCCCGGCACAAGCCGCCCGCCCCGCGTCCTGCCTTCCGCCGAGGCGATTGCCCGCCTCGGTACGAGCAGCAGCGAAGCCGTGGAAGCCCCACCTGCGTTTCCACACGCCCCGGATGTGTCGGCCGGGGGCGGCAAGGCCCCACCGGGCCTCCAGCCCCTCGCGGCTGCTGGGGGGAGCTTCGGCTGCGACGCCCCCGGCTCAGAGCCAGGTCCCTGGAATACCTCCTCACCCGTTTCCTCCAAGGGAAGAGCCACCCGTGGCAGAGGTGTGTGTGAAGCCAAATCCCAGCCCCCCTCCCCGACATAGCACACTCCCCCACACAGCATGGTAGCCGAGGGGGCCTTCCTCCTTTATCGATGAGTGGATGCACCTGCTGCAAATTTAGAGTAAAACTGCCATTGCAGTGAGAAGTATTCCAGTGGCAAATTAAGGCTCGTGAGAGGATCGTTTCAGGGATCGCTATTGTGTTTTCCCGCCCATCTAGCAGTGTGAAGGAGGGAGGAGTTGTTCCCCGTGGTGGGAGCTACTTCAAGATTTTGGGGAGGTAAGGCTGTACAACATAGGGTTTTGTGCAAATTTAAAAAAAAAAAAATCAGTTTAAATGGAGAGATTATAATCAACTTGGTGTTGTAAATCTTCTCAGGTTTTGTGAAATAACTGTTACAGAAAAATGGGTTTAATTATCTTGTAGATAAACCGCAAGTCTAGGCTGATTAAGATATGAACCCAATGGCAAGATAGGTATTATGTAGCTTTAGTTTCTCTCTTCATTTTTGCAGAGCAAGGAAGTTTGAAACCATTGAAGATTTTTCCCCTTTTCTTTGCATAAAAGCCAGTCTGTCACATGCAACCCTTCTCCCTGAAAGTTTAGGTGAAGGTGAAAAGATAGAATGTGGAGGGGAAACTGAGAGACACGGCTCTGGAGTAATAAAGCTAAGCAGTTCTGCAGCACACTGGAGCCATGTTCTAGAAAAGCAGACATGATTTGCTGTGTGCAAGCCTCAAACTGTGTGTGACCGAAAGTAAAGCTCCTTGAAATGAGAACAGACAGAAAAAGCTGTATTAGGGAGTTAAAGACCTTTCATCCATCCCACACTTCACAAATCACGGACTAGATCAACTTCCTTTTTTTTTTTATTTTTTTCTTTCACCTTCTCTTTAAATGGATATGATCTCTGAGGACAGACTAGACCAGTTCTGTTGAACTCTGTCATGTTGTTTATGTAAGACACTAAAATGACTTTAAAATATCTGCTTTTGACCTCTAATGTGGCAGCTGATAAATTCGTGAAGTTTCACATTTCTTTGAAGGTTGCTTTTTTCCCCCTTCCCTTTGAAGATAATGAGTTTTTAGAGTTGGTAAAGCTCTTCCAAAGAGGACTAAAATGTCTGTGGTGAGTGTTCCACTAATGCCTCAGGGAACTGAAATATAAGCATAGCTTGTTGTATAACCTTAACGTAGGTAGGAGCAGAACTGTTTATGCTCTTCCTGTTATAAGACAAACCTACCTTCAGTCTAACCAAGCTGAGCAGCAGGGTGAGATGTATTCTGAGAATAGAACAGTGTTGAAATCCAGTTTTCTGTGATAGTATGGCTACCTGTCACTATTGTTTTTTAACTTAGGTGCAAAGTCTGTCACTGCTGTGGTTGCCTTCCTTCTAGATTCCTTTTGCTGTCTGCCTAGAGCTCACTGGAAGGTGGGCGACATTTCAAATGCTGCTAGCAGACAAGAGTCTTGGTCAGACACCCTGGGTGGGATTCAAGATGTGTGATGGAGGTACCATGCTATCAGTAAGCCCTCTAGCTTCTCTTTGTAATGAAAATAAGGAAATGAGACGCTTCTAGGATGCAATTCGTCTCACCTGATGGTAAACCTCTACAGTGAGTCATCTGAATCATGGTCTAGAAGTGCTTGTTTCTCAGTTGGCTGTGAAGGGAGCCGATGCTGACAATGTTAAGTGAGACACATCTCATCGGGTGTGACAAGTTTGTACCAGTCAAGTTGGGCGCAGGTACTCTGTGGAGACCTGGCTGGGGAGGGACACAGCAGCTGCTTTATTTAACAGGCACAGCAGCACTACGTAGCTCCTGTCTGCAAGCTGCTAATGCTCTTAACCAGCCCATCCTCTCAGTCACGTTTGCAAAGGAATAAGCTTTAGTTTAATTTAATACCCTTTTGCTTTAGACGTTTAAACTATAATACCTGTAGCTGGAAAATTCCCATCAGAGGACCAAGAGAATTTTTAGGGAGATGGCAAGACTAATTACATGTCTGAAGAAGACTCTATGAATATTTCTGCAACTAAACGCACAGATTTTGAAAATTAAGCACTTAGGCAATAAAATGCCTATTTAGTTTTCTGTTTATTGCTGTTGAAAGCCACTAGATGGAACCTAAGTACTGCGTGAAAGGATGAGGAAAATGTTTTAAGAGACTTCAGATGCTGAAAAGAGAGAATTTTTACCACACAGGTTTTTAAAAAAGTCTGTAGGACAATTTACCTTTAAAGATGTGCCAGTCATGTAAAGATCCACATTTATAAATGCTCCATAACACTTCTGCTGTTTTGCATTAAGGTTAAACGTGGGTTGTGTCTCCCCCTTGCTAAATCAGGGCTTTCCCAAGCATGCATTCTTCTCATCTAGTGCAGTGAATTAATGCTGATAAAAGTGGAGGGCTAATAGCAGCTGTTTAGTAAAGGCCCTATGGAAGCAAGCCCTTTGCAAACTGCCTTGCTGGTGTAACACATTTGGATTTTTCTTTCATATAGAAGAGTTTTGTAAGACAGACACTTCCAAGGTAATGGGGAATGCTGAAGGTTATTGGGAGCAGCATGCAGAAAAGTTTCCCTTTCCTGAGGAAAGCTGTTAAGAAGGAGCAGGATTTGAAAGATATATCGTAGACCTTCTCTACACCAAGGGCAGGCATCAAGCTAGAAAATGGAGTGGCTAGTGTAAGAACAGATGTAGACCTGCGTTCAGTTTGGACCGAGGCTGTTATTAAAAATTGACTTAGTTTTTTCTGATTAGCTGATTCTGACTGTTTTTACCAGCCCCACTGAACAAATACATGTTTAACTGTGTGTAAAGCTGGTGTCAGTCTGCAGATGTCAACCATGTCGCTGTGAATTTACATCCATCTTGTTGTTAAGAGCAGTGAGCTAATCTCATGCATATTCCATATGATCTTATTGCCATGTCTTGCATTCAAATGGTAACAGGAGAAGTGAACCAAAGGAATGACGCGGGGGCTTAGAACTAGATGGTCTTTAAGGTCCCTACTAACCCGAACCATGCTATGATTCTGTGACTCTTCAAGACAGCTGGATCATGAATTATCCCTAGAAATTATCTTATACTACTTTAGAAAAAGTATTTTCTTTCTCTAAACTCCTTTGCCTGGCTTGCCATCCGCTTCCCTGCTGAATTCAGTTTTACTGGTGTTTTGCAGGATTCAGTTCTTTCTTGCCAGCTACCAGCTTTGGACTGCAGGGATATGAAATAAATAGTGGCGATAGTTTTCTCTGCAGATGTGGTGTGTCTCCTAACAGGTTGTCGTGCCTTGCCTACCTTTGTCCTCTTCACATCTGATCTTCTATGTCCCAGGTGCAGCCTCATGCACCTGGATTATCTCAGTACAGATCAGCAAAACTGGTATGCTTGCCTTTCCTCATCAACCGCTGTGAGGAAGAGCTTGCAGCACAGCTCCTTTTTTTTTTTTATGAAATAGGATGTTCTGGGGGTTTTAACTGTTTAACAGGTTCAGTACTGTTGGCTTTATTTCTTAAAGAAACTCTGTAGTAACATAAAAGTGTCCGAGTTTACTGTATTCATTTTAATTGTCAAGTGATTATGGATTACTTTGTCTAGTACAAATGCAAGGGTTTTTTTGAGTAAAATGTTATTAAAATTAGGGGAACACTTCCTGCTGAGTTTGGGTTACTTTTTGGAGCTGGTCCTTGGGGTATTTTAGGCACTGAAGGATCTCAACATGTGGTTGAGGCCTGCCTTCTCCTCTGCATGTGAAGCTGTAAGTTCTGTTTGATTGAGATATGCCTGAGGAAATGTCCTGTTCTGCAGTTTTGACCCAATCAGTCCTTTTAAAAAAGCATTGCTGTTCAAATTACACAGGAGTGATCTGCTTGCCCTTGAAACATTGAATAGAAAACATGAGCTAGAACTAGATAAAAATCAGCAAAATTAACCTCCTATGATTTTTCCACTAATAGTTACTTTGTGTAACAGAGGCTGGATAAGGCGCTGTGAAGGCTGTTTCCAGGTTTGAGCTTGTGCACTGCTTGCATCCCTACTCCATCCTAGCATGGGATACTGGTGTGCACCTTTCCCCTTCTCTGATACTCTGCTTTCCATAGGAAAGAAGTTCAGACGTGCAACAGATACGGTGACCTTTCAAAATTACTTTGGTAGTCTCAATACTTTTCTTTTGGACAAACATCCATTATCACATGCAAAGAAAAAAATCTTGCCTTTTTAACAGCATTTTGTGCAGCTCTGAAGAGGAGTCAGGGACTGACGTGTCTATGAAAACTCAGTTTGGTTTTTTTCCTTTTTTTTTTTTTTTCTTCAGAGAGGTGACATAGCACACAAGGAAAATGTAAAGACAATATTCCGTGCATCTCAATTTGCTTGTAGGCCAGCTCTTGTAATGGGTGTTGTGGTGCTCATCAGTCATATTTGAGCATCAGTACTTTTCTGTGGAGAAGTCATCACTATTCTCAAGTCGTACTCCAGAGTAACGGTTCTGTCTCTGCCGCATTGTGCTCTCCTGTTGTGGAACACAATACACCTTTTTTTTTTTTTTTCTTGAAACTAACGTGCATCTTATGAAGAGATGTTGTCGTCAAATGCTTTATGATTTTCTTCCTGAAACAAGAAAGGAGTAATGTAATTTTGTTTGCTTCAGAGTTACTTCTCTGATCCAGATGAAATTTGAAGGTATTTGTTATAATAAAGTGTTTCTGATTGTGATAATAAAGTAGCTGGTGGTCCTTAGCATCTTTGAAAAAACAAGATGTTATCTGCTCCAAGCTAACCTTGTCTGCAACTGAAAGATGTTTCCGTGGCAGTTACATGGTTTGAGAAAGAGCTGGAATATTTCTTTTTTCCTTCTTTAAAAAGAAGTCGTGTCTATTTATGTTACTATCAAAATTTGACTACCAAAAAGGTCTCCTCCTTGTCAAAAACGTTTAGGAGGCCTGCATCTTAGCTGAAGGGCATAATGTTCTTCAAAGTGCAGAAAAGCACTTGACCATGCCTGGCCTTTGCCTTGAAGACAGAGACACTCTTGGAGCCCAGCAGGGGAGGGACAGAGATCACCCAGCACTTCACCCCTCTGGGAGAGCATGAAGGCTTCCCCTCCTGGAGCCACCAGAGGGATCGGCTGTCTTCCAGCGGGTGGGTGAGGAAAGTGCTGTAACACGTCGTCTCGCCGTGCTCTGACCAGTGAAGCTGCGTGTGCTGTCCTCCGGCTGGGTGTGCTTTTCACCCCCTGAACCTTGTTGAACCTACCCCGAGCTCCCACCAGACAGAGCGTGGCTGCACGGTGCCCCTCGGCCCCGCTCTGCCTGTCAGCTAGGCCAGCTGCCCAAAAGATACGGCACGTTGAAAGCTGTGTGCTGCCATCGCCCAGTTTCTTGTCCTTGCATGTCCCCTGCAGAAGTCCACAAGGCAGGAAATATCTGGCCCACAGCTGTGCGTGTGCGGGTCGGTCTGTCACTAAACATGTATGCTTGTGTCTATGTACATCTATACAGATGTGTGTATGTTTGTGCTGCCAAGCAGAGTGTAGAGCAGCTGCGTTCTCCCTCTCTGGAGACGCTAACCTGAAGGCCTCAGCTCAATTGTTGGTTTCCAAAAAAGTGCAGGAATGTAGGACCATCTTTGAGGCCATTAATCCTCTCAAATTTGTCTGAAACCAGTTAGCAGATATGAAAGTTACTTGGGAGGGCGGGTGGCAAGCAGCGTGGTTAGGTGAACCCTTTTCCAAGGAAAACCAAGCTAAAAATGTACTGATTGCATTTTACAAGAAAGTTTTTAAAATTCTTTGGAAAACAGACAATTCAGGAATGAGCGCGAGGCAGAGGAACCAGGAGATCCAGAGTCCCCATCCTTACTCCGATATGGACTCTGCTACTTAACCCTGTGCCTGGTTTCCATAGCTCTCCAGCACTTCCCTCCCAGCCTCCCAAAGGGATGTAAATGCGTATGTTTGTAGCATGCTGTATAAATGCAAAGTCTTGTTATTATCAGCGTAAAAATAGACTTGGAAGATTTCAAGTGAGCTGTAATGGAATCAAAATGTAGCAACGGGATGGCCCAAAACTCCCTGCCTCTGAAAAAAAAAAAATAAGTATGAACAGGTTCTTTTTTCTGTTGCTGTTTTCAGACACAGGGAACAAAACTTCTTAATACGCATCAGAATCCTTGTTTTAAATAAACTTTTTTGTGATGGTTTCTTCCAAGGAGCTGTAAAGCTATAGGTACTAACTTCCCTTTGCAACTCGGTGGGAGGCAGGGAAATGGGAACGTGTCCCAGCGTGGTCAGCTGTAGGTGGGAGGCTGTTGTCTCAGCCATGGCCTGTTTGCAAGGGTTTGAATATTTGGCTCAACTGAGGATGCAGCTACCCAAGCGAGACACAAACGTGTGGGTCTGCTCTGGGTTTCAATTACTGGGAAAGGCAAAATAAAAGGCCTGTCACAACGGGCACCTTCCTCAAGCGCTCCCATTGGCTTTCCTGAGAACCACATCTGTGCTAATGAAGGAATAAATTGTTCTTTGTTCTGGAGCTCTCTTAAGGTAGGTGGAGGAAAGATGTGTGTATAATATATAATACATAAACTATGAAAAGCCAACTGTTGCTGAAGTGCTGGACATGATAACTGGAGCTAGGTGATGGGTTTGGTTTTTTTGGGGTTTTCTGTTTGTGGGTTTTTGGTTGTTTTTTTTTTTTTTTTTCCCCTCAGAGGAATATTAAATGAACTGAAAAGGTGGTTTTTTTTCCCCAGCTCTGTTTCTGATTTTGCCATATGTTTGCTGCTAGAGACAACGGTTTGTGTGTTAGGGTCACAGAAGTGGTCGTGCGTTACTCTTCTGTGCAGTTAGTTCAGACCATCCAGCATGCACTTCCCTGGGGAGAGTCATGCTCTGAGCTCCAGGTGTTCAGAGACCTGTCCTCACCACCCTGCGATGGGCAGCTCGGGACGTTTCTGCTGAAGCAGAAACACGCTCTGGAGGAGTGACTGGGACCAGGTGTTTCAGCCCCTAGGTAGGGTTGGTGGCCCCTGGACACCAGGTGGGAATGGGAATTTACTGATTCCCTTCTCTGTTTTTAGGATTAAGCTGGATGGACTTGCATGGTCCTGTCTACATACAGGCCTATCAGTTGTTCTGTGGATGAAATACGTTGCTCAGCAGCTCTGCTTTTCTCTCCCAGGAGAATATATTCATCTTCCCAGTTATTGGGCTGGGCAAACATATGCTACAGAACAAACGGAAATGAAAAAACATTGAATGGAAGGTTTCTATATACTTTCCCACTTGTGAATTTTCATGTTATGTTGAAACTCTCCTCTGCAATCCAGTTCCTGTTGCTGGTTGAGCTTTTGAACATAGATTGTACAGGCGGCTACAGTTCTGTGTACTCTGGTTTTGTTGTCTTCAGCTGCCAAACTGCTGAGGGTTGTATGTACGCTCTGACCATAGTCAGAGTTATGATAGTTATGAATATCTACAGTTTGAGGTGAACAAAAATAGCAACTAGTGCTAGGTGTGCTGCAGCCTCACTGGGTAAAATGTAACAACGGCTTTGTTTTAGGAAGGTAAACCAGCTGAGTATCCTTTCCTCAGGTCTGGTTTCTATTAGAAATGAGCCAGAAAAGAATCTGAGAAGTGACAGGTCATCAATGTTGGGAAGCTGCGATTCTGCTCCTGCCCTATGCTAGTAATTGGTAGAAACCCCTCCTCCCAAAGCCGCTGCCGTAAAGCTTTCCTGAACCACACTTTGGAAAGGTTTGAAGACCAGCTTTTGAGTGATCAGCTCCTCTTCTGACACTGTTTCCATAAGCCTGCCCACTGAATATGGAAAACCTCACCTCCTTCTGTTTTTAGGTAGTTGCTGCTGTTTCAGAGTATGCTGTTGCTGACAAAGTATTGTCAGCTTTTCAAAGTGGTGAGTCATTGGCTGTTTCCAAGTCCCTCCTTTGCTTCTGAAGGACCGAACTGTCTGCAGACCCTTGAACCTCCCTTCTTTTAAGGAAGCTTGGACCCACCATTCAGCTTTGTGATTGGGTTTGTGTCTCCTTTGTCATTTTTCCTGCTTTCCATTGGGTTGGAAGTACTGAGAGTACAGCCTTCCTCAGGGTAATGTCTGTTTTCTTTGGCTTTCCCAAACGTAATGTATCATGCAGAGCTGAAAATTAATGGGAAGAGAATGAATGAAAATGTTTTGAATCTTGAAGATTTGGATTAAACTTTGTGTAAAGCTTTTCGTTTAAGGCTTGTCTCTTTTATATTATAGTGCAGATGTATATACCACTGAGGTCCTGGCTAGCTAATGAAGGCTAACGCAGGTGATACTGCATCCTTCAGACACTGGCATCCAATCTGCACTCTAATGGCTTTGACAAATCCCCTCACGCAGAATTGTCAAGCTGACTCCATGATCAAATGTGCCCAAAAGCTTTAAAAGCACCACCGAGGATGTCAGACAGGACTGATGAGGTTAGATTGCATCTGCATGAGGGGATAAGTGGTTCTTGAGTGTAATTCACAAATCAGAACATTAGACTATTGTAATCAAACTCCAAGCGAGTCTCTCTGTAGGGCATAAATATCAGCAGCTGCTCTTCATACATGACAGATCTCTTTCAAAGCTTATACATGCCTATTAATTCTTCTCCTGACCAAAACATATTTGAAGGGTGCCTTAACCTGCCGTAGGGTGGAGAGGATATCTTAAGCACCTTAATTCACTTTGGTAACCGATGTATTAATGCTTTTAGTGTGTTGGGAAATGCTCATCCCAGTTTATTTTGCTTTTTTGTGAGTAAATTTCGAAGTGACTCCTTTGTAACCTCCAACCACGACTGGTTGAAGGGCGGTGGATTTATCAAGCCCATGATTTCTGCAAGGTGGAGTGGAACTGATTCAACTCCTGTGGAAAGACTGGGTCAGTATTTCTGTGTAGTCAGAAGTAGGAAGTGGTCAGGGTGAGGGTGCAGAGGCATTTCTGCAAAATAAATGATAATCAAATCAGTCTACAAGTTATATTGGTAAATACAGGACTTGCATGTCCTGGGATTGAAAGGAGGTGATGAGGAGTTTGTATATATGAATCTGAGCCTGTTTATATCTCAGATCAGCAAAATATTTAAGTGGTGTCACTTTCAATGATATTCCGAAGTGTGCTGAAATATCTGGCTTGTACCAGTCCACGGTCCTTTTCTGTGCCCTTTAGTATGTCTTCATTTGAGAGGTGTGATGTCTTGCTGCTTTTCAGGAACCCTCATTTGTTATAGTGCTGTTTGTTTTTCTTTTTTAAAATCTCCACAGTCATTCCCATTGAGGATGAGGAGAGGAACAGGGAGTCATTCCATTCACTGAAATACAGGCTGTGAAACAGAGTTGGGTCATCTGCTGTGACCCAGAGCATGAAACCCAGTGTGTTAAGACTGGGCCAGGCTGGATGGGGCTTTGAGCAACCTGGTCTAGTGGGAGGTGTTCCTGCCCATGGCCGGGGGCTGGAACTAGATGAACTTTAAGATCCTACCTTAAAGATTCAACCTAAACCATTCTATGATTCTATAATTCTAAGACCACATGCCTTATCAGCAGGGCAATTCAAATATAGATTACATGGAATATCTTTTGCCTGGTATTTGTTAGGTCTTGCTTTATATTTTCTGGGCTACCAAATGCATCTTACCTTACAAAGTAGGGAATAATTCAGCAGTTTATGAAGCGTTCTTAGTCATCCAGTTAAGACATTACTGGATTGAGGGATTGTGTTGTGGGTTTGTTTATGAGGCATTCTTGTTTTTGTGCTAGCACTTCCTCTGCATGGTGGAAAAGCTCTGTATCAGTGTTCCAGAAAAAATCGCAAAAAGAAAGGATGAGATGTCTCTTACCTACACAGTACCCAGCTCTGGTGACCTTTCCACCAGTGCAACCCTAGGCAAAAACTTACTGAAAATTAAACTTAACCTTTTGCTTAATTGGCTGTTCTGGTGGGAGAGATTCTGGCAGTGGGATAAATCTGGCCAGTGGTGGACTGTTGTTTTCCTGTAAAAAATATTAACTTTTCACTTAGTTCCACAGTTGAAGCAGAATTGCTTCAAGGTTGAAGGCAGTAGTGCCAGTTAATATGGTACAAGAGATTACAGATGGGAAATGTCTCTTTCAAGCAGTTCTGGAAAAAAATGGTCATGTCTTCAAGTAAATAAAAATTGATCCATTCCTATTTATGGTGAATAAATAAGTACTATATGAAGGAAACAATAGTAAAAAGAGAAATGCTTTTAAAGACTGACTCAGCTATTGTGGTTTTATAGGACAAGTGAATGAAACTTGTTTGGATTCTTCCTAGAATAAATATATACACTTTTAAAGTCCTCTGGAGAATAGAAAAAGAATCAGCAGTAATGCAGAAGCGCTAGCTTAATCTCCAGTCCACCAGATGCTTTTGTGTTAGTGCGGAGTGCACATAGTCAGTCCTAAACCATTCTTATGCCACACATGCTGGTTTAACGTTTGGAGTCCTTGAACATGTCTACGAAATGAGAGTAGAGACCCAAGTTTTTCTTAGTATACTAAGCTGAGAAAGAAAGGCAAAGAAGCGTGGGTTTGCTTGTACCCATCACCTTAGATGTGTCCTTGGGCTGAGAGTTCTCTATATGGGGAATTCTTGCTATATATTGTGGGGTGTCTGGAAAATAGATAGTAATAAATATGTCATTTTATATGGAAGATGGATAATTCAGTGCCTAAGAATGTGAACTGGAAAATAAATCAACGCAAAGAGACCTTCTCTTCTTTGGTGTTCATTTCTCCTTTTTCTTTCCCCAGTGAATGTTCCTCAGCAGTCCCAGCAAAGGGATGTTTTTACAAATCTCTTGCTGAAAAATCTCAGATTTGCTGGTTTTCCTCATGAGAATTGCAAATTGTGGACCGGAAGGTGGATCGTTGCAGCTCATGTTTAAAGCAGCAAGTAACAAGTCAAGGTAATTTCAAGACCAAATTGTTGTTTCTAGCTGAACCGATGGTCACTTGTTCTAAATCACTCCGACGTGCTTAGTGAGAAGTAATAGCACATTGCTGTCTCCTCTGAACTCCTGAATTTACAGTGATAATTGTACAACATGAATCTAGGTTTAAGCTAATCTCCAGTTACCTCTTCCATTTTCATTTTACGCTTGCTTACTCTGCAATGACCCCCTTTAGACTGCTAGTTCTATAAATCTTTGTCACAGAGGGTCACCGGGTTTGAGGGAAGGGAGAAAAAACTGAACAAAAAGAAGTCTAATGTGCTTTCTCCACTGGATGCTGTGCCAGAGGTAGGTGTGCTTTCTCCAGTCTGATTTAGCTAGTGCAGATGCCACTGCTAAATGTGTTAACTAAATACAGTCCGGTAGGGGTTTCTTAATTAGTTTGTTTACAGAAACAATTTGGTTCAGCAAGAGCTGATCAATCAAACTTCAGCTGAAGAAACTCCAGAGTGACCCTTTCCACCTCACCTGCTGGGGACAGGTTAGAAAATATCAGTAACACCAGCTATTGTCTGTTGCAGTGTGCATTTAGTGTCATCTGGGTGTGTTTAGGGGAAGAAGGGAGGGACCACTTTTTCCACCTCAGTTGGAATACTTCTCCTTTTACAAATGCACCTTTGCCAAGAAGAAAAAAAACCAACCTGAAAACTCTCCAGTTTAATAATTTTGGATATTATGTAGATGAAAATCCCAAAGCCCTTGGGCCCTGACCACAGCGTTGTTTAGATGAATTGGCAGCGTCTGAAAACCTTTATCTCATCCTTCTAACCTAGAATTATTCCCTTAAATGCCTTCTTCAGGCTCATTCTCCCAGTTCCCGCTTTAGTGTCTCTCATGTGGTGCAACAGAAGGAAGCTCGAAGCTCATGTTCTCTTAAGCATTGCTTGGAAAAGGAGTTATCAGTGAGACTGATAGTCTTTCCGTGGATCAGTGTGTTGTGGCCCAGGCTGGGTTGATGCGTAGACGTTGTTCTGGTACATAGTGCCCAAATACAGCCTCAGAGGCTGGAACTGTGTTTGCATGAGTGTACGTCCTCCCGTCTGTTTTGAATGCCTTACCATGAGTTTTACCATGAGTGCTGGTGGGCACTGTCTGGTGCCAGGAGTCCCAGATTTGTGGTATCAGTCTTCACCAGTGGAAGGCCACAGCGCTTTGTCCTTGAGGAAGCTTCTTCCTTAAGTGCTCCTTATGCTTGGATATAGCTGTCAGACTTTAGATGATCACCTTATCTGACAGTGGCTGCCTTGCAGGTCCCTGTGGGTGTACCCTAGATTCTGGGTGCTCCTGTGACAGTCACAGGTGAAGGCACTTTGTACTCTTGGCAGCATCAATTATGCTACATTGTAAATGTGGAATCTCTCACTCAATTAAAATGACAGGTTGAGCTTCGCAAAGCTCTTCTGGCACATCATGAGTTCAGCTAGTCCCTGTATTAGAGGCAAAGCTATAGTACATCCAATTGATGTGCCTTGCGGAAGATGAGCAATTTACATAAGTTGCACAGCAGGTCAGAGTAGAAGTGAAGGACATAGTTTCTTCTAGGAGTGAATCAGAGCAACTTGTGTACCGTCTTTACACTGTGAAGCCCAGATTCTGCCTTATACTATGCAGTTCTAAACTATGCTAGATGACAATCTGAGCATATGATCATCTAAGCTGATGATTTTAAATGACAATTTGAGCCGTGTAATTCAGGATCTGGACATTCTTTTGAGGTGCTTACATTTCAAACTAGACTGCTTATGTTTAACATCTTCTCTGTCACTCATAGCTGCTGCTGGATGGAAAAATCATGTGGCTTGTGGGATGCTATTTAACAAAAATAATTCTTTATGTCTGAATTTATAAGATGTGATTGGTACCAATAGAGAAAACTGTAGGTGATCCCATCAGCAAAATCTTCATCAAGTGCTCCCCTCTGGTTTTCATTTTCGCCTCAGAAGCAGAGGGAAGAAAGTGAGTCCTTTTCAGAGCTCTAATCTGCAATTGTCCAATGAAATTATGAGATTTGAATTACACACTGAGGTTGAAAATGTCCTTGTTGTGCAGGAAAGGACATAATCTGAAACTGTCGGAGTTGGAATATGTAAAACTGCACATACAATAATTTTTCCAAAGTTGCTATCAAAAAGAAAATAAGGGAGATGTTTTTGTCAGCCAAAATGTCACACCTTGCAGATTTAGAGCAGGATGAAGTGGTTTGCTGACCTCCATACTACTCACAGGGGCCAAATAAGTCTTTTCCCTGTATAATCCCACCTGCCTTTCTCTGACACTCCAGCCAAGATTTAGGCAGCTGATAATGTATAATGTCACTAATCTGCTGGGTCACATACCATACGAAGCTCAGCATTTTACAGGTTGCTATCTGTCTTTGAAAGAAAGACCATGGGACAATGCATGAAGACTTGATTTGCCTTTTACTATTTATCTTCATGATCCCACTGACTTTCATCAGTAGTTCTGCTGAATAATAGCAGTAAGAAAACATTATGGAAGTGTACCAGGGGACCCTATCTCAGAATTACCAGTTACACTACCTAATAGATACATCTTTCTGGTAATACAGGCTGTTTATCAAGCATCTGTAGACAAGAATTTCTTTGAAGCAGCTGCCTAGGGAAGGTGTTTTTTATGAGTTTTGGGGAGAGAAGTAGTATAGCAGGTTGAGAGTGGACTTGGAGATGCGCATAGGGGTCTTTTGGCAGGCGTTACATGCAGCGTGAGGTTTTTGGGTGGTGAGAATGTGGAGCACAGGGAACTTGTGAGCAATGTGTGAGATGGGTCATGTGAGAAGATTACAAGTATGTGCTGGAGAAACTGGAGAATTTATCTCAAACTCTGCCAAGCTTTGTGCAACTGCCTATGTAACACTAAAGAAAGTTCTGGTATCTATTGAACTCAGTTGCAAATAATCTGCATGAAAACTCTATAAATTTAACACTGCTTCACAGCTCTAAAGAATGGAATGATTTGCTTCTGTATAAGATCATAGCAGGTCTCTTCTCATGCCCTTAAACCTGCCAGCCTAGTACAACAGTGATTCAAGGAGAAGCATGGGAACCTCTACTGGTGGGAACAGTGACACTTTGATGAGTGTGGCTCCTGCAGTTCTTATGTCTGTTCCTGCATCTGCCAGCTTGAGCAAAGAGTTATGGTGAATTTGGGGTGTAGGAACTGGAAGAGAGCTCATGCTATATCCAGTCTTTGAATGAGACCGCTTGTAACCCATTTTGAGCAGGTGAGGTTTCCAGCTGGCGACCGCTTCATGTGGGTTCATGTGCAGCATAATACAAGGAGGCATGCAGTCTCCCCGTGACTGCTCCTGTTAAATCCCTGTGCGCTTGCCCTGCATTCAGCAGTAAGCCTAACACACCAAACACTGAAAGTTGTGTTGTATCCTCTCAGCATTCTGAGAGATATATAAAATGTGGTATTTAAGGCAGTAATGCATGTGATTTTTTTTTATTATTATTTTTTAGTTTTTATCTGCCACAAACCTCTGGTTTTAAAGGCTGTAAGGTACTCTTCGCTAGTGTTTTCAGGCTTGGTGATCCTATTTTGTTAAAGATATACTTCCTGAACTGAGTTCAGACCTTCTGGGACATTAGGTAGATGGGGTCTTCCACCCAGAAATACCTTCTATAGCCTGTTTGCTCTTCAGTTGTACTCTAGCATCAGATTCCCCCCTCTGTTCTTAACGGGCACAATTTCCATTCATTATACATAATAAAATATGTGGTAGGAGGTTTTCACTTGCTTTTAGGTATGTTGTCAAGTGTAGTGCACAGCCATTTGACCAGGGATAGCTACATCAGGAATCTTGCACAATGGAAGAGGATATTCTGTGTATGCATAGTTACATCACAAAGAAATGTATGAAAAAAAACACCCAGGAGTTCGGTGGTGTAAGGCCTGTTTGGTGGTGAAGGCTTTACGGCCTTCATTTGTCCATCTGAGCATATGCAACAAATACAGTTCTCAATACAACTCTCAAGTGTGCGGCCTCATGTTGTTTTCCCCTCTGGTTGTTGAGCAGTGCTAAGTACTTGTGTGGCTCTTTCATGAGCTGCGGGGTCAGAAGGAAATGTTGTGTGCTGTGAAACTCAGCCTAGAGAGGAGGCCGTGGGGCTTGGCAGAAGCATGGCATGCACCATTTTGGCAGGAAGAGTCAGACCTGTGGGCTGCAAGGTCAGTGTGAGGGGTCAGGAAAGAAGTCACATGTATGTTTTAAAGGCAGATGAATTTAATTTGGGATGACAATGCCACAGTCACCTCCAGCCTCACATTACCACCTCTGCTTCTCCCATCCTGCTACCAGTGCTGGCACAAGCATTCATAAACCAATACAGCTCAATGCTGCTCCCAGTTGCTGGTGTGAATGGGAAGGAGTGACACGAGTGGGAAGGAGTGACACAAGTGGGAAAATGGAGAGTTGTTTTTTGTCAGCAGCTGGTGGTTATGTTGGCTTAAAGTAGTCATGGAACAGCTCATGACTCTAGGCACTCACAGGTTTTAGTTGTAGCCATACAGTTATAATCTGCTTTTTCCAGATCTGTCATAGATAGATTTTGTTAAACTGAATATCCTGGATTTTCGCTGCTTGTTTTGGAAACGCATGTGAGGTGGTTGCTACCAGGTACTTGTGTTCTTGGTACCGAGGTACTCTTCTTGGTGTGATGATTGACAAAGGGTAGTTAGGACCATGTATTGGTGTGGTTCTGTTCACAGTCACTCTCCACTCAGCTCTGCTGTTTTGAAATGAGAAGTACGAGCTTATCGCCTCCAGTGGGAGTCCTCTGTCTCTCCTGGTGTCAAAGGCAAACTGTTTTCTTGAGCTTGAGAAATTGTTAGGGGTTTGTGAGCTGCTTCCTTAGGCTGATGGGGGTGCCGACGGAAAGCAAAGAAAGGGAGAATAGGGAGTGAAGAGGCAGGCAGACCCTGTTTGTGCTGTTCTCCCACCTCCTGGATGGAGACAAGCTATGTAGCAATGTGCCTCAGTCTTCCTATCAGCACAGTAGGTATAATTGCAAGTCTTTGAGGAGCACAGAAGGAATTAATGTTTCCATTGCTTGGATGAAAAGCACTATGCACCCGAACTGTTTGCTATTGAGAAACTGATCCTGTTTCTTCATGTTTGTCAACAGTTTATGTTATGTTCCTTTGCTATCTTGCCCATTACAGGGGTGAGAAGGCATTAACAAGGGGTTCTGTTTGCTTCTCATAATGGCTGATTCCCTTGCTTTTGGCTAAGAAATCATAAAGCTTGTTCAGAAGGAGACTGTGTGGATTTGTTTCTGAAAGCTTTACAGAAATCTGTGGGCAAATTGTCTGAGCCCAGGGCATTTCCAGATTGCATATCCTTAATTGTATTAAACACTTCAGAGCCATCTGACGGATTGTCTCACAGTTTAACCATCTGGTCTGGAAATTTAGGCAAGCTTTACTTTATGGAGAAACTCTGAGTCAGTCACACTGGAATGTCATTAGATGGCCCCTGGGCTGCTCTTTGATGGAAAAAGGCTAGTACAGTGTCACTGCTGATGGAATGCTGATTGAGAGAAACATAAGGCTTTAGGGGCTCATTAGTTTTGACTAATTAGACTAAAAATACTTTCTTGCCTTTCTTGTCTTTGCAAAAAGTTACCCCCTCAGTCCAAACCATAAAAATTGGCATTGTTGTTTTAGATGCTTTGTATTTGTTATTCTAAATCTACAAAGCCCACTCTGCTTTCCAAAATAAATCTTGTCTTTTAAGGCAGTTAATACTTGTTTACTTGATTACCACAGGACTTAGAAGCTTTGATGCACCTCCTGTTGCAACACCTGTATGAGGTAGGGAATACGGTTACCCTCATAGTAGCAATGGAAGGATGTACAGAGAAATAAGGTCACGTAGAAGGTGACTTTCACTGAGGACTACACCAGCTGCATGAAAGCCACTTCAGTGACAGTTTCATGCCTGCTGGTTCCTGTGTGCTCACTCTCTTTCCCTGAGGCAGAGGGACTCTGGAAATAACTTGCTAAGGGATTCCCAGGGGGAGATCAGGTGCCATGAGGCCCCTCTTGTTCCCAAGGCCAAGTGTGCACACATGGTGTGTGGTGGGCTTGGGAAAAGCCCCTCTTTCAATGGGGGAGCTCACTAATGCCCTCTCCTCATGTGGTCAGTGAGCCCTGTGCTGGCCAGCTTGGGGAGTTTGAGGGTGCTGGCTTTCCGTATAAGAATCCTCAGCAATAGGTAGGTTTTCGTTCTCTTTTTTAACTATCTGTATTCAGTTCTGGCAAGGGAAGGCAGGGTGGCTGATACTGACAGGGAAGAGAGGCAGTTAGGGAAATGCTTTCAGTTGCATACTGCAGCCACTGCAGACTCAGTTTTCAAGATGATTTTGGCCAATATACCAGGCATTTCTATTTAAAATTATTTGGAGATGAGGGATCTATTTGTATGCTTGAATCTGTCAGGCCCAAGAATACACAATATTTCCCAGAAATGGTGTGGATCCCAGAAGGCTCTACAGGCCTGAATCTCCAGAGAATCACTCTTAAATTTACAGGAGAAGCCTAACTTTGATTTAGTTTGAAATAAAATACTGAACTGTCCATGTCCTTGAACCTGAACTGTATCTGGAGACTTATCTGAAGGCCACCCCATTCCTCCCAATTCTAAGATACAAAGTAAGTGAGTCCAAATGAGAAATTAATTCTGCTAAGCTAGAGCTTGTACCCCACCGTCAGACATACAGCAGTGGCAGGAAGGAATGCTTTTCTCCCCTCCGGGTTTGCCGAAGTCATTCACTGTCAGGGCTGAGTGTCCAGGAGACTGCCTTGCAGCTTGTGTGGGAAACGGGAGACTTTCCAGCGCCCTGCTTTGGCTTCTGTATGTTCACCATGTTGTGGGACAAATGTTGAATTGCTTTTTCTTCCCCTTTGCTCCCCTCTCTTTCTCCTGCTCTTACCCCTTTCCCAGCTCTTCCCACTGAGAGCATATATTATTAGGGAAAAGCAGTTTCGTTTACGCAACCAATCTAATCTATCAGACATGGGCAATCCTGCTATCAGTGCACTGGGCTTGAGTAAGGTTCATTATTTGTAAGGCATAGTGGAGTTCTTTGCTTGTTACCCATTTAACCCTCTTCCTCTGATTAGGAGAAGTCCCAGAGTGATTGCTCTGACTGTCTGGGATGATCCCTAGATCAAAACTCAAATTTTGATGAGTTCTGTATGCTGAGGGGCTGACTGCTCCTGGTTTCGGGAGGTAATTCAAAAGCAATGCTGTGGAAGTGAAATTACATTATTCAGTGCTAGAGCATGATCAGAAACTGAGCCATTTCCCTCTTCCTCGTCCTTATTTAGGTGATGTAGCAGCAAGCAATGTTAGCTTTGGTGGTTTTGGTGTCTGGGTTAAAAGAGACTTTCTTGAGTGAAGACACTTTGTTCTGCCCAGCTTCATTCCTGGCTATCTTACAATCTGCTGTTGTTTTCTGCTGTGCTTCAGAAGGTGCAGTTTCAGGAAGAGAGTACAACAGTGGCTTGAGGCCATCTCTGCTTCTATTCCTCAGCTTCTCAGCTGCTCAGGGGCCAGTTTAAATTAGAGCAGCCCCCGTGGGTGCTCTTGCAGACACTTTACCCAGCTGCTTCTGTTTCTGGAGCACAGAATGCCTCAATCACACACCCATCCCTGACATTGCCCCTGTGCCAAGGACAGAGATGGTGGCACTGTACAAATCTGTGCAGGCCCTGTGCTGCTCTGTAGCTGCTGCTGTATTGCTGGAGCATTGTGTCAAGGCCGAAATGGGTCTCAGTTCTGTAAAATGCTTATATTATCTCTTTGGGGTGTTGCAAAGGCTGGAGTCTATGAACTTTGGTGTTACAGAACCAAAATTTTAATATACTGGGGGCAAGTTTTGCTGTCTGTCTGGTGGTGGCAAAAAGGAGGATGGAGGCATTCCAGCTACCCTTCAATTTCCTGTGAGTTTGTCGAGCTCAGCATATAACTAAGGCCTTGCTGTGTATCCCAGTGCAGCAATACCAGTGGTGGGAAGCTGCAGAGAAGCAGCAATGGATTATGTTGTTGAGCTGCCCACCCATTCCTCAAGTAGATGAGCTGTAGAGAAAACAGGTTCTTCAAAGGTTTTCGGGAAAGTCAGCCAAAGATTGTTTATGTGGACCAATTCCTTCAAAACATTTAGCATTTTGGTTGGTTAAGAAAAGAACTTGGCTGTCAATAATTTTCTGGGGGTATTTTGACAGAAAATATAACCCCCCTTTTTTTTTTAAAGTCTCTGAGTTGCGAAGCAAAGAAAAAGAGGCCATTTTTCATGAAAGAACTGCACATCAAGCATTCTACCCAAGTCTTAAGATTGCTTCATTACTTGGGTGAATTATTTATAACTGGGCTTTCCTTCAGTCATGCCCGTATAGTTTTGCGCAATAAAAGGAATTTTCCATTACAGAGGCATGTAACAGGGTTTTGCACTTAATATTCATGCAATGTGGTGTGGGTCTCTGAGTAAAACATCCTGTCTGAACATGAAGTATCAGCACTAACCTGGTTAAGCGGTACATTGAACCCCTCTTATTATATAGGTCTAGTTGTCTGATGTGTGTCATGGACATAAGGGAGTGAAAATTAATCTGTTGCAATCCCATACCTGAGGGGTATCATGTAGAGGTACCTCAAGCTTGCTCTAGGTCTCCTGATGGATTAACAAGAGCAGCCTGCAAGACGAGCTCATGCTCTGGACAACTTTTTGTTTTAATAGCCTCTTTGCTTCAGTGAGGCACATATTTGCCATAGCCAAACAGTGTTTTGCCCTCCCCAATGAAGATTAAGGTAGCTGTGTCTCACTTTGCCCCATATAATTAACACAGACCTTCCCCAGCAGGCTGAGGACTGAGGTCTCTCCTATGGCCCGCAAGAATATTGTTCATGCCTTTCTCCACAGTGAAGCTGCTTTTCCAAGGTGTCAACACTATGTCAAAGGTTATGCACTGCTTGAAATGGTTTTCCAGCAGCTACTGTGCTACTCTGATAGCCTCTCCATTTTCTTTTTATAACTTTGTTTGTATAAATACAATAATCGGATATATTGCTGGACTGGAAGGATAAAAACGTCTCATTTTCCACTTAGATCCACAAACAATTTTATTTCTAGCCTTTTCCTATATTTTTGTTCCAAGTACTGAATTTTGTAGGTTTTTTCCTTAATCTCATGAGGAGATTGCTGTAATGCTTATAATGCATTGTCTCAACTGGAAGAGGGAGGAAATGGCTTGCTGACCTAAATATCAAGGGTCTAATCGCTTTCTCCCACAGAAATGGGCGTGCAAGGGACTGAAATGGGACTCACTTAGAAATATTTTTTTTTCTGCATTCTTTGTCCAGGATAGCAGGAGTATGTCCCTTCTAGCCGAAAAGGGGGATTTCCCTCCAAAACTCTCATGCAGATCCCACAGGACTCTCAGCTGGCCTGTGCTAATCCAAAGGATGATGTGAGTTTTGGACCCGTTGCTGGATTCTTTGCTGTTCTGTTCAGGTCCTGCTGGAGCCAGTGGCCGTCCCCTACAAAGGCATGCATTTAGGTCATATAACAATTAGGGATGAGCCAGCCCAGTCGTTTCTGTTGCTGTCTGCAGATGTGTGTTTTCTGTGAACTCATGGAAGTTCAAGGAAGGCCATTGTAGTTTTCTGAAGCATAACTCCCTGAAAGTCAGTCACACAATTTACTTTGTGGAATGAGTGGTGAGTCTTTCAAGACAAGGTTTGCTATGGACTTTACGAATTCCATGCATATTTTATAAAGCCAAGATCTGGTGTGTCCTGTCTCCCTCTGCCTTTTGCTCCTCCCTGATGCAATGCAGAAGTTGAAGAGTATGCTGTTTATCTGGCTGAATTTTAGTGCTGTTCTATGCTCAGAATCAATTCCTGTATTGGTCAGCGTTAGAGAAGGGAGAAAGAATAGTCACAGACACATCTTTTAGTCCTGACAGCCTGTTCTGTGGGGTAGGCATCCCTGAGAGATTTACTTGAGGAGCAGTGTTGGTATCAATAGCTGTAAGTATAGCCAGTTAGAGGAAACCAGCTCCCTCTTTCTCCATTGCGGCAGAACCAACGAGCAGAAACCCCTGTCCCAGGGGCATGTTGTCATCACGCTGAGCTCTAGGGCCGTATCTCTACGTGTTCCAACTGCAAACTGGGTTTAAACAGGCACCTTGTCAACTATGTCTATCTGAAAAAATACTGCAAAGTCTGATACAGACCGATGCTGATAGTGCTTTAACTGTCGGGTTGTTTGTACCTGCTTTGAGTACTAAATGTTCTATTTTGCTTAGTAAGCCTGGAGAATTTATCAGAAAAGTAAGGGTTGAGACAGACATAACTCATCTCATTATGGAGGGGCCCAAATAATTTATAAACCAAAAATTGAAAATCTTGATCAACAGGCTTTGAAAACAGCTCAATCTTGCCAAATCCTCTGGTACTAGAAGAATGAGCTTCCTTCTGGTCATGTAGGTAACAAAATCTTTGGGGCCAATTTTCAGCCAGTATGAGTGAGCAGTGCTTTTATGCTGACTCGTATCAGTTTGTTTATATTTTCCTACAGCTTGTGTATGTGTAGCACCATGAACACTGCCAGCTCCTTACAAATAAGCCATCTTTCAGTATGACAACAGATACCTCAGAAGGTAGGTCCTAGATATAAACTCTTGCATTCTGCACCAGTCATTCTTGTCTCTTGCCAGAGGACAGTCTTGCCTCTTGTCTGCTGGACACCGTTCCGGTGTATGTAAAGGCTCTCAGTGAACAGAGATGAGTGTCTGCTGCATGTCGTGAGATACTTGGTTGCTTTAGCCTCCTGACTCTGTTCATGACTCTCTCACCCTTGTCTAGCGTAGGCAGGGGTCTAATGAGAGATGTATCTTTGAAAAGTGAGTTTTTCCTCTTTTGTGTTGTAGAGTGTGTCCTCCCAGTGTCTTAAAATGGATGGTAATGAGCTACTGATGTGATCCTGTTTAAAAACTATTCATCTGTTATGCAAATGAGATGTGAAAATAATGTGCTTGGGTTTTTTTGGTTTTTGTGGGTTTGTTTTTTTTTTTACATACAGTTGTCTTAATGCTAATAGGGTGAGGGAAGTGGTATGAGATGTTCTTGCTGAATGTGTTTTTATCATCCATGCGTATAGTTAATTTGCTTTCTGAGGTACTTGCTCATTAAGGGAACCTATTAAGCTATAGCAGAAGAAAAGAGATGTTAAGATGAGCTATTCTAGACAGCAATCATCAATGGAGAGATTTTTCAGCTCTAGACCTCAGTGCAGTGGTAATTTAGGTGAATACAGGATTTGACAGCCTTGTTTGCAACAGCTGCATTCTTCCTCCTTTCTTATGGAGAAAAGTGAGTCCCTGGGAAAATAGTAATGGATGAAAAGAAGACTCCTGAGCCACGTTGCTATTATGGCAAGATCCTGTTAGACCTTGCATGTTGTACAGGATTAGCTGGGGTCAGAGTTCTGGTGGAAGGCCGTGGGGCTGCTATGCAAGCCCACGAGCAGTGCCAGGGAGCAGCAGGGACAGGGCACGGCGACAAGGCTGGTAGATGCGAGGGTCTTTACCAGTGAGGGTGCAGCCCTGCAATGGTGGGGCGATGCAAGCTAAGGGGTCCAGCGATGGCAGCCGAGGTCAGGCAAGAGCCCAGTCTGGTGGATGAGTACAGTGATGAGGCAGGTCTGCGGATCAAGCTGAGGAGTCAGCCAGCGAGTCAGGGTCAGGATCGGGTCAGGACAGTAACTGGGGTCAGACACGGTGCAGTGATTGCCAGGCAAGTCTATAGTGGCAAGGGATGTCAGAGGTCAACCTGGGAAATCAAGGTTGCAGGGTAGTGTCAGGGTCCAGATCAGTGGGGTATGTGGCCAGGCGTGGGCACGGCTGTGATGCTGCTGCAGCACAGCTCTGACAGGGCCAAGGGCGAAAGCCCTAGCTTAAAAGGGGCTCTTATGCAAAAGATGGTTTTTGCTTCATGATGAGGCTAATACAGAGCTCCTGGGGAAAAGAGGGCTTTTTGGTTCTCTGCCCAAAAGCAAAGAAAAGGGGGGGTGTGAGAAAAGGAAAGGAGAGAGACATGGGCTTTAATGGAAGTATTTATTAAATTAGAAGAAAAGCCTGAAGCCTAGTTTCCTTACCCTCTCACCTGTTTTCTCCATTTTGCAATGCATGGATACTCCCCTGGTCAGACATCTTCTGCTTAGCTGCCCACAAAACAAATATGGGCAGGTAGTAGCAAGCTACAGGAAAGCTTTCACTTCCTTACACATCTCCTGAAAATAGAGTTGTATTTGAGTCCTGAGTACTTGTTTTATATTAGAAATGCAAAATCTCATGCCAACTCAGTGTTAAGACTACGTGTTTAAAATAGTTAAAAGGTCCAGGAGTATGAAATTTAGGTTCCAGTTGCACTTCTGACTCACAGTCCTGTTGCACGGTGCAGGGTTTAGTATTTTCCCTTCCTGTTTAAGCGTATAAATGGATGGTACAAGGTATGCCTATTTCGGGATTTCTTCTCCCAGTTCCCAGCAGAAGTCAGAAGTGGAATAGGAATTAGAAATAATTAAAATTAGAATGAATAGAAGAAAACAACACCGACTGTGTCTAAACTTTGGCATGCTTGGAGTCCAAATCTGGAGCTGCGTTTGGCTGTGACCCAACGTGAATGAATATGAACATCCTTTATATTACTTTTAGTTGCTTCTTATCATTAAAAAGCACTCAAGTAAAAACACTTTGAATTGCTATTTGGACACATTTTTGGTAAGCTGTCAAGAAGAAAGAAAATGACAACATTGCTCTAGTGAAAACATTTAGTTTAGTTTGTTCTGATTTTTTGCGTGACCTTTTCATCACCATCAGCTGAGCTGTTATTCATCCTTGTCATTGATATTTTCAGGGGGCTTCAACCTATATTCCCCTTTTGTCCTAGCACGGTAAGCAGCTTATGTGAAAGTAAAATGCAATAAGCATCGTTGTGCCTTGATTCTGTAAATTGTGTGTATTTGTGGATATCAATTTTTTGTTGCAAATAGACAAACCTGCTTTTTAAACTCATGCCTCCAAGTCAGAATTCCATTTAAGGGCATTTTTCCAAGTCTGTGATGGTGGATTTCTTTAAAGGATGCCTTTGCTTTTGTCAAATACTAATTTTGTCACATGCTTATAAAGGTACTGGAATATCAGACCAGGTGTCAGACAAGGAAAGGAGAGCAGGCATCATCATATGCTTTAAAGCAGGGACATTTTTTTTCATCTGGCAAGGAAGATTCTCAATATGTTGAATAGCATGATTTTATTTAAACTGTTTAACTGACAGGAGGAGTTTCCTTATTAGATATCACATTTACTGCTACTCTTTCTGAATTATTTTTCACTATGTACACTTAGAAAAGCAACAGCTTTGGTTAGAGGTATGTTCTTTGTGAGGTTTTTTAGTTGTTGCTTCAAAGAGTTTGAACTCTGCTTCCAGTTACAGCAAGATAGCAATGGAAATCTTGCAGATTTACAGCAGAGGCCGACTGCCCACTTCTGTGACCTGAACTATTCGGAGCGGCGATGTTTGATAGTCTGACCAATAGGATAAACTTTTGTACTTTGATAGGGGGGCTTTGAAGGTACAAGTCTAAATCTCAACTTTTAACACCTTTAAGTGGTCAGGTCCTCCTTTGTACTTTCTAGAATAGCCTCCTATAAAATTGGACTACCTTATCTTAAAAAACCCAACAGTTATTTTCCTTACAGAATGATTTAAGCCTGAAAGTGAGAGAGAACAGAAGAAACAAACTAGTAAGAGAGATTTGCATATGAGGAATAGATTAAAAAAAGTTTAAATGTCTACCTATATTAAAAAAGAAGAAAAATGTTCTTATTCTATGGAATGCAGTAGTGTATAAAAGCTTATATAGTTTCCCCAGTTAGCTAGCCATAATGACATCATATTTGATTGCACGTTATTTCTGTTATCCCCTCAAGCAAAGAAGAGTGTCTCTGTTGAAGAGGTGTTGGCTAGTACAGACAATCATTCATATGGGCTGGATGTTCAGAGCTTCTCTATTCCCTGTTCAGCAGCAGTTAAGGGAAAAAGACATACAGGAATAGAGAGGAGATTGTACGTGGTGATTTGCCAGGCCAACAAGGCAAAATACAGCTGTTGGAAGACGTGTAGCGTAGGGCAAGTAGTTACCAGCAGCTTCACAGCTGATTTTGATAGTTATGTGTGCTGTAGAAGTACCTGGTCTTTCCACCTGCGCTGGGACTCTTCCGAAAGATGCTGTATAAAGGAGGAGGAAAGCTTTGATTTCAAAAGGCAGCAAGAGCTTTTTTGTTTCAAAACGTATGTTTTGTCTGCCTCCTACAGAAGAAAAGGTTTACAACGTTGGAAAGATAGTTTATCATGTTAAATTACCTCGAGTGGTTTGTCTCACAGCATAAAGGTTACTGTCCAGCAGCATGGTATGTATTGTGTTCTTGTCATGTCAAGGGAAGTATTAGGTATCCTAAGGTGTCTGGTTGCTTGATGAGGTTGAGATACAGGCTCCGAGTTGAAAATGGGTTTAATCCAACAGATGGTCCTAGCATTTTGCCCAGTAGCGAGAAACACATATTGCAGGAACTGTGGGATTTAGGGTGTGTCTTTCTGTCTGGGGGCCTGTCACAGGCAAGGAACAAGGCATGCTGTGGGTCAGAGAAGAGCATGACCTTGCCCTTCCAGATCCTTGTGCCTACCTGCACATTCGCTTATTGGACCTTCTTGAGAGCTGCCTGTTGTGTAGCCGTACAGGCCTGCTGGGCTCCCGGGACTTCTGCCTGCCTTTGCTTGGCTGCAGCCCTTTCTCTAGAGCAGTTCAGTCCCTGACTGTTTGCTAGTATCAAACCATGAAACATGCCTGTCCCCAACGAACGGCAGTTCCCCCTGTCATGGGATTTCTCAAGTGGATGAATGTGACCTTCAGACTGAGTTTGACCAGATTTACAAGTACTCATCCGGCTGAGTGCAGAGGTGGCCCTGTGTAACATTGGGATACGCTCCAGAGAAAGTGCTGGTCCCTGTCCTTTTTCAACTTAGCACTATAGCAGAGCATTGTGGCTTTTGCTGCAATTATTGACCCAATTTATTAAAATGTTAATAAGAGCTGCCTACTCTGTGGAAGAGTCAGGCAGTATCTGGAAAACGTCTCACAAAGAGCCATTACAGTTCCCAGTGCATGCATAGGGTATTAGCAAGCACTTAACTGCACTCCGCCAGTCACGTGGCTGCACCATCTGAGCTGTCCTGAGCTCAGTGGAGTACGTGGATGTGTCTGCACTAGCGTTTGGGCATTCGTATATCATCATGAGTTATCCCTGTTCTCCACAGGAAGGACAGTGTTCAGAGTGAACTCTGCAAGCTTGCAAGTGTAGAAGAGCGCATGTTTTGTAATTCATTCCCTTTGTCTGGCGTTGCCTTGGATTTCACAGGTCTATCCTAGCGGTCCATTTGGTGAAGCTCCTGATCTTGACCTGCTTGAGGGTGGAAAGGCTTTGCAGAGGGATCTGGACAGGCTGGATCAATGGGCTGAGGCCAATGGTATGAGGCTTAACAAGACCAAATGTCAGGTCCTGCACCTGGGTCACAACAACCCCATGCAGCACTACAGGCTTGGTGAAGAGTGGCTAGAAAGCTGCCTGGCGGAAAAGGACCTGGGGGTCGACTGCCATCTGAATATAAGCCAGCAGTGTGCCCAGGTGGCCAAGAAGGCCAACAGCATCCTGGCCTGTATCAGGAACAGTGTAGCGAGCAGGACTAGGGGAACGATCATCCCCCTGTACTCAGCACTGGTGAGGCCCCACCTCGAATATTGTGTTCAGTTTTGGGCCCCTCGCTACAAGAAGGACATTGAGGTGCTGGAGTGGGTCCAGAGAAGGGCAATGAATCTGGTGAGGGGTCTGGAGGACAAGTCTTGTGAGGAGCGGCTGAGGGAACTGGGGGGTTTTAGCCTGGAGAAAAGGAGGCTGAGGGGAGACCTTCTCGCTCTCTACAGCTACCTGAAAGGAGGTTGTAGCAAGGTGAGGGTCGGTCTCTTCTCCCAAGTAACAAGCGATAGGACAACCTGACATGGCCTCAAGTTGTGCCAGGGGAGGGAGGTTTAGATTGGATATTAGGAAAAATGTCTTCACCGAAAGGGTTATCAAACATTGGAACAGGCTGCCTGGGGAAGTGGTGGAATCGTCATACCTGGAGGTATTTAAGAGATGGGTAGATGTAGTGCTTAGCGATATGGTTTAATGATGGTTTTTGTCAGCGTTACGTTAATGGTTGGACTAGATGATCTGAAAGGTCCTTTCCAACCTAGACTATTCTATGATTCTGCATAACTCTTACAAACTCTTCCTACTGTAACATGCATTTCCATTACTAACACATATGCATGGCAAGGGGCATGTTAAAAGAAACAAGACCATTAGCTCTACCAAAGCAAAGCTGCCTCCTATATTGTGGTTCTTTCTAGAACAGGATGAAAGGAAAAAACACAGGAGGGAGAATTTGTCACTGCTGAGAAAGGACTGAGATGGTACAGTGACAGTGTGCCCTTCTGTGCCCTTGTCCTTCTGTACCCAAATTCTACCATGGACCATGCTGGCGTGGTTAAGGCAGTGTAAACGCTGTTGTGGGGCCAACACACAAAGATTGCTATAGATCAAATGTCTCCGTGAACCTGTGGAAAAGGTATCTTGAATTGCTCAGGTACAGTCTTCTCAGGAACTCTTAGGCCAGTCCACTGGTGCTTTGGGAAGGACTCAAAAGGCTGAGAGCTGGTGCTGGGAGCAGCTTTTTCTTTTATCTAGAACACGAGCATGGAGCAGGCGGGAGGGAAGACCCTTGAGGGCAAGCATTTGTGAGGTGGTCACTGATTGTGTCCCTCAGTGTCTCGTATCTAGGATTTTTCTGCGTCTTAGAAGGCTGTACTCTCCTTTCATTACAAAGTGGAAGAAGGCAGAATAATTCACGCTGTCTGAGGACCTGCAACCTATCTTTCTACTTTTTCTTACAAAGTTTTTTAACCCTGGTTCTGCCCTAGCTGGATTTGGAGATTGCATTATTGTAATTGCAATGAAAGATTAAAATGGTCAAAGTACAACGTAACAGTAGAAAAGAACCATGTGATTCATTAGAAAAGCAAATGTAATGTTTAGAAGGCATATAAGGGGAGTCAACAACTCCTCATAGAAGAAGACATCTTGAGAGTGGTGTTCAGAAGTAATGGAATGAGACAAAGGAAAGGAAAACTTGGTCTAAGCAAGGAGGAAATCTGCGTAGCTGTGAGACTCATTACACCAACAGATACTTTCCCAGGACATGAGGTAGAAGAATCCATCGCTTGAGTAATTGGAAACTGATGGGTGGATAAGCCCAGGGGAACGATCCTTCTTGTTAGGCTGGGAGATGGACTTGGACTTTCCCATTTCTCATTTCAAGGACCGTATGTTTGAGTGAGGAGAGTAACAGGACTCCCTTTCTCTGTGCCAAAAGGTCTTGGCAGTCTTCTGTGGTTCTCACACCCACAGAATACCAGGCTTTTGCGTGTGAAGGTACCTCGGTGGCTGCTTTTAACTGTTTTCTAAGTATTTTAAAAACTTTTAGGAGAGTTATAAATCACCTGTGTGTGGGTGACTACATGGAATATTTAAAGTAAGTTTAGAAGTTGCTCTGAGCACCTGAGATACTAAAGATTATAAGATTTTCATGCGTACTGAGAAGTCTTACCTCACGTGGGTGTTTGAAGGGGGTTGATTTAGCATTTTCAGCAGCTTTCCTTGCATGAGCTATGTCGTGTGTTTTACAAGGGAGAGAGAGGGAACTCTTTTATATTTGCAAGTCTGTTGAATCTGGGGTGAGTAACAAGGGAGTCTGGTCTCAGTTATGTCTCAGATTGTGCCTTATGGTTGTAATCAGGCAGAACATGGTGGCTTCTGATGATTTGGGGGGGGGCAGGTAGAGGAAGAGGTTTTTAGCATCAGTCAGTCTGTGACTAGTGATTTCAGATCAGGATAGACCTTTTCAGGCATCCCAAGTAGTGTACAGTGCCTTCAGTGTAGATGCTCAGGAAACATAGAAAAAAAACTTGAGAAGAAAAATGAAGATAGATTAGGGGAGATGGTGGGAAGACCAAAATACCTACTGATATGTACTTGCCTTTGCGAAACTTCCCCTATATGTTCATTACTTCTTACTTCTCCTTTTTCGTGCTGAAGGCTAGAATTGCAAACTTGGGGTCGAGAGGGAATCCTGTTTTTCCTAGGATTTCTGATCCAGGGTAGCAGGTCAGACAATTTGAGAGGAAAGAAAGAGTAGCGTGATTGCCAGAAAGCCAGACCTCTTACACTTAGCACCCAAACAGAAAATTAGTAGTCCCTTTGAAAGTGATACCTCTGTGCTTTGCTTTCCCTAAATTACTGTGTAAGGGGTGCAGGGGACATGGCCTGTGTTGCAGGAGTGAAGTGATATTCCAGTCCATGAATGCCGTTTGACAGCCCTATGTGATGGGCATGAATGATGCTGAAGACATCTATTGACAAAACAAGCACAAATTCGACAAGTTCGTATTTGTTTTTTGAAACAAGGTGTTCATGTACTCACTTTGTCCAATGCACTTTTTTTCTGAAGTTTTACCTACCTAAATTTGTCATGCACGACTGTAACTTCTCCTGACAAGAGGCAATATTTCATGCTTGCATTTAGGTACCATTAGCTTGAGCTGTCTACGTCTGGGCAGCTGAGTACAAGTGGAGTCATTTTAATAGTGTAGCGCCAGAATGGGGAGAGCTGCTATAAACTTAAGCTGCCTGGCCTTTGCTGCAGATCAAGCCTGGAGCCGGAACTGCTCAGACATGGCAGTTATATTTCAGGAGAGATATATTATTTATGAATTCCTGCTTGTCACCATATTTAAAAACATGTGAAATCTGTTGGTGTGCAGAAAATAAGTCTGGAAGAGGTCAGCCAAGATAGCAAAGTGTGCGAAAATCATGGCAGACATCCACTTAGTGCTGTAAATCAAGCACTTTCCCTGGTTTTCAGGCAGATACTTGATTCTGCTGGATTTGTCATATGATGGTCTCTTAATCGGATAGGAATTTGAAGCCATCCTATTTATCTCATTCTTATCAGAACCACATGTGCTGTTTTCTAATTGTTATTATTTCACTTATCATTATTAGGGGAAACAAATATTTCTTAACAAATTGCTGAGGCAATTTGGATTGCTATGTGTAGTGGAAGGATCTTGGATCTCTGTAAATGAGTGGAGGTTGAAAGTTCACTCTGTTGAACAAACAGGCAAATTTGTCTGAGGCTATTAAATTTAAATCACAGTTTATTACATTTCTTCATATAATAAACTGGTCATGCAGTTAACTTTCTGTATGTGGTCATGTACTCACTGGAGGGTAACAATCATTTGGCCAAATATAGTTTCAGATAAAACCAGTCGCAGAGTTCAGAGGTGTTCAGATGAAGGGGTTTGCTTTGGCTCATCATATTATCAGAGAAATGGTTGTGTAGCTGTCTGTAGTTTTGGTGCAGGAATCTGGCTCCCAGCTAAATGTAATATTTTGCATGTGCTTATTTTTAACGCACTCCGAGGAGCTCTGATGCAACTTTGAAAGTATTTCAGTAAATATTAGTTTTTAATATGGAACATCTGCACGCAATTATGACAAGGAATGTGACAGGCTTTATCTTGCTCAGTTCTCTTTCACCCCATGCTAAAATGTCCAAGCTGAATAGTAAAGTTCCTTTCAGTCTGTGTATGGACGAGAGAGGGAAAATGGGGCAGATCTGGATTCATCTTGTCTGATTTTAGGCAGTAAATGGACATTAGGGTTTCATGGACATAGGGTTTAACTGGGGAGGAGGCCAGCACAGCTACTGGTAGAAACTGCTGGGTCCCTCCCCATTGTTCCTTCCCATACAGCCCTCTGCCTTGCGGCACTGCCAGGTGTGACGAACGGGTTTGTTTTAACCCAGTTCTCCCCTCTGGTTCCCCACCTGCAGGCAGAGCCTCTTCTGGCAGCAGGAGGGAAGGGGCAGCACGGCAGCGAGGATGGGTAGCTGGGGCAAGGGGGCACAGAGCTGTGAATATTGCCAGTTTAAAGCTCAGAGATTGCTCTTGAGCTTCCCTGTAGTTAACAGGAAGCGAGAGAGCAGATTTTAGTTGGCTGAATTCCTCTCTGGAAGGCACCTATCTCATGCCTAGTATTTTCTACGTTATTTTTTAATTAGGATTGGTCTTCAGAAGTTGAGAAACCAGCAAGTGCTAACTAAGTACCAGCTAAGCTGAATCCTGTTTCACATCTGAGAGCCGATAAGACCACGGGGGAAAGTTTAAGATAAATATGCTCAAAACCAGCACTATTGATCCAGCACCTTTCAACAGTACTGAACTTCACTGAAAATTAAACGCAAACACAAACCAAAATTAAACCATTAATGCATTTAGCTAGTCTATTATCCTCCAAAGTGTTAGCAGCCTGAACTAAAACTGCCAAGAAATTTAAAGCAGGCGTTATGTCTCAGTGTGAGGGCCATATATTACTTTAACAGATCAGGCATTTATTTATGTTTCTTTTTGTTACATTAGGGTTTGTGAGATGGAACTGATTAATAAACTGTCACATTAATGTTTCCACTTAGCCAATTGCTGGCAACACCCGCCTTTCAACAGCAGTGTTAAAGTTATAATGACATTGAACAGGCAGACAAAAACACTTTGTGTAAATTAGGCTTTTTATAACTTTTTGTTTATGTTGGATCAACTGGAGGTGAGATGTTTTACCAAGGTAGAACTTTTATACCTTTGTCTTTCTCTGACCCCAGTCACGTAAAATTAAAGCTCTTTAAAAGATGGAATTCTGAAGATCCCAAGTGAAAAATTCTGTCAGTATGACACATGCTAGGAATAATGCCTGCCTACAACAAATGGTCTCTTAGATTAAGACTATACTGAAGTGAGGGAATAAATAAAAGGAACTGGAAGTCTTGATATGTGATAAGCCGTGTGACTTACCTGCCCATCTGAGACCTCTTGGGAAAACTTTATGTGAATTGGGGTAAAAGGGAATATCACTTGCTCAGAGAATTGAGATGTGACAAAAGAGGAGGGTTCTCCCCTTTTATCCACAGTATGTATGCTTGCTTTGAAATTCAAAATATGAAAGGAGTTATACTCATGGGTACTGAAAGAGGGAAGAACATGGACAACTTTGTGATGAGGACCTACTCCAGTTTACCAGGAAGATCAGATATATTAGGATTTGTGGGGTCTGTTGAATATTGAGGAGAATCCTCTGAAGCACAGAGCTGGTACTAAGGGAAGTTGAGGGAATCTGAGCTATCCAGACATCTGTTGAGAAAGGGGTGAAAGGAGTGTATGAGCCATCCATGTAATGAGGAAATAATGACACTCTTAAAAGAAGAAGAGAATAATCTCTTCTCTAAATCAGTGGGCTTAATCTGCAATAAGAAAGATTTGGGACACGTACAAGATGATAACCAAGAAAACAGAGCAGACAGAGATGTTGCATGAAGAGGCGGTGGGGGCCACTGGAAGACAATAAAGCCTTATTAGACAAACATTTGTTAGAAAGGACAAAGTCACAGCTGATTCTTCTGTAGGGCAGAACTATATGATCTCTTGAGGTTGTTACCAGCAGCATTTTTTTTCTGATTTTGTTACTAGTGTAGGAACCTGCTATAAAATAAATACATATTAGCCTGCATCAGCCGATTTGCAAACAACACTGTCTCGCTCCTCCGCTTTGAAGACTGGTCTCCCGAGTGGCGCATTCTACTCTGTATGGTCCTTTGCGCTAGGAAGTGAAGGAGGGAAAAGCCAGCATGTGATAATAACCATTGTGCCAGCACTCAGTGCACTACAGTATGAGAACCCAAAAATGACAGAATTACATACTGTTATCACCAAAAATAGTCAAGACATCATCCTTCTGGAATAGTTAATTCTTTGGAACAGTGAAATAAACTAAATAAAAAGACTAATTTCAAGCAGTGAATCCATATCTGAACCCGCATACAGGTGTTTTGGGCCCATGTGCCATGGAGAAAAAAAAAGTCTTGACATTTACCGAAATAAAATGTTGATGCATAAATGTAGATAGCTTCAAGGTTCTCGTGCCTCCATGAGATCCTTTCTTGGGATGTATCTTGAAATCTCTTCACTATGGCCATACACTGAAGAAAATAAAAAGCTCATTTCCCCTGGAGGATACTAGATAAGAAGATAAAGACAGATCTGTAGAAAACCTACTATTCACTGCTTGAGTGGTGATTAGAGCTGAGAAAATTATTTTCATTAACGTACTGTTTGTGCACTTCAAGCTAGGTCTTGTGTATAACCACGAGAGCAGTCCCATTTAGAATAAATTTATTTTCATATACAGCTTGGCTGGGCAATATAGGTTTTTTCCTTGGTATTGTTAGACAAGTAGTTCTTTTCTGCTGACCACAAGGTTGTTTCTGGTATGTTTTATAATCTGTAAAATATATATATATGTGTGTGTGTGTGTGTAAAAAGATCTTAAATATTTATTCTTTGAAATGATTGGGAGCATTTGGTGATTCAGGATTCCATACTCAGTAAGAAATTTCAAATTCAGAAATGCTGAGTAAGAAACTAAGTAATTAATTCTTACTGAGTTTGTGAAAATATTTAATTACACTTAATTATTAAAATAGTGTGAGTGTATGTGGCTAAGGACCATGTCTGAGTGAAAGGTTATAACTATCACTTACTCCAGTGGAAGTTGAGGAATTGTACAGCCTTGGAGGAAGAGCTTTCTAGGTACTTGGTGTTGCAATGTGTTGAAAAGATGTGTGTGATAAAGCTCTTTGTTGATTCCAGCTGGTGATTAGCATATGCCCTTTCGGATAACTGCAAAGGCTGCTCTTTGTTGTAACTGTCTAATTTTTAAATTTTTAAACTCTTAATTAGCTTAAGAATATCTTTGTAGGTGTGTCTTTAGGGGTGTCACACATTGATGATAGACTTTAAAACTTCGTTTTTGTAAAACAAGGGGAATGGGGGAAAAACTCATAAATCTCACAAGAAAGTAATTTATAGCTATATATGTTATGGCGAATAGCCTGATACAGTGAAATGGCATACCCTGTAATCAGTGAGTCATACGTACTGATGGAAACCATTTACAAAACAATGATCAAATAGAACAGTCCACGTAAATACCAAAGACCAACCCATAACTCCCTCTAATAGCATTCACATCGGGTATAGGATCAATTAAAACTTCATTTTTTATTACTTTATTTCATTTAGTGCTTTTCAGTTTTCTCTACCGATGTGTTCTTGTCTGGGTTTGGCTGCCCTGGGGCTTTGGAGGTGTTCAGAATGAGACTGCCGTGCAAAGGTTAGTCCGGACTCTCAGGGTACTGGTGACACACGGCAGACAAAGCATCCTGCTGCAGGGATTTCCTGCTACAGAGAATTTCCTTCTGCAGCGAATGGCATGAAGCTTTTGCGATAGCGTCTGTGTGACCATCTTCTCTCTGTGCTGGCTGGGAACATAGCCAGGGAAAAAGTGGCTAGGTTCGGATTCTTAACCTACTGATATTTTTCTCGGGAATGATGCTGTGGTAAATTTTAAGAGTAATCTTCAGACTGTTACACATAATGTCAGTACATGGTCTGGAGTGCACTGGTGAATCATAGAGGGAACAAAAACGTTTCAAACCTTGTTTGGTTCTGGTTAGTGCTCTTTGGTTGGGCAGAACCACTGTTTCTTGGACACATTTCCATCTTCACTAAAGATTTCCATTGTTCTTTAGTTAGAGGACAGTGTGAGTGGATTATTCTTCCGCCACATGCTCTGCGTTTCTCAGGAAGTCTCATAGTTGTCTGGTCTCTCTCCCTCTTTCTCTTTTATTTCTATATGTGGCCAAAAAGTAATATGTTCCATAAACAGTGAATTATCTGCTATCAGAGACCTACCTCTGCACTCATAATCTTTTATTTAAACTGCAGTTTTGATCACCCTGTCAGGGATACAAGTCATTACTACCTCAAGCTGAACCTTATTTACGTGGAGCTTTTCATCTTCCCCTGCAAGATCTTCAGCCTGCGTCCTGCTTTGGGTTTGATCCCTGTGCAGGGCACTGCCCTTCTATCCATCAGCTAGATTTCTAAGCAGAATGACTTCTGCTCAGCCTGGATGTGACCAAACAAGACAGGTCTGTGTCCTGGCCTTGGTTCTGTCTGTGTACAATCTCCAGCACAGCCCTACTCAACCACACAGCTCCTGGTTTCTCCGTTACCAATATTCTTTTGCCCATTTCCCCCCACCTTTTTTCTCCATTTAAATTTCACTGTCAAACAAACTTTCCTCATCTGTCCCTTTGGCTATGTCACGTCTCTATTTGTGTTTCTCCCTGTGCTGTCCGTTTGGTTAAACGTTAAATTGCTCACTTTCACTTTGAAGGCCCATCATAGCCTACTACCACTCACCTTTCCTCTCTCGTTCGTTATTGAGATGTCAGGATCGCTGTCCGCTTAGGCTGGACTTAGCTCCCCATTCCCATCTTGGTGTTTGGACTCACGCTAACTCCAGTGTTTGGGAGGAGCTCTTCGTAAACATTTGTTACCTCCCTTCATAACCTTCCTTAAGGCTTTCTTTGTTCACTGGTGTCTACAGTGGTCAAGCCAGGCCACTGGTGTCTTGTGACAGCCTGCCAATATAGACAGTGTGGTCTCCTTGCTTTCCTCTCATAAGTTCATATTCATTTGGTGTGTCCAGTTTAATTCTTTTTTGAGATAGGAACTGTGTCTCGTACTTGTATGGGGCTTAGCGCAGTCGGGTTTGTCTGTGGCTGAGGTTCATAGGTATGGGGGTAGTAGCACCATTAGAAAACAGTTTTGGTTGTAACACAGCAAATTCTGCAGTGGAACTCTTCAGGGCTAAATCCTTTTATGCCTTTGCTCAGCCTTTCTGTGGTAAAAATCCAATAGATACCAGTAAGACTGCCTTGGTAAGGGCTGAATAATAACTTCAGTTTCTTCCTTGAGTCTATTTGTTTTATCCTTATTTGTCTGCACTCTGTGGAATGCTAAGCACCCTCAGCTCCCATAGATTTAGCATCTTACAAGATTCTTTTCCCCTCTTCCAACCTGACCTCACAATCATTCAGAAGGAGGAAAAATGGCACCAGAATAAAATACAAAATTAAAAGTCTTTGTATTATAATAGGATAGTGTATAGTGCTGTTTATTTTAGTAAGGCTAAGAATCTGTAGAGTTCTTCTTATAATTATTTATGTCACTTCTCCTGTTAAATATTCAGAGTGCTGAAATGCTGTATTAGCGCTGGGCACTGATGATAACTCTGTGATCTGGTTCCTTGGGACCTGGCAAATCATTTGGAGGCTAATTGATAAGTGGGTATAGTGATACTACAATCTGCTAATCCAAAAAGTCACTGCCGGGCTCTGCATTTGTGTATGCAAGGTGAGAATATAGATTTTTCTTTTTTTTCCAGAGAGAGGATGACTAGCAATGCCGTTTTCTCTTTTACTCCCATCACTAATCCAGAGTCGTCGATTGTCCCGTAGGAAAGAAGCTTTCTTCCCTCTTTCTCATCTTGCCCTTTCTTTCTTTTTTTACCATCAAGAGCAAATGTTTGTCCTCCAAGCAAATGGACTACATGGAGTCTTCAGCGTAAGTTAAATTCTGACATTGTTTATACATTTTTAAATTTCTCTAATGAAAGTCTGGGACTTAGATATAATTAGCTGCGAAACTTCAGAAAACTGTAAAACTCTGGGGAATTTGAGCTTTGACAGTTAACATGACTTCATTCTTCCAGCATCTCCACATGAAACATAAATGCTTGTTTGGTTACAGCAAGGAACACCAAAGCTTGTCTGTATTCTTCCAGTGTTCAGATCCATCCAGTCAAACCTGAAGATAAATTTTGTGTCAGCCTAAAAGTAAACAAGGAAAAAGGCATGTGTGCTTACTTCCATTTCTGGTTTTCTTCATCAGCAAGTGGATTATGAGAGCATCATAATTACCAAAGAGAGGGTTGTTTCTGTGGATAAGAGAAAGGCTGTAGAGGGAGAAGGCAGGGTAAAAGACGTGGCAGGAACAGACAGAGACAGATGTGATGAGAGAGGAAGGATTGTAAGATCAGTTCTGTTTTTCTAGAACTGTGCCGACTTAGTGCTGGAGAGGCTGTCAAGAGGCACCTGCCTGTTGTAGCACAGGAATTTTGGAGGACCTTCTTTCTAGAAGGTGTGAAGCTGGAGATGTTTTCGCAGCAGTAGCCAGTGGATGTGTTATGTGACATCAGCTCTGGAAGTAAAGACTGATGAAGTGCCTGTAGAAGCTAGAAATGTACACGACATCAGGAACTGCTGGGGACTTAGGCTTGATTATTAAAGAAATTGAATTCACATGCTGGGTTTTCTTATCATTGAAAATCTGTGTGGATTTTGTTTCCTTGGGAGGTAGTTACAGAGCCAGACCTCATAACTGAGATGTCTGTAAGCAGTGCATAAATCCACAGGACTTATCTAGCAAACTGCAGGCTGGGTATTGCTGTAGCCCGTATCATGTTCTTTGCGTTTCTTTTTCATTGTTTGAATAACGTCAGCCTGTGATTCATTTCATGAAGGAGTTCCTCACCTATGGATTTGGGATATTTTGCCCCAGCTCCAGACAAGATGTCAGTGAATGCTGATGTTTTTGTTTTCAACCCGGAACGATTATGAAACTGAGAACAGGGGTGTCAGCTGAGGACATTTCTATCTCCAACAGCTGTGGTCAATGAGCCAAGCTTGCACAAACCCAGTGTTAATCAGTTGGGGGGTACCTGCACATCTTGTTTGCCTGAGTCAGCTACCTAAAGGATTTGCTAATAGCTGAAAGTTTGCCTGAATCATTGGGCTGCTGGGTGCAGTAAGCATCTGTTCACATCCTGCCTGCTGTAATTAAAGAGACAGGGATGTGCGATTTTTAAAAAAAAAAAAAAAAAAAAGGAGACAGCAGTGCATCGCTGGACTGAGGATAATTTTTTTTTTTTCAATGTTGTTAATATTGTTTCTTGTTTGTCCTAACGTCAAGGCCATTAGCTGTGACTGTCCATGATGTATGTAGCTATGTTTGGGGGATTTCTAGCACTGAAGATTGCTTCTTCAGTTCTTAGTGAACAGAAGACAAATAATGGATAATAGTTCTGTCAGCAATGCAGGAACAGGGCCTGCCAAAGTGAACCACGGAGGGTAACAACCATCCCCCAGGAGGACTGTCAGCTTGGGGCACAGGTGAATGAAGTACAAATTACAGCAGTTCTGTGGACCTCAGGTGTCTTTAGGTTGATCACTCATCTCTCTCTGCCTAAATGCCTTACCTGCAAACCAGGGATGATGGTATATCCCCAATCTCAAGGAGGTGAGTTATGGTCAGAGAGATTTCTAAGCTGCTTGGGTATTGCGGTACTGGGACTGTAGCTCGACACGTGGAAGCTGCAGGGTAAAGTGGTCTGTTCTCTGATTGTATGTATAATATGCAGTTATTTGTCTGTTAACGAAAGTTTCTGCCACTGATAAAGTCAGCAGATTGACTCTTTTAATCTATTGGAGAAAAAGCAGTTAAACCAGCTATGTTATCTGTTGTCATATTTGAGAACTTCAAAATTACGCTTGTCTCATAAGCTTAATACCGTTGCATAGCTCTGAGTTCCCATGGAAAGAAAAACCTTCCCTGAAGTATAAATGGCATGTTAAGTCTTCCAGAGCATGATTCCTTCTGTTTATCTTGCCTTTCTAAAAGGAAACATGCTCATGAAGTCGGATTCTCCATCTTGGTAAGATGCTAATTTATTAAGAATACACCATTCTTATAGCTTTGATAGCCTAAGGATATGAGGCAGATAAAGTTTTATTAGGTCCACGGATCTAGCTAGAACAAAATAGATCCTGTAGAAGGCCTAAAGCTTTTCTGTTTTTTCTGACTATGTCATTTGGTCTTACATAAGCCATTAAATCTTCCTACCCTGAGCTATTAAGAATAACCATTGTCAGCTCTGAAAAAAAACCAACCAAACAGATAAGCAGCCTCAAAACTTTTAAAATGCACCTGGGAATATTCTTATGGTATTCTTAATTGCTTCTTTCCTACTGTGATATGCAAAATCAAAATGAATTGGGGCTTCTGGTTTTGTGCTGCCTTGACAATGCTTTTCTGCTGCTGGCACGTAAAAGCACAAGCCTTACGACAGCCCAAGGCTGGGGCCTGATCTAGTTGTTCTCAGTAGAGAAATCCATCCACAGAATTCAGTGCATTTTGGATGAAGGCAATTTGCTTTCTTTTGAACTGATTCCAGAGCACGTGTGGGGAGTTAACAGAGACTAGAGGATGACACATTACCTAATCTGGTTACCATGTTGGTCCCTTGGGAGAGATGGCTCTTACGTGGAAATGATCTGCAGATTTCAGTGTGTCTCAACATGGCTAACACATCTGTCTGTGTCTTAGGTGAAAAAATAGCTTAAACTGTGAGCGCACACAGCTGGCAGATAATTGGGCGTGTGTGTGTGAATGTTTGAAACTGAACTTTCGAACTCTCAAGCAGAAGTCTGCTACTTCCTAGCTGCAATAGGTACGGGAGAGTTGTAAAAATTAATAATGTGTGGACTAACAAGTAGTGGCACATCTCAAATCCTCCAAGTAATGTCCCAAACTTTACAATTAATAAACAGGCCTGAGAAAGAACCAACAATGAGGAGGCTGACATATGTTGTGCTTCTGCATTAGACTGTTTAGATTGGGAAAATCAGAGGCTTGGGGTGCTGGAAAGAAGAGGAAGCCATAAAGGTGGCTTCCCAAAAAGAAGTGGCCTTGAAGAGAAGGGGACCTGGAAAGAAGGTGGCAAAGATCCTGTCTGGAGTACAAATCCTGGAAGTGGGCGTAGATCCCAGAGATCAGAGAGCTGCATGGAGAAAAATGCTTGGAGATGTGCAGGGACCTTGCCCAGTCGTGCCTGCCAGCAGCTGCACAGCAAGAACTAAAAGAACTTTATGCCTATGTTTCTCAGGCTAGCGATGATCTTCCTCTAGGGAGGGGCAGACAGGACTTAGTGAATGTACAAAGTTTGGAGGAGAGCAAGGGAATGCATGTGAGATAGGGTATGGTAAAAGCTGTTATCTCTTTGATTCTTAAATAAATCCCAGTATCCCGATCTACTACTTGCTGTCGTTTATTCTGTTTTGACTGGGACGTTCTGCTACACTACATCTGTAGTGGGAAGGAATCGGTCCTCTCTCATGGAACGAGAAGTAAAGACAGGCGCCATTCGCGCTTGGCATCTTTTCTTGTCATTGCAACCTTTTCAGGAAATAAATGAATGCAGTTTATTTTAATGTCTGAGCAACATGATTGACAGACCAAAGCGGAACAGCCTCTGTTTTTTCAAATAGTTGCCATTGTAATTATGTCTCAGTGAAAGCCTAGAAAACGTTGTGTTACTTTCTGTTAGGACTGTTCACAAGGTGTAAACTGGCACAAACACCATTTCTTATAATGTAGACCACCTCGGAATGAGACAACACACAGAACTCTCAAAGCTTTTGGAGAGCCATCCATTATTACTTATCTGGCAGGAATTTAAAGCGGAAAGCTGGAGAAAGAGGGAAAGCAAGAGAATGTGTTGATGTAGCTTCTTCAGACTTTTTCAGTATTTAGGGTACTGTTGAGGATCTTTGGAAATGCTGGGTTCCCTAATGTATGAAAAAGCCCAACTCTTCCTTTATATATGCAGTTTTCATAGTAACCTGGAATTCTTTTAAATCAATCCATAACAAGTGCAAAACATAACCCACTGCCTGCCGAGTGGAAATAGGCTTACGTACCATTTATCTGCATGTAAGCATGCCAGTAAGGCTGAAGCCAGAGCCCAGCTGAGCTGTATTGGAACTGATCAGAAGACCAGGATTCATTAAGTTACTGTACACAGGATCAGTGGGACCACTGGGAAGTGGGGAGTAGCGTTGGCGGCTTTCTGCTTCCTTGGCTTAGCTTCAGCCAGGTTTGACCTGTTGTTGTTTCGCTGGAATCACATTTTTCAAGCAATTCTTCATATGTATCTGTGGAATAAAGTTACCAAATGCAGCTTTATGAGAGCTGCTAATTAGAGTTTAGATGCAGATGGAAAACCCTCTTCGATCTTGTGCAAGGTTGAACGCTGAAGTGTAACTTACTGCTGGCAACCGTCCCTCAGATGGTTTTGGCCTTTGTTGAAGGTTGCAGTGAAGTAGATTGCTGTTGCAGAAGATTAATATTGCTTAAAAATGACTTGCAGCACATTCATCTGCAGATTTCAAAATCTTTACAGAAGTGGATATGCCACATGTTTTCCCCCATTCCCTCCCCGTGAAAATTGGAAGTGGAAAGATGGAGAAGTTCACTGGATGCCCACATTTCTGCAGTGACCTGGGGCAAAACGAGCAAGGTAGTCCAAGAGTCTTGGATTGTGGCAGGTCATTTGCTTCATGTGTCATTTAAGAAACTGAAGCCCTTTTTATAGGTTATTTTTCAACATCTCCCTTTTGATGGGACCTTCTTCAGACATCTCTCTTAGACTTCTTGTCTTTTTTAATTACTGCTTGTCTCTGACTCTTTTTGGGGTCTGCAACTGGCTCAGTTATGTCTGTGCTTGAATCTCAATGCTGTTAATTCTGTCACTGGTACAGGTACCTCTATGGCCCCTGTCTTGCCTGGGATACCCTCTGTTTTCTGCCCAGGTTGATGCCATATGCCATACAGATGACCTGAACAAGAATTCTCAGTGGTGTCCTAACCTGCCAGCTCCAACTGGCTTTGCTTGGAGCTCTGCATTCGCATTGCTATTCATGCAGCCGTGGCTTTGCTTTCACGACCAACACATGACAGTTTTCAGAGGATACTGTAGATGTAGGTTATGTTTCTTTTCTGTTAGCCTGATCCTTGACTTCCTAGGCAAAAGAAATAAAGGAGGATTAATCCATCCAGTTTCAAGGGAACAACTGATTTGAGTGTTCTCTACAAACTGGTAGGTAACCGGGACAATGGAAAGAGAAGCAGAAAAATCTCTGAAGTGGGCAAGCACTTGGATGACGAACACGACACAAAATGTAGCACTTCAAAGGTAAACATCAGTCTACCTGGAGTTTATTGGGGGAGTTCATCAATGATTAGTTTCCTTCTGATATTGTTTATCACTGCCGTTAACAACCTTGACATAAAAAAAGACTCTGTTAATGAAATTCCTGATGACACTCCACTGGGAGATAAGTCAGAACTCCAACCCGTCTTAGCGGTGTAATTAAAAGCTCACCTGTCTTCCCTGAACCTGTCTCTTACTTGTATCTGTGCTTTTTTAAGTTCAGTGGTAAAAAACATTCCTTGCGCACCTCCCCTTTTTCTTTCATTGGACATATTAAAGGTTAGTTTGGCCCAACTACTTGAAAAAATTCAGCATTTTTTAAGGGTCTGTCAAGTTGGTATTCATTAATTTCCCCTGCCAAACCCAAATGAATAATGTAACTTGATGCAAAAGCTCCAAATGAGGGCTACAGATAATTATTCATGCTCAAGACTTTGGCTATGAATCATTTCTGCTGTGCAGTCTAACTGCTTATGTAGCACCACCGGTTTCATATTTCTTTGTTTCTGATGTAAATAACTTTCAGTGATATAAAGTGTGAGAGGGAACACACTTGAGTTGAACCCAGGTAACTCTGTGACTAAAAGAAATGTAAACCTTTAAAACAAGAGTTATAGGGGCATCTAAGTGACAATTAGGATCCTTTAAAAATTCATTCAGATTTAGTGAAATGTTGCTGGCAGTCATTCATAAAAGTAATTGCCCTGTGCACATGAAAAATTTAAATGTGGTAATTTAGTAATGAATCTGAGCTGTCAGAAAGCATTTTATGGATAATCAGACATTCCTGCAGTGACTGAAGAAAATGGAAAAATAACTTTGTGGATGCAAGATTATCTGAAATAAGTGTTTTTCTCTGGAAGCAAACAAAGAACCCTATGATTTTTAGAAAAGTATTACACTGTAAGTCGACAAGGGCAGCCACTGGAAGCAAATAAAGAATCAATTGTGTCCTTATTATTGATTCAGATTAGTCATTTAAGTAGTGGTCTTTGAGAAGCGAGTACTTCTAGCTTCCCAGGTACTCTGTGTGCAGATGCATTATCCAGCCCCCAGGAAGGGGAAGCAGGAATTCTCCGTTACAGCTTGCAAATCACATCGTCAGTTTTGAAAGGAGAGGCTTGGTTCTCCTTTCATTTTACTTGAATGGAACTGCTGGCTGTATTGGATTCAATTTTTATTTCCCCTAGAATAAGGGAGGGTATAGCTGGCTGTATGTTCTTGCAGGGCATATTAGGGACAGGCAAACTTGAGACATTTTGGAAGTTTAGTTGGAGCCACTGATGTGTAGGAAAGTCTATAAAACCCGTTGCCTTTGGATGTGGCAGCAGTTCACTCCCACTCTGAGGGTGTTAAAGACTTGGAAGTGGACAAGAGCACTTATAAATCTCTTTTACCATAAGTCTCTAAATCACTCTGGGGAGAAGATCTCCTGATGTTTCTCTTGGTTGTGTTATTGCTGTTGTTTTTGCTCTTGTCTAGGTATTCCTGGGGAATTTTGAGACTGTAAGGCTGTTTGGAAGAAAACCATTTCTGATCAGATCCAGTTGAGGTTGTTGTTCCATTCAACTACACTTTTGCCAGAAATGATTTGCCAACTGATCTAGTCATAAAGAATATTTATGTGTTTTTTTTTTTTATCTTCTCCAGTGTTAGATTATCATAAGGAGACATTCCTGTACAATCACTTTACAGAGTGATTGTTTAAAAAAGCTGATCTTGGATGCTATTTCAAGTATTAAATAATAGCACTAGATGTCAACTTACTTTTTGTTGTTTGTGCAGCTGGTGTTCCTTTTCCTCATTTTTGTTGTTCACTGAGTTTACTGAATGCTGAAAGGGGTCACCTCAACTTGTATTTCTGGTCTGCTTTACTTTATGGTGTAGTGGAAGGAAGTTTCAAAAGAAAACAAAGATTTGTTTTTTGCAGAACTGAAAATAAAACATATTTCTGTTGATCTATGGATTTTATTTTTTTTTTAAACCTATTTGGGCCCTCTTTGTTTCCTACAAAGCTTAAATATGAGCTTAGATCAACATGATAGGTTCTCTTCAGTGCTGTGAGAATAAATGTAAATCTTTTGGAAAATTTCTACCATAAAAAATCATTAGACATAATTAGCAAAATCATATCTCTCATGAGAAAGGATGAGATGAAATACATCAGCTGGCAAGAAGTAGCTAGCTCCAGTGTTAAAAGTTTTTCAATATTGTCTCCTTTTCCCATAGATCACTTAGAAGATAGACCACCACTTGCAAGAAGCCACAGTATCGAGCCTATGTTCTTCTTCTGCACTCTGGAAAGGGGCCCTGCTCTTCTGTTCTGGCTATCTGGTAAGTCTCCCCACCCCAGGCAAGAAAATCAAGGATGCTGGTGAGAGAAAAGCACCTTGAAGATAATTCTCTTTCTTCTCACAATGGGTTACCTAAATATTGCTGCTGTAGTGTTTGGCTGTTGTAAGGTTTGCAGAGCTGTAAAGCATTTGATCATCCCAGGGGTGGGGGAAGAGCTGAAGGACATCTCTTACTTTTGATGAAGCACGGAGGAGAAAGAACAGTGTAACAGAAAGACTATTTGTAAAGCCAGATCAAAGCCTAAGCTTTAATTACATCTGTGCAAACCGTAGCCATGTTTAATAAAGATCTAAATGCAGTATCATCTTCCTGTTTGACTTGTTAGCATTTTGCCTTTTTTCTGCAAAACCTGGCACCTGTTGATGTGATTGACTATGAGTAAGAGCATGGATTGAGGCTGAAAATCAGTCACGAGCTCATTTAAGATAACCTTTTTAAAGTTGTCATAGTTCTGCCTGCTTGTGAAGCATTCACTGATGGTTACTGATTGTTTTGTATCCTAAGACTGCCAGAGTCAGATGGGAAGACTTGGTACCTGAAGGTGACTAGGGAGTGGGCAGAAGCTCTTTGGAGGTGTATGGGAAACAAAGGGTTGCTCTTGGTGTATTCTGTTGTGTTCAGGGTTTGATTTCCATAGAGGCTGTTCATTTAGGCAGAATGATTAACACTAGCACTTTACAAAATCAGTTGAACCTTGTAAACAGGCTTGTCACTTCAACAGAGACTCCAAGGAAGTCCAGCTGGGCTTGAATTCCTGTTTCTTTTAGATAGTCTTTACCTAGGTCCGGGTTGAGATTCTTGCTCAGAGCACTTCATGATGTCATTGCTGTTGGATTGACAAAGGCAGATTTTTCCAGTTCCTAGCCCCCAAATGCTGCAAAACGGGGGTGCCTTTTAGGATTTCTGTAAGGTCTGGCAGCAGCCTCTGGTCCTGTTTCAGGCCATGTACAGGGAGTTTAATAGAGAACTCCTTGCTACAGGCTTAAGCCTTTCATTTTGTCACTGTTTTCTGTCAATATTACCTTGCCTTAGTGGGTGGCTCTTTGACCTCCTCTCCTCACTCACCTCCTTTCTCACCTCCTTCCTCACTATTAATTTTGATCAGGACTGAAATCTAGTGCCAATTATTGATGCATTGCTGTACTGAAAATGACTTGTGGCTCCCTGGATGGCAGCGCTCACATCTGTGCTTATGGCACAAATAGCTGGGTGCAGGTGTTCACGTAAGAACCATGGGGTGAGAGCCACACATTGGTGTCCTCTCTTGGATGCTGCTGGTTAAATGGGAATGACAGGGGGTCATAGACCCCTGAACCAAGTCCCCACCAAAGACTCCAGTCAATGTCTGAAGTTAAACAGTGTGCAGATTCCCTTTCTTTTCTATGTTGGGTGATAGCAGCGTGTTCTTTCACAGCAGAAGGATGCACTTTCTGTCCCACGTCTGTTTGCTTTCCAGTCACTATCATATGAAAAATTGCCAGGGTATTAGCAAGGGCCCTGGCTTCCCTAAAGCTAACCAAGATCTGTACCCTGATTTTTTTTTAAGCAAATAATCAATGTCATTTTCAAACTCAATTAGGAATTAAAACCTTTATTTTGCAATAATGGCCAAATGAATGCTGTTCAAAACTGAAGCTGGTTTGTGTTGCTTTCCTCAGAGAAATGCATCTGTTCTGGGTTGGGTTTTTTTTTGCCTCCGTTGGCACATTTATTTGTTTGTGTTGCATAAGGAACTGAGTATGTTATGAAGCTAAATCTTTCCTACCAAGCAGCAGCTCTGGCTCAGCTTTAGTGGTTATTTAAAATCTCAGAAGAGAATCATCAGCTGCTCCACTTGTACATTCAAACACACAAGGTGATATGCTAATTGGGCTTTCATTAGTGCCTGACTGACGTCACCAACAGAGTAGAAAGAAAGGGGGCTAAGCAGATGAAGTACTTTTCCACTGTTGAGCTGGCACTGACGCAGCTATGTACTATAGCTGCCTTTTTTTTTTTTTTATTTTATTTGGAGCAGTTCTAATTTTCTGTGTGACTGCATCTGTGCACTGTAGCATTCAAATATTGCCCTGGTGTATTACACTCAGAGCTGAGCTTTTTATGAAAAAGGGAAAGGGAAAAGAGGCTGTGAAATTCCTCTTTGTCTTTAATGTTATTAGCGTCTGGGATAGATTCAGTTAGGTTAGACAAGTAAAATTTTATGATGTGACTCATCAGTGCTGTTCACATATGGGTACATATCTGCATGTTTAGGCAGTCTGTTTCCTCTGAGAAATATAGATACCTTGGATAACAAACAGCTGTGTGTCATTTAATGAGCAACTAAGAGACAGAGCCCCTTTTTCCCAGGAGGGTGTCCACAATGTGAGCTCAAGCAGAATCTGTTCTTTTTTCAGAGTTTACAGTAGAAACCTTTGCAAACAGAAGCTTGTACATGGGTATAGCAATCATCTTTAGCACTGTAGTACATTAAGGATCTAAATCACGTTATGGGGTATATATAGTACTGCATCAGAAGTCCACAGAGCTGGGTCCGATTTGTATTTTCACCTCCAGAGGTGAAATACTTCATCTTCTAGTGCCTCAGCTACCCCATCAATAGGCATAATATCATCCTGTATAAAATGTTTTTCTATGACAAGTCTAAGATGAGCTAAGTCTGCATCTTCAGGAATTAAAAAAATCAAAATGTATTTTCATCATGATAATGCTCCAAAGAAGGAGCAGATTTGCTTTATAGGAAACCATTTTTACTCAGCATTAAATGAAATAAGTTGATACTGGAATTAATTAAATACAATTGCCATTGCAAGTGGATGGTTGCGAGTTGGAAAAATATTTTTGTCTTGCAATAAATTAACTCAAATATAATAAAAAGGGCAAAGACAGAAGGGAACTCTGATGTTGAAAAGGCTGTAGCAATACTATTAGGGTTGTTTCTTTTCAAGTCAGAAATTGAGAATGCAGAACTATTTATTGCTTTAACTTCAGCAAAAAAATAGTGACAGCAGGGACCTTGTTAAACTGGGACATATATTTCAGTGACTAGAAACCTATTGTAATCACAATTACAGAGATATAATCTTGGGCTTTAGTCCATATGTCTGTCTTAAAGAGAGCTATTAATGCCCTTGGTTTGCTTCCAGCTTGCAGAGAAAGATACTTAACCAAACATTTTCTTTTTGCTTCTGTCATTAGCTGGGGCGCATGGACAAAATGACTGGGACTATCTTGTTCCTTAGTTCAATTAATAGAACTCTACTGTTTCTCAATATAAAATCTGACAACAGAGGATGAAAAATTATTCCAAAGCCTGTCAGTGGGACGAACAAACAAAATCCATCATGAATGTAAATGGAGCCATGTATTATAACCTCCTGCCTTTCATTGGCCCATGGATCTTTTTCCTGTGTACATGTTGATATGTTTTTTGAAGTGTGAGTACAAGGACAAACTCAAGGAGTTGCTGAATCCTTTGTCACAAGCTCCTGTAATAGTTCATTTACTTCTCATCCATCATGCTGGGGGAGAGCTAGGTGAGGCCTCTATTGAGGAAACGTGTGCAGTGGGGGTACAATTTATAACTCCTTCCACTCTTCCAAGTGGAATCAAATCCCTGGGTAATGGTTGAAGAAGCTGAGCCCAGGTGCTCCTCTGTGGTTATGACCAGTAGTAACAGCAGACAGTCGACTTGCAGGAATTGTGTGTTTGCTCCATGTCTGCCTAGGAGTTGCTTGTGAATTGGTTGATGATTGCTATCACCAGGGTACTCTGAGTCCCAGGAGTGGTGATTGTAAATATATGTTGTTTTTTAGGACTGCTGTTTCAATTGTCTGGGACCTGTGAGGGTAAACACTGCTGTATAAGTGAAATATGTGGAAATAAAGGGATGTGCAGGAAAAAATCCCAGCCGGCAGTGATGTATTTTACTCTCTAAATTGAGTTCTTCACAGGAGAATCGCTGTTAATGAAGACAGCCTCACTTAATAATCTCTTTTTCTCATAAAAGCAGTAACTGTTGTCAAAAGGGAGCGGGTGGTCGTGGCCCAGAAGCAGCTTGTTTGCCCACCAGATGGAGCTAAAAAAATCTGTCCAGGCTTGCCGGGCGCTAGTCAGTGCTCCAGGACCTCCTGACCTAGGGTCCTGCAACCCAGTTAATGCAGGGATTTATTGCCAGCACCCCCACTGCAGCTCCCTGCTCAGGACTGTGCTCTCCCAAGAGGTGGACACAGAGGCTCTAGGTTCACTGCCTGTGTTTGCCCTGCTACGCCTTAGTCCATCAGCGTTTCAGTTTATGCTTTTTCTTTCCTGATAATACTGTTATTAGCAGTAAAATTGGCTAAGGGAAGAGGCATGGGAGGTCCGTTTAGAACAGCAGAGGAGAGGTGCTGTGTCAAGGATGTTGGTGGCACCAAGCCTTGTGGGAGGGCATTGAAAAGGTACCTTTGAAACTACCTTTAAAAGGTAGTTTACAGAGACCTTGGCCTCCTCTGAGCTGTGCTGTGTCTGAGGTGATAGCAAACCTCTCTGGTTGTCCTGTTGAGGAGACACCATTGGAGTTAATGGCCACTCCCTGCCAAGACAGGCACCACCTTTTTCTTTTAAAATGAACCTGCTGCTAATGCTTTATACCTGAGGGTTTGTAACTGCGGGAGTCCTCGAGTACTCTTCTGGGTGAGTGTCCCTGAAGGCTGACACCAAGGTGTGAACACCTTGGAGTTAATTTAAAACACCATTAAATAATTGTGGGAAAGGAGGGCAAAGGTAGTTACACCAAGCACCAGGTATTTAACTTCTTTAGCTTTTTTTCCCTTTAAGAGTTAACATCTGTTTACCTAGTTTGTCTCAAGATTTTTTTTTTTTTAAACCAGTGGTGTCATGATTGTTGGATACATCAGATGGAAGGACAACGAGGCTTTTAAAGCCTTTGGTTCTCACATTTGTCAAGGTTAAAATGGAGTGGAGAGAAAGATTTAATTGAAAAAAAAATTTCTGTTATTCTAGTTAAAATTGCTTGCCAAAGTAATTTTGATGAATGTGCTCATTAGTGAAGAAAATAATATGAATGGCTTTAACATTACAGATAAGGGAACATAAGAAGGAAGAAATCAGCTTATGTACTGTTTTATAGGAATTTTCATTGAGTATAATCAGGCGTAAAGTAATAGGAGGACTTAATTCACCTATGCTTGAGGTGAATCAGAGTAGGTGAATTACGTTCTGGCTTCTAAAAACCCTGCTTTGGACTCCTAGAGTAGATGGCTTGAATAGAGATTTTGTTCCAGAAGCAATTTTTTTTTTCTCTCAAAAAAGATCATTGCCTCTAGCAGCAGCACCCGAGCATTTTATATGCAATCAAAAAGATGGCTTAATTAGCATAACAGAGATTGAGTGGGATAAATCACGTGGCTGAGTGATGCTGTGAAAGGAAGCAGCGTGCGGGTGGAGGGGTGAGGGAGGAGGAGGTGGCGGAGAGTTAGGGAGCCCATGGGGTTGTTCAGAGAGCTACAGTGTGGTGAGAGCTGGGCCAGCAGAACGTTTCAGGGTAAAGAAGAAAGGTGATGTTATATTGTCTAGAGATGGCTGGCAAATCAGAATAAAGCTTCTGTCTGAACAACAGACTGATATCAGGGAAAAGCGTTTAATGTTTTTGTTTGGGTTTTTTCTTCCTAAGCTTCATTTAGAAAGAAATAAACATATGCACAATGATCAGGTAGGTGCTACAGCTAGCCTCGGTGAGAATGGATAACAGCTCAGATTAAGATAGGGAAATAACAAATTGGAGGGGAGTTGAAAGGGTTAAAAGCCTGACTTGGTTAAGAGCTGGCAGGAATTGCTTCTGTAAGCTGGAAAAGGATGGATGAAGACAACATTTGAAACAGCTTTGAAAATGGAGGTAGTGGGGTAGGGAGAGAAGCAGAGATCTTCAGTTTTTAGGAGTGGGACAAAAAGTTTAAAACAAACCTTCTTGAATATGATGAGGTATTAATAAGCAGCCAACGGCATTAAATCATGACAACAGCCTCAATTTCCTTCCACATTAAGGTAGCAGACTGTGTCAAGAAGGAAAACACAACTTTTATCTTTGCTGCAGGAGAGCTTCTTGATGCTATTTTGAATGACATTCTACTGAACAAGATAAAGACACACAGAGCGACACGAAATGAGAGTTGTAGTATAGGGGGGAGAGTCTTGAAGAGTAGCCGTTTATGAGTTTCTGCCAAATGGGGAGGATGCAATGTGTGGGATTCCTTGGGAGGGTGTAGTGGCTCTAGTGCATTACTTAGAGCAGTAATTTGTGCGAGAAGCTAGAAAATATGCCTATTGTGTTTCTAGGCCGTACTCAGCTGGAAAGGCTGCAAGCATTTGGATGAAAGGATTAACATTCAAAAGAATCTTGACAATTAGAAGAACTCATTTGAACTAAGTGGGATTCAGTTCAAGGACAGGTACAGAGTCCTATGACGAGGTATAAATTACTTGTGAGATTAAAAGATGAGGAATGAACGACTAGCTGGCAGTCTCTCAAAAACGGATGTGGGGTTATAGTGGATAACAAACCGAACACTAGTTGAGGCTGTCGTAGTGATGCAAGGAAGCGTAAACAAGACCATACCATGCAAAACACCGGAAAAGGCCTTTGTGCTGTGTTTGGTGCTGGTACGGCCACAGCTGGAGCATTTTGTCTTGTTCTGGGCCCCACACGGAGACTTGGACTGAATGGAGATCAGAGATCTGGAGAACACAGGCAGTGAGGAAAAGTTGGAAGAATTAATTTATTTAATTGAGAGACAAGGTAACTGCAGAGTGGTGAAAATTCACAAAATAAAATGGCTACCTCAAAGAAGGAGGTATGCTCCATATGTGGTATAGATAGCACAAGTAGTTGTAGGCTTCAACTCCGCCAGAGGAAATCTGTATTAGATAGTGGGAAAGGTTTTCTAAAAGCAGGGATACGTAAACTACTGACAAATACATTTTTAAGAGCAGGGTAAACAAATTTCTGAGAAAAAATTAGCGCGTACCATCTCTATTGGAATGGGACAGAGGATGAGCAAGGCTGCCCTTCTGTCCTCTTTCTAGATTTGTTCTCTATAGTTGTCCTACAAAAGAGCCACAGACACCTGTCTGGGCACCATAGGTACATGAGAACACCCAGTCCTCATAATTTTGTTTTGGTCAAAAAAGCAGTAGTGACCAGAAAAGAAGCACCTGCTTGTTTCTAAGCTGGCAGGAGATGTTCAGCCTTCCTGCAGAACTTAGTGTAGTGATGGGGTGATGAGGAAAAGGAGAGCATGAGACTTTCCCCTGCTGATTGCTGGCCTGTGCAAGAGCCAAGTGATTCTGCCAGTCTCTTCGGTGATAGAGTCATTATTGTTTTTGTTTGTTTGTTTGTTTTTAAAGAAAAAGAGGGTCTTAAATCCAGGTGCTGCGTTGCAGGGTCAGCTCCAAAGTTCTGCAGGACACTGCGCATGGCGTGTGACGAAGCAAATGAAAAGCAAACAGGCAACGTGCATTATGTGAAACTTCAGGTCAAACAAAGCCTCTGTTCTGGATTTATTGATCCTGGAAAAGTGGGATCTTCTACTTGAAATTACAGAAAATCCCAAATAGACCTAAATTCAGTATTATTTTGAAAAACACAAAGTGTTCCATAGTTATGCAATAGATATCACCTTGATTGTAATGATGTGAATTAGATTCTAATCAAATAGTTCCTTATGATCCTTGTAAGCAAGATGCTAACAACTGCAAAGCACTGACAAATGTAAGTAGTAATCTAGCTGATTATAATGACGTTCCAGTGTGACTGTACCTCTTTTACAGATGATATATTGTACTTTATTTCTGTGTAGGGAGAATTGTATCTAGTATGAGAGAAAGTAGTTGGGAGTGCCAGCCCTATGTATTGCCAGCCCTATGTATTGCTGGATGCCACCGGTCCCTTGTTATTATCTGTGCTTTGGAAAGTCATTTGTCTTTTTTGGGAAAATGGGGTACAAACAGTAGAAGCGGTACATTTATAACTAACTGGAAGTTGAGTATACTTAATAATTGTAATAGCCTGAGAACCTTGGATTAAAAATGCCATAGAAAAACAACAGGTTGAAGCTATAGAATCCAGTTTTCTTCCTCTTGGTTTGTGGTGTAGCATCATGCTGCCTTGCTTTTTCTGTATCCTGTGCCCCAGGGGGAAGGAAAATGATAGTGGGTGTCTCAAGTAGATGGTCTGGTAAATGGAGAATGATTTCCACTTAAAAAAAAAATGACTCTTGCCATGTTTCTTCAGATGGTGCCATCATCTTGGATTAGTCTCTTGTATTTCACACTGGCTTGCTAACAGAAAACAACCCTTTTGCAGTGTAAAGGAAAGCAATTCAGTTTGGGGTTTGGTTTTTTTTTTTTTTAAGCTATCATATTAATTTATGGGAAAACTTTACGTCAGTGCTAAAAATATTGCCAAATAGCCATTTTACATGTAATCAAATCACTCTTCTTCTGATATTAGTCCATCAGTCTAAAGAATTTCATTAGTTTTGACGATGGTGAGAGAACACTATGGAAACAGAGGACTCCGCTTTGTTTTGAAGGATGACTCTGTGAGAATGAAGCTGTAAGTGTATGAAAATCAGGGAGACAAGGAGAAATTTTGTATTTGGTTCCCACTAGAACAAGTTTTGTGGCTTGTTAGTATTTCTCTGGTCAAGGAAGCTATACTGTAAGACAGGCTTTTCTTACAGTATTTCAGGAAATTGGCTTCTGGCATGGTAAGTCAGTGGAAGTTGAACCGCTAACTTTATCAGAGTGGATACGAAAGGAATAGAAGTGATAGGGAAAAGAGCAGCATGGAGATAGGGGAAAAAAACCACCACCGCATTATATGACCCCACTCAACTGTCACATACAGTTTTCTCTCAGTTATGCCTGTATGTACCCATGATTTTTTGTGCTAGTTTGTGTGTCCCTATGACATAAATGGCACAATGTCAGGAAATTTACTTACTGTGTACAGGAACTACTGTGTCTCAAGCGAGGAGAAGCAAAACTGCCTATCTTTCTATGTGTTTTCATTTTTCATAGGTCTGTCTTTGTATTTAAAATGCAACCTTTGTTATCACGGTGAGATAAAAGAGCTGCTAATTGCATACGTGTTCAAGGGCGGCTTGGAAATGATAACGGAGCTGGACTATTTCAAATGAAATGCAGCAAAGGATTTGAAATTTAAACTGGGAAGTGGAAAAAACGTGGAGTCGTCTATTCCAAAATGGATGGCTTAAATGAGGAAGTGGTTAGAAGTTGGGACTGGAGCTCTGGAGAGCTGGGTTTGGGTCCTGGTTCTGCTGCTCACTGGATGCGTGAACTTTGCCAAATCACTTCCTAACTTGCTCTTGCTTTTCTTCCTTCATTTTGACTTTATGCCAACCAGTGTAGGGACTAAGTCCCAGCATGAGGATTTTAGTGTGGTGCACAGTGGGAGTTGCTCTCATCCGAGGCCTCAGAATGCAAAGACAGTTTGGAGCATAAATGATGACAATCATCAGAGTGTCTGAAATCCACTCAAGAACTCGTCCAACTGACTGTTTGGGGCTAGCTGGAAAGATGACGTGGAAAATAATTTTCCAGTGAACGAGACTTGTGTTTATCCTGTGCCATCTGACTAAGCAGCAAGAACTTAGTGCTATCTGAAAGAAAAGGGTCAAAAGTGAACAGTTACAGCTGGAGGGAAAAAGCATTGACCATCCCCATCTGTCCTCAGGAGCTTCCTGCACTGCAGGTAAAAACATTTCTCTCAATCTATTATCCTTAAGTTATCACACAGACCTGGTTGAACAAACAGTGCAAATAGGCACAGTGTTTTCTACCTTGGAAGCTGTTTGGGGAAGGAGGAATAGGACTAGCTACTTCAATAGGGTGCAACCAAAGAGTGAATAACTGCGACGAAAAGCTAAGAGGACATCCTTAGCCAAAACCTTGCTGTGTGCTAAGGCAATACAAATACAGTCCAGACAGACAACAAAGTAGTTTGCATGAAATCTGCAATCACTTAAACATTGTTGCTTCAAATTAGGCCTGAATGGAACCACCAGAACATTGAGAAAGTTTGGAGGACAGTATTAAATTTGCATCCAAATTCAGATGCTTAGATATTTCTGTTTCCTGGCCCTATCTAAGATCTTGCATGTGAATGCCCATCAGATGCAGTTATTTTATCGTAAGTATTCTGGCTTGACTGCATATATAATCTTAATCTGCATTCACACAGCAGCATGGATGGCGAAGGATCCACGCTCTAACTAGACCTCTGTGGAACGTTTCGTGGTTGTAAATGATTTTTGGAAGTCTCATCTGATAATGTTTTTTTCATTCTCTGTGGAATACAAGTAGATGGGAGCAGATAAACAGAACTAGTGTGCTGGGAGCCATCCATATACTGAAACAGGGATGGTGCAAATGTCTTCTATTCCAACGTGCAGATGGATAGAAATACATCTTTCCTGCATCTTGTGTCTAGAAAATGTCTTTGAGATACATGGTGCACACATAACACTTAGATTGGCGGGTTGTACACTGACTTCCCACAATACTGGCACATGTAGAACACTTCCTTTGCTGTGTGCTACTTCTCAGGTTATTTAATTTGCAGAGATGTAGTTCTCTCACTCCTCATCTAGATGGCCTGTTCACAGCATCACAGCTCATGCTGGATTAAGTAATCGGGCCAAGACCAAGCTCTTTCAGCACCAGAGACTAAAGATAACGGGGAAGAGATTTTTAACTATGGGAGGTAGGGACATGCTTGTGTTCTCTGCCCAGCAAGATGCTTTCTTGATTAGTTACATCAGGTAGTCTAAGAAAGAAGAAGACTTCCAGTTATAAGGCTGATAGTAGTTTAGTCCCTGTCCATAAATCATCTGTACTCTCACTTAAATAACTTTAGTCTTTTTCAAATAAGGAGTTAATACTAGCCTGAAAATAGTGTATCTTTCTTTATGGATTAAGTTCTTTATGTATTACTTTACTTTGAGACTCTAGCTTGGTTAGCTTGAAGTTGTCACGTAAGATTTATCAAGGAGAGGCACTGGATAGATCAGATAAGATTATCTAGACGTGTGCCTGATCCGATCCAATACAGGCAGGTAATAATTGATAATGTATGTATTTTTTAGTGTCTCATGTTAGTTTGGAGACAGTGTTGTGACTTGGTACTACCCAGTCTAATTTCTAGATAAGGTTAATGAAGTTATTTAACTGAGAGCCTGGAGGATTAGCTAACATAGAGGGACTCTTTGTTCACTCGTCTCCTGTTTAAAGAAAAAAGCTCTTGATAAAATGTATGAGCATATTTTTAACAGGCTCAGCCTCTGACACTGTTTGAAATGGTGATGACTCTGTTGATCGTACATTAATGAGGAATTATAGTAACCTACTCTTGGATGGATAATTGAAATTAGAAAAGGGGCTACAGTGGTGCTTTTGGGTCCTTGGGACATAATGGATTGCTATTTCACAGAGAGATTAGTGAAGGCACTAACCCAAGCTGTAACTAAAATGTCCAAAAAAGACAAGCTTTGTAGTGAATCTGTGGCTTGTGAAATTTACTATGTCCCCAACTTCTGTTATTCTGGGAGCAAACAATAAAGGATGCTGTGATCACAGTCTCTTTCTTTTGCTGCCACTTTAAGCCAGCATGTTATAGTCTTCCAAACATGCAGGAATTTACAGCATGTCCATACTTGTGTCTGCCAGGTCGATTGTTGAGGTTTGTATAGATTTATGATTAGAAATAGGGCTGTTTAAAATTCTACACCGTCAATATGTGGTTACATTTATTTGACTGATTCTGTAATTAAATGGATTTACATGGATTACAGACAAATTACTTTAAGAAGTGACAAGGAGATGGCTAGTTAAAGCTGAGTTATATCACAAGCTTAGCGGTATGTTATGAGCTCCTCTGTGAAATCTAGCCATAGGTTAAGATTTAAAACGTGGAGTTGACAGCAGTTGGGTTCTTCTAGTAATTGTAACTGCTGAATGGTTTGCCCGTAAAAAATCTGTCCTTGTTTAGACATCTAGCTAGGAATTTGAGAGTCTACAGTTGGGCCCACATTTATGAAAATAAACAGTCAAAATTTAAAAAAATTTCAAAAAGGTTAATTTTAAAAAGAAAAATAGTGGACCTTCGGGTTAAAGGCAGCTTAAGAAAATAGGTAAAAGAAACTGTCGAGTAAGACAGAGTGACCAGTGCTTTTAAGAGGGCTCTAGATTTTAAATCTAGATCTCTTAAAACTGAACTATAATGAATAGCAATGCATGCAGGCTTTGACAACATTTTCTAATTTTTTGATGATAAAATGTGTGTACTATTGATTAAATGGGTTTAACTCCAGCTAGGCTTGAAATGACGAGTCCAATGAAATCCAATTTTATTTTTATTATCTATGTGGCAAGTTGATTCAGAGCATATTTCTCCTCCCTGTCCCTGGAGAGCTGTCTGTCTAAGTACACATGTTCTTTCTCCCGAGCATGCTCTGAAATATGTTTTTGGTTTGTTTTTTTTCTTTTCAGCATAGCTGTCTTTTCACAGTCTTGTTTTTATCTCTTGATAAGATCAGTTTCATTGGTAAATCAGATTGGGGAAAATAATGATGCAGAAAAATTTAGTGATAGAAAACAGATCTACGGTAAGATTAAGGGCTTGAGAAGCACTGCTGTTTGCTATACTGATAACCAAAAAGCTCTTAATTCCCAGATTTAAACAAGATAAGTATGTTACAACAGCACCTGCCTCGGAAGATTATTTTTTTTCCAGCATGTGAACTAGAAACACAGTTTTGTAGGGCTGAAAACTAAAGTACTGTTATTATCAACAACTTATATCTCATTATTGCATGTTTATACTTTGACCCAATTTGCTATCTTATCAGAACAGCTGAAGGGCTAGTGTAAGGCAAAAGCACAGTTTAATCTGAAAATATGGCTTAAGATATTTTTAACTTAATAAACTGATCACCAGAAAATCAGTCTGTGCACTGATGTACTCTGGTGTGTCAGAAAAGCTCAGTTTCAACTTGGCTGTGGCTGAGGGAGATGTTGCTGCCCGTGGTGTTTTCAGTGGTTTGCACAACTTGTATGGTTTGTTCAGTTGTACACCCCAGGTCCGCCCCTGATGGCTACTGAGTGGACAGGTAGCTTAAATGAGAATTGCAAATACCTGGCACGTATTAGATTTTGTCCATGGTGAAATGTGAGCAAGCATTTCACAATGTGACCTACCACTTCATTATCTTCATTTTTTGTCATCAGCTTGAGGCATCTCAATTCTGTGAAGCACCTAGAGTGCGGACCAAGATTTAATACATGTCCTTCTCTCATGCTTCTTCAAGCTGTGTTCTTCTGTTTTAATTAAAGACTTCATTTATAACATTGAAAAATAATGATATCAAAAGAAAATAGGTTCCCTGGGGGTTCTTTCTGCTGCTGCCAAATGCTTTATAAGCCATCACTAGGAGAGCAGTGCCAGGATGATGTAGGGAGCTAATAGATCAGCATGATAAGGTGGAGCTAGAAAAGAGAGGGCTGGATTTTTAAGAACATCTGGCTTACTGCATCCTGATTTCTAAGTTAATTTCTTTGTAAAGACCTGGCCAGTATGGTCAGGTTTATACAGGGCAATTAGGAGAACAGAATATTTCAAGTGGTTGAGTTAATTAGCATGGTAGGTTCTTGTGTAATTTTTTCCACAGCTATTGAGATGGCTTAGGATCCTTTAGCTTTATTCTCATACAGTGGTAAAGGAACTCAGTTTTATGGACTTACATCTTTGCACATCATTTTAAGCTCATAATAATTTGACTTAGGAGTTTATGTACTATTTTCATAAGTGCTTATGAAAATTTGATGATGATTCTCACTGAAAGTCAAAGGGATTTAGAATTTCAAATGGCAAAGTAACTTCTGAAAATTATACTTTACTACTTCATGTATTCAGGAAGCTAGGTCTTATTTGTCAACCTGTTTTCACACTAAGAAGATCAGGTTTTGTTTTTTTCTAGGAGGACTAGTCATACCAGCCTCATCTTTTGCCAGGTTTCTCACATGAGGATGAAATGAGAACATCCAGTCAAAATTTGCTTTTTATTTTCAGTAAAGTCTTATTTTAGTCAAAGTAAGAAAGCCCAGTTTGGCCATATATTTTCCCAGATCACGGGTTGGTTTTTTTTTTTCAGACCAATGGGCTCTGTCAACCATCAGAAATTTCCCAGGAATCACAGCACCCTTTTATTGTTACTCTTGTAATCAAATGTAAACCATAATGTTCATTATGGCTTTAAGACCAGCTGCAGACCACTTTCCATTACATCATGCAAGTCCAGTCTCAATTGTTTTGGCTGAGATTTTGTAGCTATGTGTAAAAGAAGAGCTGTCTTTGTGTCTTCATGCACCGGAGAGTGCCAAATGAAACATGTAGATTACAGGAGGAGGATCTTTAAGTATGGAGAAGATTTTCTGAGCAAATGTTACCGATGACTCTGTGGTATGGTGGAAACCCATGGGAATAAGGCTTCTAATAAGCAAATAATATTGTTATTTATAGTGGGATTAATCAGTAAGGGGCTTTTCAAATTGTGGATACCCTTTTCCTGAGCTTTGAACCCAAATCCCAGAGCCTTAACAAACTTCACTGCAGACAGTAACAGCTTTGGAGCATGAACATGTCTACACAGTAGATAAGATTAACTGATTAATTAAAGCTCATAAAACAAAGGTCCTGCTACTGTAAAAACTTGTCATTGTTGATTTTTGAAGGTCTCTTTCTGCTATGGCAACAGAGGAGCCTTCCTTGTGAAAGGAAGGATCGTAACTGAACCAACATGGAGAATACTCAGAGGCAAAAAGAACCTGCATCGGGATTTGCTGAAGGTACCAGCAATCCCTTTAGAGACCACGCAAGATGGGCCTTTCTTCCCCATCTTATCTCTCTGGGTGTGTTTACACTTGGCTTTTTCTACTGAAGTTGAGCTATCGCTCAAGATAAACCTGAAATAATCAGTTAACCTAAAGTAGTTAACTATTTCTAAAGCAAGTGGATATATTGTCTTTACCATTCTGGGTGAAATGCATGGACAATCTGAAACCACAGTGCTTTCTCCTGTCAAGTTAGGATGGATTGAATGGGAGGAAGAGATCTGTCTGCTGAAGCACCAGGGCTTTGTTGGTACCTCTTTGTATGCAAGCGTGGGACTTGTGTACGTGGGGTTTTGGCAGGTTCTTTGCTCAGACTTCCCTTTGTATAGTTTGACTGTTTACAGGAATGCAACTCTAGTCTGAAAGATATGTGAGACAAAAAGGGAGAAGGAAATATATGATCTGATGACCTCAGCTGGATCAGATCCCAAACACAACCCATCAAGGGTTGGGACACAGGGGCAGAGAAAACAATATTGGTGTTCTCTAGTGCTGAATAATGTCTCTTTATGGTGATCATATTCATGCCCAGGAGAGGTTAAAAGCTGAAGGGCTACAGCAAAATGATTACCACATATCATTTTAAACCAGCAAAAATAACACATTTTCCCTTATATTTGCCATCTGATCTGACTACTCAATTAAGGCCAAGTGATGCTCTTGCATTTGTTAAGAATAATTTCCTATATGAAAGCCCAGAGCTGGTACATAACCTAAACCCCATGTTAAAGTTCACTGCTAAAAGCATTGTTCCTCTGACAGTTTAGAGCATGTGATGGCTTCGCAAGGTAGCGGCTCTATTTACAGTGTGTTACTCTGTATTAGGTGCTGCCAGCCATCTGTAAAGTAAAGTGCACTGCACCTTGTTATCACCTGCTTACAGGCATTAAAAAGACTGATGGACCAGATTCTCCTTTACAAAAAGCTCCTTTATGTCACTCAGGCTGGTTTAAAGGGACTCTGAACCGCAAGTAACATAATCTGTTCCTTCTTTATGGTCCATCCGTACTTCCTGCGCTGTGTAAGGGACCCCAGCATAAATGAAGATGAGGTCATTGGGAACCTGCTCATGTTCAGCTGCTAGGTGGACAAAGGTTCTCTATAGAATATTCACAGTAATTTATTGGTCTTTCCACTACTGTGAACACCAGTCCTTAAATTTGTAATCTCTCTGTGATGCATCTTGCCTGCCTTGCAGATGGGGAACACAGCGCGCAGAGGGAATAGGCGATTTGCCTGCAGTATGGAGCAGAACCCGGGTCCTGTCACCAGAAACAAGCAGAAAGATTTAATGCCGTTCAGAACTAAGGTGCATGTGCAGAAAGCAGGCTTTTTTGACAAAGAGAAGATTTTTTTTTTCTTTTTCTCCTGATTTCCCTTCAGAGGGAAGTAAATCTGATCAGAGTGCACAACGGGATCACCAGCGGACAGGGTTGTGGAAAGCCATGGGACAATCCATTTGCCTGCTTCTTGCTGGTTCCCTGGTACTGCAGCCTCTGGTGTCCCAGAGGCTGGTGTCCTCTGGAATGGGAGACAGTCTGTGTGGCTCTTTGCTCTGGAAATGTCAGGCTCCAGAAGCCTGAGCTCCCAAGCAGTGGGGACTATAGGGACTGTCAGAAATTTGGGGAGGGGTAATGCTAGGAAACCAGGCTTTTGAAGGAAAATTGCCTGTCAGCTATGCCTGCATTGGCAAAACAAGTCAATTTCTGCAAAAGATTAATTAATTTGCTGAAATCTGATGAAACGAGATGTTTTTCAAATCGTCCTGTTGGTGCTGCTCTCAGCACTCACTTCCTGGACTTAATCACCCAAGAGTGCTTCTTGTCTGTGTCTCTTGCCTTTGGCTCCTACGTGCACTAAGGGGAAATGCTTCAGCAAATAACTGTTTTTTTTTTCTGTCAGTTGCTTCTTTATCTCTTTTATTAGGTTGTTTCTGCATTGCCAAATTTTGGCACTCACTGATAATTGCTCTATCATATCCCCCAGCTGGAGGGAACTAAATCCACACTGTACTGAGACAGGAAGGTTGTAAATGAAGTGCATCGGCATAGCATTGTCTTGTCTGGAAATTGTCACATACCTTGGTGACTGCGACTCTTGGGGAATGACAGCAATATAAGTGGTGTAAAAACATTTATAGTCAACCGTGCACCGGTATGAAATCTTCCCTGTGATGCTGCTGATAGATCATAGCATGCTCTTCAGTGCTTCACACAGGAGAGCACACTCAGGGGGTTTGGGAATGTTAATGTGGGTGTTTTTGTAAGTTGTTTGCAAGAAGCTGAATGGCAGACCTGAAGCGTCACAGGTCGGAGTGAGCTCACCCTGGCTACCCTTGCTGGGGAGTGCCTCTCTGACCACGCTGCCTCCCTACCACATTTCTGCCCTGCCTGGGCCCGAGCATCCCGAGTCACAGCTCTGCTGTCCAGAGCAAGGGACTGGGGCCTGTGGGTGTGGAGAAGGGCAGAGAACGGGGCAACCAGTGAAGAGGAGCGCACAGAATGAAGCCACACCAAACTTGGCTTTTTCGCTTTGGCTTCCGTTAGTGATGCAAGTTAAAGTTGCCTATTCACATCACCCCTCTGTCCTCAAAAGTTTTAGCTTATGACAGGGCTAGAGAGCAGAAGGTCACCTGGTATTTTTCCTTGTTACACTTGGAATGCTCTAATTAGTATGTTTATTGTCTCTTTATACTCAAAACCGAAGAGAGGTAGGAGAATATCTGCCTGGAAATGTTCCTTTTTTGAAATAATAACATTCTTCTTCTGCAGCGTTGCCTGTGGTGAACTCTATTAAGAATGGCATAGAATAAAACTTCTCACAACACTCATTTGGGGATACCTGTATCTCAGCAGCAGTTGAAGAGGCAAATAAAATGTTTGCAATGATTGGGAAAGGAACAGAGAGCAAAATTGAAAATGTCACTATGCCACTGTATAGATCTATGATTCACACAGACTTTGATTAACGTGTGCAGTTCCCCTCATTTCTAAAGTATATATTAAAGCTGGAAAAGGTTCAGAGAGGGGCAGCAAGTATAGAAGTGTTACCAAAGATACGGAATAACTTCTGTGTGAGGAGTAACTCGGAAGACAATGTCTTTTCAGCCTGGAAGAGGGGAGAGGTGGGTGCACAATGTCTGTACCTCTGGGGCGCCTGGGTAAGCTGCCTGTTCCCTGCTGGTGATATGTGAAGCCAGAGTCTGCCAGCCCTGGATGAAGTAGGTGACCTGACCGATTTCTTTCTTCTCTGGTTATGAGTTGCCCCAGGAAACCCTGAAGTCTGGCTTAGGCGCTGCAGCGGTTGGAGTACAGTTCATGTTTTTCCAGAACTCCTGTAAAAGGGCATGGTCTCCTCCTGTTACACCTTATTCTTTGGCTACTTGGACAGGGAGGTTATGAACGTGAATTGTAGAGATGTCTGAAGGCAGAATGACCATTTGCTTTCCCCCCCCTGCCGGTTCTTTTCCTTTTTTTGTTTTAAATTGTGCTGTTAAGTCCCGACAATCAATTATACCTGTGTGCAGCCAGTGTAAACAAAATGGAGGATCAGTGAGCTGGAACATAAGGTCAACGGAGGCAGAGTTATCTTTTCTGTATCTTATGGATATTATTGCCTCTAGTTCACAAGCGAGATTAGTTGTAATCAGCAGTGAACTCCTCATTGTGTTCTATTGCCAGTCCTTCACAGCCAAGATTTTCTTGCTTATTTCTTTTTATTATTATCATCTGGATTTTTCAGCTTATGACTTGGGGTGTTTGAATCTCCAGAGGTTCACAACTGCTTTTGCAGCATGGCCTGCCTCTCAGAAGTGCTGAGAATTAGCAGCTGCTCTCGTGTTCAGTGGGAAGTTTGACTTGAACTTCTTTCAGGAATTTCTTTCTGAATTTCTTTCAGAAATGCCTGTTGTTTCTGAAATGATGTTACTCTACAGAAGTTACGATGCCTTCTGTCACTTCAGCGTGCTCTGTTTATTAAACAACATTTTTCCCCGCAGGGAATGTATGTAGCGGTTACCCACAAACCTGCATCTCACGGAGTAGCAAACAGCATTCATTGCTTCAGTGGCCTGGCTGTAGGATGCCGGTCTCGCATCTATTTAGGAAGATGTTACAAGCCTGAGGAATGTGTCTCAAATTTCCCTCAGCTGGAAAGATACTTCTGTATGCTGAAGAAAGTAAGGGCAAATGGCCCTGTAAAAATAAATGGCATGGGAAAGGATGCATGCCCTCCCCTGTAGCAGCAGTTTTCTGTGGAGTGCTGCCCAGCTGGTGCAGGTAGGGTAAATCCAGCTCTCCTAGTCCACAGCCTTTGGGACAGTTGTGGCAAAGATAGCGTCACTGTCAGGATCTGTCACAGAGGTCTATGCTGTGCTCGGCTCCCCCTCCACCCCACCATTGACAAATAACTGGAGAAGCATCTCAGAAAGCAAAGCCTCCAAGAAGACTGAAAGGCAGTTGGCCCCAGTGCTGTCCAGTTGGTCCCTCTTGGTCTGAGTAACAGCATTGCTTAGAGACACCGCATGTCTGCCACCGGGCAGGAACAGCAGCCTGCACCATCCTGACTCTCCCTTATTTTGCTTTTGACAGAGCAGCCGTCTCTCTTCCTGTGGGGAATGAAGAGCTCTTGCCCTGATTAATAAATATCCAGTGAAGACACCTGAACATCTAGGGGGAAAATCTTATTTCCCCTCCCACTCCCCCACCTGCCTCCCTGCTGCTTAACAGCTTCACTGAGCTGTGTCCCATCCTTCCCCTTCCCTGCATGTCAGGAACAGCTCTCCCTGGGTAGCTGCAAGCTGCTCTTTCTTCTCATCGGATGAATAAAACATCATGGCCTTACGTCACAATAAAACCTGCCTGGCTGCACTTTTTAAAATCTTCTGTCTGTTTATTTATTTATTTATTTATCTATGGCATGCAGCACTAATATAATTTAAATGGTATATTAAACACTCTTGTTATGAAGTTAAAAATACGGGGCTTCTTTTTCCCTTATTGACTGGTGTCAGAGTACTGCTGGGAAATATTACCGCATGTATTTTATTATTCAAGGCGATGTTGATGTAGAAGTTTCCTGACTCATCTTTCACCATTTCCCTGACACTCAAGGAATTTCTTGCCTGCAGCCAGTGTGATATACATTAAAGAATTATTGTTACAACGTATTAGATTATACAAATGTGTTATTGTAAACCAGTGATTTTTTTTTTTTTTTTTCAGTCAATAACTTAACTCATGGTCTCTATCAGGGTGGGTGAGTCTGTGCTTTTTAGGCTCTGAAATGCTGAACACCGTCATTCAGAAGGAGAGTGTTTTCCTGAAAGAAACAAAAGTATTCTTAAGATACAGAAATGCCTTCCTCCTCTTCCCATCTGAGCTAATAACGAAATTTTTGCATATAGTCTAATAGGAAGAGAATGGGTAAGATGACGGATAACTAGACAGACTTTTGCAGCCACCTCGTTTTATATCCATGGAAGACCATTGAGTTTCTGAGGGGAAATACCTCATTTGTGTCTGTTGAAACCATTTCATCTCGGATGTGATGAGTGAATCAGTGGCTTTATCAGGATGTGCTTGTTCTCCTCAACAAAAGGAGGTTTGGTTTGTTGTGGGAAAGGTAGTCTGACCTAAAAGCCTAGCCCATAGTTGAGAGCAGCAGGATGATGAATCTGGTAGATAGCTGAGACATGTTTTAACAAGGGAATATGGCTAATGTAAGGTGGAATCTCCTCTGGTTCCTGAATGTAGAAAGTATATATGCTGTTAATGGTTTGGGTTAGAGTATTTTGATCTTTGGCTGAAAAATTGACATTTTTAGTGGACATTTTCTCTCTTCTCTCCAAATTTTATCACCATCTCAACTTGACTTCTCTTCACATGTGTCTGTCATGACAAAATGCAGAGAAGGGGCCCTCATGGAAATCAGTGAAGACATCCCATTGCCTGCAAGGATGCAGGTGTTTCACTCATACATATATCTCTGTATCTTACATCAAGTAGTCACATGCTTTGGTCAACTATTGCCTATAGTTTGCTTGTCCCTGGTTCCTTGTCATTCTCTCCTATTTGATCCGTCCTAAAAGTAGGATGTGTTTTATAGCACGTCTTGTGTCTTTTCAGGGACTTTCTAGTCCAGCTTTGACCCAGATAGCATAAGATCTAGGTAGGAGATCCAGTTTCAAAAGCAACCTCAGTTAGTAAAGGTCCAGGTTACCCATCTTCCAACATGCAGGGAGCACAGATCCTGCTGAGACGTTTATAGGGCTGGAGAAAAGGTGATAATGCTGTCCAGGTGTGGGTCTGACCACTTACAATCTTCCAAAAGGTGCTTTGTGCTGCTTTTGATACTGTAAATATATGTGGTAATATATATGTATATATCTGTATCTGTGCATGTATATGGCAAAAGGCAGGTTTTTGCCCTAAATATATAAAGGTCATTTATCAAAATGATGGTGTTACTTCTTTTGGAAATGCACACTTGAGCCAACATAAGTGAGACAAAGCAGAGCAGCCGGTGGCCAGGCTGAGCAGGGTCTTGCCTTGCTTCTGAAGTCATTAGGACGTGATAGCTGATGGCTCTGGAGGGAGATTCCCAGATCCCTGTACCAAAGTTACATCAGAGGCAACCAGAGCACTGCCCTTTTTGCTGGATGCAGGCCTTGCTCTTTATATACATACCAAGTTGTGGCTTTTATTAATGTTAGACTTTGAAAGCACTCGGACTAGCAATGTTTTTTTGTGAGCTGTAGAGGTGTTTAAACTGAGGTCGAGCAAACAAGCAAAGTGCCATGATGGTTTTGTGGGACCAGGTCCAATTTGATAAGAAGAATGAAATGACTAAGCATGTGCTAAGCTTTATTGCTACTCAGTACATTACCATTTCAGTTGTGTCAGTGTTTCCATTATAAATACCTCTTCTCGGGGGAACTCAGCTGTACATCTCATTTGGGGCTGGAAAATTCCATTTAGAGAATGCTATTAATTATTTAAAAATACACATTTGCTTTTTAGGTCAAGATTTTCAAAGTAGTGATTTGCAATGCTCACCATGAGATAGTTTGGAGAGGCCTGATTTTCAGGTGGTCACTGGAGATAGGCAACTAATCAGAAAAATAATAATCTTCCCTCTCTGCCCATCCCATTTCCAGATGCACCTGCTCTAGTTAAGTTTCTGAAATATTCATGTGTGTTCTATTTTTTCTTCCTCTCTTACCTTTTTATGATGACCAGAAGTTCAAGATGGGTGGTTTGATTTATTCCTCGTGAAGAAATAAAAGGCCTAAGATAAGAATGTAGCCTGGAATAATATTTGAACTTCTCGTGTAAAAAAAGAGATGGAGTTCACTCTCCTGTCCCTGCTGCTGCTATTCGCCGCATCTGGCTGCCTATCCTAAGGCAGTGCGATCTGTTTTGTTAGATGTATTCGCCCACTGCTATGTACGCTTGACATGAGCTCTCCTGCAAAAGATCAGGGTCTCTCAAGCCACGGGCAGGTAGGTGAAGGCTTGTGTTATTCTTCCCATGCTGTATGTCCACTTGCTTTCTCACAAATGGTTGACTGCCTGCAGACAGCATTGCTGTGCTGAAGTGTATGTCACACCTTTACATTCTAGACTGAAAGGACAAGCTGAAGCCCAGAAGAAGGGAGGTGAATTGCATAAGCACTTGCTTCTGGCAGCGCAGCAGGTAGCCGTGCAGTTGGCAGGCGTTGCTAAATACCACTGTCTGGTGAAACCATTACAGCTGGTTAGGTTACTGCACCATATGTAACTGGAGAACCATTTCACTGGCTGATGGTGAGCAGGAAACCCCCTGGCAGACAGTGGCACTGCGGGATAAACTACAAGGAACCGAATGTAACCGATTTTGAGATGCGTTGCATTTTTTTTCCCTGAGCAGTAGAGAAAGGCTGTAACCTCAAACCATCAGAAACAGCATACGCAGTGGCCCTTTGTGTGCACAGAAGCGGATTAGCAGATGGCATTTTCTGTCCTTAATCTATGAAGCACATTGAAAATTCAGGAACAGATCTACATGCCTTTACAAAACCAATATTGTGCTTAGTAGAGAGTCTGTCTGTTTGCCCAAACTCAATAGCATTTGCTTCAAAGAAGGTGCTAGAAGAAACTATTAGCTGATCTTATGGGCAGGCCCATACACAAGTTCAATATACTAGAATGAGAAAAAGCTCTTCTTTAGGGTAGCTGTAAAAGAAGTATTTGCAGCTTGACAGATAGCTCTGTAGGATGTTATTCTGCAGTGAGCTTTGAGACCAGAGTAGGAGCATGCTCGCTTGTATATTCCATACTGTGAACTTGACACCAAAGCACTGACATGCAGCTGTCCTCCATCATTCTGGGTTTTTTTATGGCTTTAACAGGCTATTATAAAACTAGCAATGAGATTTTGTCAATTCTGATAATAAAAATAACACGTGTCTTCACAGTGTGCTTTTCTTGTCTCCAGTATGCATTCTGGAAATTTATCTCTAGCAGTATCCTTTGAGAATTGTGGTCAGGCAGCATTTTAAGGCTACTGAAAGTAAAAGATGGGTAACGTATGATGTTTTTCTTGGGCAGTAGCTGAATTAGATTACTGTCTTTTCCAAAACTGGAGTTTTCCTGTATTTCAAGATAACATCTAACAGATAGAAAATGCACCGTATTGTTCATCATGGGCAATAGGGTGCATGTTCTTAAGCAACATGTCAGTAAGGTGCAGTGTATCACTCTTTGGAGTGGTCAGGGGCTGATAGGCAAAACTAGTCTCAGCTTAAGAGCCTGGAGGAAGCTTGAACCAGGACAGCTGGGGCCAACCCCATGCATGGGGGAAGAGGTTTAAAGTCTGCTCCGAGGAGATAGGAAAGGAAACTATAAGGATGCTCCGTTGTATGCTGGGAACAGGTCAATGTCCCAAGAAGTCCTGAGATCAAGACCATGTGCCTTCTGTTCTTGGTACCTACGAGTCTCAGCCACACAAAATGGTGGAGAACACAGTGTGAAATGCTGTTGTGTTTTATAAAGTTGTTACCATCTAGACTATAATTGTTGTTAGAGTATATTGTCTCAAGCAGCAAAAAAATTTGAAGCAGAATCACGAAGCTAACACTACATAAGCTCTTAATGGGTCTTATGAGCTTGTCTCCCTTAAATTTGAAATAGCTTTTCTTGTTTTGACTTTGCAATCCATACAGTGCGCTTTTTCAGTTATTCCTGAGAATAATTATCTATATTTAGGAGGCAACACTAGGATTTTTCTCTGAAATGGGAACTGGTTTTGGAATTGGAATGATGGGTCTCTTGACATTTTGCTTCAAGGACATTCCAGTATCAGTTTTTCCAGATGTAACCCAATGCATTTAGAGTTGGAGAAAATTATTTTTATCTTTAGTGCCAGAAGTTTAGCTAGTCAATGTAAGTTTCAAATTGCTTTACTCGTGCAAATATTCAGTAGGGCTTCGTGGCTTGAGCTATCCTCATTTTGATTTTGGTGAGTTGTTTGAGTGTTTTACTCAGCAAAAGAGTAAAAATGGTCAGCTACTTGATGATTTTTTTTTCTGGTGACCTGTTTGGGATTAGTCCCGTAAGAGAGAGTATTTTTACACTATGAAGTGTATAAAGGGAAGATGTCTTGGTGAAGCTAGGCCCATAATTAACATTGAGAATTGTCAGCATATATTATATGCTTTATTGCTTAGATGAATGCATTGTTTAAGACTGAAACATGGTTCTTGTGGTTTGAGGGTGCATTTATTTAAATGGTGTTATTCATATTGCAACCTGTAAGAACCCAGAGGGAGGAGCACCACCCACTAGAAAGCAAAGAGTGGAAGCAGCATCAAGAGGCTCCTGTGCAGAAATTTAGTTTCAAAATTTAAGAGCTTTGTATGCTCTTGTCCACTAGGAAATATGTCGGTAGACCAGGTATCTTTCTGAGACAAGCAGCAGATGCCAGCAGCGCTAGAGACAGCCTGTTGGGCTCGGAGTGGAACGTGTCTCCACGCTGTCACCTCCTGCAGAAAGCTCGTGTCTCCATGATGCTGGTAGAGATGTTGCTCCTGACAGAGACTTTTTCCTAAGCAAGGTGACAGGGGAAGCAATCGCTGTGCCTGTGTACTGAGCCGGCCACACAAACCAAGATGAAGAACTAAATATGAAGTTGTTTTTATTTGCTTCCTCAGAAAGTGGATGAGAGGCGATACTGTGTGGGATCCATGCCCAAAGCGGTGGAGTGGCTGTTGACCCTAAACAAAACAAGTCTGTGTGCATATGAGGTAGGGTTTCTGTGTATTTGACTTCCCAGAAGAAGGGGATAGCGAACTTCCCCAGAGAGCTGGGATCTCTGGGATTGCCACTGATGGGCTTGCAATTTTGGCATACTGAAGAGGTTTTAAGGAGAGAAAAAGGTAACCCTAAGGAAGTGTGTCTAGAGAGCAAGGTGGTCAGAGTACCCTAAGAAAGGTTAAACCAATCACATACGCAATACCAAATGCTCAAGTGTAAGCGAAACTGATCTAGGAGACAAGTGGGAATGGTGGGGTCCTGATCTTGTCATTCCAGAATAAAACCAGCACAAAAGGTAGGCAGAAAAATACCCAAATTGTGTGCAGCAGTGAGAGGCGTGGGAAACGATACTGTTTTATTTCGAACGCCAGGAGAACCCCCCAGGGAAGGTAGCACAAAGTACCAGGATATCTTCCAGTGCTGCGTAGCCTCAGCAGCAGTGATAAACAGTGACCGTGGGCTGGTGAGGTGTGACCGAGTACAGTGGCCACCATACAGGATGGAGAACCAGCAGTGCTCCACAGAGCACCTCCTGCAGAAACCCTCCTGAAGAGCATCCACAGGGCTCCCGGGAGAAGTCTGTTGGGAAGGGCTACGGAAATATTGCATTTGTGAAGTTTTGCAAGTCACTAAATCTATTCAGTGTCTTGTTTCCCTTCTCTTTAATGAAGGGAAAGATGCACGTTATTGTGGCATGTTTTTGTCACATGTTTTTGATACATATAATTTGAATCTTAAAAGATGAGTGTAAACGGAAGGGAGATGAGAAAAATGAGCTGGGAATTAATTCTGGGTTCTGTTTCCGCTTCTGCTACTGGCTTTCAACGCGACCACATAATTTCATATGTAATTTCCATAGAAATAAGTAGGAGAATCCAGACTCTCATTGCTCAGAATGGATGTGAAAATAATGCTGTCCTTCCACACTATCTATTTAGCTTAGTCATACCTCAGGGCAGACAGGGATGATCTCACAGAACACGTTTGTCAAGGGTACTCTTATGTGTTTTTATAGTGTCCTGGATGTGGTCTGGAGGTTAGAGAATATGCTGCAATAAAAAAAAACCTTTATTAATAATAAAAAGGGGTTCTGCTGCAACCAAAGAATTCATTAATGATTAAGCTGGTATTAGTGGAGGGGGAGTATCTGTGTTTTATGTGCATTATTCATGTAGACCCCCGTGTTGTTTATTCCTAACTTTTTCCCCAGAAGATTTCTCAGAGATTTGTTTTGCTGTCTTGTGATAAAATCTCAAGGTCACGGAAGAGACACTTTTAGTGATGCTCTTAACAACGAGCATTGTAAAATTTTATTTCTTAGTGAGGTGCTTGCTGCTAGTGAAAAGGCTGATAAATTGTAATTTCTATTTCATACCGGTACATTGGTTATAACTGTGTAATTGCACCTGCACAACACTGTTGACAAGCTTGCTAATGGATTAAGGGCAGCTGGTGTCATGATAGCTGCAGAGTGGAGATACAGGCAGAACATGTAGTTTTCTTGCCCAGTACGCTGGGGAGTGCAGACCAGTTGCCAGAAATTGCAAAGAAATCTGAACAGTTCAGCAGTCTGATCGTGCTTCACACACGTTTGTCAGCTTTCAGGACAAAAGAGCCCAATACTGTGGAAAGCAATAGGAGCGTGATGGAGCCGATGGCTGCATCAGAGGTGCCCAGGGAGGTGTTTAAAGCCGTAACAGGTAAACCCAGAGAAAACAGTCATGGAAAGCAAAAGAAAATAAGATTTCAAAAAGAGGAGTGTGGCTAGTGGTGTGTTGGGCGGGGGACAGCTCGAGGAAGGTGAAGGTGAGCTGCTGGTTGTGAGCTTTGAGACAAGGGATGAGTGACTTCCATGAGCTGTTTTGACACAGCACAAGTGGTGGGAGCTGCCGGGGGGTGTTTCCAGGAAATCCCAAGGAGCTGCAAGTATAGACTCTGCATCTTTCTAACAACAAAAAAACTGATTGGTTTTTATTTTTTTTTTTCCCCCCTTTTCTCTCCCCTCCCTCTCCCCTCCTTGTCATTCCATTTTTTTTTCTTTTTTCCCCCTTAATTCAGTAAGGCATGGAAAGCAAGTTTGGTTTTACTAGCGACCTTGGTTTTACTAGCTGTGATAAATGATTTGCTGGGCAACCTGGGCCAAGTGGGTTGTTTTGGGGTGTGTGCCCTATCTTGCTTATGGGGATAACAATATCACTTTAGCTTTCTAAAGTTAAGCAGGTTAAACATCAGTATTTGGGATATACTGTACTAGTGATAAGTAAATTCTTTCCCAACAAACTTGAATTCTCTTAGGTTTCGACTAGCCATTTTTAATGGCCAAGAGGCTACCTTAGAAGAATTATATAGCTGATTTGTACCACTTCACAGATCCCACTGTTTGGGTTTTCTGTTAATAAGAGAGAAAAAAAAAAATGTCTCTTAGATTATTCTGGTGCTTGGATAATCTCTTCTCTTGCTGTTCTTCATCACAGCATTGTAAACCTAATTAGTCCTTCACATTTTGCTCATTTGATTCACTCCTCACTGCATGCATCTTATCATGCATTAGAAGCAAGTTGAAACATTAATTAATTTGAGCCATTTCATAGAGCTGAAGGAACTCATTTCACTGTCTTATCACTTCGAATTCAGAGGCCAAGCACATAGTGCCTGCTTACTGCCTTCATGTGAGAGCTGTCTCTGGCAAAATTCTTCACCTAAAATGAACTTGCAGACGTGTCATTTCTTGACCGTCATCTGCCATTTAATACCTAAATTTCCCATCTAGAAATGCAGAAGACTTCACTATGTATCCTGTACTGTGTATGGATTAGCATCTGTATCTCTGGTTTCTATTTACATTCCCTTAACACATTTTATAATTCACATATGGATACTCTGGTTTTGAAAAAAAAACACCAAACCCCATATACTATCTTTTACTTTCATTTCTTTATTCGGTGCTGAGTATTTTCTTACAAGCATTTCTGTGGATGAGCAAAGAGGTCCTGCTGTTCCTTACAAGACCTGTTTTTAATCCTGGCCGCGTTACGGACAAAATCTTTTCTTCATCAGGAAAACATCCTGCTGCAGATATCAACCTCTGTGCCAAATACTAGGTTATAAGCAATCAATGCAGTATGGGAAACAGAGGTATAGTTCGAGTTTCAGAAGGTAACCAAGGCAAAATTGACATCCTGTTATCTGGCACATTAAGCTAGAAAACGGGCTGGGTCATCAGGAATTAGCCTTGTGAAAACCTAAAAATGAGGAGGGGAGACTTCGAAAGACATCCTTACTAGAACCTGATAAACGTGTGCATGTTTAATGCTTCACAGGTGGTAACCAACTGTGTTAGGTAGGGTAGGCAGAAGCAGTGTTGCTACTGGTGCAGCTGGGGCTTGATTTGATTTACTCTGATTTACGCTAGTGTAACAGAGCATCAACACGAGGCACCTGATCTCCAGGCTTCCATTACAAGCCCAAAGATAAAAGCTATCTGTATATGAGAGCTCTGGACAGGCTGAAGCTGTGGAGTTGGAGGTTGTGTGCTTTACAGATTTTTTGGAGGTTTGTTAGCAATCATCATTGGTAAGATTTCGGTACATGACAGACGAGGAACCATGACTGTATCAGTCTCTAGCATTTGGTGGGTGGAGAAAGACTCTAGTTGCCTGCATAATGTGGGCTTATGAAGCTTTTTACTGTCATCTGAAGGTTAAATCATTAGCAAAAAGAAACTTATTACAGAACAGAAGAAACTGTACAGACAAGTTTCCTGGAGTACTTCACTGAATCAGAAGGAAGCCAACCATTTTCATTGCATTTGGTATCTTTCTTTATGCCCGTGGCAGATGTTCTGGGGTGTGAGGCCTGAGCCCCTTGAAGGGATTTGGAAGTGTCCTTCTGCATCTTGGATTGTGCCCTGAGTCTGCTGTGCACTGGAGGTTGCACAGATCTGAAGGCACGCTCCAGCTCGCTTGGCCTTCATCGTGGTCTAAACCAAATGTACACATAGCCGTCTATCGGAGCCGTGCCAGTTCCCCAGTGTAACCTTTCCTCCTGCTTTTATACCATCATAAAAAGCAGCAAGGTAAAAGGCACTGGACATTTTTCCCATGTTAATATTAATTCAGTTGTCCACTTCTGTTTTTATCTGTGGCCAGTTTCTCATGTCTGTTATATCTAACTTGACAAGTGCTGACATTCTTCTCTCATGCTTCGGACTATGCTGTGAATGGATTTATGTAAGTGTCTCTCTCTCCTGCTCTGCATCTTATTTTATGGCTTGTTGGATGGGACAATTTCAGAATTATGGGATCCACAGTAATGCTGCTTTTAGTTGCCATTTTTGCCAAGTCTCCTTGACAAATTGCAGGTGAGTGTTTTGTAATTAAAATGGTTTGGAAACTTTGCTCACTGATCAATGTAAAAATTATTTGATTATTGCTAAATTCTGTGAGACTCCGGTTAAATAAAAGCAATAGAGAGTGTATTGTTACTGGAGTGGCTTTGTGTTTAGCATGACTTGCATTATACTTGACTACTCCTTTTCAAAGATGCTTGTCTGAAAAATACTCTGTGGTAATTTTTGATTGCTCCTTCTGTGCTTTGGGAAATGAATAGAGATGACTCTCTTGTGCCTTGTGCAAGGGCTTAGTGCATTGCTAACTGTGAGCTTGTTCTTTGGAAGCGTTTTGGATCTAAGTGTCACACTTGTGATCTCTGCTGAAATTTACAGGGCCGCTGTGAATTTTCCCCTATTCTGGTAATTCTCATGGCTTGTGGCAAAAGCATTCGCTGAAAAATTTCCTAGAGTACTGAATTAGGTATAACAGCTTTACTATATTCCTGTTTGGAGGGGAAAAGGAGGGCTTTGGGGTAACAACGGGCCTGGCTATGACTGACTCATGAAGTATGAGCTCAGTTCCCATTTCAGCTGCAGTCTCCTGGCATGCTTGTAGATAAGTGACTTCACCTTGGTTTTTCTCAGTTGTCTCATCTTCAAACTGGAGATCTTAATGATCCTTTAGTCTGTGAGAGGGTTTTGGTATTGCATTTGAATTCATTATCATCTGCAAGGGGCTCAAATTCCATGGTATCAGTACAAGACAGCAACTTCCAACATGCGCTCTCAGGTGGAACGCATGAACAGAAAATGGTTCTTGTACATAGGTTAGCCCCTTCCATGGTAGAAGGCAAAAAGTCCAAGGAAAATATTTATTTCTTGCGACAACTTAGTCTACTTGTCAGGTTATTTTTCCAGGTAATTTTTTTTGATATGTTTTTAGCTGACAGTCTGGTCTATAACTGAAACTGTCGGCCATGGGAAACTTGCTCTGAAGCATCAGTCTTAAACAACAGCAGATCCCTTCATTCTCTCGGTGAGTGTCCTTGTTGTCTGATAAGAATAATGAGTTTCCCTTTAAACACTGTGACCCACGTCTGCAGCACTCTTCCACGTTTCCCTTCAGTTTTACTCTTAGTCGATTGCCTGCACCATGGGAGGGGACTTTGCTCTGAACAGGGCAGCTTGGTGCAAATAGCGCAGTGCCAGAATCCCCAGCCTATGGATGGATGCTCCCCAAGGATTTAGGTGGTCCTGCCTTACTTAAAGGCTCTCAGGCTGCTCACGGCATCTACCTTCTGTGTCTCATTCCTTTTGTGGTATTATCAAGCCTGAAAAGGGTAAGGTGCCTTGTGTGTTTGTGTGTAGATAAAGTGTTTGACCGAGGACTTCCTAATGTGGCGGGCAACATATAAGCTGTAATGAAACTACCTTTCACAATGTTTTGTTCTGCTCCAGGTTACTTTTTGCTGTCAAAATAAAATGTGATGTCCTTCTAAAGTGGATCTAACACTGCAAATGAGGCCCAAACACCACAGAATGATCTCAATCGATTCACACGTTACACTTCCATTAATGCAATCTAATGCAACACTTGCATATGCAGAACATGTTTGCGAAAGATGGATATTTACAGACCTTTCCTACTTTCATTACTCCTCCTTTGCCTCTGCAATAAAATAAAATGCAATTACTTTAGCAGTCCCTGTACCCTGCAGACGTCATTAGATGTTAACTAAAATAATTTCTTTCTTTCCTCTCTTTAAAACAGAGCTGGAATAGCTTTGCTAAGGGAAAAATGCTGTTGTTTTGCCTCAGAGCTGCGGTTATGCCCAAATCAAAATACCAGATTTGAGAATCCTTAAACTTGGGTTCCAGACTCAGTTTGTAATTTAAAGGATGGGACTGATACCTCTTCTGATGGGGAGAAACAGCAACTGCCCGGTCCAGAAACCGGATATTCCTTAACGCTAGGAAAGACTGCAAATGGACATAGAGTTAAATTTTGCAGCTGAATTCTTCTTTATTCTGTACAGAGCTTACTAACTAATTTGATGGCTGGCTTCTTAAAAATGTTCATAACTTGCTTTTGTACAGGCCTTCATTTAGAACTGTGAATGTTCAGTAAAGAGCTTGACTGAGCCATTTGGGAAACCAGTAAATCCTTTAATTTTATGTTCCAGGGCTTGCTTTCCCCTTCTCCTCTAACACTAGAGCTCCCACGTCAGCTGTTCAAACGAAGCTGAAAGTCAGGGAGATCTTTGTGGATGTGAATGACAGGTTTGAATTCTCAAACAGCTAAGCAAGACTTAGAGTATAGTTTAATCTGTTCATGAAGGACTCAAAATTTGACTTGCCTTATTTTTCTGGACTTTATTAAAAGAAGTGGGGTAATTCCTCCCTCCATATCACCCCAGCCCTTGTGAGGATAAACTCAACTCTTGTGAATCCTTGCAATAAGATGGGAGAAATGCCGATGTATCAGTGCAAAATGAAACCTGAGGAGCTGTGTCTGTGCTTTATGAAGGTAGCAGATACATCAAAATGCAAGTGTGGGGCCCAGTCTTGCACTTCTTTGGCATTCAACGCCTGCCACTGTACTCTGGGGATGGTTATACCGCAAGTTTAAATGCAGGAAATCTTGCAGGCTGCCTTTGTGATAGCACTGATCAAGTGATAAATATTCCATGCCTGAAAATGTAGTAGGTGCTTCTCATTTGCCTTGCTTGCAGGAAGCAGATGGCGTAGTTAGTGAGGGTCTAGCATCTCTCTCTCCCTCTCAGTCAGCACCTTGTAGTTTTCCACAGCTGCCAAAATAGTAAAATGCTTGGTCAGGAAGAGTGAAATACATAGGGTTGAGAGGCTGACAGAGGAGCCATCTATATGACCATTACATTAATTGGTCAAAGTGGCCATAAAACAACAATAGGAAGAAGCCCCGCTTCTAACTTACTCATGACCTGAGCCGTTGGTGTGAATTCTCTGCTTGCAGCTGCAGCGCATGGCCAGGCAGTTGCCTTGTTTCCACAGGTGGAGTTGCGCTGTTCTTTTAACACACCAAACTGCCTGTCAGGGCCTCCAGCGTAACCATGGCAAGTCAAGCTGCAGTACCCAAAGTCTGGTATTTTTGTTATCAGACAACTGAAGAAGGGCTTGTAAGCTAAAAGCTTGTGGTCAATGACGGAAATAGCATGTCTGAGGAAAGGTCATTTGCTTAATTCATATTAACTTTGTCATCTTCAGTGCTGATTTTTTTTTTTTTTTTAATTTTGTAGCGCTGTGTCTTCTGTCACTTACGCCGCTATCCTCCTTCAACTAATAAGGAAGGACAAAGTTCCCAGTGGTTGCCTGGTTCATTGATTAAGCAGTACTTGCTAGGGCTTGCAGGGGTGCTGCCCTTCGCCTGGGCTGAAAGGGAAACTCCCTGTGCAAAAGGGGACTCTTGGACCAGGTGAATCCCACCTGCCTCAGTACTGCAGAAAGACAGAGCTAGAAACATTCTCAGCACTTGTCGTAAAATCTAAGTTAAGGAAGTGTATCTTGCAATGGTTTTTGAATATGGTCTGGTTTCTTTTACTAGAGTTCTAGAGGTGGTATTATCCGAGATGTATAGCTCCTAGAGTCACAGTGTGGTTTCAGGAATGGAATTAAGTGGCCCACTGGGGAATGAGGCTGGCATTAGAGCTTGATTTTTCAAATATAGTGAAGATAAGTATTTGCTCACTGCTAGGCATTGTGTAAGAGCTTTCTGCCCTTCCCTGTGTTGAGCTTAGCTGCTGATGGTATTTGGCCCTCTGTACAATTAATCATCAGTTTATGATTATGATGTATAATAATTGTGCTCTGGAAAATGGAAAATATTATATGGAAAATACCAAAATTACTAGGAAGTGCTAGAAAAAGTTAACAACCGAAACTATAAATATAACTTAATTTTCTAAGGTTTATTCCAAAGATAAAACGACCTCTTTATTTCCAAACAATGAGCTCTTAATCTGTCTGTCACATTGAGCAGTGAAACCATCTGAGAGGCTTGGAATGTGAAAGGTAGGAAACATAGCGCTTGGTCTTTTAAGGGGACTGGATTTTCCCATTGGAACCTCACTAGTTCATACCACAACTAGGCAGAGGATTTATTCAGAGACAGTTCACAGACCTCCTGAAAACACCTTGTGAAAATGACGGTGTACTTCATACTGAAAGTTACAACTGAGGGTAAGAAAATGAAGTTTGCATTGCAGCATGATTTTTTGAAATGTACACATCTGCAAGAACAGGCTTATGGTTACAAGTATGTATTTGTAGTTAGAGCAACGGGGCATCTGCATGAAATTCATGTGCAAGTTTCCAAAGAGGGCCCATGGTTTTGGGTGTGCTGCAGCTTTGGTTTTGACCCTTTGTCCAGTGTTGTGGGCCAAACAGTGTTGCTGTGCCATTACAGAGGAATTTGGAGCAAAGCAATCCTGTTGTACTGCTGCACTCCAACAGTGATGGGAGAAGTCATCCCATCTAGAACAAATTTGTGAGTAGGTTCAGTTTCTTCACAATCCACTGCAAAATTTGAGAAATAACATGTATTAAAACGCTGATAAGTTTCGTCTTTCATCCACCTGACTGACAGCCTGTCACAGAATAAATGCAGAAACTTTTCACTGTGGCAGGGCATGAGTAGCCATGACAGTAAGAAGATCCATAAAGGAGTTTTGCATTATATCATTCGGGCATTGGATTTATTTCGCAGCCTTGTGAGAGGTTTTGCCTGAAGCACTGTGAGTTCAGTGGGTGATAAACTCCCAGCATTTTAATTGGAGCTGGATGAAACACACTTGCTGCAGGGCTCAGGGTGCTGCTTCTGCTAAGATGTAGCTATTGTACAGAACTAAAGCTTGCATGTATTCTCTTTAGTATATAACTGGAAAGAATTCTATAAAAGTTTCTTCCTTTCCTTCCACCCTTTTTGTATCTGCAAGTTTCTCTGTGCCAGTGAGCTTGGCAGGGAGAAGAACATGCTAAGAAACGATCTCAGTACAGTTGGTAAGCTTTGCATGTGGAGGTTTATTTAACAGCAGGGATTGCCTTATGTTGTGAAACGTGTACATAGAGAAGGAAAGGAAGCTGCCCTTTCCAGAACCCTATGGAATATAAGACTTGGAATATAATATCACCTCTCTAGTAATGTCAAAGTGCTCCACCAGTCAAAGGAGGGATTTGTTTGGGTTCAGTCAGGCCCCAGAGTAGGTAGGCCAGTTCAGAAGAGAATAGATTTCCTGGCTATTTTCACTCTGATCTTCATGAAAGTCAGTCTCCATTCTTGCCCTGTGAGCTTTGCACCCTTCGTGCTGGGACTCATCACAGCCTCTATGGAAACAGCAGGCATGATGAAAACAGTGGGGAATAGTAGAGGAAGGTGCTTAGATAGAGACCAAGGAAGTGGCAGCTGGGCACTTGATATACACCCCATGAAGACCTGGGAAACCCTGTGGGTGTCCTGGTTCTTAGAGAAGCATTGCCCTATGGTTCTTAGAGGAAAGCTCCTCTTGCCGTATTCACAGTGATGAGACTAACTGGTCTTAATGGCACTCATTATATTTGAGTGCACGGGGGCAGTCTTGGTGCTTTGTAGTCATGGCCTAGCCTCAGAGGTGAGTGATACCAACCTAGACAAGGGTGTTGGAAATTGGCATGTTAACATGCAGAGGTTGCTTCAAGTCCCTGACTAGAGAGCTGGTAGAAGAGAGACCAGTCAACCCAAGGTGAAGCAGGTCTTGTTTTATAGTGCATGCAGGAGATGCTGACACAGGCTGTTGGCTGCGTGGGTGGCACTGAGTGTTCACCTCACTGCCTGCTCAGAATGGAGGATTGCATTTCTAAGCCACATACTTCTTTATTGAACCTCGCTATTTTCACTCTGGAAACCACCTGGGGTCAGGAAGTTGAAACCATTGACTGAATTAAAAAGCGTATACTTTTTTAGTGTGTAAGTTAAATGCCTGGAAGAAAACCGGGTGAAATCCATTGGGCAGATCACACATTTATGAAACTTGCAGCTTCTTGTTTCTTGCCAGCATTTCCCAAAGCGTGGTGGTGTATTTGGGACATGAACCTAAAACCGTGCATCCTAAAACAGCGTAGCTACCTTAGCTTGCCACTTGACTGGTGATGGCCATGAACAGTGGAGCTCATTTGATGCGCTTCGAGTAGAGGAGTAGGTAGAACGCACTGGCAACACCCCTGAGAGTCCTGTATTTCTCCTGCTTTAATTTGTAAATCAGGCTGTTGGTATATCTGTGAAACAACTGATCAAAAATACAAGATGTAAGACAGATATTGAAGCTTTCTGTGGTACATCATACAAATGAGCTGAAAAAGAGACATTCAAGTTGTCTTAAGCAAAAATACCCAGCGATTCTGCCCAGTATGACTCCTGCGTGGCCACGTTAACTTACCCTTGGTAAGTGCTTTGGATCCCTGTCGTGTTCTTGCACCTGCGCAAATGCTATTGTCTACTATAAAAAGGGAGAAAAAAGGAGTGTTATGAGACTGTTTTTTTTAATGTCTCAGAGGATTTCAGTGGTAAAGACTTGCTAAGATTTGGATAGAAGGTGGTGTTTCAGCACTAATCTAAGCCAGTCTGAGAACATACTGCCCCTGAAAAGGGTGGTCTTGGTCCTTATGAAACAGTATTATGAGTTCCTAGCATCTCTCTTGGGTTGGAAAGGAAGACTGGGTTGGACTCGTTGTGAGTAGATGCGATACTGCCTTTCAGCAGTTCTGCCTTTCCTGAGATCCTTGATTTGGAGAGATCTTCCACTCATTTCACGGGGAGCTGAATCAGGTACCTAGTGATGCCTAACTATACAAATGAAAAAAGCAGGGTTGCCGAAAGAGAAAGAGAGAGACCTGAAAGGAAGGCCAACTTAATCTTTGCTCGAAATCTAAATACTCTGGTCCCTCTTTTCTGCATTAGTCTCTGCTAATGAAGATTATCCAGCATCTAGAAAGCCCCTGTCAGAAAAAAAATAACAAAAATCCCCAAACCACAATAGCATAGAACAAATCTATCAACAGTCCTCTTGGAGGAAGACAACAAAATTAGAATGTCCTTTCAAATTTAACTAGATTTTCACTTAAACAGAAAACTTCTCCCACATAAAGAACCTTCAGGGATTTAGTTAAAATCTGCTAAGATAAAATATATACCACATCTCACTCTCCTCAAAAAGCCTTATTATGTTCATTCCCATTAACTGCCTCCTCAGGGTATTTTGTATGTCTGCAGAACATATTATGGCCATTTGGTTCTGAATGTTTTTGCAGGACTGTTGCTGAATTCAAGTCAGAAAATGGCTAAAACTGTGAACAACATTCCAAAGACTATAACAAGAGTGTTTCTGTAATAAATAAGTCAGCAGATAGAAATGTCTTACTAATTCCCTGTCAGGCCATGCAAGTCAGAGCCTGAAGGAGAAGGTAAGACGTATTTTATTTGATGTATCCTGATATGGTGCTATCCAAGTGAAGCTCTGCCAACATTTTCACTTTAATTTTGCATTGCAGAACCCTGCTGCAAGTTATCTGACTGCTGTTCAGTCATTAATTTCTTTCCAATAGTAGCCCTTTCACCCTCAGGGGTAAAGCTGGAAAACTGGCATTGACTGTGCTCTATCCATCATTTTCATTTTATTTACCCTTGAATATTTGCATGGCATATCCATGTATGTCCAGCTTTCTCAATGGGTAAATACTATAATCATATTGATGAGGAAGCAGCATGGTGATTCTTGTACCAAGGAAGTTCTCGAGGATTAGGTAAAGCCTCTTCATAGATACACACAATGAAAGAGTTGAAAGACTTCATGCTCATAGACTCAGACAGCTTTTCTATCTAAGTAGGAATACTTTCATTTTGAAGTTTGGTTCTCTCGCTTTCTCTTGCAAGGCTGAATATTTTATCCGTGAATTTCCTACTGGACAAAGGAATGGCGAGCTCCTGTTTCTCAGGAAAACGAGCTGCTGGGTTCATTATCATCAGCTCTGTACAAAATGGTTTGCCAGACGTTTCAAGCATGAGGTAAAATCCCTCCTGGGCCTGTGCTGCAGTCCTCACAGTGGGGAAGACGAGCTTGTGAAATAATTTCAATTTTTATTCATTAGCATGTATAAAAATAGGACATTTGATCCATCCAAAAGCAAACAGCCAGAATATACTGTGTCACCCAGCAGGAGTACAGGACAAAAGGGCTGAGATGCAAGAGAGCACAGCAGGACCAGTTCAGAGCAAAGGTCACCTGCCCTGGTATCCTCTGCCGACAGCAGCCACTGGCAGATACTTGGAGGACAGGCATATGCAAGACTTTCCACCGACTTTTTTATTTTTTCAGATCCTTTTTCTCCTCAGTAGATCTCTCTTCCAAGTAAGTGTCTGGTCTTCACTTAGACTCCTGTAAACTATTTGCAACAATACCATCCTTTGGCAAGACATTCCACAGAGTGACTACCTGTTGCATGAAGAACCATCTCCTTGACCTTCCCTTGAGGCTGGCTCCTTCTAGCTTCATTTTGACCTTAATTTTTGTATTGGAAGAGACAGTGCGTAACTGATGCCTGCCTATCTGAACCTGGCCACTCTTGATTTGTAGATCAGTATCATACCCGCACTAAGATGACCCCTATCCAAACCAAAGGGGACATATGGAAATTCTTCCTTGTGTAGAAGCTTTTCCATAGCTGTGGTCGTTGTAGTTGCCTTTCTCTGAACACTTTTGGTTCTAATACAGCCTTTATCAGATGAGGGAACAAGAACCACACACTATATTGAAAATGTGGAAGAGCTATAGATAGATTCACATAATTATATTTTCTGTGTTGTTAATTTCTTCTTGATAGTGTGTGTTATTTCATTTTCTTCTATTTTATTTTTGCTATTTTGACGTTTTTATGGAACTAACAATCCTAATGCCGAAGTGTTGTTCCTGACTGATAATTGGCATGTTTAAGTCCATTGTTTCCTATGTGAGGTTCCAATTTTTTTTTCTCCGTTGTTACCTATGTGGTCATTCATTTGCCATTCTATTGCCCAGTAACCAAATATTCTATGGCCTGTTATCAGTTCTTCATAGTCTGCCCTCATTCTTACTGTCTTGAATAATTTTTTTACCTGCAGCAAAGTTTCTCACCTTTTGCCAGTTATTTACAAGTGTATTGAATATCAGCACAGTTCCCCGAGGAAATCAGCTGACGATCTCTCTCCACTGTGAAAACTTACCCTTTGGTTTTTGTCTTTTAACCAATTATTTTTCCTAGAAAGGACTTTTCTCTTAGTCCGTAGCCATGCAACATTTGCACAGATATGATTAAAAGCAGAAAAATCAAAGTAAATCATCACCAGAAGCAAAATTTCTGCGTATCAAAAAACTCCAAGCAGAACCAAGCTGTGCCCAAACAATAAATGCAATTGCATAGCAGCTGTAATCAGGGTCCTCCCAACAGAATCATTTAAATCTACTCAGCCTGTATGTGCTTATCCCAATATGTGATACGTCATCCCGTACTCCAGACAGGGCATCCAGTGGGTCACAGAATGAACTGCCAGGCATCTGTAAAGGGGCACAAATACCCAGTTGCAAAGCAGAAAAGTGGTGGGGGGGGTTGTTTTGTTTTTTTAAATTCCAAAAAAACATTGCTCTGCTTCTGATTTCTCAGGATCATCCTAAAGGGAAATGCTGAAGCCTGATCCTAAAACTTAAACCCCCACTGAAAAGCAAAGATCATAGAATCATAAAATGGTTTGGGTTGGAAGGGACCTTAAAGATCATCTCGTTCCAACCCCCTGCCCTGGGCAGGGACACCTCCCACCAGACCAGGCTGCTCAAAGCCCCATCCAGCCTGGCCTTGAACACCTCCAGGGATGGGGCAGCCACAGCTTCCCTGGGAAGCTGGTGCCAGTGTCTCACCACCCTCACAGTAAAGAATTTCTTCCTTATATCTAATCTAAATCTCCCCTCTTTCAGTTTAAAACCATTACTCCTCATCCTATCACTCCACTCCTTGATAAAGGGTCCCTCCCCATCCTTCCTGTAGGCCCCCTTTAGGTACTGGAAGGCCGCCATAAGTTCTCCCCAGAGCCTTCTCTTCTCCAGGCTGAACAACCCCAACTCTCTCACCCTGTCTTCACAGGAGAGGTACTCCAGCCCTTGGATCATCTTCATGGCCCTCCAGCCTGCTCCTTCCTGTGCTTAGGGCTCCAGAGCTGGACACAGTACTCTAGGTGTGGTCGTACCAGAGCAGAGTAGAGGGACAGAATCACCTCTCTCGATGTTTTGATGCAGCCCTGGATGGGGTTGGCTTTCTGCGCTGCAAGTGCGCATTGCTGGCTCATGTTGAGCTTCTCATCCACCAGCACCCCCAAGTCCTCCTCCTCAGGGCTGCTCTCAAGCCATTCTCCGCCCAGCCTGTATTTGTGCTTGGGATTGCCGTGACCCAGGTGCAGGACCTTGCACTTGGCCTTGTTGAACTTCATGAGGCTTTCATGTGCCCACCTCGCAAGCCTGTCCAGGTCCCTCTGGATGGCCTCCCTTCCCTCCAGCGTGTTTACCGTGCCACACAGCTTGGTGTCATTGGCAAACTTGCTGAGGGTGCACTCTATCCCAATGTCCATGTGGCCAACAAAGATATTAATGCTGCCTCCTCTTTCATATTTCCCCATTGCTTTTTGTCTCTTCCAGAGGCCTATCCTCTAGCTACATCCTCTCTTCTCTACCTGTTCTAGCAATCACTTTCTTTCAAGCTGATCAGAGAGGCTTCTTAATCTGGACACTTATTTATTATCTGAACATCTATTCAAGAAACAGGTAGTGAGTCAGTGTTAATGTATCAGGTCGGTTTTCTAGCAGAGCAAGTTGATGCATTAAAAAAAAAAAAAGTGACAATGATGTGGATGTTCAGGAAATACCTGTAACATTTTTTTATTCCAAACAATTTGATACTGCTTGAACACCAACAGGTATTTCTGAGAACCGAAAGGAGAAGGTCTAAAGGATCTTTGCTTGGTGCTGGGTTGAGTTTACTGTTCAGAGCCATTTGAAATGCTCATCCTCATGTCATCCCCTACTCACCTGTCTGGGCTTGCTGGAAGGACAGACTTCCTTGCTTAGTCCCTATCCTGATCCCCACGCTCAGGCTAAAAACATGACCATCATGCAGCATTTCTTGAAAGCAGTGTCTGTGCAGATGGAGATACAACGAATAGCTGTGTCAGTCTGTGGCCTCTTTTAATTGTTTATTTTGTTGGGGGAAGCACTAAAGTCTCAAAAATGCTGATTCTTATAAGAGGATGTACTGGGCATGCCCATATGAATAAGTGATCTGTAATTGTGTGCAAGTGCTTCTACTGGCTTCAAGCGTATTTTTGCAGGTGCCCCATCTGGGGAAAAAATGGCCATGAATGAGATCCTAAATCATGCTAAATATTGCAGAAAGCACATCAATGAAGTATTTAAAGATTTAAAAAAAAAAATCCCGGATTCTGAATTTACAAAACACCATTTCCTCCATCTGCACTCAGTGCTCATCATTTTGTTACAAAACCACTTCATTCCTCCATCACTAATAGCTCTCTTTGAATACCAAATTGCCTCATTAGGCTCTTTTATCCCATGAATGAAATTCTTCCTCTGAGTTAAATAGGCAGTCCTTTATTTTTCCTATTGATTTTTAGTTGCTTATATCAGACTGGTTCTAAGTAATAAATAAAGCAGTGTGGAAAGATTTCTGATCTTGGAAATTGTGTGGCATGGGCCTTTTTATTATAATGCCTCTCTTTTTTGAAGTGTTGTGTTTAATGGAAGCTATTTGCCAAGGTTTAAGCATACAGCTACCCTGTTTGCTTTCGTCCAGAGACTTCCTCCTTCCCCCACAAGAGGGAATGGCAATTTCCAAAAGCCTGATTCCTACTGTGATATAACTTGGCAGAGTCACTCCTTATGGGGGGGGTGGGTGGGTGGGTGTCACACTTGTGTCAAACAGCTGGAGGAGTTTGCAAAGAGTTGGACTGGTTTGCTGAATTAGCATCTCAGTCAGTGGAGAAGTTAGAAAGCAAGCTCTGCCTCGTGCTTTGATGAGATAGCTCTTCTGGGTTGTTAATAGGAGCTAAATAACCACTGTTATGATGATATAGTCTGCTGTAAATTCGTCTCCCTAATTGATCTGTTGAGCAGACTGCATGTTTCTAAATATGGGTATAGGTTGCTTCCTTCTGTCTCACTGGTTTAATAGTTTAAGTAAATGAATACAGATGTTTTATTGCCCCTTAATGAGTGGAAAACCATGGATGATTTTCTCAGCATATCACCTCTCTGTAAAGTGCAATGTCTTTTGGGACCTGAAAGTCTGGATTTGGTACTGAAATAGTTACAGGTTGTTGGTTAAAGTTCTGCTAGAGGTGTGGGCCAAAGGACCGTCTGATTTACTGCTCATGGCTTTAGGGGGAGTTGAGAGACTCAGGTTATGGGTACGCCACAAAGTTGTTGCAAGGAAAGGTAAGGGCATCTTCAGTCCAGTGTGTGCTAGTGGAGAAGATGAGGCGCTTTGCTCCAGGACACAGCTGGGAAGTTGCAGGGCTGCAGTTCAGTGATCAAGTTGCCTTGCATCAGTTAGCTGCCGGAGGCCATGACACAAAGCTCACTACTGCCAAATGGCACCTTTATTGAGAGCCAATGGGAGCAAACTCTTTTATGTGTTAGATTGGACTAAGTATGGCCATACGGGAAATGGGTTGATAACAATTGCTGGCGCATTTGCACTCTTGGGGTAGCTAGATAGGTAGTTTCAGTGAGAGTATGTGAAACTGTAAAAGACAAAGGCAAAATCCAAATAAGAGCAATTTGTTTGGTAGAGCATAGGCAGAAGGAGGCATGTTTGAGCTGTCAGATCATGACAGTCTCCTTGAAATCAGCCCCGACTAATGCAGACAGCACAGCATGTTGTTGTGGCCACCAAAGAGCTGACGCAGGCACTCTGTGTGTTGGCGCTTGGCATGAAACACCAGTTCTGATACATGGGTGGGCTGGGGTGAGTTAGTAGCTGATAACAAGATAGCGTGTCTTCACCTTCAGATCTAATTTCTGGATGTGTTTCGATGTGTTTTGCGATGCTCTGTAAGTTACTTAGCGCCTCTATGCTGAAGCTGAGAGAGAGGTTGTAAGACTTCAGTTAATGTTTTGGGGTTGATCCAGCGTTTCAAGCAGAGCTTGTCTATGCTATTGCTGAAGAAACCTGTCAGCGTATTGTAGACCAGCATTTGCTGTGATATAACTCAGGGACTACAGCTGCCTGACCTAAGCACCTGTTATCACGCAGTTTCTAAGCTTGGGAAAACAATTAGTGTCCTTAGATCCTATGATATGCAACCCAATGGGGCCATAAGGCTGCTGTCAAGGGCCTTGTGCAGCTCCTTGAAGTGGTGTTCCCTGTCCTTAATGAAAAGCCCCTCCACGAGAGAGTTTTGCTTTTCCAGACCTGGGACCGATACTTCACACAGGAGTCAACAGCTGTTGCGCTGAACTCGAACCACTCCAGTCTGCACCAAGAAGCTGGCAGCTAGCATTCGTATCCCACAGGCAATGGAAGCAAAACAGCACCCTGTTGGAGAGCTGGAGAAAGGGGGGAGTCGCTGCTGTGCAGCACAAAATCAGAAGCCCGAAGTTACCATACACTAAAGTGGGTCTTTTTGAGAACACTGCAAACACAAAAGTACATATGGCCTCAGCATGCTGGACGTGTGAAATACCACGTAATTAAAGTCAAGTGCATTCTTACGGCTGTTATCCAGCATGAAAGCAAACCTTGGAGCTGGCTTCCCAGCTGAGACATAAAATAAAGCAGGGTGAGGTTATTGAGAGAAGTGTGCGTGGGACTCGGGGAATAAAATGCTGTCACTCAAATCCCGTCTTTGTGTGTGGCCATGTGGAAGCCAACCTGCTTCCCTCTTGTGGACTTTGAACAATGACCTCCACTTGCTGGTAGTGGGGTAGTAATGCTGGACTCAGTTGAGCTATACCAGTTTACACTGGTGGGATGGGAATCAGTAAGACAAGGATTGGTATGTTTACTGTCTGCCTGGCAGGCATGAACAGGGATATTTGTGCCATTTAGAAATGTGTAGAATATGATTTGGATGAACGTTCAACATGGATAACTTCCTCCTGCGTGTCAAAGCGTGGTGGGCAGTGCCGAGGGAGTGCTGCTGAAGCAAAGCAGGGAGGCTGAGGCAATGTTGCTTGGGGAATGGAAGGCATGGGGAGAAGAGGGAAGGAATAGGAACTACTTTTCAAAGCAAGGAGTGAAGAAGACTACCCTAAATGAGAGGACATACAGAGCAACGAGTGAAAAGAATGAGGGTAAAGACTCAGATGAGACTGGTTTGATGCTTGTGATTTTGCCATAATAATTAATCCTGTTATTGCACCTTCATGCCATAAACATGCCTTGGCTCAACATGCCTGGGGTGGAGACAGAAAGGCATGGGGTGGCTTCCTGAGCTTGTATGCGAATATACTCATGCACTGAGTCTTTGTAGAAACAGGATTTGCTAAAGTGATCGCCTTTCATGGTGGCATACTGAGTTGTGAGGCAACTGCAGTTATTTACACAATGTGTAAATAAACTTGCTCCCCTGAGCGTAAACTGTGTCCATTAGCCTTGTGGCCTTGTAATGAATCCTTTTAAAATATGTAGCTGGGCTGTGCTTCAAGAGCGCTGGTATTCACCCGACCAGAGGCTTTTCATATTCCAAGATCTCTCTTGTATTCCTCCTTTCAGTCATTTGCAAAGCTGCCTCTTTGGCTCTTGCAAACTGTGTCTGCTCCTGCCATGCACTTGCACTCTGCTTTTCCGATCGCTCCTCTGACCTCTGCTAGGGCAATGCCAATTTAGAGCCGCAGCCCAATGCCCTTTTTTTTTTTGTATAGATTGCTCCCTCTGCCTACCTACAGCATGTCATTCAGTAAAGTGCATACGGTTCTTGGATATTGAACATCTAGGCAGTTGTGAAAATGTCACTTAAAGGTTTTGGTCAGGTAGAGAACTTCTTGTGGTTTATTTTTATGAACAGTGGCTGACATAAGGAAATGGTATTGACTTGTAGTTTAGAAAAATCTAGATTTGGTAGGAAATTTTGGAGAGATTATCCTACCTGCTGTGCTGGGACCGCTAAACAAAACAGACTTCCCTCCTTTCAGACGTCATATTGCTGCCACTTGTAAGCACTGTTGTAGAAGAATGACCCAGCAGCTCCTTCTGGAGGTCTGCAGTGCTGGATTTATTGTCCCTTGCCTGTTTGCTGCAGTAGCACTTAACGTCTCTAGGGTTTATGTTCATGTTAGCTCCTTGAATCCAGAATGAACATTCAGATAGTTAGTATTAGTATAAAAAAGTTGTTCCAATGAGTCAAAGTTGCACAAAGTCATTGTTGCATAAAGAAATAGGTAACTTCTGTTTCACATTGGTCTTTGGGTTGTACTTATTACGGTATCTGAGTCCCTGTCAGTAGGACATTAAATCGTGTGGGAGTTAACACATCAGGTGATGAGTGGCTTGGCTTCAACCTCTTCCTCATGCATATGCAGAGGAGCACTTAGTGGTTGTTATGTAAACACAGCATGTGTATGTTTATCTCTGAGAAGCAGTTTTGATTTTACATTTGGCTGAGAAAGTGGTGACATTTGCAGTTGTGTGGCCCATTTCTTGTGAACTCCGGTGTGAAATTTGTCCCTGGTTGAAAGAAGCTGACAAAAAAAAAAAAATCCCTAAGCTACTGGCCTAGCTGGCTTTAGCCTTCTGTATATCACATTAGCTCTCCTAGTTTTTAGGACCTGAACAGTGAGGCAAAGCTCCCTCCACCTTCTTGTCCCCTGTGGGCATATTTAACGGGAATGCTATTAAAAAGCATCTCTAGAAAACTTTCCAGGCCTTTACTTCTTCCTGCAAGCTTGGCCACAAGAGGGACTGAGCCACCTCAGCTTCCACTGTGCCCTTGCTCAGAGCTGTGCTTGCCAAGGAAGGACCCCACAGGATTTGACTATTGTGGAGTAGATGCATTACTGGGAAAAAGGAGACAGCTTTTACGGGAGTGAGGCTGTATCTTAACTACTGCTCAGTCACTTGGGAAGTCTGTAAAAGCTTTCTGAAACTACCAGGCTCCTCCCAAAGCACCACTTGATCCTAGCGCATTTTCAGATTCAAAGCTGAGCCTGTAAAACCTACCCCTGGCCAAAGACCACCCAACACTAGCAGGGTGTGCTAAGAAATTTCTGTTTATAGTTTAGTGCAAGGGTCAGATAGCTTTGCAACGGTTCAGGTTATCCGCCCAGAGAAAGCATGCTCTTTTGCTAAGCATGGGATATGTGAGTCATTTCTATTACCCAGACCTCTAGACGTAACATAAAATAGATGGCATGAAATAGCATTAGAGATATTAAAGATGGGAGGAAATGAAGTGTTTTCCCCCTTGCATTCTTGAGCTATAGAGTAATGGATTTCTAGTGCAAACTCAGCTACTAATGCACACATACGAAGTGAGGGCAAACAGTAGAAACCTCAAACTCTGTGCTCTAGGATTCAGAAAACTCAGTCAAGTAAAAGGCAACACAGAAGTGCTTTCGCAAGACAAATTTGGTGATTAATTTCCTAGCAGGGAATTAGCTTTTATCTACTCTTTAAAAATGTTAGTAAACTGGGTTTACCTTAAGCTGCTTAGAATTTGTGACCCTGCCAGTATCTGGCATATTGCAGAATTTTTTCTGTTGGTTTGAGAATGACCGGTAAGCCCCCAAATCTGTATTTTTCCTTTTTCATATTTAAAAAATGTATTCTTTAAAAAATAAATTCCTGGTGAACTTGTGCGTTCCCAGTTCAGTTTTTTTCTGTCATCCATTTCTGTTATAATCCTGTAGAATGGGTAGAGGATTCAGAATAAGAGATCTCACACCTACCTAAACCAGAAAGAAATTATTTTTATCTCCTTTTTTTTGAAAGGTTGAAATAGTAAACATCAAATTCCCTCAAAACTGGAAATAAATGATTTGAAGGAGCCCCTCTCCTCATTAGAGACTGCACTTAAAAATAGCGGCTCCCTTGAATGCTTGGGAACACTTGGACTTCGTTTTTAGGACTTTTTCCACTTAGTAATTAATACTCATCCTTATATAACACTTGTGACTGAAAGCCCTGTGCAAAAGGCTAAAAATGGACAGTCTGGCCCGTTGAAAGGAGATGAATCTACAGTACTGCTGGTGGACTTGCTCCCTGAAATTCTCTAGTGCAGAGAAGGTTAAAAGTTACATGTCAAATACAGTACTCTCGCTCTGTTGCACTTGGTGACTACAGACAGTCTTTTAACTATTAAAGTAACAGAATTTAAGGCTAAGTATTTTTAGCAGGTTTTATCGATGGCTTTCTTAAGCTTCTGTTTCAGAGGTTTTGTGATCATAAAGCAGGATGGAAGGAGTTTCTGACTAGTGTATCAAAGCTTCATTCTCACAGGATCATGCCCATGCATCCATTTAGGGCCAGTGCACCGTTTCCAGTAGCTAAAGGTTGCCTGACTTTCGTGATTGCTCTGGAAGTCAGAAATACTTCGCATTTGTTGGCCAGAGGAAATGAATGCATTTTGTTTCAGCTGGATTGGGTCTTGGTAGATGATTTATTGGAGCCCAAATATGTTTCTAATAATTTTGAAATCTATGAAGTCATATCGGTAACATAAGCTTCAAACAATGTCTCAAATACATAGCTATTATTTTATATCTACAGGAAATGCAAAAGAAAGAAATGCAAAAGACTAGAAAAGGAAAACCCAGTTACTTGACTTACTTTCATCAAGATAGAAATTTTCCTTTCTTTGTCTAGATGAAGGTAAAAACAGTCCATAATCCAACTTCTTTGAAACACTCAGTAATTTTGTTTTCTTTATTTTACTTTCTGAAAGTACCCGCCATTTACATAGTGCATCATGTATGTAAAAGGTATTGGGAATGAATTGAGACTCAATAATCAATGCCAAGTGTAATTTCCCCATCAGGAAATTAGTTGAGGTAGAGTTGGCATTGAAACACATGAGATGTCTGTATTACCTGAAGTGGGGCACGCTTGGTTGTTTCTGTCTTGAAAAAAAACCCAGGCTCCTGTTACTTGGAAGGGGCAACTGCATTTATGCACTATTTTCTCCTGGGCATCCCAGTACCTTTGTATGTGTTGGCATCAGAAGACTATGAATATCTTTTTTGGAAACCTCTGGCAGAAATACCTGTTTTCCTTGCAGGTGACTGAGCCCAGGACCAGCATGAGGTCTTGGTCTCTTTGGCTGTCTATAAATTGAAGCATGACTCGAATTGTGAACTGTAGGCCTCCAGGAGGTTAAGGTGGTGACTCTGGTCTTTCATATACGCTGTTCTGGCCGAGGGACATAGATGCATTTGCGCGGCTGCAGCTGAGTCTGATTCCTGAAGGAGATACAGTTAGTGGAGTGATTATACAAGGGAAGAAAATATCAGGACAGCACGGAAGGGAGGACAGGTAGAAAGACAACTGTGAGATATACCTTTTTCTGATGGAAAAGGGGAAGTTGTTCTGAGCGAAGACGAGATGAGCTTCAGCCTGCAGTCACTGACGGGAAGTGGCCAGTCTGTAGCAGCTACTTTCCATTACTGTCGTACCACAAACCAGCTCTCAGGCGATCAGTACCGTGGTGTGGAGTCAAATCTTCCCCCAATGTATCTAAAGCTGGCAAGGCAGCGTGGATTCAGGACTGAAGGTGGGACAGAGATCAGGGAATCCTGCATCAATCCGACTTTCCCCCCTACTTGCCTGTATGTGCTTAGCTCCATCCTGTTCTTATTTATCCCTCAGGTGATCAGATGACTCTGGCCCTCTACGCTTTTTCTGACAGACCCATTTACTGCTAGGAACAGGAAAGAAACCGTTCATTTATTGCACAGTAAAGAGGAATTTTGCCTTGTATGTAGAAAATGATTTTGCTGAGCTTCAAAGGATAATTAGACTTTTTTTTTTTTTTTTTTCTTTTTTAAGGAGACCAATGGCAGGGCTGTCTCTGCACAGGCTGTCAGCAGTCCCTACCAGGCTGGCACTGTATGCAGACTCCGACACCAGCCCCTTCCACTGCTTTGCATGGCATCCATAATGGATGGCGTTGCCAGGACTAGTTTCCTGATGTTGTATAGTACTAAGGAAGACGCTATCTTGTCCTATACTTAACCTTACTGATTTTTTTACCCAGCCATTAGTCTTGACAAATGATACTGTTTTCGCCTTTGGCATGAAGCAGGAAAGCCGGTTGAAAACCACAGCATCTGTTGTAACGATGGACATGTTCATCACTTAAGCCTGGGGCTCAGCTGTGAACACAAGTAGGACGTCGGAAGCCAAAATATATTTGGCCAAACTTTTTTGGTGTAATGGTTTCCTCAGAACTGCAAGCTGTAATCAAACGTTTCATTAAAATGCCTTGGGAACGCACAAGAAAGCTCTTGACTGTAATGTTTGCCTGGGGAGGTTTTTTTTCAGTCTTCAGCCTAGGTTGTCCTAAAAGCCTATTGTACTGCATGAAAGGTAACAGGGTATCTGGAGGGACAGTCACAGGCAATTCAGATTCATGCCAGTGAGTTCCTGTACCTCCTGCCTAGAGCCTTCCAGCAGCCACAAACTGAGCTGGGTAATATCATCATTACTGCATCGCCTCTTCAACATGCTCACTGCAGCCAACGTGAGCTACTTGCTCTTGTGTTGGTTATAGTGGCATTTCTCCTACACGTCCTCAGAAGCAGGGAACGTTTCTTGATGATTTTGGTAGGGAAAGGGAAGCACTGATGGCATTATCACTGTTATTTCAGTTTAGCCAAAGTCCCCTTTTACCAGCCTATCCAACTGCTGGTGATACCAGCAATACCAGTCTGTCTAACAGTCCATCTAACAACCTCCCCACCATTGTGGCACCGAGCTTCTGTGAAACCCTAAAAAGATACAGGGACTGGTTCTAGCCGGTGCTCTCTCCAGGGCAGCAGCATTTTATGCTTGGCTTCTCCCGGACCTTGTTCATTTAGAGATAGATGGTGCTTTTAGCACATGATGGGAGGGAACATGTTCAGTCGCAAAGCCAGAGCTCAGAGGCAAGAGTAGCTCTTTGCATGCTCCCAAGCCCAGATTTTTGTCTGGCAGCACAAAGCGATTCACAAAGAGCTTTCTGCTACTTTATTAATTTGTTTATTAGCAGCCAGCTCTGAGTGAAGCATTTAATATAAGTTTATTAAATAATGAGATGCCCCTCTTATTCCAGCGACACGACAGGCTGGCTATTTTCAAGTGACTTGTTCTTTTCCATTAACAAGCAGAATAATTCAAATGAATCGCTTCCAGAAACAAGAGAAACCATAGTGTCCCCAATTATTCATGCCTCTCTTCCATACGAGCTTCGTTGCAGTGGGCATGCAGTTGTTCTAAACATAGGATATGTTTTCTTTCAGCACCATTTTATCCTTGACAACTTGTCAATCAGCTGGAACAAAAACTCTGTTCCACCTTTCATTATTTTTCTAATCCTAATGTCTTTTCTAGATCCATAATTGCTCTTCATGGGTTATAAAGCTGGCATAATTCGCTATATTGAAAAACACTGGTACTGATTTATGTGGTTTCAGTTATGCAGTGTGCATTTCATTTTATGTCCAGTTTGGGGGTAGAAACCTCTCCAACCCGAGGATGTGCTGTGCGCCAGGACCTCTGTTTCTTTTCTCTTATTAATCCCATAGAGACAAGTAAGTTTGCTTTCAGAAATGTTTCTGAAGCTTTGTTTTCTCTTGGCCCTTTTTGCCTTCCACAATCACTTCATTGCCTTATGGCATGCTAGGGCTAATTTCATGGCTTGTTCTGTGGTTGTGGAATATCTGCTGTTTCCCAGGATGTCTGTTAAACAAGCTGACAAACCAGCCTGGTGCTTAGCACACCCCACATTTTGCTTCATTGATTTGGGTGGTTTTAGTAGCCTTTGAAACCCATTAACCTCATATGAGCCCTATTTCTACCATAATCGTAGAATCATAGAATTGTTAGGGTTGGAAGGGACCTTAAAGATCATCTAGTTCCAACTCCCCTGCCATGGGCAGGGACATCTCCCACTGGATCAGGTTGCTCGGAGCCCCGTCCAGCCTGGCCTTAAAAACTTCAGGGATGGGGCTCCACCACCTCTCTGGGCAACCTGTTCCAGTGTCTCACCACCCTCATGGTGAGGAACTTCTTCCTAACGTCCAGTCTGAATGGTTCCATCTCTAGTTTTAATCCATTCCCTCTAGTCCTACCATTACCTGACATCCTAAAAAGTCCCTCACCAGCTTTCTTATAGGACCCCTTAAGATACTGGTAGGCCACTATAAGGTTTCCTTGGAGCCTTCTTTTCTCCAGACTGAACAACCCCAACTCTCTCAGTCTGTCCTCATAGGAGAGGTGCTCCAGCCCTCTGATCATCCTCGTGGCCCTTCTCTGGACACGTTCCAGCACGCCCATATCTTTCTTGTAGTAGGGGCTCCAGAACTGGATGCAGTACTCCAGGTGGGGTCTCACGGGAGTGGAGTAGAGGGGGAGAATCACCTCCCTCGACCTGCTGGCCACGCTTCTCATCATTAAATGCAACTTTAAATTCATGTTTTTAGATTGGAGTTAAAAAAGGAAAGAGTAAAAGCACATCTGCATTGTACATCATGCTCTGTAGGCATACCACCATGCTCCATGGGCATATGCTCTGGGCACAGGTGTCCTCCACGGTGCAGAGCCGTACTGCACTGCGGGGCCCGAAGGCTGCACATTTCGTAGCTCACTCCATGCTGCTGCTTCAGGGACGGGTGTGCAGTGACGGCAGCTCTCTCCCGAGGAGTGACGCTGTCAGATGTGATGGCTGAGGGTGCACTCCTGCTCTTTCTTGGAGATGGTGGTGGTGAAAACCCCACTAGCCTGGCTCTTCTGCTTTGCCATTTCAGATAACCCAGTTCCGACCTGCCACTTATCATCCCAAGTTAGTGCTGGCTGTGGCACTGTGGGGTTAAAGGAATTTTGTAACACTTGTCAAGATTTAAAATCCTTGTAAAACAACGGAGAAATGTTGGCTCCTGGCCTTAAATGTTACTTAGTGCCTAATGCAATTTTTTATGGGCATGAGCTTTTGCTAAGTTTTAGTCTTAGTGAGGTATAAGAGTTCTGTTCAGTGCAGCTTTGGAAAACACGCTCATGTACTGCTGCTTTCCTGGCAACTTTCCTTCTTCTCCACAATGTAGTGCTTATCTCATACATGAAATGGATAGCAGAGAAACCCCCTTCTGAAAGCACCATTTCTTTCCCCTTCCAGGTTCTGGAAGCATGGTAGGGCATAAACCTGGTCCCCTTAAGAGCAAGTTATTGTCTTTGGGCCAAAATATATTGTGTTAAATAGAAGTAAAACTATCTAAGGCAGACTTTTTACTGTAGTTGTGCTCCTCTACGTCACAGAGGCTGGATCCAGCCCTTTGCAGAAGACCAGCTGAAGCTAGTGAATCCTGTGACGGTGATCTTTGCCTTGTAGATCTGAGTGCATCCTAAACAACCCGTAGGTGAATTGGAAGCTGTGGACATGAGAGCCCTGGACGTCCTCTTTCTGCCTTTTAAAGTGCGTCTAGGCTGTGGGAGAAAATGTTTCTCAGCTGGCAAGGGCCACTGCCTCATTTTGATCCACGAGGACTGTGCCAGTCTCTCATTTTATCTTTGCTAGTGAACTAGATGATGTTTGTGTTACCATCTGGGCCTCGGTTTAAGGCACATGCTAAGCTCCTCATCTTATCTGTGTACTCCGGCAGAGGGAAGGTTCATGTTTTAAGTTGATGCCATTCTGGTATCACCAGCTGTCTCCCATTTCTTACTTCAGAATAGGAAGAGAGATGAATTATTTAACTGAAAATGTCTCTGGATTGCTTACTTGCCTGAGGTTATTGATGCCTCGACCCCTCAGGGAGGGAAAGCTGAATAGTAGAGGGTGATACATGGAAAGTGTTTTTCTCTCATTCTCCCCTGCCACTTTCTCCTTTTTCCTGTCTCTGCTAATGCATGCAGACAGGTTTCTGAAACATTCACCATTACCTTTGTTGACCAGACCAACTAGAGGCACCAGCTAAGTTTCTGTATTTCTTGTGCCAAGTACACATTGAGAGCACGAAGAGATGAACGGGACACACACAGACATGATGATCCCAGAAAAAAAGGACAGCATTATTATAATTTTATAAATAAAACACTTGAATAGTGTGGATATTTTATAATGGGCTATCCTAGTTAACATAAGGATTGCTGTTATCATCAATTACTTATGTATTAGGCTCATAACAATTACAGAAATGCGGTATATATAGTAAGCTAAAAATCACACATCAGAAGCCATGGAGGTACCAGAGAAGTCAGAAGTTGTATGTGAGATGTTGTCGTACAACTTTCCAAAGGCTGTAGTTGTACCTCCAAACTCCAGAAACATGAAGCTCCTGGCAAAAGGTCAGTTTTCTGCTCACAGTTAAGTGTTCGTCTCTAGTAACGGAGATGATCTGATGTTCTAAACTGCAGGATTTCTCATCTGAAATTCTGAAGAGGGAGGGATAAGGTGTTCTGCTTGTGGTGCTTTCTTAGCCAAACAGAAGAATCAAAATAATACCAGCTTTTGAACTGCTTTTATTCATATTCTGCTTAGTTTCGGTTATGTTTCTGTCTAGGTTTGGAAGGCTTTTAATTTGGGATGTTGGCAGATATCCTTAGGAAATTTCAGTGGTATCTAAAGTATGCTTGAATCTCTTTCTTCTTCCCTTTATTAGTGAGAGCTAGGGGTGCTATCAAGGATGGAAGTATTTTCAAATATTCCAAGTCTGAGACGAAAAAGTTCTGATGCTTTTGTTCAGACTTTTTCTGGGTCAGACCCCTTTAAGCTGAAAAAAGGGATCCTATGAGTTTTATCTTTTCCCTAACATTGCAGCACTTCTCATTCCAGTACTACACAGCACCTAGAAATTCAATTTTTCCTTAAAAATGAAAAATGGGAATGAAGAAAATGGCCTCATGTAGGAATTTCATTACAGCGTGAATGAAACTTGACCATGGTGTGGTGCTGGTTCCAAAGGGCTCCTGTTTTTTTGAATGTTTTTTTCCTGGGTTTCTCTCTCCTGGCTGCACAGCTCAGAATTGCAGTGGGAGGTCCAAACCCTGTGCTTCTAACCACTGAACTGCACGTGGATAAGAAATGGAGAGTGAGTTACGGTCAAGCAAAGGATTGAATTTCTACATGGATTTCTTCATTTTATTGACTATGCTTACAAGACATGCAGTGCTCCCCATGCATCCTGTTGGCTGCAGATGCTAGCGTGAACCTAGGCATCGGAAGCTCCTTGTACTTTCCAGCCCATTCCCTAAAAGTCCCCCAAAAGCCTACAAGAGCAATCAGTGCTCCTATTTCTCTCCCCTCAAAAGCCCAGGACTCACCTCCAGAGGGCACTGCAAACTTGCTGTGCTGGTGGTCACCAGCATGCGATGTGCAAGAGGGAGCTGTTCAATGGGCGTTTTATTGCAGTTAGGGGACATCGAAATATTTAAGTAATATTTTGACTGTCACTTGGCTTGCAAAGCACGTGTTTTTCGATATAACTTCTGTGCACTTTGAACTAAAATAATCCCTGTGGCAACTGTCTTTTCTTAACGTGAGATTATTGTACTTACAGAATGAATGTGAAAAACATACATAAGCAGCAAAGGAACAGATCTAAGTTAGTTATGAAGAAAAATCATTTAATATGACTTGTTCCTCTTGCAGGAAGTCTTCTTGCTTCTCTGCTAATTTTCAGCTGAACAGATGCTATACAAGCAAATATTCATACAGTAAAAACATACAAAACCAGAATTCTAAGGAGTGCTATGATAGTGCTTACAGACACTGTGATAAACCCTCTTCTAACGTTACTGAGAGACACTCCTTAGCTTCCCTAAGCAGTGTCCAGAGCAGACAGAAGCATACAAAGGGGAAATCGAGACACAGAGAGGAAGAGGAGAAGTCTGAGTGCTGGAGGAGGTGGATATGATTATGGCATTAGAAAAGTGCTGCTCTTTTGTATTGCTGATAAGGCCATGTTGGAAGCCTATGGCAGAGATGCTGATCTCATGGGCTGATGAGTTTCAGGATGCCACTTCTGTCATGAGTGTCATTGGGTTCTTTTGGCCTGCCCAGGTTAAAGCGGCTGAGAGGAGCACAGCAGCGATGAGGCATGAAGCTGCCTGCTGCTCCACTGCTGGCTGAGTTCCTCGGCACTTTCACAGCAGAAATCCTCTCTGGCTTCACGACCCCTTGGTGTTGCTTTCCTCTGCTTGACTGAGATGAGCTGGGAGGATTGCCAGTCCAGCACTGAATCACTGGCTCTTTACTGGAATCGCCCCACTCTGCGTACTGGAGTATGCCCTGCCGGCTGCCAGCTGCCCGTGCCTGTTGGTGAAAGAATTGGCAGGAAGGGTTGGCCCTGTCTCAGGATGGCCTCTCCCCCTGAGTGAGTAGCTCGCTGGGCAACCAGAGGCAGACTTGGTGTGCCACTCCACCTGCCGGATTTGCCATGCTGAGACTGTATTAGCCAGAGACATGGTTTTGCGCTCGTGCAGGTGTTATCACTTCCACTGTGTGGGAAGTGTGCCACACTGTGCCGACTGGATGGACATGGTGAAGCTGAGCTTGTGAGATAGTTCCGAGGAAGTCCAACGCCACAAGCTAAAAGCCATTTTAGCCGTAAATGGCTCAACTGCACTGGAGTGGGAACAGGTAGTTTGCTTCAGGCTATCTTGTTGGTGGGGGGACACGAGTAGCATTCAGAGAGCTTGGGCAGAGAGCTCGGGCAGAGAGCTCACCTCTTACCTCTGGCTCCAAAATAAAAGCAACCTCAGGCAGATCAGCTGAAGAAGTAGGTGGGAGAGCACAGTGTAGCCAGCCAGAGCAAGCGGTGGAGAAGCCGCCAAGAGGTCTTGGATGGCATGGTCACTGGGATGGTCAGGCATGGCTTTTTCATAAACTGGAATTTGAGTCCGGTGGAAAATGTGGTTGGTTTTAGTCTAACGGTTCAACAAAGAATGAAGATACTGAAATTTACCATTAATTTATCAGGCGTTCCAAACTGTGCTCATTCTGAAAGTCAAAGTGTTTTGTTTCAGCTTGATTTGACCACATCCGCTGGATCAATTGCAGCGCCTTAGGCTTCCCTTCTGATTTGTGGCTGGATTCATCTCCGTGGTACACAGTAGCAGTTCAGCTGGGGAGGATATCCCACGACATCTTCTCAGATTAAATCCAAGCAGAGAACTCAGACAAAGGAAGGAGTAGGGAAAAAAGAAAGGAAGACTGTGAGATACCAGTTCTCTGAGACAGTGTGGTAGCTGAGGCAGACAAATGAAAGACTGACCTAAAAAGAAGTGTTTTGAAATGGGTCAGCTGAAGGGTTTCAATTGGGTCAACAAGACGTGGAACAAAATACGTTATTTGGTTTTCTGATTAAAATAAAATAAAAATGACTGCCTTTTCCTTCAGAAGGCATTGGCAGAAAATTCTCAACTAGCTCTACTGGTAGCACAAAAGACAAGTTTCTTTCTCTGAGCTGGTAGCAAATTTCCGTACCTGATTCCTGGGCTTCTAGATAAGACTCCTCTTTTGCCTTCATAGTTAATTTGACCTTCTCGGTGAAACCAATGGCTTGGGTTTCTAGGCAGGCAAATACAGTGGGATCTTGAGATGTTTTAGCAATCCGGAGTACCCTCCCCTGCCATCTGGACTCCATCCTTTTTTTTCAGCTGAAAATACACATTTCCTACCACATCTGCAACAACCCCGCTTTTTGCATTCTGGTCCAGTTTTGTTGCCTGTAGCTCCGAGATCGTCCTTCGAATTAGGGGTCCCATCTGTTGTTATCCTGAGCAGCACAGAAATAGAAAATCCTGCGGGCGAATGGAGCATTGCTTTGCAGGATGAGACTGAGCTCTGCATCCAATTTAATGCGCAGTTTAAATTCTGTTGAATACGCACCTTAGATCTTTGTTTTTCGGGGGCAATGTGCTAAGTAAATGGAAATGTGTATTTGACAATTTTCTGTTTTCTTAAAAATGAAACACACTACTAATAAGCAAGCGAGGGGGGTGGTGGGGAGCAGGTCTGCTGAGAGGCAGGGACGACTGAGCACCTTTTTTGTCAGTGCATCTTTTTCTTCTGGTGTTTGGCATTTTGTACTCTTATTTGCAAAACTGGAACTCCAAGGAGGCTGTGTTTGTGGGCAGAACTGTGTCCAGTCAGGCACTGAGCTATCCTGTCTTATAAAACCCATCTACAAGCATTTGGCCTCTGGCCAATTTCAAAGCTTTTTTGAGTAAAGGTATGTGTGTGAACTACTGTGTAAACAGTTCCTGGGCACAGTAAATAGGAATGGTGTAGCTTAGTGTCTATTTGATGGCAGTTATATGAAGACATCTCACTTGTAAAACAATAATGCGTCCATTAGCTGAGGCGAGTTAGGCAGAAGAAGTTCCTTAACGTTCAAATCCAAATCTTGATTTGAATTTTATAGCCTCCCCATCTTCAGTAACAGCAGAAGAGAGCCTTCACATGGCTACTGTCCGCATCTTTTTTTTTTCACTGTGCCCCAGTGGGATGTTCACACCATCACTGTGCAGTTGAGTCCATTGCTAAATGGATGTGGGCTAGGAAAGACAGCTGGGCAGACTGGGACACTGAAGAACCAATGCTTGAGAAGCAACGGCTTTATCTTCCTTTTTGTCTGCCCAAGCTTGTCTCCAATTAAGAAGGCCTATTTCTTCCACATATCCAGATACCAAAACCTGCAAGAAGATCCCTTACCGTATAGCACAGCAGGGTCACTATTGAGTAGTACAATATGCTTTGAGGAATATGATTTTCAAAATTAATACTGATAAAAGGTGAGTCTGAATAGTAAAGTCCGAATATAATTCTTGATGGAAGTCCTCCACAGTCACAGGCATTGAGACCCTGGGCTTTGGTATATGCCATTGTTAGAGTCAAGAGCTAGCTCCAAAGTTCGGGTCAGGAACCTGACTCTGAATTTCAATGAGTTACAGGGATTGTCCAAGCAAACAGTGGTTACTGTATCTACTGCTGAATTCAAATCGAGTCATTCTTTAGGGAAAGAGAAAGCAACAGACGGCTTGTCACTCACTGTTTCTTTTGAATTGGAATAAAACTCTTCAAACTTTAAAATAAAGCTGTGAAAACCAGCTACATTTTATGTAGTCCCATGTAAAAATTCACAAGAAAGCAGAGGGCAGAGATTTTATCATGAGTCTTGAATCAGATTCATTTTATGGATTTTGCCTTGGCTCAGATCTGAATATAATTTTAGGTGCAAAGTTGCCAAAGTCTGAAAATGTGAATCTTCTGTCACCCTGGGATACTACCAGTGTGGGGTAGACTATATTGCACCAATAGTATGAAAAAGGTGAAATGAACTTAGGTCAGGCTGGATGGGGCTTTGAGCAACCTAGGCTAGCGGACTGTGTCCCTGCCCATGGCAGGGGGGTTGGAGTAGATGATCTTCAAGGTCCCTTCCATCTCTAACCATTCTATTATTCTATGCTATTTTCGTTACTGTTCATTGTGAACTCCGGTTTCATAAAACAGTGGTCTCTCTGGCCAAAACATGGCATTACAAATGGTAAGAATGACCGTTTCTTGTGTTCTCCTTCTTGGGTTCCCACCCATCCTTACTGGACTGTAAACAATCGAGAACGTGAGGAAGACCTGCTCACCTACATGCTGCTTCATCTTGCAGCATGAAATGCTGACCTCAATATTTCCAAGCCTGCGTGCAGATTGCACATGTGATGATCGATAACATGCATCTTTGGCATAGTAGTTGATGTACAGGAGCAAACTTGATCATGTCTGTTTGCTAACATTTGATTTCATTTTTCCGTGCAGCTCAGAGATAAACACTGTGGCTGGAACTCTGTGATTTTATGACCAAGAATAATGTTTGTAGGTATGCGGGCCAAGGAAGGGAGAACCAGATCTCATTTTTTGGGTGTAAAAAGTCCGTCTTTGCAATGGAGAGAGAGAATTTTCATTCCCTTTGTGTACAGCATGACCTAGTGTGGCTCTTGTCCTCTTCCTCTGCACAAGTGGTGCCTGCAGGAAGGATGACAGAGGTGTTGGGTAGCGCTGTCGCTTCTTTGCAATTCTGCATTCTTAAAGCATGGAAATGGCCCAGCTCTCTTGGCATGGCAGCGCTGCGAAGGTCAGAGCATGTTGTATTGGAAAGAGGCATCCTCCCTCCTGCGCTGGCTGATAGAAATCCCAGGGAGGATTTTAAGCAAGGGTTTATTTGAAAACAGATGAAAGCAAGCAAATTAATCAGCTAGCAAAAAAGAAAAGGATGTTCTGGAAGACTTAAGCAGTCTGAATCACGAGCCAGACCTGCAGCCAGAGGCGGCGGGAGGCTTGCCAGCCTGAATACGCGAGAAAAATATGGAGCAGAACACTCGTGTCAGTGAACAAGACACTGCAGCAGCCTGCTGCTCAGGTCTTGTGTTTGCAGTCAGTAGTGGGAGGGAGGCAAGAGGGACGTGCTGCAGTTGATGTTCTGCAAGTGCTTCCTCAGCAGTTACCATCTATCTGAGAAAGGAGAAGAAACAGGAAAAAAGAAAGCCCTTTTCTTATTAACAGTGTTCCTCCTCGCTAAACCACTCGGTTCGTGGCACTTTCAGAAAGAAATTGAAAATACGCCGGTTTGATGCTGCCGAGTGCCTCCAGTTTTAGTGTTGTGCTTTACGGTGTGTGGTCATCCTGAAGGAGCTGCCCTGCCTTGTGTCAGGGGTGCCAGCATGTCACTAGCAGGGTCGGTGCTACGGGAAGACCTTTACCACTGAGCCATAAGGTTCAGGCTGCCTTTCCCCTCTGCTTAATATTTGTACTGGTAATTTATGAAGGATGGTAAGTGCAGCCAAGAGTGGGTAAATCAGTCTTTTCACGTGGGAGGGAAGACTGTAATATTCTGCCTTTTCTGTGAGAAATAAACAAATTTCTCATCTCACAGTGTTGCTGCCGAGAGGAGACTCTGTGCTGGAGTCTCCATGACTTGGAAATGGGCAAATGGGAATAATACATAGCAGGTATGTCAAAGAAGCCTTAGAAATATGACTATGTGTTAATTTCTCTGTTTTTGGCTAATTCAAACATGTTAAATGGCTCCTTCCATCAGCTGGGAGAAACAAAGGAAAAGTAAGAATGTGTCTGTATGTTTTGTAATTAATTTGTTTAGATTCCATTTATTCCTGTTCTGAGTTTACATTTTGTTAGTAGTCTCCTGGTAGGAAAATCTGCTGGAAAGATGCATTTGAACTTAATGTAGCAGTTGATCCACAAGAGATGAATTTTAAACTTGCAATCCTGTGATATTGCTGTGGAAGTGTAATACCAAGACTAACACACAACTGTTTAAACATTAAAAAACCCTATTTAATCATAAAAAAAGAACATTAAAAAGAATGGTGACTTGGAGTTATCATTCCTAGCACTGAGCTGCAGCAAATAATTCTTTACCAAGGTTTTTTTTTAACACAAACAATTTTCAATAACAAATGCCTTTGATAACATTTCCAACTGTTTGTCATCAAGAAATATGCAAGCAGGGAGGAGGAGATTTACTGATTAAATGAGATGTTTCACATTTTTCACCCACTGCAAGTTGGGTCCAGCTGCAGACCTCAGTCTGGAGGCTAGGATGGGTCAGCAGCGAGGGCCAGATGTGGAGCTCCTTACTGATCCCCAACCTGCTGTTGCTGACGGCTGCGGTGTTGTTGGCAGGAGCCGCTTCTCTGCAGTGCCCTCGAGTCACATCTTGTCCCCAGGGAACCTTGCTATTTGCCTTTACAAAGACAAAAGACTTTGCTTTGCGCAGGAATCCATTTCCCACCGGTTGTCCCCAGCCCTGTTTTTTTCCAGTGAGGGGTTAACCATGTCCTTGAAGGACCAGCAAATTGAAGTTCAAGGGTTCAGAAGCAGCCACTGGGCAGACAGCTGCTTCCCTTAAAAGGTTACCAGCGTGTATTGCTCACTAACACACCGTCCTCCTGAGTACACCCTGAGAGAACATCCTCACCCAAGCCTTTATTGGAGATCGTTCTTCTCTACCCATCTATTAATAAGCAGGTGATGTCAGCCCGTTCCTCCTTTCTTCCTCCAGGCAAAATTGAACCACAACGAGCAAATAATAGGTGAGATTTGGAGAGGGGATGCTGATGGTGTCGGAATGCAGGGTGACCCCAGGAACAGGCACTGCCACTGACTCAGAACATGACATCAACACTCCCGCTCCGCTGACAGGTTTGCTATCCACAAAAAAAATGGGCTTAGGCCTGTGCTCCTATTGTGTTACAGTTAATGCTGGCATTCACTGGCAAGCAGTGGCCGCTGTTAGTTAATCTGATCAAATGTGGATGGGATGGATAACAGCAATGTAAATTCTAAAGGGGTGATGCCATGATCTGCTCAGGAAATGAAAGCGGGCTCAGGTCACACTGGGGAGTCACCCTCTCACTGCGCTGCTTATCTGGGTGCGAGTCCTGGTTGGGGCAGGGCAGGACTGCAGATGCCGAGGGCATCCCTCCTGGAACAGAAGCAGCTTCTTGGCTTGGAATGAAATGTAAATCTGGGGTTTGCCTTCCCTGTCCTCCAGCTTTGCCTCTCCCCCACACTTCAAGGGGGCTGTTCAAAGCATTGGGAGTAGGTGCAATGAAATGGTCTAAGGAGAAGAGGGGGATACTTGTGTGTCTTCTGTGCAGTGGCCCATCAGAGAATTTGCGGGATGGAGAGTACAGTACTGTTGGGGAAACTTTTTCCATGTGCCTGTGAGATTGGAAGGATGGTTGCCAGTTGAGAAGCCCTCTGCCATGGGCCTTCCAGATCCCTCTGCAGCGGGCTCTGCAACATGCAGTGTAGCCCTCTCCTCCACTCCCGCTTCCCACTAACATGTTTTTACATAGTCCTTGTCTCCTGAGTGACAAATAACTGCACTTTTGTTGCAGTATAGTGATAGGAAATGAATATATTTCTGGTGAGCAGAAGCAGTGACTGGTCCTTGAAGACCTAGAGGTGGGTACACCTCCTTTCGAAACTACAGTGGGGGCTTCCTGAGCTCGCCTGATTTTGCTCACAAGTCTGTCTGATGGATCCCCAGGTCCTTGTGACTTTACTGTGTTGTCTCCATTGAGTGTGTCAAATTAAATGGTGGCCCCGTTCATGCCCCCGTATCGTGTACCTTGGGACAGAGGGTGATCGAGGGGTACAGGCTGACAAACTGAAAAGTGCTCTGACAGTCATATGCGAAAGTTCGCTACAAAAAAGTTTCTAGTAAATATTCTGTTGAAAATGGCTTTAGGTTAGATTTTTCCCTGTCTATGTCTGTAATCCAAACCTCACAGCCTCATATGATGATGAGTTTGAAACAGAGATAAGTATGAGACTAATCTGCTTCCACGATACAAGGTGGGAGAAGGATAGAAAATCAAAAACCAGAGATTATTGAGCTATTAAGGTTTTCCTGCTTTATTGATTCCTCCACTACTAATCAATATATTGCTTTATAATTGCAAGAGCCAAAGATGAAGTTTTACTCTGCTCCATCCAAGAATCTCCCACAAATCCCAGGTCGGGGTAGCTAGAATCTGCTATATTCTGCTTATTCCCGAAATAGAACAGAAAAGCCAGAATAAGGCTTGTATTTCTCTTCACTTATGGGAGGCAAATGGAATCTGAAACTGACCATGAATTGCTTATCACCATTCTTTAAAGACCTTTACAATTTACTTCCTCCACTCAGAAATACAGAACCGAGTTTCCCTGAGGTATTTTCCAGTATTTGCAAATTGAATAAAGGAAAGTACTAGATCGTGTAGGTGGTAATCTCTTGAACATTAAACAAAAATCAGCAAGGTGAAATCCAGTATATTTAATAGCTGGCATAAGTCAGAATACTCTGAGGAGGATGCCACTTTTTTAGAAGGCTGAGGAGGTATTATAACACCTTCTTCCTTTGCCCCCTTTCTATCTTGCTTTGGCTTTTGCAGAAGAAGTTTCAGTGCCACTCGTCATTCCGCATCATGCATTGCAATAGTGCAACACCAATCTGTTCAGATTCACAACAGGTCCATGGGGAACCGCTTGAATCCCAAAGAAGTCTGAAAACCGTCCCTTAACAACACGTACACCGATACTGAGTTTTATATAACCCTCTTTTGGACACAGTCTAAAGCTAGGGCTCCCAGTCTTTCAAAAGAAGTGCTCTCTGTAGAAAAAGAAAATAAAAAATTAAGCCAGCTTCTTCCAGGCAATTATTTCCAGGCCACATAGCAGGAGTGAATGATGTGAAATAATATTTCGGTAGCAGCCCTGAGTAGAAGAGTTGCATAACCAGGCACTGTCCTGTGTCAAATCTCAATGGATGCTGCTAAGAAGACAGGGCATTTTCACTCCCACCTAATGTAGGTGATGTGGATTTTGTGTTGGTTGCTCATGTAGTCCATTTCGTAGGTGGCTGCATACACATTTGTAAGCCAGTAATTACCTTGTTTGTAATGATAAGCCAATGACTAGAACAGCTTACTTCAAGTTTGGACACATGGATTTAGCTGGACTCTGTTACTGACTTAGTATGTGAACCCAGATAATGCATTAATTTTCATGCAGCTTGTTGTCTGGCATTTAATTTGGAAATTGTGATGCCAGTCTTTATAAATCTCTTGTTCATCTTTGACTAACTTTTGTTACACAAACCAAACACTGTTGGTACAATAAGGAGGGTTTCTGTTACAGGGGCTTAGGAGTTCAAGGGGAAAGAATTAGTTTCAGTTACATGATTGAGTCTGATAATTATGTTCAAGCCTTGGTAGCCTCCAGTTTAGCAGCATACTCTGTAGAAAGGTTCTACTTGCCAGGTTTCCAATGGGCTTTATTTGATATCGTGACTGTGAACACCAAAAAAAAGCAAGACAACAACTCTATGTTCCAGTTTCTCTGTTTCCAGGATGATTTACAAGAACATGAGGGAGGGTCAAAATTCACATCTACACCCACATTTTAGTTTCTTCTCCCTTTGCTGCTCAGTGATGGGTCTAGTGATGATGTTCAGTCAGCAAAGTGAGTTGATCCACATCTGTATCCAAGTCCATATTTGGAGCTCTAAAAGCCAGCAGGGTATAACTGGTACTTAGGTTTAGTGAACCCATCGGTAATTAGCCAAAGCATGCTAAATGGCTAGGCCAAGTGGGGCAGAGACACCTAGCATAAACAATATTTCACTGTTTTTAATTTTTTATTGAAGTGGTCAAAATGTCTTCCCAGATCCCTGGTGTAATATAAACAAAATGTACCTGATCTAGGGAGCTTTGTTTAAGAACACCTAGGAAAGGATAAGAAGAAATATGTACGTATTTTTAAATACAGATCAACTAGGTTCCCTGAGGAAGTCTGGCAAAGTGAAGTTTCCAGGAAGGTTTGAAAATGGGAAGTGTCCCTGCGCTGTGGTTGAGCTCAGAGGTGAGGAATAAGGCATGGTCACATGAAACAATACAGAGGGTCTCTTAGTGAAGAGGCCAACAAATGCAGGTGTGGGAACTTTTGTCTTTTGATACCAAAGATTTACTAAGAATATAGTATTATCTTGAGCTGTAGCCTCAAAATCAGTGTCTGTGATGCTGAGGCATTCTAACCGTACCTCTTTCTAGGCAAAAGCATTCCTGTTTGCTTGTGAGATGCCTTTTCTGTTGCACAGGCTAATGCGTGTGTTAAAGATGAAGATACAACCTCAACAGGCGGGCTGAAAAAATACTACCTTGGACAATTTGTGAAATGAACAGGTAAGCGGAAAGTGAGCCCTGCTTTTATCTTGTGCATGTGGGGTTGAACAAAAATGGCTTCCTCGATCAGCAGTACATTAGCTTTCATCCTCCTCCTCTAGCTGACATCTTCCATCACTGAGCCGCTCTCCTCTTTGATCTGCTTTTTTGTTTTCAAACAGCTAATTCTTTCATCAAGAAAGATCAGTTTCTTCTGTGGGCAGAACTAAACACACTAGATAAAAATGGAAGAGATAATATTATGGATTTATCTTCTGAATAAGTTCCTGTTCCAGAAAACTAAGCAACATCTCTGTCTCCCCAATGACTTTTCTCTAATAACCGTTTCATCGTAACAAGGCTACAAACAAAAGAATCTTAATAGCTTTAGGGTGTTGTACTATTCAGTCACTGTTCAAGGTGGAAGGATTTAGACGATAAGGATCCAGCTACTCCTGGTATTTTTAGCAGGAGCAACAATAGTTAAATGACAATGTTTTAATATGTTTGTGCCTTGCATTTAACTATGGTACAGTCAATTCGTCTGTTAGGAACTGGTACAAAGCAGCTTGAAGTTTGTGCGATTCTTTCAACTAACTTTAAAAAGCCTTCTTCCAGGCCTTCAAGTCATGGTATTTATTCCCTTAATCTATTATTCTGTGAGACAGATTAACAAGAGGGCATTACATCCCCTTTCCAGATGGGATGACCAAGGAAGCAGCAGCCCTGTTTGATGGTGGTCAGTTAGATCAGCTGTAGCTCTGGGAGTGCAGCGCCTTCCACGGGCCTGCACTGTCTCTTCCCACTGATAGTGTGGTGACTTGAATCCTAAAGGGTCCCTATGACGCTGTAGGCTCCACCAAGTCATAAATGAGGTCACATTTTAATTAAAACGTTGATGTTATAAAATATGCATAGCAGAGTAACACGTAGTATTTAGGAAACTCTAGTAGGAATTACATAAGAGTTTGTTATGCAGTATTTAAAAGCTGTGATATTTCACTCAGTTTACTGCCATTGTTGCTGGAGAGTCCCTTTTCCAGGGCCTTTCCCTTGACCACATCCCACTTCTTGTGGCTATTTTCATAGCTAAGCTATGCAGATATCTCACTGTGGAGCTTATCTTTGTTGCCATCAATGGGTGTATCATGAACACCTCACTTATATTGTGGGTTCCCTTGCTTCATGAGTAGCCTTATTAAACTCATGTAAATGCTTGTGAAGTTGGTATCCTGTGGATGGGAGCCAGGATTTAATTTCTGGCTCAAAATTCATCACTCCTGCTTACAGACAGTATCTTTCCTTTTAGCTTTTATTTATTACTCTTTTAGTAAATGCATTATAGTGGAAGGAATTATCATGACAGCTCTGGATAAAAGTGTCCTTGGCATATAACCATTATAATTTCTTCTCCTTATCATGTGGCAAAATGTAACTGGTTAATTTATGATTCATGCTGTGTAAACGACTTGCCCATATTCTATAGAAATGTTTGTGATTTTCCTCCTGGCTTTAGACATCTGTGAGCTGGCCAGTGTGCCCATAAACAGAGGTCTCCAAGGGCATGAGCTGACTGGGGCCAGCTGGGGTTCATTCCCTCTAGATTGCCCTGCTGTATTCCTTCCTTCAGCATCACATGTGTGATGGGAGCTGTGAAAACAGCCTGGAAATCAGCCCATCTTTCCTGCCTGTTCTCTCATTTGGTAAATCCAGAGACTGGGGTAGGGAGTTTTACTTGTAATATGCCCTGGCAGTGGGGGCAAGGCTTAATAGACTTTTTTTTTAGTCTCCAAAAAATTATGATCCTCTGATTAGTCCCATGTTTATCTATTAAAGGAGGACGCTTCTGTGTACAGTTCCAGCAAGTCCAAGTCTGTCTTTGCAGGGAACACTTTGTTAATGTCCTTCTACATGAACCCCAAATACTTTGTTTTCATTATTTAGGCTCCTACTGAGTATGGGGAAGATCAATAGCCAGTTGCTAGTGGCTGTTGTTGTTATCACTTCGTGGCAGATGATATAGTAGTAGCCTGCTCCAAGTATGTTCTCCCTCTACTTTAGACACAGAGTTTATCCATAAAACTAACAGTTCCTCCATGTTCAATTTGTCATCCTTGCCCTTGAAAATAGAAGCTGATTTTTGAATACACCACAGTGTGCAATGTACTCCCTGTTTACTGCAGCAAAAACTGATGAGTAACTGTGGGGTTGGAAGAGGAGAAAGACGTGGCTTCCAGTAAATAAGAGCCACTGGAGGCCGAAGCAGAGGTGGGTAGATGGGTAGCGAAGAACGCCAGATATGTGAACTAGATGGGTTGTCACGGAGTTTTCCTCTTTGGCACGGATGATTAAATCCCCCAGTTGGACAGCACAGGGGTGAGAAGCTGTACTCCTTTCATTTCATACTAAGATTTTCAGACTGTAGTGCTCGTCCTGGGAAATCTGTGTTTCATTTCACTCGCTGTGCGGCTATACTGGAGGTCTAATGTCAGAGGCAATCGTTGACCAGCCAGGTTTCAAAAATCACACTATCATTTGTTGCAATATGTTGAGCATCTTCCTTTGGAAATTACGTCTCATTTAAGGTGTCTAACACTGAGCTTTCAGAATTAGTGGTTCCTTTGGGAATTTTGGCTTTAGCAGTGTGAGTATGGCACTGCCCCCGTCTCCCTTCTCCAGGGAAATGGGACTGTCGTCTTATTTGGTGCAGCTTGTATCCATCTGGCACTGCAGCCAGCTAAACCCAATTAAAGAAGGCACAAAAAGGAAAAAGCAGAGAAAGCTGATTTTCTGAAATTATACTACCTTTTGTTATCAGCCTGTGATCAATGCTATGGTAATTGGTGACAACAGCTGAGGAAATGCTGGTTATTACAGGAGGTGAATGTCCCTATCTGTCATCTGAGTCCAACTTGCTTATCTTCAAATCAGAGCATGGGGTCATTAAAGCAACATAATATTATTGCATTGATGGAACAGGCGGGCTGCTACGATCTTGGATACCAGATGGTAAATGCAGCTTGAGTTGGCAAATTGTTGCTCTTCTTCCTGCCGTGCAAAGGCTTTTTATCTACAAGCGTAATAAAAACAGAACAGAAAACCAAGGAGAAATTTCTTTAATCAAGCATGAGAGATTTGAAGGAAAATAATAGCAGCAACAAAAACCTTAGACAAAAGTACAAGAACAGATTCTGCTCCAGTGCTTTCTGATTTATTTCTCTTGCATGACAGCTCTGAGGGCCAAAGCCTGCTGATTTTACTGTACAGAGAACCCTAATGACCTCAATAGGAATTTATTCATAAAATGAGGTACCACTGAGCCCAAGTCTGTCCAGTTTTATCATAGTGGCTTAACACAGAGACAAGGGCTTCTTTTACAAATTTATCTGAAATTATGCAGTTTTCCTAGAATAATGGGAAGGGACAAGAGTTTTAAAAAAGATAGAATTAATAAGCGATAGCTGATGATAAGGACCAGTCATGCTGATGATTGGTATATAAAAGTGAAACCTTTTAAATTCTGGAGTTGCCTCTAGATACAAGCTTTGTCACTCCAAACTAGACACCGCGAGTCCTTGGCAGTATGCTTTAGTAGGCAGTCCTGTGCTGGTGGGGGATTCATCAGCGGGAAAGATAAATCTTTCCATCTCTAATTTCAAAAATCTAAGAATCCTTCTGAGGCCTCACAAATATAAAGAAATTATGCTGCCTCTCCAGAGCGCATAATGTGCCTTGAAATGCAATCATAAAAACCTCTGCACATCTAAATCCCAAAGGCAATCAACATATTTTGGTGAAAATCTTGGGAGACTTAAGTTGCCTAGTCTTCGCTATACAAACAAATAAATGCCACTTGTCCTGTAATTTTCATCATGGGATATAAATGTGTTTGGTTTTATATGTTCTTAAAGATGAAGGCTCCAATTTCTATGAGTCCAGCATTTCTTTTTGGTGGTATCACTCGTGGCTGCATCCTGTAATGCATTTAGACATTGTGGGAAGTGCTTTAGTCCGTGAACGATACCAGGGTGGTCTCTAACTTAGTCATGTTCAGATCTAAATGGAGAATCTAATTTCTTCGATTTGCTTTTTTTCAGTAACAAGTCTTCCCAACATATCAACATATTCCTTCCTGCATGGATAGGGATATAAATAAATGAAGTAATTCATGGAAATTTTGATACAAAGGATTCTGTGGGGGAGGGTGAGGGCATCCATTGAACTGCCCTCTGCCTCTCGCTTTCTGTAGCACGCCCCGTACCCTGCTCTCAGACCCATTGCTTTGTGTCCAAGACCACAATAATGGTTGTACAGGGTTCAGGCCAGAAACCCACCTACCTCCATGTCTCTTCTCTGACAATGATGCCGAAGCAGATGCCTAAGAAAGAGTAAGGAAAAGGGCGAGCATCTAATGATACTTCTCCTGCTCTCTAATGATTTGCAGGTTGGGGAATTCCTGAGCCAGAAAATGTATCATTGACTTTGGAAAGTGGGCCATTTGCCCCAGACAAGTGGTTTGTGATGTGATTGTCCCATTCATTGAGCTGGCACCATTTAGAGAGCATTTTGATCAACCCAGATTCTTGCCTCAAACTAGAGTGCTCATTTGAGTCCTGATTATTTATCGTTGTTGCGAGTTTTCCTGTTTGTGGCCTTCCCATTTAATGATGAGTGCTGCAGATGGCTTATAAATTGAGACATATTTTAAACTAAGTATGAAGCTGGTTGTGTAACCTCAGCTGCCTTGGGATTTGTGTTGGGGGAAAAAAAAAAAGAAAGAATTTCCCTGCAAGTACTCAACAGACAATCACTGCTCAGTGAATGAAGGCATGGATGTCATTTTACATCAGCTATACTTGCTTACATTCCTTGTGGCTGGAGGCAGAATTTAAGAAGCCATTGGATATGGCTGATAGAAGGAGGTAATAAAACAGCACAGAAGGAACAAAGAAATGCAAACTTAAACAGATAACAGCATCACTCTAAAATGAGCTCTTCCTAAGGTCTGTGTTTTTAGGGAAAAGAAATTGCTTACCTTTTGTGTTATATTTTCTGCTGCAAAGACAGAAAAAAAAAAAGATAGCAGTGTAGTTTTAGTTTAATACTCAAAAATCAAAGGAAAGTTTATGCTGTGAGATTCTCAGGGTGTGATTTACCAGTGCATTTTCCCTGCTGTGTAGCTTCTTTCATGGCAGAGAGGACTTTGATGGGCAGAGGAAATACTTTTAAGAGCTGCTATGCAGCTCCTAACCTTCTTTGTAAAGACTCCCAGTTTGCTCCTCTGCCTGCTGATTCCTTGCTGGTGTTCAGGAGCAGCATTTGCGATAAGACTTTTTACCATCCACAAATGAGTAGAGGATTTCCATCATTCTGACAAATGACGACCTGACTTCATGTCATGACCTCATCACATTGTGGCTGTAATTGCATGGTGTGGGGTAGTGGGAACAATACCAGCAAGGCCAAGGAATTGCAGTCTGGTGGAAAATGGTGCAGACCTTCTTCTCGGTGACCCAGCAGCTCCTGCAATTGCATTTCACTTGCTGAGCTGACTTTCCATCAGCTATTAAACAAGATTGTGTTGTAACCCTGTAGCTGGTTTGGGCCTAAGCTATGCACCAGGTGGCGGAGAGGAGGGCGGTTCTCAGAGCTGCTTTCCTGGCGTCACGGTTCAGATGCATTCTCAACTGGGAATGTTTTCTTCTACAAGTTTTTCAAGAGGTGGGCAGCGCTTCTGGGCAAACTCCCCATGAACCATCGGGCATCTTCTCCTCTCTGGGCAGAATGAATTGTTTTAAATTTTGCTTTCCATAACAAAAACCCAGAATGATGTGTACTTTCAAAAAAATCCTCAAAGGCTTTCAAGAAGAAAATTTGTCACTTATAGAGAGACAGTCAGGGTTACTTTGCGCTATGTGTTTAGTGTGATTTGAGGAGCTGTGGGGTACCACCCTGTCTCTAGCTGTCTCTCCAGAGGGGTGAAGACCTCTCATGGATCCTGTGCTGTATTTGTCCTAGATCTGTCTGGAAGTCTCAGATGCTCCAGGACAGTCCAATACAGCTGAACTGGGACAAGTGAAAATAGCTCTCAGCTACACCCGCTTGTCCCGAGGTGGGACACGCATGTGCCCATGCTTTACACATGGTGGAAGGCGGCCGGATCCAGCAGTGGTGAGTGCAGTGTGAGGACCAAGCACAAAGCTTGCCCTGCCCAGTGCTGTGGCCCAGTTGCGGTAAGCCTGCAGAAACCTGGCAGAGGGCAGCCAGCAGGCCAGACCTAAATATGACACCGGTGAAAGTTATAACTAAATAAGAACTGAACTAAAAAAGAAGTGTAAAGTCATTATGGCTTAGATCACTACAGTCTCATTCTTGAATATCCTCTGGCTGCCTTTTGCCGTTTTGGCAGCGCAGAGCTGCTGCAGCCGAGCACAAGCAGCTGTACCAGGTTACAAATGCTTTTATGTTTCTGGAAGAAGCAGGGTGCCGCTGAAGCAGGCTCATTCAGTGCGGCGTCTTAATTTTCACCAACGCAAAGTGGCTGTAAACCACTACCTGATCGATCCTGTCTTCTCTCTTGTTGCGCAGAGGGGTAACGCCCCCAGGAGGCTGGGGGTTTAATGGAGCTGCTTTAATGAAGCTGCTAACAGAGTAAGTTGGCTCTCACTGGGCCTTTAGACTGGCCCTCACTTTTTCTTTTACAAGGCATGTGCTGTGGAGTATGGTGGCACCTCATATCCAAGGTGGCTTCTGACGGAGAGTACAGTTCATGAAAGCATTTCTAGCTGGATGACAAAACCCAGCCCCCTAAAACCCAACCACCAAATTCTGCCTGAGCAGAAAGAGGCATTACAGTATGGGCTGATTTGTTTGCTCCTAGAGAACACAGCTGCTGGTGGCAGCTGCTTTCTTATCCCAGGAACCAATTTAGCATCCCCTTCCCCATATGATTCAGACAATAAATTACATTTTAATCTAAATCTTGTACTTTATTCCTACTACCCTAGCCGGGCAATTTCCCCATTTCTTTTTTCAGCATCTCCCTTGGATCCTCTTTATCAGCTATATTGTTTCGTATTAAATAAGTTACTGGGTTTACCAGGTATGGAATTTATGCTCAGCATGAAAATGAGCAATACACATTATTTCCCTGTCAACAAACAGAGCGGATAGCCTAAGCTGCAGATTTACCTAAAGGAAAGAAATGAAGATGATGTGAGGAGGTGTCCTAACTGGACAGGATAATTTCCTGAATATTCTGCCCATTCTTCACTCATCTGCTTTCAGTCAGCCAAACATGCATTTGAAGCCCCTGTGAAAAGGCGTGCCAGACAGAGGGGATGGGGAAAGGGAGAGAGAATTTTCATCACCCACCAATGGAGTTGGGCCCACAGCTTAACTGCGTCACAAGTCTTTCATAGAATCGGTTCATAGAATTCTTTCATAGAATCATAGAAATGGTTCGGGTTAGAAGGGACCTTAAAGATCATCTAGTTCCCGCCTCCCTGCCCTAGGCAGGGACGCCTTCCACTGGACCAGGTTGCTCAAGGCCCCATCCAGCCTGGTCTTAGTCTTTGCTTGGTCTTTGCTGTAATAAGATTATTTATGGACAGGAGCATGTCTTCATCAAGGGATCTTACAGTGCCCAGCCCTTGAATATCCTCTAGCATGCTGATCAAAGGATGCTACTGATCACAGAGCTGAGGGCTTACCTTGAAGTCACTGAGTGAAGTCAGACAAAGCTAGCACTCAAATACCATATTTCTGCAACTCCAGTGAATTTTTTAGATTTTGAGCTATTCATTGCTCTAGTGAGAAGAAAATTCCAGTTTGGACCAGAGTCCGTTGTCATCAAAGCTGGTCTGTATATTCATGCAGAAAGTTTGTATGAACAATAAACATTGCAATGAAAAACAGCAAAGGCGGAAAATTCTCGGTAGACTCTTGAGGAAGTCGTAGCTTCTGCAAAATCCCAGTGGTCTGAGGAGAAGCAGATGTTTTGATTCTCCACCAGGAGGCTGAAATGAAATTTTGATTTGAGTCTGACTGCCATTTGTCTGTGTTCACCTTAGCTGTCGTTGTACATCATATAATAGTAATGCTCTTGGGGCATCTAGAACTCCCTCTCACAGGAGGCTAAGAAATGACTCAATTATAATTAATGGGAAACCTAAACTATTAGGAATGTTGAAATGTTTAGTTTGGATCAGAAACTGTAGAAATCTTTGTTCAGCATGCTGCATTCACGCACATTTCCATTTCCCGGTGTTACTTTCTGTATTTCCTCTTGTTGGCACTTGGATTTAATATGATCATAAAGTTTCAAAGCTTAAATAAAGTGAGATGAAAACAAATAAACAGAAATAAGACCTGTTCACTGCCTGTCCTGGATGACTGGCTGGTAGGGGGTGCCACAGGACGTGCTAGATCATCTGTGTGTGACCACGTGTGCCACCATGGCATGGCAGCAGCACTGACCAAGTGGTGCAAATAGTGAAGTGGTCTTGTTAATGTGAGCAATTCAGATTATTCCTGGATCGTTTATTGTCTTTACAGCATTAATCTTAACCAAGTTAGGCAATAATACCTATTTGTTCATAGTGCTTTTCATGCTGCTGTGTATGATTTTCACTTTCAACCTGGGAGATACATGTTGATTTATGTGACCGCTGTATCACAGGTTTTTTCATAGCACTTTCCAGGAAAATTTCGTATTTGTGTTGCAAGAGAAAGAGTGGAGACCTGACTGAGGCCTGTAAAGGGAGAAAGTTAGAAATAAGAAGCCATTTTTCCTTCCCTTTTATATGAATCCCTACACATTTATGCTATTGTATGGGCTTCAGTAGAGATAGCTGTGTAGAGACAGTCTTAATAAGCAGTCCCCAAAAGGAGGATGACGCTTATCCTGCCTAATTTCTCCAGTAAGATAGGACTGTCTGTTGTTTCTTCTTCATTTATCTAACCCTGGATTATCTTCAGCTCTCCCAGGGCCTCTCCCACTTTCTTCATGGGTCACCAGTAGATCCTTTTCTCTGGGGTTTCCCTCCTTTCACCCTATCCTGTGTTTCAGTCTGTTTTCTCTGACACACTCCCAGGTGACTCACTGCCGACTTGCTCCCTGGATGTGTCTCCTTCCATCCCTCCCGGCAGGTTTGCGGGTAGCCCTGAGCTGCAGATAACTGATGTGAGTCAGCCCGGTCCAGGACGGGAGAGCCCACGTTAGCAGCCACCTCGCAATTGCAGCCTGCTAGTGCCCCATCGGGCAACGTGTATGAGTAAGAGGGACTTCTGAGATGGATTGATTGATGTCCTGTGTTTTCAAAATCAATTTGAATCCAGCTAGAGATTCTATGCCACAATTACCTTCTTCCTCCTTGCTGCTTATATGGCACACCTGCGTTTTGTATTAAACTGCAAAGTCTTGAGGGAGGCAAGTTCTTTTTTTAACTCAGTGTATGCTGCCTAGCACAGCTGGGGTTGTTTCATGGGGATTTTGTCTGCTACTGCAATATAATGATTAAATAACAATGAAAGGAATCTCTGGGGCTAATGCATCTGCCTAAAATCTGGATTTTCGCTTGGAATTATATTGCTTCATGCTTAAACCCAGGCTTTGCTGTGCTTGCATAATACCATTTCATGACAAGAAAACTGCACCACAGCTAGCTAAGGGGTATTGACCACTCCAGGAAATTTAAGGAAAAGCAGCAAAATTAGAAAAAACATAATTCATTTGTTTTTCCCCACCATTGAATGCAAAATGCTGAGTAAACAGTATGGGGGAGCTCTGGAAACATGATTCAAAAAGCGTGGTGTCCAGGGCTGTCCGTATTAGTATCTGGTGTCAACAGCACTGGATCTAGAGACTGGGACTAGAGAAGATGCTTGGTTTTGTTCTGCCTGACAGTCTAAACGGACAGTGGCTGGGTTGTCTGTCTTTCACAGCTGCGTGAGGCAAAAAGGTGGGTGTCACCCAGTTTCATAGCTGTAGTGCTGAACATTGCTCCCTAAGGTGGGCGCGTGACCTGTCCTGTTCCTCCGGCGGTGGAAAGCTCAGGCGCGTCTTTGTGGAGCACAGAGCTCTCGGCTTTCTTTGCCTGTGACCGGCTGGCTCACGCTTTGCAGCCTTTATTGCTACAACAGCTTTTTTTTCTCCGTGTTCAGAAGCAAGTTATACTTTGTTTAAAGTATAGCTTCATGGTTGTTATGTGTGTAAATTAATTGCTTTTTTATTTTTTTTTATTTTAAAATGTGAGATAATATCCAGTTTCTGGCTAAATTTTGTCTTTCTCCCCTGCTGCTTTTCTTTCTCCCTCTCTTGGGGGGTTAAGAAAAGTGGGAAGACTTGGGAACAACCCTGCTTCAGTTTCTTGTTCTAAATGGGCAAGGTTCTAGGCAGCCTTTCTCCCAGCTGCCTCAGTATGAACACACCAGCTGCCAGGCTTCTGCAGGCAAAGTCTCCAGTGCTGGTCATGGAGAAAGGTGGTAGTTTCCTACTGCTTCAACGTCTGTTTTTTCAAGTGGTTTCCTCTGTACCTGAGTAATGGTAGTCGAACAACGGCCTGTTAAGAAGAAGGGAATAGTGAGGAAACCATCTTAAGGATGATCTTGGGGAAGTAGCAGACCCGCGCTGTCCACGTTGTACACAGGTACACTATTTACAAAAGCTGGTATCACACAACCTGGAGAACAGAAGGACAAATTTGTGTATAGAGGCTGCATTATTTAATACATGCCCTTGGAAAACTGATCTGAAATGGAAACATAAGTTCATTCATATTTGTTGTAACCACCTTCAGGAAGAGTGGCTTTGCTTCTCTCTGAGAAGATGGTATGCCCCCAATGAGCAAGCATCAGGGCTCAGTTACATGGAAACTCCTCGGAGCCCATAGCAGGCTTTGACTGTATTTAATTTATTGGCCGCTCTCTCTTTAGCAAGGGAGTGGAGGAAGATGTCAGACATTGCCCAGTTTCACAGTTAATGGGTTCAGCTTGTTTCCAAGGTAAATATTGGACAGCCTCTAGTGCTTGGTATTTTTCCATCTGTCTCCCTATCTCTTTCTTGATCTCTACTATAGTAAATCAACTGAGGGGGGCTGTGAACTCCTTCATATCAACATGCTGCGCTCTGAACCACTTGCCTGGAGTCATGGGGCTTGGATGGGATCAGGTGCCTTGTGTGAATGAAGTCACCTTTAGTCCTAGATGCTTGCAGTACATTCCCACATTGGCTGGGTCATATAAAATAGTCTTCAAGTTGCTCAGGATACGTGATTTTGAGAGGTGACTTAATGGAATCTGGGGATTATTTTCCAACCTCTGCTGTGTTGTGAGTTTGAAGAGTCACTTTTTCTTTCTGCCTTTTTCTTCTCCGAGTGTTTCAGTGTCATGAGTAACATATCTGTGCTAGCTGTGAGAGCTTGTAATAATTCTAGGTGTGGTGTTTCCAGAGTGGTTCTATTGATTTCCCAGTTCCCTGGCTCAACACCTTTGAGGGAGTATTGATGGAACTTTTTCCCACCATTTGGGCATAAAAGGTCCAGCTCAAATGGGGTCTGCAGATAGCCATGATTTCTGGTGTCCTAAAGTAATGGTCCGTGTTTTCTGTCTTGATCTCTGAGGGCTTGGCGCTCTTCTAAGGCCTTATCAACTTCAGTGGAGGTAAAACAGAACAAGGTAGTAGAGGATTTCACACCAAGTATTTTATTTTATCTCTGACGATACAAATTGTACCGGAGGTGAGGTGTGGAGCCAGCACATCAGATAACGCATAGTACGGGGATTAAGAAAGGAAATTCATGTGAGCAGCAGCACACACCAGTGGGAACGCTGCCGCACAGCGCGGTGGTGCAACCTTGCTTTTACTTGTCCTGCTGGAGCAAGGAAAGCAAGGCACTCCATTAAATGAAGTAAGATGACAGTGTTTGTGAATAAAGCCTTAACTTCTGAGCAGTCAAAAAAAAAGCACGTCAGCAACAGTTGCTCTGAGTAAATAATGTGATCTGAAATTTGTGATTTTATAAAATGATTAAGTGACTTTGTTTTCTTTCACTGAAATGAAACAATACATTTTCATTCCAGTCTTTTGTCTTTCAGCGGTATATTTTATAATACTCTCAGTTGAGATAAATTTCCTTTGATTCCACAGAACAAATGATAAGAGAGATAATTAAAAAAATCCAAAGCCTTGTAGTTGAAAGACTCAGGTGAATTAAACAAGAAATAAGGCTTAAATGAGCTGAATCAAGTTACCTCTTCGTTGTGAAATTACCTCTGAGTTATGAATCAGAGGATTTGGCCCCTCTTTCTCATGAACATTTATTTGTGTTTTTCAGCCCTAATAAGTTACTTTGCACTTGCTAATGCTTCCGTTTCATCTGGGTTTTGCAGATGAGCTCCCTTTCTTGTGAGGCAGGTACATACTATCTTCAGTTTACTGATGATAAAGCCAAGGCACAGGGTAGCTGAAGGTGACACAGAGGATGAGCCAGGGCAAATCCACTAAGCAAACGTGGGACTCTGTGACTTGTCTAACCTGTAACAGCTTGACAAGCAAGTGAGCTCATTGCCACGAGGTCCTAAGTGTGACTTGTAGGTCAGGTCGGTAGGTTTGTGTAATTTTTAAAAAGATTTATCAGTAGATTTGGGTACGGTATGAGCGCATTGCTGGATTTTAACCCATTTCTTGATTCCAGCTAGGTTGCAAGCTTCAACAGCAGCATCCAAAGAGACAGGATATATTTTTATTTGCCTTAAAAAGAGCAGCCAGCATGACATCATCCCCTTCAATTAGGCAGGCACTGATCTCTGCAGCAGAGGGGGAGGGAATACGCTGCCCCCAAATCTGTTGCTCTAGAGCAGGCTCTGAGGATGTGAATAACATAAGCGATCAAAAGGAAAAGATCTTCAGTAGGGAACAAATAGTGGGGTTGCAGGAGGGAAGTCTCTTGCTTTGGCTTCGCAGGGAAGAAAGAAGGGAAAGCTGCAGGAGCCATGAGAAACCAAAGCATGAAATACTCACAGGGAACAAATGGTGGGTAGCTTTAACAGCCATTTTAGCAGGGTCAGAGAAGAATAAAAGGACTTATTGAGTTCACTTGCTGAGACAGAGTGTACACAGTGCTCATTTGGCTGGCAGAATGGAAAATGGCAGCAATCCTGGGAGTTAAAGAACAACCCTTGTGCCGCAGACACATGATTATGTGCCAATGAAGAATACAGTGAATTAGGGACAACAGAACAGAAGCAGCTCTACTTTGGTGTCATGTTTTGCCTTGTTCTTCATTCTGAATGTTCTAGTTGCTTTTGGAAACATCTAAAATTTGCTATAAAAATGTGGTAGTTCCCTCCTCATGTCCAAGTCACACTTCTGCAGGAGCTGCCATACCTCTGTTGCATGAAAACATCTTGAAGGGTAGTAACAAGATACAGAGGGAGAATGAGGTTCCATTCATACAAGTTCTTTCCAAGGCTACTGAAATATCTTCAGACCAAGAAGCTGTTTCAGTTCAAAGAGTTATCCAACATTTGCTCATTCTTGCCGCTGTTCATTCACTAAGCCACTGCCATCATGGTTTTTATTTAGGGGAGGAAATATCCTGGCATCACAGGGCCTGTGCAACAATAGTGCCCCATCTTAATGCCTGCTATGTTTTTTCCTTGCAGTCTTCACATAACATCACTCCTGTCTGCAAACATTGGAAGAGCCATAGATTTGAGACCCTTTTCCTTCACTGAACACCACACCATTGAAGTGCTGGAGCGTGTCCAGAGGAGAGCTACCAAGCTGGTAAGGGGTCTGGAGACCAAGTCATATGAGGAGAGGCTGAGGGAACTGGGCATGTTCAGTTTCGAGAAGAGGAGGCTTAGGGGAGACCTCATTGCCCTCTGCAACTACCTGAAAGGAGGTTGTAGACAGGTGAGTGTTGGCCTCTTCTCCCAGGTGGATAATGACAGGGCCAGAGGAAATGGCCTGAAGTTGCAGCAGGGGAGGTTTAGATTGGATATTAGGAAGAATTACTTTACTGAAAGAGTGGTCAGGCACTGGAACAGCCTGCCCAGGGAGGTGGTTGAGTCACCATCCCTAGAGGTATTTAAGAAACGTGTGGATTTGGCACTTCAGGGCATGCTCTAGGGGCAGAGATTGTAGGGGTTTTTTTGTGTGTGTACGGTAGGACTCAATGATCTCAAAGGTCCTTTCCAATCATGAAGATTCTGTGATTCTATGATTATCATGACTTTTATTCAAGGGCTCAAAGAACATTGTCAAAAATCAACTTAACTTTCCACTAAGCTTCTCATTGTAGACGGTTGTAGCACAACCCTACTTTGCTCACGCACCATGGTCCTCAACCTGGAGACTGTCTTGCTGAGATTCCCTCAAGAAACCTGGATTGAAGATGAGTCAGGGACGTGGAGCTGGAGCTGCATCACGGCAGTCTGTGGCAGCTCTGCCCTTTTGTGTCTGTGGCAAATGATCTTGGGATGGACGCCCGTCAATGAGCACTGTATGTAGACCACAAATGATTGCTGGGGTATATGACAGCAGCCTGACTTCTCTTTGGGAGGCTTCACTGTGCCTCCTTGTGAACATATTCAATGCAAGTAAATTACACTGCTGCACTGTGTTTAGACTTTTTAGATCTGTCTGGATCCAAATCTAGCCAGCGCTAGTCCGATCCCCTCTGTGGGGGGCTGTGCTTCTGCCAGGTTTGTGGCCATGCCCTGGAGGAGGCCATGGGATGGGGAGAGGGAGGGTGGGTTTGAGAACTTCACAGCATCTTGGCAAGAACAGCTTACAGGGGAGCTTACCTAATAAGCACCCTGAAACCTGGCCTGTGTGGGTAAAGTCTGATTCTCTAGTGAGAATAATTCCTCCCTGAATATGATACGATATTTTCCTATCCCCTGCTATGAAGTGACCCTGCTCCCAGCTCTGTGGAAAATGCATCAACGATGGCAGAAATTTGAATCTTGCTGAACTTCAGTTCCTGCCTTTAAATAAGCAAAAGTACCCCAAATCTTAATTACTTCAAGCCTCTGGGTCGGACCTGTTTGAACTCTGTTCAGAATGAAAGCCTGAGATACTGGGGAAACTGCCCAGAATCTTCCAGGCAAGAAGAGAAGAGGACTGAAGAATAGCAGGGTGATATACATGTAAAGGCACATTTGGATTCATGTTAGAGCTGAGGCTAAAGATCTCCAGTTACTTAAGCCAGTAATTATCAGCAGATTTCAGGTACTTCAAATATCTGTGGGTAATCAAGGCTGTGTTTTGCTGTCATACCCAAGACAGGGAAATGAAGGTGCTGGGAGGTTGCTGTAGGCAAAATATTTAGCTTCCAGAGTTCAGAGAAGACATGGCTTGACAGCGCTTAGTTTTACCCGCTGGCACATTTGTGTGATATTGAATTATCGCATGTGGTGAGTGTGAGCTGTGTTCAGGCCAGTTTTCACCAGCCTTCCAAATGCAGGTTCATACAGATAAGTGTACGCAACGTAATTTTCAACCAGATCCTACGACTTTGTAGCTAGGCACCTCTCACTTCACTTGCCCTCTAAAAGAAGGGCAAGTTTTTCTGTTTTTCTGAGTCAGGTGGTTTGGCCTTTTTTTTTGGTAATAAGTAACCGTAGCAAACAGGCTGCCTTTTGTCATTCACAACTCAAATTACATTCACCTTGTAGTATTGTGAGGGGTTGTAGCACAGTCAGTGAGGGCTTTTGTTGCTAACAATGACACTGACCAAAGTTTATCACTGGCTTTAATAAGAGCATGATAAGGTCAGTGTTGGGGGCATAATCAAAGCCTCCATGGGATCTGGCATATCATACTGAAGTTTTTTAGCATCTGCTAACCTTAATTGATTTGCACACAGGACAACAGATTGCCTGGGATGTTCTGAGATGCCATATTGTCAAGCCCCACCATTTTTCTGGACATTGCACTAGAAATGTCTCTTCTTGTTTGCATATCTTTCCTCATGAAAGACCAAGCTGTGTAGAAACAAGCCAGCCAAGTTCAAGCTGTGATCTCTTCTGCCAGGCTAGTGCCCAGCAGTTCTATTAATTATGTCTATTCTGGCTAGGGAAAAAAGGGCCAAACAAATGAACTTAAACAACACATGGGGAGGGAGTGATTGTACAACCATTTCTTTAGTTCAGAGACGTCCAGCTCCCTGGCGTCAGTTGTGTGTTAGCAGATGTGGATTTGTGAAACATCTGGTTACTGAACAGAGGCAAGATATTTTTAAAAGTGTTTTAACAGCTTTTCCCCACAAGAAACAGAATTCCACAGCAAACACAATTCCATATAAAGTGGCTTATGTGTCAGATGGAAAGACTGAGGTGAAAAAGGGCATCTGCGGTGCTCTTCCACGCGTGGCAGGCTTTCTGGGACCTGTGGTCACCCAGGTCTGGCAGATTTTGTTCTCCACATCAAGTTGAATAGACCACCTCAATTCCCTTCCCTTTCCCAGCAGTGGTTTTGCCGCCTTATTGTCCTTAGTTGCCTGTTAGATGAGAGCATATAGGACCCAAATGCAATGCTAAGGAAGACAATGGTGTTGTATGGCCGCCGTATTTCCTATAAGCAATCCTGTCGGCGACAGGAGATGCTTTAACAGCAGTTTTGCTGAATGGATTTTTTCAAAGTGATGAAGGGATCTGCATTTATAATGTTGGGAACTGTTACTTTTTGGTCTAGGAATATCATCAGAAGTCTTGCAGGTTTTTGGTAAGATGGAGCTGTCCTCTAGTGTTCCAACAATATCAGCCCCTGCCAAGTGCAGAAGAAAATCACCAGCCAGACCACTTGGTAGATGAAATGTCATGTAAGATTCAAATTTACCAGAGTTTCACAGAATCACAGAATGGTAGGGGTTGGAAGTGACCTTTGGAGATCATCTACTCCAACTGCCTGGCAAAGCAGGTTCACCTGGAGCATGTCTAGGGCACTAGAGCAAGTTAGATTATTTGTTAGGCTTACAGCAAAGGGCTGCAAAGCTCAGAGTGAGTTACAGCATTGTATTTTACATGGCTTTATCCATTCATGGAATTAAAAGCATTTTACAAAAGCTAATTGCTGCCATCCCAGTTACAAATGAAAAAGTGGAGGCATTAAGAAACTTGCCAAGGGTAACAAAACTAGTCACTGAGAAGAGTTGGAAACAGGGCCTGAAACCCTGGCACTGGGTGTTACTCAACATCCTGGGCCACATCACCTCCCGGCAGTCCAGAGGTGAAATCATAGCTCCTCTGAAGCTGTGGAGGTTTGACAAGCTGACTTCAGTGAAGCCAAAATACAATCCCATAGGATTATTTTGCCTTTGTTCAAATTAGCCAGACTTCTTGAGACAGTCAATCTGTCTGGACTTTTTAAATGTCACAGAGGCTTTGGTCCTTCCTCTGTGCTGGGGCATATTTCCCTCGGAAGAAAGCCCAAGCTGGGCAGAGGGTGTACTCCACATCATCTGTGCTGTGGCCTGCGGGCTGTACCTGCTCCACAGTCCAGGCAGGAGCTGATTAACTCCACTACATACGTTGCACAAACCCCTTCTTATTAAATAAACTCGTGTAAATGTTTATATTTTTAAATACATTAATTGCTTGATTTGTCCTCTTGTAATTTTTTTTATTTTGAAACAAAAAGAAGTGGGAGTGAAATTAAGGAAAGTTTCCATTGCTATATTGTGTCGATCAATGAGTATTACAGCAGATATGAATGCCAAGGAAACAAATGTGCAACCATAGCTAGGGATGCAAATAAGCTTCTATTAACTGGAGCTCTAAAGATCAGAGCAGCCTGTATTTCTTGGACCATGTTCTGCTCAGTTTATTCCTTGAGGATTATAACTGAAAGTATCAAAAGCATTGAAGATCTGGAAGCAACTATCTACTCATTTGTTTATTCAGTGCAGGGATATGTTTGCATTAGGCACCCATCCAAAAGCAACTTCTTCTATTAAAAGGGAATGGGTCACAGCAGGACACTTAGAAATGGATTTCTTCAGTAGCAAGCTACAAAGACTCATTATTTCCAGTTATTTTGTAAATGAATGAGATTTTACTTTCTCATGCATTATTTAAAAGAAATAAACCACAAGCAAAAGAAGTCTTAAATGTATGGAAAAATCACAGACATTAACAGATACATTTTTATTAAATTTAAGTGTTAAGTACTGTTAGACAAAGTGATATTGCCAAGCGAGTGCAGAAACTAAACAAGCTGTCTCCTGTATTTAAAGAGCAAGGAGAAAGCAAGTTAGTCAAATAAGACAAAAGTAATGCTTTGTACTTCCATGGCTCAAAGGGAGGAATGACCTTTCCAAGATCATACGGAGCTGAAAGCCACCACCCTCATTCATCCTGAATCACAACTTGCTCTTAAATCCTTGCTTTTGAGCTCGGTCGAAGTGTTTGTGGAGTTACATGTCCAGAACTTTGTAGGGGAGTGGAAGAAGATTCTCAACAAATCCATCCCTGAAGGGCATTTGAAATTTAGCTTTTGTGACTAGTGGAATTGAACACCGCTGCAGAGATTAGGTTTAAGTTGCCCCATGTGCAAACTTGCCAGGGTTTTACTCACGTTGCTTTTTAATTCTTCCAGGTTAAAGTCAGCACATGGATGGTTTGCATAAGCTGGCTGGGGTGAAGTCATGATAAATTGTGGGTCGGAGACTTAAGGACTGGGGATTAGGTACAGCAATGGAGAAGGATCAGGATTTTGCTCTCTTATTGAGACAGTTTTCCCTTTAAAGGTCATTTTGCCCCATTTATATAATGTATAATAGAGGTTTTTGATCCTTCAAAATTGAAAAGGAGAGTGCTAATCTGGAAGGTAATTACAGTCTTTCAACAAGATGCTTAACTCACGCAGTTGTTTTCTAAGCAGGGCTCTGTTCTGTGATACTACCCATGTTGGTCAAAAATTCTTCAGAGAGGATGTCATTCTCTGTTATATTCTCTGCACGTAGAGATTGGTATAGGCATAAACAGCTTAAAAGAGAAGGGCATTAGGAAAGTTTCATATTTAAATTCTGGTTTAACTGTTGTTAGGAGGTTGTGTCAGGTCTTATTTCCAGATTCAACACTGGCTTGCTTAAAGAGGGTGAAATCTGCAGTTCCTCAAGTATTATACATCCTCATCTCCTATTTGCTCTTTGGGAAAGATGTGGAGTTCTTATATGAATAACAGATAAGTGAGACCATATGTGGTATAATAGGTTGTATTCCTATTATGTTGCTCTTGGCACCTCTCATATCCTCTGAGTAAGTATAAAACTGTGTCTCCCTCTTCCCCCTCCTCACAAGAGCATAGACTCAATTCTGCATTTGCCATTGTGCTGTCTTCCTGTGTACCAAAAACAATCCAGTTACAAGCCTATCCTCAAGAGCGTGTGCGTACCTCTTAAAAAGTGATTAATGTTAACATGGCTCACTAGGGTGTTTAGAGAAAGAGAGATGTCATGGTGTTTGGCCCCTTTACTTGTTGGAAAGGCTAGGCATAAAATGCATTTGAGAAAGAGAAATATGAGTGCATAAATCCAAATCATAGAATGTTTTGGGTTGGAAAGGACCTTGAAGACTATCTAGTTCCAACCCCCAAAATCTGTTTATATTTTTAACAACCTGCATTTTGAAGGAGTGTTAAGCTAGCGGAGTGGTTTCTGAGATCTTCCTATCTTCATCTGAAATGATGCTGACGGTTTCCAGTGTAACTGGTGAAAAATCAGTACATTTAAGAACAAATTAACAGTAATACAAATAATAAAGACAAATTCATGTGGGATCACAGCCATGAAACTGATGTATTGCATTGCGGGCTAAACTTAACGAAACTTGCATGTAACCAGAACTGGGAGCGGACTTTGAGGGCCACGACTGGGAAGTAACATATGTTGTTTTCTGTCTTTCTCAATGAATCAAACAACAGTATCTTCTAATGGCACTTGAAAGAACTGAAACAGCCAAGCCCCAGGATGTAGGGTGCTATCTTAAGGATTGCATCTAATCCACAGCCACTGAAAAATGTTACGATCTTCAGAAGACTTTACTGAAAAATTACGTTTGTTCTCCACAGACAAAATTTTTACTGGGAAGGAGGAGGTGGGGTGGGGTGGAAAGGAAGGAGGGAAAATCTGGTTTCCATTGGAAATATTTTTTAAATGGAAATTTCCAACCACTTCTATAGTTAACGAGGAAATAGAACATTTTGTTGCAAAGATTTCATTGGGAAACAATTTCCGTTTTTCATCAAAAAGCTTTCCAGCCCAATTTTTCCAAGCAGCTTTAGTTGTCTCACGTAGCAGCTGCTTGGGAGCTGATGGCACAGATGGGAAAGAGCAGAGCTCTGCCAGCCTCAAGAGCCTAGTGTCCTGTAATGGGGGAGTTTTCCCGGATGCGGGACGGTAGGGGATTAAGTGATATTCAGAGCAGTTCTGATTACACTCATCGGAGGGCAGTGGTGCACACACGCATGGTGACCTGCTCTGTGCTCTATCACAGGGTTGCACAACTTACTATACATGGCAGAAAGATCGTTTCACGCACCAGTGAAATGCAGTCTGTTGTGGGCTGGAAAATAGCAATGGCTGGACCTCAAAAAAGGCTTAGATTCAGTTTGGGATACCATAGAAAAGTCAACATTTGCTAACAGTTACCAGCCTATTGGTATCTGAGACACCACATTTTCCATTTATACTCAGAGCAGGAAGTAACTGTGGTCTTTTCGTATACCACAGTGTGGTAATTTTTCTGGCAAATGTTCACTTTTTAATGATGACCACTATATTTTCCATTGTTTGTGCTAGAGCTCTGTTTACAGCTTAAGGCGGTTGTGATGCTCCATGCTAATCATTCATCCATATGGAAATACATGTAACATATACTTCTTCAAACACCAAGCAGAATACTTCTATAGAAAATGTACAGAGGGAAAAGAGAAAAATCCCCCCTCCCAGTCCTTCTGCAGTCCTTGACTATACATCTTCCATCTTCTAAGTTCTCTGATACATATTTCGTTCTAAATTATCCTCATGGCTCGGACAAGATCAGACCAAGTCAAGACAAAACGAGCTGATAGCTGTTCCCTTCCTTGCAGGTCAGCTCTTTCTTCCTTGTAGAGAAAAGAGCCCGTCTGTGCTGTCCTGTGTTTTTTGGGGTCTGCTGCATCTGCAGCTGAAACCCTGACTTCAGCCAGCAGAGCTGAGATTCAGACATCGCAGCAGAGCCGTGCTTCAGGCCACCGCTGCCGGCTGTGTCACTGCACCAGCGCTGCAGAAGTCTGCTCGCAGGGCACACCTCTGCCCCTTTTAGCTCTTACACGGGGTTTATGTCAAAGCCTTGTGTACAGCAACAAGCCAAGGCCACTTACTTGACCTTGGGCATCTGGTTTTTGACATAATTTGTAAGCGCTTTTAGAAGCACAATGAATCAGATCGGTGAGGATTTGGCTATAGCTATTTTCATTTTTGGTTGCTACAAATGCTGTGATCCATCAGCTCAGCTGGGGCAAAGGACCCTGCTGCCAACTCACAGGTGTCTCTGTTGCTCAACAGAATACGACTGTGTTTCCTTTCCTAAAATGAATTAAGGCCAGATTTTACCAGTCTTCTGGCAAGGAAGGAAGCAGAAATTTTTCCCCACTTAGGGATGGAGGGTGTCTCAAAGCAGGGGCTATGTTCTGTCCATGTGACTGCTACATTGGTATCGTTTTTAGGGGAGAAGTGTTTGCAGGGAAACTTGAACTCTCCCTGCCTGGAGGGAGAGCCTTTCTTCCTCTGTGGGAGCAACCACCGCCAGTGACTGCTCCTTAGCGCAGGCACAGTGAGGGCTTTTAACCAGTGGCGAAGTATTCCCAGCAAAACCATCAGTTCTGCAGTCTGTTTTGGGCTGCCTAGGGATGCATGGTCCATTTCGTATGTGTGAGAAGATGACACTGTGTGGCAGGAGGTCACCTTGGCTGAATGGGGAACACCTCAGTGAGTTTAGTGAAAAAAACAAGCACAAAGAAGAGGCGGAAAAGGGCACAGGAGATTGAGGAGGAATATAGAAGCATCTGCTGGGCTTTCAGGGGTGGAAACAGGCAGGCCCAGCATCGTCTGGAGTTAGAACTGCTGAGGGGTGTGAGAGGCAGCAGGGGCATTTCTACAGCTACATCAGCAGCGCAGGAGGGCTATTGCTGCATGGTGGTACTGTGATGAAGGACACTGGAAAGACTAAGGGGCTCAGTACGTCCTTTGTCTCAGCCTTTCCTGGCAAAGTCTGCTCTCACGCCTCCCAGGTCTCTGTGTCACGGCTCAGCACCTAAAGAGCTCCAGCACTCATGGCCCCCCAGAGCTCATGAGATGCAGCCCCAGAGAGGAGCCTCGATTGAGCTGGTCATGGCCTTGATGTATCTCAAGACCCAGCGGTGGCCAGACCTGACAGGAGAACTGACACAACACAAATCATATTGGGTGATAGCCTCATCCGGTGAAAGGGAAGCTCCTTTTATCCTCCCAACAAGCAGGGAGAGTCTGTCCGATGCTTCAGAGAGTAACAGATTTATCTTTGGGTGATGGTTAGATGATCACAACCCAGCAGCTGTGTCTCACTAGGCAGGTGTACAAGGACTACTGTCCCTTCTGGGCAAATACAGAAGGCCCAGATTCCACCTGGCTTGCTATTTTGCAGTCACAGGGAAATCAGCAGGGAGCTTGTATGGCTCACATGAGATGCAGGCAGGACTCTGCCCTGGGGCTCTTGCAAATGCAGGGTCGGTCTTCTGAAATTACAGAAGTTGCATCTATTTTATGGCATTTGAAGGATGTGACCTGTTATATTTATTTTGCAGATGGCTTCTTTGCCCTGCTGCTGTTTCTATTTTTTTTAATGAGGTTCTCAAGAAACATTTATCTATTAAATCAGGTCATTAAAAAAATTACATTTCCTTCCTGAAGCCCAATGTGGTTTTTCTGTCTGAGAAAACTGGGACATACAACTATCATTTCCCATGTGCATGATCACAGAACTGTATCAGCAGAGACCAGGGTCATTTTTATAAAGCGAACATTGTCCCCCCCCATATTCAAGGAGCTAAATAAACAATGGAGTTCCATAACCAGAGAACAAACCAAGGTGTGTCTTGTCAAAATATTTCAAATAGAAAGAAAAACCTGGCTGAGTTTTCAGGTGTTTGGTTTGGTTTTTTTTTCAAATTCAGTTTTCAGGGTTTTTTTCAGTTTTCCCAAATTATCCATTATTTGTCCAGCTGTAATTGTATTTGGAGGCCAAATTTAGGTCATATGGAGTGCTTGTCTGTGTGAGCTCAGAAGTAAGGTGTCAGCTTTTCCAGCAGGTGACTCTGGAAGATCTCGTGAAGACTCAGAGGCCTTGCAGCTCACTCATAAGCTGACCGCATCCAGGAACAGCACTGGCTGCCGAGGGGACTACCAGGGAAAAGCCCGTGCCATGTTGTAAATGTTTTTAGCACCCATGACAGGGAGGCTGCAGACAAACTGCCCTTTGAGGGTGATCCTGGGACTCTTCTGACTCAGAGTGAGCTAGTTGCAGAGGCTGAAAGCGTAACGGGGAATATTTCAACAGCCTAACCAGTTATATTCCACTTCTGCAGATGGATTCTACGCACTGAGACATTTGCTTTTGTGGACTTTATCATTTTTATTGCCTGCAACACTGATGCACCGAGCATCTATCCTACCAAGTGCTGGTTATGCTCACATTCCATTGCACTGCCTTCACTAGGGTTGAGGAGTCTTCAGTGTCTTACTGGCTCCAGCACTAACATGCTGGGAAATGAGAGTGCTGGATCTCGATGCTTTTTGAGCTTAGGGAATCATTGTGGCTTCAAGTGCCATCCTGTGGGACTCCTGAGGATAACGGTAGCATTGGGCTGGGCTGCAGTGGTGGAAGTCCTACTTCTCTGCTATTCTGAGAGCTGCGCTTTGCCCTTCCTTTCTGAAACGGGTGCTGGGAAGCAAACATGATCCTTTCATGAGAGGTAAGACTCCTGCTGGAAGCACGCAGAAGCACACACACGCAGTCCTTAATGTGGGTAAACAAAACCTCAGGATCAAATTCTGAGTCTTCCCCTTTCATAGACCCAAGAGTCGGTGGATTTATCCCAAGTATTGTGAGTGTGTGTCTGGAGAGACAGAACAATTGAAGGCAGCTTTCAGAGCAGTCTAACAAATCTAAGCTCAAAATTTCCCCTGAAGCCATCATGTTTAAAAGTGAGCAAAACAATTCTTGTTGAAGAATGATTAGTTTTTAGCCAGAGTGATTAGTTTTTGCACACCTTGTGGAGGGCCTTACCTGATGACGTAGGGCACACTTTGTGTGCCATTGCAGTCCTCTCGTTCCCACCAAGAGGTTATTGTGATCTGAATCACTGATGATGCTTAACAAGCTGAATCGCCAATACCCTGTGGCAAATCTTCTGCTTCATACTGCTGGAAGCACAGAAACAGGTATCCTGGACCTTCCTGGCTCTGTTGCCCCCATGCTTGCAGCAAACTTCACAGGTGACAGCACCTTAGCATCACCCACCACGCACATGAGATCTCCACTGGTGACCATTTTTTCTGTTTTGACCAAGACCAACAAGTGTAGACACTGCTCCAGTACAAATTGGCTAGCAAAAGGAGGCACGTACCACAATCCTGTTTAAGTTAAAGTTGTTCTTCCACGCAGCAATAGGTTGTGAGGGGAGAGGCTGTGCCTCTGTGACTTAGCACTTTCACGTTTTCCCCTTGGTGTGTTTGCAGGAGACAAATCAATAGAGAATTTGCCGAGATGTGAGGAGGCTGTAAAATTTTACAGCCATGACCACAATACACATGAGCGGCAGAAGCACTAGTGAATTATGCAGGTTATGCCAGACAAGCAGTGATAAAACTTTTATAGCCCCATCCTGTATTTTGTACGTGTCACATCTTTGCCTGGCTTTATTAGTTGTTTATTTTTTTTTAACTTTTTATTGAAACTAATTTATTGCTATGGAAACAATCGTATCCATGAAGCTGGGTGGAGCTTAGTGACACTTTCTGGGGCTAAGATCAGTTCATCATTTAATTTTAATGGTGCATTGTAACGGTTGCTGCAGCTTTGTCATCTCATTGTGGTTTCATCCATCCCTCCCGTGCCCCTTTTTTTTTTCCCCACCTACCTGCTGTCTCTGGGGGCACGGACGTAGTGAGCTCTGTTGAGCAGGAGCTCTCTGCCTTTATGCTGTCTTTTAAACAGTCTCAAATGTGCAGCTGAATTAGTCCCAAAGGATAGCAATTTGATTGTAAGGAAGCTTTGTTTTCCCAGTGTTCCACGGCCAAAGAGAGGCACAAAAAGGTAAAATGATTTCTATGTAGTCGTGCAATTGAGCAGTAGTAAGAGAGGGATTTTATACTGAGGCAAATACAGATAGATAGATAGATAGTTTTATATGCATATATATTCATTCCCCCTCCCATCGCCCCAGCTCTTATAATGCCTTGATTTACAGATTTTCTAGTTGTGGACAAGAGCCATTTACCCTATGGTTACTTCTATTTTCTTTTCGGTGTAAAAACTCTTTGATACTAAGTCTAGAGGATCCTCTAAAAGATAAACTGAGAGTGAACTCAAGGTTAAATTGCAATTTTTAAGATTGCTACCATGTGATTTGGACCTGAATTTCTTAGTACAACGGCAGCCAGGATGAATGTGGATTTTGGAAGGACAGATATATTCCTTTTGGGGATTATACTGGAGTCAATTCCTTGTTTGCCAAAGATAAGTCTGAAATGATGGCAAACATTGAGTCTTACTCTTTAAACATCAGAGGGTGTGTGCTATACATAGAAACTGGGGGCTGGGGGATAGGGATTACTTTAAACGGGGGTGAGCTGTCATTGACAATACAAAGGCAACGTGTATTTAACAAATGTTTATACTCTAGAGGAATAAAATTATACACAAATCATTTTCTCCCCTTTTTAGAGGTGATCATTTGGGAGGTGGAACATAATGACTATTAAACAGCATTCAGCAGTACAAATCTGTGGCCCACCTGATGATTTTATGGAAGGTGAATAGTTACATTAAAGTCAACCGTATTTTTAGCTGTGTATAAAGAAAAGCGTGAAGATACATATTTTTGTATTTGCAGTCAGTTGGTTGACTTTGATTTAAAGTGGAGATTCATCAGCTTTAAGATACGGCATCTCCCGTGTGATTCCCTAACTTTCCATGTTGCAACGTAAAGGCATGATTTAGAGGAATGTAGTGTGACTGACTGACTTGTGAACAGTTTACGCTCTTGCTGTTGTTATCGTGTGCGTCACCATGGGTCCAAGGACCCCTCCTCCATCCTCGCACAGAGCACCGACTCAGTGAGCATCAGCCCAAGGCTCTGGCACTTACGAAGCATCTTCTGTCCCGGCACGTGCTTTTCCCCAGGCAGCATTTGTTCAGTGCCGTCGGTGTGGCTGGGATGGCAGGGGCAGCCAGGTGGGCCAGCACGGCCCGCCCTCACAAATGAGATGGGAAGTAGAAAAAAATACGGGTTAATGCACTCACGTCAGCCTCTAGATGAAGAGCTGTGGTACATTTCCTGCCCACACAGTGCTGGGTTTCATCCAGATCCTTCCCTCCCGCCAACTTAATCGCTCTATTACAGCTTGTAAATGTTTTGAAATTATGAATGATATGTTTCTGAATAACTGTGAGCGTTTTCATGGGTACGTCTTTAAAATTTTCCACAGATGGTTTGATGGTTAGGCTGTGATTTATCAAATATTTGAACATTTGAGGGATCTTTACATACACAACAAATCAGAATATTGTTGTGAAAAAAATTCCTAACTCTCTAGTGTTTCTACATTGTTCTTACCTGATGGAGGGGGTCGATTTTGTTGTCATCTGGAGCAGAGAAACTCCAAGGCTGACACAACAAAGGTGTAGGCTAGTAATTTGTTGTCATCAGGTCGTTGGGATTCATCTCCTTGGACGTTTGATGGATCTAATGTTAAATGTGCATCAAAATACCTGGTGAGGAGCGGGCAATGCCAAGAGCAGTTGCTCAAAGGAGAGCGGCTTGTAGGGGGACACAGTGGTGGGCCCGGGGGGTGCCCTATCCTCTCCAGGCATAAGCATGGCCGGTCTCGGTCATCCCCTGCCGGGAAGCGCTTGGGAGCTCTGGGTGAGGAACCAATGCCACAGTGCACAGTGCCAAACGCAGCTCCTCTCACCAGCCCGTTTGCAGACATTTCATCAGTGCTGTAGCATTGACGTGCTGACGTACCAGACAAGTTGAATGCCTATGTTTCAGCACTCTCTTATCTGTCACCTCTCCCGGGGAGCGTTTTCCCTGTCCTTTCCAGCCCTGCTCTCCTTGTGGGACATGGCTGCCAAGTAGAGGTGTTGTAGTGGAGACCTGTGTTGTTAATTTTGCCCTGGTTTTCAGCGGATATGGTGCTTCTGTGCCTGAAGAACCGAAGCAGAGCTCCACCAATACTGCTCCAGCCTTTCCCGATGCTGCTCCCCCGGATGCCTGGAGTGGGGCACAACTGCATGTTAATGTGGGAAGTGGTGGCATTGGGGATCCCTCTGTCATCCTCCACACTGCCTTTCTTAGGCTGGGCACCTGGGGACCAAGCGATTACACAGCTCTGGAAAGAGATGTCCCCCGCCGAGCAGAGGCTTGTTGAGGCAAGGAGCAGACAGGTGGCTCTGGGCCATCTCCAGGTGTCTAGCAGGACCTATGACCTGCCTGGGGTATGTTTGCCATCTGTAAAAGCGTACCACTTATTTTATTATTTTAAAGGCTATTCTCGCCGCCTGCCTATTTTAAACAGCTCTACTTGCAGTCCCTAGTTTAAAGGCATTTGGTTGGGCACTGTCCCAGCTCCTGGTGGGAGCAGACAGGCATGCCTGGCCAACGGTTGGCTTTGCTGGGGTGTTGCAGTGGATAGATACCCTGGGAATTGCAGGCCAAGGCATGTGCTGAGGGATGAGAGGAACCAATGGAGTTTCTTATTTATTTAGTTTGAAATAAAAAAAAAAAGGGAGAGAAAAACATTTCTCAAGTCTCATTTAAACACGAGCTACTTACCCAAAGCATTGTTGCCTGTAAAGAGATCCTGGGTCTCCTCTTTTAATAATATCTGACTTGTCAGGGTGACATCTGGTAAATAACAGAACTAAGCTGTCTGCTGCAAGGAAAAGAAAGGAAAAAAAGAAAAGACAAGACCTCAACTCCTCAAAACCACTTAAGTTTTTCCTTTATGAAATACATTGATAAATATAGTTCAGCTAGCACCCTGCTGGAGTTATCATGTCTGAGAGCTATGGCAAGCTTTCAAACAAAGCCAGCAAAACCTATACTTAGAAGCAACCTTCAGATTTTTCACGCAAAGCACAGAAATGAAATGGGAGTGATAACAAAAGGGGGAAGATGGTGGCTCGCCTACGTGTGTCTGCCAACCCAGCTGCTGTGTCAGACTTTCCTGTGAAAACCCTTCAAATCGTGATTTCCAGGAATGCAGCTGTGTCTGCGCCTCCCTGTGCACCATCACGGGTGCATGCCCTCATGTGTCTGACCTTTTCAGAAGTGTGTTGACATGTTCAGAAATAAACTTTGCGATGTAAAGATAACGTATTGGATTGGGAGGGGACGGGAATAAACAAATCAGTCCGACAAGAACAGGTCCTTTAAAAGCCATGGCGAGCTCTTGCAGGGGTCTGGATGCGTGCTCAGGTCTGGCAGCTGCTGCTGGCATCCTGCTTCGCTTGTGTCTGCGGGGCCTTTCTGGTGCTTATCGCTGCAGGATCGAAGCACCCTGCCTGTGTTCATCAGCTTATCCTCACGTCACCTCTTGTGGGGTGAGTGGGGCGAAACAGAGAGAGGGAAATGAGCTCACCTCCCACTCCTCTCACCTCAGCTGAGCCTTCTCATGGAGAGATCAAGTGATTGCCCAGCCTGGAGGCTGCTGCCGCAGCTGGGAGGGCACCACCTCTCCTGAGCCCCGGCATGGGGCTTCACACCCGAGACCACCTTCCTCGCCAAGTCTTTGCAAGTCGTGTGTTTTTAAAGCCTCAGAGGCTGCTGATTTCCCCTTCGCTGTCCCTGTCAAAAGTAAAGGTAGCGCAATGCCTTTTCTGAAAGGCTGGCACCTTGTCACAGGCGCTCAATCGCTTTTCATCAGGCTGGCGTTGTAAGGAGAGATAAGCTTCTCTATCAGTTCGCAATAGCACCAGGACAAATAAAAATCTTTCACTGTGAAATGGAGTTTGCTATTTCCCTGGACCGCCTGGGTGGAGGCCCTGTTGGGAGCCCTGTGCTCTGTGCAGGTGCCTTGGTGATAGTCCCAAACGCCCTGTTTGGGAAGGACTCGAGGTCTGCATATGGTGTCCTGCTGCACATCACCATGGACCGTGTGTCACCAGTGGCTTGTGGCTCCTCTGGTCTAACCTGTACGGTCACAATTCCCTCGTGTATCTTCTGGACTTTGCTCTAGCTTCATCAGGCAGGGAGGTAAGGTTGCCAGGAGGTTAGAATGCCAGACAAGTGCTCAGAGCTTAAATTCCTGTTTTTCCACTGACTTCTGATGCTACTTTAGCCAAACCATACAAAACATGGTCTTGCAGCCCCTTTTAATCACACAAGTTGCTTTTGATCCTCAAAACGTGTTATGATGTGAGTGGGAGTGGTTCTATTCCATGCCTCTGAAGATCGGCAGCTTTTGTTTTGCTCCAGAGATACACACCTAAGTCCATCAGGAGGGGTGTTTAAACTCTGGCTGGGTTTGGTTGGGGAGGAGTGGTTGCCTACGTTGGGCTTTTTTTAATTAAAAATCTTGCAGACTTGCTTGCATGTGGCAAAATGGTGTGACTAGGATTATTTCTGTAAAATGAAAAAGCTGTATGGTCATCTTGGGCAGCTACAGAAATGGGTAACTCTTGTCATGAACATTCATATCTGTTTAGGTCATTTACTGAAAAACACTGATTTTTCCTATCAGGCAACTGGGAAGCCACTGATCTGAGCCAACAGTTGTGTGGATTTCTCCATGGGAAAGCAATTTTTTTTTATTTATTTCATTTTTTAACTCATTGAAGAGAAAGTTCTTCTAGCAAAACCCTAAATGATACACCTAAGGAATGTTTAACTAAGTCTTCTCCTAATTTTCTTATTATCTTTCCTCTTTTTGGAGCAGATGTAACTTGATTCTCACTGCTATTTTGAGAGATTCTCAGTGCTCTTCAATCAAGAGCAAGAAAATGGAAAAGTGCCAGAGAAGGACATGAAGTTTAAGAGAAACTGGACAGAGCAAAGTGTAAATGCTACCCGATTTTAAGAATTACCATTGACTGCAAAGCAGCAGATGAACATTTTCTAATGTAAGCTCCACTATTACAGCTTTATAGAGGATTTATCCAGAACAGTGACTTTTTTGGTAATTTTCTGACCCAGCTCACCAAAAGCTAAGCTATGAATGCCACATCTTGCTGACTGCTTTCTTTAACATTTTCTGCTGTCTTGGCTAACTGTTGTTATTTCTGTCACTCGTCGTTCATTGATCACTGAGTCAGAGAATGATTCAAATGCTATTTGAACGACGACGTTTAAAGATTGTTTATCAGTGACTCTGTGTCTGTCTGTGGGAGGCACATTTTGCAATATGTACTTCACATTTTTTCCCTCTGATAATCTGGAGACCTGGTGGTGTTGCAGGTCTGCCAGCTCACCTCATCTCTGTGTGACTCAACTTCCCCAGGGATCCTTCTCACTTCTCAGCTCCCCCGGTGAGATGCACCAGCAGAGGGTTAATGTTGCTGAGCTGTGCCACCAGTGTGCTTGCCTTTTCTTAAATATATAGCAAATATGATGATCCCTGCCTTCAGGACACAATAGTTGAGACAGGTCCTACCTCCTTGCAGAGAGGGGGAGTGCAGGATGGGGGAGAGCAGCGTACTACCAGCCTACAGGAATGGCAGTGGACGAGGCAGAATCTTTTTGATTGCCCTCATTCTGTTGTGAAATTGTCCTGAGAGACATCAGCCTTGGAGAAGCAGCTCACAGTCGCTTTTTTCCTGCTCCTGGGGCTTTTGCCAGCTGCTGGTTTAGCTGAGCCAGGGCCCCGAGGTGTTGATTGCTCTCTCAAGAGGGTGAAGGTCTATGTTCACCTTTTCAGTGAAGGGCATGGCCGGAGGTATTTTCTGTGCACTGTCACTAGAAAGCCACACCATCAATCAGGCTTTGCTTTGCAAGGTCTAGAAAAGAAGAGCCTGGTGTGTACAGCTCTCTCCACTCTCCCACACAGAGGTTGGGTCATGCCAGTCCATGTAACCCAATAGTTACCCCATGGGTAAGTGGTGTAAGTATCATATTCCATAGGAGAATGATCTGACCTTTCTTGTTTATATGGTAAGTGTGTCCAGGAGGCTTCTTTGTCAGCCGGGTAGTCCCAGCTGCCAGCTCGCAGCGTGTCTTGTCAGCTCCAAAGCCCTTGCCAGGGCTTTGAAGTTAACAAAGAGTTATTTGGAGTTAATTTGAGTTACAGGGTTTTATTTCATAGAGAACCCCTGTGCATGGCTCAAATAAAAATGTTCTCCTGAGCCAGAACCTGCACATTCAGCAGTGCCGGAGTGGTGGTGGGCTCTAACAGCACACAGTAAATGCAGGTCAGTTTGTCTCTGTCTCCAAAACTCAATGAAGATGAGCTGTTCTTAATAACTAAGGATGGACCATGGGAGGCTGCTGCTGGAAAAATCAGCAAGAGCTCAGAAGGGTTTATTTTAGTTCTCACCCAGTTGTGGAGCGTGTGGGTAAAGACAGCCTTTGTATGGGATCATCCCTCTCATCCAGCTGAGACAGTAGGGCCTTCTCGTGTTTAACACTGGCAAAACATTTGAGTGATATCTGCTGTTCTCTGAAGAGAGGCTCAGTTGGCTCAGGTTTTTTCACACTGCCCCAGTGTCCGATCCCCATGGCTCAGTATGGTACGTGAGTAACGAAAAGAGAGGAACTGAAGTTCTTCAGAAGAATGTTGTCAGTCCGTCTCTACTCAGTTCACAGATGTGGGTGCCCACCCAGTAGATCTTTCCAGTTCCCAGTATGCTAACATGATACTTTTTCTGCATAAAATAACAAAGAAAAAAACATCTTGCTTAATGTTACACAAGCGAATGTGTTTATGAGACTGAACAATATAATTCATCTATCAAGCAGATTTTTTTTCTTACAATTACAGAAGCATCTCAAAGCCCTTAACTTGTTTAAGGCGCCTGTGTGCTGGCTGTTAGGCGCCTGCACATTGTCAGAGACTCTTCCCTAAACTGATAAGAGTAACAAAGAGAAGGGAGAATCCCGTTTGTACAGGGTAAAAACTAAATGATTCACTCCAAGTCACAGCTGAGATCTGTGGTAAAGCTGGGAACAAAACTCTAATCCTTCCCAAGTCTCAAGCCCTTCCCTGCAAATACTCCCTCACTTTATTATGCTTTATTTCATCCATAACAATAAAATAACGCTGACTGTGCTAAGGGAGTCCTTTCATCCTTTGGTGCTGATGGCCAAATGAGACATGAATGTATCTGAACAATAATTGCAACCGATTAATTATGGCTGCAGCGTACCTGACATCACATCTGTTATTCTGATGCCGGCCCGGCTTCGTTCAAGGGTAGACCATGCTGGTGTAAAACATCTCCCGGCATCTACCACTCGCTGTGATTGCATGAATGTGTGTCTGGTTTTCCACAAAGCAAAGCAAAAGGCAGACCTCTCTGCAAGAAGCAAAACCTTGATCTCATGGGCTGTTTTGGGTCAGACTGTCCCTGGACCCAAGCAGCTGTGGGAACAAATTCCTTTCTTTTGTGGGTGCCCTGCCACGGGGGCTCAGGCAGGACTGGGCTGCCGAAAGGGTGGGAGGGAAGAGAGGCACGACTTCTTTTGTGTTTGCCTAGGCCATCAAAATCGCCTGGCCAAGGGGGCAGCGATTGTGTCCCGTCTGTCTCCTCATCACTTGGCTCCTCAAAATAGTCCTGTGTCTTACCGAGGACCTTACAGGAAATGGTTATCCATCTCATACCAATATTTTGGATGATAATTCTCATTTCACTCCAGGACTAACTTGAGACCTTTTATTTTTTTCCCCCATACAGCAAACATGAGGCCAGTCTTGACAAGCCCAACAGAGAGTGGTGCTAGCAGTTGCTGGAGGTGGAGAAGACAGGCTGCAGTCTGTTCCCTTGGGAGCCCAAACTGAGTGTCTGACCTGGGTTTCTCAGGACCAGGTGGGTGTTACATTTGCCAGGCTTTGGGCCGTTCTCAGGAGAAACCTTCCTGGGGTTCGACCATTCTTTCTTATTTGCCAGAAGCTTACTCAGTCCAATCCCAGGTGAGTTTCCCAGTAAGTTTTCTTCCAGAAGCCTTTACCGGTTCTTCGGGCAACCTTGTAAAGGAGGAGTATTAACACTGAATTACTGCTGAAACAAGATTTAATTAGCAAGTGTGAGAAGTGAGTCAGGCTCTCTCCATGAAACCTTTCTTGATACAATTAGATAAAGAGAAGGTAGGTAGCATTCAGCTTTCAAGATTTCTTTATCTTTGGTAGCTCTCACAGTCTTCCTACCAGTCACAGACTTCTGGCACAAAACTAAGTAATTTTAATTGATAGACGCAGATAGTACTGACAGATACACAAAGGTGTGGGTTGATGTATAGCTATTACTGGCACTCGTGCGGAGTGACTGGGGCACTCACTTTTGTCTTTGCAAGCCTTCCCCAATGAGTGCCAACAGGGTCCGCATATTCCCACTGGTCCACAGCACCAGGCATTGCTGAGAAATTAAATTACACCCAGCAGCAGAAGTCAGCAATGGAGGACAGGCAGTGGTGGGGGAGGGTGTCAGACCCACTCAAAAGTGTAGGGGGAAGTTTTGAGAAGATGCTCACAGTTAGGCTTAAGTTTTCAAGGGTTTAGCCCTCAGATAAAGAACTTTGTGGAAACAGTCCGTGTTTTAAAGCACTGAAAGCAGTGACTGATGGCTGTTGAGCACATCTGGAGCCCTAATCTTTCATTCAGGCCATGCTTTCTGTCTAGCTAAGGAGAATAAATCACATGCTCTTATTTATCTCTCCTCCTCAAACACTCAGAGATTTGAAAGCTGCAAATGTAGAAGTAGCAGAAGGAAATATTTTCTTCCACACAAGGCAAAATTCCCCTGTGAAATGCAAGAATTCAGCAGGGTTCAGGGAGGGAAGAGAATTTTATAGTTGGGCCTTAGAGGAATTATGCAGTCAGCTGTAAATGAAGGTCATGGGTTTGCTCAGTCCTTTTGAACGTCACATGCTGTCTGGAGAACAAGACCATCCATGTATATTTTAGATGTTTTATTTATTCTTTTGGTTGTAACGATTGGATATGAATATAATATCACTTACAAAGAGCAGAGCCCAGAAAGAAACTTCTGGGTGCGTGCTTCTATTGTTTTCCCTTTAGGCAGGAGGAAGCAGAGCCATGTGATTGCAAGAGGGGTCATATCCCTACATACTCTTGTCTGTGTGAATATGGCTAAATTTACATTCGCGTTCCCCACAGATAGGCTTTAAGTGCCCTGAAGCCCCTATGTCCTGTTAGAGGCAGTACCAGATCAAGGCTGCTGAAAATGATCTCCCACTCTGTCAGCACTGACTGTTTCATAATGTCTGGGCGAAATACCCTTTTATCATACTTCAGGATTATGTTCTGGGAGGGGGTAATGCCTACTGTATTCCTCTAATCGTACTACTATTTTTTCCCCTAGAGACAGTGAATGTCTTTTGTAAGGGCCAATGATTTTCTCTCTGTGGTATGATATACCTTTTCATCTTTTGGAACCTCTGCTAGCTCACCGTCATGGCTCATTATTCCAATTAATCGCTGATGACAGTAATACTCACAAAAATGATAGTACTTATTTATTCTCACTTTCAGACAAGGATGAGCCAACACTCTCATTCTGTTTGTGACTCCAGCAAAGTTGGCGTGTCAGATTATTGCTTACTACCCACATTGATAAGGTGTAGATGTAGTAGTACATCTGTTACAAAGAAAATGCTCAGTGATTACATGCAAAAAGGCATGAGTCGGTTCTCAGAAATCTTTTATCTGTCAATCAGATGTGGAGATGACACAACCTTCCCCACATAATCAGCCAGAGCATCTCAACCCCAACCAGGTAGGGCTGAGTAAAGGAGCACTTTATTTTGTGTTCATGCTCATTTGAATTTCTCCGTTAGAACTCCTTGAGGACTGTCCCAGACCTCTGCATTGATTTGAATAGGTCCTTGGGTTGTGCTTTAAGTAAATTCACAAACATATAAAAAAAAAAAATCTGTATTTTTTGCTGTGAGTGCACGAATGGGCCTTAATGGCCCTGATCAACCTCACCTGGGGTCTCCAACCACACACACAGGCCCCAGGGCTCTATTTAAGCTCAGCCCTGGGCCTTTAGTCTTTCCGTGCCAGAGCTATCTTAGGGGAGCACTGATCTGCAGCCACAGCCATAGAGTACTTTGCTCTGGACCTCAACCCGCAGACTGACTTCCTGGCTTGACCTAAACTCAGCCTCATTCCTGTGGATCTCCCCGGCTGTCACTGAACCTGATCCTTAACCCTGTCTTGTGGATTGACTTCCCAGCTTCACCTTGGGCCTGCCTCGTGACTGTGGTATTGTCTTATGGTTTGGACTCTTTGTTGGACCTGGCTGCCATCTCCAGGTCTGTCCTTCTTGGTACTGTGGCATGATGGGCCTTGGCTATGAGGTTCTTCCTGGTTTGCCTTCCCTAAGGGAGCAGCACTGGTCTTTCTGCTCCCTGGCATTTACAGAGCAGCCCACACCTCCCATATGAAAAGACTGCAAATGATTTTATCTACTTCACCTGTTTGTCTTTATGTGAATGTAGCCTCTCTGGAGTACAATGTGGCCGCCTGGTGGAAAATCGGCTTACCAAGCCCAACACAAGAGAATATGCGAAGGGTTTTTCACCAAAGAGCCTGAGGAAATTTCTCCTCTTCTCAAAGCCTGTGTGCAATACAGATCCAGTCTCAAGATCTCATCCAGTATGGTAGACTGTCTAATATTCAATTTGTTTACTTCTTTGTTATAACAAGTTAGAGTCCAGCAGTTAATGAGCTCATTAGCTGTCTCACTCTGTTGGAGGTGAGTGTAGAAGAAATGTCAAATGGGTCACACAGATGTAACTGAGAGCAGAATTAGGCCCTGTATTTTTGGTAAAAGTCACCGAGTTAATTTTTGAGGTGTCGTTCCCACAAGTCTGAAGTTTCCTATCTCTCGTTGAATGTGGCAAGTGGCCAGGAAAGCAGAAAACCTTCAGTTAACAAAATGATCCATTTTGCACTGCCTGGACCAGGTTCTCCTGGGTGGGAGGTGTTTCCACGGCTAAGCAAGTTATGGGGCAGTTCAAGCAGAAGGGAAAACCTTCACGTTCCACTCTGAGCTTCTGGAGACCCCCACGGCAAAGCACTCCTCTTCAAGGCACATGAGAGGCCACCGAAACTTAGGGTCATATCTCCTTGTGGTAAGTGCTTGACATTTTCAGTTTGCTGCTTACATCTGCTGCAGTCTCCCTTCCGTGTCCCTCCCCTGGGTGGACATGCTTGATGAAGATGGAGTGTGGGACAGCAAGTGGCTTGACTCAGTACTGATAAGAGCTGTATTTGGTGCAATAGGGTATGAGCTGCTAATTTCCTAAGCACTTTGTATTAGGGAGGCTTAGAGAGCTCCTTGTAGCTGGAGTAGAAATGAAAATGAAGGTGGCTTAAATGTCAGGGAGGTTCCCCAGAAAAATGGAGGGCTTCCCATTCCAGGTGAAGGTGTCAGCCTGCTCCCTTCTTGTAGTTCTCTCCTTTCTTAAATGTTTGTGAATGGCCTCAGGTAGCCCAGAGTGGTTTTCGTTGGTTACCACTGAGTTCAGATACTGCAACACTGCCTCTTACTCAGGTAGTTCATTGTTTGCCCTTCCTATTGCTGTCATAATTATTTGTGAGGAGTTTCTGCTTTACTTGCTTGCAACATCAAGGTGATCTTAGTGCGTCTCTGGCAGCTGCAAATGTGGGAACAGAAATGAGTATTTAAAACCAGTGCATTGTGCATTTGTAGGCCCTCTGTGGCTCATTCCCTCTACTGTCAAATTAATTGATGTTATATCATTGCTACTTCAGCTTAATACAAGCACAGATTTTGAACTGGACCTTGTGTTCTTGTGAACATTAACAAAGGATAGCGACCTGCTCTCAGCTGAAATAAAAAATCTTTATAGATGCAACGTACACATTTGTTCAGATATTAAGTAGCAAGTTACAGAAAGTATCACCACCAGAGATTTTTCTGTTCCCACTGATTTAAAACGGAATGTGCTCAGATACTCTAGTAATGAGTAACAGCATAAATTCTTAAGTCAGACAGATAATTACTTTCAGACAAAGAAGCTTTGGGCTTTTATTTATGTCTACAGACCGTAATCTCTTCCATGCTGAGACTTTCTGGGTCTCTAAAAGGCATCCAGTCCACTGCTAGCTCCGTAGGGTGGTACACGCTTACCTCTAGGCAGTGCCTGTAACGTATGGGCAGTGTCTACAGTACTGGTTCTCCTTTGCTTTCTGTAGGGTTGGGTGTCAGCGTTGACATACTCTGTTGCAGCAGGACACTGTATACCCTGCAAGTTGCTTCTCCCATCTGAAGAATACGTTGCTGGTTGTTAAAATTGTAGTGTCTCCTGATATGGCAGCAAGCACCTGAAATAAGTAAATATTGAAGGATACTGTAGTGGTGGAAACTTGGTTTCATACCAAGAGAAAGCGTGTTTCAAAGTTAAGTACCCTCAGGAATGCATGAGTCTCTTCAGCCTGGCATGTGCTTTGTCCGTGGGACCATCACTAATACTTGCCCTGGTGTGGTGTAGCTGTCGCGGAGCATCGGGCTCTCCTTACGCTGGAGCTTGGCATCCCAGAAATTAACTGTGTTCAGCAAGGAAAGCAGCATGAAGTTTTTGCAGGGACAGGCTCACTATGGCTGAAAGTGAGAAAAGGAGAACTTTGAACTGATACGCCGCAGAAAACCACCACCTAGTGCACAGTGCTGGTTTCAAAACTAGAACCCAGGTCAAAATCTTACGTTTTTTCCTCCCTTCCTATCTAGTCCTAACGTCTAAGCTAGGTTTTGTTTTTGTTTTTCATTTGAGGGGTAGGGAAGACCATCAGACATATAGTAGTTTAAATCAATATTTTGAAATTCGAATTCTTTGAAGTTTCCATGGGAAAAATTTTAGCAATATAAACGACGAGGGGGGAAAATGAGAAAATGGAAAAAGGAGGAAAACTTTGGTAGGTCTATGGTAAGACAAATGCCTGGAAAATGCACTGCACTGTGAAGCTTCCTTATTAGTGTCCCAGACAGTCAAAAGCAAGGGTAGCACATGTAGGTTCATTTAGTCAGCTTTGCTATAATTTGAAATTTCTTTAGAAGGAAGAGCCTCAGCACTGTGGGAGTCCCTCAAAGCAGCTTGAATTAAAGAAGGTTTCAATAATTAGACGACCATTTGATGTTTGTAAGCAAGGCTTTATGACATAGGATGTGAAAATTCATTAGAATTTTTAATGGTTAAATAGTCTTTTTTGTTTCTTGAGAATAGCATTTCTTTCCCATCATCTCACCATTATGAATATGGGGAAGAAAATATTTTTCTGGCTGAACATCACACACATGTTTTAGTCAAAGGGTTTCTTTCTAAAATTTCGAGGGACTCACAACTAGCTTTTGTCCTTACTGCCTTTACTCATGTGGGTGTAAACATGGTGTTACTGCAGAAAAGTGAGTAACATCACATGAATATTGCCATGTATCTGCTAATCCCATTTGCCTTCCCCTTGCTGTCTGTCTGTGATCTTGTATTTCGTTTGTTGATGGCACTGTGGGAATGAGATTTTCCATTTTGTCCAAAGAGAAGGTAAACATATTTGTTTAATTTTCCTGTGAAAGTTGAATATTCATAGAAACATTTCCTTTTATACCAGTTCCTCCAAGAAATTATACAAAAAGCCATTGCAAAAGGGAAAAGCAAAATGTTACATTTGGCTTATCCTGAAAATCTGTAGTCTGATATGTCTTTTCAAAATGAAATGGTAATCGGAGCTGACGCATTTCACTTCCAATGAAACAGTGCTTCCTGATACTGCACTAGAAAGCTCTAACCAGTACTAATTGGGAGGCTAAGTTTGCATGCATGGGCAGGATGCTGGCTTCACTGGATGAAATCATTGACCTGTGTTTTACTAGGAGTCGGACTTGATCAGTGATCCTTCCTGGTTTTGAAGTCTATTAAAAAGATGTCTTTCTCTTGACTCGATGGTAACTTCTTTAAGTCTTAACACAGAAATGAACATTTTATAGTCACTTTCTGCTGTCTGTCCATGTTGGGAATCACCTGTCTCTGGGAGACATACTTCTTGAAATGAGATATGAGCCTTTGCTTATCTGCCTTGCAGAGAGGTGAAGATTTAAAAAACATGATAGCTGTGATAGTCATATGCATGTCTGGAAAGAGAAGGGTCAGGGAGTAAGAGCAAACTGCCATGCTGGGCACTCGTTTGCTGTCATTTCTGCAGAATCTGGCCGAGTGTTAGAGCTGCTAGGCAGGCAGAATTACTCTTGCATCCTACACTGCTCATCTGAAGGTTTCCAGTGACAATTTCCCTGGAAAAAAATTATTTTTTTCCTTCAAGATCCTACTTAAAACTAGCTCATGTTTTTGAAGTGGTGAGGGAAATGGGTTCAAGTGTTGTTCCTCTGCAGTGACTTGCCATTTAGAGAGCACAGTGTGGGCTCTGGTTGGTATTTTATCATGAGTGCTAAAACTGCTGCAGGGGTGTGCAAGCAAGCTCACCCCTGAGCTGATGCGCAGGCCTTAAGAAGGAGGAGGTCTGTGCTCCTTAGCTGTTCTCACAACAATTCTTGTATGGAGAAGGAAAGCATTAACCCCACTTCAAAGAAAGGTGATTAAACAGACCAAGCTCCAGATCTGTGAAGATGTAGAGTGCCTAGCTCCCAGCAAAATTGGGTGGGCTGGTCAGGCATCCATAATACCTTCAGGAGGTCAGCAATAAGTTATAAGCTTATAAGTCTGTGATGGAGCAGGACACTGATCTAACGTATCCTCAGCCTCATCTTCATTTTTGTCTCCTCACTTGCCACTGTGGAAATTGCCTTCCTCAAACCATCCCTGGACTTTACCTCTGCTTGAACTTCTGGATCAGGTTGAACATGTTTGTTAAAAAGACTGGTCCTCTGATCTCTTCAGGAAGGAGCAGGAACTCTCCAGGGCTCTCCATTGGTTGCCTGCAACACCGATGCTGTGGCAGGGTTGCCACGCTAAGCCAGGAATAGACTGTGAGCAGAAACAATCCATGTTTCCATTTTATCGGGAAATTTGGCCTTCACACTTCTGTTGGCATCTAGTACCATTTTTTCTTTTCATGCTTTAACTTGAGGCTAGATTCTCAGCGCAATCCAGCTGAAGGGAAACAGCTGTTGGCTGAAGTCCTCTGGAAAGCTCTCCCTTGAGCTCAAATCTGACCATTCTTGGCACAAGCTCCTGCAGACAACAGGTGACTCATTTCGCTTTGGAAAGTGCAGCCGTACCCTCTGCTGTCTCCTCAAATGCTATAGGCAATTCATAGAGCAATTTCAGCTTTGCCTCTTCTGCTAATTGAAGAGAAGCTCCATGCTTACCCTTTGCAACAGAGCCAAGCCAATCCGGAATACATTTGATGTAGATTATCCCTTTACTCTTTGGTTTAAAGTAACACACAAACAGAGCAAATGAAGAAGGCTTGCCTCCCCGCTGAGAGATTCAGTGTGCGAGCCACAGCCACTTTAAAGGGATACTGATGGCTACTGTAAATGAATTGGTAAGAAAGAGTCAAATGCCTCCACTAAATTAGACTCCTGTTGAGTGACTGTTGAAATGCTCAACAGATTTACAGTCTGGACCTACCTGAAACACTAAGGAATTAGCGAAGAAAGCTTGGGTGCGTGTTTTTTTGTATCCCCAATTGCCCTACCTCCCACGCTAGCAATATCGGACACTGCGGGGGAACAGGACAAGCTTTTATTTATCATGATTTATAGCAGCCTTTTCCAAAGTGGTTTTCTGAAATTGTAAACAGAATGTTCACACAGTAAGAGGGAGGAAATGCCAATATATTAAAATCAATGTACCAAATTGTGTGCTATCCTGATATTACTTTTGGCCAGGGGATGGAAGTGACCTGCATTTGGCTGAACAGGGATTGATTCTCCGCTCTCTTGCTATTTGCGCCAACACAAATGTGTAGCATCTTTGACGTCAGTCCACAGAGAACGGGCGCAAATACAAGGGCAATCAGGCCCATAAGGTTTCTGTTTGATCACCACCTCAGGCAAGGGGGAGCTGTACCTGCGAGTGGCTTCATCTCCTAAAATAGACCATCTGCAGAAGCGCTGGGTCTCTGTGTGGAGTCTCCGGCTCCCATGACAGCCTGATCCTGAAAGGAGGGAAAAGAGAGCAAGGAAACTTGGCTCAGGCCCATCTTGAATAAAAGGCACCACTGCAGATGAGCTGAGTTTACCCCCCAAAGGTTCCTCTTTTCGGTTACTTTTTTCAGTTGGAAGAGTCAGATGGAGTATTTGCGTTGGCTTTCTGCCTTGGCCGTGCGAGTTCTCAGGGGTGGGGAAAATGTTAGTAAACTAGCAAGTATCCAAGAACTGGAAGAAAATAGGTTAGATTGTCAAAGCCTTTTTAATCTCTTCTGAAAAATATTTCCTCTAGGAACACTTTCCTTTTTGGAACAGGCACCTAAAAGCCCCCACAACACTGCAGAGACAACATGTCTTTTGCTGCCACTGCAAAACTTTTTCTTAAATCTGGCTAATTACCTGCTTCCCCAAATCCCCACTTACATATGGAGTACATCTTGCTGGGACTCTGACCCTGGGCCCGTGCTCCATGCCAACCACACTCTGGCTGTTCCGGCTCCCTGATGACGCTCAGTGTACTTTCACCCTCCAGAGCACCTGAAGGCACAGGTTTGAAGCCAAAGTTCAAATCCACCTGCCAGAGAGAAGGAGAATGTGTATCGAGGGGAGTTCTGTCACTCTGCTGTTTCCCATAGCTGTATGGATGTCACTGCTGCTGTTAAGAAAAACCGAAGGGCAGTGTTTTCTGCGTCCCTGGCACTGAGATGCCATGCAAGGTCCCAGCTGGTGGAGTGGACTCTGGTTGCTAGCCTGGCAGGCTTTGCAGACAGCTTCTACTGAGGCTGGTAGCTGGAGGGGTACGCTGCTGGTCTGAGAGGGAATAGAGGAGTTCTGGCTTGTAGCGTTGGCTTCTTGTGTTGTTCTCTGCTGGTTTTTTTGAGCACAGAATCAGACATGGATTCGAGGCAGTGATGGAGTTGTGGCACGGCTCTGTCCTGGGCGGGCAGTGGATGTTAAGATGATGGTGGTCTGGGCTGTGCCTTTCTGGTGCTTGTGTTGGATTCCTGTTGTGGGGAGGCTCTGGCACACTTGGGTCCTGCTTGTCTCTCCCCAATAGAGGTCTTTAACCAGGCAGAAGGCTTGTGCTCTACTAACTGTCACACCTCAGTCAGTGCTGGGCTGGAGAGCAGATAAATGAGTTAATTGCCTATTGCTGTGAAACTGGGGCCTGCTGCTGAGGATGGGGCTCCTCTCCTGGCTGTGTCATGGTCTTGCTCTCTTATTGCAGGCTGAAGCACACTGGTGTATGTATGAGTTTCTGCACAGCGGCACACAAATTCCAGAACGATTCGGTATATCTCAGCATATGGGTCTTATGCTAACCACCCAGCCCTGTGATCTCTGTAACCCTCATCCGGTGCAAGCTGGTGAAATGGTGGGTATTATTTCTCCTGTTTCACCAGGGGCTACTCTGAGCTGTGCCATGAGAGTTTTGGGGTCTGTGAGAGCACCAGCAGCCCTCTAAAGGACAAATAGCCCTTAGTGCTGGAGTGCAAATAGTCACTGATTTGCAGTGTGGGTGTCCCATCTCATTAGGAAAGGGAGATGAGGTCACCCCCACCTGCCAAGTCCTTACTGGATGTACAACCTCCCAGTCAATGCAGGTCTCGGTGCAGGTGGAGCATTTGTGTTGCTTGTTTGTCCAACCGTGTGTGTTTCTGAAGGCTAAAATTAGGAGATCAAAGTACCTCTTGGGAAAGACATGCTCCTAAACTGGATTTGTGTGAAATGCTGCTTGAAGAATTCACTGGTTTGGGAGCTCAGCTGCACAGGTCCTCAGTTGCTGTTTCAGTGGCACTTTCACAGGCAGCAAAGCCACAACATTGACTCTACTTATTCACCAGTTCTGGTTCCTCTCTCTTTAGACTTCCTTTTCCCCTCCTTCTTTTTAGCTTGAGGTAATTAAAAATAAAAAACGCTGGGTTTTGTTTTGTCACAATCCTCTGGGAAACTCGTAGTGGGGACCATACAAGTTTCATCAGTACCTTTATAGTAGGGCCCGTGCTAATGACTGGCTGCTGGTGGGTGGTGACAATGCAAATAAATAACAACACTTGGATGGAAAATTCCACAGACAAATTGAAATGGTTTCTGAAATTCCTTTCGAAGTGAGAAAACAACTGTACCTCAGCGGAGAGCCTGTAGGAGATCCATCACGCATAAACGAGTAGAGAGCAGAGGGAACATCTGTGAGTGCTTAATTCAAATGCTGAGGGTCTAGAAACTTGGTGAGCAAGATTGTATTTCATATGATCTGGAAGTGTACCAAAGAGTAATGGAACTACATAGGAAGCAAAAGATATGCCATATGTGGCTGCTTACCCTTTATGGCACCTGAATTTCCTGGGCATCTCAACTCATCATGAAATGTCAGCATCAGAAATGAGATACACTCGCATATGAATTCTGACTTATGCTGTTAATGCCAAATGTTAAGCAGATGCTGCAGATGAGAGGAACGTACTTTCCATACAAAGAAATATGTGCCATAATTGAAAAGCATTTGTTTTTTCAAAAGATGATTAGCAATCCACCAGAGCTTTTTTCATTTTTGTATCCATCTGGGGATTGCCACCTACATCCTTGCTTTTTCATTATATGAGGATATAATAGATTTCATATGGCGAGAGAATGAAATTACCTCATAGGCCTTCTCTGACACATGTGGCAGCTCTGTACCTTCTCCCTCGGTGACAGAGTGAGTCATTTTGGAGTAAACTTGTCTGGTTTGTAACAAAATGAGCAGGGAATATTTTTTTTTTTAAGCAGTCTGAAAGAAAAAAAAAAAGTTCATCTGTTTGCATCATGGCTTGTTCCTGTTTCATGACCATTCTAGCAAATTCATCTGGCAGCTCCCAGCCCCCCTTGCTGACCAGTGCTTTATATCACCCCTGCTCCTGCCGGAGCTGGTGCTGTGTTGTGCCGGGCAAGGGACTGCTTGCTGTGCTTGAGAGGTTTGTGATCAAGGCCTGCCTGTAAATCTGGGCTCACCCCATGAAACTTCTCCTAAAAATTGCAGCCGAACAATGGGGGAACTGAACCAATCCCGCCTGAACTATGCCACAGACCTTCAGAAGCACTTAAACACCAGACTCGTCATGGTTTCAATTCAGTTATTTTCCTGCTCGTTTTTTAATAGCTACATTGAAAAAAAACACACACAAAAAAAAGTGCTGAGATGAAAGCAATCATAAAAATCACTGGTGCTGTGTTATGATATTTGTCCTCGAGCCCAATGTCCCAGACGTTACTCAAATGGGACAGGTAATTGCAGTAAGATCCTTGCAGCCATGTTTTCAAGCTTCTGCTTGAAGCCCCTGAACATGGTTAAGGTGCTCCAAAACACCTCCAACCCAGCACAGCTTCACTGTGATGCCTGTCAAGGGTTCAGAGTCTGCTCTGCATGCCTGTGTGAGAGCTCTAGGAAATATAATCATAAACTTAGGTGCCCGGATCTCAATTTATTTTTATTTTCTAGACTTGCTTTGGTCGTAGAATGCTTTGGAAAACGTTAGGCACAAAGATGTCCGGTATCTAGAACCCCATCCCATCTCCTTGATCTCCACTGGCACATTTGACATGAAGTCTATCAAATAAAAAAAAAGAGAAGAAAAATACTTTCATAAAGTTTTTGCATACCATAAGGCAAAACCTTTTGATCAGAGAAGACTAATGCTTCTTAACATGGGACAGGCCAGGTGCTATAGTCTGTTTTGCTTTTGATGCCTGATCTTGGGCAAATTACTTCCATGTAACTGGGCCTCCTTTTTAATTTCCTCCTCCTGTAGAAGAGAGGGATGCTGAGCATCACGGGTAGTGGAGGGCTCAGATGTCACAGGAGTCAAAGACTCAAGAAAGTTTCTTGGAGAGGAGGGGGTAAAAGCAGCTCATTCAGTAATGCTCAGATATGTGCATTTTCTAAGTTTGGGTGTTTTGTTTAGAAAAAACTTGCGTAAAGATTCAACGAAAAAAATCCTCTCAGAGTTTCAAAATAAAATATTTGGATTTTTTTAGTTGGAAATGTCTTGTTTTGCAATATTCTTCAATGTGATTTAGATATTAAAAATATTTTTAAATAGCTAGAATGAAAACTTTGTTTGGTCTTTAATGTGGTTTACTTCAACTTCTTCAACATCTTTAAAAATGAAGCTAGATTTTTTTCTAGTTGGGGCTGAAATGCCATTTTGTCACATCTTTCATAAACTAAGAAATCTGTTATTGCTACAGCTCTGTCCATAAACTCACTAGAAATATACACTTGCTGTACCAAAACAATATTAAATTTACTGTAGAAACTGGCCGCTTTGACTTATCTGGTCAACCCTGTATAAAACGTGTCTAAAACTGAAATCAGATGCTTTACCCTCTGGACTCCTCATAAGATTGATCTGTGCAATCTACAGCGTAAGAGGTGAGGTAAACCTGAGACTGTGGCTGCAATTGCCTCTCACTGAAAATATGATGCTTTGTTGTAAATGATTAATGGTGGAGAATCTCTCGCCGCCTCTGTTTGTGGAGCTGGGCTTGGCTTTCGCGTCTCTCCCCAGGACTGAGCTCTGGCCACAGTTGTTCTTGATAAGCCCTGAAATTCCCAAGCTGCTTTCCTTTTCTGTAGAGTGATGCTATCATGATTTATGAAAAAATCAGCTCCTGAAGTTTGTTTTGCTTGGCATGCAGACAAAAGACTCCAAACCCAATTTTTAATGGAGAAAGGTTAGGTGGGAGGCTTTATGCTGTGCTTCTTGAGTGGAAAACTTCGCAGCTAAATTGAGAATAATATTTTTCCATCTAAACTGACCTTTATGCTGATATATCCTCTGTCATCCTGGGCTCTTTTAAACTGTGCCTAAGTTTTACAAGCTTACAATTGTCCTTTATCACTTGCAAAGGAGACAAAAGTACCAAGGACCTTGGGAAAGAGAAACACCTTCCTTCCTCTTCGAAATTAAATGGGACTGTGCTTTGGCTTCACTTCCAGCACCACCTGTGCCACTGCTGCATCTCCACGTTGCCCCTTCATCAGCATGGTCTCATTTGGGCATGCTGCGTCCCACCTGCTTTGTGTTTCCCGAAGGCACTCGGGGCAAACAAATTTCTCCTCGTCGGCATCTCTGCCATGTTTTGCTTGGCCCGTTCCTCGCTTTTGGCAGAATTGGGACATTTAGCTGCTTGTCCGGGGGGAGGGAGTTGCGGGAATAAGTGAATTAGTGATGCTCTGAAAGGGAAGATGCTTTGTGTGGTTTTGAGGAATGGATATTTTTGAAAGTAATGTAGTTCACAAAAAAAAACAATGGAAGCAGCAGTAAAATAATGGAAGGCATTCTAAAGAAAACTAATAATAGAAAATTGCCGCAGTGTATTTTTTTTAAAGTGGACTGGATCTTTCTCCCAGATCTGAGCTCTTGGTGATAGCACAACCAGTAACAGGTATTTCTAACTATACAGTGGCAGAGGCACACAGCTCTTAACTGTTCTGCATTATAAACCCCATACAGACCATGGGGGTATATCTCTCATGCTCTAACAAGGTAAGCTTTTCAGTAGGGTGGGGTTGTTTGTTTATTTGTTTGTTTTTCAGTGGTGAAACTAATTAATCAAAGACAAGCAGATAGTTTGAGGCTTGCAATTTCTTTCATCTCTGGAGTTGGTCCAGAAGCTTCTGACACAACTTTTGCTTTTTATTCACACCAGGAAGGGGAATTAATTAAAATAAAAACTTTCTGTGCAACGGTCCGTCACGAGAGATGGTTCTGTGATAACCAAGTGGGTGTCTCCCAATCTCTGCTCAGGGCTGCGGGCTGGTGGGAGGCTGCACCCTGGGAGCTCCCAGCTCCCCAGCCCAGAGGCACCTGACCCCAGAGCCCCAGGCCCTGAAGTAGCAAAGTCACACCGATGACTCCAGGACTAGGATTTACCCTTTGGTGGAAATTTCAAAATGCTGGTCTTTTCTGTTTATTAGTGGCTATTTTTAACCAAAGTGAAAACAAATTTCAAGAACGCTTGAAACTCATGGAATTACGTTACATGAAACGCATGAAATTAATGGAATTACCACAAAATCCTGGAAAATGCCAGGTGGGGATTGTGCCATCTCCAAGGTTAATATCTGCCCCTGTGAGCCTGGACTGTACTTACATTCTGTGTGTGTGTGTGTATGGGAGCTTCAGGTCGAATAGTCTGAAATAGTGAGTGCCGCAGCTACCCCAGAGGGTGTGCTTACAGCAGCAAATGGGAGGTGGATGTAGCGTGAGGGACCCTGGGAGTGTCTGGGGGCTCCAGGCTTGCTGTGGGTATTTTGGGGTACAACGTAAGGAAGAAGATGACTGCTGATGTTGCCTCATCCCTCTTGCTTTTGGAGAGGCAGCCTTTGGAGTGAAGCATCTCCTGAAAAATGTCCAGGAATTGTCTGCAAGCAGTCCAGACAAAGCCAGCTGTCAATTGAACGATGTGGATGATGAGGGTCTGCTGCTTCAGCTTTGATTTAGCAGTAACACGACACCCTTCTTTACTGACAGTGCTCAACCCTGAACGGTGTGTTTCACCGCAGCCCTAAGCAAGAGCCCTTCATCGGCTGAGTTGACAGTAGTGAGTTCCTTCAGAGCAGTGACCTGGTGGGGAAGCAAATCCCCCACTTGCTGCTGTGTTGGTTTTGTTCACGGAGCAATTTTGGCGTGTGCAAACAAGAGTATTAAGGGAGAAGACACAAGTGGAAGTTGTGCTCTGTACCTTTTGGCATCGACTTCCCCAGCCTTTGAAATCCAGCCCTTTGAAAGCAATTCCTAAGTGTTAACTGAAGTTGCCTGCATTTCCTGGTAAATCACATCCTATTATTTGGAATTTAGCAATCCACTGTGCTTTGTTACTCGCACCAAAAGTCGGGGTGAAAATCTGCCTCTTCCAGTGATGTTTTAAGACTGAGCAGAGGAAAGGGATGATGGCGATCACTTGGGCTTAGCTGTGAATGTAGAAAGTGTTTCTAGTTTTATCTGGTAGAAACGGCTGGGGAATCCCAAGGAGCAAAAGGTGTTGCTGCCCAAACCCAGATTGATGCCATGGGATTCCAGTGGCCAATTTCCTTTAGGTTCATTTGCAGGTCCCACTATCCATAACCGCGCTTGCGGTTGTGTAACAATTTTATAAACTCCATAAAGCACCATTGAAATAATTTGTTTGTGGATCACTACCAGGAAAAAGCTCTTAATCAATTTGTCCATTTTTGGAAGCTTTCAAACAGCCTTTTCCTTCTTATTTTCCCAGCACAACTTACTTTTATGAAACCTGCTTGAGAGCCTCTGAGTTTTAAGCCAGAAACAGAAAGAAATATATGAAGAACAACTTTAATTTGGATTGCATCTCAGCAGGAAGTTTGCTTCTATAAGGTTAATGTGGCCTGGCTTGTTCCAGCAGGCAGAAATGTTTTTTTCATAAAGGGATGTTAATCAACCTGTCTCAGCTTTTCAGATTGGAAGCTGACTTCTTCCAGCCTTCTGCAATGCATAGTTCACAGATAGAGAGCTTGATTCTTTATCTTTTATATCTGAACAGCTCTTATTTACATCAATGTAAATTGAGAGTGATTCACATTAAGCTAATACAATTTCAATGACACAACAGTGGTTTAAAACAGCGAGGCTGAGATGTATCTCTTATTGGGATTCACATACTGTTTAGAAATCACTTAAGGTTTGGTTTCTTAAGATAGCAATGCGCATCTTCTTTACTAAAAGAGACATTCCACCGTTTGGAGTTAATTTGCACCTCCCTTTTCAACATGTTACTCTTAGCTATTGATCAAAATATTTGCACTGTCCGTGTAAATACTCCAACTGGGCCAAATTTTTCCCCAGTGCATTTTTTCCTCACTGACTCCTTTGGAACAGTGTCAGCAATGAACTTGTTTCATTGTTTGTTTCCAGTTATTTCTGGGATCGTGCATACAATCCCCACAGAGCCTTTCTTAATTTTTCTCATAGGTAAAATTATTTTCTTGCTTGCTGTTACACAATGTGTTATTTACTTCAGTTTTATTGAAATGATTTTGCTGGCTTTCACACATTTTATACAGTTGTTACCCTGCTCTGAGAGCTTGCTTGCTTTAACAAAGCAAATGGCTTGCAAAGCGTTCTGCAAAAACGTACCAGCATTCAGTGTAATACTGTTAAACTTCCTTAACAATTCTTCCACTGATTAACTTCACTGTTTTTCCCCGAGCCCCTCCCATTAATGCTCTTGTAGCCTGTAGAATGGTGCTGGGCCAGTGGCCCATGCGGTGTTTCTTTTGGCTTTGTAGGTGTGTTCTGTGGATCACCAGTCTGCATAGCAATATTTATAAGCAGTTCTGTACCTTCAGCTAGTATAGAGAATTGTTCTTCTTCTCCTGGCTATATGAAAAAATAGACCGTACTCTTAGTTTCCAGTGCCCTTCCTTAGCCTTGTCACGCTGTAGACTTCGACTTGCTTGCCTCTGCTCTTGTCCTTTTTTTCTCCTCATAGCTTGCAAGGAGCGCAGTATTTTTGGGGTGCGTGCTTGGGTCCAGAGGACACTTTGGGTGTGTGTCTTTTTCAATCTTCCCTTTTCCTTTTCCTTGGCTCCTGGCAGACTTGTGATCGGCTGAAGTCAAAATAGCTGGCTGAATGGCCGCAAAATTCCCTAATTGCTAGTGATGACCCTGTTTGTACCAGTCCTGTTCCTGCTGAGGAATATCTTTTCCCCGGTGGGAGTTACCGTGGGAATGAACTGGCACGCGTTTGGATCACAGACAGCAGAGTCAGGCGCTGTGGAAACTCTAGGCTCTCTTTGTAGAGGTTTTCTGTTGTGGCTTGGACCATGTGGCCCCTGGGGCAAGCTGCTGCATAGCTCCTCTGATGCCGGGATGCCTGTGTGCAAGGTGGGCAGGTTACCTGGTGCCTCTCGTGCCTGTTCCTGGGGCAGAGCTGATGGTGCACTTCCTGAGTGAACCTCAGAGCAGCCCAGCTCTTGGTTTCAGCTGAAGCTGCTGCAGCTCTGGAGATGGCTGTTGGGATGGGATTAGGAGGCCAGGAGGGATGTGGAGCACTGCACGCCATCACCCCAAGATGTGGAAAGCCTCTGGGGAGGTTTTCATGGCATGGCTGGACAAAGTCACGGGTGACCTGGTCTAGCGCTGGTGATAGTGTTGCTCCAATTGTGGGGCTGGACTAGAGACCGCCAAAAATCCCCTCCAACTGACATTTCTATGGTACTGGTTTTGTTGGAAAACCAAACACACAATTAACCAGTGTAGCACATAAATAAAAAGAATAGAAAAGCTGCAGTGTGAGGTAAAAGTGAAACAGAACCACAAAGGAAGAAATGAGATGAAGGAATGTCCAGATGTTTTGCAATAAGTTCTAATGATGGATTTCAGCAGAAAAGAAAGCGACCAAAGGTGGGCCTATGAGCATGTTAAGGGAAATAAGTTATTTATTGAAGTTAATGTTGAAGTTAATGGGACTTTACAGCAAGAAGATTACAGCACCATCTGTCAAAAGTTGCAATGACAGTTATGGTAGTAAAACAATAGCCAGAGAGGTGAAGGAGGAACAGAAATGTATTATGGCTGGAGCAGTTGTAGGATGAAATGGGTGAAACACAGGACAGCTGTAAAGCTTATTTTTTTTCATAGCTCTTCTCCAAAAGTGATGTCTCACCTTCAAAGACCCATATCTTTGAAGACAAATCATTTTGACTAAGGAGTCCTTGAGACGTTACTGGACAATTGACGTAAAGCCAAATTCCCATCATTGTGCCCCTGCATGTGCTTTGTAGACCAGCTCCAGGGAGGTGGCATCCCACTCTGCAGCAGAGGGTGGTGACCTAAAGTGCAGACTGGCTTGTGGTGCCAGTGTGTAATACTCTGTGGGTCAATGCTTGTGGGCGTTGATTGTCTTCCAAGGACAGAAGACTCTTTCCTGAAATCTGTCACGAGGAAGAGTGGAACAAATGTTCAACAATTATGGGTAAGGGGGGGGAGAGAGAGAGAGAGTCTTCCTCTTCCACTTGTGGGCAGAGGGTGGAGTCATTCAAGATGCATTCTTGATGTTATTTTGGACCCCGAGAAAGCTGGGTTTCTCTTCTCTTCCTCTTTTATTTACTTACTTAGTTTTGGTTGCCACATAGGAACCTTGAGGAGGGCAGGCTTCTTGCAGCCCAACCCTAGGAGCTGTTGAGTGAAAATTATGTAAATGCTGAGAACGTTCTATGTCTGACAGAAGCTGCTCAACAATGATCTTCCTCTGGTACGACAAGGATTCATTAAATGTAACTGCTTGGGGTCCAAGAAGGGCAAAACAACAGGTGGGGGCGCTTCAAAAAGCAGCTGGAATGTGGCAGCCGATGTCACCCGAGCCTCATTTGCTCCAATAATGAGGCGCACAGTGATACAAAACCAACATGGCATTTACAGTTATGGCATGATAAACGTTCTCCTGTGCTTAACAGCGTATCACATAGTTTTTATTCCTGTACATGGAGATTAAAATAATTTGATACGAGATCTCGTTTTTGCTCATCCCAGTAATGGCCAGGAAGTGTTGGTAATTTGGTCAAGTACATGAGTGAACCGGCCGTTTGACAAAGCCCTTGAAGTTGCTTTCATCTGCTCAGCTGCCCAGTGTGATGAAATGATTGGGTGTAGCTATGGGCACAGCTACAAGGATCCATGCGCACAGCGGGAAGCACGGTAATTTTTGTTTTCTTTAAGTGGAGAGACAATCTCCTCCTGGCCAGCTGGCAGGCACAAGAAACTGTATGAGGTTCATGTCCTACAAATGCCATGGGCAGGTGTATTGTTTCCAGGAGATGGCCTTGGTTATTCCATTGCAAGAACAACAAAGTGAAAGTTATCCGAAAGCATGGTGTCCAGGAGACAGGGAGCAATGCCTGAGTAGCTATCTTGTAGCATGTCCCCCAAAGCTAATGCTTGGACCTGACGAAGGATGTACCATCTGTGACCAAAGAGACTAACAGCTTTTCTGAGATTATTTCCATGAAGAGTTTGTGTCTAGCACATTGTTCTATGAAGACACATTTGGAAAAGTAACTGGTTTTAAAGTTATCACAGACTTTGGAAAGAAAATAGTGTCTGGCCTTCATGAAGGAGCAAGAAATAACCGAAGGATGCTGATTATACCATTGTGACTTAAAATAAGTCAGTTTAATTCAGTGCCTGGCTGAGTCTTACACCAGGCATACATTGGGTACTGTGATTGTGGTGAAAGTGAAGTCTTCTGGTGAAAGCACAAAGGGACGTACTGTTTCACAGGCTGCCTCAAAATGCTTTTGCTCCACCTGAACTTAAAATGGCAAATGTCTTTGCAGCAGAGAATAACGGTACAACAGAAATAAAAAACCCCAGTAGGTATTGTCTGCAGTGCTGTCTGGCTGGCACTGTAACAGTTGTGTGTAGAAGGCTTTCAATTTCCAGCAGTTGAGAGAGCACTGCTTTAAAAAAAAGTTAATTCTCATGTCTAGAGCTAAAGTAGCTGATTTGTCAGACTGATTCCCAAGCTCTTGCAGTGCCAGTGGTCCATTTATCCCAACATTTATTGCATCTAAGCTTTCAGGACACTATGATCATAATCACAAATGGGATAGAAGAGGAGTAAGTCTGTGGTGAATTCAGAGCTGGGGAGAAAAGCAAGAGAGCGCAAAATAACTGTGGTTTGACTTAGCAAAGGACAGTCTTTGCTCGGGGATATTCAAGTTGAGCATATTGATTTCTGAAGCAATTAGCACATGGTTCTTCATGATCCATTTACCCTTTCTGCCAATATATGTTCAGGCAATGACAGTCCAAAATCAGGGCTGTTCTGGCTTTTACTGTGGCAAAGATTTCAGAGGGAATAAAAATTATCATACCAATTTCAGACATCACAGCTAAATTAATAATCATCCTATAAAAAGGGAATTTCTCTCTTTTAGAAGGAGGGCTGGAATTCAAAGAGAATGTGTTGAACTAAAGTCTGAAGGTGAGCTACGGCCAGGGAGCACAACAGGTAATATGAAGCTAACTTATCCATCTACAAGAAGGGCAGAAAGGAGGATCCGGGCAACTATAGACCTGTCAGTCTGACCTCGGTACCAGGGAAGGTCATGGAGCAGATCATCTTGAGTGCCATTACAAGTCATATAATGGACAACCAGGGGATCAGGCCTAGTCAGCATGGGTTTATGAAAGGCAGGTCCTGCCTGACGAACCTCATCTCCTTCTATGACAAGATGACCCGATTATTGAACGAGGGAAAGGCTGTGGATATTGTCTACCTAGACTTTTGAAAAGCATTTGACACTATTCCCCATAGAATTCTCATGGAAAAACTGGCTGCTCGTGGCCTGGATGAGCATACGATTTGCTGGATCAAGCACTGGGTGGATGGACGGTCCCAGTGAGTGGTGGTCAATGGAGTTAAATCCAGCTGGCGGCTGGTCACAAGTGGTGTTCCTCAGGGCTCAGTGTTGGGACCATTTCTGTTTAACGTCTTTATTGATGCTCTTGATAAGGACATAGAGTGTATCATCAGTAAGTTTGCAGATGACACCAAGTGAAGTGGGAGTGTTGATCTGCATGAGGATAGGGAGGCTCTACAGAGAGACTTGGATAGATTGGATCGATGGGCCAACGCTAATGGAATGAGCTTCAACAAGGCCAAGTGCCAGGTCCTGCACTTGGGCCACAACAACCCCATGCATCGCTACAGGCTTGGGGAAGTGTGGCTGGAGAGCTGCCTGGCAGAAAAGGACCTGGGGGTTGTCATTGACAAGCAGCTGAATATGAGCCAGCAGTGCCAAGAAAGCCAATGGCATCCTGGCTTGTATTAGAAATAGTGTGACCAGCAGAAGGAGGGAGGTGATTGTCCCCCTGTACTCAGCACTGGTGAGGCCACACCTTGAGTATTGTGTCCAGTTTTGGGCACTTCAATGTGAGAGAGATATCGAGGTGCTGGAGCGAGTGCAGAGGAGGGCAACAAAGCTGGTGAAGGGCCTGGAGAATAGATCTTATGACGAGCGGTTAAGGGAGCTGGGACTGTTTAGTTTGAGGAAGAGGAGGCTGAGGGGAGACCTCATCACTCTCTACAACTACTTGAAAGGACACTGTAGAGAGGTTGGTGCTGGTCTCTTCTCACAGGTAATTAGCGATAGAACAAGAGGGAATGGGTTAAAGCTGCAGCAGGGTAGGTTTAGACTGGACATTAGGAAAAAATTTTTCACAGAAAGAGTGGTCAGACACTGGAATAGGCTGCCCAGGGAGGTGGTGGAGTCACCATCCCTGAATGTGTTTGAGAGTCATTTAGATGTGGTGTTGGGGGATATGGTGTAAGGGAGAACTTTGTAGAGTGGGGTTGATGGTTAGACTCAATGATCCCAAGGGTCTTTTCCAACCTAAATGATTCTATGATTCTAATTGTTCCACTGTTTTGAGCAAACCTGAGCAAAAACATCAATTACAGGAATTTTATCCTTGGAACATAAAATTGTCTTCAGTATGGCACAGACTTGGAGCCCCAAGAGAAAAGGCCAATGAAAGTTTTATCCTAAGATACAGGTTTGGGTCAACATATAGTTGCGACTGTGGAATCAGTGGTCTGTAATAATGTTGAAAAATGTATTTTATTTTAATTAACAGTAATATGGTCTTCCATTAGCCAGGCCTTATCGAAAATTCACTGAAGTAAATTGAAGTCTGTGTCTTGATAGGCCCTTTTAAATGTTTTGAGAAGAGTTATCTGAAGTTTATACAGAGAGAATAACAAAGAGATGAAGAAATTTTAAGGTGTTTGTTCTCTTAAAGAGGGTCTGTGTTTTCAAGTTTGTGTACTGTACTATGGTGCAAATAAAAATGGCAGACGTAATTTAGACGGGAAAGGAGTTGTGACATCTGTGAAAGGCTCTGTACCCAGAAAACAAGTTGTAAGGCCAATACGTTGTACTCCCTAAACTATATTTATAATTGCTTTTTCCTGTGGCTTGGGAGAAAGCAGACTGTGAAGGTACAAGGTCATCGTCCTCCTGTTTGTTGTGTACATCAGCAGTCATCTTCCAGCAGAGAGATTTTAAGATTCATCTGGGTCCTGCCCTACAAACAGGCTTGGTTTCAGGCTCCTTTTAGTCCTTAGCTTTGATTTTTACTTAGGCAGTCATTATTGCAATGGGGGAAGATAAACAGGAGCAAATCCTCTTATTTTCCATGGCTTTTTTCCTTTCAGCCAGCTACAGACTGTGAGTAACCCGGTATATGAACCGAGAAAAGGAAGGGAGAGGGGTTAGGGAAGGAGGAGAAATAGCACAGTGAGTCACCCTGTCCACTATCTGTCTGAAGATCTATATTCTGCTCCCTTCTTAAATATAGAAATGATTTCATTCAATTATTAACTCTTGCCAACTAAACATTTGGTATAAAGGGGGCTGTTGGATGCTGATTCATAGTGATGGTTCTCTAAAGGAAAACTGGAGCAATCATGTATAATCTCTGCAATAAATCTTGACTAAAACAGAAGATATGTATTTAAAAGTGCTTTTATTCAGTGCCTGTCACTTCTGTGTCCGTTAAGCTGTGAGCAACACTAATGACAACTGATAGGTGCTTTTCCACAGAGATTGTCTTGTGAGCTCCAGATCCCACTCACCTGATGGGTTTTAAAGGATAACAGGACTTTCCTTTAACCTGTGAAGCTTCCTGCCACCCACATAATCTAATGGTGGATTAATATTCCATGTTTGGAGGTTCACACTGTGCCAGCAGCTCCTGGTAGGTCACCATACTCACACAGACTACCTATGATTTCAAATGGTGTCTTACCTAGGTGACGGTGTAATAACCTCATCTTGAAATCAGGTAGATGCATAACCCAAAGGTGTCTAACACCAGGTTTTCATTCCAATGTGGGACATTAGCTCATCTCGGGAAGTCAGGAAACATAAACACATACTCACTGGATCTGCCTTGCAAGGATGCCACACTGTCAAATATTTCATTATCTGCGTGCTGAGGCGTTGAGGGTGCCATTGTCTCAGTAAGGTGACGTCAGGAAGTCCGTGAGACTTTGCTTTTAGTGCTTTAAGCTTCTTCACCATGAGATATTTTGCCAGGAACAGTTTGAGGGCTGCATCGTAAGTTTTAGGATGGGAAAAGGTGCTGGGGAAGGCTCTGTCATCTTATGAGTAAATTAATGCAGAAACATGAATTTGAACCAATAGGTAGATTAGCACGTTAAAGAAGAATTTCAAATATCTGAGCTGCCCTAAATTGTCATGGGGAAGAGTTTTGAAACTCGAGGAAATTTCCTTACTTATTTAGGCTCTGAAAGCTAGATAAGAGTCAATAGTTGAAAATATTTTATTCTTCCATAGGAAATGGATGACTTGGCATCTGTCCATCTTGTATCTCTGATGGTGGTTGAAGGCAGGTATTCATTTAATGCTCTTCTTCCAGACTGATGGAGTTTTTGGTTGCAGGGGGCCTTAGGTGCTGAAATCAGAAATCAAACAGTACATCCTGCACTCACAGGCACTGTGGAAAAACATGGTTGCACTTTAAAAAAATGTATGTTAATCTTTCCTTTTACCTTGGACAGGTCAACGATAGGTTTTTCATCTTGGTTTTCAAAAATTATTGGCATTTGTTACACTTTGCTTGCAAAGCTTCACTGACAAGCGTGACTTTTTCCTTTTGCAGTGAACCTGTTCCCAGGATCAACTTTCTCATTGTTTTTTCAGGGACTAAAATGCCATGAAGAAGGGGAGGGAAGTAATAGCTCTGGCTCTCCTCAAACAAGAACCATGTGAACTTCTGCCGTGCAGGTGGCCAAGTTAATTCAGGCCCTTTATTCATAATCTGCTTTAATCGTTTGAGTTAAGCCTTAATTGCTGGTTTGGGTTTGTTACCACTGTGCTGGAGTAGTGGTGTAGCAGACCGTAGCCCAAAGGAGATCCTCAGACTCCTCTTTTTCTTGTGGCTTGTCGCTTGCTATGGCTTAAGCTAGGTGTGAGCAAAAGCTGTGGCACTCTTTGAACTCTCAGATCCGAAAGAGTTTGCCTCAGATTCAGAGGTGTCCATCCCTTGAACCAATGCAAAAAGAGGCAGGCATTGCAGGAGCTCTGGAGGCCTTGCCTGCTTCACGCATTTTCATGGCTGTTTACCTGCCTCATGTTCGCTGAGGGTTTTTTGCCGTCAGGGACTGTGACTGAAAGCAGGAAAGCTGCTTAGTCGTCGGACCCCATCAGTCCAATCTGTTCTGTTGTGGGAGGAGAAGAGGGCTCAAAACCTTCTGGAACGTGGAGTGGTGCAGTGCATGCGGTCAGTCTGCCACTGACTCCTGGGTGAGGTTGCTGGGGAGGAAGAGACTTTGCTTTCTCCCCCTAATGCTGTTCTGCTTAAAGGGGGGAAATCCCTGCTGGGAGACAAGGGAGAAGAAAGACAATGAACGGAAATAGGTACAGCCAGAAATTCACAGACCTCAGGTGAACGCCCAAACCAAGCTGTGGTGCACAAGGGTGCACTCAGTAAAAGGGCTGGGCTAACGGTGCTGGGAGTGGAGGGACGCCACGCTCCAGAAGGAGGGCTTTAAATCTTTTGTTCCCCAAAATCAGCAGAAAAGCAAGAGAAGGTTGGAGTTTATTTACCTTCTTAGCTATTTTGAGGACTTCACCGCTTAAATCCATTCTTTCCTGCAAATGTAGCAGAATCTAATCAATTCGTTGAGAAAGCCATTCTGACTGAGTGCATGAGAGAAGGGAGCTTATTTGCATTCATACTATTACTTAAAAGCAGATTTGTGTAGTGAGGCAATTAGATATTGATTAGATTGCACAACAGTGAGAAGCATGTGAGCATTTCCTTACCTAACCAGTAGCATTGACTTATCAAATATGTCTTGTTAAGTTAACACAGACAACAACTATAGACAACTACTGTCATTTGCACTGCAACTGCCTATTATAAAAGAGTGTTCTTAGGCAGAGGCATGAAGCCAAAAGTAATTTGATCTTTGCAAGCATCTGTTTTGGACAATTATTGCTGATTAAATTTATTAACAACCACTGGGGAGCACACAACTCACACTTCGGATTTACCTTCGGTGGGAAGGAGCGCTTTGGCAATGCTGTGTCTGAAGTTGAAACAGGAAAATTAAAAAAAAAAACATAAATCTGGATACCATTTGTTTCTTAGGATTCACAAAGAGTTTGCAACAAACCATGGAAGCACCGGGACTTGTTTTTAGCAAGGGAGACAGAGAAAACATTTTAAGCTTCGAATTTTTCACAGCCAGCACTTGATTTTTCTAATATGTTGGGGTTGTATACAGGGAGGAGCTGAAGACAGGAAAAGTACTGACCCTGAAGAGGGTAATCATGAACCGTAAATGATCAGTGCAGTCTGATTCATCTACAGCATTTATGTCTATCTATGGAAAGATCTAAGGACATCAAATGCTACACTCACCCAATAATGCCAATTATTTGTAAAGGAGCAGATTCGTCACTGTCATTATTATTAGTACTGCATTACAGAAGCAATGTCCCAAATGAGATCAGGGTTTCCTTATCAAGATGAAACATGTGGCGTTGGCCTGCTCAAGGTAAAAGGGAACAGAGTAACACAGGTTTTTCAAAGCGCAACCATATTTTTCAAAAGTCTTGATACAAATGCACAGTAAATCCTATTCAGGCAAGTTTGAATCAACTCTAGTTACGCATGCGTGCTTATAAAGATCAGCTATATGTGTATCCCTTGCTGGGAGTCCTCTCCCAGCCCTGGGTGGCAAAAGAAAATTTACCGGCAAAGCTCTCCAGTGATGCTCTGCTGGTTACGTGAATATAAGTCCTGCTTCATGTAGAAACTATTAGTTTGATGCCAAGTCCAAAGAGGAAGACCTTAGGCCACAGAACTCTCAATCTGAGCAGATCAAGTGGGAAGGTGGAGGTACAAAAAATTATTTGCTTCGGGCCCTGCAGTGGCTGTGGGGTGCAGCGAGGATGCCCTCAGGACCCCGTGCCCTGGGACACCCGATCTCCATTCATGAGCAAGCATGGTTCCTTTCTCCGATGCTGCAGGGACGGGCCGACGGGGCAGCACTGTGCCGCCTCCAAGGGCTGTGATGGAGAGGGAGCCCGGCACCTGCTGCTGCATTCAAGGCATGTGATAGTAAGGGGGATAATAACACTAATATGGCTGATAACCTGTTTTTCTAGCCAGTGTCTCTTCCTTTGCATTTGGCCTTTACTGACAGTGGAATCATTCACAAGAAAGTTTTGGTTTGTCCTGTAGTTTCCTATCTAATAGCATTTTTAAGAGATTTGTTAAATGGAACAAGGTTGCCTGCTGCTTGTGGCATGCTTTGTTCTTTCTTTTTTTCTTTAGCTTTGAGAGCTGTTTGGTGTTTGGCTCTAGATAATGCTGGTTTTGGTTGCTGTCCTGAGTTGCTTGGTGAAAGCTTGGCGGTGTTGCTGGCTGTTAGGCTGCTCACCAGTCGTATTCGGTTGCGTAATTGCCCTGTGCCTCAGGTTCCAAATTATTACTGGGTTGTGGAGCATCTCTGACATATTCAAAATGTGTGCAAAGAAACAAGAAATTGGATATCTCATACTCCACACTGGCTTATCTGAGTGCTTAGGCAATATGAATATGGGCACTTTGATTACCTCATCCCCTTTTAAAAGAAACTGACCCAGGGAGAGATCACAGGGATGTGCTGCTCGGAGCCCAGCCTCAGGCAGTCCTGTGTCTGCCATCTGGAGCTGGCACGGGGGCCTGTCACCTCCCCTCTGGCCACGGAATCTGGATGGGAACCTGGAGCTGCACCGAGCGCGCATCTCCTCTGCACCATAGCATCTGGGACCAAAAAGGGGTTTTGATAACATTTTGAGAGTGGATAAGACCAGAGACGCTACGTTCCCATCTGTATTAGTTCTTCTATAGAGAGTGACATTTTAAAATGAACCAGTGGAAAATACTCACAAATTAAACCGATGAATTAAGGGCCTAAACCATCCTTTCCCCGAGCAGTTAAAATTTCCAGTGCATGCAGGAGAGGACAAGAAGGACTTGAAGGCTGGGTGTTCCCCAGCTGTCCTGGTAGAGCACACACCTGGAGCTGTGCCCTTCCTCATGACTTTTCTTCTGCTTGATGACATCAACCTGAGTGTTCCCCCAAGAAAGGTGATACATTTGTATGGCATACTAAGGAAAGTGAAACTTGCTCCTTGTAGGTGATCTTGTGCTGTAAAAGCTGGGAGAACTTAGCTGGAATGGTTCGTCTCCCCTGCAGTAAATGGTATAGAGTCAATTTCCACAGTGAAGGCATTGCGAACCTGGCAGAGCCATCACTGATGTTAGCAAGCGTGAAGCTATTCTCTGTATGCATGTACTCGGTTAGCATGTCCCCTAATTTATTATCTGCTAGGGTAAGCTAGTCAAATTACAAGGACATCACTACGAAAGCAGCAACATCATCAGCGAGGTTATGTGTCCTTGGTCCTGCAACCAAGTTCAAGTTAACAAGGAGCTGGGACTGAGCTGCATTTTCTGGCTCTATACGTGTGACTGGCTTAACTGCCTAACGACCAGGCTGCAGGTTTCTGTGTGCTGCGTGTCTGCTCGAGGCTGCTGCTGCAGAAAGGACAGACAGGCTTTCCGGGCCTTTTCCAGCACTGACTGCCGGAGTAGACATCCTTACGGACTCCTGCTTTTGTGCTTTCCTTTTATTAATCTCATAGTCTAAATGATCTTCTGAAGGAAAGACTGGTTTCATTTGTTTGCTTGCTTGCTATTCTGTAGACAAACAATACCCTTCTTCTCCCTCAAATCTGAAAAACAAGCTGCTTCTCCTGTTCCCCCAAAGCCACCCCTAAACTCCCTCCTTTCAAACCAGAGGGAGAATGAACTGCCTTTGGATTCAGAAGTAGTTTGAATGGAGATTTCAGGCTGTCTCATTAGACATGTAAGAATCCCCAACTCAGGGTTGGAATGAGGCCTCCATTTCTCCAGTGTGACTGAAGTTTAGGTCTGGAGTTTTGTCCTAGACCTGGTCTGTCCCTCTCAGGTGGCACCAACCTGGTAAGTGCAAGTGTGCTTTTTTTGTCCTGTGAAGGAAAGAGGAGTATTTGGTTTGTATTGGAGGGAAAGGGACGGTCTTACGCTGCTCAAATCCACTGATTTGCAGGGAAGCTGTACATTTGATGCAGGACAGCCTGTAACTTGTCACTCTCGCACACATGAGCCCAGGTAGCTGAGGTGAAGCCTATGAAGATGTAGATGGCAAAAGATTTGTTAAAGTATCACATGGCAAGTGTGTATTATGTGTCTCGCTGTTCTGCTGGTGAAGGAGCCAGAAGATGAAGTCCTGAGGGATCAGTTACTGTATGTGTAACCCTTCTGCCAAGGCATGACTGGCAGCAACAGGAGCCACATTCAGATTTTACCCCATCCAGAGACCCTGTGCTCAGTGGGCTGGTTTTCCTGGCACCAACAGTTGCCTGAAGAAGCAGAATTGTGTAAAGGTAGGGAAAACAGGAGAATGCCCAAATATACCATGACTCATTCCTTTTATCCTAAAGAATGTCTAAATTAAAACAGTTAAAGCAAGGCCCTCCTCCTCCTGTTCCCCGCTCCTACAGGCCATCTGTCACTTCTGTGCCTTTGTTCCGGCGGTAGTTGGGAGACCTCTTCCTTTCCCCACACCTCAGAGGAGTTGGATGAAGGAAGCAGAGCTGACTGGCTCAGGCTTCCCTACACTATACCAACCGCAAACTGATCTTTACTTCCTGACAAAGTTCGTTGTTAAAAAAAAAAAACAAACCACCCCCCAAATGCAGTAAGAAAATGTATATTAAATAAATGTCTCGCAATCCTTTGATTTGTTTTCCTCCCTTCTGAAACTGAGAGGTTGCTTTTTCTCTGGGCCCGCTGCAGTCGGTTGGGTTGAACGTTGCCCACCAGGGCCCGGCACCACCTCTGCCCTGCGGTGAAGGTAGTTGCAAGCACCCTTACAAACTCTCTGTAGCAGGAGGCAGGTGATGGAGGCCACCAAGCAAAAAGATGCACAGGACGGTGCCAGAAACAAAACCAAAGATGATGCCATTGAGGAAGAAGGCTTTGCTAGGTCTGGGGTGTGCTTGAAGGAGAGAGACAAGTAAGAGTGAGAACAGAAAAAGAAGCAGAAGCAGCTATGAAACGCTGACAGTTAAGAAACAGAGAAAAAACCCTAACAGTAGCTTTTGGCAGCAGATTCCCTCTGATGCATGGGGAAGTAGGACACTGCATATTGTCCCTAAGTTCTTCAAAGGTTTTCAGTTTTTCTTCACACCTGGGACAACTTGCTTGGTGTTTGCATGCAGATGGGTGATGTGTTCTCCTGATGTTCGAAACGGTCCCCAGGTGACTGGTGTGAGAAGGTAGAGAGTCGTAGGGAGGCAGAGGGAGAGAGGCTAAGGGGAGGCTGCTAGAGCAGAGCTCAGCTGAGCCGAGACGAATCAAAAGGGAAAGGGCAATGGGGCAGTGAGGGGAGAAAGGCACAAGGGCTGGGAAAAAACAGGGACATCTAAGACTGTGGGTAGGAGGTGTGGGGATGGCTTTTGGGGGCTTCTTGGGTCTCCAAAATCCATCCCAGGGATGAGCCCAGCTGGCTTTGCCAGCTCCACTGGCGGGGTGAGGCAGGCTCAGCATCAGGCACGGAGTCAGGCCCCAGCTTCCATTTTATTTGAGGCACTGGTCATCCAGGGCTGTTTTAAAAAGCGAGCAGTTCTTTAAATCATATGTTTTATTGCTGTCCTTTTTAATCTTTCAGAGATTAAGAGGAACGTTGTCTGGGAAATGAGCGTGCCTGGAGTCAGCCTTTAATTGCCCTGTGCGTGACTGTGCTGCAGGAGTTCCCCGCATCAGGTGCTCAGTGATACCTCCTGCCTGTATGAGATAAAATTGGGAGTTTGGTTGGGTCAGGGATGTAACCCTGAAGGCATTTAACATCTTGGCAGCTTGATTAACGCTGAAGGGAACACTGAGGTGCTTTAGCTCACTGCCATTTCCACTTCTCATGCATCCAATGTGTGGAAACATGCTGTGAATGCACAAGGAAGAATATTTAATATCGATGATGTAATACTGTGGCGTTGGTTCGGTGGCTCTCTGGCGTTATTCAACACATCTTCCTCAGCAGAATGATGTCAGTGAAATGAGGTTTTTATTAAAAGCAAGCAGCTCAGTGTATTGTTAAGAATTCAGAGCAACATCTCCATTTCCTTTCTAACGCTGTGGTGCTGAGAACACATCCCATTTCAAAAGCGAATGTTTAACTACAAATGCAATTTATGATAAAATAATTTTTTTTTTGTCTTTTTGAAATCTGCTGAAAGCATGCATATCAACGCAGCAGCCTTTCTTGCAGGGTTTTAATTTTCTTTTTCTTTCAAAGGAGCTGCATAAGAAAGTTGTTCGAGTGATTTCTCCCCAGCTATTCTGCTGAGCGATTCCTAATTACCCTCTGCATTTGAAAGGTGAATGGTACTCTTATATAATCAACATTAATAATTCAGCTTAGTCCAAGAAAGCTTATTGCAGCTAGTCCTTTGATGCCAGAAAACCTCTACTAAAGCATTCATTCTCAATTTAATTCCTAAGCTCTTAATAAAGCCAGTCCAGCCAAAGTATTTTAACTTGGCTCCTACAGTTAAAAATGTAGCTGAAATTATTTCAGGTGGGCCGTGTTAAATAGGTATTGTAAGTATTAGTAGAAATTTATTTTTCCACTCTGTTTTTCTGATCCTCAGGATTGTCTTCTTTGGGTTAATAGAATTCCCTAGAGGTTATGTGTATGCAAACACACTTTCTCCTTCCTTTCTCTCTGTATGCCTTCTTTCTTTCTAACTGCCCTCTCTGGTGGAAATGCTGCTATATGAAGTGATCAGCATAAATGGAGGTGAACAGTGATGATGTCCTTTAAAAAAGGAGCGTGAAAGGTCACGCAAGATTTCCAGAGTGACTTCCCATCACGTTGAGCCACCACAACCTACTGTTACAGAGTCAGCACAGTCACTGGAAGATAACGATCTTGTGCTCTTTTATTCATGGCAATAACAGGAAGAACGCACCAACAGATTGGTCCTATCAAAATTGCAATGTGGAGAAACTCTGAAGAAACAGAAATATTTTACTACCCTCCACCATTCTACGGTATAGAAGACTTTCCATAGGAAGGAGTTTTAACAGGTCTGATGGTGACATACAGAAATGTAGATGTTTACCTCAGCAGAGTCCATGCAATCTAGTGTGAACAGAGATCTTCTGAAAGCCATTATTTCTTTGACACTGCTGTGCTTTCTAAGAACAGCTATTAGAGGCAGATGAATGGATTTCTGTCCGTCACATGCCAAAGTTTTCGTGTTTTAATTTATTTCCTTCTACACTAGCGAATTTCAAAGGGATGTAGGTGGGCATTTGCCCTCTGGGGGCAAAAGAGGGCACTGACGATGTGGCAGTAAGGTGGAGGTGCAAAATGAGATTGGCAGGCTGGGGTCCTTGAAAGTCCAACTGCCTGTTTGCAGCTGGAAGCATGTCACGCCTATCTGTCTTAGAGATTCTCCCTGGCTAGAGGAAGAAAAAGAGCTCCCTTCTTTCAGTCTATTCTTTAGAATTATTACTGAGATTTTCAATAGTTGGGAGAATCAAAGGAGGTATTTTCCATTTGAGCACCTGCAAAAATAGTCACTCCAACTCCAACATAAACAATGAAAAAAAGAAAACATCGCAGGGAATGTATTTTAAAGGAAAACAGAAAAAGGTGCCTCTGCCCGAAATGCCTAATCCTGTGAATGTGTTTGTGGGAGTGCCATCATTTCTTAAAGGTATTGTAAAGCTCAGCTGCTCGAAGCATTTTCACCTTATCTGTGGAAAATGAGAGTTCTGGTGAACATTTCTTCACACTTTCCGTTTCAAGACTCAAAATAACATATTCATAGTGACTGAGAGAAGTAATTTCTAATAGGTAGACACACCATCTTTGCATTTTTCAGCTTTTCCATCTCTCAGATGGGCATATTTACAAACCCCAAAGGTGCACCAGAAAGATCACTGGGTTGTAAAGTGCTTTTGATACATCAGGATGTGAGATGCTGCAGAAAAAGAAAATACTTTGATTTTTCTTTTTCGCTTGTGTAATATGTCCATGAGCGTTCTTCCTTCAGCGTTAGCATGATTTTTGGAGTCTGTCAGTGCTTAAAAAAAGGTGGTGTTTTTTTCAGACTTGGTGGTTTGCCTACCTTCAAAAATTTATGCTTGCATATCTCAGGATTGAAAAGCATTTGACTGATATTGAGGAAATTGTATTTTTGTCCGAAGAGGGAGAATGATCATTGCTGGTAACATAGATGCAAAAGTAGCGTACAGTATCCTAGCGAGGACAGTGGACGGGTGGCACTTGGGTTTCCAGCTACAGTAAACCAGCCTGGCTTGGCACAGACCAGGTGCTCCTGGAGTCCATGGGGTGGTGGCCAATCTTCCGCAGACTGGTTAACGCCGCGTATTCGGCGCTGCTTGTCTCCTCCATGCGCCGTGTTCTCTACTGCCGCATTTAACTCTTTGCCAGGTTTTGAAGCGGATGGGTTTCCCAGCCGAGCCATTTACTTCAAGCACCTGGAAGTGTCTGTGGCTGTTTGTGTTGTCCCCAGCGAGGTGGAAGCCAGCTGACAAAAGGCTGGAGGTAGAGCCTGCACCTCACCGGCAGCTGGCACCGCTCTCCCTGCCCCAGGAGGGAGCTTCTGATATAGCCAGGACGGGATGGTCTTGTGCAGCTTTCCATAGTTCATCTTGCAAAGAAGGAAGGGCCTGGGGTTATTTTGAGACGAGGGAGTCCTGTCTGCTCCAGGCAATGAGACTTGCCTGGCCCAACTATTTTTTTTTCTTTTTATTGAGACGGTTGTTACTAAGTTTTTGAGAGTTCATTAATTATGTTGTAGCAGTCCAGGCACTAAATATTACTGTGATTTTTTTGGCTTTTAAAAGAGTCTAGAAAACTTCCTTGGAACAAAATGTTTATTATAGGCTACTTGATGGAGTTAATTTCATGTTCGTCTATTCAGCATTATGCTTCATTAGCTGCGGGCTTGTCGTATGACGATGTATAATCAATCAATCATGTACCATTTGTGGTTATTCTGCACATAAAGCCAGATTTCTTTGTTTTAGTGTCCAGACTGGTATGCATTTTTCTTGTGCTTTTCCAGTGCTGAACCGTAGATAAGACCAGTTGTTAGTCTCTGAGATATCTGTCTGCTCAGAGAAAACAAACTGCCTCCTTAATTGGAAGGCTGTGGCTGCTCCTGATTTGAATGACTAAATATCCTTTTTCTCTCAAATTAATATGTTATTACTCACATGAGAAGTCTGATTGTTGCCAGCGGGAACAACTAGTTAGTGCTGTGTGGGAGGACCCAGCAGAAAAACCTGTGGTTATCGCTGGTTGTCTTTGCGAAGAAGTAGACTTCATGAAGGCTTGGTGGCCTTGAGGGCCTGCCGTGCAGAAAAGGGCGCAGTGCGATTTGAAGCCCTGTCGATGGAGCCCTGAATCCACTGTGCATTTGAAGGGATGGCATTGTAAGCCCCTTTTTTTAAAGACGAAATGTTAGTCATTCCTTATAGCTAGTTCTCATGAATGATTTATAAACGTTATGGCTGTTGGGAAAAGAACTGCGCAGCATAGATTTCGGGAGGGAAGGAAGAGGATGGTAAGGTTATGTGGAGAAAAAATGTAAAGTAGGAAAATTGCTGTTACTCCAAGAAATCCCTCCAACCCATGAAAGACGTGAGATTTCTACCTACTCCTTTCCACTGTGAATTTATTTCTCTGGGCACATGACACATTTGAGGGTTGGAAAATATGAGTATGGATCGAGAAGGAAGCTGTGGAGTTCCCTACAGCATTCAAAACCAAAGGTAATTGTTAGCTCTGCATGAACATGAGCTAATCTGGAGCCCCTGCTTCATACCAGTTCTTACTGGCCAAGAGCAGCTGTGAATATACAGACAATGATACAGTGCCAGTGCCCCAGCTATACGGATAGTCAATCCTCAGCTCAGAGCTTCTCTTCTTCTTCTGTGCAGCTTCATTCTTAGTGCTGCTCTTTGCAATCTTGTGACTTTCTCTTTGTGTTGAATACAGTTCATGATTTTGTTAAATCTAAGTGGAGATGCACTGAGTCCTCACTACTCAAGAGTCATATGATGTTGAGCAAAATGCCAGCAATTTTGCTGCTGGAGAATGGGTCTGTGAAATACAGCATTATCATCTGAAGCAAATAGCCCCACTGGTTTTCTATTTGTGTCCATGTGCACATGACCTCTTTTGACTTCAGAGTGTAATCAAAAAGAGAGATTCATTTGCTATTATTTGAATTTCAGTCATGCCTTCAGAGAAGAGTGCCTTTGGGATGAACCTGTAAGCAGTCATTACCTGAAAAATAAATGAGGAGTAATGGTGAAGTTGAGTGGGAACAGGTGGACAGATGGAGTTTCTCAAGGTCATAGGAAAGAGGTAAGATAAGCAAGGTCTCCTGAGTTATGCCTGGTAAAATAACTGCTAGGCCATTGTGCCTCCTTAACATGAGAGTCACCTTTTCTGCAGCCAAGTTGTACACTCTCTTAGTCTGTGAAGGCAAGCTTCTGCTCCAAATCGGATGGCAAGGTCTTGAGCAGAGTCTCACACATGTAAGGGAAGCATCCTATGCACCAGTCTTGGGACACGCGGGTCCTTGATCTCCTTAGCCAAGTAGCATCCAGTTTAGGCGTACTACGGCCATTTGGTGCATTTGTACCACACTGGTGAGCAAGACACAGGAATACCTCATATATCTGGGGTGGGGCAGGAGGGGGAACATAGCAGGGGATGTTGATTTATTCAGGCTCCCTGTTTTCTTTCTTGTTAACTCTGGTATGGTATTTACACCTGTGGGTGGGTGGAAATGGCAGCTCCTCGTGTTAAGCAGCAGCTTAAGCTTGCTAGTTTCGATAAGTCCTTGGTGTCCACCGTGATAGATAGATGTAGAGGTAATCCTAGCACTGGTATCCGTAGGCTATCAGTCTGAATAAGGGAAATGCTCCATTTTATCCATAGTTACATAGGTTACACAGGAACTCTGTTCAAAGAGTAACCATTGCTCCATCTGAACAAAAAACTAGGCAAATGTCTCCAGCAGTAGCATGGGCATGGTCAGGAGACCAGAAGATGTAAGTTAGGATGAAAGGACATCTGTGTGTGCTCACACAGATACATGCTCACACAACATTTTTCCCAACATTTGGCCAACTCTGTTGGTGTGAGCTGACCACAAGTGAATGGAACAAAGTTTTTGTATCTCCCTGTGTGTGTTTTGCTCAGCTCCAGCGGAAAGGCTTCTAAGAGCTATTTGCTGCTAATCATTCTCAAGCAACGAATGAATGGAAAAGTATCTTACTAGAATGATTTACTGTTCATCACGCGTAATAAATAGAGTTGTTCACTGGCAGTCACACATCTCTGGCTAATCCTTTTGAAGGTCACTCGTACCAGTCACCAGTCTCTCGTCACAGCTACTGCAGTAGGGAGCAACGTGTCGAGGATAGGGAGTTGTTTAAAAGAGCGGGATTAGGTCCGTCCACCGGTCTGGGTTTGCTCTTCAACTTGATTCCTACACCTCACATCACCGAGGACTAGTGAAGGGAAGACCAGAAACAGATGAAAATGTAACAACACTGAATTATTAAATCATCACAGCCCCAAAGGAAAGAGCTGTCAGTGTTAATTGGTCTCTAGGGAAGTTGGAGCAGAACAGTTTGTTCTGGGATGTCCTCTCGTGCCTAGATGTTGCACTAGCCAGGTTGCAGGGCATCTGCAACAGCTTCCTTTTGGTGCAAAACCATCTGACTAGAGGAGAACTGGATTGCAACACATTATTAACATTTTTATTATGTGCTACTTCAAGTTCTTCAAAAAATCCCCCAGTTTGAGTTGTGTGTTGTAATTTCCTTCCTCAGTTACAGAGTCAGACAACACCAGAGGAGAATAGCAATGTGACCTCACCCACAAGAAATGCGCAAGGAAATTAGGCTACCATAATGACCTGGAAGGTATACTTGGGCACTGCTCACTCCCTGGGACTAAAAGGGACTTGAACTGTGTTACCACCCAGCTTTCACAGCTACAGCAGTCTGCTGGTGACTCTGTTCCCTGCCTGAGTGGTTCTGAGCACCATGGAAAGTGCTAAATGTCTACAGATCATTTGCAAGGTACTAAAAATATACTTTGTGTTTCAACCTAAGGGAACCCAGACTGTATCACCCACCCAAGGGCAAACTGCGTGCCAAGGAGTGGCTGAGGTCTTCAAGCACAGGGATGAGAGCTGTGGATAGCAACACCAGTGAGTAACACGTTGTCCCAGCTTGACGAGATTTTTCCCTCCTGAGGGGTCTGTGAGTCACCTGATGTAGACAGGTACAGAGCTGCTGGAAAAGACAATATTTCTTTCCCATTTCCCATAGGTGTGAGGTGATCATACCACCTGAGAGGCAGAAAGTGATTAGAGAGAAACTGAGAAACTTGTTGTCCTGGTCTGTCTTTCTGTCTCCCTTTGTCGCTTTAGATAGTCGCTCATTTTTGGTTCATTGCTCCTGGGCCTTGTCTGGCTTCTTTGGTGTGCCTGCAAAGGCCACAGTCTTGCTGCCATGGTTAGGGCTAGGTCTTCTGCTGCCTTCTGCCATCTGGGCCAGGTATTGAATCTATTATGAAAGATGCTGATCTTAATTAAAGACACTGAATATTCCCATTTTGACAGCAGGCTGCTGTTTAGATATACCAACAAGGAGAACTGAGTGAATAGTGCCTATTTACAGCATGAACAGTCCTTATACGGCTTTATTGATAGCACTACTGTTGTCTGCAGGGCCAGAAGCTCAGCCTGTTCACAAGGGTGAACCTAAAGCCCTGGGACTCGATGAATCGCTGTAGCGATCCGCCTGTTTTCACTCTAGATTCAGAGCAAACCCAGGTGAGCACAGACTGCTGTTATCCATTTCAGGAGCCTCGACATACTTCCATTCTGTACTTCAGAAAGTAAATGCAGGGGTGTTGGCTGATGTGTCTTAGGGAGGAGGATTGAGTGAGTCTACCTTGAGAGAAATAAAAAATGTACATGCAAGAAACATCATTCTTGCAGAGGCTGTGATTAATCCACAAAATTACTCTCTTCTGTGGGCTAAAATCAGCCCCTGTGGTATCTCCTCTCCTGGAAAAGTTTCTCCTGCTATCTCCTGTGGAGATTTCAGGCACGGGCCACACCATGGTGGTTGCTGACTTGCCCACCTCCAGTCCTGTCTCTGGGACTGTGTTTGTTTGCTCTACTGGTGCGTCCAAAACGCAGGCAAATTTCAAAGGGCCCATGTTGCTGCTCTGCAGCAAAGCCAGCTGAGGATTTATTTTTGGCAGGCTGTTAATAAATGAAAGGACATTGAAAATACAGGTCACAGAGTACAGCAATATCCACTCCTGCTCTTCTCCGCTGGACTCAATGGCCTGATACTAATCCGGCCTCTTGCTCCTTTCTCTGCAGCCTTCCATTTCACAACCAGTTTTGCATATGTTCATGTTGTAGGAGTGGGAGTTCAGTTTGCTCACTTGGCAGCTCTGAAACCTGAGCCCCTCCTTCCGAACCAGAACCAGAGCTGAAACTTCCTTCTCTGTCTTCTCCCACAGATTCCTGTTTTCAGCTGTGGGGAACGAACCTGTGTGCACATTCTAATTTTTTCTTTTTTTTTCTCACAAAAAAGATACCTTCCCTGCCCTGAAAGTCCCAATAATACTAAAAACAACCAAGGAGCTCAATGCCATGAGTCCTGCTGCACACACAGATGCTGAGTACGATGTCAGTCAAGCTGATTGCTGCAGCTGTGCTTCAGAGCTTTAGCTTGTTGTTATCAGGCTCCAGCAGGCAAACGGCACCCCGAAGTTGGCTGCTGCTCAGCTCCTGCTCTAAAATCCTCTTTCTCACCTACCTCCAAGTTAAAACAATGCAAGCCTCGCGTTGGTTAGGAGTGCGGGTGGGTGTAACACATAAGTGGAGGAGATAAGAAGTTTGGAAGTACGCTGGATTGTTTCTTCTTATAATGCCTAATTGCCCTCTGAAAGTGCTCTCATAGCGTTAAGTCACATCGCTGTTCAGCTTTTCCATGGCAACTGGCTTATCCTTCTGCTTCAGTGGCACTGTCCTTTCTTTCTCTCCCCTTGGCACACCATGCTGTCGCTACTTCATTTGCCATCATAAATTCATCTGGCTGTGCCTCTGGTGGGTTTCCCCTGTCAGGTCATACCAGCTTTCCTCATATATCCTTGAATATCCAAGTTACACTGCTGGGTCTTGCTTTCTTTTCAGACCTTTGGCCAGTGGGTGTCTTTGTGATGCTCTAATGGAAGGGAAAAGGGCACTGTAGATGTAGAAATGGGGCTGCTTTGTCCGTCTTTCACTTCTTCCCAACATTTGCTTAACCTCAACCTGCCAGACTGGCCCAGACATCTCCCCTTCTATGACCATTGCTTCTCCCTCTTAAAATCCCTTATTACATGGTATTTTATTATATGATACAGTAAGAGAGGAAAACAATATGAAGGAAAGAGTGAATTTTGTCAGCATTATATCAAACTTCAGTAGGAACGGGTCATGGCAGGAACCCAGGTGGAAGGAAAGCATAGGACAAAGGGACAGAGAGAGGGAGAGGGACAAAGTAATTGTAACCTGCCACAGCAGTAACAGATAGCAAAATCAAGTAGAATCAGGCTTACAGTGCAGCCAGTTGTTCTGCCAGTAAAGATATGAGAGCAACTAATATCTTCTTTTGCCCCAGGGTCTATTTCTTCTTATTTATAACACCATTACTGGGAGACACACGACATTGCAGAACAACTGCTTGCTTCGTTTCAGGAGCAAGGAATAGCGAGTTGCTCTGAGGAGGAGGAAGGACCTTGAAGTGGGATATAAAAAAAAAAATGAGTTTTTTTAGCCTGAGTGGAGGAAAAATGTGATTGAAAGTATCTATCTGAAGTGCACACAGTACTAATTCAAGATAATGATGTTGAAAGAGGCACTGTTTCTCCGTGCGATTTCCATAACGAGGGAAGCAAATCCATGCCCAGCCCTGGAATCTCTTACTTAGAAACCTTCTAAATCATCAATCACTGACAATATTCTTGTTTTTTCTTATTTTAATGAGTCATCTCCCACTGAATGGTTGGGTTTTGTTTTATTTCCTTCTTTCTTTTCATGGCAGAGTGGTCTACATTTTCCATACAGTCAGAAAATTATTATTTACTTAAGCTCATTAAAGAAATTCCTCTGAAAATTTCAGTGGTAGCTGAGAGCCTCTGATTTCTATTTTGAACAGGGAGGAGTCAAGAATATTCCAGATATTCCTTAGCCTCCAGGCAGGATAAAGCGCCAGATTAACGATGTACTGGGGATGCTAATGGAGAAGCTGGAGAGTGAAGACAAGCCTTGCGCTCATTTCTAACGCTGTTTGGGCATTTATAAAAAACACTTTGTGCAATTTGAATTCCTCTAGGATGTCGTAGCCAGTGTCGTTCTTACGAGCGACTGAATCTGTTGACCACATGAGGCCATGGGGCAGCTGGACCACCCATGACTCTCTGTCATTTTCAATCATTTTATTATTTACCAGAGGGTAAATTTTACCATGCTAGCATGTAGGAAGTTCATTCTTCTTTAGACAAATTTACAACTGTCTCTTTACAGAAATGGTACTAGCTCTCAAGTAATTTGTTCAGATTTGAAGTGATGCCGTAAGAGCATTTTATCAGAAATTTTATCAGCTCAATGTGCAGTGGCTGATAAACCTATCTAAGTCAGAACCAACCCACTTGTAAATTTGTATGGCTATGCAAAAAAACTAAGAGCCATACTGAATTACAAGAAAACAAGTTCTACCAGATGTCTCCTGTGCTGTGGAGAAGGTGGCTGTCTCCCCCAGATTTTCAAGTGCGTGTCCAGTTTGGGGCTTTTCTTAGCTATCCAGGCTGAACCTTGATTTTTGCAAATGCTGAGCCTCAGAAGCTCTCATGGACTCCTGGTCGACTTGAAGACCAGGCAGACCGTGTTGGGAAATGAGGTACTCTTTTTCTCAACACTTTCCAAACTTATGACATCTGGTTTTAATGCTTAAGCTTTTAAGTACTTTTCATGAAAGAGTACAATCGACCACCCAGAATATCCACCAGCCCAGGGGTTAGGAAACTCATCTGGTTCTTCTGGTGTGACTCTTTTTCACTGTTTCTGGTTTTGAGAAGAAATTCAGCCTGAAGCTGGAAGAATTTCATCAAATCCTATTGTGACGAACAGCATTGCATACCAAACATTGACATGAGAAGGGGCATCTCAAGTTGTAATGACAGCGATGAGATCAATATGTCGTGTTTTGTGCAGGGATTGCAAAAGTCTTACCAACAGTAGTTGAAGCGTCGTAACTCTGCTGTGAGAGATGGTATGTAAACATTCTTGTAGCCATATTATAGACCAAGAAACTTCCTGCCAGATGTTAGTGACCTCTTTTTTTGGAAACGGTTAATTCTGGAAATCAAGCCACTTGCAAGATGACCAAATTCATACAATGAATCAGCAGTGGAGAGGGAGGGAGAAAGTTAATCCCTGAGGTCTGAGACATGGCAGTTGGGCTGAGCTTCCTCTGTGCGTGCATGTTGCTCCTTGATGGTGGAATGGGAAGAGGAATTAACATCAGCGTTAGGCTCAAGTGCAGCTTTACGATCTGTAGTCCCCTATAGTGGGAGAAATCAAATGGCATGGACCATTACCAGGACCTGTAAGGAGCAGTTGTGCGTTGTGATGGAGATGAGCTGGACCGGTCTCTGCATTGTTCTTCCCTTTCTCTCTCTTCCTGTAAATCACTCCTGCACACATTTGCGCCTACCCAACACATACGGAAATAATTAAACAGCTTTGGAGAGGAAGTGTTTCCTGTGATAAACCAATTCTCTCTTGGTACTTGAGCGCTGTGGAAAATTGACAACAAATTGACTCTGACAGGATTAGGGGTTCCCGGCAAGGGATTGTGTGGAATCTCGAGAGACACCTGCGGCCCCTGCAGTGCGCAGTGCTCCCCCCTCGCACTGCAGTGGCACAGCCGGGCTGCCCAACTCCCATGATTTCTCACATTGAAGCAGGGTGAAAGCAGCTTTGCAACACAGAATAATCGTTGCGTGAGGCTGGAAGGACCAGCCAGCATCGTTGCTGGCTGTGCCAGTGCAGGGCGAGATGCTGGCCCCTGTTGCTGGACAGGAATAGTGCTTTTGCAGTCTCACTGAAAAAATGCCATCAAGTTGTGCTTTCTACACCTGTAGCAGTGACAAACCTCCTTTTTCTTTTTTTTTTCCACTTTCCAGGTCAGGGTGTTGGGAACCTGGAGGTAACTGTAGGTGAAAACCAATGAGACCGTGTGCAGGAAGAGCACCTAAATTCATCAGGGTACCAGCCTCTAGGCCCTGCTTCATGTACTTGTGTTCAGGCTTCTTTAACCAGCAGTGCTGGGTTTTGTTTTTTAAGCCTTTTTCGCCCTTCTCAAACACCAAGATCTTCTAGAGCAGAACCCCACTGCTTGTGTTGGATGCGTCTCCTTTATGCAGTGAGACAGGCTGTAACAAAATTTATTAGGCTGCATTACAGAGTGGTTCTTTCCCTTGGTAGTTTTGAGTTTGTGTAACCAAGCAAGAGCTGGGAAGGCAGTGGCACTATCTACAGCTTAATGGCAGACACCTGAACCCACTAATCACTAGCCACATGGGGTTGGCAGGGAAATAAAGGCTCACCACCAGTCCCTGTTGCAGCTGTGGCAAGCCAAGGTGTTTTAGGTCAGCAGTGGTGGAAAACACTGGGCTGCTCAGCCCTGAGTATTTGTAGCATCTCAGTATTGCAGCTTGTGACCAAGGATAGCAAGCGGTCTGATACACCTAAAACTTACTGCTGGTATCACGTAAGATTTTGCATGTTACGGGCTTGTTATGATCCTGAAGTTTGCAAAGCTGTTGGTGCATCCGGGCTGGTTTATCAAAATGCCTCTGTCCTCTGCAGTGCTTATCTCAAACCAAACTCTGCTGATTTTGGCCGGGTTTTACCTCTGCGTCTGCAGCTGAAGAGGTCCCTGAAGGCTCTCAGGGCTGCAGGAGGGCAGTAAGTGTTGTTGAGGGGGAGTTGTGGGGGGTTTTCCTTCCTGTAGCCCTGGGACTGGCAGCATCATGTGGAACCAGGTATTGCGTGTGATGGCTTTAAGGTATAAGGCCCTGCTACAAACCATTTTCTACTTGAGTTATAGTTTTTAACGGCTTAAAACTTTAAAGGCTTAAGGCTTGTTGCTGTTATGTTTAGCTGGACACGTGGCTAATGTCTTACAAAGCGGTGGGACAAAATTACATCTGTAGAGACTTCACCTGCTGAGCCTGTATTTTAGATGTTTAATGTAAACTACTGGACCTTTGTTTTCTTTCACCAGTGTGCCAAACTAATGCATTTGAGTGTGCTGTGTATGAACTGTGGTCATTTACTTCTGCCAAACAGATTTTATTTTGCTTTCCTTGCTCTGTAATGCTTCTGTTTTGTTTCATTAGCAAACCAAAGTCACCTTGGGTGTAGACAACCCAGTATGTGTAGGATTAGAGTTGACAAATCTGCCAGGTTTTCTTGGGATTGGTTATTGCTTGGTTTCAAAATTTGTTAGAGAGACTAATAATAATTTTAAAAAGCTGTCCTTACTAACCAGAGGCTTTTGTTGCCACCTGTGAGAGTTGGAGGGGCCCTAATTCCAGTAGAGGCTGCTCTGAAGGTCTCAAGTTTGTGGTTCCTCCGTGATCCAACCCTTGTTTTAATAATAATAAAAAATCCTGCAGGCTACTAGCGGAGTGGATTAAATCTGGTGTTTGGGTGTTGTGGCTTTGTTCTCTGGTGTCTAACTGGGTATGGATATTAAATGTAGCGTTTCCTTGATAGGGATGTTGTCCTATGACTGGTGGATTATTCTGGGATGTGGTAAGTCTTGAGCTCTCTCTGCCTTTGGTTCAGTGAAGGCTTCCTCCCCTCACTCCAATATCACTTTTTCTTTGGGAGCTGCAAGGGCTGAGTATTTCTTAGCATCTCACTTGGTTATAAGTATGTAATGGGTTCAAAACTGTGGGAAACACGAAATGGGTTCAAGGTCATCTCAGTGAAAACACAAAGGAGTTGAAAATGTGGGAAATAACAAAGATAAAAAGTGATATTAAAGTGCTATGGAGTGCCAGTGGGAGGTGATATCTGAGAGTCATTTGTACCTTTGAGATCTCATGCGCTGGCTGAAATCCCAGCAGAAATATGTTAGCCTCTGTAGTGAGGAGCTGGATCTGCTGCTGTCAGCCCCTGTGAAGTGTGTGTGAAGAGGAGGAAGGCTCTGCAGAGAAATCTGCTTTAAGTTAACTGGAAGATAAATTAGGATGCCTTGAAGCTCTTGTCACCTCTTGGATCCCATTAGTCCCTGTTGAGAAGGATCTAAGGAAGCCTTAATGAGGGAGAGATCTTGCTCTTGGCATGGGGGGAACACTTCATGTTAGATTTTTAGTTGGTTTGGTTTTGTGTGGTCTTTTTTTTGTTTGTTTTTTTAAGTGAATGCAATGGCGCTTGTAACCCTCCATCCCTCCAGGCATCTACTGGGAATTGTCTATGAGCGGGTTTCTGGAACCAAACCCTTCAACAGGGAGGGGAGAGCTGCTAGTATCATCCCTGTGCGTGAAAAGGGAAGGACTGGAGAGCTGAGATGAGGAGAAGACATCACAGGCATGCAATGTGTTGATGGATCTGTGTGTGGTTTAACAAAAAAACACCAAACAAACTTGGAAAAATTCAGACAAAGGCCACAAAACCAGGGTTGGGGTTAGAGAGGATGCCTTCTTGTGGTGAAATCCAGGAGCTCAGCACTGGCAAGAGGATCAGAGTCCTCAGGAGAGAAGTCTGAGGACAGTGATGGATGGTAACTGGGGAGAAAGCAGAGGAAAAAGTAGAACAGGCTAGTTTTACCTGGAAGCCAAACTCAGCAAACTTAAGGTGGACATCAGGCACAAAGAGATAAGAAAGCAATTGACCACTGGCCTGCTCTTACTCCAAAGTCTGGTTCATGCTAGCAGGATGTTTATGGGCCACGGAATGGGATGTCTTCAACAGGAGAAAGCGCTGCAGTGTTTTTAAATCCAACTGCCCTTTGTCTCTGCAGGATAATGCTGTTTGTGCTGACACCAGATGAAGCTTCAGTGAGTTCAATAGATTCTGCCAAAAATCTGTTGTTATGAATTACAAGCTTGTGGCCTTATGGTCGAATTTCCAATTAGAACAACACAGATTTTTGAGAGTGTTTTCCATCTTAAAGTCCTTGTGTCTGGAGGAGGAAGATGTGGACCAGGAAAGCCCAAGCATTCGTTCAGCATTCAGTTCTTGCTTCTCTTCTCAAAAGAGAAATTGGAAAATTGAAAACACTTTAACGTTTGCAAAGTGTTTCTGGTTTTGTTTTCCTTGCTTTGAAATTAAATGTTCATTGCAATTTAAAAGAATCAACTTGTCTGCAGTAAAACTTTTATTTTGGGTTTTGTAAAGCCTTCATTTAACTGGAGATTAGGATTTCTGTTTTAATAGCCTTATCTGAGAAAAGTATGAGACTATTGGTTTGATGTATCTATGTACTGAGAATGGAGAAATCATATTTTTGAAATGCTTTATTTCCAGTTGTCACTTTAATTGCTTGCAAATTATATGAATTTTTCTCTATTTTTTTTTAATAAAACTAGTACTGTGGAAAGGGCCTGATAAGAAGGAAATTTGTCTTGACGTATACTGCTTCTGACTCTGTAGTGCTGAAAAGTTACTTTGCTGGACTTCGTTGCATTTTTACAAAACTGGAATGAAGTATGGGCAAAGTACTGATATGTTTTGCTCTCAGAATGGGTTTGCTTGAATTCTAGCTTCTTTTTTCCCCTCATTTAATCAGCAAGGAGATGATAAAGAACAACTTGGAGTACATAAAAATCTGTCACACTGCACAGTCTGGAAAAAGTACAAACAAGAAGGCAATTAAGGTCTTTTAGCCCTGGCTGTTTAAGAGTAGCTTGGCAGGAAAGCTTATTTAGATAGAGAACACAGGGTGTTGAATTCAAATGACTTCGGTGCCACCTGTGATGATTCAGTCTCAGTAGGCTGCTCTTCTTTAAGAGTAAGCTTTGGCGATGCCCTTTTGGTTATGTCCCTTGGTTATGGCAGCAGCAGAGTTGATCGAGGTCGTACGAAGCCTGTGGGTGGATTTGAACAGTGAGTGTCTGGTGGCCTTTTGGAAGGCTGGTTGCCCTTCATGCAGGACTCTGAGAAAAGACAGGGTGCGTAGGTGAGCAGTCGCCCTGGAGAAAAGGGTCTGCGTGCACCAAGCTCTGGCCTACAATAAGATATCCTCCTCCTCTTGTGGAAATTCCCTCGCTTGATGCGAGCGGGCTTCTTCAGCAAGGAAATGGCCCACCATAAACCTCATGTAATCCCAATTTCAAATGGTGGCAGGTGGTGAAAGAAATGATGGTGCTAGTGGAGATGATGGTTAGAAATAGCCATGCTGTCCCTTGACATGGCTCAGTGGGGGCCAGTTAGCCCTCAGTCAAGAGGAATCAAATTAGATTGTAAAATACTGAAACAAATAAACTGAGTTTACAGAGCCTTTCCCCAAAAAGAGCTTTCCTGTGCCTTACCGTGCCATTGCTGCCCCAAACCCCCTTCCCATCTACCTGCCAAGGAGCCCCCTTCCCTTGGGGCCCAGCCATCAGTGCTGTGAGTGATCGACCTGGATGCCCATCAGCAGTCCATTGCTCCTTCACGGGCCATTAGCTGCCCAGAAATCCCTGGGCTCAGGTTGTCCTTCCTGGCACAGCAAAGAACAGCTGTAAGCGCAGCCTGACCTTAAATCACAACCAGAAAGTTCATCACAGCTTAAAACCAGTCATAAGGGGAAAGGGCTGGGTGATGGATCCATCCTCTGCTTCCAAGTTAATGCTGGGGCTCTCTGTCCTTTGCGTTTCAATTAGTGCCTCAGTGTGTGTTGTGTAACGAGATGCTAATGCACTACTAGAAATTACAGGAGGGGGGTAGCTCTGCTGGGTGGGAAAACATGTCATTAAAAAAGGCTGACAGCAGCTAGCGACAAACCACAGCAGGCGGTGTATTTAGCAACCTGGGCTCCCCGCTGTGCGAAGAGGTTAAGAGGAAGGAGAGAGATCATTCATAAAAGAGCAAGAAGGTCTTGCTTACTGGTAAGTCATTTCTGTCACGCTGCTTCACACGGAGCGTGCTAGGGAGCAAACCCAAACCGCAGTGGAAACAATAAATGAGCGTGTGTGACTCTGCAGATCAGGTAGTAATTACTCTCTCTTCCTCTCCCCACTTAGCTACATTTCTGAGGAACGTGCACATCTAGTAAAACTTAATGCAGTTAATAACTTCATTTTTACTAGTTAACTGTATTAAGTGCCAATGATATACATTGAATAAGTAAGTGTTTTCTGTTGTTCCATTTATTTGAGCAGGGATTGAAGTTCTTTTGCAGCAAGGCCGTAGTTATCAACTGTATTTGAGATCGCAGCATAAACCTGGGAGGAAACATCTTCAGTCCCATTGTTGTACCTGCTTTTTCTCTTCCCTACAAGATTTGTCTCCGAAGTCACAGCCTTTGTCTCCTATTCTAGAAGCTATCTGTTTGTGGTTACGCTCGTTCATACCCTGTGCTTTCAGTAAAATGGGTGCCCCAGGCTTGGACAAAAGGTGGAGGTGACAAAAGCTCCAGGCTTACTGAAGCAGCTCTGTCGATGGCTATAGCATTTGAGGCTCAAACCCATAATTGTCACAGCTGGAGCCCGGCCGTGGAGCGCTCTTTGCAGTGAGAGTGATTAGAAATGTCTCTTTCAGGATGTGCATTATGATTTTTGTCTTGAACCACCTGCTGAATGGTGCTTTGGGGATGACTCACAGTGAGTTCCCTGTGTGGGTCCTTCTGTGGTGTGGGGTGAATGGGGCAGGACATTACGGGGCAAAAAACCCCTACAACACCCACCAGAAGGCTCTTGAAAGTACCTCAAAGAGCAAGTTAGGAAGTGGCATATTGCTTAGCAAAAAGTTGAAAGCGTGGTAGGATGCTTCTGTTCAGGTGAACAAAAAGTCTTCATGGTTGTAAAGGAAGAGGTTTGCGTTGAACGCTTGCCGTTCTGCCCTGTGCACGTGTGCCTGTCAGTTGAAGTCCCTCCATAACGCTTGTGGAAAAGTTTGGGGAGGCAGCAGCTAGCCCCAGTAGTGTTGTCCCTCCGCAGTGTGGATGTATTTACCTGTATTTGTGGCTCAGGCTTCATTTGCGTTGTCCTAATTCTGAGTTTTCATGCCACAGTTAGCATCTTTACTTCTGCTTCCAGTGCCTTTCTGGTGGTGGTTTGGTTTTTTTCCTTCCACTTACACTCCCCATAGCCCTGCTCTGAGTTCGCCTCCCTTGAAGCACAGATTTGTCCTTGGATATTGCTTGACCTGCTTTGCAAGGTGTTTATCTTCTGCAATGCAGATACCGGACTTCTTAGTTTAACATTTCCCCAGGCAGTTCGTTGGCTGAGGCAGCGCGTGGGGAGGTTCCTTGGGGAAGTGCGTCTGCCTTCCCTGACCCCTCCAGAAATTTGGAGAGAAAGTCGAGGGGCGCAGAAAATCAGACCAGGAGGTATGTTGGAGAAGGGGAGAAACAAGCAAGTTCTGCGCTAGCAACAGGCACTGTGGCTGCCTGCTGCTTCGTGAGGCTTGATGTAAATTCAAGTGGATATTTATTACTGATGAAAAGAAAGCCATAAAGGACTTGATTCTTCTGCTCTCGGGCTGAAAAATTCCACGGCGACTTAGAAGAAATTGAATCATTTGCATCCGGTGCTGACTTTGAACTGGAACTCCTCTTATTTCGTGGAGTGTGAAAGCGTCTTGTAGCCAGCAGTCAAGTCCTTGCAGGAGCCTTTAGCTGTACACCACAGATATAACCCCCTGCGCACAACATCGTTTCTCCTCAGGGAGAAAGGTTACAGTGGAATGATAGTAAATGATAGAGCATGTCTGCAAATTACTGGTTTGAGGGGAAGTTGCTTCCAATTCCAGTTGGTACTCCATCACTCAGCACTCGCGTTGCATAATTCCTGTTTCATTTACTGCTGCTTAAGACAGGGGAGCTCAGACCAGCAGCCAAGGCCGGTGCCAAGAGCACCTAATCAAATCTAGTCATGCAGATCCCTGTCCGCGAGCTGGGCAAACCGCAGAGCGTTTCAAGGCTGCAGCAAAACTGGACTCACTGTCCTCTTACTGGCTTTAACAGCAGCTAGAAGAAATAGATCCCCAGATGCGTTGCCTCTGCTGGTAGACCACTTCCCCCCCTCCACGCCCAATTAATAGTGGTGGCCCAAGCACAACATCTATGCTGTGAGGCTGCTTTTCCCAATTATTCCCCCCCCTCCAATGATGCGTGCAGTCGGTGAGGGGCTGCAGGGGCCCAGCTCCTGGGCAGCCTGCTGCAGATGAGACTTTCTTGGAGAGTCCTTTCAACCGGAGAAAGGAAAGGGTTGCTCTTTCCTTTCTGAATTTTACAGGGCTTTGGTGGGAGAGGCAAATTAAATACACAGTCCTGGGTTTATCTCATTGCTTTAAAATATATGTTTACGTTCTCCTAAAGGCATGTTTTGAGGCAAGGGAGGGGTGGCTGTGTGTGTTACTGCTTTGGAAGGGCAAAAGGGAGAAAACTCATGGGTTCAGGTAAAGACAGTTTTATAATTTAAAAAAAATTGTAAGGAAAAGAAAACCCATCAAACATGAGAGGGGAAAATAAAGCCCAGGAAAAACAAGTGATGCAAAAGAAAGCAATTGCTGACCACCAACTAACTGATGTCCAGCCAACCTCCACTCCTGAGTTTTATTGCTGAGCACAGCGTTGTATGGTGTGAGATATCCCTTTGGTCAGTTGGGGTTAGATGTCCCTGTTAGACGTCCCCTCCCAGTGCCTTGTGCACCCCCAGCCTGCTCGCTGGTGGGGCAGTCTGAGGAGCAGAAAAGCCCTTGGCGCTGTGCAAGCAGCATTCAGCAATAACTAACATGTTCCTGGGTTATCAGGGCTGTTCTCAGCACAGGTGCAACACGTAGCCCCATACAAGCTACTGGGAAGAAATGTAATGATTAAACTTATCATATGGTCACATTTTAGGACTTACGTTGCTTGTTATTAAAACTCTCCTGGCCTTCACTGGGCTATGGCAGCACTTAAAGCTGGTCTAGGTTCTGACAATCTTCCTGATGGTCCTAGCAAGACCAGACTTCAGAAATCCCAGGCTCCGGGGGAAAGGCTGGAGCATGGAACAGGAGGGACCCTTAGTGCAAGAGGATACAGTTAGATCAGGTGGCAGAGGATGAGATTAGGCAACACTTAAGCGAAGTGGAGATACACAAATCCCTGATAGGCCCTGCTGGGGTGCACCCTCAAGTGCTGAGGGAGCTGGCAGGTGGCCTTGCAAGGCCACTCCAAAAGGGACATTTGCCTGAGGACCTGAAGAAAGCAAACACTGTGTGGGCTGATGGGCGGTGCAGTGGAAGGAAAACTGGTTGAGTGGCTGGGCCCAGAAGGTGGTGAGCAGTGGCACTAAGTCTACTTGGAGGCTGTGACCCTGAGGAGGCCATCTCTAGCTCCACTGCCTGCTGCTCCTCTCGGCAGATGTGGCGCCACCATATACCCACAGCTCTGCCTGGCCCTGCACCAGCTGTGGGTGCTGAGTGGCGGGAAGAGGGTGGCAGAGGAGGAAGAAAAGGAGCAGGAGGAAGGCAGTCATGAGGACAGGACCTCCCTCATCTTCATCTGGCTCCTGCATTGCCACTTTCGGGTGAGTCGTGCCATATCCCATGGCCAGGCAGGAGAGGTTCCCAACGATGCCCGTGCCATCGTGTGAATGGGAGGTTGCAGCACGCTGGCAGGGAGGGATGGTGGCATTTCCATGTCCTGCGTTCCCTGGTCACCTTTTGGAACCCGGAAGTGAAGGATTAAAGAGGCTGCTTTGGCAGGACTGAGGGAGCCAGGGCTTGGGCAGTGCCTCTGTCCTGCCCCACAGGGCTTTGTCCTTCCCCACAGGCAGGGTTCTGCAGGCACCTGCCTCTGCCCACAGGCTGGGGAGCCGCGGCGCCTGATGTTGTTTCTACTCTCTTTCTGCAGCTCCTGGGCGTTGAAGGAGCTGTGGGTGGGCACACTGCTGGGGTAAGCCAGGGGGATGCTCCAGGCACAGCTGGTTGGGGGAGCACAACTCCTCAGCTAGGGAGAGGCGCCTCTGTGGCTGCAGGTAGCTTTTGGGTAGAGCTGCCTGAGGAGAGAGAAGAGGCAGCTTGGGGCTCATCCAGCTCTTCCCCTGTCCCTTCCTGGTGCGCAAGACACCAGAAGGAGTAAAGAGAGGCCCAGTGACCCCTCTCATCGCTCAAACTCCTTGGGAAGGAGCTGAGCCACCGCCATGCCATCAGTGTCTGATTTATATTCTGATACTCTCTGAGAGGGAGTGAATACACCTCCGGGCTGGTCATCGCTCCGTTTCTCTGTGGAGCATTCTGGAAAGAAGATCTCTCTGTGTTTCTGAGCCACTCAAGTGCAGCAGTGATAAGCAGCAAGCAGAAGCCTACACAAAGCCATGATCTTTCTCACTGCGTGCTTTGCTCATCAGGTAAAAGCCAAGTCCTTGGGGCTCTATGGCGATTGCAAGTCCCCTTCAAGTCATGGCTCTAACTCACAGTCTTGGAGACTTGGTGGTCCTCAGAATTTCACCTCGTATCAGTCCCCATACAGGGGAACTGATCTGTAGCAAATGCTGGGTGCTACTGAGCAGAGCAGGGTGTGCGACAGACTGGAGATGGAAAGGGATGCGCCCAACTCTCGACTGCGCTTGTGACGCAGGTTTTGCCTAACCACAACTGCTTTGTTCCCCAGGCCACTGTTGCGATTTTAACCCCGTCTGTTCACAGCCTCTTCAGCTGACGCATCGTTCTGAAAGCTGTTCTCTGTGCCCTGCCCTGGCCTTAGCTGCTTTGCACCCTCCTGCCTCTCTCCAGATGTTGGCAAGAAGAATTTGGTGGTGGCGAGGGCACCGGGGCAGAGCTGGGAGCTGCGGAGTTGTGTGCTGTGTATGCTGGCTGCCCTAAGTGTTTTCTGGAGGAAGGTGCCAAATAGAGGATGAAACCCTGTTGGCTGGTGCCGCTCCCTGGGAAGAGCAGCTCTTGGCTCTGTCTTGGTAAACTGGGCAAGGGGCAGTGATTTGAGGAAAGGTGTCTCTTGCAAAAGTATGATGCCCCAGCAGTGGGTCATCGTATGCACCAGCCTCTTCTGCTCCAAACTATTTCCCTGGCTGCTGAAATATTGCCCCTCTCCCCCTACCACCCATCATCTCCACTGATCTTTTCAAGCCCCTGCGGTGAGGGCTTCTCGCGCAAACTCTTCTCTTTGCCTTTCACATCCTTCCAGCATTGCAGTTCTGCAGCACCCCTGCAAACACCCACCGAGAGCACCTGGGAGAGACAAACTGCTGCTGCGTGAGGCTGGTCAGGAAGAGAATGATGCCCTCTAAGGTGGGATAAATAATAAAGGGATTGAAAGAAATGGCTTGCTGGGGAGTTGAAACCAAATCCACCCTTCCCATAGGGATCCTCTTACCTTCAGAACAATATTCTGGCTTACGCTGGTTTGTTTTACATGAGTGGAGGATGCTTTGGCTTCAGTGAATTCATTTTGACTTCTGTAGAAGTAGCAGAACATCCATGACCCTGGGTTACACGCATGCAACTGTACTACAGCAGTCTTGTTGCTTGTGTTCGAGGGTCATGGCTTCAGGGTACCAGGCACTGAGGGATAAACACAGTCCCTTCTCCAAGCAAAATGCTATGGGGGGGGGGGGGGGGAAACCCAGCTGTCACAGCTGGCATCTGCTGGAGGGCTATCTACAGACGACATGCGAAGGAGAAGCAACCAACCTGTCGGCCTCATTTTGTAGCACAGCTTACCAGATGTTGGAGCTGTGATGTGCACGTACGATGTCTCACCTCCAACAGAAAGCACACCTGGTGCCTGGAGCAAGACATAAGAGGTGCAACTGCCAGGCTTGCTCTTCATAGAAGGTATGGTAATCCCGTATGGGATGATGATGCTCGAAAATATTTCTACACACAAAATGCTTATGACCTTGTGCCTGCAGATAGTTCTATGCTTTAAGGTATATTTTATGTTAAAGATACGCGCTTCTAGAGAGAGAACTTGGCGTGCATTTTGAAGCCATAAACATGAGATCTCTCAGACAAAGTACATGAGCCTGGGCTGTCAGCCTCGGCATTCATATCTCCTTCATCTGCTTCGTGTCGCCCGATTCATTTGTTGCCTTTTGCTGTCAGTGGAGATAAAGCAGTGCTAATTTAGTCCACAATATTTTTTTTTTCCAGTCTTGTGCTATGGAGCCAAATGCTCTGCTGAGATAAATCAGCACCCACCTTAGTCATTGCCCAGGGCAGCCATGGAACAAGCCGACTGCTGCCGTACCAGGGAATTACGGCTCTCCTGCGCCCATGCCACGTTTGGCCTGTGAAATTAGAAAGTGAGGCATGAAATTAGCAGCTGCTACAATTGTTGCTCATTCTGCTGACAGCAATGTTGTATGAAATTAGTGTAGGTGTTGCCTTCAGCCCAGCCTGAGAACTTGCCGGCCGGTTTCCATTCTGGTTTGGCATTTAGGGTCAGGATTATGCAGAACTGCAGAAGCAGCGCAGTGAGGTGTGACCTCGTGTCTGGGCTCCTGCACAGTCTTACAGAAAACTAAAGTACCTTTAAAACAGAAAGAAAACAAACAAACAAACGAAAAAGCACCCCAAAACAACACCCACCTCCCCCCCCCACCCCCCCCAGTCTTGCATATACCTTCTCTGTGTCTCCACACAGGAGCAAGGCACAGATTTGGTTAATTACCAAATCCAATTTGAAAAAAAAATAATCATCACTTTTAATATGAAATTTATTTGCCGTGGAAAAATATTTCAGTCCAGCTGTTTTTTCTTCAGCCGAGAGTGTACTGCTAAGGAACACCCCAAAGAGGTGGAGAATAATTTCCATATCTCCATGAAGGGAGATAGGGAGGCTGGAGCGTGGGGGAGAGGGAGCTGGCTTTCTCTATGGTTGCACAGCAGCCAAGGCTGCAGTTAGAAAATAGACCTGGACCTCTTGAATTCTGTCTTGTTGATCTTTCTGTTTTAACATTTCCTGCGAGTTTTTGACGGTTACCACCCATTCCTGCCATTTCAACAGGCCTAACATTTTAAAAACTAGAATAAAAAGGAGATGGGGCAGCTGTTAAGGATGCCAGGTGGAGTCATCCATGTCCTCCTTTTAGATGCAGTTCATAGATCACGTAGGAAGAAATGTTTCTTGTCCTTGCAGTTTTGGGCCATTGGTGTGTTTTGCTGTAGGTATGACAGGCTGGCTAAGGCTGAGTGAGCCTGTGGAGGAGGCGGTCGCTCCCATGGCCGTGTACGAATGTGTTGCAAGAGCAACAGGCTCCATGCCTGACATGGTTTCTGCTCAAAACGCATGTGGTTCCTTCGCTCTGTTTCCAGTTCAGTTCAAATGAAAATTGTGTAGTTGGAAACGGGCATCGACTCTGACATAGCTTGTATCTGACAGGTTTCAGCAGTGGGTGTGTGAACTGGGATGAGGTTCCCAACAGTGGGGGTTCCCCCGGTACGGAAATACGTGTATAGTGACTGTACACTTGCCCTAAGCTGGCTGTTGCTGGCAATCCAGGGATGGGGACTGAAATATGGCTGGGTGGCATTTTTGTGTGACCAGTTATTAGTTCAAAAACAAAACTAAAACCAAAACCCACACACAAAAACACCCCAAAGCCAAAAAACCCAACACAAACTGGGGGGAGCGGAAAGCAATTTCAGGTCAGCCAGATGACTTTGCTAGTCAGATGTGGCCAACTGTGTGAGTGAAGTTTCTCTTGGGAAAGTTCAAACATTTTATTTCAGACTTTTAAGCGAAACTCTAAAAAAAAAAAAAAAAAGGGGGGGGGGGTGGGTGAGAAGGGACTGGTGGGGATGGAGAGGAATGAAAGCAAGTGCTGAACTCGAAGCCAAGTGACCGTGAGGGGCGGGGAGGGGTCGATGAGAGCAATGATATTTTAGCTGATATTTACATCAGGAGTGATGTAATTTGGGGTCTTTCCTTCAGGTTTTCTTATTTTCTGGCTGAAAAAAATGCCTTATTTTGCGTGAGTATAACCTGTAGCAATCTTGGTTCAGAGATGATTTGTACAAGCTAGCGTTTGTCAAAGGAAAATGAGGAAAAGCTGTGACATCCCTGACTTACGCTAGGGCTGCGCCTGACTGCCGGCATGGAAGATGATGGATGTTTCTTCCTGTAGTTTCTTGGAGATGAATTTTCCACCACCTGCCTCTCGTATCTGATGAGGCCTCTGATGTGGTATAAGAACGTGGATTTCAGGCTCTTAATTAAATGTTCAGGCTGGGCAAATATTGCTGTTTATGGGCAGGTAATTTTAATTTCATATATCTATAAATACACATAACATTACATGGAAATAATATATTAATATGTAATTTTTAATAACTTTAGTAGTATTTTAATTAATATATTAATAAATAATAGATAGTCCTATACCATTACTTCTTTTTTTTAAAATGTTCCCTTCCCAGACATGGGAAACTGCTACTTTTGCCTTAGATTCATTCTGAATGTATGGCAGAAACATATGGGAGTTACTGAGGTGGTTCCTCCTCAGATCGCTAAACAGATAAATGGATCGTGTCCTCTTTGCTCTCATATTACTGAAATTGGTTTGCAAAATTCTGCTTTCTAATCTGCCCCCTTAATCCGAGCTCATCCCTCTGTTTCAGGCTGGCTCCTGATTCTTTGAATGATCAAGTAGGCTTCCTCTCTTTGTTCCCCTGCTAAAAATACAAAGCGTTCAACAAAGCTGTAATTACTATTTTCCTGTCATCATGTCCTCTTCTTTATCAAGCCTTCAGATCAAGCGTGGGTATTCAGATGTGAAGAAGGCATTGCTTCACAATTCTACCCTTTTGGTTTGGTGGCAGTTGGGTAGAAAAAAGATAAAATGTCTGCAAAAAGGAAAAACTCAATAGTGACATAATGTTAGCAAGTCTTTTAATTTGATAATGTGTTTTTTGTTTGCGGTCTTTTTTTTTTTTTTTTAAATGAGAAAATGGAAAATCTGGAGGCTTTTATTTCCAAGGAGGATGAAAATTAGCCCTCTGGGAAACGATTCCTCCTCAGTGTAGCTCTTTAATTTGCCTGTCTGAGCCCTTTAATGATGTTACTGCATCCTAATTGGAAGTCACTTGAAGGCAGACTAGGTTTTGATTGTGATTGATTTAATAGATCCTCATTGTAGCTAGTCTTGAGATACCTATCTTGCTTTGGAATAAAGTTATTAATAGGCTCTGTGGTTTATTGCTGATCCTTGGCTGGTGTGGAGGTACAGTCCTTATGATTTAATTTGGCCCCGTTGTATCTTGTGGTGATTTATTCTGCAAATTGGGTGCCATTACAGAGGAAATGGCAGTGGTTTCTTCTGCGGGACATCGCTGTGGGGCGCGGGGACCGTGATGCCAGGAGCCACCACTCCCTTACCCACAACCTGCCGCTGTGGTGGGGCTCCAGGGATCTGGGAAATGCGGGAGCTGCAGCCTCCCATAGCCCCATCTTTCACTGAGGGAAGATTTGCTTAACTGGGGTGAACATGATTATAGTCCTGCTGACGTGGTGCAGCCGAGACCCCCTGAAGGTGCCTTTCCGTGTGTTTAGCTGATATTTCTCCTCCATCCCCTGGCTTTTTTTGCACTTTTTAGTGCGCCTGTAGATTTCTGTGGGACAGCTTCCACCAGCGGTAATGAAGTTGGGTCTAAATCAACATAGAAAGGGTCAGAATTTGGCCTTCTCCCTATATAACAGAGAGACAGAGTTACTCAGCTTCCTTGTCTTCACACGCTACTGGAGCACAAAACATTCCTGCTCACTGGCTCAGTTCAGCTACAACCTAATGCTGAACGGCATTAATTTTAGTTTAACTGGAGTCTGAATACTGGCCAGAGCCATAACGCGCGCTCTCTGACAGGCTCACATTTTGAAGCTTAAGACGAAGTCATCTTTTCAGCAACCCCATTACTGATTCAAGAGCAATGGATATTAAAATGTCAATCAATTTCTTTTAATTATGCCTGTAGCAACCCGGGAGAGCTGCTGATTTCGTTTTGAGAATGCTGTCGCTTTTTGACAGGTTAGAATGAAGCCTGGGCTGGCAGGACACCTGACCTGCAAGAACACCGAGGTGAGGGCAGGCTCGTTGGGATAAAACTGACCCTTACCCCGCTGTAGCTTATTGCTCCTGGCCCGAACCAGGAGTGGCAATTACCTGGGCCGACATGGTCTAATTGTAAAGACTTGTGCTAACCCCTTGTACCGCGCAATGACACATATGACCCAATTCGCTCGGGGCAACCAAATGTGCTGCCCGCTTCATCCAGCGGCTGACCTTGGGGGATGCCACCCACATGTCTGCGGAGCAGCTCTGACCCTGGGTGTGAGAGCCAGCTACCCGCTCTTTCCCTCGTGTACTGTGGGACGTGCCGTTTCAGCGATGTAAAATGCTGCCTGATCTCGTAAGCGTGGCGTTCATCAGCTGGCTGCTTTACCATCTCACTGAAGCTCATTCTAATTTATTTTCCAAGTGAGTGAGCTTTGGTTTCTCATGATATAAGAGAGCAGACAAGTTGAGTGAGGATCCTGGTTCTTACCTACAGAAGGCGTTAAGGAACATGTCCTGGTCCACAGGAGCCTTACCGCTGACTTCAGCGGGTGTAAGATTCAGCTCTGTGTCTAAGCTCTGACGCACTTTGTGCTGGCAGACACGGAGAGATTTCCCTCACACACATGATGAATTTACACTGCTTGGCTACACATCGCTTGTACTCATTCCTCTTCCAGCTGTCACAGAGCTCTCGTGCTGTGCCAGCGGTACCAGCTCTTCGGCAGACTTCTCCATCGTCCCTATTGAGGGGCTTGCATCTGTCTCCCTCCCGTTTGCGTTGGCTCTTGTCTCATTTGTAGTGGCAGTAAATGAAAAATGCAAAGCGCTGAGTCACAGGGTAGCGATCACAAAAATGTCATTTGTGCTGGACAAATTAATACTGTGTTGCCTGTAGCATGATGACTGACCTCCTGTTCAAAGGTCTGTCAAAGACGGTAAGTGTTCTGCACGCTGACGTTGTCTCCTTCCCCTGAAGCATCTCCTGCAACATCAGCTTACTGCCCGTGTGCCCGAGGTGGTCGTAACCAGCCAGCTCGGGAGCTGGGGCAGAGCACCGCCTCCCTGGGGCTCGCTGCTGTGGCACTTGCTCAGCTCTCTGGAAGGGTTCTGCCACCTCTGCCACATCCGTGCTGCCTTTCCTCCACCTCTGTCCCAGGGGAGGTGTCTCGGTCATCTCTGCTGCCCTGGAGTTGAGTTGCAGGGTGAATTGCAGGACTTTGTGCTCGTTCTCCTCGGTGGATGCAGGGGGATGGTGGAAAGATGCTGCGAGATTACCAGCAGCGTTATGGTTTGTTTTCTGTGAAAGCAGTGGCTGGCTTCAGATGCTCGTGCTTGCTGCAGATGCAGAGTGTCTCAAAACATTGATCTCTGTCCTTGGGGGTGTGGAGGGGTGTCACCTCTAGTCCGGCTTGTTCCCTGGTACTAGATAATCAGATGACTCATGATGGGGAGCTGATTTTACAGCTAGAGGGCCAGGATACTCGGCTGTGGACCATCCTATGCTTACATAGCTTCATAAGAGCTCTAGCTGCTTGCTCGGAGCTGGAGTGACTCAGTGTGTACTGATCACGCAGCAGAGCTAGCAGCTCCGTTGCCTCTGCATGACCCCACAGACATGGGTGTCCACGGGGATACTTGGGATGTGAGGGTGTGGGGGTGTAGAGAGCAAGGGAAACAGGGGAGGTTGGGACATGAGTGCAGGGAGCAGGTGGAGAAGGTCAGGACTAGGGTGCTGTGTGCCACTGCTGAGAGGAGCCTGACCTCAGATGCGGTGCTGGGGTTAGTGCATGGGGCTGGAGCTGGCAGACCTTGTCCAACTGCAGGAAGTGCAAGTTAGAACCATAGAATCATAGAATGTGTTGGGCTGGAAGGGACCTTTAAAGGCCATCTAGTCCAAGCCCCCTGCAGTAAGCAGGGACATCTTCAACTAGATCAGGTTGCTTAGAGCCTCATCAAGCCTGTCCTTGAATGTCTCCAGGGATGGGGCCTCCACCACCTCTCTGGGCAACCTGTTCCAGTGCCTCACCACCCTCATTTTAAAGAAAGTTAGGAGTAGTTATTTGACCTGGTAAAATGGGAGGTGAAAAACTAATGCCTGTAAGAACAGGAGCTGGCTAAATATGCAACTGCGGTGTGGCACAAGGGCCAGGCCCTGTCCCACCTTGCATGGTCCCAGCACACCAGCTCAGTTGCGGATATCTCTGTGCCTGGTTCCCAGGCTCTGGAGTAAAGACATGCAGCTGCACAGGCTTGGCTCAGCCCTGCCTGGCAGGTGTACCACCTGTTTTGAACCCACCTGAATCACACAGTGGTCGTCAAATGTGTCCCCAGTGCTCTTGGTTTTTGCCACAGACTTGGATGAGGATGGACTCTGCCTTGCATGGAGCCAAGGGCTGGCTGGGTTTCTGGTATAGCTTCCTGTACCAGCCCTGTACAAGGCTCAGCGCTCCCATCAGGGCGGTTGGAGAGATGGTACACAGAGGTTTGGATGGTGCCTACCCTCATTCACAAGCCCTTATGTAGGACATGATGGCATCCAGCCACTCTGACGCTGGGTTTGCATTCTTTCTCTCTCTCTCCTGGAATACTCCACTTTGTCTGGTCTCCTCCTTGCTGTGTGCATGTGCTGGTGGGCTCCTGGGACAGCTTTTCCAGAAGGAAAGGGATGATGGGTCTGGGAACTGGCTCTTGCCCTCAGGCTACCTCTGGCCATTGCTGCAGTACATCAATACCCTTTCCTTGCCAAGAGGCAAATCCCAAACCCGCAGCAGGGTAGGGCAGGCAGCTGGGTGAACGCTGTGGCTGCCCCCAGCATCTTCAGTTGTAGATGGGACATGGAGAGCTCTCGGGGGCATATTGCAGCAGGGCTGAGAGTGAAGCAGTGGGCTATGCTGCTCATCCTGATGGTTCCTTCTCCCTTTCTGTGGGTCTTTGTTGTGCTTGCTTAGCTGATGGGTTTAGAAAGTCTTCTTCAGGGCTGGGACGTGGCCTGGTGAAAGAGCCATTGCTGGGGTTGCTTGCCATAGTGAGGAGCAGGCTGTGACTACTCAGTCACCTTCGCCGGGTTCAGGTGCAAGAGAGCTGCCGGGTGGGTTTGCTGTCTCCATCTGTGCTGGGAAACCAGGCTAGTGTTTGAAGCTCATGCGAACAGTGAAAATGGTAACACCCCATGTAGGTATTCATACAGAGGAAAAAATGTTAGCAAGAAGCTTCTGCAAAAGGTCTGGCTGCTGAAATGTTCACGTGAGCCAGCAGAGGTTTAAGGCAGACTGCCATGAAGAGCTTGTTCTTCTCACACTCGCCAGACTCATGAAACAATTCTCTCAATCTAACTGGGGTGCCTTTATATTGTATTTTTGTCAGCAACAAAACCAAAATCTCTAGTTTCTCCTAGTTAAGCAAAGAGTAAAAATCTTTCTGCTTTTCCAAGCTTTAACCACCTTTGCCAGAGACGCCCTTCACACGCTGGGTCACCACCACATGCTGTGCAAGCACCTGAGCTTCAGGAGCATCCTCTGTTCCCAGAAGTCTTTAAGGATGTAAAATTCCTGAAGGTCTTTCGGTCAAACCTTTTCTTTTTTCCTTTGTACAGGCTTACTTTGCAGTTATGGGCTGTGACTTTCAGCGTGGCTGTGCCCTGGATTGCCCGGTGCTGGGGGGAGGTTTTCTACATGAATTGCTCTGTATAAATAAACCAATGACAACAGTAATGAAAAATGCAGGCTTTCGCTGTAGAAGTGCCTCAGCTACTTCTTATTCTTAAAGAATTCTTCCACCAAATCATCACAAATCATTCCTTCCTCGTTGCTGTGTTGTCTGACAACAATATTTTTTATAGAGGCAAAAAGAAGATGCGTAGAAAAAAGCAATAACTATATAGGATTCTAGAAGTCTTTTGAGTAATTGCCCCCTGGAAAGAATAGCTTTACAGCGTATGCATGTGAGTTTTAACTCCTGGCTGCCATTTAAACTAAGTTAGTGTGTCTGGTATCACTCTGGCTTTTTTTTTTTCCTCGTTCTAGGATGCTGAAGATCTGCTTTTATATCCCCGTGGTGTGCATCAGTGCAAGCTGCTTCATTGTGCCACGGTGCCCTAGAGCCAGAGGAGGAAGCTGAGGATGGGAGGGTGTTAGGCTGAGGCTAGAAATGAAGGTTGTCTTGGTAGAGCCTCTGGGCTAAGAATGCGAGATGTGGAGCAGGATCCTGGTGCGAAGTAAAATACCCAGCACGTAAAGAGGATCTTCATGACCTCAGGCTGGGTGAGGGGGGGAAATGGCCTCGGCCGTGTGACCCTTGTCTAAAAGGTCTGGCACATCGCAAGCAGCTGGGTGAGGGTTTGGTATTACCTGTGGCTGTCTGTGCACATAGCACACAGCCATCTTTCACTGCTGAGGGTCTGAGACTACTTTACGGGCACTTGGCAAGAGGTGTTTATGCCTTGCCTCCTAGCCTTACCTCTGTTCAGCATTCTCCATCAGCCCTGTCTCAGCACCTGGAGGATGCTATCACACTGCATGCTCAAGCTGCGGCAAGATTTACTAGCTCTCCAGCTGCTGTTAATAACCATGCATTTGTCATGTGCTGTTTAATTAGCATGGAGCATGAATCACAATAAAGGAGAGGAAGAGAACCGAGGTAAACGTCAGTTGATATACCAACAATGTGGCTGTGAACATAAAACACCTCCATGTACTAGCCACAGAATACCAAGGTCCCCATTAACATATCGTATGGCTGAATAAGTGTGGGGACAGCAAGGCTGCAGTGATGCTGCCTTTTCCCCGCAGGCACAAAGAGCGATGGATTACCTGACCTTGGATGGACAGCTTTTTTTTTTTTTCCCTCCAGACTTCACACTGGCACAGCATTTGATACCTGTTATTGCAGAAAAGCAAATAAAGGGCACGTTGCCTGTCTTGTGAAAGCCAAGCCAAGGGCAAAGCCTGTCGTCCTCTTCATTGATGCGCGTTGGCAGTGTTTGATGCTGGCTGGATTAGCTTGTTTAATTTGCTCACTGTGTGGCTTTCAAAGTGCTAACCACACTGAAATGACCAGTGTTTGGTTAATACTAAAGTGCTTGTTATTCTTAAGTGCTGGTTTGGGATACAGCTGCTCTGACGGGTGCACACCAAACCTGTGTTAGCTATTGGGCTTGCTGGTGGCCAGATATGGGGTCAGAGAAGGTCCCTGCCTGATGCTCTTCAGGCAAAGACGAGCAAATGTTACATCCCTGCATTTCAGAGATGATGGGATGAGCCGAGCGCCCTGATGTCCCATGGCGGATCCATGGCAGCTGTCTCCTGAATCCCAGGTGGGCCCCATGGTTGTTTTCTGTCCAGGCACCTGGCGTGCCAAGTGATGTCATGTGGCTTGTACTTTGACTTGTCACTGTGCACGGAGCCTCACAGCCTTCCTTCTGACTGCGTACAGCGCCCTGTACTCCTGGCTGCGACTGGTGGTGGGCCCCTTTCCAAAACGTCAGGTCTTCTATGGGAGAAAAAAAACCCCTTGGCTCAGCAGCTGGGGAGCCAAGCACCCATTGATCTTTGTGTTGGGATGTGTTAAGTCAATACTAAAAAAACAAACTAACTAACTTGCCCAAAAAATGTTCAGGTAAGAGTTGTGTTGATGAGCTTTTCAGCGCCACTGACCTGTGCGCTAGCTGCCTGCCCACGGTTTTGCCTGTGTATGAAAATCTTAGGGTTTGCACAGAGGCTGAATTTGCATATGAAGAGAGAGTAACAGCGGTGCTGCCCAGCTGCGGGTTTTAAAGGGCATTAGGAAGCGTTGCTTTTTAAAATGACCGACAAATATTGCGAGCAAACTAGCGGTATTTCAGAAAGGCGCCTGTCTGAGTAAATGTTTTTCAAAGTATGACGGTGCCAAGCTTCTCTTATAATTAGTGCGCTGTTGTACTTAAGGCGCGGTAGTAAATTGACAGAGGCTTAATCTTGCCTTTTCGAGGAGTCGGTAGGCTGAATCCCACCCTTCTGTTCTAGCCCTAATGCTGCAGCCATTTACCTCAGTACAATTATTCCCTGGTTCAGCTTTGTGCTGCATGGCTGGAGACTTCTTTGATGTGCCACCACCTCAGTGGGAAGTTAGGAGTGACTTCACTGGGTACTCACCATGGGACTCCACGTGTGCTACCCTCTTTAACAGGTCAGTACGTACTACCCACTAAGCAGACCACTGCTTGTTTTCTGGCTCTCTCAGCAAAAGGACAGCATGCTGAGGTTATTTTTCTGATCATTTAGCCTGACTCAAGACATTAAGCTTATTCTGGTGTAGATTTGGAGCCTGTGTTAATTGTTTGCCCGCTGCGCCGTGAGTGCGGCTGCAGCCTTTCCCTCTGAGAGTGTAGCTCTTGGGTCTTGCTCCTCCACCCTGCCACCTCTTTCCACAAAACAAGTAGGAATGCAGTCCCCTCAAAGGCACCTGCTTTCTGTCAAATCTGACTGAAGCTAGTTGGTGGGGAAAGTAGGAGAAAAAGTTCTTAAACATGTTGCTTACGTGTACATGAAATATGATGGCAAAACCCATGTGTCTTACAAAGCCAGGTGGCACCACGTGTGAAGGAAAGTAGCACCACCCATGGGCACCTAGGTCCCTTGTAGGCACATGGAAATCTGCCCCAGTTCAGCTATTCAAAACAAAACAGCATGTTTTCATGGGGTGGCACTATGTGGTTGTTCCAGCCATGGACGGAGTTCCTGCTGTGCTCCTGTGACCTGAACAGAGGTAGAGCCTTTGCCCAAGGCCCTCCAAATTAGGAGCACCCATTGCTTGTGGGTCACTCGGGGAAGCTGACTTGTCCATCCTCTGGTTGTGTGCATGAACAATGTCACGGGTCACTTTCCTTGTTTTGGGACTTGATGTCCTGCCAGCTGTGATCAGGGAGCTCAGCAGGTAGTGCCAGGATGGGGCTCCTGGTACAGCTCCCACCCTGACGCATGATTTTTTGCCTTTTTGCTGTGCTGCTGCCGGGATGCCCAATGCTTTGAGATGATGTTCCCTGCACGCTGTGGTGGTAAACACAGAACCCAGCCTGAAGAGTCCGAGTACTGTAGCACACTGCAGAGCACTTGAAAAATGACATCACATGCAAAACAGCGGCCAGACTGTGAAAGTTAGACTTTGCTTTTGGCAGGCAAAGAGGGCAATGAGACAAAGCACAGAAATGAGCTTTTAAAGAATTTTCTAAGTGAGACTGGCTGGGCAGCAGGGAGGATCCTCTCATATGCTTCTACTTGGAGTATTAAATAAGCTGATTTTAGGATGAAATTGCTTGCTTTTCTGCATCATATTCTGTTCTGGACCTCTTAATGCCATCAGTAGCGAGAGAAGAAAAAAGCTCCATCGTAAGTTCTTCGTCTCGGCTGTCTGGTCTCCTCTGCAGGGCCGGGTTGGCACTGTCCTGCCTGCTGGTCTGTGCTCATGTAATGTCTTGCTGAAGGATGTCACAAATGAGCTCTGTTCACAACTCCCTTAGGGCTGCTAAATCCTACCCCTGGGACCCCACTGAGGGCCAGAATTACCAGTGAGTAGGTGGCTTTACACCTCTTGCCTCTATTTCTCTAGTCAGCATTCAACAGCGAGCCAGAGGAAGACACAAGCTATCCTACTCTTCTAAGAGAAAGAGTTTTCTATTATTTATGCTGGCTTTTTCATGCTTTGTCTCTCATGCAGAAGAAGTTTGGATATATTTTTTTCCAAAAGCTTTCTTTCTAAGCCTCTGTGGTATCAATCAGGCACAAAGAAAAAGCTTCCAGAGAGCAGTAGTGGATGAGAGGGTGGGAGGGGGTATGCAGTTTAGGGTGACACAAATTCCTGGACCCTGGTGCTTGTTGGCTGGATAATAATGTTTGGTGGTGGCACACTTCTTTCTTGGCAGTCGTGATTTTCATATGCTTTCTTTTCCTATGTACTTCTAGTTAACTGTCATTACGCATACACAGCATGCACACATGCAAACTGCATAATAGATTTTGTTGAACAATACCAGGCATATGCTTGTATTCTGTCATTGCCATAACCTGTTTCCCTCCAGCTCTTCCACCTCACAACTTTTTTCTTTTTTTTTTTTTTTTTCTACTGTGTAAGAGGTTTAGAGCAGAGATTATACGTGCTTTTTCTGCTTCAGGAGCCACCTAACACATTAGCAGATACTGAAGAATGGTTGATGCCCAGTGATGTGTAACAAGGATTGCTGAGGCCCTGAGGACCATGGAAGTGTTTGGCCCTAGCCTCCCCTCTTCCCATGGGAGCAGTCACTTGCGATGGGTCTTTCCAAGACTGAGACACATCCCTTCCTTGCAGAGAGCAGATTTCAATGCTCTGAGCATCCAGCGTGCCGCTCATCAAGCTCCCAGGGACGAGGGTTGAGGTGCAGGTAGCCACACTGTGGCAGCACACCAGCCAGGTGGGTGCTCACATGTGCAGGAGAGGCAGGACCCTGCTCACCCTGGATCAGCTGCTGCCCAGTTGGGCTTGTACCCAAGCCGGCAGTCCGGCAGGGGTTTTGCATGAGGGAGACAAGGCTCCTTTGGTGGCTCAGCTGGTCCAGGTGTGTCACATCCATCAGACAGACTTTCTTAGGGCAGCATGAATGTGACCTCTTGAAACGAGTGGTTGGGTTTGGTTTGTGGTGATGAAGCAAAGGCAACCAGCTTCTGGGGTCCAGGGGAGTCCCCAGCCCTTAATGTCGGGTTTTCCAGCCAAAGTGGAGTGGACATGGCTTTTTTAAGCCCATAATCCCCACAAGAGGCCTTGCAGCGTGTCCAAGACTTGCATGTCCGTTCTGGTTTCCGAGCTCAGCTTTGATACCTGTCATGGTTTCGGCTGGGATGGGGTTGACTTTCTTGCTAGCAGCTGGTATGGTGCTGTTTTGGATTTGGGATGGGAAGTAGTGTTGATAGCGCACTGGTGGTTTTGGTTGTTGCTGAGCAGTCAAGGCCTTTTCTGCTCCTAACGTTGCCCCACCAGTGAGTAGGCTGAGGGTGCATCACAAAAACCAAAGCAAACAAAATAAAAAGAAAAAAGCTTCTCTTGTACACGGAGGTTGTCAGTGTCCAGCTGCCCCACAACTCTTAGGTGCTCTAAAACCTGCCAAAATCTACCTTTGAAGCCACTCTGTTAAGCACCACCCTTCCCTTTGCTGCTGTGAGGCATCAATGTCTATTCCTTGAACGTGATGGAGCCACGGCTGCCATGCTGGCTGTGAGCTTTGGGCATTGCTGGATGTGCCGATGGGTCCCTGAGGGCCGCAGCAGTTGTGGGCGTGGGGCGGTGTGAGTGGCTGTGGGTGCACCTGCTGTGGCAGACGGTGAGTCCCAGCGGGGTTATTCCTCTGCAGGGGTGAGGGATTGCAGGACTTGGTGAACGCTGTTCCCGAGAGGCCGGTACCAAAGTTAATCTTTTGCTAGGTAGGTGTTTATGCTGGGGATTGTACCTGGGATCTGGCGCTGTTAAAAATGAAACAACCCCAAACAACCCTGGAAACACATCAAAACCAAACAAAAATACCTGTTTTGTCATCAAAATTACACTCCCTCCTTTCATTATTGTCTTTTGTGTGGCTGCGTCAAGAGCTGCTCCGTGACTCATGCCCATCCCGTTGGGGACAGCATAAGTGAGTACATGACGTCTGACAAAGCCACCGTGAGAAGGCACGTATGGGCGGTGTTGTGATAAGCTATATGGTGACCTCTGATCTCTTACGTTGGTCCCAGTTTGCCATTCAGTGTGAAAGACTAGCTCCAGATTGTCCTTGACTTCTTGGGAGTCTCTCCGGACTGGCCCTAAATCCTCCTGGGGCATTTAAGCACCTGTGAATGGATTAAGGGAGGAGCCCAACAAGCATATACGTTACCGCAGGGGGGGAAAAAGTTATGAGACAAAATTAGTGCTACTGTTCGGCATCCCAGAAGAGTTTCACGAATTCAAATGACTGTGTTCCCACTCCGCAGGCTCTCTTTAGCCCGTGATCACAGGTGTGGTGAGTGAGATAGGCTGTATTTATAGTGGTTGTGGCTACTCTGCCGTCTTTGGTGCTACAATTAAGGCTTGAAAGCCAAATAACTTACTGATGTGTCTCACAAATGGCACATCTGTTAAAAGATTCTTGTTCTTAAGATGAAAATGTAAATACTTCAATAAAAGGGACATAAAGAGAAATACATAGATGTTGTCAGGTTTGAGCATCCACCCTGTCTGTGAGCGTAACTTGTTTTCACTCGTTTGCTGGGGCTTTGCATCAGGCAGGCAGTCTTGAGCTTAAAGACTGCTGAAGTCACTGATGCGTTCCCCATACTCCTTCTCTCCCAGGCTTTCTCTTCAAGCCTGTTCTTTCATCCCAGGTGCAAAATAAAGTAGATATTCAGAGGCTGAAGAAGGTACTTAAAAACTTCCACACCGATGGGGTTGTTGCTGCTGCAGGCAGCTTCAAAGGGAAGCCATTCATCCAGGGGGTGCAGCCAACCCTGCCCAGCCAGGCAGGAGGGGGATCGTGGAGCCACCGCTGTTTCCGGACTGATGGCCTCGGGAGGGCGGTTGGTGTCCTTGTAACATGCCTGGGACCTCTGCAGGGGCAGCACTGTTGTGACTGGTGGTAGGTCAGCCGCCGAGACCTGGAGGCTCCTTTTGGCACAGCCTTTTCCTTGCCCTGCTATAGCCAGCCCTGTTGTCTGGTTCATCTGTGGTCGCCGTGGCCATCACGGCCTTGCTACCAGTGGGGCTGCCAACATGGCTCACCCAGGCGCGCGGGTGGCAGGGCACAGCAGTAAGGAAACCCCACACCTCCTCCTCCTCAAGGCGGTGGTGATAAGGGAGAGCTCATCTCCTTTATCTCACTCTCTGCCACCTTCCCAGCAGCATTGCCTTTTAAAAAAAAATAGTTTAAAACTGTTTATAGTCTGCATAAAAAAGAAATGGAAAATATTGTGAATTCAGGGGCTGTGACCTTACACATTTCTTTGGGTTTATGAACATATCTGTGAAAGCACCCATCCTATGGTGAGTTAGACTGTCCTCTCATCCTGGGCAATTTCTGACCCTATAACGGAGATTTCCCTGGGAGGTGTCTTCTTGGGGGCAGCTGGGCCTCTGAAGTCAGTCCTCTGGTAAGGACTTCTCAGGCAACTCTCCTCTCCAAAGAAAGAAACAAACAAGAAGCCCCCATCCTTTGCCTTCATGTTACAGGGAGGCGAGGGGGAAGGATAGATCCCCAGCAAATTTTGAGGATGCTGGAACTGTACAAAAGGGCGCTCATGCTTCCTTATCCATTACTCCAGTGGTAGCCTTACGCAAGTGTGACTGCCCTTGAAAGCAGCAGATCACATTTTTATGGCAGTGCCGTCGCGTTTAAAAATAACGGTGTAAAATTGTGCGTTGAACTTAAGAGATCAGGCTTATTTTGGTTTTATATAGCTTTTTGCTTTTTATGATTTCATGGACCATATAGCAAATTTAGTTTGACTACCTAGTAAATATAAGTAGGCCTGCAGGAATTGTACTATTTGGCTGTGTTAACTATATTTCAGAGGGACTTTTGAAAATAATCAGCTTTGGCCTAACGTGGTTCCTGCTGACGTCAACAGCAGAAGCCCCGTCTGGGTTTCAGCAGCAGAGGGGAAGGGGCACTTCAGTACTTTTGCAAATCCTGTCTTTAAAAAATTAATGGAGAGTAAATAGCCACAAATATTCTTGAACTGATGCTTTCCTGATGTCGGTGCCGTCACTGTGTTGCAGCTCATTTGCAAGAACTCACAGCAAAGTGCTCCCATTCTCCAGACTGTTCTCCTTAGGTGTTGTAGGTCTTTTTTTCTTTCTTTTTTTTTTTTTTTTCCCCCCACCTTAACCCATAGCTTGGTTTTTTCTTTAAGTCAAACACAGTTTTCTTCACATCACGTAGCTGCCATACTGGTCGGGTGACTTTTTGTTTTTCATATTGGCTCCAATGGTTCCACTGAGGGGTTGAATAGCTGACACCTAAAACATGGGGCTACCTTGCCAGGTGTTACACAATAAATGCGAATATGGCTCAGAGGTCAGAGCAAAGTGAGGTTTTAGTGGCTTAAATCCATAGACATTAGGAGGCATGTGGCATGTGTTATAACTCTCCAGAATCCTTTACTTCTACTTCATGAATTTCTATGCAATAATGGTAGAAATCATTTTAGAGATTTCCTCTCCCTTCCCAAGTTAGGCCAATACCGTTTTAGACACAACACTGCGCATCTGGGCAACAGGTTTTAAAAGGGAGTGGGTGTAGATTTGGGGGATATTTCTGAGTTAAGATAAAGGATTGATTGTTTGTTTGTTTGTTTTATTTTATCCTGCAGAAATATTTGCACCAGTCTTAAAAGGACCCTTCTCCTTGCTCACAACTTGCATGTAGTAAAGCAGCCGAACGTTTTTGTGTTGCTGGTCCAACTTGGACAGCGGGGTCTTGCTGCCCAGCGTGGCTGCCTGACTGCTCTGAGCATGTCAGAACTATGCTGGGCACCAGGTGGAAGCACCACCATGGAGGTGGCATTAAGTCAGGCTGGCCTTCTAGGGTCCAGGACTAGCTTCCCAATGTTTGCTTGTGATGTGCTTGAGCCTTTTGCTCCAGGCTGTTCTCTGGGTGAAATCCGGTGCTGCCCAGCCTGAGAGGATGCACCCTTTAGGTGCCCTAAGATGGACAGTCCCGTGGTGCTATATGGTCTGCACTGTTACGTGGTCTATACTGTTGTATAACTGCTCGTGTTTGTCTGAAGGGAGTAGAGGAGGGTTTCTCATCAGTACTCCTTAGCAGATCAAGTTTTCTGCTCCAGGGTGAGCTGCTGTTGCTGATGAAGTGGTAAAAGAGAGGAAATATGCAAAGGAAAGAGGGAATGGAGAAAGGGAGAGGAAAAAAGGCTTCCAAAACACCTACTAAAAACAAATTACAAAATCAGTTTTTCTGCCCTACAGAACACACTTCCAGTGGAAGCAATGATGAGGGACTAGTTATTCATAGCCTTGTCCAATACTTGTTTCGCCCTCTACGTAGTACAGTTATGTGTGTCAAAACATATGCCTGATTAACTTCTGTGTTCAAACTAGGAGAACTTGGAACCACTCTGAATAGTCTTTTATTTGAAAAGAAAAAGTTAGCTGCCGTCAGTTCTGTTTTCTTCCCTGAATCTCAAGATACTGGTGAAGTTGACACAAAGTGTCACTGAAAAATATACTAATTTATATTGGTGCAGAATATAACCCTAAGCATTATCATACTGAGTGTACTGAAATACAATACAAGGCAAGCTAGCTGACACGACTTTCGGGAATATTAATGAGGAGACACAACCAGAAGGGTAAGCAGAAACAAATAGTGTAGGATTTCCCACTTGGGAAACAAGAATCATCACTTGCTGATGGTCCACGGAGTTGGCTGAGCTTCTTGAGTTGGCTCAGCTCCTTGTCTCCGGCTGCTAAAGAACATTCAAAACAGATTAAAAAGACATTGGAGATATTCCTTATGTTACTCTCTCTATAAACAATGGCTTTTCCAGTTTGCTAGTGAGAAGATGCAGATGGGACAAAGATTGGTGGAGGGACAAGTGACGGAGCTCTGGAGAAAGGTGATCCCCTTTCACAGAGTACTCGGACTTCAAATTCGGGTTTTCTTGTAGGTTGATGGAGTTGGAATGCTCCACTTTTCAATGAAATTCATAACCTTCTACATTTCCCACACAGGAAGGCAGGGGTGAAGACCCCTGGAAGCCCTGTGGCTCCCATTTCTGCAATATTGTGCCTGGTTTCTATTACGACTTTGAAATCAAACTGTTCTCCCAAAACATTTGGGTTAGGGAAACTCCAAGGGAAATTCCAGTTCAACACTTTTTTTCCCTGACTAGAACTGGTAAATTGTCCTGAGGATTTTTCAGCTACACTGAGTAGTGTGAATTACATTCTCAGTGTGCCCCAATCAAACAAAGTATGTTTTACAGCCATTTGCAAAGTAATGAACACGGAGAAATGCAGACAAACCCTTATGGAATGAATAATAATATTGTGGGAAGTAGCAACCCTTAAGAAGGATTTAGGGTAACTGAACACAAACGCCGATCTGATAATGTGGCAGAAATTTGAATGAGGCTGTTAAGCATATAGTCAGGGAGGTTAAAGAGTGGAGACTTCTCATACTGGTGGGCACAACAGTGAAACAGTCTGTTTGGTTCTCTTGATCTCATTTAAAGAAAATGTGTGGAAAAAGATGGGCAGAAAAATACCTAGGAAGTGATTCTTGCGTTCGGAGCAAATGCTGTCCAAAGAGCATTTGAAGAACTCATGGCACTTCACTTGTCAAAAAAAAAAAAAAAAAAAAAAAAGATCAAGAGGTTCCTTGGTTATGATGCGTAAACCCAATACACGGGGAATATAGCAGCTATTGAAGAGAAATGGGTATTGAATTTAGTGGAAAAAATTTATAACAGAAACCATTGACTGAGAGCTAAGGCCATTTAAACTAAAAATTAAGAAAATTATTTTACTGGTCTGTGTTAATCAGTCACTGGGAAAACTGCTAATGGCAGCAGTGGATTCTCTGGATGTCTTCATAACAAGATAGGCTGTCTTTAGGAAACAAATATATACCAATTGTTCATATGGATTAGAGGGTTCAGCAGAAGAATAAATACCTGAATCTGAAGGAGCTGTGATAGTTTACAAGCTGGTTTAAATAATTAGATGGCTTCATTAGTCTTAAATTCTAACAATTATGAGATGGGATCGTGAAGCGTAGAGGAAGTGTTAGAGGCACCATTCCAGCTTGTCATGACATTGCTTGCCATTACAATATCAGATAGCCACCACACTGGAAAACAATAGAAAAATAATATAAAATCTTTGCCTAAGAGCAAAGGTCAGGGAACAATTCCCTGACTTTGGAGTCCTGTTTCCTTTGAAGGCTGGCAGAAGATGGGACCCAAGCTCTCGCCTGCCCTGGGACTGGCAGAGGCTGATGTTGCCTGGTGCTGAGCAGCCTCATATGAGCATCACAACTGGAAGGGGACACTTCTAAAGCAGCGGGAACATACCTTGGTTTTGTGTGGCCTCAGTACGCACCAGACATGCTTTTGCTGGTAAACCCCCACGCTCTCTCTGATCGCTAGCTTCCATCACTGCCGGTTAAACGGGAAGCAGCAAGACAAACGAAGGACAGACAGTAATGGCTGATGGAGATTTAGCCACTGTGACCTCGAGACTTGCAAATGAGCTATCGCAAAGTCAGGAAAAGTGCTTCTGCACCTTAGGGAAAGGACATAGATGGCATTGTTCTATGTCTCTTGATAACTTGCCAATAAGTTTTATTAACACTAGCCTCACAACGAGGTCAATCAATCTGTCAATTTCCATATTTGCAGCATATTTACGAGAAATGCCCTAAAGCGCTTTCCAAAAATACAGATACCCCCGTGAAATCTTTAAATAAACAAGAGAGCTGGAGAGGGAGGAATCAATACAATTTTCATATATGTATTGATATTTCATAGTCTATATTATCTGTAAATGGATAGTCAGATTTTACATAATATCTTTTATATAACCTTGTAAAAACCATACAGTTGTGATGCAGTCCTCTACTCGCCCTTGCTTTTCCGTCTGCTAAAAGGTCATTGTGTCGATGCTGGACTGCACAAATCACACTTCCTCCTGGCTGGAGAAAGCAGTGGAGCTCTTTCTTCTCAAACCTCCTGATAATATTGCAGTCATTAGACAGCTATTAAGTCTTTAAAAATGCTAGTCAAATGCACAAACTAAGGCATCAGGCTAATATGCAGTCGAAACCTTTAGATTCAAATTATCTGTAGAGTGGTACTATGGTGGGTCTTTAACCAAGGCAACGGTTTTTGGGGAAATCAGCCAACTGGGACTTGCAATAGTTCAGATTCTTAAAAAACGGTGAAGCATCATACGGGAGTGAAACAAGAAACTAAAGGAAGGGCACTGGATTCAAACACAGTACGACTCTCTTTCTTGTGAGGTCTTGGTAATATCTATCATTGTGCATATCCAGGTTTCTGCAAGAGGCAGGAGATTATAATTGAGCCATATGTAATAGTAGCAGGGAGTTGAATAATAAATTCTACGCTCAGTCAAGCATTGCTTGGTTTCTGTCTGAGTTTCATTTCCAGCAATTGCTAGACAGTCAAGATTGAACTCCAGACAAGGAGAGGTAGGACCTGGATTGCATCAAGAATTATGTGTTAGTCATGAGAATTACAGCGCGATCTATTATTAGAGCATCAGAAAATAGCCCTGTGAAGTAAGGGAGAGGCTGAAAAGCATAGAAACAAGATCTGAGAGGGATCTCACCATGTCAAAATTAAAGGAAAATAGCAATCTTCCCTTGTGGCAAATAAATTTTTAGGGACATGGCTTAGTGGTGGACTTGGCACTGTTAGGTTTACAGTTGGACTCAATGATCTTAAAGGTCTTTTCCAACATAAATGACCCTGTGATTCTGTTCTATGAAAAGATGCCTCACAAATAGGAAGGCTGTCCTATATCCAGATGTCTCTGGATTGCCTGCCTCCTTCTGAGGGTGTGTTGGCCCTGAGCTTTCTCCTGTCCAACTGGGTTGGCTATGGGTTAGTTCCCTACTCCCTGGGGTGAGCTGGAGGCCTCAGCAACTTTGCTTGAGAGTACTTCCTTAGCCTGCTCTTGCCCTTGGTCCTGCCTGACCAGGTGCCCTGTTGATTCGGGGCCAGATCGTGACCTCTGGACTCAACTTTCTAGCTTGACCTTGGAGCTGCCTTGTCACTATAGACTGACTTGGTGGTCTGGACTCTCTGCAGACCCTGGTCACAACTTCTGGATAATAGCAAGCAGGGCTGGAGTCCCAGGCATGTTTTCCTGGTGCTGTTGGCCTCAGAGGATGTGAGGCTTCAGGATCCTCTGGCATAGCGCCACGTACAACAGCAGCAATGCATCAGGACATGTTGGACTCGCTGTGAAATCACCAGCTCTGCCAGCACTTGTACTTGCACAGCTCAGCACAGACTGCCTCCAGAGCTCCTTCCCAATTTATCATGCTCATGGTCTGCACTTCTCCAAAACTTGCTGCTGCTTCTCATGTGAAACATTTTGGTGGGGTTTATTCAGGCCTGCAGCATCACTGTTAAGTTCTAGGTCCTTGGAGGACAGATGGAAAACTTTAACTTCGAGTTAAGCAGTCTTTGAGTGTTAAGTCATGCACTTGAGTGTTACCAGGCAGGAGATTCCAAAACTGGAGGCTGATGTGACACAGTGAACTTCTACAGTGTACCTTTCTAATTTGGAAGAGTGCACTCAGTTGTGGAGTTGCATGTTTGTGTTTTGGGGTGTTCGGGTTTTTTGGTTTAGTTTTGGTTTTTTTTTTTTTTTTTTAAGTAGAAATGGCTACAAAAATATGGTCCTTTCTTACTTATAGGGACTTTTAAATTGATTTTTTGACAACTTTTGCCTTGGAAGGGCCAGGAGTCGGTCAAGAGTTTATGGGTCAAGTTTAGCAGGCAGTCCAATATGGGTACTGTTGTAGTTGGGTATCTGCTATGGACCTTCTAATTAGGAAAGAGTAATAGATGGGGCCTTCAAACAACTGAAAGAGGCCTCACATTCACAGCCCCTTTCCTTATGGGGGGGCCCACCCTGATATCTGGTGGAAGGATAATACAGCAGGGCAAAAGCAATCCAGGAGGTTTCTGGAGTGCACTGATGACCACCTCCTGGCACAGGTAATCAAGGAGCCAACAGGGAAAGGTGTTTTTCTGGACCTGACACTTACAGACAAGGAAGACCTGGTCTCAGACATAAGTCAAAGGCAGCCTTCGCTGCAGTAACTATGAGATGGTGGAGTTCAGGACTCTGAGAGGAGGGAGCAGGGCAAAAAGTAGCCCTGGATTTCTGAATAACAGACTTCAACCTCTTAAGACACCTGCTTGGAAGAATCCCACGGGACGTGGCCCTGGAGAGACAAGGGGTCCAGGAGAGCTGGATGATATTCAAGGGTTGCTTACTCCAAGCTCAAGAAAGGACCATCCTGAAAAATAGGAAAATGAACAAAGAGCAGCAGGAGGCCTGCATGGATGAGCTCCTAATTGAACTTGGACATGAAAAGGAAGTGTACAAGAGGTGGAAACAAAGGCAGGTGACACAGAAGGAGTATAGAGTTGCTCTCTTGATCATGCAGGGATAGGAGTAGTAAAGCCAAGGCCAGGCTGCAGTTGAATCTGGCAAGGGATGTGAAGGGCAACAAGAAAGACTTCTAAAGGTACATAAAGAGCAAAAGGAAGACTTGGGAAAACACGGAGCTGCTGCTGAATGGGGCAGGAGAATTGGTGGTACATGACATGGAAAAGGCTGAGGTACTAAATGTTGTCTTTGCCTCAGACTTGACCAGAAAAATTAGCCTTTGGGAATCCCAGCCCCCTGAGACCAGAGGGAAAGGGACTTAACCCTCAGTGAAGGAGGATCAGACTAGGGAGCACTTAAACATACTGGACATGCACCTTTGAGGCCCAACGTGTTGCACCCATGAGTGCTGAGGGAGCTGGCTGATATCATTGTGAGGCCAATCTTGATTATCTTTGACTATGTCAAATGGTCATGATGACTGGGAGAGGTTCCTGAAGACTGAAAGAGCAAATATCAGTCCTGCACTGAAGAAAGGCAGGAAGGAAATCTGGGGAAATGCAGGCTGGTCAACCACACCTCAATCCATGGGAAAGCGATGGAGAAAATCTTCCTGCAGGGCATTTCCAAACACATGAAGGACAAGAAGGTGATTGGGAGTTGTCAGCATGGATTTACAAAGATGAAATCATGCTTGAGCAACCATGTTGCCTTCTACAGTGACATGACTAGCTTGGTGGGCAAGGGGAAAGCGGTAAAAGTTTGGTTGTTTTTTTTTTTTACTGCGAGGCACAGATTGCCCAGAGGGGTTGTGGAGTCTCCATCCTTTGAGATGCTCAACACCCAACTAGACGCAGCCTCAGGCAACCTGCTTTCGCTGGCCCTGCTGAAGCGGGGGGTTTGGACTAGATGATGTCAGGAGGACTCTTTCAACCTAAACAATTCTGTGTGAATTTATACACCCTACGTAGATTTTGTGACTGAAGAACCTCTCAATCCATATTGCACCAGTCAGCAGCAATGATGAATTAAATAAAAAAAAAAGGTCGTTTTCTAAAGCTGTGATACAAATTGCATTGAAGTCATTAAAAAGTCCCATTGATTTCAAAGGGCTTTGGCTTAGTTCCAATGCTCCTTATTTAAATAACTCTCTAAATGGCCTGATTTTCACAAATATAGGAAATGCAGTTGCTCCAGAGGGCTTCACTTGGCTTTGATCAGGCTCTAATTACTCGTACTTGTTTAAAATGTTTCTAAAAAGTTTGAAAATTTGGTGGTTTTTTTTTTTTTTTCTCCTCAGTCAACAAACTCAGTAATTCCTGGAGGGCTATGGTTTAAACTTTCCCCAGAGCTCAACCTTTTATATAAAATAACTTTAGACAAAATATTATTATAAAATACAACTTTGAGTAGGAAAATTCAGCAGCATTTTAAAGAGGCTGTTCTGTAATCATGGAAACAGGCCAAGGGTTTTGGTGTCTCAGGTTTGTAAGGGCAAAATTCTGGGGTAAAGTGCATTGGAGGGTGTTGTCCAACAAATGTGTACCATGTCAGAAATCAGACATGGGAATGACTGGAGATTGGGAAAGAACCATTGAATCCCCGTTTCCTACCAGTGGCGTCTGTGTGGGAGACAGTAACTCCAGCGATGGATGTTTTTGCCTTCTACTTAGTCAGTGGTGCAGGATGTGTGAATGATGATGTTTCTGAAAAAAACTGGTAATATAATATCCTAGGCTGGTGAGAGATCTGAGTTTCATTATTGAAGAACTCAAATGGGAATGCTGAAACTGTTTTCTGAACACTGGGAAGCTGAGCTGCCAGAGGGAAAGTGATAGCAGTGACATTCTGCTGAAATGTTCATCAGCTATTGTCATACTTTATTAAAATCAATGAATTAAATACCCTCAACAATTATGCCAGTTATTAACAGTTTATGAATGTGTAAATCTCATTCTTAAAGAAGGTCACCTGGGCAGTGTTTCCTGTTCTGCAACCAAAAAGTGTGGAATTTCTGTATAAATTATTTTGCCTTTTCTACAACTGAAATTATCCATTGGTTAAATGATTATAATAAAAAACAGACCTTTAGCTTACGGGGATATATTGTTATTAGCCATACTGTAGTTCCTACTAAGAGATCAACATTTTTCTTACAGAAGTACAAGATGTTATTACTTTTTTTTTTTTAAAAAATACTTTATAGGCCTATATTCTGCTTCAAATTATTACCACATCTTAAGGTTGATGTAGCCGGAACATCTTGCGTGGTGTAGATTTCTTCTTTGGAAGCGTTGATAAGCATGGCTTCATCTATATTTCTTCCCTATCTGCTGCAAAAGCAAGAAAGTAAGCTCTGATTGACGCGTATGACTATGGGGAAAGACAAAGAGGAAATAGCCAGCCTGGTTAAGTGCAAACAAGAAATATCAAACCAGACAGCTAGCTAAGCAGACAGGCAGATGAAAAAGATAGGGATGACCACAGAAATACAGGGAGAATTATACTTTGCTCAACTGGGGAAAGGCACTGAAGAAGGGGATGTCCCTCTTGAAGATACTTGAATGTGTAAGAAGTAGCATGAGATGAAGGACAGAAAGGTACACCTGCCCACTGTCACCTGTTTTACTCTCCTAGTAAAAATTTGGGATATAAAGATAACCTTAAAATAAGTACTTGTGTTTTTCTGCTGTAATAACAATAAGTGGAAGTAATAATAAGTGCCAGAAGAGGAAAAAGCTTGGTTCTTTAAATGATCAAGCCAGACTCTGGCTGTGTCCAGAAGGGACCAGACAGAAGGGTTGTGAGCAATAGGAAGTGCTTCCTCTTCCCCAGGGACCACTGTCACTGCAGAACTGTGCCATTAGCCCAGAGCCCACCCTGAACCCACGCGCAGCAGCACACTGAAGCTCAGTGTAGTTGGCTGGCATAGTCTGAGAAATAACTTCTGAGCTTCCTCAAGTGAAAGCATATTATTCTGTGAAACAATTTGTTCTTCTTGAATGAAAAAGACAAAATTCCAGCATTCATCATTTCCACCATTGTAAACTCCAGCGAAGCCATAGATGTTTCAAATTTACATGAATGTAAAAGAGGGAAAGATTCAGACCACGAACCTCACATTTTTGGCTCACAGACTTTAAGCTTGTTAAGAAGGCGCAGATGCAGTGACTGATAAAACTGAAGCCTACGCTTTCTTGCTTTGCTCTGCAGGAGAGGAAGTGGTTTTTCATCTAAAATGTGATACCACAAAGAACTAACTTTTTCCATGTCTGAGTTATACAATGTTCTTTGTAGCTAGATTCTTGGCACCCATCAAAATATGACTAATAAAAAGACTGCACTTGAAGAGATGTGTGCAGGATCCAGCTACTAAAATGAAGTCACCTTCGTCTTGGTGTGGGCATTCCTTATCAGAGTGTTTCCGGGCTTCTTAATACGAAGGGTTGTTCATCCTCTACCTGGCTTTAGCTGCTGATGCGGTGCAGTATCAAGATAACTACCACGCAAGGTAGCTGTCAGTACCTTTAGCCGCAATGAAAGCCTGAATCCATGGGGTACCTGTCTGCTGCTGTGAATGTCTATGCTTCATTGCACCTCTTCACCCCAGCAGAAGGGTTGGTTGTAACTGTTGGCCTCACTTTTTGGGAGCAATTTGGAAGTCTTATGGGGTGGAGCTCTTGGATTTAAGAAGAAGGTGGATGCTGTGCCAGATGGCTTTGCTATGGTCCTGTGCCTGAAGATAGTAGAGTACAGAGGAGAACTTCCTGGGGAGGATGGACTCTGAGATGCGGTCAAAGGCTTTCTTTCTGCCCTTTGGCTTCAGGAAGGGGTTGAGGTGCATACAATCTGGGGAGGAGACCACAGAGCAGGGATTGCTGGGGGCTTTCTCATACCACTCAGAACAAGGGTATTTCACCTTGACTGCTTATAGCTATCCCTAACTGCTGTATCTTCCTGCCTCTCATCCTCCTTGAGTGATGTCCTCTTGCCACGTATTGTGATGAACTGAAGAAATTGTGCTCTTTCAGCTTCTGGTCTGGCATGGCAATTTATAGGGGCCATGACTAAAGTGTGGGGCAGAAGTGCTGTGTAGGTGCCCAACGAATGTGGCTGGAGCATGCTGAAGCTGGCTTCTGGCCTATGTGATTGTTCTTCTTTCAAATACAAACCAAGCTGTTGAGAGGGGGAAGGACAGAAAATCCTGCATACCTGGGCCCCTTCTAGCGTGGAGGTGGGTCACACATAGTCCTGCAAGCTCCCAGGTCCCACACTTTAGATGAGGCCAGGGGGTAGCTAATATTTAAGGCTTTCATTTAGTTTTATTTAGTTACAGAAAACCTATTAGGTCTAATTTTAATTGCAGTAAGGCGTCATTGCACTAATCTGAAGGGGTAAAGGTATCTCTTAATAAGTATAAATTAGTTTCAATTTTAGAGCACTGCTTTAATTCATTGTTCAGTGTCAAAGAGTGAAGAATAATTGTATTGGCTTCTTGTTATCACTGCTTGGTGTATTCAGACCATCTATGGCCTATCTTGGTGATGGCTGGAGAGCATTAGTGCACGTGGCAGAGCTGTGGAGCTGACCTGAGATTTCCAGAGGGTACCAGAATTAGGGTTTTGTCTCTGAACGTCATTTAAATTATCTTTTTAATTGATGTTTTACAAGAGAAAGTTTAGAAAGATGCAAGTGGAAACTTTCTAAAAGCAGAAATCCCCTGCAGCCCCACACACTGTTTCTCAAGATGCCTCGATAGTTTCTTGCTCTTACGCAAACCTGCTGAAACAAGGCGTTTTAAGAGCTCTCTGTTTCCCTTGACTACCCCAGCTCTTACAGGAGGCTGGTGATGTTTGGTATTTCAAAGTGTTTTAAGATCCCTGATACAAGATGTTGTATAAATGCACCTTATTTACACAGAAAGAATGCAGTCTGCTAGGACTCTGTGTGTGTGTATAGATCAATCTTACACCCGTGCCCTGGCTGCTCATCTAGGGTGTAACAAAACATGATTTTCCCCCTGTGTCACTGGGGAGGGCTGGGAGAGCAGGTAGAGTCATATTGCCGCAGCTGTCTGTACCACACAAAGAGCAAAAAAGCTCTTTACAAACAACACAAAAAAACCCCCAGACCTCTTCCAGGTGCAGGGTTTGTGCATATAGGTGACTTCCACAGCAAGGTGAAAAGGAAGGCCTGTTGGTAGCTGGATCGCAGTGGTCTGGTACCTGATCTCTTCCTTTGTGATGTGTGGCTCTCTGCTTCATCTTTGCCTTAATGCCAGGGGTGACCCCCTGCCTCATGTGGTGGTGTCTCTGTGTGTCACTCTCTGTTACCGGCCTATAATCAGGGCTTTCTTCCAGCTGCATGAAAAATTGTGTGGAAATGGCACGTATTCAAGACACGCAGTGCTAGCTGAAAACAGCCCAATGGAGTAACCACCGTTGGCCAGACAGCCTCGGGCTGTGCATCAGACCTTCACGTACCAGGGAATAATCGTGAGGTGATGGGGACAGGCAAGGCAGTGGGGGACAGGTTAATTGTTTGAGTGCCTTTTTCATTCCTGAATTTCTATAATCAAGAGACCTAACGGTTCCTAACCGTCTGCTGATTTTTGGCTTTGAGGAAGTCAAAGTATTGGGATACATAAGCCAAGGAGTAGGTTTCTTCTCATTGTTCTAGGGTAATTGTGTCCGAACAGCCATGGAAAATGCATGTTCCAAGGGCCTAAATGGTGTAAAATATAGATATTTACATGCAAGAGGTTTCTCATCACACTCTTCTGTCTGTCCCCCAGATTTCAGATGACTATGTAGCAGATAAGAGTGTAGGAAAGAAGCCGTCGGACCTAGACTATCTTCTTGCAGGGAAAGAGTGAACACAGATTTAGGAGGTAGACTGCACTATGGTTAACCACATCAGCCAGTGAAAAGTCCCGTTGCGTATGTTAACAGCAAGATCATGCTTTAGCATCCTAGTTGATAAAGCACGTTTCACTGTGCGTTTTTTTCTGTTTCAGTCTTTACGAAGGCTGTAGGGCCTTGAATACGCTGCTGGAGAAGTCCCCTCCTGCCGCTGCTCTAGTCCTTGGGTACTTTCAAACCAGGGTGGGAAGCACAGCACGGGCCTGATTCTCCGGGGAGCGGGTCAGCTGCTGGATCACGGGTTCTCCAAAGTCCCTTGGCTTTGGGTGCTCTGTTAATTGTGCTGTTTGCTAACTTTTGTGTCCTTGATCCTAAACATAATAGTCTTTATAATATCTGGCATGCATAATGTGTTGTAGCTAGTATGCAGGAATCATTTGCTTTTCTGCCCTGGCAAGCAGCCTTCCCTTAGGATGGAGGGACTGTTATTTAACAGCCCATAGAAACACATACAGCAGCTGGAAAAGGAGTAAATAAGGACACAGGAAGCAAAGCTTTTTTCAAGAACTGAAGAGGCAGGACAATTATTTAACACTTAGGGATGCTCTCTATCCTGCAGGATGCTCCCATGGGGTCTTCTGAAACTGGGCTAGCCTTTCTGTTGATTTTAACAAAGGCTGGCTGGGCTCTGATGCGGTAAGTCCCCAGGAGAGTTGACAAAGGCTGCCCAGGCACGTCATGGGGGAGACGGCAAAACGGCATTTTTAGCTATAGTGCCTCATTTCTTTCAAGCTGGCACCACACCTGTAGGGTGGAAAGAGAATCAGCCAGACAGCTAAACTTGTACTTAAACTTCCTTCTGATATATCAATACATTTTGTTAGAAACAATCAGTCACTTATAATCCGTATACGACAGCTGCAGTTTCTCCTCTCAGCCTCGCACACTGTGCCATTATAAATAGATTGTCATATTCCTTGCAGCACTAAATTGCTTTCTGCATTCCCAGTCCCTGGGTGGACTGATTGACTTGGGAAGTCTGCCATTTTGGTAGCCCTCCAGAAAAAGTGATTACTTATTTTTACATCTGTTGCCAAACCTGTATAAGTATGTTACCATTAAAAAATCGGTATTTAACCACAATTGCCATGAAGGGGTATTTGATATGACAGTTGTTTCCTGCTGTGTTATGTTTCTCTGTACACAAAGAGTAAATGGATGCTTTTAATTAGAGGAGGAGGGCATTCCTAGCAATATCTACACTGCTTTGAACACGAAATGCATTCTTGCTTCTTTAACCAACACAGTGATTAAGAATTTAAAAGTGCAGCCCACAAAAAAAAAAAAAAAAAAACAACAAAACCCACACAGAAATATACCTGTTGTAGGGAGCTCACAGGCACAGAGAAATATTTGGGTGTATGGAATGATACCTCCTGCAAGTAAAAGTTAAGTGCCTAAGGGGTGATGCTGGAAGTGGAGCGGTCGTATGGGTGTGGGATACTTTACTGGAATAACAATAATATTCGTAGCATTTGCCTGTCCTATGGCCTGTCCTTTGTGCTGCGTGGTTCTTAATGAGGCAATGTCTGTTGCATTTTAATAGCGTCCTCTTAGTCATTGGCTCAGATCAGAGCTCCTTCAGTGGCTGTTTAGACACTTAACATTGAGTGCGCGTTGATTAAAACCCAAACACAACCTCAGAAGCAGGGACCAGTCCATCCTGACCACACTCCAGACTCGTGTCCTCTCCATGCTTATTCTCCCCCTCTTCCTATCTAGTTCCATGAATGGTGAATTTTTTCACTGCATGGTGACAGAGCTCCGAGGGGAGAGGTGAAGAGCTGTTCTTGTCTCTGTTTCCCTTCTTCACCAGCTCGCTTCCTAATCTGGAATGCATTTGGGCAATTAAATGCCCCAGGAGAAGGTAGGAGATGAGCTGAGAAAGGTGCTGAATGTCCCCTTCCCAGTCAGCTGCTATAAAAATGTGGTTAATATACAAAGGCTAGGGGAGGACATGATGTCCTTGGTTTCATTTTTGAGAGATGATGACCATAGGAGAGGGCCTGCTGGATTCACCCCTCAAGGAAAGCGGAAGATGGAGTTTATAGCTGAGACTTAGGGTGGATATTATCAGGTTCCCCCAGGGCAGCTCTCATCATGCAGAGGCTTTCTGATGAACCTGATAAACTTGCAGTCCAACAGGGATCTCATGAACGTATGTTCCTCCAGGGATTGGTGGCAGGTAGAGACTCCATTTTTGGTCACGGCTTTAAACTTGGATGCTTCACCTCTGCTGAAAGGCTTTATTAAACTGAAACCTAAATCCAGAGACCTCAAAGTGCTTTTTGGAATGGGTAAATATAATTATTTCATAATTTTGGATGCGGGCAGGATTTCTAAAGATAGCCATATGTGTAGCATCAGGAAAGGAAGCCTTTGGCATTTTTCCCCCCAGTGATTAAATGGGTAGGTGCTTGAGGGTTTCAGTGAAGATTAACCTGAATCCCACTGAGTATTTATCTGTACCTTGAGGTGTTTGAGTAATCTGAAAATACAGTCTCAGGGGATTTGCTCAGAGCCCAACAGAGGGCAGGTTTCGGATCTGGTAACAGAATATGGCTTTCCTGATCTGCTGCTTGCTCCATGGGCACCGATGGGCTTCTGCTCTGCTGCTTCTCTTGTCCTGGTTGACATGTGTTTTAGTATTGGATTATAGACAACAGGCTTATACTTTGTGACTGAAGGTAGAGAAATAAGGGGCAGACGTCTTTCATATTAGGTACTTACAAAGAGGTATAGATATACACAGTTCTATTGCTTTGGTATAAATAAGAATTTAAAGTTACTTAATACGCTGTCTAAATGCCATTTTACATCTAGCCTGTGGAGTGTCTTAGCAGGCTCAGTCTGTTTAGATTGAGCAGATGCTTATTGCATACTAATCAGAAAACTTACTGATTTCGCACATTTAATGTTTTTCATCTAGCTAATAGGAAACTCTTTAGTTGTTCTTTTCCTCCATAAATACTTTTCATAATGTCCAGTGCTCTTTTTTAATATGCAAGTCCTCTCTCTTGAATCTGAAGAGCAAGATTAAATAGGATGCTTATGATGTCGCATATAAATAAATAGCTCTACACCATTAAAAGCAGCTGGCTGGTAAGTACTGTAAAATCAGCATCTTCTTATAATTTCAACTAGAGCATAAATGAGCTTTCATGGTACCATCAAATCCAGGTCTGGGATAATATAAGCGCGGAGATCCTAGAGTTTGTTCCAAACCCAAGGAAAATAAAAGATCACAAACCATTACATATCTACTGTATTTTTCCTGCACTACCTTACTGCTGAGCTGCAGCGCCTTATCAGCGCTTCCTTCTGTCATTCCCTATTGCCAGACACCTACAAAATGCCTGCAAAGCCTTCGACATGAAGTAGGAAAGATGATGCCTGTCTCCAAGTTATGAAGATCGTTTACAATCCAAATATTTGAAGATGTTGCTAGTTATATGGTAACCAGAACCTGTGTAACTCAATGCTTTAATTAAAGGTTTCTGTTGACTGAAGCATGGATGATAGCTGATTTGAAAGCTATTGCTACAGCTAGGTTTTATCTACCTCTAAAGCCCACACCAGAAAACACGTAATTCAGAGTAAATATAAATTAAACAACTAGTTGCTGGCTGGTTGCTGTGCAAATGCAACTAGTTATTGGTAGTCTGGCACGACGGGAGGAATATCTCTGATGGGTAAACTGCACCCTCCAAGAGAGACTGCTCCTTGCATTTTCTTTCACTTTGTGACTCTCAATGGTTTTTTAGTCTCTCCCAGGACTTTCCGTCCACAGAAAATGCTATTCGAACAACTTTCTGTGGGCTCTTCACAGCTTCTGACCTCCTCTGTGGTTTGGCCAACGTTGTTGCTAGTGGTATTGGATTTGGAGACTTGATTATTTGTGTGAGTGGGAATCTGCATGGGCAAACAGGTAATGAAGGACTCGGGTTGGCAGTGCAAAGGAGCGAGCTCGAACCTTGCCATCTTTCTTGTTCCCAATAAATGCGAGCGGAAGTCTCCCGAGGGGGATTTTAAGAAGGCATCAGCTGCTCTGGAGATGTGTCCAAACCTCTGGACCTTTTGAGGTTTGCCCATCACTTCTTACAATCAGGAAAGAAATGTATGACTCTGTCGGGAAGGTATTTTAAGCTTATTTTCTTTAATCTTCTGGGTTCTGTGGTTGTGACTCCCCTGAGGTCATACAGATATTTTTAAATGAATTCTCACTGCTTGAATAACAGGGAAATAACGTCTTGGTTTTCAACTTCTGTGTTCTCCAGCTTCATAACTTTGGGCGCTCCTCAAAAAGTTATCGGGCTGTTTCAAGAGTTCCTTTTGTATTTACATTAATAACAAACCTCCCCCCTGGAAGAACATTTGCCATACTTCAAATGTTTATTGTTCAGCTGGGCCAGCTAACAGCTGTATTGAGCAAAGCCCCATGTGACAACCAGTGCATTCCTGGGTGATTATAGTATACTGCCAACGACTGTTTAATGTGTATGTCGCAGTGGTATCCACGCGGCCCGGACCACAGCTAAGGGGGAGGAAGAAAGAAGCCCTTGCAATCTGAGTATGAAATCGCTAGATAGGGATATAAAAAGCAAGGAAGAGGTTGTTGCACCCCTGGTAAAATGTCTCCTGTCCCTCCTTGCGCTGAATTTGTACCTGTTTTCTGACAGGAGGGCGCTCTGCCTGCGCACGCGTGTGCCTCGGCGTGGAGGTTTTGGAGCTGTTTCACCCAGAGATGGCTCAGACTTTTCTCCGAACCACATTTGCATCAGAAAATGGAGCCTGTCAGAAACGAAACGTGTTGTGGGAGCACCCCAGCATGCAGGGGGTGGCAGGAGGGGACGCGTGGTCGCTGCGACATCCTCGGTTTGCTCTGATCAGAGCCAGATTGATTTGACAAGACGAAGGCATTTTGTTTCAGCCTACTGTGCTCCGATTACTTTTCACTTGGTCTATTTACATTGAAGGGAATGTTAATATTAAAACCCATCAAAGGCAGCAGAGCTTTATATTGTGATACCATTTCAGAAGTGAAGTGGTTTCTTTTAAAAGAATTTCTAGCTAGCAGGAAAACTCAAAATTTGGAATTTCTGGGTGTATCATGACACAAACTTGGAAACACTGGAGGTGACTACAGCTTCCTAGCTATCTTAAATGTGTCCTTGCGTCCATACCGTTTCTTGCTCTGACCCGTGACAGATACCAGTGTCTGAAAAAATACATTTCCAGACCAAAAAACTTACGAGGTTTTTTACTTACTGGATTAGTTCGTAACCCTTTTTAAAATTTTTGTTGTTGGTAACACAGTGGAGCTCCCACAGAAAGTCTTGGGGCTTGCAAGAGGGAGGGGAGCGTTTTCCCTGCCTGGCACAACACAAGCCTCCAGCAGCCATCCTCGTGCCCTGGCCGCTACTGGCACCCCTGAGCAAGCCCTGTGCAACCCGGGCATTTTAAAAAAATGCTTGAGTTTTTCCCTGTTCCTGTGCACCCATTTCCCCTCCTGCCATGTGCCAGCAGAGGGGTGAGAGCGCTGCGTGTCACCTCTGGGGAAGTACAGCCCTTTCCTATGGGACTGATCCCACGGCGAGGCAAAGCTGGACAAGCCTTGGAGGCTCAGCCATCATCCCATAGCGGGCAGCAGAGGAGCATCGGCTGGGGTGGAGGAAAGTATGGTTTTTCTCCTCCTTTCTTCTTCATTAATTGCCTCTGCCACGGCAAAGATGAAGGCATTGGGGCAGACCGGTTCTTAATTTTCCTAATAATAGAAATTTTTAAAATCACCCATGGTGTTTGGATTGCTGCCCTGCCACGAGCTACTGTCTTACTAATGTCATCTAACAGGCACGCCGGGAAGAACGAATTACCACAACTTGTTAATAAAAATAGTTTTAGCGCTTGGGATCGTTTCAAAGATGTTCCGTTCAGATGGATTTTTGTTCTAAGGACAATGTTTCTTCCTTACCCCGAAACCTTCTAAAACAAAAGAAAGGGCTGCATAGCTGTCAATTGTCTTTTAGCAGCTCCTGAATAAGGAAGGAAATTATATTCAGGCAGGCTTTATTAAATCGATTCGGAAATCTCATCTGGACTGGTCTTGCGTGAGAGCCCTCCGCTTTGCTGGTCCTCTGCGGCGTGCGAGCTTGCCGTTCTCCCCAGCTAGACAAATAATGATGTCAAATGTGGATTAAACTGACAATCAGCTTCTTGTAAAAAGTCTTTTTTTTTTTTTTTTCCCCCCCAACGTCTGTGTGAGAACGAATGTTTCCAGCAAGTCAGCACAATGTTACAGGAAAACTGGATCTGAAATTAGCTCCTCCTGATTAACTTTCATGCAGCAGGCTATCGCAGTGCCACCTAGATTCTTCCTGTTAATAAAATGTATTTAAGGGGCAGAATAATGACAGTCTTGCAAAATGCCTGCTTTTGCGAGATTGTCAGTATAATTTTGATGACTCAAAATAGTCAGATAGGATGATTCTTTTGAATTAGGCATGGCCAGTGACTGCTACCATATCTCTGTAGGGTATTAAAGATTTTAAATGTTTTCACGGTAATACTTTGGTTATGAAATGGGAAACAAGGCTTTGAAGGCTGTCACGCTGTGCAGGTTTGGCACACAAATGCGCAAGTTCGGTGCAGGTTTTGGTTTCCTTTTTTTCTGGTGTTACTTTCTACAAAAGAAAAATGCCACTTAAAAGAATGTTCTAATTCATTTAACATTAAAAAAAGTTTCCATTTGGAGAGAATAATTTCTCCAAGCCCTAGATTACACCGTGCCTAATCAACTCAAAGCACCGTTGTTGTCTGGGAGCAGTTACCTTGAGTCAGGTTCTCTGGGACTCTTTTTCACAAGACGGAGAAAGTGGGAACTGAGCTGTTACTCTTGGTGCAGGCCACCTCCAGAATCAAACCAAACACAAACTCACTTCTGCGTACAGCTCTTGGACTCTTGTCTGCTAGCACCTTGCCAAGAAAGGCCTCTGGACTTCTCCTCACTACCTTGATTTAAGTGGAGGTATTTTTGATGGGTTTTGATGCCTTTTTTTCTTTCTTTCTTTTTTTTTTGTTTTTGTTTTTGTTTTTTTTTTTGCCTGAAGTGGTGAGTTTGGAGGACATCTTCTCTGGGACAGAGGGGAATGAGATAAAATATTCCCCTGCATTGCTGTCCTTTCCTGTTACTATCTGGGCTTAATTATCCCAGAAGGACAAAGGGATGGCGGTTTGTGTTTCCCAGTGGGGCAGGGAGATGGTTCCCCGAGTAACTGGTGTTTCTGAGGCAGAGCAGGGAGACAAGATGGAATTGTCTGTGAGGTGAAAATGAATCTGTGAGCCCTCTGAAAGTTTGGAAGAAAGATTTCAGGCCCTTCCCCGACTGTGAAGTGGTTTGGATATAAACAAATCCATCAAGCCTTTGGCTGGGTGAGGAAACGCTGCTACTTGGAGAAAATGCTCCATTGCAATGCAGCCATGAGATGCCAGAGCTCCCAGCCCCAGGGAAGGGAGCAGGGAATACCTATGATGGTGCCTGATATCCGGCAGGACACCCCATCACGTCCTCCCCGAGGCAGCTACAGGGGAGGCGCAGCTGAAGCAGGATCTCAGCTCTGCGCTGGACCTTGCCCCACGGATACTGTAGCCTCTGTATATTTTCTGTCTGTAATATTTAGGGGGAAGCATGGCGTGCCGATGGGAACCGGCTGAAAATGAGGTGGCTAAATCTGCTTGGACCTGCAATATATTTCAACTCTGACCTTTGATATCTCTGGCTGCCGCTATCTCGTGTCTTCCTTTATCAGAGACTTCCAGTCTCATGTCAATTTTAAGATACGGGCTGTGGGCCTTGGGCAAATATTCACTGGAGATTAGGAGGAGACTTCAATGAACGCAGCGCGGCAGAAGCACTCGCACAACAGCGGCTGTTGAAAAACCTTTCCCAGGGCAGTTGCAGCAAATCTGGGGCACGCCATGATTTTCGTTCACTTGAGATGCCAGCTGCAAGGCATGTTGTTCCATGTGGATTTTCTTTTTTGCATTTCACCCGCTCAAAATGTCCACTCTGTGGCTGCTGGGGGGGGGGGGGGTGGGGGGGTGGGGTGGTGGGGGGGGTGGCTTGAAATTAATTTGGGAATGCATCCAAAAAATGGTGTGTGGGTATATTTTGTGGGTGAAGGCTAGCAGATGGGAATCCCTGTCAAACGAGGGGATACGAAGAAAAGACGATGCCAGTGCGTACCCCGGCCAGAGCCAGGGCAGAGGGAGGGAGAGGGAGGATTCGTTTCCACGGGGTGCGGCAAGATGCTGACCCAGATTTGTGATGCTGCCGTGGTGGGTTTTACGCAGCGCCGACTGCGCATGCAGCAACTCAGCAGGAAACAGCTTGTGCGGCACGAACGTTTCATCACATCCCTTCCAGGGTGGGGAACGGACTACCTGGAAGTCCCTGCAGCTTGATGGCTGGATTGGGAATTGCCTCCCTCTCTCCCTTTTCCCCTCTGTAATTGCTAAAGCTCTGTAGGAAAGCTGAGTGGCAGGGTCTGCCTTCAAGGTCAGCTGCATCTTTGGGGCAAGCCCTGCTGAGAGTGGGTGGCTGCACCGGGTAAGCCCCAGAGATCCCACCTGAATCACCGACATCAGTGGGGTTGTGGCGGTGTGACGGTGGTATCGGAGTCAGGCCCCCCGGGGACGTGCAGACTTGTGCAGAGCTGGCCGCAGGTGTGTCCGACTGCTTATCCCTTTTACCTGCATCCTAATTAGTTGCTGAACGACCAATAAGTGATCGCTGCTTAATCTTAGTGTTTCCCGACCATCAGTCATGTAAAACTATCAGTATTATTTTATGCCTGGTACAGTTCTGTTAAAGGAAATGGTGCTATTCAAGGACCCACATGAAGGAAACGGTGCTATTCAAGGACCCACATGATGAAGAATTTGATCTGACCTAGAGCTTATTTAATAAAAGCTTTGTCTGTAGAGTGTTAGCTTCCTCTTTCTGCTTGAGTTACAGGACCACAACCTCCTTTTGTTTTCACTTACCTTGAGAGGTCCAAGCTCAGATGTGTAAGAAGCACCAGAGAAAAGAGGAAGGCTGGACTTGCTGCTAAGGCAAGTCTAAGGTCTAACTCAGGTCTGCTGAGACCCATCACGGACCTATACTTCCCATTTTTGTCCCCTTTTCACCCTCTAGAAAGCGGGACTGGTGGTACTGGCCTATCTTATCAAAGTATTAAATAGCTCAAGGAGTTGAGGCTTAGAAAGAGCTTGGAGAGTGGCAGACAAAGTACAACATGTGGCAGCATCATGGAGTCCTTGAGGGGATCGTGTTCGGTCCATCACACAAGAAGGCCACTGGGAAGTTCACAGCAATTTGGGTTCTTGCTCAGCCCTCCTCCCCAGGATTTGGCTGACCTCAGCAGTTTGCGAGCCCTTGGGTCAGCAGACCTGACTGCACGCAGCCTTGGGGCAGCAATTGTTGGGATATTTCAAGTTTTTTCAGTTTCCATTTCTGATGAGGTAGCAAGAGGGGAACTAGTGGTGTGGCTCCTTATAGTGTACCAGAGAAGCATCACTGCTTCTCCAGTTTTGGCAGAGTCATGACTGATGTTGTCCTAAGTGAAAATTGCTTCTCTTTATGTCCCCATGGAAAACTTCCTTTAGATCCACTTCTGTAGCGACTTGGCCAAGGAGTTGGGTCCCTCATGCGGGGCAACTTCAGGCTGGCACGGACCTGGTTTTTGACATCACACTGCCCCCGCCCCTCCATGCATAAGATCACATCTCTTCAACCCTTTGTGAGGGGCAGAGGCGGCTCTCCTTGCTGCTGAAGGCCAACACAGAGCAGCGTGATGCCAGCCACATGTCTGCCCTCAAACATACCCGTTCGTGGCTGCCAGCATTGATTGCATTGAAGGGAAGCCCTCAGTTTATTGAGCCAAGCTCTTTTTCGTGCCAAGATCTGCTTGGCACAGGGCATTTGTCAGGGACTGCAGCTATCCCTGAGGTTTGCTGGTAGTTTTTAAAGCTGCTGCAACCTGTGAATGGCCATGGAATTCACTTGGTGGCTGCAGCTACTAGGTCACCCAGGAGACACTTGGTCACGCAAGGCCTTGGAGGGCTGTTGGGCTGCTCCTTCCAGCCAACCTGGTGGGATGAGGGAATGATCCTGCCAGCACTGTGCTGGTTAAGGCCACCTCTCCATAGCGAAGCACTTAGCATGGTCCCTGTGGTCAGGTTGTGTCCCCTCAGCCTGACTTGGACTGCAGAAGGTCTGGGAGCATGGGGAAGAGCTGGGTCTGATGGTGTGATTGTCCTACCTGCTGCCTCTTCAATCTGATCTTCCCCCTGGTAGAACAATAAATGCCAACTGAGGCATGTCTAATTCTTCCCTATCTTCATCAACTTGTACTTCCATCCTTATCTGAGTGGCCAAAAATAATCTCTGCCTCCTCTCCTTTCCAAACGTTGTTCATGCAAGACTGGTCTCGTGGTACCCACGTAGGAGAGTAAAGCAAACAGCTTGGGTTTTGTCCATAGACAAAAGGGATTAAACTGCAACAAGAGGGGGATTTCCAGAGGTGGGGTTCATCTGCAGCTACTGGGGATTTTCCAAGAAGGATGATCCAAAGTGGAAGCCTTGCGTAGACCTCACAGCATCTATTTGATTAGGTTTCATTGCATGGCCCGTGCATCACAAGGCATTTCAGGAAAAAGGGAGTGTTCTGGATTCAGAGGTGTGTTGATTGCATAAAGACACAACGAGAGTATGTGGGGAATATTTTTTCTTTTTTCTCTTTTGCGATAGATATATTCTCTTTATGGCCCTCTTACTTGGATGTGCTTGCTCATGATTGCTGGATGCTGGCATGAAGAGGGTGACTGAAGCGCTGGTGTAGAAATGCCGTGTGTGAAAACAGAGACTTTGATACGGATAAATAGAAAGTGGTCGGATCCTCACCAGAAGATAAATAGGTGCCGAGCCTCTGCCTACAAATGCAGCCATCCCTGTTTATGCTGCTCTAAAGACCCCCTTGGAGAAAGTCAGCTGAGCGAGGGAGCTAACGTGTTGCTAGGGAAAGTATGATAAGAGATGTGTCTGCATGTCCCTGCCACCTCCCACTTGCTTTCTTGACTGACTGGACTCCTTCTCAGGGGTGGAGGATGTGTGACGGGCTGGGAGGTTGTTCCCCTCCAAAAATGAACCTTCCCTGAGGCAACCATTCAGGCCAGGGCGGCTCGGGCTCGGGGCGTCCCATGACCATGAGTGCATCGGGGAGGTGTTGCGGGAGTGGCAGGGGTTTTACTCCAGCCAGGGCTCTGAATAGAAAGGGGATGATGTGGCAAGAGCCTGCGTGATGCAAGCGCTGCACGTCTCTTGCACGTCTGGTGTGTGAGGTATGAGGAAACATGGGGAAAATTCTTGAGCTTTGTCGACAGCTTTGTTCATATCTCCCAGATAAGGATGGACTGTGGTGGTGGTGGTTTCAGGTAAACCTCACTCCTCCGGGTGACTAGGAGCCCTTGTCACACTTTCTGATTCATGTTAGCTGTAGCTGAAAGCTTAAGTGGGACGGAGGCGCTGGGTCTCTGCACAACGGGGAGCTCTGTGAGTCTGAAAAGTCCACGTTGGCCAGCTGCATGCAGAAGGCGGAGGGCGGTTTGGAGGAGTGTGTGAAATGAGTATTTGTCCACTTTGAGCCTTAAGCATTCAAGGAAACCTTGCAATTAAAAAAGAACAAACCCCTCAGCTCTCCACCCCGTTAGTTTCTGTGCATCCATGCGTGTGTATCTATATATAAAGAGTTATTTTAGAACGCTCTTCAGTCATCTCCCATCCTCCATCTCATTCATTCAGTAGGGCACTGCTGCTCCTGGCATACCAGTAAGTGGGAGAATGGTAATGCAGGCTACACCTTAGGGCTAGCAAAAGCGTCACTTGAAAGTCAGGATTATAGCCAGGCTTTTGACGTAGTGATCTCCCAGCATGGCACACAGTGAAATTTTCTTTTTGCCTCGGTCCTGCATGATGTTCACTTCTTCCATCCATCTGGAGACCGGTGGTAAATCTGTGGTATCGTCAGAAGATCCGGGATGTTTATTTCACTGCCAGACCTGGAATACAGATTCTTGAATGCTGCGCACCCCTAAGGCACCGTTGAATAATCCTTGTAATTATTTTCCAGGTCTTTTCTTCTCAGGATACACATATCCTGAGCACATATTAACGGGGCATGCAAGCTGGAGGCAATGGCTCTGTCATCAGCTTCAGCAGGCAAGCCTGGACCAGCAGCTGGATAGACTGGTGCTGTTGTGGCCATGGCTGCTGGCTGCAGATCTGGCCTGTCCGGGGCAGTGGACACAGCTGGGGAGGGGGAAACTCTCCCCTGGGGTCAGGGTCACCCAGCAAGGATCAGCACCCTGAGAGTAACAGGAGAGTTGAGCCATATCAGAGCTGGTCACTTCCTTCTCTGAGGCAACAAAATACTAAACATTTCATGTATCAGAAACGCTCAAGGCATGTGCTTATGTGGAGTGAAGTCTGCAATCAGTAGGTTGTTACTGCCGGGTCTGGTAGCAATGGCAAAATATCTGCCCTGCCCTTGGGATCAGTAAAGGGATTTCTTGATGGCTTCCACTATCCCTTTGTAATTAAGGGCATGAGCCTCAAGTAGCATAAAAAGGCAAAACTCCCTTGGTGTCACTAGAGCTGTTCTGACCAATGTGACAGGGGACATTGGCCTCGTTGCCGTTGGCCTTGGTTACTCATTTTTTCAGGTTTCCACTGAGAATTACTCATACCGGTTTTTCATATGGGATATGTGTGGTGACTAAGCTGGGTTGGATGAGTCTACCATAGTTCATTATATCTTATGCTAACATGAGTTGTTGTTATTTTTAATGTACTGATTTATGAAAAATACATATACTGGGGGAGAATGAGTATTTTACTATATATGGAGACCTCTCCTTGTAGTACCACATCAACTTTCAGGCGGACTATTTTTACTATTTTGCAGGCAGCTATATTGAATTGGATTTAATGCTCCACGGGGCTGTGCAAAATGATGCACCAAGGGAACGAGGAGGCAAAAAAGCTTTTAAATGCACTGTAATATTTAGCTCCCAGTGTCTGTGCAAAAGGAGCAATCTCAGACATTTAGCAACGCTTACCCATAGCTGTCCTGAGATACACCGTCCCTGGTCTTCCTACTGTATGGTGGGTGTGCAGTACTGTGAAGATATTACATTAGTCATGGGTTATTGTGCTCCTCCAACTCTGCAGCACCTGGAATACTAGTGCCTGGAGTTACAATCCTCAGTGGTAACTGCTCCCTGGTATCCAGCCTGCGAGCCTGGAGAAAGTTGTCCATCAGCATAGAGAAACTGTGTGATTCTTTTGGGTTTTTTTTGCCAACAAAGAGGTATCTTCAGGGGAAAACAAAAATAAACTGGCTGATTTGGTCAAGTAGATCTGAGCCAAAAAGTTAAGAGACCTGTATCCTGCCTGGGAATGTATATTTATGCATAATGTGTACTAAGATTCTCTCTCTAAGCAGCAGGTTATGGGGCTGTGATACTGCACCATGAAGAAGGTGTTCCGCAGCCTGAAGACTCTTGCTCTTGAAATTTCTTGAGTCCTATGCAGCGCCTGTAGGGTATAGCCATGTTTTATAGCACATCGACCCCATTGCTGTTAAACTGTGGCACCGTGAAACCCTTGGATACATGTTATACCCTCTACCGGTGGTGGCATTTCAGCAAAACCTCTTTTCCACCCTCCACAAGGGTTATACATAATTCACTTGCAAAAGAAAATCCTCTCTCTGTGACCTGGCAGGGTGTGAGCTGCATGCAGGTCAGAGGGTAGTTGCCGAAATTATTCACTTCTTTTCTGTATGCTGTGCCACCTTTCCAGTGTAATTACCACCTCTGCGTCAGTTTTGATTTCTAAATGTGTAGAGCTCATGAATTACCTTTTGTTTCCCTTTTCCATAGCTTGATAACAAATGTTTTTCCTTTAAAGTGTTTCCTGTACCGTGAATATCTGACCATGACTGGTTGACTCCAGTCATCACCGTCGTGAATGACTGCAAATTGTGAAACATTGTCCCTTGATGAAGACGAATGAGCTCATCTTTCGACAAGAACGTGACTCTTCTCTCAGGCATTTTTTTCATTAGCAGGGGAATAAAGTCACAGGGGCGCAGGAAGGCTCCGGTAATGGGAAAGATCAAACCAAAAGATTAGGGAATGTCTCACTGAAACTGCCTGAGATTGTCACAGCTCTTTTTAGTCAGCTAACTAGCACGTGAATTGGGGAAGTTAGGTCACCGCATCCTTATGGTGCCTCTCACAGTGCGGGAGTATCCCAGAAAAATTAGGAGGCAGCAAATGTGCGAGGAGTAATAGCACTCTGTTGTACGCAAGGCGTAATTAACACGCGGAAGTTCCTTTTGGAGAGAGAGTGTGGAGGTCAAGAGGCAGGAGGGATTAAGAGAGTGAATGAAACACTTAGAGCGCTAATGAGACTGCTCCTAACAACTCTGTCAGAAGGAATCAAAAGCACTAACGAGTCTTGCCTTTGGGAGCATTTATTTGCCAAGGCTTGGATATTGTAGCTGTTCCTTGGTTGTCCGCAGAGGGGTTCATTCAATCTTTCGCTGAATCTCTTTGCTCTCAGAGGCTCAGTATCAGGGTAGGTGGGACGCTGGGTTGGCCCGCAATGCCGATTTGTTTGTATAGCATGGAGGGAATCACCAAAAGCGTTTTTTTGCGTGTGTGTGTGTAAATATACCTATGCACACTGTGTAAATTGTGTATTTAACATGCATAGTTGTTCAGACCTCAGCTTTGTGGCTGAAAAGTCTGAAGGCATGACATTGTCAAGGAGAAAAGTTGTATTTTATCACCTTTTTGCTTGCAGGCCCTGTTTTATATACTGACCTCAGCAAATGTAGCAATGAAGACAGCAGTATCAAGGAAGAAAATCAAAACAAAGCCTCACAGCTGCTTACCCATGCATGTTCCCAAATCCTGCACTGAGCTAGGTTTGAATTTTGCAAATCCTTTCCTTTATAATGGGCTGAACAAGCAATCAGGTTAAAATAACCTCCTTTTCCCTTTCTCTCCCTGCTCCCTCTCCAAATCTGCACTGTGTAATAGCCTCACACCAAAGTTTGCAGTTTAAACTAAAATTTCCGAGCTCATCCTGATATCTGGATTTCTTTGGAGTACCTTATTGGAATGTGCCTGTCCAAGTCCTCTGAGTGGTGGCTCAAGGTCCCTGCTGTTCCCCAGCGGGCCAGGACACAGGGCATCGATCCAGCTGGGATGACAGAATGCTTGGATGCCCCCATCGCTCTCCTGAGCCCAAGCTGAAGTTTTATTTATGCAAAGTTTGCCAGAAAAACATTAGTCATGAATGAAATATCCGTAAGATCACACAACTGTCCTCCTAAGCTTTTATTTCATCTATTTTGGAAGGATGTATAATTTTATAATACAGTGCAGTCTTTTAAGAAATTCTGTGGATGAGAGATGGCTTATATTTGCAATGACAAATGGAACAGATGAAGAGACCTGTTGTTTATCTTCTGTCGTGGCAGTTGCGTACATCCTTCGCCTGATGAAGCAATTCCTTATTTGTGTATTGAGCGCTAATTGTGTGCACTCTGTGTTTAACACAGAGGACATTGCTCACTCCTGTGGCATTTACAATTAGTGCTAATCACAGGCAGCGTAGTCAGACATAGGTGGTATCTAAATCAGAAGCCAAAGGGGTGCTGATTTTATTAAACCCATAGGTGGAAACATCGCTATTTCCTTCACCAGGAGCAGAGTTTATCCCTGCCACCAGCGCCCTGCGCTATCGCAGCCCCTCCTGTGTGATCCGAGGGTTGGGAGGGGGACAATCAGTGGACAGGAGCAAAAATGGCACGCCTGGGAACTGCAGGACCCCTCTTCTCTCCTGGTTTTGAGGCCCTGAGGAGAGAGGAGCAGGAGGACGAGGGCAGAGGAGAAGCAGCGCTCGGGCTGTGCTTGGGATTAGAAATGCGTTCCCTGGCAGGGAAAGCTTTGGTGATTCATTATCAGAGCCTCCATGGGTCTGAAACAGTTTTGCTGCACATTTCTCAATCCCTGTTCTGCTCATCCTGCAGATAACTAGGCTACGGGCAAAGACTCTTTTGAGAAAAAAAAAAAAAACCAAAAAAACCAAGCCCATTAGGAGTGAGCAACAGCGTCACAGCAGCAGCTGGCAGAGCTGCTGCAGATAAGGGCTTGTGACGATTTCCATTACCCAGTTGTTTGAGTGCTTACGGTTCAGCCATTAAAATTAGTTTGGAGCCAAAAACTGACACTGAGTTGCTCATCTCTAAGACTGAACACGTGCAAGGTACGTTTTTTTTTATAGCGTAGGCTCCCCATTCTTGGCAAAATGTATAGTAAATGGATTTGCCCCCATCTGTTAGCTGCAGGCACAGACTTACGCATAGAGTTTGCAGGTATGGGGCAGAGAGCTGGAAGGGTAATTATCCAGGTGTGAGGTCAGAGCTTGTTCTCTCTCCTCAAAACGGGCAGGCTGCTGTATGGCTGAGCGTATAATGCACCCCAGAGCTTCTCCGTGTGTGTCAGGGAGAACAGCGCACAGGCACACAGCGCTGGTGTACTCAGCTGGGCGTACTGGTGCTTCTGGACTCGCAGCTGGGCTGAGTTGTGACATTTTTTATTTTATTTTAATTTTTAAAATTCCTTACTGTGAGGGTGGTGAGACACTGGCCCAAGTTGCCCAGAGAAGCTGTGGCTGCCCCATCCCTGGAGGTGTTCAAGGCCAGGCTGGATGGGGCTTTGAGTAACCTGGTCTGGTGGGAGGCATCCCTGCCCAGGGCAGGGGGGTAGAACTAGATGATCTTCAAGGTCCTTTCCAACCCAGACCAGTCTATGATTCTGTGATTTGCTGGCCCCTGTTTGGCTATGATGACAGAAAGAATTAATTTTCATTTTTTTTTTTAAAGATCATGCAAATCATAAGTTTCAATCCTTTATGTTTTTATTTTTTGGAACCTGTTCAGTCGATGATCTGTGCCCTTAAAAGGGTAATGAAACTCCAGTTCCCATCCCTTTCTATCTGCCAGCTGCACCTGGGCAGTGCTGCTACTGCTAATAGTTGCTGAATCGTGATATAAGGTTGCCCGTGTGGGCAGGGAAGTACATCTTAAGTAACGTAATGGGAAAAGTCCCTTTGGAGTGCTTATTTCTGAAGAGGTCATTCTGCACTGTAGGAAGTAAAGAAATAGAGAAGATAAATCTTCCTGAACATGCGTTGTGCCTGTATAGACATGCAAGGATCTGGTAGCCACTGTTGTCAACGTGTATGTCTCCTGCAATGCCTTTGGAAATACCTCTTGGAAAAATTGTTCTTCCTTAGTGATTTTCTGTGGTGTTTCCGAAACACCACATGTGCCTGACCACTGCCCTGGCCAAGCAGCAGAGCAGAATGAGGCCGGGACGTGGAGGGGAACTGGGATATCTTATACCAGATGAAGGATGCAATTCCCTTTTTTTGGCTCTTCCCTCTAGGGAAGAGCCAAAAGGCATCAGGGAGATGGTGAGGGAGAGTTTTCTCTTGCAGGATGAGTGCAGGGGTGGTAACTGCCCTTCACTGAACATTAATCCCATAATGGCCACAGGCTCAGCAGACCCATGTCTGTTGCCCCACCTGAAGACCATCATCTGCTCACAGCTCCCACAAGGGGTTGTGTGACCATGACTTAGTTAATGCTCATCAAGAAAGAATCTTTCACTTTATTATGTCATCACTTTTTATTTTTACACTCCTTTGATTAAAACCGTGAGTAGTTACTCGCCCTGTTGACTTTGGCATCTCCTCTTAGATCTCGTGCGATAAAAGCAGTGGACAGGGTGGTGACTCAGAGCACTAGAGTGATCTGGGGGCGGCATCTAATTCAGGCAGCGGGTGCCTCATCTGGGTGGTTTGGGTGCCTCATCTGGGTGGCATGGCTGCCTAGAAAGGAAGAGGACTAAAATCCTGAATGAAAGTCCCTTGATGGGACTCAGAGCGGACAAACGTGATACCTGGAGTGCCAGCGTCTGCCGTAGTACTGCTGTGTCTGATGGGGAAAAAAAGCTGTTATTTAGTTTCTTGCTGGCCAGATGAGATTAGTCGTATCTAAAAACTACTTTAATCAGACTAATAGTAAATGCAGTCACTCAGCTAGGAAAAATCCTTTTCATTTTTGAGGAAATCCACTTGATTTGCCTGATGCAGCACAAATGCTTGGCACAGCTCATCAATGTTTGCACGATGCTCTGTCCTGGTGTACAGGTGAGTGTTTCACTTGACTTTACTATCGAAACCTTTCTCTCCTGCTAGGTTACAGCCACTTACACTGGCTTCTGCAGCATTTTAAGGCTGAGTCACCACCTCATAAATAACATACAAAGTCCTGCAAGTTTACTGTATCTTTATTATTAGATCTCTGTAATTAATGGCCTTATTTTGAAGAAGGAGGGGAAGCAGTGTTCTTTGAGCATGCTTATAAAAGCGAAATTGAGCAGGGCTTTAGGAAAAGAGCACAATTTGGAAACAATGGTGAAAAACACCCAGGCGTTGTTTACACCATCAGCCCCTCTCAGTGTGTTGCCGCTGATGAGGGATTCACGTAGAACTGAAATTCTGACATGTGTCCTGTCATGCTCTTAGAGGTTTGATCTTGGGGCTGAGAGACATCTGCCCTGGATTTTTCCTTCTGTGTCTGCTCCTCACCCTTTTATGTCCTAACTATTCTGTTTTTAAAGTCACCTGGGATCTCTAAGCCACCATATACACCCACCCCTTGGACAGGATCTCATCACTCAGATGGTCACTTTGGAGCTTGTAGGGCCACGTCTGGGTCTGGCACCATCTGACTGGCTTGCAAAGCGCCAGGTCCTCTTTTCCTTGTCTCATGCAGGTGGCATGGAGGACCAGTCAACATGCTGACAACACTCTGAGGACACGCAAGGTCCGTTACTATGAGCTCACTCAAAACTGTTCTTCAGAGGAAGGAGGCCAACCTGGGGGTTGGTGCAGTTGTTGCCATGTGGGTGGTGTGGGCAACACCGGCTCAGCTGTGGAGGACTGCCACTACCACTGTTGTCATCTGTAGCGACTCTTTCCAGACGGAGCTCAAAGGATGACCCATGAGTTACAGAGATCACCTGCAAAAGGCCACTATGGTGAAGTGATGGAGCAGTACGGTGTTGCATGCTAATGATCCTGATAGTCGTGACAGCCTGTCCCACACCTCACTGAATACCACATGCACCCTTTCAGGCGCTGCTTTGAGAAAGCGAAGCGTGCCATGATTAAAGCTTGCCCATCCAGTTCCTAGTATCTGCAGTTTGCTGCTGAACAGAGAAACAAGGCCTGAGCTGACCAAAACCACCAGAAGACACTGAAGTGAAGCTACAGTTGTGCTGCTTCAGAGACTATCATAGCCAGAGCAGAGCCACGTAACCCAAAACTGTCGCATGAGCATCTCACTAAGAGGTGTCTTTCCAATATATTGCACCTGCTGCAGGGAAGAGTGCTTCTGGCATCTGGAGCCAGGGCCACTGCTTGCTGGTAGGGATTTTATAGCCACCTCAGGAGCAGCCATGTGGCTGCCTAGTGAGAAAGGGATACTTATAAAGACTGAATGAGCTCATTAGAGGTTAAGAGAACTACAGGAACTGGAGTGGAGTAAGAAAAAGGACTGGTTGGCTGTTGGCTGCATGCCGAATTGCTTTCAGCAGGTAGCAGGGGGAAAAATGATTATTGGTCCAACCAACAAATTAATCTCTCAAGGAGATATCTAAGTAGATGGTAGGTGTGGTGATAATCCTCAGTGGGCTGGGGAAGCAAGCCCATCGTGTGTAATCTCCACTGCTGACATCTGTTGTTTGAGTCCCTGCGCTGTGGTTTCACAATCCATCAGCTGCAGGATCATCAGCGTGGGAAAACAGAAGTCGTAAGAAATGCCTGGGACATTAATATTAACCCTAAATAAACATGGTTTTATTTTTTGTACCTTGCTATATAAGAGAAGAGCGCTGTGATTTCCTATCGGGAGCAGCCAGCCTAACCCGAGCGTGAGTAATCTACCTTCTAAGCAAGAATAAGCATTTTGCATCGTATCTATATTTATGGCCAAATACTGCTTGCTGTACTCTCACAAGTGGGCATGAGAGAGCCAGCTTCCTCTTCTTCCTCAATTACATCATGTTGTTTTCCTTCTACCATGAATGCAAGAAGTCCCTTAGAAAGTCCCTCAATCCCATGAGTCAACTGAGCAGGATTTGCCTTAAATTTTTTATCAATTGCAAGCATTGATTATACTGATTAGCTGGTTATACTGTCCCACTGCTCTGGTACCTGAATGACCTGCCCTGATTTATGTGGTAAGAGCATAGTCTGCCTGCTTAAAGTTTGGTTGCGAGCATGAACCACGGAGACAGGCTCACCTGGGAAGAGCCAAACTGATCTGTAGTTTTCTCCTAACATCTTTAACCCTCAGCATCCTTCCCTTGTCTCCCAGTGGCTTTAATACAAAGTAAGATGGGACACCTGAACCACGGCAAGAAAATGTGCTGTTCCCCTTGGAACAACGTCCTTTTTAGAGGCTCAGCAAGGCCAGCGCATCACACTAAGCTAAAAGTGGGGGTGTCCTGCCAGGGAAAGAAGTTGGTACCAGCAACCTGGTACCCCATTGCCCTGCCTCACCTCGCCTTGCCTCGCTTCACCTGCAGGGATTAGCCTCCTGCACCCCCTCCAGGAAGTCCCATCGGCCCCCAGTGTTGCCGTCGATGAGCTGAAATTAAGGGGGATCATAGGCGGATTGTGGGACCCAGCTGGCAGCTGTGAGTGCAGAAGGAAGCGAGGAGTGGTTTTCTGGTGGGAGGGTGGCTCTGTGGAGGCAGGAGATGCTTTTGATTAAACTGTCATGCCTTTCAAAGGGAAAATCTCTTCAATGAAAGCTGCATAAACCAGCGTGGGGCTCATTGGCCTTCGGTACAACAAACTGGCAAGGGAGACAGCCTCTGTAGCTAGACTGGTTTGTCGTATCAGCGTAAGGACTATGGTGAGCGTAATTAACTGCTCACCGCTTCGGGGAAGCAGAGGAGGAGGGAAACAAGCTCGTCCTGTGACCCAGAGCGCTTTGCTCATCGACCGCTGAGGTGAAAATTCATAGCCCATTAATAAGAATTCCACTTTCCCCATTGCCTGGTTTTGGCTGCACAGGGGTGACTGCTGGTCGCTCAGCTGTGGTGGGAGGCATGGGGTTTGTGAAGCAGACGGAAGATGCCAGGAGCCTCTGCTGTACCTGCTCGCCCTGCGCCGGTGATAAAGCAAGCTGTGGCTTGCGCTGTGGTATTCATAAGTAGAACAAGGTCAACTGCCTATTTCAGTCAACGTGACAGAAATAGAGTTGATCTCAATAAGATCCCAGCTCTTTCTTCCTGTTAACTTCTCAGTTCCAATTTTAGGATTGCTGTAATCAAGCTGAGGAAGAGGCCATTTATCCCATGGAGGGGAAGTTGCTTGAAGCCCAGGCAGGAGGAGAGGAGTCGCTTGAAAATGTATTTTAGGAACAAGTCTCTGGCCCACGGGGAGGGTCCATGCAGTTCAGGAGTTGGTCCCGTCCAGTCATCGGTGTGGCCATGCAGAAGGTACATGGGTCAGAAAAGGACCTGTTCTCCTTCCCTTCTGGTGGTAGCAACACCGAAGGAGGGAGGTGTTTGGGCTGAACCATCTAGTCTGGCCGAGCAGAAGTTTCCAGGTTTGCCAGTCTACACATCCATTAAATGATTAAAACTCTGGCTTTGCGCAGAGCCTCCCCTGCCTGCTGCCAAGGAATATTGATGCTCTTTTCGTTGGAGGCGAGATGCTGACAGCTCTGTCTAATACAGACAGAAATGGGGTGGGGTGGAAACTGGCACTGAATGCTAATCTAAATGAGCAGCAACTTACAACACAAAGGCTTCGCCATAAACAAATTAGTTAGCATGTTCTCTTAGGACGAACATTCCGAGTGCTCTTATGATCGTTCAGTTAGTTTCCCTCAAACACCTGCGAATGCCAAAGCACAGGGGTGCTGGTGGCAGGCTGATGCGCTTTACCTTGCAGCCTGCCTGTGCGTGTCCTCCGTCCCCTCGTCTCCCCTGGGCTGGGGGGAGGGCTGGGAGCCCAGGGTCCTTCTCCCTGGTTAAGCAGGTGAGATGTCTCATTCATGCCCCTGAGGAAGGTGCAGGCTCAGGCAGTCTTCGAGCAAAGGAGGGGAGCCAGTGGTTTCCCCCCATGGGTGATGCTTTGGGGGTGAAGGTCTTCTCTTTGCTCCTGGGCAGGGGTGCCCACCCCCGCGGCTGCTCCCTGCTGCCCCTCTGCTGGGTTTGGCACAAGTGCTGGTGCAAATTCAAGAACTGGCCTGGTGCAAGAAGAGGTAGAGGAAGGGGGCATTCGTGCCTCTCCTGCTGGTTCCCATCTCGGTGGGATGAGGTCCCCGTGCCATGTGTCTGCACACCCGCGCAGGCCAGCAGAGAGCAGGCAGCGAGGCAGGAGCAGCAGCTGGAGGGGACGCAGGCACAAAACGCTGGGTTAGAAAGTTGCTTGCAAACCAGGACTGCTAATATCAGTTATCTGGGCTGCAATTTGCACACCCCCCCCCAGTAGTCAGGTCGCTCATGGCAGTGAGTGGGGCTGGTAAGAGCTCAGCTCTGCCACAGACACACATCTGCTGTCTAGCAGGGCTTCATGTGGCCGTGCGGCATTGTGCTTTTTCACACCCCTGACCTTCAGAGGCTGGCTGGTGTTTGCAGCCAAAGCCGGACCAAAACTGCGGGCTGGGTGGAAGGTCTGATGCGGAGGCTTGTTCTGGAAGAAAAGAACCTTCTCACGTAAGACAGGAGCTGGCCTTCCCAAAGGGGGGCTGCACAGGGACCACTGCTGAAGCAGCTACAGCAGCAGCTGAAAAAAGTGTCTCCGAAACTCTGTTCTGGTATGCTTCCAAGTGTGGATAAGCCATAAAGGTCATATTCCCGACCTGCTTCCCCTTTTGTTTACGGGGGTGGAGGGAGAAATGTGCAAGACAGAGTATTCTCACTCTTGTGGCTCAGGAGGGAGGAGCCACATTGGCCAGTGAAAGAAAAACCAGGAGGGAGAGCACACGAAAGGCAAGAGCTGTCACTTCTGGCAAGTGGGCGGTTGTCCTCCCCGGCACGAGGAGGAAAGGGCTTGGCCTTACCCGGCTTTGGAAAGGGGCACCAGGGCTTAGGTTTGCCTGGGAGAGCACCTACAGCATCTCTCCGCCAGGGCTTGGAAGGACCCTCAGAAGCGCCCTGTCCCGCGGTGTCAGCTGTGTGTGTCATGCCCTCGCCTGCCCCGTGTACGTCCGTCTGCAGTTCCCAGGCTGCCGGGACAGGACAATCGGATATTTGCCTCTGGGAAGGAGACCTTGTGCCAGCGCACCAAAAGGCAGAGTTTGCTCTCACTGAATCGATAGGGTGGTTTGGGTGCGACGGAGAGTGGGATTTGGCCCAGCAGGCTGTCAATAGCGCTGCAGCTTTCTCAGCTCACAGTTATTGTCAGGGCAGCAACTATTCGTGCACTTATTTTCCGATAGAGCTGATTTGAATAATTCGCCTCCTCTGATCTCTTTTTGAAGCCAGGAGGGACTAGCCTTTATGACCCCAAACTGATGAACAGAGCTGTAGGAGTGACTCCAGCTGGACTGTCTCCAGTCCTCTTGCTTCCTATCTCCTCTCCATCACCGCTGCGTTCCCCTTTGGCTCTCCTAAGGAGAGACAGAGCGAGGGATCTCACCCAATCTCTAAGAAAAGGAAGTAAGACCGTGCCTGGCCTGAACGCAATTTATAAATAAAGACCTTCAGAACGCAGTTCCCTTTTTCTTTTCACACTCTCTTGCTCTTTCCCTCCCTGGCCCTCGTGTCCCCTCCTCACGGCACAGATGTGCTGCCTGTCCCTTCCTGTTGACTTGCTCCAGGCGTTGCTTCGTGCTGGTGGTGTGGGGGCTCCGGGAGCAAAACTGAAGACTTCTCATGACCGGAGTCTGTTCCGCTCCCTATGGTACGTGTACTGTGGGGAGGTCAGTCGCTGTGTGCTCACCCAAACAGCCACTGCTTAAACAGGGAAATCATAATGATAAAAAAGACTGTAAAAAAAAGTAGATCTGTGTATGTCCTGCTGAGGTTCCTGGCCAGGCTGCAGCCAAAGATGGTTGGAGAAGCTTAAATACAAATGAGCAAGTTGGACTGAAGCAGATTTGAAAAACTAGCTGACTTTACTAAAGCAAACTCTTATTTAATCATGCCACTGTTGCTTTAAAGGTGGCATATGCTGCCAGGTAAGTAGAAATATGTTTGTTTTGAAGCCCTGGGTAAATGTCCTGTAGAGGAATTAAAATGTCAATCTGTAGCTGCATTTGTTTAATGAAATTGTATAAACAAGGCTGTGAGCACAGATCATCTTCTCACTCGAGCACCGCGTCTTAAAGGTGTTGAACGACTTCCCACTCCTCCCAGTGCAAAGCTGTCCCCACGCTCTGCCAGCATGGGGGTGCTCAGGGAGCTGCTGGAGCCACATTTCCCCAGGTTAGCTTCTCACAGAATCACCATAGGGGTTGGAAGGGACCTTCAGAGATCATCTAGTCCAACCCCCCTGCCAAAGCAGGTTCACCTAGAGCAGGCTGGACAGGAACGTGTCTACTTCAGCTGCTTGTCAACCAAACCCATCCTACCTGCAGCAGCTCAAGGTGCTTGCAGGGTGGTCACGAGCCCAATCTGCCACCGGGCACCAGGAAGATAAGGACGTCTGCAAGGGTTGTGGGGTGAGAGTCCGACCACAGCCCCACGGCAGCAGCTGAGAGCTAAACTGGAGCAGGCATGGAGGTCAGCAGATATAGGTTGACTTCACCGCTTGCGTTGTTGCTTTGTTTAAGCAATGCTGCTCACCACCATGACCTCCTTGCCCGAATGGTCCCATGGCATGCCCCGGTGAAGGGACACCTGGCATCACCCGTGGCTTAGCAAACCCACGCAGGCTGCTCACTGTGGATGGAGCAAAAGCATCCACGTGGAGCTGCAGGGCCATAGCTACTGCATTTTCATTTCTCACCTAGGTCGTTTTATAGCAGCTTCCCCACTGGGTGTAAGCCATAAAAAGCAAGCAGGAGTAGAAGGATCACATTTATGCTTATTACTGGATCTCCTTTTCCTTATAAACACATTTTGGGCACAATTTAAAACCCATTCCCTTCCTTAGAAGATGAACTGTTTATCTAAAAGGGGTTTTGTTTCCTCTCGTCCTAGAGGATCGGTTAAGAGGGAAGTTTGCATTTTACTGAGGAAGGTGGCTTGAAAACAGATTAAAAAAAAAAGAAGGAAAAGGGGGTATCCTTTTCTTGCAAAAGGCTGACAGAAACTAAAGCAAGTGGTTTCTCAGCTTTGCCTGAGTGGTGAACTGACATTCCTAATGAGAACAAACGAAGGCGCGATGTGATGCGTTAAAACCTATCAAGAACCAAAGAGTGCTTAAAAAAACCAATTGGGCAAACTTAAGTAGTGAACACATAGAAGTTCAGTCTGGCCCCAGGGAGATGTGCTTTTGGCCAGTTCATGCAATACCTGCTGAAGTGCAAGATACTGGTTTGCAATTTAATTACTGGGCTGCTTACCACCTTTGCTTTCTCCAGATTTCCCTATTTTCTGCTCCACGGTGTAAGCTGTTGCGTAGCTTTGGGCAAGTCATTCAACCTCTTGCTTCCTATTTCTGCTGGTAAAATTGGGAACTTTCTTTGCTCTGTTTACATCCCAGTCTCAGGAGGGTCAGGCGACTGTCCTCTATTGTCTTTACACAGCCTGTTATGGTGAACACCTAACTTCGGTTGTTACTCTGCTCCTAAAACTGAAATAATGCTGAGAGGGCAGCACTGACAGCAGCAGACATGGGAGAGCCCAGTCCTGCCGTCGTTCAGTGCACAGAGCACGCGGTGGTCGTGGCGGAGGGACGTACCCTCCCATACATCAGGTCAATTCCTTTCCTCACACATCATTTCAGAGGAGATCTGAATGTTAAGCAGACAGACAGACCTGCAATTATTTTTTTTTTAATCCCAAACAAGAGAAAAGGTCCCTGATTGTAGAGTGGAAGATAAGAATGGTTTGACGTGGAAGAAATCTTTCAATAACAAAGGACTCTCTAGTTTGAGAGCACTTAAGGGATGTCTGTGTTATTGGCGAGAATTTTGACGGGTTCTTTTTCACATCTGCTCAGTATTCAGCATGTGTTTTTAGCAATCTTTACCCTTTTTGTGAGGTTGAAGGGGTTGATTGGATTTTATGCAATTAGTGTACCGGGAGGATTTGCTTCAATTCTGAGATGATTTCTCTTTGTCAGCTTGTGGTTTTCTACAAATATCTGAGCAAGTGCACCATGATGGCAAAAGCGTTTGAGGAAAATGAATGTCAAAATCCCGTGTGCTGCTACTGGAAGTGGGAATTTCACTAAGATCTGCCAGCTTTCATAGTAAGAATTCTTGTGTGCTTTTCAGAAAATAGAAATTTAGTTGTTAGGGGATAGATAAGTCATGGGTGTTGAATTACAGAGAGCAAAAGCATTTAGAAAGCTGTTCATTGAATATGCTCAGAAAAAAAAAATCACAGCGGGTTGTGGTTTCTGAAAGCAGGAAAAAGGCCAATCTTATGTCATAGGCTAATAAAATATATTAAGGATGAAGTCAGTAAAAGTTCTGTAGGAAATCCTCTGAAACCAGGGATGAATGGCAACTTATAGTCAACATTCTTAGGAAAATATATAGAGTTAAGTAAAATATGAGACAAAATTACATTTGGCCTCCCTTTGTGTTGTAAGAAAACTTGGCAAAGGCTGAGTACTCTTCAGAAGGGAGCAGTGCTTGCCGCGGGCAAGCTCTGCACGGTTCTTCTGCGAGGTGAGCGCCTCCATAAACAAGTCACAAAACGTTTTCTCGGTTCACATTGTTAGTACTGAGAAATTTGGTCAGAAAGTAAAAGATGGCTACCTCAATGATTCCAAGTGTTTTCTAGCAAATGTTTTCTTTAGGACACTTCTAGCTTTGGGAGGATTTTCACTGTAAGGGTGGTGAGACACTGGCCCAGGTTGCCCAGAGAAGCTGTGGCTGCCCCATCCCTGGAGGTGTTCAAGGCCAGGCTGGATGGGGCTTTGAGCAGCCTGGTCTGGTGGGAGGTGTCCCTGCCCATGGCAGGGGGGTTGGGACTAGATGATCTTCAAGGTCCCTTCTAACCATTCTATGATTCTATGATGCCCAAACACAGAAGCACCATTTCCAGCTCCCCTGGTTGGAAGGACCATTTCAGGCGGTGAATCGAGCACAAGCCCATGGAGAGCTCCTTCCCCAAGCCTAAGCATGGCTTGGAAGGACAGTTTTGAGGGAACCATGAGCTAACCCTCCTCTCTGTGGTGAGCCGTTGGCACCAGCCAACCACAGCAAGCCATGGACAAAGGGGAATAGAGACCATGAAGAAGACACAGTGGTGTCTCACGCTGGCACCTCTGGGGAACTGAACCGTGTTTGTGGAGAGAGCCTGCAACCAGTGCGTTTCTCCATCGATCTGTTCGCTGTCTCGTTGGCGAAGGCAACTGCTAATGCAGTGACTCCATGCTAGTATTAGAAGGCCAACTTGCCTTTATGCTGGGTATCATGGTGACTTCCATTTTATAAGCCTTCAGAAGATAATACCTCCAGACTGTGGTCTTTGCTGGTATGAGGATGAAGCCACTCCATGACTTACTTGCTCAAAGTCTTTGCCCTTGTGTTTGCTCTCAGCCAGAGCCGATTGCTGGAGGTGAAGCTGTTGCATGGGACAGCCTGGCCCCGGCTCCCCTTTCCCCTTCGGCATGTAGAAGAACTGGTGCCCTTCTGTGGCATCGCAAGGCTGGAAACCAAAAGCCTGAGTTGGTTCTGGGTGAGTCACTGTCCTGCGATGAACATTTAGGGGAAAGAAACTGATTGTTTAAGGGATGGCTGTGAGGAGAACGACTCGACTTGCTGTTTAAGCTAGAACTATTCATCAAAAAACCTAAGTGTTCAGTGCTTCTGAAATCTTGCTACTAGTTTTCATTATTTTTTTTTTTTTTACTCTAAATTGATGAGTGCTGGTATTACTGCATTTTACACTATTTTTGGTAATTTTCCTGGTTGGATTGGTAGTCACAGCTTGAAAATCCCAGTTGAAAAATGAATACTCAATGTTCACCCCAGAACCCAAATCTCTGGGGGCTAATTTAGGTTCAATGTTATCATATTGACAACATCTTATCTGCTTTAACTTCACCCTTCCTCCTCTGGCTCAAAGGGTTTGCATTCCCAGCTGTCAGTGAAGCCCTCCGGCTTCATGCTGGGATCCCACATGCTGGGGTGCTTCCTTCTGGGCAACACCACTTTCCCCGTCTCTGACGTGATGGATTGATAGGTGACGGATGGATAGGTGATGAGATGCGGTTGCTGAACCAGGAGATGCTAACATGGATTTTGTGCAGTGGGGAAGGAAGGAGTGCAAGGAAGTCTGGTGCTGCTGCCAGGTACCCTCCCAGTGTTTGATGAGTAGATCCATATGGTTCTAAAATCAATTTTCACCTTTTGCCTCATAGCGTACCCATGGCAAGGGCGAGAGCTCGTCATGTCACCTGTGCCAAGGTCTGACGGAAAGGATGGAAGGGGTTTGTTATTGTCCTCGCAACTTAGAATAGAAACATAGAATCATAGAATGTGTTGGGTTGGAAGGGACCTTTAAAGGCCATCTAGTCCAACCCCCCTGCAGTCAGCAGGGACATCTTCAACTAGATCAGGTTGCTCAGAGCCTCATCCAGCCTGGCCTTGAATGTCTCCAGGGATGGGGCCTCCACCACCTCTCTGGGCAACCTGTTCCAGCGTCTCACCACCCTCATTGTAAAGAACTTCTTCCTCATGTCTAATCTTGGTCCCTAAAGCCTTGTCCCCAAGCCTGTTATCACTTTCCTTCTTCCACTGGGAGAGTCCAGTCTAATCCGAACGCCGGTGGTCTTTGCTGGCCAGGGACGGGCTGGCAGCGCGCCAGAGGCTGGGCTCCATCTGGATGCCAGTTAACGGGGAGCAACTGGGTCCATCTTTTAACATGGAGGTGGGGCAGGCAGACACCCACCGACCCCATGCGGCGTGAGGGGGTACGTCTCCCACCCTCCCCGTGATTTCTGGCTGCCATCGGGGAGGGGGGACATCTCCCGCCCTCCCCGTGATTCCTGGCTGCCGTGCGGGAAAGTTACTGTTTTTCTCCTGGAAGTACCTTGTGCGGGCTTATTTCTGTTAGGTGAGGGTTGTTCAGAAAAGCATCTAAAAAAGCCGCCTCCTCCATTCGACACCCCTTGTACATCACCGAACTGCGGCTGCGGGGCGGGGGGGGCGCTGTGCCTCCCCGCCGCCCCCAAACCCTGGCAACCGGGGGGGTGAGGGGGGCTTTGCTCTCCCTTCCCCGCTTGGATGGCGGGCAGGCGGCCGGTCGGTGGGTGCCCCGCTGGGCCCTTCCCGGTGGAAGCGGTGCGGCCGGCGGTGCGGCCGCTGCTTCCCTCCCCTCCCGCAGCGCCGGTACCGCGGGCCGCCTGCGCGCACCCCGTCCTGCCGGGGGCGCTGCGCCGGGGGGGCGGAGCGGGGGGGCCGCCTGCGCCTGTCAACGGGGAGCAGCTGCTGCCCCGGGGCCGCGCCCTCCCCATTGGCTGTCGATGACATCACCGCCCCGCCCGTCCCCGCCCTCTTCCCCGCCCCCTCCGCCCGCCGCCGCCCCGCCATTGGCCGGTGGGCCCGCCCGTCGCCGCCCGCCCCGCCCCCGCCGCGCCGTACATTTACGCGGTAGCCAAAAGAGAAAGTAACGAGGATGGTGCGGGGCGGCGCGCGCGGGGCAGCGGGGCGGGAGGCGCGCGCGGGGCAGCGGGCGCGAGAGGCAACGGCGGCCGCGCGGGGCCGCGACGCACCGGGCCGGAGCGCGCCGCGCCGGTGAGTGAGTGTGGGCGCGGAGCGGAGCTTCCCCGGGACGCGGGGGCCGGGGGCAGCGGGAGCCCGGGGAGGGCGGCCGGCCGGCCCGCTGTGGCGGGGAGCACCGGCCCGGCCCGCCGGGCGGGTGGTGGTAGTGGCGGCGGTCCCGGCTCCCCGCGCTCGCCGCTAAAACTTCAACGTCCCGCTCCTCCTGGGCTTTTTTCTCTGAGGAGCCGAGTTACCTCCCGCGTTTATTTATTGATTTTTTTTTTTATTATTATTATTAATTGCATCAGGCGAAGGCGCTCAGGGTTTGTTTATCCTTTTTCTGAACAGCCGAAAGGGCGAAGGGGTTTGGGAAGACGAGAGTGGGCCGGGGACCCTCCGGGGAGAGCAGCCGGGGCCGCTCCGCCCGGCCCCGGGACCGCCGCCATCGGCGGCACCTTCCCCCCGCTCCGGCGGGTTTGCTCCGGGGGACGTCGGGGCCGGAACGGGGACACACACACACACACGGCAGCGTCTTGCAGGGCCGGCCCCGGGCGGAGGGCTGACTGTTCGGGATGGGACATCCCCTTGCCGCTTGCCAAGGGGCCCGGCCCGAAGCTGTCTGGGGAGGCGAAGCCCCGTCGCGAGCGCTCGCTGGGTTTTTTGGGGGGGTTTGGCGGAGTTGGTGAAGTTACTGTCCTTAAGGATGCGTTTTCCAAGGAGAGCCGCAGCTGCTCCTGAAGTTGCTGGGGAAGAGGAGGCACCGTCTGGCTGTCTTAGCTTGTTTTGCTCTTGTTTTTCTTTCCTCCCAAGTGGAAGGGGTTGGGGTTTTTTTCCTAATCCTGCGTGCTGCCTCTTCGGGAATGGTGAGCCCGAGGTTGGGCAGGCTGTGACCTTGGCTGGAGTGCAGGGGACCCCTCTTTCTAGAAGGCGTGAAAGGTGCTGGGGAGGAGGGAACCGCTGCACCGGGACTGCTGGAGAACAGCAGCCTTCCCGGGCCTGGGGGCTTGACAGGGGCTGGATTAACCTCTCTAATGGGGGCATGGAGGTGCAAGGCACACACTTACTTCTTGTAAAGATTTCCAGAACCTAATTCTTTTGTTTTTTTTCTGTTTAATGTTGTGTGACTTTTGTTTAGCTTTATGTGTTCAAGTTTACAGCCACCTTGGAGACTTTATTCACGAGCTAATTTTTTTTTTGTAGCTTGCTGGAAAAGTTGCATCTCACCACTGACACACTCGGCTCCCCCGTGTTCCTCACGGTAGTAGAGTCAGCCCAGTGGTTGCTTCCCTTGCAGTCAGCAATGGGAACAAGAGAACGTACCCCCCTGTCATTATCGGTTGCGTGCCTCGCAGCCTGGGGTTTCAGAATAGCTCAGCACCATCTGCGTGTAGACAAATGTCTCCTCCTGGGTGTAGCTGCGGAGTCCGGGCTGGTCGCGTGTATTCTGCGTGCCATGCGCACATGTGCAGATAGCTGAAGTATTTGCTGCGGGACTGGAAAAGGTTTTTTAGCAACTACTGTGAGGTGGTAAGTGTCAGAAGGGGTTGTTAGGCTGTTACCCGTGGGTAGTGGGGTGTTGGCAAACTAGGTTGCTGTATCTGTAGGCTTATGTGATTTCATGATCTGCTTTCATCACCTTTTTTTTTCTTCCTATTCCCCCTCCCTTTTGTTTTCTTCTTGCAGGGTGATCTTGAGTTCTTCTTAACTTGCTAGTGCTCAGCCTCCTCATGCCTCCATCTCCTTTAGACGACAGGGTAGTAGTGGCACTTTCGAGGCCAGTGAGACCTCAGGATCTCAACCTTTGTTTAGACTCTAGCTATCTTGAATCTGCCTCTTCTGCCAGCGAGAGCCACTCCAGTCTGCTTGGCGCAGCTGTCGTGTCCCTAAAGACTGCTAATCTCACGTATATGCCCTCATCTAACGGCTCTGCACGCTCCCTGAGTTGTGGATGCAGCAGTGCCAGTTGCTGCACTGTGGCAACGTACGACAAGGACACTCAGGCCCAAACTCAAGCGAGCACCAGCGCCGGAGCCTCCACTGCCTGCCCTGCCAACCAAATGGTCAACAGCAATGAGAACGCCGGCAGCCTGAGCCCCCTGGGCGGAGTGGGGAGCCCGGTCTCGGGCACCACCAAGCAGCTCGCTAGCATCAAAATCATTTACCCCAATGATCTGGCGAAGAAGATGACCAAATGCAGCAAGAGCCACCAACAGAACCAAGGGCCTGTCATCATTGACTGTAGGCCCTTCATGGAGTATAATAAGAGCCACATTCAAGGGGCTGTCCACATTAACTGTTCCGACAAGATCAGCCGGAGAAGGCTCCAGCAGGGCAAGATCACTGTCTTGGACTTGATCTCCTGCCGGGAAGGCAAGGACTCCTTCAAGAGGATCTTTTCCAAAGAAATCATAGTTTATGATGAGAATACCAATGAGCCAAGCAGAGTAATGCCTTCCCAGCCGCTCCACATAGTGCTGGAGTCACTCAAGAGAGAAGGCAAGGAACCCCTGGTCCTAAAAGGTAATTCTCCTCTCTGCCCACACGTAACCTCAAGGTTTGCTTTGCAGTGCATGTCTTCTGCTACCAGCCTTGCTGATGGTTGAACTTCCAAAGCGTTTGTTTATTTCTAGGAAGGCCTGTGTTCCTGGACTCACTGATGGCAAAGCAAGTGTCTTCCATGAACATAGCGGGGAGATGCTTGCTTTTCTCTGACTGTTGCCCTTCAGTAGCGGAGAGGGTGGGAACTGGAAGGAGGAAACATGCTTCCTGGTGTCTGTCTGTGCAAACAAAGAATTTCCCCCAGTGCTTGCTCTTGAGTATTTATAGCCCAAGGGGCAGAGGTCCAGGAGGGCAGACTTCTCTTTTAGCTCGTCAGACTGACCTTTACTTAGCAGCCTTATATTAGTCAGTATAAAACTGGACTCATGGGTGCTGGAGACGGGCAGTGGGAGAGCAGAAGAAAGGAGGAGGAGAGAGGGAGGCTACTTGGTCTGAGGCGTTGCATCATGGACCAGTCAGCAAAACTTGAGGAGCAGTCCAGCCTTGTTTTGGTTGCATGGGGTTAGAATAGTGGACAGAGGGAGATACTTTGTCTGAAAAGGGATCTGAAAGTGTTGTATTTAGGTGAATCCATGCTTATACATGTATATGGCTTTCCTGTAAATGCTTCTGTTTTAATGTGGTGGTTGGTCTATCCCTTAATGCTCTAGAGGAAATGAGCCCCACCAATTAAGGCAGCATCCAATGACACTTCCCTTTCTTTACTCGATTCTGTGGCTCCTATTTATAACAATGCTGCCCTCTAGATTGAATCTCCTTTCCCCTGGGCATTCAGAGGCATGGTTGGCAGAGACTGGCTGTGGCACTGAGAAACTATGGAAGGATTTGTTGCTTAGCTCATACTGTATGTCTTTAATTCACTTGATCTTTGTGTACAGCTTACTACTTTTAATCTGCACAATGTGGCAGGGGAGTGGATTGGGTTGATAGTTTATCCCCTTTACTCTGTTTAGTCTCAGAGCTTTATAGGAGCTAAGGGTCCTGTGAGGTACTCCTCTGTGGATGTGTCTTGTGGAAGATTAAAATCGTGCTGAACTTCCTTCTTGCTCCCAGCAAGTGTAGGGTTGTTCTGGGTTTACGTTGACACTTGCTGCAGGTTCCCAGTGTTTACTGAATCTTTCATCTATTAAAAAAAAAAAAAAAGGAGGTGCTTTAGAGGGTGAGGTTACCGTTAAAGTCCTCTGTTTTCTGGTAGTAGTCATTCGGTTGTACAGCTCTTGCAACTGGATACACAGTTGTAGTCCGCAAGCCTTCCTATCCTTAGAAAAGTGGGATGCTGAAGGTGTTTTTCCTCTGTGTTTCTCTGAAAATGCTGAAGCTTCTGTGCACCTCAAACTAGCAGTTTTCCAGAACCTGAAATAAGAGACCCTGGCTGCGGTGGAGCCTCAGAGCTGCAGTTGGGCAGCACCGAGCTGTCGGGTCCTGTGGGCAGCCCCTTCTCCCACCTTCCAAGGCTAGTTGCTGCCCCTGGGTTTAATTGAGTGCTTGTGGGATTGCTTGGACCATTTTTGGTTTTAAGCCACTGAGAAACGTTAGCATCTGCCTCAAAGACCTGCTTAGCAGAAATCCCCTCCCCAAATTGTTCTGCCAACAGATCTGGAAGCGTGCTAGAAGACAGAAGAAGCCCAAACCCTTTTCTTTTTGGATGTAGTGATCGGTTGGGCCAGAGCAGACCTCACCTGGGGAAGTGTGTAGTGAGGAGCTTCTCTCTGTCACCTTAACTCCCCTCCCCTCCCTTGAAGTGGCGCTCAAACTGGGGTCAGATGGAGCCGGGTGTAGGATAAAGCAGCCTTTAGGAAGGCTGTGGTTAAGTTTCTGAGCTGGAGGAGCATTGCTGGACACGCTCATTATTTAGTTTCACTTGTTGGAGAGGGTTTTTTCTGTCATTCTTCCTTAGCCCAGTAGCTGGTGCACATGTGCCCCTGGGCTCAGGCACCGATGTGAAACTGGGGGTAGCTGGAGAGCCCTCTTTGCTTCCCTCTGTTATTTCGAGCAATTTCTCTTGCTCGATGCAATCCCGTCCTAATTTATTGCCGGCCCATCTGATCCCCCCGTGTTGTGTTTGCAAACACTGGTTGCTAGCCCGGCCGGCCAAGTTTATGTCCCCCTGATCCGGTGCCACCTTCTCCATGTTTGGTGCTGCCTGTCAGCCCGCCGCCCCGTTGCCGTTTTCGTGGCACGGTGTCTCCTTGTGGGGCGAATCCGACTGGCAAAGCCAAGGGTTTGAGTTACAGCTTCAGTTTACAGCGGGCTGGGGTAGCGATGTGGCCCTGTGAGCATTTGGGTTTTAGGTGCCCGAGTCTTTTTAAGCGGCAGAGAAACTCTGTGCTGTTGACAAAGGCCAGGCAGTGAGCTATAGATAAACGTATGTATGGGGCACCTTATTAGGCTCAAGTTAAAAAGAGGTGGCCTGATTTATTTTTAATGTAGCAGACCAATATATAAACTAGCACTGTGGCAAGAGAGCATTGGGGTTTTATGTATGCTGTGGGATGGGGGGATTTTAAGACTTCTGTTCCTTCCTATCCGTGCCTCTCTTTGCTGCTTCCTTTAACATGCAGCATTTTTAATTTTTTTTGGTCATAAATGTAATACTAGCATAACTTTGATTTAACCTAGTTAGAAGCAAAGATTTGCTTATTTCTTTGTTCACAAGGCACAGCAGGACTTGAGAACAGGCATAAACCACCTATCTTTTAAAAAAAGTCATGTACTTCACAGTGCTGCTACACAGGCTCTAGTGGGGCTGAAGCTGCTGCTCAGCCTGTTTGTATACAAAATAGGAAGAATTCATGTTTTCCCCTGGGCACCTGCACACCTTTGTACTAGACCATGGTATTGGATGCTTACTGAAACCTGCAGGCCTCATTTTTGTAGATGCATTTTTGTAAATTTTTTTTTTTTTTTTTGCTTAGCATTGAACAGGAGAGGAGGAAAAACCAGTGATGTGAGCCCAGTGCCCCTTCTGCTTGAGGCCAGTGGCAAAGCTGTTGCTGACTTTGGGGAGGGAGGGTGTGGTGGTGCGGCCCCGGGGACTGGCTCCACAGCTCTGGTCCTCCTTGGCAGGGTTGTGCCCCTTTTTCTCCTGCAAACCCAACGGCGAGGCATCCCTGCCTTCCCTGAGCACCTCGGCTCATAGCAAAAGTGGCCTGGAGTCTTGGGGGTTTGGGTGCTTGAATTTGCTACTAGGACCTAAAAAGAGGAAGTGGGAAATTCATTTGCATTCAGATGAAAAGTATTACTTTACCCAGAATGAAGTGTTTAGGTTTGGAATTGAGCATCTCTTTTTCCAAGTTAAATTAAATCTACAAGTGAAACAAAAATGAAAAATAGAAGCATCTGTGCCAACGCATTTCAACAGCTCATTGCAGGGGAGGTTGGACTAGGTGACCTTTAAAGGTCCCTTCCAACCCAAGCGATTCTGTGATTCTAACACAAGAGGAGTTGCCTTTGTCTCCCTGGCCAGCATCTAGTGGGGTTGTGTTCATCCTGCCCTTCCTTCTCTGCCTTCCAGCCTTGTGAATCCGCTCAAGTCTTGTGTTTAGTTCTTAAAGGCTTCTGTGTTTGACTGTGGGAGGAAAAAACAAATTCAAAAGCAAAGGTGCAAAACGTAATTTGGCGAATAATCCATTTTTTCCCCACCGTGTGCTGTAGACTGATGATGTCTGGACTGCTGCAAGGGGGATGGGGAGGAACTGGCTTCTGGTGATAGCAACTGGTTGCTTCTCTGTTCTTGTTCCTGGTGTGAGGAGCTTATTTATGCTCTGGCTTTCAGTCTTCTCACTGCTCATCTAACAGGGAAATAAATGAAGTGACTTGCTCTCATTATAGCGGGGAGTGTAAGACCTGCCAGCAAGCCACTTCATGCTTTCTGCCACGTTCTAAGAATAGCTTCAGGTCTCTTACCGCACTGAAGTCACTTATCAGGGAAGTTGAAACAACTACCGAGGGACCAAGACACCTATAAATGGAATAAGTACCTGGTTTATGTTGTTCCATGTTTTTGTAAAATACTATGATCATCTGCTTTTAGAACACCTGACCTGGTTATAATCTGTTGCAAATATTTATTATTAATTATAAAATTTAACAGTGCTAGTGTTACTTTAAACCCTGACTAGATTACACTGCACAAGTGTATTTGAGGGTAAAACTTGACGCAACGGTCAACAAATCCAGCTGACCAAGAAAACACGTGCCTGGCACTTATTTCCATTTGAGATCTCCACTGAATAATTATTAGGTCATGGTTGTAATAGGGAAATGTGTATTTTTAGGTGTTAAGTAATGCCTGTGAAGCGGCCAATGTGTTTAAAACTGAAGTGTGTTCCCTCTGTGCTGCAGAGGAAATCTGGCCCCATCAGTCACTGGGGAAGAAACTTCTGCTGGATGTATTAGGGCTGAGATTTTGCCTTCAGCTTTCAGACTGTGATTGCAGGAGCTCAAGAAAGTGTCTCTGTCTCCACTGGAATAGATAATCTTATTGGCCATAACACTCGAAAATCGGTTGTGTGTGTGCCTGTACCTTTTGCATATAGATAAATTGGGGCAATAGTGTGATTGGAGATCACAGTATTTTCTGTGCTTTGAGGAGATGCTTCTGCAGAGGAGTGTACCTCTAAACTTTGCCTGTTCAACGGTAATGAAGAGTGTAGCATTTCCTCCCAGATCAGGGCATCTCAGAGGTCAAAGTGCTGGCTCGCAGAGTGCCTGTCACGTTTTAGCTGTCCTTGGGGGCGAAAGAGGCAATAACACTGCCTTGGAAAGAGAGGAACAGGCAGGAGACTTTGGTGTGTGTGTGTGTTTTTTTTTTTTTTTTTTTTAGCTCTACAGCTTCTCGGACCTTTAGAAACCAAACTAAGAGTCAAGAAGCAAACTGTTATGTTAGGCAAATATCTCTGATGCTTGTAAAGAAAAATCTGGCTCCATCTCTGTTTAAACTGGGGGGACATCCCCTGCAATGGTCCTGGTAGGTAGATGTTGGGTTATAATTAGCAGAGTGCTTCATGTGCTGCCCTTACCCTGTTGGAGATGAGACGCTCTACTAGTAAACTCTTTACAGAATTGCTTGCTGTCTTCTGGCTTTTTGCTCGTAAGGTGAGCACGGCCTTTTTGAGAGGCTGAGGGTGGAAGAGTAGCTGTATTTGAGGGTTGAGTGGTCTCTGGATGTGAACTATTGACTTTATTTTTTTTTCTGGACCTGTACATGGGTTGTTTTTCTTCCAAAGCAGCTTATGAGCACAAAAGTTTTTAGTGAGATTACCTTGGCATTACAGTGCATTTGAAGTGGGGGATCAGCCACTTGTCCTTAGGCTATGACACTTCCTTTACTCTGAAAAGCCACGTTATAATGACTTTTTTTATTTATGTAAGCAACTCTGAAGTGAAGAAATGCCATGAATAGGAGCAGCGTGCACACAGTCTTAAAATTTGTCTGGTTTGCATGTTTACTAGCCAACCAGGAGGGAAATATTTTTTCCAAATATTCAGGATGGGCTTGCAGGGCTATAAAAGTCACGCTGTTTAAAGAAATAGATTATGGTAGTCTATGAAGATGACCTAATGCATTGTCCCTTTGCGCATAAGATAAGATTATGTGCGGATCCTTGGCCTTGTTGGGAAGTCTCTGGTGGGCCTGGGAGACTGCTGGCTTCAGAAATCACAAGGCTGACCTGAATTATCGCGAGCGCTTGTTTGCTTGGAGCTTTGTTTCTAGGTACTCAACCTGAATCTGTCTTCGGTGTTTTTTAAACACCTCTGTACTGTAAGAGTTAAACCTTTTTTTGAGGTTCTTGTTATCACAAAGGTGTTTGATAAGCCGTGACTTAAAGGAGAGTGGTGAAATATCATAGGTGTCGCCTTTCCCTTCCTCCCCTAAAAGTCAGAGCTGGCCAAGAGTCCTGTTGAGAGGAGGCTGGATAAAGGTGCTGTCTTGAGCTTGCTGCAGCTGGCAGGCCTTTCAGGTGGCTGTCTTTCACATGGTCTTGATCCAATGGATGTTGATGGTTATGGTGGTAAAGCTCACACGTGCAGCACTGCCATCCGTTTCCGCCACCAGTCCTGGCTGTGCCTCTCACCGCACCCTGTGTGGAGGCAGAACGGGGGGCTGCCTTGAGCAGGAGGCATGGAGGGGTTCAGCGTGGTTGTCTCTGCAGCTGGAAGGTCCTGGGGTGCTCATGGTTTCTGTGTGCAGTGAAGCTGCAGGTTGTTTTTTTAATGCCTTGTGACTTTTTAGTACAGGAAACTTTGTTTCAATTAATATCTATGATTAAGGCAACCTCATGTCTGGAAGCATCTCAGCCCACTGGAGGTTGGCTTTGGTGTGTCCTCCCCTGCTGTGAGAGATGTTGGTTCCCCAGCAATGTGTGTCCCTCCAGAAAGTGTTCTGTGACTTGATTCTGGACCTGTACAGCAGCATTTTGGTGCTTGAAGGGGAGGAGGGAGGAGAATTGTCTCTTCGGTGTGGTGCAGAAAGGGGGTAGTGTGGCTGGAGGGATATCTGTGCCTTGATAGCAGGGCAGTCCTGGGTCCAGGGGAGCTCTGACCAAGCCTGTGCAATGGTCATTCTCCTGCTCTGTGACTAAGAACATACAACAGACTTGCTGTGAGGCTTTGGACAAGTGATTTTAATTTGTCTGGGTTTTCTTTTTCTGTCCTCGGCACTGTTTGTGGCACTGAGCTTGTCTCTCTTGTTGCCATCAGCGTTAAGTGTGGCTCATCCAAGTTCATCCGCTGTCACAGTGGTGCCCTGGAACAACGCAGCTGCCTGTTGGAGAGAGGCTTGCGAGCACCCACTTCCCCTCCTCCCTTAGCAGTTACGGGTTTGCTGAAGTGATAAACTGTAGGCTCTGATTTGCCTCTAGGGGAGTTATGTTCTTTTAAAAATTGGAGGCTCGTTTTCATGCCTTTCTTTGCTTGGGTGAGCAGGTTACCTCCTTTCTAAAGGAAAGCTCCACTCCCAGGGAAGAGACTGAGATCCAGCAGGGGCACAAGCTTATAATCTCCTGGCACTTGTTTTTGGTGGTGCCCCTAAGAGCATGTCCCAGGGGAGTCTGTGCAGAGAGAGACCTGAGCCAGCAAGTCTGTGGGGAGCAACTGGGACCTTGTCAGTCTGGGTGCCGCCTAATCCCTCTTGTCCTGAAGGAATGAGCCTCTGATTGCGGCTGCCTGGGGCAATGCTAGCCTTGTCTAGCTCAACTATACCCACAGCTCGCCCATGTGTCCCTGCAGTGGGCTGTCCTCACCGGAGGGCTCTGGGGTTAGCGAGTTGGGGTGACACTAAATCTGTCATCACTGATGGCTGGGGGGACGTGAATGCGCTCAGTGCGGGGGGAGGGCTTGGGAGCCACTGATCTCACTGGGGTTAGATGCTGCTTCGCACATATGCATGACTGTGTTTCTGAGATAATGTCTTTGAAGGAGGACACTAGAAAAAAAAACTAAGAAAATAATAAAGTCATGTGAACGCTTTGGTTCCAACTCTTTTACTATGCTCTAGCTTTAAAAGGTCTACAGCATGCCTGGGTTAATTCCCACTTGATTCACTGCAACAGAGAAGAACTGCTTCTAATTAAAGGTAATAAAAAGAAGAACAAGTGTTAGTCCTTGTCTATACATGCATTATACATATGGGGCTTTTTTCTTTTAAATGGCTTAGAGATGTGGAAAATAGTAGATCACTTGCAAGCTTTTGTCATATCAGTCGTATTGGTTGTCTCCAGTTTATTATGTCAAAGTGTGATATTAAGCCTTACATAAGCAGTTGACCAATAATGTTTTAAAGCAAAAGCTGCAGCTAGAGCAGTTGACCTATACTGTGTTGGTGATGGGCTCTAATTCTTTATGGTCTCTGTGAAGATAATGGGGCTCTGTCTGTTTAATTGTTGGAAACTAAGAATAAGCCTTTTGCTGCTTAGAATTTGCTGGCATGTTTTAGGTACAAAACCACTAAATGTGGAGGTTAATCTTAGGTTCGTAGGTGTTTGTGTTAGTCCTGCAGGGCAGTGTGACATCTCTGCTGAGGGATAACACAGTGCATATGCTTCCTGGGAAAACTTAGTGTTAACTCGCCTGTGGAGACAAGGAGACCTGGGTTGGTTGTGATCTCGCTGAAGTGATTCCTTGTTGGATTGCTATTTAGCTCTGGATTCTGTAAATATGTCCTCCCCCGCTTTCTTCCCTTGACTTTGGAGTACATGGATGCAAACTGGGTCAGCTTTCCCTTGCCCTTTGGGTTTTTTAGGGTCTATCCTTGCCTCCCTGACCATTAGGACTGGGATTTAAGTGCTGTCAGGGGTAACGCTGAAGTTTTGTGTCAGAGTAGGGGCTGGCTTGCACCATGCTAGTTCCAGTAGTTCGCTGCTTTTATTTGTGGACAGTGTGGAACTGGGATATGTCAAGGCAGGACCCTTTATTTTCTCTGGGTTTTCTTTAAGTGCTTTGAAATACCTTGCTGGGAAGTGTCAAATTGGAGCCAGATAGTAGTATTATTTCTAGCCGAAAGGATAGAAACTCTTCACTTTAAAAAGAGTGTAGATCCAGCAGGAATGAATGGTATTCCCAAATGCTGGTGTGGTATATCAGCATCCTATTTTCCTTTCATATTCATGCAAATGTAGCTAGCGTTTCTGATGTAGAGGAGCAGGGTTGGACTGGAAAAGAACCTGTGTTCATCCTCGGGAGAAACAAAGCAGCCTGCTCTCTTGTTAGAAAGAAGCTGTCCTGAAGAGATTGCCCTTAAAAGGGTAAAGTGAGCAAATGGAGGGCTGAACCGTGAAAATGTCAGTGTTCTCCAGAACATGCGAATTAAACAGAAATGTCCACTCCTACGCGTGGAGGATTACAGATGTCTGACTCGGTGCTGGGACCTTGGTCATTCTTCAGACCTGCTGAGCCAAATCCCTCTCTCAGCATCGTGCTTGTGTGTGACCATGGCAGCTGCTGGCTGCCTCCAGGCCAAGCGGACCAGGCGCTTGAGGGATGCACGTGGTGATGGGCAGGGAGAGAACTGGTAATAGGTTAAAAAACAAAGCAAACAAAACCAGGAGTATTGGCCGAATCTGGTCTGCTCTACCTCTGTTTGTGAAAACATACTCTTGGCTCTCTGTCAATATAAAACCATTTGTGGTATCTTTTATTGCATTAAAATAGTTTCTGTTCCTTCCCCTCTCACTTCCCCTGCCTCCTTTGTATATAGCTTTAGCATTTCTTGATGACCTTTTTGTTAATATGATTTCCAGTGGGAGCGTTTCACAGTAGAAGTATGTATTCCTTCAGGGTTTACGCTGACATTTCCAGTGATTATTTAATTGGACTTCGTGTTAGCCTGCATCCCCACGGGAATGCATACTTTTGCTGTGAGAGGTTGTAATGTGTCTAATTTTGAGTTTCTGCTATAAACGCTTGCCCTCTAGGGAGGCTAAGTCCAGTCCTCATCTGTGGCTGCAGAATCGTCACCATAGTGTGTTTGGGATGTGGGGTTTCTTGTCTTGTTCGTAATTGCATTCTTGTATAGCTTAATCCTTGTACCAAAACTGAGAGGAGGCCTTCTCTTTCACCTTCCTGACCGCTCCCCAACAGCGCTTTGAAGGATGCTGTCATGTGGCTTATTTTCTTGTGAATACTTTTTTTTTTTCTCTCAAATGGGTAGACTCTGTACTCACCCAGCATAGGGGAAATTCCAGTTACAAGCTGGAACCACTGTCTTGAATTCAGAGAAGTGGTCCAGAAGTATTCACAGCAGCTTCTGGACAGACTGAGTAGTCCAGAAGTTAGTAGCATCTCTTGGAGAAGGTGGTGAGTAAGGTAGGGAAGGGACTTGCGGAACTTGCTTGGGTGGCCTGGGTCCAACGAAAAAAAATAAATTTAAGACAAAAAAAATCCCATATGGAAATTCCAAGAAAGATTCCCTGGTGGTGGGATAAAAAAATAAAAAAACTTTTTGTTCTTAATTGGAGCTACTTTGGATGATGTAGTGATGCTCAGAAGAAGGAAAGCAGAGGGGTGAGAGCTGACAGTGGAAAGAAGCGAGTCATGTGTTGAGGTGTGTGAGGTGCTGGGGTGACAATGTGGTTGAGAGCAGGTGGTGGTGGGATGAGAGGAGCTGAGAATGGAGCTGGGCAGAGCCATCACCTCCAGCACAGCCCAGGAGGGGAAGGGGCTTCTGGTGACCTCTCTCCTGCCTCCCTGGGAGGTGTCCCTAGGACAGCCAGCTGCGCTCTGCCTGGTGTCAAAGTACAGAATAAAAGTAGATGAGACCAGGGACTGCAAAGGGAGAGGATGTGCTGTGGTGGGGGGCGTGAGCCGTATTGAGGTGGAATTAGAAAGAACATGCAAATTTGCACGCATGTGCCTCGATGCTGAGGGGAAGCCTTTCCTCTTTAGCCAGTGACACAGTCTTGACTTCTAAAGGGACATCAAAGCAGTTGTGTCAAGGATGTGCTTGTAACTTGGACAGAACTTGTGTACAAACTGACCTCTCGGGATAGTTCCCACATGGAAAAAACCTGACCTTGCAAGTTCTCCAGAATGCAGGGTTTTGCCTTTTTTTTTGAAGTGCTGTTGGCAGCTCGATTAGAGGGATAGACTAGATTAGATTGGGTGTTTCGAGGTGGAAGCTGTTTGTTGTGAACTACGTTTACTTTTACTTTTTTTATGTTTGTTTAAAGCTTAATCTTTTGCAGCAAGGCTGATGCTGAATGCCATGCGGGCAACAGGGAAAGAAACCCTGCGATGGGTCTTTTGAACCTTCTGCAGACAGGTGAGAAATATGCTCGCAGGACCAGAAAGTCAGACCTGTTCTACTTGCTAGTAGCAAGTAGAATTAGAAAAACCTTCAGTTATGCCTTTGATTTTGGAAAATAGGGGGTCAGTGTGGGTTGTTGAGGTAACTGTGGATACTTATGTTGTAAAAGGGTGGATTTATTTCCCCCCTCCTGCTTCTTCAACAGCAGGTAATGTGTAAAGCAGTCCTGGTATCACTGTGGCCTCCTCGTACTGCAAAAGGATGGGCTCCCTGCTGTTGTGGGCTCGACCTCACATCAGTCTCCCTCCAGTGTTTTGAAAACAAAAAACCAAACTGCCATTTCCTTGAAATCAAATGAGCAACTCCTAATGTCGCTTAGGTGAGTGTGGTCTGAGAGGTCCCCACCTCTTTTGACAGAAGGGAGTTGCCCTTCTCATCTCAGCTTCATGCTGTGTGGGACAAATACAGTATTTTCAACCATGTCAGCTGTGGTGAGGAGAAGGACATCTGTCTTGGAGAGTAGGAACGCTCCTACAATGACCTGCTTGGATTAGCCCCATTGCTCTGGAAGAGGTGTGGGAAGCACAGTTCTTTGCCACAGCGAGTGGAGCCCTGTTTGGACAAGGAAAGTGGCTGTCTTGTGTTGTTCAGGAAATTTGGACAGTAGACCTGCCCCTGCTTGAGGCTAAGGGAGTGCTGCAGAAGAAATATGGAGAGTTAGGTGCTTTTCTCATGCTTTTGCTCTTTCCATGTCATCCGGTGGTGTTTGAGGTAAGGCAGTGGGCCTTTGGTTGGGTTATGGCCCAGATACAAGATCCTTTGTGCACAGCCATAAACTTCTGTGGAGATGGCTGTGTTGGTTGGTGGTATGAAGAGATGGTCTAGGTGTTTGTCCGCATCCTGGGAGTGGATTTGGCCTATACTGGCTGAATTCTGCTTCAGCCTGTGCAGCTCCTTTTTCCTTGGTGGAAGCAAGCTACCTGTGATGGATTTGTTGCTAAAAGTGAACCCGTGTTGGATGGGGAACAGTATCCCTCAGGGTGCCTCTGCGCTGGAGCTCCCTGGTTCATGGGAAGGCACTTCTGCCATGTACCTGTGACCTGGGAACAAGCCACTGCCTCCAAACAAGCTCAGCCAGCCTTGGCCCTCTGTAAACTTGTCATGTGAAGGTCAGCACAAGAAAAGTGATGCTACCTACCTGCTGAAGCCGGTGGGGGCTGTGGCCTGAGCCAAAAGGGAGGAATATGTGACAGTAAGGAAAATTAGATAAGCAGGCTCGGTGCTCAAAGGTAAGTATGTCTCACTTGAGCATGGCGTTACAGTCCCCAGCATGCCCTACCTGTGGTACAGGGGCGGTTCTGAACACAAGCAGTAGAGCAGTGGTGGCTTGACACCAGCGTGCCACCCCGCAGCAGGACCTCTGGGCACCACCGGCAGCATGGCACAAGGGTGGCCCTGGGGACCGAACCCTCCTGCCTGGGTGGCGAAGGGGTGCAGCACCAGGTGGGTGAAGCGGCTGGCAGGACCTGGCCTCTATTTTTACATTCTGGAATCACGTTTGCTTAACCTTGAGGCATCCTGCACTTTGAATCAACTTGACACAAAGTCATCTGTTCATTAATAACACAGGAGCAGTTTAATTGTTGTCTTAGTGGAAAAATACATGAGACTGTCATTAGCTGTTGCTTCTGGCAGTGATTTTCTGCAGTAATGTAAATAAATGAGGTCACAGGTTTAAAGGAACAGGCTGTACTTGCACAAATTCAAAGCATAATCTTAAACAGATATGCACCAAATGTCTGAATATCTCTGTCCTGCACCCCAAATGTTCACTGTACCGTTTTGACCTTAAACGCACTCAAACGCAGCCGCAGGGGCTCGATTTGCTGTGCCGGTACTGACAGGGCACATGCTGAGTGGGTGTTTTAAAACTTGGCTTTGTTCCTGAGCGAGTAAAGCTTTTGGTGGTGACAACCCTGCTATCGCCAAATTCTCCGCTGCCCCCCCCTGTGAGAGCCCAGCAACTCCAGAGGAGGGGAAGTTACAGACCAAACATCTCTTCTGCTGATACTTCAGTGTCCTGGGATTTCTGCTCTTGTTGCACACGTGCATGTGTATGCGTTGGTTTTATTTTTTTTTTTGAGATGGCTTAGTGGTATTGTCATCGAGGATGAGCGGATCCAGAAATCTGCCTGGACAGCTTTGAAAGCTGTATAAAAGGTCTGTTTGTCTCCTGGGACCACGTGTTCTGTCTAAATGTGGATCCTGCATCTGCAATCTGTTATGTATAAAAATATGTTCCTGTTTGTAATCGTAGCGGGAACACCCGGTACCTGCCTCGCACAGAACAAAGCATGGCCATGCTGATGAGGTAATGCAAAGGTATCGCTTTATGGTGAGGAAATTTCATAGTAACTACCTCTCTGTAAGCTCCCTCACTATAGAGGGAATGAGTTCACTTACTCTCATTACTGTGGGGTAAAAGTCTGTTTCCAGGCAGAAAACATATTGCAAATCTAACAAAACATATTGTGAACCCGCATCCTAGTGTATATCACGTCACACAGCCATAGAGCAGCAGTGATGGTTGAAAGAGGTGCCAAAGAAGACACATAGAAGGAGGGCAGATGTTACTGTACTCCTTGTACTTTAATTCTCAATCTTCTCTTAAAAAAAAAAAACCCAACAACAACAAGAAAAACCCCCAAAAAACAACACAACCAGAAAGAACACCAAAAAAACCCCTTGTATAAACTATTTGCAGGTAAGACTTATCTTTTCTTGCTTTCTTTGAAGATGATTATTTCTACTGCAAGGTCATGGTCCCTTGTAAAAGCTGGCTGCCTAGTTCCTGATAGCTCTTGTGCCTGTTTTGCATCTTATTTGCCCTCTTCTGATGGCAAATGACAGACACCATGTTTGGCGTGATTTTTATGCAAGTGCCACACTGCTTGTCTCTAATTTTATTTGTTCAGAGCTGCTCTGGCTCCTGTCCAGCTGCTCACCTGGCCTCGTAGCGCTGGGTGCGAGCCCCAGGCTCCTGGGTGGCTTCGGAGCTGGGAAATCTGCGTGCAGCTGCTGCCCGGGTGCTGCTCGGTGGGGGATTTTGAGAAGCGTTAAGCAAGATGTTTATGGGCAGATGGCTGCAAAGAACTTGAACAAACAAGTATGAATAGCTGGAGCTTGTACAGTGCTGACTTGAAACTTCCAAAAAGTTTTGAGGTCTCGGACAATCCAAACTCTGTTGTTGCTCACTAACTGTTCTGGCAGGGCAGGATGATGGAACATGTCATGCAGTGATAACTGCAAAAATCTCTGGCTCTTCACGTTGGTGGCGAGCAGGAGCCCTCAGTCTTCTCCTGTCTTTCACTAGGTAGCAGGCAAGGCCACCTACTGTGGAGGGTCCTGCTTTGTTGACTCATTTCCTTATGGAAGAAATATTGTGGGTTCCCCAGCGCGCTGGGCATCCCTGCATACCCTTCATCTGCATTTGGGTAGGTTCAGCCCCCCTGAAAGCCTGCTCAGCAGCTGTTTTGGAGCAGAGTGTGCACAAAAGCACTTGAGATGTTCTCCGCATCCACACGTGGGCTGTGTCAGACTGCCTGGGTGGTTCAGGCTTTCTGCCGTACTTTGGTTATTAAAGCTCTGTGATGTGTTTAAAGCTACAAAAGACAGGTTACAAGTGTGACATTCTGCAAAAGTGAACGTTGGTAGCTTATCTAGCTGATGGCATTTTGGTTTGTCATTGAAGGTGGTTACACAGCTGAGTCCAGGCTTCATGGCCGTCGTTCAAGCTGCACTGCTATGCAAGCTAATGGCCTTTCCTGGTTGGATATATTATATTGCCTCTCTGCTTAGGCTGCCTGTATGTGATGAAGGCTTTTTGCATATTGCAAATGGCAGCTGAAAAGTTGTTTTTAAAATACAGCTTACGCCTGTGCTAGTGAGAGGCTTATGCCAGGTTTTGCTTCTCCCTCAGGCTCCCTGTTAGTGCCCTCCATAATGTTTCCTCCTTGTCCCAGGTTTGAGGAGGCTTGAGCAGCTTCAGTCACAAACAGCTTCTTTTAAAGCCGTGAGTGGAGTCTCTGCATCCGTGCCTTGAGCTTCCTCGCGATCTGGAGTTGCTGTCAGTAGCAGTGTTATGTCTTGGCCCTTGCTGTGTTGAGCAAATCGACTCTTAGACCAGGCTTACTATAGCCATGCGTTGATGGCTTCTCTGAATATGGCTTCTTCTCTCCCACCTCCTCTCCCCCACTGCACAAAGACTTCAAATGCTGAAATAGCAGCTGTTTGACAGAGGAATACAGATGCATCTGAATACCCTGTATGTTGTATTTACCTTCATGTGGAAGGTCCATCACTCTTTGGCTCTTTCAACTGGTCTGACTTTTGTTGGGAAGTAGTCTTGTAAACGTTCAAAAAACCTGAGCATTTTGCGTTCATGAGCTCCACTTTAGTTACACTAGTGCCTCATAAAGCAACTAGGAGCAAGGATCACATGTGACAAGCGTGGGGAGGGAGTGGGTTAAGGGTACAGTGCTCATAAGGTGCCTGGATCATGTTTTGGGACCTGTGTGATGCGTATGGCGGTGCAGATCCAAGCTAAGCTCCTACTGCTGATTTTGGAATTCAGCTTCTCTTTGTGACTGCATCTTGCTGCATCCTCTGTGGGCACCACTGTTCTTGTCCAGTCCTCCCTTGCCCACATGTCTGAGCCAGTTCAGCTTATTAATCCTCTCCGCAGTAATGTATCATTTCAGGGATGTTTGCTCTGAGAGTTGCTTGTGTACGGCACTTTAAATAGTGCTTGAACTGACTTTTTAACTCCCTACCCACAAGGTAGGAGAATGAGGAGAGGGGGAGTGAGGACTGACATTAAGAAAGCTGATTTCTTTACTGGCGAATGTCAGGAAAGAAATTGTGGGTGAAGCCGTTGTATGTTTGGCTACTCCACTTGTTTGGGCATCTTCCACGTGGCATATTTGGGATCGCCTTCCCATCCTTTGGTCTGATGCTCCTGCTGGAGCGGTGGGTTTGCCCTGTACCCCTTGGTCTCTGCTGGGTATGGTGATAGTGGAGGAGCTCTGCACAATGTAACGGTCTCTTGACCTCTCTCCCCTGTTCTCATTTGCTGGACCCAAGCTCAGACAGCACTGAGGAAGAGTTGGTAACGGGAGTAATAGCGTCTTCTGGCAGGTGGAAGCCCCAGAAGGAGAACATAGAGATAGGCAGTGGGGAAATCTTACTCTAGACTCTCCAGCTCTGCTGTATCTTACAAGGTGGCTGGTGAATCAGGATGGTGTCTGCCACACCATTGATGTGTCCACACCTGAGTGATGAAGCAATGGGATCCTATGGCCGCCTACTCCCAGAAGGCTGCAGGAGAGATGGAAAACAAGTACTGGCTCTGGAGTGACTGAAGCAGCTTATTTTTCAGAGGCTTTCTTAGGAATCCGGCATGTTCTGGTTATTGCTTAAAAAGCAATGTTTAAGCCGAATGGCTTGCTTGCCTATGCAGAAGGATGGGAATGTTGGTTAGGCCTTAGCCCAGACCCTAGTCTGGGGCTGTCGGTTTGGATGAGACTTCAGACATCTTCAGCTTGGGGACCATAGTTTTGTTTGTTTTCTTGCGCGGCCCGAGAAGACTCTTCAGACCCTGGCTAGGCCAGCAGTGAGCTCGGATTTTTGTCCTTGCTATTCCTTCCATCCTGCTCCCCTGTTAGAACAACTTTGTGAGTAGACATCTTTAAGGCAGATCTGTTTGCTCTGTGTCCTGGAAGCAGTTGAAGATAAGCATGCTTTTGAGGTGGGGGAAATACTCCGTGTTTTGTGGGCAATTCAAGGATTTCTGGGAAAATGAGGTACTAGCAGCGTATGAAGGACAGAAGTTTGGACATGAAAAAGGGCACTTGAATTAGAAGGTTGTGGCGTGGTCTGGGTGCCTCGTGCCCTTGCGTTGTGCGTAGGGCACTGAGATGGTCCCTGGGTGAGTCCCACCTTATGGGCAGGCGTGTGGGTGTTTGGAGATGCAAGACTCAATACACAGGCATTGAAGCGCTTTGTGTCTGATCCAGAGCCTGCGTGACAGCATGTTTAGCTCTGTTTTAAAATCCTCCTTCCCTAGATCACTGTGACAGAGCATGGAAAAGACAAATAACTGTTTTTCTTTTTTTTTTTAATAACGTTATTGGTATGGTGACATTCAGCATTTATTTTGTCTCTTTCTAGTAGCTCTATTAGTGTAGCTCTTTCGAGTAACTTCAGCCTAGCGCTCCCCTCCTCCTGGGTTGGCTTTTATTTCTTTTTTTGGCTTGCATTTAACAAAGTGCAATTGAGTCCTAACACTTGGCCCATGTCAATGCGGTGTATGACTCCAAGTATCCTGGTACAACATCAACGTGTGCTTTTGTGGGTGAGGCAGGGTGTGTGTGTGTGGGGGGGGGAATATATCTTTGCATTTCTCCTCTTTCCGCCTTTTTCTTTTGGAGGAGCCACCTGTTAGCATTACATCAGCGGCTCCCAGGAACGCCGCCTCCTACCAAAGGCCTTACACAAAGTAGTTCTTCTTGTATTGTTTGCACTCAAAGAGCTGATGTCATGCCAGCTGATGTCATTGTGTGCTTTGTGTAATCGCTATGGAAACCGGGCAGGTGGGGAGCCTGGGGCTGATGTAATTGCCGAGTGAGGTGTAGAAAGAAGTCCTGCTTTTCTTGCTCCGGTTCGGTGAAGCTGCCCTCCTGGAAAAAGAAAAAAAAATAAAGAAGGGGAAAATGCCGCTTGACAAAGCCAGCAAGACATGCAGTAGAGCCAGGAGAAGCACAAGCCAAAGAAGTGACTCCTCCTTCCCCCCTCAAATCTGTTTCCCAATCCATATTAATGTCCTAAAAATAACTTACTAGATATTTTCAGGCAACCAGGGCAGAAAAAGGAGAGCTGTTTGCCACATGTTAAGCGAGCACCTCGGTTCCTGTTAAGTTATGAGGAGCAATTTTCTTTTATTTGGCTGCACAAATGTGTCTGTACCGTTCCCCAGAGCGGTGCCGGCCTGAGCTGTGTCCTCCCCTGCCTGGGGGTGTTGGATGGGGGGATGCCCTGCAGGTAAAGCTGAAAGACTGTCCCAGCTGGCTCACCACTTGGTTTTGACGTGCTGCTAGCCCATTTGCTCATAGTTTTGGAGATATTTTCCTTCTTGGAAAAATGCCTTTTGTCTTTTTTTTTTTTTTTTTCCTCCTCCTGTGGGTTCGTAGGTGAGGCAGCCCCAGCACACTGATGTTACACAGAGGCATGTTTGTCTGTGAGCCTGTTCCTTGGCACCATCAGCCTCGTGGAGGGCTGGACAATGCGTGCTGCTGATTCATGCTACCCTTGCCGTTGGCGGCCGTGCCCAGCATCGGTCACCGTGGCAGTGGTGGTGGGAACAATAGAGTCAGCTCCAGTCCTGGTGGCCCCAGCACGGGCTCTGAAGAAAAGTGGGTCCAGAGCGTTGCTGACCTAGGATGTCTAACCAAAATATCTGCTTGGTCTCTCTTCCCAGGAGGACTCAGCGGTTTCAAGCAGAACCATGAAAACCTCTGCGATAACTCCCTCCAGCTGCAAGAGTGCCCGGAGGGGGGAGGAGGAGGCGGCGCGTCTGCCGTGCCCCCAACGCTACCTCAGTCCATCCCCACCACACCGGACATCGAGAACGCTGAGCTCACCCCCATCCTGCCCTTCCTCTTCCTCGGAAACGAGCATGATGCTCAGGACTTGGAGAAAATGCAGAGAATGAACATAGGCTACGTAATCAATGTGACCACCCACCTGCCCCTGTACCATTACGAGAAAGGCTTGTTCAACTACAAGCGGCTCCCGGCCACTGACAGCAACAAGCAGAATCTCAGGCAGTATTTTGAAGAGGCTTTTGAGTTCATTGGTAATTACCCTTGACTGGAAATACTCCTGTGTTGTGTTTTTTCACCTGTTGTAAGAATCCATAGTGAATGTTACGCTTCGCTAACTACCCCGAAGGCTGTGTTAGGCTGTATTTACTCTCATTTAGGTTGTCAGAAATGCTGAGCACCTCATGTTTCTGCTTGTTCTCATCTCTGGCATATGCAGTTAAGTAGCCTGGGGGTACAGTTTTTATCCATTGATAGTGATGCCTACCTCCAGGCTTCCAGATTCAGGAAACCCCAGAAAACTGAGACTTCTGTCATCCACCCTCCTTCATTCCTTTGCATTCCTAGTTTCCCCAGTGGCTTCCAGCCAATCTTTCGCATTAACTGTTCTTAATGGTGCCTGAGTCTTTCCTAACTTAATTTCCCAAGAAAACTGACAAACTTTCATATGTCACTTCTTCTACTGTTAGATTTATAACTTCAGAGTGTGTGTATGGATGAGTAGATTGTGATGAAAATTTGTATTAATAAGCCTCTAAACCCTGTAGGCTGTGTGAGAGAGCTCATCACAGACATGTAGCTTTTTGGGAAGGTTGCTGAAGAAATAACCCATCAATATTACGTTGCTCTGAACCTCGCTATGATCCACACTGCACAACCCTCAGCCAAGTGTAGGGGTGTGTTCAGCTCTGGTTAGTCATCTAGGCTAAAGCCAGATGGCCTCTTTAAGCAGGGCTGGTCAGGGAGGACATCGGCATGCAATACTGAAAGCTGAGGACATTCCTTTGCCCCTCCATATGTCTCTGTGGGCACAGCTTTTGCAGCATCGTGAGTAGAACTGTCTAGGTTAGAAGGGACCTTTGAGATCATCTAGTCCAACCATCTACCTAACACTGACAAAACCATTGCTAAACCATGTCACTAAGCACCATGCCTACCTGTCTTTTAAAAACCTCCAGGGATGGAGATTCTACCACTTCCCTGGGCAGCCTGTTCCAATGTTTGATAACCCTTTCTGGTGTAGACATTTTTCTTAATATCCAGTCTAAACCTCCCCTGCCGTAACTTGAGGCCATATCCTCTTGTCGTATTGCCTGTTACTTCGGAGAAGAGACTGACCCCCACCTGGCTCCACCCTCCTTTCAGGTAGCTGTAGAGAGCACAAACGTCTCCCCTCAGCCTCCTTTTCTCCAGGCTGAACAACCCCAGCTCCCTCAGCTGCTCCTCATCAGACTTGTGCTCCAGACCCCTCACCAGCTCCATTGCCCTTTTCTGGACATGCTCCAGCATCTCAATGTCTTTCTTGTAGTGAGGGGCCCAAAACTCAAGACAATATTCGAGGTGGGGCTCACCAGTGCCCAGAACAGGGTGACAGTCACTTCCCTAGTCCTGCTCGCCACACTGTTCCTGATACAGGCCAGGATGCTGTTGGCCGCCTTGGCCACTGGGGCACACTGGGTAGAGCCCTTTCTTACATAAAGAAACTGCAAAACTCTGTTGAGGTCCTTTGGGGGTGGGAGGGAGATTTCGGCACCCAGCATCCTTACAAACTGCAGCATTAGAGCTCTTGAAACCACTAAAAAAGACAGTGTTTGGCTTTTGACTTTACCAAGGACAGAGAAAGCAGCCTTGCTCTGAAAAGGTTTAGAAAGTGTTTCAAAACCCGTTTTACTTTCCTTTTTAATAATTACAGCTTGAGGGTCTGTCTGTCTTTCTAATAAACAAATATTTCTCCATCGGGAGTCCTTCTCCATAGCAAATTTAGCCAGCTGGGGAAGTAACTAGTCAAAGATTTCCCTTCCCTCAGGGTAAACTTTAAATTGCATTTGAGGAGACTTGGAAATGTTCAAACAGCAGATCACTGGCCTGTGTTTCTTTAAATATGTCTTGAAAAAACCACAACCAAACCCAGGTTTAGCTAAGACTGAAGCCATAGGAAGTGAAATCATCAAAAACTCTTTGGGGAAAGCGTGTCAAGATGCGTTAAGAGATTTTCAGCTTTCCGAAATACTAACTGGCAAAAATGGCTAGAGGGAAGCTGGCTTCGCGTATGCTTTCACAATACGGGTTGAACATGTGGGGTAAGATGAACCATAGCGTTGGTGGGGTTGGATTCATGCCAAAACTTTAAAACTAGATTCATGCTCCTCCTGTGGATTAAAACAAAAAGAAATACATTGAAGTGTCGCATCTTGAAAGTTTGATCTCCTGTTTGAAAAGCAAACTGTGGGAGATGAAGATGGTATGGTAGTGACTCTCCTCTTTCTCATGTCATATTAGCAGGTGGTTCCAGAAGCTCTGTCCTCCCGAAATCCTGCCCAGGTTGCATCCCTCTAAGTGCTGTGTGTTGGGGGAGAGTCTATGTATGTGATTGTGGGTGTGTGTTGTTGTTTCCCTCCTTCCCCACCGCTCCCAGCGAGAAGCTCTGGAGGGGAAGCGTTGAGCAGAGTGCGATGCTGGGGTCAAATCGCAAAGAGACAGGGATGGCAAATGCCCTTTTCACACCGCAGAAGGTGACTCAGTCAGAACACGCAGAGCTTGATGTGCAGCAAGTGAGGGGACAGAATTTGAGGTCTCTTACAGCTGAAGTCCTGCTATGTTATAAACAGGACCTAGCTCCTGCTTTTGCAGAGGCAGCACAGCAGAGTGCCCTGTCGAAGCTCATCTCAAAAGTAGCTCTGTAAAAGCCCCGAAGAATAGGGCTTTGAAACAAACGTATTATTACGAATTAAATCTGAAAATAGCTGCTTTTGAAAAGGTGGTGTCCTGCTTTGAAAGACTGGGAGGTTGATATGCCGGTATAACGCAGCAGCATTGCAACAGAGGTGGAGATGGAGCCCAAGCTGCCTTGTTATGGGCCTTGACCTCCTAAATAGGTGCACGAGCAGCCTCTCTTGATGTGCAGTTCATCTAATGAAGAGATAAAAGTGAACCTGAAGATTTTCATTGTTAGGCTGGCCTGTGTGCTTCACATTCAGTAACCCTGAAACCCCAAAGGAAGATGGACCGGAGGGGAAGGGGAGGAGGTGGTGCTGTGCTTGTAATCAAATAAAGGGACATTTCACATTAAGTTACTCTTAATTGCACTGAGCTTTTTCCAGTTTATGAACTGGCAAAAGTCTTACTTTCTTCTGTCTTTCTCGTTTCCAGAGGAAGCTCATCAGTGTGGAAAAGGTCTCCTCATCCACTGCCAGGCTGGTGTCTCCCGATCTGCCACCATAGTTATTGCGTACTTAATGAAGCACACGCGCATGACCATGACAGATGCATATAAATTTGTAAAAGGCAAACGACCAATCATTTCCCCTAACCTTAACTTTATGGGGCAGTTACTGGAGTTTGAAGAAGATCTAAACAACGGTGTTACACCGCGAATCCTCACACCAAAGCTGATCGGCGTAGAGACTGTCGTGTGACAGCAAAGCTGAGAGGAGCTGGTCGACAAAGGGGTTAACCTGTTCTTCACCTGATTTGGGGCAGTGACGGGTGGGTTTGTGGGTTTTTCTTTTTAGCTTTCCAGGGGGGGGTTGTGGCAAACCTTTTGTGAATAAAAACCTTCTTTTTATGTAAGGAAAGGTTTTTAAAAGAGATCCAAGAACTTTGCCATGTTTGGGATGCTGTTGTGATTTCCTTCCCAGATGCCGGCAGAGCAGGGAGGCTTCAGAGCAAAAGCAGTATGTTTTAAAATCAAAACAAGAAGAAGAAGAAGAAGAAATATTGGGCTTTTTTTTCTTTTTATTTTTCCCTCCTCTCCAGCTACTTGTAGAGTTTATGGCTAAGTAGTCTGTGCAGGTTCATAGACTGAAGAAACCTAAGCTGAAGATGAAACACAAACAGCCAAAACAAAGCAGGAAAGAAACCTCCCTGAAACATAAGGGCCTTGGTCCTGCAAAGGCTTTGCTAAAGATAACCTAGCAAAACGCTCACTGATGCAAAGGAAATTGGAGCAGCTTAAAAAGTCTGTAAGGCACTTTTCACACTCCTGACTCAAACTAAAGAAGAAGGAAAAAAAGTTTATTTGGCGTGTTTCATGTTCCAGTTCTATTTTTCTATTTTGGGGTGTAAGGTTTTAACAGTAAGGGACTTTGATCATTCTATGCCATATGCCTTCACTGGCTTCTTGTGCAATAATAATTTGGGATTTGTTTTGAGTGTTCAAACCAATTAGAGTTGGCTGCCCACTAGTAATAAGATAATAATTTTTAAAGTCTAATAGTGCAACAGCAGCCGGCTTGGTTCAGAAAGGAAAAATGAGAGCAATTATTTCGTTCCTTTGTATGATTTTGATCCTGGTTACAGTGCCGTAAACCTTGTTACATATGTATATCAGAATGTACAAAAATTGAGAACGAGCAAAGTTTATTTAAAAATATTTTTCGCACAAAATATTGGTGTGTTTCAGTTGTCTATGTAAAAAAAAATTGATTATAAACCAAAATCTTTTGGAAAATGTGTGTCCTTTTATTTCTTTAGCAATTTTCCATTTTCTTTCTGTGGGATGGGTTTTTGTTCTGTTGGTTTTGTTTTGGTTTTTTTTGTTGCGGTGTACATCTCCCTTTGACAAAACTGGTATCTCTTGTTTGGCATCTCCTCTTCAGTGTTTCGTTCCTGTCCTCTGCTGGTGGAACATGTTTTCTTTATTTTCTACTGTACCCTCGCATCCTTCAATTTCTGTAACCAGATTTTTTTCTCTCCTGGAAGTACATCAGTTTTGGAGCTGTTCGGCTGAATTAGCAATATTGGCGGGGGCTCTTTGGGACAGACCTGAGATTTCTACAGCTCAGTAACCATTTGGAAAAAATAAGAAAAAAATATTCTCCACTGATTCCTTTTAATCTTCCTCCAATTAGCTTCTTTTCCATGTTACAAAATTGTCTGGTTTCTAGAAATATGTTGGTCTCCTGTGTGCTTTTCCTGGCCTCTCAATAGCCCGCTCCTTTAGCAGTTCCACAATTCCTGGGAATTCTCCTGGGGTTTTCCCCTCTCTCTTGCCCATCTTTCCTTCATCCCCCTCCTTTTCCAGCTGTGTCAGTGTTAAGTGTGGCGTGTATTGTAGGGCTGATATTTCTGCCCAGCAGTGTCCCTTAGGTGGCTGACTTTTGCTTTCTTTGTTTGTATTTACTTTTTTTTTTTAATGATAATTAAATTCAATGATAATAATCTGATCTCTTCTGGACTGTTACCAACTCTAAAGTTTATTTGTATGAGCCTAAATTGAGATAGAAAACATTTCTTGTATGATTTGTTGTGCAAACTGATGATATCCCAGGAAGTCTGGTAGCAGGGAAGGTTTTTCCTAGATGAAAGCCTAGACGGACTGAACCAAGCTTAAAACAGGACCTGTCGGAAAACTTATGTATGATCACATTAGACATGTATATTTTTGTGGACATTTTACTTAAAATGTTGTTACTATACAGATATTTTCTTGAAACTTATCCCTTTATTAAATTATTTTTCTACTGGAATTGATTTTTTTTTTATTTTCTTTTTTTTTTTTCCTTTTCTATGCTCAGTGTTGGTCCTTTTGCTGAGACGCTCTTGGCAGCGAGCGTTGCCCAGGTGGCAAAACCTGGGCGACCGTGACCGCTACCTGGGGCTAAGGAGAGAGCGGCCGGTCAGAGAAGTCACCGTTTGCTGGTTGGGAGCCTTCGTGCTCCAGGATGAAGGAGATCCCTTAGCAGAGGTGGTCTCCCTCCCTTCCTCCCCCACCTTTCCTTGCGTTTAGGCTCAATCTCTTCCAGCTGCTCTCCATGAGCAGCAGGTGCAGGTCGTTTGACATCAGGGAGGTTAGAAAACCTCTTTGTTTCGTGCCAGAGAAGTGAAAGCAGCAGCAGGGCTGAGGGCTGGCTGAAAGGCTGGTCCTCGCAGCCCGCGTTTGTGGCCATCAGCGCTGTGTAACAGTGCTGACGCTCTGCCGGGGGAACGGGTTGTTCAGCTCGGGGAGCCTGTGAGCCCCCTACATGGGACACAGCTCTCCCAAGTGCCTGCCACGCTGATATGACTCATGGCGTCCTCGCTGGTTCGGCCTCGGCAGCCACACGCTGCCTTGGACCAGGATCAAGTTTGTAGCCATGTAAGTTCTCGTGTTTGGCATGCGGGGAGACCTGCCTGTGTGCGTGTGTGTTGGGGATGTCTCCTTGCTGGGACCTGGCGTGATACGTGGTGAATACGTGCCTGTGTATCAGTGGAAAGCCCCTGTCTGAGCACCACGTGGTCCTAGCCAGGGGGGGAAAAAAAAAAAAGGGAATTTTCCCTCATTTGTAAGAGGGGAAACAAGGCTGAAGGGGTAGGAGCCACAGCCACGAAGGAATCTGAGCAGACATCATCGTTGCTTTGCCGCAGAAATTTCCGGAAAGGTTATTTTTGACTTTAAGGTCAGAATTGAGGCTTGATCACTGATCTGCTCTTACCACTGGCTGTAGCACGCTCCCAGCCTCTCCGAGATGGGATGTGGTTAAAACAAAACAGAAATCAGGAAAATCATTTGATAACCTTTGGCGCATGCGTGAGCGTCAGCGAGGATGGGACCTGCTTTTCCCCCTCTCGGCGTCAGCGCTGTGTGCCTGTGTGCGAGGTGTGCTAAAACAGGTACCGTCCTGGAAAACTAGATTACCTCATAACTTATTTTCCGTTTCTCCCCTTGGGGATCTTGGGGTGGACCCGTGAGTGTGTGTTTCTGAGAGCGTTACCCTGAAGACCCGGCTCTGGGGAGTGGGTCCCTGAGATCCTGCTTGCAAAGCCAGGCAGGGTCTTCGGAGCAGGTGCCGCTTCTAGTTGCGAATCCACTTTCTCTTTACGAACTGGGAACTCCACCAAATGGTGAAGTGTCAGCATGCGAGAGCTTTAAGACCTGCTATAAATTTCTGTTAAAGCTTAAACTGTTCAATTCACTGATCTCACAAGCTATCCTGATTTTAAGGTTGGACTTTCAGAGCCAGGAGATTGTTTAACTTTCTGTGCAAAGTCTCTCGCGTGCTTTGTTCTTTTGGGTCACACTTGGGACCGAACCAAATCCCACTTTTTTTTCTTGGCAGTTGGTTTTCTGAGGCTTCCTATGACTTTACCTTCCACAAATGCTGTGCTAGCATCCTTTGGGGAAAGACAAATCAAATGTCCCTCTCCCACCCACTTGACGGATACAGGCTAGGAGTGTCTGAAGATGAAGCAATCGTGTAGGAAGTGCATTGTTACCTTATGGCCACAAGATCTGCCAATGACTCGTTGTAGGGGTGTGTGTTCAAAAGTGCAGGCAGGAGCTGGTAAGATGTAGGTGGGAGACACAAGGGGTGTGGGAAAGTGCCGAGCAGAGCGGGAGTTTTTTTGGCCACGGTGGAGCTGTGTCCCAGCGTGTGCAGTACCAGAAGCGGAAAAGCCTCTGGGAACTGAAGATGCTGATTCACTAGGGATGACAAAAATAAAGCGTGCTATCTCTTGACTGAGTTGAGGAGGTAATCGAAGAGAGATAACAAGTGGTTGATGGCTGTCTCGTTAGCAGGTATCTGCTTTCCTGTGGCAGGTTTGCCTGCTCCTCTTGTAGGTACCGCAGAGGAGGTTACTGATGAGCAGGTTTCAAATGGTTTGAGCACAGCCTGACATCAGTAGCCAATAATTAGAGCCCTTGGTTTTCCCCCTGAGCGTCCTGCTGCTGGCAGCAAAGGGAGGTGGTTCAAGCCATGCCGTGTTCCCAGGAGCGGTGCCGGGTGCTGCCAGCCCCTGGCATCATCCCACTGCCGGGTGCAATATTAATCTCTCTGCTCAATCGGGTGCTCCCTTTGCTGAGGGGTTTCTTTCTTCTGCCGTCTCCACTCCCTCTGTTGGACTTCTGTCCCAGCGGAGCGTGGGATAGAGGAGCAGGCTCCTTTCTTGTCTTGCTTCAGCTGTCTTCTGCATCTTTTCCAACCCTGATGAAAGCAATTTGAAGCCAGTCATGTTGAAGGTGTACTGCGGCGGGATGCTGATGGGCTCCTGGGTTGATCTGGGTTTTATCCAGGCAGCATCTCTCCTAGGGAAGCCAGAGTCCAAGACCTTCTCCTGCAGCAATTCTTGCTTGCAACTGCCTTGTCACTAGAAACAACGGACGCTGTTGGGATGACAAAATTACACATTGCTGAGTAGCGTCCCAGTCTCTGGTTGGTGCTGCCCAGGGTGGGGAGGCCTGTCAGGTGTGGAATGAGCTGTACGTAGCAGGAATTACCCAGTGTGCAGCCAGAAATCCCACTGGTGACTCAGCGGCTGATCGTCTTTTTGTGTCTTTATGGAGCCGGTATCCTGGAGTGTGTAGACATACGGTCCCTTGCCTCGGGAGCTGTCTGACCTCCTGTTGAATTCGGTTGGATCCAGTCTGGCTTAAATCCTCCACCGTGAGATGCCCGTCTGTTCGGTGTGTTCCCCGGCCGTGACGCGAGTGTGTCAGAGGGAGCACGGAGCCCACGAGCTCCTGCCTCAGGGCTGGGCTCATTTCAGTGACGAGGGAAAATAATAAAGTTTTATTCCTGGGGATAAGAATTGCAGCGTCTGGGAAGGGGAGAATTCGCCACAGTACAGAAACACTTAAAAAAAAAAAAATAACATGAATCAGGGAGTAAAGTTAGAATATGTAACAAACTATTTCTGATAGATAAAAGCACTAAACCAGGGGTTATATGTAATTTGACTCATATGCCTTGTCTTCACACTTCTACTTGAGTACCTTAGCTTCTTTGATTGTCTATATATAAGAGGTGACATTGGAGAACATGGATTTATCATGAAGATTTGTTTGTCACGGAGAGATGAAGGAGCTGTCTGGCACTTGGGGGCTTCATATCAAGTTGCGCTTCTGGCAGACGCCAGTGGAGCGTTTAAAGAAGATCGCATTGTAGAGCGGAGCAGTCACTTGCTATAAGGACGGACAGAGGTTTGTCTGTGCTGCAGGGAGTCTGCACAGAGCGCCACTGGATTTGTAAGATCTCTCTCTGGTCCAGGACACGTGCAGATACAAAATGTCTAGCCGGAGGCACAGGCAGTGGTGTCCCCAGGAGCACGTCCTGGTCATTTGCTAAAATCCATGGGGGTGATGAAGAGGATGCTGGTGTGAAAAACTGTGAGGTATTGGCATCTGGGCTGAGGAGCTTTCCTGGAGCCGTTTACGTTTTCAGAGGTCCGTCTGAAAGACCCAAACAAAGCTTTGCCCCGCTAGCATCCATTTGAAAGCTCTTTTCCAGGCATCCAGTGTCGATGCAGTGCTGCACATCTGCCTTGCGTTGCTTTGGTCCGTCGCCTGAGACCAAACTTTTGCGGGTACTGATAGCACCTTATAGAGATTTGTTTCCAGCCGGAGGCAAACAGGTGCCGAGGAGCACACTGACAGCTTGTGCTCCTTCTCCAAACCCTCCTCGGTTTTCAGCCGCGCTCCTTGGGTAGTGAGGGCTGCGGTAACCGTCAGGCCACAGCGTGAAGTCCAGCTGCGCTTCGGATGTTGCTCCTGCTGGAGTGTGACCTATGGAGAAACCCCTCTGGGCTTGCCTCTTCTGGGCTGGGGTCCCTGACGCTGCCTGAAAGGGAGACTCCAGTGCACTGGGGGGGGCTGTTGCTGCCAGCTGAACTTGGCTGCCTGTGGAGCGTCAGTAACAATCTCAGAAGACCTGAAATGAGAGCCCAGTTGCTACTCTGAATTTTTGATGTGTCATTTAAGTTTTTGTGCACAGTCATGAATTACCTTTGTCAGGGGATCTAGGCAGATAAAATGTTTATAGCTCTATAAGATCTGTATGAAACACAGTATCACAGAATGGTTTGGGTTGGAAGGGACCTTAAAGATCATCTAGTTCCAACCCCCTGCCCTGGGCAGGGACACCTCCCACTAGACCAGGCTGTTCAAAGCCTCATCCAGCCTGGCCTTGAACGCATCTTTGCTATAAGACAGGATTGGGTTTCTCTGGGAGTTCCTCTCTGTCCCTGATTAGGACCCATGCTTGTAAATAACCCCGTGGAAGCAGGAAGCAAGACCTCATCCTTTAGATGGGTGTTGTCCCTCCCGTTTTGCGGCTGGGGCGAGTGAGAGGGATGCCTGTGGCCACAGAGCAGAGGGAGGAACAGAGCCCAGGAGCTACAACTCCTCTTGCTTTACTAATGTCACAAAAACATCTCTTAAAGCTTCGGCTGGTTGCTGATAAACGTGGTGATTAGCTACACCTTCAGACACTGAGGCCCTTCTCCTTGAAGCTGGAGCAAATTAGGTCCTCCTTGTGTCTAGTTCTCCTGTATGCACTGAAATTGCCAGAGCAATTTTAGCTCGAGCGAAGTGACACCGAAGTCTTATTAGCGCCATTCACGAAACCCCTTTCTGCTGCTGTACGAGCATTAGCAGACGCTGCTCTGCACCTCGGCTCTAAACGAAGAGCAGTACGTATGTATAGCAGCGTGCCATCCTATATTTAACAAAGCCACGATTACGTGGAGATATAGAAGGGGCTGATAAGCCATTTGAGTACTCTGCAGAGAAATGGCACCAAAATAGTTGTAGTGTTGTTTCTAATTGCAACGGATGAGCAGCCCGGCTCATTAATCCTCCCTATCAGCAGCGCGTAGCCTGTCTGCACCAGAATAGCCCTGATCTCAGCAAACCTGCATCCAGCCCTGGCCTTCTGTTTTCGACGTATTTGGAAAAGACAAGCTTCCAGCACAGCCCCGAAGGGACTTCCACTTGGCCGGGCTGCCTTTCCATGGCAGAGATGACCCAGGGCGTGAGGGGCTTTGAAGCAGTTCGGGAGACTACCAGGGTGCAGGCAGACGTCTGTGCAACCTTGAGGCTGAGCCAGAGAGCTGCTTTGGCAGGTCCTGCGGCGCAGGGGGTCGCGCTGGTGAGCGGTGAACCATCGCACCAGCATCTCTCCTCGCTTGGGGGTGGTGGAGCTGCTGCCCATGCCGGTGACCATCAGCTGTGCAGCACGAGCACCTGTGTGGTGGGAATGGTGCTCCTTCGCCCCACCAGCCCTGGAGGTTCCTTCTTCCCCCACCCCCCCCCTTTCTTCTTGGACACCTGCACCAAGCTTTCCCATGGGCTATGAAGAGCGCTGCTAACAAGCCAAGTCTGTGTTTTCTTGCTGTCCTCAGTGACTTCAAGTCTAAGGTGCGTTTGCAGAAGCTTTCTCTGGAGAGACGGTGTGAGCTACTCTTGAAAAGGGAACCTGAGTCTTTAATAGCGCTCAGTACTGTTGCAATCATCCTAAAATCCTCACGGTAGGGGCCTGGAGTCAGGGACTACACTGAACAAGAAAGCCAAAGCAGGGGTCTGGTGGGGACTCGGGAAATATTCCTGCTCGGGGCAGGGGCCGCGCAGCGCACCGTGAGCTGCGGAGTGATGCCCGCCTGGTATGGCAAGATGGGGGAAGGTGGTGCAAAGAGAGGGACCATAGTGACAGGGCAAGCACAGGAGTGACGGTACCACTGTTTTGGCTGCTAAATGGGGATTTGGCCTTCTGCACCCACATGGTATGTGGGTCACTAAGTATTGTGCAGTATTTGGTTTTGGGACAGGCCGATGCCTGTTGAAAGCCAGGAATGTTTTCCTCATCTGTTTTCTTCATTTGGCTTGTGCGTGTCCTATTGGCTTGGGGGACCGAACGGATAGAGAGCAGCTTCTTGCGGTGCACCCCGACGTGGTGGGGATGTGTCAGCTGGATGCCGGCAGCCCCCTGCAGCCACTTGATCGGCACCAGCCTGGTTCAAGACAGGCTCCTGCAGAGCTGAGCCCTTTCCCACTCATTGCCTCGCAAATCCAGGGTCCGCTGGACCTCATGTCCCTCCCTGCTGAATTCCTGGGATGACTGGCCTGGATATGTCTAGATAAACCACTGAGGAATTAAGTAAATAAACTCCTGCTACCTTTGCCTTGCTTTCGCTAGGATGACCGCACATTGTACATGAGGAAGCAGAGGAACCGTGACTTAATGCAATCTGTCAGAGTAAGGGTCACGTATGGAGAAACTGGGCAAAAGGATCATCCTAAGATCCCACAGAAATATACTATAGTATTTTTGCTTCTTTAACCTCTCCTATTCCATGTTTCTGTCTGGCAGATCCCTTCAGTAGCACTCCAGGCACATGCTCTACACCCACAGAATAATGACGTTTTGCCTATTAAAATCCTCCTTTCTGCTTCAGCTGGAGATAGTATTTCTCTTTGCTTTCTTTTTCACCTCTATGGTGAAAAAATTTAAGGCTTTTAATGATTGGAGGGTGGAAAAGGCATAACCACCTTCCTGAAAAGTACCGTGCGTGGGGGATGCCAAGAAGCAGAGGATGGCTCACACAGGGGAAAACTGGGCGCGGAGGTGAGAGTCCCTCCTCCCTTGGGTTTGAGGCACAATGCCAGATCTCTGCCGAGTGGTGGGGAATCAGGAACGCCACCTCTGGCAGTCGGTAGCTGGACCTCTTGAGATGAGTTGTTGAGCTGGGAAAGAAACGTGTCCTGGGAGCTGGGCTGGAGAAAAACAATAATTTAGCTTCACGCATTTCTTCATGATATTATTGATCTGGTTCAGTGAGATGGGAACAGTGAGGCAGATAGAAAGGGAGCTTCTACATGGCCAAAATCCCACCCACCTTAGTCCCCGCTCTAGGCAGCGAGGAGAGCTGGGTTGAGATAGGATGCCTGCAGAAAGCAATGGAGACCTTGTGTGCCCGTCCAAGGGTTTGAGATCCTCCTGGAGTCTTCAGCTTCCCAGGGAGGGCCTGGGATTAGTTGCATCCTGGTGACTGAAAGCCGGTTGTGTCCAACTGGCATCGTAATGCTGGGAGACAAGACTGGATGTCCAGCCCGTTGGCAGCTTCGCCCACCGGAAAACCATCTTGGCTTCCCTGCAACCCTTTTGCTGTGAAGGTTAAATTCTGTTGCCTCATGGAGGGGACTTGGGCGCTTTGTCATCGACCCTGCTGGCTCTGTTAGCCTCATTGCGGTTTCCTTGCACTTATCATGAGAAGGCTCAGGTTTCAGTTCCTTATAACTTTGCTGAACTTGATCTATTTGGGGCTAAAATTTTCCATGCTGGGTGGATGTCAAGGCTAAGCACCCCTTTGTGCTCATCTGAAGCTGACTTACTCTGTTTCCATTGTGCTCTTAGGTAATTCTCCTTTAACTTGAATTTATGAGGATTTTTGGAATAAAATGTTTTGATTTTATTCATTAGGAAAATTAAAATAGCATAATTTTCATTAGGAAAGTGATTAATTTCATTAACAGCAAGGCATTGGATGGAATGCATAATTCTAATAAGGTTTTTTGCTTAGAAAATAATTGGAAAGAAACCTTTTTGATAAAGTCAGAGCGTATCACTTCGACCTTTTTAGCAATGAAACCGTTCAGTTGCTCATCCCAAAAAAGGACTTCATTTTCTGAACGCATATCTAAGATGAAATAAAGTTGCTGTTGGAAAGAAGTGCTTTGACTTTTGTCAAAAACTTTTTGGTCATCTGTAAATGAACCATTTTTAAGTGCCTGCTTAGTGCAGGCAGCTTTTGAAATGATGGTGTTTCTTCTCATAAGGAGTGTCAATATTTCCCAGTGGATAATAATCCCAAATAGTAAATGTGAGCAGCGAGAAGGGCTTTTCCTGACTGCCTTGTTTGTTCTACAGACTTTGAAGCACCCTGAGGCTGTGGAGGTTCCTCCCCAGGGGCTGGCGTAGGGTCTGTGTGGGTCACCGGTGCGACCGCTGGTACCCAGCGCCTGCCTCCACCGCCTGCATCACGAGCGTGACCCAGATCGGTTAATGACGTCAGAGTGGTGCGCTGACATCCTGAAACGTGGCCGTTCTTCTGCCAGGTGAGTCCAAGTGTTCACTCATGGTTGGAGTCAGGTAGAAGAAGGGTCCAGACTGGCCTTCGTGGGAGAGAGAAAACAGAAAGAGGCCTCTTTATCCTGTTTTTATTGTCTTCAGGCAGTTTGTGCTGTGGGGTGGGCTCCTGGTCATGGTACTGCTAAACCAGACTTCATGGGACTGTGGTTGAGAAAGGAAAAGTTCATGTCAGTAGCGTGGAGGGCAGGTGTTGACAATGTATTTGTTCTACCAAGTCTATGTGGTTGCAAAAGGGGGGACAAATAGACGTGTATTCATGAATTGCATCTTAACGTGAAGGTGAAATTTTCCTTATAGAAAATAATGACATATTCTTACACTCATGAGAGATCTTAAAAAAAAAACCCACAAAACAACATTGACTTACAGAGGCTCCCCAGAGTTTCAAGCTTTCCCAAACTGCTACTTCAGTCTCTTGAGCCTGGCAAACTTAGAGGGAATTGAAGCTTTCCTTCTAGATGACAGTTTCTAACAACATGCTCTATGCCAGTATTTTTTTTTCTTCCTTGCTAATGTTTGTTAGCCTGATCCCGTTTGGTGCACTCGGACTAGAAGTACTCAGTTATATTTACTGGGAAAAGCCTTCACTTGAAATCCTGAAAGTAGTAGGAGAAGGTCTTACAGGAGTTCGAAGTTTGTAGTCTTTGGAAGTGCAGCTCTTCCTTTGCTATTGACTCTGGGCATGTGTTTGAGTTGGTCGTTCAGTGTTGGATCTCCATGGGAGGGTCCAGACTGGCTGGGACCCCTGGAAATTGTTGACTCCAAGGCAACGTCAAGAACAAACCGCGATGCTGTGGCTGTAGCGATGCCATATTCACACTCTGAGGGATGCGAGCTCCTTTCCTGGAGCACATCCTGACCTGAGGCTGGCCACCAGTCAGCGCAGGGGTCACAGCAGGGGCTGGTCAACCCGATCTGGGATCTGATCTGACAGCTGTCGGGGGAGGTTTCCTGGTTTCTGATCCTCTTTCCAGGCAGGTAGACATTTATGTGGTGAAATGTGATCTTAATTCTCATCCTCAGCGTTCTCACCTGTAAAATGAGCAGAGGGAATTGCTTACATCTCAGGGTTCAGTGCTCCTTGCAGAAAGTGTGGTTAGGTTGAAGTTGGGTTGGGGGTCCTCAAAGCGGAGCTGTAGCTTAAGGAGCAAGTGACGGTGCACTTCTCTGGATTCACTCTGAAAGCACTTGAAGAGCACTTGATGCTGCATGTGGTAACGGGATAGGAATGCTTATGAACGAGAGCAGGAACATTAATGTGTTTCTGAAACAATATTATGCAACTGAAGTCAACATAGTGCTTTGAATTGCCAAAGAGCAACCCAAGAAGTAGGGAGTATCAAAGTTCATACGCTTGAAAGCCAAGGGCCTCACGTTGCCCACAATTGACTTGTTCAGCTCCACTTTCCTAGTGCTCGGCTGTGCCGACAGCCTTGTGCCTGAAGTGCCGTGCTCTTCTGAGCTTGAGCGAAAGCATAATTTTCCAATTGCAAGATGCTAGTAAGAAATCAAGGTATGCCTGAATACCAGGCTATAGAGAAAGGCAACACATGTCTTTCTAATTCGGAGCATTTAATTCATCTTGGGGGGGGGGGAAAAATGTTCCTGTCGTCTTTTCAGCTGTATGACCGCCGTGACTTTGTGCATAATTATCCTGGGTCATTCAGAGACACAGCAAAAGGGTTTATGTATTCACTAGGGATGATTAGTGTTAAATTTAAGGAGGCTTGATGTTTAGTATAGTCAAGAACATTGAGAAAGGAAGGAAGCACCATGTTGAAGTTGTTTTCTCTATGATAAAAGAGAACAAGCAGTGAAGGCTGGTACAAAGAGCTGCAATACAGGATATGAAAATTAGCTGAAAATGTGCTGAAAGGAACAAAATGGTTCATAATTATGATGAAACCAGTCCTGTGGAGAAGCTGCCATCTAAGGTCAAGTTAGAAGCAAACGAAGTATGCCAAAAAAGGGATTTTAATATCCTGATAATTCAGATATTTTCTTTAGTTGGTAGTTTCCCTCTTATTTCTTTAAAAAGCATCTGCATGTTTTTTGCAGAAGAGCTACCAGGGGCAGTTGTTTCATTTCATACAGATAATTCCACTGATAAGGTAAAAAGCATCATTTAAAATAATTTTTGCAGCAACAGTTCTCTATTGAAATGTAAACTTCAGGATTTTGTCTTGTTTGCACAGTTCTGGTTTTGCGTGGATGGAACTAGGATTGCTGCCTCTGAATTATTTTATAGAATTTTATAGCATTTTTTTTTTTGAAAGTCACTAGCAAAATTTTTACAGACCTGTGATCACAGCATTAGCAATTTGACGTCCTCAAAAGCGTCCTCACAATTAGCAATTTGAGTAAATTTTTAAGAAAGTGAGAGACACACAGTTCTGCCTGTTTTTGAACAGTGGCCTCAGGAAAGATGTGTGTGGCTTCTTGGAAGAAACCCTGGTAGAACTTGTCCAAACATTCGGCGTGGAGCGAACACAAGTTCAGAAACCAGGAAAATGGAGGTTACGGCTGCAGTGTCCCCTCTGCCGGGCTGGTGACCCAGCGAAGAGAGCACGGGCATCCTCAGCTCTCCAAGAGAGAGGATTTCTCACCCCAGTGAGACTCAGTGGTGGGAAGTGGTGTAGCTAGAGAGACAGTCTGGTGCTTCTCCATTTACAGCTCCATGGTCACCACCAAAGTCCAGGTGACTCATGAGTTTGCAAACTTCCTTTTAAGCATCTTATTTTCCTTTTTACTGCCTTGGGGCTGACGTTGCCAGAGCTTGCGAGCTCCTGCAAAGTAAAACCCTCTCAACAGCCCTGCAAACGTTGCCTGAAGCTCTCAAGGGGTCGGAGGCTTTGGTGCTCCTTCCTCATACCTGGTTCTTGTTGCTCCTCTCTCCAGGTTCTGTTTGTGTTCTGTAAACGGAAACTTAGAGATAATTTGTAAAGAAACATATCTCTTTTTTTTTTTTTCTTTTCTGTGCCTCCTCTTCTTATTATGTGTTGAGCACCCAGTTACCAGACAGAACGCAATATTTCTCAGAAAAGATGGTCCTTTTTTCTTCCTTATCAGCCCCACTCTAACCCAGAAAATAAACCAGTGAAAGTTCAAATTCCAGTCTAGTTATCAAAACCACAATGCTGGAGTGATTACAAAATAAGTCTGCCTCTCTGTACCCGTGCTTTTCAAATTACACACTAACTGTGGCAGTTCAAGCCAAAATCTGTGTACCTATTGGAAAGTGGCTACTTATAAATCCAGATTTTCAAGCTCTGTGATGTTTAGCACCAGGTTTTTATTGCTTGCTTACTTCCTGACTCCATGGATGGTGATGACCATCAGTCATGCTTACAATTTGATCCACCTCAATCCCCCGACAGCATATTTCTCCCACTACGGGTAGCTCACGCGGTTTATTTTGCTCTTGCTTAGCTTTGCTGCTTCATCATCTTCTCCTTAACTGACCCTGAGGTTGAATGCCGCAGCAATAACCTTCCACAAACAATTAGCCAGCCTGCTTTCTGTCACCCTAACCACATACTAGCTGGTTGACTGAGTAATTCTATTTCAAGCTTTTTCCGTAATCCTTTAAAGGATTTCTTTTTGAATGCAAACAAGGGGATAATTATTTAATGTAATTATTTTATTAATGTACTTTACATCATTTTTTTTACCTTAATTGTGTTGAGGTTTTTATATCCTTACTGCATTACAATCCTGATAGCAACACTGGGTTTTGAAATTTCAATGAATAACTTAAATTAACTTCTAAGCTGGAAAGAAGTAAACCTCATTCCTTGCTTCTAAGCTACTCTGACCTGACAAATTCAATTCCTGAAGCATCGCATTGCTGTGATCTCCTCCTTTCCTAATGGACAGCATGATCTTTAAGTTTCTACTTGAGAAACTAATTTGAGTTTGAGTGTTAACCCTGTAGCTTCTGGTGATCAAATGGCTTGGCAGAACGGTGATGGGGTAAGTCCATCTGTATTGTCAGGTCACTTATCAAATCCCACCCAGCCAGGTACTTTCCAAAAGCTGGGAGATACCTGTGGCACATGTGAAACGCATCAATGAGTTGTGAATGGGTTTCAGCATCAGAGAAATCCAATTGTAGGTTGGAACCTCCATTAAAACCTGATTTTTTTTTTTTTTTTTTTTTTTACTATGTAAGCATTTTAATGAGTGGTGGATCAGGCTGCATAGTTTTCACTCAAAGACATTGTTGTTCTTGGTCTGTGGGCATGGGCAGGGAAACTGAGCTACCTCTCCTTTTATTTGTTTTAAAGTAATATAGTGCTACTGCCAGCCTGGATGAAGTTCTTTGGCAATAACACTCTCGCCCTCAGTGATCGCTTGTGGTCTGTGAATCTTACATAAAAATAACAAACAAATCTGCTGCCAGAATCTATAGAAGCCTTTTCATAAACCCTGAAACAAACTCGGGGCATAATAATTGCCACCAGGCAGGGCTGAACAGTGTTTCTGAGTGGCATACAGTTTGGGGTGAGAAGGGGTTGCATTAGATATCTTGAATGAAGCAAATCTAAGACATTTAAAAAAGAAGTAGCTTTCTGGATAATAAGCGGAATCACGGCCCTCTCTCCACATCTGTCCCGGTTGATCATGAAGGAGGGACTTGGTTAAGGGGACATAGGTTAGGACTGGACTTGCACAAGAAAGAGCATTTTCTGTCTGATTGGAAAGGGTGGAAATAGGCAGTTGTGAATGAGAATTTCCATCAGAGGAAGTGACGTCGTTGATGCAATTGTTATGCGGTGCTTAAAAAGGGGCTTGGAAATGATCTTGAGTCCAGGACATCTGCACCAAACACTGATATTTGTTCTAGTTCATCCTAACGTAATGGTGAGCTTTCCCAAGAGATCCTGGTGTTCCCAGTGCTTCCCCTCGGAAAGAGAGCTGCTCAGGGAGGGTGAGACACCATTTCGTGCAACTATGACTTTACAAAAATCTGTGTTGCCTTGTGCTTTCCCTCCTGTCCCTGGGGCAAGTTTGCAGACACTCCTAACTTGAACCTTGGTGACACAAAGGATGGTGAGATGCAGATCCCTCTGCTCTCAGGGGGCTGCGTTCCCCAAGCCCACGGGCTGGGACCCCCAAAGGTGTGTGGGAATCCAGCCTTTCATTATAAATGTGGCATGAACCTGGAGTAAAGCTGAAATTAAAAGGGAGTTGAAATTCATGAAATGTTGGATGGATGTCACATAAAACTAAGGAGCCAGCGATCAGTGTGAAGTACAGTCTCATCATAAAATCGTGTCTTACCTAATTAGATGCAACAGAATGAAAACATCACAATTAAAAGTCATAAAATTACAATAATTGCAGGACAGTTTGAATTATAGCATGGCTCAAACTCGTGAAACTTGGTGTCAGTTTTCCTGCATGAATGGCTAGAAGTGGCTCAAGCAGCAGCTGTGGTGAAACACGGCTCTCTCAGAGACACCTGATGGAAAGGTGTGGGATACTCACAAGTGTCTGGGTTTGGGGTTTTGATTATACATCCCAGAAAACAATGGGGTGGCTTCCTCAGGAGGGTCTCCAAAATGACTCGTTCTCACCTAAAACGTGAGGTTTTGGCTGAGGCTAGGTAGAGCTGTGAGCATCAGTCATGTTCTTGTAAGTTCTCATGATCCCGAATCCACATTTTCCTCAGCTTTGTGAAGACCAAATAGGTAAACGTGCAGGCTGAAGCTCTCCCCTAGGCTCATACGGTGTTTTCCTCAAGGGTTACGACAGAGCATGACCACAGAGTGAGGAGTCCTTTTCTTCCTCTTCCCCTTTCCTGGGAGGGAGGAGACCCTGCTGTTGGCAGCAGCAGAGCGGTGCTGTTGCCAACTGAAATGCCGTGGTTGCCTCTGGCACGAGTTACGCCGATGTCTGTGTTGTGGGAAAGCACTGACCTGAACGGGACCCGCCAGGACTGATGGTGTCGGCCACTTCCCACCGCTGGGTAGGGCAAGACAGATGCTGGTGGGGAGGAATCTCTGTGCGCGGGAGGTCGCTCGTGTAAAATTTGGGTGGTTGGCTGCTCTTTGCTGAAGAGGCAGGGAGACCCTCCTACCAAACACAAAGTGAAGGGGCACTATCTTTTTCATTCTACAAGTTTACTCAGCAGCAAAATTTCCAAGGGCAAGGACACTTAGAAAATTTTTTTAGTAAATATTTCTGGTTTGGCTTTTTTAGTGGATATGTTTGTTCAGTTCCTTCTTGCTATCTCTAGTCCTAAAGTCCTGTAGGGCCCAATTAAGGAGGAACGAGACAGATTTGTGGGTGCTGGGGCTCTTTCGTAACATGCTGGTGTACTTGTGGAGCAATAATTTTGAACAGAGTGGTGTTACCGTTTGGCCTTGACAATTATGTGCCTGTGTATGGAAAAAGCAGCGTTCCCAGGGAAAGAGGACCATGAGAATCAGGAGTTGTTAAGAAAAGCCCCAAAGCCAGCAACCAGCAGATGAGATCATTAACTCTGAGGGTAATGTGATACCTGGGAAAGGTTTAGCAACTGATTAATTTTCTTTTTCCACTTATGCGGATGCCCTTTTGGGTAGTGCCAATGAGGGATTAAAGCACATCCATCGCTTCATGAAGTGGAAGCTTACCGAGCCCCTGCACGCGACTGAGTTGATATGACGTGCGTTGGGGTACGTGGGGCTCGGCATGTGTATTCCTACTGATCAAGGGACCCTACACCTTGTGTGTTCAGGCTCCCTTACCTCCTCAAAGTCTCTCTGTCATCATTTTCTCTTATTTAAAGTGTACTCTCGTAGCAGGTAAGGAGGCAGCTCTGAGAAAGCAGCGACTGAATTACTCGGTGCCTCTGAAGCGTTTGTGGGTAGAGGGAAAGATGGAAAAGTGGAGGAGATAAGGACTGTGCTGTCTTTCCAAGAGCAGAGAATGCACAAGGATGCAAAGAAAGAGTGACTTGACATTAAGACACTACTTGCTGATCTGTTGAATATTTGAGCTTCTACCAGAGAGAAGAGAGGGCTGTTGCCCCCAAATAATGGCCACTGGTGTAATTTCACTTCATTTGTGGCAGTTAAAATGTGGCACGCCAATAAAGCCTGTGCCTCTACATCTGCCTGTGCATAGACATCTAGTTATACATAGTAGATATCAAAGGGCAAAGGCAATAAGTACCTCCAGGGGTCCGCGTGTGCTTTTGTGTATATTACTAAATACTCTGCTTCTGTCTTGTAGAAAATTAATGAAATCTGGGTAGTGAGAAACCACTGTTTTGGCTGGCAAGCAGCAGAGTGCTGGTTTTCCTCTCCTCCCCCGACCCCGTGCAAATTGTGAGGTGTGTGGATTAGTGACGTGAGGGCGAGTAAGGTTTTTCTGCATTTACTTACATACAACCTAGTCCAAGTACATTTACTGAGGGAATAGAGTTTTTCCTAGCATTAAATCACAGCCTGTTACGGCAGCAATTCTCCAGCCTTTCCAGTAGGCAAAGCTCCCTTTCCCACCCTAGCCATCGAGAAGCGCGGTCTCAGCCCCGTCTGCCCCCAGCCCCGTTAACGAGTCCCAGGAGAAGAACATATATATTTTTATGTATGATTAAGCAAATTCCATTGAGACACAGTCCTAATATTGCTTCAGGCAGCTATTATGGAAGTGCTGCTGCAAATAAATACAGATGCCTCTTATATTTTGTTTTTAATGGAAAAACTGCCCATCTGTGAGGTGTGAACAGGCCCTATCACCACCACTTGGTGAGAAAGGGACACAGCCCTGCTGCCCAGACTTTGTTAGTTCACTAGCTCCGTCTCAACAGGCTCTAAAGTAGTTTAAGATTTTGTCTTTCTTAAGAAAGACCTAGTGAACCTGACTGGGTTATCTTAGGTGCCGCCTGCAGAAAGGATCTTCATGTATTCCATGCTGGTGAAGCTGCCGGCCAGCTCTCCAAGCCACCTGAGACCTCCTCTGGGGCAAGGCACATCTCAAAAAAAACCTAAACCAAAGGTTTTCCTCTGACGTGGGGGAAAGCTATTGCTTGTGGTCCTCTAGATGAATGGAAAATACCTAAGGAGAGGGACTGGATTTTAAGATTAAACCTAAGAGCACCCTAGAGAAGCACAGATTGCTGGAGACGAATGCTGTAACAGTAGCTTGGCCATGTGGCGTATTTGCTGTGACACAGAAAAATGCGTTGCTGTTCCTGGATCCGTGCCTGAAATATTAAAAGGCGACGTGATGTGCAGCCAGCAGTGTGGCAGAGCCGCGCGTCCCCCCAGCACAAACCTCTGCTCTCGCAGGGAAGCAAGAGAAAATAACGGGAGGGCTGGGGGTGCTGCCTCCATCCCCCAGCAAAGGAGATGATAAAAGGGGTGCAGCACTGACCACCGAACGAGAAAAAGACATAAAAGTATTAATTAACCCAGGAGCTGATGAAAACAAAGCCCTCTCGCTCGTTTTGGCCTCGAGCACGGCACGATGTGACGAGGCGGCCACCTGCATCCACCGTTCTCCTGGGGCTGGGAGAGGGCTGGGGGGGAGGACAAAAGTTGTGGTGCTGCGTGGGGGAAACGTAGGTAAGAGCAAGCACTTGAGACTAACCAAACCTGCCACAGGATGTCACGCCGATGTGCGCGGATGCATCCCAGGGAACATTTATCTGGCAGCTTCGGGTTCGGCTGGCGGAGGCGCCTCTGCATGCAAAGTTCAGGTAGTTCAGGGCATGGCATTTCCCCGCTCCTGGGTGGGGGGGGGGGAGGAGACGAAGCGTGTGTGTGTGTATGTGTGTGTTTGTGTCCCTGGCTCGCTGGCATTGCCTGCCTGTTTACAAACTGAGCGCACTGTGATATTTTTTTTTTTATATATTAATACTTGGCAGCTTACATAAATAGGCTTGCTGCTGATGCACAAGTGGCAGTGGGCTCCAGCCTTCCTAACTGTGACTGCTCTGCTGAACAGAAATAGAAAACAGTTTTTAAGTCCTTCCGACTTTGAACGCTGCACTGCGAGCCAATCTTTTATATTAAAAATAGCATTTCCTTACAGAGTCTCCTTTGGAGTGGCTCTGTATCTCTGCTTTCCCTTCCTGTTCTGTGCTTAAATAAAGACTGATTAATTAATCAGGCTTTTCTCTGCATAAATGATGAGGATTTCTGGCAAGCAGTCTGATATTGCTGTCTTCATGCTGTCCATTGAAATTTAGGGAAAGCTAACTTCCAAATGAGTGGCGCAAGACAGCGCTGCGGGTTTTAAGCAAGGGAAATGGTGTGTAAAATGTTAGATAGGCACTTTATTTGAACTAATCTGATTCTTTATTTTATTTTAAACTGAATAATTATGTGCTTGCTTAACCTAACACAAATTGATCAGACTTCCCTCCTTTTTTCCACCCGTGCGCTGGTTAAGGTCAGCACATGGTGTTGTATCTGACCACAGCAACATGAAAAACTTCAACTGTGAAGCTGGGTGTTTACTTTTAATTTTTTATTAATTTTCCCCCACTTTGCCAGGGCCTTGCACGCCCTCAGTCCCTGAGGTGGGGTGACGTAGCTCGCTTGCCCCCTCGCAGGTTTTTTGTGCCCGAAGGCCATCATGCGGGCAAGCCCTCAGAGGAGCCACTGATTGCTGGAGGAGCTGGGCGTCGGGATGGGTGACCCCACAGCTGGGCACAGAGCTGTTGCCCACTCTGACTTTTAGTTAACCTCTGTGTAGAAATTAGAGCTGTGACTGCCCTACAACGGCGGCTGGCTGGAACTGGGGACCACCTCCTCTTGGGAGAATGTGTGATGAGGCATGGACACGACCCGTTCAGCAAGAAGAGATGTTGTGGTATGTAATGGAAGGTGTCATCTGCTCAGGAAGCCTACCCCCAGGAGGAGAAAGGAGCCAGGAGATACCCAAATTATAGCTCTCATGAACCTTTGCCCCGTTAAAGGTAAGGGTTGTATGCGAAACTTCACTGAGGACCTGAGCCTGTTTTTGAATCCTGCCAAGGTCACATGAGATTGTTACAGGGATTTTGCACCATTTTGTTTTTGTTTATGACTTTTGGGTGTCTTTTTTTTTTTTCGCTGGTTGGGTGTTTTGTTTGTTTTGGTTCGGTTTTTTGGTTTTTTTTTTAACCTCTGTATCGATTGGAATTTGTGTCTGAAGCTTTTGGAGCTCATTCCTTCTGAAAACTCTGTCGGGGAAGATAGAGGAAGGATTGTTTTGATATCTCAGTAATAAACTAGATCCTCTATCAGTGTGACTTATTAGATAAGACCCAGGGTTGGTGTTGGGAAGCGTGTGCTATATTCTTATCTCCATACTGAAGTATTAGGCAGCCTTGCTAATCATTTTGTCTCCTCCTGCTTCTTCTTTCTCGCTTGTAAATTGAGGCTGATGATGCTTGCCTGCCTTTGTAACATACTTTAAAACCCGCAGAAGATGATTGCTGTGGATGATCAAAGGAAAGTCTGATTGCACTGTTCAATACATCAAAAATGTGTTTTATTACATGAGTTCTACTACTGGAGAGCTTGAATTTACATTTACAGTGGTATGAGTCTGACTGAAAGCTCACTGACGTCAATGCAAGGCTTTACGTTGATTTCCAAGGACATTAAATGAAGCTTTATATAAAGACGCAAGCTTCTTTTTTTTTTTTGATGACTGCTGTATTTGCCATTTGCCCAAAATGGCACTTAATTCACTTGAACTATCAGAGGATACAAAATGGATATGAAAAATGACAGTGGCTGGCTGTTCTGGTTTTGCAGCAAGAACAAGGAGAGGACTCCATGAAAACTTAGAGAAGAGTCCTGCTCATGGTCATCTCTTGTAATACTTGGCCTCAAAGTCTATTAGTAAATAACATAGCACTTCTGCACGGCGGAAGCACAGCTACAAACCGGAGACTGGAATCCCAAGCTTCTGGCAAGTTTCTCTCCCTTCAGGCTACAGAAATGTCTGCTGGGTCTTGCATGGCAAATCACTCCCCGTGACCGAGTGGCAGGCATTCAACAAGCGAAGAAGAAACAGCATACTTGGGCATATAAAATATATAAGTATATGCACTTTTTTTTAAAGAAAACACCCAATGTGATGGATGATGTTGAATTAATAGGGCAAGAAGAGATCAGTGGTCACTTATACACTCTGTCCCTTCCCATTTGCACTGTCCACGAGGTCTTTTGTGCGGTAGGCTGTGTGTGCAGGAAACCTCTACCCTTGCTGTTCGCACTGTAGATACATAACCTACAGGAGCAGTGAGTCATAAACATATCAGTGAACCTACCCCTCTAAAAAAGGCTGCCTTAAAGACACTGTTATCCCTTCAGCACGTGGAAATAAAGCAATTACAGTCTTGTTTTCTAGATTGTTTTTTCCTGCCAGCTAATCCCTGATTTTTAAGATCTCAAATCATCCCTTTAGAGGCAATTAATAATCCTGACAATTTTTATTTTTCACTGGTTACGGTTATACGGTAGCTTTAGTCCCTTATTTTCTGCAGCAACTCAAAGACAGATGCTCAGCTGAATTATTTCAGCAGAGAATCAGACCCAAAGAGGTGCAAACCGTGGCTGGGACATGGGACAAAGAGGAGAAACCCTTCAGTCTGTAACCGTGGAAATGCAACGTTGTCTTGGCAGTGCCCTTGTGGCACTTTTGGAGGAGAGATGCTCACCTACTCATTTTATTTCCCTGTACTTTCTGTCTCTTGACTCTAACCTGAGTCTGGGCATTGACTGGCTGGAACTGCTGTTATCCTCATTTCAATGTACCTTTCTCACAGTTGGTCCACCTGCAATGGACTGGTGATGAGCTCTTTTCCTCTTGCAAAGTAGTTTGTTCACCCCATCCTTAGAATAAGCATGATTATGGACAGTAGCAATTATGGGTAAGGTTTGATAAACTTCTACAGCATTTTCTCAAGCTCCAAAATCAAATTGCTCTTTTCATCATCACACTGAAGAATATGATAATTAGAGACAATAATAAAGGCTTTTGCCAGCTTAAGTCTCTTCAGGAGTCAGACTGTAGTCTTATGGATTGTCCCAGAGCTTTTTTTTCTTTCTCTAATGCTTGTCATGCAGAAAATGGCATTTTCCTTTCCATCTCTCTTGCCTCTGTTTTTTTTGCTAGTCTGGTGTTTAAATAGGACAATGCTTTCCAGGAAAATTTATCTTCCTGTGGTCTTTATCATGACCTGCTTTGCTCTTGATGTTTTAAAGAGACTGCTGTTTACAAGATATTTCAGTTTGAATATTTCATGCTTAACTTTGAATGTCTTATTGACACTACAGTCATCGAGGCGGTCGGTGATAAAAAGAGTTCTGCAACAACCTCTCGCTGAGAGTCCTTGAGTTGTACACAGCACTGTGTAGACATTTAGGGGAAAAGTAGGGGTGTTTTGTATTTGGATAACTTTTTGTGCATCAGACAGCCTTAAGCATTTTGATACGTGCCTTTCATTGTGCCTCACAGCACCTTCTAGTTGTGTTTCAGAGATGATTAAAGCCAGACACAAAGTGGATTATTGAGGGAAATGCTAGGAGTGAGCAATACAGCTGGCAGGAGGCTACAGGAGTTTTCCTGCAGTTCCTTTATCCCAGCCCAAGTTTAGGGTGCCCTAATTGCCACCAACAGGCAGCAATTCTTCCTCTGCTGTTCACCTCGGGGGTAAAAAATGAGCGTTGTGCAACAGGATGAGTTCAGCTGGCTGGAGAGCCGAGTGTTCGACTCACCAGAGCTGAGGAGGTGGCACAGCATCAATCCCAGCAGACCTGGGCTTGCCTTTAGCCTCTCAGAAATGCCCCGAGTGTGTTTTAGGTCTCGAGTGAGCTTTAGGGGTCTCCTTCAGGTACCCAGGAGAAGAAAGTATAAAATCTTAGAGATTTATTGAGGGAGCAGAACCTACCTGCGTTTGGCAGACTGGCACTATAAAGCCAGTTTGGGTTTTGTCACAGGAGGAAAGGAGATGTCCCAAGCACAAGCCACAGCCTGGCTAGGGGACAGAAAGAAGGAAGTTTTGTTGCCAGCATTTCCCTGATGTTACCATGTCTGCTGGATTGTAAATTAAGCGCCACCAGGCTACAACAAACACGTTAATATATAGCCTGGCTTTCAGGTGTGCAGCTTGATGTTCCTGTGCTCCCCAGTCACCAAAAGATCTTTGTCCTTAAAAATCATTTTCCTGGGAAAATCCACAATCAAAGTGGGGTGTCTCCCCCTTTATGCTTCGTCCACCACCACAGAGCAAAGCACGAGGGTTTCAGAGCTCAAAACAGGTCTCCCAGCTCAGATGCTCTATTACGCCCTTCCAGGGAGCAATGGGGATGTGGGCAGTGGCTGTTTCGGTGGTTGAAACCTACCAGAGCGAGGGGAATAGATAGCAGTGCTGCCATAAGCACCCAGCTTAATGGCACGGTGGCGTGGGGAAGCAGGACAGGAGAGCTCGGAGGGCACTGGGAACAACTCTGCTGAAGTTCATGGCACAGTCTGACTGCTGGCCGCGGACAAAAGTCTCGCTCGTTGAGGGGCCTTCAACGCACAGCTGTCTCTTGTCTTCATCGTGCTTTCAGAAATCTGCCCCCCTTGCCCTCAAAACGTATCGAAGACTAGTAGAAAGGCTATTTTTGTTATGTGTGTTGTAAGGCCCTGGCCTTTTCAGATGTTGTTGCTGAGGTAGAGTTGAGCCACGTATTGAATTCTAATGCTGATGTCTGCTGCTTCCAAGGCACTGCTCTTTCAGCAATCGGCGTAACAGATGTACAAAGATCTATCCATATGGAGCTACTGTGAGGTCGTGGTGTAGCACAGAAGCCTCAAAATGGATTGAAAGTATATATTTTGGGGAATTATACTGATTTCCATTTTTAAATTTCAGAGTTACAAGCAGATATGTTTGGGGAATGGATAGGGATTGAAGTGATGAGCTCTTGTGCTGCAAAGGTCATAATTCCCCAGAATCAACTATAACTCAAAGTCCACTTCGGAGTTGATCTGGAGCGTAGCTTTCAGATGATGATTATTTTTTTTCTTGATTTAAGATTCCCGGTGAGGGAAGGTATGGGATACATAACAAGGTATGGGATACATAATCCCAATGATCAGTTATTCCGCTCTTGCTTTGTGTTTTATTTCTAGGATGAATTTTCCTAGCTTCATCTTCTGTCAGTTGATTCCTACTGTATTTTTGGTTGCTGAATGTAAGAGCCATTAGTTATGGCAATTGTGGAAGCTGGCGATTAAACTGTGATGAAAACATTTGTAGTGTTCTTTTCCATAAATTAAACAGACCGAATTGCGTACATCTCTCATTCTTTAACTGTTTTCATTATTCACTGATCCCTTTACAGTTTTTCAGCTGCTTTCTAGGCATGTGGATACCAGAACGGAGCACGGCAGTAGTTGCAATGGAGCCAAATGAGAGGTTGTTTGGCTTCTTGATATTCCCCTGCTTGCGTGCTTTAAATATACTGATCACGGTAAGACACAGAGGATTGATAATTGCTGTAAACATAAGCCTTTTTTAAAAGTTGCTGGTTCCCTGGTGAGCGTGGCCTGTTTTCCTCCCTCAGGGGTGCAGAGCCACTCGGTCGGCTCTCCTGGAGTGGGAGGTGTTTTCTCGTTCTCGGCTCACCAGCAACTCAGGCCACCAAGCATCAATGCCTGTCCTCCTCCTTACTTACTAGTCTTTAGATCTCTCTGCCATTTGTAACCCTGGATCAAGAGCGATTTTGCTTGTGCTGCCAGGTCACCGACAAAAAGTGGTAAATAACTCCGAGCGAGGACTGGTTCCTACAGAAACCTGCAAAAACCCACCTGTCTTTGGGAATGATCCCTTATTTACTGTTGCTGCTGAAGATCTCACCACTGTTCAAGTTGAGAGACGCTTGGCATGTGCCACATGGATTTGTGTTGTCATTTTTTGGTCCAGAAGGCAAGCTATTGCAGAAGGCTAAAAACTATATTACCTCTCTTATGAAGTCCCACACCAGCCATCCTCTTGTCTTGGCCAAAATCATGTCTCTCTGGTACAATGCACGTGTTCTTGTACTCTCCTGGAACTTCCCCAACGTTCAGAGGGTTAAAGATTCAGCTTCAGTGTTTTAAAGGACCCTTTGGACGACTCTTTTTAAAACTTGAATCCACATTAGCTTTCGTTAAACCTTTTCCTGTCATTTTTATAACACAGGGTATTTCATCACCATATGGTATGAGCCGATGCTCTTTTACCTATTTCTGTAGCACAGAAATATCTATCAACTACTACAGCATTTTCTTTGTTACTACCGATAACTACACTGTTTCTGTATTGTTTGCTTGTTTGCTTTTCTTAGCATCCTCAGAAAAACCCAATCCTCTTTATTTAGCGCTAAATTCAGTTTCCTTTTTCAATTGTCTGTTATTTTCTATTGAAACTTCTATTATCAGTTAACAACTTCCACACTTGGCTATGTGTTATAGCTTGGGGTTTTGATGATGTTGCAAGTGTAGAGTTGCTCACTTCTCATTAAGGCAAGGGCTTTTAAAATTAGTGAATGCTGCTTTTTTTTTTTTTTTGGTAATATGGTATCTTCATTTCTAGGCTATTTAGCAAAATGCTTTTAAATAATGATAACTCATGTTTTTATCTGTCTGTTTTCCGTCTCACTGTCAAATATTTTTAGCTGTGTGAAATGGCAGGAAGTAGAGTTAGATCAGTGGTTTGGGCTGTGCCTTTGTGATGTTCAAAATGAATAGCCAAAGCACTCCCATGTACCAAAGTGTAACCACTTGGTTTCTGTTTTGGTTTTGTGTTTCCTTGTTATCTGCCAGATCGAGTCAAGAGACAGCTTTTTTGAGTCAGGAAATGGTTGAAATTGTTGTCGATAATTAAAAAAACACAGGCGTATTTTAGTTCTGGCAGTTTGACACCTCCAAAACAAGATGCTCGCGCTGAAACCCTGGCTGTAAAGCTGAATGAGAAAGCTCTATTAGAGGGGGATGTTTCAGGAGCTCGTCACCTTGTTCGCTCACATGATTTGGAGGTCTGCAGGAGATAATGAGTCATTAATCTGTCCTGTATTTTTTCAGAGCATTGACTCATATATTTGTATTTGTTGCTGGGATGTCGATGACAACATACCGCCGTAGTTGACAGAAAAAGCTACTTCTTCCAATTAAAACCTCTTTGTACACACAGTTGTAGTGTACAGATTTTACTGTTTTCCCCAGGCTTTCTCAATTTTTTTCCATCTTTCTTTATTCGTTATTTTCCCTCTAATAACCTGTTTCTGTCTTGTGATATTTAGATGCTGCTCCCAGTAGCATCTATAATTTATAAGCCTTACTTCCAGTGCCCTGAAAGATCAAACTAATGTCCAAAGAGCATGACGCAGTCATCTCAGCTTTGATATTACTTTATTTTTAGTTGTCCTCCCTACACAGAGCAGCATGACATTTTCTGTCAGCTCTTGCTACCAAATTTCTAGCCCGCATTGCCTGAGGCCCAAATGATTATAAATTTGTGTTTTTGAGGTGGACTATTCACTGGGGCTTATCAGCTTGAGATTTCACTGAGATGTTAGCAGCAATCACTGCCGAAAGAGCTGCTTTTTCCCCACTAAATATTTTAGCTGCATATTAAGACAACAATTTCACTTCAGCCTTTTTGCATCTTTTTCAAGGTGTGTGAGATGAGGTTGCCTTAAAAGCAGCAGGGCAAATAGTAATGAAAGGAATATTTACTCCTTCCTTTCTTTCTTTCTGGAATTAGTTCCACTTAGCAGCTCACTAGCTCTCATTGCATGCTTCTCTCAGCACTTCAGGGCTTTTAAGAGAGAAGAGAAATGTCACCAAGCGGACAACTTTAGACAGGAGATGGGTGTCAGAACTGGAAATAGGGCCAAGTGTCTAAAATGTCCAGTGTCTAAAATGCTGCTTGATGCCTTACATTGATTTAGGAGCCTTAGAAGGTATTTTTCTAACCTAATCTACGCCCAACAGTTTCAGCATCTTCAGCTCCTCGTTGCGCTACCAAGAGCTGCTCTCCAGGGAGGGAAAGGACCAGCCATTGCAGGATGTGCGTGGATGCCGCCAGGCGACGCTGCTGGCTGTGGGGAAAGTTGGGATACAAAACTCTATCTGTCCTGTCCTGACCTCTCCAAAAATTGTTTTGTGTGATATTTCCACGACTCCTAGTCCCCGATCACTGGCGGTTTTGTTGTATGCATAGGAATTGAATGAAGACATGAGGCTGATGAAGGACAACTTTTGTCATGGGACACCGCAGGTGTTATTTCCGTGGAAAGGGTTGGGGTTTGTTTGTGTATTTCTATTCTTACCTTCTGTATGAAACATAATCTAAAGCGTTTCAGTAGCAGCTGGAACTGCCAGAAGATTTCTTTGAAAACTTTCATGACTTCAGGTGGGTTTTTTTTATAGATAAAACACCTTCCGACTTTATTGGAAATCAGAAGTCCTGATGATCGTGCCATGCAGTCTGAATTCCCAGGGGGGAGTATTTTTAGGCCTGCCATTAATGCTGCAAGCTTTAGCCTGCCAGCTCTCCAGCGGGCATTTAAGCTTTTCTGAAAACTGGTGGTGTTGGCTTCACGAGCCCGGTGATGTGCTTGGCGTGGTGTCCCCAGCTCCTGGGATGGCTGGCCAAGCATGCCCACAGCACAGCTCTCCTCCAGACACCCTCCCTGCGTGCAATGCCAAGCTCTGCTCCGTCTCCTCTCACACAACCCGCTGGACCCGGCCAAAGTTGGTAGGAGACTCAAAATACTCAATTAAAATAAGGTCCTGGCCTTTACTAGGTATTTTGCACCCAGCCAAGGGCAGGTGGGTTGGGGAGGGCAGGAGATGTGTGATGTGGGGGTGCTGGGAGATGATTGGGAAGCTGAAAGCAGTGGGTCCGTCAAGAAGAAAAACATTTCTGGGGGAGCCAGGAGGAAAGTGGAAAGGAGGGAGAGACAGAGAGGATCAGGTATTTAAGCCTGAATTTGAAGTAGAAAAAGAAATAGGGTGGGGTGGTGCTGGGAGGATCTAGAGGATGGTAAAAGGATTAACTGTGGGCGAGTAGGGTACAGGGTGGAAGGCATTTTATGTTATAAGAGGAGGAAAAAAAACAAGAAAAAGGGAAAAGGCTATGAAAAGGATCTCTGCTAGACCAGAGATGCGAGACTGAGTTGGTTTGTAGCCTCTGTAGTATTTGCCTACTTGGGAAACCAAGAATTGGTTGTATTTGTTTTTAAGACACCGTCTATTGTAGGGCACTTCCTGCTAAAGGAGGGACTCACGGCCCAGAATTTGGGATAACCCCCCCAAAAAAAGGGATCAGGCTGCATGTGTATGATGTAATGTCCATGCTCACATAAAATATGATACAAATATGTAGGGGCCATGAAGGCTCCTGCAATAGGTCGTTACCAGGTCAGTAATCTTAGAGACATTTAAGTACCCCTACCTGCCTTTTGCAGTGCCTGTGTCTGTGGCGTATGGGAAATCTCTGTGCATGATTCAGCTATCTATAGTCCCTATCTAATGTATGTGAAAATTAAACACCTAAGAAAGGCTTTCTTCGAAACCAGAGTATATCTGGCATGCTCTTTAGACCATCAGTATTTCAGGGCAAGAATACAGAGAGATGGATTATAGCCGGGAAGATGAAGACATATGGACACAGCATAATGTGACCAAATTCCGTCTGAGAGTTTCCAGTACTATGTCAGTAAGAACGTCTGCTTCCCCCAGGCAGAGAGTCGGCTTCAAGGGATGCGTCCCATGAAGGGGAAATGCTGTTGCAAACTCTTGGAGCTAGGAAGGTGTTAAAACCTCAGACAAAACGTGAAGTTGTATTACATAAGGTTTGGAAAAGCGCAGATTGCCTCTCCTCAGCTAATCTGTCATAGCCATCTGCTGGCTTGCTGCTGTCTCACAGCAAATACAAGCTGGTTTGAGTTAGTTCAGCGGGGTTTTGGAGGAGCGTGTGTGTTTTGTTTTTATTTGTTTTTAAGGGATGGTTAGCCTAGTTCAGTCACCGTGTGCTGTTTGAGGCGAGAGCGTGCCCAAGGATGGTTGTTGCCGATCAGTTAGCACGCTGTACCGCGTGCGTCGGAGCCTGCAGGCTGCTGGGAGCAGCTCATCAGGCATAAGATAATCCTTGTTTTAGCAGGTTGTAAACTCTGAGATGTGACAATACTGATATTTAAAACAACATTCTGGTTTTTGTCATTCTGGCAAAAAAAAAAAAAAAATCCAGTGGATCTAATTGTTGCCCAGTTTTTAATGACTGTCCAAGTGAAAACAAACCAGTTGATTAGAGTAGGTGGTTTCCCAGCTGGGTGCAGGGGATGGGTTTGACCTCCCAGCCCAGCCACCGTGCAGGGGGTGAGAAATGCGCTTCTCCTGGGGGTGACTGAAGGGGGGGTACTGAGCTGTGGCTCAGAGCAGCAGTTCAGGGAATGCATGCCCTGAACAGGAGTCTGCTATAAAAAATGGTATAAATGTGGTTAAAAATTCATGGAGAAATCACTTTTCTTTTTTTTTTTTTTTTTAATTAAATCACCTATGAGGAGGAGTCAGAACCATGTGAGCAGGCAGATAAGGTGATAACTGGACTGAGTAAATAGAGCAAACTCCTTCATTTTCTGTCCACACTGCTCTTGCAGCTACCTCATTGCGTGGCTTTAGGTGGATAAATAATACAGGCATTGCACACAGGCTGTGCTGTGAACACAACACCCCCTGGAAGTGGAGGCATTTACATAAAATCATTTTCCCCCACCTGTTTGCACATGTTCCACCGAGTTTCCTTGACTCGGTGTCCTGTCACTGGCTCGCTTTCTCCGATGCCACTTAGAGGGAAGCTGCTGCCGCCCAGTCCACAGAGCCAGTTGTTTGGCAGCCAGCGAGAAAGAAACTTCATAAATGTCATTAATTTGGAGGCCGGCTCTGCAGCTACGAGTCACTCCAGTTATGTAGGTCCTGCACCTATTTATAACTTCGCAGTCTGTCGCTGGGGGCTTTGTGCGATTCTCTGCTACGTGCCAGGCGGGTTGTAATGTAATAGCCGGGTATATTATAAGATTTCCTCTACCACTTTTTAGAAGCAGCAGGTGCGGTGTCGGCAGACAGCTCTGGTGACAAAGCGCAGGTAAGGTGGGAGCTGCTTGGCTTAATGCTTCCCTCCTGGGAGACAGCTGGCTGCGCTGCCCCATCTGATGCTGAGGGGACAGTGGTTTCATAGAATCATAGGGTTGGAAGGGACCTCTGGAGATCATCTAGTCCAACCCCCTGCCAGAGCAGGGTCACCCAGAGCAGGTTGCACAGGAACACGTCCAGGTGGGTTTTGAATGTCTCCAGAGTTGGAGACTCCACCACCTCTCTGGGCAGCCTGTGCCAGGGCTCTGCCACCCCCAAAGTAAAGAAGTTCCTCCTCATGTTTAGGTGGAACTTCCTATGCTCAAGTTTGTGCCCATTACCTCTTGTCCTGTCCCCGGGCACCACTGAAAAGAGCCTGGCCCCATCCTCCTGACACCCACCCTTTAAGTATTTATAAGTGTTGTTAAGAAGTGTTGATAAGTTTGTTACCTGCTGCTCTGTGCCAATGGGCTCTCGGGTGGAATTGAATATGAAATGTGAAATGTCCTGATGGAGAGGCGTCACTTGCGCAGTGAGGAACAGCTGCAATGTTCCCTTATAGTTTTGCCATGCAACACCTGGGAAAGAGAGGTAATGTCACTGCCTGCTTCCTACCCAGAGCGTGACAGTGCCGGGTGCTGTGTTGGATGAACCCTCCCCTCCCAAGAAACTCTCCAGTCTTGGACGAAATGGTCCAAGACACACAGGAGATGACAAGGAAACAGTGAAACGGTGCTACTTGGCATCACAGAGGACCTAGGGAAGTCGGTAGCCTACAAGCTGTCAGGTTGTCTCTGGGTAGCTTGGCAGGAGAGCACTGCAGCAGAGACACTTTGTAGATGCTTATAGGAGTTTCTTAAAAAAAAAAAAAACCAAACCAACCTGTTTTTCCCAAGACACTCTAGCCTACAGGGAGTACGCTAGGGGCTTTGGAAATCAAACCTCCAAATAAAATCAGTCTTGGGAAAAAAAAACATGAACTGTTTGCTTATGGGGGTTCTTGCTCTCGTGTTCTGCCAAACCCAGAAGCAGGTGAGACTGATTCTTGGAGAAATGAGGTCTTTTGTTTCTGCCTGCATGAGGAAAGTGAGTGGAGGGAGAAAGAAAAGGATGTGATCTGGCCACTTAAGGGAAATTCTCTGTTGTCTGCGGTGACATGCTCCTTCTAATCATCAACTGCTGCTTTTATATTGTGTCTGTTTATATTGATGCTGAACAAACATGTGATGTGTGGGCTTGCGCAGTGCAGACAGATGCCTTCACAGCTGCTTCATAGCAATGGAGGTGGTTAAAAGTGATTAGATGGAAAGCCAATCCTTCATATGTTTCTTCAGTGAAATATACCATATAAACAGGTTAGAAAACGCTTTAAATTTTGTGGGGGGGGGTAGATTCCCCAGGTACTAAGCATTCACCCAGCACATACCTTGTGCTGGTGGAAAAGAGATATAAAGAGAAAACACTTTTTGTTTTCTCTTTATATAAGCTGAAGCTATAGGCTGAGCGTAAATTCAAGGGAGGGCAGAGATTTCCTCTGGGAAGACTGGTGGAGATAGTCTGGGGCGAGGACCTGGTGGGGAAGGCACTGAGACTGGGATGCAGCCGGGGAAGGAGGACAATGGCATGGGAATGGTGAACTTGGAGGAAATGAAGGGGTGTGGGAGGGGGACGAGTGTTTTGGGGCAAATCTGAGACTGGAAAAAGAGCCAGGATAAGCAAGGAGTCAGCAAGTGAGATGCAGAGAGGGTAAAGAGACCTGCCCTAGAAAGAGGCCGGGAAAGAATAGGGTGGAGGGACCTGAGCACTGAAGCATGTTCTCTACAGGGTCTGAAATGGGGCTGAGCCTTCGTCCTCTGCTGCCAAAAAGCAGCTGAAGAGCCTAGTGCGGAGACCTGGGCCTCAGCATCCTCTGCCAGCTGGATCTCACAGGGTGACCCACTGGTGCCCCTCTGCAGCTGAAGGGCAGAGATCTCCTTGGGTGCTTGCATCCTCCGGGATCTTGCTGGAGACCTGGCGCAGGGCACCACAGGCGAACAGCCCCAGCGTTTGGCAGCTGGGATGTGGGACATGCGGTGTGTGGGAGAAGAGGAAGGTTTGCCTCAACAGCTCCTTATTGAATAAAAAACAGAGGCTAGGAAAAAAAAAATAAATAGCGTGGCATCATCTAATTAAAGACTCTGCTATAAATAGACAAGATTACCTTAATTTCTCCCTCCAAACAACTTTCTGAGTGCTTGACTTTTTAGCCTCAGTGCCTTTTGGTAGGTATTTGGGGATGTAATGTAGCTGCGAAATGACATACAGCAGAAGAGGACAAATAAGTTTTGCCCAGTTTTTGTATAGTTTTTATGGGATTCATAAAAGGATCTCCAGTTGGTAGCCCTGTGTCTTGGCCTTTGAATCCCCTGGTGCTTATTTTCTAGTATGATGCAATTTAATTAAAAAAAAAGGGTTTCCAGCTCCAGGGAAACCCAGGCTTTAAACCAGGCAGACAGATTTTGCCTTTCCCTCCCATGACATCTCTTCCAAGTGAATATTTTTATAGTTTGGCCTTTCAAAGCAGACAGAGGAATCAGTGAAAATATAATGCTTCTCAGGGGTATGATGTCATTCGCATTGTGTCATAAGATGTCATAAAGGGGCAGTAATTCATGGGATCCTGCCTGGTGCTACAGTGACATGAATTCCTCCTGCCTGCAAAATGTGACGGGATGCTATGGAAAAGGGGACAGGAGCAAAAGTTTTAACAAGCATTAATACAGTTTTTATGCTCAGCTTTGGCATTCTCTCTTTTTTTTTTTCTTTTTTTTTTTTTTTCCCTGATCTGATGGTACCTCAACCTTTTGTCCTTTAGAGAATGGGGAAAAGCTGTCCCTGGGGTTGAATGCTGAGGTGTGAGCATGGAGGAGGGACATGGTTTACTGCGTGCAGATGCTGACTGTGAATTTGGGGGGGAAACGAATTTTGATGAAGATTGGCCGCCTGGAGCAAAGGAAAGGTGGTTTGATCCAGCACACGTGTTTGCTGTATTTAATCAGCATTACAGAGAGATCGAACTGAGATTCCTATGGGATGCTGCTCAGCCAAGTGTCCACGCACAGCGGGATGTCCGTGGTGAGGTTATGCTGCAGGCAGGAGCATTGGAAACAATACCTTGTAATTCCACCTCTGCCCACACTTCCACCCACGGGCCCAACACAAGAAACCTTCTCAGCCATCCAAACAGTCGTCATGGCTAAAATGGGCTGCACTGCTTCCAAAAACTGCATGAAACACCCTTATTTATACACGGGATGATTTACATGAAGATCATCGTGTAACCCCACAGCTGTTAAATTCCCTACCAGGAGAGCAGCCATGCACACTAGCTCCCGGGATACAGGGTCCTGTGCATGATAGTTTCCATAATCTGTCATTTGAGGGGGAGGCGAGGGTTCAACAGTGACAACCAGGAAAAGGGCTAAGTGCTTCGAGGCAAATCTTGCTGCTTTCCTTCAGCCACATCCACCGATCGCCAGACAGCAGCACCACCAAGCGCATGGTTTATGCTGCAGGTTCAAGTTATGCTGTCTAGTTTTTTCTGTATCCAGGATAGAGGAATATTCAAGAACCACATGGAAATGAGCGGGCATTAAGTCTGCATATTTTTACAGAACTTATTCTGAAATCCTGGGCAACGCAACAAGACTAGTCTCTCATAGGCAGTTCCTGGTGTCCTTTCTGTACTGATTTCTAAGCCTTCTAATTGTAATTGGGATTATCAGTGTGGTTAAAAGTTCTATTTTAGGTTTACTGCTGCCCTATAATTCTCAAACCCAAAAATGTAGGGGCTACCAAATAAAACTAGATGGGTGCTCAGTATTATCCAGGGTGGCTGCTCTTACCATCATTCTCTGCTTCAGTTTCCTCTCCTGGGGAATGGGGCTAATGGCTGCATCTGCTCTGCAGCTGAGTACATGGCTCTGGCCACGTTCTGCATTGCAGGAGGCTCTTGGGGCTTGGTAACCTGTGCCTGCACTCCTTGTCCCAGATCCAGGCTTGATCCAGGACCTGCTTGTCCTCTGTCCTTTGGTGTGGACCAGGTCAGAGAGGTCAGAGTTCTGTTAGGAAGTGTATTGGGGCTCATCAAAGAAGGCCCTAGGAAAGACCTCTAATGGTCTGAGCACACTTGGAGTCCCTGCCTGCCCTGGAATTATCAGGCTTACCCTAAACCAGGTCCAGCTGGTGCTCCTGCTAGCCCGTAACATAGAATGACAGCTCTCCTGGTCTCAGAGCAGCCCCTGGGTTCATCTACCCATGTGTGAAGATGCAAGCAGTGGTATTTCCTCTGGAAGATGCTTTAGCTTTTCATGAAAACATGAGGTTTGGGTTTTCAGATCCCCCTAGCAGACAGACAATCCTGAAACAAGGGGCTGTGGCATCTGCAAAGAGCTGTAAAGACTCGCCTTTTCCCTCCTCCAAAAGGACCAACACAGATGGTGCACTCCGTGATATTTTCTGTAATCCTCCCCCTCTTCTGTGGCCATACCACAGTAGGAGTCATGGACAGGAGACATACAGGCGCCCGAATTATCCACATTAAAAACATTTTGTTTTCTGTGGATTCAGTTTCAGTGAAAGATGTATAGTTTCATTTCAAATGCAACCATGCCATGGGCTTGGCATGAACTTTCTCTCCTCGCTATTCCAAATAATACTCAAAGTAGGCTGACTTGCCCATTCTCATCAGGGTTTACAGCCCTCATGTATCACCAGTGCTCAGTTGATTTCTGTTTCTTCTTTTTATCCCAGGGAAACCTGATTGTACCAAATCCTGCTACGTAGCTCGGCAAATGCTTTGCTGATCTTGTACTTGAGAGGGAAATAAAAAAAAAATCAACGTATTTAAAGTTAAAAGTAAGAAAAAAAATATCCTTAAGAAGTGGAGGGAAGAAGCTTCCTCGTGGCCAGCCCTTTCCAAGCAGATGAGTCAGCCTGCGTGGCCTGACACAAGCTATTGCGTTCAAACCAGGAGTCGGAAGAGCTCCTCTTCACCCCAAAGGGTGTAAAGTCTCCTCATCACAGCTGCAGCTCACTTATTTCTGGTTTGAGCCTATGTTTTATGGTGGAGCAGTCCCAGGTTGCACTGTCCTTTATTTACTGGCCTCAGAAGGGTGTCAGGCAGCGGTGTCAGCGCGGTGGCGGCAGGAGGAGGGATGTATCTCAGCGTGGGAGGAATCTGGAGCTGCTGCTCCTTTTCCTGGCTAAGGAGGCGATGGCTGTGACAGGCGTGCCAGAGGCTGGGTTCGGAGTAGAGGGATCTGCTCTCAGCACCCTGTATTTTCCCTTTGCAAGAGCACAACTCGTTCCCAGAGGCACCCCTTTGTCTCAAAGCAGCGCTCAGCTGTTTGCTTACAGGGATGAAGTAAATGAAAGACCCCTCTCAGTTTTCTGTATGACCTGATGGCTTATGTCTAGCCTTACGTGCCAATCTCAAGGCAAAATATAAGGGGAAGAGCACAGATCTTCTCTGAATTACGCAAATAACAATGGATGGCCACGCCGCACCAATCTTGCTGGAAGGAAAGTCAGATTTGTGCCTCTCGCTTAGCTGTGACGAGTGCCCCCCGCCACCTCTTGTGAGACTTCTGGAAAGGACTGCACTTTCTGCGGAAAGGAAAATGTTCTATGTAAAACTGACAAATTCTGTGTAACTTTTCTATAGACTTACTTTTTTTTTTTTTTTTTTTTTGCTCTGGTATTTTTAAAATATGCCTTTAATTCAAAAGAAAGCTTTATATCCAGTCAGTCCTGATTAAAGGTTCAAAGGCGATCCAAAGTCAGGTCTAGCTCTCCCACGCCACGCTGCTCTAGCCTCTCCCACCACATTTTACTGTTTAAAAGAGACCCCTCGGTCTTCTCCTTCACTTGCCCTACTGGTGCTGGGAGGGTGGGAAGGTAGTCGTGGCTCCTTCCCTAGACGGTGCGATTGGATTTGGGTGGGATCAGTGTACAGACCCTACGTTAGAAGAGTGCCTGTCCAAATCCTAGCGAAGATGTGACCTTCAACGTAGCATCAAACTTCAGCTGAAAGGCAGGCCTGACAATGTGTCAAAGTACAGTAGCATAAATAAGACGTTGGCCATAGATCTCCTGATGACAGATGTAAGTGTAAGTATAAAGTGTGCTTTCTAAAAATAGCGTACATGTAGAAGGTGCTGGAAGCGCTGGCTATCAGAGAGGCTTATAAGTAGGTCATAGAGGACCAAAAGAATAAAATAGCAACATCAGCAACACTCATTATGAAAGTCCAGCGCTTTAGGGCACCTGCGCGCTCTGGATCAGCTAGGGCTGAAGTGGCACCTGTATGTGATAGATCTTTCTGCAAAAGCTTGATATGAGATGGAAATTCAGGCTGGGGCTACATCGGAAATGCACACAGGTTATCCATTTAATGAAGATGAGGCACTGTCATTTCCTGCCCCCCCCCCAGCTTTAATTCCCTATAAAGGGGGCAGAGTTTTCCCGAGACTTCCTGCTTTCTTTTCTGCTCGCTGCTGTTTTGAGGTAGTTCCTCATTTGCTACCAATCTTTGGTTGTGCTGCTTTGGGTAGTGCTGTAGATGTATTTGCCTGGTGATTAGTCTGCTGGAAGATGTGACACACTATTTGTCTCAAAAGTATATGCGTCCTCTTTAGAGGCAAATCCCGCTGCCTTCAATCGCTAGTTCTTTATTGCTTCCGCATTCCTCTTGGTTTTGGCGGTAGTACTGGCAGAGTAAGGTACTAATCAGGCCGAGCAAACGTGACGAGACCCGTGCGTCAGTGAGTCCTCACTCTGTGCCGGCGCGGGGGTCTGCCCTCCTCGCAGAACTGGCAGCCAGAGGTCCCGATACAACAAATGCGCACAAGAAAGATCGCGTGAGTTTGCCTTACGTAGCCTGAGGGCTTGAAGGATCCGGGCTCTGTTAAACCAAAGCTCTCTGTTAAAAGCAGGACAGAGAGAGTGAAAATAAAAGCTGAAGCGTGCTAAGAACTGAACAGAGAGGCTGCTAGTATTTCGTAAGTATTTTTACCTTACAGCGGAAGGCATGAGAGGTATGACTTCACCCTTTAAAATGTTCTCCAATAACACCTCCATGCTCCCCAGCGATCCTTACACACTGAATGTTTGAATACTTGGCCATGTTCTGTGCCTTGTACTTTTCTGTGGCACTTACTGAACTAACACATAGCACACAGACTGGGGTGAATGAACATGTTCCACCATCTCCCATTATTTTAACTACAAGAAATTGGATTTTTCTCCCCTTTTTCATTTCCCATTTTCCTTTGCGCCTGTAGTTAGACATTGTCCACAGGTGATGTAAGGGTTCTCCAATTCCCCTTCGTACCTCCAGTGAGAGCTTCAATTAATGAGAAACTCTAACCAGGCAATTCCCTACCCGCTCATATCGCTTGTTTCATAGAGCAAGAGTTGCAGCATTTTCCTCAGCAAGAAGGAGCCAAAGGAGCTAGTATTTATTAAAATAGGAAATCATGCATTATTTAAAACCATAGAAGTTAGCAAAAAATAGGAGCCACCTTTTTTTGACCTGAAAATGCTTTAAGAGCATTCTTGTAATATGAATGTGGTATAGAAAGAAAACATGAATGGAGGTTTCTTTTATGGTCTCTTTAGGGATTTCTAGATCAAATATAGTTCCTTGACAAGCAGGCAAACAGGTTTTATCTTTTGTAGTCACCAAGTCTTAAAATGTGATGTGATCAACAGCACTACAGTTACTGAGGGCTGAGTAAGAATAAATAGATAGTGAGTTGCTTTTTTTAGGGCCCAGTAGCCCTTAGATTAACTCTTTTGGTGCCTTTCTGTTGTGCATTCGCTCAACGTAAATGATTGTGATGTAGTGAAGGATTTCTGGGCTGATGCATGGTCATCATAGTCTGGTGATCACAGTCTGTCATCTGTTTGCTTCCAGCCCCCCACATCTCACCCTGTCAAGGAAGAACATCTGGATCCCTTTATAGTGGCCCAATGCGTCTACAGCTGCTATGCTTGCACGTACAAATGAACTTGGAATTCTTCATTTTTCTAATGATTAGTTCTGCCTGGCTCTGAAGTTCTTTCTGTACATGAGAGAGGACAGACATGTTGGATATATGCATGTGTATATATGCCTGTAGAGATATCTATCTCTCTGCATACATTATATACATAAGATGTGACTATTTTGTTTTCATTGCATCCCAGACAAATATAATATGAGCAGACCAGGTGCTTGGCTCCATAGCAATGCCCTTTTAAAGAATGCCCAGTCTGTTTTCCTCACAAATGATCTATCAAAGGCAGAATCCTGCTCCTATGTGGTATCTATATGCTCCAAAGACTCTTGAAGCAGTTCTTACAGAGTGCCACCTTCATTATTGTGTGTTTTCTTACTTATAAGTAAGAGAAGGCAGGCCATCAAGCATCGTTAGCCTTTTCTTTCATTAGCAGAGATTTGCCATTTCTGTGCACATCCCAAGTCACAACCAGTTTTTCTACTTCAGGTTGCCAGAATGGGCAAATGACTGCCTGGACTGCTGCCACTGATGCTACTGTTGAGACACCTGGGTGTCTGATATTCCTCCATGGAACATCCAAGCTGCCATAAGACAAGTTGTCTTCTCTACAGCACCCTTTGGAGTCCTCTGCAGGCTTAAAGTATGTTCCAGGGCATTACTTGGCTGACGTGGCTGCAACACACTGTTGGGGTTACAGGGAAAAATTAATAAAAGGAAGTGTAAGTAACTGCTGAACTGAGGAAAAAATGGGGTGGCGTTTTTCACCAATCTGCAGAGAGCAATGGAAGATCCTGCCAGTGGAGGCTGTTTTCCGTTTGCAGTTGTGAGACAGTAACTTCATTCATAGTCACTTTAACTACTATGGTTCCTCTTTAAAACATAAAGAAGCGTTGCTTAGTGATTCAGCTGTCGGAGTGGTGGTTTTCACATACCGAATGGTCAAAATTCCCCTAGATGAGTCTTTAAACCTATCTGATAATGCTGCTATCTAGTAAGTGGCTGGAGCTCTCCATCAGCATGAAGTACAGTGGAATTTCTGGAGACGTATAAAACACCACAACCCTAATTCTTTGCTCCAGGCACCAAGCTATCAGTTGTGATTTTGCAAAAAAAGACCAGACCCAAAGAGTGTGAGTTTTCTTGAGCTTCCTCAGTTGTGTGTTGAGCTAGCAAAATAGGAACTTTAACACGCTGTATGACTCTTCTGTGGCCAGCATATGAAATGATGGTAGAAGAGTAGGACCATGTGGGTTGGCGTGCAGCATCCCACAGGTTACAACAGCACCAGCCAAATCCATGGCCACCCGCATCCTCTTCAAGAGTTGTTGAAGCACTGGCCTTGTGGCCACTCCTGTGTGAGCACAGAGCTAAGGTTAAACTTTCCTTTCTCCGGAATTCGGATGTCATGAAGTAAGGTGAAGCATCTCTTCATGCAACTGTGTGGCGAACCTACCAGATTTCTTCATCAGTAAATTAAAACAATTACGTCTTCCCGAGACTCACCATCACTGGGCCCTCATATCCTCCCTTAGAAAGGAGAGAGAAAAGCAGACACAAACTACGCGGTTTAGCTTTAGCACTGACTCACTGTTTCAGAGTTTTGTCTATTTGTTTATTTTAAAGCAAGGGGAGGAGGGAGGACTGGGAGAGGAAGTTGGGGTGAAGATTTCTCCTTCAGGCTGTTGGAGAGCTGCAACATTTGCACCTCCGATTTATTTAAGTTCAAAAACTGCTCTTGCCTCTGCTCTGCGGGTCTGTGGAGGGTGTCACAGAGAAAGGGAGATGCAAACACACCTGCGAGGGCCTCTGCCGTGGGGTTTGGCAGTCTGAAGGAGTCGGAGCATTTCTCTAGTACTCGCCTTTCAGATTGTTTTAAATAGTTTTGAAATATCAAACGATACCAGAGTGTTGAAGCTGATACTTTGATCTTCGGGGAAGTGATGCCGAGCCATCCCTGGAGGATTTTTACTGGGGGAAAACTCTAGTTTAGGAAAATGTCATAGCAGGCTATCAGTTCTGGCATGAAACTGCTAGCAGGTGGATTTCATGCTGGGAAGTGTTGAGTGGGTTTTGCTGGCTCACTGGTGCAGCTGACTTCTCTCACTTACATAAAAAGAGAAGTGGGACCTGCCCTTGGGCTGGAGTGAGAATTTGGTTTTGGCGCGGGGCGGAGAACATGTAACAGGAACAACAAAGCCCGAAGTGAAGCCTCAGGCTGAGGTTTTACACAGCGTATCACGAGAAGCTAGGGCAATGTTATTTTAGCTTTCTAGGCCTGATCCTTAGCCAGCGTGACTGATTTCAGTGCAGCTGTTATAGAAATCATAAGGAAGGAGGTGGAAGGGGCTCCAAAATATCATGTCCTGCCACAACCTGGGATTAGCTTTTTAAGACCACCCTTTAAAAACAATTTTCTTGCCTGCTCTTGAATTCTGATACAGCCTCCTGCTGCCATCCTTGCAGTGCTGCATTGGCCTTGGCTTTAGAGGTCTTCTTCTTTCTTCCTGCAGTTTTAGATCCTGGCCTGACCTGGACAGGGAAAATGTCTTTCCTCTCCCTCTTTCCAGTGACTCTTTACATTCAGGTGGCTTTCATCCTGGCTCCTTTCATTTTTTTTTTGGGGGGGCGGGGGGGTCTTAGGGTGTTTTTTTCACTTTCTCCAACTGGGCCAGTGTTAATATATGTGGAATTAAGAGAGATAGTTTGTGTGCAAACAGAGTGTTGCCACCTTTTACTGGAGGATCTTGCAAATGTTGCAAGATTTTTGAGTGGGGAAAGAATGAATAACAGCCTTAACTTGGGAAGAAAAGCAATTCAGCTCTGGATCCACCCTGGAGAAACTCTTGGCTAGGCTGTAGTATACTCACTGTAGTCCTGCTCAGAGTAAAGGACAGAAAGTGATGTTCAGAGACATAGATCTTATCTACAGCTATGCCTTTAAAACAAACAAAGAAACAAAAAAGGAAATGTTAGAATATTGTGTTTAATTGGGTATAAGTTCTTTACTGTTTATCTGTCTCCATTTCCTCTATTCCCTTAGGCATCCTTGTAAATTATAAAGCAGGGATTTCCCCAGAGCTATAATTTAATTTGAACATCTAGTGAAGGAATTTTAAAGTGACATGGCGTTTCAAACATGAACATATTACCTTCAGCACTGCCCCTGTACTGACCGGAGGCTGTGGTGGGAGCACTTTCAGGTCCTGGCTGCCCAGCATCTAAAAGCCATGTGTGTCTATCCCGTCCCCCAGCCCAGCTGCGGGGTCGGTTCTGCAGGAGCGACCGCTGCTCCGTCTGCTCCCCACTCTTATCGTCTTTGCTATTTCCCGTAGGAGCTTTAGCAAAGCACTGACAGGGCTTCCGTTGTGGATGCAGAGGCACATGGAGGGGTACAGAAGCTGAGCCAGACTCCTGACTGCCTGCCCTGCTTATTCCACGGGGTAGGGCTTCTTTTGGGCTGCTCTATAAAGAATTGATCATTTCAGATGTAAACAACAAATGCATTTAGAAATACATGAAAACGATCATGCCTACTCTTATACCTGGCACGCACATACGTCTTCACGCAACTGAAAGCAAGGCGCTCCGCTCGCAGCTCTAGCTGTGACAGATGATCACTTTGCTGTTGAAAAGAGCACACTGAATGAAATAAGCCGTGAGACCAAGTAAGGGCACTTTTCCTACAGCCTTTTGAAAATGTAAATAAGTTGTGACGTTTCTGTTTTATGAGGGAACTTGAGGCCCAGAGAGGTCAAAAAAGCCGGTAGGTACTGAAGTCCCATTCACCTTCTATTGCAGGTGCAAAGTCTGCACGGGAGGTCTCTGCACAACTGTGCGCTGCCAGAGTCTGATCTTGCTTTCACACCAACTTATTTTTGAAAACATCTCTAGCAGAATAATCAGATGCATAACTAGATGAACAACTCAGTTTATAATAAAAATTCCTCTTGAGTCTTTGCTTGGGCCTTATGCACCACGCAAATAATTACAGCTTTGGGACTGTCTTTTTTAATTTGCTTTCTTTTATCTTGTTCGCAACAGTGCAGCGAGGGAAAAGTGAGAATTAACTTGCTAGTCCTAAAATGTCAGTAACCCTGAATAGATGAAGCAAGTTGTAGGCACAGAGGGGAGCTCGGCCTTTCTGGGTGAATGAAAGGATGGTTGAGGGAAGGTGCAAGAACCATCCATTGCCTTGCTTCTCTGTGCAAAGCGTGAGTCGTTATTCTGCCCTCTGCTGCTCTCTGCATGTGTAGAGTGCTCCAGGGTGTACAGCAAGAGCACTGAATTCACAGGTGGCTGCAAGAGGAACAGTGTCTTACAGCCCTGGCAAATGAAATGGTGTGAGTGACGAAAGGAAGACCCGCCACCGTGGTTTTACAGTTCTGGCCTGTGTTTCTGTAGCAAGCATGAACATATGGGATGAAACTCAGACCACGGTCAAGCCAGTAATTCCAGCCTGCTGAATGAAATCCTGCACCTGGGCATCGCGGCTTTGCCCCTTTGCTCGCTCACTTTAGCTTCAGCACTGCGAATTCATTGAGCCCCTTGGAATTGCTCTTGATATATGCCAGTACTCCAGGAGGCGGCTTGCAGGGCACACACAGGGTAAATTCTGATCTGCTCTTGAGTGTTGAGGTGCTGCTTCCCCACCGCTGCCACACACACCGTTTGGTTGCAAAATGAGCACAAAGGCAGTGATAGAAGATGTCCCTCTGGCTCCGGGCAGCGGTGGTGGTCAGTATGCTGCAAGTCATCGGAGTGGAGCAATTGTACTGGAAAGGGGAGTTCAAATGGGATAACTCACAGAACTTTTGTTCAGCAAGTGGAGGGTACGTCAGACCTGTTTTCCAAAATTTCCCAGACATGTGAGGAGTCCGAGGGCAGAGAACCTTAAAGAAATTTCCCTGCTACAACTGTAGAGGTGTCCTGCTGGGAGGCTTCCTGACACCTGGGTCCTGCCGGCAGGACGGCAGAGCTTGAGGAAGCCAGTGGTAGCTGCGTAAGCGGGGGAAAAATGAGTCACATTTTAATTCAGATGAGTGCAATGCGATCAATGTGTTTGGCTTAACAGTCATTTATACCTCTTAGGGTTGAGTTTAAAAGCAGGTTATATATTTTTTCCATTAAGGTTATACATGATGTTTATTCTGCTTAATCAGGTGGCAGAAGGAGGATGTAGGTTCATTCCATTCACTCTCCTTAAAAACGTGTGAATAACGTGTGGCGAATTGATGGGTGATGCATCTTTTCTGGTCTTTGTTGTGTTAAATTACTCATTTACGGTTTTTTGGCTGGAGCTGGGTTGAACAAACTAGGTGAACCAGGAGAGATGACAGGTAGAGCTCTCTCAGCATGCGGGGTGTTGTGCCTTTCCTACAAAACCGTGACCTCACTGCAAAGCAGACTTCAGTGTGGATACAGCTCCCTTCGCACGCACATCCATAGGTTAATCTTTTTGACAGGTTAATCCTTTTGTGTGCACACACAGGTTACGAAGCAAAGGAGGGAGTAAGCACAGGATTACCTCCAAATTAGAGAAGAAACATTTCCTGCCTATCCGTAGCCGTGATTATGCTAAAAGTTGCACTATCTTCAGGAAATGGAGGCTAAATGGTGGTTCCCACCTCCTGTGGAAACAATATTTGCATTGGAGGGACACGCGCTCAAATGTATTTGATTATTTCCTCATTTAAAGACAGATATTTTCTAATAACCTCTACCCAAAATAAGGCAGATTTACAGAGCAATAAAATTCCCTTAAAAGTAATTTCTTTGGGTTTAATTACGATTTTCTCCTTGAGAAGTACATGGCTGGAGTAGCGCATTGCCTAACCAAGTAATTCAAATTACTGACTGAAAAAGTCACAATGCCAAAATGCCCAAAGCATTCACTGCTTGGACCAAAAAAGAGAAAAACTCTGTCTCTGTTTCAGTTGCCTGCTGCCGTACCATATACGAAGGTGACCCTCCACGACCCTTTTTCCAAGTTTTATACTGGAGCAGGGAAAGCTGAAAGAGATTTGTGCCAGGGGGATAGGTTTTCAGCCACCTTCAGCCCCTGGCAAGTTACCTGTTCCCAGAACTGCTGGCACCGCACCTCCCACCTGGGGACCTGGTGGCCAATGCGCAATCGTCACCTGCTGTCAGCGAACCTCCAACGTGCCTTTGACCTAGAAAGATAAAAATACCTTGATAACAATAACAGAGCTTTTGTGAGATGACAGACTGTGTGCCATGAGCAAGAGCCAGTCTTGGTGGGGACCTGAAACAGGAGCCATGTAGGGTCTATGGCACCACTGAAAGGAGAAGCATGATGCATGTGGTGGCTTTGTATCCAGTGATTTTAGCAGGTCACTCAAGCTTTGTGTGCTTCAGGCACTTCAGATATACTTCTTTGCATTGTTTTTTGAGGACCGTCTTAAGCATTTATTGCACAGCGGTGATAACACACCACCAATTTTTCCTTTCCTTTGTCTGAGTCCCAAACGCATGTTTGAGCTGTGCCGAGAAGCTGGTAGCGCAGGAGCTTTCTTTTGTATGAACTGTAAATCTGTGATCCCCCTAATTCCTTGGGCAAACACATACTGAGTAGCGCAGGTTGCTCTTTCTGCTCTTCCAGTCCCAGCTCTTGCCCTGACCTTCCAGAAGAGGAGACCACACCTGAAGCAGAGGTCTACAAATGGGAGGTTGCAGCATATATTTCCAAAGATGCATTGGAAAGAGCACAACGCAACGTTGGAACAAACAGTGTGCTTGCAGCTGGCGAGGCTGGCTGAAATACAGCATGAGATCACTGATTTCATCCTTTTTAGGATAAGGCTTCTGCGGTCATTCCTAAACCAGTCAATTTGATGAGTCCCAAACTTACAGTCTCATCATAGCTTTGAAAAACACTGTGTGATCCAGATGACTGATGCAAATCAGATGTTGTTATTAAGGCTGGATCATGCCCAACTCATAGTTTGAGTAATTTTCACCAGTATTTGTTGATGAAATGTTGTGAGAAATTAAAGAAGAATTCCTGTGTCAAATGGAGACGGGGGAAAGGTGACTTTCCACGTGTAGCTGGTTGGGATTGGGGATGTTGAAAGCAGCAGTAGGGTTCCTCAGTTGGAGAAATGTAAAAGCTCTTTTCACAAGCAGCTGGGGAGGGACAGGGACCTTGTTACCATGTAGATGAACATACTGGAAACCTTCCTTTAAAGCTCAAGCAATTTGAAACAGACGCGTGTATACGAAGAGGTGAGATCAAATCACAGTTGGAAATCCTGTGTAGTCAGGGTGTCTGCACTTAATTGGGGGGATTTCAGAAAGACCTGCAAAATAGTGTAAAGCTCTAGAGGATGCGCCTTACAGTGGGGAAGCAGGATTTTCAACTGTCTAGTTTTCTCTCAGAAAAGGGTGAAAGCCTAGTTCTTGATGGTCTCTGTCTTTCTAGAGAATGCATCTGATTCATGAGAGCTTTCATAGTTTAGCAGGAAAAGGGGAGGACATCCAATGAGTGAATATTGAAATTAAAAGCACACCAGAAAATAAATGCAATCTTCGACAGCGGGCAGCTCTGGAGCACTTTCAGAACATAAATCAGCTGGATGGACCACTTTAAAAGGGAAACTCCAGTCCTGAAAGACATGTTCTACCCTCACCATGGGCTTTATCTTCTCCATTCATGTAGTAAGGAAGTAGTTAGGAAGACAGACAGTTATGTGGTGAAATCATATGACCTGAGTTGTCAAAACGGTCAGAGTGGAGAGCTACAGCAGCTGTCTTTGGCATCAAATGTACACAGAAGGGTTTCTTCACCAATATTTTAAATTCCCCATTGACTAAGCTCTACGGGTACATCACTGTAGTCTGTATTGATCTGTGGTGCTGAGCAGGAGTTTATTCCAGGACTTATTTCTCTTGCTCAGTTAAGAAGTGTTGATTCATCTTTTTGCTGCAAAAGTGACTAATAACAAATGCTTTCCAGGAACCAGCTCCCATAAAACAGCCATAGACATGTAGCTCAGATTCAATTAAACTGATAGGGCACGCAGTTCAGCCCCAATTTAATTATTTCTCATTTTATGTAAATGAAATTTCTTTTTGCAGTGAAACAAATTATTATTTTCTCAGGGCAGTGTCTCATCTGTATGCTTTACTGCTTATTCTGTCCTTAGTTTAACCTAAAAGCAAAACAAAAGATTCTTCAAAATTCAGAGGCTGAATTGAGGAGCTAATCTTTCATTAGTATTCTGGGGACGGTACATTCCTTTGTGATCTGGTTGTGCTTAGCCCCCATATAACACTCCCTGATTAAGGCTGTGTGTTTGACAAAATACGTTAAGCGTGACATCTGCCAGATATACTGGAGGCAAGCACCCCAACCTCCTAGGAAGCTGTCATCCAAAATTCTGCATTTGGCTGAATTTGCAGCTAACTTGCGATCTTTGTGCTGCGTACTTCTGGGATGAAAAAATACATCTCTTCAATCTTCCACCTACCTGCCTCCTACTAGGAATAACGCTCGGTCCATTTGGGCATAAAATAGTAAGTACTGGACCTAGTGGAAGCTGCAGGAGTTATTCATACCTCTGTTTTTCTCTGGCACTCAAGCACAATTAAGTTATTTTCACAGAACCCCTGTAGCTTGGAGGTGTCAGGGCAGCTTCCTACAGATAGAGGGCTGGAGCACACCAAGAGCGAAGGAATTACTGCAAGGCACAGGCAATGCCTATGCTCAGGAATTAAATGCAATTCTCTTGCGCGCAGTGCCTAAGCCACAAATCTATTCCCTTCTTCATGTAGATTCCACTTCTTCGGGATGCAAAGCTGTTTGGCTTGCTATCCCTGGAGTTCACTATCAGAACAGGGAAGGTATTTCTTTACCAACTGTGCATGTGAAGTCCTGCGAATTTGGCACAGCTTGTTGCACTTTGAGAAAAAGATAATGGGAGAAATTCTGTGCAGTCGGTGAAAAAAATACTATCCCTCCCCCATACCTGAGTGAGACTACCACTGGGAAAGAGAAAAAGTGTTCTGGGGCTCACCTGCCTGTACAGCCCTCGCAAAAATGTGGCGTTTTTACTGATGTTCAATTCAGCAAAGCAAGAAAGATGCCATATTTATCGTCAGTAGCAGTTCAAAACCAGAGACATATAAAGACAGTCAACTGTCTCTTCAAGACACATTGACCGAAATAATAGCTGTGAAAATTAGAATGCTTTTAAAATACACCATTAGAGTGTGTGCTTTCACACAGAAAGAATGAGTCAGCCTTTCCCTTCCCGGGCTTTCATTCTGCAGTAATTCTTCACACTTCGTCACACTGAGCCATGAATGCTAAAGTTCATCCCAGAGTAGCTTTACAACCAATGGGAATGGCGTAACCCTCAGTCTGAATGCCAGTCCCCACGCTTATGTTTGTTGCTGGATTCCTTGCTGGTTTAGCAGCATGGAGACAAATGTTCTCAGGAGCTGGTGTCAGTGCTGCCCATCTCCCGGAGGCTGCTGGGAGGGAAAAATCTTGGTTTTGTCCAGGCAGCCCCCATACTTCAGACAATCTGACTCACTCGTGGCAGCATACACGTACACCTGGAGATGCAACACTTGGGAAGTAGGGTCTGTGCTGGCCCCACAGCCAGCCCCCTTGAAGCCAGACAGCTCCAGCCAGGCATGGGCCAGCGTGTGCCCAAGCCAGCGGGGATGGGATGGGGCTGCCAGCTGAAGGGGAGCGGGAAGGACATCCCTGCCTCTTGACTTTGGCCTTTTACTGGTGCTGTTCACCTGAGTATCTGCCCACTTCTCGCACAAAGTCAATAGCCATCTCCCTTAGGGGTTTCATGGAGTTTGTGACATTCCTTCCTTTTTTTTATTGGTCAAAGATCTGCCAGGATTAGTGGTTTTTCTTTTGTGGTGGAAAGGAAGAACAGGTTGGACTAGATTTAATTTCTCTCTCTTGTAGTCAACGGCATGAGGGCTTTCAGCTTTGAGCAGGACTCCTCAACTGGGGAAAGCTTGTAGGAAGATGAAGGTGTTCCCAAGGATCTTCAAGGTGGGCTGTGACCCAATTCACCAGTGCCCCTCTGAAAGGCTACTGTTTGCATGAAACACCTCCCCTTTCCCCAGCCATGGCCACTGCAGCCAGCCCTGACTCATGGGCACCCTGACCCCAAAAGCGACAGCTGTCCTGGTGGTTCATAAGCCACAGCGCAACACTCTCTTGGTTTTATAATGAGAATGGAGGTCTTTACCTGGGCAGGGAAGGTGTTTGGGAGCAAGCAGAGGATGCTTGGGACGGTTCATCTCCCATGTTCCTGGTTCAGTAAAAATAACCCCAGGGCTCACGTCAGCGAGGAAGGGACTGAACAGAGCCAGAAATGTTCTGATGGCATATGGTCCCTGAGGACCACAGGCAGCTGTGTGATCCAAGCCTGATCATGGGGTAGCTCCTCACCTTGTGCTTTAAAAACAGCAGCCTGCCTGGTGAAGACTTGCCAGGTAAACAGCACTAGCCCCCATGGATGGAAACTGCTGAGGGGTCTTGTGAGAGAGCCGGGGGTGGGGGGGAGGGTCGGCTTTTGAAAAGCAATACAGACTGCATATGCACCACTTGACACCTATGGTTTACATTTCTTGAGGTCCATCCTCAGGTTTTTCCTGTTTTACCTACTCAGCTTTGTGCTGCCACGTTCTGCCTGCGTCGTTTCTTAGCCCTGTTCAGCTGATACGGTTGGTTGGGACAGTACCGCTAAAGCCTCAGCCCCCTCGTTGCACATGTGATACAGATTTTTTCCACTGCTCACGCTGGTAAAGCTTATCTTTCAGACACCATATTATTTCCTTTCACCAGACCACGTGCAGGCTGTGGCCATGAACCATAACCCCATGGTGAAAGCGCGGTCTCTGTGCAAACTCCCTGTGCGGGAAGATTGTGGGAAAACCTACAAGATGGATGTCTGCAGAGGGACGAGGTGTGGGTGCTGCGCGGTGGCAGGCTGCTTGCCAGCGAGGTCCCTGCTCGTGCCATGGCAGCAGTGACTGTAAACGCAAGGGTCGGAGATGGGGAGTGGGAGACGTGGGGGCTGGTGTCCCCCAACATCTCCGGGCGGAGAGGGAGGTGCGTGAGAAAGCAGAGAGCTGCTGATGGGATCGGGGTGGGGACCCCCCGCGGACTGTGGCCAGAGCAAAGGCAGGATTTGGTCTGATGGGAGGAAAAGGGAAATGTGGTGCTGCATTTAAACCAGCTGCTAATCTTGCCGTCGGAAGCCTTTTTTCTTTTTTTAAGATGCTTGATGAAAATACTTCTGCGTAATTTGCATTCGTATCCTTTGCGTTCTATAAAAAATAACCCATTTGCATATAGAGAGGAGATGCTTCTTATACACAGTTGTCTACTTGGCATGTGATCTGCAAAGCGAATATGATGTTTTTCCGCTTCTGTGAGCTTTTATTAACAAATACAGAAGGAAAAGCAGAAAAAAAAGCTTGTGAAAAATCGCATATCTATTATGAATATAACCTTTCTGGTTTCGTTGAATTTTAAACGTAAGATAACTTAGGCCAAAGCTTACTGTTTCAGAAGCAGCAACAGCAGTGACTACTTTTGTTTCCTGCAGCTTGAGTTTATTATCTTTCATTCTTCCTTTGGAAGTAAAATTAAACAGTTTATTTTTGCTCCCACAGAACTGTGAGTTTGCCAAAGCGTAGACAACTTGCTATCTAAACTTCGTTCAAACAAACACAGTCCAGCTTTTTTTTTACCTCTTAAAACTCACTTGCTGATATGCTCCAGAAAAATTTCATAAGCTCCAAATGACAAAATGAGGAAAACGATGTGTATGTTATTTCTTCAATTGTATCGCAGCGTCGTCTTTATCTGTAGGATTTGCAAGCAAATTGACTTTCAGTCCTATCCTTTTCCGATATCTTTTCTGCAGCTGACGAGAGATTTGCAAGCAAATAGACCTTTTTCAAAATTTAAAGCAGATTTGCTGTTTCACAATTTCTATCTCTTTTGCATAAATACATTTTTTTTTCCATAAGGCTTATAGGAAGCATTATCTGACAATCCCAGTGGCCAACTTCCTCAAGGTTTTGTTTGTTGCCCATTGATTCAAAAGCATCTATAGTCTTCCCACCCTGCCTCCCCATCTCTCCTCCCCCCCAGAAGCCTCGCTACGCATTTATGATATCTTTATCCCATAAACAGAATTTTTAAAGGGGAGTGAAGGGTGTTTAAATCAGATTGTTTTTTCCCATGGGAGTCACTGCACTATTATCATTAGGGCTGTTGTTCCTGTTAAGTTTACCAGATACTTTGCAGTGGGAAACCCTACATTCACTTGCTTACAGTCTGCCACACTTCAGCAGTTTGGGATAAAATCTCCCCTGCTAGGAATCTGCGTTTTAACTCCGTGTCATTCCTTTGCTCCATCCATCATGTTCACTGAAGGAGATACGAGCTCTTTGCTTGCAGACAACTCCTACTTCAGCATAACTGGTAAGGGGAGAAGCTTGCTTCTCCTCTGACATCCCCAGGCAGTGAAACTGCAGAGCAGCAACCCAAGGCCTACAGAATAAAATCAGCTGGAGGTAAGGTGTATGGCTCCTGCCGGAGGGCATCTCACCTCTTCTTTCCCTCTGAGAGCCCCACTTCTCCTCGCTCTGTCGATTACGTCCATCCTGGGGTGGATCCTCATTGCATCTGACAGTAGCAGGGCATGTACAGGTAATGGAGAGTCGGTATCGCACGCGCCTCTAATCTCAGCGGGGAGATCAGCCTCACACCACGCACCGCAGAACTGCCAGAGCCCATAAAGAGGAAATTATGAGATTTATAAGTCAACGGGAGGGCATCGTCACGTTGAGGTTGTGCATCTGTGGCTGGAGTGGGAAAATGAAGCAGTCCCTATGGAAAGCTTCAAAGGCAGTAGGGAACGCTAAGAAAAATGCTCCTGCTTGAAAATTTTCATGGGAGATCTCATTTTGGGACCAAACACATTTCTTTTCTTCTGACTTCATCTTTTTAGACGGCTTCTGTCTCTACCTCAGTGCCATGGCCCCGCAATAAATATACTGTGTTGTTTTTTCTCATAAAAGAGGAGACAGAGGTTTCCAGACAGGCTGGATTTGCCATGTTACGTGCGGGTGGATCCTGCCTGCCCTCACCATGACAACATCTCCCTTCCCACAGCACACCACCTGAGCATCCCCACCGCTTCCCGGCCCTGCCTGCTCCAGCCTCAGGCAGCTTAGAGCAAGAGGTTGTAGGGCAGTCACTCGGAGCAGCAGAGGGGTGCAAGAGGGATGGAAAAACCTGATCCTGTGCAATGTTCACTTGTTGCTCCAATAGGCCTGTCCAGGAAAAATGCCAGGGATCCATACCAGTTGGTGTGCGGAACAGTCTTGAGAATTTTAACTGAAATTTATGAAAGCTGAAGGGAGAGAAATGAGTTTGACCTGACACTCTGACCTGGGCACACAGAGCTTCTTCTGGGTTGTTTTGCTGGAGTACGGCACCAGATAAGGAAACCTGACATTGTGAAACCATTGTACATATTGATAACTTCCAAGGGATCTTTATGGGCAACAGAACAAATGGTCATGCAAGTACCAGCCATGGGCAATCGATACACCAATCTGCCTGCTGGCTTGACTTTAGCCAGGCCACGCCTGAATGCCCGCCTTCCCCAGGCAGATTGGCACAGGGCTAGCCAACCTCTCCCCATCTGGGAGTATATTAGGCAGCCCCAAGTGTGGGTTATTATTCAAACCTATTAAAGACCCCATTCTATCCTGCTGCTCTCCCTTTGCTCTCCTCTGGCCCTTGGGTTATCCTGCCCTTCCTTGCTGAGCCATCAGTCCTCCAGCATATATAATTTTTCTTCATACAGTAAGCGACACCTTGCCCCGCAGTTGTGGTAACTTGAAATGGAAGGAATTGGTGTGTAATTTTCCCATTTGAGAGAAAAAAAAGAAAGAAAAAAAAAAAAAAGAAAGCATGTGGTTCTGCAAGTATTATCCTATGCAATTTAAAAGTTTCATGTCCAGCCCTGCGAGGGATGTAGGCTCCCAGCACTTGGGTTACCTGTTTGGAAAGTTGCTAAAATTAGACTCCAGAGCTACTTAGATGTGTTTAGGGAGTATCACTCATTGACTTACAGATGGAGCAATCTTTTTGTTTCCAAGGGTGTTTTCCTGCTAAGCACTAGGAAAGAGCACTAGGTAGGAGGTATTCATGCTTTTTTTCCGTATTGTTGTTAGTTACTGTTCATATGCTTTCTCAAGCCAAGGGGAACCTGTTTCCCAATGAGCACATCTTGGGCACTGAATCTCCCCACCATCAGCAGATGTTGGGGCTGTTCAGAGTGGTGCAGTGCCTCTGGTGTAGCGTGGTGGTGGTGGTCCTCCATCTCATTGGAACGATCTTCCTCCAGATATGCCAGGCTCAGCCCAGAAGGAGCTTGCAAAAACACTGAAGAAGAAACACCGAGGAAGGCCCTGTGATAATTCCAGCTGTTATTGTAACTGGGGGAGTAAATTGCACATTGGGTACATGTTTGTAATAAAATGGGTGTGAGTGGCAAATTAGCATGACCTCTTCTGATGAGGAATGAGCCTTGCAGGCTAATAAAACAAATGCAGTAGGAAAAACAGATTACAAAAGGATGAAAGATAGCTCTGGAACCCTATTCCTTTAAATTCAGTGTCCCTCATCTCTGCAAAACAGCTATAATGGAAGCAATACCCATATGTGTGAGGGCTGAACTTGTTCCCAGGGTAAGCCAGGTCAGCGATGGGGAGGGTTATGTGTTCAGTGATGTGCTAGACTGCTCTCCGCCGGCGGCTTTGCCATCTGCACATGACTGACGGTGCCCACATCAGCATGAGAACTCAGCTAATGGTGGGAGGAAATGGGTTTAAAATAATTTGTTTGAAGAAAGGTAATTAGTGTGCTGCCCACTTTATTCACTTCCTGTGAAACTCTTCTGCAAGAGCTGTCAGACAAGGTTTTCCACCAACATAGTTTTGCGGGCTTTCAAAAAGTGTCTCCTTCATTGAGAAAGCAAAGGGTTGGTGAGAAACAGCTGCAGTTGGGAAGCATTGTAATTGCTGAAAGATAAAACGGGTGAAAGGATGTCTGTACACTGAAAACATGATTTGCTGAAAACAGTCAAGTCTGTTCTGGTTACCTACACTCACTCTCTAGGCCACAGTATCTGTACAGTATAACTCTGGGGACCCATAAAAGAGTCCAAGTGCTTGTCTGTGCTGTCCTTTGCTATAGGATGAAATCAGAAAAACTTCACACTGGGCCAGTAAGCACACACACAGTTACGTGACCTCCTGGTTGTGGTTCTCAGTCATGCCAAGACAAAACCTTATTGTAGAATCATAGAACAGTTTGGGTTGGAAGGGAGCTTAAAGACCATCTAGTTCTACACTCCCCCCCCCCCCCCGCCATGGGCAGGGACACCTCCCACTAGACCAGGTTACTCAAAGCCCCATCCAGCCTGGCCTTGAACACCACCAGAAATGGGGCAGCCACAGCTTCTCTGGCCCACCTCTTTCAGCGTCTCACCAACCTCACAGTAAAGAATTTCTTCCTAATATGTAATCTAAATCTAATCTACCCTCTTGCAGTTTAAAACCGTTACCCCTCGTCCTGTCACTACATTCCCTGATAGAGTCCCTCCCCATCTTTCCTGTAGGTGCCCTTTAGGTACTGGAAGGCCACTATAATGTCTCCCTGGAGCATTCCCTTCTCCAGGCTGAACAACCCCAACTGCCTCAGCCTGTCTTCATAGTACAGATGCTCCAGCCCTCTGATCATGGCACTCCTTGTCCCTCTAATGGTCCCTGTAATAGGAGAAATCATAGAATGTGTTGGGTTGGAAGGGACCTTTAAATGTCATTTATTCCAACCTCCCCTGCAGTGAGCAGGGACATCTCCAACTAGATCAGGTTGCTCAAAGCCCCGTCCAACCTGACCTTGAATGTTTCCAGGGATGGGGCATCTACCACTTCTCTGGGCAACCTGTGCCAGTGTTTCACCACCCACATTGTAAAAAATTTCTTCGTTATATCTAGTCTAAATCTTCCCTCTTTCAGTTTAAAGCCATTACTCCTTGTCCTATCACAACAGGCCCTGCTAAAAAAGTTTGTACCTATCTTTTCTGTAGGCCCACTTTAAGTGCTGAAAGACTGCAAGAAGGTCTCCCTGGAGCCTTCTCTTCTCCAGGCTGAACACCCCAACTTTCTCAGCCTGTCCTCATAGGAGAGATGTTCTATCCCCCGATCATTTTTGTGGCCTCCTGTGGACCCATTCCAACATGTCCATGTTTTTCGTGTGCTGAGGGCTCCAGAGCTGGGCCCAGTACTCCAGGTGTGGACTCACCAGAGCGGAGCAGAGGGGCAGAATCACCTCCTTCGACCTGCTGGCCACACTTCTTTTGATGCAGCCCAGGATACGGTTGGCTTTCTGGGCTGCAAGTGCACCCCTTGCTGGCTCATGTCCAGCTTTTCATCCACCATTACCTCCAAATCCATCTTGGCAGGGTTGCTCTCAATCCCTTCATCCTCCAGCCTGTATTGATACCAGGGGTTGTCCCAGCCTAGGTGCAGAACCCTGCACTTGGCCTTGTTGAATCTCATGAAGTCGACATGGGCCTGCTTCTCAAACTTGTCCAGCTTCTCAAGCTTGTCCAGGATCCACTCCATGACAGCAATCATGCTTCTGGATGGAGAAAATTTAAATACAAATATTTCTGTTTTCTAAGTGCTCTGTTTAACTGTGGTGCCTCCTTGGCAATGCAGAACTTGACTCTGCAAAGTCACTTTTGCTGCTTTTCTGATGCAATTGCTCTGAGAATGGTAATGGCCACTGCCATCACTCACTGGTCCTTTAATTGCTACTGTACCTGTAACTTGATACTGCACCAAAACACATCTGTACACAGGTTTTACTCTAATGCAAATTCACCTATATATGTAAGGGGATTACTTAGTATTTCAGGGACCAGTGTATATAGCTTTTGGGGAGAGATGCAACTGGAGGACAGAAACAGGCATATGAGAAAATGTTCCAGTTTTACCCTTACAAGGGGTGAACAGAGCAGATGTTTACATCTGGAGGTCAAGCTACAAGTACAGTAATTCTCCAGCTGAGAAATAGCTAACATTCTTTCAGAGACCAGGAGAATAGCTTGTAAATCAGATCTTCAGAGTGACTCCACTAATCAAGGCTAAGCAGAAATGCAAAGATTGACATTAAGTGGGCATTAAAAACATGCCGTCCTTCTCAGGGATGCCTTTCTGAGTGAGATGCACTAATATGGCCAACTGAGCTACCAAACTAAATTAGGCAATTTCCCTTCTATTCAGTAAGAGAGAGAAAGGAGGAGGGAGAACAGAAGCCTTAAAAATAAACCCCCACTGTAAACAGCATTCAAAATGAATGCTACAGGTTTTATTATTATTTTAACTGCCTAATTCCTTCCCTTTGTTAACAAAAGCAAAGAAAATACTTAACATAGACAGAATTCTCTTTCCCTGCCTTTCGCTTTTTGTACATAAAAGGAAACTGGTTCTCTGAAGTACTTATATTTTTGACATTTGACTAAGCAGCCAGAGATGCTAAGAAAAATACATACAGGATTTTATGGCTAGCCTTTCCCTAATGTGGTGTGTGAGGAACAAGAGATGGGCCAAGCCAGCAAAGCAAGCAAAAAAAAAAAAAAAAAGAGAAAAAGAAAAAAACAAGACCCAAAGCTGCATGTTGCTGCAAGCGTGTCTCTCTGCACTCACAGCCCCGGGTCTGACCCATGTCACGTCACTGCAGCTGCCCAGAGGGACCAAAGCAGCACCAGGGAACCCCCAAGTTTCACTGTGGGGAACTGGGGGAAAGGCTATAAATGATGCAAACGGCAGAAACCACCCCTTGGAAATCACGGGAGGTGACAGCAGGCGGCAGTCTTGACTGAGAAGGTTGAAGGGGGGATGCGGGGGGAAAGGATGGATCGAAACATCCCTGAGGAAGAGGAGCGAGCAGCTGCCACGTCCCCCCGACTGAATGTCACTCCGAGGAAAGCAGGGCACGATGCACCCCCCAGGCAGCCAGGCACAGGCCACCTGCGCTCGGTGACCGCTCTGGCCACCGCTCATGTCCCGTGCAGCCTGCCTGCTCCCCCAGCCCACCTCCCCTCTGCACCACCTGCCTGGACCGCATCCCCCCACCTCTGCGCAGAAAGGGTGGAAAACCGGTCTGTCCAGGGCTACGCAATACGCTGGATCTGGCCACCAGTATTTCATGACTGTTGCTCTGGTTCAGGGCTTTGATGGAGCCTCCTGGCCATTGCCAGGCAGCACGGGTAGGTGATGCTGTGGGTCAGAGGTCATTTGATGTGTGCTGTGCCCCCTGCGTCCTTGTCCTAATGCCCTTCAGCCCCCCCGGCAGCACTTCCACAGCTCTGCAAAGCAGGACAGAGCAGCCTTCGCCCACAGCCGGGCACTTGGCAAATATAAAGAATCTCAATGGACCTCATTGAAGCAAACACTGAAATCCTCTTTTTTTTTGGTAAAATGCCTTCTCATGAACTTTACCTTGAGTGTACAGTTAGGTCCCTTCAAAGGTATTTAATTAAGGAATGAAAATGTTCCCTGCTTGCAAAACTAAATGAGGAACTTTACCAGAATAAAAAAGAAATTCCACTTCCCTCTTAGTTTGAGTTTTAATGTCTCTTTTCTGGCTTTCACTAATCCTTTTTTCTTTTTGCTGGTGTTTTTCACCAGCAAAAGAAATACTTAAAGAAATTACTTACTTAAAGAAATACTTAAAGAAATACTACAATTATCTATGCGTCCCACAAAGTCAGTTTATGTTTATTCACTCTTCCTCCTTCCACATCCTTTCTAGCAGAAACAGTACAGTAGCCACAGGGGAGAAAATTAACCAGGCAAATTCTCCATCTGTCTCTTTTTCCTGGGGCTATTCGACTGTGCATCTTTCTCTGGGTATTGGTGGATCATTTTTGCATGATGCAATTTAAAACAAAACAACCCAAACCTACAGCTTCATCTACACAATTAACCAGATGGCCTTAACAAGGCTAACCTTGACTGTGGCTTCACTGGGTTGTGTGCCACAATTTGCTTTGTCTGAGGGCAGACACCAAAGTTTTGGGCATTTTTTCTTCATGTTATTTGAATTCCCATGTCTGCCCCTTAGGTGTAGCCTCAGTGGTCTTGGGGAATGGGCCTTATGGCCCCTGCAGAAACATGCTGCCAAGATGATTCTTCCAAAAGTGGTGGCTGAGGACAGTGTGTGTGTACGTGTGTACATAGATGTACATAACCTATGTACATCACCTTCCCTTAACCAGGGCACAAGGATTAGGGATGTGACCAGAGGAAAGGAGCAGATGGGACAGAGCAGCACGAGCAGTGAGAGCAGATTGTGGTGGGGAAAAAGGGCAGCGGGACAGGGGGGAGTGGCACTGGCCATTCTGCAGAGCTTCCAGGTGATCATGTCTCCGAAAAAAGATAGGAGCACTGTGGGGAGCCAGAGTAGACAGTGGTCACACAAATAAAGCAGGAAGGGGCTGAGATCATCTAGATAGAGGAGGAGAGGAATGGGTGCCAGAGATTTTATAGAAATTGTGGCCAGGAAGATGCTGTGTGAGGAGAAGGCGGAGGTCTGAAAGACCATGAGTGTGAAGGCAATGAGGAATGGGAGTGAAAATAACCCCCAAGTTGCATGGTCTGTAAGGCTGCCGGACCCTTGGTTTTGTTGATATTATTCTGTGATGACTCTTATTTACTTCATTATGAATTCGTTTGATGTATTTCCTCTTTGCAAATCCTACTCCGAGGCTTTGACTTGGTCATGCTTTGCATTGTGTTCCTGCATGGGGCTATGAGGGAAACGTACAGGGCTCTGACTGGGCTGCTACTTCCATCACCCGGTTCATCCATTTCATCTTTTCTCCCTTGGCTCTCATTGCCAAGGTCACAACAATATTGCCAAGCCTGAAGCCAAACATCCGGTATCTATTCCAACTCAAAGCTCTTACGTCCTCTAAGTCAGTGCGCTCATGTCAAGAATAACCCAAAAGAGATATGGAAACCCCAAAGTCACTGCCATAAATCACGCTTGTCCTGATGCCATTTTCATCTCTGAGAGTGGCCTGCCCTTTGTGTCATGTCCTGCCAACATTCCCAACTGTTGGCCATTTGTTCGCAAAGGGGAATGCGAAGTACACGCTTTCAAGAACCCTTCCAATACCAGAGGTATTATGTGTTCATGTGGACAAGCTGGGACAACTCATCTCTACCACTTCATCCCTGGGAAGGAAAATGAGCCTGAAACTGCATTAAAGGAGTTGCAGTTTGCTGCTGGGGAATGCCACTTGAAATTTTACTCATGCTTGGTGCTAGATACTTTCTCTGGTCGCAGTTGCAGTGTAATGCAGAGATGATTAATTTGTCCACTGTGAGGGATGCTCATAAATTTAGCCTGTTTTTCTCTGGTTGAGCTGTGCATGAAATGACCTGGGTTTCTTCAAACGTATTTGTTATTCATAAGGATTCTCAGAATAGTTTGGACCAACGCTTTTCAGCTTGCAACACGCTCAGCCTGATGACTTGCAATTCACTTTCCACTTTCCATGGTTTGTGATTTGTCTTCCAAGTCAAATGCTATTACCTCTGTTTGCCAGTGAGTGACAGAAACTTTATAAATAGAAGAGTAATGACTATTGAATAATGATTTTGTTTTGTATGAGTTTTTTGGCACAAATTCATATAGATTTGGGAATTCTGGAATATTTTTATGAATATCTTATTTCCTCATAGTACTGAGACAAGTTCTGGTGTAAATTTGCAAAGCCAGCTGTCTTCAATCCGATTGTCTCTGGAGTGTATCATAATAGTAATGTATCGAATTATGACAAGTTGCTTTGGCCCCTGCCAGCTCCACGTTAATCACTGTTAATGTTTTATGTTCCAAAAGCTGAAAATATGTCAAAGGACAGAGCAAACTAAGACTTTCTGTATAGCTTGCCAACTTGAGAGATTAATTTTGCTCCCCTTGAATCTGATAGCAAAATTCACAAATCGTTGAGGCTGTTTCTTAGCTTACTGTTGTCTTGAAGGTGTTGTGGCACCTCATGACTTGAAAGTGTTTTAAGTGGTTAGCAAAGTACATCTCCTGTGCTATAACCCAGGCCAAATCCAGGGCATGCTAAGGGCTTGCATACCATTCCTTTCTCCTGACTTGCAGCAATGAGTTTGAGAGTCACTTCACTCCAGCCTCTTTCAATCCCTGCGACTCTGCAGGCACAGAGCTATACAATTTAAAATACCTCAAAGCTGACATAAGAGACTTAATTTAGATGGATATTGGGGTTTGCTGTCAGATTCCCTTGCGTAGTTACTCCTCCCAGAGACATCGTAGTTCTCTTCCCACCCACTGTGGGAAGACATGTAATTCCATGTTTGTGGTTCCCATGTTCCTGGGAAGATCCAGAAAGAGATGAGACCCCATTTAAGAGTTTGGGGAAGGGGAAAGGGAAGAAAAGACAGGACTATGGCTCATTTCCCATAGCCCTGGCCGTCCATAGGTCTTCCTTTCATGTGCTTTCCATACGGACCCAGTGGCAGAAGTCCTTAGTCAGAAATAATGTTTTCTCTGGTGTGGCTGTTATTCTGATTATTAAATTGATAGTGGCATATAGCGAAAACAATAGAAGAAAACTATGCAGAGGTAACCAGAACTCTGTCTACACTTCAGTGGCATCAGATATTAAATGAAGTAATTGCTTGGGTTGAAAGATACTCTGTCTTTTACTACTATGTTAATGGTATAAACTAGCTGCACCTATTCTGAAATCCAAAATTACTCTCTTCTGGCTGCTGCCGTGCAGGGTTTTTTCCCCCCTCTTCTTAACTATATTATCCCAGAGGTGCTACCACCATCGCTGATGGGCTCGGCCTTGGCCAGCGGCGAGTCCGCCTTGGAGCTGGCTGGCACTGGCTCTGTCGGACGTGGGGGAATCTTCTAGCAGCTTCTCGTAGAAGCCAACCCTGTAGCTACACTGCTACCAAAACAGCTGGGGCACATGAATAAATTAATAGCAAGTAAGCTACAAGGGGAACATACCATATTAACAAATTTGCGTTAGGTAGGTGTGTGTCTGCTTTTCTGTTAATTGTGATGTTGTAAATCCACAAACGTCACTACCTACAGGAGTATGTGCAATGACATGGCAAGCCCTTCTTCCCAAAACTCAGTCAGCTTCACTGCATTCAAGAAAAACAGCTCCTTCTGACAAAGTAACTGGCAACACCTTTCCTATTGCAAGACCTCCTCTTGGTTTCACCTGCTGTGCCGTGAATGTCATTTGCATGGCTGCGGTACCCAGAGACCCCAGCTTTCAGCGTGGGTGCCCAGTGAGGCACGCTGCTCTCACAGGAAGGCGGGGTGCTTCCCTTCACAATGCCGCACCTGAAGCTGTAAGCCCTGCTGTAAAGACACAAACTGGTACCTCTGCAAAATGTTGCACTCCCCCAGAGGAGGGAACCAGCTTGGGTCTCATCCAATGTGGGGTTCTCAGCATCCTGGTCCTCTGTGAGGCATCAGCCTTCGGCTTCGTAAGAAATTTATGGATGTTATAAGACACCGTGTGAGAGATGCAGAGCAATTTTGTCTCTTCCTGGTACCACCTACTAAGGTTAAGCTAATCCTTTCTGCTCACAACGTCTCATGTGCCCTGTCCTTAAAATGGAGGCTGAGATAACAAAGTCTTTTCGTGGAGTCCCTGGAGATGTGCTGGTGTTTGCTGTCAATGCGCTGGGTGAGGTTTTGTAACATTTGGATCTGGCAGCATTAATGCTAAGTTTGCCTGAGCTTCTATATGCATTGCTCCTGACTGCAGCAAGGTCCCTCGCTGCATCTCTGTGTTTATTCTTCTGCTAGAGTAATGCAAAGCTTCGTGATGGCTTTCAGATCAAAGTTTACTAGTCAGGTTGCCTCACCCAGTCACTAAAGGCATTAGCTCCAAGGAAACAATCTCCTGAGGTCCCGTGAAATCACAGCAATTTTTCCTTTGAACGTGCCGCAGTCAGAGAACTGTAGTCATTTTCATCAAAACCTTTCAGTGATGCTGATTGTAGTGCCAGCGCCCCTCCAATTCATTCATTTTTTAAATTAAGATAGTTTCATTTTTCTATTTAAAATGATTTTAAATTGGAGGAAGCTTCTACAAGATAAAATACAGGCATTTCATTTTCCAGGTTCTGCAGTAAAGATAAATTATAATTAATAATAGATATGTGACTACTGCAATATTACACAATGTAGATCCACAAGATTTTTGCATATATTTTGAAACGACCCATTTCTCTGCATGATTCATGAACCAACTGTCTAAGAATATAATTGGGTCATATTAGAATTAATGGCAGGTATTTTGGTGAGTAATGTGCGCATTGCGTTCGTTCTACAGTCTGCTCGTTGTATGGATAATGCTGTCCCTTGCTGTGTTGGTAGAATACCGTGTGATAAGAGAGGAAGCATGGCAACACAAGGGGAAAGGAGTGAATTAACTTGGATAAAGCAGGACAGAGCTCACTGGGATTTTTCATCCAACCTTTTTTCAAGTCTTAGAAACATCATCTAGTTTCTGTTTCGTATCAGTATCTAAAGCCTACAGTCAAACACATCAGTTATAACTGCTGCTTTCTGCCAGGAGTCAATCTGAAAATACAAGTTTTTCCTTATTTTGACTAGCAGTTTCTTCCTGCCCTTCTCTGGTATCTTGAATCCCACCACTCCTGGACTGGGCAAAGCTCAGAGCTGCACATAATTTTTACTGATCCAATGTCTTTCATTTGTCTTCTCAAATTATTATTTACCCTGAATGAGAGTATACCTTAAGTTGCTCAGAAACCCCAAAAGTTCAGAAATCTCCCAAACCAGAAGATTTCCAAAACATTTTCATTTTCTACTGAAACTTCTCATGTACCTAGTATGTGACGTGCTCTTCCATGTATGTCACTGGTTCCTTATAAATATACTCTTCCACTTCTCAGAATAAGCTCAGAAGGAGGGAGAGGAGCAACATCGCATGTGCCTGTAAGTGCAAAGAAAGGTATTCTCTAAGCAATTTTCACCTCAGTGGAGATGATAGAACCTCTGTGGGTCATACGAAAAAGTTCACAGGGAGAGGAAGGGCGAGCGAGGAAAAGAGAAACTATCCTTCATCAGGACAGTTTGACCCATTACCAGAACTGGAAGTAAATGTCAACTTGTTAAGGTGCCTGGCCTGGATGGAAAACCTGAGTTTGGGCATGGTGAGCTGATTATTCAGCTCTGATCTCCTATATGTGTTTCACCCTGTGCTTGAACATACTTTCCAAGGCAATCTGCTTGCTGGCGCTCAGCCTCCCAGAACCATCGTAAATGGGTCTGAGTTGTCATTGTGAATCAGGATAAAAATGACCCAGCTCCTGTCTGGAAAATGGAGATGTGCATTTTATCCTGATGTGTGTGTTAAGCCTTTCTTGGGCCAGGGCTCAAAGTAGGTTTATACTTCAGATTGTTCATTATCAGTGTACTGCAGCAAGCCGAATGGGCAGGGATTACGCAACCACCACCGACCGTTATCTTTTCCCATCTTCTTCTATCCCTTCGGAAGAAGTAGTGCGGAATTAATTATCATGCCTTTGTAAAGATATCCGAGAATATCATGTGGAACCTCCTCCCGCACAGCTTGCTTTCTAGTCAAATATGATTATGTAAAAACATAATTCTGTTGTTTTAACTTTGATTGATTCAGACACACTAGGCTTACAGCAATTAAGCTAATATAATGAACAAATTATCAGCAGTTATATGGCAAGTTAACAAGCTACAGTCAAAACATTAAACCACAAATGAGTAATGCTGAACTTTTTGCTGAGATTGTTTGAGGACCTCCTAGTTTAAAATCCTGATCAGAACCAGACCTCTAATGTGTGTCCGTGCATCTGATTCAACCCACGTCTCTTCATTCATTGCCACCATCCTGTCCCTCACCTTCAAATGCCAAGACAGAGAAGCAGCCTGACTGTGAGATGCCCCTCTTTTAGTCTTTGTCAGAGGAAACGTGTTCCTGGTACCCCTTTGTGATGGAGAACGGTCAGGTTGCACCTGCATCTCCCGCCTTCCCATCCTTATCATCACTGCATCGGTTCGCATGAACCAAAACTCAATCAAAGCACCCACAGGGGCGCAATTCAATGACAACACTTGGGGATAGCTGAGCGTGAGGCTCCACTGTAGAAATGGGCGTGAAGTGGTAAGCCTATAAATTTTGGGCTTTTGCCTTCCCACCATCAGGCAAGGCAGTCAAGCACAGACACATTTGTATAAAACAAAACTAGGTAGAAATGCAGGTTCCTAAATGATAACCTAAACTTTTCCCAGCAACCATTTGGAGATAATTCCTAAATATATACTCTATTGATGTAACTTTAGATGGTGGCAGATACAGATGTTAACACTGGATGCAATCATGGGAAGTTTTCTCTCCTGGCCTGCTAACAAATGTGTTTTTTCATATCCACGTATACATCAGCTGATCTTGACAAGTTAATCACCTTAACAAACAGAGCCATTGTCGAGCTTGATCTCTGAATTTTGTATTTCATACTTGTTAGATGTTAAAAAAATACATCTTAGCTGTAGATCAGAGCTCTTCAGTTTTACCCTCTCAGGCTCCTTCCGTGGCAACTATTGGTCCTGTTGGATCTGCCTGGTTGCTCGCCAACCCTCTCTAGATCCCCTTCAGAAATCTGCAGATTTTTGCTCAGACTTTATCTACTCAGCTGTTCCCTTCCACCAGGTTCCTTTCATTTCTTCCTAGTTCACACCATTTTACAGATGGTGGTCAAAGTTATTTTGAGGATGCAGAATGGATTTCTGCCTTTGGCTCCCCACTTCCAAAGGTGCACTGGGGACACCCAAATGGAGCCAAAATGTATCATGTGTCTCTGCCCATCTCCATTCCAGAAAAAGCCATGCACTGGTTTCAGGAACTTGCTAAAACTGGCTTCTGTCCCTGAACGCTTTAATCTCTAATGTGGTTAGGGTAAAATAGAACAACAGTGGCAGGTCATTTGAATAAAACATTTGAAAGAATAAGGAGTCCTTACTGTCAGAGGCACTTTGGTAAGGTTAGAGATTTCCCTGGTCAGGCTGGTTTTGACCATAGTTTGTCTTGCAAGCTGAATCTCTGAAAGTGCAATGGGGTCTCCATCCTGTCCCATCTCAGCTCGCGGCTCAGCTGGTGCCGTGCCAGATCGGGCTGTGCTTGGGAATAAGTGGGTTTGTATTGTAAGGTGCAGGGAACTCTGAAAGTGGTTGAATAACACCTTCATGCCTGATCAGTTTTATTTTCATTTTTTATAAAGCATAACAGTTGGTGAACAATGAAATTATCGCCTGCAATTGCTGTGGACTACGCACAAGAATCAATGCCAGAGTCCTCGACTGTGAACTGCTTTGCCCTGTCCCATTACCCACTTTTGGGGAAAAGCTGTGGGTTTGATAAATGATGGCAATGCTTCTGGGGTTGGTGGCTTTGTGTCACTGCTCTAGAATCACTGGGCCACTGCACATGAAAGTTTAATGATTGCATAAATTTTAGGTGCTGTCTTTCCCTTGCTGCAGAAAACTATCAAATAAATTTATCTCAATGCTCTACTGCCTCCATAGGATTGCTGTAGGCTTCTCCATGCTGCTGGTTTTTTTTTTTTTTTCCCTGTCTTTTAATGCTTCGTTTAAATCACTGCTCGCACCCACAGCTGAGAAAGAGAAGTCACGCATCCAAGCACAAAAAACAAATGGGGTTTGCTGTTAAAGGACACGCTAGCTTCTCACTTACTGGGAGCATGTCGTGGCATCAAACTGCTCCCGATGCCAACCTGCAGAATGACTGCTTGGGCACAGACGAGCGGGAGCTCTGAAGTCCTTCCTTCACTCTCATCGCCTGGCTGCCATCATTTCAACAGCCTGCTTAAAACTCATCAGCAGAGGAGATGAGCACCTGCTTAGTCACTTGAGGTGGAAAATGCATTAAAGCCTGATTTATACAAAACCAAGTGGGCAAAGTGACCTGTTTCATTGTCAGTATTTAGGTTAGTGTGTGCAGTATCAATGTTGCTCTTCGGGTACCAATTCCGACCATACATACATATGCGTTTTTCCCAGGCCTTGCTTGATCCGATCTGCCAGGTCTGGCTGACCACTCTTTCCCTGGGCTGAAGCCTCAGCTCTAATGTAGAGCACAGCAGGAGACTCCCTGTTTCAGCGCTTACTCTGATCTGAAAACAGATGCGGCAGACTTGTCTTTGTCTATGAGATAAGACCTGACACCGACAGAAACATCAGTGGTTTGTATGGCCTTATCTACACCAAAACCAGAGTGCTCCACTGACACAGCCTGCTCCCTGGCCTGCCATCTGCAGCCAACACCCGTGGAGGGGAATGAATGCCCTGATGGACATACCCACCTCAGAGGAACCCCTCTGGGCCCTCAGCAGCATGTGTAGACAGATGAAATGGGGTAAAATAGCATCTCAAACTGCAATGAAGCCCACAGTGTGCAAGGAGGCTTTGAAGAGCCCTGGCTGTAGTTAGAGGGACAGGAGCGACACTGTGCTCATGGTTGTAGTGTGGCTGAAGGGCAACCTACCCTCATCTTCCATAGTGAGACCAAGGTCTGATCTGTTCTACCTGTAATGGCTGGTGCTCACAGCTCTTGTGGCCTTTGAGCAATGGGGATGTTAGAATAATCTCATTTGCTGTGGGATCACAGCTCTGGTAAAACCCAGAACTGCCAGTAGTTTCTTTCTTAGGATCATCTAGGACGAGGTTGTCTGGGAAGATGGAAGTGGGCAGTATAATGACCCCTCCTTCTCTTCAAGAGAGGGACATACAAGAAAAAAATATCTTCTAAGGGTACCTGAATGCCTGTATTGGAAGGAAACTGCAGGGAACAGAGATGAAAATCACAGAAACAGGGAGAGCAGATGAGAATTTGATGGACAAATCCCATTTCTAGGACAGAAACATGCATCAAAAATTACCATCTGTGCAGGAGTTTCTAACATTTGGTTTGCTGCGAAAGAAGGCACAGTGACTGCCACCTTTAAAAATAATAATAATAATAAAAAATCCCACTGTGCCCTTCACATTACAAAAAAATTTTAATGGCTTTTACATAACCTCCAGATTTGGCCTATTCAAACAGCCTTGGTTTAGGTGAGGGAAGGTAGCCAGGCACGAACTGTGCTCGCTGAATTGATGAACTGTATAAAAAGCTCAGGAGACATTTTCACTCCTAATTGATTGCAGAAAGCTTCTGTGACATGTGTCACCATCCACCTTGAGGAGAGCTTGACCCACGGGTGATGTGGAACAGCAAGCTGTGCAGCCCCTTGGAAAATGAGTTTGCTTGGGAAAGCAGAAAATCCTTAGCGCTCCCTGTATGCTGCTCTCCCTCCTTGCCTTTTTGCCTCCAAAGCGCTTTGTGAGTGGAGACTTGAAGAACGGCATAGCCTCTCAAATGTAGCTGATACCTAGGGAATTATTCACAGTGTTATGGAGCAAAAGGCTTTTCCCCGTTCTGGCTATATAATTATCTTAAAGGATTTTCACCGAGTTCTGCGCTGGTTGTTACAGGGAGGCTGCTCTGATCTCAGCACACGGCTGCCACTTGAGCATCCCGCTTGGTTTGAGTGGATCTTGGGTAGACTTTGAGAAATATGGTGATGTGGCCACCAGTGACAGTGCTTGCATGTTCCTCTGTGTCTGACCTGTGTACTTTTTCATCCTGGCTTTTGCAAAATTTGTTTTAATGCTTCAGCTGGATAATTTTCCTGTTGATTTGGTGTGATGTGAAGGGGAATGGCAGCGTTTTCCCATTGGTACTAGTAACTTCATGACTTCATGGCCGTTCTCTGAGGAAGTCCTCACCAGCTGTGACCCTGCTGAGGAGCAGCAGAAGGAAAAGTAGATTTTCTTTTTCCCCTCAGCACTCTGTTTTTTAATCCTCCCTTGCTTTGGGCGGCGTTGATGGCACATCACTGCCCAGCGCTCCTACACACCTGCAAGCTGCACAAGAACAGCCACAGGTGCCAGACCTGCCTCTCGCCTCCTTGCAGAGAGGCAGAAGTGAGATGGAGAACGAATGAGGGAATGTTTGTTCATTGTGCTCAGCCTCGCAGGACCTCAGAGGTATGTGCTTTTCTCTTTTTGAGTGCTGAGATTGGTCTTGAGAGAGGGGACAGCTGAAACCAAGAGAGAAAACCAACAAATCTGAGCTCTGTGTTCGGCACTTAGCAAAGGCTTTGAGACAGAGGCGGGGGGGAAAGAAGAACAGGTTTTTTAATCTCTCTCTGTCTTTCTTTTATTTTTCTTTTGTCCCTGCTTGCTATAGTGATTTTTTTTATCATGCTCACAGAAGCAGGTTTTGGACAGAAGCTCTGCAGAGCTCCTGCTTCACATCAAACTACCAGCATATAGGGTGACCAAAGCCATTCAGCTTACAAAGGCATGGCTGTGACCATTCCCCATGTGTCTAACACAATAAGGTCATGGTGGACTTCATCAGGAAGTTCCTGACAGATCATGGTCCCAGTCAGGCTCAGGAGTAAGTTTGCTGTGGCAATCCTAAGCATTAGTATTTGTTGCCAGGGCTTCAAAGAGTTTGCAGATGTGTGATATCCAAGACTACCTTGTCATCAGCCAGTCCTCCTCCAGGAGTTAGGCATAGAAAACACACTCTGTTTGCAGGTCCGCATACCTCATGTGCAAGTCAAGTCCCATTCTCCAAGTCTGACAGCTTTCACCCGTCGCACTGTACTGGAGTCACAGGTTGTGTCACACAGCCAGGCCCCAAAAAGCACCTGGGGAGTTGAGAGGCAACTTCTGCTCATCTTGATATTGAAGGAAAATAAGCTGCATACTGACATTTTTCCTAGTGCTGTAAACATATAATATAGGAAGGGACAGGTTCTGCTAGATAAAGTAATTTTTTTGGTATTTTCTGATCCTTCAGATGGTCAGGGGGACCAATGCAGCTTCAGCAAGGCTCTGAGGTTGTGATGCCAGTTACAGCCCACTCCAGCAACAGGTATTTTCTTCTTTCAGCGATGGAGTTTATCATCCCCAGCTTCCAGAGATCTACTTGGTCTTCCCTGCTGGCTTCCCACCATACAGCTGTCATTAAACTTACTTCCAAAACATTAATTTTCGGAGTTGGCTCCTTTGAGAAGATCAGGCTGTACAAACAAGTCTTTGCCAGGCAGTCTTAACATAGTGGGAATAGGTATGGATCAACAGAGTTTTCTAGAACTGATGTCCTTTATTACACTCCTAAGGGAGGGCTGCCTTTTAGAGTCTAATGCTTGCAAGTAACAGCTTCGGAAAGCTTCAGAAAGCAAGCATGATTTTGAGGCTTGGACCCAGGCACCAAGGGGCTAGACCTCACCTTATACAGTGACATATACAAATAAATGATGTCTTCTTTCCAGATTTTACCATTAGCTGCTTTTTTTATCAGCCTGTGCGAGGTGGGCTGCCTTCAGAAGACTATATGTTTTAAGTAAATGCTGCCTTTCTGCCGAAGCAGTGAGCAAGTGTGGCCCATGAGCTTTGGACTTATCATCCCAGGGACTGAGGAAGTCCCTCCCAGCTGTGGTACCCAGGCTAGATCAGCCTGGCATGAATGGGAGATGACCTCAAGATTCATCTCAGGACTAGGCCAAGGAGCACATGAAGGTATTTCTTGGAATTCAGTTCTGCATTGGTTTTACGGAAATACACACCTAAAGTAAAATAACTTTTTGGTTTTGTTATGATCTGCTCCCCCTTTCCGAAGGGCTTGTAGCAGATACTACATCATTAAAGCTAGAAGCTGATAGAGCTTTCAAGTAATTACTAGAGACAAGTCTAAATAGATAAAATAGGATTTGGTTTCCAGCGCTGAATGCTTTCATTCAAGAGGACTGCTAAGCAATTTCTTTGCAGCTTTCTCATCTGAGCTGTAGAAAACCTTCTCCTTTAAAGCTGATTATTCAGTTGGAAAGCAAGCCCCATTTAGCGTGCAGCTAATGTTTAACTCAAGATGTGCTTTATATTTAAAGGTATTAGCCTGGGAGGTACGCACTGCCCGAGGAAAGGAGAGTGATGTAACTAACGATGAATGCATGGGGGAGACAGTCGGTGAACAGCACAAAAGAATGAATCATACAGACATGCCTCATTGTTCAAGACTGCTCATTTCTGAGGCAGTTGTAGTGTAACTGAAAGTGTGTGTTGTAAGAGGGCAGGTATTGCGTACAACGGGGAACTGGAGCGTGATTTGGGGATTGCAAGTGAATGGTAGCTGCTTCTGAAGGCTCTCAGTAATGTACCACTAGTATTTTAAGAAAAACCTTCCTTAAAAATGTCCTTCTTGTAAACTCTGAGCTCTGTGATCAGAGGGATCGGAAAATTTGTTAATTTGTGCCTTTTACATGAAAATGCTTTTAATTCCTCTTTCTTAAGGAGAAAAGGCAGCACCATTTAGCAAAAAAACTTACACGGCACCTTGCAGCAGGGGTTATCGGCTGTGTCTGGGGAAAAAGATTTTGATAGGAAATACGGCGTTTGTCTGTGCAATCTGGATTGTGCTTGTGGGGTGAATACTTTGGAAATCCTTTCTATGATCTCTGGGACAAGTCAGTACATCCCAAACAGAAGCGGGCACTGGGTACTGCTGTGGGAGCTGAAGGAGAAGGGTCCACTGATGCCCTGAAATCCCCCTCAGCTGGGCAGACCTATTAGCAAGATCTTCCCAGGCATCCCCCTCCAGCTCATCTCTGTTTTAATTTTAACCTTCACTTTATGACACTCCAGCTTGTTTGCAGCAGTGTTTGTGTCGGTGTGACACACGGAGCCATAAAACAGCTGTAAAGTCCACATAGTGAAGACAAGAAGCTGGGGTACAAGGTCTTGTCTTCTTCCCTGGGAGAATCTCCAGGTCGCCTTACAGACTGTGAAACAGAGAGGGTCTGGCAAAGGAGGAAAAGAGCCAGAGAAATCAGAGTGGCTGACAGACTGCATTGTTGATGTGGGACTTGAGGCTTATAAAGCTTCCTCTCTCCGTAATATGTCCTGCCAGGATGTTGTGAGATGGATGGGACCTACAAAATATTATATGTGTCTGTCTCGGGAGGCAGTACTGAGCTGTTTCCCAGCAGATGGTGACTGCTTCATGGCTGTAACTTGTCAAACGGACTCAAGAATCAAATGAGAGTCAGGAAAGGGAAAAGGTGAGAGGGAAGGTCTAGTTAACTTCTGCCTCTTCCGCCCTTGTACATGAATTAAACATGGGGTGCAAAATGACCCTAAGGATCCTAGCAGTGTTACGGGACACGTGCTGGCACAGAAAGTACTAATGTTCCTCAGGAGACCAGCCACGCTGCTCCCCTGCCCTTGTGTAAACTTTACATAGGGATTACTGGGATCTAAGTCCTAGCAGGAAATACAGAGGATGTCTTTTCCTCACACTCGTTAAACTTTCAAGAGATATCAAAATGCAAAGTTACACACTCCAAGCAACCTGGGCAGACAGGGAAACCGTGCCTGTGTTAATGAAGGTACACTTGTATGTTTTGCGGTATTTACAGCTTTGAACATCCAGACTGGTTTATGCTCACTATATGGAGAGGAAAACACAAAACAGACAGCTCTATTTGTTTTATCAATAAATGAAATGGTTTCAGGTGGGAATTATTAGTGCTTGGGCCAGAGCAAGGAGGGAATAACTTTAAACTCATAGAAGTGGAGTAAAAATTTTTAATGATGTTCTTACAGTACGCTGCAGGGACTTGCTGGAAGCAACCCAGAATCAAATAGGCTTCTTTAATGTATCTGCTTTCCCGCTTGCCCCAGTCCATCACTCCAGAATTAGCACTGGTGTAGTTGGAACTTGTCAGACTTTTTACTTTGGTAATGCTGTAAGAGAACAAAATCTTTCCTGACTATTGTACATCAGCTAGGAAAATGTGAATAATTCAGAGTTTGTTTTCTCTCTTTCCTCTCTCCTCCTTTCCTACCCACCTTTATTCACATAGTTTCTCTGATTCCCACGCTGGGGGACATGTATTTTTATACACGCAGTGTGTATCATGAATTTTTGGCCAAAGGGAGGTTTCCCGTGGTCCCCTCAGATCACCTTTAAAAGAAGCCTTTGGGTGTAGCCTTGGGATAAGGGCAGTGGTGCGGGGCAGCTCCTGGGCCCTTGGGGACCTTCACCCTTCTGCTGGTGGAGGGCAGGCCTTGTGGACAGCCGAGCCACTGGTGCAGAACATGGCAAGGCACCTCAGCTTTCCTAAGGGATGCTACGGTGACTAGTTGCCTGGTGGTAGAAGCAAAGCTCTGGGAAGAGGAGAGTGCCTCTGTAAAACCTTCATCCGTTAGCCCTCAGCCACGGCATCAGCTGCCTTGGTCCTCTTCTGAGGTTTTTCTTCACTCCTCTTTTACCTTCCTGATCTTTTCTTAGCTTTTTCTTTTCTTCCCCTCCCCACTTTGAATCCCACTTCGAGGCAAATGGGGGGCAAATATATTAAAAATTAATATCTGGTGGCTGAGACTTCCTATTGTCTTGGAATCGTTTTTTTAAATTCTCTCAGGTAATTGCCTCATTCAAATCCTGAAGGACTGCTCCATCTCTAGGTTAGACAATTAAGCGCGCATATCTGCAGGCTCTTTGCCTTTCTGCTGAAGAAAAGATGTTAACGCATTCTGTCCATTGATCAATTGCTTGGAGAAACTGGAGGGTGCACATCAGGCTTACAAATATAGTACAAAATCTTCTCAGGTTCTCCGTACAGCAAGCAAATACCTACATGGTGTTGGAGTTTTCTCCTTTCCTCTCATACTACTGGTAGCCTGGACATTTTACGCTGAATAGCAGGGTGAAATAGAGTAGGAGTGGGAAAGTGGATGTACTTAGTTTAACTGTACCAACTGGGACCTTTTCAAGGATTCATCTGTTTAAGATGCAAAAGCATCCAGAGGGCATTAGGATGATGCAGATGCTTCCATTTTTGCACGCTCAGCTTGAGATATCCTACAGAAGTCAGTTTTTTAAAGATCCCTAATCCTTTCTCTTCTGCCAAATGAACTCCATAAAGGTGTCTCTGTCTGGGCCCCAAAGTCACCGTGGGGAGCACAGACCACCATAGCACCTGGCATGGCCTGTGAGTAACCAGGTCTTTCCCTCCACAGCATCTTGCCAATAGCATAAAAGTGGCGGTTTTTAATCCAGAGGCTCCAGAATGCTGTTTGACACAGATGTGTTAAAATCTTGTGGAAATTGCCTGGGAGTTTTTTTGTTCCTTTGTATTAAAAAAGGTAAACAAACCCCAAGAGATGTAAGTCAGGTAGCGCCATGCGTGACTATTTAATGACAGGGTTCGGGAGGTTGTAATTCCCGTGGTACCGCCCAGCTTCTGCTTGCTATAGGTGGTTAATTATAGCATCCACAAGGCTCCCAGCAGTGGAGCAGAGGGACACAGTGCGGCCTTTTTCTCTTAGACTTCTCCCCGCTCAGCCTCCACTCCCCCTCTTCCCTGGAAGATAAAGCAGCAAATCCCAATTTAGTCATCAAGGTCTGAGACGTGCAGTGAATAATTCAATTCCTCATTTTCACACATGGACTCAGCTGCATAAACAAACTCGGCTCCTTCTGCAAAGCGCACAAATACATTTCCCAATGTTTTTTAGGCATGGGATATATTGCTGTAGCTGAAAAACATAAGGTGTAAAGAGAGAGGGGTCACAAATGCTTTGCTGGTGAAGCTGCAGTCTGGAAAGCCAGCGAGCTCTAGCTGCTAGATCTGGGACTGGGGCACTGTGAAACATTGGACTGATCGATTGGTGAATCGCGCCAGGAGGAACTTGGAGCTGCGTGGCCAAGAGGCATGTATGGGACTGGAGGAAACGGTGACATTTGCCTCCTACAGTTCTTCTTGACACCCTGTTCAATGTGCCTGCTTAGTAAAAGCCACCAGACCCTAAAAGGTATGAAATTAGTCATTCACGACACAAAAGTATAGCTTGAAGAGCCTGATGGCCATGATAGACATGCAGAGGTTTCAGTACATGTGTGAATGCTGCTGGACCCCTGAGTCAGCACAGCTGCAAAGGGGGGTGAGAACTATCTTTATTTTCATTAATGAAGATCAGACTTAATATGGAAAGGCTGGCTAATCAGCAAGGGAAGTCATGTTGTAACTTGTCAGCCTGTTGGCTTATCCACCTTTGGAAGTGGAGGACCACAGAAATGCCTTGGCAGCTCCCCTTTCCTTAGGGAGGTGGGCTTTGGGCAGAAATGCTCTGCCAGTGGAGTTCAGTTGGTTCCTGTCTGCAGTATTATCTGAGATGTGTGCACACATGAATTTTGCTCTAACATGACCTCTGATGACCCTTTTGTCTATTCATTGCGATTCATAACAGGCTGTAGCTTTCATCTGTTACAGACTAGTATGCGTATCCTGGTGCTCACTACATTTACCAAACGGTAAGTAGCGTGAGCCATCTTCCACCTCACGCAAAGAAAACTGCAATATTAATTGAGGGCACCATCCTGTGTGAAATCATAAATGAGCTGTAAGGAATGACTGTCCCGTGGGTATCAGTCAAATAGTGGAATTAAAATTTACACAGGCTAAGTACATACCTGCAGGCTCTGCTGGGGTTAACTTGCCAGCTCTTCTGGTTTTTAAATTTAATCTTTATTCTGAATGCTGTGAGATTCCTTCTCAGCTTGAATTCTGGAGAACAACATAACCAGAAAGTCAAGATGGGCCAAGGTGTTTGATGCAAAGGGGAGATGGTGTCTCCCTCTACTTACTTCATTTTGAGAAGTAGGACTTGGCTCTGATTATTGACCAACCCCATGGGTCCTGCTGCATGGAGTTGGAAAAAAATCATGCATTGAATGCATAATCAAAATAGGGAACGGTGTGATTTTCAGGCTGGGTAGGTCACCTCCTTTTCTGGCTGGGGGCTTCCTTGTGCTGTCTTTCATTCATTGCCTGTTACAAAACATGTCAACTCATTGCATGGCACACACCAAGAGAGAAGCTGTGTGTCAACAGCATAAGCCTAGAAGATCAGGAAGCTTCAATTAAAAGAGTTTATTTGCAGTGTACAAACATGCAAGAACAAACTTCTAAGTGGTAACAAACTAAAAGGACAATCAGTCACACCCAGAAACAAATCCTATGACTAGATAACGCGGTAGCAGGTAGGTACAGTATGATGATGGAAGTGTATCTGCAGGAGAGGCGTGTGTCAGATCGCCTGATTCAATTAGCCTTGGACTGGACAGGTCATGATGGTCTGGTGGGACTGTGCTGTTGGGCAGCCACAGCTCAGAGCCGGTTCCTCTGCCTGTGTCATTGTTGTGGGGCAGATGTGTCCCACAGCGTCTTCGCAGCGATGCTGGCCCCAGCACGCACAGCCTGGCTGCACCCGGCTGTAGGGTCAGTGAGCTCCATAACAGGTCCCAAGGTTGGGCCCTTCACCGCCCAGCAATAGGAGACCTCTGGGAGCATCTCGCTCACCTCCCTGCCTGCCTGCACATCTCGGCCGCCTCCCAAAGAAACCAGGGAGATCCAAAATGTGGAGTCAGGCTGCAGCCAGCTCCCCACAGGCCTTGTCACCAGCCCCGCAGGTACCACCCCTGTGTATCTCAGGGTGTCTCCCCAAAGGGGGACGGTATTTTCCCGCTCACTGCACTTCTGCGGGGAATCCTTTGCATCTGGCTGAAACGCATTCAGAGGACAAGTCCTCTAAAGGTGCAAAATAGGAGTTATCAGTTAATGCTGAAACTGGTTAGCGTCCCAGGATGTAAAGGTGTGGGACGCGTATGCGCCTGAAATCTCCTGTGCCCAGTTAAATTGCTCTGAGCTTTGGGGGCAGAGAAACTGGGCTGGCTCTCTCCTGAGAAGCGTTTCACATTAGTGTCCCGTAATCGCTATGGAAATAAAACTAGGTGTTTGCATAAGGCTGAGGCCATGGGTGCGCGAATGGGTTAACCCACAGCAGCTCAAGTTGTTCCAGTTTCCATAAAGCTGTGAATACACGACTCAATCCTAAGGAGCCATTAAGCCCACCCAGCAACAACAGATTTACTCCTGGCTTCGTTGTGGGCCGTTTCCTCACGTGATGAAACACCTAATCTTTTGATACACAGCCTGCTCCCTTCTCACACCTCTCAGTGAAGGGTTTACTTATTGGGCCATTCCTGCAGCCGTGCACTTTGCTCCAAGGGTTTACCTCAAGTTCAGTGTCTCCCTGTGTGTGGCCAGAGCCTTTGCTGCGTATTGTGCACATAAAGGTAAAAGCCACCCACCTAGCTGAAAAGCAAACGTCATCTGGTGTTACACTTTCATTGCAAAAAATAAGACAGAGTCATGTTGCCTGGTGTCTCCCACCGAAATAAGTGTGTATGGTGCACTCTTTCTTCTCCTCTGTCCTTAAATTGAAGGAAGATGTACAGTTTGCTCTTTGTATGTGCGTAGGGACAGATAAGAAATGCGAGTGGGGTCTCACATCAGTGCTGGGTCATGTTTGGGCAAGAACTTCCTTCTCTTTAAGGCCCGGGAGCACAGGCAAACAAAGCAACCTGATAGTAATTCACTTACCCTTGGACCCCTCCTTGTGTTCTGTGGGCCAAATTTGTCCCTTCTTGCCTCAGTTTCCCTGCTCCACACAGAAGCTGCTGCCAACATGGGAAGGGAGGGCAAAGCTGCTGCATGCGAGTAGCAGCCTCTCCCCACATCCCTCGGCGTGGGCTCCCACTGCTGGGGCTCCCACCCCTGCCCAGCCCTGCTTCTTCCCGGTGCCTTGCAGGGATCTGCTAATAGCAATGAGAAAGTTCCTGGTCCAACCCCAAGCGCTTATTCCCAGGTAATTATTCAGCACCATATCAGCACTTCGCAGCCCTGATTTTCCTGACTGAGAGACAACTAATTAAAAGAACAGGCACGGCATGGATTTATTGCCAAACGGGTAAAACTTAATAAAAAGCAATGACATATTGGTTCATTAGTACCTCCCTCTGTTATGTTTCGCTTTTCTTCCCTGAAATGAGATGGGATGGGCAAGAAAGCTTGAAAGAACCTGAAGAGGAGGGCATTAACACTGGAGACAAGGAAACCCTTCAAAGCAGGTGGGCTCCTTGCTCCATAGAGGTAGCTATGTTGAATCAAGGAGGAGCAGTAGCATCCCATGCATGTGGCTCTTGAAGATGCTCGGCCCTGACCCAGAAGCAGTGGTAGCAGGCAGATGCAGCCATTGCCTTCCCCACTTCTTTCCACGTCCTTTGCCCAACCCTCCCAAGGAAAAAGCTGGTTTTTATCCCTAGAGCCAGCACAGAGTATACATAGATGGAAGTTGCCGAAAGACAGTGGTACGTGGGGTGTGAGCCCTTGCCACGCTGTGGGCTGGCTGGGGCCAGTGACCCGTTTGGCTGGCTCCAAGAGCAAGCTAGCTGGGGCAGGCGGGGGAGCGATCTTTTCCCGCACAGGGTGCTGCCCTGAATTTTTTTCCCCTTCCCTCATCCCAGCTGTCATCACCTTCCTCTGCAAAAGATGAACATCTTGTTGTAAGCAGGATTTTGGCCCCCTCCCCCGCTAGCAGGCAGGATTGCTGGGTCTTTTCCAAAGGCTCCTGTGCCATATCTGCTCCCTTGGAGGATATTCATCCTTGGGTCAAAGGCCTCCTCCTGCCAGATCACCTATGGAAAGCTGGGATTCCTGGTCTCTTCATGAGGCTGAAGGGTCCCTTCTGAAGGGTCAGGATCCCCATGTTTGGGGAGCCCAGAATCGTCCCTGCCCACCTAAACCCATCTGTCTGAATCATAGTTTCTGTGGGAGCATGAAAAGTGTCAAGAGGTCTCAGAGAGTGATCTTCAAAACCAGAGCAGGAGTGGCTAACTCAGAAAGCCCCAGGATGAGCTTACAGACTCATTTGAAATGCAAATTTTCAGCATGAGAGGGATCCCAGTTCATCTCTCCCTCCTTCCAGCTGGTGGACTCAAGCTAGAAAGAGTACAGGAATACCAGAGGAGTCCGAGGTGGCAGCCATCTCACCTTCAACCTTCACCCCAAACAGTCTGTCTCAGGGCTTCCCTAGCCCCACATGTCATGGGTGCGTGGTTATGCTTGCTATATCCTTCTGATCTGCTAGATATTTAAGTAGCCTATTTAAGCTAGAGCTGCTTCTATGGGAGAAAACTGTTTCGAATAGTTTCCCTGTCTCTGGTGTTGATGCTCTCCTTTTTGGGTGGGATACTGCTTTCAGGCTTTGTTGTTCATCCCATCATAAGCAAAGTGACCCTTGTTTCAGGGAGGAAAAGAGAAACATAAGAGTCCTGGTCCCCTGGCGAAGAAAAGGCTGCAAGTACTGCATGGAGGCAGGTCACCCCTCCAGCTGCAGGGCAGGTTCCTCCTGCAGGTGTGTTTGTAAGGACAGGCAGAGCACCTGTAAAGATAATACAGAGAGAGAGAGAGACCACCCAATGCTTTTCACACAGCTTAACAGTTACATACACACAGTAACATGGGGAAGCTGTGTTTTTCCATAGAGCTTTAGTGGGAGGGATGTTAGGAGGTCATTTTCTTCCTAAGAAAGTTATCTAACGCCTGCAACACTACCAGGGAGATGCCATGAGAGCATGCTCCTCATGGGCAGGGAAGAAGACAAGTACCATAGGTATAATCAGAGGAAAAGCACGAAGTAGAGAAGTATAGCTGTTTGGAGAGGGAAGACAGATGAATCTTATTATGAGGATCACAAGATTAGAGGTGGGTGGGTCCTAAGTAAAACACCTGGGAGAAGACTGATGCTACATGAGGATGGCTAGTTGCTGCTGCTTCTGTTTCACTGAGGGAGGCTATTCTGGTTGCTGAGGTTCAAAGAGTTGGTCTCTTTTGTCTTCTGTTGGAGAAGCTGTTCCTGGTTGTAGAATTTGGAGCAGGAGTCTCCTTTATCAGGTTTGCCTTTTAGTGGAGGAGTTGGGCTTTGGGTTGGGGTATGATGTAATCTCTCAGGCAAGGCAATCTGCCTTATTTTATAGACTGTGATTAGGACATCGTCTCTTTTCTTCTGATACAGTAACAGGAAATTATTAAGATATTTCGGACCAAAAAAGTGTTAACTTGACCATTATGCTGAAAAGATATTGAGGTGTGGCAGGGAGGAAATGCTTGCTGCTAAACCAAGCTGTTAATGATAACTGAGATCTACATCAGTTACGGGCCAGTAAAGTCCATTTGTGGTCCTCTCTGGCTGGCTAACAGTAACCAGATCTCAGTTAGAGGTTGCAAGCTAAGTGTGGAAACTTTTTAGCTTGTATTGTGCAGGGGAGCAGAGTAAGTTATGACAACCTACAGTAATGCTCCTCTGTAGTCTTGAAATCTGGCCTCACAGCTGTTAATCTCTAGATGGTCTTGGTCAAAATTAAAAAGGCTGTGTTATTTTTTACAAGCCCTCCAAGAAAGAGAGTAAAGGAACATAAAACTTGTGAGAAACTGAGCAAAACAGTTGAGATGACGCCTCTAATGTGCTTGTACTTGCACCCTCTGTTTACTTATGTAGACAAATATAAGAAAGCTTGAAAAAATAGAAATGCATTCTAGCATTAGTCTTTTCTTGGATTTTTTTCAAGGATACTAGATTTTTAGCGGGGGGGGGGGGGGAACACCTCCAAAGAAACCATTTTGGCTGCCACTAATGAAGTTCTTAAAACAAAATCATTAAAATCCTGTTATTGCTAATATAGGTGGAAGAGTTGAAAATTAACATCAACACTGAGTGTGCCAAACATTGCCAGTCTAGGGTTTCTGGAGCACTAATACTTGCCTGTTGGCCTTTCTCACTGTACCATAACCTGCTCCTTGAGTTGTTCTGTGCAATGTGTTAATGCTTTTCTGAGGAGAGAGATAGGTATGTGACCTCCACTTCTTTAAAAATTGCAGGGAGGACCTCTCTGGGTAGAAAGTGATCTTCTGCAGGGGGATCCCCAGCAGGTGGACGACCTCATACACCATCTGAGAAGAGGTAAGCACTCGTGTTTGGGCCAGTTCTCAGTTGCTTGGTATTTCTGGTGGTGACTTGTGACCGGTCAGGATGATGCTGCTACTGCACTGGGCAGTGTTATACAGCTGTGTGGGTGATGTGCTTGCTCTAAGTATAGTTTAGGGATCAGAAAGACACATTCCCATGTATATTCACAAAGGTCTTGCTCGCTGTATGATACAGTAGCTCTTTAGGAAAGATTGTTTCCGTGTCTGTTTTTTGCCAACTCTCAAGTGCTTGAGTTATCAGGTAATAAATAATTTGAATGAACAATAACAAGAGAATCAGAAATCTAAAGTCAAGTGGTGGCCAAGAAGAAGAAGCTGTGAATTTTTACCACCTGTCTCTGGAAATGGAGGATGCTAGGTACAGACAAAAGCCATCTACAGAAATCCTGGTTTACTCCAAGGAATTTTTTTTTTTTTATCTTTCGTGAACTTCAGCACGTATGAACAAGAGGAAAATGAGTTATTCCTCAGTACGCAGCGATTACTGCGCTGTGCAGAGACAGATCGTTCTGAAAGGAAAGCAGAAGTCGGATCAAATCGACACAATTCTTTCCCAGTTATTGGTTTTTAAATAGCGTTCTTTTAAAACAGTGGAATTGCTTGGTTAGGCTCAGGTGCAGATCGCTGCTGTTCAGGGGACTGTGTTGGCTAAACTTTTAACAAATATTACCACCTGCTGGGCAGGCCGCAGCAGTGCAGCTCCTAACCGTTTATTCCAGCAAGTAATGAGGCTCTTCCCTGCCTGAGCAAGGCATTAAGTCTCCTGGCTTGGAAACTTTTCTGATTTTCTACCGAAGGCAGAGCCGTTGGCTGGAACAGTCCAGCAAAAACTGGAGATTTGTGTCTTCGGGAGAGTTTAGTACTGAGGGACGTTGGTTTGGTTTGATTAGTATTTTCATGCTCAGAAACCCTGCCTCCGCAGGATTTACACAAAGTGTGTTTATCGCTTACTTCTTGGTATGTTTTGCTACTTAAAAATGTATGCAATATGTCGTGCCCGGGGTGTTGAACCAAGAGCTGATCCAACAGTCCGCCTCGATCCTACGCCCTGAGCAGGGAGAGCTGTTGTCTCACCCCATTGGATCTACTGCAGCTGCTTGGGATGCAGTGGGAGGGTGAGCTTCTGCCATGGGACACCTACCATCGGTTCAACCGGTGCCACACATGGTCAAGCTTAACCACCAGTCAGAGCTCATTGAAAACACACTAAAATTCAGTTCTTTTCATTCTCCTCCCTCTCCTAGGCTGGAAATGGGGGAAATATTGTACTTTCCAGGTTGGTTTAGCAACTACCGCTGCAAGACTGGGATGCAGACATTAATGTATTCCTTTATAAATGTCCCAGAAGCTTTCAGTCCTCTTGTGGACATCTGGTTTCTCAGTCACTGGTTGGTGAACAACACAGCACTTTGAGTGTTCTCCCCACAAAGCAGAGCTGGTTGGTACCTGCGGCTCTCCAGCCATTACCAGTTTATAAATAACTATTTATATTATGGTTGACATCTCCAGCTTCTTTGTGTTGCAGCTTGCTCTGGACTGGTCTAGGGCCAAGCCAAAAGGGTGGTGGGAGGAACAGCTGTCCTCCCCTTTGGACTAAAGGGAGTTACGAATACTCTTTTGTTGAGTAATAGTCACAATAATAGAGTCTGGTGCTCAAAAGAGGGACCTACCAAGACCTGGATGACCAAGAGAGGTTTTGCTGGGACTCATGGGGCAAGTGGATACCAGAACGCTCTGTGATATCTATTTTGAGGGAATAGCAGTGGCTTACATCTAAGAGGATAAGGAGAGAAAAGCAAGGCAAGAGCTTCAGGGTGACAGTTCGACTGGGGGGGGTGGGGGGGTGTCTTTTTTTCGTTTGATTCTTGATTTGTCAAGCATCATGCCTTTGTACTTGTGTGCAGTGATTTTTGTGTGACTGCGTTGCCTGTGGTGACTGGTGTTTACCAGCAGCTACCCTGCAATGGTACAGACAGAAAGGGTGGGATCTTCTGTATGAGCATCTGTCTTTCAAGGAACAGTGCCTCTGGCAAGAGTATCAAGCCTATTGCAGGGATATTAAATTTTTTTCTTGTCTTTCCCATCAAGAGTTTTTTTTTAAATCCTAGCTGTTTTTGAAAGATACATAGGAGGCTTTCCTGGTTTTATAAGGATACTAGCTGAAAGCAAGTTTTAGAGCACTTAAGAGCCTCATTTTCCACAGTTGTATGAAATCTCACAGGACTACTCAAACTCAGGGGGTCCTCATGTTTAGGAACACCAGAAACAGCTCCTGGCTCAAACCAATACTTCACAGAGCAATTGCATTTTATTTTTTTTTCCTTCTTATTCTCACAAAGATTGTCCTACCTGACCTGAAGATGCCAGAGAAAGCAGCCACACCACCATGCAGGCCTCCCTCCCAGTCTGCCCACCCAGCATCAGGTTGATTATGTTTGGCAACCCAAATGGCTATAAACCCCCTTCAGGAGTAGAAGAGGTGTGATGGGTAGCAAAGCTGCCAAATTTGGGGATCGACATCTGGGAGCCTTGAGGAGCTATTTTATTTATGTGGTTTGGGTCTGGGTAAGTGAATTTTGACCCTTTCCATTGTGCTGGGGGCACCGTTCCCTGTGAAGGAGCTGGGTGGTGTGACCCCACACCTGCCTGTCCCTCCTGTGCCCAGCAGTGGTCCTCCACCATTGTCCCTTGGCAGCCTGGAACAATCCCTCCAGGCCTGGTGGAGCAATCCTGCTTCCCACTTCCCTCCTGTCCTCCTCTGCCACCAAATTATGAGATCTTTTTCTGCCTCTAGAGGACACTGTGGCCTGCCATATGCTCACTTCTCCACGGTGCTCTGGAGGCAGCAGCCCTGTTCAGTGCCTACCTGGCAGAGGTGGCACAAGCCAGTGGTGGTGGCCCTATCATGCCCAGGTTGGGAAGGGGCTGGGTGGTCATGCAGGCTTGAGTGGCTCTGCCACCAGCTGCCGAGCATCAGGGACACTTGTCCCTCTTCACCTGCTCTGTCCATCGTCCTACAAACCTCGAGGACCTGCTGGCTTTTGGGACTGGCCAGGATGAGGCAGGGACTCCGAAGTGCTTGTAGATGTGAGAAGATGTTTCCTTGCTCTCAGCACACGTCTGTCCAGAGGTCCTCTAGATTTTGCCTTTTCAGTCCACTGCAGTGATTTCCTTCCTTCTGGGTCTCTGCTTTTGGTCCCACTGCTGTTCCCCCCACCCATGATAGCTGGCAGACAGGGACCTGCCAGACTAAGCACAAGCCCAGGGAGGTTTTCTCTTTTACTGTAGGGCTGCACTGGTTTTCATCTGCTTTCTTGTCTGTTCACAAGCCTTGCAGACTTAGACTTGTCTTTTCTTTTTTTTTTTCTCTCTCTCCCCTATTGGGTCCTTCTGATATTTAGCACTACAATAGGGAAACTCCTTAGGAATTTGCTGAAAAGATGCCTTTTGGTATTCGAAGGAGTTACGGAGTACATGAGCAGAATGAATTTTAAAAAGTAGTGGTGGCTGATCAGGAGGCAGTTGTTTACCTGGAAGCAGGCAGTTAAGTGTGTGATCATAAAGCAGCGATGCTTGCAGGGTGCTGGGGGAGATGCTGTACAGCTCCAAGTTGTTCGTGCCATAGGTGTCCTGGAGCCACGTTGCTCCTCCTTGAAAACTCCGTCCAGGTTGCTTGTTCTCTCAGACTCCTCATCAGCAGAGCCGAACTGCCGTGTTCTGTGCCGGGCATGTAGGAGTGCAGCTGGGGAGGTCTTTTCATCATGACTATAACCACCGGCAGCAGTTTTGGACATAATGGCGGCTCCCTCTCAGCATGTGTGTAAATAATGTTAGATGCCCACTACTGGCAAGGGTGATGTTTTTGATGTTTTTAAGTCTTGTGGTGCTCCTCGCACATGAAGAAATATCCTGGCTTTGAGAATCTGAAGACTGGCAAAGTTGACGGTAGAGTTAAGGTTATTTCATTTTAATTGCATTGGAAACAAGGCCATTTGGAGGGAGGGAGGATTTCTGTTCCATACCAAAGTTTGGCAGTGGTTTGTGCATCCATGGATGAACAAGGGCCGAGTTCTTCCCAGAAGCTCAGTCCTTTCCATAAAGTGCATCTCCAGCTTTAAGTCAAATCTGAACTATTTCAGGGTTTTTCCAGAGTTCTGCAGTGAGATCACAAATCCACTGGAACCTGCCACTGAAAGCAAAACCAGGCAAGAGATACCAAAGTATGACTCATGATAGGACCCCAGGTTGCTACTGAATTTTGGGTTCTGCCTGTTGCTGGTGACAGACTGTGGGTTGCAGAGCAGGAAAGCAGATGGGGGGGAGGGAGGGCAGCATGTGTGCAGGGGGAATGACTTTTTTACATGCAAATAAGGTTGAAAATTTTCTTGAAATTATCTAGCTTTGATTTATTTTTTTTTTTATGAGAGAGAGGAACTAGGGGGATGTGTGTGTAAAGCAATGGCTTCCTATGCAAAATAAGCTTTTTATAATTGTCGAAGTTGGGCACACCCTTGGTTTCCAAGCGTTTTGTGAGGAGGAGCAGTGTAAAAACTGCAAGTGGCAAAGCTGGGCACAAGACAACAGTGCTGAAGGCTGAAACGGATTGCCTTGCTCCTGCTTTGACACCCCAGAAACCATCTGCGGAAGTCCTATGGAGCAGGAAGAGATGGGGTCACTCTGCCCTACCAAATGCGGGCACTCAGATGCATTAGTGTGCTGTCGTAGGTATATCCAGTTACCCAATGCCACTTTGCTACCCATGGTCCACCTCCCCTCTGCCAGGGAGGTGGAGGTGGTGTGGCGGCAGCAGCCCTGGTGTGTAACGCAGGCACTGCCCTTTCCCACAAACGCCTCTCTCCACAGCTCTCAGGACATCTGCTGGCCCTGGAGAGTCTTGAAACAATGCGGGTTTCCTGGCCCTCTATGTGGTTTTTTCCTCTTATAGGAAAATATATGCTAGAGTATCTGCAGTGTTTTCCAGTTGCTTTGTCCCAGTGTTAGCACGTGTGCGCTATGTCCGTGAGGGAGCATGTAACAGTGGAAGGTCATGGTGAAAATAAGATGATTTAGAGGGACGTATGTAGGGACAAGCTATCTTGCTTCAGAGCGATGCCCTGTGTGGAGGGAGGTTACTGTACAGCAGAAGTTTACCCTGCTGTGCTTCTCATGTGAATTGGGAAGGTTTCTCTCAACAGTGGGTTTCCTCAGGTTTTTTAACTCTCTTCTCTTGCCAGTCTCTGCACTTGTACCGTACCCCATCCAATACCACTCGTAGTCTGACCTGCTGCAGACCACTGCCTTCCACCCACGTATTTTCCTGAGCTCAATCACCTATTTGATGAAACAGTATCTCTGAGACGGACATCTGTTTTGAAAATGGTAGACAGAGCTATTGCTTTTCTTGTTAGCCTGTGCCCATCACAGGAATACCCTGTGTCAGCCTGACTGCAGTGCTGCAGGTAATTTTTCTGCTGCTGTTCATCACACTTTTTAGAACACTTTCCTCCTGTGAAGACGCACATATTCCATAATCTAGTCGCTTCTTACGGAACTAAGAAAATCAAATGCTTTAAATTCCACTATAAGGCAGCTGCTAAATCACATTTGTGGGTTGTGTCTTTTTATACCCTCTCCAATTTTTCAATATCCTTTTACAAATGTAAACCATGACAAAATATTTCAGCATTTGGTCTTGCCAAAACTGTGTACACAGTTAAAAACATGATAGGATATTTTTTAATTGTTTTAAAAACCCGTGGTCCGTGAATGGTAACATTTAGCATTCTTTCTTAATATGGTTCTTTCTGCTACCTCAAATACACTGACTAAATCCTTTCCCCTAAAACGTTACTGTCTGAGGTTTGATTAAAGCTGTGAAGAATGTGTGTGAAAATTGTTCTGGTAAGTGATTGTTCATGGGAGCTGGGAATTAACACTGTTTACATTTTTTTAAAATTTTCCCCAAAAGGTTTGATGTGCGCTATGGAGAACTCGATTTGCTACAGGAGCCAGCTGAGTCAAGCGGCTGTGGGGAGGAGGAGGAGGAGGGGCAGGGTGGATTTTTAAGGCAGGTTTCTCTAAAACTGCAAGAGGGAATATTTTCAAACGCGGACAACTTGCCCGTGCGCTGGTGCTCTCCGAAACAAACAGATGGAGGTTAAAACCCAACCATGCTCTTTCTTTGTTGGCCGCTGTCTCACAGGGCATCCCCTGGCTGGTGTTTGACTGACTGGGAAGAAGCAGGATTTCATGTTCGCTACTACAAGCTCATTCATTTAGTAACACTATCTGTGATCCTCTTTGAAACCCCCAAAGCAACTGTTAATAGCTGGGTCCCAGGAAAAGCGATACGGCAGGGCCGATCCGTGGGGAGGCCAGTTGCCTAGCATTGTGCTCGGTGTTGTGAAACAGTTGGCCGAGCCATCAGACTTGCTCGGCTAAATGAATTGAGTAATCGTACGGCCCTGCAGAGAATATTAGTGAGGAATTTCCATATTGCAGCTCTTGATATTCCCGCCTCACAGCCCTGTTACCACAAATACAAGGCTTTGGCTGAGCAGGCAGTAATTTGATATTAAATGAGGTTCTTATTAAGCAGATGCAATGAAATAGGGCAGAGTTTTATGTTGCATTCGTCGACTAAATGCTTTTTATTAGCATTCATTAGGATGAGGGATAACTGAGTGCAGGATATTCTTTAGCCAAGCTTGACCCTTCAGAGGAAGGATAATTAAGCAACTAAGAGCTTGGGAATAGGAGCTCGGCCACACACGGCAAACATACAGAAAATCGCGCTCTCCTCCTCCTGGGAACCGCGTCTGCAAAAGAGGTCGTGAGGAAACTTGGGGGATGGCCCACGCTGCCTGGGCATGAAACTGCTCCTTGTCTCATTCTCCAGGTGTTAATTTGACAAAGCACAAAGGCCTCTTGGAAAGTAAACCATTTGCGCAGACACACGTTGCTCTTTCTTTCAGACTGAGCATATTGGGCTGTCAGCCATGGAAATAAGGCGCTTTTTTTGTTTGAATCATGAAGCTTCTTAGTAAAGGTGATATAAGAAGAGATAAAAGCTCTAACTCTTAATTCTGGCCTGTTAACAAATGTGCACAAACATATGTGTTTGTCAAAGTTGGCTCCACCAGGGTGGCAATGGCCATGTTGGGACCTTCCCGACAGGGATGCCCCCAGTCCAGAAGGGAAATGGAGCCAAGAGCTGGTGGAAAAGCCACACAGAAATTGGAGGTGCCTCTTTGCCAGCCCAGGCTGCTTTTGTAACAGTAGAAGGTGGACTGTGTTTTCCAGCTTGCTTTTGTCCTGTTTAGGTTTCTCTACATTAAGCTTTGTCTCCATTTCTCCTTAGCCTGTGCTCTAGGGTCAACGTGTTGCTCTGCCTCCTCTCTGCACACTTTTATTCCTATCCATGAGATGTTTTATGGATTTGTGTCAAGCTGTTGTTTTGGGGGTTTTTTTTTTTGCATGTCTTAGTTTTCTGTTATCTGGCAGGGTTCAGCAAAAAGGAGAGTGATAATTTTATGAGAATCCCCAGTGCTTGGTCTGCATGTGATTTCTGTGGTAGGTGAGTGGCTTGTCTTGTTTGCAGCGAGCTCAGAACTCACACTCTCTGTTCTGGACTTGCTCTGGTCCTGTTGACCTTGAAAATATCCCCAAAGCCCAATTGTTTTGGAGGAGATAGAATTCTGCCAATGCTGAGGCCTTGGCAAAGCTCCCCTCCTCTACAAATGTGGTCATAAGTGACCGTATTAAGTTCTTGTGAGTCTGTATGAAGATTCAGAGGTACATACTGGTGGTGGCCCTCTGTCTTGGACCGTTCCCTAGCTGTGTGAAGCCAGTCCATACGTGGCCATTGGGGTCTTCTGTTTCTCCAAAACTGAAGCGTGGGTTCTACCTGCAATGCGATAGTAGGTATCGAGGTCAGGGATCTGGGTATATTCCCCTTTTTAAAAAGGAGGGATGAAGGTTTTGAGTACAGTAAGGACACAGGTATAGCCTTGCACTAACAACCTGTCAGGTCTGCCTGTAATGTTGGTCCTTGCAGCAGCAACCACAAGGCAGCTGTCGCTGTGGGGGAGGAGAGGAATAAGAGGGAAGAAATCATTCAGAGGGAGGTACCCTTCTGGTTGGAGTTAGAGGAGCCTATTCTTTTCCCCAACCATGGGAAAGGAAATGTCTTGATTTAGAGGATGAAAAGAGGGCTGCACCTGCAGTGGAGATGTGACAAGAGTTGTGTGGGGTCAAAAAAAACCTCTAAGTAACCTTGTATTGGCATGTAAAAGTGTCCCTGGGCTTTATTTTGCACTGCTGCTGCTCATACACCCTTGCTGTTGCGGGAGGTAGCTGCCTGCAACCCACCAGCCACTGTGCGTGAACCTGGAGGTAGACCTCGCTCTCCCACTGCAGCCATTGTGCTGCTTGGACCTCCAGTTGTGTGCATAGGACTGGCTGTGTCTTTGGAAACATATATGCAGACATAGAACCGGGCACACAGGTATTTGAAGACTATTTCCTTGAGGGAAAAGGTTTTTTTGTTGGGTTTTTTTTTCCTGTTCTAATTCACTAATGAAAATCAAACACAACTGTACTCACAGGGGCAGCTTGGAGTGTGTACAAAGATCTAAGGTATGCGTGAGAGGGGCAATGAACCAAGCCCAAACGTCGAAAACTAAATCTTCAGGGGTAAATTACTAAAACCATACAGTTTGCTGGGCTGCAAGGGTTTTCTTGGATTGAGGCATTCTTTTAGTTCTGGCAGACGCGAGGAGCAGTCCAGCATTTCCTTTTTATCCCTGTTCAGCACTTGACCTTCCAGCCAGCCCTGATTTGATAAAGTCTCCTAGTACAATTGTTAGCAGTTTTGTTTGCTTCGTTACTTTAATCCAGCACCAGGCTTTTCCTACTGGATATTCTGGTTTGAGCTGTATTGCCTGGCTTCTTGTTGGTCACAGGTGGTCAGCTGTTTTCCTTTCGGTCAATGCGTAACCCTCATAATCAGAGGAAGTACTTGAAGCCACTGAGCCTTCCCAAAGGGAAAGATGCAGAAAGGTAGCAGATGAACCAGGAAGGAGAACCTTGGAAAACAAACTGGAAAATCTTTTCTTTATCAGCCCATGGAGCTTTTCTAGGTGACGAGTATTCTTATGAAACCTGGTCACACTTGCACTTTATTATCTTTATTATCTATAGTTAATTAAAAGAGGAAAGTTTCAATGCAACATTCACTTGCATGCGTTTCTCTTTGTGAAGCTTTAGGCAGACTGTTTGATTCTGTCTGCCTGGGGCCTCTGATTCCCTGTCATGCTCATTGCTTATAAAATGTATTGATCTCACAGCATCGATGGGCAAAGTGTTTTGGAGTGTTATCATGGCTGATGGCACAGAGCAGAAACATTTGGAAAGGCCTATGGGCATGGTTCTCATCACAAACTTGTGTGCTATGGGCATGGTTCTCATCACAAACTTGTGTGTGACATGTTTCATTTGGTCCAGAGCTGCAAGATTCTCTATCAAGCTTTAAAATAAATAAATAAAAATTTTAAATCCAACGTTTCTTAAAATATGTCCCTGCTGGCATGAATACTCTAGAGTGAGAGGTTAAAGCTTCTTTTTCCTAGTTATATATGTCAATAAATAGTTGCCTTCTGAAAGTTCATGGAGAGCAAACAGCAAGGAGTCAGGAGCACATCTAAACTGAATTCAGTCTTAAAGGTTGAATGGTTATCCATGGAAATAAGTTTGTGGTATTTGCCCAGCTTCTGCAACAAAAAAAAAAAAAAAAAAGGCCGCCTTAAATTCATCACTAATTTGCTTTTTAATATTTCTCTTTCTGCATGTGATTTCCCTACTGCCTTTCGCCTTGGTACCAGTCCTAAAAGCTTATCCTCTTCTATGACAGTGGTGCTAAAATACTGAGGTGACAAAACTGGACAGCCCTTGGTTTTCCACTTTCAAGTGCTCTCTGTGGGTAGTGAACGCCACAGGCTACACTGTTTTGATAGCTGCTAGGTCACGTTACCTGTCTGTCCCCTGGCATTGTAGTAGTAACCTGGCAGGTCAGCTATTTCAATGCTATTTCACTTTGCTACCTGGCACCAGCCATACAGCGTTTTTATATACTGAATTATTTATGGACTCATAATTATTTAGCATCAATATGTCAATGTTACAATGCCCCTGTTGGCCATAAAGGAGCAAAATCTTTCTTTAATTAAAATTACATGGTCCGTGTCAACTTTCCTTGGACCCAATCTTTTAAAACTGAGTTGGGAGTTTGAATTCCAAACCAAATACCTGTGTTTTAAGCAAAGACTAAATACAGAGCTTTCTTTCAGTGAGACTGGTCTTGGAAGCCAATAATTTTATGTGTTTTAGGGAGGTTTATGTTATACTGGGGAGTTTACAATGGACTTCATTGAACTGTAGACCACAGTGGCAGTATTTTTTTTATAAGCAGTTTCTAATAAGGAGGAAGCAGTGTATAATTCAGACTGTCAGTGTTCCTGCCTAAAGACAAAAGCTTAAGATGCCTCAATGATGGTTTGAAAAACTGCTGAATCCTGAGAGCAATCCGGTAATGAAGGTGGTAGGGTAGTTTTTTTCAAATAATATACAGCTGTCCTTTTTGAAAAAATATTGCATCATTTGGCATTGTAGAAATATACTGAACCACCATATAATTTAATTACACGACCACCCTGCAAGCTCCATGAGCCAAATTCAATCCTGGCATAAGCGGGTGCAAATCCCTCTGGGAACGGCACCCGCTTAGGCCAAAGCTAAATTCGATCCAGTGTTGTTTTTTTTTTTTTTTTTTTTTCCCCTTCTCCCTGAGAACTTGAAGGTATGGAGATCCGCTTCATCCTATACTGTACTGGGAGCTATTAGCTTTTTTCCACACACAGAGCAACTCTATACTTGATGCTGAACTGACTATTGTTATAGTTTTCAGAATAAAAACAAACAAAAAAAGTCTTTTGAATGCAGTATACAAAGGTGGTAGTTAAGTATTTAAGATTATCATAACCAAAAGGTAAACTCCGTCATTTTCTAGGTCACATCTGCCATGGAAACAAGGTCCAATAGAGACGGTGATGGCCCTTTGTGGAGAGAGACCAGCATAAATCAACCATCTATTATACGTTCAACAAGGCTTCTCACTTGATGACATGCCTATGATACATAGCTTTCCATTTGATGCTTGGGGAAGTAATTAAGTCCGTATTTGTTTAGGATCTTTGCTTTATTCAAGGTTTGAGGCTGCCACTCTCGCTTGAAACCAGTCTTCACTTCTCGAGTGGTCTCCTTTGGCAGGAAAAAAAATAATTCTCAAAGAAACTTCCCATGTGCTCCATGCATGTGCCGTACAGCTCCCCCAGTAATATTTTTTTTTTTCTACCTTGTTATGACTGCAGGCTGACTGAATCTTTAAGGCTTCTCTTAAAGAAGTCTAGAGGGCTTCTTTCCCTATGGAGAAAAAGACATCTCGGTATGAATCATAGAATCATAGGGTTGGAAGGGACCTCTGGAGATCATCTAGTCCAACCCCCTGCCAGAGCAGGGTCACCCAGAGCAGGTTGCACAGGAACGCGTCCAGGTGGGTTTTGAATGTCTCCAGAGTTGGAGATTCCACCACCTCTCTGGGCAGCCTGTGCCAGGGCTCTGCCACCCCCAAAGTAAAGAAGTTCCTCCTCGTGTTTAGATGGAACTTCCTATGCTCAAGTTTGTGCCCATTGCCTCTTGTCCTGTCCCCGGGCACCACTGAAAAGAGCCTGGCCCCATCCTCCTGACACCCACCCTTTAAGTATTTATAAGTGTTGATAAGGTCACCCCTCAGTCTTCTTTCTTCCAGACTGAAGAGACCCAAATCCCTCAGCCTTTCCTCATAAGAGAGGTGTTCCAGTCGCCTAATCATCTTTGTAGCCCTCTGCTGCACCCTTTCCAGCAGTTCCCTGTCCCTCTTGAACCAGGGAGCCCAGAACTGGATGCAGTATTCCAGGTGCGGCCTCACCAAGGCAGAGTAGAGGGGGAGGATGACCTCCCTCGACCTGCTGGCCACACTCTTCTTGATGCACCCCAGGATGCCATTGGCCTTCTTGGCCACGAGGGCACATTGCTGGCTCATGGTCATCCTGTTGTCCACCAGGACTCCCAGGTCTCTTTCCACAGAGCTGCTCTCCAGCAGGTCAGCACCCAACCTGTGCTGGTGCATGGGGTTATAATACATAATAAAATCTTTGGAAGATGGGTCTGCTGAAGGGGAATTTCTTTATCGGCTTTCTCTTAAGCTAAAAAAACTCTACTTAGCTAAGGTTAAGTGCTTGCTGTTTGCATGTGAATGTGTGCAGTCCCACAGAGACCAGAGGTGGCATGGAGCAGCGTAGAAGGTGTGGAGACGTTGATTCAAAGTATTCAGCCTTGCAGGACATCTTGGGTCGCTTTGGCTCGCTCTGATCAGCCACAGTGAGATAGCACGTGTATGCCAGACAGAAGGACATAACCCTGACTTTCTCATTTCCAGAACTTTATTGTAAACATTTGACTGAGATGGAAATCCAGCAAGACTTTATGTATGATGTCTTCTGAGAGCAACGGCTAGTGTCAGGAGAAGCCTTGTTCTTTCCAAACACTGCGAAACAAGAATCACTACCGAGTACAGAGGCAATGAAAGGCAAAAAAACACATCAAACAAGTACCCAAAGTTTATAAAATAGGCACGTAGTCATGACCTTCCTACAGTTACACAGACATGTGCACGCACACATCAGCCCTTAACTTCATTGGGAGTTGCTCACATGTGTCTTTGGACAGATCTTGTCCCTAAGCTGATTTATGTCCAAAGGAAACTTGGGCTCCGATTCAGGTTCAAATCAGGTTCAGTGTGGAAAATCCTGAACTTGGAGCCAGACCCTAAAGCAGCCCTTCAAAGATGCAAACAAACAGACCAGACCAGCTTTTTCTCCCAAGCTAGAGCTCTCTAGCCTTGTGCTTGGGTCTAGTACACGCCTCTGCCTCCTTCCTAACTGAAACGCAATTATTTGTAAAGGGATCTTTATTCCACCCGGGAGAATACAGTGCAGGCAATTGGCTAGTGATGGTGCCTTGGAGCTCAGCCACCTGGGGCAAGTGTGAGACTGCACATGGAGGGAAAAGGAGAAAGCAGCAAGTGACGGAGAGACCCTTTTGCCGCAAGAGCCTGGGAGATTCATCCCAGAGACTCCCAGAGGTTTAAATCTCCTCCGCTTAAAGAGGCCCATACCGTGTTGTTTTTACTGAATAGGCTGCTCTTGCTCCTTGAATTGGGGTTTTTTTTGTTTGTTTTGTTTTTCTATTTTTAACACAAGTAGATGTCATCACGCACTTATTTCAGTATTGCGTGCCCTGCTGGCAGTAGGGAATGAACTTCTGTAATGATTGCGCGTGACTGGGCAAAGATTGGACTTTGGGAAAAAAAGGTCAAACAAATGTGACCTGTCCTTTTCCTGACAAAATAACGAAGGTGCTCAGATTAGATTTATCTGCTGCTCTTCCTAGAGCATGTTGCTCCCTCTTGGTGAAAACTGTCAAGTAATGAAATTAAAACGCAATACGCTATTACAGCTATGAGTGTCCAGTTAAAATTCATCCTACCACCCCCCCCCCTCTCCCCCCGCCACAGGACAAACAATTTAGGGATGGGCCAACCAAATAAACATGAACTGCAGTCACTGAGGAGTCGCGTCAGTCTCAGGTTCACTAGCAGGGTTCAAAGCCCACCCTGCTCCAGCACAGCTGCCAGGCTGACATCCACCTGGCATATCAGCAAGCACAATCTTGTTTTGGAAAATACATGTTTATGTTTATCAAGCAAGATCTCGCAAGACCTCCATTCAGTAGTTGGGGGGTTTTGTTGTGTGGTTGTTTTGTTGTTTTGTTTTTTTTTTTTCTTCTTTGGCTTAAAGGCACTGTTCAGACTGAAAAATACTTCTGAAAAAGTCAACCAAAAGGCACATGTCTTCTCACTAGATTTGGATTTTTAAACAAATATAGAGGTGGGTAGCATTTGGAAGCATATCCCTCCTGTGCTTCTGAACATGGGTATGGTTAATCTAGCTAATGATTTCCAAACATTTGCACCCCTCAAAGCTAATCTGTTTTTTAAAGAGAGCAACCACCTGTAACACCTCTTTGACAACAGGACTTGGAGGATGCCATGTGCCATGAAGCAAATCTTTGTTAAAGATCACTCTCATCAAATATATTCATGTTTTTTAAAACATTCTCAGTCATTCTGTGAGAAGTATATGAGCAGCTTGACTACATATTGTTCCCAAATTTTCAATGTTCCTATCACTTCACAGAGGCATTTTACATCAACTGGTTTGAGCTCCCATGTTTCTATACTATTATTTTAGCTACCATCTGAACACTATTATGCAGGAGTGCATCCGGGTGTATCCTAAATAGTTGGAATTTTAAATCTCGCCACTTTCTTACTCTACTTTCTCAGTTTCAAAGAGTAGGAGACCATTAAAAATTATTTTGAAGTGAGTTTACTTTTGCTCGCTGTTCTTTCAGGAAATTTTTTTTTTTTTTTTTTTTTTTGTTCCTCCTCTTCTTTCTTCTCTGCTCGCTCTGCAAATAATGACCAGGATTTTAATGAGACAAAACAAGCATACAAGTGTATATTCTGTGCATTAGAGTACCATTGTCATCTGTCCCAAGAAAGGGTTATCTATTGCTGCGTCTCTACAGGCCCCGCTCTTCTCGTTTTCCTCTGCTGGGGACTAACACAGTCGTGCTTCTTGCTGTGTCCTGGCTTGGGCCTGAGTTGTAGCCTTTCTGTTCACCTTTTTGCAACTTCTGCTCTTGAGCAAATTGCTTGCAGAGATTTACAAATGACTCCACATGTCAACCCCAAATACTCGCTGTCGTGAAGTGGGTGAAGAAGTGAGATCAGGAGAAAGGTGGATCCAGGTTAATACTAAAAGCTTAACATAAGTGATGGTTTGAAAATGTGCTTATTTCTTGCTGATTCACGGCCTCGCCTCGTTATCACCACCATACTTCCTTTTCTCTTTCATGTTTGAGCCTTGCTTGTCGCATCATTTTGAGTCAACATCACAGGTTTTCAGGGAATAAGGCGCTGAGTTGACACAGCACCTTTATGGCGCATTCAGAAGAATAATTCAGGCATCACAGTTTCCTTCACCTCCCCTCCCCCATTCAGGCCAACTGATGTGACTGCAGCATCTGTGTGCTTTAGACTCTAAAAACGATGGAGTTGGGGGGGCTCATTTTATCCCTGACTCAGGCACGGACCTTTCTTCAGAGAGAGATTTCCAGCGAGGTGCTAATGGGAGCTGGCTGTGGGATTGATTTGTGATGCTGGCACCCACCTGTCAGGAATGATGACAGATCCATCAGCTTGTTTTATTTTAGCCATTAACAGGGAGAGCAGCTTCTTTAAATAGTGCTAAAGTAAAACTGTTACCTAAATCAAAAGCAATTGCCTAAGTGTTTCTCTATTTATACAGCTGGAATACTTTGACTTAGTATCAGTGCTGCATAGTATATAATTAGCAAACTTTAACAGATAAGTTAGAGGGAATGACTTGGTGAAAGTGTTAAGGAAAACTCAGCTGCTGAGTTGTAAGAGATCCTCATTAACTTCATCGGGTTTAGGTCTCTGTGTCTTCTGCTGAAAAATGTTTTGCCATGATCATGCTGATTATCCTGGGACCTTGTCTATGGGCTGCCTTTAACAGTTGTAGTGGGATTCACCTAAAATCTGAGTTCTGCCAGGGCTGATGCTGTCTAAATTTGTAAGGAGGTGTTATCGTTACTCCTAAGTGCTCGCAGTCCAAATATCTGGCATGGAAATGAGAGGTGAAGATACTTTTTTGCAGCTGGTACTCAGCTAAAAGCAGGGCTGGGATGAAAGCTGTAGCCTCCTGACTCCCAGTCCCATGTCCTATCTGTTGTGTGTAGTCAGCTCTTGACGGTAGTGTCCGGACATCCCTTTCTCAAGGACTACTGCAAGGAAGGGCAAATGTTCAAATAAAAACTACTCATTCCCATTTAAGAAATAGGGGGAAGAGGGGAAATGAGGCATCGGGCGTTTGCAGCTGACCCCCGGACATGGAGAAAAGGATCTGGAAGCAGGTTCAGACTTTATTGCAGACACCCTCCTGCCACAAGCGGCCCCGCTGGAGTCTTCTGGACTGCCCGCAGTGGTGCAAAGCTGGCTTTGGGTGCTCCGGGCATCAGCCCAGGAGTGTGTGTGGCTGCGGGCGATGTGAGCTCCTGGCGCTGCTCTGCCTCTGAAACATTCAAACCCGGGCGCCACTCTGCCGATCGCGCGCCACCTGAGCCCTTCGGAGGGGCTGGACCTGCAAAATTGCGTCCTAAAGCAGAAGAGGTTTTCAGAAGCACCAATGGGGGACTTGAAGCAGTCCACCTTTCAGCAACACCTTTGAAAAAATCTCTCTTAATAAAGCCGTAACTTCACAAAGGCACGAGGGCGAGTTTCAGCCTGGAGCCGGCCCCCTGTCCAGCAGCAAAAAAAGCCACCCACCATTTCAGACGTGATGCTGCAACCTCTCAGCTCAATGAATAATGTTTAACAGCGTGAATTTTATTATTTTGGCTTTGAAGGTCCCGCATGGCTCCGAGTTCATAGACAAAACCTCCCAAAATACCCAGCGAAAGTGCAAAACCAGAATGATCTTTGTATCCAGGGCACCCCTGAAATTTACTGGCTGTTTATATTGCTAACTGCTACTGCTGGGAGGAGCCCTATAAATAACCTTAACAATGTGTGGGGTTTAGGGAGAAACGCATCGCGTGAATAACGATCCATTTGTAGTCTAGAGGCTATGCGAGATCTCCGCTTGCTGATCCTTACTGTGTTTATTCGCCAGAAACTACTTCCAAGAACTGGGCAAAAGAGGCAGGGCATGTTCTCGCTAATGTTGAGATGAGGGGTGGTCAAGCTTTTTGTTACACAGACAAGGGCTGGGTGTAAATAAATCTTCCATGCCAGCAAGCTTCAGTCCCAAATACTGGAAGATTATTTGTGGCATATGTGTCACTTTGGAGGAATACAGGAGAGAGACACCAATTTCTCCATATACAGTAGATCCTTCACTCCAGCAGCCCACATGCTTTCCTGAAATAGTTCCGTGTGGTTTTGATTATAATTCTTGTGTGACTTCTGGTTAGAGACTAGCTTGTCAACATGACCAGGCCACCTCAAACAGATCTTGCTGCGTTTTTTTTTCCGGTAAGAGAGGCAGCCAAGGGAGGACAGAAGATGATACAGAGGAGTACTATGTTCTTTTGAGTTTTTTTTTTCCCTGCACCTCTGAGTAGAGACACCACAGTAAGGAAGACAACTTTGAGGTAAAATAAACACAGATGGAAAATTGAAGGATTCCCTACTGAACTCACCTATATTTTTTTAACTGCTTTTTTAAAAACAAGCAGTCCATGGTTTTGTTCGCTCCCTTCATTTAATATCCAGTCTTTTTTTTTTTTTTTTTAATCTTCTTAGCAAAATTGATTAGTGATGTGGCACAGCAAGCATTTGTCCTTCTGATGTCTCTGGAACTACAAGCATGACCTCAGTAAACACGGAAGTGGGATAACTGACCTGAACATGCTGTCATGCAATGAGCAAGTACCCATACTGCCATGACACCTCTTCTTGGGTTTTTAATTTATTCCCCTTGTGTTGAGGTTTAAATGCAGACGCTTCCAGCTGGTTCCCAGGGTTATCCTCCATTAATGAGTTATTTTTATATAGAAAATTCACTCGGAAACATTTTTTCCGATGAAATTTCTCCCCCTAACCACAAGCACGTGATACAGTGGCTTACAAGAGCTGAGCCCAACAGTGTGTTTATCCCTTTTCTTCCATGTGCCTACGGCGGTCTCCTGCCTTGTTTCCAGATCCTTATTTGTGGAGATGGGCTCAAGGAGTCCAAACCATCTGGATGATTAGCGTTACTTCAGTCCCAGGCCGCCTTTGATTTTTATTTTTTTTTTCAGATCCAATCTCATCTGACTTTTCACCTCTTGAAACACAGCAAACAGAAACACTTGTTCACTGAATCTCACAAAATGCTGATGAGGCAAGTGACCGCCCAAAAGGGCAGGGGGACCTTTCACATTGCTGGAGGTATACCCAGACAGTTTGGACTGACAGAGGAGAGGAGGGGTAGGCAAATGGAGACAAGATGCGTTTGACGGCAATTAAGTTTCTGGCTCCATCATAACGTACAGAGCACCTGCAAAACTGTCTGCTAAATGCCGGTTGCGTCTTCTCCCTTTTTTCACAGATAGCAAAGGGCTGGGCAGAGCACAGCCGGAGGTCTGTGGCAGAAACTGCCCTGATGCTGCGCGTAGTCGCTAAACAGCACAAAATGGATAGCTGACTGGCCATGGGTGCTCCGGCCTCTCTATCCCGTGCATGAGATAGGGTTGAGGGTCCCAAAATGTAGGTCCTGCCCTGCCGTTCCATGCTGAGCAACCAGCCGCAAGCCATCATGCACTGGCCTGTCTTGGTTCAAGGCCTGGGGTGCTACTGAAATAGGAGTGATTATTACAGGCCAAGCTCTGGATATGCACAGAGCCTGGGAAGCTGGATGTTGGATGTCTTTGCATCCTAACTCCTATTTTAAGTTACTTCCTTCTAGTAGCATAATTTCCAGGTGGGGGGATGTATTTCTGTGCGTTGAATCTCCTGTTTTTCTTCCTTGATAAGAGCTTTAAATAGCAACATAAGAATTGTCAGCGGGTAGCTCTTTTAATTATTTAGAAGTTCTTTTCTGTATAACTTAGAGAACTCGTGACCTTGGAGCACCCCCTTGGGCCATGGGCTGAGCTGGGTGGTGAAACTTGGTCTCAGCCCCATGGTGGCTCCTCCGTCCCCCTTGGCATCGCCTTGTTCTCGTGCTGCTTTCCCAAGCTGGAGGGAGTTGCCTCCAAGGGTGCCCTCATGGGTGCAACCAAGCAAACCCGACTCCCCATGTGGATAATAGTGGTCTCTGTGCCCTATCCCTCATCTTCAAAATGTTAAAAAGGACCCAAAAAAATAAAAAAAAAAAGGTACTGGAAATTTACAGGAGCTATGTTAGGGCAAAACAGAATCTGTATGTTTGGATTAAGCCCTCTCCTTCCTCCCCTTTGAAAGGGAGAGCCTGCAGTGTGTCAGCCTAAATTTCAATACCTTCAGGTCTTTACAAAGAAACAGGCACTGCAATGAAAAATATGCCAGGCTCTAATTTTGGCCTGATGCAGACCATATCATCTCCCTTGGGCTGTTGAGAAGATGGTATGATTTGACTTGGCGGTGTGCCAAGTCTCACTGTTGCCCCCATCAATCAGTCCGGCTCTTAATCATCATCACCTTTCCTGTCGAGCAATGATTTTTATCTAATGACGCTGTTAGCTGAGGCCCATCCCCTCTTCTGCTGTAGAAGTCCTTGTAGAAACAAGTAAGCAATGTCTCTTTCTTTTCCTCTTTTTCACTCTTACCCAAATCTGCCTTTTCTTTTCCCCCTTTCATTGCAGATAGGATGAGCAGCAGCATCATTTTAGAATGGCTTTGTTCTGCTATAGTAATTGGGTACTTTGGACACAGGTGTCCTTATATATTTAGCCTCTTTTTTCAAGCTATGTTCCACAATACGTATTGGTCCAAGCGCTGGCTTTCATTGTTGAAGGATTTTATTTTTTTTGATGAGCATTTCCTTTTTCAACTTTCAACAAAGATGCCATAGATATTTCTGTATATCTCTATGTGTTCAGCTGTGTGTTGGTTACCTACTTGACTGACTATACTTCAACCCAAAGGTAGTTACTTTTACAGAAACGTCGTTTGTGAAGTTGGCATGGAAAGCAGCTCTGAACTTAGGCTATGCTGGGGAACAGATTCCCATGATTGCCTTTCCTTTTCTTTTTTTGCCAAAGACAACCATGAGAGTCGTACCTGCAGTGCTTTTTTCAGTGCTTTTTTTTTTTTTTTTTCCTCTCCCTTCTCTTTGCAGCTCCACAATGAGACTTTTGTGAGCCAAAAACTTCTGGTAATGCTGAATGTTTTAATTAGAAATGTCATTTCCCCTGACCAGTACTAATGAAGCAGATTAAGCATAATCGGTTGCCAGAAAAGCACTGCAGATAGTGGTGGTTCTTTGTACAGGTGGCACACCAGAAGACCTGCTCTGCCAAGCAAAGTAGGTTATATACAGCCACAGACCTAAGGAGCTGGAGTCTGGCTTTTGGTGGGGCATAAAAGAGCTCAAGTTTTATGTCATTTAGTTGGCTTGTGGGCTTGAATAATTCTGTATTGGTAGAGCAGGGAAGCTGACTATATGCTTCGCGTTTGGTATGGGGGTGATGTATGTGTCGTACGCACATGAATTGTGGCAAATAGAGGCACTGGGTGTCTTTGCGTTAGTTGTAGCTACTTGTCTTTCTGTCCTAGTATGTGCGGGTGTCTAGGACCCATAAAGCAGCTTTTCTATCCTGATCCCACTCCCTCTCTTAACACCTCTTGTTGCTGTGGGCACAGGAATTAACCATCCATTATCCTCTAATGTGTTAGTCATTAGTACAAGTCAGATAGGAGAAGAGAAATCAGCTGCAAGCCCGAGCCCTGTGCTATAAACCCTTTCGTTCCACATTTTCAGAACTGCCAGCTGACCCTACATGCCCTGGCATTCCCAGAAGCTCAAGTTAGTCTTTCATGAGACCCAAGGGACAATCATCACCAGCTAAAAAGAACGGGAAAAGGCCCTACTTCAAAGCCAGTATGACCCTAAGTGGGACGAGAACACAGGCGTATTCCCCTTGGAGAGCGAAGCCAAGCTCATCATGTACTCATGAGGTGGGGTGGCCACCCTCTTCCCACAGCAGACCATGAAGACAACATGAAGGCAACCTTTGGGAGCTAGCATCCCCCAACCATGGGCCACCCATGGCAAGTCAGACTTGCTTGTGAGCAAGGCCATAAGGAAGGCTCCCACCTCTTGCCCCTTGTGAGTTGTAAAGACTGTTCCTTGTGGACCACAATGGCTGTTTTGCTCAGCTGAAGGGTGTGGACAGCCCATCTCAGGGCACAGGCTGCAGAGAAGGAGCTTTGTCCCTCTGGCCAGCCTTACCTGGCTCCATGGTGTGAAGGTGCTGTGAGGCCATGCCCAGTGCTTTGATCAGACCCCAGGTAGCAGGATGCCAGCGGGGAGCTCTCCAAGAAGGCTCCATGCAGACATGGTCAGATGTCCTCTCCCTGCCATGTTGCCAGCAGCCCCACAGCATTACTGGCTTGGATTTAATGCCAGTGAGGATGGGTCAGGTCCTGGGTGCCTTTATGGATCTTCGCTGTCTGTGTGGGTTGTGCCTTGTAGCAGAGACATTTCTTGTGATTTCATTCAGACTGAGGATGGCTCTACCCTCAGGCTCTCAGTCTTCTCAGCGCTGCACGTAGAAACTTTCTTCTTTCCTTTTCAGCTAAGAAAACAGCTGCAGGAATCAAATTCTACCAACCAAATTTCTGATTCCAAAATATCTTTAATCCAGGACACTATATAAAGAAAATATATTCCTATTTTAGACTATTTCTCTTGGGAAGGAAAAGGTGAAGGGTTTTATTGTGGGTTTTCTTTTTTCGTTTTTTTTTTTTTTAGGTAAGAGGAATTAAAATAATATTATAGAGACTTTCTATAAAGACTAGGAAAAAAGATTGAGACTGGAAAATGCCAATTGTTGAACCTGGACAGGGGATATGGGAGGAAAAATTGCAAATATAATACTCTGACTATTTCTTTGAAGTCTGACAAGTATCTATGACAAAGAATGAAGGCAGGAAAATATTTCAGTTGTATTAAACTAGCCATGCAAGAAAAGAAATGCAGCAGATAATTCTTATTGCTTGGAATATAGAAGAAACTGCCAAAGTCAGCAAGTCAAGCAAGGTACATAAATTCTGCAGGGAGCTGAACAATTCACTTATACTTGCACTAATAAGCTCTAGGTAGAGTCGTATTTCCTGAACGTGCATGTGCAGATCTTGTAGGTGACGTGGTTTTTCCTCTGAGCTGGGCAGAAAGCAGTTCTCCTGTCCTGCAAAATTTTGAGATTTCAAAACCTGTTCCTTTTCCACCCAGGGAAGAAAGCTGTAACTTTTCAACACGTTTTGTCAAGAGTAAAAATAAGAGAGACGAAGATAGAGGCAGAGAGAAAGAGAAGAGAGAAAAATGCTCTCAGATGTTATGTCTTCTCCCCCCACCCTAAGGACTGCCAACAGTACGATGAGCACAGCTTGCACTTGCAGGGTCGCAGAGCTGCCCTTTCCCTGCCCTCCTCCTAGTGTTCATGGGAGTGCCCTAAAAAGCTGCTCTGGTTCTTCTGCCCTAAAAAGCTGCTCTGGTTCTTCGCCAGTAGCTCTCTCATTGAGATGGGGTTTAAAGGGGGATCCCCCTGTCTCTGGTTAGTCCTCAAAGCTCAGGTCTCTGACTCACTGTTTCCATCAGGGAATTAAGAAGCTTTTGCTGCCCAAATTGTAGTTGAAACCGGTGTGCTTCTGCGAAAAAAAAAAAAAAAAAAAAAAAAGTTAAGGTTTCAATCATTTAGCTCTGTTCTTAAAAATAAAAAAAAAAATAAAATCACCATTTTTTTTAGTAATATCTGAAACTGTTCAATTTTTTCTTTTTTTCCTATGTTTTACTCTATCTTTTCTTGAGTGGCCCATATGAAAACAGGACACTCCAAATGTGTGGAACACTTTGAGCTGTTTACTGCAAGAAGACATGGGCAGGCCATAAATGAATTTTTGTCGTATGGATGTGGTTCTACCTTTCATATATGTTCAGTGAAGCTTGCTTTTGTGCTGTATAACAACACACAACAAAAAAACCTCACAACCCTCTTCTTCCCTCTCTCATGAGTGTTAAGTCTCACTGTCTGGTGGCCAAGTGGAAGCTACCGTGTAGCCATGGTTGAAAGTGGCAATGCCCTCGGTAGCTTTGTGGTTTGCTTATCCCACTCTTCATATTCTGTTATGCAGCCCTGCTGCAATACTCTTCTCTCATCTTTTTTCACCTTCTTTCTTCTCTGAGTACTCTGTGAACCAACTCTAATTGGAGAAGACCGTGGAAGAAGGGAAGGAGCATCTGCCTGAAGTGCAGCCTAGGTGGTGATGCTGGGAAGTGCACAAGAGAAATGGGATCAGTAGAAAATTGTTGGAATTATATGCCAGGCTTTCAAGCGTGTCTTACAAGTGATTTCTGCTGGTCAGGAGGAGGGAGGACCACGGGAGGAATGATTAGCTAGGGGGACAGGGTGTTTGAGGGCAGGCTTTGAAGATTGGTCTTAATGGATGGTTTAAGTGGTTTTAATGGATGTTGAGGATTTGCTTCAGAGGAGAAGGATTACAAGTGACATTAACTGAGAGTTCAACAGTGTGTTTGGTATGGCTCATTTTGGGGAGTTATTGAGGAGTTTTATTTAAGGATGTAAATACAGAGAAGTGTCAAGAATGGAGACATTTGCCATAGGCTCCTCGTATAAATATTTGTGCTGGGAGGATGACCTTCCCTAGCTGCTGTGTAATTGATGACATCCACCACTGCGAGAGCACTGTGCTAAGCGATTTTGGCACCGGGCTGGGGCTGTGAATGCTGTTTGCTCTGCTTTGCACTGACTTGGTAGCAAAGGCCAGGGAGATACTCTCAGGACCAGCGCTGTTGTAGAGGATGCCGAAGCAGGCTGGGCTGTGTGAGCATGTGAAACCAAGGGGAGGTTGAACTGAAGACCCTTGGACTGCTTGCTGATGAATGCACGTGGCTCCTCTGTCTTCTACAGGCTGTGGGGCGTGTGTCAGGGTATTTCATGGCACCGTGCCTGGATTTGGTGCTGCCCTGGGCTGGCGAGAGGCATGGCCAGAGAGGCGCAGGCGCGGCGGTCTCCTCTGTACCACCTGGACATTCTGGTCTTCCTTGGCAGCTGGCTTGCAGCGCCGAAAGACCCCAAAAGGCAGCACAGCCCCAGGAAGGTGACAGAAAGGTTTCTGGAGGGAGAGAGGACTCTGTCTTCTGCAGAGACCAGGTGATTCACGGTCACCTTGGGCAAGGACAGCACGAGGCTGTGACCTGGGGCACCACCAGGCGTGTGTGGGAGAGCGAACCTCTCCAGCTGCGCAGCATCAGCCTTACCCCCCTGCTGCAAGGCAGGCTGCCGAAGAGGACCAAGCCCACCGGTGGTGAGGACACCCTGGTGCCGTGAGCCCACGGCCAAGCCCCGGTGGCATTACAGGCACCCAGGGAGGCAGGCAGTGAGGGCACAGCGCGCGGGGGAAGGTGCAAACGAAAACAGCTGGGACTGCCAGGGTGCGGTGGCTGCTGCTCTTGTTTCTCTGCCAAATACGAAAGCTGAACCGTAATCCTCATGTGACAAATGACCGTGAGACTCCGGCTGTCATAGCACTTGTGGTGCAGATGGGGGGGAGCTGTTACGTACTAAAACTTCCTTGAATTCACTTGCGCTCTGTTCTCATTAACAGTGTTTCGTAAACAGGTTTATGTGAAGGTTTTTGTTTTAGTTAGCTTAAGATTTGTTGTTTTATTTTAAATGCTCCATTTCACGTTATCATTTGAGTAAATAAAGGGTTACTTTTGGAAACACCTGAACTTCTACAGTGAAGGGCCATAACGCAGAGGAGAACACCCCGGCTTTTTCCGAATGGTGGTCAGACACATGGCGGCTTACCTGGTTTTGTCAGCAGATGGCCACAAAACGAGATGAGCTTTGTGCGCAGCAAATTTTAAAATCTCCTCCTCCGGGTGTCAATTGCCATCCTCCAAACCACTGACCAAAAGTCAGCGTGTCCTTTTAATTCTCTCGAAGCTGGTCTGACTGCCTGAAAGCTGCCAGAAACCTCCTTCTGGCTTCTCCAGGAAGCCTCCCCGGTAGGCTGAAAAAGTCAAGTAACATGAATTAACACTCTGTAGCTGTCGTATTAAAAAAAAAATAAAACCTTTTCAAGCAGAGCTGCTTACTCATCACATTTCATCCTTTCAAAAATGTATTGGCCTCTCAAATAAAAGCAGCAGCATCCAATACTCATGATATTTCATGATTCTTCCACTAAGTAATTTGTATCTTTGCCTACTCCAAGAAAAGACAGGCTTAAGTCATGACTTGCATTCTTCTTTTTTTTTTTTCCTACTTCTGCAGATATAAAATGAGTAATTCGTTGCTCAGAGGTATGAAGCTAACGTGACTAATCAACTGACATTGAATTTTTTTTTTTCCTGCAGACTTGGCTAGTCTGTGCTTAAGAGTATCATATGGATGAGATGATCATTTCTGACTCAGTCCATGGAGGTTTTCAATTGTGGTGCTGTAAATGCAAGCAGAACTCTGATGAGCAAATTGGCAGGAAAAGGCCAGGCTGTCTGAAAGGAAGCAACATTGAGGAGGACAAGTATTAAGCTTCAAAAGAGACTATCGGGCACGTGCAGTGTGACTTGTTCCAAATGCATTTCGTAATAGTTTTATTACTCACCTAAATCAGGAGACATACAAGTGACTAGCCAGGCTATTAAAAAAAAAAAAAAACACAACTTTTTTTTTTACCTGTAAGAGAAAACTTGTATATTAATAATGTAATATATCAAAGGTACTTCCATCAGATTTCTAAGTATTCATCCTTTTTTCATATATTTCTTTAGGAACCTGCATTTCTCTGATGCCATGTAACGAAAGTACTATTTGCTGGGCAAGCAAGTTGCACGTATAAGCCTGAAAAGAGGGCACAAAATTGAATGTGAAGCAAGGGGGTGTTCGCTCTTTGCCATATTTAATGCTGAACTTAGATGTGCACATGTAGGGTGCCTGCATAGCCTCTGGATGTAAGTGTCTTTGATCCTAAGGGTATCCCAGTGTTACCCTCGAGGAGGAAGGCATGTAATTGCTCAAGTGCAAAACAAGTAGTCATAATGGACTAATGTAGGCACCGTGTTTCTTCTCTTTCTGCCTTGTAAATGAAAGATCTTTCCTCTCCTCTTGTTCATCTGATGCAGGTAAATAAGGCAGGCCCTTGCTGAGCTGGCTCATCCTTTGACAGGATGTCTGGATCCCAGTTTCTATACCTGACAGCACTGCCAGCAGAGTCCACCCAAACGTAATGTATTGCTTTAGTGGATGGTGCAGGATTTCTGGAATACCTAAAGCTGTACAGAACAGCCAGTCCCATCCTGGGCACTTGCAGAGCAGCCAAAGGGCCAGCAATTGCTTCGTTTTCCTGCTCCAGCAACCTCTGCCTGTAACGTTTTAACAAAGGGCCAGCTGTGAAAATGAGATTCTTTGACAAATGGTACTATTCGTCATTTTGTTTCTCAGCAGCTGGTTAACTGGGTGTTGGGTTTTTTTTTCCTGGAGACTTTTCCACTGATGCAGGCATTGCCAGGGCACGTGAAGGTGTTCTTGGCTTTGTGTCAGAAGCATGAGTAAGGAAATTTCCCCGTGGATTATTTTTTTTTTCTTGTGTCTGACCCTCTGAATATTTAGATGCATCAGTCTGCCATTCATCATCTGCTTCATGGCAAAGCCTGGAAATACGTTAAAGCAAACTGTAATAATTTCTGAGGAATGATTAATTCTGGAACGAATGTGACAAATTTCATCTCGTGTTTGGCTGAACTCCGCCTGAGTGACTAACTGCCCTGGGAGGACTTTCCAATTGTCCCTCTTGAAAGTCAACCTCTTTGAATTAATTCAGCATCCTCTATTTTGATTAAGTATGTGTCAGGTTATTGTTAGTGTGACAGGGAGATATGGGGCTGTTTGTTTTCCTTTTAGTATTATACAAACAAGCTAATTATGACTCATGCACAATACGTGCCCTCGGTGCATGATAAGGGACATGAATGATAAAGCATTAACTGGACTATGTGCAAGCTTCTCTTGTGGGCTAAACAAGCAGGGACTGAGTAAACAACACACAATAGTTTTTCTTCCTCTAACATCTTAGCAATTCCTCCTGTCGAAGGAAAGCCGTGTTCTTTCAAATCTTATTTTATACTGAAGTAAAAGAGATGAAAGAAAAAGTCAAGTCCTCTATGCAGTAGGCATCACGAGCTCAGTCTCTCTCATCCTGACTCTCGTGTCTTCTTACAGATTCCGTGTTTTCAGCTTAGTTGCAGCACGATTCCTCCCTGTTCCCAGTACTAAGATTTATTTGACAGCATTTGGAACAAATGCGTATTCATTCTGTCCTACCACCCTGAAGCATGTTATCATGGCTCTTTCTAATGGGCCAGAAGTTGAGTCTTTCCTGCTATACCCTCATAAAAGAGAAAACATCAAGACATACAATACATAGAATATCTTGTGAACCACAAAAGAAGCGTATGTTTTCTCTTCTGGAAAAAGCGTTGCTACTTGGTGCTAATTTCTTCGCTTTTTCTTGCATCCATTGGACAAACGCTTTGACCGTGGCAATCCATGTAAGATAACAAACCCACTGCTGGGTCTCTGAGTCTGTGGAAGAAAAATAACACTGGAACTTGCAGAAAGAACGACCAGGTGCAGATGGAGCTGAAGCAGAAATATTGGTGACAGATGTTCTTCCTGGCCTGCTGGAGGAGTACGCACCAGACAGCATCTTCATCATGCTGCGTGACATCTCCTGCTTTGGAGAAGTGAGACGTTACATGATGACTTTTACAACTGCGTAACGCTGCCAGTGGAGGTGAAGTGCTGCAGCACCTCTGCCTGTAAACACCTCCTCCGCTGCACCACTGATTGGCAGGGGGACCATAAAGAGAGGGAAGGCTCTTTGGAGAAAACACGCACCAGAAGATTATGCCGTTGACTTGTGAAGCTTGGCAGCTACCCTCTTTATAAACACCTTCTCCACCGGGCAGTAGATTGTAAATAATGAAGGAACTGAAGGTGATTTGACCAGAGTGGAAGATGAGACAGATGTCCGCACCTGCAGAAAAAAACTCTGCTACTACATGTGACATTGTGCAGGGCGCGCTTTACCTTCCTAAAGAGTTAAGGCTTGTTGCACTTCTCTGTACCTTCCTTAGCAAATACTGTAGATTCCATAAAGAAAGGGCAACATGCATCCTCCTAAACCCACAAACCTTTCTTCCTCGCTTCCAAATCTCTCCAGAGTAGAAACCAAGAGAAGGCGGCCCTAAGTTTTAAGAAACTTTTGCTGCTGTAACTGCCATAGATGTCTCATTCTCTGTAAAGCTATTGCAAAATAGGTGCACACATCCTTTAGTGGGTAGCCTAAGCTGCTGCTGAAGTACAGAACGTAGATTTATTGTTGGTGTAAAAAAGAAGATTCTGACTTTGCAGCTCGAAAGTTAGTCTTTATGAACATTTGTATAATGAGACCCTCTATTTTTCAGTGGATACTAATATCAGTTGAAGCAAGGTTTTTCAAAGCATGATTATAAATTAATATTTGCATTAGCAATCAAGAGGTAGGGCTCTGTGCTATGTGCAGTTTCCCTTCTTAGCTCAGAATTCCTCTTGCACCGTTGCAAAAATCTCCTTTACGCTGGTGATCCCTCAGTTATTTTGCAGGGAGGTGACTGCAGAATGGGTGGACTCTGTGCAAAAACCAGCAAAATTAAATTGGCAAAAGCCAGCAAAATAAAGCGGAGTGCAACGTGGCTCAGGCTGCCTTCATGTAGAGCTGGAGCTGGGAACCAAACAAGCTGATGCTTCCACCTCTTCCTATTGCTATTTCAGAACAGGAAAGCCTTTATTAGCGTGCAATCCTTTGCAGCTCAGCCTCCATCACAAAGACTGTTGAAGTTTTGATTTTTTCACTGGGATTTTCCCCTTTTAATGAATTTTCAGTTTTTAAAATTAATAAGAAAGACTGCTTTGTGCATCTCAAAATAAGGCATAGGGTGCTGTAGGCATTTTTGCCCTGCTCAACAGCGCTATTTGAAGATCCAACAGTAGTTTTTAAAAGGAAAGATTAACAGGAGTTGTGAGGAATCGACAAAATATTTCACGAAAGCCAGAGAAAAACATGGAATATCTTGTCACCAGCTTTGGACAATTTTGCAGAATTGCGACTCTCCATATCAAGCAACTGTTCGTAAGGTGAAAAGCTGTTCGGTTGTTAAAGAAGGAAAAACTATTTTCCTTGCTCCGAAACAAAAGAGCCGTGATAATCAAAATGCTGCCATTTCACCTCGCTGTTAAAAAGGTCACAGTTTTGGCTGGAGACCATGTTGCAAAACGATCTGCTTTGTCACTTGAAGAGGTTGGCTTGGATCGTGAAAAATCCTAAACTGGGGCAGTAGGGAGAAAAAGGGAGAGAGAGTGTTACAGCCTGGGAAAGAAACAGAGATTTAACAACGCTCGTTGCTTGTTTGTACAGCATTAAGGCAAAAAAGAGAAAACAAAGCCCCTTCCAGGATCCCCACGCTAGCTTGGAAGGCATTTCCTCGAGGCTAGTCGTGCTTTTCTGTTGTGCCAGTCCTGACCGGTGTGAACGTCGCTGCCGGCTTGCCAAGAACAACAGAATGGATGTGCAGCACCATGCTGAAATTTACACCAGGCTGACAGACACATTGATACTCAGCTGGCTGCTCCTCGGGGGCTTGATACGAATGCTGTCCATGTGGTTAAGTTGTTCTTACTCTTGGCCGGGGAAGGAGGTGACAGGAGCGTGGAGCAAGAGATGTGCATATGACTGTGGGGAGCAGAAGGGAATAGCCCATGGTGTGCTTAGCAGTATGTAGCTGTAGCTGAGGGAGGTGGAAAGTGTGACTTCTGTGGGTCGGTTGGAAACCGCTGGGATTCGCATTGCAGATGGCCTTATCCATGGCTACTGGTGGTGGGCAAGCTGGTGGTGGTGGTCGTGACCAGCCAGGTCTGGGTGGTGACCAAGCCACATGGAGCTCAGCTCACCTCCACCTTTAAGGGAAAGGGAATGAGAGGCTGTGTGTACTCTCCTCTGATGAGGAAAAGCCTGCCAGGGGAAGGAGAGTGACCCAGATCTCCTGTGCTGGGCAGCGGCCACAGGCCAGGTGTGTGCTCAGGGCAGATGAGGAGGGTGCAGTGTTGTCCAAAAAGTTTCCTCATGTGAAGACTAAGCTGGTGAATAACAAAAACGTAAATTACAATTGGCCTGAGAGAAGGGTTGAGAATAATTGGGACTCGGAGGAAGGAGGAGGGTTTGCGCCTCGTGGTCGTGCCCGGGCTCCTGGTGTTCTGGTTCAATCAACACCAGTTTCTCCAGTTTTTCTTAAGCCACTGGCACTCATTGCCCTCAGTACGGAAACCTGTGCTTGAAAGGGAGATCCAAAGCACCAGAGCTGAGGGGACCGGTCAGGCAACGTACAGAGACTGGGGACAATGTGGCCCATCCAGCTGGGAGCCATCGGATGGGGGCGAGGAGAGAAGGGCAGACCTGCACGTGAGGGGAAGAGCGAAAGAATAGACCAAGAGCTTGGGGCTGCAGGTGGGAGAATGAATTACGACAGCAAGATTTGAAGGCGTAAGTAGTTCTGATGTCAACTAGTTTTTAAAGGGCATTGCATTCTCTTGAACACATTTGTTCACATCCCTTGTTTTCCTAGGGGTCTCCTAGCTCTTCTGTAGTGCAAGGAGATCTGGACAGTTGTGGTTTTTTTCACTGGGTAAAGAGAGATCTTTCCTGGATTTTACCTGTGTTTCTTTCTTCAGGAAAAATACAAGGTTTTCTTTTTTTTTTTTTTTTTCATTCCTCCTCTGAAATGTACTAAGCTTCTCCTCCTGCTCTCTAGGCAGCTGGCCCTTGGGATAGGAAAAGGAAATTAAGCAGCTAATGGTTATGCTTTAATTAGGCTTTATTGGAGTTAACACAGCTTATGCTCTGCATATGTGCTGCAGAGAGTTAGATACTTAAAAAAATCCTGTCTTTGCTATTATGAGTTTATGAGAAAGGAAGCCCAAGGAAGATCAATACATCCTCTGTGTAGATTACAAATGGTTCATGACGTATGTCCACAGGAGCTGTTTTTAGTGAGGGTAGTCTAGTTATTATGGATTTGACATGAACTTGGCCTGATGCCCTGAGGGAATGCAATGTAGGCATAATTTGGTCTTCCTGTAATTGTCTATTTAACTTGGCAATCCAGAGTAATTTTTTCCTGTGAAATGAGACCGAGACGTCACTAAAGCGGCGGTCAGATTAATTAATGAGACATAATAATACTCCTAATAAAAGCTCATGAGCTGAGTCCTCTTTCCTCCCCTTTCCTCTCCTCCCCTGCTGTCCTCCCCCTGCTGAGAATGCAGCATCCCAGGAATCCATGAGTCACACTTCGCAAAGGAGTTTCTTCTTTAGTTGACGCAAACAATACGGCGGAGAAAAATAATAAGTGCAGAACCATCTGTTTGATGAAGTCCTTGACATTTTATTTCATTTCCCCCTATTGCATATTAAAGGAAGTAAATAGAAAAACATTTGCTAATTATACCACTGTTTACTGATTGCTGGGGCGGCTTTTATTGTATTTATCAGAAGCGCTAGCCTGGACTGCAGTCCCAGCTTCAGCATCCTCCTCTCGGCTTTGTGCGAGGAGCACGGCAGCAGCCATGGGTGCTCGGTGAGACTTTTGAGCCCTTCACCTCAATCAGCTCACACAGGAGTGGAAAAGTGCCTCTCCCGTGCAGGTGAAAAAGCTGGGAAAGGTGATGGGACCGCATGGTTTTGGGGTAATATGCTGAGCTAATGGCAGAGCCTGAAGCTGAGGCTGAAACCCTGTCCCTGAGGTTGGACGTTGGGAGGGAATGATTGCCGTTTCCTTTTGTGAGGCCAAGATCTTGTGCTCGGTGTCTTGGCTTTACTGAGCGTTTCGGCTCAGTAAAGCTTGCGAGGGAGGCCGAATGGCAGCGCTTCGCTGTGACTTTGATAGTGTGAGCAGCAGCTGCCAACTGCCACTTTGAAAGAAATCTCCTGAACAGGCCTCTCTTGCTACCTCCCTCCCAATGTGTTGGACCATGTGCTTTTTTCGTCATTTGGTTCCCTTTGTAGGTATAGTTTTATGACTTAGAAGTGGTCCTTGGACGACGGTACAAGGGATGAACAGTAAAACGCAGAGCCTCATCGCTCCTGCTGTCTGGGATTTGGATTTGGCTAACAGTCAGAGCAAGCCAATGCTATCTGAGAACAAGTTGGTGGCCAAAGTCCAGTTATATTAGGCAGCTATTTCCTTTGCAAAAATCTAAGCTATTGGCACTCATTAAAAGTCACAGCAATGAATCAAATGGCTGTGGACTAAAGCAGTTTTTCTCCCACCACACCATGTAAGGCCAGCGCGAGAGCGACTTGGCCTAACCCATTACTAGGAAGGGAAAGATTTGCAGTGCCAAGGAGGACATGGTGACCTTATCTAGGGATGAGGACACTAGGAAATTCAGAAACACCAGCTTGCCTTTGGATGAGAATTCAGTGTTGATGAAAGAATCTATTTCTGGTTATTTCCTTGGGTACAAAAGACTTGATGAATTTTCCAGTCCACCATTTGGACAGATTTAAGTGATTTTATTACTTATACTTCCATGAAGATTCTATCAGTAGCACTCGTTGTCCTGATGGGCTGGATGTTTTGAGTCTCCTCTCTAACATCACGTCATTCAGACAGGTTTATGTTCCCTGCACTGTAAAACTCTCAGTTCAGAACACAAATAGTGGAAGATATATTCCTCCATGGCTCTAACCCATGGTAACACATATGCTAACTTGGCTCCAAGGGGCGTGGATTGCACGTTGGTGTGTTCTCTCAAAATTATTATGAGTTATTTTAAAGCTAGAGGAAGATGGCTATCTGATTGTGAAGGAGATACCCGGGGGCTTGAAGCAGGTTCACTAGAGCAGGCCCCAAATGCCAAGAATCACGTTCCAGACTCTAGGGTAACAATCTGGGAAAGGTCAAAACTGACACACTGGCTGGAATCTATTTATCACATTGACTGTTGACGACGTGAAATAACATAGCTTATACAGATAACTTCATAAGCAGTTATATCTTCTGATAAGTAGAAGCATGCAGACCAAAGAAGCCTCTATTAGTTCCCAATTCATTTATTTGGAGGAATCTGGGTGTTTGCAGCAATGGTCTTAGCTGGTAGATAAAAGTGCACAAGGATGACAGAGCACTGGAACAGGCTGCCCAGGGAGGTTGTGGAGTCTCCTTCTCTGGAGACTTTCAAGACCCGACTGGATGCAGTCCTGAGTAATGTGCTCTGGGCAATCCTGCTTTAGCAGGAGAGTTGGACTAGATGATCTCTAGAGGTCCCTTCCAACTCTGAAGGTTCTGTGATTCTGTGATATGTCTTTCTTTCCTCATGATATCACTTATGCTATCTGGTGGTCTGCAAACCTTTTCTTGAAATGTGCTTATATGTAAAGGAGAAGCAATAGTTAGCTTCTGGTTTGTTATGGCTGCTTTGGAACTTTTGGAGGATTTATTTTTTACTTATGCTAATAATGTTCTATGATTCATGGCAAGGAAACACATCTGCTGCTTGCAGTTACATGTAAGGTCTGGTAGTCTCCCTGCTATGTTTTCTAGTTGTTTTTCTGCAGTGATTTAGAACTAACATGGGGGATATATGACACAATAATTTCATCCCATACTTCTCATATGTAATAATCTTGAACCAAATAGGTAAATTTTGGGTATTCAAAGAACTTCCAGTTTCCATCCTACAAAACTACAGGCTAGGGCTGTGTCAGTGCAGTCATGGTAGAGAATGGTCAGGCAGTAAGTCCTGACGCAGCGTTTTTGCTTTATAAAAGCATTAATAATGAAGCTGTGGAAAGTTTCTTTCTACTAGGTTTGCAAAAAAGGGAATAGATTCCAGTCACTAAAATATCACAAGTTTGTTTAATTTTATTTTGATGCAGACCATGTCTCACTCCACAAAAACGGCTCCGTAATGTTTGTGTATTTGTGTGTAATGTCCTTGCTAAACCTTCATAAATGGCATCAGAGGTGCAGACTTATCTTTGCTTCCTTCCCCTTGCTGAGGGCATCCGCAATCACCAACTGATCTGGTAGAGCCCATCTGTCCAGTGCTGTCGGTCACCGACTGCCACAGACCATTGCTGAAATGCCATCTGAAGCACAAGCGCTGAAAAGAGCGTGCTGAATGGGTGACACCTTGCTGGGGTGACACCAAACTCAGGGAGCTGGAGCTCAGAGAGCTCCAGGAAAGACCAAGGATGCACCCCACCTGACTCCTTTCTGCCCTCAATCTGAGCTTTTCCCCATGCCACGTGGTGTGCTGTGGCTGCTCCTGGGATGCCTCCAGCTGAGCAGCAGAGGTTGGAAGACACTGAAGAGGGCATGAACCTCTGCTACTGTGGGAAACATGTTGTGTCTAAGGGCTTGTTTAAATTTAAATCTCTCTAACTTCTAATCAGACCCATGGCATGTTAGAGGCAGATTAACATGAAATTCGAAGCCTGAAGGTAACCCTTGAGAGCTGTCCTTTAAGACCCATCAATACAGAATACTTGCAGCCAGCCCAAGTTTGACTGAAATTGTGCTAGGAACTAGTAGCACTGTCTAGGCTATGGAAATCCCGGGTACATTGACTGTTTGGATTGGTTCCTTTAGGTCTCAAGAACTTTTTCACTTGTATATAATACCTGGGATAAGACCCAGACGTTGTTCCAACCATGTTCAAAGGCGTCCAAAGGTGTGACAAAAAGGTGAATGAGACACTCCTGGTGACCAGACAGCTGCCCTGATTTTTCAGAACAATGTTTTTTCTGTGTGAGTGCCTGGAGCTGAGGGCTTTGTGCTAGCAAAGGAGGAGACAGGCCATCCCTCCTCTTTGTCATCCACCCTTACTATTTTATTTGTAAGACCAGCTGTGCCTGTCTGTCAGCTTGGTCAGGCAAGGTTTTGTAGCGAGAAGCAGAAGGACGAGGTGCACCCCTGGGTCGTGGGACAGGCAGAGCCGAAGGGGCTGCAGGAGAGGCGAGGAAGAAAACGCTGACAGCTTCCCCGCTAGTTGATTAGTAGCGCTGGCGTGCCTTCAGAGGAGGGTCAGCCTCCGCTCCCGTGCCCAGCGGAGGAGATCCACAGTCGCTCCCAGCAGAAGAGGAAGAGGAGGAAGGAAGAGGGCTTTATTCAGCCATGGCAACTCCTCAGGCGCTCTGCAGACCAGCTGGGTCCCACCGCTGATGGACAGGGGTTATATCGTTCCTGAAAAAAAAAAAAAATGCTTCACTTGCATGGGCTTGGCTTGGATGCATTGGTGTAGTTCCTGGGTTTGACATTCCTCTGTTTGTGAGGTAACACAAGCAAGTACGTTCTTTGATCTTCCATGCAGCTCCGTGATACTATACATGCAGCTCCATGCTTCTTTCACAGATGTCAGATTCGGTTGCCACATGGGATCTCTGAGAGAAAACTGTTTGTGTGCTTTTAAAGGAAAATTACCCAATTATTTGATGGAGTTAATGTGGAGATGGTGACCTTTACATTCAAAGCTGTTATGCTGCAAATGTTCCAAATACATTATGTGTGCTCTGCTAACACCGCTGACAGGTTCTGCATGATTAATAGTGTTTATAAAGCGTGTACAAGAGTTTGGGAAGCCTAGGATAGAAGAACTGGTATGGGATTTATTTTGCACTAAACATGATAAATATACAGTTGGACTTAGAATATTTTTTTTCTTTCAGAAATGACTTAATGATGGAGGAGAAAATCACTAATTCATTAAACAAGCTGTTTAATTTTTCTTGTAAGAAAAATAAAAGCAAAGCATATTGGTAGGGGTTGATCCAATATGTACATATAGATTGATCATTTTTAAAGGAAGATTGATGTTTTTAATACATAGATTTTACTTCAAGACTGGCCTGGTTCCTGCTTCTCTGGAAGGCTGTAGAAACTCTTCTGTCAGCTGCGCTGGGCTGTGGGGTATTGCCAGGAGCCACACACAGCTTGGAGGAAATTTCAGGGTGAAGCCTGACATGTAGGTAACAGAGACCGGTGTTTAAACAGGGAAAAAGGTATAAGGTTTCCCATTTGTGCTACTGTGAGGACCATGTGGGGGATGTTATTTAACGTAACAAATAGGCAAACACAAGTTGCTCTCACCTACTTGAAAGACATCTCAGAAAGGCTCTTTTTCAGCTTGGTTTTGTAAGAAAACCTCATGGCTTGCTCTTCAGCTCTTTTCCACTCTCCTAGCACATCCAAGTACAGGAATCTCCTCTTCCCCACCTGGTGCTGTGGCAGGGCTCCCTGCCCTCCCGCACGAGGCACGCTGTCCTGCGCAAAGCCATGGGGCCTGTGTCATGGCTTCAGCTTAAAAACCTGAGTAACTCTGAGGACTACTGTGAGGAGCCTTTCCTCGTTTCCAGTGGCATAAGCTGAGCAGAAGCAGCCCCTCTCCTGCAGGTCAGCGCAGATGGGGAGAGGGGCTCCCAGCACCCCTGCAGGCACCCACTGAGCTCCACGTGGAGGTCTCCTGCGTGGAGGGACGGATGGACTGACTTGCTCATTGGATGCTAAATCGTGATAATGTAATGTTTACAGCCACAAATTTTCAGGGCAAGAAGTGGGATTATTTCTGCATCGCCCTGTGACTAACGCTGCACCAGCATAGACACGCTTGATGGAATCCAATCATTTCTTATCCACAGGATAAGAATGCTAGTAACATTAGAATCATAGAATCATAGAATCGCTGAGGTTGGAAGGGATCTTTAAGATCATCAAGTCCAACCATTAACCTACCCTGACAAAAACCACTTCTAAATCATGTCCCTAAGTACCCCATCTACCCTTTTTTTAAACACCTCCAGGGATGGTGAATCCACCACCTCCCTGAGTAGCCTATTCCAATGTTTAATAACCCTTTCAATGAAAAAATGTTTCCTAATATCCAATCTAAACCTCCCCTGACATAACTTGAACTCGTTTCCTTTTGTCCTATCACTTGTCACCAGGGAGAAGAGGTCAGCCCCCATCTCTCTACAACCTCCTTTCAGGGAGTTGTAGAGGGTGATAAGGTCTTCCCTCAGCCTCCTTTTCTCCAGGCTAAACAACCCCAGGTCCCTCAGTCGTTCCTCATAAGGTTTGTCCTCCAGACCCCTCGCCAGCTTTGTAGCCCTTCTCTGGACACGCTCCAACACCTCAATGTCCTTCTTGTAGTGAGTGGCCCAAAAGTGAACGCAGTACTCGAGGTGGGGCCTCACCAGTGATGAGTACAGGGGGATGATCGTTCCCCTAGTCCGGCTCACCGCACTATTCCTGATACAGGCCAGGATGCTGTTGGCCTTCTTGGCCACCTGGGCACACTGCTGGCTCATATTCAGCCGGCTGTCCACCAACACTCCCAGGTCCTTTTCTGCCAGGCAGCTTTTGAGCCACTCCGTCCCAATCCTGTAGCGCTGCCTGGGGTTGTTGTGACAACAACAAGCTTATTAAAGCTCCTTTATACTGTTCTGGCGAGGCAAAAGCACTTAGAAATACATGGACATTTTCTTTACACTCACTGCGTAGCTTCTTAGGGATGCCTGAGTGGAATGAGGAGGCTTTTGTGTAAATGAGTAGGGTATAAGCATTGATCTTGCCCCTTTCATTCTACCACACACATTAAAAATACCAATAATCCACAAATGTTTTATGCCTCAGCTTTTCACTGAGCCAGAACTTGCCAGAAGTACTCAATACTTTCCCCTTTAGCTCTGCATTAGCTGCCATACTGATTTTAGAAGGCTCAGGGGAAAAACAAAAGCATCTATAAAGGCATTCTAATTTTTAACATAAGCTTGGGCTTTGATTGTAAAATGTATCTCATTTGGTCATCTTGGTTTTTAAACTTCATACCATTCCCTAAATTCATCACTTGCTGCAGCTGCTCAGCACTTAGCACCTGTACATTTACCCCTGAGAGACTCCAGACTGAACCAGAAGATTTTATTGGCGTTGAGGCTAATGGCTAAACTTTCAAGATTTGTTTTTCAAATAAATGCGCTTTTTTTCACATTATACTTTCAGCAAGCCGAAATAGTTAGACGTTGCTTATGAGAAACCCACCATAAGGCCCTTTAACGTGGGGATCTAAAGAGAACCAGATTGAATTCCCTTTACAGAGTGAGAGTTTTTAAAGAACAAGCATTTAATGAGTATCTCGTTTCTGCATTAAATACTGAGGGTCTTTTAAGCACAGGTTTTGACTGATCTTAATGAAGAAAAGCAAGGGAGGGGTTCTTCTGTATTTCATGCTGTACTGTGAAAAAGTGGAAATTGAATTTGTCTCCATGATTCTTTATTTTTGAGGGCATTGGAATTTTATGTTTTTCCTGTCTGTATGCATTATTTTATAAACCTTCTTATCCTTGGTAGGCTGGGACTGTTCAGATCCCCTTTTCTCACATATGCCGATATTCTGCTTATGTTTGAGTGTATGGTAGAGCCCTTTGTTATTAGTAAAGTAAAAGCCAGTAGGAACACAGTGGCAGAGAGAAGTTTGAAGCGCTGCCCCTTCCAAACATGAGGGGTGGTTGGAGCATCGATCTGGAGCAAAAGTTCAGTGGAGCTGATGTGGGTGAAAAGCCGGAGCCCAAATGCCTGTATAGGATGAACCATGGGTGGACGCATGGCCTCCAAGGTTGCTTTCATCCTTCTTGACTTCCTTGATTCATCCTTCTTGACTTTCATCCTTCTTGATCAGTGACTTGGCAGTTCAGTGAAGAAAGGAGGGAGGGAAGAAAAGTGGTGGAGGTTTCCCTGCGTCTCTAAAGAGGAGCAAGGGGAACCTGAATCTCGCAGCCGAATGGCTGAAGTCTGGCACTATGGGACCTGACAGTACTTGAGTCTTCCTAGTGTTCAGCACCCGCCAACGTCAAGGCAATTGCACGTTTATTCAGGGATGGGACTCTAAACTTAGAACTAAGGAGTCCAAACATGTTACAGATGGACTTCCACAAGGGCAACGCTATAGGGTAGACATTTTCCAGATAACCAAAATCCTCCTCACAGGAAAAATCACATGGCAGGAATAAACAAAATCAGACCTAATAACTATTAAGGCTTCTGGGTAATATGCAGGTATGGCTTTAGTATTCATCCAATTTTAAACAGCTGCATATTATCCATAATAAAAGCAAGCAATGGCAATAATTTTTCACCAATTATGTGAAATTTGTATTTGATTTGCTCAGATCTGCTCAAACCTGTCATATATCAATAACAGCTTTCAGTGAGTTTCCTGGTCTTGTTTGACTAAAATCTTATATAAGATAAAGACGAAATGCCTAAAGCTACATTTATTACCTTTTCAATGTTACTATATGCAGCTGGAATAAATGGTAATTTCTCAATAATGTAAATATTTTTTCTGTGTTTTATTATTTACAGCCTTTCTGCCCCATGGTTTCCTTATTTCTCACCTGTATATAACTTTTGCTGCAGACGACAGTACTCATGAAATATTGAGGTATTTATTGTTTATCTTATTAGCTCCTTCTCACGTTTGAGCCAGAACAATAAACAGTACTAACATTTTTAATCGTTATTCAGAGATCTTTGGATGACTTCATCATGCAGTATAAATTCATCATCAATCACGGCAACTGAAGGGAGCATGAGGGAAGAGGAAACTATTATTAGGCAATATATTATCAAATGAACTGTAACGGTTTCCAAGATCTTTTCAGAGAATATTCTGCATGAACAGTACTTTCCTCTCAAAGAAGTATGATAAGTGTTTCATATTTTGTGATCACTGTTAGAATTTTCTACGGAAAATATTTTCAGTCTTTATTCTTAGTATAGCTGAAAATCTGATTTCTCAGGTTTTTTTTTTTCAAGGAGAAAAGCAACTCTGCCTGTCTTGATGTGACTGAGATGAGGTTCTATTCCAAATTCACCCCATTACAGACTTCTAAGCATGTTTGTGTGATATAATTATGTTTGAGTTTCCCTCTTACCTTTCAGAATTTCTGCCCTCCACTGACATAAATGCCTTAACTGTGTTTCTCATAGAAAACCATAACTGTTTTGGCTTTCTCTATGCACAGAAAGTGCCAAGCATACTTTTTGAAAGTAGGTGCGGGTTAGGGACGTGTGTGTAAGATTAGATAACAAGATTTACTGTCTCCCCAGGGGAATTAATTGAAGAATGTTCCATAACAAGTGCGTTAGTCATCATTAACCCTACCTCAATCGCGGCAGCAATTATTGCTTCTTTTCTTGAATCTTTGTGTTTTCCTAATTGATGTGCATGTTGAAAGGCCTTGCAATAACATTGAATTCTTTGCGGCATGGTTATTTAGTAAAATTAAATTTACTAATATTACGTATCCTGTATTCAGAATCCTGTAATAGATTTTTTTTTTTTTTTTTTTTTTTTTTTTTTTTCTCTCAACTGCTTGCCCACATGGGAGCTTATCTGGAAATATTTTTAACCCTTCCTCAAGGGTGGACTATACACTCATAACAGCTATAAAGAAATGTCTGTGAAATGAGGAAAAACACTTTTTCTGGTGCAGTGCATGGGAAAAATCCAGTGAGTTGTGTGGCAGCTCAGAGACAGGGCCCACTAGGAAGATGCCTTGGATCCTTACTCAAGTGAATGCATCTTGCACACTGAGAACCAAAAATCTCCAGTAGCTAGATCAGGTCAGGGAAGACACAAAGGATTTTCCAAGGCTGTTTTTTTGTTTGTTTTAAGATCGGTGCAGTTGAGGCTTGATGCCAGTGAAGCCAACTGGACATACATCAGTGCAGAACTGGTGCAAATGGGAGTTCAACAGAAATGTTTTCCTCCTGAGGCATCCTTGTTCCCCGTGGAGTTAGCCAGTACTTTTAGAGAGAAATCTGCTGTCACCATGCATGGAGAAAGAAGGGAAGAGACAGCTGCCAAAAGCTGTGAAATCCTATCCCACACTTCCCCATACCCTGCTACTAAAAGATATCTTAAAGACATTGTTTTAGGAGAAACAGCAAACATTCACTTTTTGGGGTTTATTTTTTGTTTGTTTTTTTTTTTCTCTGTCTGTCACAACAAACTTTTCCAGGGCAAGACCTGGATCCTCTTTGACCTCTCCCATCTCCAGATTCCACGTTTCAGTGATGTTTTGGATTTTGGGTCTGAATGTTTCTACTCCCCCGTCCCAAAAAACATCCACTTTTTAATGCAGACCTAGGATTTGTTTCCATCTTCAATCAGTAGAAATGAGAGTTTAAATCTTTATTTTGGGCTTCTGGCTATTCTCTCTCATCTCCCCTCTTTATTTTACAGAGACCTAGATTGTCTGTGTCTGCACGTGAGTGCATTGCAGTCTCTCTCTCTCTGTTGGCTCTGACTTTTAAAACTATATGCCAAGTACTAAAGTACCCAAGGGCCTTATAGAAGGTACTAATTCAAGGTCAGGCTTCTTCAGATTAGGACACTGACTTAAGCAAAGGATTCATGTGCAGCAGATGAAGAATACACTGTGAATTGTGGTGAGAGGTATTTCTCTTGTGGGAAGACTTTGTGACTCACAATTACGTGCGAGTTAATGTCAGGGCTCAAACTCTCGGCCTGCACCTGCAGTGCTGGCAGGTTGTCAGGATCCTCGGTGTTACAGCCCGGCATTAAACAGTGTGTGTGTGCTATTGCCAGGCTACTGCCTTAATTCATCCACTCATTTGCCTTCACGCTGGAGGGTACCACTCTGCCAATGCCCTTCTGCCATTGTCCTCTAGGAATCGGACAGAAATATCCCTACATCCTATATGCTCAATCGTCTGTCTGTCTTCTGTTTTGACTAATTCCCCCCACTGCCCCTTGATTTTGTGGGTGTCCTTTGGCAAAGGTATTTTCCCTGCTCAGTTCTTCTCGCCCCTCCTGCTGCCTCAGACTGGGAAGCCTGTAGAGTGGAGGGTCTGGGATGCTGCAGGCCCTGCCTCAGCACCGGCTCATGCTCAGGTCGTCCTCTGAATGCTACTGCCACACAAATAAATACTGGCTACTTGACACAGATTTTTTTTTTTTTTTTTTTTTAAAGAAGCGTTTGGCAGCACATCGTAACTCCAAATGTGCCTGGGCAGACACTTCACGGCCTCATCTCTATGCAAACGCTGCTGACTGCAAAGCAGAGTGGCTCCTGTGTCTCTATACCAAAGAAAAGCTGTGTCAGCTCTACTCACTCCTTCCCAAAACCAAACCAGGAACATTCTGGACCAAACCAGGAACGGTTTGGACCAACCCAGGCATTAAAGCAGCCACTCTGGAGCACTACTTCAGCCACAGAAAGAGATATACATACAGGAGTCTTGGCATCTCATTCCTCTTAGCCAATAAATTAAGTTTGTGCCTTCAAAACTTTGAACTGCCCCACAAGCAGGGATTTTAGATTAATCAAAGTTGCTCGTGGAATGATCGTTGCTTGTCGTGATGCGTTTGGGATTTTTTGGTGGTTTTACCCTTGTAGGGCAGGCTGTCACGTCTTCTCTTGGTGTCAGTCTTTGCTAGGACAGAGTAGCACCCTTCTCCCTTTGACTTTTATGGCAAATTAATTATTGGGCCATTCACAGTAAGAAAAGCTAAGGAAAGGGTGTGTCGTAATCTCTGTGAAATGTGTTCTGCCTCTAATTTGCCGTCTTTGGCAATCTACCAAAGGGAGGTTAATTATTGCTGCCTTTTTTTTTTTTTTTTTTAATCTCTCATATTGAGGTGGATGAGCAACACCGGCCCAGAGCTGAGATAACTCAAATGCTGCTATGGTACGCAAACTCAGACGCACCTCTTGCAAGAAGCAGGACTTTGTAGGCACAGTATGTTTTCATTGCTGTTTTCTAGAACAGATAGATAAATAGACTGTCAGACTGCAGTAAAACTTTGTAATTAGCTAGTCTGACCTATTTTGTTATAAAAGCCATGGATTTAATCCAGTGATTCTGGCCTTTAGCCCAACAAATTGTTTTCAAAGTAGGGCATATCTGTTCAGAAATACATTTGCTCTTCAGTTAGAAACTACAGCAGAAACTAAAGCAGAGAATTTACCACAGCCCATAGTGATCTGTTCCAAGTTACTTATTTGCACCGTTGTAAGTTTACAGCTTATCACCAATTGAAACCTTTGCTGACTCTCAAATTCCAAGCACTGCACCTTCCACTTTCAACTACTGAAGGAGGGACTCTCATATTAGCGCTCCCATTTCTTCACAGAGGTGCTTGGGGGCAAGGCAGCAAGTTACCTCTTAGCTGCTTCTTTCCCCTGCCCCATATATAGACTTTTTTCAGGTTCTCATGGTACAGGTAGATTTAAGTGACTGGATTGCAGATGAATAGGGCCACGTCAGACTTTCAGCCTCGTGGTCTGGGCAGGACATAGTCCATGGTACGCTGCAAAGCTGGGAAATACATGGCTTGCGCTGAGTCCCTTGTCTCCATTGCTGCATTAGCAGCTCAAATTATGTCCAGTAGGTTTGCAAGAGGTGCCTTTACTGAAAGGGGAGATACAAGATCATACTGGTGACTCTTGGAATGCTGTCTGTATTGTCAAGAGGCTTTGTAAAAGATGGGCACCTCTCCTCTCTGCTGCGGGCAGGCAGGACTGAAGGTGGGCCGCAGCAATCTGTTCTCCCAACTACCAAGCGATAGGACAAGAGGCACTGGCCTCAAGCTGTGCCAGGGGAGGCTTAGGATGGATAGTAGGAAAAATTTCTTCACAGAAAGGGTTATCAAATATTGGAACAGGCTGCCCAGGGAAGTGGTTGAATCACCGTCCCTGGAGGTGTTTAAAATATGAGCAGACGTGGTGCTGAGGGATTTGGTTTAGTGGTGGTTTTGGCAGTGTTAGGTTGATGGTTGGACTCGATGATCTTAAATCAGATGGAGCAGCAGCATTGGGAAGGTGTCCTCTGCTAAATGAAGGGGCTGAGAAGGGATGGTGTCCCTGCAGCACCTTTGCTAAGCTTTGCTGTTGTGAAAGCAAGGGATGAATGCAGAGGAGGACTCTTGAGTAGCCATATCCTGGTCCCAGCTCCTCTGTGGGGAGCAGGAAAAAAAAGAATAGGACCTCTGAGCCTAGAAGGTGAGTAGTGGGCTGGCCGCTCCTTGAAATGTAGCGGTGATGAGCCACAGCATGGGTCAGTAGAGAATCAAATCAATGCAATGAGAAGGGAAGGAGGAAATTAAATGGCTTGTGTGTCCCAGAAAGTGGGTGCAGAGTGTGGAGCCAGAGGACAGGGTGCGAGACTGGGAAGACAAGGGCTGAAGGTCTTGGAGAAAGGGAATACTAATGGGGAAGCAGAAAAAGCAGAGTGAAAGAAGGGGGAGGGAAAGCCTACGTGGCTTTCCCTGAGACCACCATGAGGTTCAGTAGATGATGCTGCAGCCTTTGGAGACTCTGCAGGGAGATGGGGGCTTCCTCTGTTCGGGGCTTAGCTGTGACGCTGGAGGAAGCTGAGGGGTGGCCGGGCTCGGCTCCTCTGCCCTGCACATTAGCAGAATGGGGGTTTCAGCCTCCCTGATGCCTTTTCTTTTAATTGAAAGGCTACCTGCCACCACGTCCTGCATACACAATGGCATGTTACCAGAAAAATATCCTTCTATAGGGTTTTTTCCTCTCCCAGCTCAGCTGCCACGTGTGTTCGATGTTTTTGATGTATTTGATCAAGGAGGTTTCTTCCCAGAAGCAGCTGTGTTTTGGGGGTGGGTGGAGCGATTTTTTTGCTGTAGGGCCTAGCCTTCCCTTTACAGTGCTCTGGAGATAAAAGGCAGCGTGCATGAGTAAAATGAGTATGAAGGGTTGCTTGCTGCATTGGGCTATCAGCTAGCTACGGCATAAAGGCACGCTCACCATTTCTCTCGCTGTCTCGCTTTGACATTAAGCACAGATAGACTCTGCTTTGAGGACTTATAGAGAGCTGTTAGCTGATCTGGCATTTTTAATTCCTCCTGAGTGCCAAGAGCCCTGTCCCGAGTTGCTTAAGATAACCAGATGTTTAAGTGACCTAAACACTTTTATAAGTGGTACTGTTTGTTCAGAGCTGCGTGACGCTCTGGGTGTCCTTTATTCTGCTTTGCCTCATTTCCCCGGAGATTTCCCTCTAACTTCAAAAAAAGATCTGGCCCATTGCTATTTTGAAATTTAAGTTTTATTCCTAATAAATGGGAGGCTGATTGACTGATTTGATTGATGGTAATTTATTTTCCAGTCGACACTTCCTAGCTCTTTTGTGTGCGACTCGACAGCATGGTCTTCTTGATAAAATGTTTTGGGCAAAGCTAAATAAGAAGGGGGGAAAGAGGGAGGGAGAGGAGGCACTTGCAAAGTGCTGGAAGATTTGGAGGAATTCCTCTGCAGGGAAAAACAACAAAGGAAGGTACCAGGAAACCAAGTATTAATTCCCCGCACCACCATTAGCCTGACACCTGTTAGCCCTGACCATTACCCAGAGCTGAGGGGGAAAAGGCTAATCTCTACCACATTTATATCAACAAACTCAAAGAAAAAAGCTGCCTAATTATCCCATTGAACCTGTGTCAGCTTTAAGGGCGGCTCGGTTTCCCAGGTTGGCTGCCTGCCAGGACCAGCAAGCTGGGGTTCATAAGCTGCATGCTAATGACAATGTCTTTTCATTCCAGCAGCGGCATAATTGCCAAAAGCAGTTTACAGGCTCATTATTTTTATGGTCATATTTCAGATGACGGAGTTAAAGGTCAGCCCAGGGTTTACTTGGCGATGCATTGGAAATAGTTTGTTTAGCAGAGATTGCATCTCGGTGATAACGGTGGGGCACCTAAAATAGCTGCCTGTTTTTCCTGGGCTGTAAAGGGAGGATGGCTGAGGAAGGAAGCAAAAATGACGAAGATGGACCGAATATGGCTAAATGCTTAGTGGCTCTTCTACGTCTATTTTGCTTCTGCCACTGGTGGTGTTGTGCTTCTCAGGAGTCAGCCTGACTTGGTGATGCGACACCTCGGGATTCATTTGCTTATGGTAGAGAAGATTTGAAGTCCAGGTCTCATAGTTGATGTAAGATGCAAAGTTAAATTTATAGATTTTTGGTCCAGAGATTAATTTCTCCCACGCATTTCAGCTGAAAGGAGCGAGGGGAAGAGTTGTTGCGGTGTTTATTTGCCCTCATTGCAGGAGCCTGACATTTGGAATTGAATTTGCCTGTATCAAAGACTTAGATGCTTTGGATTCTTTGCTCTCCTTCGGTCAGTGGTTACACCTAGTTTCAGTGGCAGAGAACAGATTTGGACCAGTGCTTTCCCACAATGGCTCTGACTGCTCAGGTTAATTGTCTTCATTCAAATCAAAGTTAACTCGATCTCATCTGGCCATCCTCGCACTGGCAATAAATCACACTTACCATGTACTCTTTTTTCTTTTTTTTTTAAAATAAACTCCCAGCTGTCTGTGTTAATTTAAAAAAAAAAAAAAAGCAGCCAAAAAAAGGAGGAATTTCAGGTCTTTTTTTTTTTTTTTTTGACTAGTGAGAAAATTTGGCAGTGACAGCTTTAGGGAGAAGTGGTGAGGAAAACAGGCGAGTTAACTCTCAGTTTGTCTCCAAATACCTTTGGACCAGCGCACGAGGTCTGAATTAAGGGCATGCTTGGATTTCTGGCCATCTGTGCCAGGATTTCCTCGCTAAGCTGCATTGTGTGTGAGCAAGGAACTCAAGCAGACCATCTCCCATGCTACAGACAGAGGGCATGCCCTGGGGCAGTTGGGATGAAGGGCATGTCCTGGCCTCGTGCAGCTGCCGTGAATTGCTGTTAGACAATAGGAAGAACCAAAACATTTGCACGATATTAAAGCTTACAGCTTAAATACATGCGTGTGAGCATGCATACCACAAAAGTGAATTCTTTCAGTGCTTGTGTTAATACACCAAGCTGAATGAGTATCACAGGCCTGTGTTTTGCCATGATATTCCTTGGCTGCAGGGGCTGACTACATGTATATTCACATGTAAAGCAGTAAGAACACAATTAACAATGGCACATGGAGAAAATCACTGTCAATTGGCATTAGTTTGATGGTTAATGTGAAAATGTTTTTGTTTTGGTTTGGTTTTTTTTTAACTTGCTCTCTCCCCATCCATGCTGGTGCTGTGTCATCCTGCGGGAGAATGAAAGTAACATCTACATATTTTTCTGGTTTTGTGGTTTCTATGGCTGACAGTCTGGTACCAGTGCACAATTCCCAGAGAACAACAGACTGCCACTGTCTGGCTGGGTGTATAATGGCAAAGGAAGTGTGGGCAGAAAGAAAGACCTAAGCAGTGTGTACAAATACAACACCATAGGGAAAAATAGGCCCCCTTTTCCTTACAGCCCATCCTTCTGTCCTTTAGTATGTCTATTTCCACAGGGACCAAATGACCACTACCCAGCAAGATCTTACGTAGAAACGAATGAAAATTTTGCAAAATTGCCTCTGTTTCAAATGGGTTTCTTTGAGAGGGCAGACCTGGGCACCTTCATATCTGTCTGAAATTAGAATCCAAATGTTGTCACTTGTCTCTCTCTCAAATATCAAACCCTTGTGCGGCAAAAATCACTGAAGCTGATTTCCTATTCTAAAAAGCACAAGCAAAATAAAAAACGGTTGAAGGCAGAAATCACATATTCAAACATAGATATGTGATGCGAAAGTTAAAGGAAGGGCACAGAAAAAGCGTTACTAAAATACTTCTCCCAGCTTCACTGTGTGCATTAGAAAAGCTTAACGAAAACAGTATCTCCCTTTAAACTACGGTTGAATTATATTTACTATAGTAAAACTACAGGACCTTGGTGCATTATATAATAATAAAAAATGCTAGTTTATTAAGTCAAATAGTAAAACTATAGTCAGTCTCTGCTCTAATACAGTAATGTGGCAAACCATGCTGACTGTGGCTTTATAGTTTCTTTAGCATCTGCAGTTGGTTACAGCAGTTTTACTATCTACGTTTCAATATACTCTTCTGATTAAAACTCCTCATAGTTTTTTTTTATTAGATTTTCTGTCGACATATGTTTGATTTACCAAGGCATTGTGAAATAGAGAAAGTTACTTTGAAAGTTCCCTTGATGTCTTGAATTGTTGGCAAAATATAGAAATAAGAATAGGAGGAAGGGAGGAAGTGAAAATCCTCTTGAACCTCCACCGTAGCACATTGAATCATGGGGGCAACTTATCCATGGTAGGTACCATGCCTATGGTAGAAACTAGTTTTCCTCAGAGGCAGATGAGTGAGACAAAGGAGCCAGACGAGCCTTGGCTGGGGCCAGCTGGATAATTCTTATATTTTGGTGTCGCAACTCGCATAGTCCTGAAAGTGTTGTAAGAAGATATGGAGCAATTCAGTTGGGATTAATGGCTAGAAACCTCTACTGACTTCTCTGTCAGGACAGTTGACTTATGTTTGAGCTGAACATTGTATTCTGGCTCAAAAACCGGAGGCATGGGTTAGCCGAGGAGGTAAGGGGCCAAAAATATCTAAACATTTTAGATCCCCTAGTTACAGAATAAGAGACTCTTGTGAGGATCACTCATCTCTTCCAAAGTCAACGTGTGGACCTCAGTGCCGCACTGTCTGTATTTCAGGCAAGACCTTGAAAAGGAGGAGCCGGTGGACATTGTGACCCTATTACTGTGCTTCTTATTAAATTATGAGTTTCCTGCCGTTCATCAAAGTTTACCTTCCCTTGGTAGCTGGCTAGCTGTCTGCATACATGAACTTATTTAGTGTTCCTGTTAGTGTTCCCCACAAAAGTAGCCCTTCTCTGCTTCGGAAAAAAAAGCCTTGGCTTCAGAGATGCAAGTGGAAAATACCCTATTGATGGCAATGGGCAGGGAAAGAAATGGGCCAATTATCAGCTTGCAAAGATGTTGCCTTGTGAAGTGGCCCTGAGAGTTAGTGAAGATGCCTGGGGTTCATGGAGGTTGCCATGGTTGGGTGATGCAGAAGGGACTCCACAACAACAGTCTCACATGAAGTCATGTCTTGAAAGTGGAGTTTATCATGCAGGGATCCACCCGACTTGCATTTAGCTCACTCCCAATGGGACAGCACAAAAACCCAAGGGCAGATGTCACTCATCTTTCTCCTCCACTACTTCTTCTGGCTGGGATACAGAGACCCTTCTTGACTGTGTGTAGCCTAGGACAGATGCAGGCATGCCAGGTTTACAGACTTCTGCTTGATCCTTACAGAGTGCACCCATTCCTCACTGCCTAGCAGGGAACAGCAATTATGGGACCCTCCTCTGTCTTATATTTCCCTCTTTGTCACCGATGCTCCCACAGGATGGCTGGAAGGTGATGAGACGCCTTCAGTGTCTGTCAGCCCTCTTCTGATGGACGCTGCAAGTGTTGTGGGGAGCTGTTTTGAGCAGCAGGGTACGGACAGTAAATTTCAACAGACAAAAGAACCTGAAAGCCATCCACCTGGAGAAGGGGATAACAGCCAAACTGAAAACTTTCTGGGTGCTCCGGCTTGAAGAAGCTATCAATCCACAGTGTTATCAGAGACACCAATTGTACAGTTTAGACGCTCACTTCTTTCAAATCATAGAGAGCCATTCCAGGGACCTCTGCGCCTTTCTTTGTTACCTTTTCTCTGGGGACCTTCTGGTTTTGGCAAAAATAATAGACAAATTTTTTAATGGGTCATGCTATAGCTTTAGAAAATCAAGATGTGTTTTCTAGCCCCAATGCTGTGTGACAAACACGAGGGATCAAAGAATTTTTCCCTTGTTCTGTGCCAGAAGAACTTGGATGAAGGAGAAACTCTGATTTACATCCTTTCTTTCTGCTGCACTGCAAAGCTTCCGAGCCCCAGTCTGTCCTCCCATCCGCATTGCTGCTTCAGGCTTGAAAAAAAACGGTATGTGGTGCTTTGGGTCTACTTCTAACAGAAACAGAGACACAGAGTGCCAGCGGAGGTCCTGTCACATGTTTTCTGCAGATAAACAGAAAGGAACATTAGAACAACGTAGGATGCCTTCCACTACCTGCAGTACAAGCTCTCGTAAGATTTTTTAATTATTATTATTGTTATTTCTCCTATATTTTAATTAAAACACTGATTTCTTTTAGTGAATAACTGATTTATTTTTTTTAAACGGCTGTTTTTTTCATTTTGAACATTAGTCATGCAGCTGCATGCAAATCAAACATTTTCTAGTTTTGGAGCCATTTTGTGTTATTGCAGCACAGCTTTTAGTTGTGCCATATGTCAGACCTTAATGCAAGAAATGAAAATACAGGGAATTTTAATTCCAAAAAACCAACCCCATCCTCGGCCCGCTCAGAGTGAAGGAGAAGCCCACTCACAGACACAGGTACAAAAAAAAAGCATGATTGCTTTTAGACAGCAAGTGAATTTCTTTTTTGTGGGGGGTGTGGTGTGTGTGTTTTCTGACCCATGAGTCATCTGACTGACAGGCAAACTCACACTGGGTGTCTTCTCTGGATCATCTACTAAAATTTCACCAAACCAGGCCCTTATGAGATTTCTTACAGGCTGGCAATGTCCCAAGAGCATCTCTTCAGATTATGATGGTGGTTTGGGAAAATTGCAGTAACCACCTTAAACGAAACTTTCCAGGGACAGAGAATCTGATTTACCATATAGAGGGTTTAATCAGGCTAAGATGTGCCTAAAGCTCACCTTGGTACTCCAGATAGTAATGATAGTATAAGAAAACCTTGCTGCCAGATTTTATTTGAAGTGAACGGGCTACATGTCCCTCTTCCTCTCCATCTTTGAGGAATGTTTACAAGTGTCTCATGTAAAAGTGAACTCCCAAAGCTTATCTGCAACTGAATCTTTTGTTTGCAATTGCTTTAAAATGGAGGGGGAGTCCTGTGCATTGACACCAGTAAAACCATTAGATAAACAAACCTTTATTTCCTACATTTCCTTAAGACTTCAGATCCTGCCTTATTTTTTTCTTCCTCCTAATGCTGTGCTCATTAACAGGTTCATTTGATTCTTTCCTTGGGAATTCACCAGAGTTTGCCCTCAATCTCAGGGCAAATAGTTTATAAGTGACCTGCCGGATGGTGTTCGTTAACTGCTTGGGTCCCAATGGGACACTGATATACCCTTAATTAGGATGTGAAGGGGAAAAAAAACCTCCAAGTGCTCCAAGATGACTTGAGAAAGTTAGCTGAGAAAGCCTAGCTGTTCATCTTCCAAGGCTCAAGGCAAAAGTGGAAAGGGAACGGGAAAAAAAAATCCCACATGAGGAATGAAAAGGAAAAGCAGAAACATTAGGAACACAGTCGTGCACCCTGTCGCATTTTCTCCGTTGGTCTTTTATATTATAGCACACAGACACACACAAAGAGTTGAACTCTCCTAAAAATTATACTACAGTGCAGTGTTGAAAGCGCTTTCATGTCTTTTCCATTCCCCTTCAGGTACAGGTAGCTGATACACGTGCAGAGCAGTAACGCTCCTTGCCTTGTGGGAAGTATTGGATTATGCAGACTGGTCCTCTTGAAAGAGAAAAGCCACGAGACACCTTACACGGTCAATAGGGTACTGCTGAACCAGCTGCAGTTCAGTGATGTGCAAGAGTTCAGGGCCTAATACCCCTTTCCTGTGAAAGGATGGAGAATTGGGGTGGGACAATTTGCCTTTGGATCCATAGTTTAAAAAAATCAGCCTATTCAGCAGAGCTGCTGGGATCGTGCTTATGTTTAAGCACCTTAACAAGCCCCGCGCCCTCAGAGACGCGCTACCCTGAACTGTGTGTGTTGTTCCAGCCATCAGTGATATTACGTGTCTCTCTCGCGCTTGTTACATTTGGTTGAGATTTAACACACTACTGTACAATAATAATCCTGTAATGTAATAACATCAAGGTTATTCCCCATAACACAGAACAGATGGTGGCACCCTGGAAAATGGTGCTTTATCAAGCACTTCTGTGAAGGATTGATTTTTCTTCTTATTCTTTCTTCTTTTTGAGACATTTTCTTCACCTTCCAGTACTTTCTGAAGAGTGGGATTTGATTGATTAAGGTCCTGTTTATGTATTTTCCATGGAGCGGTGGCTACAACTTTCAGCCCTCCCTGGAAGGAGAGATGGGTGAGGATCCTCTTTCCCTCCCACTCCCCATTACTGGGCTGCAGAGCCGTGGTCCCTCCTGCCCCTTTCTCCAGCTGGGGATTTGCAAACACCCAGTTCAGAGAGTGCAGCCAACAGCAGTACAGTGCAAGGCACCACGAAATAGGGTGGAAAACAGTTTCATGGACCTCTCTGCAAGCTCCTTGGTGCTTATGGTGGAGGGGTGCCCTGCCAGCCCTACCCGAACAGCTCAGGAAGCAGGGTAGTCTCATGGGCACGGGGCTCTGCAGGATCTGTTTCTTACTGGCTTTGTTATTATTCTGTGGATAACGTTGCTTTACTCTCGACACCTGAAGTACTTCAGGGTCTCTAGTCAGCACAGCATGGCTTTAGCACACCTTTAAGCCGCCACCTTCTGCCCACGCCCCACTTCAGTGGTCCCGAAGTCCTTCTGCAGATCTGAGCCACATGGAGCTCGACCACGAAGGCCTGCTGAGCAGGGAGAACGGGTGTGCGTTAGCTTCACCTGCTCAATTCCCACCAGCATTAAGCTGTGCAGATGTAATCCTAAAGTATTGACACTGGGTTAGGGGGAATCCTCTTTTATTTAGGGCTTTTCATATGTTGCCCAAACATTAATTTACCTTCCTACCTAGCCTTGTACCCAGCACATAGTCCTGATTGCTAGTGTGCTTTACAAGCATGCCGCAGACCTGACTGAATGCCATGCGCTAGTTTTGAGGAGAATATAACATATATTTGATCTGCTTCCTCTCTATTTTCACTCTCACAAGTTTTCCTGAGGGGAAGAAGTAGCCCACCCTGTAACCTCTGCACCTTCAACCTCTCCGGCTATTACTAATGGTCCTCATTCTCCTTCTCCTTCCTCTACTTGAGCCTGTTCTTCCCGGATGGGAATGACCTCCCCTCCACCCCCACCTCTTTTATTATTTCCAAAACACGCTATGCATGAAACTGCAAACACCTGGCAGACATTCCAGGCAGCGATCTGTAGTGCGTCTCCTGCACTGTGCAGGCATCTGAGCTGAACCTCGTTTTAGGGATCCCAGAGGTCCTCTCAATCAATAATCCATGTATTTTTATGAGAGCTGGATTACAGGGATTTGCAAAGGGGGTGATTAAGTAATGCTTCAAAGAGCAGTTACTACTAACACCTGCAGCATTAATAGGTATCTATTAATAGAAAGTGCACAATTTTTTAATAATCCCTTATTCATAGAAATGCCCCCTGATTTATGCCCTTCAAAATAGACAATACTTTCCATATATCCAACTGGATTTAGATAGATGTGGCTTCAACATCTGGCTGAGTGATGACATCTCAACTATGCAGACGTCATGCAGGGGGCCCAGAACAGTTAGCTAAGAAAAGGGATAATAATCATGCTCCTTACATTGCTCACCACCTGCATGTTCACGCTGTGTGGAAATGGTTTCCTGTGCTGATCTATCTCAGGTGGTTATCTGCAGGTGCCCCAGCGAGACAGTCTGAGCATTGTCAATCACTGCCCGGGCACCGGGGAAACCGGTATTAACTCTTTTGCTGATGTGATGAGGTTAGAACACAGACTCAAGGTCTGGGATGCAGCCTATCCTACCACGGTTCTGGAAATGTAGGGCTGATGGGTTTCCCCCCAAAAAAGACTTTGAACTTAAGATAGGATCCATATAGAGATCCTTTTTCAGGATGAGAAAAAAGCATCATACAAGTGAGTGCAAGATCTCTGGAAGGCAGATCTCTCAAACAGTAATAACATCTAGTAATAACATCTCACACTTAGCCGGTACCTCTGCCTGGCTCTGTGCTGCCATATGAAGCATGCAAAACCATCAGAGGGTTGAAGTCATCCATCGCTCTTGGACTATAACTGGGTTTTGTCGCTGTTGCTTATCTTCCTCATACCGGTGAACTGGAGATTGCATAAAGCCCTTCCTCTTAATGATTTTGCTCTTTGTTAAGGTGACTCTGCTCTGCTGGATTGCTCTGTGTTGTACGAGTTAAATGGGACCGGGAAACAGATTCATACAGATGGCTTGCAACTTCTCTGAAGGCAAAATACTAGTACTGCAAACAGATAACCGGGCTGGATTCAGCCCAGCTGAGTCCAAAATAACTGTCACCCTCCGTGAGCAGGGCGCTCCGGGTTCCAATGGATTTTGCAATTGGGAGTCTTCTCCTTGCTCAAGAAATAGTCTCTCCCACTCCTGTTTGGACTTGCTTTTTTCATTTCAATAGGCTTGCTCTGGATTTATGCCATCATCCCTGGGAGCAGTCTGGATACTCGGCAGCCCCTGGACAGCTTAATTAAGGGCTGGAACTCAGCATAAATCCATGCAAAACTCTTTATTGTTTGCTTTTGTTTTGCTTTCAAGGCAGAGATCATGACGACAGGTCACTCCTGGATGCTCTGTAAATTATCTGGGGGGAGAAAGTAATTTTTCAATGACATGTAGCTGTTACTCCAAACCAAACTTTGATATACTTCTGGGTAAAGTCTGTTGGGAATGTCCAGGCATTTCCAAATCCTGTCGTTTTTCTTGTCTGTTTGAGTGGGAAGCAGTTTTGTTTTGTTTCATGACGTTCCCCGTTCCAGCGTACCGCACAGGTCCTGCCTCCGTAAGGCACCACTCTAGCACTGCCTTTCTCCACCTTCAGCCCTCTCAGAAACGCTGAATTTAGCCTGGCTGTGCCTAAATGCAGCGTCAGGGATGAGTGAAGGACCCAAAATAGTTCATGCTGAACCCAAAATAGTTCTTCTGTTGCTAACTGAAAGCCTCACTTTTTCTCAGTGCACGTGAACAGCCACCCTGAACGGTTCCTGTCACCAGAGCCCCTGTCCACGCGCAAAGGCAGAGCTTTGCTAAGGGCATATGGACCTAATGTTCATATCTCAAAAGGAGAAATTATGCTGGTATGAAAATGAGGGCACAATCTGGGTGCTCAATGGAAAATAAGATAGCCTGGGTATACCTGTTTTGCTCTCCAGGTGGAGGTGTTTAATCAAAAAGTGGTCTTGCAATGGTGATGCAGTCATGTTTAAATGTGGGTAAATCGGGCTTACTTGTTTCTCATCACCTACTTTGGCCACAAAGTGGGGAAGCTTATCCACTTCTTCCTCCCCCACGCCTCCCAGCACTGTATTCTTAGACATCTAATGCTATCAGTGGGAGGCCACTCTACCCTTTATTCCACCATGATTCGTGGTTTTGAATGGGAGAGACAACAAAAATGTCCTGTTTATTAGTAAAAGCTTTCTGACAAACATTTTAGTACATAAAATAATGGCATGAGGGACCCTTGGAAAAGATCTAGTCTTTCTCCTGTGCACAGAAAACTCATGCATGCCTAAACTACTTCTGTCATTTAACCCATCGCTTCCCAAGTAGGATGCACCTCAGACTCTATAGAGGGGCCATAATGTGCAAGGAGACACAGAATGGATTAAGTTAGCATGAAATGTATGTAATCATGGGATCAAGGTCCTATAACATGCAAGAAACATGCAACAAAGTAACACAGAAGCAAGCTACTCCTCTTCTTCAATGCACATCCTGATGTATTTTCCAAAAAGGAGGGGAGAATTAGAGAGTAAGGAAAAGCTATCCTTGCCCTCTGGAATGCAGAACGCAGGCTAATAATTTATATCCTCATCAAGCAGAATTTGCTGGTGGCTGCTGAGATGGCTTTTTTGGTGAGGTTTCTTAAATATGGGTTGTCTTTCTCTTCCTGCTGGATTGTGCTCTTAGCAAGTCACTTGTTGGTACTTTAAGAACTTCTGTTATGGGACTGCAGAGCCGCAGAAACTCTACTTTTACAAATCAGGTAAATCGCAAGGAAGTTTTGTTGGTTTGTGGGTTTTTGAAATCCTTTAATGGTTCTATGTTGGATTTTATTTTCTTTTTTTCTTTTTTTTTTTTTGAATGACTGGCATCCAGACTTTTCATTCCCTGCGGGTCACGAGACACGCAGTGCGTTTAGTAGTGATGCCTGCTGGAAGAGTTTCCGTCTGCTGCTTGTCGTTATAAGTGATGTGCTGCTAGGCAGAAAGCTACAATTTGGCTGGTCAGTGTTTGTCACTGCCTTCGAGAGGAAACCTCTTATCTAGAAGCTAGGGGGAGAGCTTTCCAAATTCACTGTCTTACGCAAGCCAACTAGAGCTTATCGGTCCCCGTGTGTCTTGCACTGTCGGTGGAGCCCATCCATTTCAGGTTCTGGACTCTTCTTTCATGGAAACCATTAAAAAATTCTCTTTTTGACTTAAAATATATATATATATATATATCTGGGTTTTTGGTGTGGGAGAGAGGGGACCTATCTTTTGCACTCTGCTTTTTAGTAGACTTCTCAGGTTCCAAAAGACTGAAAAATTGCTCTTAGGAAAACCTTACGATAAATAAGATGGTAGTTTCCCCTGCAATCTGCCACCCTCCCTGTAGGTGGGACAGAAATGTGGGCACGCTAAGTTCAAAATGCCCCCAAGAGGGATGAGTCTTGGGTACGGGGTTTTTAACGAGTCTGTTTTTGAACAGAAGCCTTCTGGAAGGTGGCCGAGGGTCCCGTGGGGTAACAGCCAGCATCGCGCAGGCGGGAGGGAGGTCCGCAGCCAGACAAACACCCCTCGGACAGCCGTGGCCCGAAGGCGGTGGGTGGGAGAACAGCAAAGGCAGCAGTCTCAGCCCCTGCGTAAAGGAAAGCCGCTCTGTCCTGCACTTGAGTAATCGATTCTCCTTACCTGAGCCCAGCCCTCCCCCCAAAAAAACACATATAAATGGAGAGGAAACAGGATCCAGCCTTCCCAAGGGGCAGCAAGTATCCTTGTAAAACAAGGCCTTTATGGGATGAAGGAAAAGAAAGTTGTAGGGGCCCCATCTGTGCAATAAAATATTTAAATATACTCTGGGACTGAATCAATAACTCTTCATTTAAGCCAGGCTTGCTGCTGTTTTCCCTTTTTTATTAATATTACCCAGTATTAAAAAGAACGCAAGTTAGTAATCCAGCCAGCTTGTCTGGCTTTCTACCCAAGTCAGCCATCAATCACCAAGGCGACTATAAGCCTCCTACTCCAGCAGTTCGTGCCTCAGTTTACCTGCCCACAGAGAGGACAGAAACCTCATCTGAGAAGTGGTGGCTGTGAAAAAGGGCTTCGGATAGTCAGATATTGCGCATTGGAAAGGCGCTGGGAAAGGACTTAAAAAGTAGAGGACTTAAAAGTAGAGGACTTAAAAAAGGACTTAAAAGAGTAGAGGTACGGTGGTTAAGGCAAGGTGAAGATCTGCTCTTTTTGATCGTTACTTCAATTATATTACACCCATTTAGACTGGATTTTCACCTTATCTTTATTGTTACTAATAGACCGGAGCCTTCCCTGCTGTAAAGCAGCACCGCTCTGATGGTTTTTTTGTACCAGTTGAAGATCCTGCCAGAGCAAGTGAGAACAAGCCTCCAGCCTCTTGTATTGCAGGATGAGGGCAAAAGGTGTATTACAAACTATAGGATTGCTCCAAGGGAAACGTGTCCGTTTCAAGAAGCCTCTTGTCAGCTTGGAAGCCACCATTGCTAGATAGGGACATGTTTCCAGGAAAACATCCCACATTGTACCAGTTTATGTCTTGAAGACCCCTGAATGTACTTGATTCTGTTCACTTTCTCAAGATGCCAGTACAGCCTTTCCACTTATAACAGCCATTTTTTTCTCGTACCTGCTTTGTTTTAAAACCTGGCTTTTCTGGGAGAGAAGATAGAAGGTCAAATAGCATGATATTTCCTACAATTCAGAGTTTAAATGGGAGATGAAATGTTCTGCCGAGGTTACTGCAGGAGAACCAGCATTCACAACTCAAGTCATGTGCATTTAAGAGAGACACCGCCAAAGAAGTCCTGTGCTCACTCTTCAGCTCCTTTTTGGATGATTGTGACCTCTCAAAAATTCGTCCTAAATTCAGTTTTAATCTGCTTGATGACTGCTTCAGCTGACTAAGGTTACAGGGACATCACCCAATATAAGGTTCGTTTTTACGGTCCTTGCACAGCAAGGTGTTGCTGCAGAGCTCAGGACAAGAGAAGGGCCCAAACCTACAACATTAGAATTTAAATTTCAAATACCCTGAAGCTTGAGGGGGATCCATTTCTGTGGTTTAATTCATCTACTTCTCTCTTCAGAGCTATTAATAAATTTTAAGTTCTTTTTTCTGGTGCTGTAGGCTTTTACTGAAACTCCAAGGCATGAGGACTGATGTTACTCTGTACACAGGGTTTCCAAGAACATGATAATGTGAGGAGGTCTTTCTGTTAAGGAGCACAGTTTGCCTGAATCAAAGGTACTCTGCCAGCTGTTACTGGTGTGTAGTCTGCACAACGCAAAAGGGGATTCTCATCACTGAGCTGAGATACACGCGCGGCTGCCAGCACCTCCTCTTCCTCCTCACCCTTTTGCTTTGATTTAAGTCAAGGCTTCCAAGTCCCATGCTTTTTTATGTGTGCATACGTATCCTTCTATTTGCAATTCTGTCTGGAATACATCAATCTTAGAATTGTTATGCCAAATACCGGTGAGATAAATACACTGATCGTAAAGTCGTACTTGGTTTCTGCCAGCTCTCACGGTGCACGTGAGCATGTGAGTGGCTCAGTCGGACTCTGAAGTTAAACTAAGAAAAAGTTTATTAGTTTCATTTCCACTTTTTATCCAAAGAAATATTTTCTAAATTAGAATAGTTATATTGCTAAGATCTTTAGAGTATAAAATGGACTTGGACAACAGAACCTAGTAATACTGCATGTTTATAAATTTACTCAACCGTGTACTGAGCCCTGGCCCTTTTAGTTAAGAAAAAAAAAAAAAAGTTATGGCGTTGCTTACTAACCCCTAATGCATTTTAATATTAAGCAACCCAGCCTATTTCTTTGGCTGCTGCTGTATGGAATGAGATCACTGTTGGCTGCAGATGCATACTAGACTAGGACTGTTGAAGAGTGTCTGCTGATAATAAGGATATCTATTCACAGCTGATAATACTAGTTAGCACTTCTGTAGCACTTTTGCGCGTGTTCTCAAATCACTTCACATGCAAGTAATACTTTTCAGTCCACTCACCATACCAGCGAGATCTGAAAGAAACCTTAGTCGAGTCACCCATACAGTAGGTCACACAGTGAGGAAGCCAAGGAGAAAATTCCCTGACGTTGACTGCACAACACTACTAATTTTAAGCTTTTATTACGCTTCCAAACCATCTCCAACGTTTTCACGGTATTTTATTGTATAACATTTTGTACAGATCTGCCTGCTAGAATAGAAAACACTTTAAAAGAAGCACACTGGAAAGTTATGTTCCACCTACAGCACATTAATCAGTGTGTTTGTTTAAGCCTAAATGCTTGAAATGTGCTTGCCTTATCAAAAGTGAGCTGGCTGCACTAACAAATGCCTTCTTCTGGAAATATAGCTCCATAAGGCCCATATGACCTGCCAGGACTGTCCATTCTTTGTACTAATTACGGGCTCTTCCCTAGGGGTTGGAAGTTGCTTTTTGGTCTGCTTCAGGATCCAACATTTCAGATGCTAAACCAAACCACCTGTGCCTGCAAAATGGATAGAGATCTCAAGCAAACTGGTCATCTTTCACAATCTTTCCATTCCTTCCGCTTTGGCCAGAAATACAAAGCCATTAGTCTCTCTTGTGCTATCGCAGTGCCTCTAGTTCTGGAAGAAGAGAGGCATTCAAGCCTTGAAGGATGTACTGAGGGAAAAATGCAATTGAAAACCTGTTTTCTTTTTAACTGGCTTCAGAAACCATTTGAGCCCTGACAGAATTGCACAGAATAATTTCATTTTGCTTAACCTGCTTGCCTGAGCTTGTGGCATGTGGGTTAGGACTGCAGCCTTCAGACCTGATAGAAGGAACCTGATGGTGTGTTAATGATAGCATTTCTGTGGCTATGCTGTCAGAAAAGTAGAGCTAATTGGGATTATTTGGGGGGGGGGGGGGGGGGGGGCACAAAAATTACAATTTTCCTAAAGGAGAATTTTGCAGGAATATTCTGGTCTTGAAAGAAGTGTGGTTGGAAAGATTTCTTAGGAACAGGGTAGAATATTTATCTAGATCCGCTCACAGAGCGACGGACATCCTTATATTTCCCATACCCTGAGTGTGTGCTCTGGCGTGTCAGCATCTCACATCCTTGTGCAAGTGCCTTACTAACTGACCTGCTGCTCCTTGTCTTCTGCTTCCTATGCAAAGGTTTGAATGCTTTGGTTTCCTATTCCACAGTAGGATTAAACCTCGCAGACAGGGAAAAGCACTTGCCACCTAATGCCACTTTAGTGGGCAGCACAAGACCTTCTAGCCAGCCAGAAACCTTAAGTCCCAGCTCTTTCAGGGCACAGCCAGCATGCCCATGGGGTTCAGTAAGCTTGGCTTTACAGCATCATCGCGTTTGCTTCAACACTGCAGCATTAGTACCTTTGCTCTCTAAGCACATCTCCGTTCTAGAGCCTTTTCTTTGCGCTCCCAGCACGCTGTTGCAGCGAAGAACAGGAATTCTGGCCCACAACCAATGTTTTTCTCATGAAAAGTGCTAAGGGATCATTAGGGTCCACCCAGACCAGACAAAACTCTTGTTTTTAAGGCTTCATCTGGAACACCCACCCACTGTGAAGTGAACGGCACTGAATTTATCTTGAGGAAGATAAAGGCTGAGTCAGCCCAGCTGGGATTTGGACCTGTGGTTAGAGAAAAGTTAGGCACACCACATTTGAAGGTTGAACCACCAAGACATCCCCATGAGCTAAGGTAAACATACCATCATTTACCCTTCCTATCTTTTGCTTGTCAAGCTATGTATTATGTGCATAGCAAAATATGCGTATAACTGAACTGCTGGAACAAACATGAGAGAACCAAAAAAAGCCAACGTACAGTCTAGCTGGCTATGTGTATAGCAGAACTGCGCCCTTATTCTCATAAAAGGGAAAGTAACACAGCCTCAGCTTCCTAGAAGGGTCTTCCACCTCCACCACAGCTCGAGTTTGGGCCCCTGCTCCAAACCTGCTCTTTGAGTAGAGCAGATTCCTTTCACCTTGGCAATGCCACGGCACTGCAACGCAAGCTGCTTCTTTTTCTGAACCGCCTGATGGGGAAGACAAATAAGGGCTGGGAAGATTGTTCTGAAGGGAATACAAGTCAGCTACATTTAAGCCTGTAGAAGAGAAGCTGTTCAGGCTTAGTGCCTAACATAATAACAGGAGGAGAAACCAGGTCAGGAGCCATTGCCCTCCAGAAGCTCAAACCTCCTACTGAAGTCAAGAGGGAAATTATCACTGACTGCCGTGGGACAGGAACTAAGCCTTGGAGAGAGAAAGGAGAAGTACCTTCCGCAGGGCTGGCTTATAAAAGCCTTCCCCTCCTGCTTTCTCCATGTTGTTTCTCAAAGCAGCGCTCCCCGCCAGCAGCTGTGTTTGCTCTGTCGAGACTCACCCATCCAGAGTAATTCACCTTGATCTCGTCACTGAGGAACTGATGGGAAAAAGAGGTCAGCTGGTGAGAACCATGAAAAGAAACAGTATCCGCAGATGGAATGGCATTCCCGTTTTTTCCATCTGCCTTCCGATACCCAGGTCTTTCAGCTTTCACTCGGGAGCCAGCGTCGGCGATGTTCTGGCACAGCACGCTTTGCGTGCTCACCTTTACCCCCAGTCCCCTCACGCCGCTCCGTCCACTGCACCGTGTTGCCTTACCTAATTTATTGTCTGTGCATCAGATTCAAAACGCTTCAGCTCAGGAATATCAAACGTGTGCTGGATAATTTAATTCTGGTTTAATACTAAAAACAAAATGGTCTTTACTTGTAGGCAAATTATTATGTTTCAGGCTTTGTTTTGTTTTTATAAGACATTAATATCCATTAAAACTGAGTATGTTTTCCAGGTGCATAGTTTCCTCTCCGAAAATGATTTCTTCTTTGAGTGTGTGTTTAAGAAAAGTCTGTAGCTCCAGCTCTGCTCACAGGATCCTTTCTCTTTAAATGCACATGAATATGTTTGCCTTGGCTGTAGAGACCGGGCAGTATACAAGACATATTCTGTACCCCGTGCTTTGCCAGGTGAACTTCAGCAAGTTCATCCCGTACCCTGGGCTTCATTTTTCTGAATGTGAAACAGGGATAATACAGAAAAAAGCTATCCAAGCTCATAACAGAGCCACCTGGAAGAGCTGGGTTAGGGTGTTAAAGTGTACATTGTCCCCAGCCCTCTACCATGTCATGAGCTGCAACGTAACACGCATGAGAGCTTTCCCGGTTTTTCAAGGTACACATTTGCTTCATGAATGACGCAGCCTCTCCCTAAAAGCCCCATATTTTGACTATCTTCATATGCTGGCATGAAGCAGGAGAGCACAGAGAGGGCGAGATTCACTCCCAGTTATACAGAAAGCTGGGCCATTGCCCCGCCTTCCCACCCCTGAGCATGCAGACTGTGTTGCACAGGGATGCCAGCTGCTCGCAACGTGTGCTCAGTGGGGATCCCCTGGGACAAGGCAGGCGCTCCACCCGTGGATGCAGAGGTGCACAAGGTGCCCAATTCCTCATCACTCTTTCTTATCCTGCAGGCTTTTTTGGAGGAGAAGGGCATGGGTACAGCAGCCCACAGGTTGCTCCAGCACAGCCCTGATCCATCACCTCCAGTGGTTTCCCTGCGGTTGGGTCCTGCCGTTGGCCATCCTCTGGGTATGGAAGCCCACAGCTTCACTAGCCCATGCAGTGCTAGGTCGTTCATGTGCAGCAAACTGCAGAGAGCTGTCAGCAGGGGAAAAGGCCACCCTGGGCAGCCCCTGTGGAGCGAATGTGTTGCTCAGCTGGCAGCTGCTGGGAGGTTGGGTTTCAAAATCACCTGCTCTGGCTGAAAATACAGGAACTTGCCTGTCAGCCACTGCCCAGTAATTACTCCAGACTCATCTGCACCTTCCCTGTCTGCATCCTAATTGAGGTTTAAGAGGTTTTGTCCTGGGTGTTTGAAAAGCAGGCTTCTCTCAGTTAAGAATCAAGCCAATTAACACCTGGGTCAATTAGTAATAGCAAGCACTTTACGCTCTGTGTGAAATTCTGACTCTCCAGGTTAAATGGCCATACCCATACCTATGGCATGCACCTCTCCAGGAGCCCCACGCTGCCTTGCTCCACCAGCAGAAGGCTGCAAAGGGCAGCTCCGACCTGGGTCACCAGGTTGACATGATCCCCAGATCGAGGGGACGTTCCTTGTGCTGTTCTCAGGTACAGCCCCCCCAATGCCTCCAGCCCTCGGCAAACCCACACTGAGCAAACGCAGGGTTCAAAGCTGCCTGTGTCAGATTGCAGGTCAAGCTTTAGCTTTTCTTTAACTCTGTTTCTCTGTAAAAAAACCTACCATCTAGGACACTTGTACAGTCAGCGGAAAATGGGAGTGGGGTACTCTCCCCATTGCTTGCTACTAATAAGAAAAAGATTTCCTAAGTATGAAAAGCATTAGTCTCAGCATAATGTTTCTTTCATGCCAGCGTCTGTGATTGCAAGGGAACTATGGAGTAATGCTAACACAGAAGCAATGACCAGAACCAACCTTTAGAATAATAGCTCCAAAGACTTTTCATGGCTTGCTGTAAAGTATTTATTAATTTGGTTAAGAGATGGCCTTGTGCCATATCCTGAATCTGACTATGTCTAAGAATTCCCCTGGATACTCCCTGGAAAATTTACCATTCCCATTAAATGATAATGGGACAACCCAAAAAAACAGATCAAAAGATGGACATTTTCAGAGGAGAAAATACTATCTGACTGTGCTGTCTTTCTTACTTAGTCATGGCCACGTACAGCAGACTTAACTCTGGCCTTCAAGTTGCATTCGGGACTTTGTTTTTTCTGGAGTTGTTTGCAATCGGAAAAGACATCCAATTTGCTAAGCAGAGGCTGTTTGCAACTGTGGGAAGCAAAACTCATTTCTCACTGAGGACGATTCTTCTGTGTGTTCACTCTAACCACTTCTCGGTTTGTTGCTATTTTTAATTGCAGTGTAGCTAAAATAAATGAAATGCTCCCTCGAAAAAAAAGGACAGCTTCAGCCTCCAAAGCGGAGGTGGCTATTGTCGTTGTAATTCCATGGGAAGCTGAGATGGCAGTTCTGTCCCAGCTCAAATCTGCTTGACTTCTTTTGACCAGAAGGTCCCCCCCCTCCTTTCTGCCCACCTATGCCTGCTCGTAACTGGACATCTCAAATGCGAGTGGACCAGAAAGAGCTGCCTTAAATGCAATACTTCTGTGAACAAATTTACAGCATCAGGTCACTTGGATAACTTAGACCAGGCCCATCAGTCTATGAACTATCATCCTCCCAAAAGAAACCTCACAGAAAACATTAAGTATTCAGCAATACATCAGCAAAGCTAAAACTATTTCAGTGTAATAAAATGAATCACTGTTTGGCCATACACTCCAGTGTTTGATACTTTCCTAAGAAGCTTGTTCGAATATCATGGTATTTACAGCACTGGGAGATATAACTGGGTTTGTGCCATGGTTATTAGATGGTAAATGGTTAACGATAACCTTGCAGAGCTGTGCACCGTAGCAGTACTACACATTGACCTCTATGTTGGCAGTTTTTCCAGACAATTACCAAAGACCCCGTGAAATCTTGCAATATGAGGTACCAGGAGAGCCTGAATGACAGTATGGCATCGGTGTTTCAGCAAAGAAATGCATATCCCTCTCCTAAATCCAGATTTCTTCATGCTGGTTTGCTCTAAATCAGAGCTGTGACCACAAAGGCCTGGCAAGCGGTACTGGTGTTTTTCCATACTGCCACTATTCATTGAATCTTTGTTTGTTATCTGTTTTGTTTATGGTTTGTCATATTAATAGGTAACCTCTAATGCTCGTCTTAGGAAGGTGGGAGCATCTCATCTTTAGGCTTTACTGAGTTGATTGTAGCATGCATCCGAAGCCAGTAAGTCAAGATCTTGGCTACTTTTTTTTTAGTGTTGTTTTTGTCATTACTGATAGGACCGCTGAAAAACAAGGCAGAGTTAAATGACCACTGAGGAACAGTTTCTCTTTCTTAATATAACACCATTCTACAGGGACTTGGCAAAGGATTTAGATGAGTCGTGTACGGTAACATTGAGCACCTTCCAAATACAGTACTTTGGTGAAAGTTGTTCATTACTTGTTTAATAAAGATCATGTGCCCTGTTATAAGCATCAAAACTGCAGTCCATTAATCTTGGGAGAAATTTTCCCTCCAGTTCAGATCTTGACTTGAGGTGGAGGGAAGGGAGAGGGGGGCAGGGAATGGCCATTGAGGGTTTTTTCCACTTTCAGGAGAATGGCATGTTCCTCGGGGAGACAGTAAATTGAAATTAAGGCTGTTTCAGTTGGCCTACAGGATATGCCTGCAAATGTAGACATATCGAAATGGTGAAAAAGTCTGTCTGTGCCCATTCATATAAAGTGAATGGGTTGTAATGTTCTCCAGCCCTTGGGAACGGTGGCTAGATTGAGGAAAGAAGGCAGGAAGAATGAGATGGATTTGACATAAGTATATTTAAGTGCACTGAAGGCTTTCTCTCCTCCCTGTGGTTTAATGGTATATTCCACTGGGGTCTACAAGGAAGAAAGAGAGTGAATCCCTACAGCTTTCCTTTTTAAGGATAACAAATCTTAAAACAGGTGTGAGGATAGAAAGATCCTCTTACGTGTTGTTTTTAAGTCCTTCTCAGCCAGCCGGCACTCTGTGTGTGTATTATTATCATTCCACAGAGTGAGCACTGGGGAGAGGGGACCAGGAGGGGAAGAGAGGCTGGAAAAAATAAATGACTGCAAATGAATAATATGAACTAAGTATGCCGGTCATGCTCTATGAAATTTATTATACTGTGGTTACCAAGAAGACATATTAGCCAGAGTAAAAAGAACAGAAAATAAAAGGTTACAGTGTAGGGAAAATACCTTCTTGCCTCTTGGCAATGCGCGAAACATGGGAATAAGCATGACGAGAGCTCAGGCTGCTGAATAGCTTCCCTAGCTGAGGCGGCAGGCTTTGGCAGCCTCAGCACGGAAAGGTGTGCTCTTAATTTGCTTTCAATAAAATATCAAGTGTGTGCGCATGGGCACGGGAGGATTCCCTGAGACATTTTGCCTGTGGCCTTAGAAGCAGTGACTTCCCCCCGCGAGCGTGGATCCTGGCACTGCCGCCTCCAGGTGGGGCACAGGAGGGGCAGCGGCACTACCTCAGCCTGCATTTTCAGAAGCCGCTAGTGACATCCTTCGAGCTGTCCCACCAGGAGCACCCAAATAGAACTCTTATGGACCAGGACCTGCTTTCCAGAACTCCCACTTGCTGTGCACCCTGCTGGGGGTTTCAAAGCAGATGTCTGAATGCGGATTCATGTGTACAAAGAGGAACTAAGCACCAGCTGGCATCTCTGTCTCTTCTTTCACGCTCCCTGTCCACCTCCTCCAGGGAAGACTTGGTCAGACAAAGCAAGCTCCAGTTGTCACTTTGAGGGTCCTGGCAAGGTTTATGAGTCCTTCCCACCTGTGGGAGGGTGTTGTCTGAAGTAAGGACGAAAACCTTAAGTGGTATTAAAAGCAGAGTAGGTCTCACTCAGTCTCTGGGTATTTGGAAATGTCTACTGGGAGATTTTGGCATGATTCTCAAAATCTCGGTGAGGACTAAACAGCCAGTGATTTTAAGGAGAGTGATCAGCCTAACCAGGGGAGTTCACAATATGGTAACTCTTAATAAACAGGAAATAAAATTAACTTTCTTACTCCCATTCCAAAGTGTTTACTAAGAGGAGGAGAATAAACCCCAGACTCCAGAGCAGGCTGCCCCAAGTGGTTGGACCTTTGAAACTTGGAAGGGAACTTTACAACCTTTGCCCATATGTTTCTGCCCCCCTTCAAAAGTCTGGCAACTTTGCAGAGGTTTCCCCTTATAGTTGTGAATTTCACATGGAAATATAATGGTTTCATCAGGAGTTTTGCATTTCAGCTGTAATAAAAGAAGAGATAGGAATCAAAGACAGTTGTTCCAAGGGAGTGGAGTCTGTAGTGTATAATTACAAGTCCCTCAGCCAAGGGCAGATGCTTGAACTATTTCAATTCTTTTATTACTCTCTAGAACACAGCCAGTGAAATGTTGCTAACGTAAAAGGCTGCAATTGCCTCTCTTGTTTTCCCTTCTCTCTTTTCCTTTTGATCGTCTCTTGGACAGGCAGGGAGAAAGCAATGCTCTTTCCCTGGATGTAGCCCAGCAACGCTATTCTTCAGTGAAAGGAATTTTCACCTCTAGAAAGTTAACACCATTTTAATCCCAGGTAAGATTTCATGGGTTTGCCATGAGCTACCTGAGAAGTTTTTTTGGCTATGAACAAGGGGGACCACCCTGATTACCTTCAGCCAGGCTTGAGTGCAAACCCTAGGAAATATGTCACAGAAGCTAAAAACATCAGGTTTTTGGATGCGACGCTCTTTTATTACGCATAATCTCTGCTTAATTAGTTGGTCTCCGTGCTACCGTTGACACAAATATAAAACAGTCCGCCCATTTAAGTTCAATTGTTGTTGACACAAGTGGGAAAGGTATTCTGAGTCCAGGTTTCTAATGAGGATTTGTCTTAGGCCAGCTAAAGTGGACCTGGATTTCATTTCTCTGGTTTGTTTCAACAGTTGTCTCCATTACATGCTATAATTCCTGCATGTAGCTTTTTCAACCTGGCGTAAGGACAATAGGTAATTCAAATATCTATATTGTCCCTGCACCCTATAATGGTATTACAATGACAATTTTATTACTCTCATAAAATTTTTGCAACTTCCCTGCAGCACATTGTAATTTCACCAATGGTTGTAAAAGGTCTTAAATTATATTTGTACAAAATTGAGATGAATGGGTTTTAGTATTAATGCATTTCTCATTGTGTAATAGGAATTTTTGTCCCTTTCCTTTTGCCAAGTGTGGAGAAAAAGCAACTCAGTTCAAGTATTTGTCAACTCCCATTAGAAACATTTAATACTAATAAAATTTATGGATTTAGTTTCCAAAGGATACTGCCAGCGAAGTTCATGATTACTAAATCAGTACTTAAATACAACCATTGTTCACCTTATAAATTTATATATGTTGTTTGACATATATAAAGTGCAGCTTTGGAGGCTGAGTCAGCAGTGGAGGAGCTTTTTGCTCTAACTCAAGCTTATAAAATAAAAGGAAACTTATTACCAACAAAACAGCAACAATATGTAAAATGTTCCATAAATGTTTCCTAGGAATGGTGGGCAAAATACACCCTGAATCAAAGAGCAGGTGGAGCTTGCTCTGTTCCTCTAAGCAAGGCGTTGCAAATTAAGCCGCAGGCAATGAGAGCGAGTAAGTGGGGTTTCATAAAGTTTGTCGTGCCGCCGCCTCCTGATTTTAGAGAAATCAGCCTACGTAAGGGTAAAGTAGCAAGGTGTGAAGCGCTGGCGTCCTTGTGAACGCGGTTACCAGTTTGAGGTTTCAGTCTGCCTCATCAGTTATCTGCATTAAAAGGTCTCGTCAAATTGAACGTGCAGCAAAGTCCTAAGCAGTGAAGTGCGAAGGTACAGTTTGAGTTGGCTGGAGTCCATGCAGCTGTGATGAAACAGAAGGAGGAAAAAAAAAAAAAGAGGGCATCAAGGGAAGGGTAAATTCTGCTCTTGACATCTTCAGCACTGGGAAAATATTGCAGGGGGGAGAGGAAGAAAGATGAACATCTTGATTTTTATTACACGTAAACGCAGCACCATTTCAGAAGCAAGAGTGTGAAAACAAGTTTCTGTTTCTGCTCTGGTTTTGCTTGTCATTTTAGTCCTTTCTGGAGTCTCTAAAATCAGGCAAATCCACCTGCAAGGCAGTAATGAATTTATCATTCAAAATAGAGTCAGAGAAAATTGACTCAAGTAGACAGATTTTAACAGAAAAAGAATTGGCTCGGGCAGGGCGGGAGATTACTAAAAATACAGAGAGAGCAGAACCCGTCTTATTTGCAAGAGAATCTTCTGCAGACTTTTTGTGTTTTCAATTTTGACTACATTTGTTCAGCTGGCTGCAGCTTTTGATTTCTGGATGTTTTGATTTTCTTTTATTATTATTTTGGATAATAATTCCAACTTCTCTGGCTAGGACGCTTTTTTTTTTTTTTTTCTTTTTTTCTTTTTGTTCCACATATGAGGAGAAAAATAATTGATGCTATAACTCCCTGAGGCTCGCTGAGCGCCTGAGAGAAAAACGGCAACAGCATTTCATCTGAAAAAATGTTGCTTGAATGAAAAACAAAAAGCTGGAGCCACATGTTTGGAGCAAATGTGCTTTAACTAATGGATCCCAGCGTATTATTAACTCAGAGTAACTCATAAATATGACAAGTGTTTTTTTCATTTTACACCAGCGTCCAATTAGAGCCAAATGACGAACCGTCATTGGCGGCTGGGCTGGTGTCCCCGAACGGTACTTATCTCCTGAAGGATTGTCTGCAGGCGTGAGCCCGGGCGGGGAGGTGAGCAGGGAAGAGGGTGGCAGGAGCAAGCTGTGAACACGAGGAGACATTACAGCTGAGCTCTCGCGCACGAGGTGAAGAGCAGAGCGTCGTCCATCACAGTTCCCGGAGCTGGGACCCGCCGCTGTAAAGCTGACAACCAGGAGGAGAAAATAAGGCTTGCGGGGCTGCGGTGGGAGCAGGGAAAAGGCGGGAGAAGAAGGGCTGAAGAGGGAATTATAGAAGGAAAATTTCCTGAAAAATTAGTTTGTATTTTCTGTTTTCATTTCTGACACGGGGAAGGAAATGCTCTGTGTTTTCTTAAGGAAGTGCAAATTTCTCCACTTCATCCATTTTAAATCCTCGCCCTTAGGCCTTTTTGTACTGAAGCATAAAGTTTGGAGGCCTTAAATGGTCATAACGTTTCCCTGTAGAATTTGGCCTCAGAAACCTACTAACAGTTCTGGAGGGCTAAAAAGGAAAACCATTTTACAGCAATTTGGCAACATCCATTTATAGGGGGGTTCATATGGAGCATCAATTTATTCTCATGGTTTCTTTACCATATTTGATGAAATATAAGATGCAATTGGAACAAGCGGCTAAAGAAAAAAGGCCATAAACTTTGAAATGGTGTTGTAAAACACACAGTGTGTTAACGTGAAATAAGTTACAGACTTAAAAGAATTTACAATGGCTTGCTCATATAATAGTAATACAATAGGCTTGCAAGTTGCAGATGTTTTCTGGTAAATCTGGTATTTTAATACACGTTCTCCCTCAGTGAAACTGTGAGATTTGGATCTGGATAATAATAACTCAGTGACACTGGAAAGCAGAGTTGAAGGAAAACTAGTAAAAGGGGGAGGGGGAGAAGTTGAACAAAAATAGAAACCTCAGCAACTGTCCACTTGAGCGATACTCCAATTTATTTCTGTGTGGAAAAAGTGTTAAGTCTGTAAGTCAGTCAAACAACCAAGTTTCTTCTGCTTCCCCCAGCCCACTCAGCAGCCCTTGTCCTGCGAGTGGGATCCGTGTTTCCCAGGACTCTCCACCCCTAGGATGGGGTGGGATGTTCATCTTGAATACAGCAGGAGAGAGAGAGCAGCTGGGAGAGGAGACAGACCTTCGAACCCTGTGCTAGCATGTATTCCTCTCCTGCACAGGTCCCATTTACGGCACAGGTCCACGGCAACCAAAGCCTGTTGCAAACCACCAGGGGCCACCTCCCTCTCCAGGGGCAGTTCCCAAACCCACAGAACTCTTTTTGCTGAAGTCGCTGCAATTTTTCATTTATATTGGAGGTCTTTGGTGAAAGCATGGCCTTACAACGCATCACTGTATAGCAACAATCATTTACATTTAAATCTGCAGAGCTGTGGCATGGAGACAAAATAGCAGCATCTCATCGTCAGCTGTCCTAAGTCAGCCTCACAGACCAGCACGTGGCCTTAAAGCTCCCACCACGCTGTGGAGTAGCTGGGACCTTTGCAACTTCATGCCTAGCAGAATCAACCCCAGCGCTAAGTGCTGGAGCTCATTTGCATCCTGCCAGTGGACACATCAATTTGCAATGGGCAAGGATTGCAGGAGGGCCTATGTGCACTGTGACTGACAGCATCTTTTCCCAGCAACGCTGGTTTAGAGCAGAAAGGTAATATTTAGCTATTAACTTCCTTAGAAAACTGGGCTCAGCCCAGCGTTTGAGTACAATAATTTGGCAGAGAGAAGGATGGGGAGCAAAGCCACTGGCCCTCAATAACCACCAGATTCTCTATGCGGACTGTATTCTCCATCATTCACTGGGCACATGGTGGAAACTTTGTCCCCTCCATGTGGATCTCTTCCACAGGGGAGCAGAGAGCATTTGCCCACTGTGCCAGTATGCGACCAGCCAAAGGCCTCCTTCACACTGGCTGTGAGAGCAAAATGGTATCTACTGTAAAAGTTGGCAGCAGCAGCAACGTGCAGCTTTCGTCCCAAGTACAGTCAACCCAGTGACCTCTCCTTTATGTAGGAGCCAGGTCCATGTGAAGAGTTCTCATTTCAGTGCTCTCCCTGCTGCCTTTATCAGTGTAGATCCTGCATGCTGGAGCTCAAGCTCCCCCAAATAGGCCGTGTCCCCCTTCTGGGTTAAATATACCACTCTTCACCAAAAAAATGGGGATGTACTGCTTAAAATAAAAATAAAATCATGCTTAGTGCTTTGCTGATATTTCAAATTTTGTCATCAGTTCTTCCGTCTTACTTAGTCTGGGTGTAGTACAGATGCAACATATATTGTGCAATTTTGAATGCATCCAAGGGAGAGAGAACAAGAGAGAGAAGGGTCATTGCACGCATTTTTCAGAGGGGAAGCAGGCAGGCTCCTTCTACCCTAACTCTAGTAGTAGTAGAGCACCTTCTCTGCCATCAGTAGAGGCACTTTGAGAATACGATTCCCCTCACCCCATCTTCCTTTGGCAACAGCGTGAGATTTCCAATGGGACCGGTACAGTTCTCATCCAGCAACATGAGTCCTGCCTCAAGGACTTGTTCCTGTCACATAAAGACCAGGAGAAGCAGCTGGAAGCAAAACCAGGGCAGCTCCTTGTCTTCTTCCTTGAGGACAAAGCAACCTTTTGATGGAGAGAAGGAAATCAGTGCAGTTGTCTCAGCCCCACCATAGGTACCAGCCTGAAGGTCATCAGGCTTCTGTTAATGGCTGCAGCCTGGGCTTTCAGGTAGCTGTGGATGGCATCTTATGTCTGGGCCATATTAGGTGACTATTCCTGCAAAGAAGACAATGCAAGGAGGCTGAGTGCACTGTCACACAAAATAGCTCTATTAGAGAGTCTATTTTCTCATGAAAGGAAACCCTTACATACTGAAGAAAAACTGTTTTTACAAGTAGAAAGAAAATACCAGAAGCTGCTGAAATTAAACTGTGGAGAAAAACATCCCCCATTATTTTCTTTGACCACACTGTTTTGCTTTTTAATAGATGTTTGGAAATGTTCTGTTTCTAGAGTGAACATTCGTATGAGTCTGCTACCGGAAACAAATGTCACAGAAAATGTACCACAGGATTAGAGAAGTCAGGAAAAGGGAAATCAGTCAAGTCAATATTGATAGGGACAAATCTCTGTTTAGTTTAGTTTTATGTCCCACAAAGAAGGGGAAGGGAGGAGGGAGTGCCAGGGAGGTGCAGAGAGAGTGAGCCTGTCTGCATGCAGTGTTTGCCTTTATGAGTAAGGATTTCCAGGATTAAAGTTCCCATCCTGGTTCCTGAAAGGGTGAGAGGGGAAAAAAGAAATGGGATCCATAAACATCTTCTCACAAACACTCTGAAAGGCAACCACCCACCGGAGTCATGTGTTATGTTGCATTTGGACATGTTAAGTAATCTCAGCCACTTAATTGCCTTGCAAATGCCCTTGTGCGTGGGCTGGGGGCTTAGGGAGAGGAATACCAGAAGGAACCTCATACACCAGAGCAGGGCGAGCCTTAATGCCAGAAAACAGCTCCTGATTTGCACCCACTGGATGAGATGAGAATCGGGCACTGCATTTAAGCCTACAACATCAGTATGCTATGTATCGTGTGTGTGTACACTCTGCTTTTCACACTCTCTCTATAATCTGATTCAAGCACATGTGCGCTCTATTCAACAGAGACCTATTTTTTTCCCTTGTATAGTTCAGGCCTGAGGTCACCTACAATATGAGACAATGCCAGTACAATATTTCTTTGTATCAGACTTGCCAAAACACCACAACTCTCCACTGTGTTTAAAAAGAAAAAAAAATAAAGAAACCACAAGGAATTTTTATTTTCTACAACCCCAATCAGAAGGCAGAAGAAGCTGCCAAATTATATGATAGAAACTCCTACGCACAGAACCCAGTAGAGTTGTAAACTGAACTTCTGTAGCTTTTTAATTGTAAATCCAGATGCTTTTATCCGCAATTCTTTTCAATGACCTTTCACTTGAAAGTCAATTTGTCAGTCTACTTACGGTGTCTGAAGAAATCATCAAAGCCACAACACCAAGTCATTCTGAAGATGTTGCTCCCAGCACAACTGCACAGTTGCTACACTTGTTTCCTGAGCTGGGGTGCTCACATCTTGCTCCTGCCTGCAGGACCTGAACATGCTCCTCGCTCCAGTCAACAGCAGCAGCACAGAGCCTTGCCCTTTGGATTCTACAGAGGGGAAGAAGAAGGGAAAGAAAATTACTAGGAAGCACAAAATCAAAGCCATTTCTAGTCGTTATGCCTGACCTCCATCAAGGGAATCCCCTTAGATAAATCTGGTCCTTTGTGCAGTTGGATAACTTGGGCTACTCCGAAGGCAAACACAGCTTGGATGCAATGGAAATAATTAAATAACTACTAATACTGCTACAATGCAGATGAATTTGGCCTCTGGCTGCAGGGATGGGTGCACAGCATAGTGCTGGGCTTGGTTCCCCTAGCTGAGCACTGACTCTGAATTCCCCACCCAGGCAGGCAAGGGATGCTCACGTCTGCAGGCAGACACAGTCACTGCAGCACTTACTGGCAGGGAAACCACAGAAACATCCATTTGGAAAAAGAATCCAAGAGCTCAGATATGTTTCCTCCACCTCTTGGGCCTGAAAAACAGGCTTGAGAATTTCTGAAGTTCAGGCTCAGTTGTATTTCTGGTGCTTTCTAAGTTTGGATGAGCCAGAAATATGTGAAAGCAATATTTGGTGAGGGTTGGATACTCGTGTTTGTTTTTGTGGCCAGTACAGGACCTGCCAAACTGTGAGAATACAAAAAAGAACAAGGAAAGTTGCATGCTGTGGGAGGGTGTTTTAATGTGTGGTTTCTAACATGGAGGAAATTTACATTTAAGTTTTGGGAAAAAGCTTCTGGCTGGTTCTAATTATCACCTACCAGTTGATTCCATCAATCCTAAGGGTGGTTATGCTCCCAAGTGTTGATTAATTTTACTGTTATTAATTCCTATTTATTTTAAGTGCCGACAATGCAATCAGCCCAACGAAGAAAACAGAACTAAAACTCCTGCACCACTGAGGTCACAGGCTACAGGATAGGAATCAGCAAGCAGTTGATCTGAGTGGGCTTGAAGAAAGTGCTGATATTTTCAGAATATATTTCCCTCTTCCCCTTTTTAGCTAGCAATGGGAGGGGGGAGCACATATAACTGGTGGGAGCTGCTATTCGTGAGTCATGAGGAGAGAGGACTCAGGGGCACAGAGAAAGGAGCAGAAGGCATAAAAAGCCAGCGAAGCTAGCTGGCAGTCTCCAAATTAAGATGATCAGGAGAGAAAGAATAAAAAAATTAGAGGGCCAGCTAGTGCAGAGCTGCCCAGGGTGAGGGCCACGCACTTCTGGTCGGGAGGAGAAGAACGGTTGATGTTTGGAAAACACAATCTCTGTGTCTTTGGACTAATTCTCCGGTCATTAATGAAAATATTTAACACTGCATGGGAAAAGGGCCAGCAAAGATGACAGTTATCCCCAGAGATGTGAAAATCAGTCAGGATAGAGCTGGACCTGCCCTCAGCTATCATCCAAACCTTATATGGAATAGAATGAAAAACTTTTCAGGTTTGGAAAAGAAAAGAAAAACTGGGTGAGTTTGAAAGCAGAAATACAGGAGTATCATGAGGAAATCTGTTCTTCTATTACTGGCTCAGTCAAAAACAAGCAGTATTGGAAAGCTCATGAGAGAGTCTGTGTTTGTGTGATTCTAGTCTGATTTCTACAAGAAAAAGGGGTCAAAAGTTTATCCGAAGTTTAACCAGTATCTGAACTTTCCAATGCTGAGCTGAACTGAACCTCTAACCCAAATCACTCCTCCAAATGTGATGCTATTTAGATCCATTTTTTTCAGTTAACCCACTTCATGCTCAGTTATTAGACTGCCTTCACCCTGTCTGCTCTTGCTTACTAACACCCATCTTTGGAGTTAATATTCCTACTGTGGGGATACAGAAACTGAGGCCAAAGTCATCGTGAAAGACATTAAGCTATGCCCTCCTCTGGCTTGCTTTCCTTGTACTCATTCCACTTGGCGCCTTGGCACGCACGTTAAACCATTTTATGTGTCCTTTACACTCAGGTACGTGGCTCAGCAGGGGAGATGTGGCTGCAATCACCCAGGCTGCTGTGGCTGCTGCGTTTCCTGCCGGACCATCCATCTCACTGCTATGTGGTGCTTTCCTGGTTTGCTGGTGGGTCTTACTCGGTGTGTTTGCCTTTTAACTGCCCAGCCTTTGGGGCAGGGGTGGGGGGTCTGTGTGTGTCTCTCCACCCCAAGAGGAGTCCAGCATGAGAAAGCTATGGCCCGTGGTGCAAGTGCACGGGTATGGTGCCTGGTAATTATGGCAGGGTGTAAATATGGGAGGAAGTGTGGGGTCCCAGGGGCAGGCTGGGATGGGGAGATTGCTACTTTTACCTCAGAGCAGCTCCGCTGGCACCCGTAGGACTTGCCTAAGGCTTTTCTGCATTATCTGTACATCACCAGTGTAAGGAGAGCAATAAATCCCATTTCTTCCGTGTCTCAGTGCAGATGCAGTTTGAAATAGCAGAACCGTGTTTCAAAGAAGCCAGGCCAGCCTAAGAAGCAAAATGAATTCTTCTTGTAAAGCAATCCCCGTATAGCTTTGTCAGCCATAGGGACTTCAGGCTGTTGTATCTGCCATGGTGCTGCTTCTTCACAGCCCTGAGCCACGTACTCTGCAGCAAAGGTCTGGTGAGGTTCCACATAGCCATGAGATTAAAACCAAATACTCAAAATTATTTAAGATGTGAGGGAATAAAACCTGAAAAGTGAACTTTGAGGCTGTATAAATTGAGGATCCCAAACTCACTTGTGAATGTAATCCTTAGACTTAATCTGTAAATTGATAATTGTTGTATTAAAAGCAGAGAGGCTCTGAAATTTAGTCAAACAGATACTGGAAAGGTATCCCTATATAAAAAGACTTCTTAGATTTCCCCAGGCATTTGTATTTTCCCAGCTGACTTTTCTGTTTCAATAAGCAAGAAAAGATGCAACTTATAGAGACACACCACTTCTCTTCTGTCAAATACTGCACATTCCAGAGTGCTTGCTCATGCTACATCCTTCCCTATGGAGCTGCTGCCTAACTTTCCCAAAGCCGATATTAATATCACAGACCATTATAATACAGTTATTTTCATGGAAGCCTGGGAGGAAGTCACGTGGCATTAATTGGTCCCTGGTGCCCATAAGGTCTCCATTTAGTTTGTTGTTTTTACTCGCATAAGCAGCAATGAAGTGAAAAGCTGAGGAAGTAGCAGTGATTGTCTTAAATGAGTATTTTTTTTAGTACCTGTTTTGTTAATCAATCATCGTTCCTCTTAATTGGATGAACATATTTATTAGGCAGTGCAGGGGCACACGCACACACATTCTCCACCAGCCAAACTGAGTTTTCACACCTTCTCTGCACCTGCAAGGGCTGGGCTGCCCTGGGTACTGGTGACAGTGCACTCTGTCTAATGCCCTTGGGCCAGGCATCATCCCAGCTCCGTGTTGGGAGGGAGCACAGTGTGGTGGCCGCACAGTCATCTTCCTCTGTCTATGTGCTCTGCTGAGAAACTCAAAACAGTAGCAACACACACATGCACATGCACATATACACACACACACACAAGACCACCAGAAGGGTCTTTCTTGCCAAATACTTATGCTCCTGTCACCTGCCAGTTCAAAGGAAACCCAGCTCCTCCACTGGTGCTGCCTCCTATTAACCATATGTGCCCGATTTTGAGACAGCTAGAGCCAAGAGTGTCAAACTGGTCTGGTTATAAACTTGTCAGCGCATGTGCATGTGTGTACACTGGAAAACAGGGCGTTCTGTGTCTGACTACGTACAACATCAGTGCAGCAGGGAGGCGGGGAAGAGCACGATCCTGCAGACAAAGAACAGCACTGAGAGCCCAAAGAGCTGAAGTCCCATCGGTACATGTAACCTCTACCAAAATTAGCAAACTCCCTTAATTCTGATGTCTAATTATTTGCAGTGCTCTTAGGATGCGTTTATAGCCCTTTTGTTAGAGCTGATTAAAAAAAAACAGCATTCCTGTCAAGCTTTTTTTTCAATAGAAGATTGTATGTTAACAATTTTTTTTTGTCACAATGTGTACTTTCTGCCAAATTTTTAAACTTTTCATTGAAGAGCTCAAAAATCCTCAAAACCAAAAAGTTTTGGCCGAAAACAGCAACGATTCAATTCAGAAATGCTACCGTGGTTTCTCACAGAAATAGAAATCTGGCTGTCTCATTCTTCTCAAGGATTTAGACTCCCCAGCTAAACACTAGCTCACAAGATGCATCTCAGAGAGGACTGCCGTGATGCACCATGATATCCTTCCTTCAAGAGAGGAAAGGTGTGCAGCTTAGGAGTATATACGACAGCCAATGTCAGTGCCGATATCAGTCAGCTGTCAGGGAATGTGCTCTAACGGCCATTCACATAAACAGGTACCTGAGGAAACTAATCCCCACAAGGTGTCATAGCAGCATTTCCTAATTGAAACTTTCCTCCCCCCTCCCCGCCCCCCGAAGTTTTCAAGGCTGGAGGTATTTTGGATAAAAAACCAGGTTTTCAAACGTCTATGAGAAAGAAAACATTTTTCCACAATTGGAAAAATCGTGTTTGTGTATTTTTTGGTATTTGCATATTTTTGTGCCTACGTTTCTCAGCCTACAATCAATGTGAAAGAAAACCTCTGGCAAAGAGAGTAAAAGACTGCATCCCTCTAATCCAATGAATTTAAAAACTACCCTGATGTTTTTGAACACTGACATTGTGAGGCATACAGTGCTGGACATTTTAGCAATAGCACCCAATTTTTGCCATGTTCACTTCAGCTGCTTCCAAAGCTCTCCTGTTGCCAAAATCTTCAGCTTCTCTTTTGCCCATCAGAAAAAGGCTCCGGTCTCATCCCTGACAAAGCTTGCATACTACTATCATGCCTAATCAATACCAAAAAATTCTTAGTAGTATCAAGAACTGACTAGTAGTGCTGATGGAAATGTTTTCAGCAGGTTGACACTTCATCAAGCAATGCTGTTGAATAGCATCGGGGCCTCCGAAAAGTTTCAGATTATCCATGTCCCAGTCTTCCTGCCTTCTCCCAAAGCCCTGCCCGTTGGGTGACCAAGGAACCCATTAGAAACAAAAAGGCCTCACAAAAGAAAAGCCTGAGTTTTTTATCTGAAATCAGCCATTTCAGTCCAATTCCATTCCTTAAAGAACTGAAAGGCTTTTTTGTTTTTATTCCAAAGCCGAATGAAAACAATTTTTGAACTTCAACAGTTGTTGCAAAATGGAATTGTCATCTTGTGGACAGCACCACTGAGCATATGGTGTTACTGTCAAATAAATCTCATTTAATATCAAAATGAATAACATTGCACTGATTGCATTCTTCAGTGTATTTTTAACTCACTCAAGCCCTATCTTTTCTCATCTAAATAGGCCTTTCAGAGAATCTAGGAGTTTTGCTGCAGAATTGAGTCCATTTTGCTATGCAATATATTTTGCTATGCAAGCTATCCATTTTGCTATGACATTTGGCTTGCTTTGCAAGGACCACCTCATCAGGAAAAAGTCTGTTTGCTTCCTCTTCCTGGGAGCATTGGACATTTTGCAAGAAAGCTTGTTCATCAAACTTTAACAAGTTATAATTCACTTTTGCTGGTCCAAGCAATTTGGATAATCTTGAGAAATATTCTTATTTTTTTCCTAGGGGGCTTAGTCACATCAAAGCAACCCCGCATTGTTAGTGTGCGTTTAGATATTTGCTGGTGAAAGGCTGTTAGATACCCCACCGTGGTTGGCTAACTGTGGCAATTTGTGCTTTCACTTCTGCAAATTTCTTATCAATTTGAGATTCCTTTTAGGTCTCAAATCTAAGCTAAAAAATATATTTTCACATATTTGAACTCATGACATGTCTTGTGAAGTACGGCCATGTAACTACATCCATTACACCCAAGGGGAGCTGAGGTTCGGAGGTGTGAAAAACTCACATCCTCGAGTATTTTGGTGCGAAGACCCTTAATGTCAAACCATGTTTGAGCAGCTGGCCCAAAAGAGGTCCTGAAAGTTACTCAGAAAATCTGGAGCAAAATAAAGAAGTGACCTGGGGTTTCTCAGCACCCAGCATGTGTGAGGCAAACACCTGCATCAGCTGTGTCTTCCTCATGAAGGTCCTAAGTATGTCCGGCTGTCAAGGAAGCTCTGATGCCGAAGCACTACACTTGACCCCTGCTTTTCTTTACTTTAAAAAAGATAGAGGATAACCATTCTGCAACTTGTTTGCATTCAGTTTTATTTTGAAACTTTTTTTGTTCTTTCTGAAATAGGAACTGCACACATACAGATCAGGCCGAACAAGTCATTTCAGCTCCCTCTCTCTCAATTTCACTCTCTGTACAGTGAGAATGGCGAAACTTCTATAAAAGTATTGAGTACCTATGGACAGAAAGAGTAGTTCAGTCAAAGTTTACCTGACACATCTCAGTACAGATTGCATGTTTTTTTCTCTGTGTCCATGTTCATGTCAAAAGATACAGGACAATTAGTACTCACAAACTATCATCATACTTTGAAGGGCTACATCCTTGTCTGGTATTAACAGGCATAGCTCCATCCATTAAGCTGTACCAATTAACTAGCAGAAGACATATAGCTGGAGCAAGGAGCAAAGGCAGGCACAGCACTTCCCAGGGTTTTATGCTGACTTGAGCTCCTTTTGTCCAATGCTTGACAAGGGGCCCAAACTAAATAGGAGACCAGAGGGCAAAGGGCAAAAGAATGATACTAATTCACAAACAGCCTCATAAAGCTATTCTTGTTGGCCCTTTAAAAAGTTCTAACTGTTTGCCAAAATAACTACACATGGATGAGGTCACCACGAGCAGTCAGCAAGTCTTGCTATGCAAAAGAAAGATCTGTTCACATTTTGCTTAAATCAATAAGAGGGGTAAGTACAATAGAGGGGATCACAGTCTGGCTAGCTGGCCACCGTCCACCGATTTCCTTATCAGGCAGTCACCAGAAGTAGACAAATCTGTGCTTCAGTCTTAACTTAATGGTGTCTATAGGTTAAAAAAATACATGCGATCATGAGCTTGTTCCCATAAGACACTGATTTCCAATTCAGCAAAGTATCATTGGTTTCATTTGTCATTACCTGCTGCTTCATACAGAAAGGACCTGCCTTGCACACAGGAAAAGAGCCTGTTGTACTACTGTGGGTGCTCTCAGTGTGTTTTCTTCACATAAACTATCTTATGAAGTAAATAAAAAAAGTTTGCTGAAGAACACCACCTGCTTTTCTGTTTTCAATGCAAAAAAAAAAAAATAATCACTTCTCCTCACAGCTTTTTGAATCTCACAAATACATCCTTTTCATACCAGATTACTGTTCAGTTCCGGATCATATTTTATTCAAAGTATATCTTAGATTTCCATTTTTGTCTTTTGTCATAACTTCCCTGTCCCATATTTATCAAACAAAGCTTAACTAACAGCTCATTTTTTGTTTGTTTGGTGTGGTATGGTTTTTTTTGCCAGCCACAAAAAAGATAACTTATTTATTTATTTGGTTTGGCAAATGGTAAGATGTTTTTCTCACATAATTTTCTTTGCAGTTCTCTTTCACTCTTGCTAAATACATCACTCCATTAAGCAATGAAGCCTGCTACCTCCTTATAACCCCCCACAAGGATCACTTCATTTATCACAAAGATTTAGCAGTGAAGCAGTTATCATTTTATTTTGTTACTTTTTTTACAGGACTAATAAGGATGGTTTTATGAGGTTGTTTGTGAATTAGCATCTATAATTTCCCGTTCGCCCTCTGATCTCTCTGTCTGAGACCCTTGGCAAGAGCAGAACAAAATGAGCGCAACTGAATACAAAACCATGGGAAATGCTGTGCCTGATTTTGTTTTGCTCAGCAGCTGGAGGAACAGCAGCAACTTCAGTAGTGGTGCTAAGCTTATTATACCAGGTGAGGATTAAGGATTTCAACCAGATGAGATAATTAGCATACGTATGTTCTGAAGCAAATAGAGAAAAACAGACTAAACAACTTCTTCAGAAACACTGGTCCAGTTAAACAAGGTTAGTCTGAGCTTTGGATGCTTAAATTTTGATGTGGGAAACCCACCTGGGTCAGCAAGTGGCTCCAAGAGGGCCAGAACTGATGGTGTCAGGTCTACAAAGTCCTTGACAGTGCAAATTTTCTGAAGGCCAGAAGGACTCGGCTCATTAGCCTTTTCCTCAATAAGAACGCTAGCGTGGTGTCTGCAGGAATTTTGTCTCTTTTAAATGTCCTGCCCTCTCCAGTCTGATTGAGCTGAACTGCCAGGTTCAAAAGGAACTGAGGGAAAGGACAAACAACTACTCACTCATACACTCACACACGCATGTGCGTACACACACGCAGAGAACATGATTGCATAAACTCCATTTCCTTAGGAAGTAAGACTAAAATTGAGGTAAATGTTTACACAAAATAGCAAAGCAAAGCAGACAAGACTTTGGAAGGCTTTCAACCAGATCCTTGTCTTCTGTAAAACTGTGTGGAGGTCAATGGAACAGTACCAGTTTGCACCAGTTTGGGGCATCTGGCCCTTATTCTTGACTAGTCCATTGTATATCCAGTCTTTACAAAATGAAAATGTCAGGTTTTTGAGACCAGGATCAAAGACGCATTGGAAAGAAAGTTTGCTAGGGAATTGAAAACCCACAAGGGATAGAGCATGAAGGCTAAATAATATTATTTTAAAGTAATGGCTACAACATTTTCAGGAAGCTTGCTTTCCCTGGATACATCCCATTTTAAGGCATCACTGTTCAGTCTCATAAAGAAAGCTATTGCTGACAAAATAACCTCCAGTTCTTCTTGCTGTTTCAATTACTGCATTGATCAATTTGAAATGTCTGTTTGCTTGACATGACTGTGAGTGTAAATGATCTGAAATGCGATACGGCGTTGCAAGATGATTTGAACCACTCTTAGCATCTTTCTTCCTTTCTTCAGAAGCATGAAGGTGAGCCAAAAAAGAAAATAAAACCCAGTTTAGGGAAGCACCTACAGCAGTTATTGCCTGCCTTGACTCAATATCCTAGATAAAATTACTATGTTGTGTTTCATTTAATAATAAAACAAAAAAAAAAAAAAAAAAGGAACCACTGAGTAAGTTCCTCTGACCATAGTTTATTAGGCAGCCTTTGTTCCCAAGTGATCTGTCTACAAGGCCTTTGCAAACTGCTGAATTTCTGTATATATAATTGTGCCTCTGACCTGGAGCAAGCCATTGTCAGGCAGGAGCCTGAGAACAGTGTTCAAAGTTAGACTTATTTCTACATCTCATGTGCTTCCAGGCAACTGGAACCTTCAGCTAGGGTCTTCGTAAAGAAACAAAGAATGAGGCCCAAAATGAATGAAGATTCATGCCTTCTGTGGCACAAAACGTAGCTCTTTAGAAAAGATTATCATCTAATGTCAAGGAAATGTGTTTATAACATGTTCACTGCATACTCCAGAAGAAAAAGATTAAAAGGTCAGTGGCTCCTAAAGAATGTTGGGATGGGTACCCAACTATTTCTGGCCGTTGGCACTGACATTACCATACTATAATCTTATAAAGTAATTTGAATCACTACCCAAAAGCAAGGATGTCACGTGGAAAAGAAGACACCTTTCCTCCAGTCAATGAAAAAAAGTCATCTAAAACATAAACCCAAAGCCAACTGTTTTGGTGTGGTCTTTGTCCTTATCTAATGAACTGATCTGAACCGTAGATCCCAGAACTATAGGTGAGACTGAACAAGAAATCAAGTATTGTTATGTATGCACTTTCAGAGAAGCCAGGCACAAGGTTTAGCAAGTCAGTAGTCTGGATAGTGTGGAGATTGTCTGAGCAGGTATATATTCTTCTGTATAGGTCAAACTTACCCCTGTAGTGCCAAACAAAAACATAATTCATATGTCAAAGCATGACGTGTGAAAATTATCATTCACTTTTGCCTGAGTATTCCGTTGACAAACAGGCTATACGCTTTTCTCAGCTTATTCCTTGTTTCTTTGTGGTTGCAAGAACTGCAGTAGAGAAATTAAGATCATACCCACCTGGCCAGATTCTGGTCCAAGAAATCATACTTCCATCTATGACAATCTGTAACCAGTTGATCATTGTTTATAATAAAATACAAACTCACCTAATTTCTTGCCCCAAATCCACATCAGATTCAAAGTATTTCATGTCAAATCCTTGCACCCTGTTGGTTCTGCTACTCACTAGATATGTATTGGAATCTAGCTAACCAAGAAGTGCTGGGAAAATCTTCTTCTGAAAAGATATTTCATACTCTACAAAATAGTTTTGATTCATCCAAATTTCAGGAAAAGATACAGCTGACATCTGCTCAAAATCCAAAATCCATGGAAACCTTAGGCTTTTGGAGAAGTTCAGACATGGAGCCTAACTTGGCCACTCTCTCAGCTGCTTGATAACAGCAAATTCATGCTGCAAGTGCCTTTGAGGGACTTCATGACATGGCTGACAGGCATCATTTGAAGTGTTTCTCCTCTTGCAAATGATGCCACCAGACTGACACAGAGTGAAACATAGCCCGGCTGCTGCTCAACTCTCTCTTCACTGCTGTTTCTTCATGAATCCAAGTACCTCTCTGGCATTTCCCACAAGGGCACCTTGTTATCCACAGCAATTAAAATGTCTGTACGTAAGGGTGATACTGAGGAACTCCTTGTGCAGACTGTCTCCTATCTTTCAAAGCATTTTCAAAACCTCTGTCCCAGTTGTTAGAAGAAAATGAGGCTGTATGGTTAGGAAAATTGTCTGAAAAGATGCAATATTTGGCCAATTTCCTCAGATCCAGAATGTACTATGTGTTCCTTGGATAATGGACAACATGCTGGGTAGTTCCAGATAAGGTATCCAATAACTCTATTTTGTGTCCCCACTTTTCTTGCCCTTGTTCCAGAGAAAATTGGATGAGTGCCTGAGAAATAATTTTATTGTGAGGAGAGTTATTATGAAAACCTACTCTGCTATTTTTCATTGACCTCTAAAATGAACTCCCTAATTAAGTGCAAATGGGAAACTGACTTGGAGCAGGTTGTCTCTAATCTTGGACAAGACAGACACAGCAAAGTTTATGAACTTGATAGACTGAACCTGCCAAATGTCGATTTTGCTTTTCTTCCATACACTGCACGTAGAATATCTATAACATGCTGCTGAAAATTATGAAAGAAGGGGATTCCTTAGACATCTGTTTGCACTGAAGTAGAAAAAAAAAAAAGAAAAGCAGAAGATATTCCAGATGATAAACATTTGTGCAGATTAATCTTTTATGCAGTAGCTTTTATCTTCTTAAAGAATCTTTTCTTCTTACTGAGTTGCAGCATAATTTTAAGAAATTGCCCTCATATTAAAAAAAAAAAAAAAGATGTTGCGATGTGCCATGGAACTTATTTCCACTGAACTCACATATAGGGAAACTGGGTTAACAGGGAAGAAGAAGAGACTAAAATTATTTTGATAAACTGCAATATGCAGATTTCTGTTCTGGCTTGAAGTGAACCTAAGTCTTACAGTGAAGTTATAGGAAAATATGAGTACATTACAAATGAGTGTCTGTATACACACAAATAGAACTACCAGAGACTTGTAACTTCAAAAATGATGGACAAGAATTTATGGCACTAGCTCACATGGACATGCTAAGCCAATAAGGAAGTAATATAAGCAAAAGGAACGCACTATATGGGTTCGCTCCTTCTGCATGGTCTGAACAATGACAGTCCTGTATCAGAGAACCACTTGAAGTACAAGGCTGCAAGCTAGACCTGAGAATACCCTAAGAGGTAGGGCAGGTAGCCCTGCAGGTTGCTGTGCCTCCATGAGGTCCCCCTGGGCGCCCTGCACATGCGGCAGGCACCACCGCGTTGGCCAGATGGTGGGCACCCTGCAGCTCAGTCTCAGTTGCTGTTCTGTTTGCCCTGTCTAGCTTCCTCTATGTTTTTTTGCTTGTGATCCATCCATGCTTGTGATGTCCACAAATGCTCCTTTGGCTCACGTGCTTCACAAGGGCGAGGGCACTGCCAAGGCAGATCTGACGTCAGGCCAGTGGGCTAGAGAAGGTTTTTCTTACCAACCACTCAACTGCAGGTCATTAAGAGCAACGGAAGACAAGAGGACTCCAAATACAACTGTGAAAGCTAACATAATTGAAATACAGGCCATAGAATTAATTTAGTTTCTGTCTGAAAATTTTCAGAGTTTTTTTTCCCCAGACCTCTGGCTACAGCTGTTGGACTGTGTTTCTGTTATTTCCACAGTGGAGAAAACCAGCAGTAGCTCTGCTGATATCAGTGTGATCCTGATGGAAGATCAGAATCAGATTCAGGAGACTTATCCATTTTATCCAAAAATATGTAGTCATCATAATCTGAAATGTTTTGTACCTATTTGCATAAATTCAAATGCTGTTAAGTCGTACAGATATGAAGTCTCTTCACCAGCCCTTGTAATGCATCTGCTGGAAAGATCACCTTTCATCAGAAAGGAACACTTTCTTTACGTGTGACTAAACTCCTTTGAAATCTTTTTTATTTCCCAGGGATGGTTTCTTCCCTAGAAAAAAAATTTCTCTTGCTCCACATTTAGCTCTTCGACTTTACCCTTCATTAGTGACTAGCATAGTACTGTCAGGCTTCTTGATAGTAAAAACGAAGGGCCATTTTTGTCTTTTGAGTCTGCAAGCAGAGACAAGCTAGAAAGCAGAGTTACAAATGCATGAGGAAACTGATGCTTCTCTCATTACAACAGACTGTTGTGGTCCATGACTGATTTACACCAATCCAAGTGACGTGAAAAAGGTCTGCAGTATTTTAAGATGAAGAAATACGGCAAGAAACGTAAAGCGACTCGAGAAAGGTCATTAAAGCAGATTCTGGGGTTAGAATTTGCTCACACTTCTGCACTGCAGTGCATATAAATGTTTGTTGCAGCTTTCTTTGCACTCAAGTGTAAAGAAGCATCCAAACATGAATGCATATCGTATGCAACGTATCTAAGGACTGTGTGGGTGATTTCAGAGTGTTCTGAATACAAGGGGAGCAGGACTTCTTGTCTAACACAGATTTACTACCTGCCATTTGGCAAAAAAAGTAACTTTCCATTTTTAGTACTCTCTCTTGCAAAATGCTGAATAGCCTCAATTCTCCTGATGCCTAGAACCTTGTACCACATGGCCCTAACTATGGTAATATGATGTGCATAAACCAAATGGTACCTCACAAGTGTACAGATGGTACTTTCACTGAAAGTCAATGGTGGCCACACATGTGCAGGCCTGAGAAGATATTGCTGTAGAAGCTGCATATAGAAACCACATCTAAATTTTACTGTGCTACAAAACTACTCCTTAAAACTACTTTCAATAACAAATGTCATCATTTAGTCTAGTAGATCAAAACATGACATGGAAGTCCATCTGTGCTATTCAAAGCCCTCATGCTGCCAAGCATCTTAAATGTAATCTAATTTGTTTTACGCATTCTTATTAGCACCTAATTCTGGGTTACATCACTAAAATCTTTCTTAGGACATTGACATTTCCCCAGTAAGTCTATTTTGGCTTGATTTGTCTTGACTTTCTCATGATTTTGGCTCTATCATGATCTTTCCCTCCAGATTTAATATAAAGGAGTTCCTGATATTTATGGAACAAACACCTGCTGAAGTCCCTTGGGCATTTTGAGTCCAAGAAGAACAATAAAAAAGGCTTATCTTGTGTGTAAGACTTGGTAAACTGATTTCTTGTAATAGGCAGGAGTGCATCGTTATTCTGAATTGGGGTTGTTCCCTAGAGTGAGCCCCGAATGTCAGGTGTTCTGAGAGCGTGAGAACACTTACCTAATAAACAGAGATCCCTGTGACAGTCTCTCAACTGATTTTTTCACCTCATAAATATGTCACTTTAGGTCCATGCTCTTTTTGAGAAATTTTTCACCAACTCTGATGAAATGGAACTATCATCCTGGAAGTATTTAAAGACAGTGCTAGGCTTCCATTTATGCTTTTGTTGGAGAGAAGAAATATTAATTAAAAAAATCAGGTCCTTGATTTGGGTTCAGATATATTGGACCATCATGCCCCGTCTTCATTTTGTCCTGAAGATACTGGCTCCATGGTCAAGTGCTGCCATGTGGGAGAGAAAGTTCAATTGGAGTTTGTCTCTGGGCTTTCAGAGCGGCAAAGGCTTTGGAGAAACATTAAGCAGTGGAATAGAAGAGACTGGAAATCTATTTCAAGCTCTGTTACAAATTTCCTGCATCACTCTATAGGCAATCTTTTAGGTCCAGGTTTTCAAAAGTCATCAATTAGATATTTGGCAAATTGATTCTGAAAGAGTGGTGGTTTGTATGACATCCAACTGCTAGTGTTGCACATCCTCAGTTCATGGCGCTTACAGAATTCTGCAGCATGCCCCATAAATACTGACTTTGAATACCAAATAAATATGGTTTTAATCTCTTTTTTTGTAAATGTGATCCCTCCTTCACGTCACAGTAAAGATAAACTTGATGCTGAATATGCATACAGTCTTCAGAGCAGGACAGGGATTACTGAAAGCCTTCCAAATAGGAAGGGCTGAAAAGTGTGGAATTGTTCAGTTTAGAGGAGAAGGCTAAACAAGAAACACAAAGAAGAATTCTAAAAACTAATAGAAGGAATAAATAATGCTGCTGCTTTGCATTTCTTTATGCTTCAAAAGGGACAACGGATCATGTTCTGGCAATTAGATGGACTACTGGGCTAAATGAACTTCTGCTTGAATCCCACTGGGCAATTCCTACAGCAGGCACAGAAATGTGATGTGTGATGCAGGCCAAACTGAGGTCCTGCAAATGTGTTCTCAGTCATTACTCATCTTAAGGGAGTGCAATGCACTCTTAAAGATTTGTAAAGTGCTTGAGATTCTCTTACACAGGGTGTGAAAAATCATAAGTGTGTGTGAGTGCATGTGTGTCTGCACATGCTTCCTTGAGAGGGTTTTAATTTATGGGCAGAGACTTTTGCACACAAATAAACACAGCCAAACATAGTTTCATGTCCTCTTGAATTAACCCATCTGGCCAGACTTCAGTGTCATGGACCGGATTCATTCAGATAAAGAAAGCGAAAAATAGAAGGATCAATGAAGCAAAATGGAAAGTTCAAGTGAACTCAGGGAAGCTGAAGGTGTTTGGACCTAGTCTATAGAAAATATATTCTAAGCGTCAGATTTTGTCACAGTATCTACCTAGCACAACTATTGACACAAGTTCCAGTCACAGCAGTATCTATGGGCTCTGTACCATATGATGTGGAACCTTGCACACCATAACACGTAGTCCCCTGGGCAGCTATTTTTTATTTTCCTTGCCTTGCCTTCAGTACTATCACCACAGCAGTGGTTATGCTCAAGATTATGTGTCATGTTGTGTTACAGCTTGATCATGTCACGTTTCTGTCGTACCTTGACATTGGCTTCAAATTCAGTGATATTCTATGTAAAATCAAAAGGATGAGTTATAAAATGAGGGACTTACCATGTAAGTAAACATGAAAAGTAGAGGATATTGATTAAAAAAATGGGAATGTAAAGTTCTTTTAAATATTGATAGCACTGGAATTTATCTCTGTGGTTAAAAAGCACTTGACAAAGCTGTTTCTATGCTTAAAACAAGCTCTTAGCAAAGGAGGTAATATTTCACCAGGGTTTATTTATCATCATTTTTGGTCTGATCAGGTTTAATAAAGGAGATAAATAGAGTCTAATCATTCAAATATTAACCAGCTGGTACACAGGCAGCCTTTTTATTGCTGCTTAAATAGCGAAATTGTGCCTCCTTTTACTCACAGAAAACCAGAGTAGCTCACAGAAATGGCATCATTGAAGCCATCTTACTAACTGCTTCCCAAGGGAATTCATCCTAACCCCTCAGAGTTTTCAGTGCCTATGCTGTTGTTATCAGCAAGCTGTAGAAAAGGATCAAAAGGAATATGTGTGCCTAGAAATTGGAAATGGACTTAAAGCCCCGCAGTCAGCAGCTGCTGAAGACTAGACCTGCCATCACATGTTTGCAGATATGAAAGCTGCCTCACCTTATTTTTCACCTGAAGTTTTCCTTTCATATGAAATAAATACATAGATTCAAGCAATACGGAGTTGAAAAGCGATGCTTCTACCTTACTCAGAAACTTAAAGAATTTCCTTGGTGTCTTTCCCCTTCCTGTTCCCCTAGATTTAACAAAGTTTCTGCCTCCTGAGCACAGTGAAATTCAGCTTTGATGATCATGACTTTAATGCTGCAGTCTTCAGCCCACTCAGTTGGGCTCCTTTTACCTTCAGCAACACGGTATCAGGGCCCTAGTGATCTATTCTTAAAAGCCATTTTTGATATGTGCTAATCCGTTAACCTCTTCTTTCTCCTCCTAGTGGCTATTATAGTAAGAGAAGTTAAGAGTAAGGATGATATTTTTAAGGGAAACATGGTATTCTTGGCTTCACTTGTTGGTACATAAAAGCTTGGGAGTGTGGGAGTGTGACCTGCTTGATTTCTAAGTACACAAACCATACGCCAACATCTGAGTAGACTTTATCAGGAAGATGGCTCAGTTCTCTGCCTGTGCCGGACTAGTCCAAAGGGCTTTTCTCTAGCCCAGATCAGGATCTGCAATCATTTATAGAGCTGTTCAGGAAATTGAATTTCTTTTCCTCTGAAAAAAATATGGACTTTTTTTTATTTCAGTGAAATCATTCACAATCCAAGAACAGAAAATGCAGCCTACCAAAACCTGCTGTTTCAATTACTGAAAACAAAACAAAAACCTCCAAAAAACCAAAACCATACTTCACTTACTTGCGACATCAAGTACTGTTCCTAAGACTGAGTTTGTTTGTTTTAAAGTTCCTTTTTACTGAAAATTTTCAACTAGCTTTTAATGAGCAGGGTCTCGGACATGCTGTTGTTGAAGGCAACAGGAGATCTGGCACAGGATCAGTCCTGCAATGATCAAAATAAGGATTTCCCCAGATGATCTCGTGTAGGAAAACTCTACACAAAAGTTATAGAAGAGGACTGAAATAGAGCATAATGGAGAAAACATCCAGAAAACATTGAATAGGACGCAGCAGATTTTCTCAGCGTAGGCATCTTTACGTTAGTAGTGATCCCATTTAAACAAAGCTGGCAAGAAGGACCCTCTCCTGTTACTTAGTCTTTTGGGCTTCAAACAGTGCAGATAAAGATGCGATACCTGTTCCTTTCCACATCACCTAGGACAAACAGTGCTGACCTTCCCCAGAGTTTTCATGCATCAGTATTGACCTGTTCCACTGAAACCACTAATCCTTGACTACTTCTGAATGAAATAGAATATTAAAAGAGATTTCCTCCTGAGCCCAGTAAAGAGCTTGAAATTCTTCCAACTCTACTAGCCTGCTAATCCTTAAATTATATATGTTTTTTTAATCTGGTCTAAGTGGGTGTCTCTGCTTTTAGTCACTGACAGACATGCCTTAATTTGGGTGACTGTTATCCTGGAATTTCTTCAGCTGTACAGTGAAGGGTAAGCTACCTCTCTAGGCTCATCATATGGCCACCATAAAAAAAAAAAAAAGACTGACTTAGATTTTTAAAAATGGGTGCTTAGGAACAGTTCTCTAGGCTGGGCTGGGCAACAAGGCCTTCCAAACATTTTGGCTTCCAATGGCAATAGTCTTTTGAATTTTTTAGAAGATATTGGCCCTGGAGCTTTATTCAGGCTCAAACTTTGTGCCTGGATTTTGCAAGCTTAATGATCTGCCTGTGGCTTGCACAGCCAATACAGGGAGCCGGCAGGCATTCAGTCCATTGGAAAATTGGGCCAGTTATCTAAATCCGGCCTGTAGAAATCTAATCTTAGCCAAAAGTTTGCACCATTTGTCAGCACACAACTCTTCCTTCTCCCCTCAGAGGTTTTCCAGATTGCATGTATCACATTTCATTGGGGACTCCTCTTATTTTTTGAGTAGCCTTATGCTTTTTTTTTTTGGTTGGTTGGTTGTTTTTGTTTTTGGCCAGCTCTGTCAAGAGATTTCATAAGGTAACTTCATTAAACTTAAGGAAGTTACCACACTGACAGTTTGCAGTGTGTTGTGAAAGGTGTAGTGACTTGGAAAGTCTGACTCGTTGTCAAAATGAAATGTGCTAGTGCTGTGTGTAAAAACCCACTGGCCCCTCAGGGAAAACAATGAAAATATTCAGCAAAGACACAAGCCTGCCTTTGTATTGTGTGTTTTCCGTTTCTCCTCTTCTATCTTTTTGCTGCGGAGGCCCTCTGATAGAAAATTAAGGCTTTAGTTTTTTATTTCCTTAGTAAAGCAGGGCACAGAACTTGTTGCAATAGCAAATCAGCCGAACATGGGAGCGTAACTGCTAAAAGCAGTTAAACTTCTCTCATTTGCAAGGAACCTGAGGTGTCTAAAGGAGTTGTGCTGCATGGCAGCCTTCTTTACAAAGTCCAAATGCTAGTCCATGCACTAACTATACCAGAGCTATAATGTTCTCCTAGCAATTCCCAGGATATCTGGAACTAAAGAACGTATGTGCTAGAGCAAGTTTCCCAAGGACCTAGGTCTATGAAAATGTTCACTATCAATGTACCTGTTGTAAGAGGATTCTTATGTCAGGTGCTTGGCTTAACCTACAAATGCTTATATTGGATCCTACATCTCCTAAACATGTTGCAAGGGAATGAAAATCACCTTTTATAAGCCAGTGAAACTGCCGAGAGGCAGTGGAATCATCTTGCCTACCCAGTGCCCACCTCCACCACTATGGAACAGGAGTAATTGCTGGTGTACTGTTTGCCGTTCCATGCTCCTGATGCCAAGCCAAAAACCATTTTTCCTTAAGACCTTGCCTTCTCCTGAGGGTAATGCCCTGAATCTGAACAATGCAGAGGGCCTTGCGTAAGACTGAACTCCACCTGAGCATGCCTGAAAGGTATAAACAACAGCAAGCTCCAGGAGTTCCCAAAGGAGGCGGTTACTCTGTCTTCCAGTTGCATGGTAGATTCCCCCGTATGAGATCCGTGGTATTGATCTTTGTGATAAGTGCTGTAGGAGGGACCATACGTATTTCTTCAGAGGGCCATGCCCCATCTTTACTTGTACATTAAGACTTTAAGAACAAGCTGAGAGCCCCCCAGCCCAAAGAAAGGAGACAGTGCTGCATAAGCAGCAGTTTATCTCCCAGTCACACACATTGCTGTTTTGTAAGAAGGTGACTGATACATGCCTTCAAGAAGTAGGAAAATCCAGATCCCACTGAAGCTAGTGATAAAGCATTCGTTTTTTAACAAAATCAGGGTTTCTCTGTTCTCTTTCTACCTAAGTATATGAGGTACGTTGGAATGTCATACTGTACTTTGAGGGGAGAAAAACCTCCCTCATTGCAGTAGCTAATAAGGTTGGACCCTGATGGACAGGGGTTTTCTCACTTGACTTTTCTTTCTGAAAAGCTGCCATTCTTTTCCCTGACCCATATAAGACACACCTTATTTGTTTATTTTCAGTCTCAAGTGCTCTCATGGCAGCTCTCTGGATCTGGGGATGGTGCTAACTGCACCATGGGTGAAGTATTGGTCCTTGCATTTTAGCTCACATATTCCCCTGATGGATGATCCACCATTAAACAAGGAGTCCATGCTGACTCTTGAAAGAAAGATTAACAGTTAAAATTTCAAGATGAATGTGTCTGGCAACGCTTTCACTGCTATGCCATTAACAGACAAATAGCGGCACAAAACCTTCAGCGATAAGGCAGTGTATTTTATGAAGCAGGAAGCATAAATTACACAAACAGAACAGTGGACCGTTAAAAGGCAGTATTGTGAAAGTCATTTTCTGCATTCAAAACACTTTCTCCTTTGAATTTTTCCTCATCTATTCCAATTTTTACTCGTTGTTAGTAACAAGTAGAAAGAAACAATACCAATGAAGTTGCATTAGACAAGTTAAAAACCAGCAGGAGGTCAAAGCCAAATAAGCCTGTTAGAAATAAGTTTGTTCTTTTTTACTAAGAAACCAAAAGAAACCAAAATAAACTCTATTGATAAAGCAAAAGGTTAATGCTATATCCATCTGGGAGCAGACTTTGTAATTTTCTTTCTGTTGCACCCCCAGTGCAACTCTGACATTAGATACAACAGGTGCATGGGCCTGCAGGGTTTCCTTCCTTTACTCCAGAGGAAACCATAAAGGAAATACATGGCTGGTTTCTGGGGTGCTCTGTGAGCCAGCTGAGGGGGATAATGGGTCAACGAGTAGCCAAGAGAGACAGGAACTCAAGGGGGAGTATCTGGCACCATGAACAGGCCTTGGCCCAGGTCCAGGCTGATGCCCAAGCTCAGGCCCCAGGCCCAGGCCCTGACCCAGGTTCAGGCCCAGGCCCCAGCCCAGGCCCTGCAGCTGCAGCAGACCCTGGCCCATGGGGGTCCATCAGGCCCCGTAGCCATGGCAAGCCCCCAGGGAAGCTGGCAGCCACCGAGGTGGGGGATGATGGAGCTGTCTGTCAGTTGCTGCTAATCCACTAGAGGCCATTGTGACACAGAGTAAAGGGTGCCTGGCAGAACGTTTCACTCCAGTGCTGCTCAGCCGTCCTCTTCATTCACACCAAAATGATGAGTTAAGGAGTTTATTTAGTAGATATGCAAGGGGCAGTGGAGTGGAGAAGTGATTCCTCTGGAAGTTGCGAAATTTCCCATGTGTTATGGAGGAAATTCTGTTAGGCAGAAACATTGATTTGCTCATGTGTTTCGCGTTTCAGCAATACAGAGTGTATCTTATTATGGCGTTTTGAACAGGATGTGTAGTTCTGTGCAATTATTTGAAATCTAGAAAAACATCCTAACGATTTCTTCTCCTATTTGCAGTATTTTAGAAAAGCAGTTGCCTAAGGATTGTTGAGGCAATACTGGGACGGCAGTTAAAAGTTAATTAGTTCACACTCTCTCTCTTACTCATCCATGAAAATGGAAGAAGAAAAGGGTGATTTTTGAAGGGGAAATGTGTTTATGCTGGGGTGGATGGTGAGCTATCAGAAAAATTTGCTAGTGATGCAAAGAGAACTCTGGCAACTGGGGAAAGGGAGAAAAGGAATCAAATCAGGGCAAATACAGCTGTCAGGAAGATAAGACAATAGTGAGAAAGGGAGAAGAAGAGATATCCAAGGGGGCAAGGCTACTGGCTACACAAGCTTGTACAACCGAAAACAGGCAAGTGATCATCTCTAGCAACTGATAGGCCTGATGTCTGAAGAAAGATCTGATGCATTTTACTTGTCATTTCCATTTATCCCTGCAGCTACCTGAAGATACAACAATAGCATTTGATGAAATACTGTAAGGTAGTCAACTAAATATAGAGTCATCTTCCATTGAAGAGAAGCCCTGCCAAACTGGCTAATTAGTATTAGTGAGAGAATTCTTCATCTCTTTTCTGTTATGTACTATATACTATACAACGCACACAAAAACTTTAAACAAATTAAATATATATATATATTTATATTTATATGAAGATATTATTTCAGAAATCAGTTTAGGAACTTTTTACATCTGCATGAAAAACACACCAGAAGGTCTGAGGTGGTGCAGTGTTACCATGGCAAACAGATTGTTTCTTGTGGTAGCAATATCATAATCTTTCTTGTTTTAGGATCCAGGGAGCAGTAAACCTAATGAGCCTTTATGTGATCTTCCTGAGACTTGCATAAATCAGGAACAATTCCACTGAAGTCAACAGGCTTGATAATAATGTAAATTGTTATATGTGGGTGCAGGATCAGGCTCCCTGTCTCAGGGGAAACATGAATGTTGCCTCTCTTACCTCTTTTACCTGAAGCACCTGGAAACGCATTCATGTGTGGAAAACACTTCTCTGGAAAACAGGATAGCTTCTTGCATGTCTGAAGGGACTGATCCCACCTGTTTTTAAGACTGTGCAATGGCTCCTCATTGTGTGAGGGTGTCGGGGAACTTGGTCAGAGAGTGGCTGTCAGCATCAAGTCTAAAATTAAGGAAAGCAGGAAACACTGATTTATTACCAAAAAGCAAATCTTTTATTTATGAAACAGAAAGTTTGCACACACGTGTTTTCAGACAAGAATATTCCAAGGAGTATGCGAGAGACAGAGAGCAAGAAAGGAATTCTTGCTAGATAGGCAGGATTTTTTAAACAGAAAAACATGAATTTAATGAATAAAGCATCAAACCTGCACTGTAGGCCCTGTGTTTTTAAAGATTTAGAAAGCTAATATAATATGAATCCAGCCATATAATCCTGTGTTCAAAAAATGTGAAATAATAATAACAATGTAACCTCATCCTCTGTATTTCCTCATTTCCTTAGGGCCACAGTTTCAAAAGGTCTTAAAAAACATAGCAACAATACATTCCAACACTTCCCTCTGATTATGGGAAAGCACTCTTCCCCCCAAACCTAGGTAAGTGTTGACATGCTCAGTACCTCCTTTTCCTCTATGAGCAGTTAGAGGAATGGGTCACGTGTGTGTGTGATAGGGGTCAGGTCTTTATTTCAGCTTTTGGGCCTGGCCCAGCAAGCATTTAAAGCATTTAAAATCAGGCTTGGGGTTTGTTACCTGAAGAAGTTTCATGGGTTTTCACTGAAATATTGTGTGGTTCTTAGCACTGCTACCAATAAGGTTTTGGGGAATTGATCTCCCTCTGCAAACATGGATATTAATCTGCATATACAAGAGAGTGCATTTCCTTTTGGAGTAAAAGGCACCCCCCCCAAGTTGGTCTTTTAAATGACCTGAGAGGCCCTCATCCTCCGATAGCACCACCCTGCCTTCCCCAGGCAGATTCCTCTATCTACACAGCAGCCTCGGACTCTTTCCGGGGTTATGCACGACCTCAGGGATCTATCAGCATGGAGCTTGCTGGAAGATGGATGGCTCATAGAAAAGTGAGGGAAGAGTCAGACTTGGTTGGCAATGTTTAGCAACTTCTCTTGGGAAAGCTAGAAAAAGCCTGGATAACTGACAGGAACAGGAGCAGGCACGGACAGACCCCAATGCAAACTCTGACTAAATTTGAAGAGTCCTGTGGACCTCAGTAAACCACGAAGAAAACACTGTCTTTTAATAATCATGAGCATCTCTACTTGTGCTAAAAATTTCATTCAAGATTCTTGGGTAAATTTATAGCTATTTACTTTGTTCCGTGAGTGAGTAAACTGAGGCATTAGGAAGCGTTTGGCAGCTGTTTTTGTGCAGATAACAGCTGCAGATCTGCATCCATAATCTGTCAATCCTGATCACTAGATAACCGCTTCACAGAGCATCGAGAGTAAAAAAAAAAAAGAAAGAAATAATCTTCCTTTAAGCAATATAAACTGAACCATGGTTGTTGTTTTGCTGTTTGGCTTTATTTGAAAATATTTGGATCTGTTTTTCTCTTGTCTTTGATACTTCTAGGGCAAAATGAACTGTACTCCAGTGCTACCGTACTCTAAGTAGCTTCTGGAAACTAATTTAATTGGATCCATTCCTTGATTTTAAAATAAGGGGATGAAAAATTGTTTTGAACTGTTGCTTCATCAACTAATTTTGGTTCAGGTAAACTCTCTGAGGGATTTGGCTGTGTTTATGAGTTTGTAATAAATATTCAAAATACTACTATCAAAACAACCTCTCCCCAGCTAGGACAAAGCCACATCATCACCACAACATTTTGGTGACTTCAGCAGCACATGTTATGACAGAAATGCTTCAGTCTTGAGAGTAGCTACTTCCCTATTTTTTTAATTGTCTCTTTGTGCCAAGAATATTTGCCTTTCTTCTTCTTCTTCTTCTTTTATACACATGAAACAGTTCTCCATTACATTGCGCTTCAAATCTGCATTTTCCAATGCCTGGAAAAGACTTCTTCTCAGCCCACGCTGTAGCTCTCTGGAGTAAAGCTTTTTGTGTGCAGTGAGGAGTGCATCATGCTTCAGCCGTAACTGGAATGTGCACAGCTTTGTGAAGTTTCTCAGAATGACTCAAAGAGTGGAAGCAAATAAAAAACCACAGAGATATTTGTATCTTAAATGTGCTTCAAGTAACTGCATTATTACCACAGCACCTCCTAGGCTTCCCGTTTTTGCAGATTGCACATTGTCACCACTTCCTAAATAGCTGTATTTATTTATTGGAACCCAAGGGTTTTATTTAACACCTCACGTAAAAAACACTTCTCCTTATCCAAGTCATTTAGGCCAACATCTCCAAATTTGGGTGCCTATAGCAACCCACCTTAATTCTTATTTAGACATGCATGCAAGTAGCTTCATTTTCAAGGGAGCCAGCTGAAGCATTTGTGAAAACCATACTTCTAATTTCTTTGGTTGCCTGGCTTTGAAATTAGGACCCATCTCACCAGTGCATTTAAAATGCCAGTTGATATGAGAGTCCTGAGTTATGGCAGGGGCTGCAATCAGAATACTCATATAATTATAAGTTAAGCATAAGCTTGAGTGAAATGCTAGATTTGAGGTTTTGTTGTCTATGACTGACACACATGGAATTGAGGTGAGATTGCTGTAGGAATGAAAGTTATGTGGTCGTGTCTCACTGGAGTGGGGGTTCAGGGCATAATTCCCATTAACCTCTTCCAGGATCCCAGCACTGGCACTTAGATTTGGTAACGTTAATGTGAACATTGTCATGTGCTCAGTCATTAAAACCCAGAGCCAGTGAAGGAAAATGTTTTGGGAGAAGCTAGGAGCTAGTTGGAAACTTTCTGTGAGAAATACCAGAGATCTCTTCCCTTACAAAAGGAGAATTTGTCTGTGACAGACCACACACTTGCTCCCATCATTTGAATGCAATGTAACTGGGGTTGGAGGCTGTAAGGCAGACGCACAGCGGGCTGGGTCCAGTGGAGCCATGGCAGCAGCTGAAAATCTGCCTCGGGTGGCTGACGGCTGCCGTGTCAGAGAACCACAGCACTCCTGGTATGAGCAATGAACAGCAGTGAGTTGGGGAAGTGGCAAATTTTAGATTTTAATCTGGCAGGTTTAAGCCCCTGCCAAGTCTATAGCGTCAGCCAAAACCACAGAATTTCAAAATGTGCCTTAACAGCAAACCGAAAAATCAATATGCCTTCCTCATTTTCCTGGAGCATGACAGAAAGCCCATTTAGTCAATAGCTGTCTTTCTGTCAGTCTCAGTGGGCATTGTATAAAATCCTGATGGACAAAAATAAACGGAGGGAAAATGAGGAATCTACTTGCACCCAGAAGGCACCTTTCTGATAGGAGCTTTTCTGTGAAGGAAGCAAATGGATTTCATGCCAAGTAAAGAGATAAAACACAGCAATCTTGCACGTAAGACATCAATAGCAACATATGTTAAGGTCTTACCTATTTAAGTCCATTTCTGCATAGTAGATCATGTAAAGAAATGCTGAACCGTAAACCTTTAATTTACAAGTGGGCTCAACAGTAGGTAAAAGAATAGTAAGTTAGGAGAGACTGGATTGACAGCACTGTAGAAATCTGGGTTGGTAACTGTACTTAGATTGCCAAGATCCTAAGAGCACTTATATAATAAAACTGTGCTCAAGGAAACATTTGCAGATTGAAGGGAAATTATAAGAAAGTAAATTATTTACACAATTTTTTTTCAGCTATCTATAATTGTGGTTTATAATGAAAATAGGAGGCCAGATTTGATCTTTAAATGAGCGCAGCTCCATGGGTCTGGCTTGTAATTTACAAATAATTTATCTGAAGATAAATGAGGATATATAAAATTATTCATTGTTTGCAAGGATTAATGGTAATTCATATATGTACACTTTCCTGCTCTTTTCACACATACAATGACGGAAGTTTTGCAGACAAAACTAAAAATACAGTCTCTCGGGTCAGACTGTTTCTACCACTGTGTTACTGAAATTTCTAATCATCATCTCATGACAATAGTTTCAAGGGATTTATGAAAAAGTAGCAAAGAATACACTTTTCTGTAATTTACTATTTCCTGTAATTCATCATACCATTTTTTGCCCAAATCGCTTTGACTTTTTTCGGGAGTATCATATATCACAATCCTAATGCTAGTGACCCTTTTTTGACTGATACTCTCCTGCCTTTATGCATTGTTTATTAATGCTGTTTCATTGCAAAGATAACTATAAAACTAAAAGGCAAAGCAAGAGACAACTTGATAGGGTAGGATAGTTGACTAGAAGGCTACCTCTGCAGGGCTTTGTTTGGTTTACAAAAAAAAAAATATATATATATATATTTAGTTAACTTGAAAACTTTAGGGATCGCTGACCTAGTTGGTGAAATTGTATAGTCTGGGCTGCACAGAAAGTCAGGCTGGATGGTCTACTGACCCATTCTGGTTTTATGGTACTTGAATCTACTTCAAATCTATCGAAACCACTGACAAATGTTAAACATAGCCACACCAAGTACATTTGGAGTGGGTTCATCTTGGAGAACCATAACTAATGATGTTAAAGCAAAGCAAAAATAATGGCCGCAACACTGAAAAGGAAATGCAAAATAACATATAGCATGAAGGCTGGCTAAGGTAGGAGTCTGCATTAACTGCTTCACCTACAAAGCTCATGAGAAGTGCCTCAATCTCTCATGTTATGAGTGGTTTGTCTACTAAATTAGAAGATGAGAAATGATATATGTTTTGGGTTTTTTTGCTAAGCATAAATAAAAAACAAACCACATTTTTTTGAGGAAGGGAATTATTGTCTACAGAGGACAATCCAAACATATTAAAGGTGGTGTTCCAGGGTGTTTGGGTGCCCACCCATGGGTTTTGATGTGCAGTTTTAATACCTTTACAACATTAGATCACTTGAACACAATGAGGAAGAAATACAGATTAAGAGGCAATGCTTATGACGTCTTTTAAAAATCGACACTTTCATAATGTATTTATGAGTACTTGGAAAAATCTTTCCAGATTTCCAGCAATTATTTGAGGAATGTCTGAACTCTCAGTAATCTTCCTATTGTGGTAGAAGATGATCAAACAATTAAGGAGCTAGCTGGGAGCTGGAAATTTTGCAGTTTCCAGCACTGACACAGTCTTCCTGTATGAGCCTGGCTAAGTCACGCAATCTGTTTGTCACTCAGTTCCTCATCTGTGCCTTAAGTATGCGAAAAAATGAAGTATTTTTATTTGTTTATCTCTCTGGAAAGCTTCTCTCATGTCACACCTGCTGAGTGCATCCTGATCCACAGCACACTCATTGATGCGGCTTTGTGAATCGCACAGTAAAAGTCAGGCTGAGTCACCAGACCTCACCCACAAAGATTTTTAGCGACTTTCATGCAGCAACAAGGAACTGATGTAGTCCTGAGCTCCCATTTAATGAGGTCCTGTTCGCCTGGTAGGTGGTAGCAACCTGATGAAAGTTTTACAAGTTATATTCCTTATTTTATAAAAAGGAAATTACTCATAATTAGAGCAGTTCTAGGAAATGGGAAGTGTTGTCAGTCATGTAGTAATTACACAGCTAGTCAGAAATAAGTGTAGGGGACCAACAGTGCAGTGCGTGGTATTCTGCTGGGTGAGAAAGCACCGTTGCAGAAATTACAACAGAAGCCCTCATCCAGCTTTACAGCTCCTGACAAGTGTATTTACAAAGCATATTGGAGCTATGCCACGCAAAGTCTTCTTTTTGCCCGTGTTAAAACATAGAGAATAAAACCAAAAGCTAGAGGAGGAATACAAACCTTCCTTGGAGTCACACCTTGCTACCAATCCTTTTGAGGAACAGATGGAATAGAAACAAAACTAGATAAGGCCTCAACTGAAGATGCAGCACAATTTCTGAGGAAGGGAGACTTTCCTCCTTTGTTGTCACACTTTTCATTTTACATGTTGTCTTAGCACCTCAGAGACAGTAGACGCATTGACCATCACTTCAGATTTTATGAGAACCAAGAAATTGGCATCAAAAGCAAACCACTGCATTTCAAGTGCTGCTCAAGCCCCTTTTCTGTATTTTAAAAGGCAGGAACTGATTTTTCTCTATTTTTCATGTCTTCACAGGTATCCAGGATTCTCTTGTTTGAAATTGACTCTTCTCCAGGATTATGTGACCATTTTACAGTGAGCAGTTTTTCTTTTCTTTTTTGTTCAATTTGTGGAATTGCCTGAAGGGAGATCAGTTTCCTCACAATTACTTTGTGTTTTGTTTGTTGTCTGAACTGACTGGGAATGTCCAAAATTCGTCCTGCGGTGCTGAGCTGTGACCAATCATGGAAGTCACAGGGAAGAAGTGACGGGTTGATCCTGCAAGGCAAAATGACTGGGAGTTGAAGGTATGTTAGATATTTTTTTTCCTTCACTGACATGACTTCCCACAGTTATACGGTGACTAGTTAGGTGGCATTAATCTGGTTGCTTAATCTTTATCTTCACCCCATGACCTAATCCTGCTGATGTACACAGCCTCCAACCCATCTCAGAAGACAAGTGATATCTACCTTAAATGCTTAAAAGAGTTTAACATCTGAGTCTATATTTATTTTCAACATGTTAAAAAACAATTTTAAAAAAATTAACCTATGATTATATAATTGTCCTCATCTCCTTGTTAACATTAATTATCAATAACTTCTGTCATATAAGTGACTGAATTTCCAAAGGACTCATTTCACATGTACCCTGGAACCCCTCTATTAGGATCGTCCTTCCTGTGCACAGAGTTGCCCACACCACTTCTGTCCTCCTCTTGCTTTTAAGTTTTTCTATCCAGAAAGGAGATCTATCCACCTCTTGGTGCAGTGGACTATGTTCGCACCACATCTTTGAATCCAAGTGTCTCAATTCTATGGCTGCCCAATACCCTATGAGAGTCTCTAGCCCAGATGAGTTCCTGGGAATAATATTTTGCTATCAGAAGGGCATGGTGTACCTAGGGAGACAGATCTGACTCATTGCACTGGAAGACAGACAATTGCACTCCTAAATGGCCTGTGAAGGCCTTGAAGAGGCATCTTGCTAAGTTGTAAAGGGCAATTGATATTCTGTCAGCTTCAAAATAAAATACCAGACTTATACGCTTTTTCCATGTCCTTGGAACTTCAAGGAGTAAACGCATTCATTTCCTTTCATTTTGCATCCATCTGATTGCTTTTAAACGTAGTTTGGATCAAATCTTTCCAACACTGATACCTGTGGCAAAACTCCCTTCTGACTTTCATGAGACAGGGATTTGGCCCATAAGAATTAGTGTCTAGGGAGGATGTATTGAAACAAATGGTGATTGTCAAAGCACATTGGAATTTAGAGCACATTTGTTGCAAAGATAGAAGCTCACTGGGGTATCTGATTGTCAGAGTCAATTTTATTTTCCTTACTGCACATATGCACATATTTGAACCTTGTCATGCTGCAAAGGGAAATACCTCATTAGATTTCACTAGGGTTTCTTCAGAATTGTTTATAGACTACAGTCAATAAAGATATTTTTTTGTTTAATAAATGAAATACTGGAATCGCCTGCTCTATCAGGAAATCGAAGGAAGTGCATTTATCCCTGATAAAGACGAAGCTCTACTTTACAGGGTGCAGAAAGCCTACAATATGTATTATTTTTCAAATAGTTGAAAGATTTATAGCGGTAAATAGATTCTTTTTCAGTCTCTTGGTCATATTGTCTGCAACAAAGCAAATGTTACAAATAAAAATAAGAGTAAACCCAGAGCATTTCTATGTTCTGTATTTTCAATTATGATTTTAACAGAAATGAATCACTTGTCCTTTTTTCTTTGGAAACAGTTTTACTTCCCTTTTCCCCACTGGACATATAATTTTGATTTATAAACACAGCAATCTGGAGCAAAGGAAAGTTTTAAGCACAGTACCTGCTGCTGCTAAGGCCTAGTTTTATTTTGCTTACGATTTTTTTTTTTTTTTTTTTACATTTTCAGATCAATTATAACTTTCTATTTTAGAGATTAAAAACATGGTTGCAGATGACATATTTTGCCCATTCTGAATTCACACAGGCCTAAGGTTTCATCTTGCAGCCAAGGCCTCATTTTATAAACACAGTGAAGAGTTCTTCCAGTTAAAATGTGCTTTTAACTGGGATAAACCTGTCTCCCAATGTTAAGACTTATAAATCTTCTCCACGGTGCTATTTACAATCCAGCTACTGCATGCTTACTTTATTGACTATGAATGAATAAATCAGTTTTCCACATCACCCCATTCTCTTTGCTGATGTTTTGATTTGGTGTCTATCCAAAAGTCTCTGATCATAGACACATGATTATAAAACCATCTCTCGCACTGAAAACTATTTAAGAAACACGCAATGGAATTAACTTCTTTTAGATATTGTTTTACACTGCACATTTGAACTTGGGGATATACATTTTTCACAGGGATCAGTTCTGCTGGGCAGAACACTCTGATAAGACTGCAGAAGCCAAGAAATTAAATGAGGGGGTTTTTCATCATTCACTACTTGGCTTGAGTTTCCACAACACAAAATCTAGGTCTTTACCTCAACTGGAGCTCTTTGAGTGGATGCAGGCATCTCTATCCTTTAAAAACTTTTAAATCCTTTAAAAGAGTTTCACAGGGTTGTTCTGATAAAATCAGGATTTTTTTGTTTTACACCACTCAGGTGGAATTTTGCAAAACTATGAGAGGGAAAAGAACTGTCCATCAAAGCTTTATGCTATTTTTTTTCCCCATTTCCTGAGTATCTAGGAAATCCAGAAAAGGATTTTCATTCACAACTTATGCTTGAATTTTGAAAACACTCTTTAAAAGTCTGTGGGAGATCCCTAGAACTACTGGGAAGCATTTTATATATTAGGATCAGAGACTGCCTTGGATGTCAGCAGTAGCATTTGTCATTTTTTTCTCCCCATTACTTTAGGGAGAAGAGGCTGACATGGGCATTTCTAGATCAGGATCTACTCCTTTCCTTTGAATCCTGGGTGGAATGCAAAGCTAGAGGGAGCCTGCAGAGTGCAGGCAGCATCTAGTGATGGAAATAACACAAGGACCAGCCTTGCAAGGCATATGATCTCACAGGAAAAGAGCCCCTGAGAGCTGAGCATGATGGAATTCAAACCCCATGTGAAACCTTTGCTCAGTTTCAAAGCCAAAATCCAAACCTTATCCTAAGGCTCATCCAGAGGTGAAAGGCCGCTGCAGTGTGACACTTGACAATTCCCGCTGTAGAACAGGTATAACACAGTTTGTAAATTGAGCCTTATATAAGCACATTGTAATCAGAAGAGGACAAGTGTCCTTTTTAATTTTAGAGAAGAGTAGATAGTTCAAGGGAATGTGGGATATGCAGAGATCAGTGCATGAGCTGTCTTGGAAGATCTTGTTTTCATTACTCTTGATCTTGCAAAGATTTATGATATCAGTATTGCCTATTCCAAACAACATGTCTTTTTGTTTATACTCAGCTAAGGCCTGTGCACCTAAAAAGGTTGCGTTACATTTCCTGAAACCAAATTCCTATATTTTATTATCTGGGATAGAGAAGTACTGTGCTTGCGCACATTATTCTTCAGATTATCCTCAATCTTATTCCAAGGGAATCAGATTTTGTTGTGCACTGACAGATGTGCCTGGCAATTCTATCTTAATTATATTAGGTCCTTCATAACATACTTGGAAAAGAAATCAGTTTCTCTATCAGTCATTGAAAGTCCAGGTAATATTTCAGTGCACGTGGCTTGTTCAGGTCTCAGTGGTAGCAGTTAAGGTGTCAAGGAATTGGATTGAATTCACTGTTTCATTTCAAAGAAAGAGCCGTTTAACATGATTGACTCAAGCTGGTGTCACTGATGATTTTATGCTCTCTGACATTTCCCTTCTTTTCCTTTAGGGAATAAAACATGGAAGAGGTATTCTGTTGGGATATTGTGCTGATCAGGCCCTCAGTGGCACCCTTGTTATGGGTTATATCTTCCTTCTGTGGTTTGACTGCTACCCATCTAACTCTAACCCTTTTCCTGAATTGCCTCAGTTAGGAGCACAGTTGTGCTACGGTGTCACTATAATTTGGTGATGGTTTAGTCAAAAGAGCAGTGAGGACAATTTCACTCACTTAATATCTCAGTTGTCTTTATTGTCTCTCCACTGGCTTTATGGGAGATTTACAAGGCACTTAGAGAAGCAGCATAAATCAGATGAATCTGGGCCTCTGTTTTGTATTCAATATTTCCCTACAACAGCCATCAACAAACGGCATCAAGGCACCAATAATACAGCTAAAAAAAAAAACTAAAAACCAAGCCGGAGGAAGTCCAGCAATTGTCCATTGTGGAGAAAAATGAGAAGATTCAAATTTTGAGGCAGATTATCTCTCTGAGACTATTTCAGATGGGAAAAATTACTCTAGAAAAAGAGGATAGAACATTAAAAGCCCCAAGAGCAGTAACAGAGAAGACATTAGCTTAAACACCTCCTAAAAATTAAGAATGAGACTTTGTCCTGGAAAACACTGACATCAGCAAGTGACCTATCACAGAGACAGCAAGATACAGTGCAGAAGGATAGTGAGGATATGAAAAGAATCATGATATCACAAGTAAAACAAGAGTTACAAGGAAAGCTGAAGACAAATGGTAAGGGAGCAACAGCAACAGATGTTTTCCCTTAAGATCATAAATGAAAACAGAAATCCTAATGCACAGGAGCTTTTCCGGAGAAATACATCTATATCAGAGCACAAAACACAAAGAATAAAAGCAAAACAGTCTCCTTTTTGCAAAGAGAATTAAGGCAAATACCCAGGTACCTGGTGATGGGTTATTGTTTCAGGGGCAACACGCGCATCTCTTCCCACCAAGACATGCTGGGTTCAGGTGGTGTCTTCATGACTCGCTGCCCAAGGGCAAGGCAACTGGCACAAGGTTTGGCCTGAGGTGGTGGTTGTGCCGTGCTGTGCTCAGCAGTGGGAAGCAGAGGGAGGAGAAGGACAGCAGCACTGGCTGCACGGGCTGAGGCAGAGAGCAGGGGTAGTGCAAGGGGCAGGCAGCTGGGTCCCCTCCCCGCTACACTGCCAGAATTGGTGAAGCTAGAAGTATGTGGCCGAGCTCAACCAGCGTTGCACCACACCTTACTAGTGAGTGACTAAGTGAGGCTAGAGGGAGCCCAGCCAGTCCAGGGCTCTGGCTCACAGGAGGATAACATAGCAGGCTCCGGGAGGGCCTGATCTGGGATCACTGGTGGTGGGAAGAAGCCCCACAGGAGACACAGTGTTACATGTGCTGGTGCTCTCCCTTAGACAGCTGTATCTGGCCATTACGAAGGAACTGAAGGCACCTTGGTTCTCACCCACGGTGTCTGTTTCTGCATCCCCATGACACAGTTTTCTTGAGCATGTCATGATGCTCACAATACATTGTGTCATGCTTTGTGTGCAGACAGGTTAATGCACCCACACACCAGATATGACTAAAATTTGAGATCCCTGCAATTTTCATTTTCATTGTAGAGTTTCTTGTCAAGTGCAAGACAATTCCCTCTTAATGAGGCAATGTTTTTCAGACAACGAGGGCCAAATAGCATCCTCTCCAAAATCAGCCACCTTTAGCCCTCTAATCAATTAAAGAAAAGCTAAAGCATTCTCATTCTCCAACTCTCCTACCATTGCTAGAGCAGGCTGACTCTTCCCTTCCCTGTCTCCCCATGCCCACAACCGCTGCCAGCCCATCCTCTCCAAGGAGCATGGTCTGCTGGGGTATTGCTGGACCCCTGTGTGCTGCATCTTGGGCCATGAGGTGCCCCTTGGAAGTCATAAAAATTGTATATGAAGTGCCAGAGCAAAGACCGCACTCAAGTGAACGCTGAGATGTTACCCTATCCTAGCAGGTGAGCACACCACTGGCAGCTGTGGGGGTGAGCGCATCCACAACCCTCACTTTCCACATGGTTCTCCGCTCTTTATTTTTCCCCTAGAACATCCACATTTGATCTCTGCTCAGGAAAAATGCAGTGAAAAGTGCTTTCTCAGACCAACTCCCTTTCAAGACTGACATTATCAGTTTGGAATATTCGCAGGGCTATTGGGTGTCCGGAAGAGGGAATGGCTGGGATCTGAGTGTACCGTTCAAGCCTAATCCAAACATCTCCCCAGATTTAACTCAGCCTATCAGGAAAGGTAATTTAGCACCTGGGGAAGATAGGGTTTGGAGCCTGCATTTGGCACGCTAGCCAGCCACCTCTGAATGGACCTTCCAGATGAGATATTCTGTCACAAAAAAAGTTCATGGAGGTGTTAAGTGCAAAAGCATTCCTGAACCAATAGCAAATAAAAAAAGAAAGTCCCACTGTTGCCAGGAAAGAATAGTTTTCTGTGTGTTTTTCAAAATGTTGTTTGCATAAATAGCTGGAAAAGAAGGAAAACAGGAAAGGGGGAAAAAAAAGGTACCACTGTGATTTTCACAGTTCTGATAAACATGGTGCATATGCAGAAGAGCTCTGGAAACCATCTGGTTGTGCAGTCAGTGTAGTGCACGCTTTGCTGGGCTGTAGACATACCTGTTGTGTACAGAAGGCTAATAGAGCTTTATGCTATACAGCGTGACTGATTGGCAATGGAAACAAGAATATATACATGTGTGTGCATGTGCTCATGTGTGTGTTTGGATCACTGAAAGAAAGAGTGGGAACACTTTTAATGAACCTAAGGGACTTAGGAGCCTGTGGCCTCATCATGGCCGCAATGCGCAGACATCAAGCACAGATAGCTTGTCAAGGGTTGGGTGGTAAATTGTCACGCTACTATAGCTCAGCTCTCAATGCCTTTGGTTCTACATGCATTGTTTAACAGGACTCTTAAATTACTTGGGTAACTTAAATGTTTTCTGCCTATTTGGGGGCGGGGAGGGGGAAGGAGGGGGGGAAGGAAAAGGAAAAAAAAAGGGAAGATAGAAAACATGAATGCTCACAGTTTGAATCAACAGGAGAGCTGACCATGAGCAGATTTGTGAAACATTATAGCACTGTTATTGTGGGTTTCCAATTGCAGAACCAGGAATAAAACTGACACAAGATATAATCAAAGAAGAAGTAAAGGACTGGAAAAGAAATAATGCTAGCCAACATTGTTTTATGAACAATCAGTCTCCTTGGACAGATCTGATTTCATCCTCTGGTGAGATTATAAACTTGCTTGATAAAGGTGACTGCATAAATGTAACAGACAATTTTTAAGGTTTTTGACTACTACTACATGACATTCAGACTTTCAAAAATTACATGCTATAATACAGCATGTGAGGTACTGAATGGTGTAAAGAGCCAACTAAGCATCAGGGCCCAAAAAAAGCAGTCATCATCAAATGGGCATGGACAGAGAGGCTAGGTGCTCTAAACTCCTCTTTGGACATGACTGGCTGCAGAAATCTTTGTTTTTCAGGAAACAGAACTATCCAGATGTGTATATAATTTATTAAATATCTGCAAACAATATCCCTCACACAGCCTCAAATTCATTAGCCTACAATGGCAATTAAACTCTCCTTTAGATATTTCCAAATGAAATATTTTGGGGAGATATTCCCTGCTTACTGCATGGGGGTTGGACTAGATGACCTTTAAAGGTCCCTTCTAACCCAACACATGCTATGATTCTATGATTCTATGATATTGAAAAGACACTGGGATTCAGTTTCTCAAATAAAAAAAAAAGGGGGGGGGGGGAACCTGCTAGTTTGCGGAATAAACATTAAAGAACACAAATTGGTTTGGGTTTGACTCTTAGAGCTACTCTTCCTTAAAACTGAACTTCCTAAATTCAAACACCAATGGCATTTGAAAATCATTCTGCAAAAATATGTCTCCTTTGCCACTACAATACCATTGTACTGATACTTCCCAGTTTTCCTCCAGTGTTTCACAGTAAGCAGACTTCTCAGTTTAATATAGGTCTTTCATGAAACACCGTGAAGTAGATCTCTGCTTAACAGTTCTGCATAACCTGTGAATCATGAGCTTCTTTCGCTATTTTTATTGTTAATTACAGTGCAAACAAAATGAAAAATTCGGGGGGGGGGGGGGGGGGGAAGGGGGAGGAGAGAAAGAGGCATCTTGTGTTTTTACTTTAAGATTGTAAAAAGTCCCTCCCATAGGAGAAGGTAAACCACATCAGCATTGTGAAAACTGGTGAGAACAATGTGAGTATAAACTAAAGTGAAGCAGAGCTGAGTATTTCCACCAGACATAGAGCAGCAAATGAAAGACAGCAATTTCAAAAGTAAAACCAATTTTTTCCCAAGAAAGTTATTTCTTTTTCTGAAACTATTTTTATTCATCACTTCTGTAACAGAAATGCTGGCTTTGTAATCTATTGTGTTGGTGTAATATAGATGAAATTTCATTCATTAGTTAATATAGCTCCTTGAAGTTATGCATTTCAGTGCATTTTTAACCAGATTCTGTTATTCGAAGCTAAAACCAGGAAATCTGTGGAAAGAAGGTGAAAACAATTACAGGTAACTGAAAAAGTAGCTGTATAAAAATCTTGCTTTGTAGCTTAAATTTTAGAGTGTACATTGTATATACTGGTTTAAGGGGAGGACAAGAGAAGTTCTGATTGTTACGTAGTACAGCACAGAGGTTGTTCAAATCTGGTGACCAGGGGGATTTCACTTGGTCACTGGGAGCACACAAGGTCAGTGACCGGCTAGTTGGCGGAGTGTTGAGCATCATTCCAAGGTACTAATGGGGTGATTCTCCACTTAACTGATACAAGGGCCTGGGGGTATAATAACAGGGTAATTTTTAAATTCAAGTTTGCATTCCTGAGGAGAAAGAGGGGCACTGAAATGAATATTGCAGTGATCTACCCAAAAGCATCATTTTCCCTTAAGCATCTGAATGACATACCACTGTTTGTCACCAACCTTGCAGTCTCTTCCACTGAGCATTAAGCCGATTAAGACCCTTGCTTTCAGAAAAAACCCCTCTCCTTCTCTGTCCTACTTTACAATAAGGACAGTCCCAAGTGCTGTGCTGAGCCCTATCAGACAGTACCTCAAAGAAGAATTGAGCAAACCCACTTGGTTCAGCAGCGTAACCTCACATCCCCTCGCCGATGCCCGTGGAACAGCCATGGCATCCTTGCACTTGCGAGCATTCAATATTAGAGCCAGATCTTCCTCTGTAACTGCTGCTGGAGATTTAGAGTGTTTCTGCTTTTCCTCTCACATCCCTATGAGCTAACCACATACTCTTGCTACTGCTGTTCTGTAACTGTCTTGAAAAGAAAACAAAATAGAAAAAAAATAGGATCAGAAATCCCCTAACTAATTTTATCAGCTAGAGAGCTGGCAAGCAGAACTTTATGTGTTGTAGAACCGAAACAGGTGTGGTCTGAGCATTTTCCACATTTGGTCTTGGCAAAAATATGAACAGAGGGTATTAATTCCTCCACACTGATAATGAGAGCTTGGAATCCGTTATCTGAAATAAAAATTCTTGGCAGAATTCCTCACATACTCAAATGGGCAAGAAAAACTGATAATAATGTTTTTCTTTTTCTTTTTTTTTTGTTAGGAACCTTTTCTAAATGCACCGATTTATGTGTGAACTTTATTGAAGGATTTTTTTGTTTAGTGTGCTTTACACGTGAAAATATTCCTGCCCCTCTCTTAAACAGTGAGCTGGACCCCACGGCTCTATCTCAAACACACACCTGCACTCTCTGTGTGTATGTGTGTGCCTCTGTACTTGCCTACCTGCCCCTAACACATATGCAACCAGGTTTGGTGCACTTGCACTGTAAGAATAACCTGTTGTCACCAGCACCTCTCCGCAAATGTAAGAAACCGTATATAAACCACTCCTTCCACCCTGTGCAAGCCTCCTGTAATCATCCTAACACTGGGGCGACACAAAATCCTTGTCAAGAAAATTAAAGCTATTCTGTGTCGGCATTATCTATGCTATTTGTGGATGGTATAGATGATATGCTATATAATGTGAAGACTATATCCCACATGTTTCTGCTCAGCGGACAACATGACTTACTTCTTTTCTCAAATTCGTCCCAAACAACCTCTCAAGACTCATTGCTTCCGCAACGCAGAGAGTAATTTGGCCAACTAATAAAGGATTGATAACGCTCACAAGCATACCTGTAGCAGTGCGGCGTAGGTGAAACAGTCACTCGAAAACATGTAGTCAGTTCTTGGAGCAGGGCTTAGGCTTGCCCCTTACACGCCCTCGCTCTTTGGCCCCTAGATCAGCCCAGCTCTTGAACTCCCAACCTCTCACTGTTACCACAAATCTCAGCATCTTTGTTGAGGTTGCTCTCAGGGGCTATACTATAGGAGGTACAGTGTCTTATGCAGGGGAGGAAAGCACTCCATTGGAGGTCCCCTAATCCGTTTGCGTTCTCTACACACCAGCTCATTGGGTATAGAAACAGGACACTTGTTCTGACCGTGTTTTAGAAGAAGATGATCCATTTGTCTTATGAAAGACAAGGTTTGCTGCTGGATTTCAGACGCTGACTCCCAAATGGACAGACGGCCTCTGTGCCGCGCCAAATGAGAGATCAAGGTTTCTCCTGTACGGGCTGTGATCTGTGTGTGGCCTTTCACCAAAGCTGGGGCTTTAGGGCTCACAGAAACCAGTCAAAGCAGCAGGATGTTCATAGATTTACAGATACTCAAGAAACATGGTTCTTCAGACCTAAACTATGTTTCAGTGGTTTCTTCCTGTTACATTTTTCTGTAAGGAGAAATAGTACAACAGTAGTAAATTATCTTTGGGGTTTGGTTTTAGGGATTTTTTTTCCCTATTTCACCAGTTATTCTTTGGTAAATAGGACCTTATAGTTTAAATAGTCAAATTGAAGTTTATACTCAATATGATGTTTATCCCAACCTGAAGTCTGAATATTTGAAACATGGATTTTGTACCCCAATACATGTCATGGCTCTAAGTGCTCTATGAACACTACGTTTCCATCCTGTTTGAGATCAAACTGCTCAGCTCATTTCTGGAGTTCCTGAAATCCTCACATTACAGCTCTCATTTTCAGCACTGCCATTTGTTATCTAAGTTTGAGGGCTGGACTCAGTTCCTTTTAGGTCTTCAACACCTTAACATCTTCTGCATAGTTTGGTTAATTTAATGCTCTTTAGTTTTGCCTTCAGATTTGCTTTGATTTCACTGTGCTTGCTTTGGTTACATTTTCCGGTGGCATTCTTCTCCTCACTGGCTGAATTAACCTCTCTCAACACAACAATGCCTTATACCCAAACTCGGCTTCTTGGTAGCAAGTCCCATAGGAAAAGCCAATGGTAAACGAGGGGAATTCTCAATGAAAAGCTTAAGCCACGTTTATTTCTGCACGTACAGGCTTCAGTAGCCTTTTTCATTCATTGGCCAAACAGAATACAGTGGAAAGCCCGTAATCCATAGATGGCCAAAGGATACGGGCTTATTCAAAGGCAGCGCTCAGGAAGGGTGGGGTAATGCCAAAGGCCTAACGTAGTGCTTTACAGCTATGAAATCCCAGCAGTTTTTGCCAGCTGTAGCAGGACTCCACTGTGTGGGCGCCAAGCCGCGGGGCCACACACAGGCTCCGTGGCTCAGCACCCACACAGCCAACGATTTTTTTTTTTTTTTTAAATGTGAATTAAAAAAAATATGCTGAATCAGACTCTCGGAGTCTAACCAAAAAACATGCACATAAACTATAATTTTTATTATAAAAACTCTGGTAGAGAACAGAGATATTGTAGAAAAGCTGGAGAGGAGGGGAAATATTCCTAGTGTTAAAAGCAAGCTAGAGTTCATGGCATTTGACCACAATAGTTTTCTTGGCTGCTATGGTTCTATGACTGATTTAAGAAGGTTTAAGGTTAATAAACCATAGTTGCATGTTATTATCTGTGCCGTTCTTGCACTCTTGCTAGCAATGCCATTTATTCATAGATTTATGATGATCACCATAGTAGTATAGAGGTTATGAGTTTTTTAGGAACATTTGCTGGTAGAAGGAAAAAATGAGAGAGGAGAGGAGAGAGAGAGAGAGAGAGACTTGATCTTCTAACCTGTAGTGCTGCTACATCCAGGCCATAAAAGACATTGGTCCATAACCTGGCCCAAAATCTAGAATGCACAAAAAAAAAACCCCAAACTTCTCCTCAGCTAACCAGCACAACCATCAATTCAAATGTATCAAAAAACATTGCTGGTCTCAACCTGATTGACTGGTGGGTGGGTCACAAAAAGTGCGGGTAAGTAGAAGAAGAAATAACAAAATTCAAATGTTGTCCCTTGACAAAAGAGGTAGCCTTTGCCTTTAATAGATTCCACAATAATTGATTTTTTTTTTTTAAAGACAAAAAAATGCGGGGGTGGTTTTTTCCTTTTTCTTTTAGTCTTTCATTGCTTCAAGACTTTAAAATCAAACTATAAAAGCTGAAGGATATTAATCTGTCATAAAAAGCTTAACACATGATGATATAAATGACAGCAAAATGATGTACAACAGTGTTAAACCACAGAATAATTATTAATTATTAAAGCCTCAGCTCCAAAATATTCTAAAGGAGTTTTCCTGCTTTCTGTTAGGTCAGGAAGAGAAAAAAGTAAGAAAGAAAGAAAAGCCTATAGTCCGTTTCCAGTCTCTCATGCTTTCTGAGCTGAACTCTGCATACAAATCTATATTTGTAAGACACCCTCATCTACCAGTTAATCAAAGCCCTGGAAATTCAAGGAAACCTGTGTTTATGTAAATCTGGCATTTCTGTAAAGTTTTGAATGAGAGCTAAATAGAGCAGTTCATCTCATTGAAACTAATGGCTTCTGCCAAGTGGTTTTGCAGTGCTGGGTCTTCTGGCACAGTCAGCATTTAGGAATTCATTTATGAGCTGGGTTAGCTGGAGACTCTGGAATTCAAATTTATGTCTAAGACTTAGTGGTTTATTCCTGATAGGTCTCTGTAAAGAAATTGTAATCAATTTACCAAACTCGAACTTTGTAATATGCAGAATAGAAAGCTAGCCTTTTTTTCATGATTTAGGGCTTGGGGTTATTTTTTTTTTCCTTTCCCCAGTGGACAATTGCAAACTGTACACATGTACATTGTGTAACTGAAGGGGGCTTTTTAATCACCCATTCATACTTGCTTTTGAAAAAGCTTTGTCCTTGTGCTCTTGACTTGACTTCCTATGGGCCTGATCCTGCTCCCGCTGAAAGCGCTCACATTTTCTTTCGGGGGAACAGAATCTCACTTCAGACGGAGTCACAGTCGCACATTAAAAGCAGAGAAAAGTGTGACTTGTCACACAAGTTGATTTTATTTCAATCAGTATTTGCACGAACACGCAGTCAGGCTCTATGAAGTACTTGGTTGATTTGCTTAAAAAATATATGTCTCCAGGAGCTGGCCAGCATATTTGAATATTGGCTTTTTTTCTGAGGCATAAAAACCTAGACATTTTTAGCAAGCAATGAACAGGAATTGCTCTACCCTTTCAATGCAACTATAAATTTACTCCTTTTTTCCCCTTTTAGAACTCCTTTGAAGAACTCATTGAATAAATTAACAACTTGGAAAGCTGCCTGCTGTTTTTGTTGGCTTTGGGTTTCAGGGAGTTGCTTGGTAAACAAAAGTCAATGGATTCAAACAGTAACAAAGTAATTTAAATGATTAATCAAGTGTTAAAACTAGCTTAACCTCTCCTGTTTTACAAACTCTATATCACCCTCACTAAACTAATAGAGGAATAAGACACCCGTCTGGAAATCTCATCTGAAATATTAGATTGAGAATCAAAAATTCAGCCAAGCAATGTGGTTTGTAGGGATATCCTGGCGGATAATAAATTGCATTAATCTTACTTAAATTTTCCATCTAAATCATGTCTTGAGACCATATTGCACTGAGGGGAATGTGCCTCGCTTTGAATGCATTGTGCTACTGAAAAGGTTATTAAAAGGGGAAAAAAAAACAGATAATGACTTTTCTTGTTTTTCTTCTGACTACTTTTTCCAATATTGAGGAACCTATGTTAAATATTCTGGCACCTAATGAAGAAAGTCTGCTTTCTCCTGCCAGTGCTTATGTTTTCTAATAGAAGATAAGAAACTCACATACTCAGAACACTTGAGGCAATTTATTTTTTTTCTTCTGGACAGAAATTATATGTGTGGACAAAAATAACCCCAGAGTTTTCCCAGCATCGTCAGACCTCAGTATTTTCCTCATCTTGCTCATTCAGAAGAATTTCACTTTTCCAGCTACACAGAGTATGAAAATAGTATCGGAAAAGCTCCCCTGGGTTTTTCATCAGCTTGCAAATCTGAAAGAAGTCCAAAGGTTATGAAGTCCTGCCCATCTTCCCTGCCTCTGCTCACCACCTACCACACCAGTGTCATTTCCTAAGTCTCAAATGAAATAGAAGATATTACAATGAAAGGTAGAGTTGCTTAAAAGCACAACCCCTTGGAAATTGGGAGTGGTGCTGTCAGCCGTTCCGGCAGATGGGAAGCGGAGCTCCGCAGGCAAGACCATCGCTCCACTTGGTGAGTTTGTCATCAAAACTGATGAAGGGGACCAAGCCGATCTCCTGAGTCTACATGGGCACATGCCTGGATTGGGGCTGCAATGGGCAGAAGCAACCCTGGGGCTCCCGTTCAACTCAAACTTAAGTGGCGAGGGGTCATGCCAGCGTGGCGGCAAAGAGAACAAGCCGGCTGGTGTCCAAGGAAGCTGCTTCTGCTGGGCTTTGGTGTTTTGCCTGAGGTCCTTACTCAGCTAAAGGATGAGTAAGTACAAATTGAGGAGGAAACTGCTGCCAGTTGGCACCAGAAAAGCCATAGACGTCTTGTTGGTGCGGGACACGGTCATGGCCATGGTTCTATCTGGGGAGACAGGAGGGGAAAGAGAGATGACAGAAGAAGTAAGACCCCAGAAATCAGCAGGATGGCCTGATGTGCTGGTTAGAAGAGGCGGCAGTGTGGCTGTTGCCAGAACTGTCCACAGAAAGATGCAATTATCACCAAACACATCAGCAACCACATCATTCAGGGCCGAGAGGAGGATTATTTCCAAAGACCGTTACACAATATTATGCAATGTCATGCTGACGAACGATTTGTCCTCTTCCTACGAAAATTTGGCCTTGGAAGCCCTGAAAAGTTTTCAGCAGCTCCTGTCGGTATTTCATCCCCAATTCCCAAGTCTCAGAGCGCCGTGAGAAGAGGAGTGCACTGGGCTGGTCTGAAATAAGAGAGGGAATTGATCCTTCCGATGCCTCAGGACCCACCTGGCTGCACGACTGACATGTATGGGCAAACAGGGGCTGGGGTAGTCCATGGCCGGCTCCTCCCAGCCACGGTCCTGCAGCCCTGGGCTAACCAGCTGTCTGAGAAAGGGGCAGGCTTAGTTCCTCCTGCAAACCTAACTCTCCTGTATGTCCCATTACAGGTATCTGAGGAGCTTGCTTGCTTTCACAAATGCTGTCAACTCTGCAACTGCTGCAGTCGTCACGGCAAAGAACTGCGGACTTTTCGAAACCCCACAAGAAGGGCTGTCCCAAAATATGTTTTTCGTTCTTTCTGCAGCATCAAAAGCCCAAGTATGTCAGATCTATTTTCCATGCGAATTGTTTTTGCACAACTAGGAAAATACTGAACCAGCAAATTCTTCTTGGGAAACAAATTCCCATTAAAATCAATGAGGCAAGCTTCCCACTTGTTTCTATGGAGTTTTGTTATATTAAACAGCCTTATTTCACTTGTATTTAGAACTAACAACACTTTAATATGCTGCTGCTAAGTCACAAATCAAGCATAAAAATGAGTCATCTGAGCTCAAAGTCTGTACATTTCTTTACACAATTGTTGTGATCATCTCCAAACTGACTTTTTAAACTCTGGTAAATCAAAATTAAAGTTATGCTTCAGACACAGTAAATACTTTCAAGGCACCTGAAGAGTCTTAATTCTTCCCTGAAGTCCAGACACACAGAAGTGGAAAAAGGGGGGGCAACTTAAAAAGCAATGAGGCTTTTAAAAATCAATTTATTCTCATTTAAGGTCATAATCTCTGAAATAGCAATCTGACTTGATTTCAGGAGAGGATTGATGCTGCCTGGGTGGTTTTGCCCTTCCTGTTTTCCCTTAACACATTTGGATTTGCTGTGAGTGCAATTTTTTTACGGGAACTGGGGTTTACAGTGCTTGAGTTAAGGTAAGTATATTACCATGTTGGGCTTCTTATCCTTTGAATATGGATACGTGTTCTCAGTCTTGGCTTCATTTTGATGTAAGGTTTTGTTCTTTTCCTGTCTGGGAAGGTATCATAGATATATATGCTTGAAAGGTTAGGCCAATTCTGAACTTTTCGAAAAATTTAGCAAATTCCAATTCAGAATTAGAATTTATCCCCTTATGAGTAATACCATGGGTTGGACCCCATAGCCAAGCCACCTTCAAGCTTGCATCCTGTGTTTGGGATTACCTTCTTTTTGAGGGGGCCAGGAAGAGCAGCAGGAATGCTTTCCACCCCTGAATCTCCTGCGCGTTGAGTTTCAGGGTGTGGTACCGATGTGCCAGCAAAACCATTACCCAGCACTGGGGAGTTCCTTCTCCTTTCCAGACAGCAATTTGTGAATGGTGCTCCCAGTCCCATCCACTGGGAGTGACGGGCAGATCGGGATGTGCACCGGGAGCTCAACTCCCACAACTCCTGCAGCACGGGGCTGCTCTCGCATCCAGCGGTGTGGGTAACAAAGCTCCCATTGATCTCCAGGCCACAGGATCAGCTTCGTGCAGGCCTAAATTGCTCATCTGTTTTTAATGCCAAGAGCGATTTGTTTTCTTTACGGACAGTGTGGTTGCAAAACCATGTTGTTTAAGATTAAACTTCTTTCATCTGGACAATGGCAGCAACAACAACAACAACAAAGAAAAAAATGCTTTTGAAAATAATGAAAAAAATCAAGTAACGTTTTTTTTTTTTTTTTAGTATAAAAGAAAGTAATTACATCCAGGCATCCAGGCTGACCACAAATGCCAAGTTTGTGCTTGATGCAGTTTTAACTGGCTGAAATATTATTTCTAAATAAACAGAGTTTAAAATGGAAATTCTGACGAACCTTTGACTATATTGCTATTACTATCATGTTAAATCATTGTTATTGTCCTAGTGGTGTCAGTGCATAGCTACAATTGCTTGTGGAATGATGAAAGCTCAAACCCAAAAAACTCAGCTTCGCATATAAACTTCAGAGTATTCAGCTAGAGGAGAATTACACCCACCCAACTTTTTAGCATGAAGTCATACTGGATTTGTTATAACAAACAAGTTATTAAATGTAGCTTCTCTCCTAAATCATTTACATGCTGTACAGCTATTCAAGGAACTCTGGTTTATTTTTTACCTTATCTAGGGTGTTCATCGCAACGGTAATAGTTGGTGCAGTGATTTAAAAGAGTGTTGTCCACACTGACCTTTATTTCTTGTTTTGCTGGAATTTTTTACTGGAACCTTTCGACAGGGATTTTTTTGGGGTGTCAGCTATTGCAAAAAGGCTTCAAAAAGGTAAAAATTGTTAGGTTTGGGTTAGATCATTTATTTGGGCATTAGCACATTTGGAAACCATGGAATTAACTTGGTGAGAGTGTGACTATGGTAATAAAACTGGACCATACAACATTGGACTCTCCTAACTGAAAAGATTTTTTTCTTTCTCACATGGACTCACAGATTTTTATTAACAAAATTAAACTCACGCTCTTCTCATGTACTGTCACTGTGCAGCGTCTATCACAAATATTTATGATGGTGTCCTCCAGCTCCTGCATATAGTAGTCATGCAAGCAATAAGTAGGAATGCCCTCTGGTTTCTGCTTGGAGCCAGTTTAGCTGGGCCTGGTCATTGAGAAGCACCACACACAAAGGGCGAAAAAAGCAAGACTTCTGCCCTAAAGGGCTCCCAGTGATGCCTGCTGGCAGCTCAGAGCCCCACCGCCCCGGGTGAGGGAGCCGGGATCCGCATTTGGCACAAAAGCCCACTGCTTCTACAGAGACAGTGATGCTGCACCACCTTCAGCATCATCTGCTGGCACCTTTACTGTGAAATAAACATTTTTTTTTTTTTTTTGCACATCCATGCAAGAAAATTTTATGTTATGTGCCCAAAGATCTGCACAGGCTACAGATTTTAAAACTATCCATAGGTTTAGGCACTTCTTTGCTATTTACAGCCAAATCACACTGTCTACCCAGCTCCTTACTGGCACCTTTTAAAATCCACCAGGACTGGATGGTGCCTGCTGGCATGGTGGTTCAGTGAAAACCCAAAAGAGAAGAAAGAAACCAGCCTCAGAGTACACACAGAGTAATCCATCTTGCTGTGAGTGCCTATCTGCAGTGAGTGTGTGTGAGCTAGCCATCCTGCTCTGCACCGTTGTGAGCTAAGGTGCTGCTCATGCAAATTCATCATTTTAAGTGGAACGCTGACAGGGGGTTATTTATGGAAACCTGTGTCTGAGGAATATGTGTATATACATAGTGCAGCACACAGAAGGACACATGCACCACTGTCAGAGTGCAAAACCATCCAGCGGGCTTTGTGCAACGCCAGTCTTTTTGTCTTGGAGGAACCGCAGTTTGAAAGATACTTGGCAGTAGCTTGAAAGCTCGCTTTCTCATCTAATCGCTGGCGAAAATGACTGTGGTGTCCAGGTGTTACAGCTGGACAGTTTGTCTTGTGCTGTGCATTGCTGCTTCCTTCCTGAGATAATAACGAAACCATATCAGCCTACTGTGATGACCACTAGGAGGAATTTTTCTTCCCCTTCTCTGTCAGCCAGTTCTTATTTCTTGCCAGTTCTATCTCCCCGTATTTACCGTGTTACATCCCTCCTTTCCTCTAAAATAAATGGTCTGCGGGAGCGCGACAGAAGGAGTCCGATGCCTGCTTGCCCCTGCTGCCTATGAATTACAAGCCAAGACAGAGCATGGATGGACAATCCTCCTTGACTGTCCTCATCTCTGGAGACAGACAGGTTTGGAAAAGAGAAGGAGGAAATCCGGAGAAACTAAAACTCTCACCCTAAAACTCTCAGCCCTTCATAATCCATTACTTCTAGCACCCCTTGGCTGCTAGAGCCCTTGTACATCGTAAGCTAGTTTCAGCAAGCTGCCTGTCAGTCTGTGGATGGCTTGTCTAAAGTCTCTGAACTTTCTGGCTTGCTGACCTGGACACATTAAAAAGGGGCTTACTTACTTCCAAAGGTGCTGGCACCTGCAGTTTTCTCAGAAGTTATTTCTTCTTAGTTTTTTCCCCTAAGTGAACGCTTTCTTGCTTCATCTGTTCAGTATTTCATCATTCATTACTCTAATTTTACTCGAGAAAAAGGTGGTGCTCTGAACAAGACAGAGATAGAAAGCAAAACGCAAAAAAAAAAAAAGAAGGAAAAAAAAAAAAAACCCTGAATTTCCAATAGCTCTATTTCAGCTTATTTTAGTGAAATAATCCAAGGTTGGTTTCCCTTTATGTCTGAAAAAAAAAAAAGGCCCTGAGTTCTCATTAGCATGGTGCTATTCCTGAGATCTCTGGTTCTTACTGCATTTGCTGGAGCCTAAATACGAGGTGCAGAGAGGTGCCAAACTAAGTGAAAACATGCTTTTCTGAGCAACAAGGCAATGAGGGATAGGCTTGGTATAGACCTAACTTTGGCTGGACGGCTGCTATGTTGCAAAGCAGTTGTCCCTTGTCCCACAGCAATGATATCCCGCATCGAATTCTTCTTCTCCACCTTCACATTTTTTGGGCAACCCAGACTCACTTTTAATCCTGGCTGCCACATTACTGGGCTGAACTAAAACCTAGAGGTGAAACACTTGAGAAGTCAGACACAGTCTAAATACAAATCTAGACGCAACTTCACAGTTAGGACAGGTCTGCAGCCCCCGTTATCTGAACGCACTGTAATTAATAATAGCTAGGGGAGGGGGTTTCACCCCTAGATCCAACAGCACTTTGTAAGAATGGACGTACTGTTTCTCCTAGTCAGCAGATGAGGAAACTGAGGCACAAGGTGACTTGTTTCAAGCCACTTGGCTTATAGTCTGTAGCCCAACAGTCATTTTGTTTGGGTCACACTCAGCCCATGAAGGAGTCCTGCGCGGGCAATAAAGCTGCAGCTCTTTATTTGAATTAGTACTGCAATGGCAGCCTGATTTACAGACTCTTCTGCTGCTGGGGTCAAAAATTAAGTCACTTTTCAGACGTGGGGGCAGACCTGCCAACTGTAATTAAAAGCTTTCCTTTGAAATATGTGTCAGACTTTACACATGGTGAAAAGTGCTTCTCACAATATGAGCTTTCAGGCTGCTGCGCTGAACAACATACATGCGGCTAACCACTTCTCTGTTGGGTCCCAACAGCATCTGTTCCTTTGCCAACATTTTACTGGCATTCCACCGAAATCAGTGTAGCGTGCAGTTTTGCCAGGTAGGGCCAGAAGCAGTTAAGAGGTTAATAGACTCAATCCGACTTCAAACGGCAACACAAACCTCAGAGGTGAACCGAAAAGACTGCTATCAAATGAGGAAAACAGATAGACTTTGTGATGATTTGACTGATTGCAGGAGAGGTTGTCTCGTGCAGATGATACTCTTCCCACCCCTTCTCCAGGACGTACGCTGGCTGGCTGGGAGTCATCGATCACAGCTTGCACAAGAGTCTTAAAACCGCTAATTCAGAGAGGCAATCAAAGGTAACTGTGTCCATAAGTTATCTAGGCTCTTTTGAATACCCTAGTGTCATCTCCCGGTTTTGGGAAGAGCTACCTCCAAAATTTCAGCTCCTGCTGGGCAAGTGTAATACCATCCTGGCTGCCCCTCAGCAGCACACTCTGGCTTCAGCGGGGGCTTTTCCTGCAGCGAACGCCTCACCCCCCGCTTTTCAGGTGGATTAAGCTGTCTGCGGAGAGTCACACAGAAGGCTTTCTTGTGAGATTTCCAGAGCTCCTTGTCTCCAGCCAAGTCAGAAATACTGCAAGCACAGCCACCTTGTGGCATTGGAGTATCTGCGCTTTCAGTCCCGGGAGACAACAGGAAGCACAGAGTCAAGCCAGAATTTAAAATAAATACGTAAAAGTTAAGCAAATATTTTTCAACCTCTCCAGCAGGTTTGGGTTTTGTTTGATTCAAGGTAATAATAATACTTAGCACTTACAGTGTAGTTTATAGTTTGAAAGCACTATACAGACTTTAACTACTTAGGTTTTGGGCAATGGGCTGGATCAGGTCTTGTTTGATCTGAATCAGTTCTCCCATGCCTGGAGAGTATATTTAAGAAGTCAGAAGAGAAAAGCAGGAATATCCTTTTTGCATTTTGGGTTCTTCTTTCAGTTTTTGCCACTGAGCCTATTTGTAGGAAATCATTCCACCTCTTCCTACCTTAGTTTACCCAACAGAGAGCATGTTCTCCAGCCTCACTTGCAGGCCTGTTGAGAGATTTAATTTCAATGATGCGTCTGAGGTCCTCTGATAGTTACTATGCAGATGCAGATGTTTCTCATTCTTTCTCACTTGCCTGGTGAAAATTAAAGCCTAAGTTGTGAATGAAATACATACTGGCAGCTAAACGGCTCAGACCATCCACGATTACCTATATTGTTCTAATAGTAATCTCATCCACTGCCTGAGGCACAAGGGTTTTGAAAAGGTTACGGTAAAATATGTAAATAGATGAACCATATGCATGAAAAAAATTCTCTCGGGTCCTAGTGTATGTCTATTGTGGCTTCAGCTCTCTTTCCAAACCTTGTTTTTCCAAGAGTCAGCTTTAAAGCTCAGCATAGCTACTGGACCAGTTTATGATCTAAAGACATATTTACAAGTTCAAACCACTTCAGGAGCTAATTATATTCTGGACATGCTACAATATTTGGATGCCAAAACGTCCGTATTCTTTGAAATGAATGTTTGGTAGCTTTCTCAAGAAGATGTCGTTTCACAAACTCCAGTTACAACAAATGAACACATGTTCCTCTTTTTGTTTCCTCTTTTTTTGCTGAATTTGAGAAAAAAAGTAATCGTACCGCAATGGAAAACACTTCATTTTCTCATTAAAAAGTACATTTCAGCAGCTTTTCATCACACTGTCCTGCCACCCTCAGATTTCTGCGAAGGAGACGATCTTCTAGTGGGCGGCGCGGCATGGCGAAGGCACGCAAATGACCATGGAAAAGCAAGCAGTCTTTCTCCATTGACTCTAGTCGGTGCAAGGAGAGGCTCATTTTAAGGGGAGCAGTAGTCATTAACCAAGGCTTCTTGTTCCTCAATCAGGTGGCTTATTCTCTCACCTTGGCACTTCTCATGGAGCCAGCAAGCGGACAACCTGAGTGGAGGTGGACAGAGCTGGTCTCACTGGACCTGGTCCTTCCCCCCTACACTATATAGCACCAAGCCAGGCACTGCTGCCTTGATTTCCCCATACTGTGCCGGCAGGCGGGCAGCTGGGGAGCCTGCAGATCTCTGTGGACATGGAGATTGCTGGATGCTTTGCTGGATGTGCTCAGGCCACAGCAGAACTAACTTGAAGCCACCAGAGAAGCTAATCAAGGGCCAGAGCAAATTCCTCACTGACTTCAGGACACATTTGGTCAGGTTCAAAGGGTGAGACAGCAAGGCCGGACAGCAGCAAAAGTGGCAGCTCTGGGGAGAGACCATACAGCTGGTCATGCTCCCGGGACAGGAGGCTAAAGCTGATGGTGAAAAGGAGCCCAGCCCTGGCTTGAGGGAGCATGTCATGTCTCTGCATGGTGCAGGCAGCAGCTGGTGAAAAGCCAGGAAGCTGCTGGTCGGAGAAAGCTGCGTCCCCAGGACCAAATGCAGTGTTACTCGGTAATGAGAGGCTACAAGCAGCGGGTGACATGCCAGTCCAGTGTGCACGTGTCAGAGCCACGTCTGAGTGCAACCTATTTGCCATATCTAGAATCAAGTTTTTCAAGTTTTCCTTCTCACAACTGATCATTTACCGTCCCTATGATTTTTCTTGCTGCTTATTCTCCATAGACATTGCCACCTCTTTGATCTCTACATAAATACACGCAGCTCTTGAGCACACTGTTTACATAGATTAAAAGGAATCCTAAACCTTACATGTACACACTGATAACCTCAAATCTGATTTGTGATTGAGTACCTGAAAATGGCTTTTACGCTCTGGAATTTTAAGGTTTACAACAACAAGCCAAATGTCTTAAGCCTTAGACAGCACGGACTTTCCCCTTTGAATACAGCAAACACCGGCTTCCATGGCAAGGTCGGACCTCTAGCAGCGGTGCCTCTGAATACCAGAATGGCATTCGAGCCTGTGAATTTTACTGTGATCCACAGGGCCAGTTTTATCTTCTACGAGCAGGATCAGTTTATGCATCATCCTGACAGTGCAAGTATCTTGAGAGAGGTATGCTCTGCTCTTAAGCTCTTCTCTGAAACCAGAGAAGCCAGACCTTAAAACATAACGTGGTATGGTGCATGAAGTAACTTGAATGCTATTAAGTTACTATTGAATTTGTACAATTTCTGCGTATGTTCAAATCCTGATGAACTATATCACTCATGTTCCTTCTCAGTAAGGTGGCCTTGTCTTTGCAAAAGAAAGGAATGAGAAATGTTAGCGCAAATCTCAAGATTATGAAACTAGGGAACACTGCATATAGTTAACATATACGTTAAGGCCAGTAACTTTCACAGCTTCTTGAATCCCTTGATTCATTAATTACTGTACTTGTATCTTCGTAAGTATCACCACTGATTCTTAGCACTTTTTAATTATAATCAAAAAATTGTGTTCTGAACAGTGTTCTCTCCAGTAGAGCTGCATACCAATATAGACTGCAGTAAAATGAGGGAACAGCTTGTGCGTCTACACCAACACCAATAGCAAAACCACTCCAACTTACTAGACAACCTCACAGACACTCATAGATCCATTAATTACAAACGGTAGTCATTAGAGGCTATTTTTTTCTCGTGTACACTGACCACAGGACTTCCCTGAATTAAATCTTGCTTGAGCTAAGGTAGATCATTCAGAAAAAAAAAGCACTGTAAGGTCAAGTCACAAAGATTTTTCTGTAGTACCTGTACTGGGGCTTGAGTTTTTTGAGCACAAGTACCTGGCAGCGCCAGTATTGACCCAGAGTTACAGGAGCCTTTGATGTGCAGGCCATGGAGACTCCGAGGTGAAGAAGAATCTGTTACCTCATTGATGAGGTTAATCCTGTACTACCACATCTGTGCTGAACACTGCACTGCTTAGCTCAGCTCATCTAAGGCAACATCAGTTTCAAGGAGCCTGTGGTTATTTTTAAAAAGCCACAAAAACTGTAGAGAGGCTTCCTTCTACACATTCATTTCTGGAAGCCTCTAGACAGGTAGAAAAATCATGGCAATGCAGGAACAGGAAAGATCTTATCTGCTACACGGTTATTTTCAGGACTGAGATGCCGCAATGCACTTGATTTAAATGATGCTGAGATCATATATTAATGGAGTGCAGTGCATGGAATGAGTTTGCATCGAATTGCACAAAATCCTGAAGTAGATGGTGTTTGGGGAAGATCATACATGCGCTGAATAAAGACAGGCTGTTTATGGCCTGAATCAGCACACGAAGTTGCCATGCAGTAAGTCACAAGTGCATGGAAATTTACCTCACCAAGAAGAGATACTGTGATAACATTTAGCAGATTCTTTTTTTCCACCTGGCACTTGACACTTTAGTCCTTTTCAAGTGTCTGACCACCTCCATGTGCTTCGGAAACCTCTCTGCCAATCCCAACAAGGCTTGAGAAGATCACAGGAGTTTTTACATACTTGGCTGCCCCAACTTATTAAACAGTCTCCTTATAGGATGTTTTTATTTTTCAGCCTATATCCCAAAAATCTGATGTTCTTGGACAAGAAAATGTGATTGCGGGTGGGCTCAGGAGTTTCTACCCTCTCTGCTTTCCTACCTGGTCTAAGGAAAGTTCTTCAGACTAGAAAGAGGCTTTTCCCAGACTTCTCTGGGAGGTGAGTTCACAGCCCTTACTCACACTGAATGGTTCTTAGCCATACGTACAGCCAGCCCTTCAGCTGATAAAAATGTGTAGAGTGCCAGGGGTTTGCCCCTCCACTCTATGAAGGACGACTCATCATCAAAGGCTGCAAAATCAAGCTATGAATTTTACAGCTGCAATGCATGGATCACCCACTAAACTCTCCAAGTGGGACCTGTGGATCTTTAAAAGCACACTTTTTAGTGAAAATATCTACATGGATCCAATGCTGACTTTGAAAAAAGGAATTCCCTCTGTCCCACAAAAACTCACACCTTCCTCACTCCATCTTATTTTCAAGGGAAGCCAAGGCAAAGAGAGAGGCTTTGTAACATGTGTTGAAGGTCAGAAAAACCAAACACTCATTCCTGGTAACGCCTTGCCCTAGAAGATGTGTAGGAAATCCATGCAGCCCTGTTAGTCTTGAAACCTGCTGGTTTAGAAAGTTAGGGTAGAGTACATTTGCGCTAGTGTTTGACATCAATCCCTCAACTAGTCTTCTTGACCCCATAATATCAACTTAAAGGGGAAAAGGCACTTCCAGAATGTGACTTAAATCTTCCTGAGACAGATGATGAAGCATCGTGGGTTGGCCAAATGAATCATGCCCTCATACAGTCTGTATCTCTCCATGAAGAGGTGTCAGAAACTACTCTGTGGGCACCTGCACCGGAGACATTAAGTCAAATGAATCCCACTGGAAGAGACTTTCCTAAAGATACCCAAGACCTCTGCTTTAAAGAAATGATAACATTGCAAGAGTTCCAAAAATAATTATTTCCTAATTTACCAAGATTTGATGAATTCTAGATCTTTCCTAAATGATGTTTCCTACTAGAGTCTTCAACCCACATTCCTCCTGCTTTCCTGGAGTCAGCTTTGGATAGAAGAAAGTGAGTCTGAGAATCGATGACTGTTGAATCCCTGCAAACATGGGGCAGTCTGGGGAGTCAGAGCTTGTTTTCTATAGCTTTTTGTTTCTCAGGAAGCTGTCTGAATGTCTTTACAACTTACCGTACTCTTCTGTGCTTGCTTGGCTCCACTAGCCAGCACGTCTGAAGGACAGAGGCAATACTCCAACTATCCCTACCCAACCTATCAGTCTCAATTCACATCCATCTATTTAGGAGGCTTAATGGTCTAAACCATGGTGGCTTCTCTTCTAGCTACTCCGCACTGATACCTCAGAACAGAAACAAAGTACAGGAGTGAGAGGGGGAGAGAGAGGTAGCTCTGTATGTCTTGCTACTGCTTTATATCCATGTGCACCAAGGTCTGAACCCCACAGCAGTTTTTACTAGGAGTCTGAGTATCTCAGAAGAAGAAAAATGCACAGTTCAGTGGTTTTGGTTGGTAGCTAAAGACATACCAGTGATGCTGCTGTATGGCCTTGAGTTCCTGGTCAGTCCCCCATTGCCACCTGCCCTGGCCAATACTAAGTTGTCATCTTTGTTCACTCCTGCTGAATCTTTTCCAGCAACATACCAAGTCTGAAGAGCATATGATCTTTCAGGAGTCATAGGTAGATTTCTCCTTAGTTAATACCTATAATTTGAGCCAGAATGGAAGAGTCTGGTGGGCCCTTGCAGAAAACCTCCAAGGTTGGTGAACACCCCTGCGTGATTTTCTCTCGTTTTGCCATTGCTAGTCCACCGGTCAGGAGAATTGTTAGTAAGCAAGGGAGCTTGAAGGTACAGTGCACATCAGAGAGAAAGTGCTGACAACTCCTCTAACTCATCTATATCAATCCTATTTGATATCAGTGAGATATATTAATCCAAAGAACGCCTGACTGTCAGCAAAAAGGGCAACTCTTCTTTTCAGTATTTGTGTTCCTGCAAAGATTAAGGACAGGGTCTCTAACTCTTTCTGTCATGGAGAACTTGCCCCTTTAATGTGGGTCCAAAGTCCCTGCAACTGAACATATGCTTCCCAGATGGACCTAATTAAGACTATGTGGCGGCATTTAGGGGTGAATAAATAGAGAAGAAGGAAACTTGCTTAGTGGGAGGTCTATGGAAAGAGCTGCAGAGGACTGAGAACTGGGAGACCACTAGAGTGACCGGCTGGTGTCTTCTCACTGAGAGCCACAAAGAGAGGAAGGCTTGTGGACTGAGTCCTTCATGTTATGGAGTCAAGCTTGAAGGCCAAAGGATATGGGGAACAGGAGAAACAGAGCAAAAAATAAATCTCATGGTGTGTCTGGAGAGAGACAGCTCTGAAACACGGCAACAGAGACATTCCTGCAGGGAAGGATAAGGGAGGGCTACGGCTAAAGGGGCTATTTATGAGGGCAGATTAAGAGCTGTGGAAATGGCAGAAGGTGACATAACTGCAACATTTGTCATGTTTGTAATACCTGTGTTTGGGACAGAGCTGGTTCATTTTCAACCGTCTGTAAAGCTGATGAATGCTACTTCTGTTTTCCCTCCTCAGAGAGTGGTGTCTTCTTAAAGGGTAATATTGTAATATTCTCAAAGGAGTAAGTAATTAGATTTTCCTTACCTGCTGCAAGGCACTTGCTCCGACTCGCTCTCCCTAGATAGGGCACCTGACCAGCTCTCATTGCTTGGTTCACTCACACCAAGACCTATCTTTCGACAAGCAGGAATTGAGAACCTATAATTTTGGAAAGCAGTGTTTGAAGGCATTGGTGAGTTTGGAGGAGAGTTAAGTTAACAATAAACAGAACATTATTTGATATTACCAATGTGACATGATGCAGAAGAACGGCTGCAACATCATGGTTGTAAGTTCTTTGGACCAGTGACTGCTCTTGGCCATGGATGCAGCACCTGGAAGAATGGGGCCACATTACAGTTTCTGGGAACTCATGTCATGCTACTAATGAACAAGTGTGGACTTCTCCAGTCAAATGGTTGGCCATCATCTCCCAAAGGAGGCCTGCACTTCAGCTCCTGCATGCACATTTAGTTCTGACTTGCAGACCTGCTGAAATCCAGTAGGACAAGTGACATCATAGTTGTGAAACTGGGAATGGGTTTCATACAAAAACAGTTTCACACACCAGGCTTTTTACGCGGTCTTGAAAGAGCCTAAGATCTGTATGTTATTGGTGCAAGTTCATACTCATTGCTAGTGTATTGGAAAGGTTTTGTTAGAAATCCTATAATCTGCCACAGCAAGGTGCACTGATCCCCCTCGGGACAATCATCTCTCCACATCCAGCCTGGGTTGAGGGTCAAAAACTGAAGACTTCAGGTTGGCCAAAGGGAAAGTGATTTGTGCTTTCATCTCATCCTTCAAAACAACACAGTCAACACAGCACAGGGAGAGGCATCGTGGTGTTGGCAACTTGGTACATGTGCACAAAGACTCTGGAAATGAAACGGTTCTCCTTGGCTGAGGAACGAGTCTTCCAGAGGCTGTTCAAGCAGTTTAGTGAGTCTCTGAGCAGAAAGATGGGATGCAGACAGGGCTTTGTGTGTGTCTACCAGGCCAGGGAATAAATTTAGAGTAAAGTATTGGGAGAGAAAAAATAAGCACGAACACAGCGGTCACAAAACAACCACAGCATCTCAGGGAAAAAAAACATTAAATCTGGAGGGGAACCACATTGCTTCCCATCAAATCATCCCATTTACCTACAGGCATTCTGTGAGACAGCACTAGAGATTACACGAGTTTCTCTCTGCTCTAACACCATGTCCTTTCTGTTTCTCTCCATCTCCCCAGTGTTCTCCTCCCCCGGTTCTGAGTCCTTTCCAGAGTCTGACTCCGGTCCCCAGATCCAAGGATGGGATTTTTTTTCTCAGGGAAGACTCCCTTAGACCTCTGGGCTGCAACAGTTCCAGGAATGTGACTATGGGAGAGCAAAACCCCAGAAGAAATATGAAGTTCATTTTTTAACTAAAATTATGATTTATGAGGAACAGCTGAACAGACTGTACAAGGTTTTATTTAAATAGATTTGATGGCCACAATGATTTAGTAGAACTGTATACGCTTACTCTGTTGTGAGACTTATACACCACATATGTAAGTACCAGGCTCCTTTTCCTACTGTCTCTATGTTTAGTCTTACACATGATAACCATGTGCTTTCAGCACCTCACATACACTAATCGGTTTTTTGTCAGAAAGCCCCTCGAGATTTGAGGGATGAAGAAATGAAAGGAACAGACTAAGCACACCCAGGAAAGCTGTAGGCAGGCTGGGACCAGGCCGCAGGTTTCTCACATCTCAGTGCCAGTTGCTCCTTTTCCTTTTCATTCTGCCACTGTAGTGGCCACTCTTCCTCACCCAGAGCTTCATCATACATGTCTTCATACATTTCTACATTATTGGCACGAGTGACAGTTTATCACTGGGAGTCCCTTGGCTGCACCACAGGATGGTGAGGAGCAGGTTGGGGACACATCTGGGCCACTGGAAAGCTCAGCAGTCGCCATGGGGGCTGCTGGCCCCTGCCACAAGGAGTACTTTGCTCTTATTGCCTTCATTGCAACTTAGACAAAGAACCCAGCTGAACTCCATCCACAGAAATGAGTATTAACACACAGAGAAGAGCTGATGTTCTTCAGAGAACCAGGTGGAAACAAGTAGCTTAAAAAGTCACAGAAGAATCACTGAGTCTGCTCAAACATAACTGGTGGGCTCTATCTACTTAATCTACTACTCTGCCACAGATAACCTCACTGACTCAAACACAATTCTCCCCAAAAGGCAGGTGCACACACTTGGACCTGCCCTCATTTCGGTAATGCAATATGGAGCCTCCTCTCCAACGCCGGGTCTAAAGACAGGGAAAACTATTTAAACTTTTAATAATGAGTTTAGCCCCTACCTCTGGCTAAACCATGCCGAAAGGGAGTAACTTGGAACCATTTTCATTTCTGTGGGGTTTTTGTTTGGGCTGGTGCACTAGATGTGAGGGGTTTAAGGATATTTTCTCTGTCTAAGTCTCCTATTACGATGGTTGAAACACTGAGTCAACTTTAACATATTTTTCTTGGCAAAATACCTTTGAAATAGGGAAGAGCCCTATCTTCAGTTTTGGAGGTCAGGGAAACATGGGGCCAATTTGTGAGTGTGTTTGACTGCCTAAAGATACCAGGTGGGATTTTCAAGAATATCAGTAGGTGTCAAATTGGGCCTTTGATAGCCCATTAGAAATCACCTGTAACTTGCAGTTCCCAAATCTCCTTAAAAATCTGTCTTAAAGACAGATTAACCTGCCCTTTGGCACCCTGTGTGTCACTTCTACATCTGTGGATGAGCAGGGAGCTGAATACTGGTTTCTTATGTCTCAACAGAAGGTACTAAAAACCAATTGGGTTTTTTACCATAAAATTATAGAGGAAACTTTTCTGTAAATTGCATTTGGTAGGCTGTCTTCAGTGAGTGTAGTAGTAAATATGCATCTAATTTTGCTATCCTCCTCACTTTCAAATTTAATTGTATATTGCTTATAGAGTTACATAATGTAGAAGACCAATAGATATGAGAAAGTCTGATTGCTTTTCTTGCGCTTCATAGGTAAATGATCTGCTCTGAGGCTAACACTGGTGGAAGGTAAACGTCCAACTTTTTCTTATAAATTTATGTAATGCATAATTATAAATTGAAACATAAAATTATATAATATATAATCTGTTTCTAACCTATCTGTGTCTAGATCGCTAATACCCCTTGTTTATAATGATTGTATTTCTTTTGGAATGGTAACCTGAAGCAAGATTCATGTCTCGGTGTAGCCTGTGTATCAATAGGTGTAAGGTTCAATATTATATAGTGTTTATATCATCTCGTGTAGTCGTCAACCAAGACTAGTAGAGCTTTATTGGCTCTTTCATCCCAGGCAAGGTGTAGAACAGTATTGGAATCCACTTCTTCCTAATCCACCGTCTATGTTGCTGCTTCTAAAAGAGACAAAACCTCTTCAGGGCATTACTTGTGTTTTATTAGTGTTAGGGTGAGACCATGGAGGTCAGCTCCACATCCTAAGTACTTCAAGTCCAGCAGTATTTGTAGGTAGAGCTGGTCTCATATCAAAGAAACATACCACCTGGAAAAACTATGTTTGCATACTAATCTGTTTGCCACTACATGCTGATACATTTGAGCTTAAACCAAAGACTTTATAGATGTGTAGGCCTGGAAATCACTGTTGCTAATGAGTTCTACATCTAACCTGTAGGTAGAGAGCGGCTCAGCTGCTAAAGTCTAGAAAAAAGTCCCAGTAAATCCCTGTGATTTGAAAATGTGATGTATTCAGAGGCATACGTGCACAGTGCAGTGAAGAAATCCCGCTTCACACATGGTAAAAAAAAAAAAAAAAAGCTTGAGGGAAAACTTACTGCTAAGGTGGGTTGCATATGTGTTTTTGCAAGTGTGTTTATGCAGAGTTCTCGGATCCCAAAACTAGAGGCCTTGCTCAGGCAGAAATCCAACTGGCTGAAATGGAAATGTTGCCTTATGCAGTCTGCAAAACTGGGCTGGGAGTGTGTGTTTGTACGTTCTCTGTGCATGCTAAAGGTCAAGGAAAAGGTTGCCAGGACCTCTTATTTGTGTCTCCCTCCCCAGTGTGTAGCCAAGATGCAGGTAAAATTCCCATGACTCCCAAAGAGGCTGCAGAATTTGGCCCACTGGGTATCAAAACAGCTCTGAACAGCAGAGTTACAGCTAAATTATTCCAACACCAGACAAATGGGTCTGCCTAACCTAAGCCATAACATTTGAATTATTAATGTCCCCTAATAAAGGGGATAAAGTGTCTGTAGAACAGAGCGTTTTCAGAGCTCTGTTAAAGATCATGCCTATTTTAATTTAGAAGTTCAGCTTGAGGAGAGACAATGCTGGCATTGTGTTACAGAGATTTAAAACAAGCCTGTCTTGAGGATTTTCCTCTGTCCTTATCTGTAATAATAGAATTCAAAAAAGAGTCAGAGCGAGAGCAGCAGCACTGGAAAATATCTTTCTCAGAAACTATAGCAGACAGGTCACAACATTTTTAAACAATGATAGTAACATTTATTCTATCAAAGCCATTTTATGTTTTATTTGGAACTCTGGCGCCTTTATTTTTTTAAGCTCTCATAACATGACACTAATTACAGACATCAAGATGCTCCATAGAAGATACCAGTCAAAATCCAGATGCTGCTTCTTTTCCTTTCTCTGCACTCCCACCCCAGCCCTTTTGTGTGCATTACATCATTGCATAGTTTATTTTAAAAGTGCCTCAAAAATGCAATGATAGTAATCGTAGACAGCAGGAAATTGATGGTGAGCACCTCTGGTCTGCAAATTCCTTTACAGAGCACTCCCACTGCTCATCAGAAGACCTTCTTGTTAGCAGAGACGTGAAAATACGGGGGCTTGAAAATACAGTTTGGGTGATGTGTTAAAAAAACTTTGGGCTAAAGTAATTTTTGTCTTAGGACTGTGCGTACATGCTTCCTCCCCTCTGTTTCCTCCACGGAATGGAAGTTACCAGATCAGTCAGGAACGGGTAGAAGGGTTTGTGCTGGTCCCTCTGGGAGGCTGGTCTGCTGCCACAGTGCACAGGGCCAGGTGGGAGCAATGATTTGCTCTGGCTCCCCGGGGAGCTCCCACAGGTGCAGGTTTGGGGTGAAACGCCTGAGAGAGACCCATAGCTCAGGGGTGTCAGCCAGCCCAGAGAAGCACAAGATGATCTGCAGGCCACATCCTCTTTCTGTCACGGTGACTACAAGACTTCATTACTGTTTCTTGGGGAGCTGGTGTGCTCCAAAGCTCTTCAGGTGATGGTAGCCCTCCACAAAACAGCCATAGCTGAAATAACCAAGGGCCTCCAGCACCGAAAGTGAAGTATCCCATGACTTTTAGAAACCTTGATCAGCTGCCTGTAGCAGGTGGTAAAATTACCATCCAGCCCTCAAAATTATTGAGTCTCACTTTGACTTGACTGTGTGAACATCTGTAGGCTACATGTGACATTTCAGACAGGATAACATCATCCAGAAGAGCATCTGGGCCATGACCTGATCTTCTGCGTGGTCCTGCTGCATCACGAGGCTTCCCTGCAACTCACACCATATCACCCTGGGCCTGGCTGGTGTCACCGAAATGGCCGGCTTTGGTCAGGATAACATGGGCTCCGCTCTGTTGCGTGTCACAGATCACTTAGCACATCCCTGGAGCTTCGTGGTGACACACATGCACAGCCGTGCCGCAGAGCTGAGCGGCGGCTGCCTCCCTCACATTTTCCCACAGGCAGACAGCTCACAGGATGAAATCCCAGCCCTGTGTAAGTGTGAATCAGGATTTCAGCCAAAATGTTGCAACAAACACATTTGTCCTGCAGAGTAAGCAAATAAAGTGGCAACGCTGCACCAGTAAAGAACAGGAAGCTTTTGATGATACTGGCTCCAAGTTTTTAGCCTATTAAGATTTCCATTACCCTCAGGGTCATTATTCAGCAATAAGTAAACACCAATAAATCTGAAATAACAAGTGAAACACATGCACTTAAGCAAAAAAATAATCCCAGTAAATGTTCTTTCCTCTAGCACATTAGAAACGGTCAGCACAGCAATATCAGGGTGATTATGAAGCTCTGAAATACATCCCATCCTCCAAAACAAGCATCCCATGAGCCTGCCCTGATGCAGGGCTCAGGTCTTTGCAGCCAGGGAAGAACCATGGTTAGGAATCCTGTCGCTGATTTCCTTCATGCCCGTATCTGAGAGGTGCTTTTCCAGTAGTAATGGCAAGGACTGAAATAAATGTGGTGATTTTCCTTCCCCATTCTAGTGCTGTCAGGAGTGGTGAAATCTACACACACCTCTGGCTACGTTGTTCTGTCAAGTACTTATACTCTCTTTCATGTGTATGGAAATCATGTGTCTTTAAGTACTTACAAAAGTCATTTTCCCGATAGAAGAAAGATTCTCTTTTTCCCACCGTCTGTGTTAAAATACCTCGTGGACCTGTGAGCAGATGCAAATTCTTCCTTTTTCATTAAGCTGTGGAAGGTTTATTCTACATTTTCATAAGTAGTCTTTTTAATTTTTCCATTTTCCTTTCTTAAACAGGAAACCTCTCCACAGCTTCTCCACTTTCTCTAAGCTCTTTGTTTATAATTCTACTTCCATTACCAGAATTATTCTTACATTTTTCCATCCCCTATTCTGAACAAACATTTACGCTGACTCTGAATGACTCTTATTATATATAAAGGGAAACAACAAAGCAAGAGAGAACAAAAGGAACATCTCTGTGAGAAGACGAAACGTGGCTGTTACTTCCATGCTGATAGTAGCCTTGGAAGGAAACTGTTTGCCAGCCCTGAGCATCCCTGACCATAAGGTCACGCTAAAAATGCCAAAAGTAGAGCCACGTGAATTATACAGCCATACATGTCACGGTTCACACAAGTAAATAACCTTTTCACTTATGAGTTTTTACCTAGTTATACAATGGTTAATATATGTCTGCTGGGCTTCTCTCTGCCCACTTGGGCGGAGGAAAAAGGATCCAGCCAATACAAGGGATGTGGTCCTCGTTTCTCCTTTGGGCTACCACCTCCATCAACTCCACAGAGAACCATAGGGTTGGAAGGGACCTCTGGAGATCATCTAGTCCAAGCCCCCTGCCACAGCAGGGTCACCCAGAGCAGGTTACACAGGAACACGTCCAGGCAGGTTTTGAATGTCTCCAGAGTTGGAGACCCCACCACCTCTCTGGGCAGCCTGTTCCAGTGCTCTGCCACCCTCAGGGTAAAGAAGTTCCTCCTCATGTTTAGGTGGAACTTCTTATGCTCAAGTTTGTGCCCATTGCCTCTTGTCCTGTCCCCGGGCACCACTGAAAAGAGCCTGGCCCCATCCTCCTGACACCCACCCTTTAAGTATTTATAAGTGTTGATAAGGTCACCCCTCAGACGTCTTTTTTCCAGACTGAAGAGACCCAAATCCCTTAGCCTTTCCTCTAAGAGAGGTGTTCCAGTCCCCTAATCATCTTTGTAGCCCTCTGCTGCACTCTCTCCAGCAGTTCCCTGTCCCTCTTGAACCTGGGAGCCCAGAACTGGACGCAGTATTCCAGGTGCGACCTCACCAAGGCAGAGTAGAGGGGGAGGATGACCTCCCTCGACCTGCTGGCCGCACTCTTCTTGATGCACCCCAGGATGCCATTGGCCTTCTTGGCCACGAGGGCACATTGCTGACTCATGGTCATCCTGTTGTCCACCAGGACTCCCAGGTCTCTTTCCACAGAGCTGCTCTCCAGCAGGTCAGCACCCAACCTGTACTGGTGCATGGGGTTGTTCCTCCCCAGGTGCAGCACCCTACACTTGCCCTTGTTGAATTTCATAAGGTTTCTCTCTGCCTAGATCTCCAACCTGTCCAGGTCTCTCTGCATGGTGGCACAGCCTTCCGGTGTGTCAGCCACCCCACCCAGCTTTGTGTCATCAGCAAACTTGCTGAGGGTGCACTCTATCCCCTCATTCAGGTCATTGATGAATATATTGAAGAGGACTGGACCCAGTACTGACCCCTGGGGAACACCACTCATCACTGGTCTCCAACTAGACTCCGTGCCCCTAATCACAACCCTCTGAGCTCTATCTTTCAACCAGTTTTCTATCCACCTTACTGTCCATTCATCTAACCCACACTTCCTAAGCTTCCCTATGAGGATGCTGTGGGAGACCGTGTCAAACGCCTTGCTTAAGTCAAGGTAGACCACATCTACCGCCCTCCCCTCATCTATCCATCCAGTCATGTCATCGTAGAAGGCTATCAGATTAGTCAGACATGATTTCCCCTTGGTGAATCCATGCTGAGTACTTCTGATAGCTTTCTTTTCCTCCACGTGCCTTGAGATGACACCCAGAACAAGCTGTTCCATCATCTTTCCAGGGATGGAGGTGAGGCTGACCGGCCTGTAGTTCCCCGGCTCCTCCTTCTTGCCTTTTTTGAAGACTGGAGTGACATTGGCTTTCCTCCAGTCCCCAGGCACCTCGCCTGTTCTCCAGGACTTTTCAAAGATGATGGAGAGCGGCCCAGCAATGACTTCTGCCAGCTCCCTCAGCACTCTCGGGTGCATCCCATCAGGGCCCATGGACTTGTGAATATCTAAATTATCTAATTGATCCCTCACTCGTTCCTCCTCAACCCAAGGGAAGTCTTCTTCTTTCCCTGTTACTTTATTCAATGCCTGGGACTCCTGAGGGCTGGGCTGAGCAGAAAAGACCGAAGCAAAGAAGGCATTCAGTAACTCTTGGCTTTCCTTGTTTCATCCCTGCACGCTCTGGTGGCATTCTTGTAATCCTCCCAAGGGGTCAGTCCCTTCTTCCACTTACTACAAACTTCCTTCTTCCACTTGAGCTTTTTCTGAAGCTCCCTGCTCAACCATGCAGGTCTCCTGCGTCCCTTGGCCAATTTCTTTCTCTTAGGGATGCACCGATCCTGAGCTTGGAGGAAGTGGTCTTTGAATATCAACCAGCTTTCTTGAGCCCCTTTGCCTTCCAGAGCCCTAGCCCACAGGATCTCTCCAAGCAGTTTCCACACTGCCTGCAAAGGGAGCGGTGGGCAGGTGGGAGCAGGAGGGCTGGGAGCGGTGTCTTGGCTGTCTGGGAAGAAGCAGTAGGGGAGTGACACGGCACTGCAGAGCAGGAAAAGCAGGCACATCTGGACACATGTGGTCACCAGAAAGGTGCCTACAGCCACAGGGACAAATGGTACAGTGGTACAGAGGGTTAGATGGGCTCTCTGGGAGAGTCTGCAGTTGGAGCTCAATAGTTTGTGGTTACCGTTACTTGCACTTACCCTATCAGGAGTCCTTTTCTCATCTCCCCAAGATGTGTCAGACCCGAAGCCTGACTACTGAGCACTGATGAGCCTTTGATTCTGCACCAGCAGTGCACACTGCCTGCCAGTTGTGCTTGTAGCAAGGAATTGTCTGTCCAAGCAGCTCATGGAAAACTTTTTTCGTTGCAGGAGGGGACAGGAAGGCTGTCTTTGAAGAGCTTGTCTCCACAGCATCCCTCCATTTGCAGCAGGTAGGAGTTGTGCATACATCTTACAGCCTCCTGAGCCATGGCAGCATGCCATGAGACATGGAAAGCACAGCAACCAACAGAGAGGAAGAGCTGAAATTCTTCCCTGTCCTTCCTTGACTCTCACTGTCTTTCTTCCTTAAACCAAATGCCCCACTGTACATTTACTGGGTAACGTCCTAATGCATTGAGCGCACGACCACACACCACCTCCCTTCTCCTTCTGCTGGTTTGCTATTTGTCCCATAAATATTCTCTTATTGTGTTATTAGTTGGGCTATGGTTAATCTATAAAAAGAAGGGAAGTCTCCATGTTTGCATATATGTTCTCCACTTTTTTCCAAAATCTGAATACTCAGTTTGCAAAGTCTGTAGACATGTCAGGCCATTTCCACAGATGGTCTTTAGAAACTTTATTACTATCCATGAGAAACAAGAAAAGAATCTGCTTCGAGGTCCCAGGGTGGATTTGCAGGCCTGGTGGTTGAAAAAAGTTAAATGTTTTTACTTGAAATCTGAATATATTCATTCTGTAAATCATTGCCTGACAATAAACCCACGCTCTTTTCAGAGTTGCTTTTTACTGTAAGCATTTTACAGCCTAATTTCCAGAGAGAAGGTCTTTGACTAAAAAAATCATGTGATAAAGTTTCTTGACATAGTTTATGCTTTCTATGTGTTATTTTCAGTTTTATCCCAAAATACAGAGAGTGCTAAAACTGTGACAGTTCTGTACCTTATAGAGCTGGTTTTAATTGCATCTTCCATCCTTTTGTGTTTGCAAAATATGATTTACAAATGTCTAGATATTGATTCTACTGAAGTTGTCTTACAAGGCAGCCTTTTAACTGAACAGCCGATGTTAATCCCGCCCACACATCCTAGTAAAGGAGCACGATGGTTTTTTAAACTCTGGCTCAGTGTCTCATCTCTTCTGTGGCGATGAAAATGAATATTGCATCTATGGCAAGGCATGTCAAGCTCTCTGTGGAATTTATTATGCTCTCTGCACCAAATGTTCTACCAGCAGGTCTGCCTCGTGCTATTCAGAACATGTATAATTAGAAAAGAATTCAGCTAACGCTGGAAAGAATGACTGTCCATAACTCATCAGGTTAGAAAGCTGGAAGCCCTAGAGCAGAAAAGAAATGAGTGGAATATTCAGCCAAAGAGGAAAAACTCATTTTCTTCGTTTTCTTGCTGTGAGAATAACTATTTTATATGTAAGATGCAGTTCATTTTCTCCTCTTCGAATAAGCAACCGCATTCTTGATCACTGCAGGCAGCAGACACAGGACACTAGCAATGGTCTCGTGTGGGCCACAGCATGACCATCGGATAGCTGGAGGGGCAGTTCTTGCTTAGGAATGCACTCTCCGGTCCTGGCCTGACTACGTTTCTGTTTAAAGTCGGTGGAGAAAGCTCTACCTTGTATGAGTCCCCAGATTCTCTGAGGACCAATGCAAATGTGCAGAGGTCTTGGCTTGTCCCCTTCAATGGTGCCGCATACTACTGATAGCAGAGAGCGTTAGTGGTGGCTCATACACAATAACTTCAGCAATCTTCCTTCACCACATTCTTATGTGACACCAAGATTGCTGAGGTCAATAGAGAGATCTCTGTGGTGCACTTGAGCTGTGAGGGAACCGAAATATGTTCCTAGGTGATAAACACCAGGATCCTTATTCTGAGCTGGTTAACTCTAGTCTTTGTTCATGATTTCAGGATTTTTGGACTCCACGTCTGCAATATCACAACGTCTAATTTAATGACTCTCCACATCTAACAGGCTTCTAACAATGAGGATCACGTTTTCTGCATCCTTCTTTTGTCCTCATTGTAATGTCTTTCCCAAGTTTCCCAGCTGCATCAAATTCCTTCCTCAGTATCACAACCTAAGCACTGAACTCTTCTTATTCTTAACCCTCCTAGATTATGATTTCTCTCTGCAAAGTGGAGGCCAACTCCTTTGCATATAAAAAGAAGGGAGGAGCTGGCTCTTCACAGACGTAGGCTTCGGACAAACTCACTCTTCATCTTCAAATTGGAAACATCTGCGTTAACATGACTCACAGGCAAGATAAGGCTTAAGGTTCATTTAAAAAATTATTTTGAAGATTTTCCCAAGGAATCATTTTTCTTCCCATATAAGTGAAAGTCTTGATTGCTGGTTTAGATATTGGAGATTCCCGGGGAAGGAGGGGTTAGTTTATCTGTATTTTAAAAAGCTGATAAAGACACTGAGATATCCTTTGTCACATTTGCTAAAAATATTAATAATTGTATTTCGAGTGTGAGTATACTTCTGCCTGTCTCATTAGGGCCGAATCTCTGCTTGTTTCATTTTTCTTAATATTATTCTCATCTGTAACTTGACTGCTAGAAGAAGGTGCTCATCATACAAGTCTGTCTTCAAGGTTTCAGTGGTGCAGGCTCCTAGTGAAGGGGAAGGGCTTTCCATGGTAATATCGCTAATAGAAACTGGTCAGCACAGGAGATGGGACTCTGACTTTTTAGTTCATCCTGGTGAGTCCAGTCTTCTGTGTATGTGACTAAGAAGTGTCCTACTTCTTATATGGTCAAGGAACAGATGTTTAGGGAAAACACAGAAGAACTAGGGCATATATCACAGAGTGATTCATCCCCATTACACTCGGCTAGTTTCCGAGAAGCAATAGTTTTGGATTTTCTGAGGTAGGGGTTACACATGGACAATCACTTTGAAGAGTCACTGGTTGGCCTATCCTTAATGAATTTGTCTCATCCCTTGCAGAAATCATTAGTACTTTTGGTCTCTGTGAGGCCCAGCAGCCAGGAATCTCATCTTTTCCTCCATTACTTTCGTAACTGCCACCTCACACTCTAATTGTGTGAGTACATTGCAGTTAATCATTTCTTCATGTTCTCTGCCAGCTTCAGCATTTCACAGGGCCCTGTCAGATTCCAGCTCTGCCATTTCTTTTCTGTGCTGAAGAGAGCAAAACCTTATAACACCTCCTTGTAGAGAAGCCTCCAATCATCTTTATTGCCCTTCTCTCTACTTATTGTGATATTTTACTAAATTACTGTATTCTTTTTAAGACGCAACAAAATCTTACGTCCCGGATAGGTACTATTGTAGCAATAATAAAAATAACAGCATACTCCCTCTATTGCACTCTCTAGATCTTTCACTCCATCTTTCAGCTGATTGGTCTCTCTTGATGCTTTTTTGGCCATTTTTTCTCATTTTCATTTTCCATGGAGACACATCCCCTACATTTTCCTTCCCAATTGCTGTGTGATGGGAGTGGGGGAGACGAAAGATGTTGTCTGCTCTTCAGGTCTGCAGTTGAAACAATACCCTAGAATACAAATAAAAGTATAGCACAAAGCAGAAGATTAAAAGGCTTATCTAACAAATGATAATTAAAAATATCTACACTTAAACAACATGGGTACTTATGATGCCCCCCTCATTCCTTGCATGGTGAATAGGACCATTTCTGTGTACTTAATCAGAACACATTTTAAATCACACTGTATAGTATACTTTGTGGCAATACACTATGGCCAAAGTATATAAAGTATGATGAAGTTAAGAAGTTGCAGCTGAACTAACAACATATTCTCCTGGAAGGAGACATTGAATAAATCGTGGATGGTTTTTGATAGCCAATTAAAGTTCTTATAAGAGCTCTGCTGCATTTCTCTGCATTCCTCAGTCATAACCTTTCAAACAAGTATTTGCAATTGCAAATATTCCCCTAAACTTCCAAGGTATTAACAAGTTAATGTGTCTCTTACAACGACCAGTTAGCATAATGAATACAAACTTAAGAGGTTGTTTCTCATCAGGAAGTAATAATTTTATGTAGTTTTTTGGTGATAGCGATTTCTGGTTTGGGAGCAGTCATGTACATATGTTCACATATATTTCTTCAAAGATTGACAAGGTTGATTTAGAGTCAGACACAGATTTTTCCAATAGAAAGCCCAGTTTTCCATAATAGGAAAGAAAGAATTTTTCCCCTCAATTTTGTCAAAGGCAGAAATGCAAGATATGAACCAAACAGTTTCCAACTGCAATATTGTATGATGACTATTAATTAATGAAGATAGAAGGTATGGTCTTGTAAACCATTCACAGAGAAGATTAAGCAGCAGATCTGACTTTTACCTTAGAGTTTGTCATTGAGTCATTCAGAAATCAAGCTAATCACTCTGGGCTAGGCTTCATAAAGTACCAGATGACATCGCTTGTCTCATTCTTTCCTGTGTGCACCATCAGAGAGGACCAAGATTTGGTATTTAAAAAATGCAGCTTCTAGAGAGCTTTCTTAATGCTGTAGATTCTCTGAAAATCTGCAAAGCCCTTCCTAATACCTTGATCAAACAATCCCCTTTTGCTTATGTATAAATATGTGATTGCTTTCTTCCAGTGGCTGACTCAAGGGGGTCCACACTACGCAAGCCACAGCTATTCTGCTCCAGGCCCTAGGGTAGCCATGGGTTGCCCTGGAAGCAGCTTTCCATCTCCCTCTCACCTCCCTCTTCCTGCCTTGAGCTCTCCCAAGCATGCAGAAATTGTCTTGTAGCTCTCACCCAACTGGAAAATTTTGGGGGGCCACCTGGGAGTTAGCCAACTCTTGCCTGCGATCTTTAGTTGGCCACTTTCTTTAACATCAGTTGTAAGATTTTTGTGCTTTGTTTCCCCCAGAAGGGATTGTAATGCTGGCCGGCTTCACATCTTACGCAAAGCTCAGTTAGTGCTTGGGCAGCTTTTTGAGGTCCAGAGATTAATAATACACAGCAATACAAAGGCTTATCAGATGATTGCAGCTTCACAATATAATTATTCAACTTGAAATTCAGCTATAAAGAAGCATATTGATAGATAGATATTTAGATAGATTATATAGATAGATATATAGATAGATATTTCACTTGCATGAAATCAGAACCCATCCATCTTTTTAAATTCAGATTATATTAACCTCTTCCCTTTCCTGAGTCCTCCTTCCTTCCATGCATCAACCTCAAGCCAAATTTGTTGTTCACTTGTGCCCATGCAAAGGGCTTCTCTAGTGCTGCCTTGCCAGCTAAGACCCATCTCGTTCATTTTCTTATTCTTTACTTGCTTGTGAAAAATATTTCCTCCTTCGTTCTGTGGGCACCCAGGGAGGTAGCAGTTAAAACTTGATGCAGCAGTCTATTTCTCTGTTTTATCAGATCAAAAACCCATCTCTCATTGAAGAATCGTATTCGCAGTCTCTCATCACCATGGAGATTAATTGCTGCAAGGATGACAAAGACTCGCACAAAGTTTTAGCCATCTCCGCAATTAATCCTGCTTTTCATCACCCCTGGCTTCACCTGCTTCCCTGCAGTTCGATTCGCAGACGATATTCTGCACAAGTGAGCGGCCATCTTCCTACTGCCACAGTAATTGCACCTCTTCGGTGTCTGAGGAGGCATTTCAGAGCCCCTTCTGCAGTAAAAGCAGAAGTGTTAAACTTGATGGAAAAGCACTTTTCCTAGCCAACTGTAGTCCTGGAAGCCTCAGAGCTGATGCTGGTCCTCAGCGTGTCTTTCCTTATGCATATTTAAAAAAAGAAAAAAAAGAAAAAACAAAAGAAGAAAGATCTAATTATTGGGATGCTGATCCAGATCAGATGTGAATTGCAAACTACAAATCACAAGCTGGTGAAAATTTCCTGATTTCATGTGTAACAGAAACGGAAAATGACAGCAGTCTTTCAACATCTTATTTTTTTATACTCTTCCACGAGCCCTATGGAGGACTATATCTTGTGTGTATATATACATGTTTTTATATATGTATATATGTTACAGGTCTTTTAAACAAAATTATTCTCTTTCTTTTTACTCTGGACCCATGCAGACTGGCTAAGCTGTTAATGGACAGCTCTTAATACAGCTCAAGAAGAGGAGACCTCTGATGGCCTCCCAGACATCTTGGAGATAACTGAAGTTAAAAGGAAAGGCTCCGCGTCTTGTGGGTGGGATCCAGAGTCCAGGGGCTTATTTTGCTTCCCACCTCCTGCCTCTCACAGGTTGAGCCCCTGGCCCACCCCACGCATCGAGCTCACTCCGGCTGAGAGCAGCTTGTGGTCTCCCATATCCAGAATGTCCTCTGGGAGATCCAGGCAGACCAACTGTGACTTCCAGCAAGAGCCTGAGGAGATCAAGGTTGTACCTGCCCATGTAGGCAGTAAAAACCAACAGAGCAAGAATCCAGATTTGCCTCCTCCCTGCCCTGCTTTGAGGGACAGCGGAGGATAATTTCACACCTGTACTTGTATCTCAGCCCCTGATGTATCTCTAGCTGTGCTGACTGTATTAAACAAAGTTTTTTTCTAGCCCAGTGAAACGCCCCTCTTCTCAATCTTCTTGGCATCAGCTGCCATGCTGGCATCCCTCAAATCTTTCCTGATGTGCTGCCTTTGCTCTCCACCTCTCATTCTCTCAGGGCAAATGTGAAGATTCCCAAAAAGTGACGGGTAGGGAGCCGTCCTCCTATCACAACCAGCTGGTGTTCACACCACACAGTCTACCCCGCTCCCTGCACCTCTCCAGGTCACTGTTGACCCCTTTGCACCGCAGCCCAGGGTCTTTCCAAATAAAACAAAAGAAGGAGAAACTCAAATGTGCCCTGTGTGGCACCTCTGCACCCCTGCGAGGCCCTGGAGCACAGTTTGGGAGAGAGATGCCCTGGCACAAGGTGTGCAAGTGCAAGGATTAGAAACCATGTTTTTCCCCTGTACGGCTGAGGTTGTCATATAAACGTGGTTCCAGGAGCTGGAGCTTTAGGAAAAAAGTGGCAAGCATGCCCAGTAAAATTATGAATGTCAGCAACACTCATTGTGTTTATGAAAAACTTTAGTGAGGCCCAGCAAAGAATAAAGATGGAGCTAAGACTACAATGAGACCTGAGAAATCCAGGCTTGACCCTTTAATTTGCCACAGGATTTATGTGTCACCTCAGGGAAGTGGATCCTGCTTAGTTTCACCAAAGATGTTGAGTCCACTTAGTTGGGCAAGGCCAGGAAGAGAGTGCTCAGCATCTCGTAGGATGGAGACCTCTGTGCTGTGGTGTCCTTGGACAAACTACTTCTTCTGTCCTTCTACTCTCCAGTGAACAAGCTGTTCTCTGCAGCAGGGATTTTCCTCATGAACTTGACACACATTCAAAAAACACTCGGTAACTATTAACCATAGTTAATCCTCTGCATCAATTTCTGCATCATCATTATTCTGAAGGGGTAATGTTTTGTTGCGTAGAAAAATTACATACGTTGAAAAAACACCAAATATTGACAAATATTGCTAGGTGAGTCTGCCACCAGTATATATTTCAGGGACCGCGCGGGGACTGTGTACCTGGAGGATGCCACACACAGCAAAGCAGCCAGTGATATGAAACTGAAAAAAAAAAAAAAACCCATGATTTGCTAATTTACAACTAATAATTAAAAGGGCCTGTCAAGGAGCCAAGCTTCCTCAGCATGTGTTTAACATTACTTCTGAGAAGGTCATTGCTGACTTCTCTGGGAAGGGAGTTCCGGAGAGGGTACAGTAAGTGCACGGAGTTTAAATGAGCAGCCCCGGCGCAGACATTTCGCAGTCTTCAGGGATGCACAAACAATTCTGCCTCGGCAGCGCAGAAACAATGCCCTGTATTCACAAAGACTACAGGAACTTCAATATTGTGCGGAGGGGAGGGGAAGGGGGGTGAGGGAAGTCTTGAAATGCGGATAAATTGGTATTCACCAAGTGCCATTCCTTAATTTACAACAGTCTTTAGCTTTGGAGGCAATTGCCAAGGTGCTCATAAAAAGAGAAATGATGAATATTCAGGATGTCTTCTGAATCCATTAGGCAACTGAGGATGAGGTCTCCATATGTATAACTTCTGCTGTTTTCACATGCTGGTAGAGAGAGTGCCAAGATGGCGTCAGGAAGAAAAATGGCTCCTTAAGTTGCCAATGGGGAGAGAGGAAAGGGAAAAAAAAAGTGTATATCAAGTGCATGGAAATGAAAATTTGTTTAAGTACAGTAATTCAACCTAAATGTGCGCTGCATGGCACGGCGTGAACCTGGCTCTCAGAGCTATCTGGCACAGCTGGCTCTGCGGACAGGTGTGCGTAGGATCACTGTCAAGTTAAAAGCAGTCACTGAACAGTTTTCTTTTTCCACACCATCCCCACCAAGGGTCTAAGAGAGCCTGAAAGAATTCAGCTTCAGGACAAGGAAAGGCTCAGACTGGACCAAGAAGAGGAAAACTCAACCTACAGAGGCTGAGAGAAGTGCTAAGTGTCTGGGCCAGGGTAAGGAGCAAGTCAGTGATGGAACAGGCTTTCTCCTTCATCCTCTCCCCCAACTCCACATTTCCCTCCTTGACAACCTTTACCAACATCCTAGATAAGGTAGACGAGGCACTTACAATCGCAGTCGGTAACTGATGAGGAAAACATACTGTCCAGTTCTTACATCCCAGAAAATAATGTCTCCTGGATGCCATGAATCACGGAGGATCACAGGCCATTAATCACCAAAAGGGTGGAAGGGACGAGTTTAAAGTCATGTGTACCAAACACAGCCATTTCTCTGGGGAATATCAGACCTGGCATGATTCATTTTGCTTTCTCAGAGAGGAGTTGCAAAGGTTAGAAGAATAAATAATGCCACAGACTCCTGAGTTCAGCTGGTAGTGAGGCCAAGCCTCCCATTGAGGACTGGAGGCTTTGGTCACAGGATGTCCGTATTGCCACAGCAGGCATGGGGGTGCGTAACAGTGACGCTCCTCTGGTCCCAGAGTGAGTGTAAGGGTACTATTCGGTCCACCAGGTTTTCCCTGAAAGACTGTAGGGAGTCACTGGAATTCACAGGGAAAGCAAAAGGGTGGCAGCCTTCATAGTCCCTGTCTCTTGAGGTTGTCGGTGTCCTGATTTGGTAACAGCTTGAGTTCACAGCCTGTCTCTGGAACCACTCTGGGTGCTTGTGTGATGAGACATCCCAAATGCAACTTTCTAGAAGGAAGGGACTATCCCCTGAGAGGCTGCCTTGCCTATGAGCAAGGGGCAGATGTTAGTTACCTGCCTTTCCAGCCATGACCGTAAAATGTGGCGGGCACAGTGGGAACTCACAGAGAGGTCTCACTAGGGAAGTGCTTGATGAATTTTAGTAGTCTTTGTTGCTGTCCTTTAGGCAAGTTAAGAGCCAGCAGCTGATGGCCAGACAGTGCAGTGATGTTCTACTACCGCAGGCACCAGGTTCATCACAGATCCATGTAACCACTCAGTGACCTTCAAGGGCGTGATTTACCCCTCTCCTGCTCCTTAGGACAGATGTGGGGAGGAGGATGTACCTCACACCTGAAAGATGCCTACCTGCCTATAAAGAATGATTAGATTATCGTTTATGGCTATTTGGTTGCTTAGTAGCTGTTGGTATTGTTTCCTGGTTTCCCACCATCAGCCTCCCCCCACTTTAAATAAGAACGCCGCACACCTGGAGCAGAACAGCAGTTGACTGAGTAAAGACAAACCAATCCTTCAGACTCAGATTATCGAGCCACGAGTTTGAGTTCAGTTCAGTTCAGAGTTGAGTTTTCCACTCTTTGCACTTATTTACAGAACACTTTGTGTTCACACAGCTCAGCTTTCTAGGGTGTTTGTTTTCTTTTCAGAACTGTTTTTTCCGACCAGCCACTCATTATTTCCCATGTGGGACTGGTCACCACTGCTGGTCGGGCTGTTCCTAATCTGTGATGAAACGGGTGCAACACGATACATGAGAGGGGGTACTTCCATCGTTAATCCCCAGCATTTACATTCACACACGAGTACCTTGCCCACATGCAAGCACGGGCATTTGCGAGAAGAACAATGAGAACTTGGCAACAGGCTGAGCAGCCCCCCATTTGAGTGTTCGCAGGAAGCTGTCAAAAAGGAAGAGAGTGGTAGAAACACGCTGAGTCCAGAGCGCCTCACAGAATTGTTCCATGGACATGTTCCACAATTGTCTTTCCTCCCCGTGGAGCTGCAATCACCAGGAGTGCACAGGGGCATGGGCAACACAAGCACATGCTTTTCCCACTGCTTCTAAGGTTAATACGAATAACGTTCCACAGTCTGTTATTGTGGAAATACCGGCGATCATCCTGCAAAAGCAAGCCAAAGAATTATAGCTAGACGTTAGTATGAGGGAACCAAACAAAGCATCTCAAAGATGGCAGAATAACACCACTGCAGTGACTAGCGGGATGAAATAGCTCCAAACGAGTTTTCCCCCATCCACTGTCAGCAATCATCCCTTATGCAGCACCCTGAGGAGTTCAGCAACACGGCGCGTTCTGGGCTCGCAGCAGCAGAGGCTGCACTGAGGCGTACAGTCCAGCCCATGAGCTCCAGTCTGTCAGTGGTGTGATTAGCCATGGTCTGAGAAGGTAGCCAGCAGTGTCTGCATTCCAGACCACAACTAAGAGTCTCTTTCACAGTTCATTGCACTGCAATGAAAATTAATTTCCTTCATCATTTATTCTTAAGAAGAAAAAAAAAAAAAAGAAAGGAAAAAAAAAAAGGAGAGACTTAGGAGGGAAAACCACAGGGCACTTAGTTGAAGGAGCTCTCTGAAAGAGGCTCTAAAGGTGGAAGTCTTGTCTGTCATCTCAGCTGCTAAGTAATACTAGTGGTGGGACTCTTGGAAAAATTAGTACAAATTGCATTGCAGAAAGGACTGATGCAGAGATGTTTCTGTGTAGTTTTATGGTTGCGGTGAAGACCTAGTGGGCGTTAAACTTGTCTTCAGGGGTATAATTTGGGTCAATCTCAACTTTCAAGTCTTCACGTCCCTGAACTTAAAAGGGCAGATTCCCCACTAACCACTGCCCTGCTTCCAGACCTTGCACTTACAACACTGTGTGCAGGTATCTGTGCCACCAAAAATCATGGCAGCTTTTCCAGAAGTGTCTGTATCCAGAATGGTTGGGTACATATTTTGGAAGCTATGATGACTTTCCCAGGCCTTTCTTCCCAAGGCAAAATGAAAAGCACTGGTTGGAGACAGAACCTCTGTATACTTTTCCCTTGCTATGAATACAAGCTTAATCTATTTTTCTCCTTTTTTTCCATCAAGAAAAGTATCGTTTCGTATGAGTTATTGCACACGTTAGATGTTGCCAGTTAGGACCAGACTATTATCCTATTGCCTGTGTATTCTTTAGCATCTTTTGTCATAGTTCAGGACATTTCCAGCTCCAGTTCTACAGTTATTTCTCATGGTTACCTATGACCAAGTGCAATGAAAAGGCCCAGGTCACTTACAGATTATCAATGCTGATGCCGGTATCCACCATTTTCATTCCTCTATCATGGGAGATTCAGGTCCATATAGGTAGTCAGTGCAGGACTCCAAGACAAGCAGAATGAAAAGGACTGAAGTTCTCTGCATTTCTACCTGACACCAACCGCAGGCAGTGGAGACTTTCCATGTTGTCACGTCAAAGTGCTTTCAGCATTGATCGCCTCTCAGGAAGGCTTAGTGGTTTATGCCTCATGATCCTCCATGCCCATTCCTCTTTCCATGCCCAGTGTTTTTTTTACTCTTAAATAGAGGAACATTTTAGAGCCAACTGCAGAGAACCATCCGACTGCTTTGCATGGATGAAGGGCTGACTGTGACACTGCTGGGACGTGAATCTTTGGATTTTAGGGGTTCTGTTTAGAACAAGCTTGGCTTATTAAATGACAAAGTCATCTATTCAAATGCAACAGGCTTAAGCTTTTTCTTCTTCTAACAGCATAACTTCGTTTCACTTCAATGGAATTGCATTTGGTTTACACAGGTGTGAGAGGGAAATCAAGTAGCATATAGAAATGTTTCTTTGAATTTTTGGAGAATAGGGGTAAAAAAGCTGCTTTTAGACCATGCAAACATTTTCATGGAAATTTTCATTAGGGTTAAAATTTTCTGGACAAAACTGGAAATGATTTTTTTTTTCACTGTAAAACAGTTTGATTTTCAAAATCCCACAAACATTTAAATGGAAATCTAAATATTTTCACAAAACTTTAATTGTATTTTAAAGCTTTGGGTTTCCATCTTTTTATCAAAACTGAAGTCTTTTGTCAAAAATACTTAGAAAACTAACTTTTTCCCCCAAATTTCCCATAGCAGCTTTTTTTAAGCAACTTTAATAGAAAGATTAAAAGGAGTATGAATATGAAAGCAATAAAAAACTGTCACAATTGAGCCTGACAAACTAACTGTGGAGGTTAACATATATGAAACGTGGGATGAACATGAGTTGTTTAATCTATAGGTTTAAGATGTTTCTGCTAACATACTTCACAGAGGGGCAAGTGAAGGGCAAGGGGAAGGTTTTTCCTAAATTTAGATTTTATGCAACTCACATAAAACAAAGAAGGAAGTTAAAGGAGAATGGAGGGCGACGGAGTGAAAACAAAGAGGGGACAGAAGCAATAGCCATCTCTGTACGTTTTGAGCCCCCTCAAGATGTTAATGTCCCTAGTATCACATACCCAAGAATCATCTAGCCCATGGCTTCCAAAACTCGGACACGTACCCTGATGTCGGATGAGATCATGGCAAGTGAGCCACAGCCAGGCCATGGCCACATATGCAATTGTAAAATTCTGCATTCTGCAGCTGAATGTTGGATATTTGGGTACATGGCTGCCCATGAGAAATTTTCAGGACTCCAGTTCTCACTTTGTCGAAAACAATTGGAAGCCTCTGATCTAGCTACTGTGCGCTTAAATATTTAGTTCTTAAATATTAAGCACTATAATGGACATACATTGGTACCGAGTAAACAGGGTAGTAGTTAAGGCAGTGTCTTTCCTCATTTTTCACAGCAACAATCATCTGATAGATGACTTCATTAAACAGTGATCCAACACAGCAAAGTGCTTGAAATTTCATTCACCTAATGGTATGCCACTGCCTTATAGTACAAAGAATAGAGTGAAACTTAGAAAACAAAGATAAAGCCCTGAATGGAGAGGCCTGAAGACATGGTTTACAAAACCAACTCTTCCAAATGTGAGAAGAAGGTTGTGACTCTTTTGCTGATGAACCATTCTCCAGCAACACCATAAGTTGCAAGTAGTACAGTTGCACAAGGACAACAGAGAGCCCAGTCTGAAGAGGGATCAGCCCTACAGGCTTTAAGAATATGGTTCATGAAAAAAGAAAAGAAGAGGAAGAGACATCTGTACAATCTCAGCTTAAGACTGAACGGCTCCAACACATCCTACTTCCACTCGTATTGCTACCCAGCATTGGCCAGAATATGCGGCCACACTGCCAGCTATGAGCAAGTAATGCTGGCTGACTGTGGTGGGGGCCAAAGACACCCCAAACTTTCTGTGCATGCTTGGCAGGAACGAGAGGAGACTGAATTTGTTTCTCAGCCTGGCTGGGGGGTCATACCATGTTGGGGGTAACTAGAATTTAAGTAATCTCACAAGCTAGAGCTGAGTGAACACGAAGGGAACAAGAGCAGGTAGAAACCATTTGGACAAAAGTTAAAATAAACAGGAGAGTGTGTATTTGCTGTGTTGTGTACCCAACAAAATAATTTTTAATAATAAAGATTTATAACACGCGTAATATTCTGAAAATTTTGTAACTTCATCCCAAGAGGCAGGCCATGACTGCTTGCTTGCATTAGATGGACCATAGCAAAAAGCACTGAAATCATCATTTGGTGTTTAAAAAAAAAAAAGAAAAGAAAAGAAGAGAAGAGAAAAGAGAAAAAAAAGAAGAGAGGAGAAAAAGAAAAGAAAGAAAAGAAAAGAAAAGAAAAGAAAAGAAAAGAAAAGAAAAGAAAGAACAGAAAAGAAAGAAAAGAAAAGAAAAGAAAAGAAAAGAAAGAGAGAAAGAAGAAGAAAAGAAAGAGAAAAAGAAAAGAAAAGAAAAAAAGAAAAGAAAAGAAAAGAAAAAGAAAAGAAAAGAAAGAAAAGAAAAGAAAAGAAAAGAAAAGAAAAGAAAAGAAAGAAAAGAAAGAAAAAGAAAGAAAAGAAAAGAAGAAAGAAAGAAAAGAAAAGAAAGAAAGAAAAGAAGGTATGGAGAAGAAACTGAAAAGGGGAGCGAGGAAATGAGAGTCATCATGCCATATCTGTCCCACAAGAACGAAAATCCAGAAGCTGCTTTCTTTCAGGGAAAAGAACCAGGAAGGAAGTTTTCAGCAAAATAAGGACAGCGAAAGGGAGGTCAGGCTTCCCCCTGAGCAAAGAGGGAGAATTTCTTTCATGGGGTTGCTGTCTGAGTCTAACAGGAAGAGACTTAAGAGGTTACATCTGCTAGGGTTCCCCAAGAGATCGCTGAGAGTTGACTTGACTGCCCTTCAGCCATCTACACAAGGAGACACGTTTCCCCTATCAGACAAAAGTATAACAAGGTTGAGTGACTACAAGATGAAACCAGCAGAATTCAGGCACACCGGTTATAACAGGGAGTGCTTTCAGCAGCCTCCCTAGATGCCTGGCAGATTCTCCCATAATGGGAGGCCTCTGAATCAAGGCAGTGTATTTTGAAAGGTAGGTTTTAACTTAATCTAAGGGGACAAATTTTTATTCAGGGTTTATTCAATTAAAACCCATGGCCTTTGTTTGACAGGAATTTAAATTAGATAACCACAATATAACCATTTATTTTGCCTTAAAATTCATAAAATTGCAGAGGAACAAAGCTTATGTCGTCCTTTTGCAAAGTTGTGATAATAATCCTTCTTTCACAAGAGGATTTGGAAGCATATAAGCAAATAAGTGCCTTCAAATCAGGCAGCTGGGGGAAAGTCCAAGTCTCTCAAAGCAGTGTCTTCTCCTATGAACTATTGATGCAAGTCAGGAGCACTTGGTCTGCAGGAGCACAAATACATTTTAACATAACAACCAGGAATAGCCACCAAAGTGTTCTCTTTTATTACGGTGTCCTGAAGTAAGTAGGAAAGAGACAAAGAGACACTCAGTCATCCCACTGGGCCTGAAAGCCAGCTGCAGAGAACTTTTCCTTCAAAGTCAGATGCCATCATCTTAGTAGAGAAGAACTGCTGATCCGAACATCCCTTCCCAGAGGGCTATGGGAAGTATGAAACAGGGTTCAAACAGCAAACCAAGAGTCCTCAAAGTACAGCCAAAAATCCTTCGAGACTAAGGAACATACATTTCATAGATTTCATGAGCCAGGATGCAAACCCAGTCCTAACCTTGCAGGCAATACCAAAAGCTTCCTATGTTTCTGGGCATAAATTAACCACTGACTGTTGGGTGTTGGGAACAGTACTCCTATGTAATGGCTTTTCCGTAATTACCCAATATGAATCTCTTTGCACCTTTTTCCTAGATCCTCTGGTCCTGGCTATGGCCAGTCACAGGACACACACAACGAGGTGGTCTGATTTTCCCCTTCATCTCTTATGCTCTTTGCCTCTTCTTTGGCTTTGGTTTGGAAGGAGACCATGTCCACCTGTGTGTTTGGGAAGGTCCTGCTGGGTGCAGATAGTACTGCAAGTGTCATTGTTATTTTTGAAATTAGAGTGATTATTCTGTGCTCAGATGCCATGCAAGAAAATGAGGTATAACTGCCGAGATAGCTGTCAGAGAGCCTGATAGATTATAGATTATATGGTGTCAGAGACACAAGCAGTACTCATCTTAAGTAAGATTTTAATACCTTTAAAAGCTGTGATAAATTATAAAGAAAGGTAATATAAAATGTAGGATAAAGCATGGGCTCATTTTACTTCAGGCTCTCTACTACGTGGAGACCAAAGGAGAGGGGGAGAAGGGACGGATCGTGGGTTTTATTGCTTGGCTGCAATGTCAAATTGGGTGGTTTAAAATATTATGACATGAGAGAAAGAAAATCGGTGAATTACTCAGAACTTGATGTATGTACTCTCAATGTGCTTCGCATTTGCTTTGGTTGGGGACAGCAGAGTGGGGAATTGAGGATAACTTGTTTACTGCCAAACAGCTCTCCGTAGTACCTAGTTTTGTTATGTATTAAAAATCGTGGCTGGGGCCAAGAATGCTGGGGCTGGAATTAAAGACGAGAACACACAATAACTTTAAATAATGGCAGAGAGATTTAAATAGCACACATCAGCAGAAAAGAATGGGGAAACCTACAGTACACTGACTTCATTGATACCCCATTTATCAGCAATTACTGACTCCATTAAAGGCAGAGTTTACAGCAGACAGAGAAACAGAGCCTAAAATATGTCCCAACAGATGGACGGAGAGTGTCAGTGATGCCGTATTTCAAAGGCATCTGCAACTTTGTTATCATTGTACATGGAGTCAGAAAGACAGCGAAAAACACTGGAGTAAGGGCCAGCAAATGATTTACTTGACCCTGCATGGGCAGAACTGACAGCGAAAACCTCATTAATTCCTCAGGTCATTCTGGAAGACATTAATTTGGTTTGGACTCAGGACGAGGGGAGATTTTCCAGACATACACCAGGAATTATGAAATCTCTATAGCCAGAGGAAAGTATGTCCAAATCACTTTCTGCATAAATCAAGCTGACTTTCTGAAGAAGGATAATATGCCTAATCAGGGGAGTTATGGAACTTCTTGTACTTATTAGACAGAAAATAAAACAGTATTTTATTTGATAATCAGCTTGGGGAAGATCTTTTTTTCCCCCTCTTTCTTTTACTGCTGTCTTCTCTTGCCAGAGATGAGTTGGAAAAAACACTCTGACATGTGAATAATTGTGAGTGTTGTGATATTATTTGTGTGTTCCTGTGGGGACATGTGGGTATGCACATAAATATATATATATACGGGTAATATATGTGTATAATTTTAGCCAACCCACTGTATTTACACATCTTTTGGCCTTTTACCTCCGTGCTGCAGAATGCCAAGTACCATCACCTTCCCTCTACGGTCCTGTTTAACTCTTACTTACCCTCAGCCAAAAGCATCTGGGTAAACAGGAGGGCAAGCAGAGCCTGGGGAGACAGCCCTCAGGCCATGCTTCTGCTACTGCACGGTCCCTCCTCCAGCCCAGCTCCAACTGGCACTGGTGGGACCCTCGCCTCAGCAAGGACTGATCAAAAATGGGGGCTCCAGCATGCAGGACTCAGCGCAGAATCATAGAATCATAGAATTGCCTAGGTTGGGAGGGACCTTTCAGATCATCTCATCCAACCATCAACCTAACTCTTGACAAAAACCATCACTAAACCATACCTCTAAGCACTATGTCTACTCATCTTTTAAATACCTCTAGGGATGGTGCCTCAACCACTTCCCTGGGCAGCCTGTTCCAATGCTTGATAACCCTTTCAGTGTAAAAATCTTCCCTAATATCCATAATAAACCTCCCCTAGTGCAACTTAAGGCCATTTCCTCTTGTCCTATTGCCTATTACTTGGGAGAACAGACCGACCCCCACCTCTCTGCACCGTCCTTTCAGGTAGCTGTAGAGAGCAATAGGGTCTCCCGTCAGCCTCCTTTTCTCCAGGCTGAACAACCCCAGCTCCCTCAGCTGCTCCTCATCAGACGTGTGCTCCAGACCCCTCACCAGCTCCATTGCCCTTCTCTGGACAAGCTCCAGCACTTCAATGTCTTTCTTGTGGTGAGGGGCCCAAAATTGGACACAGTACTCGAGGTGGGGCCTCACTAGTGCCGAGTACAGGGCAACATGGCTTGGGGCGAGCAGGAGCACCCCCTGACCAGGGGAGCTGGGAGCAACAGGCTCAGGTCCCAGCTATGAGTTTTCCAGTCTGGCCCTAAATCTCTGAGCCAAAAAACAAAGGTCCCTGAACAGAAAAAGACTGGTTGGGTGTCCCCAGCTTGGTGGTGGGGAGCTCCAGACCTAGCTGGGGTGAGTGAGACCCTCTCCTCCTGCCTGGCAGGCCTCTGTAATGAGGATGCTTTGGCTCTGCCAGCAGCCCAAAAAGCCCCCAAAGCGCCCGCAAATAGCCAGGAGCCGCAAGAAGTCGTCCCACCGACCTCCCCCCGCAATACATGCTTTCCAGTGCTTATACATAAGCCCTCGCCGCACAGGGTATCTTCCTCCATAAAAGATGCATTCATCATGTTTAGAGAAGGGTTATCTCTCCCTGGAAAGAACATGCATTAGTACTTTTTACTCATTCAACACTGGACACTCCCTATCAACAACAGCCTGCCGAAAGGGGAGAGAGAGGTGAATTAATCATGGGAAGAGACAATTTAAAGGAGTTTGGCTATAAAATGGAGTTCATTACGAGGCCATAATGTATTTGGAACTAACAAGCTGCAATTTCCCCACCTCTGCTGTCCCAGTCAACAATAAGCAGCACTAATTGCATTGACACCACACCGCAGGATGGCCACCAACCCTCTTTTAACTCCTTCCATAGACCAGTCGCACAAAAAGTTATTTCACCCATTGCAAATGCAAGTTCTCTTTTGAGATGCTTAGCTCCTTATCTCTTTGGACTGGGAGAAAGCACCATTAAGTGGTCTGCAGTTTTCCCTCTGGAGCTAAGGTTGTAATAATAATCATGTTACGTGGCTCTAAGATTGCACTTAGAGAGATCTCAAACCACATTACAAATGAGTATGGTATAGACAGCCTGTATCACTATAGGCGCAGAACCAAGTGAACCCCGGTTGGCAACACAGCACAAAGCACTTTTTCCCATCCGTTTCAAGGATAAGGCAGTATCCGTTTTCCCTGCTTTTTCTGATTTGGCTTGTTAAAAAATATATTATATTAGCTAATATTTTTTTTTCTGGGTTTCAGATTTCTCTCAATTTTTGTTTCATGTTATTATTATGCAAAATAGCCTATACAAAGCACTATTGAAAACACTGCCCCCGTAGGGGGTTGGGTCTAGGGCAAAAGGAGAGGTAAACCAAGGACTGAAATACACGAGTGACCCAAGTTTGTGCAGTGCTGCGTGCCTGGACTTCTTTCGGTCGAGTCAGAACAAGCCAATATTTTCTAAGTCTAAATTACAGTTCAGTTCTTCATTGGGATGTTAGCTGGTGCCCTTAGCTCTATGCAGCATGCTAAAATCTAATACAAAATAAATATATCATTTGGGAAGCCTTTGCTGTCCGTCAACTGCAAAAGTCCCGCAGGAGGCAATTTGGCTGCGGGGAACTATGTGCTCTCCCACCACTCGAGTGCTCCAACGTGGCCTCGAGACCGTGAGACAGTGGTGTTCTTGCTATTACAGGGGCGAGAGAAAGGCATTGCGGCCCAGCCTGCAGGTTCAGGAGGAGGTAGCCTTGAGAAGGAAGACAAGCAACTAGGAAATTTTTGTGTTATGAGGGGGATAAATGATGGGAACAACGTGCAGCACGCAAATAATATTCCGTTGTTGCATTGATGCTATCCGTTTGAAAAATATGAATAAAAATAGTCTGGGGGTTTATTTTCAGGTGTGCTCGGACTACCTCTCTAGCAACATAAAGGAACTGAAAAGAAAAGTGAATTATATGTATGACCAGTTTGCCTGGCTAGAGTGATAGTAATGGATCTTAGTGTAAATGAAAATCAGACAAGAGGAAGGATCCTGTCCGATCATAGTAACTCGATGCCTCAATCCAGCAGAATATATATTTTTAAAGTAAATTACCATTTTTCAAATAACAATTGAGGTTATGCAAACATTAGCAGATGTGTTTTTTACTCCTTGCACCCTCTGCGGTGTCTTTTCTTCTTTCTTATTCTCTTTTTCTCCCCTCTTCTCCCCTTTCCTCCTTTTCTCTTCCCTTCCCCGGTTCTGTCAGCGTAAAGACTGAACCGTAGCTGACTTCTTTCAGTTTGGTTTCCAGTCAATTCCTGCTGAATTTTACTTTCAGATTCTCATGCTCAACACAGTGCTAGAAAATCTAAGTTGAAAATATGGTAATAACATGTTTGCTTGTTGGTCTTGTTTTTTAAATATTTCCCTGGGGATTTGTAACAAATCATAAAAATGTTTTCTACTGGTCTTAAATACTGTAAAAAGCTTATTTAATTTAATCAAATCTTAAATATTAAGCCAAACTTCATTGCACAATGTGTTCCTTTAATGGAAAGAGCTAATGAAAAACACACTGGGCCCAATTCACTCTATTTTCTTCACCAGGGAGATATTTGCTCCTTTATTACTAAGGATCATTTGTTTCCCTTCATTTTGCTGGGAACAGTCTGCGAATTTGTATAATCAGACCGTGTTCTGCACATATTTTTCATGGCTATTCTGAAACAGTTTTGTCCTCATTTCTACCCCTGGAATGGCTCTTTTTTTCAAAATGTGACTTTGGGCTGGATGATTCACCGGGACACTAAGTTTATCTTCATCTGTTTTACAGTAATTGGACTGGAGCAATTTTTGTAGCTGTATCTGGGATAGTTTCCTGCTTTGAACTCAGCACTTGTACTGTCATGTGTTAATTTTAGTGATTACACAAACTAGACTCTAGCCAATGAAGTTATTGTAGTCAAAAACAGGGCTCCGATCCAAATCGCTCTTACTTTATCTTCAGCGGGGTAACTGCTGCTTCACACTATGAATGGACTCAAATCAAATAAAAATATTCGCCACAATAACTTGCCAGGAGAACAATGAGTAGTATCGCTGCTTCTCCTGCGTAGTCGGGAACTTTGTACAGCTACATTCTGCATAGAAAAGCTTGAAATTCTCCTATCTATCATCTCCTACGTTTATTCTGTAAGGGAGGGAGGAAAAAAAAAAAAAAAAAGAAAAAAAAACTTGTTCAATGTTTTAGCTTTCATTCAGGTAAAACCCCCGTTCAGAAAGGGCATAGAAGCCTGTGCTGGAAATGAAGTGTGTGCTCAAGTCCCATTGAAGCCAGGTAGATTGTAAGCACATGCTGAAATGCTTATTTAAATTGGGCCCTTAATTATTATGTGCTATGAGATTGAACTACGTTTCATATTATTTTCATACATCTATATTTATATACGTGTGCGTGGGCGGGTGTGCAAGGATATATGTAAGCTGTTCACTAAAGACCATTAAAAAGGAAAAAAAGAATCCCCCACACCCTTCCTCCTAAAGTGGCAGATTATTTGATGTTTTTGACAAGCAAGATTTTAAGGTTTGGCTGAAATGGCCATTTTTTTTTCAATGAAAGAAAAAAAAAAGCATCAGAACTTGTTTTTTTTTTACTAATCTTTCTGGTATTGCACTTCAGGTATGTTGTATGAGCACACAGGGCCGCAGGGACCCCGGCCCGTCCTTGCAGATCTCTGCAGAGTCATCAAACACACCTCCTTCAAGCAGAGCACATCTCTACTTGCATCTGGGGTTTTGTACTTCAACAAATTAGCTGCCATTTGAACTCATACCTGCTCCCTAATTCTGTCGATTATTTCTGTCATTCGCGTATATCAAGTTTAAAGTTGCATGTACCTCCTGCTAACCTAACTGCGCATTTTCTCCGTGATAAATCTCCGTCCCATCGGTTTACGATTCCCAGAGCTTTATCTGATATCGCTGGCCTGTGCCCTACCAAGACAAGCTGGTGTTCCTGATACTGTGCAAACGCAGGAAGCTAATAAATTGTGGGTGCGTGTGTGGCGGGGTGGGGGGGGTTAATAAAAGATCTTAAATACACAGGTTAAAAAATGTTTTATAGACCGTCAAATGTAAGCTAAGGAGAAAATGAAGGCTTTGAGGAGAGAGCTGATTTAGAGGGGCAAGATGTTTGGCTCCAAAACCGGAGAGAAGGAGCAGGCACGAGTGAAACAACATGGACTATCCCAAGGAAGGGACAGAAATATGGTCCAGGAAGAGAGCGGCCTACTGGTAGGAAATGAAGGAAGGTGAAGCAGAGTCCTGAGGGGTTTTACAAGGCAGGAAAGCGATTTTGAATTGAATTCAGCAACGGATAAGAAGGCAACAGGGGATGGGAGCAATGTGATCCTATTTCTTAGAATGAGAAACAATCCTGCCGTGAAAGTCTGTATCCACTGAAGTTATGAGAGAAGGGATTTTTTTTTTTTTTTTTTATCTTTTTAAAATAAAAAAGGGATTTGCAATTGCTGAGATGTAAAGTCCGATCTCGGTATGGATGAATGGCTGTATTGCTTCTAAGACAGTGACAGACCTGATGGCAAGGAGGTGCAGCCAGGCCAGGAAAGCTTGGGCTCATTACGGACATACCTTTGGAGACCATCAAACACAGCTGGGCATCATGCAACTCCCAGGGGAAATCGGCCTGCTGCCTCCCATCTGGAGACAAAACAAAGCAGGGAAAGAGGGGTAAGAGAGGCACAGGAATTAATGTAAGAAGCCTCACAAAATCAGCTAATGGCAGAGCTAGGGCTGGGTCCTTGTCTCAGGTTCTTGCTCAGCACACTGTCTACCAGGACAGGCAGCCCTCGCGGTGCTGTGGTGACCCCAGGACATCCTCCGAGACTTGCTGAAGGAAAATGACCAGGAATATACGAGGGCGACTCTGAATTGTCCTGGTGCATCCTAGCTCCCATCTTCTTGATGACTAAAGGATTGCGTTGCCCTCCAGTTGCTTCTGATTGTACTTCAGATGTCCTCCACATCCATCCTGTGGGCAGATGGAGACAACAGCAGTGCAGAAAATTTATGTCCTGGAGAGAAAGAGAGGAAGACAGGACATAATTGCCCAGAGGGTAGAAAGTACTTGTATGAAGGGATATACCACATACCACCATCTAGCAAATAAGAAGCCGCTAGCAAAGAAAAAGGCAGAAAGGAGACTTTTTCTGCTTGTCTAAAGACAGAGTAAAGGCGAGGATGCCCATGACTCTTGGGTTCTGCAACTACCCTAAGCAGATTTCTTGCTAACTTTGTCCTGATTCAGCATTAGCAGTTGTTGCCAGCTCCCATAAATGTATCATCTCCCATATGAGACATGGCACTCGAAGCCCAGCTCCAGCCCTATTACCCAATAAGCAAAAAAATATGTGTTGTCGTAAGGTTTTATCACAGCTGGGCTCAACCAGGATGCTCAGCAAAAACACCCCAAGCCGGTCGGTGCAATGAAGTCTCTCTTAGCATGCAGAAGGCAAACGACTGCAGGAATGTTTTACGTTTCTGTTCCATCCCTGAAGTTTCCTGTTGTTTAGAAACCTCCTGGATACAAGAGAGAGATGAATTATTGATATGCCAGCCTTGGGAAGGAAAAGCAAGGCAAGATTAGAGAAAGGGAAGGGACCTTTGTCTGGAGTAAACTGTATAAAAAAAAGCAGGACATTCGATTCCCAAGGAGCCGTACACAATAAAGAGAAATCAGACTACCGTGGTCTGTGTGGTTTATAAACTGCTAATCGCGGGTGATTCAGCCCATACCTCTGGCTTTGCTGTGTGCCAGGCTGCGTGGCGGCGTGTGGGGAGCTGCCCTCCAGCGCAGGCAGTGCCGTGGGGCACATGCCACCCCCCCAAACACCGGTCCCACCGCGCCAGCCCCGCGGCCGGGCTGACGCTGAGGAGCTGGGTGCAGGTGGATTGCACGTCTGCAGCAGTGGTCCAGGTGTCCAACTGGGACCACAGCCCCAGGCTAAGGCACCATGGGCATCCTTGGAGGCAGGGAGGGGTGCAGGCAGGGGCCCAAACACACAGACTGTCTCTGCTGATCCCCGTGCCTCAGCTGCAGGGATCTCAGTAGGGTTACTGCGAGCGCCATGCCCGTATCCATCAGTAGGGCCTCGACAGTCATCTTTCATCAGCGCGCCAAGCCCTCAGAGGCTGCTCACCCACCCCAGGCCCCCCCTTCCAGTGGGGGGGAGAAGGACAGGCCCCGTGTGTCAAGCTCATGAGAAAAACAGCCACCCAACCATGAAAAAAAAAAAAAAAATCTGATGCAGAATTGGTCTGCAGAAGGACATTTCAACTGAAAGACCCCTCCAGCAGGTGCATCCCCCTAAGGCAATACCACTGTGCCCTCACCGGGGTCCCTGGGGTTAGGACATGAGAGCTGAGGAATTCATCTGCCTTGCTAATGCCTTGTCCTGTGATGAACCTCATTTATGGTTTGATTAGCCCCATCAGCTGGGCCAGAGCACGTCTGCATGATTGCCATGTGTGGCATGACACCTACTTCTCTAAAGATCCTATATATGGCTCACCACCGGCCACTTCCCCCTCAGCTGCACAGGCTGAAGGCAGGCAGGAAAGTTGCAAAAAAACTCTTGCTCACTCTTCCGCGTAATTATGTCCACGCTGTTCTTAGAAAGTAGAGAGTCACTCTCCAAAACTCTGCGGCACGTAAAGACGTACCTGTGGCGCTCGTGTCTCCCCACCATCACACCTTTGAAATTCCAGAGCAGCCGCAGGGGCAGCGGCTGGAGCGTAGGAAGTAGAAAGGAGACCCACTGAGCTGCATGGGGGTCACCACCCTCTGCCTTTTGTCCTGGAAGGCCAAAATGAAAATTAGTCAGACTGAGATATCCATGGCTGATGGTTGTAGCTGGAGAATGACTGAAAGGTGCCGTTTGCCTGGAGGCAGAAGCGGAAAATGGATCTTTCAGCCCACTGGCAAAGCCAAACAGGAGAGGAGCACAAGGGGGAAGGACTGCCTGAAGTGGACCCGAAATATGTGTGGGTTTTGGGTTGGGGTGTTTGGTTTTTTTTTTTTGCAAAACTGATATGTTGGAGGAAAAATGTTTGAGTTGAAGGCTGTATTTATGAAGCTTCCTTCATAAGCTTTTAATGTCATTCTCAGGCAGATTCAATAAAATTGAAGTAAATCTGAAACAAACATTGGTTTTGAATAATGTTATTGAAAGGCTATCTTTAAAATGTCAGCATTAAATGTTTCAATGTTTTCAGACTTAACTACAATAATTCATTTCCTTTTACAGCAATTTTGCATTTATCCTAAATACGTGTTCACCAGTGGAAAAAAAATGTGGCTGAAAATTGTTACCCTGCATTATTTACCAGTACAAATTTTTGCATGAAAAAAATCTTACCAAAAATAAATGTCATCCACTAAATGAGCTGATCGGATGCTGCTTATAAGGACGGACAGGAGTCAGAAAGTACCGTGACATCCCTAAGTCCAACAGTTGGCAAGAGTGAATGGAAACCTCGTCCTATAATAGGATAAAAGATGTTTGAGATTTGCACTGGCCTCCAAGTCTATAAGTAAGATAAGGAGCTCCCTTGACAACACAAAACCAGGGTAGTCAGTAGCCAGTTTAAAAAGTAACAATTGTTGGTCAAGAGTTTTCAACATTTTTGTCTGACTTTTCCACTAACTATTTATTTTCCTTCTCAATTGAAAATACAGAGGAGCAACACGGATAAATGAGTGTTTGACTTAGTAACTCTAAGAACTGCCTTTGGATATGTTTGTTTATATAAAACAAGCACCTGCCTCCATTGTGAAAGAGTCTTTAATCAAATCGTTTGTTTCCAATTTGGCTTTGTTTTTCTGCAGTGCTGGTGTCCCTTGTCACTGTGCCTTGGCTCATGGTACCACCTTTTGCCCTCTGTGAGAGCGCATCTCCTCCAGGCTGGAGGAAGCAGCCAGCAATGCCGGTGGCCAGCCTGAACACCTAACCACCCTCCAGCAACTTCATCTGCAAGCCCTCCAAGAGCCTGACCACAGGGATGCGTGCCCACAAACCCAGTGTCCACGGAGTGGGATGCAGCGGGACCCACAAGCGCAGCATCTCTGATCTTCAGTCTGAGGCCTGACACACTCATCACCTCCCCGGTCAGGGTGGGGGTTGACCCTATGCATTATCCCCCCCTGCAGCTGGGGTTTCTCCTGGCCTCCCGGCGAGGCCTCCCACGGAGCAGCGAGAGGCGGCCATGGGTGCTCATCTGCGGCCCCAGGAAGGACAAGCCGGGACCAGCCGCTCCTCCTGATGAAGATAAATGGGGCCGTGCAGATCAGCAGACTATCTGGGGTGTCCATCATGTGCCACTCGATTAGCTGTAATGAGCTCTGGATGAGCCTGCACGGAGGAGTTGTGCTGCTTAATTTGTTGGACCAGTCGGGCTTGAAGATGGCAGAGGAGGCAGCAGAAGCACGGCGGAGCATGCCTAGCAAATCTGCGGAGATAGCGGCTGGTAATTAACTCTGTGTGTTTATTTGGAAGGAGGGCCGTGCAGAGGAAGGGTTTAAGCCCCTGCCATCCTGCGCCTTCAGTTTCCCACCTCGTCCTCGCAAAGCGACATTTCAGACATGTTTCTAAAGCAGCTGCCATCATTTCTGCATTTCCATTTAAATCCTGCCCCCGGCTTTTTGGTACAGGGTTTGACTCTGACTCGTTTCCCTGCTTTGAGGTTGCCGTACCCTCAGCGGAGATTTCCATCCTTCCCCCACGGCACAGCAGCCCAGTCGGCACGGCAGTCCTGAGATACTTTCGGAAGCAAGTCTGGGTTGCAGCACTAAACCGCAAACCATCTCAAACATGCCCAGACCAGACCGGCATGCTGCGGGGATATGCCGAGAATTAGATCCCAGAGAAATTCCAGCACGCAGATACACACTAGAGAGCAAATAAGTCCAACCACATCTGGCATGTGGACAGCACAGGCGAGCTTATCTCTTGCATTTTAAAATGAGAAGGTGATGGGCCAGATCTCCAAAGGCATTTAGGTGCTTCGACATTTAACCTTCCACTGATTCCAGTGGGAGGCCCACAAGGAAATTAGGTGTTTAATTATGCTTGGAGGTCTGGCCCTAGAGCTCTGCTTTCCCACATTGTTTATTTCTACGTCGTTTATTGCTGCCCATGAAGGCAGTAGACACCATCTTCTCTGCCCCTGGGCCATCTAGGTAGCATGAGTTAGTGCTGTGAGACCCTGATCCCGGTCTCTCAATCCACCTTCAGCTCAAAGATGTCTGTGCATGGCCATGTTTGCTTCCTGTACACAGACCCCATTGGAACTGCTTCATCACATTTTTGGTGCACACACAGTGTGGGCATGGGAGGGAAGAAAGGGGACAACAGGACAAGAGATGATGGCTCAGCAAAGGGCTAAGTGTTGCTTCAGTAGAAAGTGTTGGGCTTCAGCATGAGCTTCACCCATGGACAGGAGCTGCAAATGCCAGAGGAGTAGTTTGAGACATGTCGCACTCACACCCCTTCTTTGCAAGGCATCTTTGGCAATGTTGATGGCAGAAGGTGTGCGGCAACAACTGTGAGCAATTGGGACAGTCAGCCCAGAGCCCCCATATTCTGAAGAGAGGCAGGAGGTGGAAAATCTCCCCAGGCAGCTGCAAAAGGCATACAGACATGAGGAGATGCCAAAAGGCATCTTCTACCCCTGGTTGCTTTCACTGAAGAACCACGTATGGACTCTACCCAAAGTCCCTCCACGACCCCACAAATCCTGTGCCAAGGGAAGTGCAAATATCTCCTCTCCCTCTTTAGTACCACCGTCCTTTCCCGGTTACAACCTGAGTAATGTAAGCACTCTTCCATTGGTTAACCATTCCTGGTTAACCTGGTTGGTGAACTGGTGGCCTCTTGACTTGTACAAATACATTGTCACTGCTCTACCTGTATGTACGGCCGTGCGATCCCCTTGTGCCTCCACCACCTGTCCTGGCCTTGGTGGGTGGTGAACCTCCCAGACTGAACATGGCTGGCACAGGAGGAGAGGGGTTGTCCCCTCAGGGGGATGATGACCACCCCTCCAATCTCTTCATTTCAGACCCCAAGTCAGGCAAAAAAGACTGCTTTATTGCAGGGGTGTAGATAAGTCCCCCCGCACCCCACAGGAATCAGCCTCAAATTGTTGCCAAATTCTTCATGACTACTTTGAAATGAGCAAAGTCTGGTAGCAAATTTTGACTATATGTGCCCTGTGTGGTGTGGGGGCATTTGTGATTTCAGAGAGTTGGACGAGGGGACAGGCTTATCTGAAAAAGGTCTAAGTATTTCCTACGGCAGAGTTTGTAGCTGAGGCCCGTTTCTGATCACATCATCGGTCCATACAGTTGGATGCTTTCCTGGTTCCAGCAGTGGCCAAGTGTTCATGTCTACCAAAAGAAAAAAAAAAAAAAGAAAAGAAAAAAAAAGAGAACATTAGAGAATAAATTCACTCCTTGTGAAATAGAGGTCAGTAGAGTTACGCCAGGGAGGAATTTGGACTGATACTCGGACTTTGATACTATATTTTAAATAGTAAAAATATTTTCAGTGGACGGGGAACTGTAAGAGGTTTATAAATGCAAAAGAGAAGAAAAAAAACCCGGTGCTGCTCCCCCGCAGCCTCCTAAAAATAGCAAATTACACACCTAATAAATGTATCAGCAGCCCATGAAATTGACAGCCTGAAATTGAAGAACAGACCCGTTTTGTTTGGAGAAATAGTCTTTAAGAGTGTGGAGGTGAATTAGAAAAATAGCAACTGACATTAAGAGTGTAAGATTAATTCGACCGAGCTTTAATTGAGACAGCCTGAATGAGCCAGAAAAAAAGAAAAAAAGGGAGAGGGAGAGGATCCCAGCTCTGTCTGGCTCCATAGAAACTCCACCTACCATGTCCTTTCAGCTGGAGCTCGAGTTACAGCATTACATCATCCCAAAAACGTCCCTTTGGCTGATAATTCCCTGGGAGCCGGGCACCGATGCTGCGCGTGGGGTTACGGATGCGGCCACTGGGTGCAAATTCACCGTTTTGGGTCCATCAGTTGGGGGACGGGCCGAGGGCCGCCCTCAGACAGCCTTCAGAACCCCTTCCCGGGCCAGAGACTGGGGACCGCTGGGGCCACCAGCTCTCTGGGGCCGCGTCCCCACCATCCCGTCCTCGCACCCCACGGGGCCGCCGCGTTGCCGCCCCGGCTGTAGCTTTTCCTCGCAGCTGGAGGAGCTGGGACTCGCTGGAGCTGGCGGGACAGGGGGCGGGGAGGTGGGGGGGAGGTAAGGCGTTATTTATATTTCAGAACAGATCCGCGGACTCGACAAACCCTGAAATCCCGAAGCCTGTAAAAGCATTAAGCAGGCCATCCTGACCATGAGCCTCGCTCGGGTTTCCTGGCTTAAACAAGAAAGTCCTTCTCGTAAGCAAGGAATAAGCTCTTGCACAGGCAATATTTCAAAAGCCTTGCTACTACTGAGTAAATAAATGTGCGTAGCAGATACAATAAACATTTTCTTCTGTTCTGAAATCAGATCTGCAGATCCCAAATCCCCCTGTGCTGTGCAGACTGTAATTACAGGATATGTTAAATTTTCTTTATAGTCAGCCCTGATGGTTGTTAAGTGACCGCACCGCCCAGTACAGCACCCCTCTCTGGTCTGCTACCATTCGTAATGAAAACCAGATGTTTGTTTAAAGTTAATAATCAATACAGCACTCATCCCGAGTCAAGTAGGGCTAAACATTTGCTTAGGGAAGCCATGTCAGAGCCGCGATAAGCAGGGGCTTGGTGCAGCACGCTGCTTCGGACCCCGCTGGGGCGTGAGATAAACCATTCAAATTCCAGAGAGCGAATGCTGGGGATGGGGGGGGGGTTGGTCTGAGTCGCTATGAGTAACCAAAGCAACTAAAAGAAATGGAGCTCCGGCCCCATCCAGAGTGACCCGGATCCCTGAGGGGTGCCACAGCCCTGCTCCAAGCCCGTGGCGTGCTCCCAGCGGGGCCAGAGTCCTGCATTGCGCTGGCTTCTCTTTGATAAGCAGATCTGGATTGAATAAGAATATATGCAAGTGGAAGCACGCGATGCAGTTGGAAGCCACGGTGCTGATAGGTGATGAGTAGAGGCAGCGGGAGTTGGCGGAGAAGAGGGTACCCAGCATCTCATCACAGTCGACTGAGGCCACGGCTGAAGTTCTCTGAGCTTTTTAGATCCCAGGTAAATTGAATAATTTACTGCTGAGTTGGGCAATGAGATGGAGAAACTCCTAGGGCTAACTTTTCATGTGGCCCGCACGCCTTCTCACAGCTGGCAACTTTCGAGCCTCCATCTCCGTGAATGGATGATGAGGAAGAGCGTTGGGAATGCTGGTGGGAACTCCAGATGGAGGTAACTCCAGCTGATTCGCTCTGCCCGCATCTTTCCCAACTGGGTCAGAGCTGTCCCAGTCCAAACAGGATTTGAAAATTAATAATGGGAGAGTGATTTGCTGTTGCTCCAGTACTCTGCTCATTGTTTGCAAACAGATGGATGGTCAAATCCTTTAAGTTTCCTGTGCTGTAGGTATAAATATTTCAAAGTGGACCAAGTTTTTTTTTTTTTTACTCTTTGCTGTTCAGTGGTCTCCTTGTCATATGACTCCCCCATCCAGCCCAAGAACTGAAACAACGCAGTGTGACTCAGCTGCCCATCCTGCACCCTCCCCTTTTCCCCCTCCACTCCCAACCCTTGCTTGGAAAGGCTAGACACCATCATATAACCTTAACTGGAATACCCACCACACCTTACTTCTGTATAGCGATACCATGATGAATACCAAGTGAATTTGAGAGAGTCCCAAGACCTAGCGTTTTGCCTGATGGTGGAAAAAAAAACCAATTTTCTTGATTTAGCCTGTTCTTTTCTGACACTATTTAGCAGCAGAAGCCAAATGCTCGCCTACAGCCTAACCCAGTGACAGAAGTCACTGCTCAAATATTCTGGTGTAAAAGAGACTGAAGTTTTAAATTCTAGGCTTTTCCTAGGAAAACTAACACGTAAAATGACAAGAAGGAATGATGAGGAAATGTATATGACTCACAGAATCATAGAAATTTTGGTTAGAAGGGACCTCTAGAGGTCATCTAGTCCGACTTCCCGTTTGAAGCAGGACTATCACCAGCAGTGTTTCACTGAGGCTGTGTTTCAGGGTATGATCTGTGAGTTTCCTCCATCCTCTTCTCTTTCTCTCTTTTTTCTCCAATTTTGGCTTGCAACAGCCTTTTCAAAACCTTCAAATTTAGTTACATTTAATATCTACCCCCTTGGCTCATCTCAACTCATGTGACTGGGCTGAACAGTTTCCATGAAAATATTTGTGTACAGGAAGTGGGCAATCCCTAAGCTCTTTCAAGGCTTTTCTATCCTAAATAAAAGTCTTTTCTCCCTTAAGCAAGACACCTACTGAACTGAGGTGCCATCCCCACTGTCTCCGGCAATAGGATCGTGCAGCACCTGAGCTGAAATCCGAGGAAGGGCAGGAGGATTACAATTCATAAGATGCAGGGTGACCTACAGCAGCTTCGCTTTTTGTTGTGCAAGTACGGAAAGAGAGACACGGGAAATCAGAAACATTCACATGCCAGTTCTGCACTGTGCTGAGTTGTTAACTTCCCTTCTTCCTCAGAACAGAAATCCCCAAGTTAAAGTACTCATTTAGAGTTACCCAGAAAAGCTGAAGATAGATTTGGATCTTGTTGAAAGCCACTGTTTTGTAACAAGCCAGAACCAACCCTCTTGGCTTAAAAAAAAAACACCCTCCATTCCACTTAAAACAGGTTCAGTAAATGATCTGTGACCAAAAACAAAACCAAGTACTAAAAGCTGGATAAAACTGCCTATCTCACCTCCAAATTAAATGAATCTGACCAGCACACCATGCACACCAAAGCATTCCTAGAGCTCCCCGGCTCGTGAATGTATCAAAAAAGGCATTTACTAAAAAACAGTCCATTTGAAATCATACCAACGGTGAGCTTTTCTGAAGAGGATTCATCTGCATTCCCACGTCATACCACGCCTACAGAGCTACAGTATCCTAATACTTTGCACCGTCTCTCCTTCCCCTATATGACCGGACTCCAGCATGAAAAAAAACCCAAAGCCTAGCTCAGGCTAGTGCTACAAGGAAAGACACAGCCCAGAAGTGGTGGCCATGGGTCTGTGTCCTCAGGGCTATTTTGCATGGCAGAGACGACCCCCCCCCAGCAAGCATCCGTCCTGCTCCTGGTCTCCGTGTTTTCTCGGAGGTTCCTCAGTAGAGCAGTGTTGGTCCAGAGAGGGCAGGGCTGGGACCACCATCCCTCTCCTCGGCCTTTCCCGATAGCCGAGTTAGGTGGCCCAGCTGCTGCGCGGCCCCAGCTTTCACCACATGTTGTCTACAGATGCCTAAAAGCTGGACTTCTTGATGCCTAATTCCCAAGCCTTGCCTCAACCAGCTGAGTCAGCCACACCGTAACGCTGTCAAAATAGCAGTCCAGTGTCAGCCTTCGTGCCCAAAAAAAACCACCTTTCCCTGGGACAAAAAGCCCCCAGTTTGGGTTTTCCTGTGACCTGGATGGCCACAGTGCTCCCATTGCTCTCAGGAAAAGACTGGATCCAGCAGTGTATTGTCATCTAAAATCTTCTCTCCCTGGAGGAGATACTGCTTTTTCTTTTCTTTTTTTTTTTTTTTCCTTTTTCTTTCCCCCAACTTTGTAAGTAATCCTGTTACCCGCTCTCCGCTGTCTTGGCACCTTCCAAGCAAAATCTGACACTCAGGAAGAGATCCTCTTTTTTTTCAAATAATAAATGGAAATACATTTTTGTTGCAGCCTTCCAATCCGCACAGGCGACACTGTCAAAATGCTCTGAACTTTTTTTGGAAGCAGCAGATGACTACAGCTGGTTAGCACAATTATAGCCGTTGTGTAATGCTTGGATCCTCTGTTGTTTCATTCATTCTATTCATCAAATTCTTCATTATGCTGTGCGGGAAGATCTGCCTGATGGTAAATTTACATTTTTTCCTATGTTGCTGTTATTTTTCATAGTTAAAGGGACACTGGCAAGTGACACATCGCTTTTTTAATGTCGTTTCAAAAGTTGTTTACCCTGTAATTTACAGTATCCTCTTAGAAGCCAGAAGAATGGAGAGCTTGAGCAATTTGGCATTTCCTCACTCTTGTATATTGATTTTTTTTTTTTTTCACTGTGGGCTGGAGGAAGCTCAGACACTTTCTACTTAGAGTGGTTCACAGTGGACTTAAGGACAGAGGCTACTGATTTTCACAGCACTCCCAGAGGTAGGTAAGTATTATCTGCAAACTATCCCCATTTTACAAGCAGGAGGCAAGCAGCCCTTGCCAAGATGGGGCCAGAGCTGTGCCGAGTTTTGTACAGAAGCATCTCTGTCCCAAACAGGGGATTTTGGGAGGAAAGAAAGACCTGCCCTAGAAACTCATCCTCCAAAGGGCTCATCCACCCCGGAGCACGAGTGAGTTCTCCTTGTCCTGCTACCGCAGCCATCTCCACCATGGTCCTCCTACCCTGGTGGGAGGAACAACCAGGCTGGCCCCAAACATCCCCAGTCCTACCAAGAATGGGGTGAGGAAAAAGGGCTACAAAGCTGATCTCTCTCCCATACGTTATCCATGAGTGTAGCAAGCCAAGGTGCTGAAGTTTAATTCTTGCACACATCGGTTTTTTTATAGTACGTAATATCACCCACATCACATCAATGTAGGATCACAATAATAAAATAGCAACTGATGCTGATATTAATTTTTGATTCTGTAAAACCACCACTATATTTGCGCTTTCTCAATTTTTTTTCCAAGGTAGAAAACCAAATCGTGCTCAGTTTTCAAAAAAAGCTCTTTTTTTTTCTGTTCTCAAGACGTGATTTTCGCGAGCTTTTGAAGAATATTGACTTTTTGTGTCTCAAGGTTTTCCCTGGAAAAGTGAAAGAATGTGTGAAAAACAGTACATTTCTAAAAGGATTGTGATACTGTCGTAAAAAAAGAGAAGTAAAAAGAAAATAATGGGATGACACTGGAGGAAGAAAAAGGGAAGAAATATAGTTTACAGATGCTGTTCCTTATTTTTCTTCCTCTTTTTGGTCTTTGTATATTAAAAATAAACAAGTGAACCAAAAATAAGATAGAAATGTTTGAGTTTTCGTAGCTCCCCTCTATCCCTGCCATTTTCTTTTATTGTTCCTTTTCTTTCCTTTCTTGCCATTGTTCCGTCCGTAGGACTGTATACTTAAAATCCATCCGAGTAATTAAGTTAGTGAGAACAGCAGAATTTCATTAGGCTGGGATAGAAAGTGGCTTCAACGAGCGCCAGCATTTCCACATGGCCCGGGGGGTGGGTAGAAGCACGGTGTCACCCAGCATCAGCCCTTGAGCATCAGGGGACCGCTGAGCCTGAGGTGAACCCTCCAGACCCCAGATACACCTTGCTGTGCTGCACGGAGCAGCCGTCCTGCACAGGGACAAGTAGTCGCCAGCAGCGTTCCCGGGTTCCACTGCAATAAAGATTATTTACGCACCGTGACTGCTAAGTGCTACTAAACACAAAAACAAATGACACTATACTCTCAGACCACTAAATTTGTCTCTCTGCTGCACATATCCCTTGCTTTCCCTTTGGCTGCCTTTTTGCTAGCTGTAAATTGCATAATTCATTCTCTCGGTTGTTTTATAGTTTTGTGGTGAAATTCAGATTTATCATCATTAAATATTGTTATCACTGTTTACATAATGACGCAAACTGTCTGAAATGTGTCTCAGACTCAACGCCGACATCTAACCTCAGGAGAAGATGGGACTCTCCAGACCAACCCAGATCCAACCTACAAGCCAAGTAATTGGGCTGAAATCGTAGAAAACTATTGTAATCCTGGAAGCTGAGAGGGAGGGTCATTACGCGTTTAATTCTGCTTCTAAAAGGCAAAGGTGCAATGCATGGTTTGCCAAGGAACAGGCCATTTAGGGCTTTTAATATTATCAGTTAGCAAGGTCCATTTCTTTCCTTCAAAACACAAAGAAACTGAAGATACCGTAGAAGATGGGACATTGCCCAACAGGGGGAACAAAAGACCCATTTCTCCTCTGCTTTCTGTTCTCTTCTCAGACTCCGGTAGGGCTGCAAACTAGAAACCTTTCCATTTTGCGTGGTTATTTCATGGCCTGGATGCTGGGTACCTGCTCTCTGTGGTCCAGGACCTGCCATCCCCCTGATTCAAGACCCGAGAAAGCCACTGGTGGAGCCATGCATTGGTAAACCCCAAAACGGAGAGACCACGATGCCCTGATGTGATGGGACGCTGGCTTGGTTTGTAGGTCAGGAGGCAAACACTGCTCCCCCCAAAATTAACTCCACGTCTTGCCAGACCGGGGTGACCTGCAGGACGTTTCGGTTAGCTCCGCTTAAGTCCCGTCAAGGATTAGCAGGTCTCAAGCAAAGCCACAAAGCACTGGGCCGTCGGTCTCTCAGGGCTGTCTCTGCTTTGGCTGGTTCATAATAATGTCATCGTGAAAGATTAAGACCCTGCAGCTTGGCGAAGAGGAGCGATAGCACCATAAATCCCTCCTTTGGGGCATTTCCTCCGGCTGGTTGTCTGCGCGGCCATTTCAGGCCGCTCTGAAATTAATTTCAACATTCTTGTAGGCACTTATCTCCCCAAAGTGAGATTTCCTGGGAATTGTCGGGGAAGGAATGAAGACAGAAGAAATACGGCTAAACCCTGGCACTTAAGACCTGAGCCCCCTCTCCTTAATGCTCTTGGTGTAAATCAGGAGGAATTCCACTTTCATCAAGGGAATTATGCTGGTGATATACTGTCAGTGAGAGGAGGCTCAGGTGTGAGTCCTTTTAGTTGGGTTTCCTTTATTTGCTTTTAAAAAAGGAGACCCCGCAGACAGCTGTGCTCCGCTTTTGGGTACCGAAGGTCTCAGGGCAGAGAGATGGGAGAAGCAGCATGATCGCCCACGTACTTATTCAGAATCAAGGCTTAGTCACTTCAGAGGGAAATCACAGCCACAGTCGTACTAACTCAAAAATACTTGGAAATCGCATGTTCTTTGCTGCAATTAACTGCAAATCGGACCTCCTTCCTATTCAGGGAAGTTATTTTTTTTCTTACCTTTGAACAAGTAAAATTCAATCCTGAAGCCTAAAAAAATACGCGTCTAAAAAAAATATCCTGGTTTGCTGTATCTGGTAAGGAATAAGTGATGGGGACGGAAGGTGGGGGAGGGAACAGCGCAGGGCAGCAGACGCAGTACAAAATGCCATGGTGGAGAAAGCCATCTCCCAGTGAATACAACCAGCTGGGTGTCTGGATGCTTTGTAAAATTTTATTGTGAAATGCACAGATGATGAGCACAGCTGCAAAACATCAGGAGTGTTTATCATGGTCTCCCAGAGCGTTCTGGGTGTGTTCCCCCTTTGACACTATTTATGTAGGCTTAACCTAAGCTGATTTCAATGGAGACATCAAAATTGTTTCAAGGTGCATCTTATTATACGCAGGATAAGCTTGTGGCTGAAGGTTTCTCCCCCCCTGTCTTATGTGGTGTTTATCAGCATGCAAAGGACAACTGAATGAAGAAGTAGCTGATAGCATCTAACTAATTGGCTGCTGTTGCTGAAGCAAATAAAAGATGTTTCTGGCACTCTCACAAGTATTAAAAAGGGGATTAAGCAGATTTTTGGGATGGAATTCAGGCTGAAAAATCTGTAATCCATCCTTCTGTGCCTAAACGTTACAACCGCCTTCAAGCACCGGGCCTGAGTCTTCCCAGCGTCACTTATTTTGCCTGAATTCAAGCCCCTTCCAGCAACACACTGATGCGGTGGGAGGATTGCACGGCTGAGAATGACTTTCCCTGTGTGGTGTGCTTCACCTGCTTGTGGTCCCAAAGGTTTGTACGTGGTCAACTTCATCCCATAACATACGATCATGCTCTAATTCAGGCAGGCTGTTCACAGGCATAAATGTTATCGTGACTGTGGCACAATCCTCTTATACTATAGAGGAGCAGACAACGTAAGAGCCTGTTCCCAGTTTCCTCAGATAGCTTGCTGTAAAAAAAAAAATTAAAAACTAACAATTATTATTAAAAAAAAAAACAAAGAAAGGTTTTCTGTGTGTTTTATACTTCCTGATTTTGGCAGGCAGTGAAAGCATCGAAATACTCCTAAGGAAGCTGGTTTTGTAAGTTCCGGCTGGTGATGGGGGGAGAGAAGGGGAGCAAGAATAGATACTGACAGCCACCTGCCCAAAGACAGGTTTTTACATTAAGAACTCACGAAGTAACTTAGGAAATGTTGTTGTTGTAAAATGAAATTACACAATTATTAAAAAGCTAAAAAACTTTGTTATAATTGAGCTACGTTTCTGGAGGGGAGGGGGGGGAAGGTAATTAAACCATGGTATTAATCTTAAGGGCACAGTAAGACCTTGTGACAGCTTTACTTAGTCTTCATTAAGCATTTTCAAACAGTTCATTGCAAACAGCGTCTGATATAACGGTGAAATCCCTGTAGTGCTGTCACAGCCGCAGTGTCAGATTTTAAAAGTGAAGGAGTACTGGGAGAGACACTGTTTGTAATCGCTAACCCAGGTCTCAGAGCTCTTCAGATCGAGCTGTTTACATTGTACTTAGGCGAATTTTTTATCTCCCCTCTGAGATTCCCAAATTGCTTAACAAAAGTCATGACACCCATTTTTTCACATCAGGGCCTGAAATGCAGAATACGGAAAGATTAACTAAAAACAGTTTGTTACAAAGCTGGGATTAGAAACCAGATCTTCTAAACGCAATCTCCTACCTAATCAGCAGAGACGACGGCTTCCTGGACCTAAAAAAAAAAAAAAATGAAGCTTCCTCCCAGTTCTTCCAGGGTTGCAAAGTGAAGGAATTTCGGTTCTTCTGGTCCCGCGAATGGCCCTTTCTGAAGGAAAAATCCATATTCCCTTCGAAACATCTCAGCCCAGCTCGCCGCCGTTGCCACCACAGGCATCGTTACTGGCCAGCCCTTTGCAAGGCGGGTGCTGGAGCTGGGCTACGGGCAACGTCCATCGATGGCAATAGGCTGCAGGTCAGATCTTCGTGTCTCCTCGCTGTCTGCTTGCAGCGATACTGCTGATCACAGAGCACCACAGAACTAAAGGCAATCCCTGGGTTTGCTTCAAAACCTCTTAGGAGAGGGCTGTAAAAGTTGGAGTGCAAAAGGCACATTTCTGTCCCGTCATAATTAATATTTTATATTTCTGTCTCTGCAAGGTTGTTTTTACAAAGCCAGATATTGGCTGGACCCTAACAGCTCTTATCCCAAATCAAATTTTGCATTTATTTGCACTTCTGTCATTGGAAAGGAGGAGGTTTTATTAATAGTAGTACTAACATTCGTATCTGGAATTCACTCCTGGATTGAGAAAATCCTGTGCCAGCATTCAGCCAGGAGTGAACTTTATGATCATGTTATCAACTCTGAAAACAGGAGATTAAGCAACAGCCGCTGAAGTGGTAACAGATTTTTAACTCTATCAGGATCAGTTGCCCACTCCTCTGTATTGTTTCCCTGCAATATCAATCTCTCGCATTTGAAGGCTTTCCCAATGAAGGAGAACCACCGCAGAGCGTTATTTGTAAAACAGCTCTGTCCTGAAACACGATAGTGCATGAACTCGACCTGATAATTTATGAACTCACAGCTAAGCAAGAAACAGTTCCCCCCATAGCCCAGGGAAAATGTAGTGTAACATGCTAAATCTCTTTTTTAAATGTAAAATCATATTGCCATTCAGGTTTGTGGCTTTCTTAAATGTGGTTGTGCTCGGAGAAGTGACTATAAAAATGACACGCTTTTACTCAATGGATCCGCTGTCTTCTGCAGGAAATTTGAGTCAGATATGTTTCATTTACTGACAAAAATAATACCTTGTTTTTGTATTTTCTACTCTGCTAGCAGCGTAGAAACTATACGGCCCTGGGAAAAGTAGCCAGCTCTCCTCTGGTTCACGCACCATCAACAGTACTGGTAATTAGTTTTAACCACTGAGTTTTGATTGCCTGTGCAAAGAGATTATGTTGACTTTCATATCCGGGGCTGGATCTACTGAGCTACCGGCTCGAAAAACTGGGCCACTTTTCCTGCTGATACACAGCTGGAAATCTGACCCGGCCCCTTCTCGCTGCCTGCCCTCCTTGAGCGGGGACCTCTGCTCGATGGCGATGGCCCCTCACAGCAGGCTTGGACCTGGCACGTGTCCCTGCCCGAGAGGATGAATTGTGCCCTGGGACTGGGCTCCGCGGCTGGGTGAGAAAACGCCTCGCTTGGGAGCTCAGGTAGATGACGGGGTACGGGCTCCTGGCTCAACCCAGCCGCAAAATAAAATATGTGCCCATGAATCACTGGGACATCCAGCTGGTAGATCATCTAGGTGGCAAATGCTGGGGTAAAACGAGTCCCCCTGCACAAAATGACAATCAGCCTCATTTATAACGAGCTGTGCAACAGTACGGGCATGTAACCGGCACTAAGCGGGGCCGGATAACCCCCCCGAGCCATACCACCCCTCCCATTGACGCAGTCTTGCCGTCACCTCCCCAGCCACGAGCGCTCTCTCTCCCACATCTGCCACGCATTCGGCTATTTTTGGAAGGATTTAGCCGACAGGTGGACTGCACCGCCAGGGCGCTTCATCTGGTCCTGGGTCCCTTTGTTTACAGTGCCAAAGCAACTCAAAATGAAATTAATCCCTTCAAACAGTTTCCAGATTACACGATCTTCAAGCTGCAAATGAAAGCCACGCTGTCACCCAACAACCCAGCTGTTTGCTTCCAGCACTGGAAATAACCGTGCTGGAAGCAGACAAGAAAGCTTTCAAGTCAGCCCGTTGTTCACCGCGAGAGATGATGAAGCTGCAGTCGCCTCACATTTTCCAGCGAAAGCAAAGCAGAAAGCTCCCACCCTGATGGCCCGAGTTACAGGAAGGGCAGTTCTGCATGAAAAATTCACATTTGCTGCGAGAAAATACGCTCTACGCGTGGCATTTTGTGCGGAAAACGTGGCAAGGTGACGCTGCAAAGCCGAATGTCAGTACCCCTCCCGTCAGGCCGAGGGATGGTATCAACCTTTGCCAAACACCTTTGCCGACCATAAGAGTTTTTGCAATTTTGGTGTAAGGTGGAAGTACGTCTGTGTGGATCCACTCTCATGGGCTGCGATCAAGGACTAAATTCAGATCCCTCTACAAAACGTTCAATCTGTAACCGAATTTCTCCCTTTCTGGTGATTTCATGCAGTGTTTGACATTAAAAACAGCTGTCTTAGGTAGCTAATTCCACTTGTCCCCAATATTTCATTATGACAAATGGGATGTATTTCCATCACTTATCGTAAGATCAACACTGAAGCCAAGCAAGTGTTGGCTTATTTATTGTCAGATAGGGGATGGATGGCCTTAAGTGCCTCCCTTAATAGGGATGATTCCTTAACAAAGACTCTACTCACAGATTGAAGTGTCCCTCCTCAGGTTTTGTCCATCCATCCACCAAGTTTTGTTGATCAACCTGATTATGGTCACATGTAAAATTAGTTTGTTCTGGCCGACCCAAATACAGCAGTAAAACAATGACAATTTTTAAATTTTTTTCTCACTTGTGAGCAGCCGTTCGTGCGATTTCCCTCCCTGGATCTGAAAGCGCCGAGTGTGTCCATGTGGCCCTTCCTCCCTTTCGTGGTGTGGGGTTTACACCACCAGCATGGCTCATCCTCGCTTATCCACTGTGTTTGCAGGGAGAAAGAGGGCTGAGCGGGGGCAATCACACACAAAAAAGCTGCTTTTGTGCCCGAGTGGCCAGGGCCAGGCGAGACCGGCAGAGCCGAGATTGCCTGTGGGTCCGCATCCGCCTCTCCTGCCCCTGCACCCCCTTATCCCAAGACTAGCTCTGAGATGGCCTCATACAGCCCCATACCACAATATTTTATTTCGGCCAAGCTCGAGGAAGAGAATTCCCTTACAAAGGGCTTCCCCAATATTTGCTGTAATAATTAGCACGCCCGCGGCCCGCGCTGGCCAAAGGCGAGTTTGCATTAGCGGCGCTGCCGCCATCAACCCGATAAGCCCCGACCTGGTGTTGTTTGTACTTCTCAGTCACCTTTATTTGTTTAAGAGGCCAGACAAGGCAAACACTTGTGATGCCTTGTTTATTCTGCGGCTTTCACTGGGGCATATTAAACTCATCATTACTTCATATAAGCTGGAGATAGGCATTTTTTTGCTGGCAAGTGTTGACAGTAAGTAACAGACACTCTGCCACAAGGTAACATGTTTATATACTGGTGCGAACGCCTGGTGGATTTTATCCCTGTAAAACTATCACAGATAAAGAAGCTACTATCAGATAAGTGACTATAATAAATGGCCACAATTAGTGCTCTGCTGATGAGACTACTCGGTGGTCTCTCTGCTCTGTTTTGGACAAACCCCAGGCTCCGCTTGCTTAGTATAAATGGAGACAAGGACCATTTAAAATAACATCAGCCTCTCCTGATTTCTGGGGGCGTTTTACCAAAATACCACTGTTAACTGAATTGAAATCTCCCTGCATTTATCTTCAGAGGACATACAAATTGAGAAAATTAAATCAAACATAAAGTAAAGATGTCTATTTGTGGTGTGTCTAGCCACATACTATGGCTACTTGCAGGTTTCCCTCATTTTAAAGACTTTAGGTTTAACTGTGGCTTTTGGTCCCAGTTGGCATCAGCACTCACCAGCCTTTCCTTTTGATGGCACTGGAAACAACAGCAACAGTCAGGGATTTGGGGAGACACTGGCGTGAAGCTGGCCGTGCCCCACTGTAGGTGCCTGCACCCCAATACATGCCACCAGGAGCAAGGGATGCCCGGGACCCAGCGCTCCCACCCTCATCCCAGCAGTGCCTCCCCTCTTGCTCTGACTGCTCCTGGGACCTTGCTGAAGGAGGATGGGGACCTCAACCAAGGCAGTGCTACCGTGGTGCCAACCCGGGGGTGGCAGAGGCGGTGGTGGGTGCAGCGCCCCTGGGGACAGCTGCTCTCCACTCTCAGCCTGGCCCCAAACCTTCACAGCAGTCCAGAGGGCCTGATATGCCTCCAGGTGTCTGCCTATATCCTGCTTATATTTATATTTGTTTTGCACTCAGTGCCCCTCCGAAGTCAATGGATTGACTCTCAACAAGAGACAGGTCTCCAGATGAAATCCTTTCCACTAAACAATCAAACCTCTCCCCAAAACACCCACCCATCACATACAAGATACCACCCCCACCCCCACCCTCCCATCTTTGCCAACCAGAGAATTGGAGCATTGCAGTAAAAGAGGCAGTGCCAACCCTGGGGCTGCACAGAGCCAAGCCCTTCCAGAGCAGAGCTCCATGTCCTCCTGGTACCCCACTGGTAAACATGATGACACCCAAGTCATGCTCATGGGCTGTAGCAGAAAGGGGCTGTTGTACCAGCTGCAGTCTAATTCCATTTCTCTTCATTAGCAGCCCTTGTTTGTAAAGTAAGCTCATGCTGCTTCATGAAGTGATCTTATAGTCCCTGTTCTAAAGGCATCTCTCTTGACATCCAGCCGGATCTCCTACAGCCAGGAGTCAGAAATGAGAGCCTATACTTTAAGCACTTTTGCTGAAAATGTCTTTAAAAGACATTTATACCCCTGCACAGCCTAGTCATTTATAGAATGACATGTATTTAAAATGGACTGCTTTTACATACAAATATGTGTGTGTGTGTGTGTATATATATGTACACACTCAAATATATATACATATGTATATATACATACGAATGTGCTGAAAGAGATTTCCGACATACTTTTACTCTCATTAAAATAACGATAATAGAAAAGCTCAAAAGGATTGGTTGTAAAACATGGGCTGTAATCCTCTTGAGTTATTTTTCATCTGTTAACTACACATTTTGTTTATATAGTGTCAAAATGGCACCATCCAGCAAGGCTGAAGATGTCTCCTGATCTATCTTCTACCCCCGCTTGAAAGGCAGTGATTTTTTCAGAACCAGCTAGTGGAAAAAGCTCTTGTGTCAAAGCATTCTCCTACTGGGGTTTATACTTCTACTTTGATTTAATATTTCCTAATAACAGCTTCAGGGGAAATTTCCTCAAATGGTAGAGGAACCCCCACAGACGCACTCCACCCCAGGAATTAGGTGATTGTGCTCAGTAGGATTTATGGTGGTTCTTTGTATTCCCATTGCCAGAATATCTCATAAACTCAGAAAAGTTACGCAGGCATCAGTGTGTTTACCTTTTCGTGAGCTTAAAGCTGATTTATTTGACCTTTTAAAAATAGGATAATACTTCTTGTTGAAAACACTATGGAATCCAGATTAAAAGAAGACTGTCAAGTAGTTCAAGCCCCAAATCTGAGCTGCCTTTAACTATTATAATACGAGGACAGTGTTCACTTAATTCAGCTGAAAGTCAGTATATGATGTCTGCCTATCTGTACATATGGATGTATCACTTTACAGGTGTTTTCATGTAGACCCCACGGAGATCTTTGCATGTGTTAAGCCCTGGGGCGCTCCAGAGGAAGAGCGACTCTGGGGAGATAACACATTATAACAAGTTTCTCCATTGCAAAACATCCACACGGGGCTTTGCACCAGAAAGGCAATGATAACTATTTCACTGTAATTACACTGGTAAGAATTTCCTTAGAGAAAGCACAGCCTCAGAGCAGAGCAAGTCATTTCCCCCCGCCCCCGCCGGTAATTTGTCCGCATAAGTCACCATTTGTTGGTTTGCATTTGTGAATGGGTTGTGTGCACGAGGCGGAAATCTTCTCTGCATTAGCTATTTACAACAATTTACAAATTTCGTTAAGTGCCCCTTGACCTGCCGAGCGTTTGCACGCCGTCACGTTGTGCAAGTCGTGTCGATGGCAGTTGTACCGAGCCCATCGCACTGCTCCTGGTCAGCAAAGGTTACAATTAGCCAGTAAGGTACAAATCAAACATAGAAATCCAGTTCCTCTGCCAGGAATTTCCAAGTAGCCCAGTTTAAAATCAACTTTTTTTTAGTGTTCACCGCAGCAGGAACTCACAAATTCAAAAAGCAAATAAATGGGAAAAATCAATAAGAAAAAAAAAACTAATTTCCCCCCAGGCCTGGCCCAGGGCTGGATTGCATACCAATAGACATAGAAAGTTAATAGACCCATTTATTTCGCAGTATCAATTTCAGCTGTGACAAATGAGCGACAGATACTTACATGAGACCCCCAAATCCATTCATCTGTGGCATCCAATCTCATTCCATGTACACAGCGGTATTACCAGCCTGCAGGTAATTTAAATAAGTGAAATGATCAATTCAATTGAAGTCTATTTTTTAAGACTGCAAAGACTGGGATCCATAAAGGAATGCTATACCAAGGGAAGGGAAGCAGGGTTCCCCGGTAAGCAAAGATACAGGTAGCAACCCATGCTAAGTGAACACTTCCTCCAAAATATCTTGAGGCAGCCTTGGCTGTTGGGTGCCTGTGTGGAGTATTATCAAGGTTATGCGTTCACAACAGGAGTTTCATACGTGTACGGGTCATGCCAAGCCCTCCTGTTTCCATGGAGAAAGGAGGTGGCTTCTGTGGTCAGAAGAAGACCTTGCTCTTAGATGAGGTTAGGGCAGAAAGCAAGGTTTACCTGGCCTGTTTGTGTCCTGCAGTATCTTCCTCAGCCACAACAAGGAAATGATTTGACTTAATCATGGAAGTGCCGGCTATTTTGTACTCACTATTGCTACTGGCATTATTAGTTCCCATAGTTTCATAGGACTGATCAGGTATACAAATCCTTTCCAAAACATTGGGAACTACTGGAAAACTGGATATTTGTATGGAATCAAGCAGGACAGACATGCAAAATGTCAAGGGCAGGGGCGGTGAGAAAGTTTTTCAAATAATAGAATGAAAAAGTTTGATTTTTCACATCTCCTTTCCCTCTTCTGGTCATCCTACTTTTTTTTTAACTGGTATATAAATATTTCTAAGTCAGCTTTCTGCAAAGCCATGTTTTAGCAAATTAAACAGCTATTAAATATAGCTCCAGAAATTAAAATAGCTATTGCGTTCCTCAAAAATACCTCCTTAAATCACAGTTCAGGAAAACATCATTCACCTTAATGGAGAACCACTGTAATGGAGCAAGAAGCAAGTTGGAAGCAGGAGCAGCGAAGACGGGAAGACATGGTTCAAGTTCCCCCTCATATTTTCTTAGGAAGCAAAACTATCTTTACGTAAGTAACTCACACAGCTCCAGCCAGGTTCACATAGTTTTAAACCGGACTTTGTTCAACCTCTCCTCTCTTCTCTTCTTTTTATACTAAAAAAAAAAAAAAAAAGCCCTAGGAAAATGTGTGTTTGGCAAAGGTGCATACATATATCTTAAAACACATAGAGGACTATATTAATGCTGGTGGATGGATTAATTTACTCTTATGGGGGCTGAGAAAGGGTCTCTGCACTCAGATCTGTTTCGTAGAGTTTATTGGTCCTCACTGCAACCTACTTAAGACTGCAGCCCGGTTTGAACCCCGGGCTGTTTCACAATACACCACAAAATGTAATGATATATCCTATTGCATGAGTACAATAGTGGCACTGTTTAATAGTTTGCCATACTTTCAGGCTTTAAGAAATGGTGGCCAGAGAGGTGAAAGAGAGGCATCCTTTTAATGCGTGCGCTTGGCTAACCAGGGGAGGTGAAGTGCCTGTTCCTCGGGACCAGCCTGGGTTAGTGTGTTCTGTTGGCTTCGATTCTCGGCCTGGTTTTATACCAAGAAGTGTTTCAAGTCAGTCAAATGTGACTGGGTTTAAACAACAAATATGTGTCTGCAATATTTGTTTGCGCCCCAGACGCTTCCCACATTAAAAAAAAAAAAAAAAAAAAAAAATAAAAAGTCCCAAAACTGGCTTTCCCAGTCTGGTCCTTGATGGTTGATTTATTAGCTTTCCTGTTTTCATCAACATGTTCGAGTTGCTAAAACCCATCCTGTTAAGCCTAATGTGTCTGGCATTCATCCTCACCTCAGTACCATCTGCAGTAACAAGCAACAGATCCCCCAGATCAATGGCTGCAACGCCTCCCCAGGAGCATCCTCCAGTGGAAAAAAAAAAAAAAAAAAGAATAAAGGGATGAGGAGGATGAGCCTGCCTCCAGCATGGAGTGATCGCTTGGTTCTCTTTTCCTTGACAATCACAATAAGTAACTGCATCGCCTGCACTTTCATTTTTCTAATGGGGAGGGTGAAGGGCTTTCAAGAGTCCTCTGTTTTAATGAGCTTGCAACGTGGCAAGTAACAGAGGCTTTTCCTGTTCCTGTGGGAAGTATCTGTTCTCCTTAATTCTGCAATAGTGAAATTAAACTGTGAGGACTGGGTAAAACACTTAGAGAAGTGACTTGCAGACATTTGCCCCAGTGAGGTTCTGCATGTTCAATGGCATTTGCTTTCTACAGCTGCTTCTCCATTCACTTCTTCACCGCTCTTGGTGGAGGAACCACTTTGCCGACAATAAAATGAGCGGAAGGGGCAATTTTCATTAACACGCCTGCAAATGGGCATCTTAAGTAAAATTAACCCCATAACATTCACATCCGAAAATTTTCTCAGCGTTTTCTTAAGAGGACCAAAACCCTGACCTGGAGTGATGTCTTCAAGAATGACTGCTGGAGGCTGCCTGGGGGTGAGCATAAGAGCAGGGCAAGTGTGTTTAACGCCCCATCCCTCATGCCCTCCTGCCTCTACCTTCTCCTAAGACTTACCATGCCTGATGTATTCACGTGCCTGGTGACCTTGCATGGATTTCAGACATAAATTAGTTGTCCCCCTCCTTGAGTTTTGTTATCTTTTAGCATCCAACACACCCTTGGAAATGCATTGTCCAGCTCATCTTCCCTTTTCGTCGGCCTTGACGTTGGCTCCCGTTAGTTCCATTTGATGGGCCCTTGGCTGTGCCCAGGAATGTGTGTGTCCTTCCACATTTCTGTGTTGAAGAGGCAGCGCTAAAGGGCAGTTTAGGTTTGACTCAGATGCTCTTCTGGCCTTCTAGGTATTAACGACAGGGGGAACGGCAGCTGCACCACATGAGACAAGTGAGCACCTGCACACACGTCACACGCTACGCGTACGCCACACGAGCGATGAGCCCAGCAGCTAGCTGAAGAATCACTTTTAAAGAAGAAAATTGCAGATGTTCAGCCCCGCGTACAGCTATCCTGCAAACAGAAAAGGGAACCCTAATCTCTGAAAGTATTATGTTTTACGTAGTTCTGTGTGCAGGTCCATTAGCAACAAACATGTTGAAGGAAGTAATTATTGCGGTAAATTTATTGACAGAGCTGGAAAATCCCCTTGTCTCACTTCTCTCATTCTCTTCACTTTTTGCTTTGTTCTGCATACACACGCTATTACCTCTGCTAATTTGGGCTTTCCAGGCTAAGGCAAGCTACATAAGAACTGCAACGACAATCCTAAAATGAGGTAGAAGTGCTGGCAATCAAAAAGCTCCCAAGAAGTTGCTTTAATACATTTACTTAAAAAAAAACCAAATAAATAGACAAGCGTTCTGAGAAGGAAAAGTGTGAAGAATATTTAATAGACTGGAGGACTTCAACTGTGAGAGATCAAGAGCTTATCTTGGTGGAGCTCGACGCTTGCTGAGATCTTAAAAGACATTATTGCACAGGAAAAAAAAAAGAGTGGGAATTCAGATTAGGCAGATTTGAAAGGAAGAGTCTAAAAGTCAATATTGTTTACACCCATTTCTGACCTCGTCAGCATGAAACCTACCTACTAAGCTGTGGTTATATTCCCTTACAGTCATTTGTAGTAAATATGAGTCTAAACACAGATAAGCGATTGGGATATTCTGTAACTTAAGTGCCCTGGCATATAGCTGCGAGCGTGCATTACAGCAGGGGGGTTTGGCCATCCAGAAAAACTGCCAAAAATGCAACACAGGAGAGTTATGACTGAGGTGGAGCGTTATTGAGTGCTAATACTACAGCAGTAGACTGGAACTAGAAAGGTAGGAAACGGCTTTAACAAATCTAAAAGGCTGATTTAGGATAGGAGCATTTCATACAAAAAGTACCGGGTGCCTCTGATAAACAGTCTGGAACTGGATGACTGAACTCAGACTGCAGCATTTGCGGATAAAGTTGGCGACAACGAGTTTTGTAACAGGATTCACAGCAATTTGGATTTTTGAGCACTTTGAGATCCGATGAAAAGCACAAGAGGGAAGCCAAGCATATTAGTAGTAGTAGTATCATCATCATCATTATTATTATTATTAGCAATACTACAACACTGATATTGTTATGAGTGAATCAGCAGACAGCAAATGCCTTTCAGTGAAGGCACAGGCAAAATAACGTGTCTGGTAGCAAGGAGTGAAGCTAATGATTATGTGCTAAATGAAACAGCCATTCAGCATGCTGATCAGGAAAAAACATTTGGGAGTCATTGTGGAAAAAACATGGAAACCATTAGCCCAGTTCAGAATAGCAGGAAAGGTAAAAGCAAAAGAGGTTCCTGCACGATGTTCTAGTTGGATGCTTTATTTCTAAGTTCTTCGTCTCGTTTTTGTTGTTGTGGCTACGCTCACGTTGACCACCAAAAGTGCAGGTCCTGTTCAGCTAGGCAAGGTGTCTCTGCACCCAAAAGAAGAGTCCCTTCTCCAAAGCATTTAGGGTAGAGATCTCAAAAATGCCCGAGGCGGCACTCACGAGGGGTACCGCGTTGTTCCCACCGAGTGCAGAGGGCCCTCTTGGCCAGCCAAAGCCAGAGGAGGTGAGCCCTTCTGACACCAACTATATGGGAAAAGTAAACCAGCCAAAGCAGTCGGCAGGGCTGGGAGGTCCCAGCTCAGCACCTCCAGGCTCCCTCTCCCTAGGGTGTGAGAACATGTCCTCTCACACCACCCCAGCCAAAAGGTTGAGGTTGACACCACCAGGACCTGAGCTTGCACCCACCAGGAGCCACATGGACCCGCTTTGCTGGGGGGAAGATGCTTCATTTCTGACCCAAGCCTGTCAAGAGGGGTAGGTGAAGTTCCTCCATGAGACTATCCTAAGGGGAAAGCAGGACGCGGGGCTGAAGCCAGAAGGGAAAGAGCTAACAGTGAGGAAGGAATCCAAAAGTTGATTTTAACCTTGGGGGATTAACTGCACAGCATTCAAAGGGTAGAAACCATGGCTCCATTTATTATAGTACGACACAACTGCTCCATCCCTATCTGCCCACAGCTTCCCCTGCTTCAGCAGCATTTTCTAATGAGCCTTTCTGACTGTCGGGGCTGGACCCAAACCATTAGCGCGGAGGTCGATGGCTTTTGTTTGTTTTTCTCCTGATCCCTTTTTTTTTTTCTTTTTCCAAGTGGGCTCTACGGCTAAAGTGTAAGAGTGCTTCGCTCCTTTTAAAACAGAAAGATCTTGAGTCCAGTCATCTTTTAGTGACTCCCTTGCAGCCAGTTAGCCCACAAAAATAAGCAAACCGAAGAAAGGAGTCAGAGCCTAAGCCTTTTATGGGAGATTGATTGTAAAGCTGGTGGCAACATGACAAGCTGATTTGTGGTGGCTCCTCATAGCTTGTTTGAACTGTAAACCTCAGTCACATTTATTTATTGTATCAATACAGATTTGTCACAGCCAGCCTGAACATAAAGGCTGGCATCTCGTGCCCTGACCGAGGAGGGCCAGGCGCGGGGAGGGCACAGGTATGCGTTTGTGCATGGACATGTGTGAGACACCCCGTGCATCCCCTCTCAAAGTCCCCAGCATACCTCTCCTCTCCTTCAGCACGTGCCAGATGAGGATCTCGGCTCGATGCCACCTTTGGTGATGCCACAGCTTTCCATGATGGCACCAGCCCAAGGCTCCGCGGCTCCTTCATGGGGACCTGGACCCCTTTGTGAGGCTTAATTCCCTTCACTGTCATCTTTTCCAGTGATAGCTGGAGCAGCTGTTTCTTCTTCCTCCATAGCATGTAGGTTGCCAGAAAGCCTGAGGGGCCCAGCAGCTAATTTCCATACTTGGATCTAGGTCTGTATCTGCATCATATTTTCTTGAAACAGTAGTCGCGTAACGGGTCCCTCTACCTTCTACACAAACATGATTTAATATCTTCCTCAGGAGCAGTGAGCTCATCTGCTATAACATGAAATTGTAAGAAGGATTGGCTCTTCTCTTATTAATGTAATCACTTTAGACTAGTTGATATGTCCTGTATACAGCTTATGGTGTAGAGTTTTATAGCATATTACTGCACCTCCATATAAGTCTAAACTGGTCATAAAACATAATCACTTACTGAAAAAAAAATATATTAATGCTGCTGAAACTAGGACACAAAGTGATTTTCATAGCAACGGATAAATAAAGGCCTTGGCAGAAGTCCTATTCTTTTGCACAGAAAAATGCAGATAAAAGGGAAAGCTTTATACCCTTCCTCCATCTCTTTCTCATCTTTTACTCTTTCCTTTTGCCTTCAAAGTATCCCACCAGCCTTGAGCAGAACCATGATATTAATAGTGCTAAATGGGCTGCAAACTTCTTCTCCCTCGGTCCAGCAACTCTTGCTGTTACCGAGGACCCACGGATCCACGGGAAAAACATCCTGGCACTCCAGTGGAAATGTTTCTGCCATTTCTCTTAGAGACATCAGCCCATTAAAAAAATTAATAGCATTGGTAAGCAAGGCTGTGCTGTACCTACCAGAACCTTAATCTCTCCAAGTACCAGTAAGGAGCGTTGAGGCAGACTCCAATGCTGAGTAAAGCTTGTCTAGACACAAAATCAGATCAGGGTAAAAAGACTACTGTATTTCTGCTCTCTTCTGTTTGTATGGCTCGTATCAACACAGTATTTTAGTACGTGACATCTATTTATGTATTTAACAGTTGTTAAACAGCTGTGCAAAGCGCTCTCTGGATATTTTTATTTTAGTTTAAAAGTGAGTCAAAATACAGTTATATTATGATTTAAGAGCAACCTAAATGGCCCAAATTTAAACTGAAGTAAGTACACGTCCCAGCCTTTTGGTAAGGTTTAGTTTTATTAGTTTAAAATCACACCTTAATTTAAAACATACCCGCATCCTGAAGCCAGTCTTCACCGGTATTTAAATAGCCCTTTTCCCCACCGCATCTAATGATAGGAAGCTGAGGTTCAGAGTTACAGGATGGGGTGCCTGTGGTGGAAGAAAGCGTGAAACACAAGGTCTTTCTCAAATCCACTGTGAGTGTCCAACACCTGCACCTGTGGGGACAGGCAGAAGCAGCGATGGAGCTGCTGGCCATAGAATCATAGAATCATTCAAGTTGGAAAAGACCCTTGGGACCATCAAGTCCAACCATCAACCCCACTCTACAAAGTTCTCCCCTACACCATATCCCCCAACACCACATCTAAATGACTCTCAAACACATTCAGGGATGGTGACTCCACCACCGCCCTGGGCAGCCTATTCCAGTGTCTGACCACTCTTTTTGTGAAGAATTTTTTCCTAATATCCAGTCTAAACCTACCCTGTTGTAGCCTGAAGCCATTCCCTCTTGTTCTATCACTAATTACCTGTGAGAAGAGACCAGCCATGTGGGTGATGCCCACCGTGCTGCTTCTCCAGCAGTGGTAGTGCATCACCTCCCTCCTCTCCATCACAGCCGTGTGCAGGGCAGCTTTCAAACTGGTGGCAAACAGGTCTGGGAAATGGCCTGAGAGGGAAGGGGGAAAAAAAAAAAAGCTTGGAGGTGGGAATGGGTGGCCCTGGGGAAGGGGTAGAGCACAGAGGTGGGAGGTGCTTGAGCATCACGGCCTCTGCACATCAGTCCATCACCCCTTGGCTAAAGGTGACCCCAAGGCTTTTGAAGGGGTTTTCCAGCTCCCCATGAGGGAATTAAGAATGGCATTATCTGTCCAATAAAAATTACTTTTCTGCCCTCCTCAAGCGCTCATACATATGCAGATGTCATAAACCATGGTATTTTATTTAGGGAAAGAAAGAGTATTCCTTCTCCTCCTTTCTCTGTTGGTTTCCACATCTGTTTTTGTTTGGCGTTTTGGTTGGTTATTTGGATTGTTGGGCTTTTTTAGACTGAGGGGGGCTAAGTAAAAAAGCCGCTGGTTTATTTCCAGTGTCAATTTTTAATAGAAAGCTCAGTGTGACGCAGATAATCAGAGAGCAGGAGCGGTAAGACAGCTCTGGGTGAGGGATACGGGGGCGGGGGGGGGAAATTACCACCTGATAACACTGCAGTAAATTGTTTCTTAATATCTATTACGCCACGTTGTTGCTCAAGGGCCTGGAAGACTTTCAGAGAGAGAGCACATCATCAGCGGCGGTGGGGTTTTGTGGCTGGTGGGTAGCGAGAAGGATAGTTACTGCATACTTCAGTGAGCAACCAAATGTCAGTCAGACTCCACACTGGGAAAACTGTTTCTAAGGAAGAGGAGAGCATCCCAGGCCTCTAGCAGTTGGTTAACATACCAACAAATAAGCCAAAGAGATCTAAAATGTTTTGAAACGCAGTAAGCAGAAGCTGGGGACTTCTAATGCAAATCCACATTGCTGGTAGCCATGAGGTGAGCTACCTTGATGGTCTGTACTCAGTTTCAAGGCTGCTCTGAGCTCCTACAGAGCAAGTCTCCCCTCTGACATTGTGTCTGTATGAGACATTTCACAGCAAGTCACGCTGTTCTCCTCTTGCCCTCCATGCAACATCCTTCCTATGGATCTGGGCCTGGGTGTCTGCGCCCTTGGAAAACACAGGGCAGATAGCTAAAGACCTTCCTCCAAACGTGGAACACAAAGGATTGCTGGTCAATTCACCTCCATATCTGGCACAGTCAGTGAGACGAGAAGCTAAACAGGTCAGCCTCTATCAGGAGGTTCCCACTACAGTGGGAATCACTCAATATGGACTGAGCAAACAAGGTGGGAAGCAGCAGATAAAAGGGTACATCTGTGAATTTGAAGGAAACCCAGACTACCAGGGCTTTCAACTACAAAAGGCAAAACCCAAAAGTACTTGCTGAGAAGTTGTGGATGCCCTCTCCCTGGAACTGTTCAAGGCCAGGTTGGATAGGGCTTTGAGCAACCTGATCTAGCAGAAGGTGTCCCTGCCCATGGCACGGGGGTTGGAATTAGGTGATCTTGAAGGTCCCTTCCAACCCAAACCATTCATGATTCTATGATACTTACACAGACCCACCTTGCTGATAGCCATGAGGTCCTCCCTTCATCTGAATAATGCATCCTACATGGAGTCCTTCACAGTAGGACAGGATTATAAACACTTGCAGGGTAGTTTCTAGCAAGGCTACAGTAGAAACAAACTTGCCAGAGCTGGAAAAATGAATCTGTCATCACAAGATCAGTCTTTGCAAGTAAAAGTGTTCGAGTTTAGCTTATTAAATTGTTTGCCTTGGCTTCAAGTCTGTCACTTTTAACAGGTATTTTGTATTTCAGAGGCATGGAAGTGAAGGAGTGTGTTCTTCCATCAAGATTTCAACAACCGTTGGCTTTGGAAATACCTCAGACAGCCCATCTTTCCATTTTTTTTACTGTGCACATGTAAAAAATGGCATGACCTCTACTATTTCAACAGGTGGCTTTTCATTGTAACGTGCTCCGTGTGCTGTGCAAGTCTTTGTTGTGGTCTTGCAGTAGGGTACCTCCACAAGCAGAGTCAGCTCAACCCTCGTACATTAATGTCGACCAAAAGTCTAAGTTTTGAAAAAATGATACCAAGCAAATGGATCCGCACTGGAAACAAAAAATGAATGTAGCAGCTGAAAGCTGGATTCCTTTCACATGCCTGAGGGAGAACAAACTGAATCTGTCAGTCAGCAAAGGGGAGTCATGAGGAATTGTCTCTCAGGAACGCTGCACTCCGCCATGGATGGGAGTGTTTTATCTCTTTCAAGCATGGGATCCCTCTGCATTTTCACGTCGTGTTCCAAGGTAGCCAGAGACAATTAAATCAATCATAAGATTTGTAATAAAAAGTAAGTATGTATCACTTCATCATCACTACTTCTCTCAGCTAACACTGTCTTACTGAGCATCACAGGGGTGAGATCATTACCTCAGATGAACCTTCTCCAGTATCTTCTTAGGCATTTCAGATCAACCTCACATTCCAAAGGACAAAATAAATCTGAAAAATATATTGTTCCCAGAATTACTCATTTCCAGAAGTTGCCTCCTGCCTTTTAACGAGGCTGTTTTGGAGGGGAGGAGTTCAGCCTTCTGTCAGAAGTGGTCTCCAATTCACACGTGGCAGCTTTGGGCACCAAACCCCTACGAACCAGTTCTTGCACATAACTAGTTAGTACCAAGGCAAAAGCTTTCACTACACTAGAGACGGTCTTAGGAAAACCAAACCTGAAAATAACCCAACATTCCAGGGCAATGGCAGATTAAATAATTGCTCAAGAAAATGTGTGCAAGGCCCACTATTGGTATCACAAGGAATATTTTAGGAAACTGCTTTAAAAAAGAAGACAACTATGGATGAAAAATACCCACTTAGCTTTTCTTTCCTACAGGGAGGAGCCTAGGCTCTCATTTGACTCATTTTTCTGATTACTATTCCACACCATCTTTTTTAAACAATGTCATTCAGGGAACCTTACCTGCTGTGCTTTGTGTAAATTGCCTTTTAAATACTTTATCATGCCAAAAAAAAAAGGGGGGTCAAAAATTGATTAAAAAAACACAATCTGTTTTCCCCCAGCAGGCTTAGTGCTATCGCTTTTCCTTTTTGCCCTGCCAGTTTCTTCTTCTGCCTCATTCATGGTTATACAGATAGCAGAACTGGCAAATTATTTGGGACAAAGTTAGGCCTAAATAAGCCTTGCTTATGAATAATTATCCCAGTAAAACTTGGCCCAGCATTGAAACTGCCCCAGCAGAAACCCCCTAACTTCAGTTACCACCTTTAACAGGACAGATCTTGACACGGGTTTTCATCGCTGCAGGTTCCTTGGTTGTTGAACTCAGTGAGTCTCATCACACGGGCAGAGGTCCGCACAAAAGCACAGATCTATGTGGTGGATTTGCCTCAACCTTTACAAAAAGTGGAGGATGGAAGGAAAGAGTGCTCTGCATTTCTCAGGACAGGTCTTGATGCGCCCAGTTTTAACAACGGGAACTTCGTGAGGTTGCACAGCCAGTTCCCACTCAACCATGTTGTGTTGTAACCCATCACCAGTCCTAGACTAAAATGACAAATTAAGATTTGGGGCCCTACTGAAATTTGGACCAGGAGGGACAGTGAGGGTTGAGCTTGGAGCAGTCCATGGGGCACCTACTGAAGGAGAGACGGACAGTGCTCAAGGCTTCAGCAGCACGTGTGCTCCTGATGGCACAGGGGCCACCCAGCTCATGCTTACCCCATCGCTTGTGGGGATGGATGGCCACCATACTGGGTTCCCATCCATGCACTGCTAGTTCCTATGCCTCAGAGGGTCCTCTGACCTGAATCCGGATCAACATCAGCTGGGGGAACCCTAAAATAGCACCCTGCACACTTGAATGGGAAGAGGGAAGGAGAGATTCTAATTACCTTCAAGGCAAATGGCCCTTTGATATCAAATTCCCAACCTCGCAGCAGCAGCCTGATGGTCTCTGAGGTTCAACGTGACACCAGAGGGGGTGGGGAGCAAGTCACTAAATGGTGCATAGTGACCTAGCATCGCTACCAGTGGGTGGACGGGCTGGAGAGCTTCTAATGGCAAGGCTGTGGGCCAGGTCTGCGGCTCGTCCGTGGAAGCGTGGAGCGCTCCAGCAATACAGGGCAGCTTAGGAGCTCATGCATTTCAGAAACACACTAAATAAACAAGCGGACCAGGGATCGGTAACCACTGCTCCTGTAGGAAATCCATGCAATGAAAAAGTCATCAGCCCTGCCTTTTTTATCCATTCCTCTCATTCCTCAGATTGAATTTCTTTCCATGCCATGCTTTCCCACCCCTTAGCATCCCCCACCCCCCCAAATGTCTGTTTCCTTCAGAGCTGCAACACTGGCCACCAGCAAGGAAGAAAAAGCTGATAAAAGATGATACACCGCTCTCATTATTCCATGGTTTTCTCTTGATGGATTTAGAAAGGTCTCGAATGCAAAGAGAAATTAAATCAGCAGGTAGGAAGAAAGATGCAAAGTGAAATTCAAGATGCTGGAAAGCCGCTTTTCTCCGGAGGTCCTACTCTTCCCTCTGTCCGGAAGACAGGAAAGAGCAGGCTGTTCATGACAGAGGAGAGAAAACTTCTGGGGGTCTTTAGGGGGATCTCAATCAAAGAAATTATTTTCCCACAGACCAGAGCTGAGCAAACCTTAATGGCTTTTTCCTGATTGAGGAATAAATCAACTATTAATTTATGACCTGAAGTGTATATAAAAAAAATCTCCAAATGTTTTCCAGTTCTGTGAGCAGCGATGCTCTCGTTCTTTCTGTTTGGGTTTGGTTCTCACCAGCTAATTCAGCTAATGGGCTAAATATTCCTCGCAAAGCTGCGGCTTCAAAACAAAAAAAAAAAAAAAAAAAAAGCAGCAGCTTAATTAAAAAAAAAGGCCAGCCATGTGTTTCCAGCATAATATTATATGTGTATGCATAGAGATCCACATGTATTAGAGATAAAATTAAGTGTAAGCACATGGCAGGCTGGAGGAGAGGGCGTTTGTGTGGGGAAGCCAAGGGCCCATGTGCAGGTTATTAGCGGGGGGGGGGGGGGCGGAATTCTGTACGGTGGGAACAGAGGCAGCGCAGAGGGGCTGTTTGGGGGGGGGGGGAGTAAGCACACACCGTCGCTGCCGGGACATCCTGTTAACCGGACCTCTGCAGAATTGACAAATAGCTCTGGATCGCTTTGTTTATTTAAATGGAAGCCAGCGTTTAACAGCAATAAAGGCTAAATAATTCCCCGCTCCGGCTATCGGGGCGAGTGGGATCTCTGGAATATATAGGCTGCATTGAAGCAACTGAACCCCACCGCGCCTCCGTTTGTGTACACACACACACTGTTTGGGCAGCCAGTATAAATTGTAAAATAAGATGACAATATTAGCATCTTCCCTTGGCTTCCCCTCGCCGAAAGAAAACCGCAGAGGGAACACTATTCAAGTATTTCCTTTATGCTCATAAGTTAATCAAGAAACATCAGGGAATAAGGCAGCTTTATAGCTCTCCAGTATAATGCGATGCAACTCGCAGACACTGAGTGATTTTACAGTTACCTTTCCGAAGTGTGGCAAACAGAACAACAAGGAAAAAAAAAAAAAAAGAAAAAAACCCAACCTAAACAACGCTTGCTCCTGGCTCTCGAAGGCTGAACTTGCAGGAGAAAATAATGTGTTTGTGACTTCCGAGCCGGCCGCCTACGGACAGAAATAACAACAGTAACGAAGCCACGGAACATCTTGAGCAATTTACGAGAGGATTGTGCTCAAAATATTAAGCGCCACCACAAAAAAAAAAAAATACATATATATATATATAAAAAAAAAAATTACGCCATCGCTGCTGCTTCGAAGTCAGGGCTCGATCTTGCCACGGATGGGGTTTTTTTTCCGCGATGCCTGTGGCAGCCTCCCCCTCCCGTGTTGCTGTTAGATGTTATGGCCGAAACAAACTGATTTCCCCCGAAGGGCTCCGTGCCCCCGGCTGGGGCGGGGAGGGGAGACGCAGCCCCCGGGGAGAACGAAGACCCTCCTGGGCAGGTCCCTGCCTTACACCGGGGCAGAGCCCGGCTGCTCGGTGCCGGACACCACCATCCCCCTTCCCCCCCGAGTATTATCCCTCTTCCAGGCGGAATCTGTAACTCCCCTTACACCTCTGAGGCTGTAAAGAAGACGGTCGGGGGGGGCGAAAAAAAATATCCCAAATAAATCCGCCTCTCCCGTCACACCTTCGCCACCCAGGCCCTTGGAAACGGGGGGACAAGGGAGCAACTTCCCACGATCATCCATTTTAAAACGCAGGTCGACACCCCCCCTTCCCCCCCACAGGTACTCCCGAGCAATAACTTTCCCAAAGTTCCCCCTTCAAACGCTTGTATGAAATGACTTTCCGCCCTTCCCCTGCTCAGCATCTCTTTTGCTGCTCCCCAGCGCTCCCTATTTTTAGGTTTGGAAGCGGTTCCCGCACCGATCCCTTTATCAAAGGAGAAGAGAGAGGGACCGAGAGGGAACCCGGAGGTGTCGCCGGGCACCCTCCAGGTCTGCAGCCCGGCGACACCTCCGAGCCCGGCTCCTCCCGACAAACACCGCCGGTGCATTTCGCTTTTCATCTGCCTTTCACCCGCTCCAACGTTTATAGCCAAACAAGTTCACAGTTTACACACAGTAAAACGTCGACATTGCGCTAAATGGTTGCGGAGAAAAGGCTCTTCGCAGGGATCCTCATAAAAGCCCTTTATTTAGTTTCGAGCATTTTCTTGTAATCAATAAAAGTTGGCTGTTATCTTCCCGGCGCATTTAGCCGGGAAGTTTATTGCCTGCCGGGCGGATTAAGGACGAGACAGGAGTGCACCATACAAGGAAGGGACTCCCGAGTCCCTAGATCCCAGCCTCGGATTCATAAAATATAACCATCCATTACGTTGCCGATATCTGGAGCCAGCAAATATATACAGACTATAAATTGTCGCCGGCGGGGTGCGGGCCGGGCGGGGGCGCGGGGGCTCGGCCCGCCCGCATTCCTCCCCGCGCCGGGGAGGGGGGGGGGGGGCGCCGGGGGGGGTCCCCGGCCCATCCATCACCGCCGTTATGACTCTGGGATGCAGCAAATGGGTTGTGTAAAGAGGCAGCGTTTGACAAGGTGGCATGGTTATCCTGTCCAAATGATGCATAATATTAGTATTAGGGCTTAGATCATCGCATGCTTTTAAAATCATCACCGCTAACTAGTTGGGGGGGGGAGTCCTGAGGGCTGCAGGGGGCAAAAGTTTCCATGTAGATAATGATTATAGATGGGGGGATTTATGGGGAGGGGTGCGCGCACAAATAAACACGTCTACTGTAGCCGGAGATAGGGGCCCGATCCGGCCGGTGCCGCCGACCCCCGCCCCCCCCCCCCACCGGCCCGGGGCGGGTTGCGGTGGCCAGAGCCGGGGCATCCCCGCAGCCCCGGGGAGAACATCAGGACTGCACCCTTCCTATCCCTCCCGGACACGTCTCCAAGGGCTCGCATGAGGAGAAAGTAGAGACCCCTCCTCACACGCCGACGGCAAACCGGCCACGGCTGCGGTCACTGACACCGGTGGGTGGGGGCGGAAAGGGGCTCTCCGGGGCTGGGGAAGGGGCCACTCTGTCCAAAACCTCCACGTCCTCCTTGGAAATATATATTCAAATGCATGTATATTCATGAAACGAATTGTATCGGGATGTTTTCGGGGAGACGGCCCGGCTCCGTGCCGCATCTCATCCTCCTTCTCCCTTTCCGGGGCTGGGATCAGGCACACGCCGGAGGCTGGGGGGTCCCGGCGGAGCTTGGTGGGGTCTGTCCCGGTCCCGCACGGGTCAGCGCCCTCCGGGGCCCAGCTTAAATCGGGGAGGCCCGGGCGGGCTCCCCCGCCTGCCGGCAGCGCGCCCGCGGAAGGGCTAAGAGGGAGAATTCTTGAGCCAAGGGAAGAAAGGGAGAAATGGAGAGCCCCGGCCCCAGCCTTCCCGATAAACCCCGCCGACGCTCCCCTGCCCAGGGCACCGGCAGCTCCCGGTCCCTGCGAGGCTGCGGCGCCGTGGCCAGCGGCGTTTTTCCAGGCTTTGGGCTGTCGCTGGAGTCAGCGAGCGTAAATGGTGGGGGGAAGAATATGCCTCTTAATTTGGCATCTGCGCTGCCGCCTCGCCCGGGGCCGGCACCGGGGCACGGCCCGTAGGGTGGGTCAGCAGACCCCGGTGACAACGGTGCCGTGAGGAGGATAAAATCCCCGCTCGGCGTGATTTATCAGCCGTCTCTGACCCCTGAATAGCTGACTTACGTGGCTGGTGACACATTACCCGGGAAATGGGTCTGGCGTGATTTGTGGAGCCTGTCTTCCCCCCTACCACCACCCCGAGCCCTCTTTTCGGCTGCCGAGCTCAGGAAACCCTCCAGCACCTCCGTCCCCTCCATCACCCTCAACCCCTCCAGCATCCCCACCCCCTCCATCACCCCCATCCCCGCATTCGGGCGGCCGGGGTCACCCCACCGGGCCCGGCCAGGCGGACAGGGGTGGTCCCGGGCTGCCGCCTCTTTTGGCCGCCAAGGGAAGGCGCTGGTCATCGCGTTGTAGGAGAGCAGGCGAAGACCGGGAGAGATGGCCTGGGACCAGGCATAGCTGGAGGGGTGTGATGGCTGGAAACCTTTGATTTGGGGTTTGCCTGAAGAACGGGGGTGGAGGAGGGTGGCCTGGGTTTTTTAAGGCAAGCAGAAATTTGATTATAGAGTACGGCGGAGGTCTGTGATTTGCGGTGAGCGGATTTCATTAACTACGGCCGTTTGAGTCCCGGAAAACCCGGTCAGGCCCGCGGGGCCGGGGATGAAGCTGACCCCGAGGGCGGGTGGCGAAAGGGGCTCGGCCGCGGCGCCGGTGCTGCGGGACGGGGAAGAGCCGCGGCGGCTCCGCGCTGCTACGACGGCGGGGCTGGCCCGGCGGCGAGCACTGGCCCGGCGGCGAGCACTGGCCCGGCGGCTACCCCGCCTCGGCTCCCTCCGCAGCCCACAGGCCCCTGGGATCGGCCCGGCAGGAGGCGGCCGCTTTCCCCCTGCAGGCCCGGCGCTTTCTTTCTGCGGGGGGTGTCTGGGGCACCCCACCTCCACCCGTGTCACCTGCTGCAGCCGTCACCGGGTCGAGAGGAGGGTTGGGTTGGCTCCCCCCACCTCCAGGTTTACCTATGGCGTTTCCTTTGATGATGATGGTGGCGGCGGCGGAGGCAGCAGCGGGCAGGAGGTGCCCGGGACGGCGGCGCAGCCCGCCCCTTCGGGGGCTTTCGGGCTGCCTGGCTGCCCGCCGGCGCAGAAATGGTATCGGGTCTAATTGCCGCCAACGAATGTCACCGGCAGAAGAAAAAACAAAAGCTGCCTCCAAAGATCCCGGAGCAGAATTTGGCAACGCTCCTAAAGACACCAATTAGCAAAGGCTAAACCCATTAATGAAGTGGCGGCTCTCTGGTTTCAGCCAGGTGGTGCAGATCAGAGCGCCTGTATCTGCAGCAGAGCTCCGCTTCCCTCTAGCCAGGACCTCACAGCAAACCTCCACATCAATAATACGCTTAATGGATCTCATTAGGGCTGGGGCCGCGAGTCCCGGCCTGGGAGCAGGGGAGGTGAGGGGGGGGGGGGGGCAGCTCTCCCCCCGCAGGTACCTGGCGCTCCCTGTTACCTGGCTGCCCAAACTCCATTTCTAGCCGACTTTTTCGAATAAACGAGACCTCGGCATCGCCTCGCCGGGCTCACCAACCCTCTCCCCGAGGGAGGTGCTTCATCCGAGGACCTTCAGCCCGGCGAGCTACGAGCATCCTCGGCCGTGTGGGCCGCAGAGGGTCCAGGTGCGGCGGCGGCGGCAGCGCCTTTCTGCGGAGCCCGGCAGCCCCCGCCGCCGCCCGGCCCCGGAGCCCGCCCCCGAGCCGGGGCTGTGGAAGAGGAGGGAAGGGGGCTTCTGCAAAATTGATTTGAAAAGAGAAGCATCCAGACCTCACCTCCGTAAAAGGGGACAGGGGAGAAGGGAGGAAATATTTCCGCTTCAGCTAGGGGGGGAAATAAAAAATTTTTAAAAAAGGGAAAAAATTGAAAGCTCGGGTAGGATAAGCTCGGCCGAGGTGAGCTAGAATATTTAGCTAATGGATGTGGACTATGAAAGGAGACTTCATATTTCTCTCCGAGGAGTCTCTCCAGGTCCGCAGCCGAGAATACACACAGCAAACGTTGTGCTTGAATTATAGCTGAGGGTTTGCTTTATTTGAATTCACTGGTGTTTATTTAAGAAAGTGAATAAAGGTTTTGTGTAAACAGCCATTATTTCTGATGAGCGCTCAACAGCAATAAGAAGGGGGTGGTTTTTTTAGTCGAGATTGTGGCAAAAGTTGACATTTCGGAGATTGCAGTTTGTCTTGCCGACGCCAGGCAGTCCCGAGGCATGAACTGCAGGGAAAGCTGTGTGTGCCTGTGAGTGTGAAACGGCGATGCCGAGCGAACCGGGGTCTGAAAACAATTATTTTTTAAGACATCAGCTTAAGCCCGACATTAAAATAAAATAAAAATATTTTCCTAAGGAGCGGGGCCGGTCTCGCTCAGCTAACGAGGGAGGCGAACTCAGGTTTCGCTGCCGCCGGCCCCGCGCCCGCGGGGCTCTGCCGGGGGCGGGGGGACAGCGCCGAACCCCCCCTAAACCCCCCTCTCCCGCCGGGCGTGGCAGCGGCGAACCCCAACGCCGGCTCCTCGCCCGGCCCTTTTTGCTTAAAATATTGCGTCTGTTTATTTAGTTGTATTACTGGGTTGGGTTTTTTTTCTTCTAACGTCGCTGTTATTTCCGAGGCTGACTCGAGTCTCTTTGGAGACGGGAGGGTTTCGGTAAAAAATCAGGCGAGGAGAAAAGAATCTCGTTGGACTTCTCAACGCAGCTCCCGGGGGAAGGTGGGGGTATCGATAAGCTGCTCCCCGGGAAGGAGCTCGGCAGCAGCCGGCTCTGACCAGCCCGGCGGCACATCTCCCCCGGTGTGGATGTTCGCAGACGGGGCTGGCATGCCGGAGCGGCACGGAGAGGCCTCCCTCTTCATTATTAATCCGATTTCCCACACATGCCACCATTCCCCAGCAGGGAAACCTCTGCTCTCCATGCAGCTGTGTGTATCGCTCCCGTTTCTTAAGTCTCCCGTACAACCTCTCGTTTGAAATAAGCCCGAAAAATCTCTGCCCGGCACCAGGGATGGAAAAGCGGAGCAGCTGTGTGCCGGAGAGCCTGGCCTGGCCAGGGCCTTGGCGACCGGGGGCAGCTCCGGGGAAGCCCCTCCGGGCCCCTCCGAGGGGACCCCGGCCCTCGCCGAGCAGGGGGATCCGCACCGACCCCGACCGCGCTGCGGCGGGTGGGTGCAGCGCAAGGGATTTGAGATCGGCTGGCAGAGCTCTGAAAAGAGTCCCCCGATTTTGGGAGGAAGCGGGGCGGGGGGGGGGGAGGGGTGTTGTAGAGAGACCGCCCGAAAAGCTGCAACCCCCTGTTTAAAGACCGTCGAGGAACCGTGGGCTCGGGCGTTTCGCCTGCAGAAATAACCAGCGACAAAAGCCTTTCGTGTTATCAGGCGATAATAAAGGAAACAAAAAAGGGGCACCCTCGGGCTTTTTTGGACCTGTTCTAAGAGGACGTTGCACGGCGCTACGAACAGGTCGATTTCGCCGATGAACGGCAATGGAGCTGCCCGCAGTCACGACACTGTCCCGACTTTTTTTTTTTTTTTCCGCAGAAATTTAGCAGTAACTGCAGCCTCGCAGGACCGGGCAAATTCCCTTTCCTGTCGAGACGGGCACAAACCCCTTCATCCGCGCATCTTTCCCCAAACTCGTTTTGGGGGGGATTGCTCTACCTGCCCGAGGACGTGTGCAACGGGAGCAATGGGGGGAGATATATATATATATCGGATATATATATATCTGGCGGAGAGAAAAAAAAACAAAACCCCAAAACCCTCCTGGCTCCTCCGCTTGGCCAGACCAGCAGCCCGAGGTGCGCGAAGCCTCAAAGCCTGGAGGAGGGGAGCAGAGGGGGAACAGGGAGGCAAAATCAGGCTCAGGGCGAAGGAATTTTTAGCCCAGCTCCTTCATTTGGATCTGAGCATCTTTATTCGTAGCCTGAGTCCCTGCAGTGTTATTTTTCCCCTTTTGCCACGTTATCTTAAAAAGGGGCCGTAAAGGCTCTGCCCTTGCTCTCTCCCCGACCCGGGGTCCAGGCGGCCATTGCTCTCCCGTTATTTGGGGAGGCCGGGGGGGGACGGGGGGGAGCCAGCCCTGCGCTTGTAGGAAGCGCAGATTCCTCTAACCCAAGGGAAGAGAAGCTCTTTCCCGACGCACTTTTCCTTTCTCATCCGACAAGAGGCGTCTAAAACCCCTCTCTCCTGCCCGGGTTAGTCTTTCGGAAACAAAAACCAAGAAGAAAACAAATTCCTGCGTGTCCGTGAGCCACGGTTCTGATAAACCACGGTGGTTTATCGGAAGAGAAACAGTCATGTTTCTCTGGACATCTGTCCGGCGGCTTCCCTTGCTCTTAGGGGAATTTATAACCCCTGCGCTGATGGGCGCAGCACCGGCCCTAGGGACAGCCGCTTTCTGGGGGCCCCGAAAAGCCGTGACACCCCACCGTGTCCTCCCTGACAGAGTCTTAAAGGCAGAACCAATTTACAGATCCCTTCCAGATCCTTCCCCCGATGCCGCCTGCTTCCCAGTCCCAGCAGGGCTCGGACGGGGACGGCCCCCCCGGACATCCTCCTGCCCGTCGTGACTCCGGTGGAGCCTCTGCCCGCTCGGTGACACCTTATTTACCGCTTCACCCGTCCCCTCTCGGCCCAGCAAGCCGGCCTCTTGGCTTGCCGTTTGCCCCAGATCCTTTTCCCCCAGGACTTGCGGATGCTGTCGACATTTCCTTCTCCATCACCTTCCTCAGGTGTTTGCTCCTGCCGGAGTCCCTCTGCTAGCAGGGGTGGCCCCGGGGCTTTGTCCTCCCCGGTAAACCCCCCCCCCCCCCCCGGCGCAGGGGGATTCCTCGCCTGAGCCCTCAGGGAAGCAGCAGGCGAGGGCCAGGCGTTCGCCCGCCGCCACGTCGCCGGAGGACACCGGGAACTTTTCGGTCCTTCGCCTTACTTCTCCGTCTCTTCTTTCTTTGTAACGGTGTCACGGGCTCGGCGCCCGTCGCCCCATCATGGGGGCTCCCCTTGCCCTCGCCCTGGGGAGGATCAGGGCTCCCGCGGCCCCGCGCGTCTTTGAGGACAGAATTGCTCCCATTAGGGCCTGAGGCAGAAAACACGCTTCCCCCGGGCAAGGAGAGGGGCTCCTCACCGCTGCTTGGGAAGAGAGGAGGGGGAAACAGGCTAACTGAGAAGCGGCCCCCCGTGTCCCCCCCGTGCCCCGGGAGCAGCGGAGCACCGAGCACCGCGGAGCTTCAGGTGTTCCCGACGAGCGAAGCCGAGGATGAACCCGAGCGGAGCATCCCGGCCTGGACCCCAACGGAGCCCCGGCGGTGCTGCCCACCCCGCACGGCGCCCGGGGAGGGCACTCAGTCCCGCAGCACCCGTCGAGGGACGGGGAGAGGCCGCCCTTTCTCCCCCCCCGCAGCCCCGCGGGGCTCCGCGGTCCCGATCCTGCTCTCGGCCTCCGCACCGCCCCCGCCCCGCGCATAGCGCCTGCGTGACGTCACAGCACGGCACCCCCCCACACCTCCCCGAGCCTCACAGACACGCCGTGACGTCACTACCTCCCCACCTCGCCTGTGAGGCTTGTGGAGGTGTACACGAAAATCAGGGTGACAGCAAAGCAACGCAACACACACACACACACACCCCGCATCCCAAAACGGCCCCGCCGGGTCTTGGCAGAGCCCCCGAGAGTCGCGGGGAGTCGGACGGTCCAGTCCCGCCTTGCGTCAAAAACCCAAAAGCCACGTCACAAGATACGTACGCATACGCGCGCCCATGCGGATCTCCCAACGTAATTGGCAACTTTCTCAGCGGAGGCATCAAATCCCGTCCTTGTCATCGCCTCCATTAGAAAAGGAAGGGGGAAAGAAAGGAAAAAAAAAAGACAACACCTCCCCCCCCCCCAAAATTAAAAAAGGCGAAGGCTGCGTCGGGAGGCTTTGAAGGCGAGGGGAGACAGTGGCTGCGAAGGAAGCGGGGGCAGCCTCACCAGCCCTCTCTCCCGGTCAACAGACTGACGTGGTTACAAACCATAGCAAACATTTTATTTACAGGAGATATATATATATATTTATATATTTTGTCAGTGCAGTATTTCTTGGCCGAATTATTCGAAGCAACACGTTGCAACCAATGAGGACGTTGGCAAAATACTTCACATTGTAAATTGTTTGGGAGTTGCGGGGGGGGGGGGAGGAAGAGAAGGATTTCGAAGCACGTTCTCTGAGTCCCTCGCTCGGATTTTCCTGGAGAGGACAAGGGGCGGGAGATGGAGAATAAAATAAAATTAAAAAAAAAAATAGAGAAATCCCGCTCTCCTGCGAGCAGCGTGAAGGGAGCGGCGGCCGCCTCACGCACAGCCCTCCCGGGGACGGGGATCACTTCTCCATCCGCATCCCCGGCCCCTCGCCCCGGGCCGGGCCGGCCTATGGCCGCGGGCGGGAGTGGGCCGGTACCATCCCGGTGCCGTCCCGGTATCGTGCCGGTGTCGTGCCGCCCTTGCCGCGCTCCCGGGGCGGAGGAAGGGAGATAAATTATCGCGTAGGTCCCGGGCGCGGCGGGGCCGCCCCGTCTATAGGCCGCTCCGCGGGTCGGGGCTGGCGGCGGCGGGCGGCGGCGGGGAGGGGAGGCCGGTGCTGCCGGAGGACTTGCCGAGCCCGGCGGCGGGCAGGCTCCGCTCGGCGCCCTCAGTCCGTTCCGTGTCGCTGGGGGTCATGTCGAGGGAGTCGCCGTCGCTGCTGTCGCTGTCGCCCTCGGAGCGGCTGGGGCTGCGCTCGGGCTCCCCGGCGGCGGCGGGCGGCCCGCCGGCTCGCTGGCCCGCCGGCTCCGGCTCCGGTTCCGGCGGCGGCTCCTTGTCCTTCTGGGCCTGCGCTTCCTTGGAGTGCCGCCACTTCATCCGCCGGTTCTGGAACCAGACCTTCACCTGCGGCCGCGCCGCCCTCAGACGGGCGCCACGGCCGCGCACCGCACCGCGCCGCCCGGCCCCAGCGCCTTCCAGCGGGGACGGGCAGAGCGGGGAGAAGAGGAGGCGGCATCCCCACCTCCTTCTGCCCCCACGCTTATGCGACATAAGGTGGCTTTATTTTATTTTTCCTTCTCCTTCTAGTGCGTGTGTTTAAATACCAGACGCCCCCCCTTCCCCCCGTGTGTGTGTGTGTTGTTTTGTTGTTTTTTTTTTTCCTCTCTCCTTCTACTTCTTCTTCCAGGAAACCAAATCTTGCTCAAGAAACCACAGCGTTATACAATTCTGTGCGCTGCGGGCCCTCAATAGCGGAATCATTACAGAGTGGCGTTTAATGATTCCGTTTGAAGAAGAGTTTTCGCTTCCCCCGAACTAAGGATTTCACAACGCGGGGAGAGATTTAGAAAAAAAAAAAAAAACCAACATTAAAAATAGTGTGTTCGCTTCTACTTCCTTTGACCTAAACTGCCTCCTGCAGCGAGTTGCACTTCAATAAAGCGCACGCTGATGGCCTGCCCCGGCCCCGCTCGGCCTGCAAGCTCCGCGGTGGCCAAAACAAAGGCGAAAGCTCCGCGCCGGGCCGCGGAACCTGCGCGCAGGAGATGCTCGGGGGCGAGGTCCCGCTCCTCAGCCGGCCCCGCCAAGGATTAGGGAAGGGAAAACGCTTTGCAACCGCCTTCACCACCACCCTCCCTGGCACTCCCCCGGTATCCCTCTGAACTGGAAGTAAGATTTGAAATAAAACCGAAGCCGTTCTTACTTGAGCATCTGTCAGCCCCAGCATCGCCGCCAGTTGCTTTCTGTCTGGTTTGGTCACGTATTTCTGGATTTCGAACCGTTTTTCTAAACCTTTCCTCTGCAGGTTGGAAAAAACAGCCCTGGACCAGGAGCGTTTCCTCTTGTACGTCTGGGGCAGCGTGTCCTTGGTTAAAACTGCGTACGGACCTGGCAGGGAGGGCGGGAGGGAATGAAAAAGGGTGGGGGAGAGAGAGGGAGACGGCGTTAATAATATCGATGCCTGAAAGGGAGCCTTAAATCGATCAAAATAACAGCTGGACCGTGGTGTGCGGGGAAGGCCCGGGCCAGCATGGCCCAGTCTGCCGGCCGGGCACAAGTCCTGTCAGCCTCTTCTTCCTCGGGCGAGGATGGAGCAGGTTTGCACCCGAATTTCTTCCTCTCCCTCCTCCCCGCCCCTTTTCTCTCGGCCCAGGTATTATTTTTGTACTAGATGGGATGATCCTCCGGGTCGGGCCCTAGCCGGCTCTTCCTCCCCCCACACACGCAGCCCGGCTTTCGCCCAAAATCTGAGCCTCGCTAGAAAACGTAAGCCCTGGCCTTTTCCATAAGCGCCTGGCGAGCCCCTCCGGGAGGAGGGCGCCTGGGCTGGGGGGGGGGGGGGGCTGCTCCAGGACGGAGGGCCCTGCGCCACGGGAGGGTCGACGAGGGACGAGCTGTACCTGGAAAAGTGTCTTGAAACTGGTGCTGAACTGAGCTCCTTGGGTTTGTGTTTAAGGGACCCAGAATAGCAGAGGCCTCGTTAATGGGGTCTAGAGACGCGAAGAACTGGCCGGCGGAAGGCTGCAAGTTGGGGAGATGAACCCCAGTTTGGCGGCTGGTAGTTAATAAGGAGGTCAGATCTGCGAGCACAGGAACAAGGAGAGCTCTGTTATACCGCGGTGGAAACCGACACCCCGGGCACCCTCCGGGCGACGGGGCCAGGGCCGGGTGGAGCGGGTCCCCGGCCGGAGGGGCTGGGGCGGGGGAACCGGGCAAGCCGCCTCCTCGCCCCGGGGCCTCTCCTCGGGAGAGGCGGCCGTGCCCCGGCAATCAGACATCCCTCCGGTATATTTACTCCCTTGGCCAGGATGTTTACACGCCGCGGGGGGAGATGGATTGCAGCGAAAGCCTTTAAAACCGGGCTGTGCCCCCTGAGGCAGAATCCTGGGCCCGCTCGGAGAAACGGAGCCCGTTTCAGTCGCTATTTTTACGCTATCGCTATTTTTCCCAGCGGCGCAAGCCCTGCCGTGTACGGGGCTATTTTAGTGAGCGCTATTAGAAACTCGAATTTATAACGCTTTAAAAAAAAAAAAAAAAAAAAAACAAAACAAAAAAAACCCCCACAAAACAAACCAAAACTCTTTTCTCGGCTAGATCGAAAAGTTTTCAAAGCGCGGGTATATTCGATAAAAAAATAAAATAAAAATAATAGAATAAATAAAAGAGCCCCGAGCGCGCTAGCGTGGAAAGCGGACAAGCCGATTTCTCTACCTCTCAGCGTGTTGCCTTCCTTGACTTTGGGGTCAAACTCCGCCGACAAAATGCGGTCGATGCCGAATTTCAGGTCCTTGCTGGCGGGCGCCGGCGCCGAGCCGTGCGTGTGGCCCCCCGGCAGCCGGGCGGGGGCCGGGGCTCCTCCGCCGCCCCCCGCCGCCGCCACCGCGGGGGCCCGGTGCTGCGGGGGGCGGTGGTGGTGGTGGGAGTGGAAGGCGGCGGAGAGCGGCGAGAGGCGCGGCGGGAAGGCGGCGGCGGGGGCGTCGGGGGCCACGACGGGCGTGGGCCGGAGCGGCGAGGCGGTGGCGTGGAAGGGGCCGCCGTGGTGGACGGCTCCCAAGGCCGGCGGCATGCCGGTGGCGGGGGCTCCCGGGAGGCTGTCGGCGGGTCCTCCCGCCGCCTCGCCGCCGGCGTGGAGGATGTCGGCGATGCAGAAGGACGGTTTCTTGGCCGCCGCGGCGTCCAGCGGGAAGCAGCCGGCGGCTGCCGGCCCCGATGCCGAGCAATACGCCGCTGACCACAAGCTGAAGTTGGAGGCGTAGAAAGGAGCCAGCCCGGCCGTGTACATCCTCGCCCGGAGGAGGAGGAGGAGGAAGAGGGGGACGCGTCGCGCAGCTCCGCAGCTCAGCTCCCGGGTACGCGCCGCGGAGCTGCCCGCTGCCCCCCGAGCATGGGGAGGGATGGCCGGGGCGAGAGGCGGCTGGCGGAGCACTTGCCGGAGGGGGCAAAAGGGGAGGGAGAGAAAAAAAAAAAAAAAAAAAAAAACCACCACACAACACCACCAAAAAAAAAAAAAAAGGAAAGAAAGAAAAAAAAAAAGAAAGAAAAAATAAAGAAAAAGTTCCCAAAACCCACGGCGAGACGGAGAGAGCGAGCGGGCGAAGAGCGCGGCGGCGCAAACAAAACAAACCCAAACCAAACCCCCTTTCCTCGCACTGGGGGATTAAAAAAAAGTTAAAAAAAAAATAATAAAATATCCACCCCTCCCCAAAACTTTCTCCGGCAGCCACACTCCCGGCTGCCGAAAGCAGCCTTCGTTCCCTCCCCACGCCCAATCCGTGATCCGCGGGGCCGGGCAGCACCGCCCGCCGACACGCCCACGCAGGACCGGGTCGCGGGTACGGGCCACCGCGCCGCCAGCGCGCAACTGCGCGCTGGCGGCGCGGTGGCCCGTACCCGCGACCCGGTCCGCTTTGCCCCACAAGGTACCGACCCCTCCCCAAACAACCCACACCTCCTAAAATTCCTCCCTCGACTTTGACACCCACCCACCCCCCCCAAAATCAACGCAAGGGCGCTGCCCTCGCCGCCGCGATTTCCAAACGTTTTGAAAGAAACGCGCAGGAAAAACCCCCCTTCCCCAACGGAGGCAGCTCCGTCCCCTTGGAAACGATTCCCAAGGAAATGCGTTTCCTTCCCGGATAAATGAGGCTGGGAGAGTCTGGAAGAAAATGAGCCTACGCTCATGCACGCAACATATGTATTTATGTGAGCTCTGGGCTATTCTGGGCCCACGACACGTTGGATCCTGCATTAGCAGCGACTAATTAATTAATCGTATTTTGTCGGCAGTGCAGTTTTATAGATTTTTACCGTGTTCTCCAGCCCGGCGGCTGCGGCCGCTTCCACACCGATTTCACCTTAAAGACCAGTTTGTAATTTTGCAAACCTTTGACAACCGAATTACCCTCAATTTTTATTTTTTAGAATACAATTATAAGCTATATTCGCTGCAGTATTTTAGGGACAAATTTATCACAGCGTCTTTTGCGCTTTTTTTTTTTTCTTCCTTCTAACATCCACATTTGTCCCCACCTGACCGTGGAATAAAAAAAACCCCAAAACGGTTATTTAATTTTAGTTTTCATACACGTAAACCAGTCGCTGCCGTTTTGAGCAGGCTCCCGGGTGGGACGATTGCAGGTTTGGTTTGGTTTTGTTTCAAAAAATTATTATTTTATTATATTTTTTTTTTCAAATAACTTCCCAGATTCTGAAGGTTTTCGGGGAATCGCCAAGAAAGGCAAACTATTTTTCTTTCGCCAGGTATGGAGACGTGGCTTCTGTGTGAATATTGAAACCACCTGCGGGCGGGAGCGAACGCCTGCCTTAGGCTGCGCACGGGAAAAGGTGAGGCTGGTTCCCCGCGAAAAAGCCGAGGCACCGCTTTGCTTCGCTTCTCGTTAAAGAGACGAAACCGAAAAAAAAGGGGGAGGAAAAAAAAAGAAAAAAAAAAAAAAAAGACGGGTCTGGCTTGCCAAGATGTGTCCCAAAACCGAAGGCGGCGAAAGAAAGGGTTGATGAGGTTGGAACTTTTCCTGCTTCGACAGCGGAAAGCCCCTTTTCCTTGTATCCCCCCCTCCCTCCTTCACCCCCCCCCCCCCCCCCTTCCCCAGCTGACCCCAGCGCCAGCTCCTTGCTCTCTCTCTCTCAAACCGGATCAAACGACTCCGGTTCCTCCGGCGTTTCCACCGCCGGGCAGAGCGGCGCATCGGCCCGCCCGAGGGAAGGGCAACGAAGTGTGCTCTGCCCGCTCCATCCCCCCCCGCAAACCCCTGCCTGCAATTATTACCCTAATTGCCATCCTCCTTGTACCACCCCGGGGCTGCTCGCCAGGTAGTCGGTGAAAAAAAAACAAAACAAAACAAAACAAACAAACCCCAAAACACGGTGTTTTTAATGTATTTTTAGGAGCTTATTCCAAAGCTCAGCTCGCCCCGCTGTGCCCGGCGACGGGCAGCACCGGAGGGAAGCGCCGGTTTGCGGGGGCCATGGGCAGCCCCGAGGCGGGGCGCAGCGGCGGCTGCGCTGCCCTGCCCTGCCCTGCCCTGCCCTGCCCGGGAAGTCGCCGGTGCCGCGCAGAGATGCGCGCCTTCCGCGCTCCCATCCCGCGGGGACGCCACCAACCCGAAAAGAAGCACTTAAACGTCTCGCACTGAAGCGGCTGGGCCCCGGGAGGGCGAAGGGGGCGAAGGGAGCGGGGAGCCCCAACCCCGGGGGCAGGTGCCTTCCCCGGGCCGCGCCCGCCTCCGCAGCGCTGCGCCCCCGCGCATCCTCCGCCGGCCAGACCAGGAGCACCTGCCTTCCCCGCCCCAGGCCGCTCCTTCTCCCGGGGGACAGGGCCGTCCCCTCTCCCCAAAGGCCTCCGCAGGCCTCCCCGCCCGCGCACCTTCCTCCCCGGCGGCCGCGGAGGAGGAACGGGGGCTGCGCGGCCGCGCTGGCCGGGGGAGGCGGCAGCCCCTCCTCCCCGCGCAAGGAGGGAGAAGGCTGCAGGAAACCCGGGGCTCGCTGCCGTCCAGGTCATCTCCTGTTTTTTGAGAGGTTCCAACTCGGACTAAATGAGCGGATGTGCCTGCGAGATTTGTCCCAAAATAGAAGCGGCTTTAGTATTTTAGGATACAGCAGAAATCCTTATTTCTTCCGGAGAAAAACTTCATAATGAGCGCGAGCACTTCCCTTTTCAATATTTGTGCAACTTTATCTCGACCAGCAAGTTGCTTTGGTGACGCAAATCCGCCCTTGTGTATTGCAACTACAAAAATAAATGCAAGGAAATCAATTCCCTTCTAGCAATGAAAACATAAATATACAGCTGCGACTTTCCCCTTTAATCTTGCTTTCCGAGGGACTCGAGAAGGAGGCGAATGAACTGTGCAGGCAGGAGCGATGCTTTTTTTTTTTCTCCCTTTTTTTTATTTTTGAGGAATGGAATCTCGTTGGACTTTTTTTTTTTTTTCTTTCCCTCTTTCTTTCCCGAGGCCGACAAAGGAGGTGGAAAAAATAACTTATCCGAGTTCTTACGAGGGGAAAATAGAAGGGCTAACCCCGAGGCGATACAGACCCCATCCCCAGTCGGAGCAACCCCCGCCTGCCTGCGCCCCACGGGGGGGACGGGCCGCTCTTTGGGCTGTCCCTGCCCCTTCCAGCTCCCCGTCCCCGCGTAGGTCGAGCCCACGGACCCACCGGGGTGCTTGCAGCCAGAGCCCCCGCACCCGGCCCGGCCTGGCCACAAAGCCCGTTCTCTGTCGCCACCTTCCGAGCGGGCCGGGGCCGGAACCCCCCCACCCCACCCTTCCACGCAAGGCAACCCCTGGGACGTGGCTTTCCCCTCCAAATTCCCCCCGCTCCGGGGTCCGTGCGACTAGGGGGCAAGCAAATTTGGGGAGCCAAGCGCAAAAAAGAAAAAAAAAAACCCAAAAACCAGCCCCCCACACACTACACCCCGCAAAGCCAGTGGTTGCAGGGTGGGCAGGAGCGTTTTAGCAGATGGCTGTGGGGGGTTTCTCCCGGTGGCCCCCCAGCAGCGGGGCCGCCAAATCTGCCCCCAGGCTGAGCCATCCCCCCTCTTCACCCCCAAATCCCCCGGGATCCGCAGCTGGAGGCCAGCCGCAGGCGTGCGCTGCAAGGCTGGTTGAGCTTCCCTCAGCTGATCACCGGCCTGGGGTCTGAAATGCCGAGGAGAAGCGCAGGCGCTGCAGGCAGGAACTGCCCAGAACCCCCAATGAATTAAGTGACTAAGCTGGTCAACTCCTTGACGTTTCCTTTCTATTGTTCCATGCGTTATTTCATTGAATACCTGTGTCCGTAAGTAACCACTCGTGTTATGTCATGTGCCGAGCCTAAGTGAAAGGCGCCTGAAAACAGGCAGGATCCAGGTTTCCATGCAGTTGGGCAGGATTTCAAGTCTCCTGGGGGTTGCACTAGTGTTTGGAGTTTGGGTCAGAGTGGGTCAGGAGGGAATCACCTGATCCTCATTACTTGCAGCATCACAGAGAGGTCTCAGGGTGCACAAGCAGGAATCCCTGGTGCGAATTGAGTCCGCAGGGCGTGCTAAACTTACTCTGAGGCAAAACCGCTCTGAAGTGCCTATGTCATAGTTGTTTGAAAACTCCATAGGGTTTTCTGCACGTGAGCAGCCCCAAGAATTGTCCGTATGCTGTAGCAGAGTAGGTCCCACCGAACAGGTCCATATGATACAGCAGATCAAAAACACGAGGCTCCCAGCTCCAGGGCCAGCACACCAGCCACTGAGCTGGAGACTTGTTCTCACACTTGCACGTCTGCGCTCTCTCTCTGTCTGTCTTTCAACCGCTGGTCTGATGAAATACATCAGGTTATTCAAGCTGATGCGTTTCAACCTGAGACAATTTTTGCATTCTCCCAAATGCTGTGTAGTCCCTCAATTCCCCTCAGGCAGAGGGGGGACCTGGAAACACGGATTCCCCTGTGCCCTTGAGTGCCTGGCTTAGAGATGTGGGATGTGGGAGGGCACTGCGCAGCCATGGCATGTGGAAGGGGATGAACTTTCCTTCCTTTTTTTTTTCTTTTTTTCCTTTTTTTCTCTTTTTATTTTTGTTTTGTGAAAATTGCAGATACATAAATCGTAAAGATGGATCAGGATAATAAATAGCAGTTGGCAAGCAGCACCTGTCAGCAGCCCCGGCAAAGGAGGCTGCGTTCTGCGGAGCAGCAGGATCAGGACGGTCCCTTCCTCGGGGGTTTCCTAAGGGTTAGAGCAGGCAGATCCTGCCCACTGTGCTGACTTTCCCGAAGCCCATTTTTAGGCATCTGATGCTGTTCGGGGAGCTGGGCACTGTAAGCCTGCAATGCTGTAAAGGTTTAAGCTGCTCGAAGTTGAAGTGCCAGTCTCCCACACTCGCTCCATCCCTGCCTGCCTCTTCCCATCCCCGGGGATGTCAAAGAAAATTAGAAGTAGAAAATTAACCCTGCCAGTAAGAAAAGTTTTTTTGCTGCCATAGTTCCCCAAACTAACTTCTTTATCACGTGGCCAGCCAGGGTGAGGGAGCTGGGGGAAACACGCATTTGGGGAGAAGGGGGGTGGCAGGACCAAGGCGACCCTCTTCTAGTCTGTTAATATAAGTGGTCACCTGTTAATTTAAGTTCTGCCTCTTGGAGCTGCTTCCTGCAGTCTGAAATGGGTCCTTCCCACATGGAAAGAGCCTGAGTTTGCTTTCATTTCCATCGGCATCACTGATTTCATAGGTTACTCCACCTTTATATCATGATCGGACCGTAACCTGCTTGCAGGGGGAGTTACCACACGGCTGGCTGCGATTTTCCAGGCCACACCACCAGAGAGGTCTGCAGAGAGCTGGCCTGCAATTAACCCCCCGGTAGCTGATTAAAGGTGACGTGAAGCGCTGACCCCCTGCTCTAACGCACTGATGAGAGAAGCATTTGCATGCAGACGCCGGGTTTAGTTTGCACAGTGCGCGGCGACGGAAAACAAGCATCATCACATAAAACGAAGGCGACTCAACTCTCGGCGCACAAGGCTCATCCATGGGTATTTCCTAAATCTGTCAGGAGAGCATAATTACAGCCTTTTTTGTCCGAGACCCACAGGGGCAGCTCCTTAACTGAGGCAAATCGCTGCTGTTGAGAACAGGCTCAGGATGCCCCAGTGCGAGCGATGTATTTAGGTGCAAGCACAGCTGGAAACCGAACAGGGAATTTTTTCGTCACCCCCATGGTTCAGTCAGAGCAGCCCCATTTATTTCTACAAAACCAAGGCGATGCTTTAGGCCCACTGCCCCTCCAGCAGCGGTACATTAAAGTCACTGCACAGAAAAGCCCTTCAATACCGAAGAAGGAAATACTAATAACTACCTAATAAAAGTTTTAGTAAGAAACAGTTTCCTCCTTCTTGCCAACAGCGGTCAAAAATGTGGGGAAGCTGGAAATAAAGCTATCAGAATGCAGCCGTATAAAAGGCAAAAATCAACCCCTGAAGGAAGTCAAGTTTCTAGAACAAAATTACTCTGTAAAACTCATCTGGATTTGAGAACAGTTATTGTTTTTCTTCCAATCCTCCTTTCATGCTCTAAGCGGACTTAAATGCAGTAGGTACACATCAGTCCAGCTTTAAAACCAGCTCTTTCCTTGCTATTAGCATATAAAAATCCCAGCAGAATAATGCCATCACGGCCCTTAAAAAAAAATCCCATTTTAACCCTTTTTGCCCAGGGGAGATGCTTTCTGGTGGATGCCAAATGGAAGTGCCAGTCAGGGAAGTTTTACGGTCCAATAAACAAGGACGCCAAATTATATTGCACATACATAGTACCCTCCGGACCTGCTTCCCTCACTGGAACAGGATCTGCCCTTAAATAAAGTCCAGCCATCGCGTCTCAGCTCCACAGGCGGCTCACTACCTCCCTATGCCAGGCTCTACCAGGTTTTGGAAGACCCAGGTTCCCCTCCCTGCGGAAGAGCCGGGAGGGAGGGTGGGGAGATGCTCTCCGAGCTGAGGAGCTGGGGGGAAGGAGGGGGGGGGGGGTAAGGTATCCCCTTCCCAGCTGCGGGTCTGGGATGCTGCCTACAGCAATAGCCGTTCCTCCGCGCCGCCGGCAAATGGAAACAAAAACAGAGGAGGTGCAGTCAGTGGAGCAACGCTGCACGCAGGGGAAGCCATTTCCTACTGATACCTCTAACACATCATTTTCTATCTCAGGGCCTGGGATCTGGTTACCTTTATCTTAGCCAAAAGACTGTAGCAGTCATAAAACGTATTTTGCTTTTATTTCTTCTAGAAAAGTTTATCATGAGATTTTGATTATCTGTCCTGCAGCAGTGAATTCCAAAGGTTCATTATCTCCCACGCCTGCATTCCCTGTCCTTATTTTTTTTCCTTCTCATTTCTCAGTAATCCCCTTGCAGCACCCATTCACCTGAGAACTGCGAAATACAGAGAAAAAAGGCAAGGCTGACCTGTTTTTCCTTTCCTTTGCCACCGTGTCTAACCCAAATGTTTACCCTTGCCCCCCCCAAGATGTATAAACTCTTTTCCAAGCCAAGATGTTCTCTTTTTCCCAACTAAGCAATTCATTTCATTTTGAGGCCACGCTGAACAGTAATATGCATCTCAACACGTTGCAAGTCTCAGCCTAATTTTGCAGGGAATAAAGACATCGAAGACGGTCTCAGTACCGTGATCTTTCCCAAACACTAACGGAGTAGCACCCTCTAGCGCAAGCTGACAATAAAATCCGCAATAACAATAACTCTCCTGGGTCAAATTCAGTTGGGGTGCACCGCCACTGGGATGAGCCCAGCCACAAGGCTTTTCCCTTCTGCGCTCCAAAGCTTTCCCAGGTTTCCTCTGCTAGGACCCTCACAGATGCTTTGGGCGCCCGTCAGATGCTGAACATTGCCCAGGTCTCCATCGGACCCATCCGGCAGCGTTGCCCACAGGCAAAGCGGCACTGGCTCGCCATCGTGCCACACGCTTTTCATTCCTCTGGGACGCCGCTGCCCGAGAAAGCCTGGAAGTAAGGAATGTTCCTTTCCAGGATTCTGCCCTCACATGTTGGGTGTTTTGAGACCTGCGAGCAGGATCCTACCTGGTTTGAAAGGACCAGGGGCAAAAAGGAGGGAGAAAAATGGGTCGGCTGTTGCAGGGAAGGGGGCCGAGGCTGGGGCTGGGCTGTGCGCAGCGGGGCTGGGATGCGGAAGGGGGACCGGGAGTGTCTCTTGGAGAAAAGCGCTGGTTTCTGGGAGAGTTGGGGACGAACCTGATGTGAAAGCTGAGGCTGAGGGTGCTGCGGCGTTGTATTACTTCTGGTGCGCTTTTTCTTTCATTACGAGCAACTTCCATAGGTTCCATCAGCTTTATTGTTGTTAGAAGGAAGGAGAACAAGAAAACAGCACCATTTTGGCAGACCCTGGGTAGGGCAGGGTGGGCGAGGGGGAGCCGGGTCGTTCCTGGATGCCATCGGCCATGACGCGGAGGTGAGTTAACTGTGTCCCACGCAAAATCCCATTGCCCCAGCGCACGTCTAGGGGTTTTATGAAAACACAGAGCTCCCCTCTCCCGCTCTAAAAATAACACCGAGTAAATGGCTACTCAAGATTTCATAAAAATTTAAAAAAAAAACCCAACGGCCTGGCTTAACCAGAGGTGGAAATTTTGTCTAAGGTTTCAAGGCTAGGCCTTCCTTTCATTACGAGCTAGAAGGGAGCTGCGGGCACTTCAGGTGGGGAAGGAGAACAAATCCCTCAGGGTCAGACCCAGGCGATGCTGAGGTTCGGGAGCCAGCCTGCGCCCCCACAAACACCGGGGGGTGAGCGTTTGCCCCAGGGCACGCGTGGCTCCTCCCGGGGCAGATACCAAAGCGGCGCAGAGGCTGCGGAGCCAAGAGCCTGGGAAAAGCAGGCCAGGAGGCATCAGAGCTAATGAGCTACGCGGCCGTTTCACCTACCTCTAATGCTTCTGCTTTTTAATGTACCGGGCACATTTCACGTTCCAGCTGTGGCTTCAGTGTTACATGTAGGGAAATGTAGGGAATGATGCTTTTTTTCCTCGAGAAGGGATAAATAATGGCCAGGGCTGCAATTTGGTTTTGGGGCGGGAGTGCTATTTTTAGGTCGACACCGAGGAGTTCCATGGTGAGGTTGGACCAGGCGGGCAAGGGGGTGGAGGTGGCCCAAAGCCATCCCGGCGCTGCCCGAACGCGAGGCTGCGCTGGGGAGGAAGCAGGGGGGAGTGGAGGGAGGTTGGAGGTTGGACCCCTTCCCTTGCCCAGCCCGGGGCAGCCGCGGGGCAGGGACCCTGCAGGAAACAGGGCAGCAGCGCGTTGCCCCCCAGGCTGTAGCGATGCTCCAATCTTCTGGAGCAGCCCTTCACCTCCATTCCCATTCCCTACCATCTCTGGGAGCCTCTGCACGGCGGCTGGATACGGCCCTGCTGGGCTGGGAAGGGGGATATCTTACGACAGCCACGAAAACCCGTAGGGTCGGAAAGAAGAAACGGCTCTCTACCTTCTCCATCTCCACACTGTATTTTACTATTCTCTTCAAATGAAGCAAACATCATTATTTCCCATTAGGTGTTCCCGGGGCAAGAGTATTTCATTGAAAAATGGCTCTTTAATGCTAATGGGAATTATACTCCTAGCGTGATTTATTTTAATAAGGCATGTGCAGTTCCTTAGTACATTCAGACCCAGATGGGAAATGGGATATTTTTTTTTTTTTTTGGTCCTTCCACACAACATCTGATGAAGTGCTCCAAGCATACAATTTAACAAGCTATTCTCCTCTGGCCTTACAGATGAAAAATAGTCCGTTGTGTCAACTCCTCAGATGCCTATTTTTACACCTTCTGTTTGTTCTTAGTTTGACGTTGTTAATCACGGTCCCACCAAAGGCCCATTGTTCAGCTCTTCAAGAAGAATGTTGTTATATTGACTGTTTGTGCGTCAGCCCAGCTCTCTCTGGAGCTGCACTTGGATGAAATTAGATAATTTCCATTAGGAGAACAGGCATTATTAGTCCCCAATGCCAAATTGAAAATAGAGCCAAGATTACTATTTCTGGCTGTGTTCACCTCAGGAAGGAACCTTCTCAGCTTTAATGGGATTTTGCTATTGTTGGTTGCCTTCTGTTTGACACCAGGCCAGCAGGGTTGAAAATTGTTTAGAAAGCTGCATGAAATATAATAGAGCCCAAGCCATTTGCTGCAGCACATTCCAGCGCAATGTTTATTTTGAAAAAAAAAAAAAAAAAAAGAGGAAAAAAAAAAATTATTGTCTTTGGCAGGAAAAAAAAAATCCCACTAACTCGACTCTCAGAACATATGCTTCTTGTTGCTGTTTTGCTTTCAAAACGTGCTGCCAGGACTGGCGCGCTACGTACAGAAGTGATAAATCTAATATTATTTGTAATGGTCTACAGGATTTGTAGAAGCAGATTATCAGCAGGGAGGGGGTGACTCAATGACAGAAAAACAAGGTGAGGGATGACACCCGGTCAGGTCCAAAGGAGAAAGTGAAGTCCCATATTTGTCAGTAAAATGTGCGTCTTCATTCTGCTGCATGTGTGGCTCAGTTTTCCCATCTGTAAAATGGGTCTAAGCACACCTCTCTACCACATGAAGAGATGAGGAGGACAAATGCTCCCCAGACTTTGCCTTTGTGGGTGCTGGGGGGGTCTTCTGAGGCAGACTCAGCCCCTCCATGGCCCTGGGTGCACAGCCCTGCCTGTCCCACCGCCTGCCTTCCCCGGTGGTGTCATGGCTCTGCTGCCACTGGTATGGTTTGGAGGGCAGCTCTCCTTTCTCCCCTTCGTTATGTGCCCCTCACCATCACCTCGCCCAAACACCTCGCCTGCATCTCAGGATGCTAATCCTTGACATCCAGCGTGAGAGTGGGGATGGCGGGCTGAACTCTTGCTCAGCCCCAAATTCCCCACGGGTCTCTTTCTGCTCCATATAGTACTGTTTTGTTCTCTGAATGCCGTCGTAAAATAATTACTAATGAAAGCAGAGTTGACTTTGGAGCGAAAGTTTCCGGTTCCTTGGCATTTCCAACGTGTAAGCTATCTAAGGGTACTGAAATGCAGGACATTTTTTGGATGAGATCAGAATCCAAAACCACATTTTTCCTCCAGGCCCCTTCAGAGCCAGACCCACCTTTACCGCCCTTTACCTCTCGTCTATTCAAACCTGTAAGAAGCTGAGCAAATAGAACAAAGTTACCCATCTTTGGAAAAATAAATAGAGCAAGCAATCTTCAAAGCCTTCAGACGAGGATCCACGCAACAATGCCGGCGTTATCCCTGGGCAATAAACCAGAGCGCTCCTCTGTTTATATTAACCTAGTGTTTACTTCTATTTTAACCAACAAACACTGACTGATTACAGTGCCTTGGCTCAAAACCATCTGCCAAATAATTAAAAATACAACGAGGCTAAAAGAAAAAAAGCCACGGCAGATGCCAGCTGACACGTTTCCTCCACACAAAGCTGCCACCCGCCCGCACGGAGGTGCTCCAATGCAGCCAGAGCAAAGCAGTGATTGCTCCCAGCAAAATCAACACCTGAGCCCCTACCTAGACCCAGAGCATCGGCCACCCCCAGCACATGCCCCTGCGGAGGTTCTCGTGGAGCTAAGCTGCGGGGATCAGGTCAAATTTGGCAGGTCCTGGGGGGGGACACAACCCCTTACTATATTGCTTGTCTCCCGGATCAGCTATCCAGCGGCACTGGCAATTCTGGGGGAGGTCAGGTCTGAAGTTGATTCCAGGGCTGTCTCCGCTCAGAACATCCTTTGGCATTCACCTGAGACAGGAGAGGTTTTGGGTAGGCTGTGGGAGAAGATGGTGCCCCTTCACCATGAGGTTTGGCAGCCAGGCTCCTCCGGGAGTTTTCCTTGGTCCCTTTCTCTCCCCACCACCCCTAGCTGCAGGAAAGCACCGTGCCACCACGCAGGTCCCCCACTGGTTTCACAGCCTAGTGCGAAACTGGTCCCAGTGTGACCTGTGGTGGAAAGTTACCCCCAGCAGCTTGCAGAGGCACATGTGTCCTCCAAATCCCATCCTAATTGCCACCCCTGGCAGCCACAGGCTGTAAGGCCCTTGGTATTTGGACACATCAGGGTGACGTTTATGGGTCTCAGATGGAAGTATCCAGGCAATGCTCAGGTCCCTGTTGTCACCCCTCAATAAACTCAGGAGCTCACTCAATGAGCAAAACATTTAGAAAGTGTAGGTTAGACAGAAGATAATCCGTGTTTACAAGGCTGAGGAAGCTCATCTGCACCCTGGCTATCTCTTCACATACAGCATTTGTCTTCTCACCGACCTTTTTATTTTTTTCTTCATGCTGTGAAATGTTCATTGTCTCCTGCTAAGGAAAGTTTGATAAGGATCTTGCTGAGAGTGGCTTTTAGGAAAACCCATTGCTCCGAAAAGGAACCAACCATTGTAGAGCCAGGACTTCAAAGTTATAGCAGTATCTTGTTTTTTTGTACCAAATAAATAAATAAAATGAAGATGAACAATGTGTTTCCATTTAAGGGGGAGTGTGGGAAAATCCAGGTCTCATCAGACTGGGAAGCGGAGCGGTATATGCTGACTAAGAGACTGGAAATAGCACGGCTGTCAATGGAAGTAATTCAGGATTGAATAATCACGTCGAGCAGTCAACGTCAGATGGGAACCGTGGCCCCAAACCTGTTCATTTGAAACCATCAGGATTCACACGAGAAAACACACGTTGGCCCCGTGTGTCGCTTGTGGTTTCAGGGGAAGCTCAGGGCTGGGCTCTCCCCGCTGCCGAGCAGGCAGGAGCACGCAGCCGCCCAGACATCCACCACAGAGCTACGTTTCCAGCACGGGAGGCCATGCAGGTCGCATGTGCTGCATTATATTGTGACCGAAGATGGTGCCAGCCCTTGCAAAACCCCTCTCCTTGGCTTCAGACACCTCCGTGTGGGAGCTCCCTGCCTTGCTGGTCAACCTAATTGTCTCTTCGGCACTTCTTTTTGTCTTTGGGACCAAGGTCCTGGATTACAGAGGGTCTGCAGGTCACTACCTTTGCCTCCACTACGGCATTTTCCACTCTTCACCTGTGGCCAACACATGCCCAGCCTCAGTTGGACGCCTCAGGTTTAAGAGAAGTGCAGGTTGTGCCCAGCATGACCCACCATCAGGATGGCAATGATGATGGGACGCCAGTCCTTGCCTGTTCCCTCTTCCCTGTGTTTGTACCCCAAATGGTGGTGGGGGTGGCTCAGCTGCAGGCCGTGGGGACCTGTGCCATGGCCCCATCCTGCGCTGCCAGTGCCCCCAGTTCAGCCCAGCCACCAGGGATGGTCCGAGTGTCTCTCAATGTTTTCTTTTATGGATAATTACCCCCCCGCTTTTTTTTTTTTCCTTCGCTGTTGAGGAAGGGAGAAAAGAGCAGGAGAGATCCCATCCTTTGGTGCTGTGGGACTTGGTACTGTTTTAATAATAATAACAACAAAATATCGAAAAGGAAAAAAAAAGAATTGCAGCGTATCAGCATGTTTTTAAGGTTTGTGGGAAAAAAAAGACCTTCTAGTCCCAGCGGTATCAGCGAGGAAAACGTCCATTGGATTCTAGTTCTTAAAAAAAAAAGAAAAAATACATCTGAGTCATGCAGAAAGTGCTCGGCTTGGGTAATGTGTGGTTACTGGAGCGCTCGGCGAGGGGGAAGGGAAACAAGCGCCCAGCCCAGAGCCTCATCATGGCCTTACGAAAATTAACACATCTGTGGAGCTGTGTTCCCTAATGAGGAGGGTGCTGCTTGCCCAGGGGGAGAGGGAAGCAGAGGGAGAGGAGAAGGAGGAGGGATGTTCCACTTCCATCTCACTCCAAACTTGCTAAATCCAGCTCTTCGTTTGCCGAAGAGAAGAATTAGAAATCACACTCCACCTGGCAAGATAGTTTTTCCTCTAGTCATCAAGGGGTGGAAAATGGGTGTCTGTGCTGCAGGAATTTTTCTGAATAGGTGATGACAGTTACAACTTTACTCCTTTTTTCCAGTATTTTATGGAGATTTAAGCAAGTCCTCCAATCCGTACCCACAAGAAAGCCCTCTTTCTGAAGGTGGGATCAAGCAGAGACCCTCCATACCTGCAGAGAGAAGGTGCTGAGTACAAATACATTCACATGTACGTACACACGCGCGGGCAAAGGGCAGCACCGCACCGGAGAGCCCACAGCACCCCACAGACGCTTCGCTGGGAGGATGGAGCCGGGGTGATGAAAGGGAAGGAATGGATTCAGGTATTTCACTCTTTTCCAGAAAGGAGCTTCTCCGAAGGTAGGGAAAACCAGAGAGACACAGCAGGGGAGGAGGGACCTGTCTGCATTACTGGTTTGACTGGAATACAGTAGGTCTCCGCTGTGGATTGCATGCTGCCCTCTTGCCATGGCTCTGCTCTCCCTTCTCTGGCTGAAACGACAGTAACGCCAGGGCCGATCTCTCCCCTTGGAGATGCTCTGGAGATGCCACCACCACCTTGCTCCAGAGAGCCGGAAAACCTGAGCGGAGGAGAGAAAAGCAGCCCCCACCGCTGGGCTCCCTGCCCTGAGCCCAGGGCAGCCCGCCAGCTCCCTCCAGCTGGCATTCGTTTCTTCCCAGGGCATGTTCCTGTGATTTAGACTCAACCGTAACATTGTTTTCGGTTTGATGGTTAAATAAAAGTCCAGATTCCCCTGAAGTCGTATTAGGAGCCCATTCCCCAAGTTCAAGGCTTTCTGCTGGTGTCTTAATCCACCCCCAGCTACAAGGGAGCAGGGATTTCTCTTCTTCACCAAAAACATTCCATTTTTCAGGTTTTTCCAGTAAAACTGGAAAGTGTCCATGTTAACCTTTAATTTTTATCAGCAGTTCCCAAGGACATGCATTTTTCTCAACAGTTCTATGGACAGGATATGTGAGTGAGAAAGATATGGGTTTTAATCCCTATCCTTCAGCTGGGCCAAGTGGAAGGAAGATGTTTTTTCTGTGGCTTAAACGAAGGCCTTATTTCCAAAAGAAGTTGGTGATGGTGGCTGCTGAACTAGGGACAACACAATGGGCTCCATCAATAAGGGTCTGGCTCCTCCAGCTTCTTGAAACATCAGACATTAGGGTGTGACAAAATGAACAACCCCCAAAAGGAACCAGACAGAATCACAGTCCCCTTAAAAACAAACAAGCAAAACCAAACAAATGGGTGAGTTTTTGCCTGTCACCCACATGCAGGCCTACAAAGGTCCAGATCCAGCTCTACAAGCCCCAAAATGAACACGACTAGAATTTCACATTGGAGCCATCTCTCCAAACATGCTGCAAATCCCTTCGCAAAGAGAAACACTTCATAATCCTTCTATTCATGTCTGTCCCTCTAAATTTAAACACGCATTTAAAAAATAAATAGGGCATGGGTGATGTGCAGGAACAGCTTGCTGCTTCTCTTTTTTAATTTTTTTTTTTTTTTAAATCAATAAAACAGCCTTAAAGAGGCCCCCTTGAACGAGTTCTGTTCATTTATTTTTCTTGGAAACTTCCAGTCTCCTTAACTCCTTTTAGACACACAAGAGGTGAATGATTAAGTTGAAACTATTATCTTTGCAGAGAACATCTCTGCTGGCTGCCGGCCAAGCGGAGAGGAAAAGTGAAATGAAATAAACACGCCAGAGCTATTGTGTCCCCGACTGGTCCCTGCGGCGAGGTGCTGGGAAGCTTGGCGGAGTTGAAAGAAGGTCCCTGGGTGGGGACTGTTAATGAGGCAGGGCACATTCTGGGAGAATGTTTTTCTGGCCAGAAATAAGAGCATATGAGTAACTTAACGTGAGATGAAGTCCGCCCTCGTATAAACAGGTGCCACTTGGAGCTGCAGCATGCTGGTGGCCACTCCTGCCAGCTATGGCTGCCAGCCTCATCCTGCCACAGACAAGTCATCGACCTCCTGTCCTCTGCCACCTCCCCAGGACATGAAAGCAAACCCTTTGCCAGCAAAAAGGGCATGAAACGGACATGAGCCAGCAATGTGCACTCGCAGCCCAGAAAGCCGACTATATCCTGGGCTCCATCCCCAGCAGCAGGGCCAGCAGGGTGAGGGAGGGGATTCTGCCCCTCTGCTCCGCTCTGGGGAGACCCCCCTGCAGGGCTGCCTCCAGCTCTGGGGCCACCAACAGCAGAAGGACATGGACCTGTTGGAGCGAGTCCAGAGGAGGCCACAAAAATGATCGGAGGGCTGGAGTAGCTCTGCTGTGAGGACAGGCTGAGAGAGCTGGGGTTGTTCAGCCTCGAGAAGAGGAGGCTCCAGGGACATTTTATAGCCCCTTCCGGTACCTAAAGGGGGCCTACAGGAAAGCTGGAGAGGGACTCTTTATCAGGGAGTGGAGCGATGGGACGAGGGGTAACGGTTTCAAACTGAAAGAGGGGAGATTTAGATTAGGTATTAGGAAGAAATTCTTGACTGTGAGGGTGGTGAGACGCTGGCCCAGGTTGCCCAGAGAGGTGGTGGAAGCCCCATCCCTGGAGGTGTTCAAGGCCAGGCTGGATGGGGTTTTGAGCAGCCTGGTCTGGTGGGAGGTGTCCCTGCCCAGGGCAGGGGGGTTGGAACTAGATGGTCTTGCAAGTGCAAGGTCCTGCACCTGGGGAGGAAGAATGTCAGGCACCAGTATAGGTTAGGGGTGGACCTGCTGGGAAGTAGTTCTGAGGAGAAGGATCTGGGGGTCTCAGTAGATGGTAAATTATCCATGAGCCAGCAATGTGCCCTTGTCGCCAAAAAGGCCAATGGAATCCTGGGCTGCATAGGAAAGAGCGTGGCCAGTAGGTCACGGGAGGTCATTCTCCCCCTCTACTTGGCCCTGGTGAGGCCACAACCGGAATACTGTGTCCAGTTTTGGGCTCCCCAGTTCAAGAGGGACAGGGAACTGCTGGAGCGAGTCCAGCAAAGGGCAACTAAGATGACTGAGGGATTGGAGCATCTCCCTTATGAGGAAAGGTTGAGAGAGCTGGGACTCTTTAGCCTGGAGAAGAGAAGGCTGAGGGGAGACCTTATTGTGGCATACAAGTATCTAAAGGGTGGGTTGAAGGAGGATGGAGCCAGACTCTTTTCAATGGTTCCCAATGACAGGATGAGGAGCAATGGGCACAAGTTGGAACATAGGAAGTTCCGTTCAAATACACGGAAAAACTTCTTTACGGTGAGGGTGACAGAGCACTGGAACAGGCTGCTCAGGGAGGTTGTGGAGTCTCCTTCTCTGGAGATTTTCAAGACCCGCCTGGATGCAGTCCTGAGTAATGTGCTCTGGGCAATCCTGCTTTAGCAGGGGAGGTGGACTAGATGTCTAGAGGTCCCTTCCAGCTCTGAAGATTCTGTGATTCTGTCTTCAAGGTCCCTTCTAACCCAAACCATTCTATGATTCTGTAAGAATTAAAGTCTTGTGCATAAAGAGATGAGCATCCTCAGGGCCTGACTCCTGGGGCTCCAGCAGTTGTGGCTACTGCTCTGAGCCTCCAAGGCTGGGGTGTAGCTCGAGGACAGCACCGAGGCACTGCTGCGTTGGCACCGAGGAAGCTCAGAGACACATGCAGCTGTTGGTGCAGGAAAACACAAGCAGTGGGGCTGCAGCTGCCTGGGGGGACAGTTCACAACCCCCAGGTCACCCGCTGACACCAGACCGCTTGGGGAAGGGGCTGTGCCAAGGGGCCAGTGGTCAGCTGGACTGCTAGCCTCGACACGGGCACAGAGGGACATCAAATGTGACAACTCCCTGGACTTATCCTTACAAAACGCCTGGGCAAGTGAGCATCTAGAAAGGTCACAAACACACTGTCATATAGCTGCATCTGATTCAGCAGAAGTTACACGATATCCTGAAAACGAGGTGATTTAAAAGTCTATCTCTATTTCCAGACTTCAGACTACGGAATTAACTTAGCTTCAAGAGAAACGTGAGATGTAAAATACTTACTGATTTACTAGTCCTAAGGAATTACAAGCAGCACTTCAGTATCTTGCTCAGGACAGAGACACCAGTACGCCAGCAGACAGAGCAGTGGGATTCTCGCAGGCAGTTACACAGGATGCACGCATTGAAGCTGCGTGGAAAATGTGTCTTTCTTACTAATTTCATTTGAAAAAGTGGCTTGTAAGGCATTGCAAACTGTCCCTGGACCTGATTAAGTCAAGGAAAAGCTTGAAATGACCATGTGTCATGTGTCCCACGTACCAGTTGACTTGCTTTGGAATCACCCCAATGGATTACTTATAAAAAAAAATAAATAAAAAAGAAGAAAAGAAAAAAAAGGCCAGAAGTAACATTTACGTCACAAGTCACATCTGCTCCTGTAATTACTTTCCTGTTGGCTGTTTTCAGCGGCGAAAGGAAACCTGACAGAACTGGTATCCAACAATGGATTACCATTCACCTCCTTGAAATCTCAGATTTTTCTGAAGGGGGGGGGAAAAATGGTGGCGCACAGCTGATCCCCAGCGTGTCGCCATAAGGGCAACAGAAAAATGAAATGCTTGGCTTTGAGACAGCGTTTACAGCTCACTGTTTCCTTTTCTAAAGGAAAGCTTAGAAAAATCTCCCCTGCGAACTTCCTACGTGTGTACGTAGCCCCCCACGGCACAACGATGCCCAAGTCACCTGCCAGGCCGAGCTGCTGCAGGAGAGGAAAACTCAGGCGAACCTAACGGCTTATTGAGGTTTAATCTTCAAGCCCCATGTAATCAAAAGACAAACAGTCCGGGAGCAATAGCGGCGATGCCGCACACGTACAGAACAATGGCGTGGCAGCCAGGACATGCTGTTCAAGTGCAGGTCACTTAGAAAAGCGCAGAAACCCTGGCAGACCACAGAAAAAGGAGAGAATCAAAATCTAGCGTAGCGCGAGTCATTGCCAAAGAAAACACACAATGCGCACAAAGTGTCGGCGAGACGAGAACGGGTGGGTTTTCTGCAAGAGTGAAAATGGGGGATGACGCAAAGATCCTCTGTACTATAGGCTTTAGCTTGGATCAGCTAATAGATAACTTCCTTTGCCTTCTCCAGATCAGAAGGAACAAGAGGCAGCATCTGTTTGCTGCCTCACCAGAGACAGGATTTTCTTTGTTTGGATTTGAGACTGTGATAGGTAAACCCTGAAGCACTTCAGTGCTGAGGCACAGAAAATCCTTATCCCATTACTGCCGCTGCGTATGCTGGAGGCTGTATCGTCTTTCCAGCCTGGATGCCCTCCTGGTGCTGCAGCAGTGTGTTTGGACACCAGATGCTCGGCGGAGATGTCCCGAGCAGGGCTGAGATCATCCTGGGCTTGCTCAGCCCCTTGCCTTGCTGCTGCTGCAGCAGTGATTTACCTCTGCACGCAGGAAAAAGGTTTCTTTTCCTTCCCTGCACAGCAGGCACCACTCAAGTTTTACATTTTTAATTTTTTTGATGGCATTTGGTCCCAGTGGCGGTGGGCACCACATCTCTCGCAGGCTCAGCCTGCCAGGAGGAATCTTTGGCTGCATCCCCGCGTCAGCTGTTGGGAGCGAGCGGCGGTGACTTTCCCAAGCAGATGGAAAAATGCTCTGCCAGGAACACTGGATCCAGACGTTCAGTGTGACTTTTAGCACCAAGTCTATGGGGACCGATTTCTGTGCTACGCCTGTCAAGCCCAGAGCGCCAGTCCCATTTCATTCATCTTCATTTTCTTCCTTTTCTTAAAGCAAATCTAAAAATTATTCCAAAACTATAGTTTTAACAGACATACAACAAATCAGACGTCTCGTAAGGGGAGAACGCTGCTGTTCCCCGAGCCAAACGCATTCCCCTATTTCCTGGCCAAGGATGGTGACCATCAGGACAAGCATTACGTTTCGGCTTTGCTTGGGCCTGAAGTCAGCAGCTGGTGAGAGGGTCTCCATCTGGAGTCATTTTATAGCACTAGAACGGTTCTCCTCCAGCGGCAGCCACCGCCTGCTAATATAAAAATACTTGGGAGAAAAAGCAATACATTTTATTAGGTTGGTAGGAGGAAAAAAAAAAAAAAAGCTCTATTCAAGACTTCCATTAACTTTTACGAATATCTCCAAAGAGATTTATTTTTGTAACGACACTGAAGCAGAGGAATAAAACCCAAGTTTCTTGACACTCGCAATTACGATTTCTCACCAGAGCTAAGTCCAGAGTGTCTGTGGACAAGTCCTGCTCACCTTGGCCACAAGAAGAGCACCTCTGAAAGCCAGAGCCTGGCTGCGAGAGGAAGGGTGGCCCCATTAGGGGGACCCGTGCTCGTATTTTGGTGCTGCCGCAGGCTCCCTGCACAACCCTTTCCACATCACTGCTGTGTCCCAGGGATGTTCAGATCTGCTTCCAGAGTCCCACCAAGTGCTGAAGTAGCCTGTCCCACTTCAGATCCTAGCCTGTAACAATCAAAGGCCATCTTTTGCCTGAAAGCTTAGTATTTCCACCCAATTAATACAACACATCCTCTCTTGACTTTGCTAAGTCTCAGCATTCACACTGCCCACCCAAACGTCAGCCCTTTCCAAAACCCACCGCATTGCTGGCCTTCGCTATCTCCTGTGGCGGGGAGCTCCTCCGTCTGAACACAGGTCGTATAAAAATACTTCCTCTGATCTGTTTTGAATTTGCCACCTTTTAATTTCATTGAATGCTCCTTTGTTCCAGCGTTATACGACACGGTCCCACCAATCTATTTCCTCTAGACTATTTATTATTTTCCTTCCCCTCTTAAAACCTAAAGCAAAGTTACAGAAGGAAAAAGAGAAAGAAAAAAAAAGAGAGGGGAAAAAAAAAAGCTCCCCAGGAAATTGTTCTAATAAAAAAAATGATTATACTTCACGGTGTGGCCTTGCTGCTCTCTACAGCTGTTGCAAACAAAACCGGTGTGGTGTTGCACTGTCAGGATGGACACTGTCAGGACGGAGGCACCAGGTACGAGATGCGCATGCGCGGTCCCACGTGTCCCAGGCAGCCCTGCTGCGCTGGCACGGGGAGGGCAGGCGCCAGGGAGCCGAGAGACAGCGGCACCGGCCGAGGCTGCGCCCACAGGCACCAGCAGCATCCCCAGTACTGCCGCAACCAGAGCCGGGAATGTATCTGTTTAAATTTGAGGTTTTGCGATAGGCAAAACCTGGGGCATTTCAGCATTGCAGCTCCTGCCTCACCGCCCGTAAGTTCCTCCACTGCCCAAGCACATCCAAATGCTTGCGAGCTGTGCTCTCACCAACCCGATAGGAAACACGGCAAAAATATCACTCTAATGAGAAAAAGCCCCTCAGCTGGGAGCAACTTCCTAATGAGATTTCCAACACCAGCTGGGAAGCAGCCGGCCGGCCGGGGTGTTTGCAAGGCTGCCGTGGCAGGCAACTCCATCCCTGTGCAGCTCCGGGGATGTGCTTTACGCTGCAGCCACTGCAAGGCGTGAAGCAGAAAAGCCCCTGGCTTTCTCCCCAAATGCAGCTCCATCCCACATTGTTTATGTTTTCAGCTGCATTTTTAAAGAACATCTGATTTCTCTGTTGATATGCTGCCTGGTGACTGCGCAGATCCTACTGGGAAGGTCTGGGGAGCCTGCAGAAGCTGGGTGAGATGACCCAGCACACGAAGGAGCACTGGGACCAGACTGGGGATTGGCACAAGAAAGGCAACAACACTGGTCCCTGCTGGCCTTTTACAGTCCAAGGAGATGGATGAACAGCATCTGCTCAGCCTTGTCAGCAGACACTTGTCCCTGGTCGCCCAGCCCATCATCCACCTCACGGCCAGCAGTGTAGCCATGAAATACTGAAACGCTTGAAACAACAGCTACACCTTTCAGCAGGAAGCCAAGGGACAGCACTGACATTTTTTAAGTAGCCCTGATGTGAACAGGGCTGTTCGCTTCTTGTTTCAGGCTGGCTGCACCCAGACTTGTGACAACACGCTGATTTATACTGGGATCACCGGGTTCTTCCCCACCACAAGAGCCCGTTCACCTTTCCTCTCCTGCCTCCCTTTAAACAAGTGGAACAATAAAATCTCCAATTCTGCAATGCAGCTTCTGCAGCCATTTCACAAGGGACCCTTTCCAGCAATTCAACCAGCTGCATCCTCCCCTCACGCAGAGGCTCTCAAATACCTGCGCAAGAAGACGACCTTGTGCCATGGGGGCTTGGTGTTCCCTGAGGAACAGCCCGGGCCTTCACAGTTCTGGTGTTGACCTTGGAGCACCAAGCACCACCAGCTCTTGGCACCAGGTCTAGGGCTGCAGAGTCACGGGGCAATGCAATAATCACAGCCCTCCTCCCAGCGAGTCAGCGACTCCTGTGGAGGGATGCTGGGGCACAGAAGCCGCAGCTCCTCACCCATCCCTGGCTGCAGCAGATGGAGCAGGGCTGGCCCTTCAGGGCTCACCAGGACATGTCAGCTCACCCTTCCCCCTGCCTGGAACAAGAGGGGTCCAGCCTCGGCACCTCATCCAGGCTGACAACATTTATGCTTTCTAAAGGTCCTAAGCAGCCTTGAAGGGCTTAGAGCAAAGCAGGCACCGAGCAAGTGTGGTGCAACCAGCCTGCTGAGGTACTTGTAAACGAGGAAAAAAAAACCCCACAATTGTCTCAGGGCATTTTTCCCCTGAAGTGGAGACAAAGCTCCCTTTGCTGGAATGCCAGGCACGTGTCTTTTCTGAGAGAATAGGATCTGCCTCCTTCCTCCGCTTCCAGCGACCCAGGTCCCACGGGGCAAGACGTGCCGCGCATGAGAAGAGCGCACGTTCTGCTGGGCACAGCACGCCGGGACCGTCCCCCACTGCAGCGGGGCAAACAACGCAAGGCAGCTCCATTTTACACTCGGGGAAGATACAAGTTTAAAGGAGGACAATTCTGCAACCGGTTGTTGCGTGTCCCTGCAGTTCCTGCTCCCAGTGCCAAGAAAAAGCTCCATGTACCATCAGCAATTTGCCTGACTCCAGAGAAATATCAGATTCTAGGTACAATGAGTCAATCTCCCTGTCTCTCCAATTAAGTGCAAGCTGATTTGGGGATGGGGGGGTGCTGTCTGCCCCCCTGCCCAGGGCAGGCAGGCCGGGGAAGCAGGCGGGAGGCTCAGCCCCGAGCGGGGCTCCCCGCACCGTCCGCTGTCTCCGACTGCCATCTACCCGGCGGCGCCGGACGTACAGCGTGCGGCTCCCAGAGACACCGGCCCCATCCCACCCCTCGGCAAAGCAATGCTGTCGATTAGAGGGGGGGGAGGGAAACAACAAAAAACCCGAAGAAATGCACCCAGCCCTTAGGGACATACCCTCTTCAGTTTCTCAAGACTCATGCCACAATGCCCCCAGTAAGGAAAATGTGCCACTGCAAATGTTTATAACATCTGATTTAATGTTACGCAGCTTCTCCCAGCCATAAACCAGAACAAATACTCCCAAGATTTATTACATCCTTTCCTCCAGGGCCTTAAGCAATTGTACTTGATTAATTCAGCAGTTAAACAGCACCAAGCAGAAGCATGATAATTTTGCATCCAGGATTCCTGAGACCCATACTGTTTCCCGCAAGGATTTAAGGGTCTAAAACCAGAAAAATGAGTCTCTAAATATGCTCTTATCCATTTGCAGGGGTTAACAACATGCACTGGAGGTTTGCTCCTTGCAGAGAGATGCTAAGCTAAGTTTCTTCTTGCTCCCTGACATTAAGAATTCCTCATCCCTTTTTTGTAGCAGTAAATACCTTTTCCTCAGCTTACATTCTGGTTAGGACAAGTATTCTCACTGCAGCGTCATTTTAAGCGACATAAATATTTCTTCAGTACCACTGTTCGCAGGAGCGAGACCTTCTGGTGCATTTCTCCTGTAAACATCTCTTTGGTCAGCTCAACGCCTCCTGCCAGCAGAGTGAAGCAGCTTCCCTTCGCCCCAACCCCACGCACAAACACCCAGATTTGCCTCGATTCTGCTTCCCTGCAAATCTATGAAAGAGTTTTGGAAGCTCATTATTTCCTTCCTCTGCATGAACTCCTCACAGCAAAGCCTCCGCGAGGAGAGACTCCATCGTGTTGTTAGCACGCGGGTGTCAGAGATGGGTACAGGGACAGGCAGTTCCCCCCCGAGAAAGACACTGGAAAAAAACAGAGACCAAGAGTTTCTTACACATTTCCTCAGGACCTCTCAAGGGCAGGTCCATCCACACGACAAGGGCTCTTCAAATGCTAGCTAGAAAACACGAACGGGAGCTGGAGGAAAGCAGGTAGCCCGTTCTGTTCCACAGCTTCTTCCAGGGTGCCATTCTTCCCCCTGAGAGATCTGGGCGCCTGAGGAAGGGTGTAAGCCGAGGAAGAAAGCAAACCTGCCTTTTGCGTACAGCTAATGAATTTATGGAAGCAGAACCAGAAAGGAGCACTTGCAGACAGCTTATTGGCTTTGAAGAGCCAGAGCAACCGAAAATAGCGAGCCTACTTTATATCATCACTGCAGTGAGCAGGAGGTACTGAATAGGGTGTACCTCAGTTAACTACAGTGCACATAATTTATTGCAAATTAAACTGTTTACTGTACAAGGCCATTTGCAAGCGCAAGGTTTTTTTACTGTTGATTTTTCAAGTATTAAAAAAACCATCAAAATAATATTAATTGGATGCTCCCTGTGCCCTTCCACGTCCTCAAAGACATTTACACATCTTCAAGTAATTGAGAAAAACGACCTAGATTGTTTGCCTCCGACGGGTCATTACTGTTCTACAATACCCACTGGAAAACGCATGTTAACAGCAGTTTGACAATAATGTATTTGAAGCTACACAAAAAAATTGTGGACTGTATAGACTAGTGCTTCAATTGATTTGAAATATGGTGTAGCATTTGTCTTGGCTGCATTAACAAGGTCTGTTTTACCAATACATTTGTATTTATGATGACTAAGGGCAGATTATAGTTGTTAAAATTTGTCCTCCTGACATGAAAACACTACTTTGTCATTAATACATTTTGTAGTATAAACTATGATGTCAGGTCAATGTAAAGGGTAAAAACTTTCCTAAAGTATGTACACATCATTTTTTTTTTAAAGCTATTGAGCCTAATGGAATAACAAAGGTCATAATAACAAACCATTACAGCTTTGGTCTTGGCAACTATGTCCACAGAAGAATCCTCCAAGAAACAATCATCATTTCTCCAATGTTATGGCATTAGGACGACAGGAATGGTTCACAAATGAGTCATGTGAGCCCAGAAACGCAGTAGCTATGTGAAAGCTGAGCAATCAATTATTCATTTGTTTACTGAGAGCTTTCTCAGCTGACATTAACCAGAACTTCTTAAAAAGAAGAACTTTACAGCTGTCCTTGGCTGTCCCATGAGGCTGTGCTCGGAGGCTGAAAACATTGCTTAATTTCTCTGTAAGTAATCTGGTATTTTTATTGAAATAAACAACAACATACAGACTAATTAACCAGATTCAACCAGCAGGTGTCAAAATATCAAAGACTCGGGGCTGGCGTGATGATGAGATGGGAGACCGGGGCAGAGAAAAGGTCGTTCAAGCAACTAAAATCTAGCTCTTGCTCAAAATTCAGACCATGAAATCCCTAGTAAGTCTCCCTGTATATGGCGTATTGAGGATACAGATACACATTTTGGTCGCATTAATACACGTAATTAATCTGTTCTGATTAAATTACATTTTTCTCATTTTGCAGTGGTTGTTTACCCTAGACCCTAACAAAGTTGTTACACTGAAAGCGGTTTAAATATCACACCTTCAACTCTCTTTAATCTATGCTCTTTTTGCCTTTTTTGGTTCGAAAGAAGCATCCAAACCAGGGAAAACTGCCATACAAAAGGAACTGAGAAAATCTGGACATAAACCCAGTGTAATCAAGCGCAAAGCAAGCACATAAAAAGAGCTGCTCTGAGTAGAGCTAACATTTTTTTTTATTATTATTATTTAAAGTGTTTCCTCTACATGATAAAGCTGATGAGGAAAACTAAAGCTCAGGATAAATGCAGACAGCAGAAAAATACTTTACATGGGACTCCACCAAATCACATCTGAACTCCATTAATATTTCTAGATGAAATAAAACTGAGAGAAACCTGAAATAGTAAAGCCTTTTATGCTGACATTCCTGTTTTGTTCAGGCTAGATTCTCATGATGCCATCTGTGATACCGAAAAGAAGCGATGATGGAGTTAGAGATTTTGATTTTTCAAAATTGCTAGCAAATCAAAAACACCACCCAAACTTTTTGATATTTACGCTGATCAATCAGCCTCAGTTTATTTTTGTTATCTTTTTTAGACTGAATGCAAAAAGATGTCTGCATACTTTAGGAAATATTTCACCCTTTACACTGACTTGCCTCTACTTCTAGAAATAAGGAGTAAAAACTACACTGTTTTAACAGCGTAACTTTAGAAAGCTTGTTGTACTTCTAGGTTTGTAGTACGAATTCAGATTCTGATGAGAAGAGAGTCCAGCAGGACTGGAGCGCTGGTGTGGCACCGCTGCGAAATCCACTCACTGAAAAAAAACCAAGAATCTCACTTTCTGTAGGCTTTTTAAGCACTTCTAAAGAGGCTTTACCTACCCACTCTGAGCATGTTTCTTGAACCCACTGTGCCTTCTCCATCGTTTATAAAAACAACCAAATAAAACCAGCAAATCTGGTTACTGGAAGAGCAGCTGGGATTGCCGGAGCGCCTTGCAAACCAGGGAAAGGCTTGGAGGGGACCCAGGAGTCCTACTTTTACCCCTTCCCCTGGGTATGCCTATCGATACCTGCACTTCAGACGGTTTATTACTTAGCACAGCTCCACCTTCCTACTTCGAGGAAAGCAAGTATCAATCCACCCATGTCAGAGATAAAACACAGGAGGGCTCAGAAAGGCCGCGCAGGGCCACTTTAGGCAGAGCTAGGAACAGAATCCCCATCTAAACAAAAGCCTCATCCATTTTGCTCCACTGCTCTCCTCTAAATGACTACGCCAGTTCTATAAGCTATAGGCTGCCTATAGGTAAAATCCCACCTGTTTACTTTCACTAACAGACAAATGAAGAGATAACCATTAACAAAACAAAAAGTGAACAAGACTATTGACTCTTCTGCATAAGCCACTGCAAAGAGGAAATTGAGGAGAACAGGGAAAACCTGATTCCCATCGTGAAGCTACAGCCAGGAAACAGATGGACAAAACGTGCATCACCACCCTTCCAATACATTTATCTCTATTAGCATGAGCTACTTCTCAAGATACTTAACCAGCTAATACAAAAGTCTGTGTAGAAGGAATCTAGTCAATGTTGCTTTGCATAGACATACCTCGAAAGGCAATCACCTCTTCTTTCAAGTGTGTGACTCACCTGAGAGCTGTGGTTTGTTTTGGGTTGGGTTTTTTTTGTGGCTGCAGACATGAGTTTAGGGATGGAGGTGTGCAAAACACATACAACAAAGACCAGGAGCTGATCAAACTGAAAAAACCTAACATGAAGTCATGTATATCTAGACTCCTTTAAAAAAAATAATGTGTGAATTAAACAAACTTTTTAGCATTTCAATTGATTTGAGCGCTTATACATGAAATGCACTGTAAATACACACACTGAAAATATCATTCCTTTGTACAAGGACTGATCTGCTTATTCAAACCAGAGAATGAAGCAGTCATAAGTAAAAAGTGAGAGCTATCACTCACAAAAGGTTGAGCCTTCTCTAGGTCACATATCCTCAAAAGAGTGTCCACCTTTTGAGTATCTGAGTTACAGTCCCATCTGCAACAGAAAGTATACTATATTATGCAGATAGGTGGGAAAAAAAATCAATCTATATATTCATTTTCAATAGTAATAATGACTGGATGATATTATTTCCAATATAATTCTAATAAGTTAATGGAACCCAATAATGCTACACTAATGTGGCTACACTAGCAGAAAGGTAAAATTGCTGCCTTCACTTTCTTTTCCTAAAAAGGCTGACTGGGGGTAATATACATGAAATCATCTTTTGATTTATTTCACCTTCCCATACCCCTTTTTGTCCCAGATGATTAAACCTCTCTGGTGCTCTGACCACGCTCTTTTCCGGCAGTCCAGTTCGAGAAAGGGCTGACTATACCTAGCACATCAGTGATACAGCAGTAGACAATCACTGGCCCAACATATTCTTTATTTCTGGAAGCCGGCACTGATACCCAACACCTGCTACCACGCTGTGTGCTGGTTCTCGCTTTGGGAGATCCTACGTCTGCAGCCTCAGCAGACTTTCTCTGAACTTTCTTTCTCTAAACAGTTTCCAGCCCCTTTTTTGATAAAAGCTGCTCCTGTAACAGAATCACTAGATCTCAAAGGCTGACGCAGCATTTCTTGTTTAAATATCCTGTTGACAGATCACGTTGCTTTTCCTCTCCTTTCTCCTGCACACGGTTAGGCTCACAGACACAGCCACGTTTGTTGCTTTAGGGTCTTACAAAGAGGCAGCGACGGGCCGGCTACGGGAGGGCGCATCTCTGGTGGTTTTGGCAGTGTTAGGTTAATGGTTGGACTCGATGATCTTAAAGGTCCCTTGCAACCTAGACAGCTCTACGGTTGTACCTCCTCTCGGGGCTTGCACAGAGGCACAGCAAGCTCTATCTCACCAGGCCCTGCCCAAGCATCTGCTGGGCATCGCTGAGAGGGCGGCAGAGCCCAGTGCTGCAGCACTTGCTCTCTGTCACTGTAGCAACCGCCAGAGTATCTGCTCCTTTGGGAAAAGCAGGTGAAAACAAGGTCTTGTGGAAGTCAGTGGGAACCCGAGCAAGAATTATCCACCACCAGGTACGGTAACTCGTGGGTGTTATTAGGAAAGAGACCAAGGGCAATGAACAACCATATGAGCACCAGTGGGTAAAGATGAAGTAAAACAACGACAGATTAGTGTAGGGAGAGCAGACAGGTGGCGAGGAAAGCAAATAATAAATACAGATAGCGATGCTCATGACGAAATGACTCACCACAGCCATTTTACAACATTCCTTCTGCTTGACGGTATTTTTTCAGGACATTGTCCAAGCTATAATGGCACAGAAAAGAAAGCAAAGCCGTGTTCTAGTTATGCTGGTCTGCCAGAAAGAGTACAGTAAACAAGAACTGCCTTCCTTGTCATATTCCTTCTGCCTCATTACTCTGCTGATCACATAAAACGTATGGTCTAAAATATTCTTGATACTCATTTCAGGACTGTTGTTCTACTAGAAGTAAGGTCATGTTGTAAAGAAAACCTGAAAATCGAACATCAATATATCAGTTGGTGACACGACAGGAAAGAACAAATAAAGTTTGGCAAGTCATAACACCTGTACAGGGATAAAATTTTTCCAGAGGTCTATGCAATGCAAATATCAAATCAGAAGGGAATATGGTAGTTATTTCAGGAAAAAAAAATAATACTGTCAGATAGCTGAGAGTGTATTCCCTTTCTCAGTTTATAAGTGGGAGCCTGAATTCCTCCCACCCAACACCACGTACCAGACTGCCTTTGCTTTCTTCGTAGTTAGGAGAAAGACAGAGGCATCTCTTGAGAGTGGTTTGGCCTCACTAACTCCAGACTCCTCTGCTGGACCCTGCAGCCAGGTGGAAAGTTTTCAAGAAGGCATCTCCAAGTAGTTGATGCTTTAAGATAGGACCGGCGAAACCAGCTTTTTAAGTGATTCAGAGAAAGATCATCTAAGTTGTGCCTCAGGTACCAGTAAAAGTCAGACTCGCCAACAGAAAAGCAGAAACACTGTTTCTAAAGCACAGTTTTTAGCTGGCACTTCTCTTCCCCCAGCCACAAAAGAGAGCTAAATATATTGCAGTATAATGTGTTTGCAATGCATGTTTGTGGATATGCAAAGCCCTGCTTTCTCTCCCAGCTCATCAGTAGAAACCCCTCATTTGGTACCAAAAGAGCTGGGCACTTTCTGGATTCGCAAGGAGCGGAGAGGTATATCTGGGAGAATATGGAAGGCTACAGGTTGCCTAGTATGGCTGGCATCTTTCACCAGTTTCATTATACGTTTCTCCTAGGGTTCAATGGGTGAACCGAAATGCTGTAGAATAAGGAAAGCACATAAAATCTTCAACTGTTAAAGACCTGATCCTCTTGCTATTGCAAACAACGGCAAAACTTCCACTGATACCCAGGGCAGGCAATTCAACCTTAAAGCAACGACAAGCAGCACATGGGAGAGGGAGATCTCTCCCAAGATCCCAGCCAAAAGAACTGCATTTCCAGTAATATCAAAACATCTAAATAATAAGGGGACCAAAGAAAAGCTCCCTGAAACCTTCAGCCAAGGGTGATCTGAGCTCCAGTAAGAGCAACAGAGCCCTGACAGGTGAGCAACAGCAACTCTATTCAAATGTGGCTTTAAAGTGTATTTATACTTTATCACTGATTTAAGATCTTAACTTTTGTATTTATTTAAAAAGCAGCAGCACTGTCAAACAGCTGACAATACAAGTAAAATGCAGCTTTACTTCTTGAACATCTGGAAAAGAACAGGGGTAGGAGACTAGCTTGCTGACAACCGTAGAGCTAGCACAGATTTAGGACCCAGGGTTGCCAAATGCAAAGCCTCTCTAGGGAAGAGTGAAGTATCCTCAGCTGGATCTGTCCTCCAGGATGCAGCAAAGGACATCAGTCCCTCAAATTAATGATTCCCTTTCCTGGAAACCTACACTTTGTTATATTTATATATAACAGTTGGCTTAAAGTTCACGCACATATATATATATAATTCACACGCATATATATATAGTTGGCTTAAAGTTCACGCACAGTACTAAGGCTAGAGAGCTCATGCTGAATTCTTTTATCTGTGAGAAGTTTATGAGTTTTGTAAGATGGACGAAAATGGCAGAGTTCAGTTTATTTGCACTGAAGTCCCTTATAGACAGAGCTCTCATTTACCCACGCAGATGTCCTGGTGAGCAGGTACACAGCAGCAGACAGCACAGGGATTTCTTGGATGGGGACTTCAGCTGGAACAGGTCTCGCAGCAAAATTGATACGTTTCCAGTGCTGCATTTTTTGTATATACATAACACAGTAACAAAACCAGGGATGCCCCTGTGTGGAAAGTTTATCAGGCTAAACAGCTCACACAAAAAAAAACCCAGAGCTCTGAAGAAGAAACAGCACAAATCCCTGCAATACCATTCAACAAAAACATCTTGAAGAAAGGAGAAAGGCAAAGATCATCTGTAGCACACCGACATCTTAAGTCATAGAATTGTCTAGGTTGGAAGGGACCTTCCAGATCATCTAATCCAACCATCTCTCCCTACCATCTCATCCAACCAAACTCATACCCTACTCACCTTATGCAGGTGAAATGATTCTTCAGTTTCAGGTCTCGCTCTTGGAGATGCTGGATGTATGGCTTGTTAGGGCTTACAAACCCTTAACAGTTCAAAGAAGGTAACTAAAAACGCCAGTGATCAAGGCTGCGTGTATTCAAATGAAGAGCTACTGAAATGTGGAACATGTCAGGAACCACAAAAAGAACACAAAGAAGGAATGAGTCACTCTAAAAGCAATTTCCAGTGGAAACTGAGGGTGAAAACGTCCCATATTGTGCTGTGAGTTTTGACAAGTATAACTGAAAACTGAAATAAAACCACACAGGTTTGTTGTGCTCTCCAGATACGCAAGGCTAACTCAGATTTTCATTGTGTCCACAGATTACATATGCCCTGGGTTGTTTTTTTGTTTGTTTGTTTGTTTTGTTTTTTCCAGAAAGTGCAAGGAGAGTTCAACAACAAGCTAAATCACTTTTAGCCTGTTTATTCTTTGTACAGAGTTTTCTATCCAAAGTTATTTATTCCAGCATAGGCAGGAATTAGCATCTACTTTTAATGACTTAAAATGCCAGATCTATAATGTAAGTGGCTGAACCCACAGGCTATGACATTTTAAACATCTTTCCAGGCCCTGCCCACTGTGCTATACCTACACATACCTTTTACTTACATCCCCTAAAGACCACTTCTATTTGGGAGAGCACATCAGCACAGCCTCACATGTTTTTATTAGCAGGGAAAAGGGAGGTCATAACATGCCCATGCTGCCAACACCCTTGGGAGAGGGCATCACTACCGTAGGTGCTGCACTTGCACACGTAGAAAGAATTTACAGACTAAAGTAGCAATTAAAAAAAACAGAACAAGTGGGTGAAAAGGATTGTGATAAATCATCCAGTTTAATCCCTGTCCTAAGGCAGAATCCACTACTGTGTTATTTCTGGGCAAGGTTTGTTCAACTTGTCCTTAAAGATCTCCAATAGCAAAGCCTCTCCTGATGCCTGCACAATCCAGACCAGCTTCTCCACCTCTTTGCCACTCAGAAAGGTTTTCCCAATGCCTAACCTGGACGAGCTCTGCCGCTCAGTTACCCACAAACTGAGGGCTGACGTAGAAATGGGTCTGCTTAAATCCTGTCTCTTTATGAGGCCAGACTGCTTGGGCTGCAGTAAAGTTAGGAAGATAGGGTGCCTCGCAGAGAAGCCATTCCTATTTCTGTTCCAGCAGACAGCATTAAATCCTGGATGAGCCTTTTGCCTCCCTCCACGAAGGAACAAAATGCAGTTTTCCCTCCATTGCAGAGAAGCCGTGGAACAGCCCTGGCTACCTGTGATGACACCACACCGTTATCACCAACCTTCGCTTCAGAAAAGGAGACAACTACTACCCACACTTCAAGGGAAGTGGAGCTAAAGGTGTCTCTACCCCACAAAACCAAGCACAAGCCAAAAATACTCCCTGGAGCACCAAAGAAACTTCTTACAGCACAGCTAGGTACCAAGCAAAGGTAGTCCTCAGCAGGATTCATGTGCTACCTCCATTCTGGACTCAACCTAGCAAAGCCCTGGCCACCAGCCTTCACCCACTTCTGCCTTGGAGTCCCTTGGCCAGCACCACCAGGGGGCTTCCAGACCCAGGAAACATGCAGTCTGCACGCTGGAGGCTCCTGGATGCTGCAGGCTCACCGTGCACGCCCTGCGCAACACCCGCGGGCTCCTGCCGCTCCCTGAGAAACCCCTGGCAGCCCTCCAGGAGCCACTGCTTGCTGGCTGTGAAATGCTGGCAGAAGCCACCTGTCATTATCAGAGCATTTCACCTCTTGTGTTTCACTCTGCTCCTCTCCCAGGAAAAAGAGGACGATTACCTGTTCCCCTTGGGGTCTGTAAGAAGCCCAAAGCCTGCCAGGTGCTGAATTAACACGCCCTAGGTGCTGCAAGCCCTTTGCAGGGCGGCCACCGGAGTATTTTACAAGTGACTCCTGGCTCCAATTCAGAAGCGGTTTCCTGCTCCGCCAGTTGGCTGCACACACAACACTCAACAAGGCTTTCACGAGCTTGTTTCCCCTGAGATAAAAACCAAGAGAGACTGGAGATCCTCAGTGCCCTCCACCACCTCATTGCAGGCAGCCAGCGCAGCACCGCCAGGCAGCAACGTGAAGCAGGCTGGTGCCCGGGGCTGAGCCACAGCATCCTGGTGCTCAGAGGAGGGATTTCCCCAGTGCTCTTCCAACATGTAGTGGAAGTGCACCTTTTTTTTCTTTCTGTAACACATGAAGAGTGCTTTTTTTCCCCATTTGTTCTCATCCATCAAAAGGATGTCAAAAGAATGATGTTAAAAATACTGAACCTCTGGCCAAAAGGAAGGCATATTGAGAAAGAAAACCATTTCCAAGAAGTCATGTTCTAGAAAACAGTTGTCCTTTCTCCCCCCTCGCCAGTACTGCACACCCCAGGTACACCGTCACCGCAGCACCCTCGCTCAGGGCACGCTGCCCATGTGTTCACAGATAGCTTCTTGGTTATTTCAACTAGTCACGTGTCAATTCAGCAATTGTAAGTTATTACAGATAAATCCCACCCTGACTTTAGAAAAGACTCCCTGAAAGAACTGCTTTGTTGAAGAAGCACCATTTCTGTGATGTCTCTATGCCTGCCTTGAAAGAGGCTCCCAGAGATTTCCTTCCTAAGTGATTGTTTTCCCACTTATTCAGTCCTGGTTGCAGAATCTGCGAGGGTGTCATAAAGCAGAGAAGCGGCCTCCAAGATTTTGCCTAACATAGTCATTCTTTCTCAGAGACTGACAGCGTGCACAGCATTCTCAAGAAGGTGACCTGTGCGACACCTTTGTGTGCTTATTGTAACTCTTATGTTCCTGCCTGTCTTGGGATTGTCCCACACAATTGATGGAAGGCTCCCTAAAGCACAGGGTGCTCTTCAGCCATGCCACCAGCAGGGACTGGTTCCAGTCACAGATGCAACCAAAACAAAAATAACCATGCACAAAACTTCACTTGGGACAGGTTAGAAGAGAGAATCCTGGTCGCTTATTTCTTGGCCCTGCTCATTGCCAAGACTTTCATTTGAAGATTGAAAGCAGAGAAGCAGAACTCCTGACACCAGTGGGATTAGACATAAATACATTCACTCTAACCCAATAAGCCTGGGACGTCCTATATCCCAAATTGATTTTGCATCTTTCTTCCTCAGTATATCATCTTTAAGAGGTAGATATTTGGCATGCATCTACGGAAAAGCTGGGCAATACATTAATCAAAAGCTTCTGCGACAGTAGAGGCACAGTCAACATGTAGGACAGTGTATCGCACTGGAAAACCCCGTGTGTCCCAGCACAGCACACCTAAGAGATCAGTTGCTAAAGACAGTCTAGTGAAAGATTTACTGAAGTTGCAAAACCAAGATAATTGGCCAGACAAGGCCAGGAGACAGCCTTCAGCAGAGGTCACCTCCCAGCCATGGCGAAAGCTAAAGCAGACTACACGCAACAAATGGTCACTAATACACACACAAGGCTCGTTTCCAATTCCACTAGATACCTCAGGGGATGCCACCTGATGCCATCCGGAACGCAGAGGCGCACACGTTGGAGCTGCTGTCTGGCTCCGCAACACAGGGGGAGGCTGCAGGGTCAGATCCTCACCTCCCCACGCAGTTCTCTTGCAGATGCTGCTGGTACAAGCTGGCAGAAACCCCGGCTCACCCCAGCCTTTCAGACACCCTATAAAGTGCATATACCCGCCATGCAGCCAGTGCACCCCACCACGTGCTGGAGGTGATTTCAGGATGGGGCAGCATTTACGACCATGCACTAGTCCCTCTAGGAACATGCTGAGCTTGCTGGGGTAAGGTGTGGAAGCCTGGGAGCAACAGTGAGGGTCCTACATTCTCACAGAACTTGCCCTTTTGTGGCAGAAACACTTTATCTCCTGGGTGCTGGCAAACAGAAATCCCCAACTATTTACCATTCTAATGAATTATGACAGTTCTTCTTAGAATCACAGAATCATAGAATGGTTTAGGTTGGAAGGGACCTTAAAGATCACCTAGTTCCAACCCCCATACCAGGTTGCTCAAAGCCCCATCCAGCCTGGCCTTGAACACCTCCAGGAATGGGGCAGCCACAGCTTCTGTGGGCAACCTGCTCCGGTGTCTCATCACCCTCATAGTGAAAAACTTCTTCCAGATATCTAACCTAAATCTACCCTCTTCCAGTTTGAGGTCATTACCCCTCGTCCTGTCACTGCATGCCCTTCTTCTCCCTTTCCTTTCCCTGACCTCACCATACGCTGAGGTGAGCAGAGTGTCCCACTGCCATCCCATCATCCACTTCCCATCCAGCTGCACTACACCCCAAAAGGCTACACGAGCAACTGGACTAAGAGCCACTGCAGTTCTAGGAAAGATGTTCAACCTGCAGAAAAGGTGACTGAGTACTCAAATACACTAAGGGATGCCCCATCTGTATGATGGAGGGGGACTTAAAGCGCAGCAGGGAGCACTGAGGCTGCACATTTAAAGAAAGTTTCCTTTAAGGTCCCTTACACCAGGTTCATGTTCCAGTCATTAAAGATGGAGAAAGAAAGGAGAAAGACAGATAAACCGAGAAAAGCAAAGGCAAGAAGACAAGACAAGTTTTAAAGGTTCAAAAGCTAATCATCAAAACTTAATCCAGGGCTGGGACTCTACATACCATCTTTATTTCCCTGATGCCAGGAGCCTTTTAGTCTAGAGGATGCACCAAAAGCGATACTCCCATTTTTTTTGGTGGAAACCTGTCAGGGAAGAAAACAAAAAATCCAAGCATAGATCTATAATAGGTTGTGGTGAGCATGACACAAGAATAGCAAGCCAGGGAATCTTCACATTTTGCAGGAATGGAGCTTCCATTCCCTTACACAACTTAAATATGTCATTCAAAAGGATTTTCTCATGGGAAAAAGCGAGCAATCAGGAATGGAAATAAAGTGGTCAGAGCCAATTATCTTGCCAACTTGAGATGCCTTCAGACATTTGTTTGGGGCAGGGGAGCCTGACAAAACAAAGTATTTGAGTATAAATGCAAACCATGCCATTGTGAAACAAAGGCTGATTTCTTGTACATTCAAGGATAAATACGCATACATACATATATATATATATATACACACACACACTATGAACAGCTGACTACAGTAAAGGTTTAAGAGGGAAGGAAATGCAATGTCTCTATTGCATTCCCCCCTAAAGAAAGGGAAAAAGGACAGGAGGAACTCAGTTGCTTTTTCAAAACCATATTCGTGTTGTATGATTTTTGTGGAGAACGTCAGGATTTTGTAATTTTGGGGAGAGGATGCAGACTAAACATTGACACTCCACAAACAAACCCTGAACAAAATCAAAAGCGTTATCCGAAGTCTGTTATAAACAACGCACAATCAAATTTTATTTTTAAAAAAGAATAAGTGAGCTTGGTATAAGTGTGGTTGTATTCAGACTCACCTGTGGGCATGCTTTCCACCTCTTTTAAATTTACGGGTCTTGATGTCTTCAAATCCAGCTCCAAATCCACTTAGACAGCTCCATCGAGACAAATAGATAAAATACACTGACCTCTCCTACCTGAATTAAGAGAGGATATGTTAAATAGCGTCTGTGGGAGCCCTCTTCAGAACAGGCATGCCAGAGACACTCACTTTGTCCAAACCTACTTCATTTAAAAAGGGCAAACAATCCCAGGGGGACCGGGGAGGGCAGGAACTAGCTGCAATGCTAACAGCTTTAAATATAATCTATTCTCTTCAAATGTAGCTGGCATCAAATGTTATTTATGTATGTAGAAAGTCCAGTGGGGTAGGAACAGCTATTTTTGGGTTGCAGAAAGGTCAGAGGAACGCAAGGCAAGCATTGGCATCTCGTAAGGATGCTAAACTTGACAGGGCTTTTTAGGAAAATGCATTTTTAGTAAAGAGATGCTGGTAGATGGCTCCATAATGATTACACGTATTAAATAAAGGATTGCACTTGTTGATCAGCAATACATCTTTTCTACTGCTTGGAGCTGTGTTGGGAATCTTTTTCATAACAAAAAAAAAAAACAAACAGGATTTTTTTGTTTTAGTAGTTTTTTTGTTTGTTAGGTTGGGTTGGTTTCTTTTTTTGGGGGGGAGGTGTTTTGTGTGGTTTATTTGTTTTTTTTTTTAAAGTTAAATTAAATCCTATTTTAACACACCTGCGCAAATAAAGAAGTGATAGTTTTCTGTTGCCCTCTTGAAAAACAAATGAAAAAAAAAAAAGCTTTAATGGCAGCAAATTATGTAGTCTAAGTAACTCCAGCTTTGCGTGGAAATGAGATACCATGGGAAGAGGGGTGGTACCATGCCAACCCTTTTTAGTTCGGGAGTGTAGTTGGAGTTCAGCCTCCTGCCGCTCTGGGGGAAACCTGCCGCACTCAAAGCATCCAAATCAAAGAAGCCGCAGCCAGGACCCGCCTTGCACCCACCCTGCCTGCAGCTCCCATGGTGTTTGGATCTCGGATGCTCTCAGCCAGGGCCACGGGCACCGAGGCTCCAGATCATCTCCAGCAGTACCCGAGCTGCAGGCACGCTTTGGAAGCGCAGTGCTTTAGACACGCTGCTACCTCTAACCTCACCGGGTGCACGGGCGCCTCTTCTGCCCCCCATGCAAGGAGGATATTTAGCCACACCATCCACGCTTGCAGTTTCTCTACAGTTGGTAAGCACAGAATTAAGAGGGAGGAAGCATGCTAATCTTTTTGTTTACTCTACCAGCTCTCCGTTGTCTGCTGTACGGCCTGCCTTCCCTCAGGTAGTTGCACGTTCACATTAAAAGAAATTGGATGGACTTTGTTTTTGTTGTCAAGCATAAGTACGTACGCTGCTTACCCCTTCATGATGCACAACGCTGACTCCAGCACTGCCACCACTGCTTCCACAGACAGACTCTACAAGGCTGAGCTGAGTTCAGAAGATAAACCAAGACAAGTTCTCAGCAGCACCACAGAAGTCCTAGCAAGCTGCTCAAGTTGTATCTTCTCAGCATCATCCAAGGCGCTGATAAGTCACAGTGGCTTCCTGTTGCTCCCAGACAGGTCCTCCCAGAGGGCACAGCCAACACTGCCACCCTATTTACCAGATGAAGAGTCATGCAAAGAGATCCCAGCTAACTACTTACGTAGGCGTTTTGCTCACACAACATGGTACAGTTTGCCCAGTTAGAGAGCAGTTACACGTGGGGTTGCACAGAAGCGAGGTTCAGCACGGACCTTCTGCTCCATCAGACACAGTGCCCAAGAGCCTTCACCTTTGTGAACTGGTTTTTGAAGGATTCAAGTTATGCCCTTGCATTTCACGTAACCTCAGGCTACAACCACTTCTAGGGCTGAGCACTTTTTACGGAAGTCTAAAAGGATCAGGTATTTTTCCAGACTTCTTACAACTAAGTTCAGATGGATGGACCTATTTGGCTGCCTGGTGCCCTTCCAGGATTAATTACATAGAAACCCTCACACCCCCAATTAGGATGTTTGTGACTCACATTTCTGAACACACGAACGTGAGCTGGAAGAAAGTTCTGCTAAAGGCCACACAGCCTGGGATGCAGTAAACTATAAATTGTACAGCTTTAGGTCTCTTAGACAGAAATTAAGGAATAAAGAAGAGGTGAGGGGGAAAAAAAAAAGGTCCTGTCATCTGCCACTTGAGCTAATTGGAAAAAAGTTGATATTCCTTCATATATCTTACATGACCCCAAGGAACAAAGAGTTAACATTGACCACTAAACCACGCAACTGTAAATACAGTGGAAGATTTCCATTTTGAGCAGCTCAGTCTTTGGAAAGATCTAGGACATTGTTCGTACTCTTGAACTCTCCTGTGATCTTCTTGCAGTCCAACTATCACTGTGGCTTTTGATCTTTTACTAAAAATCTAAAGTTTTTGACGCATAACAGAAGTGCCCTGTGGCTCAGTTATGTGGAGACAGATGATGCAGGTATTCTACGAGTCTGAATTTAATGCGTATTGCTTTGTTTTCTGCAGTTAGACGAGACCGCACTCCGTGACCCAGATGGTTTCCTTCAGTCCTACACTTCTACAACTGAAATTTTGATAAAATGAAGAGACTTAGCCGTCACCTTTTACTCACACAAAGGCAATATAGGTAGGTTAGCCAGAAATAACTGCTCATGAGTCACTGCATATAAGCATGCCTGCTATGACCGAAGAATCATCATTGTTCAGAATCTCTGGCACACAAACCTCAATTAACAACGAACGCAGCTGTTTTTTGGAGTTCAATAGTGAAGAAGCTGTGAGGGTTAGCACATCAATGAAGCACAGTAATTGTTTCACTGTGCTTGTTATCTAGCCTCTAAAGAATGCGAGAACAGTCCCCTGGTAAACAACCAGCAATAAGCTCTCAGAGCAGTTTTGTGCAGTAGAGGAGATACAATTCTGCTCTGCAAGGCCCTGGAGGAAAGCAAGATTTCAGCCAGCTAGGCACCTAGGAGATAATGGTCCAAGGGCAAACGTGAGATGCTTTAGCCTTACAGAAAAATGTGAGAGGTTCCCACCCAAAATCTTCACAAAGACATACCACAGCCTTCTCTGTGCCTGTGGTCTTTGGGTGTAGGAGATAGTCCAGTCAGCTAAAGCCTCCACAGGCACTGCGGATAGTCCATGCTGACAGGGTACAATATAAATTCCTCTCCAGTACTCAGCTTTCAGAGGGTATAAGGTCCTGTAGTCTCTGCCTGCTGCTTAGCTCAGGCTACGGTTACTCGTGTTTTGATTTCCTGAAGTCAACACGATGAGCTGTTGCCCACTGGGGAGTGTGGCATTCCTCAGGACAGGCTCCAAGTGGCTGTGAGGAATATTAGAAGTTGACCTCACAACTAAAGCTCATTCTCACTCTGTCTGCACAGAAACACCTAGAGAATGCAACCACCCAGCTCCTTGCCTTGATTCACAGCCCCGTCTCTTGCAGCTCCAGCCCTGACACACACACCCTCTACGTGCCTGAGCCTTGCTTACGTCCTTTCCTCTTCCCACCATTCCTGCTCCGCCTGACCAAGCAAACTGCCACTTGCCATGCTGACATCATCCTTCCCTTTGCTGCAGACGGGCACCTCCTCAGGTCTCTTTGTTTCATGGCTTCACACCAGTCTCAGCTGTGGCAGGTGATATCCACCTTCACCGCAAGTTCAGTCCAAGCTTCACCACTAGGCTTGACTGCCCACATCCTGGTTATAACAATCCCAAACAGGCATTTACCAGCTGAGGAACCAAGAGGTATTAACCCCTGCTTCACCAGCACTGACCAGTACCACATGCTCCCTTCGCAACACGATGCAGTTACACAGCAGCATCCATCCCTCCCTGCTGTGGACACCATCTTCATCCCTGCCCAGAGAGCAGCCCAGCTGGCAGGCAGGCACGGCGCCGTTTCACAATACTTGAAAAAAGAACACCAATAAATAAAAGTGAAGAAAATTAAAAGTACATCTACAGGTGAAAGCCCTTATCCCACACCAGGGAAGTCAATACAAGTGAAGATTCTGGCTCCAGAACCCAAATACTGTCATGCTGAGTAAGCAGATTTGTTTCAGAAGAGGCCCAGTGTCTGAAACCCTTACTGACTTCACCAGTTTCTCCAGGTAAAAGGCAAAAATAATTACTAGTGACATTCTCAGTAAAGATTGTTAACACAAAGGCTATATAGAATATGTAAAAATAGGAACCTTTAGAGGTATGAATGCTGCCTTTCTTCCAGCTGAAGACTGATACATGCTGTTTTGATGCCTGCATTATTTTTTAAGAACCTTCTGCCAAAAGAAATAGACTTTGCAGGTGTAGTCCTCAGCCCTGCACCACAGGGCATTTCTTACGGATCTCAAGTGAGAATAAGGCAATTCAAGATGCTAGAACAGACCATAAATGAACACCCTATGGCAGCCCTTTTCGAAACCTTTGCCATTTGTAGTGGCAAGGGCCAGGAATCTCTTTTCTTCTTATGCAGAAGCGGAGCAATGCCTCTGGAAGGCTTACTTTCTCCTTAAGATGCAGAACCACAGATCTTTCTCTGTTGTTTTTTGGGGAGGGGGTAGGGGGGCAGACTTGGCTGAAGATGTACCCACCTCAAATCTTAATCAACCAGGAAATTTCTGCCTGCAAGGACTGTCCTTCTCTCACAGAGTCTTCTGCAAGAATTATGTTGGTACAGTAAGCGCTGCAAAACAAATTTTGGCTTTATACTTAGAGACCTGAATAGGAAACATGCCCTTGCGCTGACTTGAGCATACTGAACTTTCCTGCTTTCAAACCCATTTTCCCCTATTTTCATACGCCTGTGGAAAAAAGAAGATAGTCTGTAAACATCTTTTTTATCATCTAGATCATAAGGGTTGTAAAACTGAGTCTGAAGACTACTCAGATCTCTTACACATATAGCTTCCTCTGGTCAACTGCGTATTTTCCTGAACTTAGAGGTAAGATTAAAACAAAAAAAATAATTATAAAAAAAATAAATCACTGTTAATTATATATGAGGTCCTAGAAGGAGCAGCGGCAGTTAAATGACAAAACAACAAACAAAGAATAAAGAAGATTCACAAATTTTACACTTTACAAGAGTTTGGATTCAATAAAAGCTTATACTTTTGTTTTCTTCCTCTAGAGTTAAAAAAGCAATTAAAAATTTTAAGTACACAATTTAAAAAATAGTGCTTTACAATTAACAGATTAACATGTTCTCTGTCAATTTCACGCAGGACTTTACCAAAATCAAATACAATTCCTACAGTTACAGTAGTTCAACATTTATATGAAGATATTTATATTGTAATGTTCCTAAGTTACACTCTCCACTTCCCAGAACGGCCCTCTTTCACAACATAATTGATTTAAGTGTCATTTGTGAAATGTGCTGTACTCAGACACATACCTATTTTAGGATTCTAGCCAAATTCTTTTAAGGGGCTTTTACAGGGATCTGTCAGGGTTTTAGATCCATGGCGTTTTCTTAACAGGAACGCAGATGCAGTTTCTCATTGGAAAGACAGCCTCGTTTCGAAACTAGTCCAATTGATAATAGCCTAACAAGAGGCAAGACGATCTATACCACACAATTTGTGTTACGCAAATCCTAATGTGGTGCTAAAACAACAATGAAAAAATATGTTTGGCTAGAGGCAAAAATTCAGCTCTATTTCCTTCTGCTTCTTTGACTTAATAAAGTGACACACACTTAACTAATTGCTCTGGCAGGCCAGCAGGCTGTCTTTGCTTAATAATACCATTAGGAATTTCACAAGGTTTCAGATTCTAATATTAAGGATCTTCAATATCCACTTTTCAAAAGTGAACCTCAGGATTATCGTCCTTGTCAAAAGATGCTTTTTCTCTCACTTCCTCCCATTAGTTGCTGCATGAGGCACAACAATACACAAATATGCAAGGTGCAGTCTGAACAGGGCACTTATATGTCACAGGAAAACTTAATACTTACAGAGCATTCTGCTAACAAAAGGATATACAGAGCAACCCTGAGTTTACAAATAACAGCAAACTACCTTCCCCATATGTCTGTTTCAGGCTTGCCCCATACACCCGTCTGAATTTGCTCAAAGGCACGACGGCTCTTCATTTTACAGGTCTGAGTTATGAACATGCAGCAAAATTCCATTTTCACATTTACAGAAGAAAACAAAAGAGTCTAAACATCAAATTGAGTCATGACTTGTCCTTCTTCACAGTTAATTAGATTCCTGTTTTTGGCTAGTTCAACACTCTTTCTAGATCTAGCAACCCACAACAAAGCAACAGGCAGTCAAGCATTTGAAAGTTGGCTGGCAGGCTTTTGTCTTGGAGTCCACTTTTAAAAAAAAAAATAAAAAAAAAAATACTGTCACATTTAAAGAAAAGATACTATGGCTATTGTCCAACTACTTTTCCCCCGCACACCTGTTTTATGCAGTGTGAAATATAGCAGAAAATATAATTATCATACAAACGGCTGACATATTTTTTAGAGTAGAGGGGCAACCAAAGATCTAAATGCTTAACCAGCAACGATGTTAACGTGTTCAGCCTAAAACCACAGCTTCCCAAACATCTGCTTAGCAGCCTAACTTTCTATAGTAAGAGAGAGGAACTATGCATGAACACAGAGCCAAGGCCTGCACATCAGCTTGAAAGGAGCAGGCTCGGAATCAGATCAGTCCCAACAGGTTTTCTTCCCCTCCAATGAGCTGACTCTGATACAGTGAACACCTAATTCTTTTAGTCAAATTTAAAGTTCTACTGATATGTTAGCAACTGCATCACTCCTGCTTCACAGGAGAAAAAATTCATTGTTTGAACTCTATAAAGCAGAGGTCATAAACTAAATGAAGCCCCAAGTCCTACACATCGTTAGCCGGTGTTCCCACCTTTAGGACTAGAGTAGCATTTAGTCAACTCACAACCCTTCTCTTTCTGATATTGCTCCAGTCTCAAAAGACAGGAGCACTCTTCAGGAAATCACTGCAGGATAAGAAACACTGCAAGACAGTATCTCCAGACATAGATAAGGTAACATGCTTAGGACCAAAGAAGGGTGGAATCCAAGACAGAGCCGTGCCATCTGCACTCCCTGTTCACCTGTAAAGGTAGCTCCGTGACCAACATATTTACTTTACAGTTGGCACAACTGTTTTTGTGGTTCTTTATAGGCACTGAATGTATCCAATACATGATGCAAAGCCCTCGTACGTAATTTTGGATCCTGGTATCGAGCTTGACATAAAATTTTAAGAGGTGTGATACTCACAGTAGTGCTGTGAAGTCTGTCTTGGATTAGATATTCTTCTATCATAGCCCCCAGAAAAACTAAAGATGTGATTGCTACAGGCATGCTAGTAGACGACAATCTGAAATGACTGGCACTTCATAGCCTGAAAGACACCCCCCCTCACCTTACAAAGGAACATAGCACAAAAAATGTTACAAGAAATAAGAAGAAGTTATACTGGTGACTGTATTCATGGGAAAACAATTTGCATATCAAAGTGAAAAGGCATCTTCTGATCAAAGTCTCTCTCGTTACTGGACCACAGGGACCCACTTGTACACAGGGTCTCCAACTCGAATCGTTCCGGTTTTGTCAACGGCAAAGTATCTTCCGAAGAGAGGGCTGGATTTGTATATGTGTCGCTCGGACGGATCACATAAGCGGTAACTGCAGAGAGAGAGCACTTCTTCAGCAAATTTTAAACATCAAAGTACAAGTGATGAGAGAGAGAACATATGAATAGTGATGCCCTGTTTTGGTCACCATAATAGACTAAAAACTAAATAAATATTACAATTAAGAGAACCAAGCAGTTAAAATAGAGAAGAAGCACCTGATTGTATTCACACATCCGTGTATAATACACATACAAAAGACTTTATAAAAAGAAATGCCAAGGTTGCAAAGCTAGACCTTTAAATACTTTAAATACCTGTTACCCCAGGCATTCACCCTAGCAGAGATGAAAGCGACAGGGAATGTAAAGTTTGCAAGAACAAAGAGAGAACTTCCCAAATTTTCTTACCATAAAGAATTGCAGAAAGTAGAATGGAAGCCAATATACACAGACCTTTACACTACATTATTATATCCCATGCATACTTAAAACCACTTTTAAAACACTAGTCTAACATCTATTGGGACCTAGCCTAAACCCATACACACAGCCTAAGAACACTGGTATTTTTACAACCTTTTCAGTGTTTCCAGGGGCTCCTTCCTGTCCAGGACTCCAGTGTCTGGGTTAACAGTTGTTAAAATACACCTGCAATGACAGACAGCGCCAAATCAATAACGGCTTCTTACTATAAATCTCTACACATCTATATAAAATAACAATCTCAAATGTTTACCTGGCACAACACACTGTCCCTTTCAACTTCACATTGCCAATAACAATCTCCTCCCAAGTGTCCTGAGGGAAGGTAAACATTATGCACAGATCAGGCATATCCACACAAAACCATTTTTCCAGGAGCGGCACAGTCACTCCTAGAAGAAGCAGTACCATTCCTGATGATCACCTTTACCTCACCTTCAAAACAAGTAAATATTAGGGTACTTTTTTAACAAAAACCCTACAGTCACTGCAATCATCTAATTGAGGACCCACTAGTACATATGGAAAGAAAGATACACAAGTAATAAATCCTCTTCTGCTGCATGCACTTGTCTGAACCTAAAGTAAGCTTATTCTTACTGTATGTGTGATAATCTGATCTGTGACCTCTGGCAAGCCACCATTTATGCAGAAAAGAAATTTTTAGTGGAAGTAAGTTCTCGCTTCTCGTCTACACAAGCTTCCTACTGCAATCCTTCTTGGAAGGCAAAAACCCAGTCTCATTTTAGGAACTTGTTAGATTTGGGAAATTATCAGATGTATCCAGAGCAAATTCTTTGGAAAAATGGCAACATGACAAACACACTTAAAAGCCACCATCGCCAGTTCACTTCATCACCAGGCACCTTCCTAGTGTTTTTTGAACTACCAGAATGTTGTCAGAGATGCAGTGATAGACTACAGTATCACAAGGGTCAGTTTTACTCTTGTGCCAAAGGCTATAAACATCACACTGTCAATTTACAAACTATTCATCTGTATCAATTGATCAATTACAGCGTGCACAGGTTTCCCTACTTTACACTTAAAGATGAACTTTCAGTGGCAGCCTGTCATTTAAATACACTTATTTTATCCTTTGCTAAGCTAAACAGGCATTCGTAGACCTGTCTCCTCCCTCAATGTTTCACATGCATGGAGGTGAGCAGAAACTGTATCTCTCTAGAATCCAGTTGTAAAAAAAATAAAAATCACAGAAGAGCAGCTTTCCTCACCCTTGTAGGCACCATCACACAAGGAAATTGAGTTATAAAGAAACATAACCAAGCCTTAAAAAAAACGTTTAAGAAAGCTATTTTACCTCCTCAAAAGCACTAGAATCTGTCACAAGAATATTTGGTCTGAAGTTCTCTATCTTAACTTTCTTCTCCAGCCTGGTATTTAGATCGTCCAGTGAAGCTTCTGAGATGATCAAGACTGGGCTACAGTCAGGATAGGCAACCTACATAAAAAAAACCAAACACACACACAAACAAATCCTAAGGCTGCTGTAAGAGCATGGGAGCAAAGTTACTGAATGGCAGAAGGACCATATGTTGGATATGTTGGAACCAGTGGCCCGACTGTTAGGCTGCTGCATTCAGGTTTTAATTTTCCTGGAAGTAGGTTAACAAGTAAAACAACATGCCCCTTCCTATTTCAGTAACCATGTCAAGTTTCATTTGCTCATATTGCAAAATTAAACTTCTACTTATAGAATTAAACCAAGGTTATATAAGCTACCACATATAATATTGCATGCACGTCCCACACATTTATTCCAGGTGTTACTGACGGAACTAAGTAAATCAGAAAAAAAATTAAGTTATGAAAGCTACTTAAGATGCTTATGGACCTGCTGAACTTCTCTTGTTGACTATAATCAACCAAGTGGATTTTTCTATATAATGAATCTATCTTATCATGACACCAGAGGCAGTTTCCCATACAGAATAGCAATACTAAATTGCAACTGTCCATTTGTCAGTCTAGGTTTGCTTGGAAGTGGAAGGGCTGCCATTTTAGCAAAGAATGACAATGAACAGTATTCAAAGAAGACTCATGTGTTTGTTAGTTCTACATTAAAAAAAAGAAATTTTGGCAAGAATTGCAAGGTATAGCCCTCCCCCGTCTTTCTCTTATATTAGCCTTTCCCCTCCCCCTTTTACGTGCCTTTACAAACACAAGATGAGTGCTGAAATAACTAAACAAACAATTCTGTCCTCTTCTCATGCTAGGATTCCCAAATGTTATCCCTCCTAATGTGACATCCCTTTTCCTGAATCCTAGTCTTCTGTATTGGTCTCAGTGCCCTTACATAATAAATGCATATGTATAAAAGTCCGTAATTGAATATATCTTCTTCTCTTTGCACAAGAACAAGCAAAACACTGATGCCCTATAGATAATAACATCACATCAGTAAGGCAAGATACTCACGATTTGCATTTGCTTAAAAAGCTTACACTCATCAGGTACAGTTCAAACCATCTTCACGCAAGACAGTTGTTCAGACAAAGAGAAGGGCATCAGTGGCCCCAGTGATGAGGACATCTGAGCACATCTCCTTTCCCTACCTGCATTAACTTTCTCTAGTATCATGCCTTCAAGCCTCTTCCCACAGCAAGAGATGAAACCTCCGTAACCTTCCTTGGATTTTAATTCCTAGGCCCACAGCTATAGAGCCCCGAGTTAAGCATCATTCCTTTAAATAAAATACAAGGTAACACAACTCGTATCAGTACACTCCTAGACCTAACAAGGGATAGGGAACGGAGGTTTCCTCTGTAACACAGATTACACCATCAAAACATCTTTAAAAACATAATCTTTTTCTATTCACTGAGGCACAAATGGAATGCTATTCTGCAATGTAACAGTTCCTCTTCAAATATCAGTATCAGATTTTTTAGCCTAGAATGGCCAATAGCTTAGGACAGATTTAAAGTAAAATTTAAGCAAGTCATCTCATCATAGAAAAGGAGATACTCGTGTGGTTTAAGTACATGACTACAAACCTTGCTAAACAGGGCTCTACCGCCAACATGGGCAGGTTCTAGTGGGTGGGTAGCAAATATTTAAAACAAAGTACTAAGAAAGAGAACATTCGTTTACCTCATCTGTGGTTCGGAAAAGGTTTATTATGTCTTTTGACTTTCTTGGTACCATGGAGGGCTCAAAGTGCACCAGTCGATATGGCTCTGAATTCAGGAAAGTGGTGATCCACTGAGCCACTTCGTCTCCACAGTCCCTGCCTTGGATATCCATTCCAAACACCCTGAAGGATCACAAGACACGTCAGCAAGTTAGTTGGAAAGCTGAAGGCTTAAGTATGCTTATTATTCAAAGGCAAACAACTTCTTTTAAAGTAGCAGCAAGATACAGTAAACAAACTGCCTGAATTATAATGAGGTGGCAGCTGGTTTCTGAATTTGGCACAAGGATCATTCCCTGTGCACAGTCTCCTTATGGTCACTTTGTTTTGGAAGCTAAGTAACACGGACATGGCCGGATGATACCAGCTGGTGAAAGAATGAGCCATGAAACAGCTTTAGGTGCCCAGAGCTAACTGTCACATTAATGACCAGTAACGAACCTAACTGTTTGCCATACTTTCAAGCAAAAAAAGGGGTCTACTCTTGCGTTTGCACGTAACTGCAACACCAAAAGAATTCTACTCAGAAATCAACTGAAAGTTAATTAATTTCAGAAAATGAACGATAGTTTCAAAGGATGTGGTTAGTTACTGTAACTGACATTTACAAATGTTATTAATTGTAAACGTCCCTAATTGTAAGGGAAGCTTTCAGATTTTAGTGCCAGAGCTGAGTGAAACTCTTAAACTCAAGATACGGAGCTATTCTATATGCTAAAAGAGGTTAAAGATTTACAATGGAAGCAAAGTCCATGGGGCATAAAAAGCCACTGGCAGCAGAATACAAACAAGTTTACGCAAGGAACACTTTCCTGGCACACAAAAGTAAATCTCAACTCAACCTTCCAATAATCTTCAACACCAATCATGAATTGTTTTACTGCTCTCTTCAAAGTAGCGATTTTGACCCAAACACACTGCACTTTCTTCTACCTCCGCAATCATACACTGCACAGCTTAAAGCACAGAGATGCCCAGGTAGTTCATTTAGCCTGAGCCCAGCTCCTAGGAGCCCTCCTCTACTCATCTAGGGGAGGGATGGATCATTAGGGCGCTGGCAGCAATATCCCTGCTCTGTTTGCTGGGATCCCTGTTATCAACTCTGTAGCACAGGTTGGGACCTCCATTCTCTCAGTCCCTGTGTGCCTTCTGACCACAGAGGTGAGGGTCTTAAAACTTCCAACACTACTGTTACCCACCCATGAAGCAGATCTACTCTGAGCACTCAGTGGTATAGGTATCCATGGGCGCAGATCATGCAATTTAAGTATTACAACATGTACTGACAAAGAGCACAAACGAAGAACACTAGGCTTCTTAACCAGAGGGCTATAAGAACCCCTCTAATATTTGCACAAATAGAAAATGTGCCTAGACAATGGCTTCAACCCTACATTTACCTCCCCCAAACACAGGGGTTTTAAATATCCATGTAAAATCTGCAACTTGGACTGAACAAGATGAGCATCCGCACAGGCTTTTGCGGCCAGACGTGCTATTGCATTGCCTTAGCCCCAAACTACCGGGTGCAAGCCAGCACCAATCTGAAGGCACCATGCTCGCCCGGTGGCGGAATAAATACAAGTCTGTGCAGAGCGTACCGTGTAGTAACACAGCTACTCCCTTGCACAAGCCGGAAGGGAAGAATCTCGGAGCAAAAGCCAAATCTTCATTTGCCTGAATACAGTACTATTCCCAAACTTCATTCTTAAGAATGGCTGAATGGATGAGAAAGGATCAGCCTTGAGCTGACAAATGGCAAGTTGTTTAAGCACAGGAGAGTCATATAAAACCTCAGGATTCCCCCTGAAATGTACCAGGCAATGTTTAACTATGAGTATGGCGAATTTCACATCCTATGACACCACCTACAATACCAGACAACTTGGTAATCTTTAAAGTCCATTTACAGGCATCTAATTTTTGCTTATTTGCATTCCCAAATTCTAGCAATTTTAAAGCCAAAGAGTGCAATCTTTTATTAAGGCAAAGAAAGAAGAAAATTAAGAGAAAAACAAGTCACTGAGATCTAGAATTGGAAAATCCAAGGCAATTTTTCATTACTGAAATGCATGTAATCTATTTAAATATTTTTTTCTAATGGCACAACAAATTTTAGAAAAAAAAAACATTTTGAAAACAGCATGTTTTTGTAGTGTATGTGTCATTGGCTAACATAGACACATTATAGACAGATTTTTAAAAGACTGTCCTATTTTTCCATGAGAAATGCTATAATTTCTAATTTGCACCTGCCTTGTATAAACAGAGATACTGAGCAATGCTGATCAAGAGTTTCCACAGCAACAGATTTATGCCAAGAGCTAGTGAATGCAGTTCCTTTCCGGCACTTTCAGTTTTCAGCGTAGCAGCTGGTACATTAACTTTCTCTGCTATGCAAAGGAGAAACACTTATCAGTATCTTTGTAGGGGCTAACACTGTTTATGGTTACTAAACAGTCTTACATATTAATTGACATCTTAATAGGGAAAAGATTTTCTCCTTCCCCTTTTCAGTTTTCCAGCATGGATTTCAATATGTGGATAAAATAACTAGGCCTGCACACAGCTAAATGACTACATTTGTAACCTGTTCACCTGAAACCCATTTTGAGATAGCATCTACTTGCTCTCTGGGGATGCCCATCTTTCCCCTGTGATCACAGAGTGAGCCTTGGGCAACTAAATTACTAATTTAGGCAACTCAGTTAAACACCTACAGACAGGGGTGAGGGAATTTAAGCACCGACATCTCAACAATTCTAATTGGCCAGTGTGTATCCAAAAACATTGATGCATACAGTAGTGGTGACTCAGAAATACCAATATGCATGACTGAGGCTCTGAGATGCAATTGCTCATACAAGCAAAAATGAAAACACTAGAAGTAAACACAAATGAGTAAACATGACAGTCTATGAAGAAGATCACAGTTCATTTGGCAGATGTATAATGTTATGGTTTTTGAATATTGCGCCATCTATTCCCGAGATTTGTTTTCATTAGTGTTTAGCAAATTAAAACTAGACCTTTTGTTATGACAATCAATCCTGGCCTGCTGCGTAACACATAGCAGTAGAATTTCACAGAATCACAGAATGGTTTAGGTTGGAAAGGACCTTTAAATATCATGTAGTTCCAACCCCCCTGCCCTGGGCAGGGACACCTCCCACTAGACCAGGTTACTCAAAGCCCCATCCAGCCTGGCCTTGGACACCTCCAGGGATGGGGCAGCCACAGCTTCTCTGGGCCACCTGGGCCAGTGTCTCACCACCCTCACAGTAAAGCATTTCTTCCTCATACCTAATCTAAATCTCCCCCCTTTCAATTTGAAACCGTTGCTCCTTGCCCTGTCAGTACAGGCCCTGGTCTGAAGTCTCTCTCCATTACGCAAATGGGGAGATTGAAAGAGAAGAGAAAAAACGCAAAGACACCCAACTTTCACCCTCCAGTTTCTGCATAAGAAAACGGAAACAGTCACACCGTCTTCAAAAGCAAAGCATGTATGTAAGTGAGAGACAGCAGTTAAGACAGAAGGGAGGAGGGAAAAAAAACCAAACCCTTCTTCAGTACCTGCAGTTCCGCACGGGGTTTTTCCGGGGGAGCTTTACAGGCAAGCACAACCTCTTCATGTCCGGGGCCTCCAAGGCCAGCTGCCCGTTCTCACAGCTGACAGAGATGAGGACCAGCCGCGGCTCCTGGCGAGCTGTAACCATGTGCCCATCTTCCTTAGTCACAAGCCAAAACCTGTAGCGTGACAAGAAGCGGGGGGGGGGGGGAGGAAACAGAAACGCGTTTCTAACCACGGCTGGAGGCCGACGCCGTTCGTGGGGGTCCCCCCGCAGCCCTGCGGCCTGCTGGGCACGGCCGGACCGCCACAACACCCAACGAACGCCCGGGGCGGGGGGCGGGGGGGCGGAGCGGAGGCCCGGCCGCAGGGCCTTGCCCCAGCCTCGGGCCGGCAGCACCGTCGCGCCTCGCCCCGCCGTACCTGTCTCGCAGCTCCCCGCTCCGCAGCCCCATCGCCGTCACCTGCGCCCGCCCCACCGGCACCCCCCGGCACGACTTCACCGGGTACACGAAGAGCTTCAACACCGTCCCCACCCGCTGCAGGCGGCGGCGGCGCCCGGCCGCCCGCCACTCGGCCCACCGCCAGGCCCCCAGCACGGCGCCCAGCGCCAGCAGCGCCGCCGCCGCACCCCCCCACAGCCAGCCCGGCCGCGCCACCCGCAGCACCAGGCCCAGCGCGCCCCGCTCCCCCCTCATGGCGACTGGGCCGCGGCGGCGGCGGCGCGGCGCCTGAAGGGGCCGGGGGCGGGCCGAGAGCCGGCGGCCGCCCCCCTCCGGCTCCACCGCCCCTGGCGCCGAAGGGCCCTGGTTGCCCGGTGCTTGCCCGGCACCTGCCCCGCTGTCCCAGGCCTCTGCGGGGGCGAGACCCTTGGTGGAAGACAACAAGCGCGGGCAATAAACGTTTGAGCGCAGGCTGTCGGTGTCCAGCGTGACAAAATACAGGCAGCAAATGCGTTTCTTTTAATATCTGGGGTTTTGTGAAAAGCAACGTGGCAGTAAAAGTATGAACGTGAGCGCGTGCAATTCAGCTGTTTGGGTGACAAAGGGGGGAAACCCGTGGCTGGAGGCCAACAGCTGGTGTGGGGAGGGCGGCAAATGGCGGCGCCTGAGGCTAGGGCGGGGGGTCCCGTGGCGTTTGGCCGCCTTGGGGCATCTGCCTGGTACCAAAACCCCCTCCGAGAGCGTCCCTCGGGTCATGGGGAAGTCACTTTGTGGGACACCCGGCCACAGTGACATTGTAGAACAGGACGGAGTGGCAACCACCATTGTCCTCACAGGCAAAGCAAGAGCAAGTTGATTTTCCCCCCAGCTCACCCCTTCTTCAGGCTCGCAGGGATCTGAAGGTCGAACTCACAAATTGAAATGTTTAGGATCGGTGTGGCAAGACCAAAGTCCCAGCAGGCAGGAGACAGGGAAGCTTGGTCTTGGGCATTTCTGAGAGATTCGGAGAGCCCGGCCTTGGTGGATTACTGGAAGTACTACCTCAACGGCATCCTGGAGGACAGGAACGTTGGAAGATGTGGCTATAATGGGCCTCCCTGACAATGACTGCGTATGGGTGGCCAAGCCAGGAGGTCTCCTTGCAGCCATCTCACCCCAAGAAGTGGGCTTGATCACGGGCCAGGATTGGACAAAGTTCCTGCTAACGGGAAAAAGTGCAGTGTGATTCGTGACAACCTGCTGGTGGATGAAGACAACGTGATGGATGTCAGAAGGAAAAGCAGTGACAGCAGATCCATCTGTATTGGCAAGGCCCCCAAAGCCCTGATCTTCCTCATGGGCAAGAATGGAGTCCATGGAGGAGCCCTCAACCAAAAGGTCCACGATATGATTGTGGGCATGAATGCATGAAGCAAATAGTGCCAAAGAGGCATCTTCTCCTGAGCATAGGGGCATGGTTGCTGATGGAGAAGAGAAGGGAAATAAACCTGATTTGTTGCGCATGTCGTTGTCTGCTTCTTTCAGGTGGGGGGGTTAACAGCCTGCCTGACCAGCTGTGGTGCAGAAGGGAGTTATATCTACATTCCTTATCAAGATGCTCAGTATCACTTGAGTGGTCTCCCAGCCACCTTGGGAAGTTGCTCCCTGTTATTCTCATTTTACAGACTGATTTTGGGGTGGAGGACTCTGATACCATTAGCTTTGGGAAAGGACAGGAGGGGGGGCATCCCTTGTTCATGCCTTTGCTGTTGAAATCGTGCCGTAATGCCATTCATGGTTTTTGAGACCTAAGTCGGATTTACTGTTTATTTTTAATTTGCCCCTGGAACAAGCCCAGTTCATTCTGGAGATTAATGACTGATCAGCAGAGCCTTGTGCTGCTGTTGGACTGTGTGGGAGGCACATGCAGAGATGGTCTGCCACCTGCCCACCTTCTGTATCATTTGAAACCCCTTCTCACACTACTTTACTGAGCAAATTGGGGTTTTTATAAGAAAAGTTACCAGTTTTGCATCTGTGGCATGGGGTTCTTCTGAAGGTTGTTTCCTTTCCGTCCTGCTCAGGCACACTGTCTGGCCTCAAGATCACGGGTCCCTGTGAGCCCCCCAGGACACCCGGGAGGACACGGAGTTGTGCCGAGGGCTGCAGATTTCCTCCTCCATTCACCAGTATGGCCTCACCTCCTGCTCCTGCTTGTAACCCTAAACGGCCAGTCTGAAACGGAGCAGAACTGGTGCGCTTGAGATGGGACTGACAGTGAAGACTTGAGAGGTATCTCCGGCAGAGCCGATCTCCTCACACACTGGCTTTCCTTCCTCCATTGCTCCTGGCAGCTGTGGCTGAATCCAATTCATTCAAGCCTGAATCCACCCCATGCCGTCGCGCTGCAGCACAGGCGGGCTGTGACCACTCACCCACGGTGAGACGCCCCGTCCTCCATACCCCTGAGACCCCCCCCACCATTGCACCAGGTAAGCACCTCACTCACCCTCGGTGAGTCTGTCTGCGGCGGAGAGCCCTGACCCCCCGGGCATGTCCCACCGCACCCCCCCGGTGCCCCTCACCATGCTCTCCTGCCCTGCATCCCCCGGCCATGACACCTCCACCATGCCCTCCATCGGTCCCCCGTCCATGTTCCCCTCTCCATGCCTCCCTCACAGCTGCTAAACTGCTTGGTCTGGTTTGACCAGACCTCCCACCACCACCTTCAAATTGTTGACCCACTGAGTCAAAAATAATTACTCCTGATGACTTTTATGACTCTGCCACAGACACGAGAGGAGAGCCAGCCCTGCTGAGCAGACTGAGAGCCCCTTGCGCGCTCTTTGATAACTGTTGATCTTCTCATTTAGCATGGAGTCAATATTTTGTAATTTAACTGAATTCACACCGAGAGCTTTAATCTGCAGCTGCACCCACAGGAGCAGAAAAAATGCTATAAGGGGAACCAGGCATCTAATGTATTGGCAAACATTCAACAAAACTGCGACGACTGTCTAATTAGTAAGCACTGTCTAATAAGCAGTGTTTACAAGCATGAATCAAACCAAATTAACGGAACTACTAAAGGGGTAAAAATACAAAAACACAAACTGGTTTTAGAATCGAAGAATAAAAGCAATACATCAAATGCAATAAATAATAGAAAAAAAAATATTAATATTCACGCTGGCCACAAGTTTTTAAAAAAGCCTGGGCATTCCCACCAAACATTGATGCTTATTTTCACAATCTTAAGGCAAAAATGAGTAACTATATCTCCTGTGATTTCTCAAGCACTGGTAGCATTCTCCACTGTGCAAATCACAAAGTGCAGAAAGCTTTTGCTCTCTGAATTTCGGTCTATGAGGCATCAAAATGACAGGGTTTGGAATAAGAGGAAAAAAATTGGGATGATTTACTGCTTGCTCCCTTCTTCTGGGTGCCAGAGAAAATAGTTCTGGAGTGTATTTGTACTTTACCTGCATGAGAATCTGGAGATGTATGGACCCAGATAGTGTGATGGTATAACTCCTTAGTTATACATTGTGGGCAGCACAGTGGCATACAAAACCAGATTCTTTCAGTTTGAAGGATTTGTTAACTAAATTCAGAAATAACTCACCTTTGCTAACAATTGCACATTAATGTAGAGAAAATATTATTTCTAAATCCAAGAAGGACCTTAAACTTTTATTCCCTAAATCTACCAGGCTGGAGCCTAAGGAGATTTTGTTCAGACCAGCCCCGAAAAGCAGCTGTTGCATTCAGCCCGGACTTTTCTTGGGAGACTACGGTGTGAAGGAGCTTAAAGAGGAATAACAGAAGGCGGCAGCATCCGCATAATCTCTCCTCTCCCGCTGTGATACAAGGAACATAAAATTAGAAATAGCTGCAGAGAGGATGGTTGTGGCTTAACGTTTCAGGTCTAAGACTGCAGCCTTTGAGAAAAGCCCTCTTCACCCACACACCAGGCACCTCTCAAAAAGCCCCCGGTAAATAGCTTCACCAGCAGGTTTGTTTAATCCTCCATCCCAGGCACACCCTTGCTTACCTAGAAGCCACCAACTCCTTCTGCTAAAGCAATGGGAATAGAGCCGTTCAGACAAAACGCAGGTACTGCTTTTCTTACAGCCTCTTGTGCAACAGGATTGTGTTTGCCGTAGCCAGAGCAGGCACGGTAAACCTGCACTTGAAAGGAAATGACCGTGTTTTCAATTGCTTGTAACTTCACCAAACTTCAGGGCAGTTGTGCTGAAATTCTCCGCACCAAGTCCTTGCTTCAGGCTGCTTAAAATGTGTCCGATCCCACAGCGTCAATCCCACAGCAAACTGGGGCCAGGCTCGCTCGGTCGTGGAAGCAGGCGATTGCTGGCGTATCTTGGAAGAGCATGTTGTCAGCTCAGAAGCATCCGTGTGACAAATTTTCCGGAAAAAGTAATGATGTATCTGCCTTCAGATGCTGTGGGCAACTGGAGATGATAATTCTAAAGACAATCCCAGAATCTTGTAGCAACGGCTCAATCAGAGGTCAAAGAAAGATGAACGATGAGGAAAGATTTAAAGAATTTTACTTGTTTCCACTAAAAAAAAAAGCAAGTGACTGGGGATCTTGTAGGTTTTGTTATGCGCACAGTGCTGTAATTTGGAATCTAACAATATTGCATCAAATGAAATAAATGGACAAAAAAATAATATTTATGCTGGCCACAAGTTTGTTAAAAAGCATGGGCATAAAATACTGCACTGAGGGGGTGATTTGGATGGACATCACAAAAAAAAAAAAAAAAAAATCCCAGTAAGAAAGACAGCAAAACGCGGCCTGGATTAAGTGACAGGGTGTTATGATAGAGCTCAATGTAGACTGGGCTTGTCTTGGTGAAGGAAGAGGGGTTAAACGCCCACACCAGGTATATGCCAGGTATTTTTCCAGTGACTCTCTGGTAATTCAGCAAAAGCTGGGGATGAGGGGATGACACGGCTGAGCGTGCAGTCATCCTATGCTAATTTCAGCAAGCTATGATAAAAATTATATCACACACATAAATTATATCCTTCTTCTAAGCTTAGAACAAACAATAAATTAAAAAAAATCCTTTATAGAGAGGCGGGGAGGATAAAAGCATTGCTGTTTCCTCTTATAATCTTCAAGGAAATCACAGTTCGGTGAGTCATGCACTAGAAATGAGCTCAGAGAAATTCATGTAGGGAAAAATCTCAGGCAAATAATTTGCGATGATAGAATTAAAAATAGAGTCATTAATGATAAATGCCTTTTAATGGACTCGGAGCAATGAGATAAAGGGATCTTTTTTTGTGAAGCTTTTCCTACACAGAGAGTCATAAATCTGGGGGAGGATGGGATTCACCAAGGACAGGAAAGTCCCACCCTCGTTCAGGCACAGCTGGAAAAGCAATCTGATGTTAGTTTAGTGTCCCAGGAAAGGAAGGAGTAAGGATTGCTTTACGGGCAGCAGGAATAGGGGAATACAGAAAGCACCAGGAGGCAAATACAGATGGCATGCTGGCGCTGGGGTACACGGCAGCTCCTGGGAGGGTCATTCCAGTCTGCCGTCCTCCGTTCCCCCCGTGTTTGAAATTACACATCCTGTCCAAAGCAGCTGAGATCCCTTCAGCTGAGGATGATATTCAGAAACAAGAAGTGGCTGTGGCTCATCCCCTCTCCTCCAGTGAAGTGTTCTTAATAAACATTTTTAAGGCACAGCAAGAACCTCAGGGCAAAGTGTAATGAATTTTTCGGTGTTGAAGGAACAAAAAACAACATGAGAACAATATTCCTACGGCTTTACATCAGAAACCCTTGCAAACAGGAGGCCCAGGATTCAACTGGGTAGAAACGCTGGCATGCAGAGACACACCTTACACTGCTGGTGCCCAGCATCCTGAAGATGGGTCTGGACGAACCAGGAGGCCAGCCTAGGGCAGGGCAGGGAAATCCCTGCAGGAGATGAGACAGAACATTGAGGCAGGCTGACAAGGCTGGAAATCTGATTTTTTCCCAGGAGATGGCACCAAAGGACAATTGCCTTTCAGCCGGCATCGTGCAATGCAGTGGAAACTTCGCTGGGGGCCTCAGGCAGTTGCGCTGCCACCTTCACCAGCCGCTCCTTGTTATCAGAAGCAAAGCATTATTCTTAGCATCTGTGCTTTTAGCAAGGGTGAGGATACCTGGCTTTTACATCTCCATACAGTAGGTAAACATAAGCTTTGTGCTTATCATGGCAGGATCCCACTCATGGCCTCAGAGGGTCACCCAGGCTGGAAGAACCCCAGGAGGTCTCTCCTCCAGCCTCCTTCTCACAGAGCAGGGTCAACACTGAATCCGCACCAAGTTGCTCTGCACTTTGCACGGTCATGCCTTGGAAGCCTCCAGAGACAAGAGACCCCCCCCAGTTAATTATCATATTACTGATTTTTTCCCCCCTTATATATGGCTGGAAACTCCCCAGTTTCAATTTATGACCATCACCCCTTGCCGTCTGGCTGTGGACCTCAGTAAAGAGCCTGACTCCATCATGTTGGCAACCCCTTCTTAAGTACTGAAAAGCTGAAGAAGATCTCCTAGGTCTTCTTCCCTCCTCCAGCTAAACGAGTCCAGAGCCCTGAGCCTCTCCTCATAGATGACAGAGGGTTCAGGAAGGAGCACCACCCTCTCTGAGCTCAGGATAGACTTCACCCCGAAACAGGCCTGGAAGCCTGACAGCTCTTTCCTACAAGGAGAAGGAAGGGGAGAATTTGCTTCCATTACTTTCTTTTAATTTATTTACCTCCATTAATCTACAAGCTCTTTAGGCTCTCTACTGCTCCTTGAAGAAAACAAGATTTCCCAAGTGGACTGCGTACAGGCAACTGCAGCAACTTGGTACAGATTTTAGGACCAGTTTTGTCTCAGAACAGGCCAATGCCTAGCCAATAAAGGACTCAGGATAAATTAAAAAAAAAAAAAAAGGAAAAAAAAAGAGACAACTGGTTTTATAGCACCCCAACACAAACCCTGTCCCCTTGCCAGTCTTACAGACAAGCAGAGGGCAGAAAGGTCATTCATCCCTGAAATGGACCTTGGCCTGGGACTGGCAAAGCCCTGGAAGCGCCGAAGTGTGGTCATGTGGCGTGGTATGGCTCTCCTCGGTAACAGCACTTCAAAAACAAACTGTGCAAGAATGCTTCCTTGCTGCTAATGCTGCAGGACAAAGGACAATAGCTGTGAGTCCTCTGCCATTTCCTCAGAGCCTACGGTGGGCCAGAGTAGTAATTAAATGTTCTGGGAAAAACAGCAGAAATAAGTTTTATTCTGCTCCGTGACTCATTGAGCAGGCACTAGCAATAGCCAGGGATTTAATTTAAAAGTGACTTGCCAGGCTGTCAGGTTAGTGGAGTTCATTCCCGAGAGAAGCTTGGACGAGATGACTACTTCTTGCCACTCCTGCGTGCATTCAACTTCCTGAATTTATTTATCCTGCTGTTTGTTATAAAACATAGTGAAAGGCGGGGAGAAACCTGAAGGGAACCAGATAGCACAGCACCACACCACTGAAAACAGAAACCTGTGAGGTGGAGCGATGGGTAAAGGTGCCAAGCAAGCGCCTGAAGGCAGGAACGCATTTCAACCATCCTACCTGTATCAACAAGAGCATCAAATGTCCACTGTATTCCTAAAAGGAACATGGAAATAAGCCGCAGACAAGCCTTGTCTGCACCCATGAGTTGAAAGCTCTCCCCGCTGAGGTGAATCCTCCAAGGCCAGCCTCGCCAAGAGCACATCAAGACCATGCAGAAGCTCAGAGTTCATCCTGGACTGCTCTCCTGGCTTGTCACGCCGTCAGGGTCAGGCTGTCCCGGAGAGCCCAGCCCCCTCACCGTCACCGACGTCTTGCTCTTCTCCGAGCCACTTGCAGGCTTCCAGCACAATGCCTCGGCTTCGGATGGAGGTTGCCATTTCTTGTCGGATGAGCAGGATGACTTGCCACCCAATGCCGAGCGAGTCGGGGAACGTTTCCTCTTGTCTCGCAGGTCACTGAGACAACATTTAGCAACAAGGCTGCAGGATTTGCCCTGTCCCACCTCTTTGCATCCTAGACCTGGCACAGCAGGGATGCTGCCACAATTGACAGGAACTACAGCCCTCTGCCATCCACCCTGCTGAAAAATGGACCTCACACCCCCTCCCTGCCCCAGATTCACATTTTCTAGAGGCTGCTGTGCTAGCTGGGCTGCTGAAGAGAATAGCAAACCCTCAGGCCAAGGCCCAGCCTCACCAATTCGCTCCACCAGCCAAGGAACGAATTACTGCTCAAGGAGCACTGATAAGCAGCACTAATTGGTAGCCTCCGTGAGAACCATCAGTTCATCCCGAGGAAGGAAGACAGGCTGCCATGAATCAACAGCATAGGTTACTTGCTTACTTTCTCTTTCTTCTTTCTTCCTTTGTTTTTGGTCTGTTTTAGAAACACCATCCAGCAGAAGCTGACTTGCCAATATGCATCGAGCTTTTCTTTTCTCAGGCTCACACGGAAGCAGCATTTACGCATCAGTCGGCTTCTGTATGGGTGGAAGCCAGGTTATTCCCTTAACATCGCACCAGGTGAGCAGAGACCATAGGTCAGCAGGCAAAAGCCAGTGGCAACCGTCATGCCAAGCGGTTCACAAACTGAAGTTCATGTTTACCTTCGTGGAAAGTCCCTGCACTGAATGGGCTGAACCCCGGGTGTTGCAATGAGGGAGCAGGCTCGCTATTCAGAGGACACATGGACAAACGGGTGGACTCTCATTTCACACAGAAAAATGGAGACACAAATCCCCCCTGCATTGCTTTAGTCATTTAAAAAAAAAAAAAAAAATCTCTAATGATTCACACTGTAAAACATCGAGTGGTGGAACAAAATTTGAAGTTAATCCCAAAATGCGGAAGCTGGTGTAGTATGTGGGTATTAGGACAGCCCCGTTCCTACTGCAGAAGGCACAGCAGTTGTCGATACCCTCTGGCATGGTGGTGGGGCAGATCAGAGGGACGGGTCTGTCCCCACAAGAAAGCTCATGAGAAACAACTAAAGGCATGAAATCAATGAGCAAAATTCCTTTTTTGACTATTCCTACAGCCTTAGATCCTCTGCAGCCTCAACTCCACACCTTGCCTTTCCCAAGCACTGCCATGGAGTTTGGGCTACAACCACATCCTTCTAGAAGAGTGCCGAGGCCACGGGCAGACCGCCATGGGGAAGTTTACATCGCAGCTTCCCTCGCGGCTTGGGCACCGCTGAGAAACGCCTCCTTTGCGCGTCACTTATGCGTGTAGGTAATCACAAGATGCGGATCACATTATTTTTTATTCACAGTCCCATTAGAAAAAAAGCATTAAAAAAAAAACAAACTTTGTTTCAGTTGCTACATTTAAAAGAAATACGGCATGGTTTGCTAAGACACACAAACCTCTTCACTCAAACAAGGCAAAGAAAACAACAGCATTTTTTTTCCAGATAAGTCAACTCCTTGATTACAAAACCACTATCAAAACTAGAAAGATCTATAATACAGAGAAAGCGCTAGCAGGGAAAACCTTTACTGCTACCGTGAAAGACTGATATAAAAACAAACAAACAAACAAAAAACACACACACAGAATCTTGAAGGCCTGTAACCCCCCTTGTTCCTGTGTCATCCATACAAGATTTATATCCCTGGAGGTGTGACATGGAAGCTGCTCCACCCACCCCATTGAGCTCAGCCATCTGATGTTGACATTCTCTAGCTACAACTTCCACCTACGGAAATGAAGATGGAGCCGGCAGGTTATTTGGCCCCATTCTTATACGAAACGGTTGTACATTCTTATACGAAACGGTTGTACATTCTTATACTAAACGCTGAATGTAGGGTTTTTTTTTTCAGATGCAGCTGGTAATCCATTTTCTTTTCCGGTGACCACCACACAAGCTGTGCTCTTACAGCCCCAGCTTCCAGAATCACGTATGTCAGATATAAACTCTGTTCTCAGTAAGAGAAGTATATGCAGGTTTCACAGCAGCAGAGGAAAAGTTTAAAATACTAATCACAGTGAACCTTTAATGCCCCAAAATCGGAAGACAAACACACCTCATTTTCCTTCTGGATTTTTACATCAGTCTTAAGATTTAAAGGCCCGTGATTTCCCGTGCTGGAGATGAACACCACCAATGCAGCAAAGTTCACCATATCTCAGACCACAGTCCATTTATATCTGATTATATTTTTAAGTATACTCATAATCTTAACCCTCTCGGCAGGGGGAAAGGACATCAGAAAACCAAAGACTACCTTCTCCTGATCCCTCATTATCTGTTTCCTCCACTGCTTTGACAATTCCTCCCACTAGCCAGACTTCCACCTCCCCAGCTGCCCCCCCATGCTCCACTTCCCTTCATTTCTCTCTCCATCACCGACTTGCTTTTCCATCCATCCTTGGCTCCCTTCCACACATAGCCCAAAGCTTCAGAAAACCACATCTGAGAACAAACTTCAGCTCAATTAGTAAAAGATTATTTCCTCATCCTTGCATTTCTTCAACCCCATCCGATTTTATAAAACCCTGGAAGTTTTCACAGAGAAGAGCACTTGGTCCGGGGGAAGGGGCTCGGCCGAGGGGGTCGGGGCGGGGACAGATTGTCCAAGAGGTTTCTCAGGTGCGGGTCTTGGATTTAATCCCAGGAGAGCAGCAATGGCCTCGCGTCCTCCCCGGTGAGGCGTGTGGAGCTGCGCTAGCGGACGAAGGATGCCACCTGAGCTGCCACCCCAAAGGGAGCGGAATAAGCCGTTGCTAATCCTTGGAGGCCGACCACCAAGTAGCGGCATCCCTTCTGCAGGGCTTTGCCGACGTTCTGCGGAGAGAGAGGGGAGAAAGGGATAAAAAGGAAAAAAAAAAAAAAAGGAGAGGTGACAGAAAATACCTTCACATAAAATCCTTCCGACAGCCAATGTCACCGACCCAGAAAATTAACTTCTCCCACAGCTAATGAGGGCTTGAGCATGGAACAACCATTTTTATCTAGAAACACACATCCACAGGGTAGCGTTAAACCCAACGGATGCAGCCTCCACGGGAAGCCAGACTTTTACGTGGGCTTCTAGTCAAGAATAAAATTAGTTTAAATTCACACCTAATCTGTAGGAGTAAGTGTTTCCCACACACACACAAGTTCAAAGTATGTTAGTAACTCTTAAAAGCACATAAGGTGTTTAAAACTGGAGCTGAGCAAGAAGGCAATAAATCACTGAGAATACTTTTATGGAAATTTCATTGCTTTTTGTCAAAACAAATTTTTTTTTTTTTAGGCAAAATAAGTCTGTTTTGACCCACTTTCACATCTGTACACGTTTAAGAACTTATCTACGTAGTGCATTAGAGGTAAATTGCTACAGATAATTTAAACTAAAAACCTTAATCGAAGTTTAATTTCACTCTTGCTAGTTTTTGCTCATATGGCTGGTCACGCCTGGGGAGTTAATACAATGTGCTCAGTTTGGGAGGAACATCACAATTAAGTGTTAGTAACACTTCACGGTTGCTTTGGGACTAGATCAAAACTTCCCCTTGTAATATGGAAAATGCTGAAACAGAGGATGTATTTTTAAATATAATTAAATTGGTGAAATCCAGTCGATATCTATTATATTCCTAAAAGCTGGATTACAGCGGTACTGGCACGTGAAAACCTTCAGCTGTCGTGATGCCACTGCGTAGCTACATTTTGCTGTATTTACTCCCATGGAAACTATGGAAGGGAGTTCGGATGGCAAAATAAAAAGGCAGCTTGAGGCCGGGGGGGTAGAGCCTGGGTTCAGAGGAGGAGACCTGTTGCCTTCCCTTCCCTCATCTGCCCCGTCCTACTATGCCGCCGCTTCTTTCCTCCTTCCTGCACCGTATACAACGTACCCGCCTGCACCTCACCAGCTTTCAGGACACAGTCTTTTACTTCTACAGCTAAACTGTCGAACTTGCCCCGCGGGGATGTCGTCTCGCCAGTCCAGAAGGGAATATGCAGCGTTTTAAGAGTCACCCTGTGCTGTTAAACACTATTCCAAGTGCCCTTATACCAACAGCACATACAGCGACGGCGCATCAGCAGATCCATGGACTGCTGCCACATAACCGCGCTCACGAAGCCGCCCTGTATAAATCAAGCCGACACTGGAAGCTCTTCGGACTTGAGACCGCTTCTTCCAGCGTGCGTTTACTGCGACTCGGAAATCACAGCCTTGGAAACTCAAAGTATCAAATCCATCATGAAAAGAACGAAATATTCATCTCTTTATGAGACCGCAGTATTTGTGAGGCAGCTCATGACTACGCTGTCACCTGTAAACTCTGTGAATTTCAAAAGTAAGTAACTTCGCCGAGCTAGCTGGCATTTTCTGCATGTCAGGCATAGCAAGCATATCTTCACCAAAATCATTGTTTTTTAAAGAATGCAGTAGAAAGTCAGGTCTCATACGGACATCTGTAATCTCTCTGGCAGGAAAAGATTCCAGGCTCCAGAAAGGTTTTTCCTGCCAACACAGAACCTTTTTTTTTTTTTTTTTTTTTTTTTTGCAACAAAACATCCCTGAACTGTATTTAAGTGACACGAACAAGAAAAAATTATCAAATTCTTCCAAATAGCGCTTTTGTAAGCAAAGGCACCACCCACCCTCTGGGGGGAAAAGAAATAAACCACCAGACTCCGGGACTTGTGACTTTCCACGCAGGAAAGCAAAAGAACGATTTTGAGCCAAAACAGCAGTTACACAATGAAGAACGTGTTGCTTTTTTTTTTTTTTCTTTTTCCTTTAACTAATACCAGTGATTTTCAGGGGACGCCTAGAAGGTGAACTGGCAAATGGGTGTACTCGGGGTGGGGGGTGGGTTGGGGGGTGTTATTACCCTTTCTTTCGGTCACTTCAGTAGAATAATAATGAAATAAAAAAAGCAGGCCAATTAACTGGAAGTTTTAAGGAACGGTGTCAACACAATGACGCCGAGGGAAACGCCGAACAAAGAAAGGCGAAGTGCCCGTCACATGGATCAGCTTAGTGTCGTTTTCACTCCGAAATGGGCAGATTTTCTCCTCTTTGATCCAGGCGAGGGTGGGCGCCGAGCCTTTCCCCCCCCACCCCCAACCCCGCCGCACCGGCTCCTGCCCGGCCAGGGCGAGAGCAAGCCCGCGGGCTACCAGCCGCCTCGGAGCTGAGCCTGAAGGACCGGGAGGGGGGTGTGTGTGATTCCGAGAGCCCCTCGGAAAAGCCGGTGCCGAGCCCCCTCCCCCGCCGCCCGCCCCGCGGTCCCCGCTCGGGCTGCCCCGGGGCGGCCGGTGCCGGGCTGGCTCTGCCGTCCTCACCTTGCCGTATTTCTTCAGCCTCTTCCCGTAGGGCCGCTTACGGGCGGCCCGCGGCGGCCGCAGCGGCTCGTAGGAGTCGGGCAGGAGGGCGAAGCGCACCTTCCTGCAGCCAGCGCCTTCCTCCCCCTCCTTCTCCTCCTCCTCCACCTCCTTCACCGCGCTGCCCCCGGCCGCCGCCGCCTCCTCCTCCTCCTCGTCTCCGGGCAGGATGGAGACCTGGTCGTCGCCGGGCCGGCGGCGGGAGAACCTGCCCCTCGCCTTGGCGCCCAGCCGCGCACCCACCGTCATGGTGCCGCCGGGCGCCGACCTGTCTGGGCGGACGGACGGACGGGACCTCCCTGTGGCCGCTTCCTCCTCCTCCTCCTCCACCGCCGCCGCACAGGTGTGGCCGGAGGCGGCCGCTGCCCCCTCCCCGGGGCGGGACGGCTGCGGGAAGCGGCTGCCCCGGGCCCTGCCCGCGGGAAGCGGCTGCCCCGGGGCAGCGGCACCCCTGGCCCCCGCGGGGTGAGTTGCCGGGGGGAGCCCGGGGCTCGTCCCCGGGGGGGGTCGGGAGAGGGGAAGCCCAGCCTGTGGCTGGCGGTGGGACCGGGGGGGTCGCGGCCCCAACACTGCTTCGGCCTCCGCGCTGCGAACGCTGGTGAAAGGCTGAAACGGCTCCTTCCCCGGCATCGCAGCGGGGTTGCGGGATCACACTCTTTCTCCCCCCGAAAAAAAAAAGCCCTGGTGATCCCTCGACTATAGGTGTTCCCGCTACAGCCTCGGGAGAAAAGCATCTCCGGCATCCAGGGCTCCCTTCTGCTACCCGGGGCTGAGGGGAAAATAGCGAAGCGGTCATTAATAGGCAAAGTGTCTGAGTGGTTTTGTGCCAGATGCAGGGGGAGGCCGACAGCCGCTGGCCCCGGCAGCTGGCCGCGCTGCGGGTTAACCACGGCACTTCTGAGCGCTCTTCGGGTACCTGGGGTAGATCGAGAAAAGCAAAACTGTACAGGGAGGATCATTTATTAAAACATTTGATACATACAGAAATACTTCGGACAAGCAGATGCAGGGAGGGGACAGGCCGATTGATCCCTTACTGGCGATTTTTCTGAGCGAGAAACTAAGCCTTGAAGTTGTGTCTCCCTGAGATGCGCCCTTAACGCTCAGCAAACGGGTCCTGCCGCTGGCGTAGCTCTGCCCCACGGATGGCGTTTCACCATCGCCCCAGCTCCAGCCGGAAAGCTGTGCATGGGCAGCGTGGCCGGCCCTGAAGGGTGCAAGTCTCGGGTCTGTCGCTACGGGAAAAGCGCTCTGTCCCTTCCCCTATTTTATATTAAAGGCGTCACCACCTCCTAAAATCGCCAGGTTTTTAATTTAAACCTCCAGAAAGCTGAGGTGCAGATCTAAACCCAGGCCAGGATTTCACGCTCCCACTATCGTTCCTGAACCCACTGCAGAGCACGGGTGGCCCTCGGAGCTCCTCCTTCCTCCGGGCTCCGGCTGCGCCTGTGGGGGTCACCTGGTTCTCCCCCACCTCCCGCAGGAGCCGGGTGCTGGACTTGAACCTGCCCGACGTCCTGGAGGTGCAGGTGTGTCCTGAGCACCGGGTGAAACCAGAGTAGCACCATAGCTCCTGTCCCACCGACCTGCTTTATGGATAACCACACGGCAGGGAGCCTGGAACAGCGGGATGTAGGAGTTACGTTTTGCACGCTCCGATACGTCACTGTAGATTTGAATGTGCTACTTTCTTAGATAGTTTGGGGGATGAAGTAACTGCTTGACGCTGATTAAGCAGCAGCATCAAGAAATAAAATATCAATAATCCGTCCGCAGCTGCCGAATGGGATCTTTCACCTAGTTCATCTCAAGCTACCTTGAAAAATGTCAAAGAAAAAAAAAAGCATTAAATATTTTTCTGGGACTTTGAAAATTGGTTACATCAAGGTTTTCTATTTATAGATCCATGGCGGAATGTAGACTTTGCCCCTAAATGAGAAGTGCAAAGATAGTGAAAGATACTCTGTCTTCTCAAGGGGGGCCGGCCTTTCCCCGGGGACGGGGTTTGTACCTCAGGGAACGCATCTCTCAGGGGGGATTTACCGCCCCCGTTTGCGTGGCGGCAGGGGAACCACAACGCCTTCTAAGAGGTCCAAGGTCCCTCTTCGGTGCACGACACTGGGTATCAGAAGTCTCAGGTCTAACAGCTCGTGGAATTTTAGCACCATCATTAAATATATGGCATTAATGACGCCACTTGGTTCTCAAGCAGTATTTTTCACCCGCAGGAGTGAACGTTTATTGTCCTTTCACCGACCTACACACATCTTAGTGTTTTAAACTGGACTGCGTGGAGAGGGATTGACTTAGTTTGGAAGTCTGTGTACCTTAAGTTAAGAAATAAAGCAAAAACCCAACCCCAACCCGCAGAACCACGCGTCAGTCTCACTGCTCACCCCCCGCCCACCCCAAACAGCCCCTAGAAATGCTGCCAAGAAATTACAACGGAATATGCGAGCCCTCTGAAGAGCCGAGACATCCCCATCCCTTCCTGGAGCTGTGGAACACGCTGTGGCCATTTCACCGTCTTTCAGATTTCTCAAGTTAAAGCCGCGCTGACAAAAATGCCATGCTGATCTCCCCCCACATGGAAGTCAAGCCACATTTCAGATCCAAATGTTCTTTATCCCAGTCTTACCCAAGCAGTAACTTATCCGTAACAGGTACGTAACCAGATATTGAGGACTCAGTATGCAATGTCTCACTGATTTCCATACAAAGTACACTCTGCTTGCCAGTAAAACCAGCAGCTCTGAAAAAGTCTCTTCCTTGGATCTTCCCATCTCATTCCTGCCAGGAAGAGGAGACTGGGAAAGGCAAATGAGGGGATGGGGTGCAGCTGACACCTTTTGCCCTCGGACTGTGCCCTTGCTGAAGCACTTGGGTGTATTTGCTACTGAGAGCGTAACACAGTTCCCAGCTCATCTTCCAACAAGGCAAAAGAAGGAAGAAGATGGGCAGGTTTTGGGAATCGCAGCCATTTCACACTGCTGGCAGTTGCTGGAAATAACACCACTTGGAAACTGTCCATGTATAGAAATAGAAGCATTAAATGGGCCACGTTTCACGGGAGGGTTGAACTGAAGTTTGTAACCTGTGTCCCCTGGCAATGCTCTCCATGCAACGCTGACCCAGCTCTGCTTACACGAGGTGCTGAAAAACCAGGGCCGATCTAGGGCAAAGTCAGCCGTGCAAAAACACCGCCTGGGAAGCGGGAAGCCGGCCTAAGGACTTAATCTACCCTCTCCCAGCATGACCTATATTTTTGCCACTGAACGTTCTGAAAAGGCAAAGGGTTTTGTTTCACAACTAAGTTCACACACGAGCTTGGATTAACATCACGGTTACGTTCCAGTGGTGCGTTTTCAAGGATAATCGAACATTGGTGGATATTTAGGGTTAAATTGAGCAGACACACAAACCCCTGCCGAGGCTGATTTTTGGCAAGTTTCTGGAAAAGCTGCTGGCCAGCCGTTTCTAAGAAGCACTAAACCACCCATCCTTTCTGGAGAGCGCAGGACCACAGAACCGACCCACCGCTACCCCTGAATTCACACGCCGCAGAAGGACGAAGGCCGTCCGCCTTCCGACTAGTCTGCTACCCTGCAGTAATTACTGCGCTTTCAGAAAGGGCAAACAACAAAGTATTTTAGTATGAGAACTGTTCAAGTAAGTTTTAATAGAGTGCACCAGTGAATCAAGATGACTTGCATCAGATTTTGTTTCAATGAACATCAGATAAAAAAAAAAAAAAAAAGAAAAGGGGCTACAAGTTCTCTCTTTCCAAACACCACCCTTTTTCTAAGGCAACAATACACGTCCATTTCCGAACATAACTGTTACATAGGAAAAGCTACATCACAGTACAGTATGTAAAGTCCATCTCGGTCAAGAAGCCATTAGAGAATGGCACATTTACTACACTTACAGCCTTCTAAACTTAGGGTTACAGAGTTTACCACAGCTTTTTTTTTTAATTTTTATTTTTTTAAAGTGACAATTTCTTAATGAACTTTCTATTCTTCACAAGAGTGTGCAGATGGGGCCCATATGTTGATATTACAGTAATTACGACATTAAATAACATTGCACAACCAACCTCTATGGTTAATTCAGTACAAAATAACAAGTATTAAAATGTACCAGTACTAGTGGTTTTACATAGTTTATAATCATTAATTATGAAGGGAAAAAAATGTGGGTTTTTTTTTTTTCTTTTCTTTTCTTTTCTGTAGGCAAGTGCCTAATTACAAAGCTGCACGTTACAGGCATAATGATGTGGAATAAATACAAGAAATCTGGTAAAATATTAAACACAAACAGGTTACATGGGAACAAACTGTACAACCACGAAAGCATAAATCAACAATTTATCATTACAAACAATGTATGTTTAGCTGTAAAATATTAGGTGGAATTGCATGTACTCTTCTGGGGGCACATGTTCCAAAAAGCCAAGCTAATTCCTGAGGTGGTATTATTAACTTATACAATTGGTCAACACTTCAGATTACCTTGTGCTATTCAACAGTCCCAATATTAATATATTTCCATAAAATGGAACTGGTAGTATTCTGAAGGCAGCAAACAAGTGATATTTTACACCACGATATTCATTCAAATGAAATAATTACGGTTCTCCATTTCGGTGCTACATTTGTTAACGGGCCATGGGAGTAAGCACTGTAATTTGCAGACGGAGCATCACGTAACGCCTGGTTTCTGTTCCCCCCCGCAGCTCTGAGCCGGCCCAAGGCAGAACAAAGTTTTTAAACTGTAAGTGCCAACACTGTAAACATGTTTGTATTTATTTTATTTTTCCTCCTCAACTAAACACTGTCCAATAACATGGATAAGAGCCAAAGATAAGCAGGAACAGTCTCATGTAGAACAAAAAGCCGATTATTCATCGACTTTTGGTTCGAATCATGAACAATCTTTAAATAATTAAAAATGGTCATGCTACAGTTGTGAAAACTATTTTTTGTGCATTTGACTCAGGACACAAGTTTTTTAAAAAACGCATGATAGAGGTAAGACTTATAAAAACCACCAAAAATGTAAATGGTAGGGAAGAACTTTTCCAACTCAAAGCGTCAAACATACATTTCTGTGCAGAAATCTAGACAACTATACAAGATCTGAATTTAAGCAGTCATCTTTTTATTATACAACTCTATGAACATAAAATGAACAGAATGCTCTATATACTTACCTGTACATGTGAACATAACTTCTTTAGCTACAGTTATTTAATATAGGTCATACTGGATTTAACTTTACAATTCTGAATAACTATGTATAACCTTATTGCAATAAGGGCCATTTCTACATGGGGAGTTTCACAGGCCAATCACATTAGGCGTAACCAGTACATTCAAAGTGTAGATCATGTATGAATCTTCCCTGATCCCAAAAAATTTAGGTTCTCTTTACAGCTTAAGCTCGTTTGCTATCTTGGATGCAATGTTCTTAAAGGCGATAGAAGTCCCAGATATTCTTTTGAAGCGGACTCCGTTGAGCGACAATCGCGGCAGTTTGCAGACTTCCATCTCCCACTGAACGAGGCTATCTTGTCGCGCGTCACCGTGAACACAGAAGAGCAAAAACCTCTCTTTTTGTTCGTAATCACAGTTATTAGCATCTAACACTTTCCGAATCTCTCGCATCATATCGTTCGGGTCCATAGAACTAGTGGTCTTCATACTCCACGTGAAGCGCAAGGAGCGTGGCTTCGAATCTTTGCTATCCTCCTTCTCTCTGTCTTTCGGCTCCCCAGAAGCACTCCTGGAAGAAGCAACACGCAGAACAGTCAAAAAATAAAAGCAATAGAGCCAAGAGACAGAAGAGAAATACAGTTCTTGAACAGGGGTTTCTAAACCGCGACCGACACACCGCTAGTCACGGGCAAAGCTAATTCAAAAGAGTGAGATGGATACTGCTGGAAGAGTTGTGCCCCATCTCCGGCACGCATCTGTGCTTCGGCACAGCACTGGGAGCTGCTACCAGCACTGGTGCAGCTCCCAGTAGCCGGCACAGAAGCAAAGCGAGTTTGGAAACCCCTGCTCTAAAACGTTCTGATGACGACATGTGCAATGGTAACTGCAGCAGACACACGTTACTCCATACTGCTCCAAAGAAAGTGGAATCTATGTAAAAGCATGGCTGAAGTTCTGCTGATTTCATGATCTGGAGCATGCCATACACCAACAAAACTGAAGTTGAGGGACACAGTCCTGAAGCATAAATCATACTGTAAAAGCAGCAGAGGAAGAAATCCCACCCTGCGATTCACAAGTCCTCAGTTAATTCCCTCCCCTCTTTTCCGCCTTTCCCCCCTTTGGAATTAATTATGTATTTTTGACCTCTCTCTGTGTAAAAAGACCTTCTGATGAAGCAGAATTTTGTGCTGTAATTTGGTTGTAAACAGCTCGTTTGCCAACCAGTTGAGTACGCAGCCAGCAGCTTTTTCACAAAAGAAACAGCCACATGTAGACACAAAGTATTTTAGTTGATACAATGACTTGGACAAAATTTCAAAGGGAGTGATTTCCAATGAATGTTCTTACTCTGACGCTTCCTTACCAAATAAACATTTTGAGAAACAGCACTAATTATTTTAAAGTAATTCCACTGCCAACTATTTCTGTTCTCGTCCCAGGTAGTTAAGGTGCCTGATGTTTCCCCACCCATCGCTGGGGAAAGGTGCTGTTCTCCTTTTGATGGTCTATAAACTGTCGCTATTCAGAGAGGAGTCAAAACAAGCATTTTTAATTTAACTTTCAGTGCGATCCCCAGAGAACCACATAGATATTAAAGGATAGAGCATGGCAGGGATAAGATCTCAAAACAACTTTTAGCCCAAAACAGACACTGTAGGATGACAAAAAGTAGAGGAAGCTATAGAGAATGAAAGCAAGAGCTGAAAGCAACTTCACACTTCGTTTCATTTGAACATTTGATTAATCTCTTTTCCCTTTCCACGTCAAGAATTCAACAGCGAATAGACTTTGAATTGAAAAGGGCTAAGGTAGGTAAAATGCATTGTGTATTATACAATGTACCTTGTTAAGAATGTGCTGCCTTTTTTTTTTTTAAATAAAGGCTTTCTGTTTTGAAAACTAAGTTGATAACTTTCTGTACGTGACCAGTTTAGAATGCAAACTACAATGCCTGTTCATTAGAGAGCATAAAAATAAGAAGTTATGCACTGTGCTAAGCACACCAAAAATGCAGAACCAAATGCTGAAGACACGGCAAAAGAGCAGATATACTGGAAAATGAGCATATGAAGGAATGCTTTCTTACTAACAAAGCATCTATAGATTTGCGTACAGCGGTTGCCGTACAAATTCAATATTTAGCAGTCGCCACCCTTTTCGTCTGAATGTCACTTGTTTTATTTCTCAGTGCAAAGTGACATTCATTTCTCAGGGACTGTAAGGTGTTTACTTCTGGCAAACAGCAGCTCCAGTAATGAACACAGTGTAACTATAGTATAAGTTTACTATATACATATATACACACAGACACGCACGAAGTATACTACATTTTCCACTGAAACCAAAAGTAAACACCATTAAATATTTATAAGGCAAAACATGATTTTAAGGGCCTAAGTGACTGGTTAACTCCTACAGGGGGCTTTATTATTCCAAGGAATATGCTTAAATAAAGTTTTATATTAAATACTTTGCAAGAAAGCAAAAGTGAGGGATAAAGGACGTCACCAACCCCCCTCCCCCCAAATAAAAAACATTTTGGAAATGCAGATTACTTAAGCACTATTCTATTTTACATCCTGATTAAAAATCTTTAAGAAATCACTTAAACCTTGATGCGAAAGACCTAGGAGCGAAGTATTAATAGTGGCTCCTCACCTTGAGGTGTCAGTTCTGCCACTGGCTTCGCCTTCACTTGGATCCCTCAAAACAAAGTTAAGGTTGAGATTCAATGATAAAGGTGAAAAATAAAAGTTAAGAAAACCTACATCTAGAACAACGTTAAATAGCTACTGAACAAAAAATAAAAATAAATAAATCAGTATAATAATGTCAAACCTAATACTGTTTAATAGTATTTTTTCACAGCTGTAGTTTTAATTTCCCTTTATGATACCTTAACTTCTTTCAGCTCTGACATATAGTAGTTTAATGTTGTTTTTTTTTATTTTATTTGAACTGATGGTAAAATTAACACGTTGTTCTCAACCTACTGCAGACAGAGCAATGGCCACACGTAATTCCAGCAAGCACAGAGGAGCAGTCAATCAAGGTGGTCCAGGGGGGCTCCGCTCTGCACCCTTCTGGGCCAGGCCTTTAGACCTCGGTCCTGAAGACACTTGGGCACGTGTCCATGCTTAAGCACACTCAAGTCATTAAAGATAAGACGTGGCCAAGAGTTTGCGAGACCAAATGTTTGGAGCCCAGTTCACAAAGGTTACTTCGACATCTGCTTAACTTTAAGCAAATCAGGTGTTACATTGACTTTGGTAAGATTCCCGGTGAGCTTGAGGTTAAACGTATCCTTTTTTAATCTTGCTGAATTAGAGCTGTACTTTACCAAGGAACTGTTTTTGTATAATGCCTTTTTAGTCTGAAACAACTTAAAAAATATCCGTAGATTGTACAAGCCACCTAGGTATGTTCCTAGTGCTGCTGTACAAACATTTTAGCACCCAATTTAAATAAGCTAATTAATTTAATACCTTCAACACACAAATACTTTTGTAACTAGCATCAGAGAAGTACCATTTGACATAAACCATTGATATAAAATACTTCAATAACCTGATCATTAAGTATTCTCATTATGCATTTATTTTATATACTTACCAGAACAGGCATTTACCTTTGCCAAAAGATAGTAAAAAGTCTTTCATGACACCTTCTAATCAAAGTATGCTTTAAACCATTATTTCCTGAACAGTACAGAAGTTAAAAGGCATGCAGTTATGTGATTCACCTAAAAGAACAGCAACCCCCCCCAAACTTCTGTCCACGTAATCCCAGCCACTAAAAGTTTCAAACAACCCAAAGTTTAAAAAAAAAAACAACAAACCCAAACAAAAAACCACACCAAAATACCAAACACCCCACCACCACCACCAGCAACAAAACAAACAAAAACCCTATAAGGCCTTCCCTACATGAAAATGTATTTTTAGCAGTCTAAAATGTAATAGGAATAAAAATGTTCTATAATAAAGATCATATAAAAAGACATCAATTTACAAGATATAAATTCTAAATACATAGTTTACAATATTATTTTAATATTGTGGTTTAACATAATGAAAATATTAATTCTTTGATCTGACTCTTCAAAAAAAAAAATTCCAGATACCATTCCTTGCGAATAACAATGAGCTATAAAGCAAAAAAAAAACAGCCTGTGCTCTTGAAATTGATTAGTTACTTAACAGAAAATACCTTTCTTCCCATTTGGAAATCTACACTGACAACACAGTTGACTAACTTTGCTGTAACTTTCTTTTTTTTCTTTTCAAAACCAGAGAACGAAGTCTCTATCCCCTCAACTATGTAAGTGCTGGAGATACCAATAATGGAGGATCATAGTCCTGTATCTTCAGGTTTCTGGAAAAAGAAAATCATGCGCATACTTTTTTTTTTTTCCCCAGGTCATCATAGGAGGCATTACTCTGATACACACTGACAAACTATCAGCTCACCAGGTTAAATCAATTTTATGAGGAACGTCACTGCATTTCTAGCTTTCTCTTCTTTTCCCTTGTAATATCACCTTATGCAATTCATGATATTTTACTCACAAACTTGCAACTGCTAGCATAACCTAGCTTTGAATTTATCTTTTGTTTGTTTTACACACAAATGATAGAATTCAGTACATAACAGCGTGATTCTGTGAAGAAAATTGAGCTTTACAAGATATAATTCTGTTGTAAAACTAATAATAATGCAGTATGGACACATCCATAAGTAGGCTTAAAAATTACAGGTAAAATCACTGTTAGAAAAAGGCAAACTGAAAATTAAGTCCCCTTTTGGGAAAGCTATTGTGACTGCTAAGTCAACAGTCACTTGATATTAAACACTGTATTTGAAAAATCTTTCCCAGTGCCTCTCCTTCTTCACAGTATTATTACTGTTAGCATCATCACAGGAATGAATGCAGGTCCAAGATGTATGAGTTTTCTTTTTCCAGAATCCTGGACTTATATTTAAAGAAGCTGGTACATGGTATGAGAGGCTGCACGATACCGAAATGTATTTCCAGACATCCAGACTTTGGCCCACTTCAAAGCTTCTCATTTATTTACAGATTTTAGAATTCCCTGAAATAATTTAACACCTATTCCCTCTAAGGACAGCAATAAAATCATTGTAAATACAGCCCTTGCACCCGCATCCAGTTAAAAAAATAAAATATTGTTAACATTAAATGACAACTAATTTTTAAGGCACTGCTTTCAGTATTTACGTTCACTTGATTTTAAATTAATTGTAGCATCTTCGCATTTCAGCTGGAAAGCATGAGCGAAAAACCTCTTTTGAGTAGCGTCCTCTTGAAGATAAAGCAGCAGAATAGCTGGTCAAACATAATGGTTACAAATACACACAGAGAAGTAAAACAAGGCAGGTTCTGGTAGGAACACATAAAACAAGCATCATTCTAACTAAATTTATATTTACTTCAGACTTAAACTGGCAATTCTCAATGACTTTGCAGTAACAGCCCTAGTTACAGGCTAGGCTTTTTTTTTTTTGTTTGTTTTTCTCTTAAAAATCGAGGTACTAACCTGCGAACAAACTTGGAAGTTATCTTGCTTATTATACCAGTTGATGTCCCTCTTCTAGCATGTGCAAAAGCACCGGTTTCATGGGATGGTGAGGCGGGCGGTCCATTGTAAGTGGCATTACGCCGCTCCCTTAGCTGCTCACCATGGAAAGTGCTTCGACTTGAACTCCCCCGAGGAAAGCGGGTTCGGTCTGGAGTGGTAGTGCTAATACTATGAGCAGACGGGGAAGCAGCAGGCACTCTTTGAGTTGCACTGCTGGGAAAACAGAAGCATAAATAAAGAGAAAGACTCTGCTGGAATCCCTCCTACATGACAACCATTTCTCAAAGATAGGAAAAAAAAAACCAACCCCGCTCAAGATCCTTTCTTTTTAAACCTGAATCTGCTACCGATTTGCTTTTATGATTCATACTTACAAATAATCAAGGGGTTATTTTCATTTTAAAAATCAAATTATCTCATGTATTAAGAGCAGTGAAAAAAGTACACACAGATAATAGAACAAAGGATAAAGGCAGAAGAGTCTGTAGTAAGATCCCAAAGTGTTCCCAGCCCTCCTTTGGAAAAATATGTTCATCAAAACCTTTTAACACACAAGCACTCAAAAAAATTAACAGATATTTCTTAAGAAGTAATCATCTGGCACAACTAAATGTATAAAGCTATTTGGGCAATTAATAGTAAGAACAACTATATTATGGTGCTTTTAGACAGAAATGAGCCTAGCAATTTACACCAAACCAAGAGCTTAACATTTCAGTATTCATGTGGATTTATGGTGGCCTGTGTTGTATGCTCCTGTCTAAATTAGTTACATTTTTAACTACTTAAGTTTTCCAGAAGCTTCCAGAGGGAGGCAGTCAAGGAACTTCTTTAACTGTATGCGAACATGACTGATGAACAAAATCAAGGCTTAAATCCTCTGTTATAGCCACGCTACTATGCGAAACAGAGTGACAGTTCTGAATAGGTGACAAACATATTGAAGTATATAATGAACTGAACGACAACATTTTTGAAGTGCACAGCATTACAGAAATAATAACCAATTTATTACCTTGGTCGGTAAGCTTCAGTGCCATCTTTGATGGTTGGCAGTGTAACTTTGATAGGATGACCAGAGGCGGACATAGACTTCTGGTGTCGAGGCCGCGTCGATACAGCAGAAGCCACTGCAGAGCCTGCAGAAGACGTGCTACTTGCAGACATTTCTGTCAGGCTTTCACCATGGCAGCAAGGCAGGAGGGATGGACAAACGAAAAGGGAAAAGAAAGCTTAGTGTAAAACCCCAGAGAAAACAGGGAAAACAACAACAAGTTCTTTCTGTTAGAAAATAGCAAGTGCTGTTTAAATAACCAGAAGACCGAGTGACCAGGCTGCCTTAGTCAGTTAAAGTAAAGAAACCAGAATTCTGAGAAAATTATGTTCATCCATAAATCAAATCACCATATACGTTAAATTAGGCCTTTTCACTCCTCCCAAGACTAAAGGTTATGCACACGTTATTCAAAGTAATGAAGGAAGACTACAAATAGTACATGGAAATAGTAAAAAATACTGAAAAAGAAATTCACAAAAGACTTAAATAGATTGATTAAATAGTCTCTCCTTTTGTGAAGTGAATACCCTTATTTTCAGTTAAAACTCAAAGACTTCAAACCTTTATAAATGCTGTCACATTATCACTTGGAAGTGGCCGTGTTTTTAAAGGACCACGTTGTACTTCTCCTCTGGACTATTCCACCCTTTCAAAATACAGTTCCTTCTACCAGTACTTTCATTTCTGCTTCGCCTAAGTGGCAAGGAAGAGATGAAAGTAGCAGCAAGACTATTGTGTTTTTAATTATTAAAACAGAAGTCAAATGACTTAGGCCAAACTACAGCTTTGCCTCTACAAGCATAAACTAAATTGCATTAATAATGTATTAGCAACAGAAGCCACAAAGCTAAATAATATCTGTAGCAAAGAGGTAAAGATTTCGGATGAATAATCCGATAGCACAAGATGTGCAGCTACACCAAATCCAAATTCAACTGCAACACAGGAAGGGCAAATACACAACTCAAAATCCTTCTCCTTAATTTTTCAGAAGATGCTCAAAGAGCTGAGCATATTCACTGCACTGATGAAAGGAACAGGGATTGACAGTCATCTGTCTTTTCAATACTACGGAAAAAATTCAAACATAAAGAGTAAAATGAAAAACTCTGAAATAGAATCCTTTTCATTATAGTATTTTTGGTATTAAATCTATTGAAAGAAAAACGTTATCAATCTTTGTGAGATCAGAAAAGTTATTTTAGTATATGTTTTAACCCTAAATCTAAAAAATATGTTATTTTCTTTCCTTTTTAAAAAGAATTGTTACAAACTTCGTTCAAAGACTTTAAACTACACACAAAAATCTGGAAAGACACTTTTGAAAACACCCATGTAATAATTTGAAATTAAGTAAATATTGAAAATTAGTTTTCTGCTTTTTAATGTACCTCCTTAAAGCAATTTAAATAGCTGTACTTTACATATTCCATAGCTCATCATTTTAATAGAGGTCAACAGCTCTATACTTTTCCTATTTCCAAAATTAAATACACTTTAAAAAAATTCAAACACTAAGACAGAAAACAAACCCAAACAAGTTTACTAGATATCCAAGTTTACTAGATATTTATTTAATGATAGGGGTTTTTTGGTTCATTTTACCTTAACCGTTTTATTTAAGTAGCTTAAAAAAAAATCACAGTAGCTTTAAACTAAAAAAAAAAAAAAAAAAAAAAATCCAGTTTTTACTACTCTCCATTAAAGCTGATATTTTGTTTTTCAGTCAGGTACAGGGGTTAACTAACACCAAGGATGAACAAAGAACACAGTTAAAAAAAAAGTAATTGTGGTGATCTTAGATGTGTGTTTCACAAAACATACCAAATTGAGTGTAATTATCATCCCACATACAGATACATATTGGTTACCATCTCTACTAAAATATTATTCAGGCCAAAAAAAAAGAATGATATCGAAAAGGATCAACAAGTCTTAAGAATTTCAGCTTTGAATGATTACTAGTAGAAATGAAAAAGGATCGGGCTACATTGTCAGGGCAATCCATCTGAAGGTCTCCACAGCAGAACTGCCTGCTTAGTTGTGAGCGTAGTTACTTTACTCTGCGTTGGAAGATAACCCTTAGTTAACAGATGTGATCCCATAAGGAGAGGCAGAGCTACACATCTATTTATAAATTTCATCACAAACACAGAAACCATGGTGGAAAACGAGATGGAAACACAGTCTATGTATTTCACACCATGCTTCATGATGGTGTTAGTGGCATAACCTGCTTCTTCCATGCCTCAGTTCTTGTACCCAAATTAATAAGCAAGAAAACTTGAAGAATACCTGTTGTCCTTCCCATTCTGTATTGCAGAATAGCGATCTGAAGAACGTTCACAAACGTAAGTGTTCCTCCTTGTCATTCCACTGCCAGAAAATACATTATTCTAGAAGAAAGAAAAGACAAAAATTAAATTAAATACTTTCTTCTACTAAATATTATGTTGTACAGAAATGTAAGCATTGGAAGCAAATCAAAACAGTTTCAGCCGTTTATACATGTTCTTAACGTCTTTAAATGTACTAGGTTAATCTGTTGACAAAAATAATTTATATCACCAGCTATTTTTTTCCCCAATAGCTCATTCACCATCTCATTACTGTACCATTAAGAGTATGCTAAAAGAAAACATAGAAAAGTTTAATTTTGCTGACACTTGCCTTACCAAATATTATTATCTAGTTCCCACATACTGCATTAATGAATTATTTGTCTCTGGGATCAAAGTGGAATCCCAGAGAAGACATCTATCTGGCTGGTTGAAAGGCTTCCCTGTGCAGATTAAGTTGCCAGCTAGAGCTCCAGCCTTACAGTTTGTTGCCCCCTGTCAAAACAGTTTTCAAGAGAAAACTGCAAAGATTACCGATCTGTGTCAGTCACCCCAGAAATTACAATGCAGATAACACGGCAAATAGGTCTTGTAGCAACAAATACCGATGGGACTTTCTGTTACTCGTTTCAGTTTGCACACACTTCATAAAATACCTACAAACATTCTCCTCCTCCCGCTGCCATGCAGAGATCAGCTGCTGAAGACTTACTTTCAGTACAGGACGTACAATTCTCAGTTTGTAATATAGTACATCTCGAATTTGGGGTGGGAGAGGTTTGCAAAGTGCTAACATTACATTCTGACGCATGCTGGCAAAAGATTTCAAATACACTTAACTTGGGTATCGTAGGACATCGTGAACTCTGCAAGATTTACTGTGTGTTTAGGTCTCCCTCATCTCAGCCTTGCAGCATTAGTATCACCCCACAGAGACTACTGAATAAATGGTTTCAAAGGCAATTCATAAGGAAAATTAACAACTGCAGTAACTGATTTTGAAATTAAACTCTCGTAAGTTAGACTAGTACGACTGAAGATGATAAATATGCTTTTAAGAAATCCTGCCCTCCCTAACATCATGTTACCCTTAAAGTTACAGAAAAGTATTTTAAGATTATCCACATTAAATTAGCTTTGTTCATTTTAAATGTTTGAGATTTAAAAAACAAATTCACTTTTTTCCTGTGCAAGCTGCTCAACCTTAACTCCTGTTGCAGTATCAGACGCCGCTATTCCTTAATCATGTCCATCACAAAGCCCCCAAAATAGTAACAGAGCTAAAAATGTACAAATACTGAAGTTGCCATTAGCAAGTAAATCAATTTCTCATTCTTCATAGCAAAGATACTCCATTTAATTAGTTCTCACAAAGCAGAGAAATGCTTTTGACATATCAGCTTCTACCATACATGACCGTAATCAGCTTTGGGGCAATATAGTTTTGGGAAAGCTCAGATATGAAATCTAATCTTAGAAGACTCAAAGTTCCTGCCTGCAATCCACACAGCCATAATTTCAAAGACTCTTTGTGGGGGGGGAAAAGCCTCTATTCCTCTATTTAAAATTCGAAAAAAATGTTTAAAGCATCTGCGGATGTACTGAAGACACAGCCTGCAGACTATTAAGAGTTAAATGAACTTCAGCATTTATTTTGTTTAAAGAGAATTCTAATAGAAATGCATATCATCTTCCCAGAATATCCACGATGGGAGCCAGCATGTAGAATCCCAAAGGACAATGAGAATGCCTACTGCCCATCTACTGTACTAAAAGGTGGCCAGAATTTTTCTATTTAATACAGCGTGTCTCTTAAATAGCAAAAGTATAGTGAAATCTTAAATTACGATTCATGTGTATTTCAGGGTTTTGTTTTGTCGCCCCCCCCCCCCCCCCCCCCCCATAAGCTCATGCTCTTAAGTAGCTGTTTAAACATTATGCAGTATTTTTTCACTGTGTATCCTAAACACCGATATTACTGCACATGAACTTCCACAACGCAAAGTAGATGCTTTCATAATAGGAGAGACAGACTCTCCTATTTGGAACAAAGATATCTGAGGCAGTAATATGATAGCGGCTTACTATCCTACGAATGATATCATCACAGAAGAACTAGCAAATTAATCATTCTTAATACAAGAACCAGGCTGTAACGTGTAATGTCAGCAGACACACACAGACACCAGGGAACAAGTGGGTTGTTCCCCCTCACCTCATCCCATTTCTGAAGTGCAAAATGAAGTAGTTTCAGAAAGCTAAACAGACATTTAGAGAAAATGTTCATGAGGTATATTATGCAGATTTATTCAGATGAAATCTCTGCTTCAGGAGGTCCCCTGACTTCCTTGTAGATACACAAGCATTAGAAACCAGAAAAAGAGCACTCCATATTGGCTCTGTCCTTACATTCTTTCCCTCAATATCTCCTATTTGCCTTGACAGATCTTCAGTTTGCCCAAGTGCAGACATTCTTGTGCTTGCTGTTATGTTAGTGTTAGAAAAAGTAAAGATGGAGGGGGGAGGGAAAGGTTTATTTTAAAAGACATCCACTGTAGCCTATTTCTGTCTGCCAGTAAAACTTACCAGAAATAGACTCAGTGGCTTATTCAGTAACCATTATGTCTATAGTAACCTTATGCAGCAGATTTTGTTTAAAACAAGGCAAAAAATAACAAGCCAAAAGCGTGCACACTCACACTGGCAACTGTAGTTGATTTCTTTCTTTCTGGACCCACAAGCGGACTTGCAGCCATCTCTCCTTTGGATCCCACTGTAGTGCTGCTAAGTTTGCGTGAGACATCCTTGTCCCAGTCTTCTTTCTGTTCACTTTCCACGCTATTTGCCTGAGCCCTTTTAGTGTATGACACAGCAGGAGGAATTGAGGGACCAACTGCCAAATAAAAACAGTTTTAATAAATACCTAAAAATAATCACTGCATTTTTCTTGGCCAATATAGTCTATATATAATTCCCCAAGTCCAAAAAAAAGCATCTGAGCAACCATGACTGCAAACTCAGCGCATATACCAACCTATTAAACTGAGCTTTGCCAGCCCATATTCTTTTTACCCACTCTCTCTTCATTACCAATTTGCAGTTCAGAATTAGTTCCCATTTCACATCAATATGTAAAACCTAGAAGAATATTTCACTTCTCATTTTAAACCCATGCAATTTGTGCAATATTATGAAAAAAGGAATTAGAGGATACTTTTCAAATTATCTTTTTTTAGTACTTTTTTGCCACATATCTTTTCCTCTAAATGCTATGAAAAATCATTTTCCCCTGAAAGCCCTAGAACTACTTTGTTTTAGAGCATATTTATACTTGGAAATATTACAGTTCCTTCCCCTCATCATTCTTTAAAATGCTTTGGGGCAAATCCTTCATCAGTAGAATTTTACATTCCCTTGAAATAAAAATCACGTCAGCTGATGATCTTCACAATATTGGTTACTTCTTTGGAAAAAACAACACCACACTAACACAGAGGGAGAATAGTAAAAAAAATAATGGGGAAAAATTAGAAATAACGCCTTTCATTCAGTGTTTTAAATATGCACTCCTTTTTGATGTAACCACTTTCACCTGAAAATGTTTCCTGAGTGTCTTGGAAACAAACAATTTGGCCCCAACTCCAAATGTACTGATAAACATAATGGTTTGCTGCCTTTGAGTTCATCCAGACCAATATTTTGCCATTACTTCCTAAACAGGAAACATCCTCAAGCTCTTATTTAGCGAGTCAACCAAGTAACAAGCCCAAAAAATTAAATCTGTAAATTACACTGACCCAGATTTACCATAGAAGCGGTCATACAAATAAAAGCATCACAGTGGAGCACGATGAGATACACAACAAATGCACAGAGTGGTGGACCTGCCAGGTTCACAAAACACTGCACATTTAGACTTAAATTGTGTATGTTACTTTACTTGTTGGAATGTCATCCCCACCATGATCACTGAACCGCCGTTGTTTCTGATTAGTTGATATACTCCGTTGGACCTTCAGGTGAGCGGGAGACTGCACAGAGCTGTTGTTGAGGTCGCTGCTAGGACGAGACCTTTGACCTAAGTTGCTGCTGGACAAGGACTCACCTCCTTCAAACTACAAGAAAGACAGTTTTTCAAAGCATAAGCAAAATTCAACATTACTGGTACTTTTACGGCATAATAAAGGCAAGAGTTCCAATCAAAGACTTTTTTTTTTTAAATTGTATCCAGAGTTTAATTTTCTTCAAGATTAATTTTATCACTTCATCTGTGTTTAATGTGCTTTAAAAACACACAGCTAAAGCTAATTAGTTAAGAATGCTCAAAATAAAATTTAAGAATCTTGACAGTAACAAGAACTGTGCTATTTTAAAACCTAAGCCAAAGAATGGCTCTCCTTGCCTTTATTTGTTTGTTTTGTTTTTATTTTAAAGCTTCTAGAGCATTTATAGCTTCAGAACTATTTCAAAATGCATTGGATTGAGTCAGCAGGGCTAAAAAAGCAAGTACTACTGATTCAAGGATTCTTTATGGCCTTCAACACCTCTTTATAAGGTATGTAACTCAGCCACTGGTTTGTTGATATCTAAGAAGCGTATATCATAAGTAAGAGCAGTGGAAAAGACAAATATCCTCTAAAAGTAATTTTAGAGAGAGTCTGCCACCACAAGGGAATTCTGGTTCAGAGATGTTGTGGGAAACTGCAATCAAGGATGCTCATATCAGGTCTACGCTATCTCGGAAATGAAGGAAGGCCAAGGAAGCAGCAGGAAAAAGATTTCTTCAAAAAGAAAGCCTTTTCTTCAAAAAGAAATCTCAGCTTGATTTCTTGAAAATCCCTGTGGACCTAAAAGATCTACAAATGCTCCAGTTCCAAAACAGTCAAAAGATTTTTCTATCACAAATTTATTAATGACTATGATGCAGTTATTTATTAACTAATAGAATATACTATGATACGAGTGAGAAAGTACGAGTACATGTCTGAGACATAAAGGAATCCACACCTTAGTAGTCAGAAGAATAACTGCTCTAGTCAAATTAACTATTTCAGATTTTAACTGTAAACACACATGACAGGAAGAAGACTTAGCACTTCGAAGTCACGTCACTTCAGATTAACAGCTAGCTTTTTAAAAAAGCAATTCAACATTTTTACAAGCGAATGTGAAGACACTATATTCAGTCTATTTCTTCGTACGGGAACTAACAAGATATCCAAGAAGGTATGTAAAGGGAAAGGCATTAATAAGTTATCAGTCACAATTTTTTTTTTTTAAAAGAGGTTACAAAATAGTTCATAAAAACATCAACAGCCAGAATATTCAACCCAGCCAGATATAAAGGCCAAAATAGAAGATGTAAATTAGGTAGCGCTTACTTCAGGTGGTTTTCTACCCAGAAGCAGATAAGTGGCCATGACTTCATCATACTTTTGGTTTACTAAAGATTCATGGATTTCTTCTCTTGAAAAGCCCATTGTGACCATAATGTCTAGAAGTAAAAAGAGTTAGATACATTAGCAGAATAAGTGCTTGGGTTTACTGACAACTTAAGAACAACGAAAACAGGAAAAAACATTAAAATTTTACAGGTACCTAGGATTCAACTCAACCAACATCATCTTTACTGTGCAAAACCAAAAAAAACCCCTACAGCTCCACTCTTTCATTGTTATTTTCTTCTTGAGAACTCTCAACTGTTATTCAACATAGTTCAACATGAAATATTATTCAACAAACAAACAGACCACTGGCAAATAGGAATTATGAATAGCTACAGGACCAAGGCAGTATCTTTCTCTGACCACAGTGGATAAGAACTGTTGCCCTCATAAGAAAATCTGTTTCCTTCTGCCTGTTGAATTTTGTAATCTTATTTGTCTTTTGCTGTGCTTGTAGATTCATGTCAGCTCAGTGAAGTCACAACAGTAGTTATAAGGAGGGCACTGTAATGAAATTTCTCATTGTAATAAAAAGAAAGCATTTTACTTGTACAATGAGATTGTATCTCAGATTTGGTAAGAGAATTTAGTTTGTCTTACACAATAAAATTCCCTATGTACATCAGAACCAAAATCCTTGTAAAAGTGTTACCTATTCTCTTGGTGTCATTAAAATCTGGTTCAGGCTCAGTATATGGCTTTAGTTCTTCTTCTTCGTGGCCAACATTCATCCACCGATCCTTCATAATTTGCTAAGAAAAGAAATAAGCTTTAGGTCAATATGCCATTTACCATATCCAATTAAATCTGTGCTAGCTGGTCTGGGGAAAAACAACTTAAAATTTATAATGATCTGAATACTGCTTTTTCCCCCTTACAACTTTCCCCCTCACATCTTAGTTTCTTCTTTTATCTGTCACATCCTTTTGTTTCCATTAGTTCATTCCCCCCTACTATTTACCTTTTACAACACAATACTCCCACCTAAAATATCAGAAAAAAATACTGAGCAAAATAACCCCCTGCAGTTCCAACACACAAAAATCATTAATTTTGTACCCTTTACTTCCACTGTCTCTTAATCTCGTCTTGCCGAGGGCCTGACACTCAATGCCCTAATCTTGGTTAGGATCCCTAGATGTTACTAAAATACCAGCTCTATCACAATAAAAAACTCTCTCAAAAAATAACAGAGGAAGTGTTTAGAAACTAAGGAATATTTCAGGAGTGTGCCAAAGCTTCCTACAGTCATTTATTTCAAGATCGTGATGCCAACTGGTCATTTTTTCCTATGGATCTTCTCACTGCGCTTGACCTAAATATGTTCACAGTTTGGCTGGAGGGAGAAATGCCTCTTAACTCTCTCTATGCCATGCATATATTTGGTTTAAATATTTCTCTAGCATTCTTTGGAAGTTTTCCTTCTGCTGTGGCCTGGATCCTTTATATTCCTGCAAGACTGATCAGCTGGAATCCCTAACCACCACCACGATTTCTCCTTAAGGACATACTAATCTTTTTTAAAACAGCTAAAAACATTTTCCCTCCTACAGCAACAGGCACACATGCTTCTTTAGGGACAGATGCTAATATTGCTCACTAGATTGACAGAAGAGTAAAACAAGTGCCAGCAAAGTCAAGTTTCCCACAAGCTCCAAATATGCCTCGCCAACACCGAATTAAGTTATTTCTCACAAAGAGCAAGAGACTCAGCTTTCCAGTGATACAACCAAATTCTTTGTATGTAGTGCTGCTGCCAAATTACAGACCCAAATAGCTGTATCCTTATAAGAACAATACAGACCTTGGTACTTGGGCCAGTTAACATTTTGCTGACAATAAGACTTAAAGATTTGTTCAAAGTTCCATCACAGAATTGATGTTTTGGTTTTTGGGGCGGGGACAGAGGGAAAGGGATTGTGAACATGTATTACCATACTGCATTTCTGGCCTACAGAGCATGAGTCTATTTGACAACAGACTTCGATTATGTATTTGTAGCCTTGCAGTAACATTACAGACTCCCCAAGAGTACTATGCAGTATCTGCGATTACAATTTTTTAAAGATACTGTTAATTGAATTTAAAGTTTAAGCACGATGAGGTGATGTGATGACAGGAATCACACTGCTCGAATCCTACCCCCCTTTTCTTGATCCTTCTTGAATTAACAGGCAAATCCAACAATTCCCACTTACAGTTTTTCATGTCTCTTCAGTAGGTGGATCTATAGTTCAATGTAATCTGCTCTAGCTTTCCATCTGTTAAACACCTAAAATTTTGCTAGCTTCTGTCTTTAAGATACATGATCTCATAGGCATACTGAGTTATTGCACAACTCTTAAAACAGGCTCTTACAATCAAGCATTTTGAAGTGACACAAGTGATGCAATTCCAGGATCAACATTACATCTGTGTAAGTTCAGCTGGGCTTCCAGTCAGCTGATGAAAGAGTAGTTCCCTTGGTCAGGGTATTTAAAGATCTGACCCAAACTGTATTTCTTAAAGATCAACCCAAACTGAATTTCAACCACCTATATATTATTGATGAGGCTTCCCTCAATTTTCTGGAAAAACGTCTAATAAAAATCTGGCCTGGCTCAAGACCTGTCTATCTCAAAATTACTTATTTCATTACTCCCTGTAAGCACAAATCTCCTCTATGGGAATTTCACATAGTGTTGCCTTGCAAAGAATTGAAGACTGGGGGGGGGAGGAGGAATTTATTGGAATCCTGATAGTTAAGAGATCCACATATTTTCTGACAATGCATTTTCCCCCCATCTCTTCCTGAGAAGATTTACTGTTTTACAATAACATTCTCTTGCTTCTAAAATGTTTTCTCTGTGCTGCAACCATGAAAAAGTCTAGATGAGCCATTTTAATAAAAATTTGCCTTGTCCTTACCAGAGGAAGAGCGCTAAGCCTAACCGATACGGTGCTGACCCTGTGTCAGTCTCAGCTTTGATGCTAATGTCACTGACAAACATCCGATTGGATGGTCTGGGAAAAAGATGCATGGGAACTGAGCGGGTGTATGGCTGTGACTGAGCAAGTAATTAAAAGACAAAGCACAAACAAAAATCCTCCCCACCTAAGATGATACTGTCTTTCCACTTTTAGAAACTTCTAATAAGTACATACTTTCATTCTAAAGATGTATTTTTAAAAGTCCTCAAGAGAGAAGAAACAGTCATTTTGTTCCAAACCACGCACCATAGCTTTCTAATTCAACACACGTGTTTTCAGGAACATTCATTTTGAAAAAGTTTGTGATGTCTCTCTCCCTCAGGTGAGCATACTGATCAATGCCTGTTATCACTAGTATTTCGGTACTGGCTTAAGATCTCCCCCTCTCATGTCACACATAACATTTACTCGCTCTCTTTCATGCAATCTGACAACCACTCTGTTCCAGCAAAGCTGCTATCCAACACCTCTTTCCAGGGACAGGAAGGAATTTTAGAAGAACCGGATAACACTACAATATCTAGAAGGACAGTGAAATTAGATCTGAGGAGAAACCACTGAAAATCCAGAGGAAAGTTCAATAAAAGGAAAATCTATTTTCCTAAAACTTAAAACGCGACACAGGAAACACCATCTTGGAGTGACTATGATCTTATCATTATGTCCTCTGGACAATAATAAACACAACATAATTAATAAGTATCCATAAAGTAGAAGCCACCATTCACTATTCCCTTCAGCACAGATTTTATTCAAGTTAAAAATATGTATAACACGTCACAAAGCAGCACCAGCTTGAAATAAGCTGCATGCAGACAGAGCTCAGTAAATACATGCTTCTTTGCACAGGTAGCATCCATGCCAGGAAGCCTAAGTCATGCCACTACAAATAAAAAGCTGCTTAAATGGGATCTATTCTCTGGAACACCATCCACTGCTGCACAAGTATGCACAGAAAGATGAAACAAAAGTCACTGGCAATTAACTCATGCAAATACTATTTTAAAACCATTCTATTTATTTTCTGCTCTGCTTCCATCTCTATGGTAAGTAGATGTTATTTTAAAAAGTCTCTCTTTGTTAAAGAATCCACAAAATAGAACAGAGCAGCATTCAGAGTGAACTCTATACAAAATATTTGTTAAATATCAGCTCCTGAGTTACCCAGCAAGTCCATGCCAATACAGCAATCTTGAACAAAACAGCCCCTTAAAAGCACTGAACCTTTTTTCAGACACTTTACGAGTTACGCACAGATATTCTCTGCACCCCCTGAAGAGAAAACCTAATTTACTAACAAAAAATCCTCAATCATAACTCAGCAGAAACACTCAAAACAGATTTTAGCTGAGGGACACAGCAGGTATTATTATATATGTTAATTTTCCAGCCACTCAGAAACAAAAGCTACCAGAAGGGGGAAAAGAAAGGACCGAACAGAAATAACTAGCAATTATTAGCTTATCATTCAAAGGGTTCTTAGCGTTTATCTGTATTATGGCACTAAAACAAACAAAAAACCCACACAGTTTTTAATCACAGTTCTTCTTCTTCTATCTGTCCTTTTTAAGAAGTCATGCTGGAAACGGTAAGTTAAATGAAAAATGCTTATGGTACTGCCTGCTGATGGTTTTGTTTTTTCTGAAAAACTCCAAGCAGAAGATATTTACCATCTTGTCCTGCTTTCCACATGTTTTGAACTAGCTCCATTATCTGACCAAAACAAGTGGGAGCAATTTGCACTTTGAAATGCTCTTAAATTATAGTCTTTAGCTGCAACTAAGGTTAGACTTTAGTTCATTAACACTTTCTATTTTCAAGCTGCACTGTATCTGTGACATTTCCTTTTTTTTTTTTAACAAGACTTTTGGGCCCTTAAAACAAGACGACAGTACCTATTGTGAAAAATAAAGAAGTCTTAAGCAATTATTGCATTTTATTCTTTCTTAATCTGAAAACTCTTTTTTCCAAGATGAAATTACTTACTTCCAAGCTGCCTCGTTTTATTGGATTCAGTACTAGTAGCTTCTTAAGTAGATTTTCACAGTCTGTGGACATATAGAACGGAATGCGGTACTTCCCCCTCAGTACTCGCTCCCTTAGTTCCTTTAAAACAAAGTTTTAAAAGGTGAGCCTGCCAATGACACAGAAGATTTTATAACGAGAGCAAAAGCCAAGCTTTCATATTGTAACTGTACCTTTAGATTCTGACCATCAAACGGCAATGATCCGCTTACGAGTGTGTACAAAATCACCCCAAGGCTCCACACATCCACTTCAGGACCATCGTATTTCTTTCCTTGGAAAAGTTCAGGAGCGGCATAAGGCGGGCTTCCACAAAAGGTGTCCAGTTTATTACCGACTGTAAATTCGTTACTAAAACCAAAGTCTGCAATTTTAATGTTCATGTCTGCATCAAGTAGTAGGTTTTCTGCCTAAGAGAAAAAGAAAAGGGGAAAAGGGCAATTTATGTGTCAGAATTAGATCAATATATTACAGTGCATCATTTATCAATAAATGCACAAATGTTTCTTTTTCTGAAGTGATGCACCATCTGTATCTTTCTTGCAGAACAAAAGAAACTGGTCTCCCTGAATACATTGCAAAGATTGAAAATCGACTATGTTCACTCAGGAAAATATAACTTTTAAAAGCATCTAAACAGACTTGAAAGTCAGCTAGTGAATCAACTATGAAGATTTTCTTTTCTGGAAGAAATAACTTAGTTCAGCATTAGACTGAAGTATCTAGACATCTCAGAATCGCAGTTTCAGCTCTTGACAGGCTCATGCCAACTTCTGATGCCAAGGAGCGTAAATCTAACCCCAGACATCATCTGCCATTTTGGTGGGGTAAATGTTAGAAGGGATTTAAGACTTTAAAAGAAGATCTCTTCTGCTTACAAGATGAAACGCTTCAAGCTACGCACTGTATCTTAGCATTCTGCACAAAAAGATTCTCTCCCCTTTATTATTAGTGTTTGCTTTAGCAATAACACCACCAAGGTGTTTAACACTCAAGTATTACACTGTATACGAAAAAATGCATGTATTATACATCTAAGAATCTTAATGCCTGTGCAGCAATCATCATGTGAACGCAATGCGTCACATACACATCGATGCAAGTATTCAGGAACCTGCAGAGCCAGTAAACAGTATTTTATACTTAGTATCACAGGTAGGTCAGAAGATTTAAAGAGCAAGGTTGGAGAAATACTAATACGTTACTGGAAAAAAAATAAAGTGCATTTCTCAAAACGCGAGGGTGCTGTGCAAAGAGCGCAGCAGAACTGGGCGATGTTTACTCGTTTCACTGGGTCCTGCCTCCCGATCTGTGTATCAGCAACAAAGGAGCAGCACTGAGCAGTCCAGGAATCCTTCTTTTTCAACAAAACGACAGACATTAGCCAGAACAGAGGATTCGCCTAATTACCAAACATCAGTTTTATAGCAAACACAGCCATTTCTCATCGGATGCTGCGCTCAGAATTGAGCCCAGAAAATAAAAAAGTGTCTTAGTTCAGGATCAGAGAAGCAGCAATCAATTTGTTAGTTGCTTTGATTTAAAGAGTAAACATGATTTTGTTTGTTTGTTGGTTTTGTTCTATTTTTAATAATTTCACTTGCACTCAATGAATGTAACAGGAGACAATTAACTACCAGTATATCCCGCCAATAGATGCACAACAGAATTTAGCCTTTATCAGCAGTAAAATGCAATGCATTTTTTACAAACTAACTATCCAGGAAAATATTTTATTTTCCCAATTCATGACCTGCAATCTCAGCTGGTTCCAGCTGATGTGCCCGCAGACAGACTCACAGAGATATTTTCCAGATTTGACAGCCTTCTACATTACTGCACAAAGACTTCATTTTCCTTGTGGTGAAAACATTACTGTCAGTGCAGCTGCTCTGCGATTACAATAGTCCTCCTAGTTCAACAGTACTCTGCTACCCAAGTACCCCATGCTTTTAGGTTTCTTACTTCAAACAAAGGCACCAAAACCCCCTTTTTAGTATGCCACATAGAAAGACTATGCTTTTGTTGGTTACACATTCAGAGCAAAAAGTATTAACAGTCACTGAAGAGGTAAGCTAAGTTTTGTGCATCACAGGATGAGCAAAGTTGGGAATTGGTTATAGCCCTTTCTATGCAAGCTGTTTATAATCACAGAAAATTAAAAGGACACAGTTTAGGTACCCACGGGCCTTGCACTCCCTCCTCTTCTGACAGAGTAGCCTGGACAAACTTGCACATTTTCTTACACGTCTTCCTGGTTTAGTCTGAAGTAACTTATATTTGATGGAGTTTACCGTGTCTGTTACTAAAGCCAACAAAGGCTTATCAAAAATCCTCAAAGTGGTGCTAGACCTCTGCCTTGTGGTGCTAACAAACATCAGTTGGTCAGCACGCTGATACCATGGAGAAAGTCAACAGAAGCAGATGTGAACGCAGACACAACTTTAAAGTTGCTTCTTCCTTCTCTGCAGCTCCATGAGAAGAATGAGACAGAGATGGCACACAATGTTCGGAAAGAAGAGACGAAGTGAGAACACCTCCTCAAAGCCACATATTTAGCCCTTTTTTTCTTTGGGGAATGTATTTTTCATTGGCTAGGCTGACTGGCTCTCAATCACACCTTACACTGAACTTTTCAAATGAGTCTAGCATAACTCCACCCAAGAGAAGACAGAGAGAAAAGCAAAGAAAGAAATTCTTTTGGAGCCTGCCAGCCTGTGTTGCAAATAGGAAGGAGATGAGCAGCACAGTACTTGTGACAGATGGTAAAAGGGATCCCGCACGAATGCTGTGAAGCGGTTTTGTATAGTCCTGTAAGCAATGCAGTGAGCTGTACGTGTGATACAGAGCTAAGAAATGAATGAGGGGTGGAGGCTGTAATGGGCTCTGGGAGAAAGAGTGAGGTGCAGGATGATGAATAACTGCAGGGGTTAATGCAGTAAGACTCAGTAATACAGCTGGGCTGAGCAAGCCAGTGCCAGACAAGCACAAGAAGATGGCTGGCTCCCTCCTCCCAGCCAAGTATAGGGCCGAGACAACCAGTGAAAGCAGTTTGTTCAGCCAAGCCAATAGGTCCCTAGGTGCAGCCTTCTGGAAAGCTCAACAACAGTGGCTGCAGTAAGCTTCAGGGAGCTTGATAAGACATTCATGGGCTCCAAACCACTGTGCAAGGTGGGGAGGAATTTTTTTAAAATCAAGATTTCAATGAGATCCAGCCCTGTCTTTCCTTGCATTCTGACTTCAGAGTGTTTGCCAGGCACCTCCAACATCAGATGACAATGGCCCTGGGGCAGGGAGGACTCAGCAGAGAAGGATGTATTTATCCAGCACCATATGCACACGCAGGAGCTGGCAGATCGACAGGTATTAGAGAACAGATTTGTAAGAAAGAGGTTGACAGCATGCTGCAGTGTATTATAAGAAAGTTAAGAAATGATACTGGTGAAAAGAACCCGTAGGAATTATTCAACCTCAGCTTTTCAGAAGTATTTAGATACAGTAGTAAAAAAGAACCTACACCAGTGTTTTCTTTGTAAATGTACAAAGCCGTCAAAGCAAGAGCACAAGCCAACTTTTAAGCAGGTGAAGATCTTGTGTCCAAGTCCCATGATATCTAAACTTGGCACGAAGACAACTTCAGACTGAAGGCTTAGGTTGTACCTGCAATTGATGATCTCTTTAACATGGTCGGGTATGTTTATACAGACAGGTTGCTAGAAAGCATCAGAAAAAGGAAGTCTGAATAATTTCTGTTTACCTTCAATTTATTTTTCTGCCTGAATTAAACACTAGAGTATAAACCAGAAGTTCAAATGGATTAAAAACCTATCATATTTCCTATGAATCACTAAGAAAAGAAAATTTTACATATCTTGCAAAATATTTTAACTGAAAATATTTTAATTAAGTAGTGCTGGCTGGTATCATCGAACTTCTGCCCTTCAGTGTGTAGATATTTGCATGGCAGCAGATATAATTCTTTGGAGAGCATGTCTTTCTTAAAGCCATAACTGGAATAAAGTAACACATGTTCTATTCTTGCCTCTCCCCTGTTCCAACAGGCAAGATGCATTACTTTTGTGCTTCAGAAAACTGAGAATAAAATACATGTGATAATTCCCTCATTCACATGTTTGAGGCATTCAGAGAGTGGTATGGACAAAAATATAGAATGAAATTAAGTCTTTACTGCCAACCAGCAAAATGAAAAATAAGTAACAGCCTACCTTAAGATCACGATGAACTATGCATTTCTGATGACAGTACTGCACAGCAGATACAATCTGAAACACCAAGATGATCAGTGAAATATTTTATTTCAATCTCAGTATAATTTTTTGTATATCATTTAGTAATTTTGGCTCCTGATATGATTTAGTAGAACATAAGAAATTAATATAGCTTTCACTCTAGAAAATATTAATGTAAGTTTCATTAAAGCTCAAATACTAAAACTAAAGAGTCCCTAAAAGCAGCTCATTTTCTTATTAAAAAAAGTTTAGTAACTACTCCTCAAAGTAATAGGAGAAACATCTATTTCAAATGCAGAACACCCAACAGCAATAACTATAAAAGGAAATTATCCCATCCCCCAACCCAATAGCCGGATGTACCATCTCAGATTTTATCTTATGAAATATTTGCAGTGTATCTCTGCAATTCATCCTTGATGGAATAGTTCATTCAATATTTTCATCTACATCTTTCACATACGTATAACAAAAAACAAGTCTGAAACAGCAAGTTAAAAGCAGTTTCTGTACTTGTTAAGTATATACCTTAGTTCTGAAAAATACCAAATTTTGTTTAATTATCTAATTAAAACTTTTCACAAAAGATTAGGATGAGAAAGTTTGTAGTAAGAATATAAAAGCCTGTTACAGAATACCCTTCATACAAAACAGTGTGACATGACACAGCAATACACGTCATCGTATCAACATCTCTAGACAGAACATCTGTTAAATTCTGAAATATTCAGAAAAGGTTTGAAACCTCAAGGGAGTCACAATAAAAAATGTGTCTCTTTGGAACATCCACTAAAAAAGAATGTAAAACAGTCTTACTATTTTTAGATAGTATGTAGGAAGCAGGTATTTTTCTCTTCAGGGATTTTTTTCCACTCCAGCTTTAATCAACATTATCACAACAATGAATATTTTTTTAAAGTAAAAGAAGTAGGCTCACAACTCATGTCTATCTGAAAACACCATAAATAGAAACAAAAGAAAGAATGAATGTTAATTTCATACCTGCCTGAATTTTGCACGAGCCTCTTTCTCTTTCATTCTTCCATGCGCAACTAGGTAGTCAAACACTTCTCCTGATCATGACAAGAACAAAACATCAGTCCTATTGCCCAGGTTTTATTTTTGACTGTCATGCACAGTCAAATCAGGCTTGAAAAAAAACACCCCTCTCCCTTTTACACACCCCCCTCCCTAGCTTCTGGAAGGGAAAGGAAATAGAAGCAGAAAGGAAAAATTCCTTTTTACTGTTTGCATTGGATTTAATTTTTCAGACACGTAATAGTCAACATATATAAAAATGGAACACTTCATACTAAGGCTTCTTCAATTTTTAAAATAAATTTACTTAAACAGTGAAACTAAAAAAATTTACTTTAGTCATGAAAAACATTCATATTGCATGTAAGACATACTGGAAAACAGGCAACTTGTTAGTATCAGGTTCATTTGGCATATCTTTATCAGCTACACTTAGCAGTATCTATATTCTTTCTGGTTTTCTCCTTCCTGTTCTCTTTATTAGAAAGCTGCTCAAATGCTTTTCAGATCCTCATCTTTGCACTGTCTGACAGGCAGCCTTTCCTAGCTGGTCACTAGCCCTGTGCTGGATTCCCTTCCCACATTCAAACATTTCCCATTCAGATGCTGAGCAGCTTCTCAAGCAGGCACCCACTATCTCACTCTTTATGATCCTGCTGCTCCCCTTTCCCATGTTCCTTATTCCCACCCCCCGGACCTGCCTCCCCAAGTGCTTCATCACACATTTTCAAGATAAAATGAGGAACCGGTGCTTGCCTAAATATAGCAGATAAATACTGAGTCACGTTTTTGCCAGAATCAGCACCAGATTATCTCCCGATATTCCATTGGAAGCCTCAGAACGGTAAGTCCCCTCCAAGCACAAACCTAATAGGTTACTTTACAGAACGTGATGCAAGCAAGTCAGTCTGCCCTGGGAGATCTGCTAGGACTGTTGTGAAACCCAGATTGGAATAACCCATTAACCATAACATTCTTAAATTGCTCCTAAGCATGCAAGTGGCGTGGCTTTCCGTATTTCAGTTTATCCTTAACGCAGAATTAAGAATCCACTTACCCCCGCTGGCATATTCCATTACCAAATACAATGTCTTTTCAGTTTCAATAACTTCAAATAATTTTACTGCAAGAAAAATGAATGAGAGAGAGATTGCAGCAAGGAGCGAAAGCACCACAAAATAATAAAAAAAATTATACTCATGAAGTGAGTATAATTTATGACCACTGATAACACTAAACCATACGAAAACCTTATATCCTTTAGGTTAGCATTCTTTTGAGGGGAAAAAAGCAAAATTAATTTCTAAATCACAGTTGATAATAAAGCATATTAATTCACAATTTTCTCAGAAGTTTATGCACACTGTACAAACAAGTTCATGCTCGGCAATTAGTGTTTAATTTGACACAGACGTCTTTAAGATCATACAAACCTTTGTGTTTCGCTAGTAAACTGCTCCCAGTTAGAAACCTGAGATTCTGACCAACTAAAAACCAAGTGGCTATCAAAAACATTAAGTCTGAAAGACTTTCCTCAGCTTGTAACAGTAACCACTTATTTAAAACAAACACACCGCCACCACCACCCCCACGAAAACAAAAAACAGCAGAAGCTAAGAGTGCTGGAAAAGCAACAAACAATTCAAGGGATGAGAAGGGAGCACCTTGCATGTAGTAACTTGTACATCTCATCCATACCTTGTATGCAACAAGCCCTCTGGCCGATTCAGGACCATTAACTGTCTCTGGAACAAGACTGTCCAGCCCTCCTCAGCCAGAAGAATTGTCATCACAAAGTAGGGCCCTGAAGCTGTGGGGTAGGTGAAAGAACTAAAGCAGAAAGGGAAAATTACATACTTTGTAATTCTAATTTTCTGGAAATATCAGTCAGAGGGAGTCTTTCCTAGACTGAACTAATGGAGTTTTGCTACTTTCACCTAAGAAACTCATGGTTTTTGCCCTCAAGAGTAATTCCAATGGAAAAGCGACATATGGAGTTGGGGCCCTCAGTAGACCGGAGCGCTCAGCATCTCCTACTTTGTGTTAAGATTTTCCTGGACTTGGCAGTTTATCTCGTCAGAGCAGAATTCTTTTTTTCAAGCAGAGTCAATAAAGGAGGTGAGACAATGAAGCATTTACCGAATGCTCACTCCTATTATCTCAAAAAAGTTTAACGAACAAAAGAATAGCAGTAAAGTACATTCAAATAAAGCCAAAGAGAGTAAAATGTAAACAGTATAATAAAAAGAAAAGTTTGCAGAAATGCAGGGCTCCTACCAATATTGGGATGATTCAGTATCTTCATTATTCGTACTTCTCGAAACAACTGTCAAGGAAGCAAGACAATTTTCTTAGAGTGTGCTTATTAGGGAAAAATTATGCAAGATATACAATTTTAGATGGCAAAAAGGAGCAGCATAAGCCACAAAAAATAGCATTAGCATAAAATATAGATAAATATAGCACAGTGAACTCCAGAAAACGTAAACTAACGTAATCTAACATCATATAAAAATAACCACTACCAACTACATATCAAAACCAGACTAATTTTTAAGCTTTATACAAACAGACACAGGGAAGTTTTATAGCCCTTTCTGGAGATCCACACTGACCAAACCCAATGGATTATTCACACAAGTTTTTTTTTTCCCTCTCTCTGCTCCAATGTCTTTGGTGACTGGCAAGCTCAGCTAACTACCCTGAATGCAAACAGAACTGTGGGTGCAAGTACAAGCTGTAGTACTACAGAAGAGTCAAACACACAGATGTGAAAGTGGAATGAGATACCAGGAATGCTGACATCCCCCAGTCCTGCTGCTCCACACAGGTGGAACGGGCGAGTTCACTTTTCTCAAAGCTACCAAAATTTCCACCGGTCGCAAACAGCGATGTCCCCTCCCAGCAAGGCCTGAAAGTTTACGACTGATGAAAGTCTGCTTTATGATCCTGAATCACATAATTAAAAACAACTGGACAAACTTATAGCCTTAAGTGTATATACTTAAGACAATGGTGGACTTAACATTTTTTTTTTTTTTTTTTTAAACCCAGAAACAAGAGGTCTCCACTGTTAAATTTCTGGCATTCATGGGTTTATTGATTAAATAAGAGGTGAAGCAAGACTAACCTAGGGCCTCAAAGGGAAGAAGGCAAAGGAAAGGAATCCAAAGTGACTACGTAGTTCTGTTATTCTATACTTGAGGCTGTCAATACTGATAAGCTTGCGCTGCTTTCCCTCACGTGAACAGCATAACCCCATCATCAAATCTATTTACTGTGCTGCATGCTCTTTAGTCCCATATTGGGCTGAAGTAGGATGCCGAAATGAAGGAAGAGAAGTTTACTGGCTTGGTCTAATGCTTAGACATTTTGGAAACCTCTCAGCACTACAGTCCTCCTTATGGAGAAACTTGGCTCAACACAGAAGCGTGTTGTCGCTATTCTGCATGCCTGGTGTCTCAGAGGACCTCGCTCCCTCCATTTTCAAAATTAGTCCCATTTGTTCGGATGCTACCTTGGCTAAAGGGTACAATTATGCAATCCAGAGACTGAACACCTCCTCAAAGAGTAGCACGTTAGTTTCTATTTTATGATGGCCGAGGCTATAAGTTAAGAGAAATTAAAACTCTTTTGTTTAGACAACACTGATGGTTTTTTTACTCCATTTATGCAAGTTAATCATAACATTTCTAGAAGTCTGCATTTATTCTACAAGTTAAGACCACAGAGCAACATCTTTTTGAAATTCAGCTTTTGATCATGTAATATTATTGCAGTTATGTATTTACATTATTTAAGTATTTCATGCTAGTTACTATCCACTTGCCTTATAATTGCCATTAAAACAATTTCAGATGGAAGCAAAGACTATAAAAGCATTTCTCTGAGGAAACATGAACAGTCTGATGCAGTTTGCTTGTGTTCAAAGTGTAACACATGGATATGTAATACCATGCACTAGAATTAACTTTAGCGAATATTGTTTCCTCATAAAGTCAGTTATTCCCATGAAAAAACGTCATACCAAGCTGTTCTTTGTGCATTTTTTCTGAGGATTTGAATTTGTTGCACAGGAAAACGTTTCTCAGCTAAATCAATATCAATTAGTTAGAAGCTAATAAATCTAAACCAATAGATGGTACGGCTTCAGAAGAGCTTCTAACCAAGTATGTGGAAAACTGCAATTCCTGCCAGAAGACTGGAAAGATATTTCATAACTTAACAGTATTAATGCTGGTATAAAAGTTACAGCAATGAAGGCATGTCTTCATAAGCAGGATTAAAATATTTGACTTCTATAAATAAAATCATTTCGTATCTAGAAAAAAGACCATTAAGAAACAATCTGACATGCAAAGTGAAGCACATAATAATTGCCAAAAAAAAGTGCATTATTCTGTTCAATATTCTCACAGGATTTAGAAGTTTACTAATTCGTTTAAGATTCAAATTGATTTTGCAGTGACATGAAATTTTGTTCCACATTGTATGTAGTTTTTTCTTCCATAAAGAAAAGGCCCATTAGAAAATGGACATAAAAGCCTATTTCTCAAGACAGAACATTACTGACCTGATGCAGATGCTTTGTTATATGAAAGAAACATTTACTCGCTCTGGTTCTGAATAGAAGACATCACTGAGACCCAAAGTATGGGCGGCTTAGGTTTATTCCCTACAAACACCAATAAAATTTTTTTACAACATCTTGTATTATATATCCTGCTGAATAGACACTTCTCAGAAAACCGAAGGATATGTTGTCACACAAAAGCAGGTACACAGTCCTGGTAGTCACCATTAGTATATCAAGAGGAAGTAATTAGTCTCGACCTTTTGAAAGCAAGCAGCTATTCTAAGACAAATTCTAAAGAAGCTCAAAGTCACAAGGTGAATCTGGGTATTTTCTTGCTGGTTAGTCGCTCTGAGGTGGGCTGCTTGTTTGTCTGGGGATGTTGACTCAAAGGCCCTTTTTAAGGTTGGCTGAAATGTGTTTGCATGCTTCAAGCAAGAACTGGACAAGGCTGAAGCAGCCGAAGTTATCTTAGGCGATGCTCATCCACACAAATCACATCAAGCATAAGCTGAATGGAAACTGGCTATTTTATTTTCCGGACAGGATGGTGTCAGTCTCCCTGCAAACGTATGAGACCAGGGAAAGAGAGAAATCAACAGCGTAAAAATTGAAAGAATAGTTGAAATCTTGGAATCTACCTGCAGGTACCTGTTGACTAAATGGCTTGCTCTGAGACTAAAAAAAACCCTAAGTGGTTGTATTCCCTACAAGGCTCCTCTCCCAACTGCCTGCCCACTACTGGAACCACAGCACACAAGTTTGCCTTCTTCATGGGGAGCGCCACGTTCCTCAGTTTGTGTTTTACAGTTCTTATCGGCTTCTGAGAAGTTTCCAGCAGTTGTTTCCCTGGAAACCCACATTTTCAGACATTTTTCTGAAGTAACTCAGGTATAGGCATCTTGCAAATTAGGCAGATGTAACTTACGTATTCCATAATACTGCTACGTAACTAAGTCAAGCAGCTTTGCTAAAGCTGCTTGGCATGACAGATACCTTCCAATTCAGGAAGAAATAAATGGTTTGAAAGGCTGAAAGAACAGAAATAATGGAACAGCACTGCATAGAGACCACAAACACAGGCATATTACGCTTTGTGTAGTTCCTGACCCATACGGTCCAAGGGTACGTGTAAGTGTCTCTCAAATGAGGAGTGGGGACAAAGAGCAGGCAACCTTATTTCAATACAGATGTTCAAAACAGCAGAGAGGGAGCAAGATGGAAACAGGGCAAATGGACTGTTCTCTGGAGTCCTGGTGTATATTCAGGATTTTATTTGGTGCAGTATAAATGCACGTTTATACGAATGAAGAAAATGCCAATGCTCACTCCTCCAATTTTCTCTCACAAGAGAGAAACAATCTAGAAAAATCTCTGAACAATGGATAACACTTGGATAAAAGCATTAACAGTATTCAAGTATTAGAGTACGTTATTTTACATTGCAACTCTGCATTACGTGGAGCACTACTTTCGAATAGGCCTCCCACACACACACACTTTCCCCTTGCAGAAGCATGCTGGTCATAAACAGTACTTATGTCAGTAACTATGTACTTACAAATATATCTTTAAACAATAGCTATTACACCCCTCAATAATACCCAGGACATCTCTATTTGAAAAGGAAGAGATGTATTAAAGCAACAAGCACATAGTTATTTCCTACAAAGCCAAGTTTGTTAATTTTATAGAAATCTGGACAGAACAGTGAGATTAGTTCTGCTTTTGTGACAAAGGCGAGCTGCAGGATTATATAATGATCTATTTTACTGATAAAAAATAGAGCTTTCAGAACTCACATATGCCTCTCTCTTCTTGAGCAGCAGTGCACTACTCTCTCACAAGGTGTAAGTGCTCCCTGACTTCTGTCCCCCCACGCCACCACACATTTATAGGACTACTCTTCATTCTTAAAGTGCTAGCATTCAAAAAAGCTCTTGAACAAGCATCTCCTTGTTGCAAACAGGTTGTACCCTCAATAGCCTCACTTATAGTACAGGACAGCCTGCACCATACTCAATTCATGGAACTTGTACCTATGGAAAAAGCACAAGGCTTGAAAATTGGATTCCTGCTTTTCCAGTTTCGTATTTCAGGGCACAGACTCCTGAAAGTACAAAGATCTTCTGTCACACCATTGCTAACACTGCTACTTGCTGTCAGGTTGACATCTACGTTTAAGATTTACTATTTTAAGTCACTACAATTGAACTAAAAACCTTCAGTTAACCAAGGTGTTTTGGTTTTGGTTTTTTTTTTTGCTTTGAAAGATGTGCTTGACTGCTTCTCTAGTTTCTAAATCATTACTGAAAAGGGATTTTGCAAAAAAGTGTAACTTTCAATAGGTAACATACTGAAATTGTTAAAAATCTTCTTTACTTCTGTTCTGCTTTTCTTAAAAACAGAAAGAATCTGTTTGAGGCTTTACATGTGTTTAAAGAATAAAAAGAAGCCCACTAACCCCTAAAAAGGGAAAAACTGAAATGCGACGTGCTAATCTAACCTATTCAGAAAAATAAGCACCTTCTGCTCCACTAGCAGTTTGCAGAAGAGCAAGAGAATGCTACTTCAGAAACACCCCTAGTGAAGCCAGTATGAGATGACACTTTCAATGTAGCAGACATGCAGAAAATAGAACAGCTATTTTGATATAATTTCTAGTTATGATGAAAGCCAAATACTTACCTTTGGGAACAAATTACAATCATGACAGTGGAAAAAGCTAAGTCAGTACCATATGTTACTATCAAAACAGCAAGTTCACAAAGAAGCCAGCTCTGTCTTCTAAACAGGTTCCCACTGAATAAGATGGGAACCACATACTGAACAAATTGAAAACAAAATAAGAGGCAGTGCCCGTAATTCAACTTCTGTTTAAAGAGGTAGAGGTCCTGAAGCAAGAACTATGATGTAATTTAAGACTATCACATTGCATACACAAGGCTACAAAATTAAAGTTCACAAATACTCATGTCATCTCCTAACATTTGATGGTTTAAAGTTAAAATAACTATGTCTCCGAAGTACCCTTGTCCATACTATGCGGCATAAATAACATTGGAGAGTGGCTAAGAACAAACTAAACACTTTCTTTGCTTTCATACCCGTGACTAACTACAGACCCAGCTTGCGTGACACTTTCAGCAACTGAAGTATGTGCTCAAATATTTCTGTTTACAAAACAGAACAGTGCATGAGAAGCTATGATGCCTCAACTCATTTTACTTAATTAGGTCACTAGCAAGAACTACGGCAAAACCTACTTGTACTTGGTACCCTTTATGTTATAGTGAATGGAAAGGGGATGGTTTTGTGAATGACCCAGTGCCTAAGACCACTAGATATGTCATCTTTGATTAATAACAATCAATAGTGATTGAAGGCCTAGAAGTTTTGCGGACCTGCGTACAATTTACCAGCTTGGAAGTTCTAGAGACTGTCCTCTCAACTACGCTAATTTAAATGAGTTCAAACTCAGGAGTGGTATTTCTGTGGCAGTAACATACTCCACTATTCCTCTATAAACATGCATTAGAAAAGCGTCTGTTCCTATTAAAACAACGTTATCACCACTTCCCATTCCCAACATTACCTCTTGAAGAAAAAACTGACTACTTAACAGTCCTAGGTACAGAATAACTCTGATGACAAAATTACAAAAATTCACATTACAGTGACACTATATAGTACATAAAGAATCACAAACTTTATGTAATAGTTCACTGCAGAAAGAAAAATAAAGATGACTGATTTCATAGAACGGAACAAAAACATTTTATCATTTTATTTACAATACAAGAATGACCTATCAAAATACTAACAGAAGAAGTAATTCTAAGCGTGCTGATGAACCACTCTCCCACCGCTATTCGCTTTAAAAAACTACAGTTGCTTGCGTGACTGTGCAAAATCTGTGCTTAAGCTTACTTAAAAGCTTTCAGGGAATCAATATCCAGTTTCACTCAAAATTCTCAGAAAATTGTAGGAAGCTGAAGACATTTAGAGCTTCAAAACAAAGATTATTTTTTTCTGAAAATTACAATCAAGATGTTACAAAAGAAAATTTTATACCAACAAATTATCACACTTTTCATTGTGATAAGTAGAAGATGCATGGGATAAATATTTCTAGAAGTTATTTAACTTCTGTCCTTAGTTCTGCTATAAGCTGCTTCTAACTGTACCTAAAAATGTTTCTCTTGTTATCAGCTTCCCACTCAAAAAACAAACAGCAATGCACTATTACACGAGTATTTTGCATACTACTTGTGCAGTGTGACAGCAGCTTTTGTAGGCTATGAAAGTTTCATTTATACTTGGAATGATTTATTGAATTATTGAATATTTTTGTGTGAGATACAGCTTATTTCTCATTAAAGCAATTATCCCAGAAGTAAGGTTTTTATGCTTAGTTTTCCAGAAAGTTAATATTTTTTTACCCTCTCATTGCTCAACAGTGAGACAAACTCATGCAACTCTCCAAGAGTAAACACCAAGCTAGGTAGGAAATCAGCTATGTGAGCAGCACAGGATTTCCCCCAATATGCTCTGTCACGTGCTGCCTCTGTGGGTCCCTCTTCACTAGCTCAAATATTACCAGGGAGATTTGCTTAATACAGGATACAGGACTTAAGGATAGCAAAGCTTTTGCATGGACTCTGCACAGCAGGTTGAATTAAAAAACCAAACAAACCAATCTGAAGAACCCACACGCAAACAAAAACACTACAGAAGAGAAATCAAAGCAAAGAAATTAAAGAATGAAAAGAAATCAAAGCAAAAAGAAATTAAAGCAAAGTTGTTTGTAACTCCCTATAACCAAAGTTACACAACAAAATAAATGTAACAGCAGCCGGAGACAAAAAAAAATACAGCAATAAGCCCTAGCCTCTTTCTCTCATCCTACAGCTACAGACAGCAGCGGTCTAGTATTTGTAAACAGAAAATATCCCAAATTTTTATAATGGGCAACCTCCAGTAGGACAATACATTTCTGTGCTTCAGCCAAAACCAAACATATGCATAGCTAAATAGTAAAAAAACCCCAAACCAAACAAAGAACCCAGGGTTTTGTTAAAACACTTATCGCAATGGTTATGAAGGACTTCTGAATTTCTACCTACAGGCACAAACAAACAAGAATGTTCTGATTACACTCAGACATTTTGTCAATTCTATAAACAAAAAGTAATTTTCACAGGTCCCTAGAGTTTGACAAATATTTTATTAAATTTGAAAGAATACAAAAACAAAGGTAAAAAAAACAACATTAAAGCCATAAAAATTGGCACTCTCATAAGTCCACAAAAACCAATTATGACATTAAAGAAAAATACTATCCTGTACAGCATTATGTCTCGATTTAGTATGTAGACAAACTGCTTGTGTACCTAATTAGATACAAATGCTCTTGTCAGCAAAGAGGAAAGCTGGATGGAGGAAGAAGGAAGAGCAAAGAAGCAATGCTGAAATAGGAATCACATAAAGTAACTGCCCTCAGACAAACTGCACATGCACATTATAGCAAAAGCAGTAAAATATCACTGTCTTCCAAGGCCATACATACACAAAGATGTTTTTTTATCAAGATAAAGGCACTGGATGTTTTTGTTAATTAAATAAAAGATCATGGTTCAACTGTTTATAGAATTTTAGGTATTATGGTGTATTCTTACCTTTTGCAGACTAGTAGGATTTAGCTGGGTTTTATCTATTATTTTCACAGCAACCTTGGGAAAAAACAACCAACCATGGATTATTAAACTCAGAAAAATGTTTGAAGAAAAACGTATCGCATCTCTGTGAGCAAAAGCACAGATATGCCTAAAAGACACGCATATACGTCTGCTTTTATGCATTTCATCAAGCAAAATTCCTGCCCTATTAGGATCTCCCAGCAGGAGCTCAGAACTTTGCCAGCAGATGGTACCGCCAAGGAATCAGTTTTATACTTCTGTCAGTGTTTGGACAGAACAATGTTAACCTGTCCACTCCAAAACCAGGCCCTTCAAACATAAGATCTATCTATCAATAGATTTTAATATCAAGGATCTATCTATCTAACAACAGATTATCATTATCAATGAAATCTATCTGTAAATAGATTTCTCTTCAGTTTTGCAAATGCTTGGGGATGAATCGATACAGTCCCAGGGCCCAGAGGTGCAACAAAGTTTTGATCTCTTCACCAAGAAGTTATATTTTAAAAAAGGGGGCGAGTGGTTAGAAGGACAAAGCTTGGGCACCTCAGGTAACTTTTCTTATACCCTGAAACAGCCTCTTTGCATTTTCCTTTATGATGCTGAAAAACGTGTTCTTTCTATTCAGAAGAGAAAGGTAAAATAATAGCAGAAATACTTATTATAAAGAGAATATAAAACACTGTTGGCCTTTTTTTTTCTTCTTTCTTTAAAGGCGTACCTCTCTTCCAGTAAGCACATGTCTTGCCAGTTTCACTTTTGCAAAATTTCCTTTTCCTATTGTTTTCAGTAAGCGATAATTTCCAATGTGAGGGTGCTCTTCATTGGTAGACGTAATGGAATTTCTACATCGGGGGATGTTTTGTCTGCTACTTGACTTGATAGGCTGGACGTGGGGTTCAGTGTATCCATCCACAGAGGTATGCTGGAAGACAGATAAAATAGTTGGGAATTTAGCTACTTGGATTTTAGATGGTTGCAGCAGAATAGACTAAAAGCTCAAAAAGGTGTACAGGGGAGTAATTTATTTACTTTTACAAGTATAACTGATAATGTTGGATGGTAGCTTAAGCAGAACAAGCAGTCTTTGGGCAGAGTTTGACGCATGCCTCAAGAAAAAGGTCTGCAGAAACATTTTACCAGCTCCAAAAGTAAAACTAGAGACACCTAAGCAGTAATCAACAAACCATTATAGACTTTTTTTTGCCAGACTACACACTATACTACTATGTTGCAAATAAACTTGTCTAATCATAACCAAATTTAGTCTTTTAAAAATATCCAGTACAAAAAATATTTGTATTTTGGCATATTTGGAAACAAGGTTTCACTCAATTATTCATCTCAAATAACACTATGAGAAAAATATTTTATCATGTAAGTTTTGTTCCCCAAACCTGTTTGCATCTTTTTGTAAGTCACAGAAGTTCTCATTCAAGTAACGAACAATCTATATCATTACTTAAAAATAATCTATTCTTAAAAAGAAAACCCTATGCTATCTCATAAATATATTTTAAAACTCAAAAATTCTAAAGAACTAAAAGGATATTATTTTTAATGCATGCCAACACATCATCCCACACAAAATGTTAGTCACTGAAATCCGCAGTGCTTTGGTACTCTTCGGCTTCCCAGCATATAAGGGGCAAGATACAGATGGGGCGTGGAAGTGTTCCAAGGAGAAAACAAAATAACAGAAGATGTCAAAGGGGTGTTAAGTGTTTCAGTATTTCAAACGCTTTCTAACATTAGTGGCAGATGGGTACAAATGTTTAAGAGGTAAAATTTAGCCTCTGATCTTTTAAGTTACAGATTTTTAAGGCAGGCAAATAACTGTAAGTAGAAACAGTGTCTTCTCAGACCAGTTTTTAGACTTTGTAACAGAAAGGCATGCTTACTCCCCGCTCACTCTCTGCCTGCTAAGCATAAAGCAGCAACCAAACTCAAGACACCTTAATATCTTCCCCTGATTCACTGTTTCAATCAAAAAGTGGATCTCTGTAATTTTGCACAGAGCACTAACTGAGCCTGTTTCTTTACAGACCAAAGGTTTCTAGATCTTTGACCTTAAACTGAAAGCTGAGCTAGAAGGCAGAGAGAGGTTTCACTGTTTCTTCCAATACCCAACCAAAGTTGGTCTATACTGATCTCACCTGTCATTCCTTATGCAAGTAATTATCTTCTTATACAAAATGGAATTTAAAGCAGTGCTTCCAACTTCACTGTGCATTATTATAGACTGAAGTCAATCCCCTCCTGTAAACACCCAGGCTTTACAGATAGTCCCACTGAGCCAAGCAGAGTTATTTCGGGACATAAGCACTAGTAGAATTGGGAAAACTAGCAAACAGCTGCAACAGAACCGGAAAAAACAAGTATACCACAACCAGAACGTTCTTCCCAAATGTAGCACAACTCTGCTTACATCACCTCCAGCATCATTAATTATTCACTACGGCCAGGAAAACGGTCCTAAATATAATTTTCTGTTTGTCTTTTCATTATCCGAGTCTCTCTGCAAAATACTACTTTACCCCCACTGCTAAACCTTTTTTCCAAATTACTGCAGAACCAAGCAAGCCAGGCACGTTTAGATTCTGTATATCAAACTTATTTAACCATGAAATAACATGCTAGCATTAGTATTTATCCTTTAGAGGCAGATAATTAAAATACTTTCTGTGGACTTGTAAAGAGAGGATCAGAAGGACAGCTCCAGGCAAAGAGGCTTTGAAACATTCCTTCAACATCGGACACTAGTCCTACATGCGATAAACCAGAGCCCAAATAAAAGTCTTGCCTAAGAAAACACCTTGCTGAGATCCGTATTTATATGGTGGTAATAATAAATATTATAGCTGTACCTAGAACCCCATCCAGAGCTACAGCACTATGCTACACAAGCAAGGTTTAAAAGTCTCGGAGCCTATATACACACACAATTAGATCTTCACTGCTTGAAATACAATGCCTACCAGAAGCATTAGCAACCCTAATATCAGTTGCCAATTTCGTATGCTTCATAGGATTAGCCTACTTCCAGTAGATACCGGAAGGGATCTTTTAGGTAAACAGCTGGATAGACAAGCAAAATCAATGCCATAGGCAAAGTGAAAGATGGCTTCACAGGATAGATCATTTTAATGCAGATTTAACAGGGAAAGCAGTTATTTAATTGTAATGACAATATAACACAGAAGCAAATCTGAAGAGGGAAAAAAAGAAGTAGCAAGGTGCATGGTAATGACAATTCTGGATTTTGGTCTTTTTGTGACAGAAAAACTAAGCCCCTCTGGATAGCTTCTTAATTCCTTAATTATTCCCTCTTAGGGAGATTACCTTCAGAGTCAACTGTTCTCCCCAGCTATGCCGAAGGATGACAGGAAACATGCATAAAGATGGTCAAGTTTCTTAGTTTGTGAGCCATATATATATATGTGTGTGTGTGAGTATATATATATATATGCACACACACACACATATATATACACATATATACACACACACACAAAAATAACTTCTGAATTTGAACAGCACTGAATGAAATTCAAATTATTCTCCTTAAGTCTTGCAATAGGCCTATCTTTTGCACACGATCAGCTTGCTATTGTTGGAAAGTACAGAGGAATTTAAACTAGAAACTCATCAACTCCTAGAAATCAGCATTCAATGAAATTGAAACATAACAAGGTTAAGATGTTGGGAAAAAAATTATCAAGTTAGGTCAAATAATGGTATCTCAGAGATTATTTCCAAACAATGCTAAAGCTGAATTCCACACAAGCATGCAATATCCACACTGTCTAGAAAGACAGTCTACGTAGTTTTAAGATCTTTCTGGTCCATTACAATACAATACATTCATTATGCATCAGCTACTATGTGGCTATTTAAAAATGCCATTTCAGAAGAACAATCTCTAAATTCTGAGAAATTTTTCAGGGTGCTGGAAACAAGCGGGCTGTAAAAACCACCACCCTCCTTGGAGTTCATTGCCATCTAAAAACAATTCCAGCTAACCACCTGCATTTCTTACACAGGATTTTAATTAGGGATTCTGATACTTCTCTTAAAAATATAATATATAATATTATATATATGTATATTAAAATAATATACTTATATACAGTTTAGTGGGAAACACTACCTTACTAGTACATCATAAACATGACCCCCTGTATGTTCAGTTTACGTCAGTGTTAAAATGTCTAGAAAACAATACAAAATTAGATGTTTCTGAAAATAAAATGAGATTTTAAACAAAAAGGTGCAGCAGCAACAAAAGTTTAGAGCTGAAATAGTACATTAGAGCAGCCATTTAGGTATTTTACGCATTAGTCAAGTACTTAAACAAACAAGAAAAACCCCATACAAAACAAAATTCATCACCTTTTCAGAAATCTCAAAAAAGTAATTCTAGCACTCAATTTTATATTGTGACTGAAGAGAGCTCAGTTAACACTTATTACTCCTAGATGGGTTTGTTTCTGACACATTTCATTAGAGTTATTACAGCAAGTCAATGGCACTGAAAATCACAAGAGAGTTAACCTGACCCATTGCTTCCCCAAGACTCAAAGCTATCGTTTTCTGTGTTTACCCAAGGCAACTTTGCAAAAACAAGATGACATGATGCCCAGACACATTATCTTTGAGAAAGTGCAGAAGAACTAACCCCACCAAGTAGATACAAAGCATGTGCTCCACTATTTCGCTTATTCAGCATCCTTTAGCCACTTGGGGTAGCATTCTCACGGACTGTACACTATAATTAAACTTACATCATTACATATATGTATGCTCTTACAGCTTAGTCTTAAAAAATCCCTAGAACTATTCTGGTCACCAAACCACAGCCTTTCTCAAACAACACTGAAGGCCTCTATAGTCCCTCTGAGTAAAGGGGTAACTTCGACACATCGATCTGCCTACAGATACACCTCGCTTGATTAAACAAACATCTTAGTCCTGAATTTCCCCCTTCTTAAATTACTGCAAGGCAAATTCCTTGGTACAGTCAGCCCACGGAAGCAACGTATGCACATGCGGTGCTAGAAAAGGCACATCATCACACTTCCTCTCTCAATATTATCTCCTGTTGTGAAATTAAGTTTCTTGCAGCCAGTTTTTATATTCATAACTGCAAACATTTTCAAGCATGTGCCATACACATGAGCATTTGTAACAGCTGTCATATTTTGCAAGGTAATCAAAATAGCTAGCCCAGACAGAGGGCGTCTGAAGGGTTTAGAAGACCATCTTCTAAACAGCTCTGATCTGCAACAGTTTTGATTCACAATACGGGGCAAGGAAAGGGGAGAAAAGATGAGAAATAGTGTCCTAGCCACTGCCATGTTTTAACTGCTTGCTGCCTGTAAATATTCCTTTAGAAGCTTCTAGCGAACCACCCAAGCAAGTCTTTCTCTTTTGCTGAAGTAACAGTCAAACTAAACTAGAAGAGTCCGATTTTTTGAAAGACCTTGGTAAACCTCAAGGTAGAAACCAAGACAGATGTTCAGATCAGCTTGTTCTGCATCACATATCAAGAGTGCCCAGAGGTCCAGGTTTACAGGTATGAAGCGTGGTGCAACTCTGAACCGCATGAGATGATAGTACCTGATCCATCAGGTAGTGCCAAAGAGGATTCACTCCTCTTCCATGTAAACCTCACATCTGCACAAAACCACAGCTTACTCTTGCCACATGTACCCGTCACATCATACTACAATTACTAAAGGACCTCTGATCTCAATCCAAACATTAAGAGAGCACTATCTACTCTAGCTTTCCTTACCTCTCAGACATGTACAAAAGTGCTTTGGAGGGGGCAATTAAAAAACCTGAATGTGTGTGCATGATTCTTTTAATGATTTCTTATCAGCAATTAAACACATACCAGATTGTGAATGCATGACAGAAATTTTATTATAAAAAACCCAAATACCTAAGGTGATCAACCTACTCTACTGGAATGGAATAGTATGCAGGACTCAGCTCAAAAAAACCTCCCAAAACCCAAACAAACAAAAACCGCAGTGAGGGAAATGGAAAATGTATACGCAGATTTCAAATTGGATACCGAGATCAATGCATGGCAGAAGAGAATCAGACAAAATTGTGAAAAGTTTGTCTGTAACTTGTACCCAACCCTGAGCCTGCTCACAAAGGCTTTCCAGATGTGCACAAAGAAAATAATCAAGAACAGTCATGTGCATCTTTCTGTTTATATCAGATTTACATAATACATAGAATTCCAAGCATGAACTTTCGAAAGAGCGTGAAGCTATCAGCAAGAAGAAACAATACTTTTGAATAAAGCTGGCCTCAGTCAAGCATATGGAAACATTTCATTAACTGATGCTGTAACTCCAAAAAGCATTATATATAAAAAAAAAAAAAATTCCAAACTGTAAGCATGGAGCTTAATATATACTATCAAGTGAAATACTAAACAAAATTACCTCCCTTTACTCTTTTTTGTAGGTCTTTCCTTTTCTCCCCAATCATAATATTCTGCATTTTAAAAAAAAACAACAAACCAAACTTCAAAGCTAATAGTAAAATATTTCTATTGCAAGATGAAGTACAATCCCTTAATGTTAATACGTAATAAAGATGCCTTTCTAAAAGCATACAAACATGCTGGTGATAGGTAAACTTACGTGTAGCACTGAGTAAATCTTATCCCCTACTTGTTACTATGGTGTCTAAGCCCCTTAGAAGTTTCGGTCATTTTTTTTTGGTTTGTTTGTTGTTTTTGTTTGTTTGTTTGTGTTTTACATGCCCAACATAGCTTTGTGAGACCTATCAGAAACATATTTGCCAACTTCAAGACAGAATTGTTTTTCTAATCACAAACTACACAGGATGCAATGTTTACAGCTCCCTACTTGAAGCAATCTAGGATAGCAAACAGAGCACCATTTACCGGTGCAGCGCCATCCACAGCTAACCGATGGCTTTCAAGCTTCATACACAAAGTACTTGTAATTTTTATATGGTGACACTAACCTGTCACAAATCCTGTCCATGTTATAGTAACCTTGCTCCCATTTTTTAATTTGTTTGTTTGTTTTAAACACAACACTTATGCCATATGGAAGGGTGGAGCTCACTAACACATTGAATCACAGATACGTTTTACTTAAGGGATAAAAAAAAAAAATACCATGCGTCGGTCCTCCCCTGAAAAGTCAGTCAAAACATTTCAGAAAAACAAATACCTTCATAGCATTAAATCAGGTCTTGTAACCCGAACTCGGCTAACGTGCTTCCTCCTCTCCCTGGGCCTGAAGCCCTCAGCCCGGCCAGGCGTGCAGGTGCAGCAGAACAGGACCTTCCTGCCTTTGTTCCATTTCACTCAGAATTGGCACAGCTATTTCAACCTGGCATTTTCCTTCCTGACTCATCCCAAACACGCAAACAAGATTTTCCAGGGCTAATTCAGGACAGTCGGCCCATATCATCTCCACTAATTGCTACAACAAAACTGAAGCCTCCCTGTAGCCCCAGTGAAAATTGAGACAAGTCAGCTAAAAGCTGCCGCAGTAAGCCACAGGTGGAACCGAGGGGAGGGGGAAAAAAAAAGGAAAAAAAAGAGGGTTTTTCCTAAAATCCTCTTACGTTTACTCATTTTTATTTTGTCTTTTGGTATAGTACTAGACGCTACAGTCATCTCTAGCAAGCAGAAGAGTAAAACATTTCCTATCTTGTAAAAATAAAATGGTTTAACGTCCCTCACCCATGAAACCTAACAAAAACCTGTGTTTTTGAAGAAAAGCACTTGTAGGGGAGGAAGGAGAAGAGCAGCCTCCTGGACACATGTAAACACTGCCATTCACACAGAGAGAGTTCTTTCAACATTTCTTGCCAGCCATTGCTCTTTCCTCAGGAGGTGATCAGTTTAACCCCGCCAGCCTTTTTTGACTTATTTCATGACATCTTCAAACCTGTCAGCACAGAGGTCCCAGCGAGCAGTCCCAGCTCACCAAGGAGATCCTGCCAGCACCCGGAGATGCAGGCAGCTACGGGGCAACACTGCTGAATGCCACGGCACTCCCAGTTTGCTCAAAACCCCTCAGTAAAACAAAAAGAAAACGAAATGCTAATGCTGATCGTTAATTGAACCAACCAAACAAGAACAGGAACACACCGAACACACCCAGAAAGCGAAACTTCTGGCAAAGGAAACTGGCAGGAGTTTTTATTGCACTTATAAATGATGCAGCCAGGTCATTTTTCAACCGGCCTGATGAAAGGCAGGAGAAGAGAGACATGAAACAACTTACAGTTCAGGATCATGTCAAGCACATGGAGCTTCTCAAACGTTTGCAGGAGTACAAGCAGTGGAAAATGCTTTAATATCAAACTTCAAAACTTAGGGGAAAGAGCTGTTTCTACAGTCTGGAGACTACAATCTGGAAACCTGAGGCTTACCTCCAGACAAGGAGAACAGCAGCAGAGACAAGGTTTCCTCACAAAAGAGGGACCAGATTACAGCGCTAAGTGTCTCTGATACTCATGATCAAACAACCAGTCTTCTGGGCCAGATGAGGTTTCTTCTACAGAAGAAAAGCATACATGCAGCTAATTGGGACCAGGCTCTGGATCTCATCTCATTATTTCTGTCAAAGTTTATGAAATGGGAATTTTTTCCTTGCCCACTGCATACTTAAAACGACTCTGGAAGAGTCCACATGTGGCATGATGGCTGCTGAAGCCGACCCAATGCTGCTGACATGCCCGCACCCACTTACAGCCACACTACCACTGGGGCAGCAGAACAGGCATCCAAGCCAGACAAAACCCAGCAACTCTTCTGCCAGGGTAACCTCCAGCTCCCTGAGTATGTGGGCCTCCAGACAGTTTCCCAAGCATCAGTGCAGACCCAGGGAGGACAGGGAAAACCCAGTAGCACGAAGACGGGGCCACATCAGCTCTATGTTAAGCTCTCATGGAACTACACTGTCAGGACAGGAACAACGTGGAAAAGAAAATTGAGCACACCACTTTTCTTCGTAATCCAGAGGCAAATCGACACTAGTAGTGAAACTTAAACTAGGAGATACTTATTCCCATTCCACAACAAGGTAAAAAAATAGAAGGACCAGAACAAAAAAAAAATAAAAAAACAACCAAACAAAAAAAAACCAACAAAAAAAAACTCAAACCAAACCAAAGAAATCCCACAAACAAGTAAGTAGACTTGCTTATTTGTGTTGTTCACCTGCACAGGTGTGTGAAACAGAAGAGCACACAAATCTGACCTTAAGAAGCCACCCTTTAAGAGTGACATGCATGGGGAAAGCACTCTTAACATTTCTGTTACATAAAAGAGAAAATTAAGTTACTCCTTTAGCAAGCTGGACAGCATTTCTAAAGTCTTTACATCCCCATTACCGGATCCATCCAGTGGATCCAATGATGAATCCATCAAGACAGATCACCATCTTATTTTGAAGACTATCTTACCTCAAGGTCTTATTAACTTTCTGAAGTAAAAGCCTGCTTCTAAAAAGTGATGAGATGACCAATTAAAATATCCAACCTGATAGCAATACATACTAATTGATGCATGCATGTCCTAGAAAAGAAACTGTAGGGCAGTGCAGGACTCTGTGATGTTTGAGGATCATGTCAAGTTACGTTTCAAATGAAGTTATGCAATATTCAGAAGGATTTTCCAATATTCCTTTGACATATACCTTTTATGGACCTTTACAGATCTAAAGGGTATGCAGCCTCATCTTAATATTTCCCCTCATACGATACAGTACATACAACACAAATGTATCTAAAAGTAGTTGAACAACCAGTTAATTTTGAGAATTAGAAAAGGAAAAAAAAAAACGCATGGCCCTACAGCAGATTAACAGGCCCTATCTCACGCCCTTCCACAGGAGCTGCAGCCCTGGAGGGGGCAGGGAATCCTTCCTGACCTGTAAAGCACTTTCATGGCCTCTTACACTAGAGCATACTAGCTCAGTTTCTTCAACTCGAAGGCTTGGTAACAGTTTCTGGTCCACCTCTCTGCAGCAAGGGCCTTCTCATGTCATTAACAAGTCTTGCCTCAGAAGACTGAAGTGCAGAGTGCCCACTGGACCCCATCTGCCAAGGAGATGCAGTTTTAGTATTTAAGCCAGGATATAATCAGACTCAGCATTCTGCAGACGTATTTTTTTCATAAGCATTGATACAAAGTTTGACTTTTAGAAGTAACACATACTTTGGCACAGGAAAACCAACCACCTTCCTAAGAGGAGGAAGCACCTTAGATGGTGTAGGATACTGGGACCAACGAGCCTGCACACAAGCAGCATTCAGTTACAATGGTTTTGTCTACCAAGAACAGTCTAGCAGAGTCTGATCTGGTGGTAGGAGCTGCAGATGAAGTTATAAGGACACCATTAAACTTAGTCGAGCTTCTGAAAGCATAAACCATATTTTACATACAGAGCAAGATTATGACAATGTAGCCAAGCCAGCTGGTACAGTGGAATATGGTGAACTCAAATAAAAAAAAAAACCAAAGCAAAATGAAGACAGTCTTCTGCTGAGTGTTCTCTGCCCTGTTTTTCATGTTAAGTGTTAATTAACAGATCAAATAAAACGTCCTCAGCTGGGGTGTAGCAACTATTTACCTTTACGTGGATAATGCTACACCACATTTCAACTTAGCAAATATATTCCCAACCTTGCACAGATTTATGCTTAACTTTAAGCTGTCCAAACACTGTATGCCCCTTGGACCAGCTCGTATCTTATGATCAAAGAGTGCGCTCTACGCAGAGCTCAGACTACAATCTCCTCGGAGCCCCTTGTTTCTAAACTCATGCAACCACCTATTTTAACCTTTGGGCTTCAGTTATTTATGATCACAAAGTACCATAACTTAGCACTTCAGAAATATATGCTACTAGGAAACTAAACTGAAAAAAAGGGGGGGGGGGGGGGAAGCAAACAGCAGCAATATTCCTCAAAGATTTTGCAAAGTATGTAATACAGCTAGAAAAAAATATTTCTTTATATGCTTTAAACTGGCAGATGCAGTAATACAGTAGATAATGAATACTGACAATCACACACATGCAGATACCTGTCAATGTACTGAATTCAAACCATAAACAGAAATCATGTGTGAGTACAGCTGAGCTGTAAAAGCCAAGCACAAGAAAAAAGAATGAATGTAACAAATGAAATAGTCCGTGTTACATAAGTGAGCAAAGGAAGTGAAAGAAAAAACATCACAGGATGCAAAGGAAATATTAAAAACAATAGATGCTGGGTTTACCCAGCCCATTAAAATGAAAAGGTAAGAAAATGTGGAATAAATAACGTGCCTCTATATATATACATGGATAAAGCTTAAGAATACAAGCCAAAGAATCTACAATTAAAGGGCTGAACAAAAACTACTATGTATTCAAAGTGAATACAGCCATTAAAACAAGCAGCCAATCCAACAGAAAGAAAAAAGGTACCAAAAAAAAAAAAAGTATGACTTTTTCTATTGAGTCCTTGACAGTCAGTAGGTGAGGAATCCCAGATCCCCAGCTATGGTCTTCAGACAGTACCCCAGCCTGCAAGCTGTCAGTGTCAGGCATTTCCAGACTTCTTTATTTAGATGGCGAGATACAGCAAATAACCAGTAGCAGCAATGGTGGTCTCCAGCCCACCATTAGTAGTGGTGACTCTTGGTTCTGTCCTGAGCTGGACATTGAAACAGTTTGGATAATGCTAGAGTAACATGTCTTACAGTCTGGAAATCCCCAATTGAGGTGGCTTACCTAATCAGATGCTGTCTCATATTAAAACAGGAATTAATTTGATTCAGTCTTACAGAAGGGAAAGTCAGGAAAGCAGAGAAGTCACGGGAACCCGAGGACAATGTCAGCAAATGACAGGGACTATCAATCTCCCTACCAGCAAATGGGAATCCATCCTCAAAACCTTAAAGGGGAGCCATCCTTATGCAGATTTCAAACAGACATCACTGAATTATTCCAAGTCTTAGAATGGGTCAGACAGCACAGTTATGTTCTGTCTTCTACCATCAGCCTGGCAAGGGTTCCTCTCCCACCCGCAGTCCTAAGATGCTCCTTGCCTCTTAAGAGATGAGGAAAGCCACAGCACTGTAGGAGAGATGATCACATATCATATGCTCATAGAACGGTTTGGGTTGGAAGAGACCTTGAAGATCATCTAGTTCCCACCCCCCTGCCCTGGGCAGGGACACCTGCCACCAGACCAGGTTGCTCAAAGCCCCATCCAGCCTGGCCTTGAACACGTCCAGGGATGGGGCAGCCACAGCTTCTCTGGGCAAACTGGGCCAGTGTCCCACCACCCTCAGAGCAAACAGTTTCTTCCTGATATCTAATCTAAATCTAGCCTCTTTCAGTTTAAAACTGTTACCCCTCGTAGTTACTCACTACACTCCCTGATAAATAGTCTCTCCCTGTCTTTCCTGTAGGCCCCCTTTAAGTACTGAAAGGCTGCTATAAGGTCTCCCCAGAGCCTTCTTTTCTCCAAGCTGAATAACCCCAACTCTCTCAGCCTGTCTTCATAGCAGAGGTGCTACAGCCCTTGGGTCATCTTCGCAGCCCACCCTTGGACTCACTCCAACAGGTCCATGTCCTTCTTATGTTGGGGGCTTCAGAGCTGGACGCAGCACTCCAGGTGGGGTCTCCCCAGAGCAGAGCAGAGCAGAGGGGCAGAATCCCCTCCCTCGCCCTGCTGGCCACGCTGCTGGGAATGCAGCCCAGGATGCAGTTGGCTTTCTGGGCTTTAAGTGCACATATCCCCTTATGCAATGTTGCGATCCCTAAATTATCACAGGCTCTCTGGGAATTCCATCTGTAATTTTTTTGTCCTTAATTTACCAAACTAACTGGAACCCTTCCAATCCCAGGGGATGAGCGCTATTGTGTTAAATATCTTTTTCATTTCACCAAGCAGCTAACAAAGAACCTATTCATTTTCTACCACCCAATAGCTGACTTGCAATCAGGCACAGCTTTCCACCCTCTCTCAAAAATTATCTGGAGGTAAACTTTGAATATACGATAACTGTACTACCTGCCAATATACTTGGCAGTCTCACAGTATGCTTTCTTCTTTTTTCTGTTTATCACCCACTGAGCCAGTCTTAGAAATATCTTCAATTAAATCAAGACAATATTAGGAAAATGGCTAATGCACCATTAATATTTCACTTTGTCCTAATAACTTTAGTCTAATTGTCAAGTGCTATATTTAATTCAGCTTCTTCAGGTTAGTAATTATTATGCAAAGGGAATGAAAACAAACAGATGGATACAGGAGTCCAGTTTGAGTCTTCTGTGCTACTCCAGAAGGCTTGACACCACTCATTTTGAAAATAATTCTATTTAAACAAAGTATAATACACCACTAGGAAATGGATTTAACAAGTAGAAGTGAAAAAGCTTGTACACTACCAAAATACAGTTTTACAAAAGGTCACACAAAAAATAACAACAGCAATAATAATAACAATCAATATTTCATCTTGTAGTATTTAGATAACATTGAATTTGATTTTGATATCAGCGCTATACTTCTGTAATCACTGGTTAAGCAAGAATAGCTTTCTTAAAAAGGACCTTTAAATGCAGTTTTTATTTTATCAGTCCACTTTGCCTTGCACAGGTTGAGGGATTAGATTTCCCTTCGCCTGTCTATGAAGACTGCTGTAGGCATACGTTCTCCGGTAACAATTATGTCTTCTATTGACTAATTCCAGCATCTATATCAGATCGACCCTCATCGCTCATACCAACTTTCTGTAGATAAGATTTCTCTAGACTATGCAGTAGATGGAGCAAGAGTTTCATTGTGAAGTGTTTTCATAAATTTTCTTTGTTCATGTGCATCTTCTGTTCATCCATCACTGGAAGAAAGAAGCCTAAAAAGCAGCCAGACTTAATCATTTAATATCAAATTAAGAAAAGCAAATTTGAAAAGTTATTATACACAGGTATGCCTGGTAAAGACTACTCAGAGACAGTATTATTAATATTTTCTGTATACAACTCATTGTATTGAATGATTACAATTGTTATTCCTTCTAGAGTGTGATCTTAAGCAGAAAATACTATTTTAGTCCTTCACCAAGTAATGACATTTTCCTGATTCTTTTTAACCACTGGTAGACAGTCCTTACTGTAATAATTGCAGGGGGAAGAAAATCTGATTACCGTTGGAAAAAAATTACTAAATAAAAACCCAAATGCTTTAAAGAATTCTATTACCTTCAATCGATAATATTATCTGGGATAGAGATATGAGTAAATACATTACACATGTAATCCATTTGTGGAAAACAACCATATCCTCTGTAAAAGCTCAATGTGGCATTTAACGGGCTAAGGTAATTTCCACGGCAAAAATCAGACTCTTCTTAACACGCGAGATTCTCTGAATTTTTGAGCTATGCCCCTGCTTATTTTAAGTAATGACAGAAATATCTAAGAATTAGAAAGATACTTATATATAACTGAAGCCAAGCATGCACTCTCAAAAGGAATTTCAGATATTTACTGTTTAAGCACAAGTAATTTACACTGCTGCTACACATACTGCAGTATGCCCTACAATTTGCTTCCCCAACTCTGCAACTCTTGCACATCAAATTCCTTGCGTATCTACTGAGTTTATGAAGAAAACCTCTTTACAAAGAACATAGAAAAGACATCACAGTTTTATAAAGTCATCATTATAAAGCTTTGGTTACTCTCTGCTGTTATCTGAGAGAAGAAAGCACAGTAACTTTAGTAGGGGGGTGGGAAGGAAATATAGAATGAGGAAATATAGCCTGACAAGTATGTAAAGTTGTAACAATCCTTTTTGCTAATAATTTCAAGAAGAGCCCCAAAACAACTCCTCCCAGCCACCCACAGCACAGCATTTCTTCACTCCCTTTCACTTTACTATTCAGATTATTCCCATACTAAAATAATCCTTGGGATTCATACAAAAAGATATTACTTGAAGGATAAACAGGAGCTACAATTACGTAGCTTTAGCAAAGCTCTGTATTGGTTTTGCTTATGTCACTAAATGAGCAAAACTGGAAAAGGTCCCAGAAACAGTGAGAAGCATAAGGAAGTTGGCAACCAGTAAGCAAGCTCAAGCACAAAAGCACGTTAGTAAGCAAAATGTGGGGGAAAACAAGGGTGGGCAAGAATGTGGTAAGATAGGAATTAATAGGTATTAAACAACCAGCAATTTATTGAGGATGGGTAAATGGAATCTCAGGAAGACAGATATTGGGAAGTATGTAAGGATAAAGCTGCTGTGATGCCATATTATAAACTATCAACAGGTCTAAAATGAAATTGGTCAAATACGTGAGGGACAAAATAAGAAATGGCCTACATGTTAACCTTTAAGATTACAAATAAATGGCCTTTTCCCCTCTAAAAAAGCAGGCTGCTTGGAGACAAGTAAAAAAGATGTTTTACTGTATTTTTCTTCTATTTTCTTCATAAGTATTGGGTTAAGATGCAAAAGATATGAAACAACAGCAGGGAAAAGAGAAAGCCAGGAGGAAAGCTTCCAAGAGAGCCGAAAATAACACTCTATCCCAGTGACTAAGGCTGTGCCTTCACTTACAGAAGGTGCATCACGACTAAAGCATGGGTCCTTCTACAGAAGCACAGTGGAGCAGAGGCACTACAGGTTTTACCGCGAGGTTAGCCTTGGGCAGAAGCCTTTACACCAAGCCCTGCTAGAGCCTAATCTATCCAAATCTAATCTATTTTCTCCAGTCACATTTGTCTAATGAAAGATACCGCTTCTCTCTAACAACCTTGCATAATTTTGTCTCTGCCTGAGATTTTAAAAGTTATCATGCAGTACTATTACTTTGTAACACAAAACCAATTAGACTTTGTCACCAGTACTATTATCATTATCTGCTCTTGCAAAAGACTGCCATAGGCTATCCGGTAACTCTGTATGTTCAGCTATGTGAACATCGATGTACTACACAGGTGCTTTCATCAGAGGTGAAATAAAGCTCTCTCTTTTTATTCAAGCTCTCCACATCACAACTATGTATGTTTAAAATACAGTTCTGCAATACAACTGGACAAAGCTCCTAATGTTGACTTATTAAAATATATCTTAAGTCTGGATATAATTCTCTGCTCCTATTAATATTTTTCAACTTTAGTGAATTCTACAGGCCACATGTTTAAACGTAAAACAGGATTATTATTCTACTTGCTGCTAACACACCACTAGGGTGATGGTGAACAAGACAGACACTGACCTGAGGTCACAAACATATTTCATTCTCCCCTCAGTGTAACTCAACTATGTTTATCAGTCCTTGCCTGAGAAATCATTAGGATTATGAACAGACGTATCAGGGTATTATACTTACTGGGCATTCAAAATGACTGAACAATTTAAAGAATGTTTTACTGCTTTTTGGTTTTTGCAATTGCTTCTTTAGATTTGGTATACAGCTTGGAAACTAAAACAGTGAAACTGGATTAAGCTTACAGTAACCAAGATTCCTCTTTCTCATATATTGCCACTGTTTTGAAGAATGCAAGTGTGAAGAAAAAAATAATCCTTTTCTTTCAAAACATGTTGTATTACTGTATTATGAATATAGGTTTCTATAACATGTCTTACATTTCTATAAAACATTGTAAACTTGAACTAGCTTGCACACAAAGGGCCAGGAGTCATTGATACTGAGCACTTAGATCTCAAACAGCTCAGCAGGAGTCTTTACAAAAGTCATCTTGATCATAAGCCACATTAATGCTCAGCAAAAAACTGGAGTGCAGACCACTTCTCATTGTGACACCCATAGCCTACACCTAAGGTGTCCCACAAGCAGAGCAACAGCAAGACAAAAGAAGGAAAATTACTTTTTCCTGAATCCACATACAACAAACAACAGAATACAAGAACTTGAACACACACAGAAAACACATTCATTCCAGCAGAAAAGAGCCCGCTTTCCACGATGATTTAAGTGATGTAAAGTGACTGTCGATAAGCTGTCCTGATAAGATTGAGAATTTTAGAATAACATAATGATCTTCCATTCTACAGAAATGCCCAGAAAGCCTGCACTTTTGGGTTTTACATAAATACACTCTATTGATCAATCATTACAGCCTAAGCCATGGCACTGCTTCATGAGCGCATCCGGTTCGTTGCTGTAAAGGTTAATTGTAGCCCAGCTGAATTTAACTGTGCAGCCGCCTTACTACGACTGTGAACATATGTCTTTCAGCATAAGTTGGTGTTTTCTTTGAAAGCATACGTAAAGAAACCCCTGACAAAACACTCATCTGGAACAAAAAAAAAAAGAAAAAAACCCCCCAAAAAAACCAAAAAAACAACCAAAAGCAAAAAGCAACCAACCACACTTTTTTTATAACTGCCATCTCCATTCAAAAAGAAGCAGAATTACAATAAGCACTGAGAGTATTTTCCAGTACTTCTGCCCTAAACTATTTTACCGTTATAGCTATAGCATGCTTGGTCACTACTCTAGAAAAAAAATAAGACGAAACAAGCACAGCGGAACTAGCCTTAAGAACAAGGACCATCTTTTCCTCTTGGAATTTTTAACCTTAGATTTGCTAGGATGCTCAGCAAAACTGTCTAAGCTGCATCATAACATACAGCTATGAAGTCTTAAAACTGACATTGAGATCTCAGCAATCCTTTGATTTTACTATTTTACTAAGTTATTCACAGAAAAGTATAAAAAAAAGGGAGAAATTTTCTTTCTTAGACGAAACACAACTGGCCTAATTTAAAGCTCAGTTTAGTGCTGAGCAGACAGAACACAAAAAAATGTTAATTCAGATGTGTGAAAAGCAGAAAAATGTTAACAATTAAACAGGCTTGGTAGTTGATGTGGAGACAGAGCTTATTATTAAAATTCAGATTCAGTTGCATTATATTCATTATATACTCGTTACACTGAACAATGTGAATGTTTTGATGGAACTTTCCTGCTTCCATAATTGTTTTCAGAAACATTCAACTGTGGAGAACATTTCTTCTTGATTTACCACTACCTAGAGGTGAGTAAACATTTGAGAACGAAGACAGAAAAAATCGTGAAGTCATAAAAAAAAAAAATAAAATTTTTGGTGATTCTGAAATTCCAGAAAGATAAAAAAAAAAAAGAGCAAACCACAAAAAGCAAGCATTGTGTTTCCAACAACAAACAAAAATTAATAGATTGTGTCATGACCACAAAACAAATAAGTTAAGTTCAAAACATGTCACTGTCTGCAGCAACTTACAAGTAGTATATTTAACCTGGAAGACAGCAGAGAGCCTAAACGTATATTATTTAAAAAAAAAGGGGGGGGGGGGGGAAGGTTGAAGCTACTAAAAGATAATATCTAAACAGAAGCAATAAAATGCTTTCTCTCTGATATCACAACAGTTGAAAAGTTTGCTCAAACTCTCAAGTTTTTAGTAGGCTAATTTGTAAGAAATCTGTCTTAGGGTGTTAGTTGCACCATGGATTTCTAGCTCTGCATTAATAGTAAAATCATGTCTCCTTTTTACAGGATAGTTTCTCAATGAGCCTGCTCTACTGGAAAACAGCGTTTAAAGTTCTCTCTCAAACATCAGTAAGATATTAAGGCTAGTCTATACTGAATTCTAAGAACAAGAAAAAAACCCTCTGCAAGTGCAAATACAAATCACATTTAGTTTTTTTTTTAAGTGCAGATACAGTGATTTACATAAAATTACAAATTTTTCTGTATTTAAACTATTGATATCAATTAGAAGTTGGCAGGAGCTGCCTCTGCTAAACAGCAGCAATTGTGATGGTAGAAACTTAGCACATTTATAGTAGAAACATTATTTGCCAAATATAATTGGGTGTCATGAGGGAAAAAAAAAAATCGTGCCTTTACTGATGATTAAAACATTAACTGCAGAGTTATAAAATTAAAAAAAAATTCATATAAACAGTAAATCCGTGCGATCAGAAAAATATGATGGTGGAGAACCCACTGATAACAAGGCTCCATGAAACATAATCTCCTTGTTCTAATTGAGTGTTTAACTCCATTGACCGTGTAAGTACAGTTTTCAGAACACCAACCACAAACAATCTAACTTTATGTTTACCTATGAACCTCAAAAACCCCATGAAGTATGAAATAAAACAAATAGTACAATCAAACTACCTTAACTCTTTCTGAACTTTAACACTATATACTCTTTTATGATGCCTAGAAAGAACACTGAAGAGTGAAGCTACCTTTTCACTTGTTTGTTCCAAAATATTTCTCTTTACAGAAGGAAAATCAAACTAAACATCTGTATCATCTGTCCCATAGCTCCCTATGATTCACACGGAAGGTTAATTTCAAAATGGATAACATACTTCATAACAAGATGAACCTTGCTCCCTCTGTGCATAATGCTCTAGCTAAACATAGTGTTTTTCCCCACAACATAGGAGCTTGCTCAAGACCTGAACCAAAACAAACAAAAATAAAGTCTGCGTAGAGAAAACACAAACCTTCAAAATAAGATCAGGAGAACATGCCCTGTTCTTACCAGCCAAACAAACATACGACCTAATGGTGTATTTATGAGCAAGGGCAATAATCTTGCAAGGAAAAAACACAGGCATTCTCCACTTCGCTAAAGCCCATCTCCTGTGGATAAGAAAGATACAGCTGTACTCTTGAACCCATAAGGGTTGGAAACTAGGCCATTTCTCTGCTTAAGGCACTGAACGAAAGAATTCTTGTCAGATACTTTCTCCCACGCCCCCTCTGTCCAAATCAAAACCATGTGTTCTTATTGTGCAAAAGCAAATCCAGAAGGAAAAAAAAAAAACAACAAAAATCAGAAAGAAATTAAACATGGTATAATTATTACTACCCCAACCTGACCACTCCATTCCATCCTCTTATCTCTTGCCCTGATCAATTTTTTTTTCTCTTTAAAATGCAGCTCTCTAGTAGCCTCCACTATCGGAAAGTCATCCTTAACCACACCTACTTTAGCTGGCATCTGAGACATCACCCTTCCCTCACTAGGCTGCAAATGGGTGGGTGTGTGTGTCAAAATTATAATTATTTGTATGATAATGAAGCAAATCACATGATCATACGTGACTAGATCATCCTCCCTTTAAAACTCCCTTCGCCATGACATCTCTTAATCATTCTGCTACGGCACTGGCTAGGTAAGACAAACCACAATTCCCATATTCCTCCTCGACTCTGGACAGTGTTATCACCCAGCACTCTTGCCTTGTTTGTTTGTTCCTTCTTCCGCTGTAAACATGCAAGATCTCTGCAGCAGAATACACCAACTTTTATGTGTCTGAAGAGTACAAAGCAAAATAATACCTTAAAACTTAGCTAGATGGGTGGCACCACAACACAAGTAAATAGCAATACATTCACAAATAACAGTAATACCTTCAAAAGATTAAATTACACTTACTATAGAAAAAAATAATGTATTCTTATGCCAGACCAAGAGGTCCTTATGTCAGAAAAAGCAAACCACAGCATTCTCATTTTTATTAATTTTACTAATGCAAGCAGTATACAGCCGACTGCTGAATCTCTACGAGTTGTCTTCTACAGAGCTTCCCAAAAATATGTAAAAGAACATATTACTGTTGTATTCAGGAAAACCATTCCCCAATTTAATGGCATGATACAATACAATATGAAGGGAAAAACATAAATGCCTCCCTTTCCTCAATTAATACCAACTCAGTGAAAACAAAAGAGCTTCTCTAGCTCAGAGATTTCGATTCCTGTCCCTCTCCTCCTCCAGCCTCAGCAGGGATGGGAAAATCAGTTCACCCAAACTAACCCCAACTGCAAGTGCTTGAATACACTGAAACACTACCTACTGCAGCCTACGTAAAATGCATCAAGAGGAAGCTGTAAATAGTTACATGTACAAAATCAAAACACAGGCAGATTATTATTTTGAATACTACTCTTAGCCATCACTTGAAAGAAATAAATCTGATAATAGGCATGAAAATAATCTTTACTGCCTCCACCCATTAATTTCCCCAAGTTTCCCAATAAGCCGTTCAATAGGAATAACTGTTTGACAATCATATTCAATTTTGTTTCCTTAAACATAGCTTTCATGAAAGAGAAATAACATTTCCAGTGAAAAATATTTATGGACACATGCTAGAAAAGTTAAACATAGCACCCGGAGACAAAGAATAGCAAAAAAGGAAAAGAAGAAAAAAGAAAAAAAAAAAAGGTGTGAATTTCTATAAAGCAGACCTATCAGTTATACACACACTGTTTCACAACCACCATTTCCCTCCACCTGTTGTTTGTCCGTTGTCGGCAGTCCCTGTACCTTTCACTCCAGCTTCCTGATAAGACCTTATCAAGTAATCTGCTGCATGGTCTTATCCCTTCTAGACTATTTTCAAAGGGCGCTGTGAGATAAAAGACACAAAGAATTATGGAAATATACATGTTTTTCACCCATCCCACCAGGAACATCTATAATTCCTCAAGGAACGGATATTCTTAGGATAGGTGCTACATCCAATTATTATAATTTTTTTTTCCAAATGACAGAACACGTGCTTGCATACTCACTGAGATGAGCATACATTGAAATTTTATTAATATTTTCTGTTTTAAAGAGCACTGAAAGCAGCTACCCAGAGACAGGGGGGGGTGGTGGTAGGGTAGCTCCCCATGATTTCATGCAACGACCTCACGCCATGTGCAAAGCACAGCTGGACGCGTACGTAGGTTTGTACTCAGAACCATCAATCAGCTCTCTCCGGCATACAGAGCTACAGTCTGTCCCTTGGGAGTCACACAATGGAGCAACATCACCGAGATGGCCATGCGTATGAGATGGAAGAAAAGAGTGCTCTCCTGAAGATCACCATTAGCTGCAGAGCTTGGAGAGCTTCACTAATATACATACTCGGGAACTGGAAATATGCACTACAAAGATGGATTTATTTACCAGGCCAAAACCACTTACACTTACGTTGCTCTCTAACTCCTCACTCTTTCCAACAACTTCTCATCACCTCAGTTACCCAGAGCTTACTAGCTAAACTTTGCGCACCGAGACCCATCAACATAAACACAGTCCATTAGTGTTTATTAGCAGGAGGAAGCACATTAAAAGTAAATTAGAGTCTCACCTCACCCTGACAGAGTCCATTTTAAATCAAGGAATGCTGCTCTTCGGGAATTCAGCAAGTGACCACCTCCTCCTTCATCCCACATTTGCCACTTTAGCAAAAGGTCTTAGGTAGGTGAGACCACAGGTACCAGAGAGGGCTTCACAAGGCTCCCCAGAGGGCAGAAGCGACAACCTCCTTGAGATCTCTGCTCCAAAACCCAGCAGGCATCATACTAATGATAGCGCTAGAATTACTTTGTGCAGATTTGGGAACTTACTGCTGCACGGCTCTTTACTCTTTATCTGACTGGAGGAGTATACTCATTAGTATTAGGTTACAGACTTATACCAAGCTTTTCAGGAGCAAACGTACAATTTTGAGTATTTCAATATCCTGTACAAACCTTTTTTTTTTAGATACTCAATGTACTCTCTGAAATAATAATAATAAAAAAATAATCCTTGCTTATCTCTAGGTGTCAAAATAGAGCATCCAAAATTAGCATAATATTTTCTAAATTAACTACTTACACTTTAATTGAATTTTTAATTCTATAGAATTTGATGACGTTTAAGAATATTTCCATTTGCTTTCTGTAAATGTACTTTCTAAGTCCTAAGTAGTATATTACTGGATATACGCATAAATATTTCTTATCCCTTCCTGTCATCTCTCATCTATATTCCTATATACATTTGAAATGGAGACTCATGAGTAACCTGTATCATTCAAACCTGGACTTTGTCATTTAATTAAATCTAACTAAACTTTCATTTTCATCTCAAGGATTTGCTTTCGTTCTGACACTAATACAGAATTATCAGTCCATGATGAGTAAGGAGACACCAAATGCATCTACTCACTTTAAGCTTTATCTAGTAACCAGGCTGATACTGTTGTCAGTTAAACTTCCACTGAGCGACTGATACTAAAAGCTCATTATAATAAGATAAAACGCAAGGGTTTCACTTCGTTAACTATATTATCTCATTTCTGTTACCTTTGTCTTCCAAATCCTCTTCTCATATGCACTTTTCATTTCATATAATTCAGTAATCTATTCAGCAGACACTGCTGCTTTGGCTTGTACAGTAACAACATCATGAGCTCCTAGCGTTGCCCAGAACCTCTATGGATTGATGCAATACAAACAAGTGTCTTCAACCCATTTCAACCCACCAGGCCATCTTCCTTCATTTCTTGCTGATCACTTTCCACCCAACTAGAAGTTGGGTGTGATGACTGCAAGCGTTAAATTTCATGACTCCTTTTTCCCCTCCTACGCCTTCTGCCACCGTTCCAAAGGCAACTAACGATATCTAGCGCACATACCAAACATACCTCTTTTAACATTGGTCCCCTCACCTAAGATGAAAATTTCACACCTCCCAAACTACCGCCTATTTAAATAATCACCACCAATGGACAGGACCAGACACGGTCCAGGATTTAAAGATTTCTCAGGTCCACCATCTGTGGTAACCAAGACTGAGTATTTTCTGCAGGAAGACGACCACAACGGAGAACAACGTTACACTTCTACCCCATCAAGTCTGGGCGGAGCAGAGGAAGAGCGCAAAGATGTTTAAACAGAGCACAAAGGAAGATACAAACAATCAACTCGGGAGGCACCAAGGACACGATGAGACGACAGCCTCTCCCAGACGCAACACAAAGCAAAACAGAGGGACGAATACAAGCAGCAGCAACGCCAGGGACCACCTTCGAGGTGCAAACCAAACAAAGAGCAAGTACGGCTGGATCCCAGAAGGCGAGACAGGGCCGAGCGCCCGGCAGTTCGAAAGCCCACGAGTGGGTGCCCCGACCCAGGGATGGGGGGTGCCCACCGTGAGAGACGCCAGAAGGCGGGGCAGCCCGGCCTGCAGCCCGCCGGGGGCCGGAGGCCTCTCCCCGGCGGGGAACAGAAGCCAACCGCCTGTGTGCGCCGACAGCAGCCGGCTCCAGCCAAGTACATATAAGGGCAGCCCAGCCCGGCCCGGCCCGGCCCAACAACGCGTGTAAGGGGTTGTCCGGCCGCCCTGCGGGCGGCAGCCGCCCGCCGACCCTGCGGGGAGGCCCGGGGCGACGTGGAGCCCATCGCGCCAGGCCCGCCCCGGCAGCGCCGCATGGAGGAGTGTGAGGCGAGGGCAGGCGGCGGTGCCGGCCCGGCCCGGCCCGGCCGCCCACCCCTCGGGCACCTGGCCTGGGCGGCAGGACAGTCCGGGCCACCGCCAGGTGCCGGGGAGAGGCGGCGGCGGGCAAGGGAAGGAGCCCGGCGCGGCACTCACGTTCTCCGTGTCCCGCTCGTTGACGGTGGGCAGCGGCGTCCGAGTGGACATCTTGTGGGCCGCGGCGGCGCCGCCGCGCCCGGCACGCTGAGGGGAAGGCCGCCCGCTCTCCTAGGCCGCGGCGGAGGCCGCCGGCTCGGCCCTCCCGCCGCCAGCCGGGCGCACACGGCGGGACGCGGGCCTTCTGCCGCGCTGCCGGCCCCGCTAGGCTCCCGGCGCCATGGCCCAGCCCGCCCGGCCAACCCTCCGCCCGCCTCGCCGCCGCCGGGCTCCGCGCAGCTCGGCCGCCGGCTCCTCCTCCTCCCCGCTCAGGTGAGCGGCCGGGAGCGCAGGGGGGTCGCGGCGCCTCCTCGCAGCATCCGGCGGCAGCACCGACTCCTCCTCCCACTACCCCGCCGCTCCCTTCCCCGTCTCTCCCCTCCTCCTCCTCCTCCCCGCCCCCGCCCGGCCTCCGCCGCCCCGCGCCGCAGGAAGCGCCGGGCGGTGCGGGCGGGCGCGGCAAACGCGAGCGGGCGGGCGAGCTCCGCCGGCGCCACCGTGCCTCGCCGCCGTCGCAGCCGTCACGGGTGGCGCCGGGCCCGGCCGGGGTCGGCCCGGGGTGAAGTGGGCCGGGGCCGGCCCGGGGTGAAGTGGGCCGGGGCAGGTGTGGTGATTCGTGAGGGGAGGGGGGCATCCCGCTGGGTCAGGGCCCTCCGGGGCGGCCGGGCGCATCCTTCATCCCGCCGGGATGCAGAGGGAGCCCGAGGAGGAGGCCAGCGGAGCTCCGGGAGTCAGTCGCCCCGGTAGTCCCCAGTCACCCCCGTGCGTGAGGGACAAGGACTGCTGCGGCCTGGCGAGTGGGTTGCCATGACCCACTCGCCCTGGCCACGGGTGAGTCCCTGTGGCAACCCAGCCCGCCTCCCGTGCAGCTCCAAGCACACAAGGCGCGGACTTTCTGGAGGCTCGGAAAACCCTGTGTCAGCATCTTGTGTAAATCAAGCCATTTATTTGGGCACCTGAGCCAGCCGGCCTCCTTCACCCACTTGAAGCTGAAATCGGATCAAGACGATTCTGTGCGACCCATCCATCCGCTCGTGTCCGACCGGCACGCGGTCCTCCAACACTTAACCGATGACCTCATGTACTTAAAATTAGAACCATACACGCATTTTTGTCTTTGAGAAGTTACTAGTGTTTACATGACAGCAGCTTTTGCTATAAAACCAGCCAAACCCTTCACCGAACTCTAAAAATAATCAGTAAAAATAAAATAATAAAAAAAACCCCTCCCCTGCACCAAAACCGAAAGAAAAACGTGCCTGAATTTCCATTGCAATGCTTTGACAGATTTTTATAGCTGAGGCTCTTCATAATCTTCATAGTAGACATCTTCATAAATGCCGTAAACAAAATCCTGGTTCTGAAAGACCTTCCTTATGAAAAATACTTTGGAAGGCACTTGATGGGTTGCATGTTCTCCAGGAAGCCCTTATGTGCTTGTGAAAGGGCATGGATTGCTATTTATTACCTATATTTATAGGTTATATATATATATATATGCACCTATATACACACTAAATAGTGTATATTTAGTTCTGGCTATGTTAATTCTGGTGTGATTCAAGAGGTGCCCCCATCTCTGGTCAGCCGAGTGGAGTTTTCCAGATGTTTATGAAAACAACTCTTCCTCTGTAGTGAGGCAGAGAACGTCCCCACGACGTACGACCAGAGTGACTGGCCTCGCTCTTTGCACATTCAGCATCACATCGCCCTGAGCGTGCATGATTTGTCTGTCTGCAATGGTAGAGGTTTTCAGCTAGTCCTCAGCCCAGCGCTTCCCAAATCCTTGCAAGGGCCTCTGTGAGCTCCTGGCTCTCTCCTCACATAGCTAGCACTGCTGACTGCAAGGGAAATTTCAGGATCCTTCATTTTTCCAGGAACAAAATACTCCAAGATTGGGTTTACTCGGGGTGAACATCCACGGTCTAGCCAGCATGCCAAAACACGTTTGTTGACAAACTGGATATTAACCCAGTTTGGTCGCTTAGCTCATCAAAATGCATTCACTTTTATCCCAAATAAGAACAAGGCTGTGTCTAGGGCTCTGCGTGGGGCCTGACTCTACAACCCTTACTTGGTCCCACTGATGCAAGCCTCTCATGGTATGGATTTGTGTGTGCGCTTGTGGTTGGAGTAGAAAGGACTGTAGACTCAAACGTGTTCTAAATGTGTTTAATGGCAGCACTGACTAAGGGAAAGCTTAGAAAGACTTCCTGCCTTAGAGTTTGAATCTGTCTCCGTCAGTAGTTTGTAGGAAAATGTTGGTTCATCAGAAATTAAAAGTGTAATAATGTAATAATTCTTGTTACCTGAAGATCTGCTTTGCAGTTGTTTTGGACATGGTTGTTACTGTTATCATCTTCTTTCACGTAAATAAGGTCACTGATTCATTTAATGGCTTGTTTTAATTCTGACTGATTATCGCTACAGGTCTCTCATCTCCCCCAAGTGCGAAAATGCAAGGACAACGACTGAGGAGCTGCGTGGAAGAGAAGGTGACGACAAAGATGGTCCCATCGCTCCCCAGCTGCTCTCCAAAGAAGCAAAACAGAGGATGGGCAATGGGCTGAGCACAAAAATGGCCTGGGAGACGTATGCTCTAAACTGCCCGAGACCTGCACTAAAACATGCAGAAAGTTATTGTTGCTCCATGTGGCGTTAGTCCTGCTTGGTGCCCAGCGTGAGTCATGGAGAAGCTGGGCTCAGATGGTGGCAGCAGCGCAGCCTCTGCGGCTTCGGAGGAGTGCAAACAGCAGGCAGCCAGGGGAAGGCTGTCATTTTGGGAAGTCAGGAGCCAGCTGGAACGTTTTGCTTGGGATCCACGTTTTGAGGGGCGGAAGGAAGCCTTGGCTCCTCACATCAGAATTGAAAAGGACCGACTTGTGTCTACAGAAAGCTCTGGGTGGTGGTTGTGATCTTTTACCCGGGGCTCTGAGAAACCTTCCCAGGCCCCTGCTCAAGTACCCGGTTGTTTTGTTCCTGGCTGGTTATTCAGGCAAAGGGAGAGGATGCAGATTGCAAGACTTAACCTCTGACACCATTGTTATTCTGAAATGCACTCATTCTCCACATTTTTTTTGCCAGAAATGACATGTTTATTTATGACTAGACACCTTTGTTTAGCGAGGAAACCAAGGTGTCAGTCAGCTTTGTAGGCACTCGTCCCTCCCAAGGGGAGCTCCAGCAGTGAGTCAGCTGCAGCTTCCCAGCACACAGGCACATCGGACTCGTTCCTTTGTGCCTCGTAGAAGCCAAGCCCATGTGCCTCCTCCTCCATGAAGCCAGCTGGCTGGTGCTCAGGCCCGCTTTGCTTTTTGTTTGTAGGGATGTGCCGGATGGGAGCAGCAGAGCCAGGCGAGCACAGAAACCCCCAGTCCCTCCAGCCTGGCTTCCCAGCTCCAGCACTCCCTTTGGACCCACCTCGGATGGCCTGCGGTTCGTTTAGTATCTGGTTTGAACTTCAGCGCTGGAAGGGTGAATGTTCCACCACCTTAACAGCACCTGAATCCCACCCACCGCTGTAGTAGCAATTTCAAACACTAACTCGAATGAAACCTTTTCCCACAATTTTCACATCTAATTCTCAACAGCGAAAGGGTGAGAGGTGCAGAAATAACACAGGAACAAGCGACCACTGAGATGTGAATAAAATAGAGCAAAATCTTGGTCTTTATCGCCTTTCATCCCACCAGGACATCCACTATAGTGTGGAAAGCAAAATGTAAGACCTGGCAAAAATGTGAGAGGAATATACCTCCAGCTGCATGTAATAAGACTGCAATAGCATTAAGGACTCCTGAGGTCACCACAAACAACAAATACAGGGATCCATGGATTACTTACTTTCACGAGGGACACAGGACAAAATTGTATGTAGTCTGAATATATCTAGACTTTGTAAATATATCAGTTACAGTCAGGATTCCAATTTTGCCATAAGAATCATTAGGAAGTGCAATTTTGGTGAAAAGTTAAATAATGTATAATTTGCCCTAAATACTTTATGTATCCAAACAAATTAACATTTTTTTTTTCCCATTTTAATAGGAACACATACCTCTTGAGAATACTCTTATCATGTACGTGCAAACAAAGATTTAAATACATTTAACAGGCCAGAATTTGTCTCGGGGTCAGTTGTACTGAATTTTGACCCTAAACGCAGTTAAGTTTGTGTCTTCACGTTTTCTGGGTAACTGAAGATTAGTTTTGATGCCGTTATGAGGAACTGCCGTAAGAACTTCATATGAAAACAGTAAATAAAAGCAGCATTTGTCACTGATCAGCCTGGATTTCTGGGAGGTCCAGGAGGAGTAGAATAAAGCCATAGTACAACTTTGTAGTTACAGAGCTTGCTTGCACACCCCCAAGGCCCCTAAAACAGTATCAGCAGATCTATTTCACAGAAGGAAGACCACTTCTACAACATGTGGGTTGCCAATGGTCTGAAGAAGATAGTGAGGACCTTTGCTCTGTCCCTGGGCATGCTTCTGATGGCCTGAAAAAAAACAGAAGGGCGTTATAAATTGGTCCTACGTTGCTAAAGATCTCTCTGCTGGCTCTTGATAATCATTGCTAAAAATAACCGGTTTCAATTGTTTCCTTCAGCTTTGATATCTCATCTTTCTTTTGACGCCCCCAGTCTCTGCAGCCACAGCCAACTTCTTCCCACATCTGAGGGGTTTCAAAAAGGAAACTAGCAAGCCGCTGTAGCACCGAGGTAGAACCGCAATGAAACCTGGGGCAATGGCAACTGCGTGAATTTCAGCCCTTGTTTTCATTTTGCTGCAGTCTTTTTCTGACTGTTGTGGCTTTCAGTAGTGGTTTCAAGCTTGCTTTTTAAAAATCTCATTTTCTTTCTTTTTTTCTGTCTTTTTTGTAGCTTGAGTTTAGATATAAGTATGTTGGCAGAGGAGGTAAGGCTTGCGTCATTTTCATGCCTCAGCACTGTCACTATCTTTTCCGATATTCATTTTTTTTGGAAATATTAACATTCTTAGAAAAGGCTATGTATCAGAGAGTAATAACAATGAAAACACAGTGTAGCACATTGGAAATGTCTGTAACATAATGCAATATCTTGGTATCCCTTTTACCTGAAAATATGTATTTGTTATGAAAGCACGTTAAAGAGTAAAATAACTATTTAAAGCAGGTACTTACATGTTTCCTATCACAGTTGTTTCTGAGCTATCACATAGGACATAACACACCACTGCATTAGGCCTGTGAAGCTTCCCGAGCTGTTGCTCCGCTGTAAATCTGATGAATGGAGGGCCTAAATGGTCTGCCCAGGAACAGGGAGGAAGCCAGGGACAAAGGAGACAGCAGACTCTCTATAAGTAGTCCTTTGGGAACTTCTGGGTACAGATTTAAAACCAGCTTTAGATAACCCCAGGAGATGGGGCAGGATGGCAGAAAGCCTGCAACAAGATGCCTGGTGATCTGCCATTGATCTTCAGCGGGCCATCAGAGACCAGAAGTGGGGGAAGAGTTGGGAAATGCAATTAACCTAAGTGGTCGCAGATGTTCTCACTCTACATCTGCCCTCTGCAGACTTCAGTGGTGTGGTTTCTGTGGAAACAGAAACTCTCTGTTAAATGGAGCTGCTGTCCCTGGCAGGATCTGATTTTTCCCGAAGACACGTTCTACGGTAGCGCAACAAGAGCTTGTTGATGCAGAAGGGTGCAAAGCTATCCTGCAGCAGCGGTGCGAATTCCGATCCAAACTAGAACAGCTGTTGATCCAGGGATGATTTAAGTTTTTGATATGAGCTAATCCAATAAATGATTCTGTAGCAGTGAAGTCTCTAACTGCTGCAAAGACCCTACGTAACCCTCAGTGAGTGCGGGGTCAGTTCCAATAGTCTTTCCTCTCCCCCATTTTAAGGTGACCAAGGAAAGAAAGGTTTGAGCTAAACTCCTGACTGCAAGATTTAAGTATGTGTGTGTGTGTCTGTGTGAGTGAATATTTTTTTGCTTATTCAGGAGAACTTTTGTTTAATATTTTTATAATATCTTTTTTTTTTCGGTTAAAATACCTTGTTGAGTGGGCTGGGTTTCATTTTTTACTGAGTCATTCTACCACTTTAGAGGCTTAGAATGGCTTGGGATGGTTGGAACTTTTTTTTTTTCCACCACCTTCCTCCCCGCCCCCCCCCCCCCCAAAAAAAAGGCAGAAAAAAGAAGTCTCCCTGTTTTGTTTTCTGCTGACTGCACTGAACTGGCAGAATAGCCTTAAAGATAATTGACAAAATGACAGGATAGAATAAAATGTTGGAAGGGAAGAACTGACACAGGCATTCCTGGACTTTTTAGCAGTTAAACCACAATGGCCCTTTCAAATGAACGCATTACTCCCACAACAGAAAGTAAATTTTATCCCTCCCAGAATTTGTATGCGGAACAAAATGGCAAACAACCGCTTGCTGCTGCGAGTCGTACCGACCGCGTCTCGCAGCGAGCTGAAGACTAAGCTGAAATCCATCCTGCCTTCTCCAAGGTTATCAGGAGCAAAGAAAGGCCATCTGGACCTCCTGTAACAGCCCCTGAGCTGGAGCTGGTAATAACCTTGGCTGCAATAGCTTCAGCAGTGGATTTAAAAGAGGCCAGACTCTAGAGGTCTCCTTAAAGAGTCCTAAGAGGGCGTAGAATGACTAGACGAGAACGACAGGCAGCAGGGTTCGCTTGACTAAAATGACTGCGCAGAAACAACGCCCCGAAGTCAGGTGCAGGCAGAGGAAAGAGGACCTTACTCTGAGTTACCTGGTCGCCCCCGAGATGCGGTAACTGCCCGTACAGGGCCGTAGCCTGCCACCAGCACCACCTTGCAAAACCGCATCTTCTTGCTTTCCCAGCCTGTGAAGGGAGGGTGCCTGGAAACAGAGGGGAGAACACAGCAAACAAGAAAAGAAGCACGCTGTCGGATTTCACTTTTTAAGCTAGCCAGAGAAGTAAGAAACAATGTCAACCCGATTTCCAGAATGAGCTAAAAATAAAATAAAGGGTTTATTTTTAGATGTACCAAGCTATCCAATAACAGCTCAGCTTTACGGCATGTAGGAATAGGATCCAGATTCTGATTTTGGTTATATTGCTGGGAGTTTTCCATTGGCTTCAAAGATAATTAATAGCTTCACCAAAGTAATTTGATCAGAATTTGGCAATAGATCTATTGTTCCTTGATGTGATGCACTTACACATAAGTTTTAGGGGAAAAATAATTATTAAAAAAAAAAATAGAAGCAACATACTGTTCTGCCTCACAGCTTTTTTGAGGTTTAAATGATTTTAAGTGTTTTGAGAATGAACGGTGCTAAGCATTATTATGCATTATATAAATGCATAATATCAGGTGTGCTATTTTCATCTTTGCCCACAGCACGATGATGACGTACCTGCAGTGGGATGAAGCGCAACAGTATATTTAATAAAGGCTATGGATTATGTTTGTATTTCATGTTGTTAGGTGATCTGCTGCTTCTCATATCTAGGTCACTGTTCAAATCTGTCAGGGGTTAACCATGGCCAGTCGTTCCTACCTGGTATGCTTCTGCTGCTACAGGAAAAGTTGTTCCCCTCTGTAACTCATCAACTTAATTTCGAGCCAGTGAAAATGCTCTGTGATGATGCCAGCGCTTACAGTGCTGGAAGAAAATGCCAGTCTTTATTTTGGGATAACCTATCCAAACTCAGCTAAGCAGTGTTGGTGATAGTGATATAAAATTAATTAAGAACATATAGCTAAAATACTGTAAAGCCCAGCACCTTTTAGGAGCACTAAAAAGCTAACTAAAATATCTGAAAATAAATTTAGTAAGCTAATGGTTTGCTTAATAATTCCTTTTTTTTTTACAGTGATCTGATCTGGTTGCAATGAAGTATGGGATGGAAAATCTCACTGGAGTACCAAAATATTTTCCAGTATGGTTTGCAAGTCCATCTTTGAGAACGCCGAAGTTTATTTCAGTTGCAAAACTGAAATATATATACAAATTTTTCAGGTTAGGTTTGTGCCTCAAGCCTAACTTTTGGCGCTTCTCCTGCATTGCGAACATTTGCCCCGCAGAAGTACGTTGAAAATCCACCCAACCAAATCTTAAGGCCTTCTGATCAGTTTTTATGGAGGTCTTCCTAGAAACAGAACTCACAGTAGTTCAAATGCTGATGGATAAAAAGCAGCCGAGCAGGCACCCTTCCCTCTGATTTCCATAGCAGTGGTTGCTGAGTAAGGACTGGATGGATACCTCTCCTGCTCCTGCGTCAGGGCTGCTGGCATGAGCAAGTGGGAGGAAGATCAAGCTCCGGCGAGGACGGACTTCAGGAGCTGGTCCGTTCTTCTTTCACACGGATGGGAGTGTCACAGCACGCTTTCCTGCCTGATCAGTCTCAACACGGCCTTGCAAAACTCAGCCCCTTTTAAGCTTGTAACCAGGGTGTAGGAGTTCAGAAAAGAAAACCTCCCTTCCCCCAAGAAAAATGTAATTGCAAGGATTTGTTTTGATGTAGCATGTACGGTAAACTTGAATCACTGAAAGGGAACCGCACATTTGTGCGAGTATTCTTTTTTCTTTCCCTAATTTTCATTCCTAGTTAGCTATTCATTTTATTTACCTCCTAGAGAAAACATGCTGGAGGCTGGCTCCGGCTCCCAGCGAGGCTCATGGTGCAGCTCACAAGGCCATAATCCCCAGGGCTGTAAGCCAGCTCCTCTCTGTTGACCCTGCTGGGGCTATCCCAGTATATACCAGCACACAATCTGGTCCCCATCATTGTTAATGCAGACGGTCCTCCGTGTGACTCATCTTATGGGCCAAAGCAAACATTAATGCATGGTAATACTATAAAAATAGTGCATGGCGATAGTTTCCACTCTCATTCTAATTGCGTTACTAATTACAAGTGCTACTTATTCTTTTGAACACTCATTTGGTTTAGTACTCCACGAGAAATTGGGAGCCTAGTGTATTTAAGGCTTCATACAAACAAAAGCCTTGGTGTTACAACAAGATCTGCGCTAACAGCCATGCGTATACACAACTTCAGTGTCAAGACCAACATCCTTGCAAGCTCTCTAGACCTCTGCTGAAGGCAACCCAGAAGCCTGAAGTTTATTCTTCTGTTAAGAGGCTCAGAATATGGATCTTGGTTGTTATTATCATTACCAGTACATAGCATGCCAAGAGGCGGAGAACAAATGGAAGAGCAGTCTAAAATCCAAGCGGTGCAATAATTGCGCACAAGTAATTAGTGGGACGAGAATGGAATACCGAGGGACAAAGTCAAGGAAATGATTGTTCAGTTTAGGGAAGAAGGTCCAAAAAAACTGAGTAATAGTTAACAATCACGTACTCACTGTAGAGTTGTTTATTCTGACCAGCAATAAGAAAAACACTAATGAATGGCTAGAGAAATTGTACTGATTGGCCCCTTAATATAGATTCAAAACAATGCCATCAGTGAATATGGGGATTCCTTAACTAGGTGAAAGGGGATATAATCCTATTTCTGGTCCTTATACAGCCTCTTTTACCATGTCACCTGAGCATCTTTTTCATAATTGTCCTCATATCCCATGCAATTGGCAGGCTTTAGAGCAGGCCCACAGCAGTAGGCATCCCTGGGAGGGGGGCAGGCTGCCAGGGATGGGTTGTCCTAGCCTAATCCCTACCTCCTACTAGCACAGCTGCTGGTGCCATCACCTAGTAGCAGCTTTTCCAGCCTTCCCCATCCCATCCCACCTTGTCTCATCCCATTCCACCCTGTCTCATGCCATGCCATGCCATGCCACGCCACGCCATGCCATGCCATGCCATGCCATGCCATCCCATCCCATCCCATCCCATCCCATTCCATCCCATCCCATTCTTCTCTTCACCTTTGCTCTTGGTTTCCCTGCAGCAGGACTACGCCACGATCTCAATCTTCTTTCCCTCTATTCACAGCAGCATGGAAGATACAGAAGAGAAGGCTGGGACTGCTGCTTCTCAGGAGAAAGGAGAGAGCTGTTGCTTTTTGGAGAGGGAAAGAAAGTAAACTCTTACTCTTCCTATCCCCATCTGCTTTTCACTGATCTTACCAGTCCTTCTCCCTTCAGACCTGCTCAATGCAACTACAAAATTCACTTTCACCCATCTATTTTGGGATTCTTGGGAAATCTTATGCCCTTCATACTAATGGGAACTGAAACATGGAAAGAACAAACGAGGCTATCCAGAAAGTCTACGATAGAAAGACACCCAAAAAATGAACCTTCTCTCATGCAGCCTCTTATCCTAGCAAGCGAGACTTTCTTTTTGTGGAGTCCTATTTTCCACATGTTAATCCAGGCTTCTGTTTTCTTTTTCTCATATTTTTGGGTCTTGAGTTCAGTAAGAATGTGGTTTTGCTCCCTCTGAAAATGTTGTTCAACAGAATTTCACTTGCAAACATACCTAGGTAGCAAGAAAAGTTTTGTAAATATTTGTGCAAATGTTCATCCGGTTCAAAAACCGCATGATCTGACCATCTTGAAACCTTCCTATGGTTTGGAGAGTCGTGCAGACAGGGATTAGAAACAGTGCCATCTGACAAATCAGGCCAAACTATAGGCAGCTGGTATTCTGAGCAGTAGTCCTAATGCATAGTTCATGAGCCAGCCATTGGCTGCAATATATTTACGTTAGTCATTTATCAAATAATAATGAGCACCAAAGGCTAGATCCTGTAAATGGATGAATAGGGCCGATTCCTCCACCTTGGTATAAGGAATGTGTCTTGAGGCCCATGTTTACGGAGCTACAAATTTGTTCTTTGATCTCTTCCCAATAATAAGACTAAAGGAATGCAATTTTTGTTGTTAATATTTTGCTTAACGTTAGTCTAGGGAAAGGTCGTTAATATTCTATAGCTATCTCCTCAGTCTCAAGGGGCACGTCATATACATTAAAGGGCACAGATCAATAATTAACATAAAACCTTCCCAATCCTAAAGTCAAATATTAACATCCTCCTTTTTTTTTTCTTTTTTTCTTCTTCTTTTTTTTTTTTGACTTCTGGCAAATTCCCAAAGAACCCAAGGCCGAGAGTGGTAGAATATTGCCCAGATGATAATAATGAGACAGCCCTGTGCCTGCCTGTCTGTGACAGATTTCAAGCATATAAGTCCACAGTAAACTCAAAAGTTAAGTACGGAAGCAGGTGCTTTACCATGTGTCGGAATCCTGCAGGAAGCTCTAATCAAGAGAAGGTTCAATACCCAGTACCTATAAAACAAGAATTTTTTGGGACAAAAGGTATTCTCTGGAATAAAGATGCTTCTTTCTAAAAGTCTGTAAAAAAATAATAATAGTTGTCATTTATAGAAACATTTCAATTGATATAACCCTTAAAATATGCTTATTTAGTTATTTTCAAAATTAAATATTGCTAAATGTTTCCAAACCCGGGTCACGAACCTGTACATAAGTCCTTGTAGCGAAAGCTCTGTTTTCATCTCACAGCATTAACATTTGGAGCATTTTGAAAGTTACAATAGTGCCACATGTTCAAATCAATTCCAAATTCCAATTAAAGGGAAACATCGTGTTAAACAGTTATAAAGTTAAATATATGCGCATAGTTTATTAGTGATAGGCATGTTTCTTTTCAAATGTCTATGCACATCTGAAAATGGTACTTGTCACCGCATATTCATACCTGTATGCATAATAAACTGCATACCCGCAGATACACTAGGTACAGGCATGTAGATAGTTCAGCTACATTCTCAAAGCGTCTTCAATTATGAATATTTTTGTCAGTGGGAAGGAACGTGATCTTTCGTAACAATGAAGTAATTGTTTATTTGTTCCTTGCCATTTTGTTGCAGGAATTAGACATTTTGGGTTACTTATTACCATAAGATAATTCCTGACGGTCGGCTGAAGGCACAAGCAAGGCAAAGTGTTTCCTAACTCCCAGAAGGCATGTGTTATCTCATGGTAACACACACACGCATTGCAGGGTGACATTTCTTCTTGATACAGGTAAATGCACCATACTGTATCCAGGAGACAGCTTTGTGCTTCCATTAAAATCTCGCTTGTATTTCCCTGCTTGCAAAATACTTTGTCAAGCTGCATAGTACAGAATAAAAATTTCAGGGAGCACTTGTACCACTGCGATTTTAATAAAATCCAGAAAAAGACTAAGCAGAAACGTACAGCTGCTGAAAAGCTGAAGGGCTGACATTTCGGTGAAAGTTGCTGTCTTTAGTCTTGTGATGGTGGGGAAAGGGTATTGATAATCTCATGCTGCTGATGGGCAAAAGTGTGTGGATAGCAGTCTTAAAACATATTGTGAATACAATGGAAACATATTATTGCTAAATGTTTTCATGGTGTTGCTGTCAGGGCCTGACTACAGCAAGGTTTCCTAACTTTGGTCAGCAAATCGGGTGGAGAGCCTTCTGCAAGTCTTCACCTCCCTGCCTGTTTGTGTTTCTCCATAATCTCAGTGAGGAACGCATCCAGGATGCATCCCAACTTTCCGATGGCTCCTTGCAGTTAGTCGCTTAGAAAGACGGACAAGTCTGTGGGGTGGGCAGCCCTCTTGCGCCACATCAACTCTGCCCCGGGCCGGCTCTGGCTTATTTTTCCACACACTGGTTTACTCTGAGGCAGAGATTCTCCATGACGCTAATGTCCGCTCAAGGGAGATGTAAAATCTCCCTTGTAGGAGATGCAGGAGGGGGAAATAGGAGAAGGCAAGCCCCCAAATCCATCATTAATTTCTGATTGCAGCATATTTTCCTCAGTCCCCACTAGTAGAGTCTCATTCCATGACTCAGCTCTTCATTTGAGTCCAAAGCCCACTGAGATTGACGTACAATGAGAACGTGGACATGCAAGGACAGATTAATGATGGAATAAAGAGTGGACAGTGAAAACAGCCTACTAATTATTGCACTTGGGAATTTCCTCCAGAAACTTCCAGATTCCCTCTAGAAAGGAATTTGCAACCACTGGGGATGTACTCTTTGTATCAATAATTTATTATATACTGCCGATGAGGCGATACAGCCCTGTCTTTATGGACAGCTAGCTGTCACACTTGCAAATAAAGTCACATATATCATATTATAAATGTGATCTTTAAACCCCAAGTTCTTCTGTGTTACAGAATCATTAACAGAGTAATCTCTTTCTTCTATTAAAGGGGACTTGGATATGGGAAAATTCTCCACGGGGAACTCCCATATACCATAAAAATGATCATGAACCCAGTTATCTTCTAAATATGGTCATAAATCATCTTTTCCTTTTTGTTAGTAAAAATCCCCCTGATCAGTTTGGGACGTTAACAGGCAAATTTTTGGCAATAGCTTTTGGTGCCTCAAAATACTTTCCTTCAAGAAAAAGGGGTAAAAGGCATTTGGATTGGAAGGAACTGGAGAGGCATGCTGACTCCAACACAGTTAGCTGCAGTAGCAAGACTGACATGAAAAACAGATTTCTTGCTTGTGGTTTTCTTTTTCCCCAGTTGTCTGTGGGACAAGCTCCCCTACGGATGTATTTCTCCAGATGACAGCCTCTGCCTTGGGTCTGTTGCATACAAAGCTGAACGTGGGCTCTGAAGTTTGAAACTGGATTTCCAGTCAGTCAAGGGTTCAAGGAAGACTTGGTTTTTTGGCTTCGTTTCATAGCTAATTACATGGGGCAATATCCCAGCTGTCTTGAAGTCAATGGCACAGATCCCACTGGTTTCGGTGGGGCAAGAAAGTCACCCTTTGCATTTTAGAGGTTAACTACAGAAAAAAAAAAAAAAAGAACTGTGATTCTGACCATAGAGTAATTATATCATCTTTATTCATGCCCATGCTTGTCGTGCTTTTAGTCTATCGGATCTATCCATTCCCCTTACTATATAATTACAAAGGTTTCCCTGCCTGCTTCTTTCTCGAGCACCTGTGATCTGTTGAAGGGCTGTGATCTTCAAATCCAAGGGACAGAAAAACCACTAGGAAGTGCATAAGCTTGAAAATGCTGATAGCGTTCTGGCACTTAAATTCCAAATCCCAATGGAGTCATGAGACAGATTCCATTTATTTTAATTGTATCTACAACAGTTCTTTTTAGTGCTTGAGGAGGAATACTGGACACCATCAGATGAGATGTGCCAAAAGTGTTTGTCAGAACAAATTGGCAAAAATCTTCTGTGTAGCTTTAATCTTTATTATTTTGTTTCTATCAGCATGTCTTCCTCAAATATTCCTGGCCATATATGGTATGAACTTTTTGCCTTTATTCAGGAATTTCCTTTTCAATTTCTCTTTTTCTTAAGGCAGCCTGTACTGGGACAATATGAAAAAATTCTGGAGTGTGATCCAGTCCCTTGCATTCATATCTGATAAACAGGTGGTTCTGTGAGCCTCCAGCAGTGGCGGAATATCATCGCATTTATAGAGTTTTAGTGATAACTCAGATAGTTACTCCAAAACATCATATGTTGCACCAATAGTTTGCACCTACTGAGTAATGTGGAGTGTTCTGCCAAGGCTCCTTCGTGTGCTTTTTCACAGCTGTGATGCTGTCAGCCCAAAGACAATGCTTCCAGTGAGGAGCCCGGCGCCCCCACAGGCACTCAGCTGTCCCCAGGCTGGTTCTCAGCCAAAAGGGCTTCTGAAACATTTTCCATGGGCTACATCCTCATGAATATTGCCTCTGCATTCGTACAATTCTTTCTAATGGGAGGATGGTTTGCAGGAGAGCTGCTGGGCTGGCTTGTAGTCCGCTCTGGAAGCGCATAAAGCAGAGGTCCCCTCTGTAGAACTAACATTGCATTATTTCCTATGATAACTATGAGTTTACACATAGATATTGTGTTGCATTACTTTGTTTGCTCAAACCTCACTAAACTACGTGGAGTTTAAACATCCCCAAGCCACAATGCTGGTTTATAACATCCTCCTTTGTTGCCCTCTGTGTTGACTTTGCTATGACCTTTTTTCACCGAACGGCACGGTGTTCTGGGAAGACAGCCCCTGGTGTGATGTTATGCCCCTTGGTTCTGTACCCGGTGGTTTCTCTGGGGGTTCACCATGGGATGGCCACCACAAAGTATAGGGGCTGTGGGCTTGGAAATAGATGTCCCTGCTTCTTCTCTAGGTGTTGGTTACAACAAACCTGAGCAAGTGCTTCAGCAGAGCATTTAGCCGCAACAGCTCTGTGGGTGCAGTGGTGGGTGAATCAGGGTACAGATGCCATCCTGGGGTCCCCAATGAGAGCGACTGTTCCACAGGGGAGCTAAAAGCCCCACTCGTGCCCGCATCAGCAACAGGCACACACACAGAGCTCCTCTGCAGTTGTCACTCTGGACTGCTAATGGCTGTAGCAAGCCAGTTTTGCAATGACGGGTCAACCGTGGAGGTTGTCGTGATATGGGCATTTGTGATTTTGTGAGAAGGTTGCTGCTGTATCACTTCATAAGACATGGCGATGCGTAGGGGTTTAGTAGTGGCACTGCATTTCGAACAGTTTAGAAAAAGTCCTTGCTGACAGACAAGTGGGCTTTATCAAACACCTTTAGCAGGTGACACATTAATCCTTTGATTACTAACAATAACATAAAAATAAGATGACCACACAAAATCAATTAACGGACCCCAAGTCACAAACAGGTTATTTATGCAAACCTAGATTCCTTTCACAGCTTTCATGCAAAGACATCATCAGTGAATGGTTATTTCTTAGTGACTTTGACAGATGTCAGTTCAGTGCCCCGTATCACTATAGAAAAGACACTTTGCCATATGCTTCTCCGCTTTCTAAAACTTTTTACCTGTTGGTCGTACAGGGGAAAACAGGGGCCTAATTCTAAACTACGTGTTTGCAGAGCGCCGTGAGTATGCTCTGAAATAGCTGAAGTTGGTGGCGACGCCTGTGTCAAAGCTGATGTTTCTCAGCGTCGTGAGAGTGTGCCTGGTGGTTTTTGCACATCTGTGAGTGTAAGGGAAAAGATGCTGAAGGACCGTGGGGAGCAGGAGGTGAGGATCCTCTGGACGTGCGTAAGGGTCTGTTGGCAAGCTGCCCCGTGTGGTCAGGGAAACAGGATCGGGCAGGCATCATGCTCTCATTCAGAGACCAGAAAATAGTTAGAGGGAAGGAATGTCGTGTAACCAAGAATGTGTGTTTGCATTTACTCATACTTGGAGTTAACAGCAAGGAAGGCTGTTACGCTATTTATAGGTGGTACCGCAATGAAATTTTGCAACGGAGTGCTATCAGAATAAGTTTATTTTGTGTTAAATAATAACAGAAAATAAATGTAAAAATACAGGTAGCGCATTCTTTCTTGTTTTAACAAGCCCCTGGTGAACTGGCCTGTTGGTAATTAGGTGGGTAAGTAATAAAGCCAGCAGATGGGGTAAGCTAATTGAATACAAATCAGGACCTCCACTGCAAAAGAAAAGTGCTAGAGGTCTGCAAACCACAGACCACAGGTTAAGAATGACCAATGTGGGTAATACATTTGTTCTCGTCCATCTTCTGGGAGGTGGGATGGCACATTGCATGCTCCAATTATCCCTGAATGGTGTATCTTTTCCAGAGTGCAGTACTCCAGGATGCAGTCATTAGCGCCGATCACAAAAGCAGTTAATCCATGACATTCCTCCCCTGCAATGCCTGTGTCCGGGCTCTTTCCAGGGCAATGAGCTCCATTTCGGTCCTCTGAGGATTCTCTGGGAAATGCTTTAGGGCCTTCTGTTGGGTTAGGTCCAGTAGTTGCTGGAACAGATCCTTCTCCCACTCCTTTTTCTTTTTGAACGACATGTTGGCCAATCCGTCTGCGTGTGCTGTTTACTGCTTCGGGGGAGCCGTGGCATCAAAAAACCTAAAGCAGATTTTAAAAAAAAAGAGGAAGGGGTTTAAAATTGTACTTTCTTAATGTCAGTCCTCATGCTAAACGCAGCAAAACTGCCCCCTTAACACTACCGCACCTTCAGTTCACACTCTGGAGCCCAGACGAGGCAGTCAAGTGTAATCCAAATTGTTTTTGCTTGCTTTAAGTCTTCATGTAGGTCAGATGAAATGTTTGGGAATAGGACAACACAGGGGGCAATTAGCTGGGGCGGGGGGGCTGTGGTGGCTCGTGTAAACAGAAGATATCAGTCAGCAGGGTAGTGATTCCGTTGTAGCCCCGGTTCTCTTTGTACAGGAAGATGTTACAGCCTCAGGAACCAGAGAGAGCCTTGCAAGGGTCTTGTGCAAGAGAAAGGACTTTGTCACGATAGTGGCCCAGTGGCTTCAGTATTCCTCTCTCTGCTGGGCGCTTGCGCAATTTTCAGCCCCGCTGGTTTGTGCAGCGCTGGCTGCTCTCATAAATCTCCGGAGTGAATCCCAACGCATACACAAGATCAAAGGAGCTCGCAGTGGGTTTTATGCCGTTTGTTTGGCTGTCCCCAGTGCCTGGGCTGCAGCCTTGGGTGCTTTGCGAATAGATAACCGCCACGTAACATTCAGAGCCTCGGCCTGCAATACTTGCAAAAAGGTGGTCCAGCTTATCCATGGGTAATTCGCCTGGAGCTCTCTAGCTTTGCCTTGGTAGAGCAGCCAGCGCAGGGTACTCGCTATTCCCTGTCTGTCTTGAAAGTGTTCTCTAAAGGTGCCTGCATTCTGGTGGGTCTTCTGAGGCAGACCACAAAGGTCTGTATGAGTGCCAGGAAAACCTTGTCAGAAAAGGCGTGCTACGGCATGGTTGCTCCAGTGCTGGTAGTTACTTTTCTTTAAAATAGCAAATAGTAGCAAATTCACACATAATATTCCAACCTGGGGTCTTTATAGACCCCAAAGCTAGCCCCATATGAAGTGCTGACCCCAAATCCTCTAGTTCTTAATCTAAACCTAGCCTGGGAAACTTGGCGAGTCCCAGCCCTAATGGGAGCTTGCCAACGCTTAGATACCACGGAGCTGCGTGGTGTGAGGTGGCAGTGACCGTGGCCCACATTTGAGCCCACGAGCTGCAGGAACAGTTGTAGGAAGTAGAGGTATGGAGGATGTGGTTCTAAATATAGCGATTCTGCAAGACTGTCAAGATTTGCTTTCTTTTCCTAAGTTGCTCCTGACGGTAACTTTCTTATAAACCTTGCACGACGCATCTGCTTGCTGCTCTGCTATTTTTCATTTTACTTCTGAAAATTGATTTCAAGCTCTAAGACATCAGGAGACAATTCAGCTTTGCTCCTTAGCGCCCTTGCAGGACTGCAATCCATCATTTCCTATTGCTACTTGTGACGGTCGCTGGCCGTACACTGCAATTTTGTAGTCCACGCTTCTGTTAAAAGAGCGGCTAGTTCCGATTTCTTCAGGCTGAATATTTGCATGTTTATAGCAGCCTGGTCCCTCCCTCTCTGTGACGAAATACAGATCCTGTAATCTGCTATACAGCTATTCACATGCTGAGTGTTGTCTGGAGACCTGAAGCCATGGGATCAACGCAAGCATCTCCTATACCAATCCAAAAGGCAGAACTTTGCTGTTTTTTTTTAAATCACAAGTGACCTGTACCCACTATGTTTTCCCATAAAATCACTCATGCAGCTCTACTGCGCCAGTTATACGGAGATTGGTAGGGGCTGGTAATGAGGTTTCTACCACCACATCAGCCACCCTTGTCTGCAACAGTGGCATATTTCGCATTCTCGAGCTGGAAGTGATAGTATACCAGTATATAGGAACACCTAATTTCATTTTAGCATCTGTAAAGGGGACATTTCAATCTCTTCTGCAAAAATGAACTCTGATTATCATTTGATGAAGGAATTTGATGAACACACAGAGTTATAGGAACAAAAATCTTTTGCCAGATGACTAATATAGTGGAAAAGGGTTAATTAGGAAGTTGAAACAATCATCACGGGAATGATTTAGAATCATTCTAAATTTCAGAATTTAGAATTCATCACAGGAATATATTAGAAACATCATTTAGAAGTGCTGTTGATCTCTTCCAACAGCATCATGTAGACAATTTTAACAGAAGAAATTAAGACAAATATAAGCAATTACTGCTAGAGGTAAGCAACATATCGGTCTCTTAAAAATACCGCTGACTAACTTCACATTCCAGAGACTCCACATAGATCATTCCCCGGATAGTGTTATGAATCATTTGCCCATCCCAAGGTTTTGTTCAAACAACAACTCTCCTAGCCGTCTGATTTGTCAGACAACAGGATGACGTCAAATTTTCTCCTCTGGGTCTCGCTTCGTGCCCTCAGGCTGAGAAAATGGATTGATTTTAAAATGGGACTTATCGTGCCAAATTTCCCGAGCACTTCAAATGAAAACTCTCGCTCGGTCATGACTAATGCCTTCTCAGGTTCTGAGAACATGTCCGTGGCTTGCGTGCTCTCCTTTTGGTTGAATAACAAAGAACTTCCATTCATAAAGAGATCTTTCAAGAAACTTCTTGTAAATCAATCACTGACAACTGCATAGGCAGTCGTCTTGGTCTTGGCAGGTTTTAATTAAAAAGTTACGCCAACAAGCGATGACAGACAGGAGCAGCACAGCCTTCTTCAAAACGTCCAAATATGTCTGAAGACGAGCATGCAGGACAAGCGACAGTGCCACCAGAGAATACCAGCTGAAAATGTCCTGCCATGTAGTAAATGTTGAAAGACAGATATTAATTTGTTTCAGTTCTTTGTGATTTGTGAATACCTGAAATGTGCTCTCTAACTTGCTGCCCTAATCCAGCCCCAGCATAAACAAGGCGACTGCACTTGATCTCGCGTCACTTGACTGCGTGACATCGGCATTCATTTGGTGGTGGGAGCTTACAAGGAGTGACGCCGGCTCTGTGTTTCCATCCACACGCTCTCCTAAAAAACACTGTACTGTTTGGATTTTAAATGAAATTAGCGTGTTGGAGGAAGGAAGCCTCTGCTACTGAGCCATCCAGCACTGAGCGTATCTTTCCCTTCGCGTCACCTCCTCCTGGCCATTTTAACGGACGCGGGAGAAGTAGCGACACGCATCCTTACAGGATGCCAACAGATGTTCGTGCAAAACTAGCGAAGACCCAGAACTGACAATCCAGACAATACGAGGTAAAAGGAAAGCAAGGTAACGTGATTTAGAGCTTAAATCTTTTCAGGCTGCCTTTCAACTTCATAAAGAGGGAAAGGGAGAGAGAAAGGACAACTCAGTTTAAAATTTTGCCTAAATCTGCCTACTTTCGAGACAGATAACCTTAAAAATAGAGAGAAGAAACCTACTGATTTGCGGCTTGTGAAATCTTCTTCTTCTGTCCCTAGGCTCATAACCCATGTAGTTTTCTGCTTGGTCAGGAAGCAGAGATTAAGGAAATTGGACCAGATTCACAAGAAAACTTGAGGTTTATTTGGAGACTTTTTTTATCCTTGACCCCCAATATGAAAGTTTACATTTTTATCATTCAGTTTGTGAACTCAGGATTACCTAAGACGTAGGGACTTACTGAGGATTTGTAGAAGACTTTTCAAAGGGCTTTTGTTTCTACATCATCAAGTAGTTGAGGCTGGCAATTTCAGAATTCCCCACTGGTTTTTCTTTTGTTTTGTTTATGTCAAGAGGTGTTTCATACAGCTTAATATCAATGCTATTATTTTGCTGTTGCATAAATAATTCAATATCTTAAGAAAATGCCATGATTTTGTCTATTTTTATCCTTCCATTCTTTGTAGCAATGTCTGAGAGTAAAGTAACTGGAAGAGACTGGAACAAAAAAAGATCAAAAAAGATGTTCTCACTTCTCTTTTATCCCGACACGCTGCATAGCTTTTACTTTCTGGCTTTTCACGGTGTTTCACCTGCATTGCCAGTTAGAGCTCAGTTCTACGCATGGATCCAGCACTATTGACTGCTGCAGTTACGTGGTGTTTTATTCTCTGAACCCTGTTTTCCTTGCATTCTGAGCACACGTGGCAGATCGTGGCCTTCAAATTTAACTTTCTGCCTGCTCTTTCATTACAAGAAGCTCCTTTTAGACTGTGCAAGTTTCCTGCAGCGCTTGATGCTCGGTGCACCAAATGTATGCAGTGAATATACATGAGGTACATTACTGGCACGGCCCAGCATGTGGTATAGCTTATAGTATTTGAGAAATATATTTCACTGTAGGAAAGGCAGAACACAATGTTAAGCCGACAGGCAGAATTGCTGGGAAAGCAAGAGAAAATACTAGCAAGAAAAAAAGAGGAGAGAAAATGTAAAAGACCAAATCAATGCTATGTAGTTAACAACTCCATAATGATCAATAAAACCCTGCACTTCCCAGAGACAGGCAGGGCAACCGCAAGAACATTTACAGAAAAAATTCAATAATTACAGATCAAGAAATAACATGCTTATTCATAACTTTGTCATTACAAACAAGCGATATATTTGTAGGAAGAAGCCAAACATATTCCCCTCCTCCCAATAAATTATTTTTCTCCCCTTTAAATGGCCGGTAGCTTCCCAGCCTGAGAAGTGCCTGTCCATATCTACCATGCATTCTTTTCCTGAGGTTTGCATTATTGCTTGAAGAAACCATATGAAACACTTTGACCTGACCCAAAACTTCCAGACTTTTCTGTAACTTCTCTCATTCAGAGGGAAGAATAGTATTGTGGTTAAGGTACGGCATTTGGGCGCAGAACAGAGGGGGCAATTCCCTACAGGTTATCCCAGGCCTCCTTGGGGAGACAGCTGTAGGGCTTATTTTCAAAAACTTCTCATTTTTTTTTTTGTGTTTCGTTTTGTTTGCCCAGTTGGAATCCTGGCTTTAATGCCTCCAACTCCATCTGAAGTCTGTGGGACCCTCTGTTTTTACCATGTGCAAATCAAGCTCAAGATGCTCACAGAACAACCAGAAATGGCATATCCCCAAATTAGAACCCATGCTTGAAAGTCAGGTTTTTAATCTCTTTGCGGTAATTTAGGTGGTGGGGGACTCAACTGACTCTATAAGGAGCCTAAGGCTCCTATGTGCCAAGCCAAAAGCTTAAAGGTTGGCCATGTGAATATGTAATCCCCTGTAAAACGGGATACCATCCCATCGCACATGGCCACCGTGAGGCTGAACCCCTGCACGCTTTTGAAGTGTTCAGACACTATCAGGTGTACACCAAAGACAATACATAGAAAAAGTAGAATAGGGCTCTGATGAGCCTTCAGTTATGCCAGCTGCAGGCACAGAGAGCAGTACGCTACCAGTTTCCCCCCAGAAAAATCCCTTGAGTGGGCCCTCGTTTAACTACATCCAGAAATCTCACCAGCATCAATGTCTCTATGGCAGGGAGAAGGAACCATGGTGGGCAGCCAAGCAGAATGTTAATATATAAATATTAGGGGCCTGATAACTCATCCTTTTTATACTCGTTCAAACCAAGAGCTTCTCTCCTGAAACTGAGGGACTTGACTCTGTGAAATTCCTTCAGTGGAAATGAAAAACAGGCTCTGTCTGACAGAGACTCCTCTCCTCAGTTTCAGATGCAGTTACGTAGGCAATAGATATTGACAGCAAGAAAGAGCTTAAGTTCGGTTTAATCCTCTTAATGACTTATTATATGTTCTAGTGAGCTTGATGTCATTTTGGGATATCATCCAAGACTAATAATAATTATGATACTATCGCATGAAGATTGGCTTTTACCCTTACCAGACCCCGGCACAGCAGCAAGGAGAAGAGAGAAGTGAGAGGAAGGTTTAGACTGGATATTAGGAAAAATTTGTACACTGAAAGGGTTATCAAGCATTGGAACAGGCTGCCCAGGGAAGTGGTTGAGGCACCATCCCTGGAGGTATTTAAAAGATGGGTAGACATAGTGCTTAGAGATGTAGTTTCGATCAGTGATGGTTTTGTCAGAGTTAGGAACTCGATGATCTGAAAGATCCCTCCAATCTAGGCAATTCCATGATTCACAGCCTTTCCCCATCCATGCTGTGCACAGGCATTCAGGGAAAACTCACTCTGTCTTCAGTAACACAAGCATGCTTTGGATGAGGGTCAAAGAAAGAATAATGGCACCGCCAGCAACTATAACTCTGCCAAATCCCTTCCTGATGTGGGATTTACAAAGGTTATCATGGACTGTGCAATAATTTCAAATGGCTTCTTTATTGCCATGGCCTGGGGTCAGGGGAATAAACCTTCTGGAGCAGAGGAGGATTCCCTTTACCTTAGGCTATTCGTTCTGGCTGTGAACGCAGAGCAGAGTTTGACCTACCAGTCCCTCCCCTCCAGAAGAGCCCCAAAGTCTCTTCTTGCAGTACCTAAAGAAAACCAGCTGCTTCTGGAGATGAAAAGACCAGAGCTGAATCTGCCACTACCCAAAGCACACCGTGTAACACTGTAGAGGGAAAAGGCTGGGCCAACATCCGGGGAAATACGTGCTCCTATAAAAGCAGCACCAGGAGAGAGAAGCCAGGAACTTCCAAAGCTCCATGTGAAACTCTGAGACAACACTATAGAGATCTGTGTTTAAAAACTTAACAGATAAACCGAACACTTAAAATGTTTGGGTTTTTTTTTTTTAATTCTCTGGAGTCTGTGGTCTGAGGCAAACACCTCATCAACTCTTTTGAAAGTCCCAGACTTCATTTTTTGACATGACTTCTTAGCAGATGGCTATTACTCTAAGTCAGACATCATCTAAAGCTCAGGTGGGGCGGTTAAATACCAAACTTTCCTCTTCCTAAAATCAAGGTTTTGGTGCTTCAGAGGAGGCATAATTATATTGAGGCAACAAATGGGAAACCCTTGGAGAAGGTGTCCGGTTGCTGGGAGACCACCCTTCCCAGCAGGACCTCCTCAAGGGCTCTGGCCTCGTCACAACATTTCTGTTTGGTTTTTTTTTTTTCCCCAGTCCATTGTTTTATTGAACTCTGGAGACTGCCAGATCACCATGGCTGGTAGAACTCAGCATATGCATTTTGTTTTGCTTTCCAATGGAGATGTTGTAAGCTTGTATAACCTCTGCGTCCTAGGCAGTTTGACATAGTTGTGTTTTGCAAATGAAAGAAGGCTGGAAACTTTCTTTTGATGTTAGTCAAAAGGCAACGGCCCAGTCACTCTGTTTTGATTGTGCCCTACCTTATAATGCGGCAGAGGTGCCCAGAGACTGATTTCTGGTTTACTGTGGAAGATACTAAAGCCCTAATTTTCTCCCATATCCTTTATTCACTTTTCCGGTCTCTTTTTGCTATGACAATCACAACTTCCATCGCTCAGCTTAAAAAAATACCCCATCCAGTCAGGAAACAGATTGAAATCCTGGGAGTGGCCATACGCCACTGTCGGTTTTAATGCACATCCTTTTCATTAGCACTAAAGCTGGAGATCACATGGAGCCGATCATCACAGACCGAGGGCAGGCTGCGTGTGTGTGATCACAGGACTTATCCCTCAATCAGTGGGAACACAAAGCCCATCCCCAGGCCATTCCTCATTCGCAGTCCTGCCTTTTTGATCAGTTAATTAGGACCTACATTTGGATGATGCTAAGCACACCAAAACTCCAAGTGACTTCAATGGGAGTTGAAGACGAAATTTTCCGAGCTCGGAGCACAAAAGAATAACAAGGAAACCTGCCCCTGACCGGATCTCTCTGCTTGGTTGGTTCCGTGCTCAGAAGGGAGCTCGTTACACGGCCTCAGAGCAGATCATCGTCTTGTCCTACACGGTGAGACTGATGCAGGGGAGGGTTTCTGCTGCAGATTCCAGCCTCAGCAGCTCCTTTTTGGAACCGCTTCTGAAAATGAATTTACAGCTTCAAGACTACACCTGCACAGGAGATGCCTGTGGCAGTCAGTAGGGAATGTGGCTAATTAAATAGGAACAGATTTTCAAAGATTACTTCATCCAAGAAGCAAAAGCTAATAATTATATGGAACAAGATGATTACCTGGAACAAGATGATAAAACTGCTAATGCTCCTGTTTATAATATGGCTGTGAAGCTTCTCTGTTAAAGCTGGGCTGCAATGCACTGCCGTTCATTGTCTAATAAAACAAGAAATAATGCTGCTGGTATTCTGTCAGAATCGTGCTTTTCTTCCAAATAAAATTCCACCTGGAACTGACCCGTACAAGCAACTCCCACAGTTTTCTGTGGTTTATCCTCACCTGGGAGGAAGGAAGGCTTAAGAAGGGAGAACTCTGGTTTTGCCTCATATATCAAATATATCCAGGAACTTTGGTAGACGTTGAAGGATTTGCCCCTTTTTTACAGGAGGAAAAAAACCAAACCAACAATCACATTTCTATGAGACAGCAAGTTGTAGTCAGAGTGGGGTAGATCCTGTGTCTCCCCTTTTGTGTGACAAAAATGTGCTGATGCAACGGCCACAGCTACCCCTCTCTCCTGGATTTTGCTTTAAAAGGAGGGCTCTGCCACTGGACGCACGCAGCCGAAAGCTACCAGAGGTCTTTTGTTCCCTGTCAGCCAGGGCTGTGATTGCAGGGTGTGCCTGGTCCATGCATCCAGCCACGACACAAGCAAATGTAGCAGTTAAAATGTTGATAATTCATCTGTCGTTGCCGAGTTAACTCCTCTTGACCTCTCTGTGGCAGAGTCCCAAGTCCTGTGCAGGCTCTGCTCTGCTCTCCACCCAGCCTCTACGCCTTTTTATTTATAGACACATTTTTGCTACCTTTCTATATTTCTTTTAAAGAAACCTGATTTTCTGGAGAATAAAATAGCGGCTTATGAGAGGTGCCAATGTGTCATACCACGAGTGTAGCTCAGCACAAGCGCTGTCTAGACTCAGCCACAGAACTCTCTATATTTTACCCATGGCCCTCTGCAGGACATTAAATTGCCGCTTGTCTCAAAACCAACTCTTCCTCCTGCTCTCTCTCCCACATCTTCCCTGAAGCCATTTATAACGACCTCTGCAGGGTGGCTGAAAAAATTTGAAAGCATCTTAGCATCTGCTGTAGCTTGGCCTTGAGGCTGTAGCTCGGCCTTGATGCTGTAGCTCCGCAGCCACGTGAAACCTCCCCTGAAGTGGATCTTGACAGCGGCATCGAGCGTCACTGGGGTTTCAATGCACCACTCAGGCCTTTGGACATTTTTTAATTCTTTCCATTTCTGCAAGACGGCTCACGCCTTGAGAGCTGAGAGTCACTTGAAAAGGCTCATTGGAGCAGGACTTAAGGCTTTACCTGAGACAGTATCATAGAATCATAGAATGTGTTGGGTTGGAAGGGACCTTTAAAGGCCATCCAGTCCAAGCCCCCTGCAGTAAGCAGGGATATCTTCAACTCGATCAGGTTGCTCAGAGCCTCATCAAGCCTGGCTTGAATGTCTCCAGGGATGGGGCCTCCACCACCTCTCTGGGCAACGTGTTCCAGTGTCTCACCACCCTCAATGTAAAGAACTTCTTCCTCATGTCTCATCTAAACCTGCCCTCCTCTAGTTTAAAACCACTGAAGTGGATCTTGACAGTGGCATCAAGCGTCACTGGGGTTTCAAGCCACCATTCAGGCCTTTGGACATTTTTTAATTCTTTCCATTTCCTCAAGACAGCTCACGTCTTGAGAGCTGAGAGTCACTTGAAAGGGCTCGTTGGAGCGGGATTTAAGGCTTTACCTGGGACAGTATGTCAGGATTGGGATCTGCATTTCTATATGGCCTTTTTCATACCGGCGTAAAATCTCCTGCAGGCAGGGATCCCGGAGTCTCTGCGTTTATAGGGCCGAGCAGCCTATTTCAGGTTAAAATAACTTTGGTAAATAATGGACTTGTTTCAGTTGCTGTTTGTTTTTAACCATTTGTGCAATACCTCGAGCCAATCGGCGGGATTAATAGGTTAACAATGCTATATTAATTAATATCATAAAATTGCTTTGAAGGAGGGAAGAGCTAATTAACTATGAAGCATTAATACTCCAACTGAGAGAGAACCCAAGGGAAAAAGTCTACATTGTAATTAAGACGGAATACATTTTTCTTCATGCCCTACTGTCTCCCCATTGTCATAATCACTGATGACTTCAGCTTGGCTTTCTGAAAGGTTTTCTGATCTCCCTCAATCTATGCCATGCATAAAAATACCCAGGGGTATTTTGTATTATTTTTCCTTCTTGACCTTTTTTTTTTTTTTTTTTTGCTGGCAATACCTTCGGTGCGAGCTATGAACTTCCCTCTTCCCTTTCCTACTGTGAAATACTCATTGAAGCAGCTTCTTTCTGAGACGGGAGCAGCCGTGCTGGGTAAGATCCAATCTCCCAGTAACGCAGGCACAGCAGGAGAATGGGGCATGCCGCAGCAACCCTTCCCATGCTATACCTTCCCTTCCTACTGTACATCCCACATTTTTCCTGTGAATGTCAGATGACTCACTGATTTATTACAGACTTTTTTTTTCTTTTTTTTTTTTTTAATCTCGCTGGCAGTCGATCTGCTTCAAACCACACTGAATTTTATTCATTTGCCGTTCTCTAGTAACAATCCTCAAGAAGCAAACAAACGAAATGGCAAATTATAGACAATTAAGGCAGGGAAAAAAAGTTAAAAAAATATGTGCTTGGTTCTATAAAATTCCAGCTGTCCTGAGATGGGGTTTGAAAGGAAAGGTTCCTGCCCTGCTTTTGATGTTTGGACTTCAACCACCTGCGCAGAAAATGTTTGTGAAGGTGCCCCGAGGAGCTGGGGAAGGGCACAAGGGGAACTGTCAAACTAAACATCGCATAAAGTGAAAATAGCTACCTTCTCACAGTAAAAATATCTCCGTAGCAGAGTTTGGGCTGAGTCGACCACTGCCATCCAGGAAACAAATGTTTGTAAACGTCTAAACCAGAATTTACAAACATGCAATAGCAGCTTCAGTCAACCAGCCATCAAAAACGAAAACCTTTGTCCAGATAAAAATTAACTACACCAGTGTAATTGAAAGAGTAGAACAAACAAACTAATAAACAACAACTGTAACACTGAAGCATTTCCACAACATATAGTTTATTGCCTCTTAAAAAGTTTTTTCATGCATCTGCAGCAGTGATTATGCCTAATTGTTCAGTTTAAGAAAAAAAAAATCATAATAATCAACTGAATTTATTTTAAAATTCCAGCCTCCGGGATTCCAACCTACACAGTCCTTGGAAGTTATTATGCATCCTCCAGTTCTGCTTTCTTAGCGGGAAGCACTTAGTGCAAGCCGTATGCCTGAGTCTGTGTCCACCATGGGAAATACAGCTGCGTGGTCTCGCTGCGGGAGAGTGCTGCGTCATTAAAGAGCCTGTCCTTCAACGGAGAGGTTAAATCAAGCTCCCTAATCTCTGGATGAATAATCTCATTATTTTCCTGAGAAAACATTTCACCCAGCAACTGTAGTCGACTCTTGCCTGGGCATGTTTTCTATAGGTGGGAATTGATAATACGTGGATGAGGGCGTGGAATGGCCCTTCTTGATGAAGTCTCTCCACATTAATCATTACATGGCTCACACACGACAAAAAGTGTTGATGGAATAGGTTTAGACATACTTGTGGGTTAGAACAGAACCCATGTCACACCAGCTCAGCTAACATTAGTTTTCATGTTGGTGGTTGTCTGGTATGATGCAATTGGAAAATTGCTAATAAAGTTCTGATGCTCTGTCAGCTCCCGTGAACTTTCTCTGCAGGCAGGAGGGTGTCACGGAAACAGAGCAGCTTCCCAGGTCTTGCCACAGACACCTTCCTGGGACAGGAGGAGGGGAAGACTAAGATCACCACGGTGAGAGGTGACTTTTCTCACAAAAGGGGTTTTGACTTTGAGGGCTTTGTGTCTTTACTTTATTTACCTGGGGTTGAATTGCCTTTGGCACCTTCTATTAGTCTGTTTAATCCACATGGGCCAAATTCAGCTGTCGGCTTTTTAGGGATAGGCAATGCACCGTGGTCCCTGTTGCTGGGCTAACACTTCACGCGGTGAAAAGGTTCCTGCCACCTCTCCTGAGAAGCTCCAACACCTTTATTATTTGTCTCACGCTTTGAAATCTGGCAGGAGGAAAGCGATCGGCACAGAAAAGAACCTCGTTTTTCTTCTGTGAATTTCTCTTCAGGTATTGCTGCAATAGAAACGATTGAAAACTCACTATTTCCTCACTCCTGGAGGAACCACTGAAAGAAAAAATATTGGCAGCACATCAAAATCGTAGCTGATTATGAATATTCTGAAGAGAGGGATTCGCGCACCACCAACGCAGCTGCGAGAAATGATACGGCACTGGGAGTGCTTGGAAACTGCCGGAGCAGACAGAGCGGCAGGTCTGGGAAAGAAGAGCAAGTTCAAGCTTCTCCAGCTATCACCTGGTGGTGTTCCCTGCCTGAAAGGCACCCGGGATCCTCCGAGCTAGTTCCTCCCCCATCCCCTCCCCACATTATTCCCTACCATGTCCCACAGGTGACCTGGAATAGAGTTCTCCTGGTATACCGGACAAGCTCCAGGCTCTCCTGCCTGGTACTAGGTTTTATCCCTTTTTAGAGAATCTTGCCTATTCTGTGGGTCAAAAAAAAAACCCTCAAACCACCTCCAGTCCAGCCCCAAGCGTCTCACACTCTTTATTCTGGGTTCACTGGTTGTTGCCTGAGGAGGGAGCGCTGTGATCTGGCACTTACCACTTATCCTGGCTGTCAGTCCAACTGGCAGGTCATCCATAGCAGCCTTGGGAAAGAGCAGGAATTGGTTTGGGACCAGCTTTCCTCAGCAGGGTCAGGGAGGTAGAAGTAGCCTTCTTTGTTGAAGTTACTGAAGGTGGAGTTGAGGGTCCCCCACACTGGGCTGAGCAAGTGTCCATGCAAGATGAGGAGGATCCACATCTCGCTGGGATGTGGGCACCTCCCATCTCGACCTGCCTTGACACACAGCTCACAAGGTATCGCTCTGCTCTCTGGCAGGAGGAAGGATAGCTCTTGGAGGTACCTTTGCAAATGTAAATCTTCAGGGCAGCAGGTTAAAAACCCAAACCTTTGACAAATCCTTTTGTGATATTTCCTTACAACGCTGCTGTTATCACAAACCATTGCCAGCAAATTCAGTTCCTGCAGTCCTTACAAAGTGGAAATACCCATTCAAAGCAAAGCAAACCAGTGGGATAGCAGAGTTCGCCCAGACCTTTGGTGGTGGAAATGAAGCAGAGCCCGCACTCAGCCACGAGTAGTACAAAAACCAGCCTTCACTTACTTTTTCTTCACAGCACACCTCCTGGGCTTCTCCAGCTGGTCAGGTTTGGTGCAGTTGCATGCTTAACAGCTACGCCTGAAGCACGTTCATTTGAACATCCAAGCCAGGAAATATTTATGCAAAAACTTCTTGCAGTTCTGGGGCTCATTTTCTGTATTTATTGCAAGGGAAGAAAAACAGGTAGAAAAACATATGTTGCATGTAAGGTTCAATATAGTTTTTAAAATGCGGGGGTTGAGCCTAAGGAAGCAAGCGACGTTTTCTCATTCTCTTACATTTCTGCAGGATCTGCATGATTCAAATTCGAGTCTATGGCCAAAAAATAACGCAGACTTGTGAGCCAAAGGTAATATCCCTGACTTACTGGCACAAAGCACCTTTTCCCTGCAGATAATCTACACTGCTTCATCATTTGGCTCTTTGTTTCTAGCAGCCTCCAAAACTGATAAAATATATATTGTTACGAACATTTTTGGATGTACGTTTTCAAGGCCTTATGACCATGAAGTCATGCTTGTGCGTGTCATTCTTTCCGTTAGCGATGAGCCCGAGGTGCTGAGTTTATTTCTCAATCCAGATGGGTATTTGGAGCCTGATTTTTAATCTGGGCATGTGATCAGATGCATTTCCTGGCTATATAGTCAGCTTTACGTTACTACTGAATGAGACAACCAGTATTTCTTTCCACGCAGAGGATAAAATAAGGTGCAGTTGTAATAAGTGAACATAAAAAGTGGAATCCCCCTAATCTGCTGAAAATTTTGGTCTGTTACGCATCTGTTTGGGTTCAGCGTCTTTTCACCCTTCCTTATTTTTACCTCGAGAATGAAAGAGAAAAGTTTGCCTAGACTGCAATCCTTAGAGCCAATTTAACGGTTCAGGGGGAAACACACAGCAGACACAAATACAAGGATTCGGAGGGGACCCTTGTTATGTATTTGCATACTGTGTCCTGCGGGATAATTCATTCCTTTGGGAACACACATGGTACAGACTGCTAGGTTGTGCTACAAAGCCATACTGAAGTTGGTGTGTAGGTCTGTTGAGGCTGCCCGGGCTCTGCAGCGAGAGGACGCGGTTGGGCCTGGTCTTGAATCAAAAGTTCCCGTTCCTGAAAGCTGGAGAAATGAATGCATGTGGTATTTTCTGTCTGTGCTGTATGCATGCCAGCTAAGCTCCCTTTGCCCTCTGCTTCAAGATGCATCGCTTGCTGCAGAGCGCTAGCTTCAGCTGCTCTCCAGACCAGCGTTGTATCTGGCCGAGAGCGAGCTGGAGACCCAGAATGGGTACGGGGGTTTTTACAGACACCACCAGCAGGCAGCACGCCGCCCTCCCGGGGAGCATGGCAACACCCACGTGTAGAACAGGCATAATAACCCTTGCTTTTCTCCAGTGTAGAAAGCTTAAGTAGCTCTTTTAGATCATCTTGGGATCCTCAGAGGGATGGTGCATACGCTAGGAGAGTGAGTAATTTGGCACAAATGTGTTATCGCACCTACCACTTTATTACCATGCAGATACGCTAGGGCAAATAGAGCAGCATGTGTCCCAAAGGCTGTGGAGGCAAATAGCTCTGGAATTGCCCAAAGGCCTCTAGCAGAAGAGAGGGATACACCTACTGCGCACAGGCTTCATTATAGCACATACTGATGTATCAGCAGTCCACAACTTTTCAGCCCTGTAGACAAAGACATCCACAACCCCAGGCTCTCTGGCAGCAGAGAGATACACCTACAGTCCAAAACCTTTCGGGAACCCTCAGGGATATAGTCACAACCACAACTTACTGGCAACACGCGAAAGAGATGTCTATAGTGTGCAGACTATCTGGCAACACAGCTGCATCCCCAGAGCCTGGTTTCCTGTGAGCAGTGATATACCAATCATACCGCATCCCTTAAGGCAGAGAGGGATACCTTGCCTTGCAAAGGCAGATGCCTTGGAAAAAGAAAAAAAAAAAGAAAAAGAATTTCTTTCTTTTTTTTTTTCCCCCAAATACACTGGATAAAAGGGGCTCTAATTGTTACTTAAGTGCCAACAACGTCAAAACCTATCTGTGCGTGAAGTGAACGCTCAACGTTAATAAAATACAGCCAAGCTGAACGCTCTGTATGTTCTGCTGAGCTGTACAAACCACGACAGCTTTCTGCTCTCGTGGTTTATGTTTCCACCAAGAACCTGTAATAATGAAAGCACTGACCTAGCAATCAGTGTTTTGAGTGCAGGCCCCGAGATTGCTCAGTCGGGTATAGTTTCTTTCTCTAGAAGAGACCGTGCAATGCAACTAATCCAACTAGCGGCACGCTGCGTGTTAGGGGGTGGCCGCTCCCCTGTATGAACAAAACAGCTGGCATTTGGGTGTTTCCTTATTCCTGAGTACTTGGTGGTCAAAGTTTACAATGTTCTTTGACACAGGGAAGACAAAAAATAAAGGAAGAGTTATTTAATATTATACAGCAGACCCAGATTTGTTGTTATTTAGGATTATAGCTAGAATAAAATACTCTGGGATTTACTTTAATCTCCACGAGGGCCTAGGTCTCATGAAATGTCAGTGTTTGTGCTGTAGCTGATCTACTGGGGATCACTTAGACTGAGAGACTTTCTCATGGTGATTTTCCTCATGTTATACTCAAGAACTACCCAAACCGGGGTCCAATTTCCAGGTGTTTTGCTGGCTGCAGCTGAGTGACGCGGTGGGAATGTAAAGGAATTTTCTGCTACCTTGTGGCTTCTGCCCTGAGCCGGGAGGGCAGCCAGGAGGGCTGGAGGCAAGTGGCTGCCAAATTGCTGGTTGTCATCGTGCTCAGTCCAGAGCAGGCACACCGCTCCCCCAGCACCACGTCCTTCAGGGACTCCAGGAATGAAGAGAGCAGGACATCTCTGCCACTTCCACACCACCAAAGGAGGAGGAGAGTGGAGCCAGTACTCTCTGTACAGAATAGAAAATTATCAGAATCCATCATTAATGGCTTGCCAAGTAATAAATCCAAATCACTTAAATTTTGTCTGTCATGCAGCAATAAAAGATGCCCATCACCCTATAGGATGTGACTACACAAGGGCTCTGGAGAAATCCAGATCAGGCTTTGGAGTTTCTTCCTCCGGCTTGTCAAGACATAACTCACCAGGAGTGGTTCTGCCTTCTCTCCAGCTCGTTGCTATAGCCCAGCGGTCGACTTGCTGCACTGCAAACGTTAGTGAGAAGACACCTCGACTGGAGCGTGCCTCCAGGTGTGAGACTGTGTGCGAGGGGTGGTACGCACTTACTGTAGATGCAGATTTTTCTGCAGCTGATGCTCATTCACCCTTTTCCTCGGAACGGAAGGTGGGAAAAAGGCCCCATCCGTAGGCGCTGGGGAGCCATAGTGGCAGAAGGATTGCCCCATGCAGCCTCCAACGTTGGAGATGGAGAATTGGGAAGACCTGTGTGGTTATGAGTGAAGGGTGCTGCTTCCCTCAAAAGCCGGCATAGACATATCGCCTCTGGAACCAGGAGATAAGCCCTTTCCGAGTATATTTGACAGGTCTGGAAAAATGAGAGTCAGCACAGCTGCTTGCAGCGGTGTAGCTCGTATGAGAGGTTCTACGCAAAGATGAAAATGGAGGTGGATGAAAGGAGTCTGCTAAGTGCACTGACACATTTGCACCCCGACACCTTCTCTCGGGCCTTTATTGAGCTCTCTGTTTGCTGCCGGGCAGTTTTCTGGGGGCACAGACAGCATTTGTCATGTGCTAGTAGAGCTGGTAAACTGCACTGGTCTGCTGTATGGTAAAATGCTGTAAACGGCGTTTACAAAAAGAAAATGTAGTCCCTATCTTTACGGAAAGCTCGCAAAATAAGTTGCCAGCACAGCCTGCCCTTAATGGCAGTGAGAACCAAAATCTGTAATAATAATAATAATAAAAAATTAAGTCTTAAGGCTGGTATCTTGGACAGGAAATTGAAAATGAAATATTTCCAGTTTGTTGGGTTATGCCTAAGTACAGTACGTCTTGCTAGGCTATGTCAGGCTCCATTCCTACTTCAAAGTTTACTTTGATCTTCCTTTATTTACATTAGCCTTTGCCACAGTATTCACAAAGAGTTTTCAATGACGGCTCCAAGTCGTGTATTACATTCTGCTAAGCCAAATTCTAAGACAGTATCGTGGTGGTGCGTATTATCTGGAATAATGATAATAGTCCCAGCAGTACGAAGTATTACCCTTACTCCTTTAACGCACACATGTCAGAATTTATACAACCTCAGTGTTGGCTCCAAGATAATCAGGGACAGTTTCTAACCAAAACTCCCTGAAGTTCTGTGAAAGTTGCCTTATAGACCCAAACCTTGTACTCAATACGCTTTTCCACAGAGCGTACTCCCTCAGAATGGTACATAATGGTACATAATGACCAAACTCATAGATTTTCCCAAGAGAGGTACATAAACAACTGCACTAGGACAACCAGCCAAGTAAGGATCAAGCTAGGCACCAAGTACGGTGGCAGAAAGTGACTCTATATTCCTCCCATATTCCTCCCATAGCATAAAATGTGCAGGGTTTTTACCTTTTTTTTGCTTAGGTGTAGGCAACCCACATGTTTGAAGGCAACAGAAAATCAAGCCCTGAACACGGAGTCTCTTTTGCATCTCGTGGCCCTCCCTTGCCCGATGCCACGGGTCAGGGCAGGCAGAATGGGGCTGGCTTGGTTGTTCCCATGGAAATCACAAGACAACGTGGCTTCTCCATACCTCTAAACATCCCGAGGACAAGGCAGGAAGTTTCACAGTGTTAGCTCTTATTATTTCATGACTTATAGCCAGGTCTATTTAGGAAGTATCGTAATAATAGCATTGTAACAAGTGTCATGGTAAATCAGGTAGCCTTTTGCAATGCAAAATCCTAAATTTTTTTTCCCTCCCATTGACTTTGGGCAGGGAGTTGAAAGGGTGATGTAAGGGAGAGAGAGATTAGTGAGATGATCAAAGCGTTAGGCCATGAGTTTCATTTTCATTAAGGCCTTCATTAGACTCCTGTAGAGCAAGGGTAAACCAAGCAGGCACACCAGCAGTGACAGACAGTGTGAGAGGACTATGAATGACTTTGAATGCAGGTTTTATTCTGTAATTTACACTTGTCAGAAGGCTACAATAACTATATCACTCGCGTAGGGTGTAGAGTATGAATATTCCACCACATTTTCCAGAAACCAGACAGCTGGTACAGAAGACGTTATGTAAACACCAAGCTTCTCGCTCCCATTAAGAATCTGTTGCAATCCAAGTAATGTTCCAAACTTGAACGTGCTTAGGAAAACCCAGGATTCCTCAGAGTAAAAATTTTAGTTTTACTTACGTAGCAATTTACCATGTTTTCATCACCACTTAGAATAACAAAAGGAAACAAAATAATGCGTTCTGCTAGCCATGCTGAAGGGTAAAGGGAAGAAAGCTGACCCCACGCCCTGCAACACATCCATAGAAGAATGCCTAGGATCTAGGAAAATACACTATTTTCTATAATGCCATTTTAAGGACAACTGTATTCTTATCAGTATCTGTTGTTGCAATAAGTCTAAGTGATACTGTATTTACTTAATAGACTTTTTTTAAAACAAAAAAAAAATTGCCACATTAATTACTACAAAATGACCAAGTAGTAATAAATCAATAATGAGAAGCTACGGCAAAATATTTGGATGGTTGTAACTAAAAATGCAACCTGGAATTACTCCTCTGTGAGCTGTTGATTTTTCAGTTGATGGCGTTGTTTAAAATGGAGTGTTAAATGTGAAGCGATTATTTTTTGATGTAACGTAGTGTGTGCAAATTGTGAGCAGAATAGACAGATCATTAGAAATCCAGGAATTTAGACGTGACATTGGACTCAGTTCATTTTTCTATAATGCTCTTCAACTGTCTGTGTCCTAACTTCTCTGTCTTCCAGTCTGAGAAAACGATGCATTCTTATTTTAATAAAACGCCGTGAGATCACCATATAAAATTTTATTCACACGAACCGCTCTAATTTTGCTTATACAAAATATGCCAATATTTTCAGTGGATACTGACAAGTGGATTTTAACCTTTCCTCTTTTACCAGCATGGCTAGCGCGGGCCTGGGAGCGATGCCGACTATAAACGAAAGTCACACCCTTTCTGCTTTCATCGTAAGCCCAAGTGGGTGGCATGCGCTTTGGGGAAAAGACTCTGTTTCAGCGCAGTGGTGTGAAAATGAAGTAGGACAAGAGATGACTGCCATATTGCAAAGTGGAGGTCAAACACATTGCTCTTGTTGCCACTGAAACCGTCCACCTCTATCAGTAAGGAAAATAAATAAGTGGAGGGACGCAGCTGATGCTGTACATTAGAAGTCCGCGTCTGCTGCGTTGTTCTGGGTTGGCTGGTTATAAAACCAGCAGAGCAGCTGCAAAAAGAGGTTGTAGGAGGTATTGTCTGTGGGAAAGGAGACTCCAAATCCTGCGGAGCACAGAGGCACCACAAAGACAGGACGTGCTCCTCAAGCTCAGATGGGAACGTAAACACTTCTGGACCTAAGGATATTCAGATTCCAGATTTGGATGCTTCCCATTATAAAATACAAGGGATTTTTTTTCAGGCTCCAAATCCAAACTCCATGAAGTTCCTAAAAGCATGAATCAAATGCTTTTTACACTTAAAGGCCTAACCTGCCGTCGCTAGATGATCTCTGTAGGTCCATTGATCTCACTGAGAGTCTGACCTAAAAGTTTTCATGTTCTCCCTGTTTTTTAAGGAGGTGTTAACAGCTTTATCAGTCATGGATTGGAAATGTCAGAAATGGTTCATTAAACCTCACAATACTGAAAATTTCATTTTAGAGAGACATCAGTTGAAAAAATGTAATGATCAGCTCTCTGTGCTGAAGAGTGCATTATAACCCGTAACAGGCAGCTAATCTCTTTTCTGAGATATCTTTTTTCTAGAGTTTTTATTTAATTGAATTAAATTATATGGCTCCTGCTTGTATGATATTTTTTTCTCTTTTAAAATAAAATGGCATCGTAATTGCCATGAAAATTGAATTGCGCTGTCAGGTCGCCATCCCAGGTTGCTGTGATCATCGGGGGGGTCTTGGAAAGCGGCATTAATCTGGGAGGCTTTTCCATAGTGGGATCAAAGCTTTGCTGACCTGCCTTGAAATCATCTTGGGATGCACAACTGCAAAGCAGCACCAGCGATGTTTTAAGAACAGTATAAAACAGAAAACCCATTATCTGGTCTGGGTGAAATGCCAGCCCGTTTGGGTATCCCCACGCCGTGAGGCAGCACAGATTCAGAGTGAACTTCGGCTGGGGGGAGGTTTAGTCAGAGAAAATACAAAGCTAATGATTCTTCAACAAACTGAAAAGTTTCAAGGACCTGTGTCAATGAAACGTCCAGCACCATCTTGTGGCATTATCATTAATTGGTCTGTCTCCTGTGTTAACTACATAACTTGTGTTTTTCTCCCCTAAGAGAGCTAATTGAAGGTTTCTTGTTATAAAGCAAGAGTACGGCTACAAATATTCCGACAAAAAGAAAGAGCTTGGGACTAGTGGTATCGTTAAAGATAAGATGCACTCCTCAAGTTCAGATGGGAACATAAACATTTCAACACTCGCCATTATTACTTGAAAAGTACTTAAAAGCAAAAAATTAAGGAGTTTTTATAAAATGCTGTTAGGCGGGAACTAGACAAGGTGACATTGCGCATTCCCAAAGCGTGATGGGCCAAAAGGCGAGAATGCCTGCAGCTGGTGGGAAATGTCGCAGCTTCCTGACGAGGCTGTGGTCCACGTCCTGCCAGCCTGTGCGCCGCCAGCATCCAGGAGGAGGCTGGGAATCCATCACTCCTTTAGAAATAGACTGGGGAATAGTTCTCTTTCTGATGGCCCAGCCAACATTCCATTCTCCGTAAGATGGGATCGACTTTGTGCCAGCTATTACCGAAATAGAGCTGCTGCCACATTTGCTTACATAGCTGATGCATTACCAGTATCTAAGTCATTGTTTGTAGAGCGCTATGCAAGATGTTCTTCATAAATGTGTATATAAAACCACATCATGCTCTCAGCTAAGTTTAGAAAACACTCCCATAAATCTTCACAGATTCAGCCCAGAGTTCCACTGGGCCAAAGAATAAAAAGAGTCATTTACGGGACATTTTCAATATTCTGGACTAAAGCTACTTCGCCTTACTTCGTTCAAACGATAAAACCACCCAGCTGAATTGCCTCTTTTTCTCCACATCCATGTGTGAATTAAATTCCACTGTGAGGTGCTCGGTTCACAGATGTGAAGATTTTATCCAATTCAGAGGAAATTCTGGAAGCTCACCCTATCATTGCATGGAAGCTGAAGTTTCTCTGTCTCTTCTATCCCAGTGGACTTTAAAAGCCTGTATTTTTGAATAAGATTTTAGTTCACCAAGTCTTTGGCCTCTGCTGAGATTGATAAAACATTCCAACTTTAAACAGCACCTGGCAGGGGGGTTGTTTGTTTATTTTTAATATGGTTTGTTGCAGCAGAAGTTGTATTATTGTTACCAGATTAATTTCAGAGGCCATTGGATTCTTTGGCCTCCACCCACAGCTAATGCACAGGAGAAGAGCTCCACAGACATAACATCTCCTGAGGAGTTCTTAGCAGTGTTCATAGATATGTTGCAAATGTTGCTTACGCATAACGCACACGTGTATCGGTATCCAGGTATTTTTTAAAGCCTTCGCTTTGAATTTTGAAGCTCATCCAAACCGCTTTTATGAGCCCTTAAATGGCCAAAAATAATAATAAAAAAAAGAAAAGGCAAAAGGATGTAGTACATTATTCAATTCTGTAATTATTAAAGAAATTAATCAGAAAGTCATGATCATGCCCTGAGTTAAATTGATGGAGGTGATGTCCTTATAGCAAATACCTGCTGACGTTAACCTCCGACAGCAGGGAGCGTCCTCGCCGCTGGTGGTAGCCTTGCAGCCAGTTCTTGCACCCTTTGTTGTGCCCTTCCCCAGAAATCAAGACCAGGATCTCAAAGGGCATTAAAATGAGGCCTTATCCCTCAGATAGTGTCCTCCTCCCCTCTGAGACTGCATTCAGAGCCACAAAGGATGCTCTGCCAGAGTCTGGAGACACAGAAGTCAGAGAACCTGCTTACAAACTCATTGAGACTTGCTCGTGCTCCAGTCACAGCGCTGGTAGATGCTGGATAGATGCCTAGAAAGACCCCTGAAGGGCTGATAATTTAGATGCAGGGTAATGTTTTGTTTTGTTTTGTGACAGCAGCCCTTTCAAGCAGGCGGTGAGCCCAGGTTCTCAAGGTGCACCTCACCAGTGTTGGCACCTGGCGTCTGGTGCAGCTCCTTCTTTTTTTTAAAAAAAATAATAATAATTTGGAGATAAAACCAACTGTTGGCCAAAGGTACAAAGATATTTTTTGGACAAAGCAAAGTTAATAGGTATTGAATGTGAGATGTACTCGATATTTAGTCTAGCTCTCAGTTTACTTGCTATTTAAGTGAGACAAGGCTGCACTGTGTTGTAAAACTACAGCTACTGTGACTCCTTCTGTGCCTTGCACAATAAATCAGGTGAAATAGAGCTCTGAAATAAGGCACATGCGGACACATGATTTGTACTCAGTGGCCACTGCAGGATATTTTAAGTCGCAAAGCTGGCGGGTAAGATTACTTTACCAGAAAAATTGAAATAGAGTTGGGAATATATATTAACCAGATGGGTGCCAGGAAGACTTCTCTGTGCTTTTATAAAAAATTGCTTTACAAACAGATGTCTGATCTCTAGCCAAAGGGATTACAGAATAAATAGCAGATTTGTCCTTCTAACTGCAACTTAGTCAGTCATTGGTAATATGTCAAACTTGATGCACATCAATGAATTGACTTAATATGTAAGATGTTGGGGAAGTTGTTTAGTTTTCTTTTTTGTCAAATGGAATTTCAATCTGTCGGGAATAAAGTAATGTGAACTACAGCAAGGGAGTACCTTGATGTGCAGGAAAAAATAAGGAAGAATTATCAAAATTCAGCATAGACAAAATAAATTATCTGCTTCGGGCTAGGATTTGGGCTAGGAGAGCAGATTGTAGCCTTACTAACCTATACAGGACAACTAAATGAATTCATATTCAGAAAAAAATGCTAAAGCTATAAATGAAGATATAATAATGACAGATAACCTAAGAAAAAAGAATTATTTTGATTGCAAAAATATTAGAAAAAGATACAATATTCAGTAGTCGACCATTGAAAGAAATGCCTCTGAATGCTTTGAATATGTTTTTAAAGAGACACTTTCTCTCACCGTTGCCTATCTGGAGACTTGATGAATGAAGACTGTTAGTTTTTAATGCAGGATTCCTGAAAACAATTATTATTATTTTTTATAAAGTGTTATTCAGCAGTTGTTTGCCTTTTTAAATTAAAATAAACACACGGCATTGGCTTTGACCACAGATTTCTGTAACACAGCTTCATATCCATTGTCTACTCAAGCCCGCAATTGTGTGCTGCGGGAAGAGGGTGTTTTCTTTGAGAGCAGCAACACACCGTTTCTGTGGGGCAGCGATGTTTCTGGGCTCTTCCCAGGAGCAACGCTTGTCCCAGGACACTTTAGAAAGAGGGAATTATGTATAATTTGACAAGGAGCAGGACCACATAACCTTACAACCAACCTTAATTGAAATTTGATATGTTTGATTCCTGTGCCATCGAAAGGATTAACAGCTGAGATAGATTGAACCCAAACCCCTCTGTTAATCCACTGGGCGAGCACAGCATCAGTATGAGCGCTGGCAGCGCACTCGAGACATTATACTGTCACTGCCCTCTGCGCCTTAAATCATTTACAACATCAGCAACCGTGGTGCCTGGTTTGCCTGCTACCCCTCTACTCCGCTCTGGTGAGACCCCACCTGGAGTCCTGCGTCCAGCTCTGGAGTCCTCAGCACAAGAAGGACATGGACCTGTTGGAGAGGGTCCAGAGGAGGGCCCCGAAGATGGTCAGAGGGCTGGAGCACCTCTCCTGTGAGGACAGGCTGAGAGAGTTGGGGTTGTTCAGCCTGGAGAAGAGAAGGCTCTGAGGAGACCTTAGAGCCCCTTCCAGTCCCTAAAGGGGGCCTACAGGAGAGATGGGGAGGGAACTCTTTATGAAGGAGTGTAGTAACAGGATGAGGGGAAATGGTTTTAAACTGAAAGAGGGGAGATTTAGATTAGATATTAGGAAGAAATTCTTTACTGTGAGAGTGGTGAGACACTGGCCCAGATTGAGGAAGCCAGCCAGGTTGAAGAAGCTGTGGCTGCCCCATCCCTGGAGGTGTTCAAGGCCAGGCTGGATGGGGCTTTGAGCAACCTGGTCTAGTGGGAGGTGTCCCTGCCCACGGCAGGGGGACTGGAACTGGATGATCTTCAAGGTCCCTTCTAACCTGAACCATTATGTGATTCTATGATTCTGCAGGACGTCCCCCTGAGGGATGGGGCAGCTCCTACCTTCACCCAGTGCAGCATCAATGTGGCTGAGAGGACTGGCAATGGGAGGCTGTTACTATAATTTCTATTGCCTGGAAAAAATCTGTTTTCAAGCACTTTTCTTCCAATTCCCACACCCCTCATCTGCCAGGTGTCTTCTTGAGGTGATGTAGTGAGGGTGAGAGTTGGTTTCTCCTCACCAGCCTGGCAACCTCTGAAGCCCCTTGGCTCATTAAGTGCTCCAAGCCCCCATGCGTCCCAGGCACACGGTCCTCTCCTGCTCATGGGTGAGCCAGGTGGCCACCTGGGCTTGGCAGATCTCAGCACTGACTCCTGCCCCAGGCTGAGTCTGAGGGCTCAGAACAACCCCTCCAGCCCTGTGCCAAGGGGCATCTGGAGGCACTCCAGTGGTTCCCACTGGCTTCCTCCCAGTATGACCCACCTCCCCACCGCTGGGACAAGGTGTGTCTTAGTTTCTTGATAGTATCTCGTGGAATCTTAGTGCTAACATAAATGTTTTCATGTCGGACCTTGCTGATGGTGGAGTACTCCTGTGGAAATTTTCAAGTGGAAATTTGTTGGCGGGATAATGCTGCTGTGGGGATTTTTCTTGTGGGAGTTTGTTGATGGTGGAGTGTTTTTGTGGGAGTTTTCATGCAGGGGTTTGTTGATGGTGGAGCGTTACCGTAGAAGCACTGCTGCATTTATTTTGAGGTGCAATGTTGGAGAGGACAACGGCGGTTTGGTGTGAGCTCCTGGGAACAAGACTCTCGGAAGGGACTGGCAGGTGCAGCACGGGGGGCAGAGCTGAGGTTGGCTGTGAAACCACTGGGGTGGAGAGCAAACGCGGGTGCTTTTCCAAAAGTGAAGAGAGTTGAGACATAGCTGGCTGCTTCAGCCCCATCTGCCTGGGCTGACGGAGGCCAGGTGGAGCCGAAGGGTTTCCCCAGCAACTTACTGTATGTCTGAACTTTCAGAAATCTGAGAGAAAGCATAAGGTTAGTGGAAAAAATCTGTTTCTAAGCTATAACATCTATTAAACAGGCAATGAACTTTCCTCTGCACGGAGTAGATTTGGATAGAAGTGTCACTGTTTATTCCAAGAGAGAATTTCAAGAGATCTCAAAGTTTATTTCAAGAGAGGCTGCTATAGTTTATCAAATAAGATCACTTCTTATAGTGCTATTTTAATACGATAGAGTTCAGAAATACTCTGGACTTCATTAAAGAAGAGGAAAGGCAACACAACTGTCAGCTTTGTAATGAAAATGAAATAAAACCTGCCTCTCATGATGTAGGGGAGTATTTTGTTGTAATGCCTTGCCTACCAATTTACTTTGTATAATGGAGACTCAAAAGTTCAACGAAGATCTCACCTACACCAAAAAGAAATCAAATAAGGCTAGTGGGTTTTGGTATCAAACCTAAATTACACCCGCCTGAGAGAAAAGTGGGGGCTTGAAACTGGGAGTGGGGAATGTTACAGCCGAGAAGGGTTTCTTCTTTGGAAGAAGTGGGCTGTGCTTTTGGGAGTGATGGGGACGTGGTTTTGGTAATAAAAGATTAACAGTCAAGACTTGCCTCCTGTTTAGGCGAGGAGAGCGGTGCCGTCAGAGGCGGTAAGAAGGAAGGAGGACAAGGGCTGTATGCTCTTTGGGAGAGGTGGGCTTTGCAGTCCAAAACAAGTGCAGGAGGACTGAGAATAATTTTTTAGCATAAAGTAGAGACAAGTTTCCAAGCGCAGGGCTATGCTGAGCCGGCTGCCCAGGCTCCCTCTGCACGCTGGCCTGATCTGGAACCAGGAGAGTGTGAAAGAGCGAGTGTAACTGTGCTGAGGAGCCTGCACCATGACGAGAAATGTATCTATATGCCAGTTTGAAGAAAAAAAAAGGAAAAAAAAAAAAGTCATGCTAGCGCATCTGGGAGCTGTTCGAGCAGGGATTTATCTTTGATGTGGCAGAAAGAGAAACAGTAAAACAGGGCTCCAAAGCTATGGGGGTTGCAGAGTTGTGTGCCAGGTTCCCTTGGGGTTGGAGTTCCTGTTGGCAACAGGGTGGCTGTTAAAAGGCATGGGGGGCACTGGGGGCTCTAGAAAACTGACAATTTTGCAGTCTTTGCCAGGTAGCTGGGATATTGGCTACGTGAGCGTGTGGAGAACATGCAGGATATTGCTACGCCATTTAGATCAATTGAAAAAGAAAAAACAACAAAAAAACAAAACCAAATCATAAGACCATTGCAGTCAGTTCAAAAGACAAGATATACGGGACTCCAAAGGAAGACACTGAGCTCGGCTGGAGCACTAGCGCGCGTTTGCTTCCCTGCTTGGCCAGGATTTCCCTGGTTTCCCTAAGTAAGTCTATTTGCACTGGGATTCTTTTTCCCCCTTTTGTTCAGCCATCAAAAGACACACAGAAAGGAAATCCCTGCAGGGGCTGCAGGGGGGCGGGGAGGGAGCCCCTGTCTGCCAGGGAAGGGGAATAAGTGCAGGCCTGTGATCTTAGTACACTTGTCTTGAATCTTTTAATCTTCCCCCAGCAAAAATAAAACCCCAGCCTGCCACCTATGAAGATCATAAGCAAAATTGTTCTTGATTTCTGGGGGATTATAGCGTAATACCTGGAACAGCCTTGTACAGAGGCGAAAGAGCATTGCTGGCTCTGTTCCTTTTCTGATTCAGATGAAAAATGGTTTTCAGCCTTTGCTTGCCGAAGTTCAGCCTGTGCTCCCTGGGTCGAGGGGAGGGTGCTTCGTCTACTGGTTTACGTCTGTGCGCTGTAGGCTTTTATTCCGCTGGTGGTCCGCAAAACTCGTCGTCGCTCATTTTAATCTGGTATAATGACTTGACGTTTAAGTCACATTCCTCCCACCTGCAGACACGCAGCTCTGCATGACGGGTCAGTGCTAGCAACAAAGCGCAAACAGGTTCATTCCCCACGCTGTGAACTGTGGTCAGCTAGGACAAAGTAGTTAAAAAATGAAACAGTAAAGTTTGAGAGGCCTCCTATAACTAATTATTTCCAGCTACAGCCTGCTCCCAGGGCGACATTGGAGGAAGTTAAAGTTTATTAGGGGGTATTTTGGCCGTCCGCTCAAATTATAATTCTACATTCAGCTAGGTCAGAGTATCCAAACAATAAAAATATCTTCTAAAAGTCTTGGTGGACTGCTCTTTTGTCGTCCCTGCAGCCACTTTCCAGAAATTGAGCAAATTTTGTAGTTAGAGGTGTAGGTGGACACCTCAGGAGAGAGCGGCCTTGCCCCCAGGCCAGGACGCGCTCCTGCTCCTGAACCTACGTGCTCCCATGTACCCCAAAGAGCAGTTGCATGTTCCAGGCTTTCATTCTCCGCTTTCTCTGGTGCACAACCAAACCAAAAACACCTCACAGAAAGCTTTGTCAGGGCAAGAAACCTCCCTGTGGCTGCTGCAGCCCTCCCAAGCTTGCAGCAGCAGGCGTGTGGCACCTTAGCCTGCATGCAGAAAGGGGTCCCCAGAGAAAGCTCCCGGATCCGCCACAAGGTCATGGACGTTTCTTTCGGTTTTCTTTATTTAATATTTATTTTTCTTTATTTAATGGTCTCATTCTGCTCATATCGTTCTGCAAATGAATAACCCATGCTGTTCTTGTTTTGTACGATATTGTTTCCTTAAGGTCTGTTGCATTCCACAAATGCCCACAGGCACCTGCCCACGTCTCCACAGTCTTCCGTTGAGATGTCCACTGGCTAAAAAGCATTAAAGTTGTTGCTATCATCTACCCTATTCAGATTTAAGGCTTTTCTTTATTTATACAGGAGGTAAGTACCAGCAGTGATATTCACATCTGGGTGCAGCTCTGTATGCTATGAAAATCCGCGGGTATTTGTATCCGGATTGCAGGTTGAAGCTCTTATTTGAGAATGCAGCATTTTTAATTCCCCACCTGCAGGCTGGTCTCAGTGAACCAGATGATAGAAAATCATTCCTGGACAGCCTCAGACTCTACACTGAGGTACAAAGAAACCTTTTCTTCTCCAGCGCTACCCTGTTCGTTCAGTTTTAAAAAAAAAAAAAAAGTTAGCGCATCATTGACATTTTCTCATCTGCTTTCAAGCCAAAACAAATTACTCCTGCTACTAATAGCTGTTTCCACAGTCATGAACTAATTTCTTTAAATGAAACCAAATGCGTATCAAAAATACAGTTTAGTTGTTGCTGTCACTGACCCTGGTGTAATACCTGTGCACTAGAAAAAAAAAAAGAGCAGATTAGGAAAGAAGACGACTTGAAAAATATGAGACTGGAGAAAAAGAAATTCTTAAATTATCACAGGACAGGCAGAAATGCTTAAGAGGAAAGTAAGATATTTAATGAAGTAATGAATAATTCCTTTGACCAGTTAGAATAAAACTGGGTCTTCTGGATGTTGGCATATTTAACAATGTTAAATAGGCTGTTATTATTAACCATTTGCAGAAAGGAATGTCAGGAAGGGGAGGAAGACGACACTAGATTATGTTTTGCTGAGCCCGAGCATTATCTTCATTCAACAGCAGAGCAGACAGTTTTCGCTGGACCGGCTGATGTCCACCCCGTATCATCTTTACTTCTCACAGCCCGTTCCCTTCGCAGCCCACGCTTTCCTCCAGCAGCCCCTTTGCAGTCCCACTCTAACTGCAGCTCAGGGCTTTCACTCAACCCAAACCTGAATCCTAACCCTAAAAATAACTATAATCTGAGGATTATCCTTCCACACAGGCAGCCAGCCATTACCCAGGAAGAAGGTTCTTACAACCCAGGTCTCTCCTCAGCCCACACTTCCCTTTGGGTTCCCCTTTCCAGCCCCACCACAGCTGCAGCTCTCCAGGCTCTCTCTTTCTCTCAGCCCTAAACCGAACTTTTATTTAGGCTGAGCCTGTAAAGAAGCCCCCAGTTATCGTCCAGATGAAAAATTTCTCACAGTGCAGCGTTCCCTGCACTTTTCTTCACTAACATCCCTTGTGAAATGGATTTATCAAATACTGGAGGTGCGAGTGGACATCGCACTTGCAAACCTCTGACTTTCTTAACTTTCTATATTCAGTATCTTTAATCGGGCTGATACGTTTAGTCAGGATTTCCAAGAGAAGCAGTCTGAGACTAAGTAACTGTTGAGGGTCTCTCTTAGTGCAGATCACTAATTATTTGTATAGCATAAATCTTCTCAACAATTCTTCCAAAGCAATAACAATCCCTGAAGTGCAAAATCACAGGAAGAAACAATACCTATACTCAAAATAGACTCACCAGGAAAGAGGAGGAGGAAGAAATGACTCCTGAACACGCATGTTTCTATTTAAGATTTAATGATGAAGTTGAACTTCTAGGCAGAGCTTGTGTCCTAAGTTTGCATTAACAAAACAAACAACAATACCCCCAAAACCTGATGAGGTGAGATCCTGAACTCATAGGGCTAAATGTGGAATAATGCAGACATCTATTTCCTTGTGTTGGCTCTTTTATGCTGGCTTGGTTGCATAGATCTGCAGAAACACTGTCCCCAGTAGCTTCCTGGGAAGAACCCTGAGTAGGAAGAACCATTGGGCTGGGCCTCCATGGAATGGAGTTACAAGTGCCCACAGGAGATCTAGCAAATACCCACTCCTTACTAAAATGGTTCACTCCTTTGCCGTACTCATCTATTTCTCTCAATTACTGCTACTGTTCGCTTCTGATTCAGGCACAGATTTTCAAAGGATTTGGATCTGCTTTCTCCAAGTTAAAATGTGGCCTGCATAAAGCAAAGTTTTCTATCAGCTTGTTGCTGAATTTTCTTTCTCTTCAACATAAACAATGAAAAGTAGTCCGACTGTATTCCTTTCGTGTAACTTCTTCATTAACGAGATGCCCCATATCCCACAAGAGGCATTAATTCATTTATTTATATAAGACCAGCAATGAGTAATGGGTGGCAACTAAAGTGCTTCCAATGGGAAATGTTCTTCTCTAGCTGAAACGGGACTTTCTGAAGAAACTGCACTGAAGCAACCGGCTTTATTTCAGCAGTGAACTTGATTAGATTTATTTATAAAGCACATTTCTAAAGAGAAATTTTAATGGGACCTAAACTTATAAATATCTGCACTGCTAAAAGGGCTTTTATTTTCATTGTCTGGAAGAAAAAAAGAAAGTATTAATGTATTAAAATAGCAAGTTACACTTTGGCTTTTCTGCTATCTTATGTTAAGTGTTTACCACTAGGAAGATATTGCACAATAACAAATTTTTAATACAACTCAGCATTATTAAAATTCTAACTGTAAGCTGTTTAGTTGTACTTTCTAGCGGTCAAGAAGCCAGAAAGCAATAAGACAACTATGTTTTTTTATATGCATTATTTTGGCTATGGTATTAATAATACCTTCCATTTTGTGAGACACTGGGGAAAAGCTGCTGCCCTTGCCGTCAAAGCACTGCTGTGGCCAGAGGAGAATCCAGGGGGGCTGTGACTTCCCCCACCAGCATTGAGAAGCAGCTTCCAAAGTGGCTCAGGCACTCCGTTATACGGGATTGGTCCCACTTCTCTTCCAATCGGTGAGAATTTCCTGATGTTTATTTAAATGGAACCAGGACCTGTGAGGTCTTGGGTCAATCCTGGGTCAACAAGGTAAAGTGATGTCTTTTTTTTTAATAGAAGACGTAACTCCAGCACTTCAAAAGGCGAGCACCTGGAATCAGAAATGCCAGAATTAAGGCTGTGTGTGCAATTCTTCTTCTCCTTTGCATGTGTGTGTTGCAATACAGCCTATATAATGATGTTCTGCTTTCTCCGGGAGACACCTGTTCTCTCAGATGTAAAGGGCAGACGGAGAATGTGGCAGGACCGTGTTTGGGATGAGTTGGTTTCTGTAGGATCCTTCTTACCTCACACGTTAAAGTGGGTTGGCGAAGGACAAGTCCTGAGATACAGGGAGAAGTGCGCTTGCAAACCTTGGCTATGATCTTAATTGCGGCATTTTCAGATGCCTGGTGTTTGATTGTTTATGTAAAGTAATAGCAAACAAAACCAGCTTGATCTTGACGCTGCTGCCTGCGCAATTTTTGAAAGAAAACTGAGCTTTCACAGATTTAACTCAATGACAATCATGTGGAAGGACAACAGTGTCTCCTGGATTCATTTACTAAATTTCTTGCGCTGTTGAGTTCAAGCAGCCAGTAAAGTAATAAGCTGTTCCCTTTTTTTTTTGCATGCCACCTTTAGAGGGAGATCCTATGCTTTTCCAGAAAAAAAGCATTTTGAAGGCTAAGGTCTGAACTTTCTGCTGTTTAAACAAAAAAATCCAGAGGAGCCAGTGAAATGCCTTTTTTTAGACTCCGGTTTATAGGTATCAGAGCCAGGCATACAGACAGTTTCCTTCAGAAAGCGGTTTAGTTAAATCGATAAAAATTAAATTAAATATATAGCTCCTATACTGGGGAATCGAATCTGCTGGACTCAGCTGCCACAGGATGGTCTACTTGGTCAGGTTTGCTTAACACTTTAACTAATTGTTAAATTACCGTCATTGAAAGAGTTGGAACTTGAAAAACTTCCAGCATCCTAGGCCAGTTTTTTCCTTTCTTAGTTTGCTTTTCCCCCACCCCCGAGATCACAGATGTGGGATGAGAGCTGAAGGAGGAGAAGGACGTGCACATATCCGGAGAAAGACAGTAAAAGCAGAGGACTGACGAAATATCTGCAAGCTTAAAAAGGAGATATTCAACAGGTTTAAATGGTTGTATCAGAACTTTGTGATAGAATTTGGTATGATTATAAAAGTTAAAAAAAAATCTCTAGAGTCCGGCATAACACCTTTCTAAAAATTCCACTCCCGAATGTTAGAAACATTAGGTGATTTGAAGAAATGTTTGGTAAGAATATTTTTGGCATTAGCAGAATGATAGATTTTAGATTAATTGCCATCCTGAAGATGGTTGTAAAACCGTTCAAATTCTCAAGAAAACCTAAGCTAAGACAGATGGAGCATGGAAAATACTAACCTGAGAAATTAAAACTTAGAAAAGTCATAGCTGACTAGACGCAGAGGTTGAAATGAGCGCTGGGCAACATTTCCCTGGATGGCTGATGCCACAAAGCCCTGGCAGAACTAGGTAATAGTGTCCAGGGACCTTATTTAGGATATCTGCTGCCCTCTAACAGCAATACATGGGAATCACATGCTGGTTTATAGCAGTAAACCAGAAAACACAGGACCAGACCCTGCTCTGAGCTGCGCACCCTCCTGTCCCCCGTCACTGCAAAGCGTGCGCTTCTTCTGTTTCCCTGTAGCTTTAGAAGACAAATGGCACGCCGCTTTTGCCCATCAGCCACCACTCCGGTGTTTTTCATCAGCCATCAGAAACGTTAAGGACTATCAGTACTATAGCTTGGAGCCTTCCCTCCAACAACCATCACACTTTAAAACCAAACCAAAACAACCCTTCTAGGGCAGAAAGGGTCTTTTGGGTTGATTTTAATTTTTTTTAATTCCCTCCCTCAGTAGCTGCGCCTCCTGCACACACGCAAAGTCTGACTGCTGCTGGGTGGACCACAGCTGCACTTGCATTTACCAAAAAAACCCTCCCAAGCCAAATTTCAAAGAAGGCGTGTAGTTTTCCTGAACTTGTGAAAAAAATGTAAAGGCTCAGGTGCTGATGTCCGCGCTGCGGAACTCTTCTCCCTGGAGCCACATGGCTAATGTAGAAAAAGAATCGCTGCCGTTTCTGAGATGAGATTGTGGAGAGGTGCCTGCGTTGTTAGCTGCGCAGTTTGCCTCCGCTTCATGAATGCAGTGCTCTGACAGACTCTTGAAAGGATAACGGCGTAAAGAAAAACCGCAGGAAATAAAATTTTCTTCCTGAAACCTATACAAGTACAGTTGCATGAAAAGGAGGATAGCATTTTTTTATGATTTGAAATTAGTATAATAGGTATATCCGGACACGATCATCGCGAAATGTTTGAAAAGCCAATTTTGAAAGCCATTGATGTAAGTACTCTAATCGCACTCTCTTTCTGCACGACAGACACACGCTGTTCTGTGCAGACAGTTTGAAAGGGTGAAGAGAAACTCTTTCCCTGCCAACCTAATTTCTTTTGAGAATTTATTTTTCCTGCTGTGTAGGTCTTCAAATCTGAAGAAGTCGTCTAGCTAAAATAATGAAGCTGAATAAGACTGTCATCCAGTATTTCGGTTCCAGTTTTAGAAACTAAACAGCTAATGCTAATGGGATTAATTGTTAGCCCACTGGCACACTCGGTGTTTGTGACACTGGCCAATCTAACGAGCCTACAGCACTATGAAGTTAAATAAATTACATAGAGCTTAAAGCTAGCAGCTGGTCTGTCTCCCTTCTCTATCTAGAGGTTTTTTATTTTTCTCAGGAGGCACAAATCATGCAATTTTCATAGTTGTAGCTGAGACCCGGACTCCTAACCGTGTCATCCAGCTCAGCAATACACAGCTGCTTGCTTTGTGCATGCAGTGCATCATATCAGAGGCATTTATGGATGTTCCCTTTCCTTACATCTTCTAACAATAACAGACTGACTTTCGTCTCTCTGCTTCTCTAGGGTTACATATAGAAATAAGAAAAGTTAGTAAAATCCAACTGAATTTAACAGATGACAACAGGATGTAAATTGGTCATATCTTAACAGACATTAATTCTCCATGATCATACAAACAGATTGGTTAACTACTGATGCTCTTAATTGGGGATTTAAAAGACAAATTACTATTCAGACTGGACATTAGGAAGAAGTTCTTCACCATGAGGGTGGTGAGACACTGGCCCAGGTTGCCCAGAGAGGTGGTGGAAGCCCCATCCCTGGAGGTGTTCAAGGCCAGGCTGGACGGGGCTCTGAGCAGCCTGGTCTGGTGGGAGGTGTCCCTGCCCAGGGCAGGGGGGTGGAACTAGGTGATCTTTAAGGTCCCTTCCAACCCAAACCATTCTGTGATTCTATGATTCTATGGTTCACTTAGCATTTGAGAGAACACGTTCACAGATCTTTAAGTGCACCTTAATAAATGGCATTCTGATTTTGATGTGATTCATGACCTTGGTTAGGTGGGAAGATGAGAGAGAAAGCACTTCAACAGAAATGTTGCGTCTACAGCCTTAATCCAATTTGCAAGTCCAGTCACACCGACCACAGCCACGCTATTTAAAATAATAGGTTGTGCCAATCCCATTTCTGCTGTGGTCATGAACAACCACTGCCATGGACTAAAGAGTCAAAAGGACTAGCAAAAGTTTTTCCTTTCTGAAATATCTGTGAGAGTCTCTTTGGGTGCTGACTGTAGGTTTGTAACCTTCTGTGCATGTGTGGATGCGCCCCTTGCTACATGAATAATTGTCAGGAAGAAAGATTATTGTGAGGGTGATAAGAGAAATTCAGTTATTTGTTTCCTGCTGATGGGGTGCTCCCTCCACAGGGAAAAGGGGAAATAATTTAGAGATCAATGCAGAAACATGAAAGAGAAATTACAGATAACATTGTCTATCTGCGTGCATCTCTAAGATACACTTCCTTTAGTTTACTTTAGTTGTAATCTCCTCTCTTCCTTTTTCTTTCATGCTTCTGAATGTGTAAAATAATAAAACGAATGCGCTAAGGAAAGAATGGTAGCTTGCAGGCTCCAGTCTTGCAGAAACTTTTCAGACACTACCACTATCCTGATCTCAGCTGGGAACGGCTGCGCGGCTAACAAATGACAAATTTTGTTGTTCTCAAAAAAAAAAAAACCAAAAAACAAATCCGGATAAAATGTAGCTTGTAACTTAAGTGTACCAAATGAGTAATAGTGGGGTCTCATTAAGCTCAGCGTTGAATTGTTGATGTTTTGCAGTAGGAGTATTTTTAATGACGATGCCTTTCTCCTGCAAGAGGGAAACGATTTGCTCTCAGTCCATGAGTTAGGCTGGGGAGAACGTAATAATTTTATGACCTTATTCTGGACCTCAGAGACTATGTCTAAATTATTCCTATATGATATTCACGACAGACAAAAGCTGAGTGTTCTTCCCTGTGCATGGGTGATGAAGTATGCATATTTTTTTACTTTGCAATATTTATTTCTTACCTTATTGGTAAGAAATATTATTTCTTATTTATAAGAATATATATAGATTTATTTCTTGCTTAAAAGTTGTGGTTGGGCTTGGCTTCTAGGATAATGGAAGGTACTTTGATGTCAAGCTTTTCTAATACTGAACAAGTAATTGCTGTCTTTGTCAGTGGCGAGAAGCTGTTATTTCTGCATGTTTTGAGAGGGACTGTAGGTAACTTGTCCTTCCCCTTGTAGATAAAACTGTTGTGCTGCAAGTAAGGATCCAAGGCTGGTCCAAGAAACATCTCCAGCTAGTTCTGGAAAGGCTGGCATAGGATCACAGGAGGGTTTAGGTGAGAGGGGACTGCTGGAGGTCTTTAGTCCTGTCATCTGCTCGGAGCAGAGCTAACCCCAAAGCTGGGTCAGGTTGCTCAGGTCCTTGTCCAGTCGAATTTTGAGCATCCTGAGGGATGGAGAACTCATAGTCTTGTCCTTTCATGTGCTGGCTACGCTCTGGCCAGCACAGCCTGGTATGTGGCCAGCCTTCATCACCACAAGGGTGCAGTGCTGCAGCATGGACAAGGGAACTGACTATTCCCAGTATGCAGAAACTCTGGGGAGTTACTTCAGACACTAGCTCTGCGAGAATCCAAGTGATTCTGGCTGTAACCGGATTCTTGGGAGAAGAAAAGGGGGACGGAGAAGAATTTAATGTGTGGTTCCTTGCCGTTCATATGTGTGTATCTGACATCTGCGCCAAGTAGAGTGCGTGCAAGCTTACCTCTTCTTTTGCATTTTGCTTGTAAAGATGTACTGTGTGTTGAGAAGCAGCAATTGGTTTGGAACCATGCAGTTCCCCGTTAGGAGAGCCTTACTCTCATACCACCGGTAACAGGGAATCTACAAGCTAAAGCACAGTCTAACACACTTGTCTTTTCTCAGTCTCCATTGGGTTGGTGGCTTCATAGTGCCGTTTGTGAGGATAAGCACAGAAGGAGCTGTGAATCTGAGTGCATAACCAACAAAACAGCTGGCAGACAGTTTTGGAAGGTGAAGGGGGCATAGCTGCTGTTCATTTTTCAGATAGTCAGATGTAAAGACCTGCCTTTATTCTGCCATTGCCCTCAGAAGGATCTGACACTGTGATTTCAGATATTCTGTTTGGAAAGAAGTTCAAGATCACAAAAGACATAAAGTTCCTACCAGATATTCTCCAGGAAATGGAGAAGTGGACCGCCCAAGTTGCAGAAGGCAAAGTCAGGGACGGGAATGATGAGGAACTGCCCACTGTAGGAGCAGACCAGGTTCGAGATCACCTAAGGAACCTGAAGGTACACAAGTCCATGGGACCTGATGAGATTCATCTGTGGGTCCTGTGGGTCCTCAGGGATCAGTACTGGGACCAGTGCTGTTTAACATCTTTGCTGGTGACATGGACAGTGGGATTGAGTGCACCCTCAGCAAGTTTGCCAACGACACCAAGCTGTGTGGTGCAGTTGACGTGCCGGAGGGAAGGGATGCCATCCAGAGGAACCTGGGCAGGCTTGAGAGGTGGACATTTGGAGTTATAGGTTGAACTATGACCCTTAACATCTTTTGTCAAATGCAGCTGGCATCTGAAGTGTCAGCAGTGTTGAGTTCTGCACAGATGAATGAATGCCAGGCAGGATGAACACTTAACCTTTCTTTTTCCTGAAATTGCCAGAGTACTTTGTGTTGGAGGCACTGTTGTATTGCTGCTGAGCCAAGATCTCCATAAGCGCATGGATGCCATCACCAAGTGTGCTGAAAATGACTCTCCTAATGCCATTTCTGATGGCGCAAGTGAAACTGCCACTGCAAAAGCCCTGAAAGTTGATGGGAATTCTTCCTCCTCGGTGAATGGTGTTGAAGAGTCCTGTCTCAGCAGCCAACGGACACGTTTTGGGTCTCTGGTGCCAGATGGCATTTATGGAGTTAGTCTTGGAAAGATGGATGCTTTCATATACAAATACAGGAAGATGTCTACTGCTGGGAATCGGTAGCTTTCTTGCATTGTGCCAAAGTGAACTTGAATCCTGATACACCTGCAGAGCAGCATGGCGGTGATCTGGTGGAGCCCTGATGATCCGAACGAACTCTGTGCCATTTGATAGCTCAGCTCACTTTGTTTGGATGTCCTAAATTGTTGCTTTTCCCTCTTTGGTTTTCAGGAGAGGTGGAAAATGCCTACTAGTGTTTCAGATGTTTTTACTGTAAAATACTGTAATGAAACAGGACTCTTCAAATCCTTGTTTAGGCAGAACCTCTCAGTATTGGGAGGAGTTTCTTTGGGAGAGAAAGACTTCATTTGCAGAACTGTAAGAAACAAATGTGGTAATACTAAATGCAAATGGATTTTCACCTTCAGCAATGTTTTTAGGAAGCACATCTTCTCTGAAGAAGTCTCCAGCTCATTTTGCAGGCTGGATGCAAGCTTTACCACGTGCCTTCTAGTATTACTTTAAAGCTCATTTCTGATGAGTTTGAAATGTCACTATTCAGATTGCTTGGAGTGGAAAATTAACTATTTTCTGTGTTAATTCTTCGCAGTGTTTGCATGTGTCTAATGGGATAATAAATAATGCTTTTCTGCACTTGGTAAAGTTAGTCCAAGGGGACAATGTGGAAGATGGAAAAACTTGCCAAGTGGATGAACAATTAAAAATGCCTTCTACCTGCAAAGAAGCATCTGAAAAAATTCTCCTGAGAAGTGAGAGGTCTTAGCAGTTCTCTTAGTCTATGCGAAAGGTATCTGAGAGGGGGAAGATAGTCTAATTCAAGGCTTTCCCATGGCTGCTGAGCTGACAGGGAAGTATTTTTATAGAGAATGACTGCAGATTGTTTTCAGATGCTATTTTGGACACGCATTTGCAACTTGGCAAGCTGGGATGGACTCGTGCATTGTGTTCCTCTGCTGTGATTAGTACAGAGATACGATTAGTAGCATGTCTGGGGTTTAGGGCGCTTTTTTTTTTGGCTTTCTTTTCTGAGTTTTTTCTTGATTCTGACAAGGTGCTTTGGCTGGGTAACGGAAGAGACTTTAATCTTAAGGATAATTGTATTTCAGGAGACTAAAACTTACTGTTGTTGAGAACTGCTTGTGGAGCCCCCCCCGACTTTATACAATGCTGAGGTATCTTCTCAATACAGTTGTCGTGCTGGTGGGAAGGAGCCTCTGGTGGCTTCCAGCCTCCACATTGGATCAGGCCTGTTGCCAATCACAACAGCTGGGGCTTTGTCTAGCCCAGTCTGAAACCTCCAAGGATGGAGATCGCTGCCTCTCTGGGTACGTGTCCCAGGGGACACCACCCTCCTGGGGGAGAAGCTTTTCTTATGTGTGAGCCTCCCAAGCTGCAATCTGTGGCTGTTATCCCTCACTGCATTGTCTGACACTGCAGGAGTTTGGCTCACTCATGTCTATAAATGCCTTTCGAGCAGTCACAGGCTCCCAGTAGATGCCCCCTCTGCCTCCTTTTCACCAGACTACCCAAGCCTGGCTCCCTCCCCTCACAGGAAGAAGGGGTTATAATCCTGACGAGGAATGTACAGATGTACAGATCCTTGAAAAACAGAAATAGCCCTTAATTCTTACAGCACCTTTCCTCCCCCTTTCACCTTCCAGTGCAAACATCTTCCTCTGCATGGACTTGTCATGCTGAACTGAAGCATCTATCCTGAGCCATCTCTGTCCTCCGAGAACTGTCTCCTTTTCAAATCTCTCTGCTGGGCAGCATGAGAGAACGGCTTGCTGAACCTGTAAAACGCAATGGTCAGAGTTTGAAGAATCAGACTTTTGTGCTTGGAATTCTGAGTTTAGTTTTCCCTTCACTTCTGCTTCTTCGAGTAAGTTCTGAAAAATACCCTTCATCCATGGATACATGGTATTTGTGGCAGGTGGAGAGTCATACGGAGGAGTCTCTGGTGGACTTCATCTGCGTAACGTTGCCCCTGCTAACAAATGGGTAAGCTGCGCAAAGACATCCAGCTGCTATTGCAAATCCCAGACTGCACCAAACACAAAATACAGACCAGTGGTATCCATGTTCGACATCATCAGGAAAACTATAGACGAATGTGGAGGGGTGGTTTAAGTCATATGATATGCTAACTGCAAAAATGCACAGAGATACAGTGCAAAATATTCCTGTAAATGAAATAATCACGTCATTGTTTTGAGATGTAGCATAGCATGAATAACAAAATAAATGTTAGGCCTTACTAATCAAATAATTTGCTCCCAGCTTTGTTGGTATAAGTTATCTTGGGTAGCACAGAGGTGATAATTACGGGCATTCATAAAGTTTTTGTGTATTACCCAGTTACGTAAGGCTCAGCCTTAGCTCTGTGCTTGCGAATTGCATCCAGCAAACTTCTTGTTTGCTACTTTTAGGAATAAGGGAGTCCCCTCAGTGACTTCAGTCGCCTCTGATTTTGCAGAGCCTGCTGCGTGCCTCAGAGCAGCCAGGGGAAATTGTTCTGCGTTGGGCTGCATGTTATCTGATCTGGAGGTTACCGAGCAGGTAATCTGCCTCCGCGGCTGGCCCTCCGCATAACTGCGCAGAGGAACGGTTCAGGCTAAATCGCTCCCCAGCTCTCTGCCGACACTCTTCTCCCAGCCTAGGATTTCTGTTGGCTAACTTTTCCTTAAGCGTTTTTCATTAGGCTGTGTTTTTCATTAAGCAGCTAAATTAGCCATGCACAATGAGCCTTTCCTCAGGCCTGTGCTTTCCAAATGTATTAAAAAAATATAGCTGCGCTGTGCATTTACAGCTGCTCGAGTCAAAACATTTCCTCTGGCACAAGAGGTGTGTTTTGCTTAGCCTCATGAGTCTGGATGTTTTGTGTTTGTGGATTTTACCTTTCCTTCCCCTCTAAACAACCTCTAATTTTATGACTAAACCTTTTTTTCTTTTTTTTTTTTTTTTAAGTACCTTGAGGAACAGCAGACCTGCAACATGCTGGGTGAGGCTTTCCTCCCAAAAGAAGCTGACTGCTGCCACAATGCACCCGCAGAGAACAACTACAGCCATGCCCAGGAATCTGGCTGTGGTCCTTCTCAAATCCGTTTCCACCAAACCTGAGAAATGAAGAGCAGGTGTTACCACGGACAAGCCTTCCGCTGCAGGAGGAAGTGGAGGGACACCTAGAAATAGCCACGACTGCAGCTGGCCTGTGCCAGCAGACCCCAAGTAGGAGTAATCCCAGGCTGATGAGGGAGTGCCCATAAGTAGAAAGTGATCCTGTAGCAAGGCTGCTACAAACTAGCAGATTTGTAGTTGTGCTATATTCTTCCCGCTATCATATAAACCATATAATCATAGGGCTTCAGGATGTGGGTGCAGCATGGTTTTATGCAGAGAGACCGTGATACACTCTTTGTTCTCTATTTCGTTCTAGAGTTTAAATTTAAAGTAACTTTGAATGGACAGAAATGCTCCAGTTTCTAAATGCCGGTGAGTTTCCATGCAGACAGGTTCTGCCATAATTGTTTAGCACGTGGCTTCTGTTGTCAGCTTCTGACATGTCTCCTGATGGAGCTTTTCTGGCCACAGCAGAACATGGGTTTCCAAACTGGATTTAGCAGACCCCTGGAGAGGTGAGGGGAGAGGTGATCTGCCTATGAAAGGTGGCTAAAAGCAGGTCACATTCAACAAACTTAAAAACTCTTGTGTGTGGTGCTCATATTTTCCTGCACTGACCATAGCAGCCTGCAAGTACAAACGAGGGTGAAAATTGCTGATGGCCAGGCCCCAATGGGATCCTGCCTCCTTGGCCCGCTCCTCTGCAAACTAGTGTCTCATTGCTGTGTTTTTCACGTGAAAGGGAGAGCATGCACCATGGGAACAGATGACATTCATCTTGATGGATCATCTTCATCAGGTTGAAGGGGACATTGCACAAGCATGCCAGCTGGGAAATGTGGTACTTGATAGCAGTGCATCTCCGAGCGATGCCTGCTGGAGAGGAAGATGAGATGTTCCTGTACCAGGTGACCAAAACCAGCACCGGTCTCCCCTCTCAGTCCTGGGAATTGCGCCCTTTCCCACAGCTAGTCCTTGTCACTTGCCCTCCTCCTCATCCCTTGTAGCATCTGCTCAGCTCCTGCCCACCATTTCTCCTCTGGGTAATCAGCTCTACCCAGCATCTCCAAGTACCGGCACCCGTGTCCTGGATCCTCCAGAGACCACTAATGGCCAGCAGCACTGGTAAAACATTATCTATTACACGAAAGACTGACTTCTTCCCTCCACCTTGCCCTTTCCAAAAGGATACTGCTTCTCTCTGAAGTACACAGATGAGTATTTCCACACAAAAGTGCAGAAACACGGGGAAATGGTTCCTACTGGACTGCTGAGCAAAGGCAATCAGTGTTTTTCCTCTCAGGCTATATTCGTGCCTCTCCTGGCAAAGAAAAAGCCTTTCCAGAAGAGGCCTGTGCTGCAGCAGAAGAAACAATGCTCTGACTAATGCAAAATCACAGGCAGGAACCCAACCTGCTGGGAACTGACTATTGCTAACTTCTGCCAGGCAGCACGTGCTGGCCAGTGGCAGTGCTGGCTGAGCCATGGAACTTGCAGGGGAGAGAGAAGGAGGGGGAAGACAGGTGGGACTTCATGCAGCTTTATTTTTTGTAAGATGGGAGGGGAAAAAAAAAGGGGGGAAAAAAGCAGGGGTCTGACTGGAAATCAGTTGCACACGCTGCACCACCAATTGGTATTCCCAAAGGGCCACCATCTGGCAAACGCCACGGAGACGTGCCCTGCCTTGCCCCTGCAACTATCACTGCCCTGGGGCACCATTTCCCTAAACAAGGCATTTTTGCCCTCCATGTTCTTTGCAGGGCAAATGCCAGCATGAGCTGTCGCTGTCACTGTCTCCTCGGCATGACACCATGGAGGTGGCTGCTATAAAAGGCAGTCTCAGGCCATGCAGCCACTTACAGATAAAGTAGGCATGCAGTGCAAAGGGTCTCTTCCTGCATGGGTGCCCCTCCTTAAGCCAGGGTGCTGGGTACTTGGGAGGATGGAGCTGGACTTGGTCAGCTGAATGGGGAGCAACCACTGAAAGGCATCCCAGAACAGATAGGAGCTGATGCAGGATGCTGCAAGGAAGCGGTACCCAAGAGATGCTGGCTGCAGTCAGGAGGGGCTGGAGGATGGACAGCTGCTCTGGGGAGGTGTTAAAGAGGAAGAAAGTGTGGAAGAAGCCAAGTCTTCAGACTGTCGACACCACGCTGGAAAGATTTTTTTCTTTTCTGTGAAGCAGAACATAAAAGCCTCATGTTTGAGGAGAGTGGAAAAATGTCCAGGCTCCACTGCTGGTTTTTATACTCTTAGAGTCATCCCTGAAAGTCTGAGGCTTAGCTCTTCTCCCCAGACATCAGGAGTGATTGCAACAGAAGTATACCAGTATGGGACTTGCGTACATGGGCCTCCCACATCTGGACCCAACTGGGCCCTCTAAATTTAAACTTTCCTTCATACACTTTCTTTGGGGCACAGCTTACAACCACAACCAACCTGCTCTGGGGATGACACAAACCATAGCTTTTCCCCTGACCAAGAGCCTTCAGCATTCCAGAAAACACTTGCCTGCCTCCATGTCTGATCCCACCGGCCTCAAGCAGGTGGTCTGTGCCCCCTGTAAGGTCACTCTCCCCCTTGCAGCGTCTCCAGTCCCATAAGCAACAGGGACAGGCTGGCCCTAGGCCACAGCTTCCTTCCGCAGCACCGGCAGATGCAGCGCCTCACCCTTTTGTCTGGAACGGAAAGATGCTGGAGGGGTGGGAAGAGGTCTCCAACTGCGGCAAATCGCATTGGTGTCACCCAGCTGGAGCCAAGTGGAGCCTGCCAATGCATGCTGGCCAAGGAGCCAGCACTCCTGCTTCAAGCTCTAGGACTGTAGAGCACAAAGTGGCATTTCAGATCTAAGCAGCATCAGCAGCAGGATGCATGAGTTGTGAGCACTGGAAATAACAAGGCATTCAGCCTCAGCAAGGTATTTTCTGTGGCTGTAGGGTGCCGCTGACTACAGCTGAGGCTCATGATCTCTGGAGGCACAGCAGTCAAATGTTACAGCAAATCCCCCACCATCACCAGAAGAACCCTTAAAGCAAGAGCACTGGCTGAACTGTTGCAGAAATGTTTAACATCCAAATGCAGTTGTACTGAATTTTTTGATCTTTCTGAGTGGTGCTGACAGGGAGCCCAGCTTGCCTCCCTGCAGCATACAGCTTGACTGTCCTACCATAGCCACATCTAAGGAGCAGGAGGAAAGAGAGGGGGAGAAGTCACCTCAAAGGTTGGGGAGGCAAATGATGACCAATACCCATTTGATCTGACCTGTTCCTGAAGGCAGCGGAGGGCACATCTCTCAGCTTCATCCATCCCTCTTACCAAGAAGAAGGGACACAGACACTCTTGGAGGTACCCGTGGGTGATTTTACAAGAACAGAGGAAGCACAGGCAGCTGCTGGGGACAGAAAGCAGGATTTAAGGGGAAAAATAACCCTGCTTTCTTCATTCATAACCATTTCTACCCAAGCAGAACCTGGCAAACACATAACATGGGAACAACTATCACCCATTTCCCTTCTGATGAGATAAAAATGAAGACTGAGAGGCAAGAGCTGGCGGGTGACAAGCTTATCGGTGCTCCCCAGCAGGATGTCCGTTAGCCTTTCCATACAGAGCTCAACTCCCTAGCATTTCCTTCCGTAACTCGTTCAGAGCTGCTGCTACTCTCGAACTTGTCACAGAGCCCGGTCCCCTTGGATCGGCTCTCAGAGCATCTGTGGCAGCTAATCTATGCCTGCTGCCTGTCACAGCTCTTCCACAGCAGAAAGCAGCACAGCGCGCCCCAAAGACCTCAGTCACGTGCCAGGAAAAATCACAGCAGCCTGAAGCTGATCCTGGCATTTTTACGACCATTTTACTTGTGAGATCAAAATTCATAAAAATGAAGCCAAGGTCAGGGATGTCATGGCTCAGGGGGGCCAGAGGGACAAATGCACAGACGGTCACTGTGCAACTTCACAGCCATCACCGCTACACCTGCCAGAGCTCTGCCCCCTTAGCTCCTTCTCTGCTCTGATAATCACACATTGAAATGAGGCCATGCCCAGCTCCCTGTCTCCACACACCTTCTCCACGGAGAGAAGCGTGCCCCGTGCCAACATCCTTGGCAAGGCAGGCAGGGACAGCGAGCAGATGGTGCATCTTTGTACCAAAATTCCCCCGTCACCCCACTCTTTATTTCACCCATCAATCACCGGCAGCAGGAGCGTGGTGCAAAAAGCCATGCCTGGTTCGCTGGCGAGCCCAGGAGGTGCCCTAGGACGCACACACTGCAGAGCTGTGCTCCAGGGGTTGCACATCTGGGGAGAAGAATTCCCACAGCCATCTGTCACTTCTTCCCCACACGGAGATGGGGATGGAGGCAAGCACCCACATGCCTCCTCCATGCTGGAAAGCCGTGTGCAAGGTGGGAGTGGAAGCAGGACTGGCAGCGACAGTGTAAGAGGAGAGGGAGTGCACACTTTATCCCGTGGGGGCACGTACAACGCTCCAAAAAGGCGCAAAGTAAGGGGAAGTGGTCCCATGGATGAAGGGAAGATGTTTCCCAGCCAGGGTGCGTTGGATGGGTGTGCACAGGTGCTGCGCCAGTGGTGCAGGGGACTGGCCGGTGCAGAGCATGGTGCAGATGTGGGGATATCCATAACTCATGGTTCCCACGCCCCGCTGGGGTGACAGATACCCCACGGCAGCCAGCAAGGGCACCAGGAGCTCCCGCGGGAGCTGGCACTGGAAGCTGCAGGCGATGGGGCAATGCTGGGATCCCACCATGTTCCCCATTTCGTACGCTGGGGCAGGGAGCGCCGGGTTCCAACGCACCGAGATGTGGGGAAGTGGCCCGTCCCAAGGGACAGACCAGGGTCTGGGCAGCCGGGGAGAGGGGACAGCATGAGGCAGTCCTTGGGCTCCAGGATTTGCGGGTCCTCAGATTCATACGTGGGTTCCGGGGAGGGATGGCGGTTCCCGTGCCGAGGGGGGGCTAGCTCTGGGAGGTGCCGGCTGCATGCTGGGGTGCTGTCTTTTGGGGGGGGGGGGGGAGTGGGGTACCGGTGGGTGTGCACAAGGCTGACTTTTTGGGCTGCAGGCACAGGGGACCGAACCCGGCGGGGAGCACGAGCCGGCAGCGCCGCTCACCCCTGCGGACGAGGCTGTCGGGGCGGCGGCCGGTGCCCCGATAGCAGCAGGTCCGCCATAGCGCATCTTGCGGGGCCAACACCGGCCGGCCGCTGCCCGGCGGCGGCTGCGGGTGTGAGGGAAGCGGCGGGGGGGGCGGGGGGGGGGATGTGTGAGGGAAGCGGCGGAGCAGCAGGGGCGGCCGCCGAGGGTCGGTCTGGCAGCAGCGGCCGGTGCCGAGCGCTGCCGCCAGAGGCCCCATGGCGCAGAGGCTCATCACGGCCCGCTGCCCACCACCGCGGCGGAGGCGGAGAAAGCTGCCGAGCGCTACGCCCTCCCCCTGCGCCCAACCGGGAGGAGGGGGGGGACCTGCCGGGGGCTGGGCGGCAGAACCGGGCGGCACCGGCAGCAGGCGCATGCGCAGGAAAGGCCGCCCTGCCCGGTGCCGACCCGCGCAGGCGCCAGGGTCGCCGCGGGGCAGCGGGGCGGGGCGGCGACCCTGGCGCCTGCGCGGTGCGGAGGTGCGGCGCCATGTTGCCGGAGCGGGCCGGGGGGAGGTGGTGAGCGATCTGGTACCGGCTCCCCTCCCCTTCTCCTCAGCCTCCCCGCCCCACCCCCCCTACCCCCCCTCCCGGCCTGGGGGGCCGCGGCCGAGCGGGGGCCTCCCCCGGCACCATGAGCGGCGGCGGCGGCGGGCGCGTGTGCGACCTGTCCCGGCGCAACCCCCAGGAGGACTTCGAGCTCATCCAGCGCATCGGCAGCGGCACCTACGGCGACGTCTACAAGGTAGACGTAGCGCCGCGTTTCAGGGGACGGGGACGCGTCTGGTCTCTTCCCCCCCCTTCCCAAGGCGGTGGGTTCCGTTGACAAGCAACCGTGTCGGGCCTCTTCCGAAATCTGAGGGGGGCTTCCGTTGCCAAGCGACGCGCCCCCCCCCCCCCCCCCCTTCCCCCCCGGCCCTGAGGGGGTTCCCGCCATTGCGGGCAGCGAGGGTCTCCCCCGTCCCAGCGGGGTCTGCCCCGGTCCTCATGGCGGCGGGTGGGCGAGCGGACCGGGCTCCCCTCCAGAGGGGCCTTGCCTCCCGCGCCTCTCCCTGCCGCCGGCCTGGCCGGCCCGTGCGAGGGGGCGACGGAGGGGGCGGCCCCCGGGGGTCGCCTCGGCGCTTGGGGGCGGCCGGGCCCCGCCGCTGGCGCGGGGCTGGCGGTGCGGGGCCGCCGCTCTCTCTCGGGCTCCTTCAGCTGTGGAGCCGCCCCGGGAGCCGGTTGTTGCCGCTGCTGGCTGCCGGCTCGGGCGTCTGCTTCACGGGCGGAGCCTGGGGATCGGCTGCCCTCCAGCCCGAGCCGGGAGCTGTGGGGGTTGCGGGAAGCGGACGCTGGCTCGCTCGTTTCCAGCCCAAATGGCGCTTTAAATCGCGTGCCTGAGGGCGACCGGGCCTGTTCATCCCGGCTGCCGCTCCCGTCGCCGTCTTGTGTGGAAACAGCAGTTCTTGCGTCTCTGTAAAACGTGAGGCCGACCAGTCAGAGGGCAAACTGGGGAGGGGGGAAAGGTGTTGTTAGGATCAGAGTCTCTCATGATCCTGTCCTAACTTCAGAAATGCAGGAAAAGCAAAGCTAAAGCAACAGCAGCCGAACGTAAGTTTGACTTTTTGGCCTTTCCTTTGACACTTTTCTTTGCTCTGCAGCATATGTTGTTATTTGTGCATCCGGTTGAACTCTTGCCTGATGGGATGCGTTAGCCTGTCAGGTAGGACGGCGCTGGTTGCGAGCCGCTCCTGTTTGGTGGCAGAGCAGAGGGTAGAACTGAAGTCTTGTGCAGCCTGTTGGAAGCGTCACTTTAAACGTGTGCTTTCCAAGTGTTTTCTGGTCTGTTTTTGTCATCAGAGGGTGCGTGTGTGTGTTTAAGAAAACTTGTTTTGGTAGGTAGGACTGTAGGGTAACATGCAGAGCCATTCTGCAGTTTGATGTGCACAAAACTGGTGCTGATGCTGCCTTTGACTCTAAGCGAATGCGCCTAGAATGAAGTTTTGTATGGACTGGGGTGATTTTGGTTTAATCTCAGCTTGCTTAAATGTTATGAAAGTTTCAGGACCTAAATCCCCTTGTTAGTGTGTTCTTAGTGTGCTAAGTCCCCGCTTTATTGTTTAATTGAAAGGTGTGTTTACGTTGCTTTCCCCACCTTGCTGGCTTTCTTTGAGTATTTGTGTACTATGCTGAGTCTAATTGCCTTATGCTCTGTTTTAATGTTTTTCTGCAAACTGTTACCTTGATGTGCTCAGCTCTATTTCTGTTGCAGTTTTTAACTGGCATTTTGACTCTGTGATATCAGTCAGTTTTTTTTCAGTGGTCTGTACATGATTTTGATGGATGTAAATTAGCCAAGTCATCCATGTTTACAGTTTAATTTTAAGGATGTTACCTCTAACCATAGAGTGAATGTTTAGATTTGCAATACCACTATGCATCTGAAACCTCTCAAGTTGCGTTTGGTTTGTCAAGGTTTTCTTGACAATTGTCATACTTACGTTGCAATAGCCTTCATTTCAGTGCTCTGTGAGTGGCCGGTGTTTGGCACTGCTTGTGACTCTTTGTTTGAGGCAACTCAAACAAAACTCCCCCCTCAGAGTGGATTTGTTTATGTTTGCAATCTGCCTGTGGCAGCTGAGATAGAAGATGGTATATCAGGACCAGAATACACTAGGCTGGTATTGTTTATTTCTTCTAGATAAGAGAGAGGTAAGTGCTTTCTGATTAGGTTGTGGATGGTGTAGGGGAAAATGCAATGTGCTTTTCTGCCGGATGGATTATTGCTTGTTTAATTTTGAGGCAAGGTCTTGCCCAGGGCACCTTCAAAGTGGAGCATAAAAGTAGCCCAAAAAAATAATGAAAGCAAGTTACTTTTAATGTGACAAAGACGAAGTAATATAGTCCTATGTGTCATCCACATGTGAGCTTACTAGGACTTTATCTTAAAGTTGGGAGGGGTTTCGTAAAGCTACTTTCATTTGGTTCATTCTGTCATCTGTAGGTGAAGTTTGTGGTTGAGGAAATAATTGTGTGAAGTTGAGATTAGCTGTGTGACGATGGTGCTCATCAGTGGTGGGATTTTAGCAAAGTGGATATAAGCACTGGATGTCCTCTGGCATCTTCAAACTGTTCTTTGTAAATTGTGATCCCCCCCCCCGCCTCAGCAGGAAGAGCCATGTAGGGAGGTATTTCTGCTGTTAGTAGGTAGGGATTATTGCCTTAACAAGATGACGATCTTGTTATGTTGACATTCTTGCTGAATGTTGACCTTTCTGTAACCTGCTTTCCTGGCAAAGAGTTGAAGAGCTGAAAGCAGAACAGCAGACTGGCATCTACTTCCTTGCTTCGTTTTAGTTGAACTGAGCTACAATAGGGCATGGGTTAAATGTTTGATTTGTTTTAAAAGAAAAAATTATATTAAAAAGAAAAAGAGGCAGAGTCTCCACTCTGAAGATTTTTGACTTTGAAGTGAGAGCCCATGGTGCAGACTGAACTATGTAAACTCGAAGGGAACAAGGATATGGATCAGATTGATACGATCCTGCTGCTATGAGTCCTGCTGTTTAGCTGGTACCTCGAAATGTGCTAGTGCACTGCAAGTACGGATTTTATAGTTATCTGCCCTCCTACCCAAGTTCAGCTTTCAAAGAGGCCTTGGGGAAGATGATAATGAATTCATCAGAAGAAAGGTAATGGGTAACTTGTTCATACCATTAGCTCTCTGTCAAATACGCAGTTAAGAATAGTATGTCTCTTCTAACTAGCACCAGTGTAAGTTTGTTGTAGGAGATGAGGCTCCATCTGATTGCTTGGTTCTTAATGTATCCCAGGGATGTAAACACTGGACATAACACTGTTTTTGGTGAGGATCTGAAAGAGTGATGATGATTGATTGGGTTTTTAGTTTTTTTTCAGTGAAGCTATGTTTCCGTGTTAGATAGGTAAAATGTTAATATTGCAAAGTTTTCTCATTTGAAGTTTAAGTAAAACACAGGACTTCAAATCTGTCCTCTTGTCCAGAGATGTCTCCTCTCAAGAGGTCTAAAGTTAATGGTGAAATTGAGTTACTACTTTGTTGGATGGCTGATGTAACAAAACACAGACAGAAGATCTGCTAATAGTGGTTTGGTTTCTTTTTTTGAGTTGAGTATTCCTGGGTGTTGCATATCACACTTTCATTTGTATGGTTTTGTTTTCTATGCCTCAGTAAACTTACTTGTCCAGTAATTTAGCTTCATCTAAAGTCTAGTTTAGAGACTGACACAAAAATAGCTTTTCTGATTGCAGTTGTGTGTCAGGAAAACTCTTGAATTTCACCTTCTGTTTCTGTCAAATATTCTTGTCCAAAATGACAACTGCTAGAAAGGGTGAAAATCAGTTATGCTGTTGTACAAGTAATTTCTGTCTTTTGTGTTTCTTTATTTCACTGTTACAAAGAATTTAATTGTGTAGGGTGGTCAGCAAAGCGTAAAAGAAGAGTTATGTCTTTTTGGTTGTGAAAAAGAGATACTGTCCTGCTCAGTTTCAGGAAATATTCCTAAAGTTAAATGAAGTGGTTGCTTAATTTTGTTTGCTCTGTGTTTACTCCATCTCTCATTTAGAAAGACTTTTTTGTCTCTTGGTATGAGACGGCCATTCTAATTATCCCTAGTCCCAGGTCCTCTGTAATTTATGCCATTCTCTTAGGGTTTGGGCTACAAGTGCTGCATGTGGTATTCTGACAGAGACCATATTAATAATAATCCTATAATTTTCCTGTTTGTTTCCATCTTAATACCTATGGTTTGGTAGTAGTGGCACATAGATTTGAAGTATATTCTGAGGCGATTGTAGGTCCATTTCTTTTGTTTATATGATTAATTTATATCACAGCATATCTTGAGCGGGGGGGGGGGAAATAATCATTGCTTTGGTTTAATAAAGGTTGAACTTCATTTGCCATCTCACAGGTGATTCATCTAGTGTGAGTGGACCCTTCCAAAGATTTTCAGCATCTTACAAAATGAAAAGCCCTTCTTTTACTTTGCCCTTGACTGAAATTCAAATAATTGTGATAATTAGTGAGATTATTGTTCCTGCAAAGGTATCTGTTATACCATGTCTACCTTATTTAAGTTCTTTTTGTCATTTATGGCTTCAGCCATTTAACAAATGAAGACACAGAACTCAGTAGGGTGTGCTTTGCTTGAGGTCTCATTTTTAAAAAAGAAAAAGCCTAATTTTCTGCTCCTCAGCCCTTTGGCTTGGGCACTGGTTTTGGTGAGCTAAGTCATACAGCTACCAGCTCAACTGCTTCATGCTGAAACTCCAATTTTGCGGATATCTCTGGGGAACAGGTGGTGTGACTGTTTCTGCTGTCAACTGTGTTTTGGAGTCTCTGGTTTCTGATAGACATCCTATGTGTTGCTGGAAGAGAATGCGTCCAGAACAGATGAACCTGAATTTTGATGAATTCCCATTTTGTGGAGTCCTATGCACAAATCTCATCTCTCCACGTCTGTGCCATCTTTCCTGGGGTGATCCACTTAGACATCAATTCTTCTACAGCTTTGCTGCTTCTGAAATACTGAAACTGTGCCTTTTGGTTGTGTGCTTTTTGATACGTATTTTAGTCTTCCTTTTTTCTTGATTGACCTTACAGCTGTTGAAGCTCCTTTTGACTTAGCTGGGAATATATGTCTATGTTTTGAAGGCTCTGTATTTCATCTTTAATTGTCTTTTGAAGTTTGTCAGACAGGCAGAGAGGAGTGGATGTTTGGCCATCCTGTTTTTACTGCGCTGAGTAAGTACTAAAGGGCTTAGTTTCCGTAACTGTGGTTTACTTAACCAAGAATCCATGCTTTGTGGAGGGATTTGTTTCCCGTCATTTCAGATCTTTTTTGTTTAACATCACCTTTATCAAAGCATTGCTTTCTAAAATTGTAGCTCTCTTGCGTTTTTAGGTATCGCATCTCCTACCAGAATGTAGAACCTAATTACTTTTAGCATAATTCTTAGCAGTTCAATTCCTGTTAATTACAGCTGTGACTTTGTAGGATGGGCTGAACTGATGGAAAAAGCTCACTGTTGCCCGAGAGGGGTGATTCCTTACCCTGCTCCTGGCTGTCTTGCTGCTTACCTCACGTTAGCTCTGGTGCTCAGCATGATGCCTGGGCTGGTGCAGTTAGCTAACCTGGCAGAAAACTAAACAAAAAAAAAAAAGAGGCAGGTGGTTTTCTGCTGTCTTGGAGAGTTCCATCAGCCCCTGGGGGAGTCATGTGGGTCTGAGAGAGGCTGGTGGGGAGGACTGGAAGCAAGGGGGTTGGGAAGCTGTTTGGGTGCATTTTCCTGAAGAGTGGAACTAATCCAGGTCAGGAAGCCTGCCTGTGCCCTGGGACCAGTTATCCCGTGAACTAGCAACTTGTTTAGAGGTCACTCGCCTGCATTTTGCTCAACAATTCACATAAGAGGTAGTCAAAAACAAAGCACCCTGTCGTTACTGTCCAAGACTTTGCTTTTTGCCCTAGTTTTTGTTGCAGCATTATACACTTTATATTACCAGCTTCCATTTGAAGGACAAATATAAACTTGGCAAGAGATTTACCTCCTTGGATTTTATGACTGTGTTTCAGCTGCACAGACCTCTCCTTCTTATGAATCTACTGTTGTGCCATATATTAATGGCAGTGCAAAGTACTAGCCTTCCTCCTCCTTTTTTTCTTTCCCCTCCTTTTCAGACACACACTATGCACATCTTTTGCTTGGCTGGTGTTTCTCAAATAGAGCACGTCCGAGTACTGCCCCACTCCATTGCTCTCTCCTTCTCTGCTTCAAAGTAATAAGGTCTTCCCAGTTGTGAGACATTTTGGTTAATGAATTTTTTGTATAGTGCAATAACAACAAAACATGGATTTTTCTAGCTTTTACTTTTAGTGGGTGGCAGTTTTTTATATAACATTTTGATCTGATATCCTACTGCTGTCACAGAGACACTAGTAATTATTTCCTGTTTAATTAGGTAGTGCTCCTCCAGCTTGATTTAGCAGTTGGTGGATTTTTTTGAACTCCTCCCCAGATACGGCAATCTAGATCTCTGGAAGAGTATCGTTCTTTTAGCCGCTGGTAGCATGTGGATCCTTATATGGTTTTCCAGAGCAGACATTGTATAAATGCTGTACACGTTTAGTAAAGTGACTGCGTGTAGATGCAGGCATTGTAGGCTGATCTTTGCTTCTGGAAAACCTGTGTAATGCATTCCCATGGACATAGCGAAACCTGCGTATGAAGGAATTAGTTGCAGGCTCTTGCTCATGGAAACAGGGATAGGAGGAAGAGCTCTTGGCTGTTGCTGGTAACCTCATTGTCAGAAAGGCTGGGAGTTAGAGCTCTTATGGGGCAAGTGGAAACAAAAAATGAGTGTATTTTCCTATTTGAGCCTCTGAAATTTTTTGTTGCATTTGCCAACTTGTTTGAAATTGTTCTTCAGCTACCTACTTGTTATTGATGCTTCATTCTCAAAACCCATAAGTAATTGGCAAGTTTAGTGCAATTATGCTAAATGAAAGCAAAAGGCAATGTCCTGGAAGTACATATTGTATGGTATGTACACGAGCACCCTCAAAGTAAGGGTCAGAGCCAGCTCCAACATGTGTTGAAAAGCATACAGTACTTCAGTCTTTCATGTGAGCTTAGGCAAGGAATTGTTTCACAAGGGGTGATTTCAAAGGTATTTGATGAGATCTGGTAAAGCCTCTCTGGGGTACCTAATCCTCATCCTTACCCTCTGCAGGGAACCCTTGTGTCACTACAATCAGAATTATCTCTTTTTTTACATACTCAGATTAACAAAGGCAATTCATATTCTTACTTGTGACAACACCTTCAATGCTAATAGCCCAAATGGAATATGATGCAAAGTGATAACTTATTCAGATTGTCAACTTCAAGTCATTTTTTCTTAAGTAACATTCATGCCCTCAGGCAGTTGGTAGCCTGCTGTTCCTGAAGGCATTGGTGACCTGCATTGAATCAGATTTTGCTCTTCCTTTCTTGCTTTCATGAGCCCAGGCATATACTGGTCCAGAGAATGACCAGCTGGCCGAAGTCCCACTGCTGCTGGTGTTGAAGAAAGGAAGCAATGCCTAAGCTGAAGGTGAAAAGACACGTTTGTTCTTTCCTGCCCATGATTTTCAACAGTTCTTCAGTGTCCTGTTCTCAAAAGAAAAGAATAAAAATCCTAGCTCATGCTTTAGTGGTGCCACTATATGTACCAGAGAATGAAGGCAACACGTGAAATAAAAGGAACTACTATTTTTGTGGTTCTTAATGTCTTTGCATCTTTGTTCCACCACACAGCGATGAGTGGACACTGCTGCCATCAGTGGGATAGGCAAATAATGACTTAAAGGGAAGGCTGCCAGAGAAAATTTATTTTTAAACTGTTTTTTCTACAGTCTTTCAAGTTTGGACTACTCCTTGACTTTTATAGGATACCCACTGGTCTCGGGATCTATCCATAAATGTCTGCTTGGAAATTATTTGCAAATGCCAGCACTCCCAGCATTGTAGAAGAGCATTGCCACACTAAGGAACAATGGGAGGTTTGAGACTGGCTGTGCTAGCAACAACCTGGGTAGATCTCTGAACCCAGAAATACACACTGTGTTTATTCTCAGACTTTATTACTAGCTATTTTTTATAGTCTTATCTTTTTTTCCCCCTCCTCTTGTGGTTCCACAACCAGCTCTCAAGCTGCCATGTTACTACCTTTCAGTAGTAATACCTTTCAGTATTCGGTGAGTCTCATGGACAGTTCATAAAAGGTGTGAGCCCTTGAGCTCCTAAAGTGACTTAAATTAGACCATTAGTCACTGTAAAGGCGTAAGACCTTAAATGAGACCATAAGTCACTATAAAGCCACTGTGCAGGGAGTGGAGCCGTCGTGACATTCAGCGCAGGGGTGGTCCAGCGCAGCGCTGGGTACCAAGACTCTCCTGGGGAGAGGAGAGGCTGTAGCTGAGCATCCTTCAGGAGCTACTGCTGCAGCGCTGGGGTGCAGCTTTGCTGCCCTCTCCCCATAGCTGGGGTCAGGGGCATGGAAGCATCCTGAAAGCACTGGGTAAAAGGCTACTTGGTTTTCAGTTAGTAGTCAAATGCAACAGTTCTAGAAGAGGAATCATTACCGTAATTTATGTTGCTTCTTAATGGCTTTTAAAAAAAAAAAAAAAAAACTAGCTTCCTTGTTTGCTCAGTAGAATGTAGGCTTTAGCATGAGAGCCCCGTACAAAATGCAGTTAAGCTGCTGAGTAATTGCTGCTGAAGTTGGCCACAGAGCTGCTGTATATACAAGGGAAATGCTTTCTAATTCCTTTGTTGCTGGCTTGTTTTCTTCGCACCATTGCGGAAAGGGAAGGATGCTGTTGCTGGCGCAGAGTAGGGACCATGTAGTGAAATGAGCAGGAAGTGTTGCATTGCTCTCATGGGAGTCTTGGAAGCAGTCAGGTATGCTGCAGGGTACAGCCCTTGATGCTCCCTGGGCCCTGCTTGTCTGCTGTGAGATCTGTGCATGTTATAAATGCTTTGCAGTCAGTATCTCAGTGGTCGGTTTGTTTATGGATTTTAATATGGAAGTACAGCATGGTCGAGAACTTGCATAAGTTAGGACTGTTGTGTGGCAGTGCAGGGTTTCCTGAGCATACTTAAAGCTTCAGATCTTGGTACGCATTAGCTACCTGTTTTTCTTTTTTCTTTTTCTTTTCTTTTTTTTTTTTTTTGAGATAGCTTGCTTTGTTGTTAGAAAATAGATCTAGGATGAGAAGTTTTGTCGGAAGAGTGCTTACTACAGACTTGTGCTGGAGAAGAGCATGCTAGCTACAGAATTCTTACTGTTTGGTTTACTGTCATTGAGCACAGACATGGATTGTTTTAAATGAGTATTTTGGATATAACAGAACTCAGTAAGGATGCTTATCTAATGAAAATATATGCTCTAAGCCCAATTAAAAAATGCATGGTGTATTTGGGAAAAAAAATCTAAGCTTGCATGAAATGTAAATATACAAGGTGGTTTAATTTATTGGCTCCTCCCGAGGTTGTTTTTGCTTCAGAAAAAAAATCCCAATGAGTGGTTTTACTGTTTTAGACCCTTATGTATCTTGGTTGCTCTTTGTGTTGCGACAGAATGTCAAGTTGAGAATGCAGAGGTGGTTGCTGTGTTCTGCTGTCTAAATCTTTTTTTTTTTTTTTGTAGGCTCGAAATGTCAACACGGGTGAGCTAGCAGCAATTAAAGTAATAAAACTAGAACCAGGTAAGTGTTTCTTAACTGAAATAGGCCCCGGAAACTAAATATTTTCATGCTTAAGATACAACTGTACAAAACAAATTGACTCTACTTATTGAAATAAGGGATAATTGTTGCCTTTTAGTGTAGGACAAAATACACTGTTCTAAAAAATAACAAGCATGACAAGCAGAATGTGAGAGGAAGAAAGGTAAATGGAGAACAGTTAAAGGAAAGCTGATTAAAATTTCAGTGACAGTTGTGTTTTTTTGTCTTAAGTACTACTTTTTCAACCCATGTGATACAAAAAATTTTATAGAACAAAAGAAATAAGGAAATCAGCAAGGCAGTAAAGAACTCACCTGGAGAGAGCATAGAGGGAGAAATAAAAAGAAGGAAGAGTGTAATAATAGGTGAGCATTAGCATCCAGGAATTGAGTGTATTTCCTGAAATTCTCTTGGAGAGTGATTAGGACTTCATTGTATGCTAGGCTTATGCTTGAACTGTGCTTATGTTGTGATGTCACAAATGGCATATGCCCTACAGATCAATTATCAGCCTGCGAGGGCTGGTCTATTAATATGGCTAGACTTGTTGAACAAGGGTACAGTAATCTGGGAAGTAAAATGTCCAGACTTTTTGTTTAGCTTGTAACTGTTGGAGGCGGGGAAATATCTTAACTACTACCTGGTTTGATCCTTAAGGTCTGTGCAGGCAAGAAGGGAAAGAAGTTGCTACTTTCTTCCATTTTTTCCTCTTACAATTCTGGAAGTGATCAGAAGTGTTGTGTTTATATGATGCATGCGCATTTAAAAATTTGGGACAGGACAGTATATTACCATGTAGTTCCAAAAGTGTATGTTCATCGCACTTCTTTTATTCATGCTGAACACTGTGGTCCCAGATTGTCTTGTCTAGTTCTGCTGCTTTGGCTTCTTATGTCAGTTCCCGTTGCTGGAGTAGTTGGCTGTGCATGACATGGACTACCAGTCCAGCTAGGATGAGCAGCCGTGCTGTGTCTTACTATGGAACTGTAAGGATAAAATGGGAAAGGAGACTTGTGTAGTGTGGGAAAAAAACATAGGACCCATCAGACCCAGATTATGTCAACCTTTAAAATAATGCAACTTTTTACTTAGCTACTTCCACTCTCAAACATATGAAGTGAGTTGGTTAAAAAAAGTGTTGTATGGGTTGTGCTGAGTAGGGCTTGGAGAATCGTGCTGTGTGCGTTCTCTGAGCTGCGGCCAGAGCCTGGAGGCGCACTGCAGCGGGGGTAACTTGCCCTCATACTGTGCTGATGAGGCGAACAACTGGCATCTTGCAGCTCAATCTAGTATTTTTAGCAGCCTTGAGATACATGAGTGTGGTACACAGAGAATGCACTCTCGCTACCCTCTGTTTGCTCAGCGAGGGTTTCTCTCTGGAGTTGTCACTTCCAGTTGGGGTAGAGGCTTGACTCAGCTTCGGATGGGCAGCATCCACATTCCAGAAGTGTGGCGCTGGCTTTCTTTGCAAGTTTTGCAGATTGGGGGAGACTGTGAAGACTAACTAATAATGTTAAGCGCTTACTCTAAAGCTGCTGCTACTTTAATATTTTGGATGCAATGAAAACACCGGTCAAATACTAGAGGAATCGTGTCCTTTCACAGAGATACCTGTCCATATGTGAAAATAATTTCTTGTTTGCTCCTCAGTGTTTGCATGTTTAAATGTGTAGCCGGGATACAGCAAGCCATCAGCAATACACCACAGATAGTAGACAGTCTGTTGTGATGTTAACTTGCAGCTTGTGGTTTGAAATTTGCTTTCAGTTAAAGAAAATACAGGTGAATATCGGATTTCTGGTTAAAAAGTATCAAATGGTTAGATCACCTAGAGCGAAACTTAAAACAGATTTTCTTAGGCAATAGCTTGGCCGATTCAGTTGGAATTTGTTATGTTACATTTGAAATTTATTAATGGCTATTCTTGAGAAGTAAATTTGGGTTGTGAAAATTGATAAATATGATCTTAGTGTCTGTATACAACTTTTTGGACAATAACTTTGGCTTCTGGTTTAAAAGCTCTCTTGAGTTATGCTGAAGTGTGCTACAGTAGTACACTGAAAGCAGGATTTTGACATACTTTGAATTTTCCTGTTTTTTCAACTAGCTTATAGAACCTCTTAAGTTATTTGTGAAGTTAAATGGTTAATTTAGGCCTCAGTCTTGTTTCACCTATGAAGTCCTTGAGGTTAGTAAGAATAAGTTGGTTTATGTGAACTGTGTATGTCTACTAAACAAACTTCAGAAGAGCATCTTTGGCAACAACATACCAAACTAGCTATAATTTGCCCTTATGACTAAAGAAATTTCAGAGGAGCCCCAGTGTAAGATACTGAACTGCAAAAGAGCACTTGACATATATTTCTTTAAAAATTAATTGAAAAGGTCATCAAATATGTTACCATCATTCTCTTACATTTGACATCTTTCTCGCCTTCTCTAACTTACCTACAAAACCCCTGCAACAACATCCCCAAAATAAAATTTTCAGTTTCATACATGACTTTTTCAATGTACGCATCTGGTAAGAAGCTTTTATAGGAAGACAGGCCCAACAGAGGTACCAAATAGTAAGTCTCAGATAAATACCACATCTATGTCAGTGTTTTATCTGGACATACGTTACACAAAGTCCATAAATTCATGTCCTTACCAAGGTTACTGAAAAGTTGCAGCAGCAGTGTACTGTTGAATGTTTTTTGCTGAGCAAGATAATCTGATGTGTGTTGGACATATGGCCAAAAATAGCAAAGTTTCCTCGTGTTTTTGAGTGCCTGGGCTATTGGCAGGGCATATGCAGATGGACACAGTGGGGTCTTAGGAAAAGTAAAGACTTTAGAAAGAGGTGTGGCCAATATCCTAAGAGGTATCAGATAGCAGATGTGTCCATCTGCCCCAGGATGAAACTCTTTAAGAATACGGTAATTTATTGCTAAGCCCTTGCTAGTAAATATTGATTTACAACTGCTTTATATGTCTGTGAAACTGGCAGATAATTAATTTTAATTACTTAAAATGTTTATTTTATAAACATGTACTGAAAGTCTAGTTGGGATGTGAGTATGAACCAGGCCAACGAAAATATTCATTCTGCTTTTCAGGAGAAGATTTTGCTGTTGTGCAGCAGGAAATCATAATGATGAAAGACTGTAAACATCCAAATATTGTTGCTTATTTTGGCAGCTATCTCAGGTACAGTTTGTTTCTTTTGCTCACTTAAAAATGCTTCTCTGTCTCCTTGTAAAGGACAGGTCTATAAGGTGACTTAAGCAAAATATAATTTACGAAATAGGTGTTATCCACTTGTATATTGTTTTTTCTTCATTTACCTTAAAATCTGTTCTGTTTACTACAGTGTCTCTCTAAATAATGTTTCTCTTAGCAAAATCTTTCAGGGACCATGTACTCGTGTTTCCTTGGAACTTAGTTGTTGTTTAAAAGCTTTGAATTTAATACATAAATAAAAAATGAGGCAGAAGTATGAAAAGTATGAACAAAGAGTCTGTGTATATAGTATCTTCTAAATCTCTTTCAGTAAAATGTCTCTTAGATTTGCAAAACTTCAGGAAATATAAATATTGCATAATACAGGTAGAGTTCTCAGAAATGGTCTCACTTAACTGGTGTGGGCATGTAAAATTGTCTGAGAACTCAAAATTGAATGTTAGGGGGAAATAACAGGGAAAAATTTGTTAGTTTTTTTCTTCCTAAAGAGTAGTACTGTTATGTTAAGCTTTAAGGACAATTTCATACTGAAGTACCTAAGAGTGTAAACTGTGCAGCCTTTAAAAAGCCCACTTGTGGTTTGTTTTTTGGATTTTTTTTTATTTATTTTGAAATCAAAAAATTATTGGTATTTTAGCGCTTGTCTTTGCTTTTCTCTCTTGAGCTGCAGAGTTGTTTGGGAGACTTAATGTAGTATATGTAAATTGTTCTGTCTCGTTACTCTTTTGTGTAATTCCTTTTGTAAGGTATTATGCTTACTTGTAACAAGTACAGTAAACTTGTATTCCACACAAAGTTTCAATATTGAGAAAATTTGATGGCTAGTTTCTAACAAGGTTTGCTATTATAGTTCTTTTTTAATACATCCTGACAAATGTTTTATGTGAAATATAGCAATCTCTTGATATTCAAGGACTTGACCTTTTAATGCTGGATTTTGTGAATCTAATGTCATCATAATTATAGACATATCATGCCATGCAATAAAAAGTTTTTAAAAGGCTCTGAAAAGTCGTGATGCTCTTTATGGGAGAGGCTTCTCGTTCCTTTCGGATATTCTCATATCTTCTGTCTGCATGGGGACAACATAGGTAGGACATGGTAATTCTGCGTGTTGTGAAGGCTGCTGGACCCTATTCATAATGGGAAGATGCCGAGCTGAGTTTACTTATGCATGTATAAGACTTCAGTGACTCCAGCTGAAATTCTCCATGATGGCTATCTGCTGCAGCCAAAAACCTTTCAGCAATACAGGCCAAATCCTTTTGATGGAAGGTATAGGTGGTATTTTCACATGAAAAATCTTGGTACATAAAGACTTTCAACAAAAATTTACCATCTTTGAAGCAGGAATGTATGCCAGAATTTGGCTCTTGTAGTTGGAGTGCATCTTTTCCTTTTAAAAATCCTTTCAAACTTGACCAAGTTACATTCTGAAGTACTGAATTTCTTTTACTTTCATTCTACAGCAGCTAGAGCTTGGGAAATCCCAGTTACTGTTTCTTTTCTAGCCAGCAGCGTCTGGTTTGGTGCACGTTTGCAGTGCTACAGATGAGCTAACGCATGTTCCCTGGCTTGCTGAGCCATTGTTGCATGTTCCTTGTTTTGCTCTGGAGTGAGCTGGGACAGGATGTTGAAATGGAAAGCGTGGAGTGCTTTGTGGTGCTGTTAGTGACCTTGATGCTGAATGTCTGCATAGTTTGAGCAAACTGAGACTGGACAAGTTGAGCGTGCTAGGTCTTGGAGGCAGCGTTTGGGAATAGAGAAAGCCCTGATAATAAATGCTAGAGGAGAAAGAGAGGTCTCATGCAGAAGCTCAGCTAACTAATGCTGTCCTGAGAAGTTTCTTCTCCCTGCCTCTTGTAGTCAGTGTCCTGAATAGCCCTGGGCGCTTACTGAAACCATGTTTTATCACTGGTGGGGTTCATTGCATCTTTCTCAGTACGAGTATTTTGTTACCTTTTGTCTTGCGAGTGAAAGTATTGCATGGTGACAGGTGCAATTCAAGTCAACAGAATCTGTCTTTTGAATTATGTTTGCTTTATAGTAATTTCAAAGGTCTGTAGTGGAAAAGCTGGTCATGTTGGTACTTCACAGACATAGTTTAGCGTGGAGCATGAAGGAAGTTTGCAAGAGCAAATGTATTTTCAGAATAAGATTAATTAGAAATGCACTCAAAGTATGAGAATGAAGAGGAAAGCAAGCCATTGACTAGCCCATTAGATGAACACCATCTGCATGCTACACTGTGCGAGGACAGGAGTGTGTGATTGTGTACTGCTTGCATTATCATTACACATGTGCAGAAAGAGATCAAAGTCTGAAGATAAAATCAACAAGCCATGCTGTTCTGGCATCCCATACCTTGAAGGGTGCTTGTCTTGGCAACTTGAATGCTTTTTTAATGCCGAGCTGGTCTGTGAGCTGCATTATGCACAAGATTGCGTGGGTGTGCGTACAGATAGAGCTTGTGTACGTGTAGGGACTTGGTATTCCAAACTAGGAGTGTCTACACTTCAGTTTTGAATGTTTAAGGTTAATTTGAAGGTTAACCTAAATTGTGCGTTACTTCCATTCCGTGCAGTACTGGCAGGCTTTTTCTTGTGCATGAACAGTCAATTCTTAATACTGCTACATACCTCAAAGTCATGTTAAATTTTTTTTGAGAATTTGTGGAGTTATTAACTAGGCTGTTTGATGGCAGTTTACAGATTGTCACGTGGTAAAGTTCGCAAGGGATCTTGTGATCTCCTAAAGGCAGTATTTGGAAGCTCCGTGTTATGGTGACTAAACTTTTTAAATGGATGTGGCATATTCTGAGAGTTGTGTGGCTGGGACCCCATAGTGCCCTGCCCTCCCGTAGCGCCTCCTTAACCTTCCTCCCAACCTCAAACCCTGCCTTTTTCTGGGAAGAGAGCACCTTTTTGTACATTAAAATGTCCTCCACTGCACGTGATTGCTTTATTTGTACTTGTCTGCAATACTGGGAAGGAAGTTTTGTCAATATTTTTCTTAATGTGTAACATTGTATGGTGTGCACCACAAACATGAAAGTCATTGTTATAAGCCTTTTCAGAAGACAAATTGAGAAGAAAGTAGTAAGTGAGGAATGGCAGAGGGGAGGGCTGGGGCTCTGCAGTGCTTTTGAAGTTACCCTGAGCTATTTTTCTAACATATGAACTTCTGACCAGAATGTGGGGGTTCCATTTGGGTTTGTTTCTGGAGGTGAGATTATTTGTGTTGCAGAAGCACAATGCATCCAGTTATCTCACCAGCTGCTTCTTTTAACTAGTCACAGTGGGAACAGATTGCTTAGTATAACTAATAAAAAGCTGCTTCTGATTACTTTTAAAGATTTCCTGGGAAAACAGACTGTGAACAAATATTATTGTTGCATTCAACTTTCTTCAGAATTTTTTGATTGAAATGGTGCATTTTCTTATGATGCTGTGTTTAGGATGGGGATGCTTTTTCTTTAAAAAACAGTTTTCCTCTTGTCTCAGGGTATCAAAATATACCTTTGTAGACCCAGATTTAAATTTTGGCAAATATATATTTTGGCACTATCTTGTGCTCTTGTTTTATCCCCTCCCCGTTCTTTGGTGTAGTGCTTCTTTGTCTAGGCAGTCCAGTGGCTGTCTTTTGAGGCCTCCCATTGTCTGACCTTTTGTTTTCCAAGTATCTTTCAATGCTAAGAAGAAAAATACCGTCGTCCTGTACTTGGCACTACCAGCATATTATTCCCCATGCTTTTCTTCTGTTAATGTGTGGATTTTTCAGTCAGTCAAATTTCTACCATGCATTTAGCCTAGGTGTTAAGTTGCAGATGCTTAATGGTACTGTTCATCCTGTCTCTGTTTTGTTTGCTGTGCTTGCCATTTGCTCTGCAGACACAGTACAACTGTGTACACTGTTACTGTTGATTACATGGATCTTCATGGTCTCAAAACACTTAGGCACAGTAATAAAAGGCTAGATAGTGAATTAGAAATCCTCTTTTGATCCTCTTACATCTTTTTTTTTTTCCTTTTCCGTAGGGCTTTTCCACACTGGGAAGTTAATGCCCAGTAAGTGAAGGTGTGAGTTTACAGCACTTACCTACTTCATGTCTCTTACTTTGTGGGTGCTCCTGCTGCTGTCCAAGGCTGCTGGGGTTATCCTGTTTTTTTCCCCACTTCCACACTGCTGCTCCTGTTGGCATCAAACAGGATGCAGCCACATGGGAAAGAGTGGCTTTCATGAGCCCAGTGCCCCAAAAAGTGTCCACATCTGAGTCCTGCATCATTGTGGGGAATAAACAAGGGACATACAGATGTCTGTCTCTTCAGTGCTTCTTTCTCACTCATGTTCCCCTGCTGCCATTGCTAATTCTGTTTTCTTTCACAGGTAGTCATGTTGCTCCTGTGTCTGACTTTGATCGGTTATTTCAGTGGAAAGCCTTCATATTATTTCAAGCAATGCTTTAATTTAACCCCTAGAAATGTATGGAGTTAACAGCCAGGGACTTCTGTTGCTTAAAACCTCGGTATTGCCTGAACGGTACCTTTCCCACCACTAGAGGAAGCAGCTGGGGAGTAGCTTTGAGGACCATCTGGACTATGGACATAAAAGGGGAGGAGATCCAAGAAAGTCAGTTCTTCCTTGGAACAGCAGCTATTCTAGCTGTTACCTGCTGGTGAGAAGTACTTGCAACTTGCAGCTCAGGGGATAAGCTCAGCACTTACACCATTGCCTTGCAAAATTCCACAAATGTTGGCATTGCCTGCAGGAGTGTCTCAGCTGTTCTAACAGTGCCTTATGAATGCAAGAAACCCAAGACCAGGAGTCATGGGCAAACTGCAGAACAACCAGCAGTCTTTCCTTTGATTCCCGTGTCCCAGTCTGCCCTACGGTCGTTGTTTGCCATTTTTCTTTCCTGCGTGTTTTGATGGCCACAAATGACTAGGCAAGTCCCAAATTTTCTGCTTGCCAGAATGCCTTTCTGCAGCCACATGTGGTACATCTGTCTTACCAGTGAAAATTACAAAATGAAAATAGGATTTAGTGTCCATAATAGAAGATACCTTTGAATCCTTCAGCCCATTGTCTATTCTTGAAAAGCATCTTTTATGGAGGTATAGTGAGTCAAACCGAATTGACTCCCTTAGTAAGAGGAATATAAAAAACTTCCCGCTGACCCTTGCCACCAAAAATATCCATAAGTATTTTTGTGGGAAAAGACTTCATCTGAGAAGACCCTTACTCACAACATGGGCTCCACTCTGCGTAGCTTTGACTAAAGCACTACAGTTTCACTCCCATTTGTTATGAAAGAAACTGAGTTCAGAGCTATCCCTAGGGCTTTTTGGTTTAGATTTGTTCTTTTTTTTGTTTGTTTGTGTTAATTCCTCTACTCTGAAAAAGGTGGAAGAGAAGTGAAAATGAGGAAGAAATAAGAACCCATATCTGTTCTCTCTCTATTCTCAGTAAAAATGTATTTCATTTTCGTAGTAGATCTTGAACAAAAATCAGCGTACGTGTTTCACTTACACTGTTTTTATTACTCCAATACACCCTGTAATATTTTGGGTATTTTGTTAGTTACTGTTTTGACAATGAAGTATCATATAAAGTTTAAATCATATTCATTATTTGCCTTGTTCTTTTCATAATACGGAGCTTGTTATGTTGTGCTTTATAATGTTTGAGTCCTTTGACTTATCTTTTATAGGTGCTGTTTCCAAATCTGACAGTTAATGAATGGTTTTGTTTACTTTTTAGACGAGACAAGCTATGGATTTGCATGGAGTTTTGTGGAGGTGGCTCTCTACAGGATATTTATCATGGTATGTCAAGTCTGTAATTCCTTAAAATCTAAGTAAAGCTTATTTTCAAAAATGGAGATGATTACAGTGTTTTGGAATCGGAGAGGACGAATCCTAAATTCAGTATCTGTAACAATCCATTGAAGGTTAATTTTAGCTTATGTATTTCATACAGTTGGTTGGGTTTGGGTTTTTTAAACAAAATTAGCTATAGTGGGTTTTTCTTGAGCAGCAGAAGTTATTTTCTTCCTTCAGTAGCTCATATCTACATTGCTACTTTTCAAAGACTGTAAAATTACAAAATATTGTATTGTAAAAATAAAAAATTATATCCTGATATGCTGTCTTTCTTCGTAGCCATTTCATTTCTGAGCTTTGGAGCTTTGCTTTAGTATAGTCTATACCACTGTCTGTGGATATCTAGATAAGTATGTCGATTAGCATGGATACTCTTGTCCTTTGTAAGCAGTGATCTTCTGTGTGTTTGTATAGCCGTAGTGTCAAGAGGGTCTCTCTTTCTCATGCTGGGTGCATAATGTGAAAAGCAAAGGTGGCCTGTATATTTGCTTTAGGCTTAGGTGCAATGGGTGGTCAAAGAAACAAGGGGCGTGTGTGAATCTATTGCATAAAGAGAGGATCAGTCAATTGATTGCAGGTTTTCAAGAGAGAAAATCCGTTTTGAGGGATTTTATTGCCCTGGAATTAAGATTTGCTTAGGAAAGGAGTATGCCATGAGTAAGTAATAGCACTGTAGTTCTCAAGTGATGTTTTTCAGGCAGGACATCCATCCATATTCTAAATTGTGAAGATTTTGCATGTTAGGATCTTTACATCCTTCTCTTGTGTGTAAACAGCTTATATACTTTTTTACATTTAACTTGAGTGCAATTAAAACAAGTTTCCAGTTCACAAGTTCACACCATGCTTCTGGTGTAGCCATTTGAGCATGGACTTGTTGATCCTTTACATCTTTGCTAATGTTGATAAGAGCATTGTGTCTAATAAGCTTTGTTATGTGGAACACCTCTAGAGTAGGAAATGAGCTCATGCCACATAAATGCCTGAGCAGGTGTTGTACAAGAGCGGTTTCCTGTTGCAGCTGATTTTTGGCTTCTCTGACAGTAGTTGGAGTGGAAGATTCTTTTCTGATCTTAATTATGTTCCACAGTGTCTTATTCCAACTGAACTATAGGCCTCTGTGATCTTAAGTCATTTAGGTTAATCAGAATTAAATTTCTCAAAATAAACATACATGCCTAGAAATGTATACTCTGGGTGACAATATATTTAGTTTTATGGGGGTTTGGAGCTTTCCTTTAAGAAAAGGGAAGATGGATCTAGGCCTGTTTTGAAGATAAATGTTGTATGATGCTAATTATATTATGGTTGTGGGTTTTGTAGAAGCTAAACAGTTAGGTGCTGAAATCTTGTTTCATTTTTAACTCCCTACTCCTTCAGCTTCCTTTGAGAAACCACATCCAACTTTTCTATTTGTTTTCTCTTCAAAACCTGAGAAGCTTGCAGTGAGAACTGCATTTCCTGGTCTTAAACCCCTTTAATTTCAGGGTCAAAGTCCGATAACTGAGGACAAGTCACAGGCCATTCCTTGCTTGCTGTTCAGTGTTTGGTTTATGTATTTGTTTAGAATTTAATTCTTTTCCTTTAAGAGACTTGAGTGAAGTGGGACCCTGGAGAGAGAGGAAGACTTCCTCCCTTGGGAAGCTACTGAGCCTGCTCAGAGGGAGAGTTTGACAAGGTGCATGGTGTGGCAGGCCCAGGAGCAACAGTGCTGGTACCTCATGCAGGAAAGGGTTGAGAAGCTGCAGAGAGCAGGTAGCATGGCTGCAGGGAAGAGAAAGGAGGTCACATGGCTGCAGGGAAGGACAGAAGGAGAGAGCAGGTCGCAAAGGGTAGAAGGAAATTCCTAGAGCTCAAAGGGGACTGACCAGAGTTTGCTGCAGCTCTGAGTCACTGGGTTGGAAGTCCAGCCCTTTATAGAAGGACAAAATGGGTTTGTGCAAGGGAAGAAGTTGCTGTTAAATCACTGCTTCTGTTTCTTTTTCCTCTTAATTACTTTGAGGTTTTTTTTTATATGGAGGGAGTTAGTAGTTTTCATTCCAACAGGACTAGGCATTTTTGAGTTTAAAAAATGTTTGCTGGTCTTTGGGATGCTCAGTCTGGGGGAAAGTCTAAGCAGTTTACTTTGAGACTTCTAGTGTAAGATACTATTAGTGCAAAGGGAAGTAATTGAGGTATGGGTTTGGAATGGGCAGTATCTTACCTGATTTCTGAGAATTATTTTTTTCCCTTTCATTTCAGTGACTGGACCACTTTCAGAACAGCAGATTGCCTACGTTAGCAGAGAAACACTACAGGTAGTGTGTTCTCAGGTTCTTGTGGTTGACTCTTAATGTAAAAGTATTAAAAGCTAAAAATAAAAGCTACAAATATGTGTGATGCCATGGAAGTACAGTGTTTGCATGGCTTAGCGTTTTTGTCAGACTTTTGAGGATGTCCTGTATGCCTAGAACTGATTTGATAATTGCATAACCTCAAATTATCCTGGGTCATTTGAAGAAAACTGTCTTTCTGCTGTTAATTTTTTTAAGGGGGGGAGCAGCATATTTATTTATCCACATTTGTGGTACAAATTAGTTATTACAAGTTTGAAGGAAAAATTTGAAGACTCGGTTTTGCATATCTGATAGTTGATCTGTGCCAATAAAAAAAAAAAATTTCCTGTATTCTCAAGATGTTCAAGTTAAGGTCACCAGCCTCTCCTCATGGGTATGCCAGCTTTCATTTTTCTTCCCCAAATTAAAGGTTCAGTTCACTGGTAAAACTTAATAAGAAACGGCTTTTTTGGTGGTTGTCTTGCTTCCATGTGAGAGAACAGTTCTTGGCTTCTAGTGAATGCAGATCTATTAAATGCCATCAGTTGAGAGCTGCTGCCTCTCTCACTGTCAAGACAGCTCTATCCCTGAGCCAGCTCCCTTGCGTGCTCCCTTACCATGTCCCTATGCTATGCCAGAGAGCGCTGACTTCTGACTTACAGGACGTGGCTTTTTTTCCTTACAGTGAAGTATGTATCTGGACAGGCATCTGGAAGTGTTTTGGTTTTTGAGCCTTTAAACCCTTTTGTTCTTACAGAATCATAGAATGGTTTGGTTTGGAAGGGACCTTTAAAGGCCATCTAGTCCAACCCTCCTGCAATAAGCAGCGACATCTTCAACTAGACCATGTTGCTCAGCACCCCGTCCAACCTGACCTTGAGTGTTTCCAGGGATGGGGCATCTACCACCTCTTTGGGCAAGCTCTTCCAGTGTTTCACCACCTTCATTGTAAAAAATTTCTTCCTTATTCTTCCTTTTTCTTCTAGTCTAAATCTACCCTCTTTCAGTTTAAAATCATTACCCCCGGTCCTGTTGCAACAGGCTCTACTGAAATGCCTGTCCTCATCTTTCTTAGAAGCACCCTTTAAGTACTGGAAGGCTGCAATAAGGTCTCCCTGGAGCTTTCTCCTTTCCAGGCTGAGTAACCCCAACTCTCTCAGAGTGTCCTCATTGCAGAGGTCTCCAGCCCCCGATCATCTTCATGACCTTCCTCTGGACCCAGTCTAACAGGTCTATGTCTTTCCTGTGCTGACGACTCCAGAGCTGGATGCAGTACTCCAGGTGGGGTCTCACCAAAGTAGAATAAAGGGGCAGAATCACTTCCCTCGACCTGCTGGCCATGCTGCTTTTGATGCAGGCTGGGATGTGGTTGGCTTCCTGGCTTGTGAGCCCACATTGCTGGCTCATGTCCAGCTTTTCATCCACCAGCACCCTCAAGTCCTTCTTGGCAGGGCTACTCTCAATCTCTTCATCCCCCAGCCTGTATTGATACCGGGGACTGCCCCAACCCAGGTGCAGGGCCCTGCACTTGGCCTTGTTGAACCTCATGAGATTCACATGGCCTCACTTCCCGAGCTTGTCCAGGTCCCTCTGGATGCCATCGGGTCCCTCAGGCATGTCGGTCACACCACTTAGCTTGGTGTCATCTGCAAATTTGCCTGAGGGTGCGCTTGATCTCGCTATGTCATTGATGAAGATATTAAACAGTATGTGTCCTAGTATGGACCCCTGAGGGTCCCCCCTGTATATAGTTTCTGATGTCTTCTTGTAGCTTACAATGCAGCAGTCTGTCCATCCATAAAAGTAATTTGTCCAGTGTTAATTTTGCCATCAATTTACATGTTTGATCTCCATATTTAGAAGCCCCTTAAATGGTCTGTTTTCAAAGAACACTCGCTATCAGTTCTGGCTGGAATCAGTGAGACTCATTCTGAAAATACAGGTCCTTTAAATATGACTTCTAAAGTACCTGCCTCCAGGTATTCAGTTTTGAAAATGGTGACTTCACATTCTTTCAGAGCAGTGGTGAAAATGAGTGAGTTGTATGGCTTACTGTGCCAGTAGCATCCAGAGATTTAAATGCTAGGAGTGTACACGGGACTCTTTTAGCTAATGCCAGTTGTTGCAACGGTCAGGTAGATGCTTTGATTAATTGCACTCTGTACCAAAAGCAAATTGAGTCCAATTTTTGAGTCTACATGCACGCCTGCAGTGATGACTCTGAAAAACCATTGAACCAACTGGGTCTTGTTAATCATTCAGGCTTTCATGAACTGACAAAAAAATACCCCAAAACTCTATCTTCAGTGGTACTGTTGTCTATCTGCACAATGTTGTTCACTTGAAAAAAAGTACCAAGTCATGTAATTAATTGTTTCCTCATTTTTCCTGTTGGTGTATTTAGGACCATCCTAAATATAATGCTGATGAAATGCCGATAATTGAAAACAATCCTAATTTATTTTTGCAGTCAACTCTGTGATGTCTTGCATGAGCTGGCAAAAAACCCAAAACTGTCTTGACGTGGGTATCTCCCTCCATAAAATCTGCATTTTCATGGCTCATGACCATAGAATGAGGAAGATACTTACATGTCGTTCTACCCTAGAAGAGAATTTTGGAGATAAACCTGGAGTGTCAGAAGTTACGTACTCTGTGATTTGTCATGCAGAGATTTGGTTTCATAGAGTTCTTCCAGAATTTAAACTTAAAGTTTCTAATTCATGTTGAGCCCTAAAATGCTTCAGTACTCTCATCGAGACCCAGAAAGATAGCCTAATGCTTCTGAATCCATGAACTGGAGTTGAACTCCTGGGTTAGACCCGAAGCACTGCCTGCTAACATGCTTCTTGACTTAATGAAGTGTATAATGATACAGGAGATAACTGCACCAGGTATCCAGTGATCTGACTGCTGAATAGAAGACTGTTAGGCAATTTAAAAGTAATTAAGTCAGTCTAAAAAGGTGACAGTTACCATGTCCAGAGGAAAACTTGGTCGGGGAATGCTTTTCTTACAATAGATATGGTGACTGGTATTCTTTCCATCTATCCTGTGGTTTTGAGACTATGCTACTACGTATATTGAATTTGCAAATGCAGTTCAGATACACTGAAATATAAGAATGCTCTTCAGTCAGTGAGTCATTTAGATGATTGAATCGGATCCTAAATATGTCTGGTAATTAAATAAGAAATGTATATAAAATGAAAAATATTGGACTAAATTATTGTCTAAATATTTTATGCAGGGACTATATTACCTTCACAGTAAAGGAAAAATGCACAGAGATATAAAGGTAAGTAAAAGCTGAAAGTAATTTCCTTTTTTTTTTTTTTTAAATAGACTACATTACCTCTTACAGGTCTTTACTGTTTTGTATCAATTTGCAGGATATTTTTAAATATGTAGGCTTTTCCTATCTATTAGAACAAAAGAAAATGTTCTGCCCAAGGGAAGAAACAAAATAATCTTTCTTTAAAATGCATGCATGGAAATAGTTTGTTCTTTTAATTACAGCCAAACATACTATTTATTTAGACCAGTGCTGTAAAATTTAGGCATCAGCTAGTAGAGCAGATCTAGTAGTAGAGCAACATGTAGTTTAGGTGGCTGTAAGGGTGTCATCTGTGCAAAAGGAAAGGTTTGGTCTTTCCCACACCTTTCCAAGAAGCTCGACATACCCTTCTCTTTGCACCAGCTAGTGAGCAGGGCTGTTGCTTTGGCTTCTTACTTCTTTTCCTGGTGAGCAGATTGCAGGGCTGCTCTTCTGTGTGGTTCTTGGAGACTACTTCTGTCCCCTCCCTTGGATGCTAAAATTAGAGAGGGTACAGCAAATCAAGCTCTTAACACTGACTTATTTGAACCTTCATCTCAACAAAGCTGTATCAAAGGTGGCTTGTTCAGACACTTAACACTCTCTGTTATAGTTTCCTTCTGGTGCTTCCTGTTGACTTTTTGTCCCTAGGGTTTTACTACATACTCTTTGCCTTTCCAAGCTCTTCCTTGCTTAGGCTGTGGCTTAAAATTGGCAGGCTTCCTCCTGGAAATCTGACAGTAAATTATCATGTTACTTTTTGTTGGGTGGGGGATTGGTTTTGGTTGGCTGGTTTGTTTTTTTTCGAACTAGGGATGCAGTGTACCTAGTAGCTTCAACTGTAGATGCCTTAATGCAGCCTGATTCCAAGTTGTTCTCATTGATATGGATCTTTGGGTTTTAAGCAATCATAAAAATAAACTCTGAATGAAAGATTACTTTGGACACAAAATTTAAACATTTTTCATTCTACTTTGTAGAATGCAAAATGATGCTTGTAAGGACACAGTGTGCAGATACTTGTTTCTAAATAGATAAAAAGTTCTTATAGCGCATACATTGAGAATTTTTTATTTTAAAAGAGCTGTTCTCATGAGCATGGAAAAATACTGTCTTCATCTGCAGGTCTCCTGACTGTTGAATTATGTTTGTTTCCCTCAGTAGCTAAGTCAGGTATTTAGAATATCTATCCTGTTAGTCTTGAAAGGTGAACAAGGTCAAGAGTATGTTAACTGGACTTGTCACACTATTTACCAAGCTCCATTTATAAGGCTCATTAACTGTACTTGTGTGAGGTTTGCCAAAGTAAGCTGCATTTTACTGCAGGCCTGACTTTTCCTTCTCTGTGAAAAGCCATAATCTGTAAAAAACTAGTTTCTTAGAGACCTGTCCATGCTGCCTTTCCATCTAGTTTATGGGCAGTGCTGACATTTGGAGCTGTGTTTAGCCAGCTCCAGCTTTCAAATCAGCCTGCACCTGGTTTCAGTCATCAGATCAGGTTTGTTCTTAGTCCTTTTATGCCGTAATTTTATGGTACTGCTTCAGGTTAGTTTTGATTATTGAACTGCAGTGGTACGTATAGCCACGCAACAGTGATCTCTTCAAATCTAGCACTAACAGAATCTCTGTTGTATAGCGTCGGAAATAGTTTTGCTACACACTTGAATACCAAGGCAGATCCTTAAGGCTATAATTATAATTATCATGGCTCTCAAACAAGACAAAAACAGCTCCTACATATGAAAAGAAAATCAAATTACTTCCGCTTTGACCTTTAGAATTCCCGTTTCCTTTCAGTCAGTGGAAACAGAAAAAAAGTAAGGATTCATCAGCGTAGGGAAATCATCATATTCTGCTTTTTGAGAGGGTTTTGTGTACAATGGAAACTCTGTAGTACCATAGGCTAAAGAGTACTGAAATAAAAATTAATGAGAAACCCTGTATATCCGAGGTTCTTTATATAAAAGAATGGAAACTTGCTAATTTCACAAACATTTCCTTGGTAAGGCTGCAGATTTCTTGAACACACAATCCTTGGTTTGTCTTTGGCCCCTATTTTGCCATACAATCTTACATAATTTTTTTTTAATATGGTGTCGGAGGAATCTTCCATGTTTTAATTCAACTCTGCTTACTTTTTTTAAGGGAGCAAACATTCTTTTAACGGATAATGGACATGTAAAATTAGGTGAGTTAATGCAATTTAGTGTTATTAATAGATTTTTGTGTGCTCTAAGAAACAGTCTTCTGTATTTTGTTTAATGATGGTTCATGTAAGGAATTAATGAATATCAGAATTCTTTTTCTCTTGCTGGTAATCTCTAACTGTACCATGTAATTAGCGTCTGAGGAGTAACTGGAGTAGTTTGGAACACTGGTGAAAGACCTAATGTTGTAAGGGGGAGGTAAAAATCAAATCACAGGTTTTTATAAATTTTTAATAATATGTACCATCCAAGTGCTTACATGTGAAATGTACCTTGAAAGGTTATCTAAAGGAGTCTTTTGGATAATACTAAATAATGTATTTCGTCATATTAAAATACTGCATGTAGCTGTTAGGACTTCTATGCTAACCTCTTCTTTCTTGTGTTAATGAGGGGCATGTTTGTGTGCAGCCTGCATGTTTGGTAGGCCACTGAGAGGAGGGTGACCAACAGGATCACAGATACACCAACTTTCCATTATTTGCTTTTGTTATCTGCTTTTTTTTGTTAAATATTTCCAGTATATGTAAGAAACTCTTACAGTGGGGAAACCAAACTTGTGTTCACTAACAATTAATTACATCAAATCCGTTATTAACTGTCATTTTGTTTTTGCCTTTTTTTTAATAGCTGATTTTGGAGTATCTGCACAGATAACAGCTACAATTGCCAAAAGGAAATCATTCATTGGCACACCATATTGGTAACTGTGTTTTTATTTGGCCATTAATATAATAGTAACATACATAATACTGTTGAAAAATTGTGATTAAAAGCATGCTATGTCACTTACTGAGTAGACTAATCACTAAAGGCTGTGTCAGACTTTCTGGTGATCATCTCTGTATTATTTGTGCTAAATCCTGAATTAGCTGAGTATCAGAGAAAATGTTCAAATGCTCTAAAAAATTAAAAAGCTGGTTGTGTGCTACTATCATTGTTGACTAATGTATCTCAATCAATTTAGTCAAAAACTGTCAACAATTTCGCTTGTTTTTAACTCTAATCTTAGATTATTTTTTTTTCTTCCCTGATTTTCTGTTTTGGTGTTTTATGTTTCTTTGCCTCCACCCTAGATATGTCTTTTCTGGAACTCTTCAGTTGATAATGAGTTTCATTTGTCGCCACAGATTCTTTTGCCACTTATGAAATGTTTCCTCTAAGCCATTTTCTTTTTTTTTTCCCCCTTATTTGCCTAAACTGATTGAATTCAAACGTACGTTTCTATTCTGTCTGTACTGCATCTTCATTTTGGCCCCAGTAAACTAGTTTGCATAATCTATCTTTTCTAACGTTGAGCATTTTATTTTCTCCTCTTTGTTCTGGAAGTGGTTGTTCCTCTTTCACCTTCGAGTAAATGACACGCATTCTTCACTGTAAAATAGCACTTTTGAGTATGTTTCTTGAAAAGATAGTCAAAATTCTGTTGTCTGACAGCATAGTAGGTACAAAATAAAAATGTATATAGTGAAAAAACCCCTACATTCAAATATTCAGTCTTGCAATAGTCAAGCACAGCATTTTTAGCATTCTTCTGCAGTGTTAGTCAGCCAAGGCCTGGATTCACTTCCCTTTCAGAATAACGCAAACACCCATCAGTCATGATTGTGTAATTGATTTGTGTGTCTCTTTCCTGAGATGTCTGGGTGACTGTAGTCTTGGCCTGTATCTCTGTGTAACTTCCAAATTGTGCCAGGCTTCTCAACGCATCATAACCTTAAACAATAACTTTGAAAGCATTACATAGGTTAAACGCTGATGAAAAGCATCAGTTTTTCTTTGCAAGGCTTCTCAGAGATTTGAGAGGAGAAGCAAGGAAGCAAAATTGTTGAGATTGTGGAGAAGAAAATTTAGTGGAAACAGGCAGTGCGAAGGCTTTAGTGATCATCAGAGGTGTCTGGGCAGGTAAGGCTATGGTGCTTGGATGGGAGAGAAATGAAGGGCAAAACTGCTGTGCAGTTCTAGTAACCCTGCTATGTACACTTGCGCTTCTCCTCCATGTTTTTTCTAAAGCGAACCATGTTCCCCCTCTACCTCAGTAACTCCCTCCCTTTTTGATTTAGAGTGATTGGGTTTTCCATGAACTCTGGAAGAAACTTACGTAAATATAGTTTAACTCTGCAAACTTGGAATAAGTTGTACCACCAAACCTGATGATGTTCATATCTAAAGATAAGGATGTCTGTGTTTAAATAATGCATCATTTGATATGCTGCCTGCTGCTTTGCTGGGACGCTCATTAAGTGACATTTATCTGTCTTATGTATATTGAGTAACATCTCCAGTTCCACTGGTACTTTTCAGGTGATCTGAACTAATAAAGTTCAAAGCTAAAAAATATTAACATGTTTGCCATCTGATATGACTATGTAGGACAATCAAATCCATAATTCACTTTGGCCGTTCAGAACATGTGACAATGCCTAGTGAATCATTTTCTTCAGGTATTCCTATTTATGTGTCAGTTACGTTTGTTACTTTTGCCACCTGAGGATAACTTTCTAACTTAAATGAGGTCTTCTGACATTACAGTGAGGCGGACTTTACAAACAAGGAGTGCTCTGTGCAGAGGTGACAATGAGTCTTCAGGTCTCATGCTTTCAGGATACAAGAAAGCTGACATTTAGTTACTTTTTTTTGTTTTGTTAGAATTCTTCTCTTCAAAGTCGGTCGATCACTTTCTGGGGCAATGTGTGAACTTGATTATTATTTGGATTTTACTGTAGTTGAATGATTATACATTAATCTCTTTGGTTGTTGAGTCGTAGTTCATTGTGTGTCTGCAAAAAAAGTCCAAGACAGATTGGTTTCATCCACTTACTGCTAAATAGCTCTTTTGGAAACTGCCTATTAGTTACTAGAAGACGATTGAGGAAAACTTCATGTATACATTGCAGAACTTTTTACACACATGTATATATATCCACATGTATAAACGTATATGCTGTGAGCTTAGGGAGAGAGAGCTTTAGGGAAAAGAGTGGTAAGCTGCTATGTACAGAAGAATGTTTGATTTGTGGCAATAAGTTTATCTAAAAATGTCTTTTGCCCTTTAGGATGGCGCCAGAAGTTGCTGCAGTAGAAAGAAAAGGTGGCTACAACCAGCTCTGTGACCTGTGGGCAGTTGGAATAACTGCTATAGAGCTTGCAGAACTTCAGCCTCCAATGTTTGACCTACATCCAATGAGGTTAGTAAGGGGTTAAAGCTTGGTGTGTAAATAATCTGTTTTAAGTAGTGACTATGTGTGCTTGGGGGTACTGCCAGGGTAAGTGTTCTGAATGCACATGACAGAAACTGTAACACCACTTTTTGGTACGTAAATGTGGAATGTCCTGGTAGCATCTCCTAAACTGATGGACTTCTTCCTGCCAACTAAGCAATACATTTAATAATTCATCTTATATATGTATTGCAATGTAAACCACAGAAATATTGGTTGTTTTTTTCAGAGCACTTTTTCTAATGACAAAAAGCAACTTCCAGCCTCCTAAATTAAAGGACAAAATGAAATGGTAAGTACTTCTCTGTTTCAGTAGGTAATGATCATGTATTTCACCGGACAATTGATTCTGATGTTTACCACTTCATTTTTAGGTCCAATAGTTTCCATCATTTTGTGAAAATGGCACTTACAAAAAATCCTAAAAAAAGACCTACAGCTGAGAAGTTACTACAGGTATAAATTTATGTATGGGATTTTTTTTAAGTTCTAAAATTAAAATATGCTTAATATGAGTGGTGGGAATTTTAATATGTGTTTTTTTCCTTTTGTCTTTCAGCATCCTTTTGTGACCCAGCCATTAAATCGAAGTCTTGCTATTGAGCTTTTGGATAAAATGAATAATCCTGATCATTCCACTTACCATGATTTTGATGATGATGATCCTGAGGTAGGAATAGGTTTTAATTATAGAGTCAGATTAAGGTTTCGTTTGCGGAGAAAACTACACGATTATGATATATTGAGCCACAGAATGTTTTGTGGTCTGGAAATAGTCTCAAGGGTTGCTGTTACTTTTGGTTGTGCTCCTCTGTCACACGTACAGGCACTTATCAAAATTCATTCTATTTGGGTGGGGAGAGAGAACGTAAAAAAGACTTTAAAATTTTGTTTATTGTTGTCCTTCAACAATTTTGCAACAGTAAATATGGACGACAACTCCAGTCCTGTCTTCTGTCATCCGTTCTGCTGTCTTTTTCTTTGTGGAATTATGTTTCCATTCATCTGCAAAGAAAGCGTTCATAAAACCAATGTAGAACTTCTTTTGTTCCTAATTTACTTTCTTATTAGAAGAGGAGAATGATCCTATAGTTGTTTTTGTCAAATGGTTTGCTATGTGTTTCATGCAGATTATATTTTCTGTTTTAGAATACTCTGAAACTTGATTTCACTTGATGGTTTTGTCAAAGGCAAAGCTTCTGATTTTCTGCTTTACTAGCTGGGGAAAATGGCATGCTTATGTAAGGTGATAAACAGTGCAAGACTGAAGTGTTTCATAAATAAGAGAAAACAGATACTCTGTTTCTGCATCCTGTCTTTGTACTTAACTGTATGTTAGTGAAGACTTTCCAAATGCTTATACTTTCCTAATTGATGATCTTTTTCTTTTTTTTTGGGAGGGGGGGGGGGGGCGGGAATTAATCCTTTTAACAAAAATGCCATTGATTCCTTAATTGCATACTTCTGTTTTACCTTTTTTTTATGGATAAACTAGTCTAAAAATGCCTATAAAGGAAAGTAAGCTTAAAAGAAGCTACTTTAAGATACTAATAACTTTAACTACTTTAAGATACTGATTTTCAGATTTTACAATTTAAATGAGCTTTTACCTTCTGGAACAGCAAAGACAAGTTGACATGCTCCAAGTCTATCTTCCTTAGAAGCTGAATAAATAAATGTGGAAAGAAGCCGAAGTGAAATAGATCTTTTTTGTATTATAGAGGGCAATGTTTACATATTTCCTAAATGAGAGGGAAGCAGAGGAAAGCATAAGGATTGAATGGTCAATACTTTCAAATGCAATTGCAAATAACGGGGCACACTGATTAAATTCTTCTGTTTAAAAAAAATATTTAGGAAAGTTAAACACACAAGAAAACCCTTAATGTGGTTGACTTCTATGTCAGTGTTAAGAGAAGGGTGTCTGATTCCTAATGGAGACAGCACTGAGGAACTTGGATCTTCTCTTCAGCGTGAGCTCTAAGGATCAGGTGTCCTTTAGTCCTCTGTCTGTTCAGTGATGATAGAAAAGCTCTGAAGCTTGTTAAAGTGGTATCTCTGTAGAAACCAGAAAACAAACTTTCATGAGCTGTCATAAGAAGGAAGGTAGCTGTTTTCAGTGGGCTTCCTGTGAGTGAGCTGCTCAGATCAGGGTAACTTGCCCTGCAGGTCTTCCCAGCTTTCTTGGAAATTGTACTGAAACCCTGATGTTCCATTCCCCTGTGTCACTAGCATATCTTCTTAGTAAGAATTTGGGCCACTCAGGTGGATAATCTTGCATCTCTTCCTGTATGGAGTCACTTCAGTACACGTTTTATTGACAGTTAATTGTAGCTTTCAAAATAGCGTTCACTCTTTTTATGTCCCTTCAGACTTAGCATTAAGAAGGCTCTTCTGTTGTCTATTTTATTATGTATCAGTTATCCTGTAATGAAGTGTGGTATGGGGGTTGAGTGGGGGGGAAGCTATGCCTTGTCTGGGGAGAAAATGAAGAGGGTAAAAAAAACCTCACAGCAGTAATCAGAAAATGCCTATTTTCATCATTTATAAAGGAGCTAGAGTGGCTGACAGTATGGGGACAAGCAAGCTGCTTGCATGTCTTTTGATAAGCATTTTGTCAGATGTTAATTCAGTTGTTGTTTATCTTACATTGCTGAGGGTTTCCTGCTGCAATGGTCAGCTTCTGTGCAAGGCATAATGGTACTTCTCTGTCCTTGTTCATCACATGGCCTTGAGCTCTCCAGTGAGCTTCAGACACCATTTACCCTGTGGTGCTGGATCATTTTCATTGGATAGACAACTTGGATGTCTCTTTTCGTTTCTCCCCTAACCATGTTGCTGGATAATTTTCCATTTTTAAGCCACCTGCAGAATGAGATTGGTAGTGACACTTGGGAAAACATTTTATTTTGTAATAATCAAGTCTAGAACCCATCTCTGTGAATAAAGAAGGTGATAATGAATTATCCAATGCATCTGGAGCAAGGTCTGTATTTCAGATGAAGAATCCTACCACAGGCAAAGCAATTGTTGGCATTGTGGCCTTTCCTATAATAAACCAAAGGGAATAAGAAGTATACGTGCTCCTTTTGTACACAATTAAACTTTCTCCAATACCTGCCATCTCACAGAGGAAACTGGAGATGTTAATCTGAACTTGGGGATTGACCACTCCTATACTTGTGGCAGTCACCTGAATGCATCCATCAAAAATTGAAAGAAGCAACCTAACATGGTACAAACAACACTGATGAGAATCTTGAGCTTCAGACCTGCTTCCCAGTTTGTTTTGAGTTTTGGTTGTTGGAGTGGGAGGGAGGGGGGTATTTTGGAATTTTTGATGTGATAGTTTTTTGATGGTTTTTTTCTGTTTTGTGGGGGGTTTTTTGAGACTAGAGAATTTTTCTAGCTATCGGTGGTCTTTGAAGGCAAGTCTGCCGCCCATTGTGATGACACCTCTTCACCTGGCCTGTGCTGCTTTTACAGGGATGATATTGGTTACTGCTTGGGTAGTCTGCAGAGCTGTGTGGGTGAGGTAGAGATTAATATATGAATTTGCCACCTCTTTAAGGAGTGCCACACTACATCTTTAAATGATTTTAAACTCGGACAAAGGTAAAATGTTTAATGTGTAAAAGCAAAACTAAAAACACACAATCAGGTTATTTGTGTATAATCAGAAAGGTCCCCCCTTCACACAGTCATTGTCTTCTGGCAGCAATATCTGTAACTGACATTTTGAGTATTTTTTTTTTCTACCGTAACTCATGGAGGAGCTCATTTGGTTTTCCATTCAGTCAAAGACAGGATTTCCATTTGGGACTCTGCTTTCACTTAAGAAAAAACCTTTGGAGATGCTGGCAGCCGCCTGTTTGCCACATTTCTGTGACAGATACTCTCATGATGGATGTGATATTAGTTGAAAAGGTTGTAAAGAGGAAAGTGCTCATGTTTTATCCTTAGTGCATGTTTTACCCTTAGTTTTGGGGGTAAGATTGCTCTCAAGATCTGTGCTGTGACTCAAATTGTGCCTAAGTGGCGTTTGTGTCAGGAAGATAACCTACATTCCTTTGTCCTCTTGGACGGCTCAGTTGTCAGCTGTTTGTATTGGGTTTTTGTCAGCAGGGTTTCTTGCAAGGTGACTTGAGGACTTTGTCCTCATGACTGAGAAATGAAGATTTGGCTCCTTCCAGTAATCCTGTGGTCATGGAGAAGGAGATATGAGGGCAGGCTCTGCCTCTTGTGCGGTACAGACATCTGTGGCAGGATGCAAGGAACTCGCATAACATCACTGCAAAGGCAAAAATACCTCCCACCACATCTACAATCATCCTCCTGGTGCTGGCCTTACCGATGCACACACATCATGTGCAAGTGGGCAATGCCTCTTAACAGACTATAAATAAGCAGCCTTTTAGCACTCAGAGTGTTCAAAATGCTCAGGTAGAAAACCAGATCAAACCTTGAAACACATCCTGAATTATAGCAAACCGTTTTTAAGGCTCATACGAATGCACAACAGACAAACCAGAACTGAGGTAGGGGAGGACTGGCGTAAGTTACAAGAAACGAAAAACTGCCTGTGAGATACATGGGAGAAAATACATACCCACAGTCTGTAAATCTCTCCAGTTTCAAAAAAGACCAATGTGAACATAAATGAGAGGTGAAACACTGTACATATGTGTTGGATCCTGATATAAAGCAAGGAAGTAGCGTGCAGTGAAAAGGGGAGAAGGGAAATAATGCTTTCAGATAATATCTCAGGGATAAACAGAGTTGCTGAGCCATTCGTGACTCTTTGTAATAATAGAGCAATTGAAGTTTTCTAACTCTGTCATCACTTCATAATCAAAAGTTGCCAAGTGAAGATTATAATTAGCATATATAAAAGCAAAGCTAGCATAGCAGCACATCAAATTTCTAGCACTACTGTGTCAGATTGCCTTAATTAAAAATTGTTTTGCTGCCACATATTCAACACAGAAACATAGTGAATACGCACTTTTCAGAGATTACTTAGGCTAACAGCATGGAGACTGAACTTTTTTTTTTTCTAAAGAGTAAGATTTCATTGCAGAGGAAGTACTGAGAGCACACTTAGGATTTACATTGCTTATTTTGGGGCCTGATTGTATTCAGCAATCATCTGGTCTTGTAATCTTGTTAAGAAACCCTGAATTATAGTTTCGAAGAGAACCTTCAGTAGCATATGTAGAAAGAAGAGAGAAAAATCCAACAGGGGCAAAGAAAAGAAAGTCTAGTTTTAAAAGTTCATGACAGAAAGTAGAGAAGAAAATCTTGTGGGTCCTGAGGGAACTGGCAGATAAAGTTGCTAAGCCACTATCCATCGTATTTGAGAAGTTGTGGCAGTCTGGTGAAGTTTCTGCTGACTAGAAGGGGAAACATAACCCCCGTTTTAAAAAGGGAAAAAAGGAAGACTCGGGGAACTACAGGCCGGTCAGTCTCGCCTCTGTGCCCAGCAAGATCATGGAGCAGATCCTCCTGGAAACTCTGCTAAGGCACATGGAAAATAAGGAGGTGATTGGTGACAGCCAACATGGCTTCACTAAGGGCAAATCGTGCCTGAAAAATTTGGCTCAAAGTCTAAATGGTGACTAGTGATGAGTGACGTTTCTCAGAAGTTGGTATTGGGACTGGTGCTGTTTAACTTTTTTGTTGGTGACATGGACAGTGGGATTGAGTGCACCCTCAGCAAGCTTGCTGGTGACACCAAGCTGTGTGGTGCAGTTGACATGCTGGAGGGAAGGGGTGCCATCCAGAGGAATCTGGGCAGGCTTGAGATGTGGGCCTGTGCAAACCTCATGAAGTTCAACAAGCCAAGTGCAAGGTCCAGGACCTGGATTGTGGCAATCCCAAGCACAAATACAGGCTGGGCGGAGGATGGTTTGAGAGCAGCCCTGAGGAGAAGGACTTGGGGATGTTGGTTGATGAGAAGTTGGACATGAGCTGGCAACGTGCACTCCTGGGTTGCATCAAAAGCATTGTGGCCAGCAGGTTGAGGGAGGTGATTCTGCCCCTCTTCTCTGCTCTGGTGAGACCCCACCTGGAGTCCTGCGTCCAGCTCTGGAGTCATCAGCACAGGAAAGACATGTACCTGTTGGAGCGGGTCCAGAGGAAGGCCAAGAAGATGATCAGAGGGCTGGAGCACCTCTTCTGTGAAAGACAGGCTGTGAGAGAGTTGGGGTTACTCAGCCTGGAAAGGAGAAAGCTCCAGGGAGACCTTATTGCAGCCTTCCAGTACTTAAAGGGAGCCTACAGGAAAGGTGGAGGAGGGACTCTTTATTGGGGAGTGTAGCGATAGGATGAGGGGTAATGGGTTTAAGCTGAAAGAGGGGAGATTTAGATTAGATATCAGGAAAAAATTCTTTACTCTTGGATGGTGAGACAGTGGCACAGGTTGCCCAGAGAAGTTTTGGATGTCCCATGCCTCGCAGTGTTCAGGGCCAGGCTGGATGGGGCTTTGAGTAACCTGATTTAGTGGGAGGTGTCCCTGCCCATGGCGGGGGGGTTGGAACTAGATGATCTTGAAGGTCCCTTCCAACCCAAACCATTCTATGATGATTCTATGAAATGGAGCTACAAGTTAAAAATAGAAGTGGAACGTAAATACAAAGGTGAATTTGTAGAAACGATGGCATTGCTCTTGTCACACAGCACAGAGCACCGGGAATACTCCCTTCTATTCAGCTCTGAAATCCTCAGGGTAACTTCTCATCTACTTAAAGAAACTAACCTTTGACTTTTTAGGAATCAGTTTAGCTTAGAAGCTTAGCGTAAATGCTTGAGGTATGTAAACAAAGGAAATGCTGTCAGTAAGTCAGATTTAGTCTTACTGCTTATTTTCGAAACTGCCAATACCCTTAAACTGAAAGGCTCAAAAAGGAAATGTTATCTGAGCAAAGACAAATGCTGGCCAGCATTGTCTTTATTTGCTCAAATCCCGTGTTTTAAAAACCCTTAATTTGGAGCTGAAGATACTCTAAAGATGAAGTGTCTCCAATAATTTTAACTTTAATGTACAAAAACATAAATACAATCTTTATTTTTAGCTTCTGCTTGATTTCTTTCCTCTTTCTTTGATACTATGTAAATAAACCTGCTAAAGACTAGGTAGACATTACTGCATTTCAAGTGAGTATATTTTGGTAATGAAATATTTTATTTTTTTCTTTTAGCCTCTTGTAGTGCCTCATAGAATTCATTCGACAAGTAGAAATGTGAGAGAAGAAAAGACACGCTCTGAAATAAACTGTAAGCATGTGTAATATGACAACATGAAATGTTCTTAAAATAATCATTGATATTCGCTTATTTCAACTGGTATTCTGGGTATCTGACATGTATAGACATATTTTTAGTGATATATAGGAAAAAAGTATGCTGTTTCACTTACGGATATAGGTTCTAGATGATTATGCAAAAGAAATGCTAGTGTGAAATATTTGAATACACCCTTTGTCAGCATTTCAGCAAATACCACTATTGCTTGATCTTAATTGAACAGGACACAACCTGAGGTCTCAGAGCTCATATGCCGCTCACGCAAGGATATTCCGAGTGATGCCAGATTCTGCTGAGTAACAGAACAGCTGAGGAAGATTTTTCTTCCTTTAGTATCTTGTAGTTTCTGCTTTTGAATTGAAGCAGTCACAGAGAAATCGGGAAAGGAGGAGGTTGATCACTGGCCATTAAAAGCAGACTGCATCCACCAAATTGTAGTTGTTCTTTTGCTTGAATTAAATCAGAGCAATACTTGGAGCTTTAGTTGTCTTTTCTTAAGCTAAAATTGAGGGGAGGAGTGTTAAAGAGTAGTTGCCAAAGAGCTATCCTAGAAGATGTGATTAGCTCTCTCCAAACTTCATTCAAGGCTCTTTAGTACTAGTGAATCTCCCAGAAGATCCAAGAGTGAATTCACACAATGAATGTGGTTTTTTTTCTATAAACTATAACTATATTGCTCCTCTAAAGAGGGCACTTCACTACCCTATTTGCTGAATGGTTTTCCTGATCCTTCTAATGAGTAGGTGGGACAAATGGTGACTGTGCTGCTTTTGTGATAGAAGACTACCTTCTGTGCCTTTTAGTTTCTAGCACGCACAAGTTCGGTATGTGCACGTATCAGAACTTTCCATCAGTGGGGATATGATATGCTTATTAAACTGGATTTTTCTTTTTAGCCTTTGGAGGTAAATTTTGTTTAATTAGAGTCCAACTTAAATCCTTGTTTTCCTTTTCCCCTAAATAGTTGGTCAAGTAAAATTTGATCCACCCTTGAGGAAAGAGACGGAGCCACATCATGAATTTGTGAGTAACAAGCAGCATGAGCTATGATCTGCACATTATTCCCTGTAAATATCTGTGGAGGATGAGAAGTCGAAGATGTGTAGCATACTTCCTTAGCCCCACTAAATTTGGTAGCAATTTTTCTGACAAGTTGTAACGTATTGGTCCTACAGCAAGACCCCTTATTTGTGGGCTCTGCCAGGTGTGATGTATGTGCTAAGCAACAACCCTTTGTTTTGTGGGTTTTCTCTGTCCTTTATACCTCATTGCCAAGTATGTAATTCCCCTTATTTATAGACTTATTTTTTTCATTGTAGAATTGCTGTGCATACACAAATGTTTCTCTCCCTTGTGCTTGTGTTGACAATGATTGATAATGGAAATAATGAAATTGAGAGCCTGGGAAAGAGGTATGATGCATTTAAAAAAAAAAAAAAAAGGATTTTTGTGGGATTGTTAATTTTCCCACGCAAACGATAGTTCTGTTGCTGCATCGCACTGGAGCCGTGCTGAGCCTGGCAGTTGAGGTATTCTGTAAAGGTGTATTACCAATGCGTTCTCCTTATGGACCCATCAGTACAAGGGGTATGAGAAATCAAGCAGTGAGGGAAGAGGCATTTGTGCAGTCTCACACACAGGATTGCAGGGGCTTCCTCTCTTCTATGGAGACTGTTGCTTTCCACATTTGTGCACTTGGGCAGTTTCTTCACATTCCTGGATAAAAAAAGACGCTCCTTTCCTTCCTCACTGCAGATTTCTGTGTTCTCTTTGTTTTTCTAAGGCAGGTGTTAAGGTGAAAAAGTTAGTACATAGGTGGGAGGGACGTTGGCTTTGCTCTGAGTTGGTTTTGGGGAAGGGTGTGTACGTAGGAATGTACTTCCTCTTCTGTAGTCTACAAACCACATGTGAGTGGGACTTCTGACACAGGTTTCCTTGTATTGCTCTGTAGTTGTACTAAAATCTTCCCGGTGCCTTGTCCTTCAGCAGTGGCTCAGCTGGCTCTGGGCGTATGGGGTTGTATATAATCTCGCTCTTCCTCAGCAACTGGCTGGACAGGTAGTCTGCAGTTTCTGGTGCCTGTTGGAGACGGGAGAATAGTTTACAAAATCACATGTAGGACTTAGGCAATTATTTCAGGTATGTTATTTAGACCTTGACATAACTGCATAACAACATCATTTAGAATCCCTGGTTATACAAGTGTTTATTAAATATGGTAATGAAGTCGGTGTTTCTACCATAAACTCATCAGTTAACTCAAAATTATTTTTGAACTGATTCCGTGTTATCCTGGCTTTGCTTCCCTGTTGCACTGTCCGGATTATAAAGAAAATAAAATTGGTAGCATCCTATAGTTCAAATTATAATGCTTTTGCTCCTTAAGAATTTTATTTATTTATACTCACACAGAATCATAATTGAGAAAAGATGTTAATGGAGAAGCTGAAGTTTTAAAAATACTTTTTCTATTTCTTTCTAGTCTTATCAGTCACTGACTATACAAATCAGTTAGTGGACAACTTTGTGGGGTGTTTTCATTGCACCTTAGGAACCAGAGTTGCTAAAGTGGGGAGAGGGATTTTCTGCAGGCATTAAAAGACAACTTTAGAGAGCGCTTCTTTGGCAGATGTTTTTGGAAGGGAGGAACTGAGCCTTTTCCAGCCTTGTGTGTTAGCAATCTGGACCTGTGCACTTTGCAACGAGGGACTCCATGATCCAGACTAATTTTTCCTGATAAGGAAATCTCTTAGTATTGTCTATTCCTGTCAGAGTTTGCATATTTGAAACCTATTCAAAGAACTTGCCTCATCTCCCTGTCTATAAGTAACATCTGTAACTGCTTGTTTGGATTTTTATGGAAGAGGGAAATTAGCTGCTCCACTGCTTTTATCAGAACGAAGCATACAGAACTGATCTGACCTTTCCAGATAAAATTCCTTTATTTTAGGAAAGCTTACGTAAGTCTTATCTTTAGAAGATTAATATGTTCTTTCTGATGACCTGGCAGGAGTTTTTCTGTAGTACTGGTATAATTATTTGAGTTAATTTTCAGTGTAAGCATGAATGGGGAAAAAATGCTTATTTATGAAACAATAATAGGTTTGTCTGTCACAGGATTACTGTGACATACATAAAAATGCCTCTGCAAGCAAGATAGTTGCTGTAAGCAAAAGTAACTGCTTACATCGAATATTTATATCTGTGGTAGCTGTTTTTGCACTATATTGCCACTGGAGACTGTGAATTAAAGAGTTGGGTTGATTCTTACAACTTCTGTTAGCCAAGAGGGAAATAAAACTATGATTTTGAAAGTGATGATGTTGGGTGTAGGGACCAAAGAAAAAAATGTATTTTGTCAGGTATAGAATGAAGGACAATTTAAATTGGCATGTCAAATGCAAATAAGAGCTCTCTTCATATATACTCTAACAAAGAGCCTTAGCACAGAGCAGACTGAGGGAGAAGTTTGTAACAATCTACATGCTCTGGGAGAGAAGGTCTTGTAAATGGAAGCGGGAGCAAGACATGCCAGCAGTAACAGTGTGGATCCCTTTTCATTAAAGCTGTTCTTCTAACCCTTTTGCTTCTGTCTCACTAAAGCATGCTTAAACTTCATGCTTATTTACTTACGGGTATGAGTGCACAAGCCAAAGGACTGGACCACTGCAGCATGATGAGTTATTGCCCGTGGTGCACTGAGATGTTGAACTGGTACATACTTGCCTCTTACGGGGGCAGTTTGTTGCTCATTATCACAGCTCAGGTGATGAACAATAATTCATTATTTCGGTGTGATTTGGTAGTGTTTGGTAATGTGACCATACCCTTAGCTGTGTTTTACCCCCATTCCCAGAACTGTCTTAACATGGTTTGAGTTTCAACTAATGACTTTTTTTCTAGCAAGAAAATTTCCCTTTATGTATACCTGGCTTTCAGTCGCAATGTAAATAACTTCAGTTTTTTGATCTCTATCTAATGAACAGCCTGACAGTAGCGATTTTTTGGACAATTCAGAAGAAATATACTACACTGCAAGATCTAACCTGGTATTTTTTGTCTTATGACTTTCTCTGTCAGTGTTAGTTTTGTGTTTGTTTTCCTTTTCAAAGCTCATGTTTTGTTCTGTTGTTGCACTGGTGTTTTCATTTGTTTAAAAGTCATTCAATATAAGGATTAGTCTATATGTGTATTTCTGTAATGTAGGAAGGAATTCTTAGTATGTGCAGTGTTGAAAGTATTTAACCCGTATTTGTATTTAGCTGAATCACTTTTATAGAAGGGGCTCAGTATTATGCACTCATTTTAATTTCTTTATTTACCTGCCTTATAATGCATAACTTGTTAATTTTTTGGAGGGGGATTAAAAATAGAAGATACATTCTCTTCATATTTTTGACTGGTAGTTCCTTCAAATAGTCTCATGAAAGACTATAAAATTATATAAATGTAAATCTCTGACAGTAGATATAAATGTATTATATAAATGTAAATTCTTTAGATGGTAATTATGTTACAGAATGAATATACACTTAATACAAATAACAGAAAGTGGGATCATAAGTGTTTCCAATGGCATTTGGCATCGTTTGTAGTCTGATGCATTTTCCAAATTTTCTCTTACATTGCAGTGTAGAAAATACTCTAGACAGTGAGTTTTCTTATTTCTCTGCTGTTTAGGCACTATGTAGTTAGAAAAGTAATGCATTTGAATCTCGGACATCTTCATACACTGTTGAAAAAAATGAAGAAACATTCTGTACTAAATGAAAAGCATTATTCTGCCAACTTGCTTTGATTTGTGAGATGTTTAATATAAGTGCATTGAGAAGAAAATGGAAAACTGGGGTGTTTGGGAATGTCTTGATTTGGTTTTTATGTGATGGTTTTTTGTTTGGGATGTTTTTGTTTGTTTTGGCATCAGTTGGCTTGCTGTGACTTGAGCCTGCCAATACCATAGTTACTAAGAGCTTAGACTGTCTTCCCCCTTCTTGGAAGGAACTTCCTGTACTGCATGTTTATAAATATGTTTCACAAATTGTTTTGAGATCAGTAGCTTAGATTTCTCTGTATGCAGTGGGAACACCCCCATCCTGTGCAATTGCTCAGGTTTTGGGAGCATGGTTTTGGTTTTTCAGTTCGGTTTTGGTTTTGTCTTTTCAGTTTAGCACTTTTTAAAATCTCTTTCAGGTTACTTTCAGTGTTGTCACATGTCTTGTTAGCCTAGTGTCTGTGGACCAAAGATGAATGAGAACATCTTTCCTGACTAGACAGTCCTTTCCCATCCTTCTTTTGCCCCACGCTATTCAGTGCACTCTTCAGAAGTGGTTACTGTGATGAAGTTTATAAAGTACTAGTGTTGTCACAATTGTGAGAGTGTTTTTAAAGTCAATCAATGGCACGTTGTGTGTTTCACTGCTTTCTTTACAACCTCCTGTGTTCATTGTGAATCGAAGAGGAGAATTCTGATTTGGTGGTAATGCTTTACCCATTTGTGAGATTTTTCCAGTAACATCTAATAATTCTGGAAATTAGAAGAAATATTTAGTAGTTGGTTCATTCTTCTGTTGTGGACCAGGACCTACTAATGAGACTTTCTGTCTCTCTCCTTCCCCGACTCCCCCCTCCTGCTCTGACAGCATTGGCTTCACATATGTTCAGTGAGAAGCGATATGTGGATTTTTCATACATCATCAAGGGGAAAAGATTATACTTTTTCACAAGCATAATATATCACCTACCACTGTTGGGCTCTCTCCCATGCTGTTCTCCTGGTTTTATAAAATACCTCATGAACAACAACTCTTTTGCAGAGCTATGTGTGTCTATAGGGTCCTACCAAAAAAAATTATAAATTGAGGCATATTTTGGGCAGCATGAGTCACAAAAAATATACAGTTGAAGTTGAAAGCAAATTTGGGGAGTGAGTTGAGTGTTTTTACCTATCACCTAGCCTTTTGCACAGCTGGATGGATCATATGGCAGCTTATTCAGTCACCATGCACATTACCGTTTAAAAATTTGACGCCTACAATGTCTTTGTCCTGGGAAGCACAGAACTGGACACTACATGCAGATGTGGCCTTCCAAGTGTCACACCAGCCTTCCGGTGTGTCAGCCACTCCTCCCAGTTTTGGGTCATCTGCAAACTTGCTGAGGGTGCACTCTGTGCCCTCATCCAGGTCGTTGATGATTATGTTGAACAAGACTGGACCCAGTACTGACCCTTGGAGAACACTGCTGATTACAGGCCTCCAACTAGACTCTGTGCCACTGATCACAGCCCTATGAGCTCTGCCATTCAGCCAGTTCTCCATCCACCTGACTGCCCACTCATCTTACCCACACTTCCTAAGCTTATCTTGAGGACATTATGGGAGACAGTGTCAAAACAAAAAAATCAAAACAAAGCTTTTACCTAGAGAAGTTATGGCTGCCCCATCCCTGGAGGTGTTCAAGGCCAGGCTGGATGGGGCTTTGAGCAGCCTGGTCTGGTGGGAGGTGTCCCTGCCCATGGCAGGGGGGTTGGAACTAGATGATCTTTAAGGTCCCTTCCAAACCATTCTATGATTTTGTCCTTCTAAAGCATTTAAACATCAGTAATTCTGGCAGATGCCATTTTTCATACAGAAATTCCAGTGAGGCTTAAAAAGGCTGGTGGCAGATGAAGGCTCCTTATGTTTTATGGAGGTTTGCTTATTTTCTCTTATTAATTGTCCTGTAATTGCTGTACATTATATATAGCCATATATTGCACAATATGTACATTAAAATGGACAACCATTTTGGCTCTACCCAGCATAAATAAGGTCTTGGTTTCCCACTTTTGATAAATGTAATTTTGCAACATGTGGACGAAACGCTTGTCACTTCAAGGTGAAAATCTCAGATTTCATTATACTGATCTGGGGTTATTTTTCTCAACAGCCTTCTAGTCTTTTTTTTTTTCTTTTCTGGTGTCCTTTCACATAGACTCACAGAACCTGTTTAACCTCCTTGTTTGTGAGTAAACTGTTACCTGAAATAAAGGCTCTTGAAACCAAAAGTAGTTTAGAGAAGTCTGGAGACATTTTATTTTTCCAGTCTTGTTATTTTGTGCTCTAGAGCCTGAATCCTCAAAATACCTTTGCTTACACGTGCAAGTTTTTGAGATCACATAGAAGCAATATAAGGACTCACACAGATTTAACTTCCTTTACTGTTTCTTTGCGCTGGATTGGAGTTCATCAGCTGGTGGTGAGGACCAGCAGAAAGGAATTGCTTGGATAAGGTGACACATATCGGGAGTGATGAAGAGGCTGAAATTGCAGATAGCCTTTCTTGAGGGAAGGAGATTTACTGAGCTTGTTTGGAGCAAGGAGCGGGAGAGTCGGGATTGGGGCATAAGAGAAGGATGAAACTGTGTAGAAGGAAGATAAGGATAGCAGAAAGGATCAAAGATACCCACAACTTAAGCCTAACCCCTTCCACCTGTTACCTCAGAGAGCCTGGGACATGTTCCTGGAGAGGGATGAGCCATTCTTTCCTACCAGCATGGCCACTTGTGAGCCATTCTTTCCTGTCACCTAACTTTCTAGCTCCACTGACAGAAGTCTAGGGTGAAAGTCGGGTGGCTGTCGCGAATCAGATCCATAGAAGTCGATCTGGTGGTTGGTGGTTTTGGAGTTTCTTGGTTTAATTCCAGAAAAAAGATGTGTAATTGGTACAAAGATTGAAAAGACAGTCCCTCCGTGGTTCAGGAAATGCCAGCATCTGGCTTGCCTTTGCCTTTTTATTCAACTCTGTGGTGTATGCATCCTTTTACCTCAAGTAATTATCAGTTACATACTGTTTTTTCCACGATATCTCACTTGTCTTGGGAAAATATGGAAAGTCACTGAAGTAATCAAATGCTACTGACAGCTGTGGTAGAAACACCCATGTGGAAATTACTACTCAGCTTTACAGAGCAGAATTGAGGGTGCAGTAAGCCACCTGGAACTCCTCACTGAGCAGAAAAGAATAAACATAGCTTTGTATTAAAGTAATTGCCCTTCAGTCTGGAACTGAAAGCTGCAGTGGCTTCTGCTTCATCAGCTTGGAGCACTGGCAAATCTAGTGTAAGACTTTTCCTCTGATTTTTAAAAACGCCCTTTGGAGAGATCAGCCCCATGAGTTGCCATCTAATCCAAGCTTATTGCTCTTTTAGCTTGGGTATCTGGGCATCTTCTGATACGGGCTGCAGCTGAAAGAGGCCTGTTCAACAGCAGATGTTGGGAGACCTTTAAAATGTTTCCTGGAAAGGAGCAGCGTAGCTCCATTTATCACTAACTTGGTTGATCAGTATTTCATTTCTCCTGGTGAATACACTCAGTATTTTGAGGGCAAATTTATGCTCAAATTTGTCCTGTTGTGATCCACCTGAAGAAAAAAATACCCTGTAATTACAGCAGTACACTCCTGGCAGATGCAGATTTGATAGTACTTCAATATGGTCCCTGTGTAACCATTAATGTGTTAAATTTGTATGCCATACGGTGTCTCTTGAATGGTAGTGTTGGAGGCATATTGCCACTTCTTTTTCTAAGGAGCCCATGCTCCACAATTGCTTGAGTGCTCAACTTTCCTGGTACTATTGTATTTTTCTTTTTGATACAAAAGGTGATCTTAAAGTATACATGGTAATATATATAGTTATCCTTAAAATACGTGTTGCTATAACCAGAGCTACAGAAACACTTTTGCTGTCTTCTCTGCTTATTTCTTTAATGTCCCCATGTGCTAAAGGCATTTTGGGCTCCCTGCCAGAACTGCTCCCCAGCTGAAATGAGGACTATAATGTGCCAGTGAGGGATGGCTGGGCGCTCTATAGGGTCTGGTAGATCAGTCCTTTTTTTTTTTTATGTTATTGTTTTGTTTTGTTTCCTTTTCTGCACCCAGCCTTATTTGAGCAAAGGGTCTGTGTGTCCAAGGAGGGGGCTAAGGTCAGAGTTTAAAAGGAATTAGAAATGCAGCAGACTGTCAGAGAGGAGATTTTTGGGAGCAATTGGCCTGAGAGTGGTGGTAGGTGCTAGAGGAATGACCCTGTGGCAGAGGGGATAACAGCAGCATGACACAGGGTATGTGTTTGATGCTGATATGTTTGTCTTAAAGATTCATTCTCTTATATTTGTAGGATCTACAGCTAGAATATGGTCACGGTCCTCAGTGTGGCTACTTCTTGGGTGCAAATAAGTAAGTAAGCAATGGCATTTTTTTGTCTTTAATTCATTCAGGGCTATTTTAATATAAAATTCACAAATGTGTGTTAAACACGTTAACTTAAACATATGTAGTAAAATATGTCAAACTTGTTTATATCAGTTACAATTCCAAAATCACTATTTCTAAAATAATAGTAATTCCAGTGATACAGAATTATGGCACTTTTCAGTATTAGAGGCCGTGTTGACCATATGGTCTCTGTGGTGCTGTAAGCTTCTTTTTAAGGGCCGTTATCTTGATCTGCTTCTTAACAAAATGTTCTGCATGAAAGGTCCCACAGAGCACAATTTTACCCCATTTAGGAAGTATCAGTGCTGCTCTTTGACATTGCTTTATGCCCTCCTTTGTGTTGTAGGGCACTAGGAACATTCAATTATAGATGCTTTAAAAAATAAAACTTGCCTATCTCAGCAAAGTCCTGTAACTTCATGTTCATACATTTAATAACTTTGTTGTATTAATCATATGAAATAGTTTGCCATGTAGTTCTTCCTTTCTGCCCAATTTCTTAATTTACAGGCTAGGATGCCTAGTTTTGCTTTGCTAAGTTAAATAGTATTTTAAAAATGCAGACTATCTAAGCGTAGAACATAACATGATATTTTTATGCAGTCTTTTAGTTGGGGAAATACGAATACTGATATCTTCCAAAATCCTGTTGTTTCTCACGCCTGTGTTTTGCCTGCTATTCTTTCCTGTCTGTTTTCAGACAAAGACACAAAAATTAAGATGTTCAGAATGTTACAAAAATCAACTAGGGAAGGATGAATTTATTCCAATAGTAGTTTAATCCTCTTGTCAGTCTGATTTATATTTTTTAATGATAATGATTTTCTTGCATAGTGTGTATTTGTTTTAAATTCGATCAAGCTAAGACAGTCATTGTTTTAGAGTATGAGGAATAAGGACCATTGCACATAATAGCAATGCGTTAATAAACACATATGGAAGTGTGGTGTGTGAAAAATAAAAAATAAAAGAATACAGCTATGTTCATTTGTATACACGTTTGATGTATGTTCTGAAAGCCAGCTGAAATAACATGCTTTGGATTATTTACTGATAGAATCATAGGAGCATTTGCCCTGGCTTTTGATAATTAAGTTTGTGCCACAATTAAACTGTGTTCTTATTCTTATTTAATGCTGAAGGAGTCTCTTAAAATCAGTTGAAGAAGAACTGCATCAGCGGTAATTCTATTCTTTTTTTTTTCCCTCTTGTGTGTTTCAAAGTCATTTGTGTGTTGATTTTTTTTTTGTCTGTCACTACTAGTTCTTGTTTGTCCCTGTACTTGCTGAGAGGATATGGGAGAGGCTTAGTTGTCTGGATTGCAGCTGTGCTTTAAGGAATAACAATAGTCATAAGAAGCTAAAAGACAGTAAAATTCTGTAAAAGAGGTAGTAGCCCTTGGGCTCAGAATTTTTCACAGTAGCCAAGGTAATTTTAATACAACTCACTCAGCCATAGTACTTTGCTCATTTTCTTAGGGGACATGTGGCACATTTAGAAGATGATGATGATGCAGACGATGATGCTAAACAGTAAGTCCTTTCTTCTTGTAAAAATAAATAAATATATAAAAGCTGATTCTTGAATAGATGAAATTTTTTTAAAAAGTTGAATCACATTCTATCCCTAATAGCTCAGGCTTCTTCTATAGCATTTTTAAAGATTGTTCCTAGATTACATTACCAGAAGTTTTCTTATTCTGATGATAAACTTGTGATGAATTTGAGGGGGGAAATCTTGTTCCTCGCTTGATACAGTTGTCCTTTTATCTTCTATTATTGAACAAAATCTTGGCATAGTTACATTGAGACAGTAATTTGTCTGACCCTGGTCCTGGTGTCTTCTTTAGAACTGATGACTGTATATTAAAATAAAGCTCATTAAAAATACATAAAATATATACATAACTGTCTTCTCTAGATGGCTGAGTTTATTCTGTCCACATTCTCAGCTAGGAAGGTGCTTGTATGGGTGCCTGATTTTGGAACAGAGCTGGCTCCCTCATCACAGAGAGAGCAAGGTCACGTGACTGCAAAGGCAGTATCAATAGGCATGTGTTAAATTAATTATGCTCATACATATTAAATTTCACTGCTATAAGTATTCTTGGGCTCTTTTTGATTGACAGATGAGAGCTGAAACAATTTAAAAAGCACAGCCAGTATGTGGAAACTTACATTCCTAAATCAATATGATGTAAAACCAAGAAGAAAGATGCCATTGAGACAGAATTCTTGTTTGCTTTCTGTTAATGAGTAATTTTGAAAGCTGTTGCTTCATACCAGAAACCTGCAAAACATGTGTTATCTATTGCTGGCATCTATCTCTTACAGAGAACCAAATATCTTTTTTTTTTTTTATCTAGAGTTATTTTACTGCTGTTCTTCTATAACAAAGATTTTATCACTGTACTGAGCATGAGGGACAGCCCCCTTCAAGAAGGGTAAAGCTACTGATAGTGTCTGTCAGCTAGGTGACAAGTACATTAAACTTGCATTGTTTAATGATCAACTTCTCAAAACACAAGTATGTTTGCTGTTTGTCACAAGTGGTATTTATAGAAGAAAAACGATTTTATTCAGTTTTTTAGCAGGCTTTATTCCCCTGCTACTTCCTTAAGAAATTCTTCATATTTCGTTATTAAGCAGTTTGTTTAAAGGCATGTTTGATTATGCAGTTCATCAATAGTATGAAGCTCCTGTGTCTTGTCTTTGAGAGGAGGAGGTTGATAATGCTCCTCATTGATTTGCTCCTCTGCATTTGAACCAAGCTGAGAACCTGCTTTGCTCATAGATGAATAGACCTTAGTAATAACTCAGGCGCTGCAGGAGGTAATGGTCCCCTGTAGCTCCATACTTCCAGCTCCACTCTGATGGCCTGCCGTGAAGATGCTCTGAATATCTGCACTGCTGCAAGCCGGCTCAGCTTGGTTCCTCACTCCATACTAATCTCTGGATGTTTGTGTACAGCTCTGTGTCTGTCTGTTCATTTTTGCTTAATGTTTCTTTCCCCCCCACCCCTACTTCTTGCTCTGTTTGCAGCCAGTATCATCAACTTCAGTAATGTTCCAGGGTTTGGAACATCTTGATCCCTGCTGTCTTGAAGTGCTTGCACTGATTTCTTTATCCAGTGCTTTGGGATCTTTGTTCCTTGCACAAGCTCCATTGGAACTTTCAGACAGCATTGGCTTTAGCTGCTCCTGTCGCTGTCGTGTTTCTGTGGATTTTCTTTTTCAGGTTAAGCAAGAAAGAACCTGATAGCTTCCAGAGAGGTTCCAATTCATCTAACCCTAAGGACAGTCACCAATGGTCCTGGCGGTTTTTACTGCTTCCCATATTTCATCCTAAGTACTCTTACCCTACAGAGAGGGCCTGACAATTTCCTGTAAGCACAGGGGTGAGCCTTGAATGCCTTAACCTTGGATCAGACAGATTCTGCATCTGTGTCTTTCCCCTTGGTATCTGCTTGGGCCCAAAGCTCTGCTGCAATATGTTGGTTTGTTAGCTCAGTCTTGGATACCTTTCTCTGGAGCCCACTGAAGATTCAAGGCTTTTGTTTGATTTATATTCTGTGAGATGGAGCTGCAATTGAAGAGCACACGTGACATCGGTCACTTCTCCCTTCAGATCCAGAACAAAAAAAATGAAGCAGTTGTGTGCCTTCCAGTTCAAACTAATGCCACTGCATGACTCTGAAGCTGGGTGATTCATAGCAGCAGAAAATCCGCATGCTTCAGGGAACAATATAAAATTACCTATCTTCATTTAATAATTTTGATTGTTCTGAAATTTCTTTTTCTCTTATGTGCAGCAAAGCTGATGATGCTTGACTTTCTTGGTTGTGGAAACTGGGAAAGCAGAAATTATCAGGCTACTGCCCTGCATGATCAACAGTGAAAAACTGCACATAAACCTTGCGGCTGAAACCACAGCACACAGTCCTTTGTTCAAACATCTGTCACACGCCAAATCCTTGTCTTTTTTTGTTGTTTTTTTTTTTTTTTAAATGTTTGGCTGACCAGTAATACTGTGACAGCTGTCTGAGGTGCAGGGAAGAACGTGAAAGAAACTACAAATGGACTTGGACATAAATGACTGAGGTCTTAAGCTTGGTCCCATGTTATGAAGAGCAGGTAACTTCCACCACCATAGCTGCTGAAGTGCACGACGCAGGGTAACCCGTTCTCATCAGTCCCCTTCCAGCTTCTCTGAAATCAAAGCAACTGATAAGATGCCAGGACAGAAACTCCCGAAAAGAATGAAGCAAAGCAGACAAGTTGCTGATCTGTAAACAAGCAAACAGATATCTTACTACTTGGGCATTTTCCCAAAAATTTGAAACATAATTTAAAAATGAGGAAACATTGAGAAAGAATGTCAAGCTTTCACAGCTGTGTTCCTGACTTATTTAATGGAAATAATTTTCTGTTCCAAAAGATTGGGAAACAGGACAGTGTAAGAGTTTATAAAAACATAAAATATTCAGGTATTTAGGATTTTTTAAAAATGCAGCATATTCTTTAAAACACAGAACCAGCAGAGGAAGAATATTCCTGATGCTTCAGCTTTCTTGTTTCCTGCTGATATCTTGAACTGTTGAGCCGAGCTTTTGAATGATTCTTGCATTAAAGTTGTCTTTCACAAGATTTCTGTGAAAAAAGAAACTTACGGAAGAAAAAAACCAACCACAAAACAACCCAGATGGTAGGCTAGCTGTCCACTGCAGGTGGATTTTGCTTTCCATGTGTAAGGCTGTTCTGAAGAAGTCAGTGGTAAATTTTTCAAGGAATATGTTTTTCTTGTAACTCCTGTTTCCCCTATATACCTCCAGATGGCCCTTTAGAAAAGCTCACTCATATCCTAAGTCTTTCTTCTCTCAACAGAGTAAGTATCAGGCTTTCTCTGCGTATCCCTGCTTTTTTTCTGCTCGAGTATGTGGATCTTAACAAATCCATTCCTGCCATTTTGCCCTCTCTTGGGATGATCTGTGACACTTGAGTTTTTGGATACTATCTGTGGTATGCACAGCAATAACACAATGTTTAAAAGTATTCATGAATGCAGTTATTTGTATATAATAGTGCTATTGACAAGTTAGTAGTGTTTATTGGTATGGCATTTATAAAATCCTGCATCCTTTTGAACACTGCAATACGAGGTTCAAAGATACTGGATAACAATCTGTTTTGTTTCTTTTCTTTACAGTGCTACTATGAAACCTAAAGTGCCACCTCCTTTACCGCCAAAGGTAAGCGAGGGGGATTTTGCTGCCCAGAGGAAAAGGGCACTTTAAATAAACAAATAAATGCAGAAGTGTCTAAATGATTATACTGATGTTTATGTCACTTGAGCTGTGACTTGAAGACTTGAATCAAGTTTTAAGTCAAGGGTGTATCCAGAGGGTTGACCTATATGTTCATAGCCTTTAATTTTTAATAAAGAGCTGCCAAATAAAACATCTGCTTGCTGACTTCTGGTGTCTGAATGGGGATCTTCAGAGGCATGTCTGGATCAGTGGCATACTGCCACTTGAAGAGCAAGTGAATCTTTTCACGCTGATATTGTCTTAATATGAGCAAAAATAAAAAGGGAAAAAAAACTTTATATTTTTTTTTTGTCTGGCTATCAGTTCCAGCCAGGCAAAAGCTGCAGGTTTGAGTACTTACCCTCCTGCACTATCTTTGCATATTTACAAGCAGCATTAGCGCAGCCAGTGTCTAAACAATGTTGGCCTTTGTGGTTACATCCCCTATTTGAGATTCTTTACACAAAGTTCTGTCCAAATCATTGAATGTTCCCTGCTTTCTACTTAAATGTCTGGTTTTGTTTTCTGTAGTCATAAACAGTGACATTTCCACGTGCCAAATAATTGTTTAATGCATGACTTAAATATTATGATTTTGAATTCATCCTTTGTCCATACCAAGGTTTTCCTTATTCCTATGCATTTCCTTCTAGTTTGTTTTTTGAAAGAGATTTACATGGCAGAACGTGTCAATTATCAATTTACTTGGGAAGGGTTTAGGATCCAAATATTGCGTGTGGTTTTTTTTTTCTCATTGAGAAGTGACATGGATGCTTTGAATCTTTTTTTCATTATGGTTTTATTATTACTATGTCTTTTTCAGCCTAAATCCATCTTTATCCCCCAAGAAGCTCAGTCTTCTGAAAATGATAGTCAAGGGACAATCAAGAGGTGCCCAACATCAGAGAGTCCAGCAAAATCTGCATCTCAGGTTCCACCCAGACCACCACCTCCGCGGTTACCTCCACAGAAATCTAATGCTTTGGGTAATAAGAGTGACACCAAGAAATATACAAATATTTCTTAAATAATCTAATGTGATTTTATTTCTACATCCTCACCTATGCACACATTAAAACATACTGTAGTAATTTTTCTGTGGTGGGCAAGTAGCAGAAAGTGCATGAAAGCCAAAATGCACGAAGAAAGCACACTTAAAGTCTTAAGAGGGTCAAATGTACCTTCTGGGAAAGTCGCTGACACAATTCCTGTTGATGCCATTAGTGACACGATTGCTTTTCTAAGCAACAGGCTTACAGTGTAGTCTATCAGGATTGTCGCAGGGAATAAAAAAAGTTTTCCTGTATGTAGGTTTCAAATTCTGGCCCTGAATGTCAACTGTTGTCATTTGACATATGAAGAATAGAGTTTTGCTTTCAAAGTTCGCTTTTGTAGGTAATGAACTGGGTTGGGTAGTATAGCAGGTGATTGTGTTTGTTTACTGTTTGCTCAGGCTATTTTATGCTTTTGTTGAAGTCTGATGCTTTAAAAGTTGTCTTGGCCTGGCTTATTTCAAGCAAGCTTAATGTCTGACTTTTAATTGAGATCTTGCTAGTTCTTCTTTGCCTACCTGCTTAGTTCCTGTGTTACAAATTTGACTGTAATGCTTAAGCATACAGTGCTAAGAAATGCCTCAGGGCTACTTATAAAGAATAATTGAAACATTAGCTATAGCCAAGTTTTTATTCAGATATGTTAAATACATTTTTTCCTCATAATTGTGACTGCATCCCTTTCTACGCCCACGTTAGATTTGTTATATTAACTACTAAAAACCATGGACTGAGATTGAATGTGGCTTTATAGATGGTTATATGTGCACACGTAGGAACATGTATGCTTCAGAAATAGATTAGGGTATTGGAACATGTTCTGACACAAGTGGAAATTTTGGTCCTTCAAAATTGTTTTTAGGCTAGACTACTATTTGAGTTGAAGGTAGAAGAACACATTTTTAAAAATTAATCTTTCTAGGTAACGGTGTCACTTCTGTACAATTAAATGGTGAAAGAGAGGGGTCACCACATCAACAGAATGAACCTAGAGACACTAATTTTTCAAGAAAAGAAAAGAAGGAGATACTGGTAAGTATTTAGGCTTCTAGGTGTTATTTTAAAGTCTCAACTGCATGCGCAATGAAAAGGAGAGGGCACACATCTTTGGCATCTTGTTTACTTTGAATCAAAGCACAGTTTTGCTAGGTTGTCTAGTTGTGATATAGCCTTAAGCTGAAGTCTGAGTCAGTACTTAATTTTCATTAGAAACTAACATTGTCATGGATGTACAAGATTTACTTGTATGCACATACTTGAGAGACATGGAATGAGAGTGAGATCTTACGAGAGAGATGTAATGCCTTGTACTGAGCAATGACTATTTAAGCAAATGAGGAAATTAAGGAATATGCTGCCATCTGATGGCTTGCTGGAGGATTTGGCTGGCCCTGGGAAAGGAGCTGAACCAGGGCTCTTCCCAAATGAGTCCTCCTCCTATCCCAGATGTAGGCTTACAGGCTTTGTGGTGTTCAGGGGGAAAAAAAGATGGAGAAATGTAGATTGAGGGTCCAGATATGCAAGCTGCTTGCCTGCTGGCCTCTGGACCTCTGGATTTTTCAGGGTTTAGCAGCTTGGGTTTAGTGTCAGACTTGAGCTACGTGCGCTCATGTGAAGTTGCACTTGTGGAGAGAATGCAGTTTTACACCATGTGTAATCTCATCCAGCTGTGAACTGAGGAAAGGGAATATTCCTGCATCTCTTTCTCCTCTTCCAAGTGAGTTTTTTCAATCAAAGTAGCAAATGGCTTTCAGAGTGGTCACTCTATTACTATGATGCAGAAGTGGGAATGTGAAATGGGAGAGAGTGGGACATCTGTAGTTAGATCAGATTAAATGTTAGATCAGATTAAATGTAACGTGAAACTGCACTCTTTGAGGGCCTCTTCTAAGGATGAGGTTGGAAATGTCACTCTTTTGAGTGAAGTGAAGAGAAAATAAAGCAGAAACATTGTATGCATTTTTGTTTTGGTTTAAGGAAGTGCCAGTAATACTGGCAGTAGTTTGGAAAGCATGATTTCCTGAACTGCTTTGAACTTGGCATTTGAAATTGTGTGTTTGAAGTTTCCTGTGTTACCTATAAAACTCATTTCTTCGGAAGCATGTATTTACTACGAGAAATTAACACTGATACAGGAAAGTGGGTCTAGTGCTGACTGATAGAGTTTAACGTTGCTTGTAATATTGAACAATTGCTGCAATATTGCTTCAACTTTGTATGCTGGATATGGCATTCTTTCAGGTATCATCATAATGTGAAAATGTTGCCCAATAGACCATGCAGACATTCAATGAGCAGATATTAGGGAATCATAGTAGAGGTTTTAATGAAAAAAAAAAAATTATACTGGTAGTTTGTGGTGTGTGGTCACTAGAGACACGTGGTTAGCAGGCTCGCACAGAATTATGCAAGTGTCAGTTGGAAGTGGGGTCTGTAGCCTAACCTCATGCTTAAAAATGGGACTGTACCCAAAGCTCAGCCATGGCTTTCAGATCTGGTACATGTGGCGTTGGACAAAGTGGAGCGTCCCAGTAGGTGCCTAGTGCCTTCCATTTAGTGTAGTGTAGAAATACGCAACTCTCTTTACTGTCTTAAATCTGCGGGGAGGGTTTTGTATCTATTTCTTATGTAGATATAAGTATTGGCTTTTTATTTTCTCCTAATATATTTTTGCTCAATTATTTATCAAGTGCTGTTAACTGCGTTCTAAAAAACCAAAAATTTAGACTTGTATTTCCGTTATACTGTATTGTGGCGTGAGAATATGCATGTTCATGCATATGTGCCCACGTGGGTGTAAACATTTTAACTTTTATTTTCCAGAAACCAATTAGTAATGGCCTTCCTCCCACACCTAAAGTACATGTGAGTATTACTGAGTCATACCAAATGCATGTTGGAAGCAGGACATGTTTTCTTGCTAAAGCTGAGAGAGTACCTTTTTTGAATGTTTGTAGTATTTTTAAAAAATATAAAAGCTAGTATCTCTTAGAAATGTTAAGCCATACGTATGGTATTTCAGAAATCACAAGGATGTGTAAGTGCAAATGATACTATTTTTTGCTTCCTATCCATTTTAGAGAAGCAGGACAGGTTAAGGTAGATGTCATGCTTCTGTGCCTTAGAACTGTAATCTCTTGCATAAATGCACAGGATTGTTCCAGAGCTCTGAATTCTTCATATGTTTAGCATCATTTATTGAGGTCAATCCTGTTTTAATAAACTAAATATTAAACTAAATGCGTGGCCTAGGACTGCGTATTTTAAACTAGTGGATGACAGAAATTTGGAAGCACTCCTAGCATTGAAAAGAACCGAATCATCATGGGGAGGGGAAATAAGATAGATTCAGTGACTGGAATGAGAAAAAAGGTAGAAAATAGAATAGCTCAAAATGAAATCATACATGTTGAACTTCTGCCACAAACTTCAACAACAGGCCATCAGAGTATGACTGAGAGTTGCTAATATAATGAAGCTGTAAAAAGAGACAGACTAAAATAGGAAAACTTTTGAAGCTGATCAAATAAGTCTTTGAGTGTTGGACTGCTCTCCGCATGTTCCTGCATCTTTGTAGTGCACTAATTCTCTGGTTCTGATGGTCCTCAGGTTAGAAACTCTTTCCCCTCTCGTCCTCTTCCCTCATCACACCCCACCTTTTACATATAACAAACTTTCTAGCCTTCTTGTTCAGTGTTCAAGACTGATTTGGCACTCTTGTATTGCTCTCAACCTGCTGTCTCCATTGATTGCCAAATAACAAAAATTTGAGTAAGGAAAGGGTTTTCTTCCAGGGCATTGGGATTACTGGACTTTTTACTTTCCTCTGTTGTGGAGCACGTTTTGCATCCTAACATCAAACAGGAGTCTTATTTAACAATTACACTGCTACTGCAAGTAAAACTTTGACAATATTTTAATCTCTTCTGTTCTCTTTCTGTGGGACATCATGTTCTGATTCTTGTTTGTTTGGGTTTTTTGATTTGTGGTTGTTAAGTGTGTTGCCGAGTGGTGTTTTGCGTTCTCACTGTCCTCTAAAATAGTTCGATGTTCTGGGGCTCTGTTTAAAATTGTATCTATGCATGGTTGCCTGTGACTAGATGTTTTGTTCAGCTTTCTTAATAACCCAGTTTGGCAGTGTGTTTTTCCCTGCTGTTTTAGGTGGCTTGCAGCACAGGATCTCTCTAATGAGGGAATGCCCTGCCTGCTGAAATTCCCCTAGGACTTAAATGACTCCATGGCAGCAGTCAGATTAAGCAGCCTTGCTTCAACCTTTTATTTCGTGTTTGTGGTGTTTTTCCCCACTAGCAACTCAGTTTAATAATTTGTCTGATTCTCAGCTGTATCATTGAGATTTGCTTGCTATTTAGAGGTGATACCCTTGGGCTCCGTTTACCCTTCTGAGGCATTTGCAGCAGTGTCTTGGCTCTGCAGGCTTCCTGGGGATTGGGGCTGAGAATGGCCAGAGGAAAATGATTAGTCTCTTCAGATTTCTGTTGTCTCCTTCTTTCTTATCCAACTTACCATTGCAGAGCTCAGCTAGGTCTTAGCAGTGAGCGCAGCATCTCTCTCAGTGCCTGGAATAGGTCAAGGAGAATTGTGTAGCTGGTTACGGGAGCCGCAGAAACACTTGGCAATATTCTAGGAGGTCAGTGCTGCGAGTGTCATCTGGTGTATTTTCTGTTGAGGGCCTTTCAGTGCCCTGCACGCTTGGGATCGAGGTTTCCATAAATCCTCCCAAAAATCCCTTTATTGTTTTTCTTTACGTCATCCCTCTTTCAAACTCCTTGTTGCCAAAGGATTTAACAACACTGAAGCTGTCACTGCCTTGAGGTCACTCAGTATGTTCTCATATTCCTGCCTTGCACGTATCTTTTCCCTTACTGCTGTTCTGATGCCTGCAGAAGGATCATCTCGTTGTCTAGCAAGCAGCCAGCTCCCTGCTTTGGTACTCGGACTTCTGCAGCGGTACCAGCAGTGCTGAAGTCTTTCCCCTTGTCTCTGTGCAATGGGGTCTTTCATGGTTTGCTGGTTACCTTAATGAATTTGATGCTTGCCTCACATAAGTATGTATGGACAAACTCATGGACTTCATTATAGTGATGCAAGAGTGAGAGATGTCCAAAGCACAAAGAAGAGTCTAATTTCTGCTGCTTTTCATTTTAAAGGGTTAATTATGAAGTTCTTTTTCTTCTCTTATTGAACTAAACTCTGTTCAGAAGTGACTGAAATGTGTGCACACTTTCTTATTCAGCAACAGGTTAACAAAAAAACCTCTCCAAATCTTAACGCAAGAGCTATCTGGTTAATTCAGGCTATAGATTGATAATAATTCACAAAGTATTAACATAAAGTGGAAACATTGCCATTCTGTAGCTGTATTACAGAGTACATAGCTTTGCCTAAAGGCGACACCTGCTTATACGCAGGATGGCAGCCCTTGGCTATGACTGGTTCTTGTGTTTGACCATTATTTGATAAATTATATCATTTCGCTTTACTAATTGTTGTTTGCTACTGCATCATTCATTTTCATCTACAGTACTATCAATCAACTCTGTTTCTTAACAAAATAGTATGGGTAATTGTTATGTTGATGTTTGAAGGGAAAGGGGGAAGCCCTGGCTTTTGGTTTTCTGTTGTCTTGAAGCAAATTTACTAAATATTCTTATAAATGCCTGCAAACGGTTGCGCTTCACTAGGAGGAAGATGAAGAGATTGATTCTATTATACTATGGAAGACACTTACTTAATAGGCAAACTGAGTTTATTAGAGTTATACTGAACAAGGAGCGTGGTCTTCTGTCAGAGGTTTCCCTTTGGGAAGGAAGCAATCAATATTGAAAAGGAGTTAATTTGGAACAACTAATAGAGAATCTGAGACAAAAAATTTGATTGTTGCATGACCTAGAGTTTTATTTTAAATACATGAAGTATGGCAAGAATAATGTTCCTCTGAGGCTTTCTGAAGTCACAAAATTCAAGAACCTTTTTGAGGTTTGTCACTTTTGTAGTACATGTAGTACACATGTGCTTAGACTGTTAATTTAAGAGCTAATTCTGAAATGCTAATTCTGGGATGTTTGTTCAGAAAGGTCTTACGCACAAAGGAAAAATCACTTCAAAAAAAAATCCCTTTGTCAACTTGTCTGTCTGAGGTTGTTTTCCACATAGCAAATGAAATTACTCTTAACCTTTTGTTACTACTTTAAGTAAAAATAATCCTATTGGAAATTTCACGTTTTAATTTTTCATTGTTTCATTTCATTTTTCATTGTTTTAACTTCTACAGATGGGTGCTTGCTTTTCAAAGGTTTTCAATGGCTGTCCATTAAAAATTCATTGTGCAACATCATGGATAAATCCAGATACAAGAGGTAATATATTATGTATATTTTACCCACTTTGTTCTCTCCTTGGATTTCAAGAGTGCGAAGCTGAGCAAGATTATTCCTTTTAAAATAGACATATGGTAAAATAGGTTTATTTATATAAGCAGAAGTTCTTTAATTATGTCACTGCTGTCTGAAGTTCAGTGTTGTGTTTTTTTAGTTATGTTAAGGTATACAGGGTGCAGTTTTCAGCTTTGATTAAAAAGAATAAATTACATATCAAAAGTAAAAAACACATTTTTTTTTGTTTTGATTCAAGACTCTTTTCAACATTTTAGTCCAAAAGATGCTAATCCTAATTTATTTTTTAAAAAATCTGACTTTTGGAGGTCCTAGTTGAAATTGATTTCTTTATCATTCACTTGATTTATATTTTTTTTCTCCCCCATAAATCCTTCTGATCCTACAGGTTTCTGGAATTCTCTTTATTTTTGCATACATTTTAGTGCTTTATTAAATAGCCTGATGAAAGAGATAATTGGTAACACTGTACTCGCATTGCCTGAGTTTCACCTTTTGATTAGAGGCTGTATAGAGATGCTACTGAGCCAGTACACAAGAAAATACTTAGGGTTTTTTAGAAACAGAAATTACAGAAATCAGCCTTTTGCAGTTGGCATCTTCTCAATGTGAGATGTCTGTCTTTTTCGCATGCCTAAATGGAATCCAGGGTATTAATTATGTTCAGGAAGTGAGGCACCCCCCAAAGTACTGAGAAAACCAGTACCGGGTTCCAGTCAATACTGCTGCTGAAGTACTCAAAAAGAAGACTATGAGTATGTCCCAAAATATATGGAAATGTCTAAGAAGGATAATCTATATATGAGGAAGTTATTCACATGAATTCTTGCTTATGGTTGTATCACTGGGTTTTTATTCCCATTGTTAGTCACAAAAAAAGAAGACTGATCTTTCCTAATGTCTTAAAACAGCCCCATCCACAAATTTAAGCTTCCTTAGCAAGATTAATTTTCCATGCTTTAAAACACCATAGCTATTTTAGGTTGGTTTATTTCAATGCATGTAGTTGTTTTAAGTCTTTTTTTGGTAAAGAGCTGCATAGTCTTATAAAACATGCCTTCCTTAAATCAGGATTTCTAGGTTTTTCTTTTGTGTTTGCAGATCAGTACTTGATATTTGGTGCAGAAGAAGGTATTTACACGCTGAACCTCAATGAACTTCATGAAACATCAATGGAGCAGGTATATTTCTGTTTTGGTATTTTGGAAAAAAATTATGTCTTTGTCACTTTTTTTAGCCACTCAGATTAATGTTGTATAATCCTTGTAAAAATTGTCCTTACTGCAGTTATGTAGGCACTAGCTACACTGAGAATTACCTTAAATGTTTACTATTGAGGACACCTTTCAGTCATGTTTAAGCTTTTTGTAGGCTGAACAGTGTTTAAGTAGGAGATCTGCATATATCAATGTGTTGAACTTCATTGTAGTGCATTGTCGTGCAGTTAAATGATTTGTTAAATAGTATGGAATTTCCCTGATGTCCTTTGGATGAAAGTTTCTATTTTCTCTAAAGCTTTGTTACAAGATAGAATATTTGCACCAACTGTTGTGTTTCAGCTACAGGGAAGGAAGGAGATATTTTATAGACTAGATTTCATTCTTTTGGTCTCAAAAGCAGCTTTGCTGATGAGACTCAGCATACTGAATCCCAGTTAAAACTTTGTCTTTGCAGGATCTTACAAATAGGTTTGCGGTTTTTTTTTTTTTGAGGGGATAGTGGGGAGGGGGAAATGCCAATTGTAGGCTTTTCTGTATGGTGTCTTCTCCAGCTCTTTTGTTAATCTCTAAGAGACTTGTTTTCTTTCCTGCCTTCTCCCTAATGTAGGGAGCTATGCATCTGCCGTCAAGATGGAGGAATTTGCAAGGACAGCCTTCACACTGTAAGCTGGAGGCACTGGTGTTTGTTCATCTTCCAGGGTCCAGACGTTGTAGATATGTCTGTTGTGCTGAGAAGGCGGCCTAGCTAGCTTGCACTGATCTCCATGTGACCCATAATCATACCGGTGCTTGAGTTTAGCTAGTTTAAACTTAGCTCAGGTACATCCCTGCTGCTACACTGCAGTTGTAAAACCTACCCTGAGAAATATCACTAATACAATAATTCTTGTAGGCCAGGTAGACCAGAGAAAGTTTTGTTTGAGTTTGGTGGTGTTTTTTTTATTTGGTGGTTTCTGTTAGGGTTTTTTTTAATTGGCAAGGAGAACAGGTGTAATGAAACTCGTGCTCCCATATCCATCCTTGTTTTCGCTAAGCACCAAGTTCTGTAGTGCATCGCCTACTGAGCTTTTAGGGAAATGTTTTAATAAGCAGTTAAGAACAGATGCTTGTAAAAACAGCCAGTCACGTGTGGAACAGGAGGAATGAGTGGAGGTCAATCAACCTGCAAATCTGAAGTATTGCTGCTGTTCTCTAATCCTCAGATCCAAACCTACTAAGTAACAATATGCTTGTGCAGCTACAGAAGATCAGTCAAACTTTCACATTTAAATTTGGATGCAGCCAGGCTGGTAGATTATTACCATAGGTTTTTTTTACAGTGTGTTTAGGTTATGAGAAGACTTCAGGAACCAAAGTGCACCTGCCATGCTAACCATTTATTACATTGTTATTTATGATTACAGGCAATAGGGCTTTAATAGCATTTTCGAGTTCTGTGGTTCACTTTGTTTTTTTTACTCTCTAGGTCTGATACAATTCAATGTAAAGGCAAAAGTAGTATCCATGGTTATTTTTTACTACATTCCACTTCACTAACAAACAAAGCAATGATAACACACATTTCCAGGAGTTAGCACAGCTTCAAGATTGATCTCTTGCTCTTTGGCAGAAAAATTTTTCAGTTAATTTACAGATCTCTTCAAATCTTTCTAATAAACCAGCAGTGAGGTTGTTGGGGGTTTTTCGTTGTTTGGTGTGAATTTTTTGTTTGGGTGAGTTGTTTTTTCTTTTTTTTTAAGAGCAAAAGAAATGTCCTCCCATGTGGTCTGTCTAGCCCAACAGTCTATTTCCTAAAGTGGCAGTAGGAAAGGCTCTTGAACTTGGCCACTCTGCTGTCCATTCTCAGACTCCACTAGAATCATTGAATCGGGGATGTTGAAGGATCCCTGCCTGTTTGCTTTTTGTGTCCATTTATGGACTTGTTGGACAATTCCTGGTTTACCCCGTTGATACTTTTCACCTCCATGACCTCTTGTGGCAACAAGCTCCAGAAGTTATGTGAGGGGGGTGGAAAAAAGTACCATATTTTTTTTTAATCTTTCTTTTTTTTTTTGAAGGATGTCTTGTTGGTTTCAGCCCCATCCTTCTAGTAATTGTGGGATTTGGCAAATAACAATTCTGTCTTGACCATTTGTTGCATTCATTGTTCACTTGAAATGTGTAATCATATGCAGACGGACAGTCCCTTCAAGTGCCAGTTTTAATTGTTTCAAGAGATTTGGACTGTCACAGGATTTAGAATGGCTATGGTTTGTTGACCATGCTTTGTTTACTGAAGTTTATGTTGTTAAGCTTTTCTCATTTGAAGGAGAAAGTCTCGTGGTTTTTAAAATTTTTGAAAAAGGATGGATTGATCTTTATGATGACGTCTTGTGGGCTAACTATAGTATACTTGAAGACATGAATACAAAATGTGCTAATTGTCTAAATGTTAATGTGTATGTTAAATATAGTGTGTGTGCCTACGATTTACTCTGAATTAACTCTGCAATCCAGGTAAACATTATTTGGCTTAAGCTAATTTCTGCTACAAAAAGCAAGTCAATATTAATTTTATCCTGTCGTCTATGCAGATATTAATTGATAAACTTAATGTGCTCACGTTTTATGTATATCAAACTGAATGCTTTTCTTTCTTTGTTTTTCTTTCCCTTTATCAGCTATTTCCTCGAAGGTGTACGTGGTTATATGTCATGAACAATTGCTTGTTATCAATATCCGGTAAGTTACTGTGCTGTCTTGGAATGGTAGTGCAGGTAAACATTTGGGTTCCTATTTGAAGTGTGGTTTTGTTTTCTAATTTCTAGGTAAAGCTTCTCAGCTCTATTCCCATAATCTTCCAGGACTCTTTGATTATGCAAGGCAAATGCAAAAGTTACCCGTTGCTATTCCAGCACATAAACTTCCTGACCGAATACTTCCCAGGTAAATACACATCATCAGATATATCAGAATATATTAATTCTGCGAGTTTAGGATATGCTTGTGAAACTCTGGCAATGCTGAATAATGTGGAGCTCTGTTCACAGATTGCCGTTAATAACTCATATGGGCATTAATCAGGGAGTAGACCCCTAAATTTACACAAATCAAGATGTGAATATACTCTTACTAAAGAAATAGGGTTTGATACCTCTTATCTTCTTGTCATGAAGCCTCTTGTTTCTGTGCATAGCTCTTTTCAGGTATAGTCTAGTATGGTAAATCGTGGTTGTACTTGATGCTAAACAAAATCTAGGGTCAGTATTGTACCTGTGATATTTCAGGCAAGTAGAAATGGTGATCCTACATTAGTTACTCTGGGCACTATCTTTCCATTCTATAAAAAAAAAAAAAAAATGGGGATGTGTGATCTCTTACCACAGAGAGAATCTCTTACTGCTCATGGGTTATTTTGAAAACTGGGAAGAGTAGAACTGGAGTACAGATATGACATTCATCATTGGCAAGTCATTTTTTTGCAGGCCAGTGTAGAAAGTACTTTTGTCCCCAGATGCCTACAGCACATTGTACATGCAGTCCCTCCAACTTTATTTACTAATAAGTGCATAAAAAATCCCAGAGACTGGGTACAGTGCTGGCTGCCAAACAAGCTTTTGGAGTCTATTGAAATCAAAGAGGAGGTAGGTATTAACACTAATCTAGTTTGCAGAGAAACCTTTGATTCTTAAAATGCATAGTGAATCACTGGTTTTTCTCATATAATAGGCTTTCTGTTAGGAAATTGTATTCTAGAAGATCTGTTTCTCTACTGTTCTTTTAACAGCCTATTACCATTTAATTCTTGGGTGCTGGAAAAGCTTCTTGTTCAGTCATCTGCAAACACAATGGTGCAACACTTGTCTGAAAACGGTTTTCTTCCTAGAGGCTGAATTCTAATTACCTAAGATATAATTTGTGCTTTGAATTGTTGTCTTCTGTGTGCCTGCACCACTGTTCTGCTCCTCTCTCTTCCAAACTAACTTTGGTTGGGTGACTTTGGCTTGAGGACTGCATCAGCAGTGGACTAATAACCATAATTCTCTTAAGGATCATGGGAGGAAAATCTCCAGACTACATTCAGCCTGGAATGACACCTCACCTAAGTTGCAGAGGAGTCAGAAAATTTCTTGTCCAGTCATGTCACTTCCCAACAAAAATGCAGCACAACCTGAATGTGCGAGTGCTAAGCCAGTCATTTGAAGGCAGGAGAGATTCATTTAGATAATCCGTTTTGCTGTTTTATCCCTTGCTCTAAATCATCAGGGTAGTAACATTTAGCCAGGCAGAACTAGTATGCAGCAGAAGCTGAAGAGCATAATTTTTTTTTCATACCAGAGCACAAAGTGTATTCTTCAGCAAGTTCCTGGATATACTGTGATGATGAATGTTACATGAAAAATGTAGATATGTTAAAAGCAAAGTTTTCAGCAGAGCAAATACAAAGCAAAGTAGAATTCAAAGTAACTTGTGACGTTCATATATTTATCGGCAAAACAGTCTAAGCTCAGTTTGTGATACTCGGTAGACAAACATTCAGTAGCGGAAAATATGTCTGTGATAAGTCTTCTTTCCAGCTTCTTTCCCTTGAACGTTCTTGAGCAGTTCCTTTCGAACCTTCCATGACTTCTTCCAACCAAAACTTGTGGCCAGTGCTCAGTTTTCATGTTGCTCAGTCCTGCTGCGTTATCAGTCACTTCTGGACTGCTTCATTTGAAATGCAGTGCAAGTATTTTCCCAATTCGTGGCGTTGACTGCAGCATCTGCCCACTTATTCTCATGTTTTCTACAGCATGAAACTAGTTATTTTCACTGTTAAGACTACTGTGGCCAATCTCCATACTGTCTGTCGTCTTCTAGTCTGTACAGAAACACCACTTCCCACTACCAGCAAATAACAACATCTTCCCTGACTTACCTGATAATTACTTTCATGATTTCTCAGGGTGTGTCCCCTGCATGTGAGAAAAGATCTTGCAAAGCTGCTTTCCAGACCTCCTTCAGGCCTCCTCTTGAAATGCATGCTGTGCTGCCTATGAAAAGTTTTGCAAAACTTAAGCTGTTATTTTGCAAGGGCCATGGTCTAGCAAGCGATCCAGTACAGCATCATTTCCCACATCCCTTGGGTCCACGTGTCTTGCCTTCGAACTGTAATGTCTTTGGAACAAGAGTGGACTTTTACGTTGTCTATGTAGCATCCAGCACAAGATGCAATAAGTTACAGCATTACAAAGAAGAATGATCATGGGAGTACAATAGACTATCCAGGCATGTGTATAAATGCATATAATTAAATAACGAGATAGTGGTAAACGATGCTTGAAGGTAGAGGTACCTATTCCTCTCCTTTCCTGACCTTTAACTGCATTCATAATGCTGTATAACTGAGCAGCATCTCAGTGCTAACAAAGGGATCACCATGTATGTTGTAGGCATATCATTTGGAGAAGAAATATACAAATAAATATATTTTTAGCTTTTCTGTGGGGCAAATAGAACTTTCCCACCAACAACTCTCTAAAAAGCAAATTTCATTAAATTGTTTTAGTTGATCAATAATGCTGTGTTTATATCTTGTAGGAAGTTTGCAGTGTCTACAAAAATTCCTGACACTAAATGGTGTCAGAAGTGTTGTGTTGGTAAGTAAAGATCTGCAGAATAAATGCTAAAAAGCAGTAAAAATGGGGGTGGTATTAAGATTACTGAGCCAGATTTAGGAGGTGAAGGGAGAAAAGACTTTTGTCATTATTATGAAACTATGCGTTTGCAGACAGTGAGCTCATTCTGGTTAGGCCTTGCATTTAAGCAGTGAACGCTTTCCCATTCTGCTCTTTATATTTAAAGACAATTCTCAGGAAATGCAGAATGCATGTCAAATTTAAACCAACCCTCAGGAAGAACCTGATGGAGTGACATAAAGCAGTTGTCATCAGGCTTAAGTAGCCTCACTTCCTAGCACAAGTTCCAGTTATCAATATTGGATGATACAAAGCAAGGAGTATATTCAGTTCTTTGAGGAGAGTGTTGTCTCTGAAGCCTTTGGAGTGTGTTCAAAGTGCCAGCTACTGAAGTGTAAAAAATGCACTGTGTTAAGACATGTTTTAGAATGCGGATGGGGGCAGACAGATTTTAAGCAAACAAACAAACAAAAAAAAAAAACAAACCAAACAAAAAAAACCTGAAAGGTTATTGTGGATGATCTTTTGGGGTCAAGCTCTTGTCCCCACCTGGTGCAGACATGTTTCGCCTGGTGTCCCATAATCAAATGTTTGGTGTGAGGAGTTGTATTATACAGGAAATCTGTCACTTACCCTGACAAAAATCTCCCTGATGTTGCTAAAACATCTGATCTGATCTTATCACTTCTTTGTCCAGCTCACCTGTTAAAACTTGACTTTTTCTGGGATACAAATGCTGTAGGGTGTGGTAGGGTGTTAATGTCATGTACTGTGTAGGTCCAGGCCTTGCCCTGACTGAGGCATCTAGGCGAGGTGTGAATGTTAACAGATGCTGAAGGGAACAGTCGGAGGAGTGGAGTGACAGGGATCAGAGTAGGTACAAATGCTGACTTTATGGCGTGAAAATTAATTTGGAAGTCCGTATGTTTTCAGGGCGGTGTTTATGAAATGAGAAACCTGGTGGTGTGCTCCTCTGTTATCTTACAGTTTCTGTACCAACAGGCACAGAATTTAACAAGCGTGCTGTGGGTCCTGGCATTCAGAGATAGCTTAGTTTAATAAGCGTGTAGGCCTTCTTGCATGAGAGGCGTAAGTGATAATTTGTGATGGCAACAAGGGCAGCTGCAAAAGGCAGGTTCAAGGGGAGAAATGATAGATTCCTCTCTCCTGCCCGTGCAGCCTGAACCTCCATTCCTTCCGGCCTGAGGGAAGTAGCATTGCCACAGGAGGCAGAGAAAGAACTTCTAGTCTTGTTTTTCCACCTTAGAGGTGTTGGCAGTTGCATGTTTTTTGATTTCTGCTGCTGAGTTCAGCCTTACTAAGGGTCACGCCAAGCGTTACTTGCTGCAGTTTGCTGTTGGTTTGACTGATGTTGAGTGAAAACTTGGATTAATAAAATTAAGCTTTAAGGTGCCAAGGGATTGCTAGTGGATTTCCTTGGCAGTAAGATAGCGTGAGCATATTTCACTTATGTAGATAGTACTGGATTGTAGAAGCTCGTTATCTGAACTATGTTGTTAATTGACTGATGGCCCACAGTCACTTTATTGCACTTTAAGATCTGGTCTTTAGATGTTATTCTACGAAGTGCGAAGTAACACTTGTTTGTCTTACTGAATAGTGCTTAAGGAGTGAAATTTTGTCAATAATCTAGAATTAAAGTTGGGAAACTTCATATTTCACAGTGCTCAATTTCGCAACTTAATTGTTCTCTTCCAATTTTTCACTGAGTTCTGACAAACAATAGAAGAAGAGCAGTTGGGTGGAAACAGATGATCGCACTTTAAAAAAAAACCAAACAAACAAACCTGAATTTCCTGCTGATCTAGAAGTGTTCATCAGAAACACAGAGCTCCTGGATTTCAGACTTGCTGTGATGGTGCTTGGAAGGCAGCTGAGCAGTTCTCAAGTGACAGTGATTGTTCAGTGCTTGCTGCATACCTGACTGTGTCACAGAAAAAGCCATTCTTTAACAGCTTCTTATGATGATGTGGAGATAGCTCAGGCAAACTAATATGGTGAAGCAAGATACTTCAAATGTGTGTGCAGTCAACTATTTTTTAAGACTATCTAAAATTGTAAATCCCACCTACTGGTCTGGAAAAAAAAAAATAAACCCCCCAAACAATTAACTTCCTTTTGAATTGGAGAGGTGAAACGTACCACAGCGCTCTTGTAAGAGTCATGTTTATTATGGCTTATTTGGTACCAGCTACTAGCAGTTCATGCCTGACAGAAACTCCAGCATGCTCACTGTCACCATTTTTATAGTGTGAATGTTGACTTTTCAGCAGCTTCTGTGTATAAAAGATTAGAGTGGTGGGTATTTTCCAAAAGTGTATGGCCTGTTACTTAGTTGGAAAATGTTTATAATTTGTATTTGCTTAGTACACTAATGTACTCTACCTCTCCTTTTTTGGCAGTGAGGAATCCCTACACGGGCCACAAGTACCTTTGTGGAGCACTACAGTCTAGCATTGTTTTGTTAGAATGGGTTGAACCAATGCAAAAATTTATGTTAATCAAGGTAATATTATGATAAGGTGAAATACTCCCGTATTCCATTCTATTTATCTTGTAATGACTTGTTAAGAGCCATTTCTTGAGTTATTAGACTTTTCTCTTGGTTTTTCTTAAATTACATTGAAAGTACCTATTTAAATGTGTAATATGTGTTAACTGGCTCAAAATATTTATAGGAATGTTCTTGGTTTTGTGGTGCACTTCAGTTAAAGAACAAAGCCCTTCTCTCCATGAGCATTGTCTTTTAGTTGCACAGTAAAAAACCCTTGCTGACAGACTGAGGCATGGTGGAGTGGAGTGTTAATGGGGGCTAACGGCAGGCTTGCTCCCATACCAGAGAGAAGGTGGCCACTTATTCTGTGCTTTGTGACACTGGAGGTGCCCAGAAATGGGTGTTATCACCCCATCTGACACACCCTGAAGAGATGGAGCCAGGGTGGACTCACATTTGTGGAGAGGCAGCTGGTATGACTTGGTCAGCGTGGGAAGCAAGGTGTAGAGACTCCTTAGCCATGGAGAGCAATGACGGGTGTAGCACTCTTGTCATCTGTGTGCGGCTGCACAGGACACGTGATGAAAGACATCTTACCTTATTTAATGAATCGGCATGAAGACTCTTTAAACTTCTTAGCTCGGGCTTTTTGTATCTATCGATTACTGTTAACTGAAAGAAGTAAACTTCATGTTACAAAATATATGGCATAGAATTTACTGTACAGTTTAAATAGCTAATAGCAACTCAGACTAAACTTGTTTCCCTTCTAATATCTGTTTTTGTTTTTTAATCTAGCACATAGATTTTCCTGTACCTTGTCCACTGAGATTGTTTGAAATGCTGGTAGTCCCTGAGCAGGAATTCCCTTTAGTTTGTGTCGGTGTCAGTAGAGGAAGAGACTTCAACCAAGTGGTGAAGTTTGAGACTGTCAACCCAAATTCTACCTCTTCATGGTTTACAGAAACAGGTTTGTGTGCTGTTGTAATTGCATTCGGAAATGTTCCTTGCTCTTCTATTATATTTGAAACACTAAAAGGGTAGTTTCCTCTGAGGAAAGTAATGGTTAAATCGTTAAGGCTAAGTGATCAATTTAAGTTTTCCATTTAAAGGGGTATCTGGTTGTACCTGCTTGCACATGTACTTTTTCTTGGATGGTTCTACTTGTTGAACTGATTTGATTTCATGAGATTATAGCAGAGGTTGGAGTTGTGGTTTCTTGTATTTCCATAAATCAGGCTGTACTTGACTGTTACCCACTGTGCTGTTCTGTGCTCTACCCTGGCACTGTGACTTCTGTTTATTTAATGGAATTTAATACAATTGTACTCTGAGCAATTTCTTTCAACATCACGGTAGGTGTGGTTTGGCTGTCCTGCAATAAGCCAGTGTGGTTAGAAATGGTGTTATCAGCCTGCTGCTGAGAGAAAGAGCGTATTTATATTATTCTGATGTTTAAGGAAAGCGAAAGGGATTCGGACCACTGGTAGCAGGAAAAAAAAAGTACCTGTCCGTTAGTGGTCTGGGTGCTGTGAGTGAGGAGGCCACCATCTGAGCAACAATAGAAATTCTCTTAAGAAGGAAGTGTGCTAAGAACTACTTTCCTAGACTTGCAAGGTTCCCCCCTAAACCTAGACACAGTAGTGAGCTGACAGCAGTCATCGGCTTGGAGCTTTAAAAGCAACAAATAGCTTTGCTATTAGTAGGCATAGAGCCCTTGTTGATCAATGATGAATTTATACATAGCCCTGTGCTGGCATATATGCGTGTATGAGTCTGGCTGATTGCGTACTGTGGAATTCGCTAAGTACAGCTTCCACTAGGAAGATGCCTGCTGACCTTCTTGCTGCTGCAATGCCGGTCAGATTTTGACACAGTTTAAAACATAGTTACAAAAGACAAAGTGATCAGTGGATGGCCAATTAATGTCCTTGCCTACTTCAGAGTTAATGCATTTTATTTTCAAGCTCATACATACGCATGACTTCAGTAGAGTCCATAAAAATAGCATGCTGAAGAGAAATTCTTTGACACATGATGTCCTGTTGTCATTTTTCTCTGTATTGTCTGCAATTGTCTGTGTGTAAATGCAAGAATAGTAATCCCTTCCTGGTTCTCTTTTTTTTTTTTTTGTGAAAAATTTAACATTGCATTGTGCCTTCCAAAACCAGTACTTTAGCTTCCTTGAATCATTTGTGTGTTCTCTTGTTGTGTCTGTGTTGTTGTTTTCTCCTTTTTGTTTGACACTAATTTAAAGCCTCATGTTGTATTGGTTTATTCCCGTCCCCTGCTGGCAGGAGAGTGATAATGCAATAAAACAGATTTTTCAGTTTTTTAAATGAGGAAAATGTGTACCATATGGTCACAAATAGCTTCCATCAAATAGTAGTTTTCATTATTTGACATTGGACATTTTTTGTAAATGTCTGATAAAGATTTTTTTAAAAAATTAGCTGGCAGAGACTTACTGCAAGGTTTTTTTTTTTTCCCCCCTTGCCATCCTTCTTCTGTTAGCTTCAGCCAGTGCAGTGCATGTTTGCACATCGCATAATGTGGTTGCACAGATGTATATCTTCCAGTCCTTCTGTTGCATGCTTTCATCATGGCTACATCGACTTTTCGTTAAGATCATGCACTAGAAACTGGATAAAATCATAAATGTATACCTTCCAAGATAAACAGCAAAAAAGATGGAGGGACCATCTCAAGGAGCACATTTGTGCCATCATCCTTGAGGAGGTTTTTTGCTTCTCAACAGGACCATGGATTTTATTATTGAACTGAAAGCTGCTTTTGTATTTTAGGTAACATGCTCTAATCTCTAACATCTTGAACAGATTTAATGAGTTTCTCTTTTCTGTACGAAAGAATGCCGACAGAATTGCTGGCAGTAATGCTGAATTAGTAAGAGCTGCTTTTTGTGTAATGTTAACGTTAACAAACAAATGGACCAAAACTACACTTCTCTTTTGAGTTGACGTGTCCACTAATCACTTGTGGGTCAGATCCTCCTGTTTGCTGTGATGGAGACTGCTGCAGCTGTAACGCAGAGAGAGGAAGGTAACCCTTCTTTTAAGAGTTTGGAGAAGGAAATAATCCCCTATTTTTGGAAGATCTGGGGATGGAAAGTCTGAAAATAGCAGCAAGAATTAAGTACTCACAGAAGTCCCTAGCAAGATTTAGAAATAAAGGCAGAAGAAAAATCAAATGAAACAGCATTCAGGTTCAGTGTGGGCAGTTTCATATATCTGCCTTTTTTTGCAACAACAATATTAAATGACATCAATAGAGAATGAAGGGAGAACAATGTACACGTGAGTTTGCTTTTGTGACATGACTCAGAAAAGGCTGGATTAAGTCCATACTTTAATATTACAGCTTCAGTTTTCCTGTCATAGTCAACATGTTGGATAAGTGGACATGCCTCTCTAAGAGAAAAGAAATGTCGCTGGTAAGATGATTATTTTAAGTAGATAAAAACACACTAACCCATTCAACTGTCTCAGTATCTAGAACTTCCATTTCAAATTCCATGGTAATGTATGTTATGAACTAACACTGTCATTTTTTTATAGACACTACAGAGACAAGTGTTGTACATGTAACACAGCTGGAGAGAGATACCATTTTGGTGTGTTTGGATTGTAAGTTTTAGTATTAAATAAATATATACTTATGCATGTACATGCATACTGCCTGTCTTCAAGTTAGGTCATATATTGAGGATTAACTCTTGGTTGACATATCCTATTTATTCTCTAGGCTGCATAAAAATAGTGAATCTGCAAGGCAGGTTAAAATCCAGCCGCAAGCTGTCATCGGAGCTCACGTTTGACTTTCAGATTGAATCAATAGGTAAGTTGGATTTCATTATTAATATTGAATATCTGTATAGATTAGACAGCTGGACAATCATCAACCATATGAAATTCGACAAGAGCAAGTGCTGGATTCTGCACCTGGGATGAGCTAATCCTGGTTATACATATAAACTGGGGAACAAGAGGCTGGAGAGCAGCCCCGCTGAAAGAGATGTGGGGGTTTAGGTTGATGGCCAGTTGAATAGGATTCAACAGTGTGTCCTAGCAGCCAAAAGGGCCAACTGGCTTGGGATGCATCAAGCCACAGGATCACTAGCTAGTCAAGGGAGGCAATTGTCCCACTTTACACCACACTGGTGTAGCCCCACCTCCAGTACTGTGTACAGTTTTGGGTGCCTCAATATACAAAGGACATCAAACTATTAGAATGTTCCAGAGGAGGGCGACCTTGTCTCAAGGACAAGACTTAAAAGGAGCAGCTAAGGTCACTTGGCTTGTTCGGCTTGGAGAAGAGAAGGCTGAGGGGTGCCCCCATTGAAGTCTAGACCTTCCTCAAAGGGCAAAGTGGAGGGGGAAAGTGATGATCTCGTCTCTCTGGTGTCCAGTTACAGGACATGAGGAAATGGTATGAACCTGCATCAGGGGAAGTTCAGATTGGACATTAGGGAAATCGACACTCAGAGGGTGCTCGGTCACTGGAGCAGGCTCCCCACAGAAATGGTCATGGCACCAAGCCTGCCAGAGTTCAAGGAGCATCTGGACCGTGCTTTTAGTCCTGTGAGGTAGTCCTGTGAGGAGCAGGGAGTTGGACTCGATGATCCTTATGGGTCCCTTCCAACTCAAGATATTCTATGATTAACTTGTTTACTGTTACAGTACAGGCTAGAGATACTAACTCAAGTCTTTGGCGTTTGAAACGCTATCTCATGCATTTCGCTCTGTGTGAGAAGGCTCGGTGAAAGGTTCAGCACGCTAGGTAATGCACTTCCCTAGGAGCAGTTGGAATGGAGTAGTAATCAGTGGAGATTCCAGGGTTAGGCTAAATGTCTTCGGAATATGATGGAGACCTTCTGCTTCAAAAGGACACCTTAACAACCTACATAAACTCAGTGAATCACTCATGGCTAATTCATTTTGCATGTGTGTTTCACACACTCCGTTTTTATAAAGCAGCTCAAAGCCTAAATTATATGATACTTTACGTAAATTTTGTTTTCTTGTGAAGAATCTGAATGAATTAGATCTGTGAAACAGAAAGACAGAATACATTTATTTTGCCAAAGCTCCAGTGGTTACATACTTGGATTGCATCACATGCTTTTGAAAGAGTGATGAGGAGGGATGTGCGCACAGATGGAGGGTAACACCAGAAGAGGAGGAAGAGGGGAACAAAAATAATATGAGTTGGAGGGAATTTTCTTCTGAGGAGAAGCTTTAAAGCTTCAGGCACTTCAAATATAATGTCCCACAAAGAAGAGGACAAAAAAAAATATTGTCATGGAAAACATTACTTTTCTGGCTCCTGTTGGTTAGGAATGGGGGGAAGGAAGGTGCTCACTGTGGGACCTCTGCCCGAGCTATGGAGTGTCTTGTTCTCCAGGGAGCTCTGCTCTCTTTCCTGCATACCTACCCAGAGGCAGGATGCTGGATGCAGGCGGGACAGATTCTTCCTCGGGACCTGTAACACTTGCCCTTGCTTTGAGGAAGGTCCTAGACCCATTTCTTTTCATGGTTCAAATGCAGGCATCTGTCGCCACGTTTGTGACAAGGGGAGGGGCTGGGAAGTAGAGGGATTTATAAAGCTTTGTGTTGCTATTGCAGAAGGACCATATTAGCCAATAGTTGCTGGGAAAGGGAAAAACGTTACTCCAGTATCCTGTCCCTGTAACTTTTCTGCTAAAATTCAATATATATTTTCTGCTAGTATTGGAATGAGGAGGGGTTTCCCGTTCAAAGGAAAGGATGTGTTTAGGACTAGACAGAAGGACAGTTTTAGAGCTTTTTCTCATTGGATGGGAATGTTTTTAAATGCCGTTCATTAAACAAATAAATATATAGATGCGGCTATTTTTGAGGCAGGTTCAGAGATTCCTGTGAGACGTTTTGCAGTCTGGGTGGGTGAACGTGATACAATAAAACTTACATGCACAAACTTCAAAATTGCAGTCCTGCTTTTAAGGCCAAAAGCATATGAGTTAACATTATGCCTCAAAACTGATTGCAGTGTTCTTTGTTACCAGTCTGTCTACAAGACAGTGTGCTAGCCTTTTGGAAACATGGCATGCAAGGAAGGAGTTTTAGGTCAAATGAGGTGAGTACTGCATTTTACTACAAATTCTAGCTTCTAATATAAGCCAATGCATAACATGTGGTCTGAAAAAGAGCCAAAACACTTCAGTAACTTCCTAGGTTAGACCTGGAAGCTGGAGTCTCATTCTAAGCGTGTTTCATAAGCTACAAACTAATTAGTGAAGCTATACAAGAGCCCCTGTCAAGTCTTAACATAACAAAGCAGAAGGCAATAAGAGATTGGGCCATGGTGCCATAGAAGTCGTAATTCTTGGTAACGTTAATCTTCTTCACCTTAAATTGCTTTGAAGACCCTTTAGCCTCTCACATGTGGATACCAGAATCTGGGCTTTGGCAGGGTTTGCACGCTCCACTTTAGCCAAGCTTTATCTTTTTGTCACAGTGTCGAATGAGTTGCCCATTGTTTTAGTCTCTTCCATGTTCCCTTGGTTTATGAGTACTTTGAAGATTTTAGTGCCCAGCTTTCACAAGAAGTATTTTCCAATCCCAGCAGAAAATGTCAGATTGATCTAAAGACTTTTTTCTAAAAATTCTGTGTATCTCCTTTTTTCAGCCGGTTTAATGTGATTTTTGGACATAGTTAAACATTATAAGTATCTTCCCAACTCTTTTTTTTTCTTGCGGCAAACTTTATGCATCTGTGTGTTAGTGGAAATGCTGTGCTTCGTAGGATTTTAATGAGTCTTTTAATTTGGTTATTAAAGAATGTTTAAAAACTTCACCAGTTGTTTCATCAATGTCGCACTGGCTGAGAAATTGAGCTCTTTCTGACTAATTGTATTTTTAGGTACACATAGTCACACCATGCCAAACTTCGATATTCCACATTGTTACACAACTACATTTATTTGCAGAAAGCCACAGCTGACCTAATCTGTGCTGAGAGTGTTTGTGGGGAGTTGGACCAAAGACTAGAGTCAGTCTAATCCCTGTTCCCAAGTCTGCAAATGGTTCTTGTGGCATTTGTGCGTGTTTGATCCCCAGGCATGATTGTCCTTCTCCGAAGAACTCATAACTGTGAACTGCAGCACCCTGCTGTTAGCACAGACCGTGAGGAGGAGATGACGCCGCTAGGCACTTCTCCAGCTCTAGGGTCCTGCTAGCGGCATTCTGCGAGGCTCTGCAGAGTACTGCCCCTGTTGGCACTCAGTAGCTCTGTTCCAGCTGTTAGAGGACATGCCCCAGAGTGCTGCAGCGCAAGTGGATGCTCTGTATTGTTTATGTAAAGCATAAGGAATGCTGTCTTCTTGCTTTTCTTATTGTCAAGCCAAGGCCAGCACCTAAATGAAGAGCAGAAGGCAGAACTGAGCTGTTGTCAGAAAGTAAAGCCACTCAAAACGTTTTCTCTGTAGAGCATATCTAGGCTAAGCTCTCAGACATTTTGAATTCCATATCTCTCCTGGCTGTTCTACTACTAGCCACAGCTATTAAGAAAAAAATTTAACTCATTTTCATCTGTAATATGAAAAGCCTGCATTACCAGGCCCAGATCTTGACCACATTCGTTACTTTTGGGGAATTTTTATACTACGTAGTATGTAGGAAGCGGTTACATGGGACAAAAACCTGATGAACCTGACTTTGCAGCACGTTTGTCTTTGAAGACATTATTAGTTCAGATTCCCTAATCTAATATCAGTTTGTCCAATTGGGAATGATTTGAGCTGCTTGCACAGTTATTTCCTTCAACAACCATGGCCTTCCACAGGGGTTTGATTGAGTGGGAAGAATGAAACAGGGAACTGCATGAATTCTGAGACAACACACTCAAACTTTGGGCCAAGATTGTGCAGACTCAGCCCCACAAAAAGCAGGAAGTAATTTTCTTAACAAAGCGGTGAACTTCGTTGTTGTGAATTACAATTCTCTTGCAAGTTCTCTGTGCCAGAAGTGAATCACTAAGTCAGCTAACGATACTAGGATCTGGGAAGGAGAGAAGAATCTCTTTCCTCAACAACGTGAAATGTGGCTGTGTAGAAAAGGAACTTTGTAAACAATGCTGCCTGTTCACGGTGTGACCTGATATCCTTTGGAGTATGTAGTGGGCTTCAGTTAACTTTATTAACGTGATGTTTTCTTTGGTGGTTTGGTATTCATGTGATCATAAAGATGTATCACGTAAGTGCAATTCACTCGCAGTAAACAAAGATCTATTGCGTTAGTCTGAAATGTCAAAATACTATGTTATTTTTTCACAGTGGGCATAAGTACCACAAATTAGATAATTATGTTTGTCTGTTAAGCTTTTCAGAATATGAACTTATTGTATCATTACTATCATTCATAATTTCAGCAAAATGCATTTTATATGTGATTTACCTGACCTATTTTGGATATCTAGTGTGACGCAACTGCTGTTGTGCTTGCTGTTGCTACCAGAGGAATTCACATACTGTGGCAGGAATTACAGAAAACCTAGATCTCATTTAAAAGTGGCAGTTGCATTAAATTCTCAACCTGATTTAAATCGGCAGTAAATTGGTAGCATCAGTCATAGTCAGTTCTTTTCTCTAGGTTGACTCTAAAAACAAAAACACTTGTGCACTTAACATGTAAACACTTGTCTTGTTTTTATTGCCTAGATCACACAAGAAATTTCTGATAATACGAGGATATTCAGGCTTCTGGGATCTGACAGGTATGAAGAGAAGTAAACGTGGCATGCCAAAACAGAAGAATAATGTGTGTTCTTCTTAATTTGTAAAAGTTCTTTTCGCTTGTTTCTTATGTTTCCTTTTCTAACCATCTTACTCATTCTGTTGTGTCTGTGTCTACCTTTCAGCCCTTCAAATTTACTTCTCTTCCTTAAAAAAAATAAAAAATTCTTCTGAAGGTGTTTGTGGGCTTCCAGAAGTACTCACCCATGCTAGCAACGTCCTATTTGGCTGCAGTCACAATCTCCAGGAGTGTCTTCCTTTCTGTGCTGTAATTCTTTTGTTTAACTTGGTGAAAACTTCACTTTCAGATGCTCTGCTGCAGTAGCTCATCAAGATCTACTTCTTGAGACAAATGCAAAGACTACTTAAAAATTGAAATATCTCACTTTCACCCCAAGAAAGGAACTCTACCAGTTGTCCTCCCAACATGACAGCTCAGGTCTTGTAAGAGCTCTTGATAATTCCCAGTGTAGCTGTTCTTTGGCATCTGCTTTGCAGGACGCTAACACCGTGTCTGCCTGACCCATCAGATACCAGTTTGCCAAGTCAGTAACTGCTATTTTAGGAGGGTCACTGACTTCCTCAACTTTCTTTGCCCTGCTGTCGAACTCTCTGCTTCTGGAACAGCCACGAAAACAGCAGATGTTTTGTTTTCTGGGGAGTGCATGCTGATGTGACTGTTTCACCAGTAATGTATTCGTATGAAGTGCAAAGATAGGCTTTAATTTTTCTTTTGAGAATTGTCTTATGCCACTTGCAGTAAACTCGTGCTCTTGTGGCATCTTGGAACTACCAAAAAAAGCTTCACATCAGCCAAAGGCTTTCCCCATATTCTGCTTCTCCAAGCTTGATGCACAGCCCTGTAATTACCCGTAACATCAACAGCAGTGAATGGTGCTTTATCGGCTACCTACCAGCAATTTTTCCTGGCTGGGGGTTGAGGATTCTGGTAGCTTTTTGGTAATAGTCATGTCTGACCCTCTCTGTTCTAGTGAGGTGTGTTTGGCGCTCAGCTTTTCTTAGTTGTTGAGGGACGGCACAGCTCAATTTAAAAACAAGTCAGACTTCACAATGGAGCATGACATTGTAAATCAGTGCCTTGGGAGAATAATGTCCTCTTTCCCCAAATACGGTTCCATCTATTTCTGGCTTGCACTAATAGTCTCCCAAGTCTGAGACAATGTTTAAAGACTTTGTACTGCAATAAACATTAATTCCAATTTCTTCAGATACCATTTTGCTTGCAGCTCTGTCATATTTTGTGCTTGAGCTGTGAAACCTTTTTTCCCATAACACATGGAATTTGGGTTCTGAGAAGCCAAAAAATTGACATCAGTCTGATAAGAGCTTGCATGTTGCTTTCTCCTGGTGAGCAGGGAATGCCTCGTGGCAGTTGGTGTCGTTCCCTTTGTGGAGCACATTGAGCAGAGGGTAGGTTTTCTGAGCAATAGTTTTGAAGCAAGCAGCCCCTCCTTGGGTGAATGCACGATAGGTGGATTTGAATTTCCCACAATCTGCCTTCACTTCAGGGTATTTGTGGAGGAGAATTCAATCACAAACATCCTGGTCCATTTAGCTGTTTCAGCAGTTCTTTTCTGATTAAAATATCTCAAATGGTTTGTGAAACAGAATTGTGACGGCTTATTTCTCTCCTTTGAAGAGAAAGGCCTGATCTAGGACATCCCTTATGGTCTTTGCAGTTGTCGTGTAGGTCCAGCTAACCCAGTCTCCTGTCTCCGATGCTGGCCATAAAGTGGGTTGCAAGAAAAGAGTAAGAGAGAAGATTCTGCACGTAGCAATCCGTTCCTTGAGAACTCTCTCAGCCTGCAATTCCTTGTCTCTGGGACTTTCAGAGCTGGAGAAAGTTTCTGTGGATCTAGGTTATGTGGGCTCAGGGAAAGACTAGAAGCGCTCATGGAAGAGTCCACTTTGGTCATCTGTCATGTCCGACAGCTAAAGGGCAGACTGACTTCCAGAACTGGAGCCTGATTAATGGGTTAGCTTTGCAAAGCTCTGGGGAAGCAAAAGGCCAGGCAGCAGGGGAGTGATGGACGCTCTTCACAAGCCCTCATGGAAAGGACAAGAGGCAACAGGCATACATTGGAGCAAGGGAAATTCCAGCTGGGTAGAAGCGGGGTAAACATCACGGTGCGGGTGGCTGAACATTGCAGTAGGAGCCCAGAGAGGCTGTGGGAGATTCTTGAGGACCTTGCCTGGACAAAGACCCTGAGCTAGCTTTGAGGTTGGCCTTGCTTTGCACAGCTTTTAGAGTAGAGGCATCCAGGGACAGAGAAATGATCACCGGTCAGATGGATCCCGGGAAAGAATATTTACAGTTACTTCCAGGGATGTTTTTAAATGAAGGCTTACTTGACGTTGTGGCTTTTTTCTTTTCATTTTAGGGTCGTGGTGCTGGAGAGTAGGCCGACGGATAACCCAACAGCCAACAGCAATTTATATATCCTGGCAGGGCACGAGAACAGTTACTGAGAACGGTGCACGGCAGGCAGCTCACCGCGACGAGAGAACACTCCCGCTGCAGCACCGTTCGTGGCCGGCTGAAATTGCACAAAAGCTGCAGTAACCTGACTTCAGTTGCTTTATAATTTATTGTGGGCATGAGAGGAAGAGGAGAATTGTTTGTGGTATGGACACATAAGCATCATGATAGCACGGAAGTGCTTAATTTACTGTTATGTAATCTTTGTACATACGCAGTATTTTTCAGTGAAACTTCTTGCTGAAGACCTACACCTTCTGTAGATAGCGGTCCTCCTGTTAAGTACAAGTGTCTTACCTGTACAGATGTTAAAAGTCACTGAGGATGCAAAAACGAAATCGGGGTACTATTTTAAGGACTTCTCCTGTGTTTATTATAAAGTGGGATGCTAGCAACAAATATAGTACATTTAACAACACTATTGTATTTTATTTTATGTAATTTACTAATACAAATAAATCTTAACTTTTAGAAATTGTAACCAAGGCTGTAATCAGATTACAATCTTGTTTTAATTTTGATGCAACACACTGGTGTTCATGTTTGCACAATGTATTGAGATGTGATGTATTTAGTCACAAAGGTAAGCTGTGACTTTGTGGATATGACTTGGGCTTCAAAGTTCCTTTTTTTAGTTTACTTGGGTAGTTTTCTTTGTGAAACAAACCAGTTAAACACCTGTATTTTTATATTTAATTAAACCTGTCCTTATGATTACTTCTCTATGCTTGAAAACAATACTTTCTGGATGGGTGTCAGTCCCAGACTAGTGGTACCTGGCTGTAACACTGCAATAGGTGTTTGAATTATTAGTGTATACGATGATAAAAATTAATGTTACTGTTAGTCTTACTAAATAGTTTGATATCACAATGAAAAGGAGCAACATTCCACATCGTGGAAATGACTCAAAGATGTTGCCATTTTGACTTCTTTTGGCCTTATAACCATTTTCACACTTCTTGATTTAGGATGTTAACACACGGCCAAAATAATTTAGTTACTACCTCATTCAAACAATACAATGGTTACTACGCATCACAGGAACTTAGTTTTGATCAGAAGTATTTTTGATTGCTATTTTCCAATGGAGTATGTAAATGCCAAGTTTTAGCAAAATGCACACATTTGACTTCTTTTTTTTGTATATGTTCTTTATATTTTATTGTGATAATATACACTAAAACCAAACTAAATTTAAAGTGATTTATGGCCTGCATTATTGTTTTGATTGGTAATGCTTTGAAATATGTTTCCTAATGTATATAATGTAAAATAAACTTTTTTTAACATGTTGTTGTACAATTAGATTACCACCTGCACTAATTTTCCACGTAAGACTAAAATGGAACATACTGAGTTTTGAATTCTGCTATTAAATGTTTGTGCCAAACGCAAGCCGAGCATTGCTGAATGTATGAATGGTCAGACTGCTGGAGCTCAACTCGATTTAGGCTAGCACTGGAGGGTAGGCATTGTTACCCTTCTGGCCTTTAAGCAACGGATATATGTATTTGAGCGAAGTTTTTCCAAACTCCAGCTAGTTTGATTTCTTCCCTCCGTCACCTACTTTTCCACTTCTGTTGATTGCAAAACCGGTATTTTTTTTTCAGCAGGGCTTTTTTTCTACCCTTGGGACTGGAGCTCGCTGCCTCTGCTGGCCCCATCTCGTGTGTTCCCTTCCACTGAACCTCAGATCCACCCTGTGGGAGAGGTGGTCATGCACGCCCCGCTCCCGAGAAGCTCAGTTCTCAGAAAAGGCGAGAACTTGTGTGTATTTCACGGCATGCTTGTGCTGCTGCCCAGGGGTGATTTCCATCCAGCCTCCCATGGACTATTCCTCACTTTGATGTGCAAAAAGTAGCTAAATTTTTAACCAAGTACAGTATAGCTGATGTGCTATAAACATGCTTCCTCCCGTGGGCTTTCTGCAGTGGCTGTGGCCAAGTATCTTGCTGTTGGGGGCTGAATTACAGGCAACGGGAGCTAAGGGATATTGGGTTTTATTCTGGTTGAGCATCTTTGGTACAAGGATGCAGCTGGAAGAGCTAAAAATAAAAAGGACAGGGTAATGGCATGCGGGAAGAAGGGCGGCATTGTGCTGGGGCAGGCTTGTCTCAAATCTATGGGTATAGCCAGGACAGCTTTGCTTTCCATGTGCTACTCTCCAGCCCGAAAGATGAGGAAGAAGCAGCGAAGGGTTCCTACTGTTTGAGGAATTGTCCTGTTGCAGAATTTGGGGTCTGTGCTGCAAAACTGCCTTTCCCCCATCCCGAGCTGCTCAGCTCCTCGGCTGGCAGCTGCCCTCAGCTGAGTCTAGGAACCTGGATGTCCGGTAGAGCAAAAAGTTGTTGTTAGGCTAGCGATTGCCATGAACTGAATGTCTCCTTGAGCTACACTCGGTGGGAGCTTCCACCACCCCCATCCTGATGTAACACTGGGATCAGTGTATGGCTCACTGAAGGGAGCACAGTCAGAGCCAGGAAACCACATCACAGGCACCATGAGGTTAGAGCAAGGCTTCTGCCTACAGCTACTTGACGCAGCTTCTCTAACAACCTGTGCGGCTTCCCTTTTTCTCTCTCCTCCTAGCCCCCTTCTGCTCTGGCTGGCTTCTAGCTAGCAGTCCTAGCCACTAACGGGCAGAAGCTACGTGAAAACTGGGGGGAAAGCTGGTAAAACCAGAGACTGTGCCAAAACTTCTTGCTTCCCTTCAGGGAAACATTCCAGGTTGATGTAAAATACAGGTTATAGGGACTCATGTTCCAGGCCTGTCTGTTGAGGGGTGCAGGAGGTGTCTGGGGAGGGGGACGTGGACCCTGGTGGGCTCGCGAGTCCTGCTGGGTTCGCTGTGCGCTCAGCATGATCCTCTACGATACAGCTGCATTACTGTTGCTAGAGATCTCCTTCCCTCCTTGGGCAGCACCTCCTCAGGTGCAGATTTTCCCTTTAAAACTAATTTAAATCCAACACGTTCAAATTCAGGTCCCCCTTGCGTTGCTCTGACAGGCAGCTACACCTAGCAGTGTCTTGCAGGCGGAACACAGGAGTACATCAGCAGCTCCGGGCAGTCCCTCCCGGTGCTGCCTCCTCACATTCCCCACGGCAGCTGCTGGGGCCAAAGGGGTGCCGTCACTCTTTGTCAGCCCCCGTTGCTCAGCCAGCCCTCGGGACAGTATGGTGAAGGGCTGCCGTGACCCTCCACCTTGTTCTCCTCTCCCTCCTCCAGCAGCACTGAGGTATCCCAAGTGTCCCTCTGCCACCCACAGACATTGGACGCCCTCATAAAGCCACCACTGCACTGGTTCCGCTTGGTGTCCGCTCCTTCCGACAGCAACGGCAGTGAGTGTCATCTTCGCTTCTTGACATAAGGGCAGGTCACCCCACTGCCTGGGCTCCCTGTACCTTCCCATGCTACTGAGCTTCCTCTGTCCTCTCGTGATTCAACTCCTCTCTCACTATGTCCCCACGAAAGCAGCCTTCAGCTTTCAGCTCTGTGCTTGCTCTTCCCTGCAAGAGCTTGCGCCAAAATGAGCACCCAGACAGGTCCTTACACACCCTCACCTTGGAGATGTGCACATCCACACATGGTAACCACCAGCAGCTGCGCCTGCCTGTGCTCTCTGCCACGGACAGGGCACGAAGCTGGTGGCCTGGGACAGCAACTGCTGGGCGAGCAGTATCCTACTGCTCTTAGTTGTACTCTGCCCTTCAGTGGACCCATGAGGCTTTTCCCATCCCGCCATACAGGCTGGTTTATTTGCCACCAGCAGTGAAGCAAGAGCTCCTCAGACAGCTGTAGAGATAGTTATGCCTTTTTCAGTTGCTTTCCAAGCAAAACCGTACCCTTCCATGCGGCACACTGAGTGAGAGTGTCCAGGGGGAGGCCATCAGAATTGCCCATTGGCACCAATAAGCCCAGGATGCCCCCAGACAGGGGGCCACTAAAAAAGCACTGAAAGCCAGGAGAGGAAGGCTATCAGCGGCTCCGAGTGGAGGGAGAGCTCAGGCCCAGGTCATCCTGTGGCCTTACTGGATGCTGGAACCGATCAAAGTGCCTGCAATCTCACGTTACCCAACGCTGTTTTGTTTGAAGGAAAGAGATGCTGTAGACCATTCGCTGGTATTTAGGAGTCCTGGCACCTTCGTCTCCAAATGGAGGGGCTGGAGAGGAGAGCAGTTTTACACCCCGCGTGGCACATACTTGGGTGAAGATTTAAACTTCAACAGACTGATTTTCCGTCGTAAGGCAGAGTGCAATGGCTCTGCAGTCTCTAAGATGCTGCGATGGTGTCCCTGAACGTGCAGACAGGCTGCCAGACTGAGCAAATAGCTCTGAGACATGAATATTCCCGCCTTTCATCTTTGTTCCAGCATGCTCAAAGCAGAAGTCTGTCTCCTTCAGACAGCAGTATCTGTCTGGAGGAAAAACGCCTGAGGCAGAGCTGCGGAGTGAAGACAGCTCTTTCGGAGAGGCTCCATCCATTACCTGCTAAAGTCCTGCTCAGCATCTCAAGAACATCTCCCGTCCTCAGAGCACCTCGCAAACACTAAGTGAGCCTCCCAACATGCATACCATTCCTGACAGGTGCCTGTGCGAGCAGACCTTGAGGAGGAGGGAGACTCCTGGAGACTTCGTCCAAGCAATCTGTGTGGGTACTTAGCTCTCCTCCCAGCTGGTCCTAAACCTTCCCTCCAGTGACCGGCAATGGTTTTCATACGTCTCCCTCCCTGTGCTCCCTAACAGCAGCTCACTGTTTCCTCTTCTGGTCCTCGGGCTCTCCCTGGCCCCTTGCCTTGCAAAGCAGAACACAATGATCTGCTTTTCATCTCCAGCATCATCCTCCTCCTTCTGCCCTGCCAGGCCCTGCAGACCACCACGGACTTTGTCCCGTTTAAACCACTGGGCTTTGTTTGCATTCTGGCTTTGCTTCTTCTGGCCCTTTTTCCAAGAACCAAGCTCACTTTTCACCCTTCAGGCTGCTCCTGTGCTGCTTGAATGGGGTGTTCAATTATTTCTGATCTCGGTCCCCATGGGAGATGACGGCGTCTTTCAAACAGGGAGTGACAGGGCTCTCCAGGGAAGAGTAACACCACTCCACTGCCTCCAGCTCTGAGCAGACAGCTGGTTGTCACAGGCAGATGCCATCTGCTTGCGCTCCAGGTCACCCTGGCAAGGGATGCTGGTGAGATTCCGGTAGTGAGATCAGCCGTGGTCTACAGGGACCAAAGCCTTGGGGCCACGATGATCAGCCAGGAGAGGGGTTGAGGGGCCCTGCTTGCCCAAGCACAGCTCCACCGGGGCGTGACACCGACCCAAAGCCCTCCCTCCTCCCCAGACCTCCGCAGGGCTGTGTGGGGCCACCACCCCTCCACTGCCGGACCCTCTCTGGTGTGGCGGAGGGGTCCCAGGTGCCACCCAAGGGCCCCGGCTTGGCCCTGCTCTCCGGCCCGTGCCGGAGGCCGCCGCGGTGGGGCTGCAGACCGTTGCCCGCGCGGCGGGGTCCCGCAGGCCCCACCGCAGCAGCGCCGGCGCCTCCGTGCGGTCCGGCCCGGCAGCGGCGCGACCGCGCCGGCAGGGGGCGCGCGGGGGCGTGGCCGCCTGGTGAAGTCACTTCCGGCGGGGGGGGGGGACGGGCATGTGGGTGGAGGGAAGAAGGGCGCCGCCGGGGCGCAGGCGCGGCCGGGTAGCAGCGCGCGTGCGCGGCGGCGGTCGCCGTGCGGGCGTAGGACGGGAGCCTGGAGAGCGGGGAGGCGGCGGCGCTCGCGCTCCGGGCGCCCGACCCCGCCCCTCGCGGCCCGCGCGCCGTGCCGCGCCGCGCCGCGTGACCCCGCTCCCGCCGCCCACCGCCACCCCCTTCATCACCCCCCCCTCCCCGGGGCCACCACTGAGAGCCGGCGGCGGGGAATGCGGCAGCCGCCGCCTCCCCCCGCCGCTGCGGGCCTGCCGCCGGTGGCGGCGGCGGCTGCGGCAGGGGGCTGCCAGGCCTCCTACTGAGGGGTGCTGAGCCCTCCCGCAGCGGCCTCCTCGCGGCGCCCGGCCCGGCCCGGCCTGGCCTGCCCGGCCCGCCCCGCCCGCCTCCCCGAGCGGGCCGGGCCCGGCGGCACCATGCAGGCGCAGCCGCTGCTCTACGAGTTCTTCAGCGAGGAGAACGCGCCCAAGTGGCGGGGGCTGCTGGTGCCCGCCCTCAAGAAGGTGAGGGGGAGCGGGATCCCCCGCCCTGGCGGGCAGGGCCGCGGTGGCGGCGGCGGCTCGGCCCGCGGCCCATCGCGCCGGCCCGGCCTGGCCTCGTCGCGGGGTGGGCCGCGGGCGGCGCGGCGCCTCGGCCGAGCCGGGGCAGCGGGGCCGGCCGGCGCTCCCCGCGCCCCGGAAGCGGCTCCGGGGGTCCGTCGTTGCCACCCTGCCAGGCGGGCGCCGCCGGGGGGGGGGCCGGTGGCCCCTGTCGGCTCTGACAGACGGAGCCGCGGAGGTAAAAGCCGGTTAATGGGCAGGCGGATGCTCGCCCCCCTCCGCCGAGAAGGAAGCAAGTAGCGCTGCTGCGGGTTTCTGCTAGGCTCCCTTAGCGCCCAGAAGTGACACGGGTGTGGGGGGGGGGGGGGGTATGAGGAACTACTAGCAGAATTTTGGTTAATTAGCGTTCGGGCTTAATGACTTTTTAGTTAGGCTTCTCTGAGTTTAAATGCCATTTTGTTGAGAAGGCCTCGTTAGGACGAACTAGCAAGTCTTGCTCCCTTGGGATGGTGAAGCTTGTGCCTGTGGTGTGGAAAGAATTCGTTTGGAAGAGGGAAAAAGTGGTGAGGGCTCCCCTTCCACTTCTGCAGCCAGAGACCAGAAAGTAGAAGGCTTAAGAAACAAGAGGTTTCTGACACCGTTGCTTGAACTGGCTTCAGATTGCAGAACTTGATGCTTTTTAGTCACACACAGCAGTGCTTTCTGAGTCTGTCACTGTTACAGTGGTTAACTGCGACTTTTGCATAAAAGACTTGCTCCTAGGGCTAGTTGAACTATTGCATCCTGCAGTATGAATTGGAAGTCTCAAGTGTTGCGCTTGTACTGGTTCGGTATTCCTTCCTAATTTCCTCTTGCAATGTGTTGCCTTGCTTTTCTGGGCATGCTCTTTGAGGTCTTCAGCACTGCGGTTTCATCCAGTTCTTGGAAGTCTTCTTGCTTGTCTCATCCATAGCGTGTACTGTTAATGTCTTATCCCTGATTGATAGTCACTTCTTTGAAACTACTCTTCTGCGCTAACCATACAACTCACTGCTGCTTGTGGTGCTTGTGAGCGCTGGGACAGCCATCTGACTGAAGCCTGCTTGGAAACTGGAGCTACCCAAGGTCTCAACCCAGCAAGAGCTTGTTCCTTTGGAGGATGGTTTATTCCATGGTGTAGCAGAGGTTTATCTAATTTGGAATGAGGTTCGGTGCTAACTACTGAAGGACATAGAGTGAGGATTCGAGGCAAGTATGAGCTGAGACTTTGGAATTACTTGCTACATCTGAAGCACAAGATTTCTTCCCGATGGACAAGCCATTAGTGGAGTCACCCTGCGTTAAAGATGCTTGCTGAAGGAGTTGGATAAATTCCTTGAGGGGGAAAAGGAATTCTGGAGTCTGAAGTCAACAGAGAAGGCCAACAATGACAAGCTACCAAGGATGACAAACTGGCCCTGCAAGGTATAGTTGTCTTGGTTTTGTTGTGCTGTGCTCTGTTTCTTACAGTGGGTAGAGTGGTGAGGTGGAGTTAGTTCTGAAGGCTTCACGCTCAAACTTGCAACTGTCTGGCAGGTGTTAACTCTTTTAACCTTGGTTCTTCATGAGATCACTACCTGTTTCTTATCTTCTCCCAGGCAGTTGCCCTCTGTGCCCCAGAAGCATAGTCTTCTGCTGCTTATTATTGCTGTCCCCGTAAAGGTAGAAATGAAGAATCTGTCCATATTGTCACCTGATTTACTGAACAGCTGAATACTTGAGTTACAGGAAAAGTAAATGGCAGACGAAAATACTAAACTATTGTCTTCATGGCTTCTTCGTTAATGGAGAAACCAAATTGGGTATTTTACTAACTTATTATGTTATAATATTTACTAACTTATTATATTATTTAGCCCCGATAAAGGCCCCATAAAGTAATGAACCTGTCGTAGGTGGCAGGTAAAACCGTGAACATTGCACCGTACTTGCTTTGACAATCATCTGTTGTTGTTCACAAGTCAGGTGTGATACTGCAGCTTTGCAGCCAGTGGGTTTGAGACACTGACCCATGGCTCTGCTACCCAAAGACGTGAGCTGTACCTGGAGGCCAGCGTGTGGGACTAGTAAAGTAGAGAATGTGGCAGCATGTGCCAATGAGGTCAAAGGGCAGAATGGTCCTGGAGGGAAACTAGTGCTGTGTGGCTTTGTCTGCTAAATTGCCAGAGCATGCTATCTCAGTAGGAGCGAGATTATGTGAAGCTCATGTACATCCTGTTGTTCCTAGAGAAGAATCTTTCCTTCGTTCCCCCTGTCAGCTGACCAGATGCTGACACTCATTCTTAGGTAGTGACAGCAAGCTGCTTTCTGAACTCTGCCTTGAAACCAGGCAGATGCACAGATAGGATTGTGATGATTTCCTGCATAGCTGCAAATGAGTCTTAATAGTTTGGGAAGACCTATGTTGAATTAATATCTCCAATGGGGAGAGTGGTGTTTAATTTAACTTTGTTAAAGTAAGTATACCAGGATGGAGTGTTTGCAGCTATTGGGGAAAGCTGCTACACGTAGGCTGAATCATTAAAATACTACTGCCCTTTTGTAACTGTGAGTTGGCTTGCAATGCAGAGCTCAGACTACAGCCTCGGAATCACCTTCTTAAAAAATAGGTATTGTTGAATCATTGCAAACAACTCATTGGGGAAAAAGAAAGCTATTTTGATTCTGGATCTTTTTAATCAAGCAACAAAACGAAGAATATGTAGTAAGAGTAAATCTCTTCCTACATCAACAGATTCTTAGGAGACTGTGCCTTGTATTTCATTAGATGTGAATCTTAACAGTAGAACTGTATTTGCACTGAACAGCTGCATTTGCAAAAAGCAGCTATTGTACTATTCAGATCATAGTGTAATTCCTTTTCTTCCGATTCTCTTTCAGACGCTGTCAAGATAGACTCCAGTGCACTCAATTAGGAAGAAAATGATGTGTACTGAGATGCTACTCTGCCTGGTCACTGTAATTTTGAAGCAGCAAAAGAGAAGTGTTACAGAGAACCTTGGTTGCTGATGGAACACAGTAATTGTGATGATGAGGTACAAGAAAAGGAAGTAAGAATAACAGCTGGTGTCTGAAGTTGTAGTTGCAGAGATGGACAGAAGGTGAGATGCTGGGGCTGAAGACAGAGGATTCAAGACACATGAAACACCAGAGCTCTTGGGTGGCTGGCGATGGAGACACGTGGCTTTTAATACACTTTGGAAAAAGGACTCAGAAGGGACACCTGCAAAGTGATGCCTCTTCCAGCACTGGGGTTCCTGCACTAGTGAATTTATATACTTTATTCTGGTTATAAACATTTGGATAGTTTTTCCTAAACATCTTTCCTTGGGTCTTCATCTTGCTTGTTTATGCAGTCAGAATTTCTTTGCATGCCTGTGACTTGCTTCTTCCCTGATATGTTGGTTTTTACGGTAGACAGCATGTCATCCTTACTGATCGATACCTTAAGGAATTCAGTGATTGAGAAAAACAGAAGAACTTTCTTACCGTACAGATATTCCGCTGTTTGTGTACCTCAAGTTGTTTTGAATCAGTTGGGCAATTAACAAGGGGTGCTCTCAGAATCTGCCGTGGTCAAAATGATTAGGTTGATGTGGCTTGACAGCTGAGGGGGATTTGCTTCGTCAACTGAGGAAACTGTTCCAGACAGCGTGCTTCCAGGTACTCCATGTATCATATAGTCAGTCTTCTGTACCTTTCATGGAGCAAAAGACAAGAGAAAAGCTGCTTCAGTGATTACAGAGTGCTTGGGAAGCTGTGGCTGACAAAGATACTTCTACCTGACTTTTTTATTACCTAGTTCATCAAGTTGATGACAGTCCAGTTGCCACTTGCTAGTCAGAATGGCACTTGTTCTTGGCACTGCTTCACTGCAGATATAGAACATCCTTAATTTCTGATTGCTTTAGGTTCACTGTTCTTCTGATGGCTATGGAGGATAAAGTTAAGATCCTCCTACGGTTCAAGCCTTTAAGTTTTTTCATGTGCTCACTGGTGCAGTGTAATATTGTTGTCTTCATACATCAAGAGAAATGTTAGCAAAAATCTGAGTCTTGTGGCCTCGGTGAATTGTTGCTGAAGTGTGGATCCAAGAAATTTGTACTTGTTTTAATTTACTGGATTTTTAATTGGTGAAGATAACAAAACATGAGCAGGGTTGCCAAATATCAGCAGAGATGTACAAGAATAGAAGAAAAAAGATTTTTATGGAGTGTTTGCACCATGAGAACACTCATCCATGCAGGCCATACATAAAATATTTCATCCTGGAATGTTTTAGTGATAAGCAGTTGCTTGTCAGTAGTTTTGTAGTCATTGAGGGAAGATTAACAAAGGATACGTTGGCTAAAAATAAGGGTTATAACATTAGCGAAGACTTTCGTAGTTACTGAAGAAACTTCATCCCTCCCTCCCAGAAAAACCTGCTCTGTGGCCAAGTCATTTCTACTAATAATCTGTTGAATAAACTGTGTCTGCGAGGGTTTAGAAAATTTTATGTTTAGAAAAATGCTTGTAATCAGTAAAGTTTTACCCTTTCCCATAGTGCTTTGGAAAACAGATTGGTCTGTTGTCTCATTACAGCTTCTTCCATTTTATTATCAAAATGCTGTGGGAAATATGATGGGTTTTTCCCTTCAGGCACTTTCTTACAAGCACTTTAGCTTCCACCGAGTAAGACTGGCTGCATGGCGGTACCTGTAATCAGCAGTGAAGTGCAGCTGTTCGTTAGCAGGTGTTGGGTTTTGATTTGTTTTGTGACTTCTTACCACAGTCTCGGTAGATGGGTAGTCTTGCCCAGATGTGAAAAACATCACCTCTAATCAACAGTAGGTGCTTCATTTTTATTTGAGTTTGTTACGTCTCTTTAGAATGATTGCCTTCTGTTACGCACTTTTCTCAAGCTGCTGGAGCTTCTGCTGCTCCTGATGGGACTCAGTTTGGTGGTGTTCTCTCTGCAGCCTTTCACATGTAGGATTTTTCTGGTGTGTTCTGTATTTAGCAGAACAACTGGGAACCACAAGCCTGATTGCATTGGTATTTAACGATGATTTGGGAGTGTTACACTGGTGTTTCTGTGTAACGTGAAGTTGCTTTGAGAAGTCTTCAGAGAGGTTTTTTCATTGTAAGTTGAAATTTTTCAGCTTTAGAATCACCATGAATTAGGCCATGTGAGGAAGAAGTAACCGAAAACTGTTGCTAAGGAAGTGTGGTTTAGTATCAACCAGACTGTTAAATTCACTGTGTGAGTTTTCCTTTCATATCTGTTATCGAACACCTCTTTCTAGTGCAGATGAGCTGCTGAGTGCCTGTCTAGACTCTGGTTTGGGTCATCTTGTGACCAGCCTAGGCGTTGTTGTGTTGGACCAGTTGGAGACCAAGCCTCTGTGTACGTTCAAGCTATTCAATCTGCAGACCTTTAACTGCACCTTGTTTCTAGGTTTGGTCTACGTCCCTCCTGCTTCCCATGAGGCTTGTGGGAGTGTTCATATTCTAATTTATTATTTAGAGTTTTAAAGGAATGGTTTGAGAAAGTTTTACATAAAATAAGTTGCTATGGGTTATAAAGCAAGATCAGATATATTTATCTTTGTATTATTCATTAAGCACTTTTTTTTTAGTTGGTTTCATTGACTTTTTCTGTCAGTTTAGGCTTATGGTTGCCTAATTTTTTAAGTTGTTGCCATTCCTGATAGAAATTCCTTGCTTTTGTTGACTTTAAGGGAAGGAAAACAAACAAACAAAAAAAAAAAAAAGCCAAGTGGTCTTATCATAGGATTTTCCTGATGTGTTGTGAATTTTCTTAAGAAGACACCGCTTGTCTCTGCTCGTGTTCTTAAACAGAGCATGAAAAGCTGTTGAAGAAATGCTGGCTCAGCTTCTCTTCAAATAAAGAGAATCCTGGTAGTTTCCCTTTTGACAATTAAAAAAGATTGAGAAGACTGAACATTCCAAAAAGTGATCAGATGAGTGAAAACGGACCCGTGGCAGCAGGGTTTTGTAGCTGACGTAGATTGTGTTTGCCCATCAGAATTTGTTGGGGTATTCTGAAGAATCATGGCTTTTGTGAAAAGATCTTGAGGTGCTCTTTTAGTAATTTCCCTTATGATAAGACAGACATGTTTGTAGTCTGTAAGGAGGGCAGGGATGAGTTCTGTCATTTATTTAAGGGAGAGGTTAAATGTTTAGATAAGAATCTTATCTAAACATCGCTAGACTTTTCAGAAGTTGTTAGTCTGTTTTTATTGTGTATTCCTAACATAGGACTGTGAAGGATCTGGTGGGATTCAAGCCATACTCCTTCTTTTCAAGGGTGATAAGTCAGGGTGGTCCAGTGTTGGTTTTTTTTTTAATTTAAAATCTGAGCTGACTTTCTCATAAAGTTGGAAACCCCCTGGTAACTTGATCTTCTTTTTGGAAATTAGTCATGTGACCATGTATGCTAATAGATGTGCTCATTTCTTGTCTTCTCTTACTAAATCTTGTGTCTTACCCAGTCTTGCATCACATCTCAGATAATGGACTCTTTGGGCCTTGCTTTGAGTACCCTCAGATAACACTGTTTCATTCTTGGTCTGAGCCTTCAGGTACTACAGTAGTGCAGATACTAAAATTACATGTTTCTACAATAATTGTACACCAAGCTATCCTGTAATTTTTCCCTGTTAGTCTAGTTGTTTTCTTGCTTTTGCTTGTATGACTTTGAACCCTAAATGATACTAAATCTCAGTTAAGTAGCAATGAAGCTTATTTACTACCTACCTATATAGATAAACTACGCTGGCAAGCCAATGGCACCTCATGATGTTTTTGTCTGAGGAGGTGGATATTCTACTAAAGTAGAGTGTGATAGAGCCAGAAGATGGTGGCCTCTGTGAAGAATGATGTAATTGGCCCCCAAACATAAATGCTTAGGAAAAATGTTTGGAACTTTATCTCCTGAACTGGGAGTAGGTTATCGCTGTTGACTCTTGTTTCAGCTGACTATGGATAATGTTTCGGGTCACGGCCTGATCTGGTATTTTTGTTTGTTTGTTCTTATTCCTCTAGACTCTGTTACAGACCGAAAGAGTTGTGATGAGGCTATTTAAGTCTACAGTCTGTTTTCTAAGCAAAGGAGAAAATAGAGCTGCTCTTCATCTCTCCGGTTTATCATGCTCTGTATTTTTACTGTCGGATTGACTTGGTAATTTAACACTTCTCAAAATACAAAGTGCTAGAGTATACTGTAGAGACAATGTAATACAAATTTGTCCAGTTCTGCTTTTAATAAAAAACCATTAAAGGCAGCATCTTCCAGCAGCTCAGATCAGCTCTGATCGTTAAGAGAATACTTCTGCAAGTCTGTAATTTCTGGTATTAAGGTGTTCTAAGCTGGTACGGTATTTCAGATGTCAGTGTTTGAATTGTAAATAATGCTCGGGACTGCATGCTGTTACTCAGGTACCTCCACAAACACACTCTGTAGCTGTGCATGGCGAAGTTCTTAGGAAAAATGAAACTGTCGGCATAATCAAAATAGTTGCGTTATCTGGTCAAATGGAGAGAAGTTCTCCTGTTCTATTTTTGCCAGAGTGCTTTTAAGTTAAAAAAGCAGTAACTTCTGTAGGTGTTCTTTAAGACCTGCTTCACAAGGGTATGCAATCTGCAAGAAACTAAACACATGATATTTAAATCTGAATGGCAGTTAAATGAGCACGAGGACTATGCCCAGACATGATGTTTTCAAGCTAATGAGTGCCTTAGCAGGCAAGTGCATTTCTATTTGAGGCTGTTGTGTGTTTGAACTTCATAACACTTAATTCTTGCTATAACTCCAAGCAGGAATGAAAACTGAGGTGTGAAATTAAATAATTATGGCACCATTATTTGAATATAGGCAGGGGTTTAATATTTGGATGAGACAGATTGTTGGGTTTTGGTTTAAGGTGGTTAAGCTCTTGTGTTAGTGACTGAGAGAACTGTAGGCATTTTGAGTTGTGTGCAGTGGAAGGGTAAAATGATGAAATTTGGGCTTGAAAGATGCATTGCGAAAGTTAGCAGTCGGCTTGTTCTGGCATAATATTTGCCATTGGTGTAGGATTGAGACTAAACTGCCTCTCTGTTTAAGCTCTGAAGCACTGAGCTTTGCATACCTGAAACTTAAAACTGGTTAAAACTGTGCTATTTTGTGAACTACAGAAGTGCAAGGGAAAGCTATACTGGAGGCTTGTTTCATAAGTTAAATGACTGTCTGGAGACATAATGGGAGGAGCAAGGAGGATCGTGCCTCAGTGGGATTTACATCAGTGAGAATTTACAGACACTTAGGATGTACAAGTAAATGTATAGTTACGTATTTCAAAACCTCTGAACTGCCACTTAATGCCAGGACAACACCTTTTAGTGGTTTTTGAAGTGTTTTTTACTCTAGAGGCTGTCATCTTTGTAAAAAATCAGTGTGGAAACAACCTAAACCAATTTTATTTTAGTGAGAGCTAATTGAGAACGGGTCAAATAATTTGAAGGCTAAATACTGCTGAAATCATTGCTGTTTCTGTAGTGTTCTCTGTGAAAAAAGTTCTGTATTTTGTTGTTACAGATTGAGTTATGAACAACGAATTGTACAAGGGAGAAAACCCTGTTGGAAATGTCTTGTACGAGGAGTGGTTTAAGAGCTGGGGGAGAAAGATAAATATATGCAGGGTTTTAAAACAGTTTTCCTAATTGCATTGCTAAGCACTGTTATTAATTAGCTGTTTTCTTGACATTAAATGTCACTTACAGTGATTTGAGTACATTGGAGATTTATATTTCTGTCGGGTGTGGATGAGTTTCAGTCATGTTCGTCTGGTGTGCCTTAATAGAGCAATGTTTTGGGTTGGATTTTTCTGAGCTGTTTGGCTTATTCTTTTGTCACCTTTTTTTTTTTTTTTGCAAGTAAAGCATGTGGTTTGGGGAAGAGCAAAACTCAAAGCTTGAATTCTTCTATTTCCTATAGGTTCAGGTGCAAGTTCATCCTAAACTTTCCTCTACTGAAGATGCGTTACAGTATGTGGAGGAGTTAATTCTCCAGTTGTTAAATATGTTGTGTCAAGCCCAACCAAGAAGTTTTCTGGATGTAGAGGTATAGAGAATAATTATTACAAATCAGTAATAATTTGAACTGTTACGTGAAAAGTTAAGATATTAATCATTTCACAATGTAAAAGGGAAAGTAGTAATTATGTATCTTTATGTAGCAGAACCTTCCACGTAAAGCCTGCGGAGTTACCTTTCTGATTTCCCTATCAATTTAATTTGTTGTTCAATGCACAGTAAAACCATCTCTGATCTGTATTACTGTATAATAGATGGTGAGTGTAACTTGTGTACGTAAAGCTAACCGGTTCCTTTCAAAAGACCTTCTTTCCCCCACTGATGATGCCTGCAAACTATAGCTGCTTACTCTGAGGCTCTGTGCTGCTCTCTCAGCATGGTGATTTAGGTTGACATACCCCCTGCTCTCCAGGAAATTTGAACAACAACAGTTAACGCACTTTCTCAGAATGAGTTGAGGAACGTTTCTTTTCTTTATATAGAAACCTCTTCTCTTACAATTCCCTTTTCAAAGACCTACAACCTGTGTTGCTCAGCAAAGCAGCTTGATGTTTGAGAAGAGGGCTTGATCTGAAAAGTTTCTCCATCTGAGAAGCAAATTAGTTAAGCTAAGTGAGTTAAGCTTAAAAGCTCATGAATATTTTGGTAGCCATTTGTGCTTAACCAAGACTTTGGTGCCACGCTACAGACTCTATGTGCCTGGTGGTTTCCAGTACTCAGGGGCTGTGCCTGGTCCGGGTTGGGTAACAAAACAAGATGCAACTTCCTCGTGTTCTAATGGCAAAAAAAAAAAAAAATATCTGTCTTTGAGCTCAAGATTCATGAATTTCGCCCTTCCTCTTCTCTTTTGAACACTGACACCTCTAATGGTGTTTCCAGTGTCCCTTTTAATGGCTGGCCTGTTTTGCAACATCATTCTGGTCTGGCAGCTCAAGAGGCAAGAGGTTTGTGGAAGATTGTTTAATGCTGTGTTTTAAACAATGCTAAAAAACAACCTGACACACAGCGTTGCATTATGAGTCTTATGGCTCTGAAGTCAGGGTGAGAAATGCAAGAATTAGAGATGATCAAACAACCTCAATTTACCTCCTTTGTGTTTATGCATAGTGATGCTGTCTTTAATTATATGGTCACGCACATTTATTTTTCCCCAGGACACCTTCATTGTTCAATCAGCAGGCTGGACTTTGTTAGGGGAGTGACTTGATATTAGACAGTGAATGAGACTTCTTTGTTTTGGTAGGACCTCCGCTTTCATTTTGCAAAAGTGTTATGATGAGGGGAGAAAAAGAAAAGCCTGTACTTTAAAGGTGGCACCCAACTTTCCATAGAATTGTACTCTGTCCCAGTTTTTTGTCAGAAAGTTTTTTTGTTTGTGTACCTTGTCCTGTACCAGCTCTTTGTAAGTGGTCATTAACTTCATCTTCCTCATTTCATGGTTGCTCAAACGGGGGGGTCATATTTGCGTAAGCGAGCACTTGCAACCAAAACTGTCAGTGGGAACTGTAGTCTGAAAAAATAAAATGTGACGTAATCTGACAAATCAGATTTCTGGCATTTCTGAACACCAGGGCTACCAAAAACTGAAGCTTTTGAACCTCCAGAGACCTGTGTGTGAGTTCCAGCAGGAGGGTTGCTTAGTGCATGGGAGAGTGTAAGTGTCCTCAGGCACCCTGGCTGGCGGAAGGAGTAAATAAAATGGGGTATATATGGTCCAACTGTAGGCTATGAAACTGTTTTAAAATATGGGAGTGCTGTTGGACGTTCTCTTTTCCTGTTATGTTCATTGCCATTGTCAGAGCAGTTTGCATGTGTGCAATCTAGACCATGTGCTGACCAGTAAAGGTGAAGCAGAAAACTCGTATCTCATTCAGTGACCATTCTGTAAAGCAAATAAAATGTTAGGATAAAATGTAGTCATGTAGTTAAGTGGTGAATTACTAGGCATGTGCACAAGGGGAGCAAATTGTGCCTGCAATGGCAACTTAATTCTGGCATTTCTCAAACTTTGAGTACCTGATTATTCTATGATAATGATATTCTGATACAGCTTTATGAAAGTGGTGAGCAGTGTGTACCAAAATTATGAAATTTGTGCACGTTGTACAAGCTTTTATAGCTGAAATACTAATATTAGCAAACATTCCTTTAAGTAATGGAAAGCAGTTTGATAATGTAGTAACTGCTAAGCTCATTCAGATTGTCCATTTACCCTTTAGTCCTCTTTTTTTAAGGATCGTGTTCAAAAAAGCTTTCCCCATCCTATTGATAAATGGGCAATAGCTGATGCCCAGTCTGCTATTGAGAAGAGGAAACGAAGAAATCCGTTATCTCTCCCAGTAGAAAAAATCCATCCCTTATTAAAGGTAAGCAGTAACGTATCTTGCTTTCAGAGTGCAATTAGAAGTTGACACCTTTGTTTTGTGTAATGGCTGTATGCTGTGTGAAATGTAAACAAAAAGGAATAAGAATATCTGTGTTTGTTACATAGTTTTAAGTGTTCCAGTTTATTAATTGCTTATATTTCTCTTTCACTTAAACATTAGTTAGTTCTGTACTGGACAAACAAAGCCAAGAATTCGTTTGCTATGCATTTGGTTGTTCTTCTTTCATTTTGCATGACTAAGAAAACACTCAAGAAACTTCTGGAAATAGCCCTAAATGTTTAAGTTAGGTTTTTGGGCTGCTCATTGGCTGTTGTCACTTCTGCAGTTAATAGAGCAGCATCTACAATGACACTTCTCTTCTCTAGGCCTACACACTGCTGTTTTTCTAAAACAGACTGTGAGTATGTGGTGATTGTTTATTGACTAGGGTCTTAAACTTACTGATTTTAGTTGTATTTCATTTGGTGTGTATTTCATCGACTGAGTAACAGTGGAATGCCTTTTTTTTCCTCCCCTATCAGGAAGTTCTAGGCTACAAAATTGACCACCAAGTATCTGTTTACATAGTGGCAGTATTAGAATATATTTCTGCAGACATCTTAAAATTGGTTGGGAATTACGTGCGGAATATAAGACATTATGAGATTACAAAACAAGATATTAAAGTGGCAATGTGTGCCGATAAGGTAAGCCTAACTCTTGTTTCTCATGTTAACAGAAAGTTTTAGTTAAGTTTTGAGAGTACACTGTATTCCTTATTGAGTACATGGAGTGTTGTAGCTTTGAAAAAAGAAATTACTGCCATAAAACATGGTTCCAGTAAAAGAGCAAAGCTACCAAAAATCTAATTGAGCTTACAAAGCTGTCGCTTGTGCTTATTAATAATTAATAAATTAATTAAACAGCTCTTCTTTTTTATATTACTTGCCTATTCTCAGCAATGTGTGAATGCTTTAAAAATTGTGAAGCAGCACTAACGTAAAGCTTTAACATTCCGAAGCTCTAATAGTGGAGCCTTATTTTGTAGCTTGAAAAAAGAAGGCTGAAATTAAGCTTGGGTGTTCTCCCAAAACAAGTAAGACTGTATTGCATGTAAAAAGTAGCGTTTTGATGATCCAGCACTTTAAAACAAACCCACCTGCATTAGCATCTCAGCCTAATTCTTCTTAGTGGTCCACATTTTTCTCTGCAGGTAGTCTTTCTTATAGCTTTAGAAGATTCGTTAGGTTCAGACTGGAGTCGCCTTTCTTTCCAGCAGTGATAGAGCAAGGTCCCCTGTCTGTCTTTCAGGTGCCTTTCCACTCTAGCTTCTGTGGCCACCTCATTAGCATCTCAAGTTTTTCCATTGTTTAAAAAACAAAGCTTGAAGTTAATCCTTTAAGGGATGGCACAAGAATCTCAAATCTTGCTGAAGTCTTTTTCAGCAGAAGGGTTTTCAGATTTATCACCTCTCTTCAGTGTTTTGTCTTGCTCTGTGTTAATCACTATCTTCGGTTGGGATCATCTCAGTGTTTTAATGAATACCTTTGTCTCATTACTGCTTGCTTTTTTTTAATCCTACTTTCTTCATTTTTCTTTACTCTGTCTTAAGATATCTTGTGAGGTCTTGAAAAGTCAAGTACTTCTCAGTCAGGACAGTAATCTTGGTCACTTCTGCTTTTGGGCCTATCTGCCTGGGTCAGTAGGGCAGGGTTTGAAGGTGTATGTTTAAATATTTGTCATAGAATAATAGCAGGAACAAGCCCTGTTGCTGCGTGCTTCTTTCTATCCTAGGAAAGGTGTTGAGCAGAAGAGCTCTGATTAATTGATTTAGGGACTTCGATTGGAGGAGCTCTTTGATATGGACACAGAAGAAACTTTTGAAAGGCTCTAAAGCAGGCCTGTTGGTTTACTGACTCAGCAGAACAAGCCATTGAAAGGTGCTCGCAAGGTGTTTTCTTTCCAGTTGCATTGAGAAGCTTCACAGTATATTATGTTCATACCTATTACATGTGTTCTGCTTGGTTTTATTTTTTTGAAACAAAACAACTAGAGCAGTTTCTTGGCCCTGTGTTCCATTTTTCATGCTTGCTTTTGTGCCATCCATCTCTCTGGAAGATCTTGCCTTGTCTGTGAAAACCAAACTCCATTAAAATGCAAGCTGTTTTTCTTTTACTATCATCTGCTCATCCTTCTGATTGCTTTAAATTCAATATCTGGGATACAGTTATTTTAATTTGTTTCTGTGGATTTCATGGTAGTGAGGTACGCACCTTGTGAATATAGCCTGGAATCTTCTAGCTCATGTATGTGCTAGAACTGCAAGTAAAGTTACAAATGTTGGAGCATCCTTGAATACCTGCATTATTCCATGTAATTTCCTACAGTAGTGACTCTGTACTGTCCTATTCCCCAGAATTAGTTAGGACTCTCCTTATAACCTGAGTTCCATGTGCATTCACTGGCTTTGAAAGATGAATTACCTTTATTCTTAGAGCTTCAGAAGAAGTCAGTCTTAATGCAAAATGTCCATTGCTCTGCTTTCAGAGAAGCTTAAGACCAGGGTATGTAGCAGGGACCTTTGAGTCACTAGGAGAAAGAACCTGCTGTGTGCCCATTTCTCTCCTCACTAGGCCTGTATGTTTTTGAGGAGTGTTAGGACAAGACCTGAGTGAAGAATGACTGTTCAAGGTAGGTGCGTTTCTTCCAGTATTCAAATCTGAACCTACCAGACCATCTCTCGAATTTACAGATCTAGGAAGTGTTCTCTTGTTGATTTGTCTAATAACAGTAGTCAACAGCTTGGTTAACTGACATGTCTTCTGGAGAAGCACCTGTAACATGATTTAAAGAGAGAAGACTTCTTCTGTGTATAGCAGAGTAAATGTCATGTTTGTTGTGGCTCATTCAGAAGTTTAATTCTTGATCTCCAGTTTTATAATTATTTTGAAAAACACTTTTTCATTCTGTTTTCTGACATTTTAAAAACTCTAGTTCGTACTTAATGTGTTGGCCTATCTCCTGTGGTTCCTAGAGGAGTATTTACAACTTTGATCCTGCAGTCTTTTCCTCAGTCTTCTCAGTGATGGACAGCAGTCACATCAGTCTATGCAGTAACAGGCGTAGGTTGCCATGGCTTCACCTCCATCTGTTTGGAAGGGAGGCTGGCAAGCAGCACTTAAATTCTCATTTATTTTGAAGTTCACATGTATTGTTTGCTATGCTTCAGGACTTCCTGGAAGGGGTGTAGCTCTGGGCAGCATATTTGTTTATAAATATTGTCCCATCTGTCTATTTCAGGAGAAAGTCATCTTGTATGTTCAACTATATCTTATGCTGTCTTGTTACGATTTGCTACATCATTGTAGATTGTTTGTGGACCCCTCTTTAGGCTTTCTTTCTGCTAATGATACTTCAAATTAGGATGCCTTTTACTAATTTGCAGTCAACTTATTTAGCTTACCTTTAAGATGTTCTTTGAGTATCATGGAAACAACCCAAAGTGTGATTTCTGTTTGCCACTTGCTAAGTCATTGTAATGACTCCTGGCTCAGATACTATGTTTGGAAGAAGTGTTCAGTGATCCACTTCTCTTGAGAAGTTTGAATTATTAATTGCCTTGCTTATGTATGAATTGGGACTTCTAGTAGTCAAAGTTTTTTAGAGCTCCTTTTGTCTGTGTAGTTCTGCAATGTGACTGACACCTTTTCTGAAGCTGCTGCCCTTCCTCAAGGGTCTGTTTTAACAAGAGAACTCAGGAGTTACTAAGGACAGAAACCAGGCCACATACAGTGTGTACGCAGGCCAGTATTCTTTGCAGGTAGATTACAGGGTTCTGAGCATGATCGTGTGTGACTTCCTGCTAAACCTAAAGCTGAAAAGCCAAAGTGTGCACATTTTTTGACTACAGATAATATAGTATCTTCAGAAACTTAATTATGTATGGCTAATTCAAAGTAATAGAATACAGCTAAATGTATCTGTATACTTCATAGACCTCTTAAAATTGTAATTGGTTTTAGGAGCACATTCTTGGTGAAATGCCTGGATTGGTCTAAATGACTGGGAATTCTTCAGAAATTGCCACTGCAAATAATGGCCTGCAAATTCATAGCAATGAATATTGCTTTTGTAATGCTCAGTCAATTGCAGAATGATAATACTTAAATCTTACCAATGATCAGTCTGATTTCATGGGAATAACAGATTTCCTTTACTGGTAATTTACTAGTAGATCTTGAAAAGAAGTTGTTCTCACTTTGTGGATTTCCCCCTCTTTGCTACCTAGGTATTAATGGATATGTTCCATCAAGATGTAGAAGATTTAAGTGCACTAACTTTATCTGATGAGGAACCCTCCGCCTCAGGGGAGCAAACCTATTATGACCTAGTGAAGTCATTTATGGCAGAGGTTCGACAATATATAAGGGAACTAAATCTCATTATCAGAGTGTTTAGAGAGCCATATGCCTCCAACTCCAAACTGTTTTCATCTCATGTAAGTATTGTGCAGACTACAAACAAAAAAACCCTACTACAATATCTGTAAATCTAGATGAATACTTCTAAACTTAACTGTTGTCCAATTTAACATATCAGTAGTAGAGGAAGCACTTGTCTCAAGTTCTGAAACGGTAAAGGAGCACTTGTGGGGAAGCACTGGTTTTGTAGAATTGTGGAAGAAACTACCCAATTTACTATATTCATTTGCAGGCCTGTAATTTAAGATTTGTCACTCTTGATCTTTGCCACGTTTGAGTCATTGTAAACTTTTATATATTTATACATATATATAGTCATTATTTAAAAAATAAATTCTATGATCTTATATGTTATACAGAAAGAACATAGTAAAACATACTATAAAATTTTGTTCTATTGAAGGAAGTGCTTGATTTTAATGTTGTAACAGAGTAGCTTTGCACATAACATTCTTCCTCTTAGAAATTGTGTCCAACTCCCTGTTGATTTTTGTCTGGTTCTGTTGTGTTCTATAGGATGTGGAAAATATATTTAGTCGTATATCAGACATTCATGAACTTAGTGTGAAGCTATTGGGTCATATAGAAGACACTGTTGAAATGACAGATGAAGGTAGTCCTCATCCGCTAGTAGGCAGCTGTTTTGAAGACATGGCGGAGGTAAGAAAATACTTGGAATTTTTATATCTATTCATGTGTATTTTAATGACTTGCACTTAACTGATTTTATTTAGGTTGAGATCTCTTCTTCCAGCCCCACCATGAGGAATAGACTGCCCATTTTTGAGACTGCTTTTGCCTTTTGAGTCTCTAAATCTCACTTTTTATAGGGCTGTTTAAACTTTAGAGAGCAGGGACAGGGGGGGAACCCAAATACCTGTGACTAGACTTTGACAGGAATGGAGGTATCCTGTAAATTGGCTGTAGGTCAGGATTGCTGTGGAAAGACAAAGTGGAACAAGAGCCTCTTTGCCGACAGGCTTGCTAAGCTGGTGAGAAAGGCTTTTGAACTGGGCTCGTTAGTAGACAGAGACCAAAGCTTGCAGATTAAAGAATTGAAAGGAGATGTGCATAATGGAAAGCATGACAACAAATGCTCTTATACCTTCCTGCTGAGAAGGTGGGATGACCAAAGGCTTGTCTGAAGTGTCTGTTTCCCCAGGGTGCATATACAGCTAGGATCTGGGAGTCTGTGCACAGTTGCAGAGCCGATATGTGGAATTAGCAATGTGGCAGGAAGGGTTGCATGATGAAGGGCTGTATGAATGAATATAGGCACTCAAGAAGGACAGGTGGGGAAGATGAGGCCAGAAGGCGTAGTAAAAGATGAGGTCAAATACATGGAGCTCTGTTACAGAATGAACGATGACCTAGTTGAATGCTTAAGGTTCAGGATCAGAGAAGGAGGCCACCAAAGGGCACATCGTGGTCAAGCTTCTACAAAGAAGTCAACAAGTGGCCAAAACCTTCTCTAAACGAGTAGAAGTCATCTCCTTATCGCAGGCCCTGGTTCTCCTGGGAGAATAATGTTCCTGACATGTGCTGGGTGGACAACATGCTGTAGTTCAAGTAATCCAGAAAACTTCTGCAGGGCACTGAGGACAGTATTTTGTGGCACATGTTTATGGGCCATCTAAGAAGGGTGCTCTACTTAACTTCTTTCTCATGAACAAGGAAGAACTGGCAGGAGTGTTGTAGCTAATGGCAGGTTTGGCCACAGGTGGTAGAGATGATGGAGTTTAATGTCCTGAGAAAAGTGCAGGAGATAAGGACACTGGTGACCCTGGGTTTTGGGAGAGTAGACTTGGCTTGCTCAGGGAATTGGGAGGAAGGATCACATTGGTGGCTGCCTTGAGGGTAGAAGGGGCTCAGGAGAGCTGATTTATTTTCAAAGGCGGTGCGTTCAAAGTACAAAGAACATGCATTCCTAATCCCGAAATAAAAGGGTAGGTGTAGCAAGGGGCTGCCCAATCTCAAAAAGAGTGATGAGGAGGATCCTTGAAACTAGAAGCTGGTCAGCCTCTCCTCAGTCCCTGAGAAGATTAGCAAATCTTTCTGGAATTCACATCCAGCCATGTGAGGGACTGGAAGGTGATTGGCAACAGCCAGCACAGATTCCCAAAGGACAAACTGTACCTGACCAATTTGACTGGTTTCTAAGATGACATGTTTGGCTCCATGGAGAAAGGAAAAAAGCGGTTAATATCCCTTATCTGAACCTAAGCCAAGCCTTTAGCACAATCCCTCATACTACCCATATAGTCAGCTTGGTGACATGTAGACTAGTTAGTTGAATTAAAGAGTGGGTGGGGAAGTTGGCTGGTCTGGCAGGCTTGCTGTCATCACCAATATGAAGTCTATCTGATGGCCAGTGGTTGGTGGTGTTCCTCAGGGTCTGATATTGGGGCTGATCCTGTTTAATGTCTGTATTAGTGTTGTGGGAGAAAGTCTGCCTCATCAAGTTGGTAGGTGATGCCAAATTGGGAGGGGACATACAGGAGGACAGGGCTGCTTCTTGGGGGTCCTGACAGGCTGGAAAAATGGTCATAAAGGAACCTCATGGAGTTAAGGAAAGGTAAACATGAAGTTCTGCATCTGGGAACAAACAACCTCATGCAATTGTCCAGTTGTGTGGCTGAGGAGCAATACTGCTCGACAGAGCTTGGAGATCTTCAGGAATTGTCAGTGAAGGCTAACTGCCTGTTGGGTTACAGTGGGTTAAAGTGTAGCTGTCATGTTGAGGGATCATTTCTATGTAGCACTCGAGACCGTATCTGGCATACTGTGTCTGGTTTTGGTCTTTCCTAGTACAAGATATGCTTATACATAAGGGTTGCCATGATAATTAAGGAGTTGAGGCCCGTGATGTACAAAGACCATTAAGAGTGCTGGGTTTATTCAGTCTTAAAAAGAGAAGTCTGAGGAAGCAGATCTTATTGCTGCCTTCAGTTACCTGAAGGGAAGGTGTAGAAAAGGCTGAGGCAGGTTGGGGTTCACAGTAGAGAACTGTGAGATGAAAGAGAGCATGTGAATGGTAAAAACAGTAATCCTGATTAGATACCGGGGGGGAAAACAGTCTGTAACAAGAAGAATTGAACACTGAAATAGGCTGCCCGGAGAAGTTTTGGTGCCTCTGTTCTTGGAGGTACTTGGAACTTAACTGGATGAGGCCCTGAGCAGCCTTAGCTAGATTTGATGCCGGAGCTGGCATGGGGCCTGAGGCGGGCCCTGCTTCGAAGAGGGAATTGGACCAGTTGACCTCCAGACATCTCTTCCAGACTGAATTACTCCATGAGTCTGTGCATGTAAAAGTATTGATTCTTCTCTATAAACGTTTTGGAAAAAGTATGCAGAAAAGTCAGTCCTATGGGTCAGGTCAGACAGGGCTCTGGGCCACCTGAGCTAGTTGAAGATGTCCCTGCTCGTTACGGGGGGGTTGGACTAGATGACCTTTAAATGTCCCCTCCAACCCAAACTATTCGACAATTCTATGTAACATAAGTATTTTCTTTAAGAAGTATGAAGTTTAGATATTAAAGCAGTTTTGTAAAATTATTCTGTATTTCTTCTTAGGAACTAGCATTTGATCCGTATGAATCATATGCACAAGATATTTTGCGACCTGGTTTTCATGATCATTTTCTAAGTCAATTGTCAAAGCCAGGAGCAGCATTTTATTTACAGGTAACTTTCTTCTAAGTAAGCTTTATTATTGATATTACTATTCTAATTACATTATATTGTTGCTTCAATACTTTTATTGTTTTAAGACTGAAACTCACTTTGTTTCTAGTCAATAGGTGAAGGCTTTAAAGAAGCTGTTCAGTATGTTCTACCCCGGCTGCTCCTTGCCCCTGTTTACCACTGCCTTCATTATTTTGAACTGCTAAAAGTAAGAACATTGTGTCAATCTGATGTTTTTTTTTCATAATTCCTAGTGCTGGGTACCAGAGCTTTGTATGTTTAGGTAGGGGTAAAACCTTTTGCTAGAATGTGAGTAATAAAACTGCTATGATGAAAGAAAAGCAGGTTATATGCTCTGGTGCATGCTATGACGAACTGAATATCAGCTTCTAATTTCATGGAAGTTTTACAGCAGCTAATGATTTGTGTTGAATAATTAAGTTACTATTAATTTAGAAAGCAACAGAGATCTAGGTACTCATATTCTTGGGTTGATTGTTTCAGCACTGGTAAGAGATAATGGCAAATCGCTGTACTACAGAAAATATCCAAGGATTTCTGAATCTGTTACTTTGTAAACTTAAAATCCCAGTAAGATTTCCCTTCAGATTTAATTTTATTTTCATAAAAGCTTCAGTGTTTTTGCAGTGCATATCTCATGGTGGTTGTAAAGGTGATATCCTTCCCTTGAAGGGAAGGCGTGGTTCGTATATACACTTCTTTGGCTTTTTGTAATGAGACCTCACATCAGTAGGGTAACAGTAAAGATTCTGTAACGTACACATGTAAAGAAAATAGCTACAGAATGTTTTCGTGGGGCGTTTATCAGTTAGCATTGAATAATATTCTTTAAGAAGTGTAGAGGATTTTCAGGAAGACTTTGAAGTGGAATCTTCATTTTGGACTTAACTGAAACTCATAAGGGATACAGTGTTCCAGGCTTAATTACTTGCGGAAATTTGGATCAGAAGTAAAACAAATCTCAGCTCTTTTGAAGAAATCTGGGTGTGTTTTTCTTGAATGTTTGGTTGTCTTGGGATAACCCAGAAGTTAAGTCATCTTTGTGTCAAAGTGTATACGGTTCTAAGACCATTTTTACTGATTTAAACCTACATGTACGGCTCTGGCACATAGCTCATCTTGTATAACAAGCTTTTTTTTTAATTTTAGAACGTATGCTTGATCTGTTTGACTAGCTCATGGGTTTGGTCTGACTTTTCAGACGCCTTTAACATATTAAGCATTTCCTTTCATGACAGCCCATTGGAAGGGGGGATGTGATAGAGCTTGTCTGCCTTTTGTATGATAGACCTGCACAGACATAAAGCTTCTCTGTTCATGCTTCTACCACACAGTCTCAAAATGCAGTACTTAGGGGCTTTGCATACTTCCATGGGAGCATGGTACTGTCTTACGTAATAGACAAAGCATGAAGGATTAATGTTGTCTGACACACAGGCATCCTCGTTGCTTCTTGCCATTGGTAATTTTAGTGGGGGAAAGAGGGCATGTGTGCTTACAGAAATAGGGAGCAGCTCATGTTCACACTTTTTAGGCCAAAATGGAGTCTAAGCTAAGCTCAGCTCCAGAAGGTTATTGATCTTTTTGCAACTCCTGACCTGTGCATCATGTAAAACTCTTGTCTTTTCTCATTCATGCTCTCCACACACACACGCCCTCCACCCTGTGTAAATCTGGTGTAGCTGGGTTGGATTTTGTGCTGTATGTGATAACCTTCCAGACTTTCAGACTTTCTTCCCACTGTGTTGCTCATGTCACTTTTTAGCTGTGATCTGTCAGATGTGATACATGCAATAGACAGTGGTGGATAACAGGAGCACATAAAGAGAGAGATTTTTGCTCTCACAGCAGTAACTTCATCTGTCAACTAGTACATACATGTGCAAACAGCATATGAATCCCTCCATCAAGTAGTCTCTGCCGGCAGTAACGCTTTCTTTCTTATATTTGGAATCTTCAAACAGATTCAAACAGCTTGGTTATGCTTAAAAATGGCCTGATGCAGGAGTATTTGCTATGGAAGGGTATTGGTGGAATTTTTTAGCTATATAATCCTGACAGTTTCACTGATGCAAGGTTATATTGAATGCTTTTGTACAGTAAGAGATGTGATTTAGTAATTGCAGGCATATCTGTGAATAATCAAGTTAAAAATGCTATGAAAATTGATCTCTTGGTATGAAGAGACAAAATGTTGGCAAAGTAGTATGTGGAAAAAAACACTTTATTTCTCTTGAATATAGATATACTTAAGGACAAAGGGGTTAGCATTTTTCTTTGAGCTATGTTGTGTCGTCTTGCACACTTTGAAGGCATCTATTAAAAATGCATCTCAAAGTTACCTTCTAACTATGCAGACAAAAAAAGTGAATTTCTATCCACTAAAGCCCTCCTGAAGTTTGGCAGGGCACCATGAATGTTCAAATACGTATTCTATATTTAGCTGAAGCTCCTTGCTGTAACTTTGTTAGAAAATTAGCATATGACTAAGGGCTGTGTTTTCCTTCAAGCAACCTGAAAGTCCCCAAACTTTTATGTAAGAAACTAAGTATAGGAAATAGCAGCTTTATATGAGACTGCTTTTCTGCAAATTTGCAGATAATATGAATGGGCTTTTCTAAATTTGGACTCCGAAGTGACAGGTAGGGTGTTAAAAATAATGCAGTCATTTAGGATCTTGAGTTATTGAAGAAAGAAGTTTACAAGACTTTTAAATTGAACTGGGCACCGTTTCAGATGCTGTACATTTCTGCTTCTATGTGATACTTTTTCCTTTATTTGTGTAAACAGAAGATTACTTTAAAATTCCTTTTTTTTCCAAGTAGGAATGTCTCAAAGCATATATAAACTTTGCTTAGATAAAGTAATGTGTTCTGATAATCAGGAGAGCTAGATAGATGGGGTTTTGTGTTTTTTTTTTTTTTAAATCAAGTGCGGACTTGGCTCACATGACTTACAAATGGAAACTTCTTGTCTCTTTGCAAATATTTTTTAGTTGGAATTCTACCTATAATCTCAAATTCTCAGGATGTTTTCATTTCACAACAGCATCTAGTGTTTTATTTATTTTTTCAAACTTTGTTCTTAGATTATAAATAACTTGCCAATCTTTACTGACTGGCAATTCAGCTCAAGCAGAAATACTCCTCAGTTAAACTTTTTTGTTTTCCCTTTTCACTATTCTAATGTAACTTTAAAAAAAAAAAAATCTGTTTTGACAAGGTCTTCCAAGATAAGAAACCACTTGTTTTCCAACCTGATGATATTAAAGTTGCTACATGTTGCTGGAGAAGGCACAAGGTGGTGAAATGTTAGTAGTTTAGGACTGAAGTATCTTTATGTTGATCCCTTGAGTCTCTTGCTGTGTGTTATGTTGGGCTACACATCTCAAACTATTTTGTGTTTTGACTTCACTTGGATTCTCAGCCTTGTTTCAGCCAGGCTCAGGATCCAGAGTGTAAAAAGTTTAATGAAGTTGGTTTGTGATCCCATCTGTGACTGGTGTAACCCAGCCCAGAGTGGAGAATCACTGAGTCTTAATTAGTTAGACTTTGTCCATCTGCAAAGCTTTTACAATATCTGCAATTATAGATCATTGTCTCAAAACATTATCTGCATTGCTTGTATTTAGTACAGGCACTGTAATTAACAGGTTCTCTTACTTTAGTCAGTTCTTAGTCTCCTTCAATTAATGTTAAAAACAGAAAATCACAGATTCAGACCAGCTATGAATTATTTTAAGAAAGTATTTACTTAGTGTCAGCAAAGGATTTTATTTTCTGAAATCATTGTCCGGTGTGCTTCTTTCCAAACACAGTAGTGACTTGTATGCACTATACTCTTTTGAAATAAAAGTAAATACAGAAGTATTACTGTTTTACATGTATTTGTATAGGTAACTGCAGATGAGGATGACTTTTTTTACGTCCACTAGAGATAATGTGCAAGTTTATGTCTCTGTGACAGATGAAGGGCTATCTGCTGGAGGAAATGTAGCTTGACCAAACTGTTGCTAGTGTGTGATAAGGACTGCAAAGCGTATTTGAGTGTTTCTTGGGAGAAGGCTGGGGTGGTGTAAAAATTGGTCTCAAGTCTAAGAAGAGATTTCCTAGAATATGACAGCAGGTTAAAAATTTGAGCAACTTCTTCATATGTTTAAGCCATGAAGACTTATGTTACAACTGCAATGTTGTAAAGGTACGGAAGTTGTGCCTTGTGGTAGCTGTTGGAGGTGATACAGCCAGGTAAATGAGTTTCTGTATTTCTTTCTTGCTTGTGTGGTTTCATTGACAACATTTCTGTTGCTTTTCTCCTTTAAATGCTAGTGGGTTTTTCCTTTAAGTCACCTGTGTGTTTGGCAGCCAAAGGGAATATGATGGGGGAAAAAAAACTTTGTCACACATGTGCATATGCACTTTTTCCACAAACTTCATTATTGTTAATGTAACTAATTGGGCTCTCTGAGGTAACTCTTTAATTGAAAAAGTTATTCAGAATGTATTTATTTTTTTTTCTAGCTGTGGTACTTGATGGATTTCCTATGTGTTCGTATCAGAGATACATATATGTGCATGTATAGCGCTTCATTTGTCAGTGACCTATGCCATCTGTTACGGTGTTGTGTTGCAGTTATGTTCTGTTGTATAGCTTTTTTCTTTTTACACAGAATGTATCTGGGCTTTTGAGAATTAGATGTCTCTTTCCAGGGAATTGCTGGATAAAATCTAACAAAAGGAAAAATAAAAAATTCCTCCTTCCACTTTGCTTACAGTCCTCAGTGATACTTGAACTGTATTGTTAATCTGCTATCAGACCAATGAATGCTGTACTTTGATCCCTTGAAGCAGGGAGTAGGATGGCACAGGGCCAGACTGTTCTTATCTGGATGGTGCCCTCTTTGGGGAGTCAAATGAAGCACTAACTGAACTCTGATTTTTGACTTACGTGTTTAACTGTAGGGTCCCTGCGTCCTGTTTCCTGATCCATTTTCTAGGAGTTACCTGCAGGGCAAATTCTCCCTGGTGCTGTGGGAATTAGGAGAGCTGTACTGGGGCAGATTGTTCTCTGGGGCTGGAGATCTGTTCCTGGTCAGTGACTGCTGCTAATGATGGTAGATAGCTCTTTAGCTTACCTGGCAGCAGTTTACGATGAATGCCCAAGCTCTCATGAAGATAGGTGGGTGTTACAGGAACTTGGACAAATCTTGATCATTACCCTAGCCCCTTCCCAAATATAAGTCTTAACACAAGTAATCCATCCAGAATTGAATGTTAAGAAGCTTATTGTAGCTGAGATTTTCAACTCCTGTAGGATGACATTAGCTTTTGTGACTGTGGCAGTCATCATACAGTCTCTGATATACTTGTATTGCTGTATAGTCTTGCAATAGCAATAGTATATTTCCTTGTCCTCCTTTTTGGACTCTGTTCCTGTCACCTTCTGTACAAAAGGGAGGTCCTCAGAGAGAGGTAGCGCTATGGTTGAGACTTTCATATACTTCTTCAGTGGAAATGTTTCTGGACATGCAGCTGTGGATTTAGTTCCACTACCAGCACGCTTTCTTTGTTTGCTCTTGTAGCAGTGGAGTTCTATGTTTTCTGTCAATACTTTGGTATCTTCAGTGGAAACCAGTGGAAAGATGTAGGAAATAACAAACACAAATAAAACAACAAGCTGCATTCATGGTTTCTGTAGACTTGGTCTACAGATGGGATTCTACTTGTCATCCCTCACTTCCTCTGCTGTTTTTTACTTAATCAACAGGATCCTACTGTTGCTTCCCAGAATGATCTCTGAAATTGTAAATTCATCTTATGTAACATTCAAAAATTCATACACTTCTAGCCAAACATAGAGGTGCCATTCAGTTGAGCTTGTGACCTTGCAAACTTGGGTGGCAAAGATCAGACTTGACTTGTGTCGAAGTAGTGAAAGTGGATTTTAATCCACTTTGGAATTACAAAAGAGAAGAGGAAGATGTTTTCAAATTGAATTGTCTTTACTCTGATGGCAAACTTGGGGGAAGAAAATGGAAGACCTCAATTACAAGTGCAGAAGCACATAGGTAAATATTTTGTGATATTTCAAATACTGATCTAACTAAATGTTATCAACTGAATTGTGAATTTTAAATTTCTAATGTATTCTGCAGGTCTGCTGATAATGATGAGACAAACCAAAATGACAGTAAGAAAGAAGAGAATTTCAGAGCATGAAGGCTCTGGAGGGATCTGTGGGAACTTGTACACTTGTTGCAGAAAGGTAATGAATCTGCTGTGGAAGAGACATCAGCATATGTGAAAAGAACCAAACCCATGTTTTTGAAGAATGCAGAGCCATTTAAGTTTTCCATATGCTGAGAAGACGAGGCCTCCTGTAAACAAAGTAGCCACTTCCCTAGTAATGGAATCTGGGCATATAAAAGGCATATATGGCAGCTAGTAGCTTGCAAAAAATCTGAATGTTTAGGAAGTGGTTTTATGAGAACATCAAGGAGCTTATTTGAGAACAAGCCTTTGTTTTTTGTATATGTTCCTTGATGAAGGAAATGTTAATTGTGTAAGCTCAATGAGAATTGCTCACATACGTGAATCCCTTCCCAGTTGCAGAAACTGAGAGCAAAAATACAGTCTTTCCTGTTGAGCTGAAATACCTAGCGGGCTGGCAGTAGCACTCAAGGGGACCTAATCTGAAATACGGTCTTCTGACAAGCTGTTCCCGTTCATGGGAATGCTGGTGGCAAAATGGCCACGCAAGAAACTTGTTAAAGAAAAACTTTGAACTATTGAATTGGTAAAACATCAACTGACAGACTTCGGTGTGGTATATATTTCTAAATAACTTTTCCTGACTTTTCCTCAGAGTCTGTCCTGATTTGAAAAATGGCACTTACTTCAGAGTAGTGTAACTTCTGAAACAGATTTATTTTAGTTTCACACACCCCCACCCCCAAAATAAGAGCATCCACATTGAGTAATCAAAGTAGCAATTCCTTAAATTCTTTTGTTTCTTTAGTCCAAATTCACTTTTTTTTTTAGGCTCAGGTGAAGTTTGATGTACTTAAATTTTCCATATATCTTGGAGATCTATTTTAAGTCACACAGCCATGCTGTGAAAGAACTGGGAAGCTTTTACTAAAAGTTGAAATGCTGCTTATTTGCTTCTGTTTTAATGCTTTTCTTGTACAGTATGCTTCCCAATGGGCTGGCTCTATTTTATACTATGTGAGTTAAAACTTAATTTGAAATAAAAGATGAGAGCTTTTTAGCTTCTATCTCTCTTAAAACATTCTTCCAGGAGAATGCTGCAGGCTTTTTGTAACTAATTATCTGATACCTGAGGTTTGATATTTGACATGTTTATGTAAGATTATGTGATCTAATGTAACTTTTTAAAATTAAACTGAGAAGGCATAGTTAAAATTGAGTGGAGAAAAAGTTTTTACCATTAATTCAATATTAAGTTCTGTTCCACACTTAATGCAAATAACACTCCTGCTGTAATGTAAATCTAAATAAACAGTTATATAAATGTATGCATATTTTTCCTGCACTGTGCTCAAGAGTGTCTGAGTTTGTATGAAAACAAAATGACTTTTGAAATTCCAGTGTATTAAAGCTGTGCGTGTATGTCCGGGAATATGGCACATGGAGTTTCCTTTAAGATTCAGAATTGAAGTGCCTTTTAGGCTGCTACCATTTTCCAGAAGTATATAGTGTTCCCTGCAGTTATCCCCAGTTGCTGTTCCAGATGATTTCCTGATGCTTTCTAAAAATTCAAGTTTCTGGATATGAGAGCACTTTTTTCCCAGCATACTGCTGGTTTGGGCTGAGTCTTTTATTATTTGCAGTAATTGCATAAAGTCAAAAAGAGCTCTCAAGCAGCTCAGTGCTATTGAGCCAACTTCCAGGATTACTTTATGGCAGGATGCCATCAGACCTGTCTTCCTGCATTTGTCAGAGGAGAAACCCAGTTCATTTTTATTCTTGATCATTAAAATAGCCTGTTTCAGTATTGTCTTTTGGAAAGTACTCCATTCTCAGAAGCACATTTAAGAAAATAGTGAGGCCTAAGAGCAGAAACTGGAGTAACTGGTGTCAGAGTACTTCAGGTTCTTGTGAACGTTGCTTCTCTCCGCATACTCTGCGTTTCCCTGCAGAGCAGATAGCTAAGTCACGCTACAGATCAGGCTTGCTTTGCCAGCTATGCAAGTGTTTTGTTGCCTTGCTGTAGGCTTTGGTATGTCTGAAGAAATTACACAGAAGAGGTTTCTCTGAAGCAGCTGCCACTTGTAACATGGGACTACTTAAGCACTAAACTTCTTGGATTAATGTTTTGAGGGGCAGTAAGTAAGTATCATTAGCACCTACAACCCAAGTGATCCTGAGTTAAGTTAAGCAAATTCAATTGTGATTTCCTGGACTCCCATATGCTGTTGTGTCTTTTGTGTATAGAAGCTAATTTATGATCTCTCCTCTCAGATGAACTGGGGAACCTGCAGTTCACAAATTTTAGTGGTTAGATTTAGAGTAATCTTCTAGGAAGATAGAAGTCTAGATTGTGATGTAAGACATGAAGTACAAGATTTTATATCTGTCGTAACACCTACTAGAATTGTTAATATCTGCATGTTCTCATCATAAGTATAAATGTGTCTTCTGTCATTGTCTTTCTAGATAGATGCTTCCCTGACAGCATAAGAAGAGATCTGCCATAGTCTTAATTTTGCACTGCATGAGGAGGATTTCTTTTGTAACTGTTTGTAATTTCCTGGGTTTATAAATATCTAATCCTTATTTTACGCAACAGGTAGAACAAAATACCTTGTCTTCCAGTTCTGATATCTTTTCAGAACTCGTGGCCTAGAATGTAGAGTACTATTTTAATTAGAAATTTCCCTTAGCAGTCTATTTTCCAAGTTTGTTTTCCTGGAATGGTCTGTAGTATTGTGAATCATTACGATCTTTATTAAACCAATACTTTTCTCCTAAGTCTTTTAAAAAAGCACAAAGTCTATAATACTACTGATAATCAGAAGTCTGCATCTCTTTCCCATAATACTACAGTATTCTTCACAGGACACTTGACCTTTAAAAAAAAAAAAAAACCAAAACAAAAAAAAAAACCAAAACCAAAAAAAAAAAACAAAACCAAAAAAAAAACCAAACCACACTTTTATTTAGCATCTATCTCATTTGTTCATTAGGGGGCACTGCACAGCTATAGAAAATCAGTGGGATTTGCAGACAAACTTGGATGCGTTTCCAGTGATGCCATTTTACTTTCCATATCTTCCTCTTCCAAACTGTCTGGGGGCAGTGTGAGATGAAAGTCCTTGCTGTAATTTAAGCTTGGTTCTGATGAAGTCTGTTATTTGTTAGCAATTTATGGTAACTATACAATGCTAGAATAAAAACTCCCAAATTCCTTTTCTGTGGGCGGAGAAGTGTCTTCATAGCAGTTCACAGCAATGTCTGATTTGCCATTTGTGTTGGTCTTACACTTAAGAAGATGTGTACTTGCACATACTACTTTCTAAATGTTAAACCTGGATCATAGTTACACTCACTGGGCTTTGATTTAGTTTGTATATACAATTGGAAGTACGGGTTACTTCTAATGGATCCTGATGGGGAAATGTTAGTCTTTAATCATTGCTTTCTCTCCAGCACTATACCAGCACGTATTTTGCTTTTGGGCATTTGTTGAGTCTAACTTTTATCCATTGTTGTTGTGTGTTTTACGTTCCCTTTGTTCCTTACCCTGTCTCCTGTGGTATCCTTACAAGCAAACGGCAGAATATTGTGGGAACTTTTTAGGCTTCTTCTCAAGGAGATTAGGGTAAAACAATGTTGTCCATTGTTGAAGGGTAGTTGCCCAGAGATCATAGGAAATCCAGCCAAACTCTTTTGATGGAAGTTGGCAAAGAGGCAGTGTGCAAGGCAAAGAGCCTCCTTTGAACTGTCGTGCAGGAAAGATGCAAAAATCTTAGAGGTAGTTACATGTTTTTCTTAGCTTCTTTCAGGACTTCTGCCAGTGGTCCTGCACCTGCCCTATTTGTCTCTAAATCTAGGTCATCTGCACAACTGAAGCAAAGGGAAGGTGATACCTCTGTGTTAAATCATAGAATTATAGGATGGTTTAGGTTGGAAGGGACCTTAAAGATCATCTAGTTCCAACTCCCGTGCCATGGGCAGGGACACTTCCCGCTAGAATAGGTTGATCAAGAGCCTCATCCAGCTTGGCCTTGAACGCTTCCAGGGATGGGGCAGCCACAGCTTCTCTGGGCAACCTGGGCCAGTGCCTCACCACCCTCATAGTGAAAAACTTCTTCCTGATATCTAACCTAAATCTACCCTCTTCCAGCTTAAAGCCATTGCCCTTCCTCCTACCACTACATGCCCTTGTAAAAAGTCCCTCTCCAGCTTTCAGGTAGGCCTCCTTCAGGTACTGGAAGGATGCAATAAGGTCTCCCCAGAGCCTTCTCTTCTCCAGGCTGAACAACCTCAACTCTTGTCAGGCTTGATGAGGCTCTGAGCAATCTGAACTAGTTAAAGTTGTCCCTGCTTACTGCAGGGGTGTTGGACTAGATGACTTTTAAAGGTCCCTTCCACCGTAACCCATTCTGTGACCTTGTACTTGGGCTTGTTGAACTTCATGAGGTTTGCACAGGCCTATCTCTCAAGCCTGTCCAGGTCCTTCTGCATGGCATTCTTCCACTCCAGCATGTTGACAGCACTATACAGCTTGATGTTGTCGGCAAACTTGCTGAGGGTGCGCTGAGTCTCACTGTCCATGTCGCCAACAAAGATGCTGGACAGCACCAGTCCCAGTACTGACCCCTGTGGAATGCCACTTGTCACTGGTTTCCACTTGGATATCAAGCCGTCGGCTGCAACTCTTTGATTGTGACCAGCCAGCCAGTTCCTTATCCGTCGAGTGGTCCATCCATCAAATCCCTCTCCAATTTAGAGACTAGGATGTCATGTGGGATAGTGTCAAACACTGTAGAGGAATATCGTGAGGGCAGTCTGTTCCTTCTTGGCGTGATGTATTCTCTGCAAGGCCTTTTGTGAAGTAATGCGTGTTGTGGTGCGTTGTCAGTCCTATTTCAGTGGTTGTGGCACAAGTAGGCACTCATGCCTAATGTTGCTTAGTCCAAGAGTATGACAAATTACACTATGTGAATCAAAGCTGCCTAGAATAAAGCTTGTGGTCATCCTTATAACTGAAAACTTGAATAAAGTAGTCTGGCATTGACAGCTATAGCACTGAATGCTCTGGTCAGGGGAAAAATTAATGCTATTCTATGACACGTTCAAATGTTGAACATTAACATGTTGGATTTTGGAGGACAATGCTTACATTTCACACTGGAAGCAAACAACGCCATTGTACTGTTTCCAAGCGTGTCTGTTATTCTGGTCCATGCCAGCTTCACTTTTACCGCCCCTGTCAAAACAAATCTTTCAGTTGTGTGGAGCCAGTTCTTCATGCTAATAGTCTCAAACACTTGTCTTTTAATAATCCCGTAAGTAATTTTTGTCTTGGTTTTACGTTTACGCATGGCTGCAGTCAACAATTTTTTCATTGACTATAATGTGAAGCATTTTAATGCTTAAACAAAAATTTAAGATGAAAATCTTAAAACATCCTGGGATAAAAACGTCAGATCTTGTTTTATAAAACTTACCTGTCAAAAAATATTATTATTAGCCCTTCATATTCAGTTTTAGTTTATAACTTTATTATATTTTTTTATCCTTTAAGAAAAGTTGAGTTAGTATACAAAGGCATTAATGTAGCTGTACACTCAGATAGGGACTTAAGTACTGTGGTTTTAGAGGCTGGCTGTGGTTAGATGCCCCTGTGTTTTCTGATGAACGGCCAAGCAACCCCTCCATGAAGGAAGAACATTTACTTCTCCCCACCGTCGCTCTGGTTATTGTTTTTCTCCTTTGTTTTTTGTGCATGAAAAAATATGACAGTCCTGGTGAATAAGAAGCTGGACACAAGCTAGTACAACACCCTTGCAACAACAAAGGCCTGTACTGCTGTCTTAGCAAGTGTGTAGCCATCAGGTTGAGGGAAGCGGCAGTGCCTAGCTGTTGAGTACTGGCAAGGCTGCATCAGGAGAACTGTGTCCAGCTTGGCCTTCCTTTTGACTCTGGTGTAATGAAACAAGCCCGCTGGAAGGGCTCGTCAAGATGACATGAGGAATGGAGGATGCGATGATGGAAAAGCTGGGGGATTGGGCTTATTCATTCTGCAGAAAAGGAGGCTAAAGAGGACCTTCCTGCTGTCTTTGACTATGTGATGGGGTGGGGAAGAGGGAGAAATACTTCTCGCAGCTGCATAATGCCACTATGAAAAGTCAATAAGGGAAATCCTGATAAGCTACTCGGAAAAAAATAATTTCACCATGAGGGATTTCAGACATTGGAACAGATTGTCCAGAAAGGTTGTGGCCTCTCCATCCTGAGAGCAGTCCAAAACTTAATACGGCCCCAGGCAACCTAATCTATGTTAGCCCTGCAGTTGAGCTGGAGGATAGATAATAAAATCTCCAAGGTGCCTTCTAACCTGAATTATTGATTAGGCTGTTGTTAGTGAGGCGAGAGCTCTTGCAGTCTTCTGTTGGAGACGTAGAGTAAATCATACTAGTTTTGCCGTAAATAATGTGTTCTGAGTGCGTCTGTTTCTGGAGGACTAGTGACTGCTGCTCTCATTTTACTGAGATTAAGCTCTTAGCAGCCAGTTGTCTCTCTTGCCTGTGTCAGTAATATGCACCTGGTTATTTAATTAACGTTAATAACAAGCAGGACCATGCAAAAGCAGCACATGGTTGGATTTCTTCTTCTTAGGTCAAACTTTTGGATTTGCACATACCAAAATGCTCGTAACACTTCTTGTATTTGACTTTCAATGTTCACAGCAATTGGAAGAAAAAAGTGAGGATGAAGAGGATAAAGAGTGCTTAAAGCAAGCAATAACTGCCCTACTAAATCTTCAAAGCAGTATGGAACGGATATGCTCCAAAAGTCTTGCAAAACGAAGGCTTAGGTAAACATGTTTCCATTTTTCCTGCTTTCTGCTCTTAATGCTTTGCTGTAAATCCAGGGCTCCCAGTTTCCTCTTTTAGTAAACAATGAACAAAACAGTTTGTGACAAGCCTGCTTTTTCAGAGGAAGTGACATCAAAGCCAAGATAATTTGTTATTGTTTTAAACCCCTTCTAATTTCTATGTGTCCTTGCATGCTGGTAGTTGAGACGTTCTGAGAATTCACTGGTAAGTAGAAAGTTACGGCACTTGTGGGTTAATTATGCTCAGATAATAAATGTTCACCTAAAAATATTGTAAAAGTACATTTCTGTGTGATTAGAAGGGAATGTTCTTGAATTTGAAACTACTTAATCTTAAGTTTTTTGTACAATAGGCTTATTAAAATTACCACTGTATAATAGAAATAAATGCATAGATAACTAGTACTTGGTTACACTGCTGTAGCAAATTCTTAGGTTATGCCATCTGCCGTTTGATTTAATGCTAATATTTGCACAGTTATTTAAACAAGCTAAAACTTTGCTTTTGTGCTTAAAATTGTTTCAATATTTTCTTTGCCAAAGAAGTTCTGTGCTGCAAAGTGTAATCTTTGAGATTGGACGTGAATGTATTTAACAGCTTATTTTCTCTGAATGTGCTTCTTTCAAATTAGTGCAGTTTAAGATTGTCAGCTGTGGAAATGAGTGGTTTGTTAAGCTAAGCAGCACTAAATGGCTTGCCTGTTTCTGGTTGCCTGTGTTTAAGTAAAACATTTATTGCATAGAAGATAAGTAGAAAATTTATCAGATGAGGTACTTAAGAGAAACGTTAGTTAAGGCTTGCAATGAAGCTGATACTATGATGAAGTTGCATTCTCAGTGGAATTCTCATCACTCGGAAAGATGATCTTGCACTTTTGCTGTTAGTGGTGGTTGTGGTTTTTAAATACATGTGTACTAATAGGCTGCTTTTGTCCCATCCTTCACCGAAGTGAGTCTGCATGCCGATTCTATACTCAGCAGATGAAGGGGAAACAGCTAGCAATTAAGAAAATGAATGAAATCCAGAAAAATATTGATGGCTGGGAGGGTAAGGACATTGGACAATGCTGTAATGAGTTCATCATGGAAGGAACGCTCACACGCGTAGGAGCAAAGCACGAGAGACACATATTTCTGTTTGATGGCTTGATGATTTGCTGTAAGTCAAATCACGGCCAGCCAAGGCTTCCTGGTGCTAGCAACGCAGAATATCGTCTAAAAGAAAAGTTCTTCATGCGAAAGGTACAAATCAACGACAAAGACGACACTAATGAGTACAGACATGCTTTTGAAATCATCTTAAAAGATGAGAACAGTGTTATTTTTGCTGCTAAATCAGCCGAAGAGAAAAACAACTGGATGGCAGCATTGATATCTTTGCAATATAGAAGCACGCTGGAAAGGATGTTGGATGTAACAATGTTGCAGGAAGAAAAAGAGGAGCAGATGAGATTTCCAAATCCTGAGCTTTATAGATTTGCGGAGCCCGACTCTGAAGAGAATATTGTGTTTGAAGAAAACATGCAGCCCAAATCTGGAATCCCCATCATCAAGGCAGGAACTGTTGTCAAGCTCATTGAGAGGCTGACTTACCACATGTATGCAGGTGAGACACTTCATTTGTGTAGCCAAAACTCAAGGTGGTGACTAGTTCATGCTTCTCTTTCTGTGTTAAATACATGCAGCAAAATATAAAGTGTTGCAGAAAGCGAATAAAATAGAAAGTGTGTAGAAAGTGGATATGCTTTGCAGTTCACATATTCTAACATGCGTTTTGAGATCTAAATATGCACCTCTGTAGCCATAGCAATTAAAAGTATGAATCCTGTTTGGCTGAACGTAGTGGGGTTTGCATGTGCATGAGGTTATTCTAATGCAAGGGATGGGGCGGGTGGGGGCCTGCAGGAATTGAGCTCTGGACAATACTTTTTCCTGTATGCCCCAGGCTACAAGAATTGCTTTCCCTTGAGACTTCCAAAGCTGGGTGGCACGTGAAGCGCCATCATTGCAGGAGAGAATTATGGGCCCCGTGTTTTCAGTTAAGGGTTGTGCTCCACCTCTGTCTGTGATAGCGTGTAATGAAAAGACCAAATACCAGCTTGCTAGAAGCAGTCGCTTGTGTAATTTAGCCTCGGAACCTCACCTTAATCAGAATTTCAGTGGGGATTTGATTTACGGACTTTTGACTTCAGGTTTCTGTTTGTGTTGAAGATACATCAAAGGCATTTGTGTGATCATCCAGTCCAACCTCAGTGTGTGGAGTTCTTCTTGATAATTTCCCAGGATTTTCATAAGCTGTGCTGAAAAGCATGGGCCTGGGTTTTGGGTTTGGATTTTTTTTTTGTTATTGTTTGATTCTGCCTGCATGTCAGTTATTCTAAAACTTAATTCATCTTGGTTTTAGTGCTTCTCACATTCAACTGTAAATTCTTTCGGTTTTTTTCTTTCTTTTTACTCTTTACGCTCTGATTATCCTAAAATGTTCTTCTGCAGCTCAGTTCTGGATACCCAGGAATATTTGTTTGGAAGAAGTGGGCAGTAAACAGAATATAATTAGTGTACTTTAGTGCTTTTATTTATTTTTAAAATGCTTGTAAATACATCTGTTTACTCCATTACTTTTATTGCTCTTCTCCACATTTCCTTCAGTTGAGCTTTCCTAACATTTATTAGAAACTCAAAATGCAGTACCGTACTGTCAGTTTTTACCAGAGCAGTTTTGTGCCTGTCTTCATTTTGTTGTAATTTTATAAACTTTTAGCTCTTGGCCTTCAATTCTACAGGCATGATTTACGATGTAATTTTATGGTTTTGGAAGTTAAAATAAAAGAATTCAACCTTTTTTTCTTTTTTTTTTTTTTTTTAAAGCTAGCATTGCATTTGGCAGCGAATTAACAAAGATAGTACTTCATTAGTGCCCTTGGGAACGTTTCCTTTGCTTTGGCTAACTTGTGCACCCTTGAGAATTGTCCTTTGCGTTCGTGCTGGGGCTTTGGTGCCGTAGCCTTGGCATTGCTCCAGGTGCCAGCAGTGCTCTCCACGTGTCGTCTCTGTCCAGGGAGCCGCAAACTACATTCTTCAGCTCCAGAAAACAGAAAGACCTGTTTTAAGGAACACGTGGCTTGTTGAAATATGTCTCTTGTATTGTTTTTTTTTGCATCTGTGTGTCTTTTTGGCCTTTCTAGTGCATAGGATATCGAGGAAGAATTCAGATTGATTGATTAGATCTGCCATCATCCACAGTCATCCCTGCTTTTAACAGCCCCTATTTAATAAAGCTTTAGTAGATTGCTCGAAGCCTGAAGTTGTAGGTATCTGTGACGTTGACCAAACTATTGTATGACAAAAATGAGAACACGGGTATTACGAGATAGGCTGAAAGACTTTGACCAAAAGAAAAAAAATGGTTGTCTTGTGATGTATCTAGCCTGTCTTTGTAGCCTTAAAGGTCTTAGTGCAAGATACGTGGGCCTGATGCCGAATTGCTAGGTTGCACGTCATTTCTCAGCACCCTTCTTTTTCATTCTGTACCTTCTGTTTTATAATTGGTTTTCTATGAGGAAAAATGTCATCGTTCTAACCGTTCTGTGCTGTCTTTTCCAGGGGAACAAAGAAATAGAGATATAGTGACTCAGCCAAAAATGCTCTGTTGTACAGGAAGCAAGGTCCATTTACTATGTAAATCATTCAGTGTTTTGTTGCATTTTATGAGATGCAGTGAGTAGGGCAACAGCTTTCCATAGTAACCGTTTAGCTCTTCTTTCGTACACCTGCCAGCTGAGTTCGAGGCTTCTGTTTTGCTTGGAGAGATGAGTACACCGGTGATACCAAGCCAAACAGCTACAGACTGTAGAAATGCTTTTCTTGCCACACATAGGATTGCGCATGCATGATTGTAATCCTAAAAGAATTTATTGACTTTATATTCATATGCCAGAATAGCAAGCCCTTACTTTTCTGAGGCGACTTTTCTCAAATACAGTGTGATGGGCTATGGCAGCCCTTGATCTGACAGTCAAAAGGCAGTATTTACCGTAGCTGTAGCTTTTTATCTCTGTAGGTCAAATACTATAAGGAATGGTTACAGATGTAATTGCAGAGGTGGTACTGATTTGTTGCAAGTAGTTGAAGATCAGTTTAATTAGTTGCATATTGAGGAGTACGTGGGCTGTGTTCAGATGGAGTTCAAATCAGCTCTCAACTTTTTTGTCATTTGTGAAGATCCACACAGTCCGTCTCATTGGCAGATAGGGATGTTGGACCTTTTATTTTCTTCCCTCACCTCCCTGACAATGCACAAACCATCTTAGCGGCTGAAATATTTCTGTGTTTCGCTGTGGAACAGGGACAGCCCGGTTGCCTGGCTCTAACGAAGCAGTGCTGCTGGGGATAGGAGGCATCCAGGACAGGGAGACAGCCCTGATGGCCACCTGGCCGCAAGGTGCCACGGACTGTTTCAAACTAGCCTGCTGTGGAGCAGCAAAATAGGGAGACATCTCTTCTGCAAGAGCAGCTTTCCATATATTTTTATGAGACAAACTGCCCTCGGATTAGGAATTCAGGTTCTGACCCTATTTGCATATTCTGGTGGGGTTTGCTTGTTTTAATGTGGTTCTGTGTTCATTATCTCCTCCTCTGCCTGATTCTTATTTAAGAGCAGCTGGGTTAGGTGGTACCAAGATTTGAAAGTCGTGGCAATTTTTTTTTTATCTATAGGGCAGTGCTCTTCTATTTTTAAAGCTTTGATATGTTAAGAGTGCTTGTGCGTCATCATAGTGTCCGTTTCCTTTCTTAAGGAATTCAAGAGTGATTATTTATAAATCCTTGTAGAAGAAGTTATTGTTCTTTTTTAGCTTTCAAATTGGCTGTATTGAAGAGAGAATTATCACATGAGCAGACATCCTGACTAACTAGTGTTGTCTGTATTTTTTTTAACGCTTGCTCATATATTGTACACTATTTTGAGTTAACAGATTTTGCTGGTAAGATAACAAGGTTAGATTTGGTTTGCTGATCTACTTCATTTGAAATTCAATATGTATTGTGGATTTAAACGCTGACCCTACCTGTAAATAACTGTAGCTATGACTCAGAGCTTGCAGTAATCTGAAAATGTTAATTGCTATGGAGGCTTTCTTTTTCATGTAGACAAAATCTTTCTAGGGTGAATGGCGTGTACAGAATGCACGCTGTGAAAATATGAGTTACTGTGCTTACTTGTATACTTGTTTTTTAGGACAACAAAAATTGTGTATTTTCATGATGAGGATGATGGGGACAGGGATGACATTCTTCGTGCAAAAGGATTTGGAGTTTTGCCTTTGAAAAGGATTTTAGACTGTACAGTTTCAAGGAGAGGTGGGAGAGGCGTTATGATAAGGAAAATGGAGTAATGAAGGACATAGAGATGGTAAAGCAGAACAGCCAATTTTTTAAGAAATGGGAATTAGCGTACAACAGAAATGCAAGGAGATGCTGTGTCACACAGTGCACGGTTAATCTGTACAACGCATTGCAGTAAATTATTGCCCAAATGAAGAGCTTAGTAGGACCTAAGAAAGGTAGCATGTTCATTCAAATGGACAAGATGCTTGTGAATGATTACAGAGGACTTAAAAAAAGCTCTTAAAAACCCATATTCCAGGAAACAAGTCTGATGGCTTAATATAGCGTTAGGTCAAATAATGCAGGCATTTTTTTCTTCATTACGGCTTATAGCAACTCCTGCTTCAAGTCCTGTGTGTGCTCCTCCTTAGCCACTCTGTATTAGAAAAATTACTAGTTAGGGTTTGTTTTTAAAATCTGTATATGGATTTAATATGCAAGGCCATTGCAACCCACTCATTAATTTTGTTCAGTGGTAACGATGTTAACCTTGTCTCTGGTCAGCTCTGTGCAGTGCCAGTGTGCTGTCACTGCATTTCCTCATACTTGAAAACAAATGGTTTTGCTTTCGTAATTAAGGGAGACACTTCGGTTCTCTGTTTTGAATACTTGCTTGTTTTTAAAACGCATTTGATTATTTTAAATGAACTGATATGTAATTAGTCAACTTAAATGAAATCTGTTGATTTTCTTGAAGTGAAATAAATACAACCTCAAAGCATAGCTGTCAGTTAGCTGAAAAAAGATCTAGCCTGCCTTAACCACGACTGGTTATCAGTTGTACCGGTTTAGGGAAAATGTTTCCCCCTTGAAGAGGCCATTTCTGTCCAATGCAAAGTTGCTGGATGTGTCTTTTGAGTTACCTTGTCCTGATCATTGTCAAAAAAAGTTGTTTACTAGATGGCTCATAAATAAAATCATCTATTATTTTCAAAGTTGTTTAAGAAGAATCCAGTCTTTTAATAATTGAAGAAAAAGTCATTGTTTTGAATTTTCAACAGAATAAGAATTGTTTTTAAATTCTGCTTTGTACTGCTATTTTAAGAGGTTCTGAATTGTTACCAAAAGCAATTTTAGCTTACATCATCATCTCTGTAATTCATAGCCTGTCATCCTTAATTTTAAAGGATACTTAAAGTTATTTTAAACTATATAAAAAAAAAATAATCAGGTAATTGCTGACATGGGCATAAAATTTTTCTTTGTCTTAGATCCCAACTTTGTTCGGACATTTCTCACAACATACAGATCCTTCTGTAAACCTCAAGAGTTGCTGAGTCTGCTAATAGAAAGGTAAGCTACTGTTAAAAATACTGTTCATACAAAGTGCAAATTTTTAAAATTTTTTTTAATTTTTACTTGGAGTAGAGTTTATAAGATTCTTGTTTTCCCTTTGGTTTTGATTTGTGAATCAACCAAACACTTCTTTAAAAATTGTCAAATTCAAGGATTACAAGTAAAATGTGCAAGTTATATTCCAAAGCTTTAGGATTGTTCAGGTAGCTCCAGTAACTTCCATGGTTTTGTCTTTGAAATGTGTCTTATTATTGAATTTAGCAAATCTTCTTATGTGCTTACCAAGATGTAACATTCTGACATGTGGAAACATTCAGAATTTCGAGTTATCTTTAATCAACGTTTTATTCATGCATGCTGTGAGCAAGATTAGTGTAATAGGAGTCTAGTGCTTATACCCGTTTCTGTGCTAGATTTGAAATTCCAGAGCCTGAGCCAACAGAAGCTGATCGTATTGCGATGGAGAACGGAGACCAGCCTCTTAGTGCGGAGTTAAAAAGATTTAGGAAAGAGTACATTCAACCTGTGCAGCTACGGTGAGTATTGCATTGGTGTGAGCCAAACTCACTTCCTTTAAGTCTTTTGAAGTACCATCTTTTGGATGCAGTGGCTCTTTGTGATACCAGCAGCCTTTCTCATAGATGCTTTGATAGAGAGCGTGTGTGGGCAGTCAACCGTTTTGACCTTGTTACTTGAAAACCTGGTGGGAATTTGATTTCATGGTATGAAAAGCCTTGGGAAAGGCTTGTGCTGAATTTTAGACTATTAGCGTGTATATTAGTTTCTTACACTCACCATTTGTTTTAATCCATGTTTCTACAAGGCTATCCAGCATAAGTGTACCACAAAGATGTAGGCGGGGAACATTTTTGATCATGTTCTTTTCATGAACAGTAGCATTACTCTGACTTCTTTAAATTTAAAGTAGAAAAATGCTTATAGCTGGTTGCTGGTGAAATGCTGACAGTAGAATAATTGCATTTGGTCTGCTGATTCTGATATTCCTGTGAGCCCTTGCCTACTAAAAGCCTTGAAATGCTAGACATGAAGATAGACTGTGTTGTAGAGTGCTTATTTATCCTTTATTTTTGCAGAGTATTAAATGTATGTCGACACTGGGTAGAGCACCACTTCTATGACTTTGAAAGAGATGCTGATCTTCTGCAACGTTTGGAGGAATTCATTGGGACAGTAAGAGGTACTTACGGTTTCTTAAGTGTTGGCATTTATCATAAAGCATCCCTTTTCAGAGGTATGGAATGGGATCGCTTTTCCTTTCACCGAGCAGATAAAGAAAAACAGGACTGACTGCTTATTAAATACTTCACAAAGAACATAAAATAAATCTCAATTAAAAAAAAATCAACAACAACAAACAACACTATTATTCAAAGTCTGGCCCCTATTCAGAAGAGTTAATGGTATTTACATCCTGATAAATAAGTATTGGTTTTGTTATAAAAGGACTGAAATAATGCAAAATAATAAGAACTGAGTAATGATCAGGACAGAATAATTGTTTTGATTGTCCTCTTAAACTATACACAGAGGTAATTTTTGTAAAAGTTGGGTGGTTTAAACCACTATTTCTTTGAAGGGAGGGTTTTCCAGCTGTTTCACAGTGCATATTAGACCTGTAGGACACCTTTCAGTTGTGATTGTACAGATCTTTCCTGTTTGCTTCTAAGAAAAACTGAGACAGCTACAGGAATAGTTTGTAGGAAAATGATATGTTAGAGAAGTATTTAATGGTTATTTAGCAATTAGAAAGAGAGGGAGAATGATCCAGATAGTTTAATGTGAATTACTGGTATATTTTCAATGGACTTGCCATTTTATGCCTGAAATTCTTACGGTGTAGAGCTAAACAGGCATTTGGCCTTTGGGTTTTATTCTGAGCTTTGACGCTAAACGCAGTAGAGGGAGAAGTTTCTCTCTGCTTGTGTTTTTTGCCCTTCTGCGTTACCTGAGGTAAGCATGGACTCTTGCCCAAAGTGTAAAGTTCAGGGTGTTTACAGAAGTGCATTTTGGGCAAAAGAAGGCTAGTTCCCTTAAACTCATTGTAAAGCCAGAAAAGAAAGGCAAACGCCTGATTTGGAGCAGGAGCGTAATTCAGATGTTCTGAATTTTGCTTGGACAAACTTGGCATGCTCAGCATTGGCTGTTGAGGAATTCTTGTCTGTATGTTTGAATGCTTTGAGGCTAGCATGAAGAACACTAAAAGCACTTGTAAAGAATATATGGTTGCTTTAATTTAGTAGGGTTTGGGTTTAAATCCAAAGGTTTCTAAATTCTACTGAGCTCTTTGGAAAAACAGTATTAAGAGTAACTAAAGAGTCATTTTCTCTCTGTGTGCCAGGCAAAGCGATGAAGAAATGGGTTGAATCGATCACAAAGATAATCAACCGGAAAAAGCAGGCACAAGCCATTGGGCCAAGTCACAACATTACTTTTGAGAGCCCACCTCCGGCAATTGAATGGCACATAAGCAAACCAGGACACACAGAGACTTTTGACTTGCTCACTTTGCATCCAATAGAAATTGCTCGGCAGCTCACTTTACTTGAGTCAGATTTTTACAGGTAACTTTCCTCCATTGAAAAAACACATGATACAAACCAAAATATTCTCCAGCATGAAATTGTTTCTGCGGGCCCCTGCTGTGAAGCCCCACGGTAGGTCAAGGGACTTTACCAGTGCTGTATATTAATTGCTATGCTTTCAGAAAAAAAAATCTAAAACCAGTATTTGTCGTATCCCTCCCAAAGTTAACGTGCAGTACATGTGACTGATGCATACTGTTAATTGCATTGTGCTGCAGGTTTCTCATGATATTTTCCGACTAGATCAACCTTTGAGAAGTATGAACATAATTAAATCAGTTTTCTTTATACCCTAGTTTGTGAAGCAAATTATGGACCATGTCAGATCTCACCAGCTGTCTGTGAGAGGTTGTTCAGGCATTGGAAGCTCACGTTTTATTATGATGAATGAGGTGTAGACTTCATTCTTCATTTAAATAAACAGAGGTGGTTAATAGTCACATAAATTAAGAAATATTTACACACTAAAAAAGAAGCATAGAAATAGCGGTCACTTAGTCACATGGGGGGCCTAACATTATAGAAGAGAAGCAATACCTTAATTAATATTTGGAAATAAATTCTTACAAATTCACCGGAAATAAAGAGGTTTGGGGAAAATAATACCTTCTTTCCTGCTTTTAATTACATTTTTGATGCATGCATCTACTTTTCTAGAGCCGTGCAGCCATCTGAACTAGTTGGAAGTGTGTGGACAAAGGAAGATAAAGAAATTAATTCTCCCAACCTTCTCAAAATGATAAGACATACAACTAACCTCACTTTGTGGTTTGAAAAGTAAGTGACTTTCCTGAATCCGTACCTACTCCATTTCTGGACATATACAGTCCATTCAGAAGTATACCATGAAAAATTCTGTTCTGGGAGAATTCCAGTTTTAAGTTGTGTTTAGGTGCTACAACTGGTCCCTGTGAGAATTTTACCATAATGATCTCAGTTTTTTATTCTTAGAATATTTTCCAATGTTAGTTCTCTAAACGTTTTCAAAACTGTGTCAGTAATTTGATAAACATTTAATATTTGTTTGCGTTACGACTTAATATTTTATTTTGGAAAACTAATCAGTGCTTTGATACAAAATCAAATGTTGTGTTTTTAGATGCATTGTAGAAACAGAAAACCTAGAGGAAAGAGTAATTGTAGTGAGCCGGATAATTGAGATCCTGCAAGTTTTTCAAGAGCTAAACAACTTTAATGGTGTCCTTGAGATTGTCAGTGCTATGAACTCCGCAGCAGTGTATAGGTTGGATCACACGTTTGAGGTACAGTGAAATGTTTTCCATTTTTTGTATGGAAGTGTAATGCAGTGCACCTTAGGTACACTAAAAACCTGTATTTTCAGTAAGCACATCCTTCAAAGAAGAAGCAAGGAAGGTAAATCCCCTGACAAATGAATCAATCAGGGTGTAATAGAGAGGCTTTAGGCTTTTTTTTTTCTTGGTTTCAGAAGCAAGAAATCAGTCCTCACTTAAGACATTCAGAAAAAGCTGGCAAGATCCTGAGATGGTGGGACACTGTCCTCATGGTCACTGACTTAAATATCAGTGGGAGAACATTACTGTCAGTATTGTTGCTGGGCGACACCTCTGCCCTGTCTTTCCAAACAGCCTCTTCCATCTCTCTTTCTTTAGCAAATTCCAAGTCGCCAGAAGAAGATTTTAGAAGAAGCTTATGAGCTGAGCGAGGATCATTATAAGAAATACTTGGCAAAACTCAGGTCCATTAATCCTCCTTGTGTGCCTTTTTTTGGTAAGTACATTTGGTTTGAATGAGCTGTATCATGCATAAAAATTTGGAAAGTATTGAGCTAGGGCACTAAACAGAATATGAACAACAGAGAGAAGTCAGTTTTAACAGGACAGTTGGGTTTGAATTTCAGGTGCCCAGACATTAATTGCCTATATGTGAAAGAAAAATTGAAGTGACTATTAATTGCAGATGTTATTTGCAGTAAAAATAAGTATATCTGCGATATCTTATTATATTATTATATCTTATTGATATAATAATGATATAATATATATTGATATCTTATTATATCTTATTATATATTTACTCGTTTTTACTTTCAATGTGGTTTGAACGGTGTTGTGATCATGAATACCTTAAATGAAAGGCAGTTACATTAGAAATAATTATTGCCATTGACTAGTAGAAAAAGAAGGACCCCCTTCCCCATCAAGAATTCCAAGAAATAAAGCTAGAATTTTAACTTTTGTAATTTCTTATAACTAGAATTTTATTTCTATTAAAAAGCCTTCTTTCTATAAAAACAGAGTTTGGGAAGGAAGCTTCTTCTTTATCATCAAACATAACAGTTCTTATTTCAAGTAGATAAACTTAGAAGAGTCATAATGACAGTTACAGATATATTATCTGTGGATTTGAGAGCATTCTTTTCTTTCTAATCTTCAAATGAATTGATGCAATTATGAAGCCAGGAGTGGAGAGTAGAACAGAAGAATAAAACCTGGAAATAAAAATTTTGGAACTTAGCTGGGGTCTCTAATGGAGTAGAGCTGAATTGAGGCAGAACAGTTGAGAGAAAGCACTTGAGTTCAGTGTACTCTTATCTTGCAAAATGCCAGTAGTGTTCAGTTGTGTGAGCTTCCTAAACAATAGAAAGAGCATAGACTCTGAGATTTTGATGCAAAAAAGGCAGCTTTCTGGAAAAGGCATACTAGAATATTTAAATTGTTGCCCTTATTTGAAAATTAGATGCGATTCTCTTATTGACCCTAACAGAAAATTTTTCTAAATAATTAGAGTGCACAAATTAAGTTTTTAAAAAATTCTTTATATTGCAGTCATGGGACTTCCTCCTTGTTTTGTACTATATGTTGAGAACCTCTTCTGTGTGCTCTTTAGGGATTTACTTAACTAACATTCTGAAAACAGAAGAAGGCAACCCTGAATTTCTAAAGCGACATGGGAAAGAACTTATAAATTTCAGCAAGAGAAGAAAGGTAGCTGAAATAACAGGAGAGATACAGCAGTACCAGAACCAGCCATATTGTTTGAGAGTGGAATTTGACATCAGGGTAAGTGGCATTATTTCCTTCAGTCCATGCACTGAGATACTTTTGTGGTGACTCTGTCAGCTGACAGACCATAAGGAAGAGACTGAATTCACATAGATTCAGTCAGACTGAACAGAAGCTCTGTCACAAAATATCTCTCAGGTCTCATTGTAAGAAAGGGCAGAAAGCTCAATGCTTGCAGGTTGGTGCGTTTTGGGGTTTTTTTCCCCCAGCTATTGGGATGTTGGTAGGTAGATCTTCTTACTGATCTGTGTTAAACAGGAACAGAAGCTACCAGATTCTCATTGTCCTTCACTCAGTTGTATTTATTTGTCCAGTGAGCCCAGTTGTCTTTTTCCTCATCTCTTACACTGCCTTTATGATTCCAGTTTTACCTGGTAGCACTGTGATTACACCATGTGTTGGTGGTGATGATACTCGCGTTTTTCTTTCTCCTGGTGTTTATTCTCCTTGGTCTGTGGTGTTCTCTAATCAGTCCTCTCTCTCTTTGCTTTCCTTTCTTCCTTTTTTTTTTTTTTTAATCTCTTTTGAGCTGTATACTTTCAGAGAATCATAAGACAGGTTATCTTAAGAGATTCTGCAAGACTTTCTTTTGTTATTTGCTCTCCTCAGGGTTTGACAAGAATGCATTCTGAGAGCAGTCTTCCCTGCATCAGTGTAAAAATAGACTACATACAGCTTCTTCTGAAGTATGTGTTTGAGCTAACCTGGTCTGATTTTTGCACTGCAGAAAGTATTTAGGACAGCTTGCACAGTTATTTTTCAGTCGAAGCATAGCAGTAGCAATTTGTTTGCCAGCAAAGGGCTGGCAACAAATAGATTTAATAACTTAAAAATGTGTCATCACTTCTGACTCCAGCATTTTCTCTCTTCTCTGGAACAGCTGGGATCATTTGTGCAGTAGAAACAAACAGTATTAGCTGACAAGTTTTCTACCTTCTTGTATTTCAGAGATTTTTTGAAAACCTGAATCCAATGGGAAACAGCATGGAGACAGAATTTACAGACTATCTGTTCAACAAGTCATTAGAGATAGAGCCACGAAATGTCAAGCCTCCACCGAGATTTGTTAGTATTCAATGTTTTTTGTTTTGTTTTTTTTTTTTTTTTAAATGCATACATTTGTCTTCCATAGATAGCAGAAGTCATTTTAGATTTCTAACTTCATAAATACAAAACTACATTTAGGGGATCTTGTGGCCTTTTGATTTTGTCTGATACTATCTTTTTTGTCATTTCAGCCCAAAAAATACAGCTATCCTCTCAAGTCCCCGGGTGTTCGTCCCTCTAATCCAAGGCCAGGTACCATGAGACACCCTACACCACTGCAACAGGAGCCAAGGAAAATTAGCTACAGCCGCATCCCAGAGAGCGAGACTGAAACTACAGCGTCTGCACCAAACTCTCCTCGAACACCCTTGACCCCTCCCCCTGCTTCTGCTACTTCAAGTAACACAGATGCCTGCAGTGTGTTTGACTCAGATCCTTCAAGTCCATTTCATGCAAGTAGGTGCTAATAGATAGTCTACCAAGAATGTGTGTATTAGATTTTGTGGCGTTAAACAGGTGAAATCCTGTTTAGTCTTCTAAAGTGACTATAGAAATAGTTGCTTTTGTCTGCTTGTGGCAGCAAAAACTTTCAGTGTGTTTTATTCCTTTTTTTAAAGTAAGTTTTTATCGTAAAGGGAGAAACTGAACAGAATTAGGTGTGTTACATAGAGAGTATTACAGGTCCTTGGGAAAACTGTCAAAATGGGAGGCAGAAATATGTTTCTAGTGCCCATATATGTCCCAAACAAACATTTGTGGGATTTGCTGCCATATATGTATATGTGGTGAATGTATTCGGTGAGTATCTGGCTGATGGTGAACAATGAGAATAAAAATGAAAGTTTTGTGAGTGCCTTGTTCTGCTGTCTGCCATTCTGAATTGGTTTCAGTGCACATGGATGGTTTTCCTGCAGAACTTAAAATCAATATTTCCCTGCTTTAAATCCATCAGGACCCATCCATGCTTATTTTTCTTCTGTCTTCACTAACAAACAAGGAATCTCATATTTTATGATGTGCTTTCAGTAATTTATAGTGGACGTAGCCTCCTGTCATGTGTGAGGGCTTTCAAAGGAAGCACAAGGTTAGTTCTGTGTTAGCTGGTTGCCACAAGGAGGTCAAATGACTTGGTAAAAGCAGAAGTTGCTTAGCAGAGCAGTGACTTTGCTGAGTGTCCAACCCAGGTGTATGGAATGCCTCTTCAGAAGAAGATACTTTTTCATTGTTGGGTTGGCCCATCGACTGCAGGTTTGGGATATTGTTTTAGCGCTGTTGTGATACAAGAGCAACTTCATGGTGTGGTTTTGGTTTCGAGGATTACTTAAGCATGTGCGCAAACTGATGACCCCAGAGATGACTGCAGCTCAGAAAAGCGGTTTGTCTGGAAGCTGCAAGTTAGAGGGTTATTTCATTGTCTTTCTTTAACACCTTGATTCGTGCTGTTTTTTATGAGCAATTACTTTATTATTTATGACACCTTTATTGGCAGCAGTAAAGGAAATATACTGAGTCGAACAAAAGTTCATCATTATCAGGATTCTTTTTTTATGTCTGCTAGGATCTGCTTCTGTGTCATCCATAAACTTTACCAAAAATTCAGATGAAGCTCATGTTCCCCCTCCAGTTCCTCCACGAAGAAGACCAGAGTCTGCTCCAGCTGAATCCTCCCCATCAAAAGTAAGTAAGGAGAAAAAAGGGCTTTTTTTCTGGGAGCAGAGGGCAGGGTATGATAGAAAAGTAACTCTTAAAGATAGTACATGTATTTTTGAAGCACTGTATATGAAAGAGCAAGCAGCCATGTATTTCAATCCTTCACAGCTCTGCTTCTTTATGTCCTGATCCCCACAAGTGAAAATGAACAGAGGGGACTTAAACTTAGGGTTAGAAATGTCTCTTATCTACTGATCCACTATGCTCAGGCCCTCACATTGTCTGGGAGAAGTTGAGGCTTCAGGCAGATGTTTCCATCTGTGATAATTGTCCCAGAGTAACATTTTGGAGTGTATGAGTGGGGGTAAAGACCTGAAGAATGGAAGTATGTAGTAATGATGGAAAGTGATGTACATACCTCAGTCCTCTGAAAAGGTTCATTAGAATATTTGACACTGATGCTGTGGTGCCCAGTGCTTTCTTTCCCTTCTTGATTAGCTGTCCTGCCTCCTGCCTGCTTAAGCCATTGCTACATTTTCCTTTTGCATTTGGGATCTGACCCAGCCTTTGTTGCAGACAATGTCAAATGTCTCTTGATTTCAGTGGGAGCTGGTTTGTGACTTCAGAGAATTGGGTGGATTTGAAAATCCCACTCAAAATTTACTTTAGAGCATTCATGTCTTTGAAGAGGGCTTGTGTATGGCTCTACAGCAAGTTGTTGTTTTCAGACTACAGGTGACTCTGCTGTTAGCCAGCAGAGTTTAACACATCCCATTCCTACCAAAATGTAGTTGAAACCGATCATACACGTGGTAGGGTGTTGGAGACCAGTTACCCTGTCACTGTGGTCTGCAGCTTGGGAACTGTTCACTTCAATAATTCTGACTACTTAATTCCACCTTCTGAGTGTAGTTTATTTTTTTCCCTGTTCAGCATCATTTCCCTCTCCCTTTTCCCCATTTTCTTGGAGAAATATCTGGTGTTATTACCCACCCCCAGTGCTTGTAACTGGGGAGGTGGTGGAAGATGTCCAGACCTACTCAGCAAGCATGGAACTAGCTTTGAAATTGTTGCTTTGACCATTCTTTGCCTTGCCTTTGTCCCTCTCTGTGCATCTTCCTTCCATCCTTGGCTGTTAACTCATGCATTGATATAGCCCTGCTCTCCCCCTGCACATCCAGTCTCTGTCTTTTCTGTCTGCATCACTCTGAGAAACGTGTTTTTCAGGCACTGCCACCCCCTTTTGCTTCCTTACTCCCCATCTTCATTCTGCACCTGCTTGCTGTGCCTCCTTTTTAACTGGATAAGAGCAATCATCTGCAGGGCAGGAGCTCTGCTTCCATTTCACAGCAGGGTCTTGTTCTTTACTACCACTCTAAAATTTTATTGAATGAAATGTTTGTGTACCTCAGATTACTTCTGCGCACCTGGACAGCCCACCAGCAATCCCTCCTAGACAACCAACCTCTAAAGTGTATTCACCAAGGTACTCAGTGCCTGACCGGACCTGCATCTCTGACCCCCCTGAAAGCCCTCCTGTGTTACCACCACGAGAACCTGTGCGAACTCCAGATGTTTTCTCTAGCTCACCACTACACCTCCAACCTCCACCACTGGGGAGAAAAAGCGAACTTGGTAACACCTTTTTCCCAAACAGTCCATCACCGTTTACTCCCCCTCCCCCTCAGACACCTTCTCCACATGTAGCACGGAGGCATCTTCCATCACCACCTTTGATACCGCAAGATGTGGACCTCCATTCTGTTGCTGGACCACCTGTTCCTCCACGACAAAGCACTTCTCAACATATCCCAAAGCTTCCTCCAAAAACTTACAAAAGGGAGCACACACACCCATCGATGCATCGAGACGGACCACCGTTGCTGGAGAATGCCCATTCCTCCTGAACTATCCCTTGCGCTGGGAGTCGCATTTTCCTGGTGCTACGTCTGTTGCTGGCAATGGATGCACTGAACCTGGTGGTGCCAAGGAGTTGGGATGTGTATGCCAAACACTAAAAACTCTCCAATAGATTGGAAATGCAGTGTACAGAAACGGAATTGCAAAAACAGACGTTCTAGTGGAAAAACCGGTTAACTTGCTATTCTTGTTTTAGTATGCAGGACATTGTTCTAAAGTAATTGGACAACTGATTGTACCAGAAAACAGACTTGAGGGACTTCTTTGGCCAATGAGCAGAGACTGTGTTTGTGTAATGATCAATAATGTCCAGTACAGGAAGGAAAGTCTTGTATCCATCAGTTCCTTACAATGGCACAGTTTTTGGAATGAAAACATTATGCACTTTTTTTAAATCTCAAACAGGGAACTTTATATCCTTCTTAATTTTCCTTTGCTTTACTCCCTGCTTTAAAATACCTTCCTAAAATTGTGAGAAGGACTGTGAGGAAGATCTGTGGTACCTAACCGAGCTAGGATTAAGGCCAAGCACTGTATTGCGGTCCTGTTTACAAGTTGTTACAATGAGTGGTAGGGGGTACCTAGGCTTCACCAAAGAGGTACTTTATTATTATTTTCTGAAATATTATGGTGCCAGTTCAAAAATAAATTTTTGCCAGGAAGCATAATGTCTAATTATTGCTTTCTTTAGATAGAGCAGATGAAAGTCTTACATCATTAAGATGACAGCGAATTTCTTTTTTAAAAGCAGCACTATCATCCGAAGTGAATATACTACTACATTTAGAAGACTGTTAATCTCTGCTAGGTTATGTCACGTTCTTTTTAAGGTTTACTGATAATCCATTTCATGGCTAGTAGCTATTCTTTTTCAGTCATGCCATGAAAACAGGCACTTGTGAAAAGGAGCATTCACTGGTCAACTTCCATAGCTATTGTCATGTTTTACTAACGATAGATTAATCAGCATACATAGAGTTGCCTTGCAGTTGCATAAATCATGTGTATATAGTGAACGTTGCATAAATATACTTGCAGATTGTTTTTAATTTAATTGAAATAAAGATACAGATATGTTTGGCTGACATATGTTAAATTATTACACAGACAAATGTACAACTCAGTTTTTCAGTTAAGCACTGAAGGGGATAAAAGCATGTCTTGTGGTGCATATTTTTCCTAGTTCAGTGTATGTGTTTTAGTAATAAGAGTCTAAAGAGAAGTCAGTTTTGGCATGTGTTACAAAGTAATAATTTAGTAATATTTGACAAGCTGGGTTACTCCCAAGGTGAATCATTATACCTTATAAAATTTCTAACACCTGCTGTATGACACTTGTTAGAAAAATTCAAACTTGTATTAACCTTTGCAGTAGCTTTCTATGTCCAAAATACACATGATGGAACATGTACTGGTATAAGTATCATGACATGGATTATCCATAAACCTGTGTACTGCTCTTCAGCTCTAGACAATACTGTGACAATAATGCATGGCAGTTACTGAAGAAACGAAGCTCTATAATCTCCACTACAGTATGTATGTGAAGCGTAAAGTATCTCATCTTCAGTTAATACGGCTCATGAGTCAAAGTAAAATGATACAACATTTCCTCTTTGGAAGAAGAACACGTTTCAGTGCCTTGGAACGCTGTGTCATTAGAGGTGGTGTTAGTTGAGTGTGGTGGAAATCACCTTTTTTAGTGCTTTCTGCAGTGCCGTTTGATCGGTGCCCCTTGATCCTTTAGTGTGGTCATTACATTTCAGAAAGTGTTCTGATTCCATCAATGAGAACAACAGTTTTCATCATAGTCAAGTGTTGAAATTTGTCAGTTGTATTCCATCTTTGATGTCTTTAACAACACTGTTTTGAAGTAATTTTCCTGGCAAAAGAAGAAAAAGCAAAGATCTCTAAACGTTGGCTTCAGAGGAGAACATTGTATGGGAGCTTTGTAAAAACCCTGAAGCTACAGGAGGCATATTTAGGTTGTCGGTTTGTTGGATATAAACACCACGGTGGGCATACTGTTGGCAGTGTCATCTAAATGATTAGCTTATCAGTAGATTACCAGGGAAACCTCCTTAAATTTAGACTTTCTGATCTTCTTCTTGTGTACGCTCTTGTCTGTGCTATTTTTGCAGTCAAGGCAGGCCAGGCAGAAGGAATGATCCCAGTGGCTAGGTTGCTCAGCTGGAAGGAGACACCTCACGTGGATCCTCCTAACCAGTAGATTTCTTGAATGTCGGTAGGTCTCTCCTTCCCTTTGTGAAATTGGGAAAGCTGTTTCACGTCTTTGTGGTTGAGGATAAAAGTCCTTTACTGGTGAGGTACTTGGACAACAGGTGATAATGGTCACCATGCAAGAACCTAACTTAAACATACTTTTGGAGCCCAGCAGAATGGGTTAGTCATGCAGTGCACAAATCATGGTGTTGACTCAGCTGCAAACAGGAAGGACAGGATGAAAATCAAACCTGTTGCATTTAGAATAGGAGTTTAAGTACAACTGCTCAGCCACTGGTTTGTCTAATGACATCTTTATTTATGTTAATTATTTAGTCTGGAATGACTTCTTATTTGGACCTTGTTTACGTTAGTGACAATACTACTCACATAGAAAACGAAATCATTTTAATGATGCTGTCTGTCTCCTTGGTAAAATTACCCTGGATGGTCTGGTGTGGCCTGGGATGATGTGGCCTGGACAATGAAACATGCTTGTTTGGAGGCTAGGTGAGTTGCTCTTTTACTCTAGAGTGCTGATGTAAAGAAAAAAAATCAGCCTAAACAGCTGCAAACTATGTAGGCAGGGTTATAGACATCAGCAGAACTTTACAGGTGCGGTACTTTACAATTTGTTCTGTTTTGCCTCAAGGTTTCTGCTTTATATGTAGTGCAACAGTAGAGCATAACCTGGGTTTGTTCATTTTCTTCCAGAGTGTCATGGTTGTGTGTTAGCTCAGAAAAGCCCTCTGGGAATTTGGAAATGTTAGGATTCCAAGTGCAAGATCTTGCACCTGGATCGGGGCAACCCCTGGTATGAATACAGGCTGTGGGGTGGAGAGCAACCCTGCGAAGAAGGACTTGGGGGAACTGGTGAACATGAACTGACAATGTGCACTCGCAGCCCAGAAAGCCAACCCCCTCCTGGGCTGCATCCCCAGCAGCGTGTCCAGCAGTGAGGGGACTCTACCCCTCTGCTCCATCCTGGTGACACCCCACCTGGAGTACTGCCTCCAGCTCTGGGGCCCCCAATGTAAGAAGAACATTGACCTGTTGGTATGGGTCCAGAGGAGGGCCATGAAGATGAGAGGGCCGGAGCACTTCTGCTGTAAAGACAGGCTGGGAGAGTTGGGGTTTTTTAGCCCCAACTGTTTGTTGGAGAAGAGAAGACTCTGTGGAGACCTTATTGCGGCCTTTCAGTACTTAAAGGTGGCTTATAAGAAGGACTGGGACAAACTTTTTAGTAAGGCCTGTTATGATAGGACAAGGGGTAACAGTTTTAAACTGAAAGAGGGAAGATTTAGACTAGATAAGGAAGAAAGTTTTTACAATGAGGGCGGTGAAACACTGGCACAGGTTGCCCAGAGAGGTGGTAGATGCCCCATCCCTGGAAACATTCGAGGTCAGGTTGGACAGGGCTCTAAGCAACCTGACCTAGTTGAAGATGTCCCTGCTCATTGCAGGGGAGTTGGACTAAATGACCTTTAAAGGTCCCTTCCAACCCAAACTATTCTATGATTTTGCAAGTGCCATGCATTTACTTCTGTTCAGCGTGCTGTATGGAAAGTCATCTACTGTGCTGCCCAATGACCCCAAGGTACCTGCTGTTGTCATGACATTTAGCAGCCCAGGCAAAGTGTTTCTATAACTGTCTGCTAATGGAGGACATTCTCCTGCTTCAGGATCAATGCTGTGGAAGCATTTGAGTGCTCCACCCTGTAGAAGCCATCTCCAGTGTGGGCTGACCTGTTTCCCTAATATGCCTAATCAGGGAGGGACAGGTCTGTCTCAGTCACTCAATATTTAGATTGACATTGTGGAATGTTTAATTATTTTTCTTTTGCGTGTATCTTAAATTAGACTTTCTGTTGCACTGGCTCTGATTCAAGCTTGGTGATTTTCACTGGAGGTACCACTAGTGAAGGTAGTAAATTATTGTGCTTCAGGGAGGTTTTATTTTATTGCACACAAGGAAGTTTCTTTTCAGCCTGAAGAGGTGCTGGAACAAATTTGCATCGCAGCAGGCTGTGTGGCAACACCAGTGCATTATAGTAAGCCACAGTTACCTTCTTTGTGGCTGTTGTCTCAACCTAGCGTGGCATTTTAGAGGCAGCCTCTAGTACTGGTATTTCTTGCATTGCTGAAATTTAAGCTCCAAACTAGAAAGAGCCCCTCATTCATGAATGTTTGTCTCACAAATTACATGGAAGTTAAACAAAGTGTTTCTTAATAATATGCTACTGTGAGCAGTGCAATTAATCGCAGTATGTGCAGGTCTCTCCTTGACTTTATCCTTGCTGCTTTTTTCCAGCCAGCAAGGAGAGACTTGTTCAAAAAGACTGTTCTAAGATGATAATAAAAAGTTTGCAAATTATAATGGGCTGTCCCTCCCACCTCAAAGTACCCTTTTTTAGTTGTTAAATTGTCATTTCAAAACCTAGAGGATGAGTGGGCTGAAGCCTTTTTAGCTCTTATTCATTAAGGAGAGAAACCTGTGGCCCAATATAATTGTAAAAACAAAAACAATTTTAACTTACTTTGCAAATGCAATGCCTTATTTTCCATTTAAAAAAAAAAATCCTTAAGTGCATTTTTCTGTTCGTTGTGAGCAAATTTCCCTTTTGCCTTCTGTGGAAAATCGTGCATTAAGTAGCCAACTGCTCCAGCATTATAAGGCAAACAAAGTAAAGAGTAAGTCACTTTTTTTTTTTTTTTTTTTTAGACTTTCTAGCCAGCAAATGTGAAATCCTGTACCGGATGGATGTAAAATTGAAAGGGAAAAATAAAATAAAATAAAAAACCATATGCCAGATGCATGAAAATTTTAGTAGCTGCCAAACGTGCCTTTTATCAAAAAACATCTAATATTTTTAATAAGAAGGATAGACGAAGATAGGTGATCGGGGTGCTTGTTGCTGGAATTGCTTTGGAGAAATTTGTTCAAATCTACTTTGGAATAAGCCTTTTTTTGTTTGTGAAAAGAAGAAATTTTAGGTTCCAGTAAGTTTGTTCCAGTACATGTGTACATTTGCCTTTGTTTGATGGCATGGTTACTTGCCAAAATGAGTAAATGTTATAAGCTATGTCAGTCCAGTTGTAAAAAGAAAAACCAGAGAAAGAGAAGGGGTAGACTGTAGCTGGCACACCTGATGACCTTTGTATGTAACTGTCTGTAGGTAATGTTTGTATGCTGTGTCTTCGGTGGTATCCAGATTGCGTTTAAGTGAAAATTCAATAGTGGCTGTTATCTTTTGGCATTGCGAGATATGTTCTAAAAATAAAAAAGAAAAAAGCCTTACATATCCCAGAAGTCTACACTTTTGAATATGTAAGATACACTGAAAGTCCTTGTCTGAGACTGGCTTCCTTAAGTTTAAATACTGTGTCATGAGTCAGCTACAGATGTAGATTTTGCTCAGGGTAGTAAAAATACTAAAAGACACAGTTGCTTGTGAGCAGAGAAACCATATAGAGTAAAAGACAAGCAAGCAAGGTGTACTTATAGTAGTGGACAGAAAATAGCATCTTTTAACTGTGGTGTTCTCTGCTGCAGGATTATTCATGGTAGGTGTTACTCCAGCTTTGCAGCTTTCTGTTACGACTTACTGCGTCAAAGGATCTGCAATCGATGGGTAAATACTGTCTCGTTAATTTTACTGCGTGAATGTTTTAGGCAGGCAATTTTTAGGTAGAGCCTGCATCTCATCTCCTTGTTGAATCAGATCACAGTAAATAAAGGGACATTGTGTTTAATATCTTGTATCTGGCAATAGGCAAAATATCTGCTTTCAAAGAACAGAGTGAATAAGTGAAAACCACTCGCAAGTAGAAACTGCTTAACATTCATGTAGCCTCCTCCATCTAATTGCCCCACAAAACCAGTGGCCAAAGATGGTACTATGCATGCCGCAGCTCCTCTCCTGTTTAGGCATGAGCAAGGGGCCTCAACAACGTGGTGTAGAGTTTGGAAAAAGCAACTGGATTCCTTGGATCCGGTTGCAGTGGTGGTTATGGTTTGAAGAACCTGCAGCAGTTTATTGTCATTTAGACAATTATTCTGTCACCCAATGACCCCTCCCCACACGAGAAGAGGAATTGGAAAAAAACAAGGAAGCCTGAGGGTTGAAATGTAAACAGATTTAATAGAATAAGACTAAAAAATTAACATTAATAATACTAAAGAACCAGTATTGATCATGATACCAATATAAAATATACGAGGATTATATTCAGCCCATTCCGTCAGCAGGAAGCTGTGCACTCCCAGCAGTGGACAGCAAATGTGGGACAGTGTGAGCGCTGCGGCTTTGGGAGGAAGGGAAGGGCTCAGGGGTCCAGCACTGGGGCAAGGAGTTCTCAGGATCGCAGCCATCAAGGAAGAGAAAAAAAATCTCTAGCAAACTTTCCAATTTATACCGGATGTGACGTTCATGGTATGAAATAACCCTGTTGGCCAGCCTGGGTCAAGTCTCCTCCTCATCCCTGCAGCTGGCTAGCTCAAAAACACTGAGGCCTTGAAACCCACATACCATAGCTGGCTATAAAGTAAATATTTTCACCAATTCAAACACTTCTAAAAGTGCAGTTTTCCCTAAAAATTAGAAGAGACCTTGCTGAAAAGTAAAATTACTGAAAGAGAATTTAATCCTCTGTCGCTCAAACCAGGACAGTGGTTTTTCCCCTTAGTGTGGAATATTTATACTTGTACGTGTACATGACTTGTACTGGGGTGAAAATACTCTAAGAACTTGTAGAGGAAGCCAGGATACATTGCAGCTCTAGGGAAAAAAAGTAGGAGAAAATGCCTAAGTTTTATAAACTTGGAAGTAGCCTCAGTTATGCTGGCTTAGAGGAATGAAGTGGTGAGAGGATATGTTTGACCAGCACTGAAAGTCAAAGCTACCCACAATCAGAGGAGAGTCTAGGGTGGCTGACTTAAGCAGGGAGAGTAGCTGTGGAGAGATGATCTAGAAGAGTCACAGCCACAATGACAGCACGTCCTATTTGGGGCTGTCTCAGGCGCTGGCAGTGCCCCAGCAGCTAACTGATAGGCACGTTCTGCATCCATGTGATTGAAGGGGATTTGAGGAGGGAAACATCCCAGTAGATTTGAATGGCAGTAAAACTCCATTTGGGCTGTTGATTCAAAACTCTGCTGGCATACTTTAATGTCCTGTATCACTGTCCTCAAGTGACACAACGCTGCGGGGAGCTACAGAGCAGTAGGAGGAATGCTACACACGCGTGCAGGTGCTGCATGGCATGGGGAGGTGTGAGCACCACGGGCTGAGTTGTCCCTGTTTGTGGTGTCATTGTTTTGGACCTGCTGAGAATGTGGCAAAGGTGAGATAGTGTTGATAGTCAGAACTGGAATTAAATTTTTTTAAAAACTTGGTACATGACAGGCGTTTATGATATACAGGAAAGTGTTAAGATCTCATGCATAGTTGGATGGTTGAAATTACAGTGGTGTGTATGTCAGTGGAGGAGGCTCACGGGATTTTTGTGTGAAAGCTCATGTGTCTGTAACAGAAGCAGCAGAAGGAGTAAAGGGAGATGGAGGAAGGAGCTGAAGAAATGTCACAGTGAGCTACACCAACAGACAGGATCTTGACCAGAATCCTAGAGAGTGAGTCAGCTGAGTGCTGGGTAAGAGTCTTGGAACCAGGTGTGTGTAAACAGTCTTCTTGCATGCCTGTGTGTGCAGGGGAACAGGATTTTTTAAGTAATGTTGCCTCAGAAAGGGACCTGAGAAATGTGTGTTTCTTCTTTTAATGGATGCAACCTTATGGCTGATTCAGTCAAAGGAGACAACAGTGTTATTTAAAAGCAACATTTATTTGGCACAGGAAGAAAAATAATCCAGGGCACACACGTACACTAAAGGTGAAGTTGGATTGGATCCTGCAAGAGTGTGTGTGTTTCTGTGTGGTGCTGAGCATCATTCATTCATTTTATTCACATTTGCAGATTCTGAGCAGGTACAAGGACATCTCAAATGATAAGTATAAGCCTGGAAGTAAGAACTCATACAGGATCAGAAAGAATGAACCATCAGTTCTGACCATGCCTTAAATCACTAAAACAGAAGCTAAAATCCACGTGCATTTTACAAGCAAGGGTCTGCCACTTTGGAAGGGATTCCTCACCCAGGAGATGTTAGCAGGTAGGTTTTCCCCTTGTCCTGGTTTCTGTCCTGGCATCTGCCTGGCAGGTGTGAGGAGCAAGTTCGTTTTATGATGAAGTGTCATTATATATGAGACCAAAAACACAAGCATCAGAGCCCTTGACAGCATCAGTGCATTACAGTGGAAACTCGTCCATATTGATATAACTCTGGTTCCATGGACAAATAGGTCTGTCTATGGCTGGTTCCTTTGCAGAACAAACAGGCTTTGCTGATGCTTCAGTTACAAGTATCTGGCTCTTCATACATATTTCTGTGCTGGCCCTACACTGTCTTGACTGAAAGTTGCAAAGTCCTAGGAAGGGTCTTTGTGATGCAGTGGCTGGTCAGCATGGAGCAGCCATGACTGGGAAGGGCCAGGGAATTTGTAATTTAATGAGGATGTGAGGGAGAGGAAAGAGACGGAAGTTTTTTTGTCATTAAAAACCTTAGATTAAAAAAAAGCAATCTTCCCAGAATAGTTTCTAAAAGCTGGGGGTGGGGGGAAGGACGATACTTTTTTACTCTTTGTAAGGAGAAGTACTGGATTTTTGAGTCCAGTAACATCTATGGTGCAGGCGTCAGCTAAAACATTTTAGTCTCTGGGGTTTTGCTTGGTCACTTTCTTGAAATGCTGGGAAAACTGTGATTGAGATGGAGGATGGATTTTGTCTGCCTTAGGTTGGAAGACGCTTTTCACGCACATCTCTCTGCCTCCAGCAGAGGAGGAAAAGCAGATGGTAGGTGCAGGTCAGTCAACATTATGGGAGAGCTACAGGCCCTGTGTCTGCAGTGGGTGCTCGCTGCTGCTGCCAAGGATGCCTGCTCTAGGCCTTTTCTGTACCATTGCTGCTGCCAGGAGAGCCATGCAGCATGATGGGTGCTCTTCTCTTGGCACCAGATTCAGTTGCCCTTGCAGTGGTGTTGGAGTCCCAAGCCCCTAACCTCACAGCCTGGCGTATTTCCCCAGAGACATTGCTGTTGGTCCCCCAGAGGCAGTTCACAACCTCTTCAGGTGAAACTGTTCTTTGTGACAGACAAGTGTCCCAACCCTGGTAAAACAGGTGATAAAACCACATTACCATGATTTTATCACGGTATATCAACGCATCACAGGTGATAAAACTGCCCTCAGCATGCTCCAACTTCAGCTGACACCACAGCCCTGTACCGAGGGTGCTCTTGCTGCTGGGGTGTGACGTTGTTATCGCACCAGAGGGCTGTATTTCTCTCCATACTTTCTTTTTAACAAAAGCTGTAGTCTTCTGCAAAGAACAGCGTTACTGAGGGTTTGTCATGTCGAGATGCGAGGAGGATGTGTCTGGCATTGTTGTGGGAGGAAGAGTATCCTTTGCACAAGAAGGCAGGCTTGTGACTTTAAACATGGGGCATCATCAACTTTCCTGCCCTGGTGCCTTAATTTTAGCTAGAACCACTCCAAAGCAGGGTGCTGCACATGACAGGGCTTGCAAGGTGGTTTCAGGCCAAAGAGAGTTAGCAAAGAGTATTTCAGGTGTATTACAGATCAGGAGCCAGGACACTGGTTGACTGAGTCAATGTCTGCATCGATCCACGGTGGGGATAGGGTGGAGAAGAGTCTCTGTCTCTTGTGGCAGGCCCTGAGCTCAGCCTGCATCACCTGCCTGGAGACACAGGCAATTCCGACAGCAGGAGCAGAGATTCATACAGCAGGAGGCAATTCAAGAAACAGCACGCCGCAGAAAAGGTGAAGGAGAATTTTGGGGACTGATGGAAGTCCAAAAGAAAGGATGCTGCTGATTAAGTAGTACAAAGCCCAGGTGCTTCAGCTGATGCTTATTAGACCTCATACCAGCAGGGTAATGCGAGCTGACCTCCTGGAAGACATCTTTGATGGTTTTTCTTTTGGAAACTGCAGGAAAGAGGGGAATTTCAGACTTCTGGCCAGGATGCCAGGGCTGCAAAGGTAACCCCTCTGTTGTGGGTGAGCCCAAATTAGACCTGGCTTGAATTTGGAAGGTCAAAGATGTATGGCAAATCAAACAGTGTTGGGGGATGAGGGGGAGGAGAAGATAGTGGGATTCGGCCAAAGCTTTCCAAAACTCCAAGGAAAGTTAAGTCAGGCAGGGGTGAAAGCTAGCAAGTTCCTGTGCTTATTGGACCTGCTGGCTGAGCTCCACTTCAACCCATAGCCTGGCCCTGCCCTGTGCTAGGAAGAGCAGGATGCGTTTGTAAGGCAGTTGTGACAGTCTCCTCTCCCCCACCCCTCCACCTACTGTGTTAGGGGGCATCTTGGGGCCTCGCTGTCTGTCTCCACCCTCGGGGACCTGGGGAAGCACTGTCGCGCTTAGGCTGTGGCCTGCCTTTCTTGGGGCTGCTTATTTCTTTTTGAAGAGCTTGCGGAAGGAGCTCCGGAAACCCCCCTTGGGCTCGTGCCGTGGGTTGTGGTCGCTGAAGGATGTTTGCTCATTGTCATCCTTCTGGCAGAACCTGGTGTTGTCTTCTGCATGGAGCTCCTAAAAGGGAAAAGACAATTTAACCAGCATTTGCAACCTCACATCCTTGTCCCCTTCTCTCTCTCTCTCTGTGCTAGGAGGAACCTGATGGCTGAGGAGGTGCTGGCAAGGCTGGGAGACAACGGGTCGCCCAGGACTCGGCAGCACTGGTGCCTCTGCAGAGTGCTTGTTGCTGGCTCTGAGGCAGTGGCAAAGGAGTAGAGGGATAAGCATTATTAGAGGGAACTGGAGCTTTCCTTGCTAAGCTTTTTGTTTAGGGGGAGCTTACTAGCCCCTTTTGCCAACGAGGGAGCAAGCCAGCATGGGGAGTTGAAAGAACTTCCCACCCTCTCCTTGCTCATGAGCTCCGTTTACCCTAGGGCAGGGAGCCTTCAGGCTTCTTGAGCTGATCCGGTGTGAAAGACTCTTCTGTTGGCTCTGCTGCTGCCTGGTTTTATATCTGCGGGGCAGAAGGCTTCATTAGCACGTGTACCTTGCGGTAAATGTGCCACTAAAAGATCTCTCCCCCTTTCAGGATAGTGCTGAGTTCCTCCCAGCAAGGCTCTGGACAAGGCCCTTTTCTCCAGTTCTGCCCACTGCTGCCACGGTAGTCTCCTTTGCTCTGTGAGGGAGAAGGTCTCCTGCAGTTCTGGACTAGCTCCACATTTGCACCCTGCTGCAGGTCATAGCTGTGTGCAGGTGAGTGCCAAAGAGCTCACAGGCTCCTCACAGGCTGCGTCCCCATGGCTCTTCTCCCTCTGCCTCATCTCCCCTGCTCAGCCGTCCACCACCTCCTTCACTCCCTAGACTTTTTTCTCTTTTCTTTCAAGGTTTCCTTGCTGCCTTTTCAGTCAGGCTGTTGGAACCTTATTCCCATCATCATCTGCATCCACAGCCTCACCTACATCTTGCCTCATTTTAAGAGGAGGGTGTTTCTCCAGGCAGCACTGAGAGAACTAGCAAAGCACCTCACAGCACCCTCGACCTCTTCCCCAGGAAGTGTGAAGAGCATCTTCCCACCTGACTGTGACAGCTCAAAGCTGACTCTGAACAGGTACTGCAGACTACGGAAACATTGTTCCTGTAAGACCTGGTGTCCCTGAAGGGCTAGAGTGCAGCCTGCCGTGACAGTGGTTGTCTGAGAGACGCGGTTGCTGGGCCCTGGTTTATTTTTCACACAAACTTTAGTATGGCTCTATGATCCATGCAACAAACACAGGTGAAACAAAACCCACAGACCAGATCCTTGCTGGTGTAAATGGGCTGAGTTCAGCCAAGTCTTGCTGATTTACACTGGCTGAGGATCTGATACTAAATCCATTGCTTTTCTTAACTCGGCACTCCTCACAGCGGACGGAAAGGCACCTTTTTAACTGGGTGCCACCATGGCACTAATTTCAAACAGCTTTGCGCATACCTAGTGACTCTGATCAGATACAACATTTACTTGTGGGGGAAGCTTAGTGACAGCTAGAGACACATGAGAGGCTAGCTTGTCTCAAGGGTGTTCTAGCTGTCACTCAGCCAGCTGCATGCCTCAAGCCCGTGCTCGCCCCTGGGAAAGATGTGTGTGTGAAAAGGAGCTGTCTTGTCTCTCTCCCCTGGGCATGTACATGCAAATGAGGACTTTGAATGTGTGGACTTGAAAGCTATTTTGGCTTGTTCTGCCCTAACTGTATCTCATATCTTTCTCCTGCTGCTGCCGCTGCTTCTGCACCACCACGTGCCTTTTTTTTTTCTCTTCCTATTTAAGCCTCCTTACTTCCAAAAAGCTCTGTTTTTCACCCGCTCCTCTCTGGGGGGGAAAGTAGCTCCTTTGGGAGCTTCGAGATGAGGCTGAGATCATGTGAGGCTGGACATTCCTCTCCTGCTTCTGCTGCAGCCGGCTCCCACTGCTGCTCCGTGTGCTGTAGAGTCTGGTGCTCACGCCCTCAGCGCTCCTCGGCAGCTCCTTCAGAGACCTGCTCAGCTGCTTGCCTTTGCTGTGGAACATCTCACGCTTGTAAGTACTGCTGCTTACAGGAGTGCAGCTCTTAGGCAATGGCTGTAAGGCATGATCTGTCCTCTCTGGTTCTGATGTGAAGTTAACAGGCCTAAGGAAGCAAATGTCTAAGCTGGACTCGGAAGAGGCCGGGGAGCAATTCTCAAAGAGAGCAAGGTTTTGGAAGGCATCATCTTCATAGGGGCCTGGCAGGGTGAAAACCTCCCCAGGGTAGTCAAACTCTTCGTAGCTTGGCGCAAAGTTCCTCGCATCCTGCAGCAGCTCCACAGAGGTCCTGATGGCTCTCTCAGTGTTTCCCACTGCATCAGCTGGTGGTGCTTCATACTCCATTTCAGGGATGGATTGTAAGGGGGCTGTCAGAGCCTTGAGTTCCTGCTCTGTGAGCTGAGAGGATGCAAGGATGTTCTCTGGCCTCTCATGTTTTCTGCTTTCCATTTCCCAGTCAGGGGGTTTTACAGCCTGGATGTTCTCCATCACGGTTGGCTGGGGTTTCTTCATCTGGGGCATCAAATGCCTTAAAATAAGAAACAAAACAAAACAAAACAAAAAAAAACAAAACAGAAGGAAGTGGAATACCAAAGAATGACCAAGAGACGGCACGACAAGCCCCCCTCCCACCTCCCTCCCCCAGCCTGGTTCTCTTACTTTTAAGGCCAAAAGGTATTTTCATATCTTGGAAAACAGTAACAGAGCTGTCACTAATTTGAATTGCCTGGCTGGGTTAGCAGGAGCAAAGTTGCAGGGGTAGAACTGCTTATCCAGTAGCTTTGGCTGACTTTTGTGCTCTACACCATGAAAGGAATAGAAACTGAGATAAGAAGCCAACTGTTCCATCTCTCTCATTTTCAGCATGTTGGATTCATCTACATTTTGGATTTTTACTTTTCTTCTCTTTCTGTAATACAGGGGCTGTGTCTTGCTTTCCTGTGGTCTGATTGTTTTTTCAGGTGGACAAGGTTCCCCTGGACAAGGTTTCTCTCTTGGGTAGGGTGACTCTGTCCTCAGAAGTGTGTCAGGAGTACTTGGAGGGCTCCTACCCTCCATGTGTTCCAGGTAAGTTAGCACAGAGTACTGCACTGGATGAGGTGCAGGGTCTGTACCACAAGCCTTAACGACCACCAGTCAGGAAAGTCCCACTGCCATCTTCTGGGGACATAACGAATGGAGTGGGGGAACAGAAACCTTGTGATGTTCAAGATGTGTGGAGCTCTGCGTCTGGGGCAAGATAACCCCATGCATCAGACCAGGCTGGGAGATTTGGGTTGAGCAGCAGCCCTTGTATGAACTTGGGCTTATAGCCAATGCCAACGTAAAGACGAGCTGACAGCATACTCTTGTGGCAGACAAGACAAACCCTGACCTGAGCTGTATTAGGAGCTGCATGGCCAGCCGAGCCTGGGGAGTTATTTTCCCCCCTTCTGTTCAGTGCTGATGAGGCCCCACCTGGACCCATGTTGGGTCCTCAGTTCAGGATGAATGTGGGCAAACTGGGGAGGTGCCGGCTGAGGCTACCAAGCTGGGGGCCTGGTGCATCACATCTGTGAAGGCAGGGAGATTGGCTTGGGTAGTCTGGTGAGAAGGAGGCTAGAGATTGACCTGATAACACTGCCACTTGAGGGGAGCTCAGAATGATGAAGCCAAGCTCTTCTTGTTAGTGTCAAATGATGTAAGGAGGCACAACAGCCACCAATTGCTGACATAAGAAAGAAGGCAAGTCTAATGTGCTTCTCTGATCATCATCTCAGTTGGCGCCTATCAGTAGGCTAGAAATGGCCAAAGATTTTGCTGGGTGCTGCCAGCAGCCCTGACTTTCTTGAATGAGTCTTGTGTCTTTTTTGATCCATTTGTACTTAGATCTTGTGATAGTGTGCCGTGTGGAAAAGTACTTTTTTTGCTAGTCTGAGACCTTGATCACGTTTCCTAGCTCTTTTAATGTTGACCGTGAATATTGCAGTGTTACTATGCACACCATTGCCAGGCCTACACCAATAAATGACCTCCCTGGTACACTCTTAAGACAGCTAGCAAGAGCATTGACAGCCCTGGGCAGAGCTCTGAAATGTTTCCTGCTTGTAAGCCACACGGTAGTGGATAGCAGGAAGGAGCTAGCCCTTCATTTCTCTACACATACACAGGGAATAGTCTTGGAGATGGTGGTCTGTAACTGCCTAGTGTCACTGGCATAGTATGGGTGAGGGCAGAGTTTTCAGCCTACTTTGAAAGCCTTCTACTAGGACAATAGGCTTACGGGGTTGTCGTGCCAGAGGAAGGTGCTGGTGGGAACGACTGTATTGTCTCTTCAGAGTGAATCCCACTGTCCCGGATAGATGTCGCACTGGGTGTTGGAGAAACCTCTTGGCTTGTACACTGAGAGGTGAGACCTTTGTACAGCTTCACCAGGGATGACCTGAGGGAGGAGAAATCCATCGTCGTGCTAAGAAATAAGGCAGGGAATGAGCACGAGCATGTAGAATCAGAGAAAACAGGGCTGGGAGGGACCTTAACATTCCCATTCACTTGTTCCCGCCCCAAGGAAAGACCTGTTCCACCTAGTCTGTCCCAGTCAGCAGGGCGTCCTGCTTTCTGTCCTGTTCTTAATGCCTCTCCTGATGGCAGTCCCTCCCCAGCAGTCTGCTCCAGCCCTTTACCACCCTCCATATTTGGAAGCTTTCCTTGAAGTTTGATATTGTCCTACACCCCCAATGAATCATTTCAAGGAGCAAAGGCAACCAGATTTTGATTTTCATAAAAAGTCTTGATTTCAAGGAACTTTTCTGAACCACAACTTGAGAATCTACGTTCAGGGTCATTTCTATCACAGTTCATCTCAAACACGTTATTGGAGGCTTTTGTTTCTCCCGCCCCACTCCCCCAGTAAAATAAGATAACACTATTCTTTTGCAGTCTTAGCCTATGAGGGCTTCAGGCAACAGACCTGGCATTCACCAGGGCCCCGAGCTGCCAAGACAGTCCCCGTGTGTTCTCCCACTGGGAAGTGACTTTGCTGTCACTTTAAGGAATCAAATGTTCCCATGGAAAACGTGGCTGCTATGTTTAGAAGGATTAAACTGATTTTCCTGTCACTCTCAGAGTTAGACACAAAGGCCCACCCCAAATCTGACCTCAGCTTGGAGGACAAATGCCAATAGCGGGCCTTCTCCAGTATTCATATGCAAAGGGCTTTGTTTTATTTCAAGAGAGCAATGTGCCTGTTGATGTTGCCTGGACCTAAACTCCCTGTTTCCAGGCTTTCCCCCACACCACCCTTTCCCTGGTGATAGAGAGAATGAGCTGATGTTGTGCTTACTTCTTCAGCTTTTTCCTCTTCTGTATAAGCAGGTCTTCGTTGCATTGGAAGAGGAGGCTATAGTGTGAGATGAAAACCCGGAGGCGCTGCACACACACCAGCAGCAGGTAATAGTCAGGATGCTCTTGCTCCGTGAACTTCAGGACATTCTGGGGCACAGAGGGGAGAGCAGGCTGTTTGGAGGGTGTCCTAATCCTTTCTGGGGAGAAGGTGCTATTGGGACCATGGATTAGTGCTGTGGAGTGCCCATAGCACTGCCCTGTGGGAGCACGGTGGGAGCTCTTCTAGGTGGCACCAGTTTCTGAATGACTTGGACGGGGCCTGCCTCCTACTACTCCAGTGCAAATACGCAAGTAACCACTGTAAATGTAATCATGGGATGTGTGGGTGATGCACTGGTTGAGTTTAGCATGGGATAAATAAAGCAATTTCTTGTTTTTATAGGACTTGCTTTCGGTGTCATTTGCCTTGTCTGAAATGTTTTAGTACAATTCAGCTGACCCTCCTGTGAACCAGAACTCTTTGTATCAGCAAGCTCTATGTAGGAAAGGTTGTTGGGCCCTACTAGACCCCTCGAGCCCTCTCAGTCCCTCAGCTAACAGGCATGTGGACCACTCAGCAAAGAGGCCAGTTCTGTTACAGGAATTAGGTTGGAGCTCACAGTAGATGTGCCCCTTTGCTGGCCTCCTGTTCTCCCAGAGCAGCAGGCAGCAGAGCTTTCCGTTTCCCAGGGGACAAAAGTTAGTTCTGTCAAGCCAAATGGATAAACTGCCAAATAGAAGCAAGCGTCAGGTGAAAGTGATGAAAATTAAGCCATTCTCATCTGGCTTTCCCTTTCAGAGGTTGGTTTTTTTTTCTGCAGAGAGACCACTGGGTTAGCCAGAAGCATTGTACCTGCACAGGCCCGAATACCAGCTCTGAGTTAAAAGTCACATGTTGTAATAAGAGTTCAACAAGACAGTTTGAATCCTGGGGCCCTACCTGTAGATGAATAAGGTATTCAGGGATTCGCTGGACTATATGGAAGAACAAAATGTAGAGATCAGACTTGATTTCTTCTTCTACCTGAAATAGAGAAAGCAACTTCAGAGTCTCTCCCACCCGTAAAACATGTCTGCTTCAAAATGGTTCTGAGGTTTAATGAGTAGTTAGGCTGTAAGTACTTAATAACAGTCAAGTGGCAGTTGTGCGTGACAGTACACTGGTCTTCATCTTCCTTCTGGAAGGGATATTTGCAACTCCTGCTACCACCAATACTAGTGCTGAGGATGAAATTCCTTAGTTTGGGGATTATCTAGGAGGGACACTCAGCCTAATTAAGTAGGGATGTACGTTTAAAGTGCACTAGTTAAGTTTCACTGAAACCCCAAATAGACGCTGTTGTTCAGAATGAAGTTCGTAGTTTAGGCCTCAATGAATTGAACAAAATGAGATTTACTTCTAAATTAAAATGTCTCGGAAGCAAGATAGTGTGGTGTAGTTACTGCACTTTAAAACTACCTTTATATTTAACTTTCTTAGTTTAAACCAAGAATCAAGGGTGTGAGACTAAATACCTGAAGCTGGACGGTAAAGACTGTTTTCTCTTTAAAGCACTTACAGCCTTGCTCTTGGTCTCCCTGTTTGGACGAGTCCTTCATTTTCCAGGAGACACTGTTTGCCCGGGACAGGTCTGGATAGCACGTGCATAGGCAAGCTTTCTGGGAGGTTTGATCTGAGACATTATTTCATGTCACAGGAGAAATATAGCTTGGGTTACATACAGTGATGGACACGTTAAATCTGCCTTTTGTAGGTGCACGTCAGCCGTGGCAACGTTTAGGAAAACTGGCATTTGATAACAGAACAAGTGGATTGGCAGAGAAGAGTCCTATCATGGGCAGGCGTAACAGGAAGAGATCCAGGCTTGCATGTTGCCATTATGTGTCTGTGAAGCAGGAAGTTTACCTCCTTCAGGATCACCACGTGGATCAGAGAGATGCATTCTGGCAGGTCCCTCAGGTAAGCAACATAGTAGTCCAGAAAATTATTCTTACAAATGGAAAAAAAGAAAAGAATAAAGAAACTTAAGAGAGATTTTTGGTCATGGAGCCAGCCAGAATGAGAAATTGTTGATTCTCCACCATCGCTCCTGGGAGCTCACTGGTGCAGCAGAGCTGCTAACTGTGTGAAGCTTTCAGGGCTTGGGACTTCACAGAATCACAGAATGGTTTAGGTTGGAAGGGACCTTAAAGATCATCTAGTTCCAGCCCCCTGCCATGGGCAGGGACACCTCCCACTAGACCAGGCTGCTCAAAGCCCCATCCAGCCTGGCCTTGAACACCTCCAGGGATGGGGCAGCCACAGCTTCTCTGGGCAACCTGGGCCAGTGTCTCACCACCCTCACAGTCAAGAATTTCTTCCTAACATCTAACCTAAATCTACCCTTTTCCATTTTGAAGCCATTACCCTTCCTCCTACCACTACATGCCCTTGTAAAAAGTCCCTCTCCAGCTTTCTTGTAGGCCCCCTTCAGATACTGGAAAGCTGCTATGGAGTCTCCCCACAGCCTTCTCTTCTCCAGGCTGAACAACCCCAACTCTCAGGCTGTCTTCTCAAGAAGGACTGTTTAATAAAATGTGTTCAGCTGTTGAGCACAGTACATAAAGCTTTAAAGCAGATGGGAAGCGTAGAGAGGCTGGGGAGGAAGAAGCTTGTCTTATTTAAGACTCTTAAAATTTATAAAGATGAGTTTTTACACATCCTTTCAGGAGAGGTCCCACTGCTCGCTGGCATTGGGCAGACCTTCAACCTGAGAAGGTGCTGTTCTACTTGGGGCAACAAACCATATAGGATAAGGGACCTGCCCACCCACTTGTCATAACTCTGAGCAAAGTGTGTTGGGGAAGAGGAGCATAACAAACACACCCTTTTCACGCCCTCGCTGTGAACACAGACATCCAAGCTGTCAAGGCTCCCGTGTGGCTCCTGCAACCAAGTTTACATCCTGTGCATTTATTATAGGGCTTGTGCTATATGGCTGCCTGCCCTCAGGTGGGTCTGGCACGTGGGCTCCCTGACCAACCAAGTACTACAACAAAGGGGTTACCACGCAGCAGGACTCTGTTCAAAGGAGGCTGGCTGAAAGGCCTTACCAGAGCCACAGCTTCACAGCACAGCCCCTCTGCTGCAAGGTATCTCAGCCCACCTGTGAGCCATCAGCACAAACATCATGAATCACAGCAGAAGAGTCTAGAGAGGTCTGTAACATACCTCGTCGTTTGTTAATTTCAGGAAGATGTCTCCTAGGATCCCTTGTCGTGGCCAGCTCAGGACTCGCTCCTGTAGAGCGTGAAGTAAATCGACATGCTGCTGGACCAGGTACCGCAGAGAGTTGGGGAAGAAACTGAAGGGAGATGATAATCAGACTGGTTACACAGAGCAGAAACTCAGCCCTAAGCATGTACTGCTGAAGTGGGCATTCATGGGTGGTCAGCACAGGCTTGCTTTAAATGCAGGTATTATTAACTACTTTTATTGGAGTCCTGACTGCACCATGAGGCCCTGTTTTGGCTGCTACGTACATGCAGGTACCCTCTCCAGTAGGGTATTACTACAGTGTTTTGAAGGTTTCTTGGGCTGACTCTCAAGTGCATTGTGTAGCTGACCAGAAATTGCAGAACTAAAAATCCCAAGGCAACGCTGCTGTGGCTAATGAAGCAGGACCACGGTCCTGAGCCATCCCATAGAGTGCTTCGAGGAGAGCTCCCCAGCTTTGTATGTTGTCTCGTTTGTCAGGCCCCTTTAACAAAGTAACCCTTTGATGCAGAGCTGGTCAAAATGTGCTACTGTCTTTCTGTCATTTTATGCTGATTTAGTCCAGAATCAGAGTGAAGATGTCAAATATTGAAATATTTTGCCAGATGGAAAGGTCCCAGGGAAAAAGAGTAAAAATAAGAATTCACTTTGTACTATCATGCTTCAGTTTGAACTGTGTGTGTCGTGTAACTACTTAAATGAGTCCACATCAACCCATAGACCATGTCCCACACTGGACTTCTGTCAAGTGACTCTGTGGATCTGGGACTCCCTGGGGACAGTGGAAAGAGCCAAAAAAGAGAGAGATAGCAAGGACTGGGCTCCTCAAATGTGCTTAGAGGCTGGGAACTCCCAGGCCAAAGCTGAGTGAATGGGGAGAGCTGTAGGAGCTATCCCATCCTGGGATCTAAGATAGCTGCCACAGGGGATGGCCTTTGCAAAGAGCTGGGTTTAACTGCTAACCTGAGTCAGTCCCGCTGGTCTTGTATCTGTGTGTAAATACATGTATGTATCTGTATATATCGATACCTGATGGATGGCAGCCACTAGCCCAGGGCTTATGCCCACAGCAGCTTCTAGAGCTGGAGCTGTGGACTGGGAGAAGCAGGCGGTGAATGCATAAAGCTTTGTTCCCACACAGGCAGGAGGCATGCGAAGGAAGAATAGGAGACTGATGGGACTCAGAAGGAGACTGAAGTGAAGTACAAGCGAAACGGTTTGGGATGCAAGGTGACAAGATGCAAGGACAGGTAGGAAAGTCTTTAACTAATGCAAAAACCTTCCAGTGCCTCCGATTTTCAACTAGAAATAAGCTCTAAGTGTTCAAAGATCTCGTGTGGATGAAAGAAAAGTGGGAGAGAGGATGATGCAGAAAGAACATTGACCGGAGAAAACTCCACAAAAGAGAGAACATACTAAATCAATTACCTTCTCTCTTTGGTGCTTCTTTTCACGTCTGGCCCTTGCAACGTCGCCTTGATCTTCAGGATTAGGGAAAGGTTGATGACATATTTCCTTTCCGACTCCAGCAGCTCCAAAGCGATGTTCTGCCTTTTGGCTTCCAGAAGATAATGGTTAAGTTTAAAAATAAGGAAATGCTGACCTCAAGGACAGCCTCATGTTAGACTGGTGATTTGACATTAAATCGTGAAAGGAGAAACTGTCGAAAAGTGACACCAATATCTTGTCTTTGTGTGTCTACTTTCCCCAAAATACAAAATTCTAGCCTGATGTTACAGCATGCCCCAGACATGACTGCAGCCACAGTTTGCTAAGAAAGCTCCAAAGCAAATGTCTTTTTCCCTATGAATACCATTTTTTTCTTAGAATAGCAAAACAAGCAATCGAAGGCAAAACAACCCATACCAAGGATTCACATCCAGTTTCCTGCAGAATGAGAAGTATTTTTCACCCAATTAAGCAACTACACTGTCACAATCCCATCAGTACTCTGAACTGCCAGGTCTTGGAAAGGAGAATGCATGTCCTGGGTGCAGAGCGATTCTGTCAGTGGCACAGACCAGCAAATACAAGGGCCAGAAGTCTTGGATACTGAGGCCCCGAGACATTCCCCCCTGACAGGAGAAACTGGCTTGTGTGTCTCCCTCTGTAGAAGCTGATTACTGCCCAGCTCACACCAGATGTGAATGCAGCTTTGAGCCTCTCTAGCCAGTTTCCCACTCTGTCCTTACCAGCCAAAGAGGGCTCACATATAATGTTGTCTGCTGAGCTGTATCTGCTTTGGCCCATGTCCTTCCCTCTCTCTGGTTGCTCTTTGGAAATGTATTCATCTCCCCAGTCCTTGGTATCTTTGGGCTGCTTCCACACTGTTGACGGCAGATGCGCTTTCGACTGCCCCTCTGTTGTCAAGGGAGGCTTGAGGCTGTCATCTGTCTCTATGGCTGCTCCTGCAATGGCAAACAGCTGTATGGATCTTGACGTCTCAGTTGGCAGGTTATGCTGCCTGCTGTGGCAGGCAGCTAAGCATTATCATCCATTTGAAGTACTGGAAGGAGAGCTTGAAGCTTTCTCTGTGCTTCACAAGGGCTGTAGCCTTGTAGTGTTAATTTACAAACAGAAGTGCAGTTGGCCAGCACTTCGGCACAACAAAGTTTGCACTCTTCCAGCATTTATTTTCAGGCCAAATAAGGTCCTAAATTAGGTGCACATTAGGAAAAAAAAAACATGTTCCAAGTATGGTTGCACTTCAGGGTTTTGGGACACTTGAGGACTCGCTAATATAACACTTACTGGCAGGTATTGTAGAAACAAAGTACTATTATAAGTCAGATTTAAATGCCATTCTCATTGGCTGTAAACTGTCATGGCTTTTGAAATTTTTGTTAGTGTGATGTGATTATACACAGCAGCAGAACTGATAGTCTGAGGCTATTAAATCACAGAGAAGGCAGCAGAGGGTGCAGGTGCATTAGAGCCATTGGGTAGGAATTGCTTTAATGCAAATACTTTGAGTTGCAATGAACCATTTTCTGTAGTTTTTGTTCTCTCTTTTTTTCAAGTGCATTCAAGCAAAAGAGCCATCCAGAACAATGAGAGCTTCTAGTGAACGGTGCAAACATCTAATGGTTGTTCTCATGTGTCCTTTTGCTGTCCAGGATCCTTAGTGTCCCCTTACTATACCCTTCTCTTACTTCTGACCAATTTTTATTTTTGCCAGAAGAACTCCTCTATGACTATTCAGACATGTCTACAAGGAACGTGGAAGCTGGTGGGCAGATAAACAGCTCACCAGTTCTACTGGTGTGTAGTCACTGCAAAGACCATCTCTTCCCAAGTGGCAAAATGGTGCTCTCATTATTCTTTGCCACATCAGTAAGCCTCAATTCTTCCTTTCTGCAAAGGCACTTAGAACCTGTGAAAGCAGCAGCAGGAAGGCTGTCAAGTATCAATCCTTTGGCACATCAGGGACGCAGGTTTGCCCTCATGTCTCAACTGCAAGTATGAAAATGGAGTTACATGGCAAAGGGAAAGACATTCCTGTGAAATGCCTTCCCTGAAAGCATTTCTTCAGTGCAGTAAAGCAAGCACTCTAATTGAATCATTGTCCTACTGTTTTTTTGACAGTTCGATATTTTCCTACCTGGACCTGCTACGACTTTCACGCTTCCTTCTCCCATTGGCATGATCCTGGTGTCAGACACTGTTGAAAAACAAAGGGAAACTTTACAAGAGAAGACAGCAGGTTTCGTCCTGCCAAACCCCGTCAGTATGGTTAGATCTTCCAGTTAGGAGGATCAGTATGGTTGGATCCATCCTCCTTTCACATTTTTGCTATGGAAACATCCCCACTAAGGAGCGTCATTACTGTTGTGGCTCTTGTTGTGGTTTTTGTTGCAGCAGCAGCTGCAGGCAAGCTAATGTGGGGGTCCCTGTTGTGCTTGGTGCTGTATGACTGCAGTGGAGGTCTTGGCTTGTCCTTGCTCAGTAGGTGCATGTTGGGTAGAAGGCACCCAAGCAAGCAGAACAAGAGGATGGAGGCCTGACACAGAGACACAGCTGCCATTTCGGGTGGAAAGCAGCTTATTGAAGAGTAGAGGGGTGAGATGACTGGAAAGAAAGGGGCAGTGGGAGAAGTGGGTGAGAGAGCTGGATGTGCAAGAGGGATGTGAGGGAGAGGGCTAACATACCACCTCCGAGCAGGGCAGAGCAGGGCCATGACCAGATGGATTCTGAGCAGAACAGAGTAGAAAACAGCATATGATTTTCATCCAGTCTCTGCCCCTGCTGACATTTTAAATGTATATGGTTTTGGTATCTTCCTATCTGAACAGCAAGAGAGTGATAGACCAGTTTAGACCCCCAAAGTTAAATATAGAAAAAAATGCTCTGGTCCATCACCTTTTCTTTGATTCCAACCTTCACAACTGTTTGGCTGTTGACAGTGTTTTCCTGGTCAAGGTGTAACCCTAACACCATCGGTTAGCAGCTTCTGCAGCTAACAAGGGGCAGCGATTCTCCTGTCAGTGTGTACATGCAAGGAGCAGTGACACTAGTAGTCTTGTGTGTATGCGTACCAGCTCTCATGTCCCCATGTCAAATCAACCACTGGTATGGCCCCTTAATGACGTCAGGTGTTCTCTGTCAGCCCAGTCCCTGTCATCCTCCTTTCTGTGCCCTGTTCCCTGACACAGAAACAAACCCACAGGTTGTAGTATTGTTATCAGGGGCTCCTCCCTGGCTCTGTGTCTGTGCCACTGGCGTTGCAGGGAAGAAGATCCAGCCTGCTTCCCTTTCTTTGGCGGAGGCAGGCAATGGCTTTTGGGCCCATGTTCACAGAGCAGCATCTCCTGAATCCAGGCCAGCACCGAGGTTGCTATCCTGAGACACTGTGCCGACATGTGTGCACAGACCCAGCAGCAGTGCTGCCGAGGGGAGCACCCCTCTTCTCTTTTTGTGCTGCTGCCACCTGAGGAAAACTTGGTGTCCTATTACCCTAGTGACCTTTTTCTGGATTTTTTTTTTTTTCCTGAGGAAGGCACTGTGTTTGCCTGCTCTATTTCCTACCTTTTTCATAAGTCACGTTGTGTAAAAGACTTGTAAAATCTTCATTGATCAGCACAGGTTCTGGGAGGTTAATGGATCGAAAGGGGCTGCCCTGGAGAGGTGTAGGCACTGTCTGTGACCCATGATCATCTTTCTGTGCTCTTCTGTACAAACACAAAGAATGAGACAGTTGGAAAGTATGAATGCTACAGGTGAAGCTCCTGCACTACAGTTGTGGCAGACACCAGTATAAGTACAAGCACAGAGTCAGAAGTAGGACAACTCCAGCAGAGACCAGGAAATGAGTTGGCTTTGATGGAGTTGGCTTTGATGCAGTTCACGAACAATGCTCTGGAAGTTAAATTCCACTGGCTACAGGAGAAGGTTATTTCAGATCTGTTCTTTTGCAGAGCATTTTTTCATCCAATTGAATGGCTTAATTAGCTAAGGGGCTAGCCTAGATCTGCAAAGTGTTTGCATCAGGGCAAGCTGTACACATCGTCAGAACTGTTCTCAGAAGGAGGCTAATCAGGGCCGAGGTGGGTGAAGTGTCTGCTGCATCACAGCGACAGTGTGGAAACATGCTCCTGCATGACATGCTCAGAGAAGAAAGGGCTGGTGACAGGAAAACAGAGCATGACTGTGCTATCAGGAGCCCGCTGAGTCCTGCACGCTTGGAAGGGGAAACTGTGGTGCTATTGTTTGGGTGGCTTAGCAATAGCTTGTAATGGTGAAGGCTCCTGGCTTTCAACAATATTCCTGCCTCAACATGTCTCTAGCAGATCTGTGTGTTTCGCCAGGTCCTGTTTTCCCTGAGAGCTGCTGGGGCTATTTTGCTGTTGGAATCCCAGTTAGGTGTTGGTGGTTTTCTGCTGTTTTGCTCTATAGGGTATGTGTCTAAAAGCATGGGGTGAACTGAAGACTAGAGCTTCCAGTAATAATCAGGATTGATACACATGTCCAGCCAGGAAAAGATTAAGAAGTTAAGCTATACAGACATGAACAAAACAGACACCACTGCTAATTAGCACTTCTGGAAGCCTGGAGTTCGGGCCCTTACTTAGCTTTCACTTTCCGTGATTCCCGCCGCTTCTCTTGCTGCAGCTGCTCAATTTTCTGTTGCATTTCCTCCTGCTTGGCACTGATTTCTTCAATCATTGACTTTGCATCGCTGAGCTCCTCCTGAGAAAGAGGCAAAACCACAGCATTCCCAGAGTGCCCATCAGCCTTACATAGCACAGCTTTGAATGTGGGCTGGTGTGCACTAGAGATGCTGCAGGGTGCTGCGGAGAGTGGCTCTGTAATTAGACACGCTTCCTTTGCAAGTCCAGTGTGTGTAATACATGCCATGCACAGCACGGCAACCCTTAATTCAACTACAGGCAACTCACCCAAGCCAGCGTAATGTCACGTGGTTAAGGCACTGGTGGGAGATGGAGACACAGGTCTTCATCCACCACCAGTTGAAAGCACTGGGAGGGTGTCTGCCTTTAATGGCATTTGGTTGAGATCCCAGTGTGATCACTCACCTGTATAAGCTTTTGCCAATCAGGCCTTAGAGTTGCCTTTTTAGCCTCGTTTCCTAAGGAAATGAGGCCCTCCATAACATCCCTGTCAGTACGTCCTCCCTCAGCAACCCTCAGGCCGTTTCATCTGAGCCTTACTCAGATGTAGAGCTCTCATGGATGAAGTTCCTGCAGGTTTCATCAAAGTGAGCAGCAGGATGGAGAGGAGAGACTCAAGAGTTTCTTGTAAATCAAAGGAGAGGGATTTTCCCCAAGCAAGGAGGTGGCATCACTGGGAGCTCAATGTTTGGACAGTCAACATTGGCATGAGGCAGAGGGAGAGCAGCCTTTATCCCTCCTGTTGCTTGCGTAATTCCTTGTATCTGGATTTTAAAACCCCTTTTTCCCCCATAACAATGTCCTGGATAACCTTGCCTCTGGTTGTTTTTAAACCTCTGCTCTTTGCCCTTACGCTTCTTGTTGTCTCCCTTGCTCATCTGGGACCATAGGGCTTCTTTTGCCCGGTGCCATCTGTCTCTCCCCATCACAGGGTCAGTAACGGACTTTTCCGGTAAGCAGCCCTCTTTAACTTCACAAGGTATTATTGACTCAGCAAAACCCCATGGGGAAAATTTACCATAAAAACAATAAAACAGTTTCTCTGCCTGCCTCCTCGCAGGCAGTCATCCAGTTTCTGCATGGAGATGCTGGCTGGTTTAAAGCGTACATCAAGCCTTCTTGCTAGGCTCTCTCTCCCGTCCTTTGTCTTTATCCTCTTGGGCCAGATCAAACCAGGCAGCACTTCCTCCCAGCCGTGTGGGAATGCAACTTCAAAAGGCTTTAGGGTTTTGTGTTAATTCCCTGCTCCCCGGTGTCTTTGGTTCCTGCAGGAAATGCAGGAGACCTGACCCAGGGAGAGGTATGGCACAGTGGCAGCCTGTGAACAGGCCATATGCCCGTTGCACGTGCAGCCCAGAGCAAGGGTTGCTTGTACCCAGGGTAGCTCGCAGCACTGCCTCGTGGCCCATCAAGAAGGTTAAACAGGCCAAGGCATGGGTTATGTATGTGTGGGAGTAGTTGGGGGAGACACAAAGCCAAAGGAAGCACACCAGATACATCTGAAACAATTGCCAGCTCATTTTCTCTACAAGCAGGAAGGATTGATGGAGGCAGGGGAATGCTGCTCCATGCCACTCCAGCTAACGTGGCAGGTAGGCAGCTCCCCAGCAAGTCACACTCCTACCTTGAACGTGTTGAGGGAATTCTTCATCTCGGCCACTTTCTCTTCCATGGCACAGCGGCAGCTCTTGACCTTCTCCTCCAGGGCATACTCGCCATGCTGGATTCGTGACAGCTCCTGCATTGCTTCTGTGAAACCCGCCTTCAACTCAGAGGCTAATGCCTGCAACTAGAGGAACCACAAACATGGTGGGTTCAGTCCCTCCTCCCAGATGCAGGTGGCTGTGTCCCCAAGGGTCACCCATGGATCAGAGTGGCATGAAGGCTGGGTGTAACCCATCCTGTAAGGTGCTGTCCTCTTTCTCCTCCTCTTGTCATGGCTGGGAGACATGGGGGGAGGTTCGGTCCCTGCTGCAGCCTCAGTACAGGGTAGGAGGCGTTTGTCTTGGGCAGTCAATGTGCCCCATTTTAGACTCAAGAGTTTTTCCAGGCTCCCTGGCAGTTTGCAGCCTGTCAGTCTGTAGAAGGAGAGGACAGCCTGAAACATGCCAAGGTTTGCAATAACAGCAGCCAGATTATCAATCCCCAAAGCAGCTGAGCAATCAAGAACATGTCCATTTTTGAGCAAGTCCTCCTCCCCCACATGCTTGTGGGGCTGGTGCTCTCAACAGACAGGTCTAACACCTCCTTGCTCTCTAAGGGCTGTGGAGAACCTTTGTCCTTGCTCAGCAAGCCCTTTCCAGGGAAGGAGGGAACTCTTTAACTCGTGATGGAGAAGGGAGCGGGAGATTTTCCCCCAGCATACAGTGACACTGTGCCCACTCTCCCTGTTTTCTGTCCCTAGAGGCCCTAGCGCTGCTGGAAGAGCTCACAACCTAAGCTGGAGGCAGCCGGTTGGTAGCCAGGTGAAGCAGGAGACAGACTGGGGCGAGCCAGGCTGGCATAGCAAGCAGACAAGGCAGGTGTGGAGGGGGCGGTGAGGGGAGGCAGGCGGCTTGTGGAGGGCTAAGCGGGGACACCCTCTTCAGGGGCAGCTTGGGCTGGCGACCGAGCCCCCGCTGCTGTGAGCAAGGCGCGCATTCTGCCTGCACAAAGCCCACGGCGAGGTCGCGGCCCAAGGCACTTCGGTACCAATGGTTTTTACCTTTACAACAGAAATTCGGCCTAACATCTGGTTATAAACTGAGTCCAAAACTGGAGCACTGATGGTAAGAGGACAGCCACCCCGGGGAACTCAGGCGCTTGAGTCCTGTAAATGGAGCAGAGATGGCTTCCGATACCTCGGGGCAATGGCATGCACCATCCTCCTCTGATCAAGACTGGCGGCGTCTTTACAGAGGACGTCTGCCTGACATCCCCACTCCTACCCCAGTGCTAACCCCACAGTCCCCAGTCTGGTCTGGCTGGACACATGTTCCTAGAGCTGCCTGGGTAGGAGAAGCAGGACTGACAGGAGCTGGGACAGGGCAGAGGGACAGGAAGCTGAGGACATCTTCCCTCCTCAGGCAGTCAGCCTTGACTCCCCAAGCCAGCTGGAGCTCCAGACCCCTTGGTTCAACCCCTTCACCCACCCTTCCTGGCCAGGGGGGACACCTTCCTGTGACACTCCTATATCACAGGAATTGTCCCCCTGTGACCTGCGAGTGTAGCCTGAAGGGTTAGAGGGGCTGCTTGGGGCCGGGGCTGCTAGAGGAGGCAATGACCATACTGCTTCTGATATCTCAGCCTAGGGGGGTGAGCCAGGTGGTCTTAGCATCATCAGACATTCTAACATATGTGCCTGGAGAAGTGGGGGGGATATAAAGTACTGCAACTGTGCAAAATGTTAATATTCCCATCCGTGCTCCCAGGTGCTTGCCACATGTGCACACTGACATCGCCAAGGCAGAGTTTCCCTGCTAGCCTGCATCAGGGCTAGGCATCGCACATTTTCCTCTAAGTGAAAAGGGGTGATTCATCAGATCCATCCCTTCCAACTGAAATACACTATCCTATGCTATCCTTTTTAGAAAACTGCTTCAGGATGGAGATGTCGCAGCCTCAAGTCTTGGCTAGCAGCGGAGCCGTCCGGAAGCTGGCCCTGGAGATAACTGTGTTTGGGTCGAATAAGCCCAAAATGAAATGTTTCTGCCCACAAGTCTGGCCTGGCCTCCTTGGATGCTTCCAGGAAGGAGGTAAACTAGATAGATCCTTTCTGAAGGGTGGAGGAATGGGAGTTATTGCTGATTTAGAGGTTTCTGAGTAAAAAACTGCTAAGCATCAGCAATAGTCAGCATAAAGGGACCACTGCAGAGACACTGGTGTCCATGTGCACTGAAACGCTCTGTGAAAGCAGAGTTCAGGCAGCCAAAAGAAAGATTTGGGCTAGAGGCTGGACTAGAATATCTTCTGCATCTAAGAGCAGACAGTCACTTGTTGTTTTGGCATTCATTGTTGGTCAGTCTCTGCTTTTGCAGTCACAGTGCTAGCTTGGTTTCTTTGTGTATCCTTCACAGTGCTCCAGACCCCAGCCTGGGTCTGTCCTGCCTCTTCAGCCCCATGCAGCTTGCAGTGGCTATTTCAGACACTGAAATGCATCTTACAGTTGCATTTCCCATTGTTGCCGCTTGATGGATGAAAGCAGCCAGCAACACCAATCAGCCGCATCTGCCAGGGCTTGTATGGTGGACATGAAGTGCTGAAACACTGAGAACTCCCTCCTCTGCCGCCCTCAGTGCTTAGAGCATAGAAAGGAAACACAAACAGTGTTGTGGCGCCATTTGATGCAAGTTTGATCCAAAATTGAGTGGAGTGGCACAGGATCAACACATTATCTTTGAACTCCTGCCAAGCGCAGTGTAGTGCTTGAGCTGTGGATTTTAGTTTGAGCTCATTTCTAACGACAAGCTGTAGAAAACCATCCTTTAAATCCCATGGGCTGTTAGAACAAATGGAAGCCATTGAAGCATCAGCTCGTCCTTATGTCGTGCCTAAGTGATGATGCCTACAGGGCCAGAGAGACATTTCACAGGTGTGTGAACCCCTGGAAAGTCAAGCCAATTCAGTGTTTCTAAAGTGCAACACATAGCAAAAAAGAAAGATTTTATACTACCACGGAAACTTGGCAACAGTTTAACTGTAATGTGTTGCTCTGGCTCACCTATTCATGGGAATAAATACACTGGAAGAGGAACACACCTTAACAGCTTAAGCTGAACTGCCTAATGCCTAGAGGATAAATATAATTTGCATGGTCACAAGAAGTCCTTAGAACATGTCAAAACAGCAGCCCAAGACCTGTTCAAAAAAAGCATTTAGGCATCTAAATAATTTGGTATGAGATACACATTTCAGCCCCCACCTGCCTTTGAAGTGTGGCCTTCAACCTGACAAAGCAATGCAGTGAGGGATCCTGCGCCATGCATCTGTAGCAGATTATGTCTGTTCTGGGGGCCATGACTCCCATTTTACCTGCTGCCCTTCTTTGTCAGCTCTGTGTGGAAAACGCGTGCAAATAAAATCTCTAGCAAGACCAAGTAACTGCACTGTGCTCTGTGGGTAGCTCTCCATGGGGAAATGAAGGATTCTCCTCCCCTCTTTTCATGACTTTGATTAATAGGACACTGAGAAGCAGTCACTTGTGAGTCTCACTTGTCCTCCAGCCCAAGAACAATATGAACGCTCGGTCAAAGTCCACCTGGAGAGAGGGGAGCAAGTGTTTCCCAACATGGAGGGGGGAACCGTGACCATGCAGAGAAAGTAATGGTGGCTAGAGAGGAGGAGAAGGGTGAGATCAGAAGACATACAAGGAGCATTCCTCAGCCTGGTTTTGACTTTACTTTGCAAGAGTGGAGCTATTTATATATGTGCGTGTATATATATAAAATGGCTGTGAAATCTCCTTCACTGAGCCTCTACTCTTGTCTCACCTGCTGTACTGTCCCCAAAGGGTGGACAAGACTGATGCTGCTTCCAGGACCAGAGGCAGCAAAACTGCAGAGCCTCCCTATCCTCCCTCGGTGGGTGCCAGCAATTTGAGCCATTTGCAAAAGATAGTGAGCGTCCCTGCAGCCTAAAGCTTTGTTCAGACTTTAAGGCAGCACAGGGGAAGGTGGTTATGGCCGGGAGATGGGGATGGCTTATGGAAGGAAGGGCTGGGATCAAAAGCAGAGGGCAGAGCTTGGTGAGCTGGGTTTACTGCCCTGGCTGCCACTGAAAGTATGAGAGGGAACGCTTTCTTCCAGGAGTAGCTGTGTCCTCACATATGTCCCCGTAGCAGTAGCCAGGCTGTCCAGAGCTCTCTGTCTCCACAGGGATGGCTATTTGCCTCTGCCACCCTTAGCAGCTGCCTAGGGTCCTTACACTGGAACAGTGCCTGCTCTCACAGGCCTTGAGCTAAAGCCTGTCAAAACCAGTAGAAAACAGGCTCATGATGAAGAAATATTACACAGGAATAATTCTGCTGTTATAAATATATCCTAGAAAAGAGCAAAACCTTCTGTAGCCATGAAGGAGCGCTGTCTGTGCTACTTCCTCCAGCTTATCTACTGTCCATCGCTTTGCACATCGTCTTACGTGGCTGATCAGAAGAAGTAAGTAAACACTGTGTCACCCAAAAGAGGGCTGCCTGAGGATACTGTCTGAAACTAAAGTGGCACAAAGTCCAACCCTTGTCACAGAGCCTGGATCTGATTTTTCCGAGCTGCATGATGTGTGCTTTTACCAGGGAACAACTAATTTCTAGCACAGCTACGTGTAAGGACAGCACTTCTGCAGCCAGGCATTAGGAAGGCTTGCAATGCCCCACAGCGGGAAAGCAGCGGAGCTGTGCTGATTTACAGTGGTAGAGACCCTGGCCCTAGGAGTATATCCCCTATTTATATTCCTAGGCAAGGATGGTGGGAATAAAGGCAGAGCAGCATGGTAAGGACAGAAGAGAAGGATGAAGATACTTAAAGGGGGCTGCGAGCACTTATCAGCTCATTTCACATTTGAGCAGTCTTTTTTGGTAACTGTAGTGTCCATAGGGCCCTCGCTGAAGCAAAATGGGAAAGCCAGCTGGTAACTTTTATTTAAAGGATTCATCTTTATCCACATCTCAGCTGGGTTTTTCTGGAAAGCGACACGTGCATGGTGTTCCCATGGCTGGCTTTCCACCTGTGTTGGATCCACTGTGCTGGGCCCTTCAGTTGAAGCTCCTGCTTGGAGCTGTCTGGATGGGAAAAGAGGATGAGACAAGAGAAGCACTGACTAGTTAATGGAAAGCAGTATCTCCTCCACTTGCCATGGTGCACTTACAAGCAATTACGTGCATTAGTGTTGCAATGGTGACAACAGAGCTCTCAAATAGTCAGGGTTTGCAGTTCAGAGTTATGTTTCTCTTTCAGGGTACAGTTCCATATTGAACCAGACCAAGGTTTAAAGCGGTCAAAACTCTGTTGCATTTCCTGCAGACTGGAAATGCATAGGAAGCATCACTGTGGAAACACTGAAGCTGCATCTTACAGGAAGGACGCTCCCCGGGCTGTGGTATAGACAATTTTGTTGCATCCATGGTGGCTACCTGCAGCAAGAATGTCAACTCAAAGAGTGGCCACAGAGCTCTGGAAGTCCTGATCACCTTGAGCTGATGTGGGCTCAAAGACAGTGTTTCCAAGCTCCTGGCGGGAGAGCCAGAGACATGCAGCAAGACGCAACACTCCGGCCAGCCCAGCTGCTCTGGATTATCTGGCAAGAAGAGCACCCTACGGTCCGAGGAGCTGTGAGGCTGCCAGGATAACCCAGAGCCCCCCAGGAGACTTGGCCTCCTGCTGGGGAAGACACCCCAACCCCACGTCAATCAACGCACCCTGGGGCAGTTCATCAGGTTTGCTGAAAGCTCATCAGAGCTCAGCCATGAAGTCTCCCTCCGGCTCAGTGGATTGACATTCTCTAATTGATGCTAATGATGCCAGCTAGTTAATTAGCTGAGCTCACAAATCACCTATCTGAGCACAACTGGTTGTGAGCAGAAAAATTTTACTGAAGTGTCTTTTAAGATGAGGCCCAAGATGTGATATGTGTGACATTTATTCATGCAGTGTGCACATTTTTGTTGCCATGTTCCTTGTAAGTGCCTACATTTTTTCTTCCACTTAATTTAGCTTTTTAACTACTGTTTATCTATTCGTAACTCTTTAAACTCTTGGAGTTATTTAGGGCATTTTGCTCATCTTTACCTGGGAAATCTGTGTTGCAGGGGTACTCACAGGCACACTTTCAGTCTCTCCTGTGGGAATAAAGAACTTCAGTCAATTAAAATGACTTATTATGGCTGCTATAAATAACTGGAACAGAGTGTTTAAAGTCCCTCTTGAGGTACAAATCAGTTTTAAAGGACTCAAGTCTCACTTTAGGAGGTGTGAACACCATATTGTTTGTAAAATAAACTGCAATTATAAAACAGGAATGGCTCACCTAAATCAGACGTTAAATTCACCTCATTTGCTGTCCTGTGTCTGTCCAAAGCTGATCCATGTGAAAAGGTGAGAGACCTTGTATGTACAATTCAGACTAAATTGCCCCCTGTGAAGTTCAGTTCTGTGTACCAGCCTTAAGTAACAGGTTTTCTCCCCTGAAGTATTACTGATCCTTCTCTTTTCTGAAATTTTGAATTTTATCCTCTACTATATTTGTACATACTTCTATTCTCTCCACAAAAGGCTGATCTGCTCTGTATATTTTAAACCCTAAGTTATATTTTGTCACAGTGCATTCAAAGCAGTAATCAGGTCTTTTGTAATGCCAAAAAACCACATCTTTTCATAAGTTCTAAATTCCTTATTTTTTGTGGCATTGTCATCCCATCTGATCTTGTACAATGGAGCTACACTTAACATTTCTGAAACAGACTTAGCTGATGGAAGAGCTTATATCTATTTTGCAGAAGTGTTTTGGACACTGTAGAGACGTTATCTCTAGGCATTAATGGGTTCTTGATTGAAACCAAAAAGTCCATATTTATTATTTCCTTTTCTAATATTGTCTCTTCTGTGCAGAAACCTTCAGTGATCCAACAGAAATTATCGCTGCCTGTGCCACCATTGCACTTTGAAGGAATTGCAGTCCAATGGTCATCAGTTCCCATGTTATTCCCTATGTCAGGCTGACCTTCACTCCCAGAAAACACCACGCCACCCAGTTCCTCATCTGGATTGCCTCCCCTTGGCAACGTCACTTCATGAGGTGAGTTTTCTCTTGCTTCCAAGAATTTGCTTCACCCATCTCTGCTGTCAGTCACAGACATGACCAGTGACCCCATGCCCAATTCTAGGGGCAGCCAAGCTCCCTCTTTCCATGCTGGCTGCAGGTGCCCAGTACCTTACCCACCTGGGCCTCTAAGACCACAGAAACTCAGTCCTGCAGAGGCTTGAAAAAGTAGCCGGTGCTACGCAGTCAGCAAGTGCATGAAGTGGGAAGCTGAAGCCTGGGAGTCAGAGCTTTTACAAGGCACAGATACGTTCTGATTTCTTTACCCCTGAGGGGGAATATGGGTTACCGCCAAGGGCACCTATGAATTGGCCCTGTTCTGGTCTCTAGGCTTTGTCCTGATTCAGAGGAATGTGAGCAAATTCCCCAGCGGCTCACAGAAGTGAGAGGCAGAGGAGGAAAGGCCGTGTGCCCCTCTCTGCCCATGTGCCGCCTTCTCCTCGTGCTGGCTGGTCTTGCAGCCATCGGGTTGGGTAGCAGGGTCAGACACTGACCCTCCAGGGAATATCCTCCGAGGTTCCTCCTGGGGAACACAAGGGGCAGCAGACTGATTGGGAGAAGTAACCATGACCCCAAACAGCCATCTGTTTGGGGTCAAAACTCATCAGCCAGCCCGCACCAAGTCCCAGGTTTCATCTTGTAAATGACGGGTTGTTTTCATTTTCAGCTTTGGCCCTTCTGGGTATTTATTATTTTTTTTTAATTTTCTCTGCAACCCCACAAACTAGAAACCAACTTTTGGCCTAAAGTGAATGATGAAGTGAATGAATCATAACTCATGATGCCTGGAGTTGAGGCTTAAGAGGGCAACCAGTGTGTACTGTGATCCTCCAGAATCAAGAAAACTGAGGTCCATGTCTGGTCTGATGTAAACGTTACTGCTGGACTCTTACTGTGGGAAGGTAATGACTGACCCAAAAAGAGCAAGAGGACATGTGTCGTAATTAAAAGCACAGTACAAAGCAGATGCTGGGAGGACAGGGAGATGCTGTTTTTGCAAAGTGGTGGACATAGTGAATGCTGAGCTTTGTGAAGGGCTAGAGGTGTCAGGTAGGAGCGTGGCACAGCAAGGAAGAGCCGTGGTCTCTCTTCACATTTTCTTTGGGTGTTTTTCAATCTGATATATAACATAGAGGGCTCAACCCAAGCCCTGCAGAAGTCTGTAGGGATCTTTCATTTGGATTTGGATATGGATCAGTCTGTCAGGTCCTTGGACACAAAGTGAGGAACTGCTCCTGAGCAAGACCAGAAGATGGGAGAGGATCCATGCTACTGTGGTTTTACCTCCTACCTTTGTCATGAGCATGAGCGGAAGCACTGTCTGCATGTACCCACTCAAAACGCAGATCATTTCTATAAAGTCACTGCTAAGAGCTGGAGCAGAGGAGGCTCCTCACAGTTGCGCTGCGGGAAGCAAGGGGCTTTGTCGTTATCTCCCAGTTTCTGCAGTGAACATCTGCAGCCCGTGGGGGCATACCAATTAATTGGAAAAAATCCCTGAGTTAATTTCCTTTTCAGTCTGCTGTAGTGCCGGGGCCTAGCTACACAGACCTAATTTACTCAAATTAGAATAATAGTAATAGAGAAATTAACTCTTCCATTACCTATGCCATGAATGAACGTTGGCACTACGAAGCATCTTTTAAGAGAGAAAGAGATGGTCCAGGCTCTCTCCTAAGCTGACAGTTACGGGCATTCCTAAAGCTCCTCCACCTGCTCTTCATAGTTTCAAGAGCTGGTGACACAATCACCTTTGAGGTGGCAGAGCACAATGCTGCCAGGAGTTTGGAGTGGAAAGCAAGTACCACCAGTTCTTCTGCAAAAAGACCTAAAGCTGGTAACCACTAAAACCCTGGACCTGAAACCCCTGAGCTTTGCAGACTTTCTAGAAGCGCTGCTGACTGTAGCAGGACTGGATGCGTGCGAGAAGTGTGGCCTGGATACATCTTGGTGCTTGCAAGACTGGGACTGGTGCAAAAGTCTGGGTTGTGGCACTGATATGAACAAGAACCCCTTGCGAGGGAGAGAACAGTGCCCTCGTGTAAGACACAGCTTTTGACACTTAGAATTCTCTGAATATCCCAAGGCAGATGTGGGTCTGAGGCAAGAGAGGGGAATTGCTTCCCACGTTGGACATTACATATGCCACAGGATTATTTTCCAGAGGGGAGAGGGAGGCATTTCTAAAAAAAGGAATAAAAACTTCAAACCCCAGATATTTCTATGAAACTAAAAGAAAAGACCATTTGCCCACAGCTGCCATGGCTAAGACATGCTCTTGGGAGCCTGGCTGGTGGCTGCCAACAGACAGGTCATATGAGAGCAAGTTTCTTCCTCGCTGTCTTTCATGCTATCAAGAAGTGAAATAAGAGGATGCTTTACCTTCTTGTTTGTTTGAGTCCATGGCTGCTATAGGGTGTGTGTCCTCGCAGGGACTCCTGTCCTCACTCTGGAGGGTTCTGGCTGGTCACTGGGAACATCCCATGGCTTAGAGCTGCCCACATGTGAGCCCTGCGATGGGTCAGCTGGTCTGAACCCTGAGTGCAGAAAGATGCAGAAAGGGTTTATTGAGCAGAGATGCTCAGAGTTCAGAAAACAGAGGGAGGAGGAGGGGTCTGAGAGGGAATGAGGCATCCTAAAGGTTCATTTGGGTTCACAGTGCCTCCACAAGCAAAGCGGGCACCTGTACAGACACTTCCCTCCCAGCCATTTGCACTTACGCAGATGGATGATTAAGAGGTACTATGCAATCCCACAGAGACTATTTGCTCAACAAGATGCTTCTTGTTTGAACACAGAAGCAAAAGGAGAGAAGCAAAAGGAGATGTATTTTGAACAGCACATGAACATCTTGCATGGGTGCTCTGCATCAAAGAACCATCTTTTCGCTATGCAGCTCATCACCCGAAATGTCCTCCAAACTTGTGTTTGGGCCACAGAGATGTTACCTTCACAATGCTGCTTCACAGTCCTGCTGGCACTTTTGGAGGCACTTTTACTGCCATGCCTGCTTTCTCTGTCAGTTGTCTCCCTGACTTTTGGAGGCATGGGAGTGCTGCAAGGCACCTCGATGTGTAGAGCTGCAGCCTCTCTGGAAACCAAGGCCAACAGAGCTGCCCAAGTCTCTCCCTTGGTAAAGCATCTCATCAGCCTGGTAATGGGGTTAGGACCTTGGGAACAGTCTTAAGATAATGCCTGATTAGTGACGCAGGCAGAGCCCCAGAAAAATGGATCGCACCAGCTCACACTTTTCTTATCAGCGTGGGCATTGCCCCATATCCAGGCTGCCTCTCCCCAGGGTTTAATTCAAGTCTGCTTTTGTCCAGCCTTACTAGGAAACTAGGTGTGATTTAGGAGTCTAGAATAACCTCCCACCTCCATTCCTGTTTGACATATATATGTCCAAGGCTGATGTGAGTTATCATTAGCTTTGCTAAGGGGATTGGAGGGGCCAGCTCCTGGCTGGGGTTGGAGAAGCCTGGGGTGATGTGTTTGGGGAAGCAGGCACAAAGGCACATAGCATTAAAAAGATGGCAGAGGTGCAAAAGATGCAAGAGGCCTGGGTGGCTTTAGGAAATTGCTGCAGAAGCAGTTGCTTCTGGTGCAATCAGCAGCGTAGCTTGGGGGCCACACACTTTCCACCTTACAGCTTTCCAGCATGGAACTCCCAAGGAGGAGGGTGGTGGCACCATCGGGGCTCCTGAGATGGGAGTAACGGTGGGTATTTGTGAGCTGTGGCAAAGGATGCCACTTGTGGTCAGGCGGGGAGTGGCACAGCCATCAGCATACCCAACCGGCCTCACGATGAGGGTGTGATGTGGACTGACAGGCTTCCAGCACAGTGCTGAAGGGACTTGGGGTTTAGCATCTTCTTGAGATGGAGGATTAATGAAAGGATAAACTTCTTATTTGTAAGAGAGCTGCTTATGAGATCTCCCAAGAAGATCCACTGTCTTCTCAGGAGAGAGGGTCGTTTGGTGACACGAGTGGAAAGGTGAAGGGACTTTGGATGCAGGCTTTGTACAAACAGGCTGGGAAAGCTTCTAGGTGGATGCCTGGTTACAGTGAGATAAATGTAATAGTTTATTAAATCTATCAGCTGATAGTGTAATAGTTTTTGTTGTTGTTCTGAAGATTCTGCTCATGGCAGAGTTTAGGTGGGGAGGGTCCTCTGGAGTTACCTGACTGAAAGCAGGACTAACCCCAAAGCTGGATCAGATAGCTCAGGGCCACATCTAGTCAAGGTCTGAGTATCTCCCAGGCTGGAGACTTCTCGGGTTTTCTAGGCCTGTCCCAGGGCTAACTGCTCCCATGGGCAAGAATTGTTTTCCTTTTGGCCAGTCAGCGTTTCCCTTGTTGCATGTTGTGCCCATGGCAATTTATCCTTTCATTGTGTCTGTGAGAAGAGCCTGAGTGTCTAGTCTGTAACCCCTGTTAGGTCGTTGCAGATGGCTGTAGGAGGCCCTCCAGCCTTCCCTTCCCTAAGCTGAACAAACCCAACTCGCTCAGCCTCTCCTCCTATGCTGTGTGCTCCAGCCCTCTTTAGCAAAAAAAAAAAAATCATTTTTCTGATAGGTATTCCAAAGAATGGCAAGAATGTTTTTTGCTTCAGAAACACGTAAATATGCAGTTGTTTTTAAAGCAACTAAACTTCCCCTGTAGTAGTTTTGAGGAGAAGGTACTTAAGTTTGGGTCTCTGAGTGAAACAGACTTTTAACTTCAACTTCAGTAGCAACTTGTTTAATAGCTAAGTTGTCAAACTTTGCTCCCAGTTTAGACTAGTCAATGCCGTAGTGAATTCCTGAGGCTTTTGTTATTGGGCCATTGAACTGGGACCAGCTTGTCTACCACTGAGAACTGGTTTCAAAATTCAGGATTGTTTTTGCAGTGTTGGGGGGAAAGGAACAAATAGGAAAGGCAAAACAGATATGAAAGAAACATAAATCTCTTCTGCAATAAACATTTTCACTGAAAACAATGAGAAGAGCTTTTTGCTGGAAATTCATTAATTTTTTTCTTTTTAACAAAAACATGTACATATTTTACCCATTCTGCTTTTATATTATTAATGGCTTACCATGCCAGTTATAGCAATATAACAGTATATAATTGTTAACTATTAATAATTAACAAACATCAATTAGTATGGAATTTGTTATGTTAATATACCATTAAATACACTAACTGCATAGCCTTTCTTAAAGATTTTATAATTTTTACTATCCACTTGCTGAATTATTCTGGGAATCCATAAATCTCCAGTGAAAATGCGACATTCTGGCCTTCTCAAGGCAGGGTGACCATACCCTGCCGGTACCAAGAACATTTATTGTGGGGGCACACAAAAAGGAGAATTTCTAACCCATGCTGCTGCACAGATTTAAATGGGGGAGTCGGGGGACTGTCATGCATGAGGAGACAATGTAAGAACAGGCTGCAATGTCAGGCATCCAACGTGTGGAAAAGCCAGAATTAAAGTCTAATTCAGTTCCACCAAGTGCTCTCTACTTCCACTCTTAGACCAGCTCCTCCTAGGCATCTGAGACTTCAAAATGCTTGTCTTTCTGTCTAGGTCCCACTTTGGCAGGTTCCCCTGCCCAGCACATCCCTGGGGCGATGCCATCAGTCTCACAGACGGGGATTCAGAGAGGTGGATGCAAAATGAAGGGCATCTGTGGCTACCTCCCACTAACACACGGAAACCTGCAGTTCTCGTGAGGAGCGATGCACCTAAAAGGAGAAGCTCACAGGATGGCATTCCCCAGCTCTGCTATGCTATAGGTGATGACATGAAACATCTGGGGTCTGGTACAAAGAAAGAGGTTTGTCTGATATGGAGAAAAATAACGTGCATGAGGTTTTAATGAGAAGCAGTACTTGTAGAAGAAGGGCTCACATGAGGATATGTCATTGCCTATCTTCTGTTCTCATGAGCTTTCAACTCAGGACCACATAGGACTGGAAGGGAGTCCTTTGACATTGTATCTTATGTCTCGGGTTGTAAAAATGCTGTGGGCTCCTGGTATCAGAAATAATTTTTCCTTATAGAGGGAACTCAAAACAATACCCATATGGGATGGAGATTTAACTGAGGAGCTTCCACATCACGCTTATGCTGACAAGGACAATGTCAGCATAGTGTCTGTCCGTCCTCTGCAGAGCTCGGGAGTGAGGCTTTGAAAGTGGGACACCAGGGATGCCACCATCCCCTCCTGCTCCAGGCACCACCAGGAGCTCTGCTATATGACCGTGCTGCAAAGTAGGTTGACCTTGGTTAAGTGGGTCCAGAAAATCTTCCCTGTCTTACCAGAGTTAACTGTCTTTTGTGTGTCCTCTAGCTGCAGCCTGCAATTTCCTGAGTCACCTCTTGTTTCTTTGTTACATTAAATAATTGCATTACCTTGGCTGCTTCCCAGCATTTAGGGCTCACTGCTGGACTCCACGAATATGTAACATTGCCTGCCTGTCCCTGGTTCTTCTACCGAAAAGCAAAACTAGTCAGTCCTCCCTCATCACTAAAACAAACAAAACATGCACCTCATCATGGTTTTTGCAGCAAATGCTTGTCCTCTGTTCCCCCTGGCTGCCGGGTGGGGAAGCTATTAACACTGTCCTCACCAGGGACAAGGATTTCAGTCAGCTTGAGTTGGCTGAACAGCGTCTGGCTTGTTCCTAAAGGGTGCAAACAGGGGATGGAAAATAGGACTGACATTTGGCCCTAAGATCCCAGATGTGGGCTGCTTGGTCAAATCCTGCCTCTGCTGGCAGCGAACAAATCACAAGCTCACAGCAGAGTCTGGGTGAGTAGGAACGCTTCTGTGTCTCTAGTCTGGCTTCCTGTTCAAATCAAGGCTAACTCCAAACTAGATCAGGTTCTTCAGGGGTGTGTCCAGCTCAAGTCCAAATATTTCCCACACTGGAGCCTCCGCAGCCTATCTGGGCCCTCCCGTACCCTGGGGAAGAATAGATTTCCTTACGTCCAGTCAGGGTTTCCCTTTGCTGCAGCTTGTGTGCATTGCCTTTCATTGCCTGACACGCCAGCCCACCACAGGGTAGTTTCCTCATCAGCAAGGACATGTTGCTGTTTCTCTGTAAGCTCCCCACTGGACAGGCTCGACACCCAGTCACATGAAGCCATCAGCAGATTGCCTTGGCCTGCCCATGCCCCCCGTGCTTTAGGCACAAGAAACAGCAAAGATGTGCTTGTTTCTTCAGAGCTGAGCATTAAAACTCGTTTACCGTCCTGCAGCTCTCATCAAGCCATAATGACATGTCCAGAGCAAAGCCCAGAGAATAGTTTCAGGGTGTTAAAATCACCAGATTCCTTCATCGTGGCAAATTTTCCATAAAAAAAAAAATTTATGTCTATCTTTCCTCCATCAGCCAGATCTGCCATGCCCAAGAAATAAAGCTGAGTGCCACCTCTGCCATTAGGGATCACCATGATTCTGGCCGCTGATGTCCAGCAAAGAATACTGCCGTGGTGCCTTGCACGAGCAGCTGGTGCTGCACACCCCCCCCACCACCCCCCCAGAGCAGAGCAGGCAGCGTGTGAATGTTAACAGAGCCCGAGCTGGCCCCCATGTCCCATGAGATCCCCAGGGGAGAAGGTGCGGATGGCTGAGGACATCCCAGTGGGTTGCCTTCTTTAGCTATGACCCAAGTGGAGCGTTGCCACTGAGGCAGCCCAGGGGTGGGATTCCCGCACGAAGCCGTGCATGAGGGAGGGAGGGGAGGCAGGTCCCATGTGTGACCATGGAGCACCCTTCCAGTGCTCCCCTCCCATGGAATGTCACAGCTGGGAGAAACAATCAACTGTGCAGAGGATCACTTGTTAAAAAGACCAACCCAATACCCCGAGCATCAGCATGCAAACAGGCAAAGTTCAGTAAAGCAGTTAAGCCTAGCCTTGATGGACAACAGTTACTATTTGCTTGGCTTTCTGTCCCATTTGGCTTCTGAAATCATGACATGGGTAACAGTGCAAGGGAATCCACATGCAGTTTTTGCTGCTTCCACAGTTTTCCTAAATAAATGCTCAGGATCTTCCTGGTGACTGTTTCAATCCTGACGGCTGAGATTGCTGGCTGCTTTAAATATTCCACTTAGAGAACAACCCCCAGTCCTCTAAAGAGCAAAAAAATCAGTGATTTACGCTCATCACTCTTGCACTTTGTCTCCAGCTAACTTTAATGCAGTTGTCATTGAAATACTTCAATTCAGTATGAGACCTCAACTTAGCTCTTAAATGATAAGAGCAAAAAAGGTCTTTTTAACCTGGTGTTTTAGAGACATTGCTATACATGCAGCCTCACAAGATTCTCCAGCACACTAGGAAGCTAGATCTCCATATACAGTCTTAGAAGAAATCACCTGGAAAGAACTGTGGGCACTGAAGATGCAAAATACTTTAAAAAACATTTTATGTGCTGCCCACCCAATATTAATCCCTCTATTATTAATCCCTCTCTTCATCCCATGACGAGTATACATTTTAAACTTACCCCAGGCTAGTTGGAGATCCTTCAGCACTGGCGGTTGCCAGAGTTGGGAATTAGCACTGTGCAAGAAAGGAGAGAGAGAGGAGAGCAATGGTGGCTTGACGTTTCCCAGGATGGGACTGTCACATGCTAATCACTGACTTGAAACGCAGGCATAACAAGTGCCTTCTAATTATGTAATCTTCAGGTCACATCCTTGCATCCCCCTGCAAAAATCAGGACTGTGCGCTTGGACAAAGATGATACCGACTTTTTTTCCTTTTTAATTAGAATTGCACGCTGCTGTGAAGGGAGGGTGAGAAGCCTTGTGAAGAGCCAGGCGGAGGGGGCCGTGCGGTGAGAGCCGGGTGCTGATGTGGCCTCTGCTACTTTGCCGAGCTCAGAGGCTCTGAAGTACCTCCTGTGGCACCCAAGCGAGGCAGCTGCGGCTGGGGACAGGGAGACGGGACCAGCTCCTCCCTGCTTTCTCTGACACCCTCAGTCTCCTACCATGCGTGGCCTCACTAGGGATACCAGAGCCAAGAGGGCTCCCCTTCTTTCATACCAGAGCCAAGAGGGCTCCCCTTCTTTCATTCCGGGGCCAAGAGCAATGTTACCAAAGTAGCCAGGGCAGGGAAGCAGCGACCACTAGCACTTGTGTATTTTCTGTGCTTGTTAGTCCTGCAGGGCTTTTCAATCCGAAGGGTATCAAGAAAGCGTGAGGAGAATGCAGGTAGCACAAGACCATGGGTGTCAGGAAAGTGTTTGAGCCAGTCGGGTGAGCTATTCCAAAGTGTAAGAGCAAGGAGATATAAAGGAGGAAGAACAGTAACAAAAGGCAGACTGTTTTCTCCCTGAAAGACAAAGATCTGCTTCAAACATACCCTTCAGGCAGAAAACCTGAAATGTAAGACCTCACAGCCTAAATCCGTGTAATTGCTGTGCAGCACAGATAAGCGTGGTGATGTGGAGTCCTAGCAAAGGAGCTGAAAGGATAGGCTCATAGATGAACAGAAGCTCTGTGAAAGGTGCTTCTACTTCTGAAGTCAAGGACTAGGGACAGAGGACACCCTGTTTCATTTTTGGAGCTGGCTATTTCAGGAGCAAAACGCAATAAAATTGAACAAAATAAAATGATAATTCTGAAGGAGTTTGCTGGAAATTGCATTATTGGTGGGTCAAAGATACCTGTGAATTCAACAAACAGCTGAAGCTAGGAAAGATATTTTTTTTTCAATAAACAAAAACATTTAGCTTCACAGATCTATGAACAAACCATTTCAAATAGAGATTTTCATAAAGGCAAGTTTAAGAAGAAGGGCTGAAAGGCGTTATATTGCCAAATGATCCATGAGCTGCTTTGTTTCAGATGGCACAGTATGCTTCGGTCTGCTGATAATGTGCTGTTTTTTCATTTTGTTAAGAAACCACAGGGCCCAAGATGTTTCCGAATCCTAGCAAAATGGGCTGAATATTTGAAGGCACACCTGAAGGAACAGCATTTGTACATCGTTTCTGGAAATGGAGGCAAGGACAGGTATTTAATAAAACTCCGTTGAATATCTGGCAAGCAAAGACTCAACACACATCTTTCCCTGACAGCACTGGTAAATTGTGAGGGTTTTTTAAACTAGAAAGCGGGTTTTCTGCTTTGTACAGCAAACTATTCAGATTTATAGTGCAGAGACCTTTGATGACCAAACACAAAAATATATTTTTCATTGCATTAGACTTTCTGATGTGACTGTGTCAGTGATCAGTCTCCCCTGTGCGCTCTCCTGTCTACTTTCCTTGCCAGACAAAAGCAGCTTTGGTACATGGCAGAGGTCTGCCCTTGAGTGGTCTGGTACAAGTTAAAATAAATAAAAAAAGAATTCTGGTCATCAACTGCTCCACTTATAAATTCACCCTACCCAACTTCATTTCTTTAAGGTTTTCACTTCAGCTGATCAGTCTGAAAAGAAAAATAACTTAATTTTATTTACCATTGACATGCATCTTTAGGATTTATTTTTAAAAAATGCATGAAGAAATCAATGGCTGTTGAAAACTGGTCACAGGTGTTGAGCCCAGAATGCAATCATAGAGCTGCCTTGAACCCGTGCTACTGTCCAAGCCAAGCAGCTACATTTTCAGCTTCTGCTTCAGTCCCACTGCTGCTGAGCCATGAAATGTGCCATTCCACTCCACTCCATTTTCATCTATAAAGTCTCCTTCACCTTCCATCCTGTAATGACGTAAATCCAGCCTGTTGAGTATGCAGTCAGTTTGTGGCAGCAGAGTGATGTGTGCACTACCTATCAGAACCTTCCCAGTGTAGTCTAAGTACCTGCCTTAATTTTCTCCCACACTGTAGCCTGTAAAAGTTTAGACCTACAAAACACACAGGTTAGACAGCCAAGGAACATATTCCTTTATTTGCAAAACTGTATTTATACTAACGTCCTCCCAACATGTAGCCTCTCCAGGAAAAACTTCATAGTCCCAGTTATGATTTGAAGTTACCAGGGATTAAGTCCTATGAAGTTTATCCTGACTTTCATTAGGGGCGTCGTAAAGATGTGTCCCGTGTGATTTTCTTGCTGTAAAAATCCATTCTCTCCTACCCTTTCCCCATCCTGCTACGTGCTGTTATGACAAAGTGCAAGGACTTACAGCCTCCTTCAGGAAGAAAAAAGTAACTGCCGTGTGAATTCAGTCCTCATAAACCCCATCTTTCTGCTGATCTTTGAAAGCTGTGATCAGGCTCATCATTATACCCAAAAACTGCTATAAAGAAGAAATGTCTATGCATCGTCATCCCTTGCAAAGGACGGGAAAATAACTTCTAAAATCAGTTACTGGAGATTTGTTTCCCTTAAAAAATGAAGCCACCTAGCAGTCACAGCAAGTTGCTATGGTGCTGCCTATTTATGTTCTCTCATGAAAGCCGCTGTGATGTGGTGAACTGACACCTATCTCATGTAAGTAGGTGGAAACTAGCAATCCTGAAACTTGGCAAAATAGCCTGCATTGGGCTGTCAGGGAGTGGTGCGCATTAGCAGTCGCAAAACAGTGTCAGAAAGGAGCAGTCTTAATTCACTGGTGAAAACGGCAGTGGCTGGCAACTCTGCTGCCGAGTGTGTATCTACATCAGGATTTTAGTTAGTTGAAATCACAAGTTCAAATCAGAACCAGCTGCTTTTCTCTACAGATTAGCTACTAGTGGCAAGCACTGTGCTGGCCTCTTTGCAATGCAATTTTCACAGGAGAGTAGAGGCATCACCCTAAGATTTTTGAGAGAAAATGCTTGTAAAGCTACATGTGTGATCTGTTCCGGAATGCTCTCACTGAAGTGATGAGTACTCACAGGTTTGGCCTTTGTGCAGAGTTCATGTCTGTCATCTAACATGACAGCAAAAGACAGAAGCTCTGTAGCAGATTTTAACATGCCACTGTAATAGACATAACTTAATCTATTCTAAAGCATTGACATAAATGTCTTTAATTTTTCCCCAAAGATTTCAGTTTATCATACAGGTTCACATTTTATATCCAGGTACGTTCTGTAATACATATTTCATTTGGTGTCTGATCATTTAGAAATTTGAACTTTACAGCTTATGAAATCAAAACTGACAGAAAAGACTACATGACTCTTCCACACCAAACGTACTTGTTCTCATTGAATGGTCCAATGTACTTTGCTCCATTTGGAAGTGTGTAGGTTCCGGCCCCATGAAATTTGTTGTTTTTGAACTCGCCTTCATAAACTGACCCAGAAGGATGTTCTAGCCTTCCAGTACCATTCATCTGCATTTAATGAGATGATCAAGAAAATGTTAGTGTTTATGCTTACAGTATTATTTCCTTCCATTACAATATCCTTTCAGATTGCTGCCTTTGATTCTGCTATCATTTTCAGATATGATAATGGGGAGGAAAGTGACTATTCTTTCACATTTAGACAGGTTCCTGCTTCTACAAGAATTTCAGGTAAGAGCTTAGAAGTTTTTGGCCAGACACGGTGTCCAATAAACCCCTCATCTGCTGGTAGTCTCACAGGATCTTAACAATATATGCAGCATGGAACTGCTGTTCCCAGCTCTGCAAATAACTCATCTACCCTGACAGCCTGAGGGGTTAATTAAATTTTCTGGAATTTCTTTCTGTGGATCAAGGCAGAGCAAGTCTTTCATTTGTTCATCCTAGGGCACTAAGCCATGCCTGAGGATTTAAATCTGTGCTGTAAAGCACTTCTGTGACATAATCTTAATTCTTATCATTGCACCAATATTTTTATAAGGGACTGAAAAAAAGGCCATATTGGATCTAATAAAACTATGAGATGTGGTTTCCTAATTGCAGACCCTTATTTGTCTCGTTTCAAGAACCGTCTCCTCTCCAGCATCAACAAAATAAGCAATTTTCCTATACTTACTAATTCATCCCTGGGGAGACGGTAACCAAGGGCAGCCAAGCAATGGTGTATCTGTTGATGGCCAGAGCTCCCTGGCTTCATTGTGGGGCACAAGCAGGAGGGCCATGCCTAGCCTACTACGTGTGCACAGCCCATTCATGCAGGGCTTTCATGGTGGCTGTGCCATGCTGGGCAACACCGGCGCCATGCCGCCAGAGTATTTCACCAGGGCCTGCTGGCCAGCAGTGGGCGGCATGTTTGCGGGAGCCTCAGGAGGCAGCAGGACATCTGAAGATCCCAAATGTTTCAAGTCTTCAGTCTGGGCTGTGACAAGATTCCCAGGTGGAAGAAGAGCCTGCGGCATTGGTCTGATCCTTCTCAGGTTATGGCTTTCCTTTCTGTGTCTTCTAAGGGTGGGTATAGTGGACATGCTCCATTCCAAACCCAGAGAAAGTTTAAAATGAAGGAATACTTAAAATTACCTTGTCATTTTTCCAGCTGCCGATGTACATAGTTCCGTTGGCGCTGGTGTGGACTCCATGACCGTTCCTCTCGAGGGCACCCTCAGGTGTCTTTTTGCACTCCCCCTCTAGAAAATGAGAGTGGTGGAAGACAGGTATTTTCAATTCAAGACAGAGAGCATCCAAGAGGCAAAAACCTATGAGATCATGCAATGCATTTCTTCCGTTGCACAGAGACATTTCTCCAGAGCTGACTCTCCATCTTATGTGGACAGACTGCTCCCAGAGATGGGTCCTTGGAGCACACAAGCTCTGCTGGAGCAGGTGCTTTTGGGTGCCATGCAGAGTGCAAGCCAGCAGCAGTCCTGTTACCTGTTCTTCCACCACCACTGAGCCCCCCTGTGAGGATGGTGGGGAGCTGGCATGGGGCAGAGCAGGTCCCAGTGGGCCATCAGAGCAGTGGCAGTGGCTGTCTGTAGGAGGAACCTGAGGAAACACCCCCACGGCAGCTTCCGTGTGTCTGTGGGGGGCTCTTAGACAAAGCAGTGTGTTATTTGAATAGTAGTCCATTTTTGCTGGTAAATTTTTTTGCTTTAAACTCCCATGTGGCACAGGTTGCCCCAAGGGGTTGTGGAGTCTCCGTTCATGGAGATATTCAAGACCTAACGGCATGCAGTCCAGGGCAGCCATCATGGGTGACCCTATGTGTGCAGGGGAACGGGAATCTCCAGAGGGGCCTCCCCACCTCAGATACGCAGCTTCGGGGTTGCTTGTCGCTTATGTAACCGTCACCCTGAAACTGGTAGAGATTTCCTCTGGTTTAATCCCATACAGTCAGTTTTGCAAAAGGAACTAGCACCTACCAAGATTTTCTTACCATACTTATCTTTATTTGGGAATAAGAAAGATGCTTTAAAACACACAGCTTCTGTTGAGAAAGAAACAACCAGTGTCACTATTAGCAACTTGTTATGGTTTGAAAAACCCACAAGAATTTATTGTCATTTAGACAATTATTCTCTCACTCAGTGACCCCTCCCCACCCAGGAAGGGGAGTCAGGGAAAACAAGGAAACATGAGGGTTGAAATATAAATAGATTTAATAGGATAAGACTAAAAAATTAACATTAATAATACTAAAGAACCAATATTGATCCCGATGCCAATATAAAATGTATGAGGATTATACTCAGACAATTCTATCAGCAGGAAGCTGTGCACTCCCAGCAATAGACAGCAAAAGTCGGACACTGCGAGCACTGCGGCTTTGGGAGGAAGGGAAGGGCTCAGGGCCCCGGCACCGGGGCAAGGAGTTCTCAGGACCACCGCCATCAAGGGGGAGAGAAACTACACAGCAAACTTTCTGATTTATATCGAATGTGACATTCATGGTATGAAATAATCCTGTTGTCCAGCCTGGGTCAAATGCCCAGGCCTCGCTCCTCCTCATCCCTGCACCTGGCAAGGCTCGAAAACACTGAGACCTTGAATCACACATAGCCTAGCTGGCTATATAGTAAATATTTTCACAAATTCAGACACTAGAGTCTTCTAAAAGCGCAGTTTTCCTCAACATTAGAAGAGAAATTAGTCCGTGTTGCTCAAACCAGGACACAACTTTTAGCTGAAATTCAAATATAGATACAGATATATATATTAGACGTTAGGATTGGACATTAGGAAGAAGTCCTTCACCATGAGGGTGGTGAGACCCTGGAACAGGTTGCCCAGAGAGGTGGTGGAAGCCCCGTCCCTGGAGGTGTTCAAGGCCAAGCTGGATGGGGCTTTGAGCAGCCTGGTCTGGTGGGAGGTGTCCCTGCCCATGGCAGGGGGTTGGAACTAGATGATCTTTAAGGTCCCTTCCAACCCTAACAATTCTGTGATATATTCAAATACACAACAGCTTGACACCGCATCGCTTGACATCAGTGTGCTGCTTGAGTGTGCGACTCGTTACAGGGGAGCCCTCAGCGCTGTCGGTGGGGCATCGTGTGAGGGGAGCGGGGATGCCGGCGAGGCAAGGAGTTTACCGCCCATGGTTGCCATGCGGAAGTGTGCGCGGTTGCTAGGGAGGCAGGCGACCCGGAAGGGGAAGACGGGCGTTTCCGGGTCAGGGGACGCTGCGCCGGGCCAGTGCGGAGCGGAGGGGTGAGAGCGGGGAGGGGAGGCGTGGGAGTCCCCGGGGGGTGGAGGGGTGCGGTGGCGCCGTGGAGAGCGGGGACGGAAGGGGAAGGGGTAGGGGTAGGTGTGGGTGTGGGTGTGGGTGTGGGTGTGGGTGTGGGTGTGCGCGGGGGTGTGCGCGGGGGGCCCGTGAAGGCGGCTGAGGATGGCGTCCTGAAGCCGTGCGCGGGAGCTGGGGGCGGACGGGGAGCCTGCGGTGAGGGAGGGGCAGCGCCGGGAGAGGAGGTTTGGGCATCCCCAGCTGTGGGATGACGGGGACGGGACACCCCGTAAGAGGCGTGCGAGGCGGGGGGGTGCTGGAGGAGTCGGCTGGGACGCGGAGGTGTTCTGGGCCGGGGGCTCCATGCTGTGTGTTGAAGGGAAGGAGACAGACCCCGTGTGACAGCGTCCCTCGGAGGCGGCTGCGAGTGTCCATGTCCGGCTGCCGTGCTCACCCTCTCAGCCGCCATCGCTTGTGCCAGGGTGCTTTGAGCGGGGTCAGCTTGTCTGTTAAATCCTTGCCCTGTCCTGGTGGGGCTCTAGTAGGGAGAACTGCCGCAAAAAGGGAAGTTTCCTTCTTTCTAAGCCCCAAACTGTTGCTGTTTCCAAGGCCTCGTTTGGGCTGTTACTCGTGCATGGCCACAGCAGTTCGTGTCCTGGCTCTGGAGGTGCCAGTGCAAAGATCCGGGAAGTAAGCTCCTGCCAGACTGTCCACAGCTGCTCCCCTGGCCCTGCAATAGCTTTCCATGTGCAGGAGCATGATGCTGGGGCATGTGTTAAATGTTGAGCCATTCTGTCACTGGCAACAGCTGCTTAATGTTAACGAGCTTGTGTCGAGCTGGTGAAGATCCTGCTGTGAGGAGGAGAGGAGGGCTTCTGTTTTCCATGACAGGTCCCTAATCTCTCCCCTGCCCAGGCTCCACAGAGCACTCAGCCATCTGGGCAGCTCCTTGCAGAAGGGGATGGATCAGGAGCAGGTTAATGTGGAAACAAACAGTATTTTTGGCTTCAGCTCCCCTTTGACCTTTTATTCTCAGCCCTGCAAACTCCGAGGTCAAAAAGTGGCAGGGCACTGGCTGCTTTCTGCTGTGAAAGGTCTCCTGAAGGTTTGTACTTTGGGCTCCCCCATGTCCAAGAAAATTCCATCAGAGTGGCAGAACTGGAACTACCACACTAGGCAGCACTGCTGGTAGGCTCATCCTTTTCTCAGAGATCCTGCAGTTTTTGTTGGAACAGCTGTAAGGAATATTTCTTTTATTTTCTAAAACCACATAACTTGTTTAATAGTGTTCTAGAAGAATGTGCTTTGCTTCAGGTGCCTACAAATATGCTAATGTACAGGTAATCAACTGCAGTTGAAGTGACTATCTTCTTTTGTTATGTGGAAAAACAAATAATGTGATGTGTGCCCAGACATTTGCAATGTGCTAGATGATCTTCCTAACTAAGGGCTATTTTTTTTCCCCTTCCTCAGCAAGAGAACATGAGTTCAGCAGGGAGGAAAAGAGGAAAGCCCAACAGAGGAGGAGGAAGAGGGAGAGGAGGAGGAGGAAGAGGAAGAGCAGGAGGAAGAGGAGGCGGCAGCAGTGGCCATTCAAACAAGTCTCAGCTTGGTGGAAACAGGAAATGTTCAAGCAAAATTTGGGATAATGGAGATGATTTTTGTCTCTTTGAGGAACCAAGGCTGGAATCCAGGTCTTCTTGTTAATTTGGAGGGGTTTGGCATAGAAATATTTGGGATACTTTGGGGCTGGTTTTGGACATCCTTGAACACACAGAAGAGCAAAGGGTTGATGAAGCTGTTTCAGTATGAAGCAGTTTTTACCTGTGTTTTTTGATTAACGTTTTCAACATTTTATAGCTATGACAGTTGTTTGGGTTTTTTTAAATATTAGAACCTCTGATTTTCTTCTTTGGTCATAAAGTAATTTCAGAACGACTTTGATCAGAAAACACTAATAAACAAGGATGTTCATTTTTGTGTATTACAAAGCTGAAGCTGGGCCATGGAAAATAAGCGATTTAGAACTAATCTGGTATCCTGAATTCTGACCAATCTAACTTAGAAATACGTGGTTGTACTGTAGTCTGAAAAAAGCTTTACCTAGCAAAGTGTTTATTAAATCACTTTGGATTTGACATAGGATAAAATACCTATGTGCATGCTTGCGTATGCACAGATGTAGACATACACATCCTGGTCATGTAAGAATGAGCCCAACTGAATAATCCTTAGGTGATGGCCTTGTATTTTGGTTTTCCTGTTTTGAACTACAGGGTTGGGTCCTAACACATCCCAATTCAGTACAGATCATTTGAGCCAAGCAAATAAGTCATTGTTGTGTTCTATTTTAATTTTTAGATCAAACGCCCCTGCCAGAAGAGGAGGGCAAACGAAACAGAGACCCGAAGCGAGAATGCCTCTGCAGACCATACACATGACGTCAGAGAATCAGAGAAGAGTGAAAGAACTTCTTCAAGAGCTTCAAGCGCAGGAGCTGGCTCCTGAATCAGAGTTAGTTTAAATAGAGGCACTACTTCTAGCTCTTATAGATGAGCACGCTTTAACAGGCACACCGTTAGAAATGAAAACAGTATTCTTTTTTCCCTTAACTTTTTATTTGATCTCAAATCCTGTCATTTTGACTCTGCTTTGGTCTTCTACAATATTAACTCTGGGAAAGGGGTATCAGAATAATTTAAATGGAGGATTTAAAACTGCAGAGGCAGAGTTTTATGTCTACTCAACAGTATAATTTTGTTTCGTTTTAATTTGATAACTCTTTTTATCAGAGTAGCTGGTTGTGGTGAAGACGATGATGAACCTGATTACCTTGATGATGAACAGTGCTGGTCAACAGATAGGGAAGTTTCTGACATAATACCAAGGTCGTCTGCTGAGCCAGCTGAGCACAGAATTGTGGAAAGTGAAGTGTCTTCGTTTGCTGTGCACAAACTCTCCAGGTGATGCTTTTCAGTGAATAATTTGTATCCTGAAGAGGTAAATCATTAGTCTCAATACTGTAAGCCCTCAGTGCTTGGATTTCCTCTTGATTCCGGGGGAGCTCTATGTGCAGAACTGATGAGTTTATATCTCCTACAAATCAAATTAATCCTCAACTAGATTAATTTAAAATAATGTTTTTATGAAAATAGATCACTCCAGCCTTTTTTCAGTTAAGCTTTCAGTTCTTTATCCAAGACAATGAAACAGATACTGGGGAAGCTCAGGGACCATTGCTGTTATATGTATGTTTTTTGCAGGTAGGTAATGTTTCAAAACCTTGTAAGTGTTCTTCATCCATTTTGCTCAGATATGAGCATTTATTAACTGTTTTTGCTTTATTTGAGAGTGTTTTATATGTGACAGGACTCAGCTTTTTTTGAAGAGTTTAATTTATGTAGTTCAACTGGGAAATCCAATCCTGTAGCTATTATGTGCTACAGTCTGAGGTGTGAGATAGTTGCGACATAAACCGATTTGTCACCTTTTAAACAACTGACTAGTTTTCACAGACACCAAATTACTGCCTGCCACTGTCATTTAAAATAGCATAAATATTTTGGTATGGGTTTTTTTTCCCCCAGTAATACTAATAGTATCTCATGCCATACGTGCTTCCTTACTGTAAGCCTGATCAAGCAGATCTGTGGTTATTTTGCTTCATACAAGTCTCTGTCACTCACTTGTTGCCGTGTTGTCTCTGCTTTGTTGCAGGTATGGTTTTGACAGCGAGCGTTGTAGGACAGTACTGAGATCCTGCAATGGTAACATTGGGGCTTCCTTGGAGTATTTGCTATTGCAGTGCTTTACCGACAAATATGGAGAGAAGATGCAGGTTTCTGCAACAGCTGCTGAAGCCAGTCAAGAAGAATGTTTAGAACAGAGACAAGAAGAGGCTTTTGCCCTCCGGTCAATCTATGGAGAAAAATTTGTAGAAAGAATTCAAAACCGAGTTTGGACTTTTAGTTTGGAATTGGAGTACCTAGCAAACAAGTTCAGCAAATCTAAACAAAAGGGTGGTTGTACTAGGGACACAGCAAAGCAGACTTCAAAGGAAATATGTAAATTTTATCTCCAAGGAGGCTGCAGGTTTGGTTCAAAATGCAGATTCGGACATGAGTTCCCTCCAAACCACCCACTAAAACCAGCCAGGAGCCCTGTAGATGATGCTCATCTCAGAGCTAACAGTGATGGTCCTATATATGAACTTGAAGTAAGATTTCCTGAAGAAAACAAGTATCCACTCCAGGCACCTCTTGTGGCATTTTATTCCACCGACGAGAATCTACCTCTTGCTTGTCGTTTACACATTGCTGAATTCCTCTTTGGAAAGGCCTTGATAGCTGCAGAGTCTAATGAACCGGTGGTGTACACCTTAGTGACTTGTTTAGAAGATGAATCTGAAATAAGCGAGTTACTTACAAATACTCAGCACAAGTATAGTGTTCCTCCTATGTCCCTGCTGGCAACACCTTCGGTAAAGCTGCAGACAGAGAGTACGTCTGGTTCAAATCGAATATTCGAAGGTACACCAAATTTCCCTTTATGGTTTCTGGGCTAAGAACAGTCAAAAAGATTAAAAAAAAAAAAAAAAAAAGGCAGAGCACCCAATTCAGGCATCTGTTCCAAATCTATTTCTGGAGATTAAGGTCATGTGGTGAGCCAGATCCATAATTTGTCTGCGCCTCGGGAAGTTCCTTCCATGGTAAAGCTGCAGCAGAGAGGTTTTCTGCTGGCAAGAACTGAGTTAGAGGAGCACAGAGCTAGTGAGTGTGGGTTGGCAGAGTGAATGATGCCTATTCCCGCGCAATCAATAAAAAGCCATTGAGAGATGTGGTGGGAACTCAACAAAATTGACTAGAGAAGTGTGCTTGGAAGGGGAACAGGGAAGGTATTTGCAAGCTTTGGTGCATCTGCTACTTACCAATTCAGAAACAGCTTTTTTTTAAAAAAGAAAATTACTTAAGATTGCCAACACCTCCTCAAAATTGATTTTGTAAAGATGGATTTAAAGCTAACTAAATGTTGCAAGTGGTTCTAGAATTTTGTTGAAGGTATTGTCTCTTTTTTTGCATGTGATTGCAACTAGGTTGATTTCACAGGGTTTCACAGAGTTCAGACTGTGTCACTTACGGCAGGGTGACAGCAAGTCTGTGGCATAGATGACCTTCAAGCTCTTAATTCTAAAACTGGTTTATCTAAAGCAAACTTTCTTCAAGAGAGTTTTCAAGAACAACTGCATCGCATTTTAGAGCACCTAAATAGTGACAGCCTATTTTTTTGTTACAGTAAAACAAATTATTCCATTTTTTTAACAGGTCCACAGAAAGACAGCTTGTTCCAGACATTGAAATTAGATCTTCCTTATGTTATAAAATCTTCCTTATGTTATAAAATACCTTGTTTAGATAAATGTAGCCTTTCAAGGGCTGGCTTACTGTCTGAGCAAATCCCACCTCAATTGATAGGCAGTAGGAACCAAAGTACCTGGTCCGGTTTCAGGCTTGGTTTAAAAGTACTTGGCAATAGCTTAACACTTAATGTTACAGTGTAGTTTTAATTAGTTTAAGCTGGCGTTGCCATCACAGTCTTGTGCTCCACAGAAGTGGTTGTGTGGTGAATTCAAGAGGGGAGCTGAGACACGTGAAAATCATTCAGGAAGGCAAACCAGTTACCAGTCTGATTCACCATGCGGCCACCCAGACCGTGGTGTTGCAGAGCACAGCTGGTGCAGGGATAGTGACAAATGGGTTGGAGCTGGAGAAGTTGTGGTTTGTTTGATAGGGTGAGGGGAGGTTTGCTGGTAGTGCTGAACTAAATGCATGTTAAAAACAGTCCCATGGGTCCTCAGCTCCAGTCTAACAAGGTTCTTTGTTGAGAATGCTCCTAGAACATGTGTGTCTTTTCTTCAGTGCTGATGAGCTCCTCTTCCTTAGTAACAAGAATACCTAACTGTACGTTCTCTGTCTCAAGCCTCAACAGTGTCAGAGCCTCAGGAAGAAGAGGAGGTGGCAGAAGAGGAGGAGGAAAATGAGCCTGAACAAGTTGTTGTGGAGAACGAGAGTTATGTCCACCTCAAGAAAAAGCTTTCCAAAAAGTACGATGTGCAGGCAAAGTCTCTGTATAACGAAAATGTTAAAATCTGCACACAATTTCGGCTGAAAAAGGTATAACGTACAGAACAGAATATATGTTTTCATGCTTACATTAGAGAAACAAATATTTAAAAGCCACAGGCTGCTGTTTCAAATGGTTCTGTTCCACTCCAGTGGTGTTCTTACTGCCACGCTGTCTGTTTTCGTGCATCAGTCTTCTAGGCACTTCCAGTCCATGTTGTATGAAAGACAGAAGCTCCCTGCATGGCAAGAGAGAGAAACAATTCTTGATTTGCTGAAGAGCCACCAAGTTCTTGTTGTGAGCGGCATGACGGGGTAAGAGTGTGACTCCACATACAGACTTATGTATGAATGTATGCACAGAAGAATGTGAAATATGTATTCGTGTCCTGAAAACGTTGGGGTCATGGTCCATCTGTGACCAGTGACAGCAGTCCTAGGTGAACTTCATGTGGAGGATGACGCTAATGAAACAAAGCAAATTTTGAGTGGAATACAGTCAACTTAATTTACATGGATGGAAGGTGTTCGGTTTGTGGGTTTTTTTTTTTTTAATTTATCCCTGGTTTTGTCATGCAGATGTGGGAAAACCACTCAGATTCCTCAGTTTATTTTGGATGCTTCATTGCAAGGATCTCCAAGCACAGTTGCAAACATCATCTGCACTCAGCCTCGCAGGATCTCTGCCATTTCTGTGGCTGAACGTGTAGCCAAAGAAAGAACAGAAAGGATTGGACACACTGTTGGATATCAGATCCGTCTAGAAAGTGTAAAGGTATGTATGCTTTGCTTGTTGGTTTCCATTTAGTTCCATTAAAATGTGCTTAGTGCTTTTATAGCATACAGAATCTCTGCCCTATATCTGCCATATAGTGAGATAACTTATATTCTGTATTATATTATGAAATATATTCTATACTTTATTTCTTCTCAAGTTGCTCAGTCCACTTTACAGAATGAGAGTGCAGCACTGTATGTTGTATTGATGTTTTTCTTTCTGTTGAGACAGGTGAAGGGGTCTGAGAGTATGAGTAATATTTCTGTCCTCTAGAAGGCTACTGACTTCATTTCCACTTGTCTCCATTTCCATTTGTGTCCCAAGTAGAGACTGAAGGGTACAGCTTCAGTCAGCTAGAAAGGGGGGTTGAATTCAGACTGCTGTCTTGGAAGTGAAATTTTGTCTTAATTGCAGCTGATTGATTTTTCCAAGAACTATGTTAAAAAAGAGATTTACTAAGTCTTTCTAGGGACAGGGATCTGAGTTGTTTATCAAAAAGCAACATCCAGAGGGAAAACAGTAGTTCAGGCTTTTTGTTTACTCCTTGTAGCTACCAATGCCCCTTGGTAAGAAGCAGATGCTCTTAAGTTTTAATCAGAGAAGAAGAATTGTTCAGCCCATCTCCAACAGGCGTTGCTTTTTCCCTTTCTGTCAAACCTGCCACTCAGCTGAAACCAGATGATTTACAGCAACTCATGTTCTCTTTGCACTGTGTTAAGCTGCACGAAGTCAACTGAATGCTTTGTCTTACCGTTCAAGTCCTCAGCTACCAGACTCTTGTACTGCACTACTGGTGTGCTGTTGAGAAGGCTGGAAGGAGATCTGACTTTGCAGGGAATCACACATGTTATTGTTGATGAAGTTCACGAAAGAACAGAAGAAAGGTAAATAATCTCTTATCCCATAAGCAAAATGAAGAAACCTAGTCAGAAGGATAAAAGTAACGAAGGTGCCAGTAACTGAAGTCAGGCTTGTTGATCCTGTGACAGTAATGGAGGATGGTGGAAAGAGTCTGGTTTTAGGTTCTGTCTTTGGGCAGTAAGAAGTTGTGTTTCAGCAGCTTGCAAAGAAAGTCCATCTCTCTTAAATTTCTATGCCTCCAATCTGCCATCACATTGCAGTGGTGTTGATAAGAGGTTTTGAATGTGGCTGAGGGGTTAAGTAACTTCTTAACCAGGTTAAGGCTCTTATTCTTCCCTTGTTTTAGCTTTTACCGAATGGTCTAATTCTTTATGTGCCCTTTTGGGAGTTATTTCTCCTGATGCAGGCTTCAGCAGAGCACCTGCAAGGGACAAGCGCTCACGTTTTCTTCCAATCTACAGATTTTACTAGTTCTAGACAGTCTCATGCTATCCTGCTCCAGCCTCCTATAGTTTTACCCCACTTACCTGCTGATGCCAGGCAAAAGATAATGTCTGTCAGTATCTCTGTAAACTAAGTGGCAATGATCATTTCTTTGAGGTTTTCCTTGTGAAACGCTGCAGTGCAGTGGGTTTCTGGGAGGCTTTGAATGTGACCCGTTATTCTACAGCTCAGATTATATTTTAGCCTCATAAAAGGGCTTTTATCTCTCAAGGATTCTTCTTCCTTCTCATGTAAAATCACTTCAAGCCAGTCTTCTAGGCACGCCACAGAAGCTATAAATACGTAGGGAAGAATACAGTGAGCAGGGAAGAGTGGGTAAGTTTGCGTAACTCTTACAGTGAGGAAGAGGAGCAAAAAGGACTCATCTGTTACTTTGAGTTAATTTGTTATCTACCGTTCTTGTGTTTTCATTAATGTAATTAATGTATATTAATTTATATAATGTAATTAATTTATAAGAGCTTTTTGTTGCTTAAATGAATTTGCCAAGTGATCCTGAGACTCTAGTAAGGGACAACCAAAAAGTAAGCAGGTTGCCTTCCACTGATTTACTATGTTATTAGCCTCCAGCCATTCTGAGAAGCTCGTGCTACTGTGATGGTATCGCTGTGCTATTGGAAACACCAGGAAGGTGGACAGAATGGGGAGAAAAAAGAAAACTCTGAAAGTTAACACTGAAGAAATTCAAATGTATTTTTGCTTGTTTTCTTCAGTGACTTCTTGCTGCTGGTTTTGAAGGATATAATGGTTCAGAGGCCAGACCTGCGCATTATACTAATGAGTGCCACCTTGAATGCAGAGCTTTTTTCTCAATACTTTCACTCCTGTCCAATTATTAACATACCAGGTGAAAACCATTCATTTTTATTATCTTGTCACATTCGTTGTTTCAGGGGTTGGTTTTCAGTATTTCTGCTTGCGAAGTGTTTCTCAATACAAGTGCAAAGGGCTAATTTGCAAAGTGGCAAGATGAGGATTTATACCAGAACTATGATTCCAAGGGCTTAGAAGGAAAGACCAATGAGATGTAGGAGAGAGAAGACAAGCAGTGAGAGGATGGAGTTGGATGCGTACGCATTTAGCCAAACGTGCCTTTTAAATTGCTAAGTTATTACATGGAGCATGACAGAAACACGCAGCCTCATGGATATGTTCCCCTAAGTGTCTCAGCCCTTCCCTGACTGTGTAAGTGCATGTTACCAAACCAGGCTTGGAAAACACCCACTGTTTGTCCTAGAGAGAAACTGGACTGAAGAGTGCAGTGTAGATGAGAGCTGTGAAGACAGTGTATGACATAATAACCTGTGTGAAATGATAACCATCTTCTGTCTTTTTTCCTCTTTTCTGCGTGTTGTGTTCTCATGTTTCCTTTTAGGTAGAACATTTCCTGTGGATCAGTTTTTTCTGGAAGATGTGATTGCAATGACAAGGTATGAAGTTGCCAAACATTCTGAGATGTATTTGGCCTTTGAGGTTGCACTGTTGACCTTGAGACTGCAGTGGTTCTGTGCATAAATTTAAAAATTAAATCCTCCCAGATCTCCCCCATCACCTGCAGTCTTGGAGTTCTACTAAAGCACTGACTTTAAACCATACTTCTTGTACTGCAGTGGGGTCTTGGATCTCATGCCAAAACAAGCCTTTCTGCATTAGATACCACATAAGTACTCAAGAAAAGGTGAGCTTTGCCATGAAGAGTTTGTCAGTGCTTGTGCTTTACTTGTTTCAGTGGTGGCTAGACGTTGGCAAGCAGAAGAAATTTCAGCACTGAAGGTGAAAAAACGCAGGATACCAAATAGTTCCTTTTTGTAAGCCCTTCCTTGCAGTTCAGTTAACAGATTCCTGTTAACTTTTGTAGTTACTGGGGAGTCACAGCAGCTCAGGCATTCCAGGTAGTATATTGATCAGCTACTGTAAATTACTTGTGGATCGTTCCTCTGAGCTGCCCACTTAGCTGTCAGGATCAAGTTTGCAGTCCTAGTCTTTTGCATCATAGTTTTTAAAAGACTAACATCCTAGTATGGAAGGACACTTTGGCTTTGATACTGTCTATGGTTTTGCAGGCCACTGTACAAAGTTCCTCTCAGATTTATGTATAAAAACTTTTGATACCCTGTCTCTGTAGCTAATTATTAGGAGGAGACTGTTAGGCTTCTTTCCATGACGCTAAATGTTCTTCTACTGTTCAGGTACGTTTTAGAGGACAGTAGTCCCTACAGGCGCAAGACAAAGCAAGAAAGCAAGCAAAATGGAAGACACAAAAGAACTGCATTTGAAGAAGTAGAGGAGGACTTGAGACGTGCTGGCATTTTGGAAGGCACCGACACAAGTGTCAGAGATTCAGATCCAGACCAAAAATTAACTCTGAAGCAGCTGCTTACCCGATATAAAGGTGAGCTCCTTCTTAGAGCTAATAAATTGGCATATAACACTTGCCAGCCAACGTGGTATGTGAGCATATAATATTGTATGTTTAATGCATGCATATAATTCAGAGTTTTGTACTTGTGAAGTGAAGCAGGTCACTACTTCCAGATGAGATCAGAAACCTGCCAGCTAAAAGGGAAAAAAAAAAAAAAAGAACCCATTGTTCTCTTAAACTAGAACAGACATCTTGGCTGAAAACAGTTCGTAGTGTCTGAAAATGGACAGTTTTCAGCTAGTATCTCTTTCCGTCCCTTTTCAGATGCCTTTTAATTCCACTTTCTTCTCTGTATGTGTTCTTGCTGGAGCAGCTTTACTTAAAGCACAGCATGTATCTGCCCAATTCAAGGAGGTTACTTCTCAACGAAGACAAGCCGCCTTTGAGAAATTCAGTCACTCTGTGAATGGCTTAATAAGAGAGGCAGACCTTTCCATGAACTTCCCACTTTGTCATCATCAAAATCCTCCTTGTACTTAGTCCTGAAGAGTTCCTCCCTGCACACCCTTATGGTGAGCTCCTCAGTGGTATTGAGCCATTGCTCAATTGAGTGGTATTTAAGCCATTGCTTAAAAACTTCAGATTCCTGCTAGACAGTTACCATCTCAGAGGAGCAGCGGAATCTGGCTGTCTTCTTGAGCTGATGTAAGAAACGTTGGAACGGAGAAGAGAGAGCTTAAGAAGGTAGTCCTGGTGGTACCTGTAAATGGCCGTATAAAAGCTTTCGGCTCCTCTTACTGCTCGTATGTGTGCATGTTGTCCTGCTAGTAGATGAATCTTGGTCTAGGCTTTGCACGGGGCAGGTGTGAGCCCCGGTAAGGCATGAGAAAGGAAGAGCTGAAACAAAGGGAAGCATGGAAAGGGGAACGTGACGCATTGAATCACTTAGGGAGCCACTTCTGTCTTGTCTAAGCCGGATGCTGTTTAAACCAAGGTGTGGTTGGTTGTACAGCTACACTGGTTCAGTGCATACAGCAGATGTTTTTTACAAGACCTAGACTTATTGTGTGTTTTATTTCTTTTTCCCCAGGAGTTAACAAGGCAGTGTTGAAAACAATGTCTGTCATGGACTTGGACAAAGTTAATCTGGAATTAATTGAAGCCTTGCTGGAGTGGATAGTTGCTGGTGGACATTCATACCCCCCAGGTAATTCCATTGTCTTTGAGAGATAAACAAAAGTAGATTCATGGCAGCTGTGCGCTTATAGACAGCCCAAAGCTAATGTTCTGCATGCAAAGTTTCTGTGGTTACTGATTATTTTTGAAAAAAAAAAAAAAAGTCCTAGCTGAGTAACAGAGCCCCTGATAGACGTGGGATGGGGAAGGTGAGAGAATTGTCTACTTGGGAAGTCTTTGGTGAGGAACTGTTGCAACCTGTGTGGTTTTTGTACAATAATTGCAAAACAGAGCTGGAGTTTTGACTTGGGCCTTCTGCACATTGATAAATTATCATGCTGTCCTTTCTGTTGAGTGATTTTATTTTTTTTTATCTACTTATATAGGTGCTGTGTTGATATTTTTGCCTGGTCTAGCAGAAATCAAGATGCTTTACGAGCAGCTCCAGTCTAATGCTCTTTTTAACAACAGGCACAGCAAGAGGTAAGGCAGAAAAGCTCCAAAACTATTGGTCTTTACCCATAAATAAAAGAGTAGCTTCCTGCACAAAGCCTGCCTTTATCTAGGGATAAATAAAGGTTATTAAATGTGCGAGACAGCTTGTGATATAAAGGTCTTGACTCCAGTCAAAGTAATTGTTTTCTAGTATCTTATTGGCTTGCTCTTTTTGTTTGTTCTCCTCAACTCAGGAAGTTTAGTTGTTGAAGTTCTTGGCGACCCTAATCATGAATGTTCTCCATTTTGTGCTCTGCATGATCCACTGGACTGTTGAAAACTTCACCTCGACCCTTAATTCTCTTTCAGAATGTTTGCTGAGACACATTCAATTGTCTCTCTTTTGGTCTTAGATTGTTACGTGGGGATGTAATTGAATCTCCTTGACTAAACAGTTTTTACACAGATGTCCATGGCAAGGTTAGCTGGGGTGATTTCTTCCAGTCTGGCGTTATAAATGGCAGATTCTAGACTCTTCAGAAGAGACAGAATTTTTGCTCAACTCTGTTCTGAGACCTGCCCCTTCTGTAAACTTTGCCACCTTACGTATATCAGAAATAATGTGGCCAGCAGGACGAGGGCAGTGATCGTCCCCCTGTATTGGGCACTGGTGAGGCCCCACCTCAAATATTGTGTCCAGTTTTGGACCCCTCGCTACAAGAAAGACATTGAGGTGCTGGAGCACAGGTCTTAGGAGGAGCAGCTGAGGGAGCCGGGGTTGTTCAGCCTGGAGAAAAGGAGGCTGAGGGGAGACCTTCTCGCTCTCTACAACTGAAAGGAGGCTGTACCGAGATGGGAGTTGGTTTCTTCTCCCATGTAACAAGTGATAGGACAAGAGGAAACGGCCTCAAGTTGCGCCAGGGGAGGTTCAGGTTGGATATTGGGGAAAATGTCCTGACTGAAAGAGTTATCAAGCATTGGAACAGGCTGCCCGGGAAGTGGTTGAGTCACCATCTTTGGAGGTATTTAAAAGACATGTAGATGAGGCACTTAAGGATGTGGTTCAGTGGTGGACTTGGCAGTGCTAGGTTAATGGCCGGACTCAATGATCTTAAAGGTCTTTTCCAATGTAAATGATTCTATGATTCTGTGTCTTAAAGGTAATATGGCAGAGAAGTTTGCTGGTTTTATAGTGCTTTGAATGGCTGTGCATGGGGTATGTACCATGTGCATGGTACCAGTGGGGCAAAAGCATGCACAGGCAGATTGTTCCCAAGAGGGGAAAGGCTGGAGATGGACTGAGCATGCTGTCATATTGTCCTTCCAGGTGTGTGGTTTATCCCCTTCATTCTTCACTGTCTAGTGAAGAACAGCAGTCTGTGTTCCTCAGGCCTCCTGCAGGAGTTATCAAAATCATCATCTCTACAAACATTGCAGAAACATCTGTCACCATTGATGATGTGGTCTATGTGATTGATTCTGGAAAAATGAAAGAGAAAAGGTACTGGGATTCATTCCTCAGGGCTTTGTGATCTGGGAAACTGCTCTATGCCTTGGGTTGCATACTTTAGCTTTCCAAAGAGCTGGGAAAAACTTGAAGGAACTTGACTTGCAGAAAGCTGCTCCAAGGTGGAGGAAGCCAGTCTAGACTTCAACTGCAGGGGGTGGGAATTGTATCAGTACAGAAGTTGGCAGCATCTGCCTGCTTGACCTCCAGCCTGTTCACTCTGCGCTCCTGAATATAAGCCTGTTTCTTGCTCTCCTGTAGGTACGACCCAAGCAAAGGAATGGAAAGTCTGGAAGACACATTTGTGTCCAAGGCCAATGCTCTGCAGAGGAAAGGGCGAGCAGGCCGTGTAGCCTCAGGTGTCTGCTTTCATCTTTTCAGTAGCCATCACTATAACCATCAGCTTATAAAACAACAGTTACCAGAAATACAAAGAGTGCCCTTGGAGCAGCTTTGTCTAAGGTGAGCTGTTGTTCCTGTATTGCCTGAAAAAGCTGGTGGTGCAGAATGTCCTTCCTCCACTGCAGGGAGCACCTGGAATGCCATGGCCAAGGTGTTCATTGTCCTCAGTGTTTTCTCACATTGTGAAACCAAGAAACTTGCTGTGGAGAGCTAAGGCTCTGTTGGCTGGTTGCTTTGATCTTGCTATCACGTTGCCTCCTCATCTAGGCACACACCCGCACACCCCCCCCGCCACTTGCATCTGCCACCTATTCTCCCTGGCTGCCTTCATATTCCTTAGCTCTCATCTGATCCTAGGAACAACATGCGTCTCCCAGATCTCTTCTCACCTGAGAAGACAGTTGCATTCCTGTACTCCAGCCCCACGGTAGATGTTTGTCCCTTCACGCTGTAAACTCTCCTTCGGTGTTTCTGTGCAGCGTAGTGCAGTAAAGCCACAACCTGCATCGGGCACCACCATCATGCAAATACTAAATGAAGAGGCCCTGCTATCCCTGCTGCACACTCTGCACCCCTGTGTACAATAAGGAAACGAAACAACACAATTATTATTTTTTTTTATGGTAAAAACTTTATTTTAAACCCTATTGTGCTAAATAGGAATCTGTTCTTAAGGACTCCGAGAGATTGCATGAGGTACACTGCCCCCCAGCTATTTTTTCACATTGCTTCCCGACTTGAAATACATGTTACAGGCCTCTTCTAGGGAGCATGTTCTTAGAAGTGTGTTTTCTGTTGGTTTTTGGTTTATTTTGTACTTATAAAAGCTTGCTTTTTTGTCCTGTGTATGGAACTAAGCTGCTTTTTTTTTTCTTTCTTTTTTTTCTTTCTTTTTTAATTTTTTGCCCCCTTCTTAAGAATTAAGATTCTGGAGATGTTTTCTGCACAGAGCCTTCACTCTGTCTTATCACGACTAATTGAGCCCCCTAGAACTGAGTCTTTGCGGGCATCAAAGCTGCGACTGCAAGACTTAGGGGCATTGACTCCAGACGAAAAGCTCACTCCTCTGGGATATCACTTGGCTTCGCTGCCTGTTGATGTCAGGATTGGGAAGCTCATGCTGTTTGGCACCATCTTCCGCTGCCTGGATCCTGCACTAACTATAGCGGCCAGCCTGGCCTTTAAATCACCTTTTGTGAGTATTCTTAACCGTGTGTCCCGCTTTGAAAGCAGTGTGTTTTCATGCAGCAGCAAAACGCTCTTGTAACTTGCAATGATGTGCTACACTTATTTTAATTCTCCGCTTTAGCCTACTTTGTGGATATGATAATGCAGCGCTCATTAAAAAAAGTCCAGTGGAAATTTATCCAGAGCGGATATCCAGTACATAAGGGGGGCCTATAGGAAAGCTGGGGAGGGACTCTTGATCAGTGAGTGAGCGATAGGACGAGGGGGAACGGTTTTAAACTGAAAGAGGGGAGATTTAGATTAGATATGAGGAAGAAATGCTTTACTGTGAGGGTGGTGAGGTACTGAAACAGGCTGCCCAGAGAAGCTGTGGCTGCCCCATCCCTGGAGGTGTTCAAGGCCAGGCTGGATGGGGCTTTGAGCAGCCTGGTCTGGTGGGAGGTGTCCCTGCCCAGGGCAGGGGTGTGGAACGAGGTGATCTTTAAGGTCCCTTCTAACCTGAACCATTCTGTGATTCCATCATTCTGTGATTAGTTTTAATTTGAGCTAAGAAGTACAGTCAGTCCATTTTGTCCAAACTTGGTGTAAAAATTGAAAATGAACGGTAGCATAAGAAGCAGTTACAAATAATTACGAAAGTGATAACGATGAAGTTGACGTGTCTGAGCTGTGAATGCTGGGTTCAGTTCGGATCTTGGTTTGTGTGTTCACTTTTGCTTTGGCTTTTTGAATCAGCTGCTGTACTTACAGGTGCTCTTACTGTTGTTAGTCTTCCTCTGCAATGTACAAACTTGCCCGAAAAGTCAGAGTTTTGTGAAGTTTTGATTGCTATCATTAGTGGTGCAAATAATTTGTATTGAGGATAGTTGTAAAAGAATTGAAAATAGCTTGTACTAGTTATTTAACTGCATATCGTTTTCCATATGCTTATTCGGCATTTTGTACAGCATTTTAACTTCAAGTGTTATAAGTTTCTTTATGCTGCTATAGAATAGCATAAATTCGGCCTTTTGAACGTCCTGAGTTACTATTGCCTTTTCTCTCTCTCAGATTTTAGACTCGCTCTGCTCTTCTCTGTTATAGACATTCTCATTTGAGCTTCAGCTCCATTAACTTGCTAAGATTTGTCAGATGGTGTTTTTCATGGATCTTGGCATTCTGCAGCTGGAGGTCTGCCCAAAACAAAATATCTTCTGTGAGCTGGTCAAACACAAATTTACCTTTGGATCTCTTGTGGTTAGAGAGGGCAGTAGGCTTAGGTGCTCTGTTGTTGACTAGGAATTTTTGAATGCCTCATATTTTCTCTTATCCAAGGAGAGAATTTGCATTCTGACCTGTGAGCTGCCATGAAAATACCCAAGATTATATGCTGTGCAGCTCTCGCAATGGCTTGTCTAAATTGCGTGGTGAAGAACATGCTTTAATCTGTTACTGCCCGTCTAGGTGTCGCCATGGGATAAAAGGGAGGAAGCAAACAAAAAGAAGTTGGAGTTTGCAGTAGGAAACAGTGACTACCTGGCTCTTCTCCAGGCCTATAAGGTGAGCTAAAATTCAGCAGCCGCTCTCAGAGGTTTGTGATACGCTTGAAATTCAAGCTGAAAGATTTTATTCAAGGTTTCTTCCTGTCCTCTCAACTAGGGGTGGCGTTTAAGTATCCAAGAGGGCTCTCAGGCAAGCTACAACTACTGCAGGGAGAACTTTCTGTCAGGGAGAGTTCTTCAGGTAAGTCAGGTTTTTTTGTGGCCTTGCACTGGGACACTGGCTGAGTCCTAGTGACGAAAATAAGCAACTGGTGAAGGCTGACCTGGCTCTGCGTGGCACCCGTCACAGCCCTTTGTCTGTTTATAGGAAATTGCCAGCCTCAAACGGCAATTCACGGAGCTGCTTTCTGACATTGGGTTTGTGAAGGAGGGATTAAGAGCCAGGGACATTGAGAAGAAGTGGTCCCAAGGAGGCGATGGCGTGTTGGATGCCACGGGAGAAGAGGTGATTCCCAGCACTTCAGTGCTCCAAAACGATGCTGCAGTCTTTTCGTTTGACCTGGAAGCCAGGTGGGCTCTAGACTGGTGGGCTTCTTGCCACAGCCTGGCTTTGTAATCTCACACTGGCAACAGACATCTCCAGCCTGCTCTGTTCTTCCTCCCCGTACGTCGTACGTGCTGGTACCAGCCTCCATTGCAGGGAGCCTCACGTGCCCAGGAAGTACAGGCCCAGATGTGGAAATGAGCTGAAACCTGCTCCTTTGAGACAGTGAAACACTGGAAAGGCACGGGTCTGACTCATGACCTGGCTTGAATGCTGGGATTAGTGCCAACCTTATTTTGGGAACTGAGAACAGAACTACATTACAGAGCAGGCAGTGAAATGTTTCAGCACGATCCTCACAAAGCAGTACCTCGGGAGCCAGAGATCTAGGGCTACATGCCGACGTGAAAAGGGTTTGGTAGCTGTAGAGTCTCACCGTGCACTGGGACAACTCGTGCTTGCTTTCTCTCAGGAGCAGGCCACTTTGTAGCCAGACATTAGGGAAAAGTTCGGTTCGGCACGCAGGGAAGTGGCTGAGGCACCATCCCTGGAGGTATTTAAAAGACAGGTAGATGTGGTGCTTAGAGACATAGTTTAGATTAGTGACAGTTTTTGTCAAAATTAGGTTGGTGGTTGGACTATATGATCTGAAAGGTCCCTTCCAACCTAGGCGATTCTACAGGATAGTTGGGGGCCAATTTGCTCTATTATAGTGGGGGGAACACAGCCCAGGTGTAGCCTGAGACCTTAAGAGCAGTAACTGGTCCGCCCCTATAAAGCACACAGTGCAGCTATAAAAGTAAACCAGTTTCAGGAATTCAATAATTCCAGAAGCAGGTGTTTACCTCACGGACTTACCTGTAGAATACCTAATGCATGCATTAATTTCACAGGCAAATTCGAATGCGGAGAACATCAAGCTGATCTCAGCTATGTTGTGTGCTGCGCTGTATCCCAATGTCGTCCAGGTAAAAGAAGGCTTTTTCATTTTTCCTCCTGCTGTCTGGCGTATCCGCACAGCCCGCTTTCAGTCTGGCTTTGGCAGCCTTGAGCCTGGCTTAGGTTGCCAAAGCTTTCTGCTGCTCGTGTTGGAGGCGGGCAGCTGACCTCCAGTTCTGTATTGCTTGAGAATGCTGCTGCTGCTGCTCCTGCAGGCTGATTTTAGCGTCACTGTCGTGGTTTTGGCCAGATTGGCCAATCAGAATGACAGATCCCCCCCCCCCCCAAAGAGAGGCGAGGAAGAGATAAAGAGATTTACAAGCTTAGAAAAAGAACTAAACTACTTTCATGAAAATATTAATAAATAATAATAAAATATAATAATTTTAAAAGTATACAATATATACAAAATATATCCAGCTCCCAGGACGACAATCGCGTCACCAGCAGGCACAGGGAAAGTCCCAGACTGGAGTCAGTGACGGATAGGAGCTGGATTATGGATCTGGAGTCAGGAATGCTCCGATCAGGATCAAAAGCAGACGAACAGACAGGGTCCTCCTCGGACATTGAAGAAAGAGAGTTGACCTCTTGATTCCTCAGCTTTTATACTGAGCGTGATGCAGGTGGGATGGAATACCCCTGTTGGTCAGTTTTGGGTCACCTGTCCTGTCCGCTCCTCCCTACAGGTGTGACCCCTCTACGCTTTTCTGCTTCCGACCCTCTAACAGGGCAAATTACAAAGTGAGCTGACCTTGGCTGTTAGAGCAATAAGGATAAGCAAGAGCCTCTCTGAACCATTCCTTGGTATAATCAGGTCCTATCACTCCGAGAGTGAACAGCTTCTGAACGATACGCTGTTAATTTCAGACTTTAGTCAGTTAGAAGAGACCCAGCTAAAAAGTAAAATTACAAAACAGAAAATTTGTTCTGTTCTACCTCAAACCAGGACAGTCACGCAGAAGACAGCAGCAAATGTTCTTAAGAAGCTACTTTGAATTACAGCTTTTAGGAGGCTGAGGTTACAAATGAAGTCACGGTTAGGCAGCATGTGGAGTGACGAGTGACAGGCAGCACCTGTCTCTGGTGACTTGACGTGTTACTACTTCAGAATTTCTGGCTTTGATAATACTAAAACATAAGTTAAAAAAGGTTTCTGGTACAGCGGATTTTTATAACTTTTTTCTCTTACCATACAGGTGAAAAAGCCAGAGAGCAAATACCAGAAGACCAGCACAGGAGCGGTCAAAATGCAACCAAAAGCAGAAGAGCTGAAGTTTGTTACCAAAAATGATGGTTATGTTCACATTCACCCTTCATCTGTGAATTACCAGGTCAGGATTCTTTTTATTTTTTTTTTTTTGGCAAAGCATGCTGTTTTTATAAAAGAAATCACCTTTGCTTGAGCAGTTGAGATTACAGCGAGGATCCCTATTGATGTTTTAAAAAAAACAAAACTTCATAATTGAACAGTCCCCTGCTAAAATTTTAAGTAATGGTGCGTTCCCGAGTTAAGAGTGTCCTCTTGGGCGCACAGTTAAACTCCAGCCTCAGGAGGGGAGTTCGCAGATGCAGGAACCCCCCAGTTCATGTTTTCTTAAGCTGCATCTGCAAAGCCGCACACAAAGGTGTTGGGGTCGCAGTGCTCCCCGGCTCCTCCTCGGTACTGCCCGAGAGCGCGTGCACGTACGGAGCACCTTCACGCACGCAAACGGCCTCCCCCCACCACCCCTCCCCAGGCTTTGGTCCTTCAGCTGAAATATCATTGGTAAATTCAGGGATATACTCCGGTTTGTTTCTTTGTGGGTCCTCAAACTCGGAAGTTAATTTCCTTTCCAGCTTAATAGCTAATACTTAGATAAAAGCTCTTCTCTCTCTGCCGTGATACAGGTAATATTTGTCTCTTGGAGTCTGTCTCCATATTTGATGATTCATTGCTTTTTGCAGAATATAAATTACGTGCTTTAAGAAAGTAAGTGGGGTTTTTTAATCATTAACCACATATTTGGGTTATAAAGGCTTTGAACTGTTGATCACACTCGCTTCTAAAGAGCGTAACAAAATCACACGTGATCACGTCCTTAGCATGAAATGGAGAACATGGGGCCTTGAGGCAACTAGCTTAATTAATAAGCTAGTATTAATAAGCTAATGATTGAATTGGCTTGTTTCTCACTTGCTCTCTGCAAAGCGGGAAGGAGCAAGGGATAACTGGCAAAGTTATTGGCAGCTCGTGCGGGTCAGAGGGAGTCTGTTAGTTACGCAGGTGCATTTCAGGCACGTTTACTGTTCTCTGCAGCTGTCAGAGGCAGGGGAGGCCCGCGTGGCGGAGGCAGGCAGGGGAGGCCCGCGTGGCGGAGGCAGGCAGGGGAGGCCCGCGTGGCGGAGGCAGGCAGAGCCGTGGCGCTTTAACAAGGATGTTGTGTACATGTTGCAGACAAGGCACTTTGAGAGCCCCTACCTGGTGTACCACGAGAAAATCAAGACCAGCCGCGTGTTCATTCGGGACTGCAGCATGGTGTCGGTGTACCCGCTGGTCCTGCTCGGAGGCGGGCAGGTTCACATGCAGCTGCAGAAGGGAGAATTTGTCATTTCTCTGGATGATGGATGGATACGGTTTGTGGCTGCCTCTCACCAGGTAAGGAAAAGGAGGGGTAATCCTGGGAGTCCCACGCTTGTGTTTAGGACACAGGAGATGATGCGTTTGCTGAGCCTTACACTTGCCTCTGTGTTTTATCATGCGTTAGGTGGCTGAGCTGGTGAAAGAGCTGCGCTGCGAACTAGACCAGCTGCTGCAGGATAAAATCAAGAATCCCAGCATGGATTTATGCATGTGCCCCCGTGGCTCCCGGATCATCGGTATGATTGTAAAGCTTGTGACCACGCAGTAACGTGAGAACAGCTTTCTATAAAGACTCAGTGCCTGAGAACAGACCAAGTAACATCAGTGTCTTGATGTATTTGTTGTCCCAAAACATGGTGCCGATCTCTGGAAGACCACGTTGGCAACTGTACTATTGACAGGGTTTTTTGGTTTGGGTTTTTTCCCCCCTTTGTTTGCAGAGAGCTTGCTCGTTGGCAGTAAGGTGGCTTCCAGTACAGTCTGGGAAATGGGCAAATGGCAAATCTCCCAGGTGGAACAGGAACATCCGAGTAAGGAAGCAAAGTGTTTTTTCATGAGGCCATACGCTGGCAGTAGTGTTTTATGGTCACACAAGTACCTGCTCCGTAGCCGCTTCCTGCAGTAGTAAAGTCTGGAGGCAGCATGTGACATCAGAAACTGCTCCCAAATTGGTTTAAAGTCACTTCTACGTTTTGGCCAAGACTTTACTGAGGTAGTCAGTTTTGGCTGCACAGCTGGAAGTCCCACTTTTGGAAACTTTTAGCCAAGCTACCGCTCTGGGGAGCAGGCTACTACAGAAGAGGGTGGTGAACTGCTGTAGTAATAACAAACTATTACTTCTTCCCTTTGACGCTGCTCAGTTGCAACGCTGAGCATTGCTACAGCTGAACTGCAAATAACAGCAACTGCCTTACGTGAAATAACTTTGCTGTCACCTGTAACAGTAAAACCAGAGTGACCACTGGCTCCATCACCAGCCCTGCCTCCAAAGAGCCTTCAGGCTGAGGAGGGAGGAGCAGAGAAGGCACAGCATTTAGGGGCTAGTTCAATTTGTCAAAAAAACTTGACTGCAGCAGCAGTTTCACCACAACACCCCCTTGCACAAGGAAGAAGACAGGAGTACCAAAACCTGTGCAGTGCCGTGGACCTGTACAAGTATCAGTGGAGCAGAATGCAGGTATGGGCAGCTGCAGGCAGCTGAACTGTCCCCATAGCTTAATGCTGGCCAAGGGTAGCGCCATACTCCTGTAACTGCACACCTGGATGCTTCTGGGTTTTTTGTCTGCCAGTCACAGAACGGGCAAGTCTGGGAAGAGCACAGAGCACACATCAATAGATACACTCAAAGGATGACAGTGGATACTCAACTGTGAGCACGTGCCTCACATCTCACTGCCCGGGCTGCAGGGCCAGCTGTTACTTTGTGTAATAGTGACAAAACCAGGCTCCATCTCCCCCCTTCCATTTACCCTTGAGAGTAAAGGCAGTCCAGCCCCCAGGTGAACAGCAGGGGCAGAGCTGGACCCCAGCTGCTGTGCTCCCCAGTAGCACGCTGCAAGCCCTCAGCACAGCTGCAGCTGCCACTGAGAGAGCAGTCTCCAAGAAAGGATGAGATGCACATTAAATACAGATGAGAAACACCAAACACAGTGGCACTGCTACTATTAATAAGCAGCTGAAGAGTAGTTCCTCCCTCTTCCTCCTCCTCCCAAAACCTGCCCCTAGTAACCCTCCTTACAGCCCTCATCCTCTAAGCACCCTCTTTCTTGCAATACTGAGTGGAAAGGCTGAAAAAGGAAGGTGTCACTAGAGTTTAATCTAGAGGTTTATTGTGGAGTCAGCTTGCTTCAGCAGTACAGAAGAAAATAACAGAAAAAGCTAGCCCCTGGTAAAAGCACTGTTGCATGGCCTAGTTTTACCGTGCTACATGTAAACTGCAATGTGGGGGGGAAGGGATAACTTCCCCCCAGCCATGTTTAGCAATGACTTTTGGGTCACCCTAGTTTAATGCTGTTGCTTCCAGCTCCCTCTTCTGCAGCTTATAGCAAAATATTAATTGCAGCATCATCAGCAAGGAAAGCCACTTACCCTACTAAGCACCAATGCACTAAAATGTACAAACATGGGGGAGAGACGGGAGGAGGGACGAGACAAAACACATGCTCCAGTACAGAGGAAGAGTCTTTGTGAACTCATGTATAGGTGCTCATTATCATTTTTTAAATACCTGGACATTTTGTAAAGCACCAATGACCAAAATTCATGCACAACTGCAGTGCTCTACTGTGGAGTATCAACCCACTGCTAACGAATTAGAAGCCCCCAGAGAATTATTGTTCCTGGCTGGCCTGTAAGACACAGCAACATAGGCCAGAACATACTCTAAGGAAGACTTTCAGTCAAAATCATGTGGCACTCCGATTTCCTTACTAGTCTGGTAACAGCCAAAGCTGCAAAGCCAAATCAAACTGGCAAATACCTTGCACTGGTTTATCATACTTGTATTAAATCCTTCAGTAACCTATCTGTGGTGAGACGGGAACCATCTGAATACTGGCAGCTACAATCCGGTTTCCCGAAGCAACAACCCACCAGGACAGCAGCAAGTCCCTTGGTTAAATTACTGCCACAGGAGAACATAGGACCAGGCAGATCGCGTCACGCAGGTGTAACATGAGCTCGATTCCCCAAATGTACTGCTACTTAAACATGACTGCAGGTTCTGCTTGTGAATCTGTAAGAAAACACTTAAATTTTCCTAAAAAGAGTATCCAATTGTATTATCTTCTGCACCAGAACTGCCCATTCCTAAGTATCACAAAGAAGTACTATTTGGACAACCAGGACATAAAACAAGATTTCTAAAAATATTTACTTCAATAGTTTACATTCCAGAAGTATTCCAAATACCAATAAACATGACAGACAAACCAGCCTTCACATGCTCCTTGTTCTTCCATCTGTTAACGCCCTTTCTAGACGTTTTGCTAAGTTAAATCATCCATCCAGGTTTTCAGCTTCACTGAGCACTGTGAGGAAGCGCAGATAAAAACGCAAGGTACAGATCACCGTAACATTCAAGACCAACAGTAAGAATGACAAGCTGGTACCAGTAACTCCTCACTGGGATCGGTGCTCTGTAGGAATGACATCCTACAACAGGCAGACACCTGCGGGACAGCCGCTGACTGGCTGCTGTGCTACACTCATGTCACAAGCGCCTCTAACAGCCTGCCTCCTCCTGCTTTTCACCACAGTAACACCCAGCCTGCTTCAGCTGCCCCAGTATTAACAGAAACAGCAGGGTTATCACAAAATATTTCTTAGTTAGAAATGCACAGTTTATTTCAATGCGCCAATAAAAAAAGCCCAACGTTTCCAGATCACAGAACGTTAACACAACAAAAGGAGTTTTGCATTAGTCTACTAATAAGACTTTTTAAAGATCCAGATTCATGCCAATTGTTAGTCAATAGAAACAGCCTTCTAGGACTAAGCCCTTACATTTATAAAGACACCACAAAATCCCTTATAATAATGTAAACAAAATAAATTTTCTTCTTAAACTTTTTAAATTTGAACCCATTCTTTCAGGACTTGCACTCCTTCAAGGGCTTCCTGATGGTGAATGACTGAAAGGGAAAGAAAAAGATTAAAAGCAACTCCAACGGCAAAACCAACAGAAACTGTGGGTGCTACCCCAGGTTTCCGCTGCTCAGGAGCCCTCCCCCCCACAACACCCCTCCCCCCCACCTCATAACACCCCTCCCCACGGTTTTCTTCTACAGTTCATGAATAATGACAGAAGTGTTCTATTTTACACCTTCAGAAGTAACAACTGCTTTGAGCTTGAAAAGGGCAGGCAAAATAAGAGACATCAGCTGCATGAAATCATCAAACCTGCTCAGAAAGCACCTCGGAGGCTGTGCTCCAGCTGTGCAGAGGAATTCTTAACTCGTGCCTCCAGTTTCGGGCACGATCTCAGACTAGATAAATTCCAGCACATACTTCTCTCGTTAGATAGGAGAACTTGCTGCTTTCTTCGCAAGCGCACAGCAAAACTTGGCAGCTCTGCAACTGAGTGAGAGCCAGCTGCAAGGAGCCACCAGCAGGAATTTAATCCTACAACATATTCGTGGTTTGCTCCATACCTTACAGTACCCGCTTCTTTCCCAGATTCCGAATTCCCGAGGAACTTTGGGATAGTTGATTCTCACTTGCCCACATTTTCTGTTGTCCTTTAAAATTTCTTTCAAGTAGGCCACCTTAGCATTATTATCATGAAGTTCTAAGTACCAGCGGTAGGAAGTGCCCATAAAACTTCATCTTTTCATAGTAGGAAGTGCCCATAAGAATTCATCTCTTCATAGTTCACAAATTAAGACAAGTAAAAAACTTTTAAGCTTTTATCCTGGCACAAGTTAACTTCTATAGCAACCACTCCAGACACTAGTTCTATGTAACTGTATGGCACACTCCAGTTTTAAGATATTCCTACCTTCTCTTTGGAGATGGTGATCTGGATTTTGAGCGACTGTTAAATAAAAAAAAACAAACACAAACCAAAACAATCAGTGCAGTAAATTTGTATACACTCAGTAACCACTTTTGACCATGTAAAAACAGTAAGAACAGTTTGATGTTGTTAAATACATTAAAAGACACCACCCTTAATGCTGATAGCAAGTATACACAATTACTTTAAGCAAGAAGCTGCAGTGGAGAAGGAAAACTGCTGAAAGCCAGAGCCCTCAGGAAAAGAGCAACACACAGCTTCAAAGTAGCTAAAAAATGATCACAGTGACCCTGCAAAGCAGGAGCAGCCAATCAAGTAGAGGAGAGTCAGGAAGACTGAGAACTACAGTCAGTTTACAACAAAGGTAGGGAAAGATACGCCCCAAATCCTGTAAAAAATATTCTGTCATGACCATGGGTTTAACAAAAACCTGCATCCACAATCCGTCTCGAAGAATTGCCTACTGTCTCACAAAAATCAGCTATAAAAAGCCCCATAAAAATAACGTATAAAAAATATTTTAAGATCAGCTATTAAAAAAATCCCCCAAACCAACAAAAACAAACAAAAAACCCAAAACAACCACCAAAAAAACAAAGAACAAAAAAACCCCTCTTCCACATGCAACTGAAATGCTGGTCAAAGCAGAGATTCTGAATCATGACCCAGAAAAAAAAAAAAAAAATACTGAGTGCTACTTGTATTTATACGCTCACCTTTTAGCAGGTAAGCCAGATTTAGATCTACCATGGGACCCAGACCTATAACAGGAGAAAAATAAAGCTCAGCAAAGCAGCCAGTGGCAAGCACATACAATGAAAGTTAGGTAAACCAGCAACAGCAAATCCATACTACACGGCATCACAAACCAGAGAGGAAGCCTCTGGTGCTGCAGACTTTTCTCGTGATGTTTCAGCAGAATCTTTTAGCTCTTATTGCAGAGACCCCACTTATGAGAAGACAAGAGTACAAGCACAGGAAGCTCCCCAGCAAAGCTTCAGCTACCCCTTTCACAGAAGAGAAGACCTTGTACCAGGCTCCCAGACTTTCTCCCCACCTGCAAGTATCCCTTCCATAAAGGGAAGGGTTTCAAGTGACATCTTAGAACATCTTTTAATAGCATATTAAGAGGCCAGAATCAGGCATGTGTGCTGAAGAGCTGATGTATTCCCCAGATCAAGTTCCCAGTGCCACTTTTATTCAACTATAACATAGTTTCTTCATCAGTTCTCCCAATGAAAATAGCATTTCAGTTTTCTCTTCAATATCTGGCTACTAATGCATAAAACTATTCCCAGTTCATCTTATGAATTAAAATCTACTCGAACAGTAAGACCTTCCTCCCACGTTTATTGTGTTACTTTACCAACTCCAGTATTTGCTGTTACTTAAAAAATATTTGTCCTCCTTAGAGTGTCAGAATTCAGGCACGTGGTATTACTGACCATCAGAAAGTCCAGTGTCCACGACAGCCAGTTGTTTAATAGACTTGGCCAAAAAAAGAAAGAAACTTTTATTCTGGTTCTGCTCAGAACTGTTTTTAAAGGGTAATCGAGATTTACCTTTACACGGCCTATTAACTTATAAAAATACTACATGAACAATGCTGCCATAAGTTAAGCAAAGAGTTATGTGCCACTGCTTTGAAACCTTCCTGGTCACTATGCTGAGGTGTCATCTGTTACAGTTCCTAACACTATAACCAGCGATTTTGTTACTGTATCAGAGTTACACAGGATGGAGCTGCTGGCAACTACCCAGAACTTGTATTTTGTAGCATAAGAATTATTTCCTTTGGTAAGAAATATAGTAAGGCAGCACACCAGAGCATCATCTTACTGCAAGAACTGATGGCAAATCCTCCTCCTGAGAGGACTGAAGATCAAAAGCTCCAGAAGCAGCACCAGTTACGTACTACTGTTTTGCTGCACTAGCAGAGGACCAGCACTGGCCAATACAGAAAAAAGTTTTCACAATCACTTCTCACCACTGCCAACTGCAGACCTACACAAAGTCAGCATTCCTCAGAAATTTCAACACGAGTAGCGAGCCTTTCATGCAGGAACACGACTGTCCCACAACTAGCAGTCACCAAGCAACATCAGCTGTATCCAGACTCTTCCACAGTAGCAGCATGCAGCTTGAGCCTGGCTAGTCACCTCCTGCATTACAGGCCTCTGGGTAACAAGTTGAGACAGCTCTAGTAATATCCATCATCATAATCCCCTTAAAGGCTCAATGTGCAAGTCCTAAGGTAGCAGGCAGACCCCTAAAAATCATTTCTCTTCCCCGTTCTTACGCAAAACAAAACCAACTTCTTCCAACTTACGAGCTCTCATGTCCATCACATTGTTATCCTACTCTTTCACCCTTCTTCCAACTAAGACTTAACACAAAGGACAGAGAAAAATAATGCAGCAGTGTTTATATCCATTTTCCTCAACTTCCATTTCATCACGGAAAACATCCAGATCCACAAAACCAGGGATAGATGTCAGAGATGTCCTTCAAAACACTACCTGTGACGTTAAGACTCACAGTCCTGATTCATTCAGCCCTCCAAACCTCTGAAGTCAAGCATCCTACCCCGTGTAACGTATTTGTTAGCACTACAGCAATTTAATTTGATTTAATGCTCAGAACTGGAACTGACAAAGGTAAAAAGCTGTAAGCAAGAGTTCAGTCAATAACAGCAACCTTCTCATTACTTCTCCCTCTCCCCAACATTTAGGGTTTACAAAAAAAAAAAAAAAAACATGCCAAGAAAAACCTAAGCAGCATTTCCTGCAGGACATAAGGTCAAGCATTCTCTAAATGCATCGGCATTAACTAGTTTTCAAAACTTCTCCCTAGACTTTAAATCCTATTGTGGGAAATTACCAGAATATTGGCAAGGAGGATGGTAAATGTGCTCAAGTGACTTGCAGATGGGGTGTCAAAAACCAAATATATCCCACTAATTGTTGTTTAGCCTCGGGTGTAGCACAAGTAGAACACCTGTGTTTAGGTAACACAGGCCTGTGACGGACTCAGATGGAACATGCTTGAGACTCCTGCCTTGCTGTGGGCAAGATCAAAGCACAGTGGTAAGCTAGGCCTGCGTCAATCCCTGATAAACAGGTGAAAACAGCAAGTTTGTTGATCCTCTAGCAGGGACCAAGCTCTGCAGTGCCTCTGTCCCTGCCTCTGTCCCCATTTGTGTGCCTCCGCCCGAGTGCTGCTTCGAGCAAGCCCCCAGTTGGCAAGGTAATGAATATAAAAGTTTACTCTTCGCATTTCATCCATGGTTTTGTAGTTCCTTCCTGTGTACTGCCTGTGCTGGCTTGCACACCTATATATACTTTGTTTATGGCTACATATACATATAGTGGCCACAGACCAAAACAAACTTATGTTTATTACAAGAAAACAATGGCTACTTTAGACTGTGAAAAGGTAAAAATTATTAACGTTAAGCGCAAATATTGCCATGCTACACAACCTTCTAACCCCTTCCAGCCAAATTACCCTGGGGAAGAAAAAAAACCACAACACCCACCCCACCCCCCCAAAACCATTACTGATTTGAATTAAAACAATTATCTTACCTGCTTCGAGGCCACACAACAGACCGGGACCTTGAACGTGATCTGGACCTAGACCTACAAAAAAGCAATGAAAGCTCAACTACTACTACATAATTCATACAGCTGAGGTAGAATTCTTTGACTCCTATGATATCAACCTCAGACAATTTTGTTACAACCATTAGTTTTGCAGAAGCAACTTTTATTATTAAAAAGCTGTAGTACATTTGTCCAGTATTACCATCCACATAAGAAATCCCACTGCCCTGAACAACTAAGCATAATTACTCCCTGTATCCCTGAAGGTGAAGCACGAAACCTTAACCATAGATCAAGGCTGTAACTTTAGTACAGTATTTAAAAAAGAAAAAGCTCATAAACAGCAGTTCCAAAATTATATGCTTAAGTTTTTAACTTCAAAGAAAGCATTCAGAGTAGCCCTCAGGGACGTAACACCACAAAGGCTCCTGCAAACACATGGACTGCAAAATACAAACTTAATGTTAGCTGCAACAGGTTATTTCCCTCCAACAGTGTTGCGGGCTTACTGGAAAACACATACCTTGATCTCCTTAAAGAACCAGACCGAGATCTGCGGGGTGAAAATGATCTATACCTACGAGGAGAGATTGACCTGGACCTGCGGTATGAAGCTGACCTGGATCTACAAAACAGAAAAGGGAAAAAAACCCCACGAAAATGACTGCAAGGTACTTTTCACAAGGTTACAGAAAGGGGCAGAGCAGAGGGAGAAGTAAGAAAAAGACAGAAAACACAGCAGCCAGGAACCTACCTCCTACCGCGACTCCGACTGCGTGACCGAGAATACCTTCTCCCACGGGACCTTGAACGGGATCTAGACCGGGACCTGGTTTTAGGTTAGAGAAAACAGGTATCAGGAAACAGCTGCAACAATCAGTACACTTGAGGCCCTGCTGAAGTCAAAACTGATTTCAGACAACTAAAAAGAAAAAAAAAAAAAAAAAAGAAAAAAAAAGGAAAAAAAAACAAACAAAAACAACAAAAAACACACCACTAGCATCTGTCAGTTGGAAAAATGTCTGGGCCTACTTGTCTTGAGCATTTACTACCTAGAAAAATGTTAAAAGCTGAATTACATTGCAGAATTACATTAGAATAGAAAACACTGTAATGCGTATTTAAAATAAACCTTGCAAGTTTGCAGGTCGACCCTCTTTGGCCCAAGGTCTAGCAGATCTAGACGGTCTAGAAGTATCTATAGCCGATCGCTGCATCTAGGTGTTCTCTTCAATCTAACGACGATCAAACTGACAGCCCAATGAGCCAGGGTGAGGCTTGATTGACGCAAGAAGATTTTTCTAGGTGGGAATGTGGTCAATCTGGTGTTCCTCTTTCTAAACCGGAGGGGGGCCCCAATTGAAAGCCAAATTTACTGTTACGGCGATCACCGTCTCAAATTTTCTGCCCTTAAAGAATAAGGTGAAGCTACGTGTAGATGGCTCGAGGGGATCTGGCCTCTTATGCTGATCACCTCAAGGTCTAGGAGGATCTTAAGTGTCGGATTTGCAAGGCGCCTCAGCATGAAATCTTAAGGCTCGTGACATTCTGAATCAAGGCGACTGACTCAAACGAAGAAACCTGAAAGGTTTTGACCAGGTTGATTATTAAAATATTAACATTTTATATGTATTAGCAAAAAAAAAAGTGATATACACCTGTTGACTTACAACATTAAGATTTAAAACTGGCGTAACATTCTGTTCTTTGCTAGCAAGAGCTACATAAAAGTGCACCGGTGAAGCAACCCAGCCGCTCTGGCCCCACACGTACCTGCTCCTCCTTCGGCGACTATAGCGGTGACAATCATAAGCATAGTGGCCTTTCTCACCACACTCATAGCATCTGTCATTAGGGTCAAAGGGGCGCCGTGCGGGAGGCCTGTCGTAACGGGAGCGACGAGGCATCCCTGTTGACACTTCCACTCTCACCCTCGAGCCACATATTATCCTGCAGTACATGATATGCATTAATAACAGGAATGCTTTTCTCCCTTGTGCTCGTTACACACAGAACGGCTATCAGTGATGGGCGCGGGATGAGGAGGTCAGAAAGTAAAGGCAGAGCAGCGAGGAAGGTTTTAGGCATGCACATACTTTCCATCGAGGCCGAGCACAGCATCCTCAGCATCCCTCGGGTCTTCAAACTCCACGAAGGCGAACCCCGGCGGGTTCCTCGCGATCCACACGGTTCTCAGCGGCCCGTAGTAGCTGAAGGCTCTCTCCAGCTCGCCCTTGCCCGCGCCCGTGCCCAGGTTCCCCACGTACACCTTGGTCTCTGCCGGGAGGGACGCCATGTCAGGGCCGGGTTGGGCCCCGCACACCGCCCGCAGCGCGCAGGCGCGGCGCTGGGCACGCGGCCGCGTTCGCGGCACCCCCGCCGCCTCTCCCCCCGCCGCCATCTTTAAGACCGCCTCCATTTTGGTGGGCTCCCGCCGCCGCGCCGTCCCTCACCGCCTCGCTCCCCGCTCTCCGTTAGGGCCCGCTCTTCACCGGGGCCTGGGCCGCGGCCCCAGGACGGCGGCGGCGGCCCGCCCGCAGCGTCTCCCTCCTTGGCGCCATCTCCCCTCACAGCCGCCCGCCCGGAGCAACGGCCGCCTTCTCCCACCCTCAGCGCGGCGGAAGGCTGCCGCCGCCACGCGTACCCTCACCCCCAGTTCACCCGGCCCCGGTCGCCCCTACCGTATCTCCCGTAGCGCGACATCTTCCCGGCGACAGGCCCGGCCCCCGCGCGCGCGACCCTTATATAGAGGGAGCGCCGCCGCGCGTGCGCGCTGCGCCCCGGCCGCCGCACGGGGGGCGGGCTCCGGTCTCCTGGCAACGGGGGAAGGTCTCGCGAGAAGCCGGCGGGGGGCTCGCGCCGAGGCCGCCGCACGGGCCCCGCTGCCGTTGCGGCCACTGCGAAGTGTCTCGTTTGCGGGACCAGCGGGCCTCCTCACGGGCACCGGCCACCGCCGCTCGCCCCAGGCAGCCCCAGACGAGAGCTCTCAGCGGAGCGCGCCCGGCTGTGAGGAAGGCAGGGCGGTGCTGAGGAGACGGGAACCGCTTGTTCCAGTCATGGCCTCTCACGGCAGACCGGTAACTCAGCCCCCGGCCCTCCTGGGATTGCATCGGAGCCTGCCAGGCCCCTTGTTCCCTGGTGAGGAGGTAGGAGGCTTTGCCTTCCTTGTAACGAGGCATTCTTAAGCTGTTCTTACGTCTCTTGAGTGGAGTTTGATCCAACGCCAGCTCTCATGCCAGATACATCCCAATTGGGTGCCCTGGAGCGCCAAGGGGACTGCCCAGTCAGTGCCCTCACCCAGGCAGGCAGCTGGAGCATTCCTGCGTTGGCATCTACCGACATTCTCGGGGAGACAGGCAGAGGAGTATTAGAGGAGAAGCCGCTGCCGAAGCATTCGCACCCCGTCCCCAGAGTGGCACGCGCACCACTCTGGCCTGTCACCACCAGGACCAGAGTCCCTTCACACCGGGCGACCCCCATGAGCTGACCGGTGCCCCTTCCCACCCCACACACACACACTTACGCTCGGGCGTGCTCCCTCCTTCCTCAGGCTCGACCCTGGGTTTCACACAGAGTCTCAGGCATCGGATTTTATAAAAGTAAATAATTTAATTGAAAGGTACAGCAGCGGGATCAGCCTGGGCTGGGTGCCTCCAAAAAGGGAGGGACGCGGAGCAAAGAAATCCCTGGACTGTTATACCCCTGAGATCTGTATACACCTGCCCCTCACACGCTGTTCACTTGTCTATTAGTCCAATGGCGATTTCTGGTCTGGGGTCTTCTAAAACCCTCTTTTCTTCTACTAAAAAACACAGCACTCTACCAGCTGCTAAGAAAATTACCAAGAAAATTAACTCTATTGTAGCTTAAAGGCTTCAGCAAATCTAGCTACTTCTAAGTAAAGCTAAGCAAACAGCGTAGGTCACACCGTATTATAACCCTAAGTAATTTATTTTAATTAGAACTTATTTAAGTTACACAACTAATACCTCTCCACAGGAGCATAAGTAGACTGGAGGATTTTTAAGAAAAGTCAGCATGAACCTGAGCAACCCAAAGTAATTTTAAATTAACTACAGCAGGAATGAGGAGGCCTTTTATTAACAAGGGTTAGACAGACTTTTCAAATGCATTTGAGCACACTAACAGGTTATCCGGTGCTCTTTCATAATCAGACAGAACAAATCAATACACCAAGAGAAAAATGAAACCTCTAAAGACTCCTGACTGGATTAATAATCTCAGGAACAATCCCATAATGATTCTTACATTGTGTGTTGCCATTAGATAGAAATAAGGCATTAAGAACACAAACTTGGAGAATTTCTTGCAATTCACTAAGGAACAAATGCCTTCCAATCACTGCTGCTCTAAAATAAAAAATATAGATAGGAAATGTTTTTTAAAACCTGCTATTTGCCTGCTGACTTTCCCTAATAATTTTGGACCGACATTATAATTCATGTTCTAAAACAGGAAAACAGCTGTCAGCTAAAAAAACAACAAAAAAGCTTTCTGAATAATTTTTTCATCTGGTTTGGGAATTTCAAGTGTGTCAATTCCTTTCAGGAAAAAAAATAAATCTGGTAAGCAGTTCAAATCAACATGCCTACACCACTAGATAATTAATTAATTTTAAAAGCAGAGGAAAAGGGAGAGTTTAGATTTATCATGTATCATCTTTCACAAAACTTACAAAAAATACTTATTAACTGTTACATCAGCTTAATACTGATAGAGTAAACTGATATATCAGTTTAATACACCATCATTATCCAATGGCTTGCTTTTAATAAAAAAATAGTGCATGGAAAAATGCTTTGTGCTTTTAGTTTATGCTGCTTGCTTTATCCCTTTCTTAACATACAAAAATCAGACAAAAGTACCCAACCCCAGCATTTTTGCAAATGGTGAATACCGATACCCAGGATAGTTCCTAAAAATGGGGTGGGTGGACCCATTCCCGAAGGACAACTGCTTTAAACAGCAGACATCACTGTTGTTTTTCGAGGTAGCCCTGTATCAAGCCTTGAACCCGAGACAGAATGATCTCATTGGAGCTGCTGCACTCTTCCGGGCCGTATGGTGGGTCAATAGTTAATACCCCTGCCACACACAGCGTTCTTCCCGATTCCCCTTGCTCTGTTACGGGGATGTGGTTTGTTTCTAGCCAAGTCTTCAAGGCGTTCTTCCTCTTTTCCTCTTCCTCCGGGCTGTAGGCTTTGCTTTCTTCAGGTGCAAATATGCAAGAAAGCCGTTGCTTCATTTCATCATCCCCTTCTTTCAGTATTTCAACCTCCTGGATGGCGTGGCCCAAGACAACTGATATGGACACTTTTTCATTCTCCAGGAACGTTGCAAGGACAACACTGCCAAGGAAAGAAGGATGTACGAGTCACTGTACTGAACTGAAGACTGAGAAACACAGGCCAAGATTCTTGGAGATGAGTGCTCATTAGCATCAGCGTAACCTGGATATTTAGGCAACATCAAGTACCCAGCATTTTTCTTGAAAACCATGCTGCTATACCCTTAAAATACTGAAACCGTGGGGCTTCGTGGGTAACTTCTGACCTTGAATTTGAAACTACTCTAGGTACTATCAAGCAGAGCGTTATTGTAAAAAAGCAAAATGTACATTAAAATCAGGGCTGGGAATCTAAATATTTTTGCGCAGCATTCCCAACCTTGCTAAAGAACCTTAAGTCTTCCAACATTCAAAACCAATGATACTTTCATACATTCAGCACTTTGAATGCTGAAGGCAATGGTGGCAGCTAACGTTAGAACCTTTTAATGACAAATTATTCATATTTAATTACTGATCATTACTAAAAGAGTAATTTTTTTTTTAATGACTGTTGTTAGTTTCTTAACTGAAAACTATAGCTTGAGTATTACAATCAGAACACAGCACAGCAGGTTCAAGCTCCTGTTGAAGCAGCCTGGTCTTTTCCCAAGGGCACTTACATCCAGAAGTCCTAAAATATAGGTAGGATATTTCTAGGATCTTTTCCCCATATATCAACGAAGAGGATCAGAAACCATTTTCTTCCTCTTGTGGGAAGAAAAATTCCAGAATTTGATGCCAACACTTTGCTCATCTACTGTTGCCACCATTAGTGGAAGTAATGGCTTCTTGGGAAATGTGCAGTGAATTATGTCTTGATTGTAGCCTGGGCCACCCCAGAATCACTCACAGCTGGGCACACCTTTCCTAGCAAAATGGTAAGCAACTCCAAGAGAAGACTTGAGTATCAGAGCTACTCCGGAGTTGAAGCAACAATCAATTCTTCTGAAACATATCAGAAGTTGGATGTTCCAGTTTCTAGCCTCCATCTTGTGCTCATGTGGGACAAAGTCACAACCAAAAAGGTATTAAAAAGCTCCGGCAGCAAGGAGACAAATTTCTGACTATTCCCTGGTGCATTTTGCCTTTCAAACCCTCTTTCCAAGTTACCAGAGAACTGTAGTACCACTTTCTGTCCAGTGCCCTTGCCAATTTTGCCTGCTTCCTCTCCAAAGCAGCCACTACACCCTTACGGCTGTCCAGCTGGAGAAGAAAACAGGACATTGGTGTGAGAACTCTGGACAGAGGATAAGGATTTTAATACCTAAAGCATTAAAAACATTCCTGCAGTCCTGCTCTCTTTGTGAAGCGGGGCTCAGGATATTATTAAAAGTAGTCCTAAACACATGGATATCATTTAAAGTACTAACATCAGGTCTACAATAAAGTCAGAATGAATCCAGACATTATCCATTCCCCAAACTTATTAGCCCTTTGAATGAGATTAAAATGAATTTAGATGAACTGATCTCATCAACTACAATATTGCTTTCTCTTAGGCCTTGCCAATTAAAAAAAAAAAAACAGACATACAGCCCCAACTTGCAGTTTTTGCTCCAGATAAGTTTGCTTCCGTCTTGGGATCTTTTATCTTCCTGAAAAACTTGTTTTCTCCTAGCTCTACAGAAACAAAAGCTTTGGCACTTACCTGGCAGAAACTGGATCAACCGTTAAGACCCATCCTTCGTATTCATGTTTCTCAATTGCAGCAACTTTCACCATTTTGTTCACATACGTTTCCCAGTCTAGAGGGCTTTTCCTCTGCCAGTCATTCATATTTCGTACATCCAGAACCTAGAACACAGCCAGAGCAATTAGCAGAAGCAACAGATCCTCGTGCTTTGCCTGTCCCATCAGAACTGAGTTTACCTGCAGGTAAAGATCCTCCATTCATCTTAAGCACAGTTTGTTGTTTTGGTTTTTTTAAAGCAAACATCCACACAGGTGGTTTGCATATCGCCACAGTTCTGTCATTTCCCACCAGTTCACTTGTTTTTAAAAGCACACTGCAAAGCCTCAAAAAAAACACTGTTCTGCTAATGGAACACCTTCCCATTGCTGTAAACGTACCATTTTTTGCTCTGCCCTCTTCCAAAACCTTCAGGGATCCCTGTCCCTGAAGGGCAGAAGTTTACCGGCTTTTCTCTATGCTCCCTTGTGCCCGAGCACTCCCGCTGCCCGCGGGCGAGCGCTACCCGCCCGGCTCCGGGCTGGGGCGAGCAGCGGCTGCACTGCGGGTATCGACAGCAAAGCCACCCCTGCCTCAGCTCGGGGACACGCCAGCGTTTGTCCCCATCCCAGTGCCCCTCCGCGGCAGGGGCTGGAAAGAAGTGGGACACCCCCATCCTTTGTTCCAGCCAGCCTGCCCGGCGCCGCCTCTCAGGGGCGCTCCGCTGCCCACGGGAGGCCCGGGGCCCGCCGGCAGAGCAGCCCAGCTCCCTGCCGGGAGGGGAGGGGAGGGGAGGGGAGGGGAGGGGAGGGGAGGGGAGGGGAGGGGAGGGGAGCCCCCCGCGTCCGCCCGGCCCCCCTCAGGGGGAAACGCGAAACGCTGGGGCCCGGAGCGCTTTATAAACACGGACGTGTGTATCCATTACACCTAACAGAAAAAACATGAGGGGTATAAAATGAGATAGTCTTATTTTAAGGAGGTAATTTCCCCTTTTTTTTTTTTTTTTTTTTGTGGTTTCACTTCGATTTCCACAGGGCCGCGGGGATTATTTGTGGATGGTTTATGCCGCTGTATTCATCTGCTGTGCTCTTTCGGGGTAATATTTTAAAGGGTATTATTATAAAACAGAGATTAGCAAAGCGTTTCCATTGTAAGACTAAGGAACACGATGGGAACTCTTAGCTTCAGTTTGAAGGAAAAAGCGGTGGAAAGAAGGAATGTGTTTTGTTTTTATGTATTTACATGCACAACACAGTTTAGTTCACATTTAGGCCTAAACAGCTTCCTAAGGGGTCCCCCTCTGGATCACAGACCGGAGGGGGGTTTGTTCAAAGTCCCTTTTGAGCAAAACACTCCAAGCATCTCCGGTTTTAATTCTTGCTAGTCTGAGCGCCTACTGATTCCCCCTCCCCCGCGTTCTTGGCACTGTAGTTATTTAATTGTTCCACGAAGCCCTGAAGTATTTTATTTTTTTTTGTCCTGCCGCCTAAGCGTTATCTTATCGATGCCGGTCGCTACCGCGGGCTCCATCCACACTGCAGCCTCCCCCCCGCCCCAGCGCCAACTCCACCTCAGCCGCGGCCGCCCTCCCAACCCAACCCAACTACTAACTGTGCTACTGGGCGCTCCCGGCGCGGATCGGAGGACAAAACCCGCTTTTCCGGCGCGAACAGCTCCGGGGGCGATGCTGCGCCGCCGTCCCCAGCCGACGGTGCCCTTTCCGGGGGGGAAGAAGAGACACGGGCGCAGGCCGGCGGGGCCCTCCTTCCCGCCGTAGTTCAGGGGCCGGCCCCCTCAGGAGCCACCGCCCGCTCGCTCCCCGCCCCACCCGTCACCGTGGCAACCGGCGCCCCACAGCCCGCCCTGCCGCTCCCGCCGCGCATGCGCGCCGCCGAGGGGAGGGCAGAGGGCAGGCGCGGACGGCGGCGCCTGCGCGCGGCGAGGCGGTTGGCGGAGCAGTTGGGATGTCGCGTTACGGCCGCTATGGAGGCGGTGAGCTGCCGGGGGCCTCGCCGGCGGGCGGCTGCGCGGCGGGGAGGGCGCGTGGCGGAAGCCGGGGGGATGGCGGCGGGGAGCGGAGCGGAGCGGGCGGGGAGAGGGAAAGGGAGGAAGGGAGGCGAGGCGGCCGTGGCTGCCGTTGTCGCCGCCGCCGCCATTTTGCGTCAGGGGCCGTGGGGGAGGGGGCGCGGCCGCGCGTGCTGCTGCTCGTGGTGAAGGCGGGAGCGGGCCGCGCAAACAAGATGGCGGCGCCAGCGGCGGGGCGGGGCGGGGGCGGCGCCTTCGCGCTCGGCGCTGACACCGGCTTCGCTCCCGGCAGAGACCAAGGTGTACGTGGGGAACCTGGGCACGGGCGCGGGCAAGGGCGAGCTGGAGAGAGCCTTCAGCTACTACGGGCCGCTGAGAACCGTGTGGATCGCGAGGAACCCGCCGGGGTTCGCCTTCGTGGAGTTTGAAGACCCGAGGGATGCTGAGGATGCTGTCCGCGGACTGGATGGGAAGTACGTGTGCGCTTCAGGTGTTTGCGGGAGCTGCAGCCGGTTTTAAGACCAGAGAGAGAATCGGGGGTTTCTCTCTGGTTCTTCTCCTCTTTGTAGCTCTGCTATAAACCGTAACGATTAACTTAGAGCCATCATGGACTTGTTGCAGGGTGATATGTGGCTCGAGGGTGAGAGTGGAAGTGTCAACAGGGATGCCTCGTCGCTCCCGTTACGACAGGCCTCCCGCACGGCGCCCCTTTGACCCTAATGACAGATGCTATGAGTGTGGTGAGAAAGGCCACTATGCTTATGATTGTCACCGCTATAGTCGCCGAAGGAGGAGCAGGTACGTGTGGGGCCAGAGCGGCTGGGTTGCTTCACCGGTGCACTTTTATGTAGCTCTTGCTAGCAAAGAACAGAATGTTACGCCAGTTTTCTTTAAACTTTAACGCTAGAATAAATGTATAGGTGTATATTAAAATTTGTTGCTATTTCTATCAAATGTTAATATTTTAATAATCAACCTGGTCAAAACCTTTCAGGTTTCTTCGTTTGAGTCAGTCGCCTTGATTCAGAATGTCACGAGCCTTAAGATTTCATGCTGAGGCGCCTTGCAAATCCGACACTTAAGATCCTCCTAGACCTTGAGGTGATCAGCATAAGAGGCCAGATCCCCTCGAGCCATCTACACGTAGCTTCACCTTATTCTTTAAGGGCAGAAAATTTGAGACGGTGATCGCCGTAACAGTAAATTTGGCTTTCAATTGGGGCCCCCCTCCGGTTTAGAAAGAGGAACACCAGATTGACCACATTCCCACCTAGAAAAATCTTCTTGCGTCAATCAAGCCTCACCCTGGCTCATTGGGCTGTCAGTTTGATCGTCGTTAGATTGAAGAGAACACCTAGATGCAGCGATCGGCTATAGATACTTCTAGACCGTCTAGATCTGCTAGACCTTGGGCCAAAGAGGGTCGACCTGCAAACTTGCAAGGTTTATTTTAAATACGCATTACAGTGTTTTCTATTCTAATGTAATTCTGCAATGTAATTCAGCTTTTAACATTTTTCTAGGTAGTAAATGCTCAAGACAAGTAGGCCCAGACATTTTTCCAACTGACAGATGCTAGTTCTTTAGTTGTCTGAAATCAGTTTTGACTTCAGCAGGGCCTCAAGTGTACTGATTGTTGCAGCTGTTTCCTGATACCTGTTTTCTCTAACCTAAAACCAGGTCCCGGTCTAGATCCCGTTCAAGGTCCCGTGGGAGAAGGTATTCTCGGTCACGCAGTCGGAGTCGTGGTAGGAGGTGTGCTTAAGTTTTGTCTTTTATTGCTATTTGCTGCTTTTGCTTAGAAAAAGCTACACCTGTACAACTCTTTAATTGACTTCTTTGCAGGTCCAGGTCAGCTTCCTATCGTAGGTCCCGGTCGGTTTCGCCTCGTAGGTCTAGGTCTGTGTCTCCCCGCCGATCCCGATCAGGTTCCTTGAAGAGATCAAGGTAATTAGTAGTAATTTTTAATAGGTTGTGTGCTTTGTTTTTGTTGTTTGTTTGTTTTTAATTAAGCCATTCACGAAGGTATTGGATAGCAGGTTTCAAAAGGTGTTGACCTTTAGATTAAAAGTTCTGATAATCCTAGTTGAATTTACAGGCATGGTAACACGATTAGTTTTGAGACCTTACGCAGCTGCATATCCCATGATGAATTTTGATGTCTAAAATGTCTAGTTATCATGTTTGTTTTAAGTTCAACATGTAGACATTAATCTAAGTAGTGCTGTCATTGTCATAATTTCTGGTTGAGTTGACTTCTTTGATTTTGTTTTAATATATCTTAATTTTTTATTTCAGGTCTAGATCAAGATCCAGATCTAGATCCAGATCTGTTACGTGGCCCCGAAGCAGGTAAGATCTCTTCTGTGACTCTGGATACTTAGTAAAAATTGCTTAAAAAGTCTGCTTACGCTAACAGCTGTTAACGTTTTCAGAAAAAGTTGTGTTTTCTCTCCATGGACTTAGAGATCTGTAGTTTTAAAAAGCAGTGCAGAAGATTATTCTTTCTCTTTTTATTATTTTCCATATCACTGATACCCAGGTCCCAGTGATCATCGCAAGTACTGTTTTGATCAGGTTGCGTTAACAGCTAACATAACAAACAAATTTAGAATTAATCTGAAAAGCTTTTTTCTTTGCATAGCACACATGAGATTGTGGATTCTTCCTATTATTTATCAGAGAAAGCAGGATGCCCTTTCAGTAGTGTGTTAAAGCATTAATGCATATAGCCAAGCAAGTCATGAAGGGCTTGCTGGTGCCGCGAGTGTTACAGCTGTTTCCAGTTCTGTTGAATAACCACGTGTCAGTCTGCAGGAGCTGAATTAGATTTGAGATAAACAGCCGTCAGAATTATTTTGTACCAACAAATGTGCTATCAGAGCAATGATCAAATTTTAAAGGAACACAGACTGTCATTCGTTCTGTTAAGTTGAAGTTTAATCCTTCTGTAGTAAGTGAATGCAGCTTGTGCTTTGTGCAGCCTTGTCCAGGCAGTGTGGCTGACATAGGTTGACTGGATGTCCTCGGCGAGCTGCCATAGGAGAACAAGAGTAAACTGAAGTTCTGCTCTGAAGGAGATGGTGCTGCTCTTGCTCCAACCCATGCCCAGGCCTACTGTTCTGGTTTGATGGCTGCTCTTTGACATAAATAACATAGTAGTCAACCATGAAGAAACACAAAAAAATAAAGGGAAACTTTAGCTGAAGAGAGTAAATGGAAAAGCCTACAGCTGAAGGTGCGAGATTCAGTGCTGAAAGGTGGTGGTGGCATTTTCTGAGAGTGGAACAGTAAGCAATGACAGGAGTTTTTAGGGAATGGAGAGGTGAGGACCAGAAGATGGCTTACTTAAGAGCAGAAGCTCACACAAACAGTCCATAAGCTAGTAAAAAGAGAAAGGAAATTGCCTGAGGCAGTAGAGCAATGCTTTTCCCTGATCAGGTACACTTTCTCTGCCTGTTGCTAAAATATGTTGAATCTTAATACCAGTTGTTGCAATGTGACTCAATCACAGCTCATCACGGTTCTCTATCAGTGATGAGCAGAAAACAGCTACAGTCAACAGACTCTCAAAGAGAAAAGCGTCTTGATTTTGCCGCCATTGTTTTCTTTTTTTAGTACCAGGATGGTTTTCTCCAGTGTAAAGGATACCGTTAGTGAAATTTCTAGACTCTATTGTGTGACACCTGTCACTGTAAGTAGAGATTAAGTCACTGAGGCAAAGGAAATTACAGACGTACAAGTACAGACAAGTGGTAAAATACTGGTGTTTAACGCCAGTGAAGTCACTGTTAAACTTCCACGTGAGACAATTGAAAGATGGTTTCTTTACAGAAGAATCGAAGGAATGCATAGCGCCCAGAGACAGGCTCTTCATTAGTAAGGAAGACAGACTGAATAAGTATTACATGATGTTTGGCGTCACATCATACATCTGGAAGTTGTGGAAAACCTTGGATGTGGAATGTAGAATGCTTCCTTTGGGAACCTAAAAATTTCAGTTATTCTTTTAGGCAGTATTAGTGTTCTTTATTAGTGTTCTTACGGTGCAGCAGTCTTATCTCAAAGACTGACATTTTCACAAGGGTTAAGTTCAGATTTAAACAAATACTTCAAGCAAGTGCATATCTAAGTTGAAGTGCACTGAGCAGAAGATATTTGTAGGAGCATGCTGCTTGCAGCCAGTTTCAACTGTAGTGGTAGATGTCACTAAAGTCTAATAAAACATGCAAGTTTAGAGCGTGGCTTTTTATTAGCTCTGGGAAAATACTGGTCAGGATTTGGGTTGTTCGTGTATTCCTGCTGTCTGCATCAGCAAACACCAGTCATCAGCCAGAGACCAAAGTACAGAGGACCATATGCAGCATCCGTTTAAAACGGTCTCTTCTGAAACTTTGCAGGAAAAGCCCTGGAAAGTTGCAGGAGTCTGTCTGTTCAACGTGACAGTTCTTACACGTTTAGTGTGAATCTTGCTGTCTCGGATGTGGGAGCATGCACGCTACCAGCTTCCCTGCTGAGCCGTTTTTTCTTCTTGTAGGTCTAGGTCTCATGGCAGATCAAAATCTGGCTCGCCGGCTAAGAGGTAAGCATACAGAGATAAAGCCTGCGCTATTGCGGAGAATTCAGTATTGCGTTTGCATAAGTAACAGAGCCCGGTCCTTTAGAAAAAAATTTCCCAAACATGGGTGCCCAGGTAATCTGTTTGTGATATGACTGAGATTATAAAATTTCCCCTGCAGTTATTTGGAATATGTTTCTCACTTATCTCTGTTTTCATCTACTCTTTGTAGTTTCCAACGTAATACTGATTTTTTCACGTCTCTATGCTCAGTTCTGTTAAATTTGTCTATCCATCAGATAAACGGCTTCAGCTTTGCTAATGCTGTTGATAAAACAGCAAGAATCTGTGATGATGTTTCTTTTCTCAAAGCCTCATCTCAGTACTACCCCTTGATTTCCTGTTTTCTCTACTGAAGGCAGTTGCTTAAAACTAATTTCCACGCTAAATGAATTGAGAATCTCTGTCAGAGTAAAAGTTGGTTTGAAAACTTTGCTGTTTTAAAGAGCTTCTCTCTAGGTTCCTGTAACATTCCATTGCTAAGATGCTTATTTTTTTGTAATATAAAAGTTCCATTTGACCTTTAAGCTGCATTGATGATATTCTGTTTTGACAGTCGGTCAAAGTCCCGATCACCATCTCCAAAGAGAAGGTATGTTGATCTCCCTACTAATAACGTAGACTCCGTAGAACTGGCATTTTAGTATCTGCAGTGACCTCTGCTGAGGAGTTTGACTGCTGCTTGTAGGAAAATACTGGAAAGGTATTTTGCCAAGATCTTTTTGACAGAAGTAATGTTGTGAGTGTGTTTTTGTATATGGTAATATATATACGTGGTGATAACATCTTGGGATACTGATTATGTAGCAGTGTTACGTCTTGCCTTTGTCTGCTCCTGTGTTCATTTCAGTTCACATAACAGTTTTATTGCACGGAGACTTTCTGCTGGTGAGCTTAAAGCACAGAATAAATGTGGGAATCAGCTTTGGCTCTCATTGAGAGCTACAGTGAGATTGGGGAAGATAGAGTGGAGTATCCTCGTGTAGCAGTCAGGAATGGAAGATCGAGCCTGTTATTTTTACTGCTGTTACTCAGATTTTTATTTTTTTTCCCAATAAGTTGGTAAATAATTATCTCTGTGTATGTATGCATAAGTGCGTACTGACAGAATCAGCAGCATTTTTTCCCTAGTTTGAATTCTTTAATAGTTCATTTTTACAACTTCAGTGTTCAGGATTTGCGGGGAGGGGATATATCCTAGTAAGAACAGCTGTAGACCTGCCAGGATGTGTCCCTTGCCTTGCTGATCCTTCTGCCCTGCAAGTTGGTTCTTTTTGTTTCATACGTATAGAATGTCTACACTTAGGTGTGCTTCATTTTAAAACATCTCTGTGTGTAGTCTCTAACCTCACGAACAATCACAAGGGACTTGAATAAATGCTCATAAAGGTTTTGACAAGCTGCTGTACGAGAACAGTGAAGAAGTATTCTGCCTCCATGAAGGTCACCATTAGTAGCACCCTTTAGATGACTTTACAATGATCGCATTTAAACTGTATTATAAAAATAACAGTAGAGAAATGCAAAAATGTGAAAGTAAGAGAAATAAATGTATTATCTCTAATGTTAAATCATCAACCCGTTAACTTTGTCAATAGTGATTGGTTATTTTATTAAAGTAACAATGCTTAAAGGGTGCCAGAGTAGCGTAGGTATCCTCCTGTTGCTTTTTCCTGTATCTGTGAATCCCAAATGACTACCGAAATGTTAACTGTGAATTCTTTTCCTTTCAGTCGTTCACCATCAGGAAGCCCTCAAAGAAGTGCAAGTCCTGAAAGAATGGATTAAAGTTATGAAGTTAATCTTTTAGGAAGAAAGTTATTTTGCTTACATTATTATAAGGGATTTTGTGGTGTCTTTGTAAATGTAAGAATGTAGATAGAAGAGTAATCAACTAAAATTTGGCATGATCTGGGTCTTCTGAGTTAGTCACACCAATAGACTAGCACAGGTCTCTTTTTATTGTATGAATTAACTTCCTGTGATATGAAAATGTGGGACTTTTTTATTGGCACATTGAAATAAAATGTGTATTTTTAACTAAAACTTCTCTGTAGTAACCCTGCTGCTTCTGTTAACATTTGGGTAATTTTAGCTGTGTGCCATGTAATGTGGATGAAAAAATGTCTAAAATGGGAATGACTAATATCGGTGTCTTCTCAAACTAGTCACTTCTCACATTTATTGTTGAATGGTCTTTGGTGAAAGGATCAGTTTCTGCTTTCTTTGAAATGGAATTCAAAATCCGTCTCTGTCTGCAGATGGCTAAAAATTTGCATATGGCCTTTTTATTCCTTTTTGATATTTAGCGGGCATTCCTTTTTCTCCCTGATCCAATTATTCTGCAAAGCTTACTCTGGCGCTTGACTAGTTGTGATACCAGATGCCCAGAAATTTAAGGGATGAGCTTTTATTCAAAATGCCAACAACTTTTAAATGAACCTGCAGAAACCTCTGAACGTAATAGAAGTCATTAATAACTTGACGATTGCTACTTTGGCTTGTTGCATTTTTTTAGTTCTTCAGGCTATTAATATAAAAAGTCTCACGGCATGTTTTCCCTTTTTGAGGGAAGACATAAGGTCTTCTGACCTACTTTCCGAAGGACCTCCGGAAAATGTGTTTGAGAGGCAGAAGAAGGCTGTTACTAGTCTTTCTGCAGCTCGCTCAAACTTTCTTCCTTGAAGTGCGGGATTCTCACAGCTGACCTCAGGAGTTCTAACCCACTTCACAGAAATCGGTATCGTTTTAAAGCAGTCCGGATGCTGGAGTTGATTTTTTTTTTTTTTTTTTAATTAAGCTAATTTCGTACAGCAAATACGCACCTGCAGGATTAATTATTTGTGTATAGGTATGTCAGACTCGGTGTTTGTCCTCATTCTGTAGTCAAGAATTGCATGATAAGGCACTTTGTTGACACACATCACAGCAAAAGACTGGCAACAATGTTAGACTGTGGACAAACAAACGGGTAGGCAGAGGGGGGGAAAAAAGCAAACTTTTTTTTTTTACTGCAATGGGATATCTAGCAGAAATAAAGGCCAGTTTTGGCAGTAAACAAGCACTGAAATGGAAAGTGAGGCCTGCATGGGCTTCTTAAAAAATCTGTCGTGGCGGTTTGCTTCCAATACGTAAACCACAGCACAGCATCTTAAATGGAAAAAAAAAATTACAAGGTTAACTTTGGTCACACCTTGGGTAACCCATGGTTTTCAAAAAATCAGGTTTCCCGTTAACAGTGACTTCATGGAGCTTTTTCAGTGTACGAGTTAAAAGTGTCCATGTTCTGCATGTGCTGTCGTGCTGCCCCGTCCTGACTGCCGGGATGCTCCACGTCTGCCTGGATGCTCCCGTGGGGCTCGGCCATGGGGAACGGTCTTTCATCTGCCGGCTGCGATGGTCAGTACTCTGGCAATATCCATTAAATTCCACTGTTGCCGCAATGGGAGAGCAGGGGTGATGCAGATGTTGCCCTGCAGTGATTTTGGCAGGAACGCCCAAAGCCTGTGACTTGTGTTTGGAATATTTATTGGTTGTGCGTTGCCTGCCCGGTTTATAGCGTACCTGGTGAGAGAGGCACGTGGATGCTGCCGCTCCAGAATTTGATCAGCTTTTTTCTGTTCTGTACTCTTTTAAGGCAAACCTACTCCACAATAAACCTGCAGACTGACACGACAGCTGTACTGGTACCTGTTCTTCAGTACCCAGAGATGCTGGAAGATGGAGGAGAGGAGCCTGGGTCGCTGTAGGGGACCGGTGTTCCTCTAAGCCCAGCAAGGAGGCACGGCTGTGCGGCTGTGGCCACGGTGGGACAGCCAGCGCTGCCGAGGCGCAGCGAGGGAGCAGGGGCAAGTCGTGTCTGCGCTTCTGTGGTGACCAAAATTGGGGGTGACTGTGCTGCCTCCCTCAGCTCCAGTTCTCAGCCTCGGAGCAGGCCACGCAGCTCTGGCTCTCGCCTGCCACTGGTAGGATTTCACCAAAAATTCCATGCAGTGTTTGGGAGCTCTCGGAAAACACACCCAGCTGAGGGGGCGGTGTGTGACTGCTGGCGCCGTGACCCTGCAGCTCCGGGCAGGGTGTGCACCCCCTGCGCAGCCTGGCTGGGGGTCGGGGCAAGGGGACGTGTACCCCAGGTCTCTGGTGGGGTGGGCAGACCCTGCTCTCGGGGCTGGTGGTGCTTCCGCTTCTGGTTTGCAACCGAGCGTTTCCCGAGCTCGGATCAGCTGGGCTTGATTCTCCAAAGGATACCAGCCCTCACACAGCGTGACCTGCAGCCACGCGACGCGCCTCACCACTCGGGGCGTTGCAGGAGAGCAGCGGGGTGCTTCCTTTGGGGGTCAGGGTGGCAGAACTGACCGTGACGGCTCTGCCGTGTTTGCAAGCCCAATGGCCAGGCACTTCCACTGGTGGCAAGGTCATTCCCGCAGGCTCCACAGCCCCGGCCGCAATCTGCCAGGGGAAGCCGGGGCTTGTGTGGCCCCTTCAGCAGCAGGATGTCAGGAGAAGGTGAGAGTTGGGCTGCGGTGGCTCGCACGGGGTGCCTGGCCCAGGGGCTGGCTCTTCCTGTGTCCCTGGGGAGAGGGGCACCAGCTCCCTAAATCGATCTCACTGCCATCCCCCTGGCTTGTGCCAATTTTTTATGAAACCTCAGAAACCTGGAGGTTACAGGGTTTTGGGCATGATACGCATTTCACGTGGAAACTCATGACGATTTTCCTCCTGCGGTTGTATATTCGGGAGTACGGATGGATGCACCCGCTTCACTTCAGCAGCCGAGGTGTGGCATGGAAGATGCTCTTGCGCAACTATTGCGGCCGGCTGCGAAACGGGAGCTAAACCCCAGGAGCCAGGGCAGCCAGCTGGGATAATCCCAGCAGGTCCTCCTCCGCAAAGCTATCCTGCGGCCGCACGTTGCCCTGGGCAGGGCACCCTTGGATGAGCTGCCGCCGAGCTGCTGGGCAGGTCAGCGGCGGGGGGGGGGAGCCGTAGCCCGCACAGCTTGGAGCGCTTTGCTGGGAATAGCCGATGTCATAATGAATGACCGCAACGTCATCCACCTTCCCGCATGCTCCACGTGAATATTACCCAGGTATTCCCCCGCCGTAGCGTGAGCTGCGACGCGCCGTGTCCTTAAACAAGGTGTTTTCAGTGCATTTTTACTGCAAAACAAAAACTAATGCCCAGGGTGAGACCAGACAGAGGGTGAGAGCTTTGCACAGACCAGACAGCGGCAGAGGTTGTGACAGGAGTTAAAGCCAGCAGAAACCACAGGTGAAAACCACAGAGGAGGAAAAAAAAGTTTCCCAGGTGGGATGCATCACCCAGGGTAGTTTGAAAGCACCGTCGGGCACCTGGGGGGAATCTCTGGCTAACCTGCTAGAGGCACTTACCCCTCTTGGTGGCAGGAGTTGGCGTCCCTGATCTTCAAGCGGCGTTGAACAGGAGCCACGTGGTGTGGTTGTATTCCTCACCCGGCCGGAGCAGGGCGCTGGGGAAGTGGGGCTGGGGAGAGGCGGCAGCAGCACGTCAGTGACGGTGGGCACGCACCGCGGGACTAGGGCGGCTCACGAGGGCACGGCCACATCCCCTTGGTGCATCCCACGGCTCCCGCTGGCATTTCCAGCAGCAGCATTTAACCACCCGGCTGCGTAGACGAGTCCTCCCCCTGGTTGAATTCAGGGCCCCTGGGGAGGACATGGCAGGGCCCTGGTGGGGTCTTCTGCTCTACACCGCATGCCTTTGGGAAGCTGGGCTGCACGGGGCCGGTCCCTGCTGCGCTGGCCAACCCCTGCCTAACGCCACAGGATGCAGCGATCTGTGCCCACCTCAGTTCTGGTGTCTACAAAGTGTCCCCTCACCAAACAGACTCTGTTCATATTGGAAGAGGGTAGATTTAGATTAGATATTAGGAAGAAATTTTTCACTATGAGGATGGTGAGGTGCTGGAACAGGCTGCCCAGAGCAGCTGTGGCTGCCCCATCCCTGGAGGTGTTCAAGGCCAGGCTGGACGGGGCTTTGAGCAGCCTGGTCTGGTGGGAGGTGTCCCTATGGAACGAGATGATCTTCCAACCCAAACCGTTCTATGATTCTATATATTTAATGCCCCAGAGACATGGGTGGTGGTATGGTCCCCTGCCACAGGACCCGAGCAGCTCCTGGAGGGGGGACAGTTCACCTTGTTGACGGCGTCAGGCCAGTTCTGGGTTTCCAGGCAGAAAGCTGAGTGCTTGGGGTACACAACGGCACCTTTGCCCTTCAGGGAGCCATCCAGGTTGTTCCCGGTGTAAAACTGGATGCCAGGCTGGGTGGTGTAAACATCCATTGCCCTGCCGGTGGGTGGGTGGCGAGCCCTGGGGAGATGCCAGTGGAGGGTACCAAGGGGCTGGCCAAACGGGCGCTCCGTGGCTCTAGGGGTGGGGGAACCCTGCCCGGATCCCAGCCTACCTGGCCGCAAGGCGTCGCGCCTGCGCCTGCTGCAGGCAGAAGTTGTGGTCGAAGCCGTCCAAGCGAAACTTCTGCAAGTGCTTCCCCAGCTCCACGGGTTGCCGGAGATCGAAGCCGGTGCCCTGCACAGCAGCCACCTCCCCTGGGCGAGGAGAACAGCAGTGTCAGCCACGCACCTGCACGCCAGCTGGGCTGAGATCCCTCACTTTGGGGAGCTGAGGGTTTTAAGCCATTTGTGATCCTTGTCTTGTCATGGTGCTCTGCTTCAAGCAAGCTTGCCTTGTGACTTGGTCTGGGACATTGCCACCTTGTCCCCCAGCAGAGCTGGCAGCCCCCGGGGACAACTGCTGTGCTTAGCTGGGACAAAGCAAAGCCAAGGAGCCAGAAAACAAGAGGGGAGGGACTTGTATATGTAACTGTACAAGCTAATTCAGTGGTGCCCAGTGACAGGGCAAGAGGTAACGGGCACAAACTTGAGCATAGGAAGTTCCACCTAAACATGAGGAGGAACTTCTTTCCTTTGAGGGTGGCAGAGCCCTGGCACAGGCTGCCCAGAGAGGTGGTGGAGTCTCCAACTCTGGAGACATTCAAACCCCACCTGGATGCATTCCTGTGCAACCTGCTCTGGGTGACCCTGCTCTGGCAGGGGGTTGGACTAGATGATCTCCAGAGGTCCCTTCCAACCCCTGCCATTCTGTGATTAGTATAAGCCCCAAACGTATTAGTTATTAATATTTATATATGCATAGGATTTATATACATATACTATCTCTAAATAAATAAATAAATAAATAGATCCTCCCAGATCTCTGAACAAACACCCATGAGATGGCCACGAAGGTGGCTCAGCTGCCGGGACGGTGAATGCAAGCTGTGTACTGGGACCAGTGGCATCCTGCCTCAGGGCACTGTTTCAGGAAAAGAAGGTTTAAGACCATAAAACCAGCATTTTTTCTCAAGCCTCTCTTTGAGGCCTGATGTGGGGACGTGGCACCCTGCGCTAAAGCTCTTGCGGCGAGAGCAACCCCGAGACGTACCAAACACAGTGCAAAACGCAGCCGTACCAACCCCAAAGGCAAGGGCGTTTGCACGGGGGAGGTGAGAGAGCAAGGGCTTGGGAGGGGATTTTTTTCCCCCTAAAGACCCATTTTTCTGCCCCTCTCCTGGGGGAGGTTCCCAAGGGTCCGCGGGCAGCTGCCAGCGCCGGGGATGGGGCAGCCCCACGGGCCGTGCTCTGCTCGCTGCGGCCCTGCGCCCCGTCTGCTCTGCAAGCCCTGAGAAACATCGGCCTCCACCCAACAAACAGAACGTTTCTGTGGCTTCTGATCCTATCAGAAAGGAGCGTGTTTACTGAATTCAGCTACAGGGAGGAAAAACAGCTTGAAAAAAACAAACAAACAAACAAACAGTGGTTTATGCACTTAAATAAAGTACAGCCGCCATCGCATGCAATGGCTTTCTCTGTAATAGTTGCACAAATCTCGTCTTCACCCCAGGGCTGAGACCGTGCACAGTCTTATCAGCTTCAAAGGCTACATTTACCCACAACACCAAGAGGGAACTGCAAAAAGCAGCAGCAGCAGCAGCGGTGGTGGCAAGCCGGCCGCAATTAAGATGTGAAACAGCTCCATGGCGAAAGCAGCGGGGAGAAGCAGGGTGGTGGGTTCGGTATGGCCTTAAGCCCTTCCCCGGCTCGAGCCCTGGCACGACACACCAAGCCGAGCAAAAGCCGCCTGCTCTGGGAGACCTGGTCCCCCCGGTGCGAGCCGACGCACGCACGCACAGCGGTTTTGGTTCACGAACATGGACGTAGCTCTGGTTTTAGCAGATGTCTGAGCTAAAAAGCTGCTTTTTTTTGAGCATCTCTTCCTCTCCCTCCTGCAGTCAGAAGGTGCACTCAGCAAAAGCAGCCCTGCCGGAGCGTCAGGGAAAAGAGCCTTGCCATTTCCAGCAGAGCCCACGCTTTACCAGAAACCACCCCAGAGGCTCATGCCACCCTCGGGCACACCTCCCACCCACAGCCAGTGTCTCTCCTTGATGCCAGCAGCGCTCCGGAGTGCAGCCTTCGCAGGAGAACAATGGACTGGCCTGCAGGGAAATGCCGGCCAAACAGGTCTGGAGGCACATGCTTTAGTCCTGTGCCATAGATAGCTTGTCTCCTGGATGGGCACCTTGGAGCCACGTTGCGGCATCCCCCTTGGACCCACATCGCAGCCTCGCAGCCCGCCTTGTCTCTGGTCCCGTTTCCTGCTGCTCCTGCCTCCACCCCCTGGATGGACCCTGGTCCACCCCCTCTCCAGGGCTGGGGCTGGTGATGGACCCTGTTACCCGCACCCGGCTCTGCCCGCTCTTCTCAGGTGCCATGGGACTGTGCCCGTGGGTGAGGGTCCCACTGTGCCGTGGCGTTCCCTGGGCCCTGGTGTGTCCCCCCTTGCTGGGCAGTGCTGGTCCCCGACACCCACAGACACCCATCTGTAAAGCCATCTCCACCGTGTGCCGCAGGATCACCCACCAGTGGGGATCTTGGTGTCGTCCACAGGCAGGTAGGAATCGGCTTCAATAGAAATCTCGTGGTCGTAGATATCCCGTGAGCCCTGCGGGAGGATGGGAAATACTGGGATTCCTGCTGCCGCCCTTCTGCCGTTTTAGCAGCCCTCAGCACATCTGGGAAGTGGCCGCACACGGTGGTGCTACAGCCCATCTGGTAGTGCCTGGGGGACCTCCTGGCCATCATCCCACCCTGATCCTGGACACAGGACAAAGGTAGCAGTGCAGGCAAAAAGCTGCATGGGACCTCGGGGCTATAAATCCTGCAGGGCTGAGACTGTCAGTCTGAACTTGTGCCTCACCAAGCACCACCACCCTGCACATCGACCAGGCAAAACACGCTGGTGGCTGAGCACACAGCGGCGGGCAGAAGGGGAAGGAAGCAGGTGTGGGGAAGTGCAACCCATTCTCCTGGTTCATCGCCTGCAGGGCGGGAGGCTGCGCTCCTCTTCCTCCCCTGCAGTCTCAGGGATGCTGGCAGGGAACCTGCTAGGCTGGAAGGGGAGCAGGATCAAAGCCGAGCCTGCACGTCACTGTCTAATCTGAGCAGCAATTTCATGCCCAAAGGTCTCCTGTTCCTCTGGAAACACACCTGAGTTGCGTGCCTTGGGTGTTGATATTGCTGTACCGCTGGGAGGACAAACAGAGGGCAAACTAACAACTGCACAGCCGTTATTAATTACAGCAGCCTGAGCAGACCTCCTGCACGGAGGGGCTGGGATGTCTCTCACTAACCCTTTATAAGGGTCTTTGTCTCACATCCAGGAGCAACCGCACCATCCCATCCTACTGCTCTGCCTAGCAACATTTTATTTCCCAGACCCTCTTCCTCCAAGCCCAGTTATAAACAGGGTGGCAGGACCCTGGACTGGTGCGTGGGAGCCCTCTGCGCCCTGCTACTGCCCCACTTCGCACCCTTGGCTGCCTCACACCCCTTTTCCATGATGTTTCTCCTCCCCATTTTGACCTGGGTATCTCGGTGCTGCACTGGTAACTCTGGCTGGCACCTCAGGCCCTGATCTCAGCTGCACCATCCACGCAAGGGTTCGGTACATTGTCTCAGAAGCGCCAAGAGAAGACATCTAAGACATGCCAGTCCATCACTAGGGCATGCCAGTTCTGCACCTCCTCTGTGATCTTCCTGAGGGACCAGGAGAGACTCAAACTCCCCAGTTACTCACAAAAGGAGAGTTAATATTCATGATGGGATGTCTCTGTTCACAATGCACTGGGGTAACACCTCCTGAGTTGAGGTCTATGTGATTCAATCCTGTCCCGGCCTATGATGCATAAAGACAAGCCCCATCGCTGTGTTCCCAGAAGCATGCTGTGCCCTCAGAGCAGCCTGTTGGTCCCAGTGATCCCGTGGGAAGCCCACAAATCATCCCATGGATCCCCAGGCTTTCTTCCCCCGCACAGTGGCCCTCCACAGGGTTCATCTCTCCATGCTTACCTGCCCTGCAAGGTTGAAGTACGCATGGTTGGTCAAGTTGATGGGTGTTGTCTTGCTGGTCTGGGCTCGATAGTTGATGGCCAGCTCCCCACCACTGAGCGTGTAGGTCACCCAGACTTTCAGGTCGCCAGGGTAGCTTTCCTCACCATCAGGGCTGAGCCGGAAGAAGCAGACACCATTTGGGAGGACCTGGGGGCTCCAGAGAACCTGCAAGGAGCGTGCTGTTGGTGGGACAGTCATGGGAAACCCTTCTATCCTGCCTCAAGCTGAGCTAAACCCAAGGGCAAAAGGTACTCAAGGAATGATGCACTGAAAAAAAGGTTTTTTCAATCATCTTTCCTGCTCTTACTTCTAGACGGGGACTAAAAAACAATATCGCCTTGTTGAAGAAGAAAAAGGGAAGTGGGAGGAAACACAAGCACCAGCCTGCTCTTGGCCAGCCAGGGCCAGCAACAGGGAACGAGTTCTTCAATGAGGAGTCAAACAAACGAGGCAGTTTGCTCTGATGGGGGTCTGTCTGTGTTACTCCGTGCCTAAGAGGGTCCACGCGTTTGATTTTTGCCCTGAAGCTGGACTTATTCCCCTTCCCGTGGATCTCCTGGTGTGCCACGTCGCTTCAACAAGCTGCCGCCCTTTCCTCAGCTAACTCCAGGCTGGCTTCTAGGGCAATGCGAATACACACTGGGAGCTCCTGCTTGTGGGATGGGGCTGAGTTAAATAGTACCAGATACATCCACATGTCAGAGAACTGGGACCTCTCCGTTTCTTGCCCCTGACAGAGACCAGGGCTCTGCTTGGAGCCAAACCTGCTGGCGAGAGAAGTAAGCCAGCACATGGTAAATTTAGCTGCCCAGACAGCCTGTTTTGACCTTGGTCGTGGACCTGATGCTAAGCAGATCTCTCAGTCCCTTGCAGGACGGATGTGTGACAAGAGGCGAAGTGCCCAGCTCCTGGAGCTTTGCACCTACCTAAGGAATGGTTACTTAGAGGACAGATCTAGGGGCAGGGGCCGGATAATGCCTTTGAGATCATGTAATCATGGAATTTCAGAGTTGGAAGGGACCTCTAGGGAGATCATATAGTCCAACTCCCCTGCTAAAGCAGGATTGCCTAGAGCACATCACTCAGGACTGCATCCAGGCGGGTCTTGAAAGTCTCCAGAGAAGGAGACTCCACAACCTCCCTGGGCAGCCTGTTCCAGTGCTGTCACCCTCACCGTAAAGATGACTCCTTTCATCTCCTGTGCAGGGATCACAAACTTGAGGCACTTGTCAAAAGCCAACATTTTCACCCAACATGGGAGCTGAGGGTGCCAAATGTGGTAACCAGACTGCAGCTTCCACTGCTGTGGGATGTTGTAGTTTTATGTATGAGTTTCTATTTAAGTTCTTCAAAGAAAAAGCTATTAAAGGCCAGCAAGCATACTGATATCACTATTTTTTAAAGCAAAGTGGGTTATTTTCTGAATTCCCCCAGTCTCCCAGCAGCGTGGTCAGGTATTGCCGTTACTTAAGTGTGGCTGCAAGCTTCCTTTTCATCAGACCACAGGCTGATTGCAGCACCGAGGTCTGCAAGATCAGAAAAACCCAACAAGATGGCCAAGATAGTCACAGCCAAGAGCCAGTGTGTCTTGGTTTTGTTAGGGCTGACCACAGGTCCCTGTGCAGTGACCATTACCTGGCTGAAGGGGGACTTGAGCAGGTGCCCCATGGGTCGGAGGACACAAAGTCCAGGCTGGGAGGTGTCACTGCCTTGTACCCACTGAGATGGCATGCCTTCAGCAAGCAAGGGGAAGAGGCAGGAGAAGAGGCCACGTCCACTGCCTGCAGAAGACAGCCTGGAAGCCCAGGGGCAAAGGGGTGCATGGTTTCAGCTCCGGCTCACAGCAGGTCAGGGCATATAAAGAACTTTTAAACCAAATTGTCCTCTTTGGGTCTACAACAGCCAAGTCACACCAATACTCCCTTTTTTCCCTAAGGCTGCTGAGGAGCGTTTGATCCCAGTCTGATGCCAGTTCACACTGCGTGGCCCAGAAGCGAGCTTTTCTCCAGGCACTCTGACTTTTGTCCCATCAGCCTGGATGTCCCTTCAGGAAACAAAACATTAACCCAGGAATGCAGCTGCTCCAGCACATTCACATGCGTTCCTCTGGGAAAAAGGTGGATCAGCTACTTGCTGGTTACAAATGCAGTTGATCCGACAAAGCCCAAGGCTTCGGGAAAGCAGGGACTTCTGAGCCTGCCCTGCGATCAGGAGAGTTATCAGCAAAGCCTTTTCAAGAGAAGAGATGCTCCACTGCTCTTACCACTTGTAGCGCATGGAGGGTATCTGGACTTCAGCAGCAGCTCTCGGGAGAAGATAGGAAGGGCTGAGTGTCCTGGGGCCAGGGAAAGGTTATTTTATCTCGGGAAACCATAGGGAAGGGCTGGGGAGGGGACACGGTGATGCTGGGCCATTTGTGCAGGCCTGATCCAGTCACCGGCTGCTGTGAGCCGGAGCGAGAGCCTGGGATGTGCTGTCACTGGGATGGCAGCGGTACTGAAGGGGGTAATGCAATAACCGCACTGAACCCGCAGCACCACCCGGCTCTCCCTGTGCTTGGGGGCGCTGTCAAACACTAACAGCAAGGACACTCAGCGTCTGCAAACAAACGCAGGACCTTCTGACTCTGTGAGGAGCTACGGGCAGGTAACAGCCTCAAAACGGTGGGTGCGAGTGAGCCTGCGTGGATCACCGCTCCCCAGGAAACTTCCTTTGCGCACTGGGACAACTACAGCACCCACTGCGGGGTGGTGCGGCTGGTGCCTCGGGAGCCTCCGTCGTGCATGAGGCTGGGTCCTCACTGCCATGTCCCAACCCAGGCTCTGCAGGAGCAGCTCCTTGCCCCAGGATAACCCCGTCAGAACTGGGCTCACGAGGCCTCAGGGCTGCAGTAACACAGAGGAAGCCCAGCAACCCTCTGCATGGCATCCAAGGATGGTGTAAGCGAGCCCCACTAAGCCACTCAGGCAAAGACAACCCGACCCAGCAGCTCACGGTCTCACTTCACCCTGTTCCTGCACCCACAGCACTTTCTGGGGCCCGATTCAACTCCATAACCCCCAGAAAACCCTACAGGGTCAGGAATGAAGACATCATATCCTCTTGCCACAACCCCCCAGGTTGTGTGCTAGAGGACACCGGGACCCGCCAGCCTGATGTTCACCTTGTCAAATCCCCTGGCTCCTCCATGCAGGCTGTTGGGCCCGTTGTTGAGGAACAGCTGATACTCCTTCCCCTCCACGGTGAACCTCCCCTTCGCAATCCTGTTGGCAACACGCCCCACGACGGCACCGAAGAAGGGGTGCTTCCTCGTGTAACCTGGCCAGAAAAGCAGCAGGTGGTTAAACCGAAGGATTGGGACAGGATGGGGTAGTCTCCAGGTGCGCTTACGGATTCAGAGGTGTCTCTCTCTGCTTCCCGCCAGTACTAAATAAGTGACTGCTGTCCTGCTCTTTCACGGGACACGCAGCTCGCTAGCTACATGTATCTTTGATTAAAACAGCCTGATGGGATCTTGTAGTCTTTGCAGATTTGCAGAAAAGGCATCTGTCACTGCTGGTCAAAGCGTGACACAGAGCGGGGACACTGCGCCCTGGAGCCACCAGTGCTCCTGCTCCCTGCCCACCACTGAGCCCAGTACAGGCAGCAGGAGTTGTATTTATTCAGCACGCGATTGGGAGGGGACCGTTAGAAGCAGATCATGCAGTGTGGCAATCAAACCAGAAAACATTGGTTAAATTGCCTGATTATATATATTTTTTTTTTTAATTTTAAATTTTGATTTTTAAAGAAACAGATTTAGACCCACCTTCCAAAGTGTCAAAGCCTAGAACAACATCTGAAAACTTTCCATCCCTGTCTTTTGTCTCCAGAGCGGCGATTATGCACCCTAAGGACAGGATCTCCACTTTCACGCTGTTCGACTTTAAGACGAACTTTTCCACCACTCCTCCTCCTTCCTCCTGGGGCATCTGCCCGAACACCTCCCTCCTCACTTCTGTCATTGCTCCCCGAAACCTGGGCCCCAGCACCGCCGGCAGGAGCTGTGGCCCTGGCAGGGAAGGAAGCTCAGGAGGAAGCAATGGTGGCCGGGAGCAGAGCAAACACAGGTCCAAGAGAGCAATCTTAAAAATCACATGATTGCCTTCCAGCGCTGGGAGGAGTTACGCCATGCATCTCCCCGCCACGGACGGACGGCAGCCGGCAAGCGGCAAGGCAGCCACGGAGGGATGCAATGGAGCACGGAGAGGAGCCTTTCCCCGGAAGGCAGCAGCCCTCTGGGTTTGGTGGGCTGGAAGTGGCGGAGGAGAGAGGGAAAGGCACCAAAAAGAGGGAGGAAAGCTGCCCGGGCTCAGGCTTATGCAGCCGGGGCCAGGCAGTGCGGCTGCCAGCCTGCGCGTTTGGGCTTCCAGAGGACAGAGCACTGCCGCCACCAGCTCTTCTCCCCTGCTTTCTTTACACCGCCACAGCTTTCAGGGCCCTTGCAAAATATGACATGACAAAATGCTATTTTCTGCCTTTATGCACCCTCCCCCCCCTGCCTCCGCAGGAGGCACGAGGCAGGTCTAGCGCCTGCTGACAGAGCCGTAAATCGGGCTCAGGGCGTTTGCTGGCCAGGTGTTATTCTCAGAGTCACGTTCACATGGCCCCTGACCTGGACCTCATCAAAAATCATCATTTTTTGAAATACCAGCTCTTCCTATCTGTCTCAGCTCTTTGCAGGCAGTTTTAGTCAGCGAGAAAAACCCTAGCAATATTTAAGTAATGTGTGTGCACGTTTTTGACGCCTCTCGGCAAGGCTCAAGTGCAAGGCGTGAAGAACTTCACTACAATTTGATATTGTTGTATTTTTCTGAGGGCCCGCATTCAGAATTTGTTCGAAGAACCGATAATTCCAACAACCGCCACCAAAAAACCTCAATCAATCAACCAGTGGTTGCTAAATACTCATTTCCAACACAGCAATCCCTTTTAGACAAGACAAGCTACAGATTCCAAGCCGACAAGGAAACAAACCCCCCCACCCGGGGCTGAGCAGGGCTCGTTATGAAACCTGCCCTTCTTTGTTAACGACGGCCTCGTGTCTGCGGTGTAACACACACAGCCATGCCCGTGTTTCCTTCTGCACCCTCACAACTAGCGCTCCCCATCTGCCAACAGCATCGCGACTAAACGCGTTTTCCACTGCTCGTCAATACCGCCTCCCTTTTGAAAGGGGCCGTGCAAACTTTGTTTGGAGCGCGGAAGGCTGCCGGCGGGTGGAAGCAGGGGGCAGCCGCGTTTATAACCCGTTCATGAAGGGTTTTCACAGGCAAAGCGTTCCCAGAAGCTCACTGCGTGGCACCTGGGCTCCCTCGGCACCTCTCTCTCAACATGCTTCTCCAGACGTAGGAAGCGTTTCTGCGTCGCAAAGATGGGTCTTCATTAAGGTGTGGGGTTTTTTAACACGACGGGAGCTGCCATTTTGATATACTTCTCTGATTCACACCAGAGGACATCCGGATCCAACTCTTTGTCGGCTATAATAGTCACACGCGCTCTTTCATTTTCTCGCATACCTTCACAGACGCAAGATCACTCGAGCCCCAGTGACACCTAAGACGGTGCAGGTGCAAAAGCAATACCACAGCCAAATCTGTTCAGGAACCATCCACCCCACTTTCAAGCTGACAGAGAAACCAGAAAAGAAACCAGCTTGCACAAGACTGAATTTTGCATGAAGCAGTGAGGGCAGTGGAGAAATGTCAGCTTCAGGATTTGAGCAAGGTACCTTCAAGACTCCTGCTTCGTTACCGAGAGGATTTCTCATCATTTGCCTTTGTGTGTGTCCTACCTTTACACCTCTGGCAAGTGGGGGAGGCAGAAAAGGGGAAGAGGCAGGAAAGAAGCAAGTCGTGTTCAGCATCTCACCACACTGGATTTTTTTTTTTTTTTGGCTTCCCTATTTTTAAGAGAGAGTTTGTTTCATGCCTATTCGCTGTGGCACTGAGTTTTGCTTACAGCGAGGGTCGAATGCAAGCTCCTTGCATTTTTCTCTTCTTTCTTCCCGGTGGAAAACCACAGTCCCGGGCCTGAACATGCCTGCCATTGGCAGCAGGTCACTTCCACAGCCGGCGAGCGTTCAGCAAAGCTTGCTACACGTTTCCAAGACTTCGGTTTAAATTCTCTGCCTCGCGGCTCTGCACAAGCAGCTGGGCAGCGCACCAGCTCTCTTCTCCATATCTCCCCTTGCTCTGACCGAAAAGGTACTGCAGCAGCCTTTCGCAACCCAAACCCCAAAATGTTTGTGAGGGGCACGGATTTATCCGCTCTGTCACAGCCAGAGACCCTGCAGGTGTAGCAGAGGCACAGCACGAAGACACGTTACTTCGTGGCTCCGGCTCCTCGACACCAGGCAAGAGATTTCTGTTCAGCAGCAAAGGCGAGCTGGGAAGTTGGCCTGGGAGCGAATAGTTCTGCCTTTCCCCCACCCAAAAAAGCTAATCAAAAGGCACACTGTGAAAAAGAACAGCTTGGGTTTTTTGGGTTTGGTTGGGTTTTTTTGGTTTTTTTTGGTTTGTTTTTTTTTGTTTAAGAGGGAGCTATTTAATGCACTGTCAACCGCTGTCAGAAAATAAACATGTTACGGGAAAAATTACAGAGGAGAATTTATTTCCTTGGGATTAGCAGCTTGGAGATTCCAGGTGCCTGCGGGGCAGGTGCCATTTTGCAAGGCAGAAGCGAGGCATCGGATTTTACACATGCTTGTGCTATTTTCTTATGGCTACTTTATTTTTGTGCGTTTTTTCAGATGTTTTTCTTTAATCCACAATAAAGTGACTTTGCTTAAAAGGCTGCAGTCAACCAAAACTCTCTGTCGTGCAGCACCTACTATCACAAGATCCTTTTTTGGTTGGTCCTCAGGCACTTCTGTAATAAATTACATCACTACACTTCCTTCCTTAATTTTGTCTTTATTTTAAACCCACATGTGATTTTCAGTTTATCCTGGATCCAGAGCAGGACTTCAGGATTCAACTGATGTAAAAAAAAAAATATCTTAAAAGGTGATTCAGATTTGTGAAGGGACGTGTTGTGATCACTTATAGGATCCAACTCTGCTCTGAGGTACCCGGATCCATAACCCCCGTTTTCAGCGGAGCGGCCTTGAGTAACGGAGCAGGAGCGTGATGTTAATGCCGCTCACCATCTTTGAGACAGGTGACATGTCTGTATCTGCCCTGTGGGGAATCTTTTCGACAGCACCCCTGGGCCAGACCAGACCTCTTGTTTTGGGGAACCTAAGCGGTGCGTCTCAGCACCGGGAAGCGGCGCAGCTTTGCACGCAGAGCCCAGAAACGACCAAGCTGTTATTACACCAGTGGCATTTCGATGTGAAGGCAGCAGAGACACTCCAAATGCTGTAATACTAAAGCAATGATGATTGCAGCTTGCTGTTGCCCAAGAAGCTTCCTTATTCACCAACAGCGACAGCGACGTACCCAGCACTGCAGCGGGAGATGGGGTCTGTTTGGGCTGGCTGCCGCACAGACACAGAAAAGAAGGCAGACATCACTTCTTACACCCTCCAGCGTTATAAGGCTGCAATTAAATCTCCTTTTTCTGACGAACTTCACGTAATCCCAAAGGGACGAGCTGGCACTAAAGCCGGCGGGGAGTGGGCATAACAAAAGGGGAGACGTTCCCCCCAGCATTTTATTGTCTGTTTGTTGAATGTATGTTCAGCTCTGCCGGGTACTCCCCAGCACACAGGCTTAAAATGGAGCTTGCACCTTTTTTCTTTTTTTTTTTTTTTTTGCTTCATCTCTTCAGGGGGAAATATACTGAGCCATCGATTAGGTTATTTTAGGATCATGGCACGGTGCAATTGCTTGCTGTTATTCTGGCAGTCACTTACCGGGAGCCAGTTATGCACATTTTAGACAGCTCTTCGAAAAACACAGCTACCCGAGAACGCTTTACGCAGCACGTTTCAGATGTGCCTTTGTGCACAAGTTGTTTGCGTCTCAGTAGCAGCCAAAGAGCCATTCGGATGTGTTGGTTGCTATAGTAATTACTTTCCTTGGGAGCTAAGATAATAGCTTACAGCTCCTGCAGCTCGCTGTTGTGTAGGCTGCCGTGAACCAGAGACGCTTCCATTTTGTTTGGGAGGGGGCTGGGGACTATAATGTAGGCTGAGAGACAGACTTTCCTTTCTATGCTCATGCAGCTAATTTTGAATTTAACCTTTGCAGAGGATGTGTCATGGGCCTAAAGGTCCAAAAATAAAAGCAGCGTATGAAATGGTACGACAGCCTTGCGGCTGAGGTTTCTGATGGGGGTGAAGATTTGGATGGAGGGTCATGCTGAGACTGATTTTCAGCGCTGAGGGCCCTACAAAGCAATGGCGGGGGGGGGGGGGCGGGGAGGCTCATAAGGGTTTCAAAAGCGCCTAAGCAAGTCAAGCAGGAACATGACAAGGAGAACATCTCTGCAACTTTCAACTTTTTTTTTCACTGGTGACAGCACTGGTGAAGTAGCTGCTGGACCTGCAGCTCTGGAGGGGGTCAGGGGTCTCACTCTGCCTCTCAGAGCAATCCCATAGCTGGCAGATGCCAGCTCCCGGCTCCATCTGCAAGCACGGGACATTTCTGGGTGACAATTTAAATTGCAGGCCTGGGGGCTATGGGACTTTTGCTGGAAAGGGCACTGTGCAGAAGCGTTTCCCAGCAGTAGGACGAGCCCCATGGCTCTGCGTAGTCACGAAGGAGGCACCGAATGGGATGGTTTTGGGATTTTTGTGCAGTTTGCAGCCAGGTGGGCTGGCATGGCAATGGCATTTCTGATGAGCTGCCAAGGCGGGGGCAAGAGGCACAAAGAATGGTCAGATCGATTACCCTCCTGCGTCAAGAAGCAGCTGCAGGGCCACCACAGCTCGTGACCCACAGGGGCTGACCTGAAATAAGGCTCCAGCACCAGCAACAAGTACCAGTTTGGTCTTGCAGAGAGAGACCAGCCAAAAGGGGGGAGGATATAAAAAGACAAGGGGGGCAGGAGGAGCTGGGATGAAAGGAGACAGAACACCAATAGGGAAAGCATTTTGCCTCACAGTGCTGCCCTAGAAAATTTGCTCTCAGATGCGTACGCGGCTGCATCGGCAACTGGCAGGGAGATGCCAAAGGGAGATAAAAGAACTGCATCATCTGCTAAAGGCTGCAAACACAAACAGTTCCTGTTTGAGTAACAGCAACATACAAAAATGTAGGGAGGGAGGGTGTCTGGGGAAACCACAGGGCAAAACTGGGCCTTCGGATGTGAGTTTGTGCCTGCTTTGTAGGCAGCAGGTGATAAAAGCTTATTTCACACATGTAGATCTGCAGATCCCCCCCCCCCCCCGCCCCTTCCAAATTTAGGCATAGCATACATACACAGCTTTGCTGCTGAAATTCTTTACCAATGGAGTTAAAGCAGCCGAGCATGGAGTTACATGAGCATCCCCGCTCTCCCGACGCAGTGCTGGATAAAGAGCCCTTGGGCATGCCCCCTTCAAAAGAAGCATGTCCAGGAGATCCAGAGAGGTGATTCTCCCCCTCTACTCTGCTCTGGTGAGACCTCACCTGGAGTACTGCGTCCAGCTCTGGAACCCTCAGCACAAGAAGGACATGGACCTGTTGGAATGGGTCCAGAGGAGAGCCACGAGGATGCTCAGAGGGCTGGAGCACCTCTCCTGTGAGGACAGGCTGAGAGAGTTAGGGTTCTTCAGCCTGGAGAAGAGATGACTCCGGGGAGACCTTATAGCAGCCTTCCAGTCCCTAAAGGGGGCCTACAGGAAAGCTGGGGAGGGGCTGTTTGCAAGGGCATGTAGCGATAGGACGAGGGACAATGGTTTTAAACTAGAGCAGGGTAGGTTTAGATTAGACATGAGGAAGAAGCTCTTTACACTGAGGGTGGTGAGACGCTGGAACAGGTTGCCCAGAGAGGTGGTGGAGGCCCCATCCCTGGAGACATTCAAGGCCAGGCTGGATGGGGCTCTGAGCAACCTGATCTAGTTAAAGATGTCCCTGCTTACTGCAGGGCGGTTGGACTAAATGGCCTTTACAGATCCCATCCAACCCCACACATTCTATGATTCTATGTTTCTATATGAGGCTTGTATCTAACCACACCGGTACAACTAAAGCCAGGTGACTTTTTTACGGAGGGATAGCCCTGGAAAGACAAGGGTGATGCAGTGGACGGCAGTCCAGGACTGTCCAACCACCAAGCCGTGTTTCCTGGGCACATGTATTCCCCAGAGCCCCCGCGGACGCAGGGTGAGCCTGTGCCGGCTGGGCAGGGGGGGCTCAGCCTGCCCGCCTGTCCCTCCAGGCACGTCGCAGCTGACACCAGCCTGGCTCGAGGTCGAGAGGACATGGGTTTGGTGTTCCCAGGCACTCTTCCCCTCACAGTGTGGATGTAGCCAAGATTACTTGTGTAGTCCCTCTAAGGATCATGTCTAAAGATCACGGAAATCTCAGGCTAAAACAGGATGATAGACTTGGTCAGGGAAACCCCTGAAAAAAAAAGGATACTGGAAATCTGGAAATGCTTCATTGCAAGGACTCATGGCTATTTATTTTCTTTTTTTTTTTTTTTTATGGGTAGAGAGCCAAACTTTTAATTCACAACAGTCTGGTTGTGCAGACTTCAGCTATGAGGACATTTAAAGTGTCTGTTCTGTATTAAACTTGTGATGTTTCAATTTTTTTTATCTGAGAATTTCCTATGGCCTTTTTGCAAAGCTCTTGGGTTAAGTTTTCTGCTCTTTTATCAGAAAATCTGGCTGCATTTTTAGCCCTGTTGGATTGTGGTGTACCAAAATCTTGACATTGCCACTGAAGCGCTCCAGTAGAAACAATATTTAAGATGCAAAATCCGAAATGCAAGGGGGGGGGGGGGGGAAGTATTTCTCTGGCAAGAAGCTTTAAGAAACAAAAAAGTAAATTGAAAGGCATATGAAGAAAAAATTTCACAATCAATCCAATGTATTACCTGATTCTATAGATTATCGGCTGTCTTTGAAACATACCACCTGCATTCACTGCAGTTTTAGCAGAGTAATAAAATTTGTTTCTTTACCCAAAACGGGGTCAGGTGTGGGAGAATCTTGTCTTTCCTTAAACAGGAAATCTGCAGCTGTCATGGGGACTTAAAATCATAATGAAAACCGTGATCCAAGTATGAGATACAGTCTCAAGTTACCACAAGGCGAACAAAATAATTCAGACTGTTTTAACCACAAAAAAATTACTTCTGATTTTTAAGCCATGGTTTGGAGGGAGCAGGACAGGGCTAATTCGTGACTTTTGATTTCTAGCATGGGCAGGACTGGTCTAAAGAATGACTAATGAGAGTATTTCTGGACCACTTGATTTTTCCTGGGGTTAATTTGGGTGTAAATTTTGTTATTAATTATTTGATATTTGACATTTGTAATGAGCTGCTAATGACTCAGAACATGCACTTTAGGAAGCGTTGTTAGATTAAAAGCAAAAGCTGCAGCTACGTTAAAAACTCGGGGGAGGCTGCAAAAAAAATTCCTCTACTGGAGAACTAGTTTGTGCTAGATAAGTATTCTTGCTGGCATAATTATGATTTCTTCTCAGCAGCGACTCTTGTTCAGCGCGGACATCATGAGACCAAAAAAAAGTCTTGGAAGTTTGCTCACACATACCATTAAAATGACTTATCTTACATCAGTGTATGGTAGGTAGCCTGTCTAAATGTGTGGTTCAGCTGGACAACAAATGCTCCTGTGAAGTGGAGTGTGAAAAGATGAAGTGTGTCACCCAAGGAAGCGTATCAAGGACACCCTAAGGACATGCTTCATCGAGTGCAACTTCCTAGCCAAGTCCCTAGAGCTCTTAAAGAGTCAGCAACAAGGCTCCACAGGCCTTATTTGTATAACCAGCAGGCAGGAAGAGCGTGCCAGACAAAGGAATAGTCTGAGCTATCAGACGGTGAATTGTCTTGCAATTACAGGAGAGAAAGCTGATTGCACAGAGATAGATACCTACCATGCATTCACTGAGCCTGACTCCGCCACCCCCCCACCACAACCTTGTCATCGTTAGCTGCCAGCAGCAGCCATGTAATTGACACAGGTTTAGATGCTGCCAGTTAGGGCAAAGTGAAAGCGGGATTTTATTTTCCATTTTCTTTTTCCTCCTTGTGAAAACAATTGAAGAAATGCGTGGGAACTCATTCCCTTTGTTGCAGTCAAAATCCTTGTGCTAGTGCCCTGCTTGGGGAGTCTGGGAAGGGGGAAAAAGTTATGCTATAGGGAAATCACAAAGGATTTACGTCAAGTGTGTTGCAGCTAACTATGTGAAATGGTACAAAACATCTTATTTGGCTTTAGCCAACAGAACATCCTTTGTAATGGGCAAAAATAAGCGGAGACACCATTTTAATGATAATCAATGAAACTAATTCTCATGTACCACATACAGCACAAGGACTTTAGTAAGCAGAACTGCTTTGAGCTTACAAAGTTTGTGGTGTACAATGTACATTAAAACACTTTTGGGAGGCCAAGCAAAAATATCTATAAGATGTTGGTTTGTGCCCTGGGGAGGTACTATCTCCAGCCAGCATGAGGTTGGGGGAAAACCTCTGCACTGCACCCACTCTCACCCTGCAGCCATTCTCACTTACCAGTCAGTTCAAAATCCATCACCAATTTGCATTCCTGCAAAGTAGTCCAGTGGCGCTGCTCTGTCTGGATGGAAAGAGACAAAGGAGATCAAGATTAGAAATAAATAGGAAAGCACCCTGTCTCTCAGACATTCTGTCACTTCGACACAGCCTTATGCTCCAGTAAAGTTTTCACCATCAAAGAGCAAGACGCAAACCACAGAACATCAATTAAATTTCTATTTTAGAAATGCATCTGGTGCCTCTTCTTCACAGGTGCTTACCGAACGGTGATGCTGGGAAACAACCCCTGCCTCACAAATTGATAACTGCTCATTTTTAGGAACTGTTGCCTAATATAAATCCAGAATTGTGACCCATTCCTCCTTGGGGGATGCAACACTCAGGAACTCTTCCAAAATCTCTGTCTTTAAAATGGAGCAGCTATTTTAAGAGAGGGAGGACAGCCTTGGTGGCTGGACAACTATGCCCACGGATGGCAGTCCAGGTTGTAAGCAAGGGTCAGAGCTGGCTAAGGGCACGATTTGTGTTGACGGGAGGGGAAAGCTGTCTGCCTCGTCAGCAGGGGAAGCTGCCCCAGGATTATTTTGTGTGAGCAGCCCCGACAGCATTATACTGACAGGCAGCCAGGGCTTCTTACCCTGGCAGGCCACCTTGGTCAGCCCTCTTTTCTCTCCACACACTAGGACACCCCAATGTCCTGCTCACCACTCACGATTCTGTGTCCATGTTTCCTGAGCCAGGCAGGATGAGGAAGCTGGCCGGGTTTCTTTCAGAGCACTTGGCTATGCACAGGGCATAGAGGATGTGCACGCAAATGAACTGCGGGCACACTGCAAAGCCCTTGATTTAACGGGACCAGGGATGTGTCCAGCAGCTGCAGAAACTGACTTTAGGCATGGCAAAGGTAGTTTTCTAGGACAGCAAGGCAGCCATGGCTCAGCCATTTCACCTACACCGGAGCCCTGGAGAGGTAAGCTAGCCCTGCTGCCAAGAGGGGGTATGGAACGGATGCTTTGAGACGTGAACAAAGCACATCTGTATGGCACATCTGCGTGGCACATCTGTCACAGATGTCCAGACCTCTTCTGGACTTGCCCACAGATCAGCAAGCCATTAGCCAAGGGAAGAAATTTCAGAACGGCAGTTATTTTATGCCGCAGCCCAGAAGAGGCAAAACCAGGCCTGGATGGGGATGTGAAAGTGGCGTTACAGTGTCTTGGAGAACAAACGGTGTCTAGTATTTATGCAGAGAAAGGTGACCTGAACAAGAGAGAGGAAGTGCTGACTAGACAGATATGTTACACTGTCCATCCAAGAAAGCACGCTGGTAACCAAACAAATGATAAAGGTAAAAAAACCAAACACCACCCCCCCCATCACCCCCCTGAGGCCCCTTACGTGGGTAAGAGCTGTGACACTGGGACTTGTATCTCTGCTGTGGCTCCACTAGAGAAACCAGTGCAGTGGCTCTGGTCTGCTGGTGTACCTCTGCTGTACTCGGGTCTGAAAAATGCCACAGGATGACCCGTCAGGTGGCCTTCTTATCCTTTTAACAGAGGGAAAACACACATGCTGTAGATTACAAAGAAAAAGAATTACACATGCAAAGGCAAAAACGTGAATCATGGAAAATGCCAAGGTGAAAGTTGCAAATGCAGGCTGGTTTTGTGCCCTCATGCCTAACTTGTTGTGATAAGAACTTTAATTTTGCAGCCATGGATTCATTCATTTGCTCATGGGAGCTCACCGGACAGACTGTGCCGAGGTAGCACGCAAATGCTCAGCCTGTGCTCTCCTCCCGCTCACGGAGGCAGCCCCGGGCCACGCTCAGGGCATGCTCTTCAGCTCTTGGGCTGGTAAAAGAATGACTTGTTTTCTTCTGAGTACTTGTCACCACTGTAAGGAAGTGCGTCACTGCCAAATGGAGTGAGCAGAGCAAGGTGCCGTTGTCTGCTGCGGAGGTGGAGGACTGACATGTAGACAGCTTTTGGCCAGCTGTATTCTCAACACTTTTCAAGGGGCCATTGGAAATGCTTAAGGACTGATGCCACAGATAATGCAATTTTATTTCATGCTCAGTTCTGAAAACAAGTTTTGAGGTTGTCAACGAGAAAATGAGGGAAAAACAGTGACTGTAAGCAACTGGTTTAAGTGACTTGCCTGGTATTACATGGGTCTGAGGAGAAGGAAAGCAACGCCATTGCTTTTAAACTCTGTGTGCACACATGTGCGTTTGTGTGCGTTTGTGTGTGTGTGCACTGACTGTGTATATACAGAAGAGCACTGGTAATAAACTCAAACACTTGAAAACTTTCTGTCAGGACATCCAAAAGAAAACCTGAGATTTGCTTGTGGGATTTTATGGATCATGTACTTGAACTGACTACAGTTGGGTTGCCCCCAGCGTGGGAGCATTTAAGAATCATGTTTTTCAGTTGCAATTCAAAGGAATTAATTTTTTTTTAAAGGTACTGACTAGACAGTGGTAAACTTCTCAAGTTTACTTAGAGAATTAAACTTGGAGTTGCTTGGAGTCTGATGCTTTAAGAAACAATAAATATCACAATATTCGTGATCCTTCTGAGAGTGCTGGTAACAGTGCGAGGCTTGGCAATTCTGCTATGTAAGGCAATGATTTTAAGTCCTTACTGGTCAGTGGATCTGACCTCTACTACAGCTGTTTATCCACCCAAGTGCACACCAATTTAGGTAGTCAAGCCAGTGTCAAGCATGCTGAGCAGTCATAATTTCTCTTGAAAATAACTAGTGTATTGCATGCTTAGTACTTGTCTTTTTTTTTTTGGCTTCAGAAGTCTTGTAAAGAATACTCAAATGTAGAGGTCTATGCACTGCTGGTGAATTGAACAGGAGTAAGTAGGAAGGAGGTGTAAGTGCTGTCCATCCTAGAGGAGAGCGTGGATAAATCCCAATCAAAATAATAAAAAACAAGAACTGAGAAAAATTTTGCAGTTCACTTTATCCACATATGTTGGTGTTTTCACCATCGCTCTGCAGCTGAGGTAGGTAACTTCCAGCAGGAGAGTGGTCAGAGCACTAATTTCTTCAGCTGTTGAGACTAAATTCAAAAAAAGGAACAAAACCCAGCACGTTCATGCCTCAGCTGTAGATAACAAACACCAGCGTGACCTTCCTTCACCTTGCTACATGCCAGACTTCATGTTCAACTTGCGTGCTAGGTGCTACATGTAACTTCGTGATTCCACTGACTGTCGGTGGGCTCCTGAGTTTTTGGTAAAAGGGAATGTGTCACAATGATTATGGTGAGAAAGCCTAGAAAACGCTAATCAGCGCTGTTGGAAGGGAGGCCCTTAAGCCTTGAACATGTGAACTCCAGTACCTCTAAACCTCCCAAGAGCTGCCGCGCTCCCCTCCAAACCAAGACCCCATCCTTGTTCGGCACAGCTGAGATTTGGCCGAGCAAGAACTGCAAGAGCTCAGCAGCAGAGCTTCCCTCACCACCAGTATGAGCCACTGCGGTACCTTTACTGGTAGGGCTTGGAAGGTTGTGGTCCTCCCATCCTATCCTGCCAGCATCCCCCTGTGGCATGCCTTCTGCATCACACAGCGCTGGAGAAGCTGTGCAGAGCTCTCCATTTATACTGATCTAGCCCTGTGGTGAAATTATTTTTCCTTCAAAACAGCATTTTCTTGGTTTCAATCCTTGACTGAGGCTTCTGCAGCTGCATGCCCTCAGCTGCAACAGGTTGTGCAAGCAGCAGACACAACACACCAGGGGTGGAGAACCGTAGCTAACAGCCCTCACGTTGATGTGTTGAGAAACGTGCTGACTTTTTCCCCACAAGCTGCATGTCTGCCGCTGCTGATTCCCCTCGAGCTCCAGGAAGGTCCCTGGCATTGGTTTCCATCAAACGTGCTTGTGAAAACATGCAACCTGGGGGTGAGACATAATGACGTCAGAGAACTGATCACTATAGGAGAACCTTCATGGAAGCAAAAAATATAAATAGGGAAAAAAACCAAAAGATTAGGCAAGAGCCAGCTTAAGGCTATTAAACAGAAAGGTATAAAAGCAGCTTCTGACTCAGAAGATCCTTAAACTGCTGACGGCTGGAAACTGGAAAGCATACCTGGGAATGCTCACTCCACGCATTCCATTTTTTACGTGTCGCTATATGCCCCCACTGCTGGCACCTCTCCAGTAGAGGCTGCTTTGGTACCTTTGGTCTGACACATTTTTATGTCACCTTTTGCTCACTCAACCCAAAATAGTAGATCAGGTCTTAGTGTAATATCACCCCTCACGCACACAGAGTAATGATGTGTGATGGCTAAAGCACTAGTTTCACCTCACATTTGAAAGTCACATCCAGACCATTTTTAGGTATCACCTTCTCATTAACATCCTACTACAAATGTCATTACTGGATCGACTCATGCTAATTATTTTTCCCTTATGGCCAAGAGAACTAAAACCTTTTCCCATTTTTATTCTAGCTGTTACTGGCATTCCCAGGGTATCTAAATACACTGATTTTAGCACTGGAAGTGCCATGTGTTAGTATGGTAAGAAACAGTCCTCGCTACAATGAGCTAATAGCTCAATGTGATACAAATTACAGCAAAGGATGTAAGAGACACAAGGCAGGAAAGGAAGAGGAAAGAAAATTGTACTGGCAACAACACGTACTTCCAAACTATGTGCATAATTAGGTGGTTTAAATTTCTACCATGTTTGGGGATTTTTCTTCATGTCATTGTTCTGCTCTTTATGTAATTATGTGGTTGCACTTGACTGCACGGTGGTAAGTAAATAACACTAATTGCTTTTCTTATTGGAGGGTAGTGGACTGAAACCGTAACTTCTGTTTATCAGCTCCAGGTAATAAAAATTGTATGAAAAGAACTATTTCAGGTAGCATTACCACCTTTCATCTCTCTCTCTCTCTCTTTTATACAAAAGAAGCAGGTCTGACAAGCAACAGAACAGTGAAATCCTTCTGCTGACTCAGATGCTCCCTTTCAAACTTACGTAACTGGGATGTATTTCCATATTCCCTCCCTCCTTTCGTATGCACGAAGCACAGACAGAAACAATGACGGCTCCAAGGCAGCTCACAGTAGCTTGGTGCGGAAGCCTCAATGTCACAACTTGACTGTGAAAAATATCTTAACGTCTCCACCGTGGGATAATTGAATACCGCATTAAGTCAGCAAAGCGGGGTCCGCTACCGAGTGACATTGGAGTCCATATGCTCCACAGAAGCATGCTGAAACTTTTCAGTTTCTTGGAATACTCAGTAAATAAGAATTTGGTCAAACAGCACGTCATTTCCTCATTTTCAGAAAAGGAATTTTAAATACATGGGCGGGGGGGGGGGGGGGAAGAACATTTAATTATTGCAGAAAATCTAATTATTGCAGCATTTCAGTGCCATTTTCTGACCATAACTCTGGTATGTTCTGTGATTTCTCAGGCTGTTATTTTTTGCAGCAGTATGGTGTAAATGTCTGCTAAAATCCCAGAGCTCTAGCACATAAAACTAATTTACTGGAAACTTCATCTGGCAAGTAAGCATTTATGTGCATAGCAGAAATATTGGTAGAGTGTTTAGAAATAAATCAAGTGCCAAGAAAAGTAAGTTTAACGTTCACAGATGGCATGTTCCTCATTGACTATTTGAACCTACAACAGATGTATGTACAGGCCTGTGGATGGTATGCTCTCAAAGTTGTAATGAATTTTTATTAAAAATAGGCACAGGAAATACTGAAAGAAAAACATAAATTCAGAAACAAAGACCAAAGAGAAAACAAGAAGGTGAGAAACACAGCAAGTTAAGTTGAATCGAATGTATGTGTTTGTAGATAAGATAATTAGATGAGCTACCTAAGAGATGCGGATTCAAATCACGTCAGGCAGAATGGGAAACTGAATCTCCTCCCACTTCTTGGAGGACTGCCTTTACCACTGGGTTTCAGGGTAGCAGAAAATGTTTAAACAGCAAACCGTTTGCTTTCTTTTCTAGCTTACAAGTACCATTTCAGGTTGAACAACATGTTTTATTTGATACAAGTGCAGGGTTTTGGGATTCCCACCCCCCCAAAAAAAACTAACAAAAAAAGAAGAAGAAAAGAATAACATTTATTTTGGCTGTCTTCTGAATTACTTCCCTCCCTCTTATTTGGCTGCTGAACTGAAAAAGCAATTACTCGCACAATCCTATATCCATTCTCCATTGACCTACTTTCAGCAGGGTTCCACTCCACATCCACCTGGGTTTGGCAGCCACAGCAGCAGAAACTAATTCAGCTAGAAAGTCCTGTAAACCACTTATAACATTGGAAGTCTTCTTTCTGTGCCTCCATCCATGAGGAAGCCTTCTCCTGGACAAACTGGCAAGGTACAGATTGGATAGGTAGTCTGCAAGATGGGTTGAAAATTGGCTAACAGGATGCCCTCAGAAGGTGGTGATCTATGTTTTTTACTCAGGCTGGCAGCCTGCCACAAGCAGGGTCTCCCAGGGATGGACGCTGTTCATCTTCACAAATCATCTGGAAGATGGGATTGAAAGCACCTTCACCACGTTTGCTGATGACACTAAACTGGGTGGCGAGGTGGACACATGAGAAGGGAGAGCCATCACACAGAGACCCGAACAGTCTGGAAGAGTGGGCTAGGAAGAACGGTACGAAGTTTAACAAAGAAAGTGGAAAGTCCTGCAAGTGGGGCGACATAAACAAAGAGCCCAGTGCAGGCTGGGACCTGTGTGGCAGGGAAGCAGCCTCGCTGAAAGGGTCCTGGTGGAAAGCAAACCGAACATGAATCAGCGGTGCACTGCTGCAGCAACGAAGGCAGGTCAGATCCTGGGCTGCATCCACAGGGGTGTTACTAGCAGGGATGGAATGGGATCATCCTATCATCCAGTGCTTGTCAGCCCACACCTGGCGTACTGTGTCCGATTCTGGTCCCCACATTTCAAGAAACACATGGACAATCTGGAAAGGGTCCAGAGGAGGGACAAAGAAAATCGAAGGTTGCCCTGCCCTATGAGGAAAGTCTGAAGGAGTTAGGTCTTATCTCCCTGGAGGACAGAAGGCTCGGGGGGCCTCATCACAGTGTTCCAGTACTTACGAGTGGCTACAAAGAGAGCAGAATCTCTCTCTTCAGGGAGCCACATGGAGATGACAAGGGGCAACAAGAATTTTTTTTACAGTGAGCACAACCAGTCCCTGGAATGCAGGAACATGGTAGGGTCCCCATCGCAGGTGGTTTTCAAGATGCGACTGGACAGGATGCTGGATAATCATAGAATGGTTTGGGTCAGAAGGGACCTTAAAGATCATCTAGTTCTAACCCATCTCATCTAATCTCATCTAGACTCCCTCCCACGAAAGGCTGGACTGGATGATCTTTCCAGCTCCCTTCCAGCCCGGGCCATTCGATGGGTCTATGATTCCATGTGGACAGGCATGGGCTCCAGGAGACACCTTCATCATCACCTCCCTGTAGAAGGAACCCTGAGCAGACCCACCTCCTGTTTGTCACCCCCGCCGGCCCACAGCAGCCAGCACGCCAGCTCCCCGGGCCGGGGGCTGAGGGCCAGGCCTGCGCTAACGCCTGCGCCCCAGGAGGCGCCTCAGGTGCGGCCTCACGGCCCCCCGACGGCTCGGCGACCTCCGCAGCTCCCAGATGGCTGTCGGGACACGGCTCCCCGCGCCTCGCCGGCACCGCCGGGAGGAAGACAAAGGCGGCGGGGCCTGAGGGACGGCGGTGGCCGGGGAAGGGGCTGCGGGCGGAGACGGGAGGGCGGGTGGCCGGGCCCGGCCCTCAGCGCGGCCTGCCGGGGGCGCGCGTCCCCGCCGGCCCTTCCGCTGCCCCTCCCTCCCCGCGAGTCCGCAGACCTCGGCCCACGAGAGAGGGGGTGGTGCCAAGGCGGCCTCGCGGCGCTGTGACGGGCGCGCTCCCCGCCCAATCGCCGCGCCGGCGGCGCCCGATAGGCACGGCTGCCGGCCCATCGCCGCGCCGCCTTCGGCCCCTCCCCGAGCCGCAGCCAATCGCGACGCCGGTGGCCGGTGGAGAGGCGGGACCCGCTCCCGGCGCGGGGAGGGGTGTGTGCGGGGGGACGGAGCGCAGAGCATCGCTCAGGCTCGCCGCGCCGGGCTCCGTCCCCACTCCCGCACCGCCTCTCTCCGCCGGTAGCCGGGCCGTCCGTTCCCTTCCCTTCCCTCTGGCGGCCATGTCGTCGCCGTCGTCTGGAGAGCGGTACGAGGAGGAAGAGGAGGAGGACGGCGCCTACGAGAGCCAGGCCAAGCGGCTGAAGCCTAGCACCGCCGCCGAGGAAGGCGAGATCGAGTACAGCGGCGCGGAGGAGAGCGAGAGCCGGCGGGACAAACCCCCCGCGCCGCGCGGAGGGGGCTTCTCGGGCGGGGTGAGGGACGCGGGGGCCGGCGGGGCGGGGGCGCCTTCCCTCAGGGGGCTGGCGGGGCGGGGCGGGGGAACGACACTGCGGGGCGAGGCTCGGGACACTCCCCTTCCCCCGTTACTGGGGGTCGCTCCCCGCGGAGTGGCGGAAGGTGGGACCCCCACCCGCGGCCTTCCCGGGCATGGAGGCGCTTCCGGTGGGGATGGGGGGGGCGGGGTGTTCTCCCGCGCCGTGGTCGGGGGGCGGGAATGGCGAGGGGCCAGGCTGGTGCCTGTCCTTCCCTCCCTCCTCCCCGCGGCGGCTAACCCGCTGCTCGCCGAGGTTGCCGGGGGAAAGGGCCCGAGCTCCGGTCCGCTGGATGGGCGCGACTCGGGCTCGGCGGTCCCGAGGTCGCCCCTGCTCCCCGGGCAGCTCCTTCCTCGCCTTTGGCGATGTTGCCGTTGCCAGTGCTGTGCTTGCCCCGTGGCTGCTGGGTGTAGCTATAGAAACGCCGAGCCGGGGGAGGAAAGCCGGGGAGAGGGTTTCTCCCATCCTTCTGGCTTACCTTTGTGGCTGGCGGCGTGCGGCCATAAGGCTGGTCGTAAATGATTGCCTCCTCTTTAAATTCGCTTGTATTCCTACTTTCGCCTTCCTTTCCCATGAACAGTGCTAATAAGCATGCTGGTTCACTAAATTCTGTTGCTACGTACCTTTTATTCTTCATGAATTTGTATCTTAAGTATCGTGGTGGTCCTCGACCCATAAATTTGGGCTAACAGTACTTTTGTGTCTACTGCTTGATTTCTGAGCTAACTAATTGTCCAGCTGATTGCAACCGTTTTTCTTCTCGGTGGCTCATTCTGTTTCTTACTTAAAAAAGCCAAGATCAAGAAAACGTTGATTTAATGGCAGACGTTGAAATTCAGAATGCCTGTTTCATGCTTTGTTAAAATGAACTTGCTTATCACTGGGATAAGTGAATGAGGGAGCATTTGCTGTTACCATCTCTCCATCGGTTAAACCTCTTGATGCAGAGGGTACCTGCTAAATTAGTACAAAAGTTCTCCAATAAACTGCAACAAAGATAGATCTCTGGAGAGAACCACTTTAATTCTATAGTTTCTTGTGAGAGAGCATCATCTCTGTTGCGGTCAAGGGCTAGCAATGTGCTCTGTCTTAAAGGCCAGTTCTGAATGAAACCCATATGCTTGCTTAAGTTGTCTTGAAATTTTGTCATGTACGAGAGAGCTGGACATCATGCAGTGTTACGAGTAGGAACAAGATACTGCTTTTGCCTTTCCTCTTTTCTGTAGTATCTTATGAAATACAGCTAGTTCTTACTTTTTTTCTTTTTTTTTTTTTTTTTCCTTTCATTCTGGGTTCTGGCAGATTGTATTCATGTTGACCTCAGTATCTCATTTTATCCCAATAAGGGATGCCCTTTTAGGTAAGGAGAGCATGGAGTATGTCCGTAACTTTACATTTTGGATTTCAGGAATGGCATGTGCTGAGTCTTGTGAGTAAAGAAACTGAAACAAATGTGTAGGAAGTAAAGAACATGAGGATTTTTAGGCAGTTTGTCAGTTGCAGTGTGCCTCAAGGAGGTGCCTGGTCACTGACTCCGATTTATTGGCAAACCTGGTCTGCTCTTGGAGAGGCAGGAGTTGTCGTGATAATAGGGAACAAACTGGTTTCTTACGAATAAGCTATAACATCAAGTAGATATGTGAAAAATGAATGACAGAGCACTTCTGTTAGTAATTTTATGTGGGGCTTTTAATAGCAAAATGCCAGCATCTATTCATTGGAGTTAGTAAATGTGAATTTTAATTTTTGTCTCTAATAGATTTAAAAAAACATGCAGGGAACTTATTTGTTCTGTGTCGTATCTTACTCATTTCTTTCCAGGGAAACGTTCTTAGCTTATAAAAGTTGTGTGTCGTTCAGGGCAAAGGCATATAAGATGAAAGTAGGGTGAGAGAAGGGAAGAAGGTGTAAGTATTCTGAGTTGCTCAAAAGAGAGCAGAAAATGAGTAAGTGAAGATGAAGTAGGAGGAACTACAGGGAATGGGGAATTAGAGAAGTGGGGAAATGGATGACTGGGGTAAAAAGAGTGGTAGGGTCTCCCTGCTGGGCATTTATTATTGTGGCATTTTCCAGTTCCTCTGGGATTGTTTCATTGAGTTGAATAAGCCCTTCATGCCTCTCAGTTTTGGGTGCTTTTTTCAAATGTTTGCTTAGAAGTCTGTATGCGAGACCCAGATGGAGAAACCCAAAATTTATTTTGCTCTTCTTTTTCCTCTATTTCCTACTTGTGTGGACACTCCTTATAGCCCAGAGGTGTACCCTCTTCCTCGTGGCTCGTCTCAAGGCAGAGGAGCATGGAGAGTCAGGAACAGACCAGAACAGTTGACTGGGGAGGAGTAAGAAGTGGTCTTGCAGAAGTATACTGTGGGCGAGAGTATGATATGGAAGAATGAGGCAATGTTGAGTGGTGGTGAAGCCTTGGCAGAGGAGTCAGAATTGCGGTGTAGCAGAGGGTCAGGATACTGGGAGAATGTGGATTAAGAGCTGCGTTTGAGGGTGTTTGGAGGGCCTTTGGGTTCCATCCCCTCTCCCTCCCTTGAATTTCAGTTTCATTGATTAATGTTGTATTTATACAACCTATATTTTCTGTGGCATCTGCCTGCCTCACTGTCTCTGACATACCTATTCTTAAATATTTCTGTGAAGTCAGGAATATCTGTTATGCCCGTTCTTACAGTTGGACTGTCTAAATACACAAACGTAACTACAAGCTACCGCAAGGTAAGAAAGGGATGTGAACTTGCAGCTTCTCAGCTATTCTGCTGTAACTTCTTTGCTGTGTTCTTTCTTTGTGGTAAATGGGAAGCGGCTCACTTCACAACTCAATTACTTCAGGTCTGTCACAGGCAGTTGTGGTAACAGTAGCTAGATGGCAATGAGTTCAGATCTTGACCTGTTTTGCAGCGGCTTGTTCATATATCCATTTCTTAAATGTAAGTACATTCTAGAAATCAGTTGTAGAGTGTAAATCATCCTCCCTCCTTTGTCCTCCATCTAAAAAAGTAACCGTCACCTTCAGGCTAGTTCTTCTTCCAGCACCTCGGGTTGAATCTCCTGAGGATGCTGTGTGTTGTGTAGAGTTTTGTTTTGCGGTGTTGTTTGTTTGTTTCTTTTTTTAAAGGGATATTCATATTGTGCTGAGCAGAGAGAAAAATAGAGTATTTCAGTTGGAAGGGACCTACAATGATCATCTAGTCCAACCGCCTGAGCACTTCAGGACAGGTTCAGAATTAGCAGGAGGGGCCAGAATGCAGGTATTCCGTTCTGTAGCAGTTATAATCATTGGAAGGACACAGTGATAGAGAGTGCTAGGAAGTGGTATGCATTAAACAAGAGAAACGATACCCCAAACTTCACATCTGAAACAAAATTAAATTGCCAGGTAGCCTTCCAGAATATGGAGTGTGATTAACTTCAACCCCCTTCTCTTGCCTAGCTCTCAGCCCCCAAAACCAACCAAACAACAAATAAATGCAGGCTATATGAAACTGGTATATTCTTCTACTGCCATGGAACCTTAACTTTGTCATGTTTGCTTAGTTCTTCTTAGACACCATCTTACTTTACTGTCTACTGGAAATACTGTTGTCACTGGAAAACTACAGGAATTCCAGGTGGCGTGGAGAGACGCGTCTCCTGTACCTCTGCAGGGAAGAGACAGAACTGCTCAAGTCAGGCAGGTGTGATCAGCAGGGATGATGTACGACAGGGCAAATAGCTTTAAGTAATGCCATCATCATGTAGTACAACTAGCGGTTGAAGAGTGTGCATGAAATGCTGCGTATCTGCTTATGAAAGCCTTTCCTCTTCAGACCATCCCATGTGGGGGAATATGAAGGAGGAGTGCCGTCCTTTTGCAGTAAGGAGAAAAAGAGAGATGGAGGAAGTAAGCAGAGAAATGGCGAAGGAGCAGATGGTCCAAAAAAGGTAGTAAAAACTAATAGAACTAAGGTGAACATACTGACTGCAAAGTTTCTGGAGAAAGGATAAGGGACACATTTGTGTGGAAATGGTTGGTGAAAAATTCTCTAATCAGGAATTGGTGAGCAAGAGAGACATCGTCCTAGAGTCCACGGTGACCTTCTTCCTTTTTGTAATGGCAGATCATAATTTGTTAGCAAGAAACCAGTGATATATTTTAAAAGTTGTCTAGAACTATGTAGATCACGAAAGAATGGATGTTAAAATGCTACAATTGTTCTTGAAGCTGCTTCTGTTGCAGTCTTACGTATGTGAATAACTTGTTTGTGCTTCACCTGCTTGGTTATGTCGGCACTTCCCGTTGTGCCTCCGCTCTCTACAGAGCTCGCTTTCGATGTTAAGCATCTTTATGTTCCTAGCTTCTTTCTTGAGGGAAACCTTTTCTGTCGTCGTTGTTACTGGTCTTGAGCACTTATAAAGGAAGTCTGTTTCCATTATCTATTTAGTAATTGCATTTTCTGTCCAGCTAATGATTCTTCAAGCAATTGTTACTGAGCTTTCGAAAACCCTTAAGTCATATATATTAATGGGTGCAGCAGTAACGTTAGCTAATCTGTTCTCCTGACTTTGGTGGAGTGCGAGTGTCGTGTTGGAGTTTTGCATGGGGCTTTTGTGCCATCGTGGGAGTTGGAGTTAGTGAAAGACTCCTTTGTAAGCAGAGAAATACTGGGTGGTGGTTAATCTGTGTGTGAGCAGATGCTTTGATGTAACCTTTGTCTGTGTGCCAACTGTAGCACATGTAGTTTTCAAGATACAGTGAACGTGAGATCTTGGTCAAAACCCTCTATTTTTCATCTCTGGGAAGAAATTATGGCAGCAGTTGGATGAGTTGTGTATGTTCTGACCTCAGCTGTGGAGATGCTTTACACTTATAAACACATTTGATTTTTCATGTGGTCTAGTGGTTTTATTTCTCCATCTTTTAGAGGAAATCAAGGATCATTCGGGATTTGCTCGATACTGCAGCTTGGTAGCAGCAAAACTTGTTTGATGATAATATGCACGTCTGCCCTTTGCGAAGACTTTTTTGCACTCAAACATATGCCTGTGGCACATGCTCGTGTCTTTCACCAATGTGCTCTGAATGTTAGTTTGTGGCTTCCTGGCTCTGGACTGACTTTGCTTGGTTCTTGTGCTGCTGCTTACTGCTGCTGGTTAGAAACTATTCTGAGTAAAGCAGAGTCCCTCCGATTTGGCTGTTGATAACCTCTGATGGTTTTATCTGTACGAATTAGTTTCTGAAATGCTATGTAGATAAGTCCTTAATTTCATGGCAAGTGACTAAGATTTTTGTGTCGTTTTGTTTTGTTTTTTACTTTTTTTTTTTTTAATTCCATGCTTCTTGAGCTTCTGTGCAAGTTACTGCAATAGCAGCAGTGTTACGACTTTTGATTCTTGCTAAATCTCCTACTCTCCAACATCCTACTAAAGGATGCTTTCTATGTGGTGTTATGGGAGAAGGGAATTCGGCTTGGAGAGCCCAGTGTTGCTTTAACTAAAAAAGAAAGCAAAATTTATATTTACTGATGGCTCTGGGAATAATTCTAGTTGCAGAAGTGTGGACACCTGTATATGTGTGTATACATCGTGTATAATGGATTTGAAGATGCAAGTATAAAAGTCATAATTTTTTTAGAGAGTTTGTACTATTAGATTTATATCTTCAGTAGGCAAGCTTAAATAGACTGCTAATAAATAAAAACACAGAGGGGTCTGCGTGACAAAGAAACACGAACTGAAACTGTAACAGAAGACTGAACTGGGAAGGGAAGGGAGAGCAAGATATTTTTCCATTATGATCCACTCTCTGCAAAGTTTGACTTGATGTATGGGGGTACTAATTAAGTAAGTAGTGAGTCTTTTTTGTAGTAAGTCTTAGTAGTGAGTCTTCGCTTCAGTGAGAAAATCATTGCTTATATTTGCCATTTGATTAGGCAGAAATATTTTTAGGTGAGGTTTCTTGAATGCATTAAAGAAAACAAAAGAAAATGCGTACCCCGAGCATTAACTGGGATCTTAATATAGTAACAAGTATGCAAAGCAATGAATTTAATGATTTAATAACTTCTGACTGTTCTGTAGACTGTAAATAAAGTAAAGGTGCCTGCTATCTTAACGCCTTAGAGGCTTTACAGGAAAACCTGGTAATTATTGTTAGGTTTTTTTGAAGGTTTCCTTAAGTCCTTCTTTCAGCTTTGACGAGTGCGTATGCGGGTAAAGAACATATAAGCTAAAAATAAAAACCTCCGTGCTGTGTAGTTCCGTTCCTTCTGCAACTACCCAAGTATTTGCAGTTCAAAGTATTAACCTTTTCTGACTACTTGGATCACTGCTACCGTGTAGACCTTAGCTGATTAATTCAGGATATATGGTATCTTATGCAAATATCACTAGTGGTGTTTTCCCACCATTGTCACAGCTCTTATTCAAAGAAATGTATTGCCACTTAAAATGCTTTCATACTGCAAATGAATAAAATGTAAGTTAAGCTTAAAAAAATCACACAGCAGACTGTTCTGATCTCTGATGAAGTCTGAAGGGCTGGCTTTTGGTTCAGACAGAATGGTCAAATCCTCGATTTAAAGAAAAAATACACAATTGTTTTGCGAGAGCTGTGTACAGACCACAGGAATTAAACACGCAAGACTCAATTTGTAGTTATCTGGAATGTGTTTTTTTTTCTTTTCCCCCTGAATCTGTAGTTCAAACAGATAGGGAAGACAGGAATGTCTGTCCTAGTAGTAGCAATCATTGTGGTTACTTAATTACTAGAGCTGAATGCTCCTTTGTGCTGCAAATGAGAATCTCTTTCTAGTTCCAGAAGATACTATACTGGTACTTAGGAAAAAGTAAAAAATCAACAAGGTTTGATCTGTTAGATCAAACACATAGATGTGGTTGCTAAATTTGAGTACATCAACTTTACGCTGCTGTTACACGTATGAAATTTGGATGCTGGTAATTATTGTATATTTTAGTGTGCCCTTTATTATCTCTAATCTTTCTCTGTTTATCTCATTATTGGCTTATATCACTTCATTCTTTTTTTTTTTTTACCCCCATGTCTTAGAAGAGGTAAGGTAAATCTCAGCCCTACTTCAGGCTTTGCGTGGAAAGGTGAGCAGATTCCAACCCGAATTCTTCAGTTGCACAGAACCACGACTGTCTGAAAGTCATAGCAGTAGCTCTGAAAAATGTTCATAGTGGGAATTCAGCGTGCTAATGTACGGCTGAATCTGTTCATGGTAGTCAACCTTGGGGTGAAAAGTGAGAGCATGCCCGTATGGACAGAAATTGCAAGTTTTTAAAAACATGTATGAAGAGTGTTCAGAATTAGGAGGGAGGTTTGGTTTATTTCAAGTGTAGTATGAAGCTGGCATTTTCTTGCATTGTGGGGCACAGCTCCTTGACCATTAGAAAAAGAACCAATTTTCATTCAGTTTACTGATGGCCCTTGTTTGTTCTTGCTTTTTAATCCCCCCAGCCTGTCTCAAACAAATATTGGCATAATCAAACAGGAAGTGTCAGAAATATTTTAGCTATTGTGTATGTCCAAGTATTTTATTTTTTTTATGCTTTTAACAAATAGGGTGGAAGACCTCCTGCAATTCAACCAAGTGTTAAATAGGCTTTTTTTATTATATATTAGAAAAATCTTGCCTGTGTAAACACATTAATTAAATCTGCAAAGCATTTTATTTTAAGCAGACTTCAGCAACTGAACTTGGCAATCTGTTTGGAAAGAAAAGTTAAATTATTTAAAATATGCTTGGATTGTACATTTAGATGGCTGCTTGTGGACCCAGTGTAGTGTCTGCCAAATATTTAGTTTTACTTAATGATAGCAGTATTCCTTGTTCTGTGTTGAATTTTAAAATGTCATTTCGTTGCTAGGATGCTGGGGGAAGTCATCACAAAGTCTCTGTTTCTCCTGTCGTCCATGTCCGAGGGCTGTGTGAATCCGTTGTGGAAGCAGATCTTGTGGAAGCTCTTGAAAAGTTTGGAACCATATGGTATGTTGAGCAGCATAAAGTCGTGTCTCTGGACAAGTTGGGAGCATTATTTAAAAGTCTCTTGGACCTCTTTAAATACATGATGATAGCCATTTGAAAACTAGAACATAGTTAATAATAAAGCATTAAGATTTTCTAGCTGTGTGAAGATTCTGCGTTTCTGTGAATGGCAAGTCTGGCAGGCAGAGGTGGACTGTCTCCGTGCCCTAGTGTCTGCTGTCAGCCTTCAGTAGCACAGCTAGACCTGGCCTTAATACGAGCTGGGGTTAAACTGAATTGCAGAGCAGCACAAGGGTGGTTGACTTGATATAAGTGAATATCCCAAAAATAAGGATGGGCCACTGAGCAGGCGATGCTTTTTCCTATGGGAGGAGTGCTTGTGATATGTAGGACCTTCAGAATGAGATGGTTATTCAGAGAAAGCCCCTGTAAAGGTCATAAAGCCTAAAGATTCCTCATCTGTGAACAAAATAATAAAGGTAAACGGGTAGAGGTAGCTTATTCTGAGTTTTGGCTGCTTCTCAAATAAACTTCTGTTTATTTCCTCTAAGGTAGTGTTGTGTCAAAAATAGTATTTTAAAGTTCTTAGCAACAGCAAAGATGATTAATGTATAAACTTTGAATGTGTTTTATAACTTGCATTTTCTTTGATCCTTTACCTCATAAATGGCTTTAGCAAGTTTTTTGAAATATGAATTGCAGTTCTAGTAAGTTTAGTAAATGATTAACTCTTTGTTGTATTGGTTGAATGTTTTTATCCGTTAAACTTTTTCAGGAAAACAGCTTCTTATTACTTATTTATCTTATAGCTGCATTTCTTTGTTTTGTAGAAATGCTTTAGACATGTGTTGACCAGGTTTGGGAAGTGCGAGCAGGGAGACCTACCTTCCCTTTATGTCCTTGTTGGGAACTGTTTGAAAAAAACTTATCACATATGACAGATATGGGACTGTTGTTTTGAGTAAGCATATAGGAAAACTTACCACAATGTTTCTGTCACCAGCTATGTCATGATGATGCCATTTAAGCGCCAGGCTCTGGTGGAGTTTGAAAATGTAGAAAGTGCGAAGAAATGTGTAACGTTTGCTGCAGATGAACCTGTATACATTGCTGGACAGCAAGCCTTTTTCAACTACTCAACAAGTAAGAGGATTACTCGACCAGGGAACACTGATGACCCATCTGGTGGAAATAAAGTTCTCCTCTTGTCCATTCAGAATCCTCTCTACCCAATTACAGTGGTATGTTCCTTCTTTTTTTTTTAAATTTTTATTTTAATAAAATAATAGAAGGCAGGGAGCAGCAATTTCTGTTACGTTACTTCCATTGTGTACTATTTGTTAAAATTGTACACTGTTAATTTGAGTCAGGAATTAAATTCACCTACCAAAGCTTTTACATCATCTTCCCCTAAGTAACGTGCATGTTCTGCAAGAAAGGTTTTTTTTTGAGATGATTCAGTTTTGTTGTACAGATATTTTGCAATACATTTGAACACTTCAGTGGTCAGGATTTTGAAATGTTTAAGTTGCTACATGCTTCTGAAATATTTCCAAATGTGTTGCCACAACATTGAATGTCATTTAGCTTTCAGGCTCTGAGTGGTGTATGTTTGAATAACAAGTAATTTTTCCAGTAGGAGGGGTTACTTTATTGTAATCCTTCCTTCTTATGTATTTCCTTTGTGGAAAATTAAAACCTTCATCTGTTGATGATCACTCTGGTTTGATGGAATCTTCCTCAACTTTTATTTGGGCTGATACGTTTTACTTTTCAGTATTTCAAGTCATACCACGTATACAGTTGCATCGTAATTTATTGCCATCTATTTATGGCACATGTGCATATTTTTTTAATGATACAGATATTTTTTGCTAATATTTAAGAATGCGTGTTTTCTCATGCATTGACTGCTTATATTTTTCATAGAGATTTTATAGTACATGTTGAATTGCACAGAAATATTTCAGGAAAAATTTAAAAAAATCTGCTTAAAGTAGACTGGTAATACAATGATATAAGCATAAGTTACTCATTCTTAGGGAAAATATATAGGATAGTATGGATCAGTCAAAATGTTCGGGTTGTGTGGAACCATATAATTTAATGCAAGTATTAATATACAGCACATTGAGCAAAACTTATGTTCTGCCTTATATTAAATTCTGAGGATGAAGCCTCTAGCATGGTGGCTCCTTTTTGAAAACAAACGATAACACCACCACCACCAATATTTTCTTTCCGTCTGCCCCCAGCTGTTTGTCTAGAGTATACCAATGGGCTCTAGAAGCAGGCAGATATCCAAAATTACTTGTAAGCATCAAAGCTCTTTGAAAGTAGTGTAGACTAGTAGAGTCATAGCAACTGGGAAGAGCAGTTGTACCCGTAACAGCTAGGAATGAGATGAGAAAAACTAAAATTTTGCACTTGGCCAATGGGTTCAAGAAGCAGTTAACTTAAGAATGCCTCAGGCAAAGTTTGCATTATTTAAAACAACAAAACCACAACAAACCCAAGCCCCCCTGAAAGCCCACAAAACCCAGCACCGCCTCTTCTTCTTCAACATTTTCTCTCCTTAAATTTGAACTACAGTTAGACAAAATATAAAAATTGCAACCAGTTTTAAGCGGCATGTCAGAATAGCTGCAATAAACTGTTCCATAGTTCTTAAGAGCTTTTATTTCAAAACAAGATACAGTTTTTGCAGAGAAATTGGTCTGCTCAAGGGCATCTTGTGGAAGAAGCTAAATTGTTCTAAAGTTTTGCAGCAGCTTATTTCCTCCATGACAGTTGTGACCTGCTGCTTTCCTAGCAGAATTTTTTGAGAGGAGTGTGGGAGCGAAGGGCAAGTTAACTGTATTTAATTCCTGCTTGCTTTCCACCCCTTTGTGATGGGGGCGCTGGCGCTTTGAAAAAGTTTTGCCTGAGGTGTGATATATAAGTCTTTGAAGTTCTGTTTCCCATTTTTCTTAGCTGTGGGCAGAACTCTGTCAGGGGTTTGTTTGTAAGAACAGCCAAATTTGTTCAAAAAGACCTCCAAGCTATTATCTGCTGGTGCTTCGTAGTTCTCACCTTCTAAACCTTCTGTACGTGCATGAGGAAGGTGTGATATGCCTTGGCAACTGAAATGTTTTAAACTTAACTATCAACTTCTGAGATTAGGTTGCTGTGCCTCCTTTTTTATGATATTCTAGTATGTATATAATGCAATGTTAATTTTTTCTATAAAATATCCCATGTTACTGTATCTTGTGAATCACTTGATTTGGTAATGTAAAGTAGCTGAATTAAAAAAAAAAAAATCAAGCTCTCTGTGTGCCTGCTGACTAACAACACTGGTGTTTTGAGGAGAGTTTACATTTTGAAAGACAACCTTTTTTCTTAATTAAGTGGCTGTGAAGAAATCTTTTGAGAGACAAATTGTGAAAGAAAGTCACATGCATAAAAAATCATGTAGTCTGTAGCTGGAAAGTTTTCAGGATTCTTTTCTCCCAAGCAAGAGGAAATTGATGGCAGCTGTTTGTGCTATTGAGTTTGCATAGAAAATATACCTATAAACGATCTTATAAATCCTATTTTTTAGGGGTTCATGCTGCTTGAATCCTTTCTAAAAATGTATGTCCGTCTTTTGAAAATCTTAAGGTTGACGGTCTCCTCTGCCTGCTTCATTTAGCTATGCAAAACACTCACTGGAGTGTCTGCAGCAAGGTCCCTGAGCACGGACAATGTTTTTGGTTTCTTGTGGTTTCTTGTTTGTGTGTTGGTTTGTTTGTTGGTTTTGGTTTTTTTTAGTGGCAATATGCCTGTGTATTAAAGCTTATGGTACTTTATATGAGCCAGGAGTTACGACACTGCAGCTGTAGCCAGCATCCTCTTTTTCTGGTTTCTTGTTGTGGAGGGGGAGTATGTGGGAGTGCGTTTGTTGATTTTTTTTTTTTAATTGTTTTATTTTTTTAATGTCTTTTTTTAAGAAATTCAGCATGCCCCCCCCTTTGCCTCCCAACTGCTCTGCTATTCTGCAGAACACGATAATAAATACTGTACTTACTTACTTCCCCCCTTCTTGCTTTTGTCCCCCAAATAAACCTGAGGATGTGCACTAAGATCTCAGAATGAACATTTTGGAGGTCTTTGGTTTAGATAAAAAGAAAGGAAGGGAAAACCAGATTGTCGTAGAGTGTTTCACTGAGATGTCAGTGCCTTTGCCTGCTGGGTTTAGCTATGAAGCCAGCTGTCTGGTGAAGCTTATGTGCTTTCAGCTGCTTCAATGTGATCTAAAAGGTGAATTGCTTCAAGAAATCACAGTTTCTGTTTGTTCAAGTTCTCAAGCCCGACTCTTGGGAATTCTGAGTATGGGTGTACAGTCACTCTAAAATCAACTTATTTATCTTGCCCAGCTTCATGCTGGAGACTAGTTTCTGGAACCATGAGGTCTGAGTTGTTGTGTGTAATCGACTGTTATTTGACATACTCCTAGCACCACATCATAAGCCTGGCCTAATGTGCAGTAAGGCCAGCTTTTCTCCTTTCTGCTTTGTTCCCCTGCAACACTGAAGATGATCTTGAATTTCACGGGTACCTTGTAATATAGACAAACGCTGGTGAAACAGCGTTAACAATGAGTTTGCATGAATCCAGTGTTTCCTACCAGAAATTTTCTCTGCCTGAAGTGGAGAAGCACAGCAACCACTTGCAGTGTCTTTGATTCAGGTGAATACCATTTAAATTCTCCTTTTGATAAGCTACCTAAGCTTACATCATGGACTACCCCTGGTTACTCTTCTGAAAATGAACATGACCAATTAAAAAACAAAACAAAACAAACCAAAAAACAACCCTCAGCTGCTACAGCCTTATGAAATGAAATGTGCTATAATTACAGTGTCACTTTGTCTTTCTGCTTTGGTAAAACTACTGCAGTGCATGCTTAAAAGGGACCACACCTTGACACATGGATGCAATTACTGGGTTTTAACACAGTTGAAGGTACTTGTTAAACTAACTCATGTTTGCATGGGTACTTATTATAGAAGTTTTTTCCTGTTTTTCAGATTTGACTGCCTGGACTATATTAATCCATAAAAATGCGAATCATGAATGTATAAACTGCATAGGGAAAATTATAAATGAAAAGCTAACAAGGCTTTGCTCTTTGGCATTTAAATGCCAATGCAAGAAAATGTTCTGTGGGCCTGAAGTGTTTGAAATTTCACATCTGAATAAAATATTTTTTTCTTCTTTCACAGGATGTCTTGTATACGGTGTGCAACCCTGTTGGAAAAGTTCAGCGCATTGTTATATTCAAGAGAAATGGAATACAAGCTATGGTTGAATATCCTTTTTGAGTGTGATTATTTTTTTTCCTGTAGGTTCTTGACTGTAGATGGGATTTAACATGAGAATGTCAGAAAAATACTGTGTAATTTTGAGACCAAATTATTTTTTCATTTCTATCTAAGACATGGTAATTTGTGGATGTCTTTAAAACAAAATAGCACTTAAACATTTCTTCTTTATAGGAAAATGACTTTGTCAAGAATGGTCTTGATAACCATGTTTATAGGTGGCCCTCAGGCTAATAATTGCAGACATGAAATATGTCATAGATTTGACAACGCATTATACAAAAAAGTTTCATGGCTTTTGCCTGTGTTGATACTCAAGAAATAGGTAAGGGATTGCAAAGGTGCAGCTTTGCTTCTTCAGACTCTTTAATATATACCACTTGTCTTACTATTCTGACTTTAATAAAGCACGAGACCAACTTAGGCCTCCTTGACCTGTTTATGATGTGTTGAGGAAATTCCCTGCTCTGTTATCCTACTGTTTACTCTATTTGTAGCATTAAGTTGTACATGGGATGAATGCTCAGAGTTGTTAATGTGTTGCTGCGGTTTGCAAAGTCCAAAGTCTGATATGATTACGCCTTAGTTTGTAAAATTCTGATAACCCTCTTCCTAGAGCCTGATCACCCTCCATTTCTGAGGTGTTTCCTAGACAAAATTGTACCAAAATCTCAGAAATTCTTTTGTGACTTCAGGTGCTAGCAATGTGGCAGGCTTTATTAGGAGGTCACTTCTGTAACATATGACTTCACTGGTGGTTGCATTGGTGATTTGCCAGACAAAAAGCATTACCCTAACTTCCATAAAAGCAAACTTGTTGCTGTTTATCTATGTTGAAGGGTTAAACTGTGTGTCCTAACAGACAGTAGTTTGACTTACTATGATAGTGGGTTGAATTTGTGGTAAGTGGTGTTGTCTGTATCAGATAGTATGTACAGCTGGGGGTTATTCTGCATCTTGTGAAAGATTAGGGAAGTTGTGGGGAGGATCCCGCTCATACTCTGAAACTACCACGCTTCTGTCCTTTGAATGAAATTCTGCAACATGCCTTTTATTAAAAACAACCAGGAATTGAAAGAAAACTCACAGCAGTGTAGGTAAACAGTTTGGGGGGAAGAGGGGAAAAAAGTGAGCTTCAAGACAAGCCTTGTCTGAAAAGTTCAAAAATGTGCTCAAGTTTCAGTGCTAACTGCAGTACCCATTACTTTTGCAGATATGCTCCCACAGTTCTAGCCTGTGTCAAACAGTTTCTTAGACGTGCAGGAAGCTTAGCTTTTCTCACTCTTAAATTCCACAGTGAACTTCTTGGAAGAAGTTGGGCTGCAGGAGCGTGGTAAAACACAAGGGATATGCTATTGATACAGACTACCAGATTTCACCAGAGTATGTCAAAGGATGGTGCAAAATCTCTGGTCTGCTGCAAGGTTCAGGCTTTCTGACACCGTATGTTATTGAGTACGTATGAGATCATGGATTGCCATGTGCCAAGGCTCAGGTATATTTTTCTGCTAGCCATAGAACTAATCTTGGAGTATGCAGAGGATATGGGATAACCTACATATTGGAGCCAGGTACATGCATCTGCCTTGAGCAGTGGATTTAAAGCATCTGCTTGTTGTATTTTTTGATGGAAGGTGATTATTTGTTCATTCAGAGTATCTCTCTTAGTTCTGTGGTTTTATTTGGCTACCAAGCTAAAAAGAGCGTACTCTTTCTTAGTTGTTCTCACTGTAAAGTAACTACCGAGTTTGCATTCTCCCTACCCACAAGTCTCTAGCTAATGCTAGCTGTGAGAAGGGATGCATTGTCTTAAGTCACGCCCTCTTGCCCCTGAGCTCTGATCCCTTCCCAAATGATGCAGCTTCAACTTTCCCTTCAAATATTCTCTAGGCTTGCTGGTAACTTTCTGTGTCCTCTGATGAAAGTTACTAAATCCACCAGAATATCCCCTTCCAAAGGGCATAAATTCAGACCATAAACAAAGCTTGCATCTGTTGAAGACTTTACTAATTTATGAATGGTCTCATCATGTGCCACCTACATCTCAAAAAAACCATATGCTTAACCTAAGTTGAACCCATATACATTGGTAATTTTATATTAAAGTCCGTATAGAGTTCTCGTAAGAGTTCTCGTTCACTATACAATAGTGAAATATCTGCAGGCTACAAAAATAAAGCTGTAGCAGAAGAAAGGGACATGAATGAGACACCTGGGGAAAAAGATCCTTAACGTGATGTGTATGTTTGAATCAGTGTTTTGTGCCCAGAAGGCAAAGGCTGCACTGAATGGAGCAGATATCTATGCAGGATGCTGCACACTAAAAATTGAATATGCAAGGGTAATGCTTGGACCTTCTCTTTTAATTTTACTAGAAAATATATATATATATGTAATTAAGACTTAACCTTTTTCACTTTTACTTTGTTTGAACAGCCAACTCGACTTAATGTCATTAGAAACGACAACGATAGTTGGGACTACACTAAACCCTATCTGGGCCGACGAGGTAGGTTTTCGTATGTTATCGCTGTAGATGTTTGACTTACACTAATGACAATCCTTTATACGTGGTCAGGCTGTATGGCAATAGTCATTTTCAAAGCAAGCCAGTGGTGCTGAAGGCTGTGTTCACAAGCCAGGACATTAACCCTGAGCCCTAGTGCCCCCTACTGCCGTGTGCTTGAGCCACTTAGTTCAACAAGGAGCCCACACCTGCAAGCACCTTCGCAGTTCTCAAGGACTTGCATTTCTCCAAGCAGCTCTCTCTCTTTGGAGGAGAGGAAACCTGGTACAGACTATTCCTTACAAACTACAAACTTGCACACTGCTTCTCCTTCGAAACGACTCTTTTTCCCTTATGTTGGACGAGGCATTAAGAAGGATAGAGGACTTCAGCAGGCTGACTCTACACTTCATCATGCACCACATCGGCATCAGCAAAAAAAACCAAACAAAAAAATAAAAAACACCCTCTGAAAAAAACTCAGACTTGCAATTCACCTTGTCTGCATACTGCATGCACCATCACCACAAGTTTTTAAAGGAGGACACTTTCAGTACTTCAGATTTGTGTGGGATGAATAACATGATAGACTGTACCCATTCTGTTCAAGTTTGTATGTATGCTGGTCTTATTTCCCTTAAAATTACAACTGAAAAATTGAGAACCTCCAAAATTAAGAACTTCTCTTGTTGATATCATCGACGTTGTAATCTTTTTATTACATGCTGTATGTGAGAGTTGCATTCAGTCTTAGCAGTGTAAATATTGTCTAGTAGTAGGGAAATTTACTCCTTATCTGTAGATAGTTGGAACTGAGCAGTGCAATATCAGATAGGTCCCCTCAGTTATATTTAAGTATTAAAATAGGGAGATTCATAATTGGTACAGGCATACTGTGTCTTAAGTACTCAGCTGTAAAAAAATTACCAGAGCTTAACTCCTGTCAGTGACTCTATATGTAAAGACAAACTGCTGTGTAGCCTAACTCCTGTGAAGTGTTTATTTTTAAGAAATATATATCTGTAACTACTGAGCACAGTGTTTAGTAACTTATGTACAATAATGTGTGCAATGTAAAGTTAGAAAAGTGAAGACAATGTGTCCAAGATAGAGTATCTACTTATCAAAAGGTATGAGAGAACCAGGGCTTTGGCCATCTCAAGTGATACGCACTTTCAAAGTAATTCTACAGAGGCGCTGGGCTTATGAAACTGTTGTACAACTAAAAACTTAGGGCTTGAATTTTCAAAATGAAGTTCTTGTAAAAAGTTAACAAGGGAGCTACAGTATTGGTTGTAGCTTGGAGATTATTTGTATCAGGATTAAAATTTTTTTCTCAAATTCCTGAGTTAAAAAAGGGGTTTTGAAGAGACTCAAAGGGCAAGAAAAAAATCTGAAGGATTAATGTGACCCTCATATCTTTTGGTCATTGCAGTGTTTGGAGCCTGACTTGTAACATTGTGCATCTAATTACATTTTGTAATTGGTCTGCAGATAGATATGGCTGCATGAACTGAATGTTCCCCAAGTTAGAGAAAACAGTGGAAAATGAAAAACTTAGGATAGGTACAGCTCTTTCCTTCTCAAGAGCTCTCACTCTACTTTTTTTTTTTTTTCCCCTTTTGCTACTTTGACAGCCTGTCTCTATTTTCTATACATCACTGTACTACACATAAGAAGAAAATAATTAGATGTGTATTATATATATATCTATATATCGTGCTATATTGCATATAGCATGATTTTTCATTTACTGTGGCCCACATCCATTTATCTAGAAAATGGGAATATAAATTGTTGAATGATCACTGTAATGTACTTGAGAAAGCAGACATCTCAAACAATTTTGCCCAGAAAGTAATCCAGGACCTTTTTTTTTTTTTTTGAGAGAGAAAGAGTTTTCGTATTTGAACTTCACCTTACCCTTGCAGCAGCATTGTTTGGCTTTTGAGTGTAACGTGACCCAAACTGTAGGGATCTGACTGCAGCAGACAAGATCTTAGCCCAAAGGAATTTTGTTCTGAGGACAGGCATGCTAATACATCCTTTCAGAATTCCCCCCTTCCCTCAAATCTTAGGAAGGAAACGCATTTTGCTAATGATTTTCTTTATTTTTTTTTTTATAAAGAACTAGTTTTGGTTCTTTATGGTAACAAATTACAGACTTCCTCATAGTATTTCTCCACTTCAGTAAACTTCCTAACAAGTGCTTGCTGCTGTGAACCCATATTGGACTAGATTGAACCAAAAAAAAAAACCACCTGACTTTTAGTACTCTACTTGCTTTTAGCCAGACAGCTCAAAATGTAGTTTGGTGGCAATAACAGCATACACAGGGACCCAAGGACCTGATTTAAAAACAAAACCAAAAAAAACCAAACCCCAAACTCAAACTAGATTGTAAAGAATCTTTCCATTCAGAATTATTTTTAAGACAGATGGGTTCTCGTGTTTCAATGCCTGCTTGCACAAGTATTTGTACTGGCACAATTGAGGAACTTTGTTCAAGGAAGAAACAAGTATGGGGCAAGGAGAGAGCAGTGGGCTACACCATCACGAGGAGGAAATGTTTGTCAAACTGTTGTCTCAGAATTCTTTATTTGAAGAATATGGTCCTTTCTCTATTACTGTGTGCAGTTTCAAAGGATTTAGCTCCACAGACTGGATTTAGAAACTTGATTTTTCTGAAAGATGACTACTGCACACAGTCTTAATGCTCAAAATACTTGATATGACTGCCCGTTTGCTTTTTAGAGCCAAGAACCAGAGCTGTTACCCTGAAAAGGGAATGGAAAAACAAAACTTCACAAAAGTAGTCTTTCTTCTATATTTTTGAAGGTATTCAGTGCTGTTCTCTCTTCAGGCTTCATTGCCAAAGTAAATACCTGACTTGGAACCTGTCTTCAAAATCCTGAGCAGAAAGGGCACATGTGTTTTCATCTCCCACTGTTGTGTTGTCTAATGCGAATAGTCCCTGTTTTTTTCAGGGGAAATTCCTCCAGCTGCATTGGGCTGGAGCTGCCATTTTCAGCAGTCATACTTAAATTTCCTGGGAACTGTTGTAAACTGATAAATGTCTTGCCCCATCTTTTCAACGTGGCTTTTTTACTTGTGAGAAATCTTTGCTTAACACAAAGAAATCTGGAAGTTTAGATTTCCTTTGTCACACACCGTGGATCTGATTAGAAAATACAGCTTTGACTGTGACGCACTGCTTTCCTCCAGTAATGTAGACCCCTTGCTTAACTTTATGTCCTAGAGAACTGGGTTTTCTTAAAGGATTGACCGTTGTTTTAGTGCATTTTTCAGTGTTGTTTTTCTTCACTTGAACTGTTCTGTGCTGCTGATAACGCAGTAATGTACAATCCTTTCAGCACGCCCATAAATCATTAGGTGTTCTGTAAATATATATGTACGCATATGTAATGCTCTCTGTTTACTGATTATGAAACCATGTAATACAGGTTGTTGTTGGCTTATGCTGAAACTTCTTGAAAGAAGCCCACTTTGAAAATGTGTTGCTGTTGAAGCTAATATTATGATTCAGGTACTGTCTTTCAAAAGTACTGCATTTCGAATTTGTTTTAAGAGACACATAGGTAAATCCTGCTGTATGGTGTTATCTATGCTAATGTGTGGTGTCTGTTTAGGAAAACTATTGGGTATTTCCATAAACTTTAAATGTCTGCATCTCCTCATTGGACACTGCCCCCAGTCAACTTAAGTGCAATTTGTTATACAGATGGCAGTCTTTTAATTTTGGTGTCCCAGGGCTACAGTTTGTGATTTTAGATGTATAATGAATGAGAAATCGTTTATAAAATTAACAAGGCCTCAAATTACTTTTTTGCTTCTTAACTAGAAGCTTTGTGTCTTAACTGAAGAAATCAAGTGCGTAGTTGTGCTTACTAAACTGTTTTCTTTCCCTTCCCACATGTTAGACAGAGGGAAGGGCCGCCAGAGGCAAGCTATTTTGGGAGAGCACCCATCATCATTTAGACATGATGGTTATGGTAAGTAACATAGGATGACAGGTGGTTATGATTTCTGTACATGTTATGTGGAATTCTAAATATTCAGTCAGCGCTTAACTGCGGACCCCTAATTGTGTTGTCCGTGCGGTGCTGTCAGTCCACGTTCTGAAAATGTTAGTGATTCACTGAAATCTGTGTGCATTTATTGCCGCACCTCTTCTTCCACGGAGGGCATCTGGCTCTACAGATTTATTCCTTGTTAAAATGTTTCCTTACAATTGTCATCACCATAGGAATGGATGGAAAATGACCTCTGTACTGGAAAAGCACTTTCCTTCTAGAAAATGGCAAGATCGCTTGATCAATGGTTTGATGCAATGCAGAGCTCTTTGATGTTCTTGCATGCAAAGCTGTGAATTGTAGCCTTTGCGTTTCTTCTAATTTAGCTAATTCTGAAAAGGTATAGCTATGTGACTGTACAGGAGTGATGGTTTGCAACTAGTGCTATAAAGTGCTGCTGCAGTTGTTACCAGTGCTATCTGTAAACGAAGGTCTGCTGTCACTTTCCCGTGTTGGACCAAGACCTCAGGGTTGGGAAACTAATGTCCCCAGTTAGATGTGACTTTTCTGGTTATTTACTCTCTTAACTGTCAGATGCAATGTGATTTGTCTTGCCTCTTTCTTTGCAAATGTATTTATGATATTTTCAATGTAGGTTGATCGTCTACCTACTTTTTCCAAAGGGTCTTCAAATCTCCAGAATTTCCAAGTTCCACCTTGTGTTCACTGATGTTCTTTTTTTCATTCTTCTGATATACCCTTCTGCCTTAAGTCATGAGGTGCTCTCCTCCTATTCAGCTGTCTCCCTCTTGTTACTGCTTTTTGCTGGGGGGAAAAAAAGGGCAAAAGGTTCCTTTTATACTTGTCTTATGTGAATTTCACATTATTTTTTGTCTCAGCAAAACAGTGATCCTCTCCTTGGTCTGTAATACTGATGTTTTCTGCAAGCAGAAGTATTGCGTACTAGTAATGTCTCTTAATTAAACAAAAAAAACCCAAACAAACAAAACAAAAAAGAAATTGTTTATTTCAATGAAACTTGTCACTTTACCTGTAGTGGAAAATAGGACAGCTTCATTTTGCATTAAGGCAGGGGTTTAAGTACTCCTGTTTCTTCCAAATGAGCTGCTTTGTAGAAAGGCAGTCTTAAAAGAGCTGTGTCATCTCCTCTCCTGATTTCTGGCTAAAAGTTCACTCCTTTTGGTTTGTTTTCCATATTTTGTAATATTCATTCTTGGTGTCGTGTAGCTCTATAAGTAGACATGGCAACATTTCTTCTGATAGGTTCATGTTCAAGTATTTTGTATGGTGCTGGGAAGATACTATTTTTATAACTACTGAAATACCTTTTTTCTCTTGTGTATAAAAACAATACCATGAAACAGCTTCTTCTTGTCTGGTAATGTAAGAAAAGACTTGGAACATTAAAGGGAATAGAAGAGGTTTTATTGGTGGGGGTTTTTTGGGGTGTTTGGGTTGGTTTGGGGTTTTGGTTTATTTGTGTGGTGTATTTTTTGGGTTTGTTTGTTTGTTTTTAAATTTGAAAAAGAATTAATGGAAACTGCTGTAATGTTCCCCTCCCTTTCCCCCTGAAAATAGGCACTACGAATGTGGGCTTTAATGCAAGATTAAGTAGTGAAACTTGTTTCAAACAATATCTCCTTAGGGTCACACGGTCCACTGTTGCCCTTGCCGAGCCGGTACCGCATGGGATCTCGGGACACTCCAGAACTTGTTGCTTATCCGCTGCCCCAGGCATCCTCCTCTTACATGCATGGTGGAAATCCTTCTGGGTCAGTTGTCATGGTTAGTGGGTTGCATCAGCTAAAGATGAACTGTTCAAGGGTCTTCAACCTGTTCTGCTTGTATGGAAACATTGAGAAGGTAAGGCATTATTTATTAGAAACTCGGAAACTGCTATAGTAATTTCAGTTGTTTTGGAAAAAAACTGGCTGAGATGGTCTAAAAATATTTCCTAATAACTAAAACTCTTGGTTGGGCTGTTTGTTGCAATGTCATTTTTTTCCTTTATCTATCTTAGGTGAAATTTATGAAGACTATTCCAGGCACGGCACTGGTTGAAATGGGTGATGAGTATGCTGTGGAAAGAGCTGTCACACATCTCAACAATGTCAAGTTATTTGGAAAGAGACTTAATGTCTGGTAAATACATTTTATCAGATTAATAGTCTACCAGTGGGCAGATGGAATGAGTTTGCAAACGGACAATATCCTGTTGTTCTGTTATCATTGTTGGAGTTATGATTTCCAGTCAGCAACTATTATTGCTATTTATACTTTTGTTTATTATTATGGTTTTATTTGTATTAAAAAAGCATATGGGCATTACATGGATTGGCTGTTAATGAACTTGTATTCCCTAATGTGTCTTATCCATCCTTTCTACAATTTTTTTTTTTAAGGAAGGTGTCGAATCCAGCCCATCTTGTTCTCCTTCTATTTCAAATTATTGTAAAGAAGTTGCAGCTCTGTTTTGATTAGATGAATAGTCTGTGTGCAAAGTATGCAAGTCTATAATTTAAGAAAATTTAACTATACATATGTGTGTATATATGCTTAAATTCCAGTGTTTCCAAGCAGCATTCGGTAGTTCCAAGCCAGATATTTGAACTGGAGGATGGCACGAGTAGTTACAAGGATTTTGCAATGAGTAAGAATAATCGTTTCACCAGCGCTGGCCAAGCATCTAAGAACATCATCCAACCGCCCTCTTGTGTGCTGCATTATTATAATGTTCCCCTGTGTGTAACTGAAGAAACATTTGTAAAGGTAGGCAGTTGAAATGACTGTGACACGTAGTGCTTTGGGGCTCTGTCCCAGGTTTATGCTGCGCTTACTTTGAAAAAGAAATAACTGGGAGAGTTACAGCATAGTGACTGGAAGAGAAGTGGTTTTTAAAGAGGTTTGTAGCCTCTCTGTATAGAAGCTGCCATATTTTCACAATTCTGGCATTATTCTCTCGATTTATTTTTTTAATTTTTTTTTTTTAAACGTGAGAAACAAGATCTTGGAAATAAAGTTGAGGACCTTAAGGTGTTTTTTGTGGAGGAAGGGGAAAAGACTCACACAAAGACAAATACAGAGAAAGTTAGGACTACAATTCACAAAAGATTTACTGACTCCCTGAGGTGGTTACTCTGATGACTGCTAGGATGTCATGCACCTAGAACAGTTTGCACAGTTGAGTCCTAAATGAACTCTAAATGCTTACTTAAAACATGCAATACTGGGCACTCTCAAGTGGAGGCAGTGGTAAAACTGATGACACTTCAGTGAGTTCTTTTCTGGTTCGATAATTTTTTTTTTTTCCAAGCTCTGTCTGAAAGTTAATTCTGGTTCATGAGCACTGTGCTTGTATGTACAACTTCTGAGTTACTGGATTGAAGTGGGAATGTCAAAAAGAAGAACTTGTTTTTATTTAAATACGTTGTTTGAGGTAGTACTGATACTGGTACTCTAACAACTTTTGTGCCTATAAAATCATGTTTATCAGGGGACAGCAAAGATATAGGAACCTTGTTATGCATAGTATAGAATGGTATTTTTATTAAAGAGTTACCAATCTGAACATATTTTTAAAATAATAATTTGCCATGAATTCTTGGAAGCTCTCTTAAAGAGTCAGTATTTCCCTTTTTGTGGGTCTCTTCTAGGAACTTGGAATTTTTGCTAATGTGTTTATGTTCATTTTTATTGGAGTTTTACCTCTTGTTTTATTTTTGTGACAGTTATGCGAGGATCATGAAGTTCTCAGCTTTATTAAATACAAAGTGTTTGATCCAAAACGTAAGTAAACTTTGCCCTGTTTGGGGAGTTACTTGAATTCCAGTTTTGATAAGAGTGTACGCTGTCAGGAGGTGTTACTTATCCCCTCCTTCCCTTTTTTCTTTCTCATTTTGACAGCTTCTGCCAAAACACTGTCTGGTCTGTTGGAATGGGAATGTAAGACAGATGCGGTGGAAGCTCTCACTGTACTTAATCACTACCAGATAAGAGTCCCAAGTAAGTAAATTCTACTGGTCTGACTGCTATACTTTTTTTTCTTGTTTTCTTTGCTGTTGATACTGCTTTTGTAAAAGGTGAGGCTTAAGCTGCTCAGTCTGCAGCTAAAAAATGCATCATTCTTATTATATGTATATATGCTGTATTTCACATATTTATACATATACTGTAGTATATATTACAGTATATGAATACTATATATATTACAGTATTTAATCTCTAGGTTACATTAGTTTCTATCTAAATGACACTCTTTCTTAGTTTTTGAGTTAACCTATAGAACTCGAAATATCCTCTGCAACTTTGAAGTTATGGAACAATGAGGGGAGGGGGGGAAATGGTTTATGATAAGAAAGGCAGGCAGGAAAAGCAATAAAATCATCAAAATCAAACCTAAGGATAATGACTTACTGAAGCTTTTTGTATCTTTTCACAATAAATGCAGAGAAATCTGCAATGTCTTTGGGCAGAAGATTCTTTAAGTTACCCGGCTTACTGCTCTGAATTAACTGCTCCTGCAGTGCGCTCTCTTGAAAGAGAAGTAATGTTCAGAATCAGAAGTTGTGAGGCCAAACTGAATTTAGCTCCAGACTAGTAGGAATGGAGGGGGAGTTCACCTGCTAAATGAGTACACAATAGGCCAGATCTGCATTGGACAATCAATATAGTTCACTGGATTAAATGCAACTTTTCTGTGCATTCACAGACATAACTTTGAATGCAGCACAGTGTCTAATACTATTTTAAACTGCCTTCTCCGAACTGTTATGAACTGGTCTCCCTGTCAAGTGTTTAAATCTTTCCTATGCAAGCCTCACCCCTTTGCTCCACCTTCTCAATAACAGACTGAGATTACTTCAGGGGGAGAATATTTTTTTAATATATTATTGATAACATACGATTCATGATTTCAGATTTATCTCAGTTTGGAGAGGTGAGAACAGCAGAAGAACTTACTCTTTCAACGTGAAAAAGACAAACCTTAATGTATAATCGAATGTAACTATCACAGGAAAACACAATATTTTAAAACAAGACCTGTTGGTTAAGACTTGTGTAATAAGATTGAGGTTGACTGAACCAGGAGGACGTATCGTCCACTACCTGAGAGGCAAATGCGTGCTGCCATCCGGGGGTCTTGGCAGCCTTTCCAAATAGAGGGGGGGTGGTGGTTTATGCTGTGCTTTCTGGAGAGGTCTGAAGGCTGTGCTGGACATCGGGTTGGTCTGTTCTCAAACACATGTAAATACTGTCTAGTGCCACTGTCGCTGATAGAAATGCAACGTTGTTTGAAGTTGCCTGTTAAATACTACTTCTGTAAATAGCTCAGGTAGGAAGAGGGGCAGCAATAATGGTAAAGCCTCTTGTATAGTACAGCATTTGGAATTCTGTCAGCATTCCCTTGTGACCAGATCCATCACTTTGGTTTTATGTCTAAAAAATGCTGGTAGACTATCAATAACACCTACTTACAAGTCATCTGGTGTCTGCAGGCCACTGGCGGGGGTAGGTGGGGAGGTGTGAACCTTAAATCTACAGAATTGTTAAACTTGTCAGATTATGCGAGGGGATCTTGATAAGCAGGAGAGCTATGCTCAGTAAAACGCCCTGAGTACGTTGTATGTTGTCTCCTGACAGATGGCTCCAACCCTTATACCTTGAAGCTTTGCTTCTCCACTTCATCCCATTTATAGAGAAGAGGACAGCATGTTAAGAGCTACGTCCACCTCGATTTGCAAGTTTAAAACTACACTTCGTTCACAAAGCTCTAAAGTGGTTGTTCTAATGTTGCCTTGTTTCAACTTAATTCTAATATCTTTTATCTTGTTTTATAATAAATGGACGTTCCTTCATAAATACAAACCAGATTTTTTCTTTTTGCCTCTGAGAAGTACGTTGTAAGCTTACTACAAAGTTTGTATTTTGTTAGTGTAGTATCTTCAAATGTCGAAAGAAGCACCAGTAGTATAAACAAGATTGTTTTCTTTCAAAAATGAACTATATTTGCATTTTCGATAATATTAAAGATTAGGAAGTATTTTTCCATTTGTAGTCTTAGTTGGCAGATAGAGCTATTACATCAGAATTTTAAATGTCAAACTTGTTTTTTCAGTATTTTAAGTAGTGAAGTATGTTGCAATACTAAAAAGCTTGTATTTATAAAATGCTTTAATCAGGTTAATGTTGCACATACTGAATTTTTAGTAGTATAGACTTGATTTATTGTTCAAACAAAGCTAACGTAGAAAATTATTAAGTATGTACATGTGTATGGTGTGAATTCATACGTATTTAAAGTGGTTTTGGTTTTTTTTAACAACTATTTTCCATTTGCATTAGCATGATGCCATCTATAGCTAGTCCCACCGTAGGGGCCTTTTAAAAATTAAAATTGCAAGCCTGTATAAATGTGTTCATCCTCATTTTCCATAATTTAAACTTAAATCTTTGGTGTTTAGCATATCCTCTTGACTTTTTTTTTTTAAGATAGTGGTTATAACATACTAAATGGTGAAAGTTGGATATGCAAGAAGATTGATCACGATAGACACCAAGGTGGTAAAAACAGTTAAAACAGGAAGCGAGCCCCACCATATTCTCTCATACCTGGACAATTAATTCAGTGTTTTCTTTTGTCTGATTTATCTTGTACTTCTGTTATGACCAGGAAAGAATTCATGGGGTGAATAGATTTGGCTAGCCTCTCGCTTAAACCGAGGCTATCTAGGTGGGATTCAGATAATGTAACCAATTACATGATGTGAAATAATTGAGGCGAGAGATCTTTCGCTTTGGAGAAGATGATTTGTTTTGTCCCAGTACTTTGAAACCTCTGTTCTCTCTTCTAGAATTAGAGTTGTGTCTTACTTGGACTAAACCCCCCGAAATGGGGATCCAAGCAGGGAAGTTTGGGAGCTGTTGCCCTAGGCTCTGTGCTTGTTCCCCTTTCTGAATTTGCAGCTTCTTTTTAGTTCTGCTCTTAGTGATCAGAGATAAGTTATTTTATCAGATGTTTCATGTTTTATCATACAAGTTCTTTGTTCTGTCTTTACGGATTTTATCCATATCCATCCTTTATGCAAGATTGTTTGTGCGGTAATGCTTGTCCTTGACAGATTATGTTGCAGTATGTTTACAGGGCATTGCACGTCTTTTAAATACAGACTGGATTCGCCCCATTCTTAATTTCAAGGCAAATACACCTTATCATATGAGGAAAAATGTGTCTGCTGTCCTTCAGGTTTTCTCATCAGCAGTGATTTCCTTTTTGCCCTGTCTACCTCCATTTTTTTCATGCTTCAGGTAATGAATATTTCAGGTATTCAAATCAGGCTTCTGATAACATCTGAACTGGGAACTGAAGGACAGGTGCTCTCTGGCAGCCCTTTCTGCAGAGGATCTGGAGTAATATTAGCCTCTGATCTGGTAGGTGGCAAACTGACTTGCATTTTAAGGTTACTGCTAATACTCTTCCAGTGTCAGTGCTTTTCCTCCAGAATTTGCTTCCATAGAGCTCCAGCGGTAGAAGGCTACATGCCGTATCTTGCTATTTGCCAACAGAAATGCTGGGTACTAGTGAAATGTCCTGTGCTGCCTGGTTTTTTAACTGTAAAAGGTCTCTCCCACTCATTCATTTCTCTTCCATCGGCTTAAATGTTCTGTGGAAACCTGTGTCTTCTGTCATAACTTGCAGTGCTCTTTGTATTAATGTAGTTTCCAAAGTCAGCTTGTTTGTAGTTGAGCATTAAAAATAGTATGTTACCTGTTGGTCCAGTTTGGGGTGTAGGATGGGTGACCCTTGAAGCATTCAGGTTTTACAAAAAAGAAAAAAAGAAAAAGCACTTTAATGTTTCAGTGTCCTCAGTGGATCACAGCATTCTGTGCCTAAGATGTTCCAATGAAAGGCATCTTTCCTGTGGCTGCCCAGATCAGAGGACAGACTAGTGCCAGGTGTATCTGAAAGGACTTGATACCAGCTGGAAGTCCCAAATGCAAAATGAGTAGCCTGCGCCACGTGGGGAAGAAAAGAGAGAAGACTGAAAAATTGTTCCAGCTTCTTTCTCCTTAAAATAATCATCTTATTCATGTAAAAGTTGAGAACAGGAAAGATTCCTTGCTGGTGTTTTGCTGTAAAAAGAAAATAATGTCTTCTCTTGGGCCTACAAGGATGGATGCTTGTCCGCAGGGAGGAATGAGATTGGTTTCCTCCTTCCACAAACGAGGTTTGTGTTCACCTGTGATCTTGCTCTTTAGAACAGGGCAAAAACAGGGCAGGGGCAGGTGAAGAGTTAGTTTCTCCAAGGGGAGTGAAGTTTGTCTATAATTTGGCAGTGGTATTACTAGAGTTGTTACATTAAAATTAAACCATTAAGGTGTCTCAATGAATTTTTTTTTCCTGTCTCTTTTGCATAAGCCATACAAGCAAAATAGTGAACGTTGCTATGCACTTTCCCTGCTCGTAAGCAGCTGGCATTCACACTGTAATATCTTTGTCTCTGTTCCGCTGTTTTGGGGGGTTTTGGTGGGTTTTTTTTTTAAAGTTTTTTTTTTTCTAATTGATCACTTTTAATTGGAGGTAAATGATATATTGAGGTGGAGATACATTTGTCTTCTCTCATGATACTCTAATCCTTGTTTGTATTTATTTTTCCTTATATGCAAGAAGTGGGAATAGTTGCTTTTTGACTTCCTATACCACGACAGCAAGATAGAGCGTATCGCTAGGGTGATGTAAGAAAAGATTTAAAAGAAACCATTCAGGAAGTGTTTGGGTGTCCTGCTTTATGAAAGGAATCATACAACTTAATGCGGTGTAACCAAGTCTGTCTTTTAGTAAGGGATAATGTTTGGGGTAAGCTGGCTTGTAACTGGCTGAAACCCTCTTTGTTGTAATTAAATGCAACTTGCTCCTTTTCCTGCTCTGTGTTTTCTTGTGAACAACGCTTAAACTTGTTTGACTATTACAATGGCTTAGCAGGAGACATTCAGTCTCTTCTGTTAAAGAATACGTCAAGGTGTGGGAACATGAACACGCTCAATTTTTATTTTTTTTTTTCCACTTCTGGGATCTGTTTAAACATCTCAGGGATTTTTTTGTGTCCTCTTCTGAAAGTACATTGTATTCTCACATCTATAGCTACTCGTAGGTTTTTTTAGCCATTCCAAGTTTTTATGTCTACCCAGTCTATTTGTTTATTCCCTTCTGGCAATTGCAGAGGTGGTGATAATCTCAAAACTAATCGTGTTTGCATGGCATGCCTTTGGCCAGAAGCAGTGTGCAAGAAGGCACGGGAAAACAAAACACCAGCTATGGGCTCAGCTTCCTGTGAAGAGTTCTTAAAGCATAAAATGTCATTGTTCTCATCTTGACCTGGGCGCAGCTGTGCTGCGGTTGAGAGCCTCCCACCTGCACAAATCTGGTAATGTAACCATCCTGCTGTAAAACTCACCTTGCAGTGGTTGCATCTGTCAGTTTCCATGTTTGATGCCGTGACCAAGCTGCCGTAGAAGAGCTGATAGCGCCCTCCGAGTACGCGGCAAAACCGCGTCAGCCTTAAGGAAACAAATCTTGTTGGTTTGGGTCTCCTGGTAGCAACAGTTCCAAAGAAAGGGAAAAGTGTAAAGGGGAAAGCAGCCTGGTGCTCCACAGAGTGTTTCCCATGTGTTGGCGTGGTGCTGTCCCACATCACAGGTTGTGTTGCTCTAAGACTAGTGAGAAGAAAGGCCTCCTTGAATAACAGCACGAGAGAAGATGTTGAGTGACCCGCTTTGTTGTGAAAGTCAAGAGTGACTGGGGAATCCTATCTAAGCAAGGGACAAACAGTGCTGTGAGACCTCTGGAAGGAAGACGCGCTAAGGAACAAGGGGTGAGCACCGTTCACTAGACCTGCGTTTCTCTCCCAGACTGTGGGGCTGATGAGGGTGAGAGGCGGACATGAAACTGTAGCTGGATGAAGTGGTCTGATACGTGGGATCTCACCTAGGGCTATCCTCTATTGGAAGTGAGGTGTTTTTCACTTCCTTCATTTCTTCTAGCTTGTGCTATTTTTGTTCTGAATTGTTAAGGCCACATGTTTTAAATTAGTCTAGGCTCTTCCCAGCCTACCTTAGCTTCCGTAAGGAGTGGTCTGGGACTGGACTGGAATGTGAAAAAAGTTAATCGTATTCACCAGGGAAGTCTGAGTTGAGAAATACTTGGCGTTGTTCTTCATCTGTAAAACAAAGGAATTCCTTTTTTTTTTTCCTCGCCTGTTAAACCTTATGCGTGCTAAGTGAGTAGTAAGGCAGCATCTTCTCAGTTGCGCCATTAAAATTGACACTTGTGAAGATAACACAATATCACATGATACCACATGATAATGTGATGTTTCTAGCATGCCATTTGGGTTCCTGACAAAGGCTGGCGGGGGCATAGTCTGCGACGAAAATAAGATGAAACAAATAGCAATTCAGGGTTTGGGATGAGGCCCCCAAGTTCTGCTGCTAAAGCATCTGATTTGATAAAGGGTGAAGAGCTTCCGGTTGTATCATCAAGTTAAAAGAACGAAATATATGTGATCCATTAAGTCTCCTAATGCGTGATGCTCTTTCCCTGTTAAAAATAGAAGATTTCTTTCTCCAAGGATTGTAATTCCCACAGGATGTGGAGGAACCTAATGCAGCCAGATTACTTGCGCTGTGCTTTTGGCCGCGTCCCTCTAAAGGAAGTAACCTCAGTCCCTTTTCTTGTGTTCACATAGCTTTGGTGTATCTGTCCTGTGCCAAGCCTTCCTGTTCTGGCCTTTCACAGCCAGCTCCTTGGGCTAGAGCCACACGTTAATTCGGATAGGTTCTCTGCTCTTCCTCTTCACTGTTGCAGCTGCTGAGACGAGGTGTTAATTTTTGGCATGACTTATTTAACTTTCTCCTTCTCTGGTGTTGGTGGAGCAGCTGCAGACTGAGTGGGCCTTCATGCAAGGGAATGAGTACTCTGCAGGAATGTGCCAAGGATCCAGCAGCTATTAAAAAGGCAAGATAATTAACCCTCTTTTCCAAAGCATCCGGGATCCAGGAATACAAATTAGTCCTGGCAGAGGCAGTGTTAGCGGTATTCAGAATGAAACACTGAAGTGGGCTTTGTAGCATGGGGGATGGCTGGGGTTGGCAGCTGCTGCCGAATACAGGATGCAATTATTCGATTTCATATAAGCCATTACCTGTTTGTTTATTTTCTTGCCACCTTTTCTCCTTTCCGTTTGTGATCTTGTCCTTCTTCAAGCTAGTAAGAAAACGAAATTGCAGATGTTTGTGCTCCACTCAAATTTAAGCAGGTAGTAGTCAAATAAGGTGCCGGGAGTTACTAGTTGGAGTAGTTGCTTACTAAAACTCCCCTCCTGAATTTTCTGTCACTTAGGCTGTTAACACAGCCAACTTTGGATATTTCAAGAAGCATAATTAGTTGGTGCTGTCTCTGTCATCTAAGTGTAAACTTCTGGCCGTTTTTAAACTTAATGGTACAGATGCAGGGATTTGCATGTAATATAGATTATGCTTCTGTTTTTCTCTTCTGTTAACCACAGCACTGGAACCGCTAAATCAGATTAAATCAATGGGCTTCAGATAAGCATCCCGTCGAAAGGCTTCAGAAGAGTGTCTTAAGAAATAGCCTGGTCAGACAGTCGCCTGGGTAAACTCTTTTGAAGTTACTGCATGGCTTCTGTCTGAAACATGGTAACCTAAAACTTTACTAGTTTAAAGTGGGAATCCCACTCTGAGCTTTTAATTCTCACTTATCTGTATCTTTTTTGGGGGCGCTTTAAATCCCAGCCAAACTCCTGACTTCTGAGGATAGAGCTCAAGCTGGAATATTTTAGTTATACTTAAACATGTTTCTCTTGCCCAGTAATTCTGTGGAGGGTTTTCATCTTTTTGTTGCTAGACTTGTCTGTGCTTTTTAAGGATCCTTTTCGTGCCTCTAACTCCTCGTTGCTTCACGTTAAAAGGACACAAAAATGAAAACTAACCACAGGATTTCAGATTAGGACTGTGCTATTGACTTATTTCAAAGCGTTTCGGAGTAACGTGTTCTCTAGTCTTGCTTTTTTCAGCTATAGCTTTCATCTAATAATAAAAAAAAAAAAAAACCCTACCCTAATAGTCTAAAGGATGGGTTTCTCTCCACGAAGAGCAATAAGGTGATAATACTTCCCCGTGTCTTTGAGGGTATGGACCCCAGGTTCACTGCTAAGTGTGACCCTGCTGCTCTTGGTTTCTCCAGCACAGGCTGTAACACACCACTTACGTTTGAGTGTGGCTTCAGCCTGCTCCTGCCACTGCCTCCAGCATCTGCATCTTTGATGCCCTTGTCACTGCAAAAAAAGAAATGAAGCTCTTCCTTTTTATCTCCCAAAGCTTTGAAACAAAGCTTGTTCATCTGTCTTTTTTTCTGCATGTTTTGAAACTTCCTAAGAAATAGAGCAGGGACGTTTGGGGATGCAGGGACAACAGGAGCTAATCTCACTCTTTTTGACTGCCAGGAAGGAACGAGTGATGGCTCCTGTCCTGAGACTGCCAGCACAACCTCCATTTCTTATTGCTGGAAACAGACTTAGCTTTCCAGGAACTCTGCTTTGCAGACCTTTCCAGAGAACGCCCGGCTAAGGATAAACCTCCTTTCATACTGAGGACAGAGAAGTTCAGAAGCCCTGATGGCTTGAGTTCATCTACGGTATGTGTGGGGTCAGCCTTTATGTTCCATGGGGAGAGTTGCTTCTTTCTTGTGGCATGCTGCCATCCCAGCAGCCTTGGCAGGAGACCCACCTCCAATAAGCTGCTTATAGCTGACCAATGTTTGAGAGGGGCTAGTCTTTAAACTGCTTTAGAAGCAGTCACTTACCATGTGAAGCTGCTTTTAAGCCATTTTGCAAGCACTTACGGTGCTTCTGTCTTGTAGTCCTCTTGAAGTGATGATATTCCCCATTTCGCCAGTCATTGTGGGACTGCCTGTACCTTGTATTGGCCTGGTTCCTTTTAAAGACCATGAAGATGGGTGTTCCCAACAGCGTCACCCTCTTCTGTGCTTGCTTTGAGTTGGGTATGAGGTTTGAGCTTAGGTCTGCCAGCTGGGCGGTTAGCTCCTGACCGGAGGAGGCTGGGAGTCTGCCCTGACACAGCAAAGCCCTAAAACCAAATTGCCCAGAGCTCCTGGTTCCCTTAGCAGCTCAGGAACTTGTCTATGCTTGTCCTTGCAGCTCGGTGAGAAGTCTGTTTGCCTTTTGCAAAACACGCTGCCAATAACCATGAATCAGACTTGTAGCTAGGGCCGGGCAGCGCAGAGACCAAGCTGATAACCGCTGCGTTTTTGCTTTGTGTCCTGTCCAAGTACAGACCAAGTTTCACTGCTGAGATCTGAGGAAACGGGGGGTGGAAAGGCTGATGCTGTGTTCACAGAGGGAGATACTGTTCTTATCTGCTCTGTTAACAGGGACCTGACCAAAGAGAAACCCTGGTTGTGCCAGCAGTGCAGAACAACCACAAATGCCTGTGCTGCTGGCCTGTAAAGCAGAGAAGCTTTAAGAGCAAGGCTGGTTGAGGTTTTTGTAGACAGGTGTGTGGTAGACTTGCTGTAAAATGTAATTTTTTTTTTCCATGCTCTTTAGGCAGCTTTGGGCTTGGCACAGGGCAGCTCTGTGCACCTGGCTTGCACACGATGAATGCACGAGGCCCAAGATCTTTGACTTCCCTGTTTTCTTGCCAGTTCTTCCCGTTTTAGTAATGAAGGGGTGAAAATGGAGCAGTGTGCCCCTGCAGCCTGTTTGACCTTGGGGATTGCATCGGTCCTGAGAGGCACAGCCAACAGGCCTTGTCCTCCCAGCAGTCTGCGCGGGAATGTCACTGGACTGGTTGTTGGAATGCCGGGAGCTGAGGCTGTGTGAACAACCTGCCTGGGCATGGGGTTTGCCGCTGGGCTGCGTGGGGCCGGGAGGTACTGGCTTCTGCCAGGAATCCGGTGAGAGCCAGGAGGTGAGGACGGTGAAGGATAGGGCAGCTATTGCCGCAAAGGCATTTTTCAACTACTTCTCCACAGACCTTTCACGACAGCCTTCTGCCTCTCCTCCCACCCCTGGTTCCTTTCAGGGCCTGTGGTTCTGCCTGTAAATAAAATAATCAATAAAAAGGATGCAAAAATGGCATGTAGTGCTGAATTCCCTTTGTGCCAGGCACAAAGCCCAGCTGAAGCAATCCTGGGTTGCCCCGTTTATCTGAAGTACCAAAGGCTGTTGTGGAGGAACAGGGCAGGGTCCTGTTCAGGGCTAAGCTCTGCTGTTGTCAGGCTTCTGCGGGATTTCAGCTGATTTGCCTCGCTGGACCAGCCACCTGGTCATCCGAAATGCTTCCTGCTGCCTGCTCCTCAACTTTTTGTTCTGTCAATTGAAGCAGGAAACTTACTTATTTTTTTTATTTATTTTTTTAAATTGTTTCCTCTGCATATGCAGCTCTCGCCTACCCCCTCTTCCTGTGGTGGCAGAAGCTCCTGTCCCGAGTAGCAGCAAAGGTGGGCCACCGCTTGCCGCAAGGCGAACGGCTGGCACTGTCGTCTTGCTGGTGTGTTCTTGTGGCGCTGAGGGCCAGCTAGAGCAAGGAGAGCGTTGTATTGAGAAGTGCTTGCTGTGGGCTGGAGCTTCGGACAGGACTGGTCTTGGGGTGGAATTCACTGCGATGGAGACAATCTGACCTGGAGATCGTCAGGCAAATCGTGGACGATGAGTTCAGTCACAGAATGGTTTGGGTTAGAAGGGGCCTTAAAGTGATATTCGATCACTTTGCACACCCGGACTATTCTGAACGATGCCAGACTAGGTGGAGGTGTAGGACAATTAGATTACATGAGCTGCCTCCCCAGCTCCACTGGGGCGCTGAGAAGCAGCAAATCTGTTAGAAAAGACCAGGTACAAGATGTTTGTGGTGGGGAGGGGTTACATCAACATGCACAGAACACAACTGACTACAAACAGATTTTTCTAGTAGCTGTGCCTTCTTCTCTGGATGCGTGGAAGAATAAGTTTTGCAGTTCCACACAACTCCAGTAGCTTTGATAGAATTCCACGGGTTTCACTGTTTTTCCAGTCAACTCATCTTGTCCTTTTCCTTATAAGGCATGAAAAGAAGTTACATCCTAGAATGGTCAGGGTTGGAAGGGACCTTAAAGATCATCTAGTTCCAACCCCCCCGCCATGGGCAGGGACACCTCCCACCAGATCAGGCTGCTCAAAGCCCCATCCAGCCTGGCCTTGAACACCTCCAGGGATGGGGCAGCTGCAGCTTCTCTGGGCAGCCTGGGCCAGTGTCTCACCACCCTCAGAGTAAAACATTTCTTCCCAATATCTAATCTAAATCTCCCCTCTTTCAGTTTAAAACTGTTCCCCCTTCTCCTATCGCTCTACTCCCTAATCAAGAGTCCCTCCCCATCTTTCCTGTAGCCCCTTTAGGTACTGGAAGGGGCTCTAAGGTCTCCCCGGAGCCTTCTCTTCTCCAGGTGGTCCTTTGTAAGCATCCGCCTGGGTGCGTACCTGGCCCCTGTCTCTGAATTGCTCGCTGTCTCCAACATCCTCTGAGGCCTGGCAAACGAATTGGTTGTGTTTGTGTCTCCTGGCTGCTTGTGGTGTGATCCTCCACTGCCCCCCACCCCACCAAGGCTGGCCTCGCCCCAGTTTACACCAGCGCGAAGCAGGACCTTTTCTGCACAGGGGATGGATAGCACGAGGTTAATCCAAATTACATAAAAGCGCTGCTATAAAGTGGATTGGTGAAACGATGTTCAGCCCCTTGTAGTGGCCATGTGGATCCTGCTGTGTTGTCTCCTCTCCATCTCTTCCCAGCTGGGCCCATCCTGCATCTCCTTAGCCTCTGTTGCTCAAGAAATTGCAAATAAAATACCCCTTTTGGCTCCTGCTGCCTTTGTGCTGGTCTCACCTTGGCTGGGACTTGTACAGCCTTTCCCGCTTGCGCTCGGGGCTTTCCACTGGAAAAGTTGCAGCCTGGATTTTCCCCCTGGGATGTCTCTTGGCCTGTGCTCAAGCCCTTCCTGGGCTGTGGGTGTAAGAGGCACAAAACCACCTGTGGGTTCCCAGTGGGAGCAAAGGGCCTGGGCTTGCAGCAGCTGGCAGTCAGCTGGCTTCCCCCTGCCAGGGGGAAAATCAAGGATAGCTGTGCTTTTGGAGCTTGTGACCAGGAGAACTGCGACACAGAAGCCAATACTTCTGTTTCTCTGTTAGTGTTTCTAGGTGGACAAACCGGGCTTTGGGTCCCTCTTCACAGGGGGTGGGGGTGGCAGTGGGTCCTGCTGGGACGTTGACCCTCCTGGGGGGCAATGTCCCCCGCGACCTGGGCCCAGGCTGGGGGCTCCCTGGGCAGCGCTGGCGGGGAGAGCCCAGCAGGGCCTGCCCTGATGGCCAGGGACAACAGGTGGCAGCAAGAAATTCATGTCCCCCTGCTCCGAGTTCGGTGCCAGGGACCATGCTTGTTGCCTTCTCCCTGGCACTTCACCAGGGGGGCAGGAGCCTGCAGCCCAAGGCTGGCTGCTGCGCTGGGGACGGAGACATCTGACACGAATTCGGTCTTAAGTAAGTTCTACGCTGCTTTTGGGTTGTCTGAGGCCATGGGATGCTCTCCCTCAGCTTCTGCACTGTATCACCAGCAGGGATGTACAAAGCTAGACACGCGAAGGGTACTCCCAGGTGCTTGAGTCTCTGGGCTCTTTTTCACCAGGATGGCCGCTCCAACCCCTGGGGGACAATTTGCGGAGCGAGACATCTGTGAGTGAGGAGAAGGGACTGTGCAGAGCAGCGTCAAGGGCAGCAAGCACGTATGTTGCTGAGCATGGCTACGCTTGGAGAGGGCAGTGTGTAAGGTTGTTTCGGCAGAAACCCATCCTTGCCTTGGGAATCCTCTCTGGGTTACCCAGAAACGTCCAAGTTTGAAAACTCCATGTCTGACTCTCTCCTGCAGCCTTGACAGCTCTGGGCTGTGAGCTAAGACATCTCTGCAACCCCTCTCCTAAGAGCAGCGAAATTGCAAAAGAGCTCCACTGGATAACCCAGAAACCTGGATTTCGTTCCACTTGTGTAAGCAATTTAATCTATCAGGCAAGGGAGGATATTTCATCCCTCTTCCTTGAGGGAGCTGATGTGCTTCCAAACATGCACAAATGCCCTTGATACTTCTATAATAATGGATAAACGGCAGCCTGGCTTAGGAAGAACAGATCTCGCAGGACAAGCGTTGATTGCTTCCGCTGGGGACAGAATGGAAAAGTATCCAACAACCAAAGGCGTGAGCAGTGCCTACAATGGCCTGGGCCCTCTGAGGAGTATTTGTCAAATAAATGCAAAGAGGTGCAGCGAGAGGCATGAGAAAACCTGAGAGGCTGTCACAGTGGCACAAGAGGAGCCCAGAAGCAGTTGGGATCCTCTGTGGGGCAGGACATCTGCCTCAAAGGGCTCGCAAAAGGGACGCGAGGAGCCTGCAGGTTTACCTGGAGGGGGGTGGGACTGCGTCCCGTTCCCTTTCCTCCTGGTGTTCCTCTAGGCTCTGCCTGTCCCGTTTACCACGGCAGGGGCGCCTGGGAAATAACGGCAGAGGTGGAGTTGTATCTGCCTCCCTGGCTCCTGGATTGTCCCGTTCCCGAGCTGTGCCCCGTGGGCTCTGGCTGGAGCTTGTCCCCACGCAGGAAGCAGCAAGCCCTGCCTGCCTGCCTGGTGGCTTTTTTCAAGGAGGAAGGAGGCCTGTATCCTAATGGTGGGTTGCAGAAGAAAGACATGGGTGCGGGAGCCTGGAAAAGGCTTGGTCCCGCCAGCCGTGTGCTGTGGCTGTTCTCTGGATTCCCTAGCGTTACCTTCACGCCTGGCAAAGAACAGGGCCAGCTTCAGACTTCAAGGGTGGAGCCAGATCGCTTGTACTGAAAAGGAAACGGTTGTTTTGGTACCAAATAAACCATGTTGGTTACTTGGGGGGAATTTCCACCTTTTTGTTTTCCATCTTCGTTACGTTAACAAAAATTGGCTTTAAAGGGGGGTTCCAGAACAGGAATGCTGCATCAGTCTTCCAGCAGCCGTGGAGTGCGGTGAATAGCGGAGCTTGTTGAAAAGCCGTCCCTTTGCCCTCCCTCCTTGGCTTCAGCTGGGGCTCACTCCTGCTCCGCTTTCCCTCTGGATTTGCTCATTTTTGGTTTTCCTTTTGTCTGTGCTCCCTTCTTTCAGGCTGGGGCACACGTTTTCCAAGCCCAGAGCCAGAGGTCACAGTCTCTTCGGTGTTTAACCTTGGCCATGGATTTTGTAACTCCCGGGGCGGGGAAAAGAAGAGCCAACCTCGGTTCAGCATTTCTAGCAACCCTCTGCCACTGGGCCGTGAGAGCCCCTGGCTCCGTGTCTCTTGCACAAGCTGCTGCGTGCTGCTGGTGGCACCGCTCTGCTGTCCCATGGGGGACAGAAGTGACCCAAAAGTGCAGGGCAGCTGCCAGCATCCCCCCTCCCCAGGCAGCGACCGCCGTGACGTTTGTCCTGGGTGAGACACGGGGCCTGGGGTCTCGCAGGTTTTCTGTGCCAGGACACCTCCCCTGCTCGCGACTCGGTGGACAACACCCCGTGCCACGCAATGGGGCAGGGTGTCCTTAAGGGTTAAAGCGTCGCGTGATCGGATGGCAAAAGCAACCGAGAGCTCCTGCTTTGAGCAGGGTAGAAACTCCTGCTCACAGACAGCCGGAGGAGCAGCCCGATAAACACAGCCACGGGAATACCTGATAAGGGAGCACTTGCACCCGGACACGCTCCTTGGGCAAACCCTTTGCCCAGAGCTGTTAGTGCCGTATGGTGAGTGTTAACGTTAATGGTGTTACGGTGAGCGTGCGAATGGCGAGCGTGCTGCCATCCCTGACCCCCCCGCCGTCCTGCGCTCGCAGCCTGGCCCCCAGCTGCCTCCCTGGGTTTGCTGCCAGCTCCGGTTTGCCACGGAGGCAAAGTGCAAAGGCATCTCTTGCATCACACGGAGGGGACGAGGGCCAGGCTGGGGCTGTCCCTGCCAGCAGGAGCCCTGCAGGCCCCAGGAGCAGGGTCGGCCGCCGCGGCACTGGCTCACTTGCGATGAAACCGGGCACAGCCATGGCAGCCGCGGCCACACTGAGCGCGTTCCTCTAGCCTTACTGCACTCAGCCTGCCTCCCTGCTCCACTTGGCTTTTTCCGAAGCCGATCTGAGACAGAGACCTTGCTGCCCAGCTGGAGCAGAGCTCTCGAACCCCTGGAAGGCGGAGCAGCCCCCAGCCCACCCGCCAGCAGCAGCAGCAGAGGCTTTTAAGATCCAAGGACCAGCTCCAAAGCTATTCCCTGTCTGTAAATGAAGCAGACTGGCTTTGCAAAATCAAAATATTCTTAGCAAGCCAGAGCTGCTTCCTCCAGCTGAGATTTGACTTGCCCAAGGGGAGGGCAGTTTACCTCTGAAACAGCCAAAATGTTTTCTGCATTAAAGGCCCAGCTCACCTCTTGATGAGAGCACTGACAGCTTGCGCCACCTGTTTATAAGGCAGCTTTGGAGTTAATTGTTTATGTAACCTACTAAAAATACACTCATTTATCCTTTTATTTCCTCCCCTGCCAAAGAAATTGGCAAGACGTGGTTTTGGGTGAGCTCTGATAGCTGGCTGCTGCTGCAGGGTGCCGAGGGGTCAGGCATGGTGGCAGCTCAGGGATTCGGCATCCATCCGTGCTGCTCACCGGGCATTGCAGGAGCATCCCTGCGCCTCGCTGCCTGTCATCTCCCGTCTCTGGCACACGCAGACCTCAGGCTCGGTAACGCAGCACCCCGCTCCTCGGAGAGCATCACACCTCTTTAACCCCCTGGTTAATGCTTAGACTTAATTACATGGCAGCAGCTGGCTCCCTGGGCCAGCTGTGGAAAGAGTCACAGATTTTAAATATTGGATTTTCTCATCTTGCCCTTTGAACCTTTTATTTGCTGGGGCTGTTGGTAAACCGTGTGTTCCTAAGCTTAGGCCGCTGCAAAATCCTCTATGGACTGCTACATCCCTGAGCAGGTACATCTTCAGAAGCGGTGCAAGAGCAGCGTTTGATGTAAATTGGCACATATGGCTGAAGGCAGGAGGCTGATTTCAGCTCAGTTTGGTGTAGAATTGCCACCCAATTTATCGTGGACTCATAAAAGTGGTGGTGGGAAGGGTCCTGTGGAGGTGTCTGATCCAGCCAGCCCTCAGAGCAGGACTGTTGCCAACACCAGGTCAGAGCAGCTGGGTGTTTGCAGAGCTGAGGCTGAAAAACTTCCAAGGATGGAGACCCCTCCTCTCTGGGTACGTGTCCCAGGGTTGCACCAGCCTTCTAGGGATGGAGTTTTTCCTAATGCCCTGCCTGAACTGGCCAGGCTGCAATCTCTGCCTCTTGCTTCATGTTATATTGTCTTGACCTACTGGAAAGACTTTGGCTCCATCCTCCCTGTATCTCCAAGTCACTGTAGGCTTCCTCCCCTTCCCAACTAACCAAGCCAACCTTCTCCGCCTCTCCCTGTAAGCAGTGTCTCCTGACCTCAGCCAGCCAGGTGGCCCTGCTGGGTCCTCTCCAGCTTCCCAGCAGGTCCATGCGCATCCTGGAGAGGCTCTTCACAGCCACCAAGACCTGCTGAAAGGGGATGCTTAGAGCTGAGACAAGCTGAAGTCAAGCTCAGAAATAAGCTCCTTGTTGCATCTGCTCAAATAAAGCTTCAGGAGAACCTGGTTTTAATTGATTTCTGAATGAGGTGGGTCTGAACCAGCTGGCAAGTGCCCAGCAGTGATAAGCAAGGCTTATCACAGCATCCTTCTGACCACTGAGGGCTACAGGCCACTGCCCTGAACTGTCTCCTCAGACACATGAAGGAGCATCTTCCAGGGAGCAACACAGTTGGGGGACACCACCAGCACAAGGCTGATGTGCCCCGAGCCCCAGACTACATTGGGTTCTCCAGAGCAGCAGACACCTCTCCACTGCCTCCTGGGCACTGCCCACCCCTGCTGGGGCAAGTCCAGGGGGCTCGGGTGCTCCCAGACCCCAGAGGTAGTGTGGCTGCACCCCAGGGTGCTGTTGGAGCCGGCTTGCCTTGCCCAAGGCTAGCTCATCCATCTTCACCTTGCCGGCACAGCTCATCCTAACATGGAGAGGTGAGTGTAGTGCTGTATTTAGATGGATGCCAGGGAGCAGGGGGGCTTTGCAGGGTCAGCCTGGGTATTTCAGCAGGGTCTGGGCTCCACACCTGAGCCCTCAGTGGGGAATTAGCCTCCCTCCTCTTCTGCTCTCTGTAGGACTGGGATGTTCCTGCCCAGAGCTCCCCACTGATCACTCATCTCTGAAGGATGGCGTCAGATGCCCAAGGCTGCTCCCCTGAGGTCTGAAAGATTAGACTGGAAGTTTTCGGGGTGGGAGATGTCCCAGGGCTGAGGTCAGGGACAGAAATGTAACGTCTGCCCCGCTCTGTTATACAATCCGCTGTTAAATAATCGCTCGGGGTCACTGCGCCTGCCAGGTGGCTGCAGCTGGCGGTGGAGCTGCCTGGAAAGCCGGCTGTGGTTTGCAGGACGGCTCTCCCCCCGGACAAGGAGGAGAAGAAGGAAAGTGCTTTTGGGCAGTTGGAGCTTTTGCTCAGAGCTCTCCCAGCCTTGGGGTTCCCATTGCAAGGTGCCTTCTTGGTGATGCGGGCACCAGCCTCACAAGGGCACAACCTATTTGTAAAGCCAGCGGCCTGATGCTCACAGCGGGGAGGTGGCTTTGGCCACTGCTTATCTGCAGGATGCTGTGGCTCTATGGGCACAGGCAGGGACCCGTGCCTGTTGCTGGGACACCGGTGCTCCCGCTGCACCTTGCCCAGGCCTGGTGGAGACCCAGCATCCATCCAGCACAGCTCTGTGTCCCCCAGCCTCATGGCTGCTCTCTGCGTTTCCTAAAGCTGCCGCGGAGCCCCCATGCAGAGGCTACCAGCACATAGGGATCAGGCCGGTGCAACAGTCCCCAGGCACTAATTTTGGGTGGTGCTGCCCATCTGGGACTGACACCCATTTAACAGCACGGTATTAGTGATTTCGAAGGTGCTGCAGAACAAAGTAGCCGAAATGGGCATGTGGAGGACATCGGGAAGCCTGTGGAAATGGCTAGTGAAGATCCGTGCTGGCTGCAAAAGAGCAGTCGCTCAAGGGAGCTGGGTGATTTGTCCTAGGAAAGACAGGCCATGTCCAGGAAAAGAAACCACGGTGGTGGGGAAAGCTCCCAAAACATCCCGAGGCAAAGACGGGAAGCAGCCACACTGCTCAGAGCTGCCCTGGGGTTGCCGTCCTCGAGCACACGTTTACAGCTAACTAGCCTATTTTTGCTGGGTAATTTCTTCCTATTACGGGTTTTTGGCAGGTGGCCGTGCTCCCCTGAGGGTGAGGGAGAGCAGCTCAATACGAGCAACGAACTGGTGCGGGGCAGGATGAGTTCCTGTTGTTTTCAACTCGGAGGGTGGGTGGGAGACAGAAAGGCTGGGGGGCGGCTGGATGGCACTAAGGAAGCTCGAGTTATCTCTTGCTTGTTCTTCCCGCCTCGAATGCTGTGCTGGCAGAGCAGGGCATCAGCGTGGCCCTGTGGCGGTGGAGGAAAGATGCTCTGGATCTCCCCGCACAGAGGTCAGGGTATGGCAAGCCGCGGGGCTGTGCCAAGAACCAGCCCGGCAGCCAGAATCCAGCAGCGGGGACCTGGGATGAGGTGAAGCCTTTCGTGCACCTGCAAAACATCCCTCATCCGGAGTGACGGCCACGTGGCAGCCCTGGTGCTCCTCTCTTCCCAAAACGCTGCTCACAAAGCCAGCAGGAGTCATGAAGCGGGTCCCCTGCGGCCCCTTCTGCTCCGTCCCTGAGGCTGCTCTGGGACAGCTGCATCGTCCCCAGGGAGCCCTGAATGAGACTGGTGGGGCTCGGTGGGACACCGGCTCTGACAGATCACTTGCACACAGGCACAGCCCATCTGCCCGGACAGCACGCTGCCCCGCTCTTCCCATACAGCCGATCGCTCAACCCCCAAACAGAGCTGTTGCACCCAGTGTGGTTGTCTGTCCCTGCCGGCAGGCTCTTCCCTGCCCAGCTTCCTGTGATCCGGGGAGGGATTCTAGCTTAATGCAGCTATTTTGTTATTTAATCCTGCCTGATTTTCCTTAACACCTTTCCAAATGTTTTAAGCTATCCTTTGTGGTGCTCATCCACTGTTTAAGCCGAGATCAAATGATTGTATCTTAATCCCTGGATCTCAAATGAATTTGCTTTTGGTTTGGGCAGCTAACCCTCCAGCCCTCTGCTGCAGCCAGGCTGTGTTTATTCAGGGCAGGCTGAATCAGGAAAGGAATAAAAGGCCTTCTCCCTCTCCTCCTCTTGCTATTTCTCTCTTGCAAATTAATGGCACTTGAGCTGCACAAAATAGATGATATCCCCCCTGATTAATATTTCCAAACCATTGTCTGTTTTTCCTTGTGATGAGCCGCTGGAGCCTTCTTTTGTCAAACTACCGAAGTGCAATGAAAGCCACTGCAATAATACTGTGCTTTCTGGGGCCGACTGGCTGCACAGAGCAAGATGACATGGAGCGAGCGTACAGGACAGCACCTGAATCTATTGTACCGTCTTCCCTGAGCATCCAGCCACGCTCTCCATGAGCAGTCCCCAGCGGCAACCTGGCACTGCGCTTTTCCCAAAGGACACGCGCGCTTAACTTCAGTGGCATTGGAGTGGCCGCCTCTATTTCGACGCACTTGCCTGGCCCATGGGAGTGGGTTTCTCAGCTGGGCAAGGGGAGACCTGCAGTTGCTGAAGCTCCCCTGGAGCCAGCGGAGCAGCGCAGCCCTGCACAGTTCCTGAGGGCACTGAGACGAACGTGGGGACCCCGTTGACACAAGCCCTGCTTCCTCTCGAGCAAGCCCAGGAGCAGGTAGCAGTCCCCGTGACCATGCCTTCCCCACATTCCTCTGCCTTCCCCACATTCCTCTGCCTTCCCCACATTCCTCTGCCTTCCCCACATTCCTCTGCCTTCCCCACGCTCTGTCACACGGAGAGGTTTGGGGGCAGGAGAACCTCTGAATCAGACAACAGGATGCTGATCTCAGCCCCATCCTCTGGGTGTTGCTAAATCTCAGCTTCTCATTTCATTGCGATTGCCCGTGGCTATGCCGAGGGACGCCTGCTCAGACGCATACAAAGAGGCTTGGAGAAAGATTAAACGCCATTTTTCTACAGCATGCTCTAGATTTTATTGAGAGTAGATTAAATCTAATTAAATTCACACGTTAGTCCAGCCAGATTAAATGGCACATTCTGCTTCGTGACCTTAGCTTGATCCAGAGGAACCTGGAAATGCAGACGGCATAACTGGTCCGGTCCTTCATGTCTAGACTCAGCCCCAGGCTTTGATTCAATGCCAGAGGTTGGATCCGGGCCGTTTCATCAGTGTGTTAAGGATCATGCCCCAGATCCAGGCCTGGTTCAGAGCAGAGCATAGCAGTCATCCCAGCCCTGGAGTGTGCTGCTGGCCCAGGCGCTCTCTCGTAAGCCCACAGTGCTGGCGGGAGAAGCTCAGGTCACCATCTGACCTGGGTTTTCCTGTAGGTGCTGCGACCACTGGGTCTCATGCCAGTTCCTGATGACAGCTGTCATGTCTCTGAGGTACCCAAGTCCTTGGCGAGGCAGGCAGCACTAGTCCAAAACTTCTCTGAGCTGGGCAGGGTGACCATGAGGCTAAATTGCATCCAAACCCATCCCGATGGAGCGATGGGCTGATGCAGCCTCATCCAAGGTTGTGTGTGGGACCCTGTGTTGGAAGGGGTTTGCCTTCCAGGAAAAGGACAATGAGAGCTGCAACTCAGCTTCTCTGGTGCTGTGGGAATTCACAGCAGAATCTCTCTTTTAAGCACAACTCACCTCTACGCAGCTAGTCTGGACTTGCATGGGAAGAAACCATGCGAAACCCTGGGAATAAGCCACCCGCCTCCCTGTGAGGACCTGTAAATCTCGCCCAGCAGAGCCTGAGAGAGATGCAAAGGATGGAAATAAACTCTACTGTGTAATTAGCACCCTTTGTATGCTGGGGCAGTCATACTCAACCCCACATGCAACCAGGAGCCAGGTCTGCCTGCACCGGGCTCAATGCCAAATACGCTTCCCAGGTGTAAAGCTGCACCGCTTCACTGAAACCAGTGAAGTTTCCCCATGGAGGAGGAACCGACTTTGTGATACGAAAGATTATTTAAACTGCAAGGACAAATACCCTCTTCTAAAAGCTACAGCCAGTGCTGATAGAAGTGTTTCCTAGCAAATACCCGCAGCACACTAAGTAATCGGGCTTATTTTATTAAATTAAAGAATAAAACGTCTACATGGCATTTCTCCAAGTGAGACTCTGGATTGACACTGACGCCTCTTTATGGTGCAGTACTTTCTCTCATCCCGAACTGACTCTGGTAACCTGATCTTTGCATGCTGCTCTGTGGACTGAAGCGCGGTGTGGGCTGAAGCGTGGTGTCACCGATCGCATAGGCACCACTGGGGACTGCTCCTCCCTTCAGCCAAGCGCCTTGCTGACCGTGCCACCAAAGCAGACACAGCTCCGTGTCCTGGGAGGCTGTACAGGTTCAGCAGCTGCTGTGATGATCTCTGCAAGACATTCGATGGGCATCAGTGACAGCTGGAGCAATTCCTCTTTTTCTAGGACAAGAAGTTTGGGAGCTAGGGTTTGGGGATGTGGAAAAGTGCTTTCTCTGTGATGGCCTTCATAGCCTAAGGAGACATTGGGAAATGCCGCCAAGGGGACCCAAACTCCAGGGGTGCTTAGAGATGCCCAGATCAGGTGAGAAAAAGCAGTTTAAAGGCTGTGTGGAAACACATTTCACCATACTGGCATTTAACGTGCCTGTGCATAGTCCCCAGTGGCAGAGCTGGTCTCATGTTTAGAGAGGCAAGTCAAAAATCCCCTCAGAGCAGGCAGTAGGCGGGCAGGCATGTTCTCCGGGTGAGGCTGGAGGCAACGTCCTGTCTGGAGACAGAGCCATCTCTGCCGTGGGGCGGCCCTGGGGCTTGCAGGTGTATCAGCACTCTAAGCCATGCTGCAGCCTCCACGGGAGCCGGTATCTAGCCCAGGCTTTAAAAGCAGCCTTATCTCATTGTGCTCTGGCATAACTGCAAGATGGAAATCGTGCCGTGTTTATACAGACCGAAACGATACGAGTCTGAGCAAATGCTTGCACATGAAAGCTTCAGCTGACTACAGAGCTTCATTTCCAGGAGCAGAGGAAAACCACGTAGCCACTTTATCCTTTGAAGACTTCAATCACCCTGATAAGGGAAGGCAGGGGAGAACAGTCCCATTCGCACCTGCGAGACTGCCACCTCCACAGGCAGGCTGCGTGCCACCACCCCAGAGAGACCCCTAAAACAGACGGCGCAGGCCAGCATGGCTCCAGAGTCTGCCCACTGCCCTTCCCTGCCAGCTGTGGGGATTTAAACCCTTAATCCTGGGGAGATTGTGCAACAGCTCCTTCAGGCTGAGAACGGATTATGCCCGTTTCAAAGGTATTTGGCACTGGGCTGCACTGGGAGAGCCCAGTAAACCGGCCCAACCCCTCCTGTGAAAGCACCTGCAGGCGATTCCTGCAGCTGGTGCCTAGCAACATGCTCTGAGCTGCTCCAACAACAGCTAAAATTCAACGTTATTTCAGCCTTCCTCCCCAGAGGAGCAGCTCTTGAGTCATCACCAGGGGAGAACGGGATGTGTCTCCCACTTGGCTTGCTATAAACGAGTGGTATGCGAGGGGCTGCTCTCTGTCTCTTGAGCACGTGTGCTGCTGCTGCCAGCTAAAAAGGCACCTCCTCGCGGCATGTGGGACAGCTGCAGGTTCAGGTGATTTAGTAAATTGTTTTTTCCCCACCTTCCCAACTTGCTTTCTCCTCCCAACAGCCTCTCTGCTTCCTTGGAGCCTTTCTGCAGGAGAACCAGGTTTGGATTCATGCCAAGGCCTTGCTGGGGCAAGCCCCATGTCATGCAAACACACAGAGGTAGCTACAAGCTCACGGCTGCGCCAGGCACTCTCTGGTGACACACAGCAACTTTTAGATCACCTGTGTGACGGATGAAGGCACCTCTGAATCTGAGATGCTCTTGGGGAATGGCGAACATCAGAAAAAATGCATAGGAAACCAAACTTGCCTGTTTTATGGGTCTGAGATCCTCGCTGAGGTGGTGAGGCAAACGCCAGCCAGCCTGGGCGGGACCAAGCAGCGTGTTTCTGCATGTGGGCAGGGTGCAGGGATTGGTGATGGGAAGAGGGAGTCAATGGGAGGATCCAGCTGCAGAGAGGGCAGGGACTGGCTGGGCAGCACAGCCTCCAACGCCTGCTGGCACTGTGCAGAGGGGAGGTGGGCTCCAGCTGGAAGAGGTGGGAAGCCGTGAGCAGATGAAGCTCATGAGTAGTAGAGCCGTGGTGCCACAACCTGGGCGCTTCTCAGAGAAAAGTGGGATGAGACGCCTTGCAGGGCTTTTCTGAACTCTGGGAGGGCACATATTTGCCTCTGGGAGCAAGCCTGAGATCCAGGCGGATTTCCCAGTGGGAGTCTGTTAGGAAATCTCAGGCTTGCCTGAGTGACGCAGCTCCCTTGGTGGTGTCTGGTGGGAGGGCAGCTGCCCACCATCTGCCCTGGCTGTTCCCAGTGCTCGCACGGGTCCACCACCGCAGGGCTGACCCCTCCTCACCTCCCCAGCCTGCTCCCTTGGGAAGCCCTGGGTGACCCTAGGAACTGCAGCCAAGGGGTCAGAGGCGCCTCATTGCTGCAGACGGTGGGGGCTGCCAGAAGGACCACCTTTATCTCACGGCTGTCTGTCCTCAGCTCCCGGCTGCCTGCAGCGCTACATAGCCCGCAGGGAAGACTGAGGTTTGGACTCTACAGCCTGAAGCAGATGAGGAAAGACGTGGGTAAGTGCAGTACTGCCAACAGAGACTTCTCCAGCGCATCCCAGGTCCCTCAGCCCTTCAGGATGGGAGATTGCTCCGTTCCCCAGCCCAGGAGTGGTGTTCAGCATGCTTCAGGTGGGTGTTTGGCTTACGGATTTGTCATCACCTTAAACAAACCCAGCGGCATTGCACGGGTTACCTGACAGGGATAGAGAAGCATTTTATACAGAAAAGCATAAAGAACCTGAGTCTGATATGGCTTTTTCTAGTGTCCAGTGGGTGGCTCTGCCTGCATGGGTCAGGAACCGTCCTGTCCCCTGCCATGCCATGCTGTCTGAAGGCCAGGAGACATTGTGATGGATATGTTTCCCTTCCAGCTGCAGGTGGGGACAGCTCTGCCAGCAGAGTGGCTGAGCAGCCCCTGCCTTGGGGCTGATGACACTGGTTGTGTTGACTGGCCCAAAGTGGGTTTGGCACAAGCTTAGGACAGTAGTTTTTTAAACCAGCATGGCCAAATCCAGGAGAAGATGTCGTCTGTAGTGCAAAACCCTGCTGGCTGAGGGGACTAGACATGCCTTGAGGATTATACATGTCTTCCTGCTCCGTCAGTCCCTTCCCACCACAGCCTGCCAGCGGTTTGTGCCGTTGCTCCCAAGCTCCTTTCAGGACAAATCCACAGCTAGCTTAAGCAGTTTCAGTGCTAACTCCTTGCATAGCCTAGCTCAGGGGAAAGTGGCGCGCACCTGGGAGCGTGGTGGAGATGGGCACCTTTGCAGCCAGCAGATGACATGTTGATAGCAAAATCCTCAGCTCAGAAAATGTCTCCTCCTTTCCCGCAAACATAAAAGGGCACAATGAAGGTTGAGCTTTCTGACCTCCAAGTTCTTGACTTCTGTTCTCACATTACAGCAGCAGCAAATCCTGTTGCGTGGAGCAGAAATCTATCTGTCTGTATATCCACTATTTCAGACCCTTCTTTGCGTAAACTGTTCCAGCCTTGATCAGAAACAAGGCTGTTTACTAGCAGCAGGACTGGGAAACTTCTTTAGTATTGTGGAGGTTTTCCCCAGTTCTTTAGTTTTCATATCGAGCTGCTGAAGCTTACGTCTCTCAGTTAACAGTGTTTCTACCTTTCCATGTGTTTTACTTCAAAGTATTTCCCTTTGCCTGATTTCCTGTGTATCTCTGAAATACCTCTGCATGTAGAGCGTGCTGTGCCTTCCTTCTGAGGTCAGGAAAGGTTCTCCTCTTGACTTTGGATGGGGTTAGAAGGACAGGCAATGGCACACTCATTTTCCCCAAATTAGAAGGTATTAAACTGCAAAAGGCCAATGTCAACGCTTTTTTCTAGTACTCATACCAACACTTCTGTACGAAGTGCAAAGTGCGCTTCCATTTATGCTGATGCAAATCTAGAATAATAAAGTCCTTGACAGTTTTACAGCATTGCATATTTTTACAAGTGGCGTAACTAGAGTTGAATATATGATTATCATTTTGCTCATTGTATCCTTCTGCAGTTCTCACTTGCTGTGATTACAGCATCTTTTAGGCATTTTAACGTCTTTTAAAATATGCTTTAGACATCAGACTCTGAGGCAAGGACTGCCACTGTAAGCACAGCACCAAATGTAACGGACCCCAATGTTAGGAAGACCCTTATGTGCTACCTCAGTAGTAAAGGACCAAAAGCAGGGTTTGGAGAAGGTTTGGAAAGCACTTCCAGGTGCCATGAAAGCACCTGGAAAGCTCTCTTCTGAGCTTTCCCTGGACCTCTGTTTAGGCAGAACCAAACTCTTGCTTGTTTTTTTTAGATTGCTGTCGCTCAAAAGTTGTGTCTCCAGGACCAAACAAGTTAGCATAGCTCAAGACTTTGAGAAATATGGTTTCTACTGAGAGTGTTACCACGGTGAGGTGGGTTTCTGCAAAGCTGTTGTCCACTTCACATGCTGATTTATCAGACAAGATGTGTTGTCCTAACAAGTGACAAGGTCACACGGACCAATTTGACTGTGAAGGTTTACATGACCTTCAGCAATAGGAAACCTCACAGACCTAAAACCTTTGCGCGGCAAAGGCAGCTAGCTTTAACAGCCGGCCTTTCCAAAGGACGCACTAAGGTCGATTTGGTTTTAGAGCAACAAGACAATTATTAAGAAAACCCAGAAAAGTTTGGTCCCTTGGGAACTTGCGTGACTTGTTCTGATTCAGCGCTGTCCTTTTGTTTGCCTCCAGCCCAAAAGCAGCAGCAGCGCGGCAGCAAACAAGAATTCAAGAGAGGAGTCAGTGCTCCTACCAGAAGCGCAGAGGGCTCAGGCCACTTTCCTGGCCGTCCCCGTGGCCCAAGAGAGGTGGAAAAGGGAAGCGAGGCGCTGTGCTGGTAAAGGTGGGCACCACCGGGTAGGCTTAAGGGACCGGCGGCGAGCTGTGCTGGGAGCAGCGGGCCCTGAGGCCCCCTCACCCGCCGAGCCTCCTCCGCCCCAGACGCCCCGCTACTCTCCAGGCCCCTCTCCTCACCCAAGGTCCCGGGCTGCTGGGCCGTGAGGGGGCCACCCCGCCCCTGGGCCCGGTTGGGAGCGTGTGTGTGTGGGTACCTCCCCCCAGCACAGCCGGAGGTCGCCATCTTCTTCTCCGCCGCCGGACGGGGACCCACCGCGCACGCGCCACCCCCAGGGTCGGTGGGTGGGGGGCGTCCGCCCCCTGCGCACGCGCCGCCCCGCCCCGCCCCTGCCCACCCCGGGCGGGCAGCCGTGGGGCGCGAGGCCCCGCCCCGCGCGCGCGCCGCCGCCGCCGGCGGGTGATAAAAGGTCTGGCGGCGGAGCTCTGACGTCACGGCGAGTTAATTTTAAACCCGGACAAGATGGCGGAGAGGGACGCGGCGCGGCGCGCGGGTCCGTCCCGCCGGCGGCCAGACCCGGCAGGTAACGTGGACCCCCCGGCCCCGGGACGGACGGACGGACGGGTTGCGGCGGGGCTCCGGCGGGAGGTGCGGTGCTGGGCGGTGGGACGGGTCGGCGGGCGGCGGCGGGGGAGGCCCCAGTGTCTCCCCCCACCTCAAAATGGCGGGGGCGGCCGCCTGCCCTGACGCCCGCCCTCGGTGGGCGGCGGGGGAGCCGACGCGGTGGCCCCACTCCCCGGCGGGGTCACCCCGCTCCCCCTGCGCGGCCGGGGCCTCCCGCTGCGCGGCCGGCGGCCCGTACCGGAGTGGGGGCGGCTGTGATTGTGGGCCGGGGGCCGGTGACCTTATTCCCCGCCGCCCGTGTGGACGCCGCCTGAGGAGCGGGGCGTGCGGGCCGCGGCCAGGACCGTTGCTGGTGGCGGGCTCCCCGGGCCGCTGGGCGGGTACGCTGCTGGGGTCAGGCGGGCCGGAGGCTGCCCGGTTCCTCGGAGCCGCGTCCGCCTGCGAAGGGAGCGGCACCGGTGTGGGGGGGAAGAGCTCGGGGAAGGAGGGGGCTGAGCCGTGCGGCCCCGTCCCCCGTGTGGCCCCGGTGCTCCGCCGTCAGCGCTGCTCCTGTGATGGATCCTCTGGTGGCGATGGGACGTGTTTCTGGCTCGGTGTTTAGCCTCGGCTGTGCTGGAGTCTGCGCAGTATGGATTTGTTTTTTTTTTTTTTTTAAATATGTTTATTTCTCAAGAATAGCTGAAAAGCTGAGAAGTTGTAACCCCCTCTCTGCCGTGCCCCGTGTGTGTGGGGGGGGGGAGCCGGGAGTTGTGAGGGCCGTGCGGGCTTGAACACTGAGTTGCATGAGGATTTTAGCAACGAACTGTTTTAACATCTTTGTTGTATAACTGTCACTTAATTTGGAAGCAGAACGATTGGACTGGGGCGCGATTAAACAAAATCCGAGCAGATGCCATGTGCCGCTAATGGTTTCAATTGCTTCATTTGCAAGCCAGCTAGGGGCTGGGAAATCTAACCGCACTACAGGCTGGCAGGTGTGCGGAGTGACTACTACTGACTTGGTTTTTCTTTGTAGGGAGGAAAAGGCAATGCTTCTGAGCACGTGGAAAGGTTTGATTGTATTTGTCAGTGTTGCCGTTTTAATAATCTAGGAGTCAGTCCAGAGGTTGAAATTGAGGATGAGATACTGCTTGGGTGCTGGTTTCTCTTCCCGGCCCCCGGCCCAGCACTGCTGAAATGTCTTTAGTGATTCTCTGTGTTTTTACCCACTGTGGAGTTTAATAACCTCAAAGCATTAGATTATTGCATAACTTTCTCAGGGTCATAAAAGCGCCAGCACACCTGTAATAAATGGCCTTTAAGGTAGCTGTGTCATCATTAGCGGTAGTAATATGCGAATGTCACTGCTAAGTTGCTTGCATATCTTGGATATGGAACAACTTAAATTGATAGGGTCTGCGTGTACAGCTATGGGTGATCTGTGCCTGCCTGCAGAAGAGCTTTCTGTACAATGAAGTAAAGCAGAGTAGTAGATTGGAATAGTTATGAGAAGAGAAATGTAACTGGAGAGGCCTATAACTCCTCCTGTACCATTACTAAGTGCTGCTTAACAGCTGTTATGTTCCAGCTTACCCTAAAGTCACTAATGATGTTACAGTTCCTCCTCAAATAATAGCAGTAGCTCTGCAGTGTTTCAACTACACTTCTTTTAAAAGGAAGGAGTAGGGTCAAGAAAGGCTGTATTCTTTCCTTTTCATGTTCACCTGCCTGCAACTTAAAGACATTTCTGAAATAGTTCTAGCACAGAACGGTTTTACTCAAACTGTCTTGACAGCGTTCCTTTAAATACGATGGTCTCTCCTGGTTTAGGAGGCCAAGCAGCTCTTGTTTATGTTGGATGGACAGGAATGCCTGAGCCAGGTCTGGCTGGAGTGCTGATACTTCTCGGGTACCTTGTGCCAACTGCAGTCCATGTGTTTTGGTTAAATATCAGTGACTAATGTTTGCTTACTGCCCGTACTAATAAAGTACCACTGACTGGAGCAAGATACTGGAATAGATGAGGGGTTGTTTTCTCTTCTTGTCCTAATAAGAATAGGGACACTACCTCAAGCTGCCTAGACTGGATAAGAGTGAGTCTGTTGGAGGGGAGGAGGGATGGCAGTTTTCCTCCGATGTAATAACTTATCTGCTGATAGCAGTATCACATCCTCTCTGACTTTGAGCTTTGCCCAACTGCAAAAACAGATGTAATAAGTGGATGGAAATGCAGGTAAATTAAATTCTGTGTTCTTGTTTTGGTAGTGAACCACAGTGGTGTTAGTCTCCAGCACAAGCTGGATTGCAGGTTTTGCTTCAGCACTATGATATAAAACTAGTTTTAATTTTGTGCCTGTTGTTAGTATACTGTTGTACATATCGGCACAATCTGTAAAAGTTTCTAACTGTTCCAAGAACATTCATAAGGAAAACTGCCAAGTTTCACTTAAATCTAACTTTTCTATGTAAGGTGAAGTTTGAAGTTGCTTTTGTTACTGCACTGTAGTCATGAAAAGGTCCCGTCCTGGGGATAATTTTTGGTATCCTGGCATGGCAGGCTTTGCATGGAAAGCTTTAAACTTTAAAATCAGACTTAATGGTTTCCTTGTTTTTACTGTTGCTGCATGCTGTGCCTACAGTGTGATCTGCAAACTGCCAGTTTGAGGGCGGTTTTCCAACTTTTCGTTAAATCCTGCATTAACTTCTCAAACTTACTGTTGTACCAGTCATTAGTTTTTTAAGGTTTTGTCTTTAATCTCAACTATCTAAGGCGAGCCAGGCATAAAAATATTTTCTAAGCTTCTATGTAGGCAGGACTGTATTTGAAATTAACCAAAAGTTTTCAGAAGTACTTACATACATTGGTTCTTAAGACTTTACGCTGGCTGGGTCTCTTTCTCAAAACATTTTCAGCAACCTGAACTTCTTGAGATGTCCTGGAGGAAAGATAAAAGTAGCTTTCCTTGTTTTTGGAAGGTTGTTCTTGACATGAAGAACACTATCTCATCCCATAGCTGATTTTGAGGTCATAGTGCTGTGTAGGGAGTTGATTTACATGAATACATTTGTAGGGTTGCGATTTGTATCAGTAATACCAGAACAAATGGATGAGCAAGTTTGAAATACATGTGAAAGCGTCACTCAGATTGGTGTCTGCTATTTCAAGTAGCTGCAGAGAAATGACTGATATGAAATGAGTGAGGTCTGTTAGGACAAGGATTATAATCAAATAATTTCTGTCAGCAAATTAATACGTAATAGGAACTAATGTTCTGAGGGCATTGGTAGCTAACTTGGCTGACCTTTAACTTCTAGGTGCTTTTTTTTTTTTTTCCTGAAATCAAATCAGTATATTTTGTGTAGTGTTCACTTCCAGGAAAGCAAGATTTTATGTGCTTGCTAAGCACGCTTTTTGAAACACATTCAATATAAAAGTTGGAGAAACTCAGAAGGCATTTAAATTTGGAAGTTGATCCTCTGTCCACTTAAGAAACCTGGGATGAAATCTGAGGAATTTGAAGATCTGTCTTTCCTTCCCCACTGCTAATTCTTATTTGACTGAATTTATCTTCTAAGACTTGAAGGTAACACCCATTGTATTCTGTAGCTGTACAAACAAGTTACTGGGAGATGGTCTAGGTTATAAATTAATGCTAGGCAAGTACTACCTGTTGATGTTTTAACTGGAGTTCTCACTCTGCAGCAAAGCAAGGAGCTTTCCCCCCAACTTTGCATTTGGGAGAGAGCGGACATGCACCATTATAGTGCCATAGCTGGTAAGTTCTGCTCCATGGGGATGTTGCTCCTTGAGGTAACAAGACTAGTTTGTATCTTATTCTAGTGTGAGAATACTAGATCTTTGTGCTCAGTATGATCTGTGAAGCTAAATAAGGATCTCCTCTCTTTCCCATTAACTAAACAGAAAAAAATAGCAATGCTAACTTTATAATTAGTAGTAGTTAGTAGCTGGCTCCTCTTTAAGGTTGGAAAAACTTAAAGCAGAATGTTTGACACCAAAGATGGCATTCCTAGGCCATATAGCATCCAGGAAAGTCTGATAAAAGTTACCTGAGTGAACGCAGGTAAGCTGGGTTTTGGAATTCCCATTTGATGCCAGCTTGATAAAATCATAAGCAGGGCTAGTAAGAAATAAAATATAATGTGAAAGAGAAGTCCATTTGGGCCTCTGTGGAAATTATTTATGAAAGACCAGCTGCTTTTAAAAGAATCACCCTGCTCTTCTGTGTCCTGGATGAATAGATAAGAGAACTGTCAAAGCTGTAAGATACACAAAGTGCCTTTTGGGAAAGGACTCGGCTTACAGCTTGGTTACTGGGCCTCTATTTACGGCTTGCATATGGTATGAGGGATATTTTTATATGCTTTTGCTAGGAGGAGAGAGGTCTTATCTAATATTTTTTTCTTCTTCTAGATGTATTTCCGGCTTTATTTTCAGTGCAGACAATGAGCAAATGACTGATTGCATTTTCAAGTCCTACATACCAGTGATTTCTGCATGGCCAGGTGGGGTTTGTGTGCTACTGCAAGTCTTGGCAGGTTTCTGTTAAAAAACTGGAATAGCAGCCAAAACCTGGAAGGCAGCGGCATTGAAGATTTGAAGTAATAAAATGTTATACAGATTACAGACATGAAGTGTAGAATGTAATTTCCAGTAAATTGGTATTTGAGAGTAGAACTTAATTTGCTCTTACGCAGTTGTTGCTCATGTGAGATCAGAATCAGGTTCCAGTCTGTAATTAGTGTCAAATTGTAATACCTTTTTTTCACTATCACCTTAGAGATTGGCACGTTGAATTTACAAATTCTTATTGGTCTCAGTGAAATATTTGAAGTGTCTTTTGAACAATGTGTTGTGTAATGATTCCAGGACAACAAGGCTTTTTTTTTTTTTTCCCTTGGATTAAAAATTATAGAAACCTGTTGGAGAACATGTCTCAACTGCTTGTACTGACGTGTTAGGACTACTTGTTTGTTGTGTGTGCTTGGAAAAGTTGTTCTCACCTCTTATCTTCTCAAACAGGGTGGTACTGCTGAGTGGAAGAATAAGTGCAGTTATTTTAACTGTCTCTGTAAACCCAATCCTATGATGCCTGCAAACTTGCATCCTGTGTCTTTATTCCTCTCCCCTCCTCAACCCTTTCTGCGTTTTTAGCTCCTCAGGTAAATGTAAGAAAGGGTCTTGTGGCTGTTCATTTGTCTTTGTCTCTGTAGTGGAATCTACTCGGGGAACCTTAAACAATTGGGAAATGAAAGGTACCATCTGTCAATCCTCTGCCTAATGCGGAAGTAATCACAATACTGATTTCATGGGAGGAACAGTCACTTGAAGTACCTGAACTGCTAGGCATGGAGGCAGAAGTTTAGCTTCCTTCAATGTATTGCTTAGACATAGAATAGTAATGAAAATGACTGCTGTAGAAAATTAGATTAAGGTTCTTGATAAAGCCAAATCACTTTCTTAAAACAAATCATCCTGCTTTTAAGAGAAATAATTTCTTAAATACTTTGTAATTCTGAACTAATACTAAGGACTTCTTTTTTTTTTTTTTTTTTTTGTTAATGACAGCAGTGTGATTCTAAACATGGCCTTAAAGCTTCCCTCAAGGCAATTATCTTCCAAGCAACAAAGTCTTAAGCTTGTCATGGGAATGAGGGAGGGAATGCAGTACAAAATACTTAAAAGGAAATCTTTCTAAATGCTAGTATGTCAGACTTCTTAGTACAGAAATTGTTTGGAAAAGTGCAGTAAGTAATGCTTTTGGGGGTTGGGGCACAGAACTGGGGTATTTTCTAGCGCTTATAGTACTATAGAAATAAATAGCTACGGAAAACTTACCACATCTTATGCTCTGAGATTTAAAAGGCAAAAAAAAAAACTTTCAAAATAAAATAACGGTGGTAGGTGCATTAAGAAATGCAACTTCTACTATTAAGCTTAATTCTTTTCAATGGAAAACTGAACACGCTGTCCACTATGAGCATTTAGATAGCAGATGCGACTAAATACTTGTGGAACCTTCAGATGCTACTAGGAATCCTACTTGTTTGAGAAGAACCTTAAAATGCAATCTGGTGCTTTTAAAGAGTTTGGAAGTTGGCTTGTGGTGGACTGAGTGTTATTCTTAGAGTCTCAGTCCAAGTACTCTGAGTTGCAGACGTGTCACTGTTTCATTAATCAAATATCAAACTGAGCTGTTCTGTAGTCTAAACTGTTGTTGACTTCTTATTTCTGTAGTGCATTAAAAATGACTAGATGAAGCTTTTGTGAGCTTTAAAGAGCACTACACTGCTATCTATCTTTGGGTTCATCTTCTAAAACTAGACTTCTCTCCCCAGTGTTTGTGCTCTGTACACTGTAAGGAAAGTTTTCATGGATCCACAGAATGAGGACAATAAATATGATTTACAAAGACTAAAATGTTGGTTGGAGGGGGGTGTTAAATATACAGTTGTCAGTTGTATTTCCCTATTCCTTCTCCACCCAAGTGAAAGATGGATATTAAATCATTTGTAGTCTCAACATATGATATGGTATGCTGTCCTGTAGAAAAGCAGTTAGATTGACTAGATGTATACAGGCTAGTCCAAGAACTTGACTTAAAGAGAAGTAGTAACCAACTCCCCTTCTGTGTTCGTTCCTTTCAGAAGGATGGTGTGGCTTGCCTTGCCTCTGGGATTACTCTCCTCTTTTTCCTCAGTAGGCTTGATTGGCCAGCAGCCGTTAGCGTACACGTAACAATGGCATTTGCTGTCCCAGGAAAATGCTATTGAAAAACCAAAAATGGTTCTGTTGTTAAGACTTGTTTTGCTAGGGGTGGCTGAGGTTTCTGTGGTAACAAATGGTGTGAATCATGGTAAAAAAAGCTTAGGTAAGTCTTGAGCCCTTTGAACTGATACAAAGGTGCTTGTTGCGTGGAACTGAGCTACTAAAGTGAAGTGTTTACGGCATCCTTGTGACAACTGATTTTGAGATCAGAATTCTAATCTACTTTTTAGTAGAGATAGCTTTTAGCAGGTACAGTATATTCAGTAGGAATGTCCAAGGGAATGCTCCTCTGGTGTGGGAAGGACTATGCCAAGCTCAAGGTCTTCCCACCAGTTATGCATTCTAGCCTATGTTATTGACAAAACTGAAACTGGTGTTAACCTCCATTTGCGAAGGAAGGAAACCTTGTCGTTAAGTGAAGGTTAACAAAAATGTGTTGGCTAGCCCAGCCTAAATCTGAACTCTTTCAGATCTAGACAAATCCTTGGCAACACACAGTCCGATCCAGTTACAGCCCAGTTGTCTACCCATCTTTGCAGTATTATCACATATCACTAAGTCAGTCTCCACATGAACACGCTTCTTAACTGTACTTGTGAGTTCTGAGAGTCTGGAGAAGTTTTCCAGCTTAACTAGGTTGTAGTCACAAAGCTGATCTTTTCTTCTGGCAGCAGTGCCCAGTCAAGCAGCTTGTGCCTCCCCCTCGGTTGTGCTGGTGCAGCTGTTTTGGAGGCTGTAGAGTGCACTGCACATCACCTTGTGTTTGTTCAAGATAAGTTGGTGCCTGGACCAAGGCCAGTGGTGCCAACACAGAGGGCAGCAGTCCTGTACTGTTCAAGGGTATGGCTGAACTGACCCTATGCCCTGCAGATAAAACTCTGTAGCTCCATAATTCTGCTTTTTGTTTGTCTTCAGCTCTAATGCTTGTTGGATTCTTATTGGCATGATGCAGTTTGTAGAAGAGTGTTCATATTGGATTGCTTTTTCTGCTGGTTTGTTTAGCTGACTTGACTCTCAGCAGCGTCGGATATGTGGCAAAATTAGCAGGAAAGGCAGTGTGGTACTGCGTGGTGCTGGAAATGGGAAAGAGTGGGAGAGCCCTTGTGTGAGTGGGTGGTTAAGACTCAGCTGTGCTACTGAAACAGGCTTGAGGAGGCAGTTACTGGCACTGTCCTGTTGGCAGAATAAATGTACTTTGAGCTGTTGCCTTAACAAGGGACTTTTGTGCAGGAACAGCAATAAGGCCTGGCAGAGACTCGGGAGTTGTGGAAAACAGGTGTGGGGCTCTAAAGTATATGGACATGGTTAGGTGCAGTATCAATTATTATGGGTTAATTGCAGGAAAGTGATATGGTAGCCCAGGCCTCTCTCTCTACGTGCTTAGCAGCAAGGATTGTGATGTAAACTACTCTTGTCATAGCTGTCTGAGATCTCTTCCTCCAGTGGAGATAAAGTAAACACATGCAAAATGTGATTTGCTTGGTTTGTTTTTTCTTGTTTCAGTTCTCCCTAAATGCGACTTGTGTGGGGCTTTTTTCTTGTTTCGGTTCACATTGTTGATCTGGGCATTAATTGTGTTGGCACATGTTGTGTTTTCCCCCATCACACTTCCCTTTCATCTGGTGGGTGTGTTAGTGATGCTGCCAGGTTAAGAACAGTTGAGAGGGGAGAGGGAGGAGGAACTGAAATACTCCACGAAGGTAGTTACTCTATCAGTTTTGCTAGCTACGTGATCTAGAGAAGGCAGCTTCTTAAGGTAAACCCAGTCTCTTCCTGCGCTGCTCTTTATTCTTTGAAATGAAATGTAGAACTTTTTATTAAAACAGAATTATGGAGTTCAGTGCTGGAAGAGCTGGATGGGAGGCTCTCTTAGCTGCAGGGACTTAAAGGGAGATGGGAAGCTGAGTGTAAACTGGAGGTTGGGCTAAAAGATCACTTTTGCTTAAAAGCTTCAGGTTGTTAGAAGCATGGTTAGATCAAAAAGGAAAAATTAAAGCCTCTTTGGTTTGCTCTGTTTCCTTAAACCTGTTGGTGTTCCTGGCTTGACAGCTTGTTTATCCTAGAAATGAGTATGAAAACTGGCCCTTTGGCATACCTCCCTGTACAGCGAAAGGGAGCACTTGCTTTGCTTGCTGCTGAGCTCCTCTATGGCCGTGGTGCAGATGCAGCTGGCTGACTAAACCTATCCTGGCTGCTAATCTGAAGATCAGGCATGGGGTAATTGCAGTTGACATACCTCACCTTATTCTTTTCTCTCTGTCCTTCTCGCTCAAAATCTTAGCTGATCACTGTTTAAAGTGTCAGCTGCTGACATGAGGAATACATACAAGGTACATAAAATGTAGTTATGGCCTAAACCAGTTAGAAAATATTGACTGAGGCTTCTTGGGTGAACAACAACCTTAAATCAAATCGCGCTGAAATACAAGCAGAAGTCTACCTAGTTTAAACCTCTGTGGCCTGCAAGGATCCAGTTAGCCTGCAGTGTTCATGCAGAGCTTTCGTTTGCCACTTCCAGAGTCCATGGTGAACTAGGGCATTGTCAAATCTGGTGTATTCTCACTCCCTTCCTCAAGAACCTGCGGGATGGGTAAGAAAGGGGAGAAAAGGCGAGGAAAAGAGGCCTTTTAGTGCTTTCATCTGCCTTACTCTTAGTATTCTAAAGCAGCATTCTTTGAGGGGGCTGGAAAAGTACTGGTAAACCTTACTGTGGGTAGAGATCCTGTTAGGTCCTTCAGTGAGTGTGCTAATAATAGCTATGGTTTTTAGGCAGAGTGGAAAGAGGATGAGAAGCATGCTTTGTCACTATCCCTACCCTCCAAGTTTTTCCTTGTAGCTATGGAGAAACATCTTTCTTAGTAAGTTCATGATGTGCTTTCAGAAAAGCAATCCTTTTATATATATATATATACATATATATATTCTTTTTTTTTTTTTTGCTGCTTACTAGGCTGTGTAAGGGTTTGTGCTGCTTCTATCTTAGTCTCTGCTTATTGGTATTCTCTTACTTGTGTGCATTTGCTGAAAATGGCTGAATTTGAGGGTTGACTTTTTCACTGCACCTCTTCATTATAATGAAGTCTCCCTCTAGCTTTTCTGTCCCCTTAAATGGAGAATGCAAAATGCATAGCCACGGAGAGCTGTCTGCTCCTGCACGCATGCAGACCATTCAACAGAGAAGCAATGTAAAGCACTTAAGAGTAGTAGACAGGCCCGTTGTTTGATTAGTTATGACGCTTCATAGGTATCTAGGTCATCGGAATATCTTCTTTTTCCCTTTCCCTCGCAGAATTGTAGCTTCAGGTACTTCTTGCTTCTGCTCACAGTTTATGTAACAGTTCTAGATCTGTCCCTTAATGTCCCATTGCCCTGAAGGAACAGAGAGAGTTAAATGCATCTTCCCCCCTCCCCTACTCCTCTGTCAGTCTTATTGGATATCCAAACAAGTCTTTGGAACTTAGCTCATCAGTCCTATTTATAGCTGAAATATTCAAAACATTTAATTATTTCTGGCCTTAAAATGAGCTACTTGGCAGTATTTGCTAGTCAGCAATAGGAAAGCAGTGATGCATTAATGTCTGTGACAGCCCCATAGCTTTCATGTGGGTCTTGGTGAGTTTATTGTATGGAGTAGGACTCCTAGAGAAAGGGGAGGATGATTTTGTGACTTTAGTGATTTTTTTTTTATTTTTTCCCCAGTAGATGTGCCAGATTTTTTACCTTGTCCAAATAAGGTTTGAAGGTTAACCTATTTTTTTTTCTATGCTCTGTAATTCAGTTCACACATGCCTACCCTTTCCTCAGTTCACTACACCAAAACAAGAAACATTTAAACAGTTTGTCTCCTTTCTCTCTAAGGAAAATTTCCTAGGTGAGGCTTTGAGAGAATGCATTACATTTAAATGTGGTGCAGCAGTTTCCTCAGGATAACTTATTTTAAGCTTTTGATTCAAGCTGAGAACTCCCTCAGGTCGTGGAGGTAGAACAAGATCACAAGCCAGATGGTTTGAGGTTAGTGTAGCCCACTTCAGCTTGCTTTGCCATTCAGATGTGTGTAGGAACCTATTGTGCATCTGTATTGAACTACGAGGGTGAGACTTAGTATAGCGTTTGTATGGACAGAATTGTGTGGTGTCTGTGGAGCATCAGGAAAAAGTTCAGGGATGCTGAGAGCTGAAGTCTTGGGGGTACTGGAAGCTTTGATTTAAAGTTGGGCTTCTAGCAAAGTTCAGGTTTCTGTACAAACAAGATATTAAGACTACCATCTTGAAGATACATGGAGTGAAGTCTTTGTGACTCCTTGGGATATAGCAAATAGAAGGACACTCCTATGTTACGGAGATTTTACAATGGTATGCTAATGAAAGTGACTTTTCTAGTCTTTGTTCATAATCCAAGTCTTAAGTCACTAAAAAGCAAATGGCATTTAAATTTATTTTAATGTTGTGCTGTATCTGTGTGCAGTTGTCTATGTCCAGCCCACTGTCCAGAGAAGCAATTACTAGTTGTCATTCAGTGCTTGTTAATCAAAAATGTATACTGTATCTAAAAACCAGCTGAGTTTAGCGATTAGTGTGTGCTTTTTTTTTAGTCATGAAAGAATGTGAATGATGTGTTTAATGAGCTCAAGCTGTAGTTGGGTTTAAACTTAAACTATGTTGGTACTATGTTGGTACTTTATTTCAATTAATGTGCAGGAACTTGCATTTGAAGCGGGCTGTCTCTTATTTTCATAGCACGCAGGTTGAGCTGGCTGTTCTCACTCCCATGTTCTTACACTGCAGGACAAATAGGTCATCAGCTGCTAGCTGTGTACTTGGGGGAAGCAGGAATTAGCTTTTCGTTTTACCTCATACTTTAAGAAAGGGGTTATTTAGTTGAGTTTGTTCAGTTGAAATAATGTCTGTACATACACAAGAAGCTACTGTTCTCAAAATCTGGCTTAGCATTTTAACAAACGGTGCTTGTTCTGGATACTTAACTGATGAGTGTCATTAGTAGTCCTGCTGTAGTTGTTGCTGAATGGAGTGAAGAGCTTGTCGGGAAACTGGGTGGTAGTATCTTCTCTTGGCTCTATTTGCTTCCATTCAAGTCTGTCTGCTTCTGTGCCTTGCTGTTCGGTATAACTTCTCTTGTATCTCCTAGCCTATTTGACCTGGGTTAGGAAGTGATTATGCATGGTCAGAACTGTGCATTAGCTCGTGTGCTCTAATTGAATGAATCAGGTTGGAAGAAGCCAAAATGGAGCTAGGGAGTGATTAGCCTTAGTAATAGGCCCTGATGGGTGGCAGACTTCAGGGACAAGTCCAGTTGATGATCTTTTTGCATCAGCTCCAGCCACAGTGGTAGATATGACTGTAGTCTGGAGTGTGTTAGCTCAGTAGCACAGAAGCTTCAAAGGTCAGATGAACATCTTGAAAAAATAAAAATATAGCTATGGCTTTCTGGGCCTGCAGCAATGTGCTGCAAGCTCTAGTGCCATATGCTTTGACAAATGAGAGCTTTTCTGTATGTACTATAAGCTTGAGGTCTGGTCTTCTGCCTAGGAGCATGTGACAAATTAGCATACGCTGATTATCCTGCTGGGATGAGCAGTAGCACTTGTTCTACAGTTAACATGCTTAACTTACTCAATGTCTGTCCTGCTAATTGCTAACTAGTTTAGAATCTCTTGAAGGGAAGGGTGTGCTCTAACTCAAGCATGAAGTTATCAAACCAGCTCTTCTGGATGGATCAAGTTTCCTTCACAGCTGTCAACACCATAGTTCTCCACCCTCTGAAGTGCTTGATTCATGGCAATGGCTGTCTTTTCTGTAGGTGGGTTGGCAGCTTTCAGATATATTAGACTGGCTAGTCAAAAAAACCCAGTGCCAAAAACCCAACTTGAACCAAAACAAACAAAAGAGCCAACTTGATACTCTGGACTTGACCTTGCAATTTCTACTGGTAAGTGAAATCTAATAGGAATTGAATATGGCCTAAGATGAATCTTCTTTCCTGTCCCCTCTGAGCTAAGTGAGCTCCAGGGGTGCAGAATTAATAGTATTAATATTGTTGTTAATAGTACAAGCTTTTAACAGGCATATTGTGTGTAAGCTCTTGATAATACTATCTACTTGTGATAGGGAGAATCTGCTTGTTGAGAAACAACTAGTGATAAAAGACCACTCTGCTTGTTTGTTCGGAAAGTTTCTTGGCTTGAAGAGGCCAGGTGGCTATGCTCTGCACTGGTGGAAGGATGTTGCTACAACTTGCGCTTTGAGGTCTGCTAAAGTTCTGATGACTTCCAGGTAGGAAAAGATAGTTAATGTCAGGCTCCAGGTGAATGAAGAGTTGTGGATGTTGCTTCAGACAGTCTGCCTTAGTTTACAAAACTGATACCTTACTGCAGCTGAAGTGAAGTATGTGTTTAAATAAAAGAATATGAGGCTGTTTTAAGTAATCAAGTTAAACTTGTTGCCTGGGAAATAGGTAGAAGCAGAGGCTTTGATACATTGTATGAATAATCTGTTTGCTGAAACAGGGGAATCTCTTCTTGGAGCTGTCTGATCTTAATGCATTTGTCAATAGAATTATTCCCTTTATGTTTCTAGGCTGTGACCCTGAAGGCTTTCTTTCTGACTGTCAAAATCTTCGTACCTCACGTGGGCTATTTTCTGGCACACAAAGGATGCAATCTGTATGGGACAAAAGCTGTTTTGTAAGCTTTTTCAAAAAAATGAGGGCTTATTTAATTTCTGGGAATACAAAAGCTTTAGGCCAAAGGTGAGAGGTTTTTTTTCTTCTGAAGTGGTGACTGATATTGTATCAATGTAGTTTGTATATTTTGGTGTCCTGTTGAGAGCTTTTCTTAAAGTTACTCCTTCCAGTTGTCAGGCTGCTGGTAGGATTAAATTTTTTGGCTGGCTTTGTCAACCAGTTTGAGTTAGAGTGGTGCTAGGGGCTGTTCTGCACACCCACTTGGTTAGCGTTGGAGTTTAGTTCTAGCTGTTTAGGATTTAAGCATTCAAGTTACTTCATTTTCAAACCAAGTACTACGCAAGCTTAATCCCTTCAGAGCCATTTTTTTTTTTTTTAAGATTTAGTTCCACTGGCTTTTGAGGCAGCACAGATTCAACGCTTAGAAATGAAAATGTCCTCTCTGATTTGCAGTGAGGTGAAATGTTGTTTAAACTGGCTAAAGAGACAGCTGCTGGAAAAAATCCAGGGTCACCACGTTACCAGTTCTTCAAGTTCATGGTAATAACTCAAATGTCTCGTTACATCCACAGAACAGAGTGCACTGGGGCCTTGTTCATAAGTCTTCTGCTGAGGATGGTATCTAGGATGCAAAGTCTGGCAGAAATGACTTGGCAGGTCCTGTGGGTATTGGCAGGGTCTGCCATGAACAAATCAAACTGTGGTGCGTTCCATGGTGCTTCATGACACATCCTACAAGAGAACACTGCTTCTGGGCTGCTTCCACAGGAAGCATGGGGGCCACGTAACATACTTGCACGCAATGCATCAAGTAACTGGAGGTGGCTACTTCTTGGTCTTCATTAAAGCAGTGCTTGGAAATGCAAGCATGACTAGCAGTCCAAAGTACTTAAATTCATACGGTGGTTTTTCCAGATAAGTAACTGCTAGGAAGGTGCCTCAATCAGGTTTGTGCACAGGGGGTTCTGATAGGATATGGCAAAATGTAAATCTGGAGTTGGAGGCAATTCTGTAAGCACGAAACTGCTTCCAGATGCTTGATAGGAAAAGTTAAATCGGGCCAATGGTAGAGTTCATTTCTGTTGCGGGACAAACTTCAGTGTTGTGGTACTTGAACATCTTGGACAGGTCCCTTGTTTGGTTTGTTTAGGCCTCTAACCCCGTAATTCCTGAATTCTGGAAGTCAGGAAAATAGGATATTGGTACTATTGTGCTGTATGTCTGAAGGGCTGTGTTACCTTAATTTATCTTCATTAATAACTTAAATCTCATCTGAGTTATAGTTCTTTCAACTGTTGGTTGATCCTGAAAGGGTATTGATTCTTAAATGGTGTATAAAATATTTTTTTAACTTTTTGAAAGAGTTGGTACTTAACTGTTATTAAATCTTGCTGCTTAATGTCATAGGAAGAGAAGGAAGCCAGGAACTACTACAATGGTCTTTTTGTTTTTCTTATCCCAGACGTGTTAAGCCTTGCACATGCTCTGGAGTTTATCCTCTTGCAAGCAGTGAATAGGCACTCTGAAGTCTGTGGTGTACTGAGAATTGAAACAGGTGTAATATGGTGGCATTAGAGAGGAATTTACTCATCTGCTGAAGTATGTAATCCTGGGGTTACATACTAGCTCAGTGGTTCTTGCTTACACATGTTGGTAAGCAAAACTGACAGAAAACATTGATATTCCCGTGCCCCGTAATAGTATAAGAAGGTGGTGATCTAAAAATGGCCTTTTTTAGTCCTTTTTGGAGCTTATTTTAAACTAATTAATTTATTCCAGGTAAGAGAGAAAATGCCCTTGATTTTTAATGGAAGTTATACTTAAGAAGCCTTTAAAAGGGATTTTGATGCAGAAAACCAGTTCTCTTTTGTGATTTCTTAAAACGGAGAGTGCTGAAGAACTGAAATGTAGACTATACACAAAGCTGATGAAAACAGACAGGGAACAGCTGTTTATCTCGCTGTCTGCACATGTGCATTCCCAAGAACATCACTCCTGCTGCTGGGAATGAAAGCCCAGCTCAAGGCTTCACTTCAGATAAATATCTAGTGCCCTAAGCTCTGACTTACTAATGTATTGTAACCTGTCAATTTGCAGGTAAGCATTATGAGGAAGAAGAGGAGGAGGATGCCCTACCTGACTCGGATGCCCTGCCAGACTCGGATGACGAGGTGGATTTGGATAAGCCGCGCCCCATACAGATTGTTCTTGCTCATGAAGATGACCATAACTTTGAATTAGATGAAGAAGCATTGGAAAAAATCTTGCTTCAGGAACACATCAAAGATCTTAACATAGTAGTTGTGTCTGTAGCAGGAGCTTTCCGCAAAGGAAAATCTTTTCTGCTGGACTTCATGCTTAGATACATGTATAACAGGGTGAGTAATTTGGATTTTTCCTGAAGGAGAAAAATAGCTTGGTATTTTAGTCATTTACCTTTGTATTTTTGACTTGAGCACAAATACGGCAGGTCAAATTTTTCTTACTTATTCAGGTGGTGGGGAAGCCGGCTGCTTTGTTTCTACTCTGTGAAGTGTATTTAAGTTTCAGTCTTTCAATATAAATTTTCCTGCAGTTATCAAGGCAACTTATTGGTGTACCAATGCAAGTGGGCATGAGAAGAGCTTGGATGAGGGAACTGAGCTTTGGGGAAGGGTTCATCCAAGTGGTGGCTTGGAGGAATCTTCCTTTGACTTGATCTTCTGAAATCATTTTGTAGAACTAGCTTACCCATTGCTGCAAAAAGAAGAGTCTTATCAGGTAGCTATTAGAGGACTAAATCTGCTTAAATCTAAGGTGTGGCAAAAGGGAGAAAGCTTCCTGTTTGCTGCTTGGAATGTGTCTCTGAACATAATCCAAGAACTCTAAATCCTTTTAAGTCCTTGGGTAATGAATGCCTGATCTGAAATTTAATTTCTTTTCTTAGTTTTTAGCTTGTGGCTGGTGTTGTCTTGTGTCTACTATGCTTTGAACTCTTGGCTGCTATGGAGAAGGTGGGGTAGGGCCTCCTGTGAAACATACACATCTGCCTGTCACAGGTTGTGGTGTGTTTCATTTAATCTGCATAGTCAATATTGACAATTCAGTGTTTTGTTGCTTTTTGAAGCTCTTAAAAAAAACCCAAAACCCAAAACCAACCAACCAACAAAAAAAAAAACCCACAAAGAAAAAAAACAACCCAGAATGGATTCCTTTTTTTTGGTCACTGTTTTTTGGAATTTGTGGTAGCAGAAACTAACCATGACTGCATCTATATTACCTTTGTGCTAGCTGGCTTGAGGAGAAATCAAGATGAAACCTGCAGTTACAGGAAATATGGGAATATTGCAGAGAAGCTGCTGGTAGTTGGCAGATGAAGACTTCCTTTCTCTGGCTCCCAGTAGTGCCTGCTATTGAATTCCTCTCACTGATTTGCCAAGAGCTCTGTAAGAAAGACACTGAGGATACAGCAGGAGGAATACAGAGCAGCAAGCTGGTCCTCCTGACTACTTAATACTCTTTTAACCTAGGGACAAATAAACGTTTCATTGATATAGCTGTTCAGGGGGTGGCATTGTGTGTATATAAACCCTCTGGTGTCCTGTTTATATTAAAAGCAAAACAAAATAAAAAAAACCCCAAACTCCCAAGAAGTATAGCAATCTGAGCTAGATGGTGGCTGGGGAGAGGTAGTGCTAGTTCCTTCCAAAAACAGAACCAATTTTCAGCAAATAATCTAACTTTCAGATTGTGAAATAAAACAAAAGTTCATAAAGCAAAATGGATTGAAACACTGTTTCAGCCTTGTGTAATATTAAGCCTCTCTGTTCCCTTTATTATGCAGTCACTTTTTTCAGTTTTCTATAGGTGTCCTTCAAAATACCATTTGTTTCACTTAACCTGAAGATGAAGGCAAACTAGATGAAGGCCGTCTACTGTAACAACTGGCTCTTACCCAAAGCAGAGAGGTGCTGCTTCTGGCCAGACATTTGCATTCTGAAGCTGTAATGCTTGCAGGCCCTTAACTGAGCTGATCCAACTCGATGCATCAGAAGACACTGCGCTTTGCCGAGTTTTTCTGCCAGCTCAGAGACGTAAACTGGCTTAGGGAAAGAGTTTGACAAGCATCAGAGCTGCTGCAAACTGATTGATGGGAGTTAGGTATGAGAGAAGATAAGTGCAACACCTCTTCTTTTGAGCACTGCTGAACTGTATCAAGTCAAATGGTATCCTCTATGCTTATGCAAATTTCAGTACAGGAGGGGAGGCCTTGGTATAGTTTTGTAGTAGTACTCCTTAGTCTGATCACTCCATCTTCAGTCAGGCTTACTTGCAAGTCTGTATTTTCTGTGAACTAAATATTGGATCCTGCACAAAGTACTAAAGCATCTACATTCAGTTGTACACTAATGAAGCGATTTTGGGATGTACTCCCCTGTGGATATTAACATGTGTGATGAAAAACTTGCCAGGATATTTCAGAATCCTGTTTTCTTGTCTTAAACCAAGAGCTGGAGGTCATGTGAAAAGTTACCATTCTAAAAGTCTCGCTTGTGCCAGCTGAAGTCACAGGTAGGATTTTGGCATGGCTAAGATTGGTCACTAGCTTCAGGGAGGTGGGCATCTCATTTCGGGCATTGCTACTCTGTGTGATGATTGCTCATTTGAAATGGAACAGAATAGTGCACCACAAAACAGCAGCAGTTGTCTACTTGGCAAGCTGCTGCAAGGATCCTGTGACCTTTCTTGCAGTTTTAGCCTTATTAAGAGTTGGGTGTAGTGACACTAGTAAATTTAGATTTAAAAGCTTTTTTTTTTTACAGGGGTATGACCTTCATAGCTTATATTAATTGGCATGGTGCACTGTGTACTAATGGCACAATGCAAATAAAGCTGCATTGGTCCTTTCCTTAGCATGGAATATATGTAGAGAGGTTATCTTTTAGGTGACTGATAAAAAATGGTAGTGCAACTTCTAGCTTGATTTCATGTGGGAACAAAGTCTTTTTTTCCTCCTCCTATCTCTTGAATATCTTTTAAGCCAACTTGATGGATGGAGACTGTTAAAATACTGACTTTTAACTAAGAAAAGACGGAGGTAACAAGCTAGGAGTGCATCAAACTGATGTAAAGGTCAGTCAGAGACAGGCTTAAGTGCATCATCCACAAGATGAGGCAGCTTCAGCTTAAGTTGTGCCTGCTAAGACACCAAAGTCTCCTGTAACACGAATCACATATGAGATCAAATGTGGTCATGTCTAGTGCTCATTGAGGGACTTGTCAAAAGATTGGTGTAGTTTTGGTCTGAATTGCTACAAATATGGATAATTTCTGGACCAAACTGGGAAAAAGTATCCTTGTATAAATGAAAAATTGAATGTATTTTTGAATAATGTAACAGATTATTTTGAAAAAGTGAAAACCTACAGTCCATTGACATATGCCTGTGAAATAGGATTCAGCATTGCAAAACGGTATCCTGGAGTCTACTAAAGGCCAAAGCAGGCCTGGAGCTTTGATTTCTAGAGTGGTCAGTGGATGTAAAAGCATCTTCTGGGATAAAAAAACTCCAGGGGAAAGCTGTTCCAGCTTTGCTTAGTCTGTCTGGTAGAGGTGTATGTGCATAACAAAACAAAAAACCAAATTAACAAAAAAAAAAAATTAAAAAAAAAGAGGGGAAAAAAACTCCAAACAACCTACCTGTAAAGAGCCGTGGTTCTCTTTGCTTGGATACCTGTGTTCATTTTCTGAATTTTTATCTACACATCTCTTACTTTTGCCGTGTCTGATCCAAATAGCAGAGCTGAATGGCATGCCCATAACATTTGGAAGAATGCTGGTGCAGAACTGCTTGATTGCCATTCCCTCTTAGTATGGGTTTGCTCTGCATGCTGCTAGGCGTGAGGAATGTCTGCAGGTGTTTTCCCCATCCCCCTTTAGAAATAAGCAGTTCCACTTATTTGTAGTAAGTATTTCTATTCTGTACAGTCCCTGGGTGCTCATGCTCTTTTCTGAGATGTGAAGAGGTGTGTCTTGAGCTCTTTTCTGAAGACGGCCAGTGCAGTGTCAGAAAGGTAGAGACCATAGCCTAGTGAATTGAGCAGTCTCTCCTTTGACCTTCTCAAAGAGCACCCTTTCCTGGCTGGTGATCTTCTCTGGGCAGTCAGAGGCAAATTAATTAAATGTCTCTTCCTGTTCTGCCAGCATGCTGTGTTCCAACCTGTGTAATAAAGGTTTTTCTCTAAGTCTCGTCATCAGTTAATCTATTGTCTGCCTACCACTGCTCTCTTGTAGGATTTCAGTGTATATAAACCTATGACAGTGAAACTTCCTCAGGGCACCTGTTCGTGCTTCTTACTTGCCCAGTACATAAACTACATTTTGGGGTTAAATGTGCTCATATAATGGCTGGATTCTTCTGCATGAGCAGAAGGCGCCATGTGTTGCCTGTCCTTGAGGACCAAAGACCTTGTTTACAGTACCATCAGCCAGAAGTGTTAGCTGCAAACTGCACTTGACTCTGATAGCCTTTACCAAAGTGGACATTGTGCCTGAAAAATTTTAATATGGATGGGTTGATTGACATGTATCAAACTCTCAATGTGACCTTTTCACTTGAATCCTAATCACTTATAAAATACTTTTTCCTAACTGTGGCAAGCGTAGACTGTAGATCTTCTGATCCTTTCCTGTTCTCTTTGGCTTCTGCAAGCTGGCATTGGGAGTCTTGTGGTGGCCTCTGTTAGAGCAGGGACTTAGATGCTTACCTGGTTTCAGCAGTTGACTTGTTTGTGAGGAGGAGGAAGGGAGAGGACTAAGTCAATGTCAGGTTTTCTTGGTGGTGGGTTTTTTTTTTTTTGGTTCCTTGCAGAGGTTTATCTGTTCCTGTAGTTAAAATACATGCTATTTACAACTGTGCTTGAGTTGAGTTCTCTCAACTGTGCAAGAAGAGCATGAGTGCGAAGTGGAATCAATGGACAAAACTGAGCTGTTCTCATTAGCTCTCAGTGCTTGAGACTTGAAAGCTGTACACATATACTCTTCAGTGGCTGAAGAGTTGTGCAGTCACTGAAATACAGTAGACCCAAACAACATTTCTTTGTGGATGATCCTTGAAACACAGCAGAGTAGCATTTTGTTTTAATATTTTGTGTATATTGTCAATTAGCTCTGAGGGGAATGAGTGTGGAAGTCTGCTAAAACATAGCATGTAAAAAAAAAAAAATCTCCTCCTTGGCTTTAAATAAGTTTCTCCTTTTGTTTTGTAGACTTCTCCTTGCTGGATAGGTGGAAACACCGAGCCATTGACAGGGTTTACATGGAGAGGTGGATGTGAACGGGAGACCACTGGCATTCAGATTTGGAGTGAAGTGTTTGTAATTGATAAACCCAATGGAACGAAGGTAAGTGCTTGACTTAAACAGGTGTGTGTAAGGATTTTTGCCTCTGTGTGCATACCTTTAATGTGATGGGTTTCATGGAGGCAGTTCAAACATCAGTTGCTTTCCTTTGCATTCAGTAGCTACATACCATATTTGGAAACCTTCTGTCAGTGCAAGTATGAATTTCTCTGCTGGGTTGTAAGATTCGATCTCCAACAATAGTCCCGTTCTGAGAGTACTTTGTTTTGGCAAAGTCTCCTGTGTCCAGGCTGATGGGTGGGTTATCCTGTGGGTGTTGCAAAACTGTAATGGCTATAAATACCATATATAGACAAATGATAAGAACAGCTCTGTAGCAAATGCTGTTTTTTGAGAGGTCAGAATGTGTTCTAGCTTGTAGCTGTGTTCTAGTGAAACGCAATGCATGGATATAAGTACTGGGAACAGCTTCGGTGTCTGGAAGTTGGTCCTTCTATATAGCTTAACAGGTAGCCTGTTTAAAAAAAAAAGGACTAAATCTAACAGTGGCATAAAAGGCACTAACTCTATTCTAATAAAAGCTGATGCATTGGTTTTTAACATTTAAGTCACTTTAACTGCAAGATTTGGTTGTAGGTGTTTATCTTCATGCTGAAACAAGGTGTTAATGTTGTTAATAAATATTTACTCCACAATACTGGTGGTGTATCTTGAGCTATTAATGTTCTCGTGAACCATAAGCTCTTGGTTATTTAGCTTTCATACCCTTTGCATTTGCAAAGGAAACATCTGATGGCAAATTAATATGGGATACCGATCTTAGATAGTGACTTAAGGGCGTGCAGGAATTTTTATCAAATTTCATAGCTAACCAAACAATTCTCTGACTAAAAAACAGTTAAGTTGTGAGGATCTGTTTGTGTTCTGGGGACAAATCACTCACTTGTTCTTGCTTATCAGTCATCTCTAACTGAAAGAGAAAGGAATTGTAGTAGATCCCAAAGATGGGAATTGGACGGATGAACTTTTATCATTAAGGTCACTCCATTCCTTGTCATTCCAGCAGACAGTATCAATTATCTTGTTTTCTTCTGAAAATTATTATTGTAAGATTTTTAAAAGTAACCATCTCACTCTTACTCTAATGAACTATGCAGGATTGTCAGCTGAGACTGAAGTTCTTCCAGTGAATAAGAGCTGTCTGTTACTCTGCACTATACCCCCACTGGGCTGAGGGAGGCTATTTCTGTGGGAGCGGGTAACTAGCGTAGCGAGGCCAAGGGCTTGAGGCGGATGATATGGCCCTTGAGTTTTTGCTTACTCAGCTGTAGGTGTGTATAGGCATGCCTGCAGAGAGTTGACTGAGGTTTAAGAAGTAGATACAGGGGCAGAGACTTGCTCTACTTGAAATAGAATTTATCCCAATGGCCTGGAGTTTGAAAGTGTTAACAACTTGGTTAACTATTGCTGCTCTTTAAAACTCTAGGTTGCTGTACTACTCATGGATACCCAAGGTGCCTTTGATAGCCAATCAACTATCAAAGACTGTGCAACGGTTTTTGCTCTGAGTACCATGACGAGTTCTGTCCAGGTGAGAATACTTGTGCTGGCAAATAACGGCAGCTATAGGAACCCTCTGTCCTGAACATGCAAAGAATATCTCTCTAGCTATGCTTTGAAAGTTCACCTGCTTGTCTTCCTCCAACTATCATTTAAGCTTTCGTACTTAATGTATTTTTTTTTCAGTGTAGTATACCACATAAGTTTCTCTGTGGAATCAAGGTTATCTAAGGTCAAGCTAAGTTAAATTGCTGACTGGAACTGGGGAAAAAGTTGTCAAAGTAGTAACCGCTTCTGTACAGATGTGTTACAGAATCTTTTTTTAAGACTTTAGATACAGTTTGGGGTGAAATTACACTGTGATCAGCTAAACTCACAATTGCTGCTACTGTTAAACTTCTGACAGTTCTCTTGTGCTACCCGCAAAACTACTTTTAAGCTTGTGCCTTACATGTGCCAAAAGTGAGCAGGCTTTTGAGGGATGACAAATGACCTTCTTCAGACATACTACATCATGAAAGTAACAGGAGTATGTAGAACACTACTTCTGCCCTGTGGGGTTGTTTTTGGTGGGTTTGCTTGTTTGACTTTTTTGTTTTGTTCCCATGGTTAGGATAAGTCGTGGGTTATTGATACATCTTTGAGTTTGCTGCTGCTCAGTATTTGTGCTATTGAAACAGTGATGAGCTCCCTGGATAAAATCAGATTTCTCTAGGAAGATTTGAAAGCAAAAAAAACTGGTGAACTAACTACTCAGTCATTTTTTGTGTAGGAGATGAAGCTGTTGGATTGCTGAATCCTAGAACATTTGGACTTGAGGATGACAAACAGGTGTACCCTTCTCAGTCCTCCTGTCTCACACCTATGTGGTGACTCGAAGCATTCAGCAGTCTTCTCTGATTCCTTTTATTGCTTGCTTCCTTGGAAAGAAGCTCTTCTTAGAAGGATTGGGGTAGTTGGCAGTGGTTTTGACCCTAGCACTTTGTATAAGGAAGTGACTTTTGTTTGAGATGTGTTCTATGACACCTTTCTAGTTGGTGACTTTCAGGTAGTTAGACTTTTCTGGAGGGAGTAAAAATACTCAAGAATCTAAAAGAGACTGCATGAATGTAAGATAATGTTTTCATGTTATACTGTAATTCTTTCACTGTCTCTTGCAGGTATACAACTTGTCCCAGAATATTCAGGAAGATGACCTTCAACATTTGCAGGTAAGAATATGCTGAATTTATATTAAGCTGTTTCTGAAGTGATAGTCTTGACATTGTTCTTGAATGTTCTTACTACTACTGTAATTGTGATTCGGGATCTGCCTGCTACTTCATGTAAAACACTGAAGCTGACCTGATGCTAAAACTAGTACTGCTTATAGCAACATTATTTGCATCAACTCCACAGTGCTGTGATGCTGTTGCTGTGCCAAAATGGTACAGGCTTCTAATCTGGCTAAATCTCATCTTTTTAAACTCTGTTCTCTATATGGTAAGTTCTGAAATTCCCAAAAGGATGAGAAAGGAAATGATTTATGGAAGTACTTAATGAGAAAATTCCAATGTTTCTCTTTTTTCTGTGAAATAGGAAAATGGATGGTATTTCATATCCACTTTCTAAAGAGACGTGGAAGCTTAGGTTAGGGCAGAAAGAGTATCTTCTACCTAGAAGCCTTCTCCATTTTTTTCAACTGAGAAACTCTACAGAGTTTTATTTCTGCTTAGAAATAAAAGCAGGAAAGAGTTGTCCTCTTGTTATGTGGGGTTTTCATCCTCTAATGGAACATTGTGGTCAAAGGCCACTGAATTCTGGCTTCATGTGAATGGTGCAAGAACCTTATCTGATTAACTTAAAACCTGTAGCTTTAAAGGCTAGCTTGTGTATTAACAAATGCCAGCCTGTGCTCAGACCATGACCTTGTCACGGCTTAAAACTGTTTTATGTGTCTTCTGATTGAAAGGACTTCTGTCTTGGTCAGTGTTGCAAAAGACTGGCTGCCAATACTGGGAGTAGAAGAGCACTAACTAAACATAGTCTTGTGATGCTGTTCTCAGTTAACAGAGTTGTATCACTTGGCCAAACCCCCTCCCCTCCAAAAAAACCGCCAACCAAGCACTGCAAACAAAAAAAGCCGTAACTAATCATATGAAATCGGAGCTTTCCTCATGACTTTGGTCTTTTGACAGCCTCAGTGCAATCTGAATAGAGCAATTCCCTTCTGGATACTGGAGGGGGAGATTTGAGGGAAGAGAAGGGTGATAAATATAAGCAGTGGGTGGGGGACACCCATGCATTTAAAGTTGGGGCAGGGAATCATGGATGGAGGGAAGGAAGTTCTGAATTTCTGTTATAATAGGAATTTCTGTTATTCTGAAATACTGTTAGTCTCTGGTTACCTTTTCCATGTAGCAGGGGAGTGAATGGGATAGGGAATTAGGGTCAAAGTAGCCAGTCTCATCTGCGTGCTTGACCACTTCAAAGGTTCTTTTGCTCAGGGTGACAAGGGCTTGGAAGTTAATTTGTGTTAAATTAGTCTTTTAAGTTCTCAGATGCTCGTGTGATCAACAGAGGGGGAACTCTTCTTTCGGCCGTGAAATTTATCTGAGCTGTTTCAGGAGTTAGTTTTAATGCAGAAGAACAGTTGTCTGATACTAAAAGATACCGGTGCGTTTCCTTCATCTTGACTTCCAAGATCTGTAAGGGGGCTAGCATGGATCAACACTTGATGGCATTGAACTCTGCTGAAACAGTCAGCATAGTCCATAATTCATGTTCTTGTGGGTCATCTGTCACACTCAATCCAGTGAAGAATGCTGGTGTTCAAGACGGTGAAAACAACGCGAGGAAGACAGCTGACACTTGTCTTCATACTGGAAGGAAGAACAATTATCAGTTAAGGTCACAGGCTGAAGTAGAGATCTGGGAAGCTGCTGAACTTGGCTTGTATTTAAATGTCTGATACATTGGCTCTAGCCAAGTTCCTTGAGATTTCCAGGAATAAATCTTTTGTGGGAAGTAAGGGGCAAATGTTAGAGAGGCTTGCCTCCTTAGCCTAGGAAACGAGTGTTGGAAACTGGCTTGCTAAGAGATGCAGCCAGCTTTCCTCTGAGAATAGCCCACAGGCCACCCACTTAGAACTGCGGTGCATTGACAGTTACGGAATGGCATTGTGAAACCAATGGAAATCATATCTTCTTCCTGAATTTTACTGAGGATTGGTGTACTTCTTGGGGTGTATTGGCCATTCTCAACCCATAATAGGATTTAAGATAGAATGCTTTATTTTCTTGTGACATAATAAAATATTTTACAGTAGAAAAATGTGATTTATATTTGGCACTCTTACACTCTTTTTTTTGATCAGTTGTTTACAGAATATGGAAGACTAGCTATGGAAGAAATTTACCAAAAACCGTTTCAGGTAACCATATATGTTAAATGGGTCTTAAGCAATTGAATGTGTAGAAAATGAGCTCAGGATAATTTATCAGGGGAAATGAGTTGGGCTGCAGCTAGCTTGTTCTTTACAAAACTGATTTTCCTTCCCTGTCACCATATTTCTTGGCAAAAACACAATGGAAAAATGCTAAAGAGGATCATGTTTTGGGCAAGTATAGCTTTGTGCCTGAGTTATAAGGCATAAAAGGAATGGAAGTGTCAAGTGATGTGGAGATGTTAAGGAGAAAAGCTTCATACTGCCTTCTTACTCATTACTCTGAGATACAGTTGTTCTTTGGTACACGGTTCTGAGTGAAGGTCATGTAGCCTCTAAGAAATAGCATTGAGGAGGGCCATGTTGTGTTTCATTTACTTGAACCATTACTGGCTTCATCGTTAAAAGTCTCAAAACTGCTAGCATCTCCTGACTGTTTGCGAAACCAGAGAAGGTTTTGAGGCTTCTTCTGTTTAGTGGAGGCAAAGACTGAGATCTCTTTCATCCTGAAGTATCCTCCTTAACCTATAAGGGTACTTGTCGACTGTTGTTAGTGGTGAGTTTTAAGACTCTTACGTCTCTAGAATATTCAGCCTGCAAATGTGAGTTCCCAGTGTTCTTGTGATTGGCCCAGGCAACACACATTTTTCATAAAGCGCCTCATCTGATATAAAAGTAGTATCAAGGTTTGTAATCCCTGTGGGATAGCAAAAGGCAAACCCATGGGACAGGGAAGCTATCTTTTGGAGACACTTGGATACTTCCTTTCAGATAAGGAGTGAGTTGCAGTTGTGTGTTTTGGTGTGTGGGTTTCATTGGTTGTGGGGGTTTTTGTGTTTTTTTTGTTTGTTTTTTGAAACAAGCAAACACTTGCCCTATAAAACTACAAGGCTTCAAAACTACTTCATTTAGAGCAGACAAGCTTATTAGAAATTTTTTTACTTAAAATAATCGTGTGTGATAGAGTTTTTGACCTTAGGAATGATGCCAGCAATTGACTGCTGTTGTTCTCCCTGTTACAGACGCTAATGTTCTTAATTAGAGATTGGAGTTATCCTTATGAACATGCATATGGCTTGGAAGGAGGAAAAAAGTTCCTAGAGAAAAGATTACAGGTAGGTTGTCTCCAGTAGTCCTAGTGTGGTCTTCTAACTTAAGTGACAACTTACTGTCAACATAATGATGCATGATGAGCTAACTCTTTGTGCTAATAAAATACACTTGTGATGTTCCCACTTGTGTGGGGAGTTCTGGGGTTTAGAACTTGACATTTTTAGGTTCAGGAATGAAAGCTTGAACACGCTTTCATGCTCTTACTGCTTTTAAGCTGATATTTAATCTTAATTGCAATACTGCAAAACTACTAGCAGCTCTCACTGCCTTTCTCACTGCCTTTTTTTTTTTTTTCTTCAGGTAAAGCAAAACCAACATGAAGAGCTACAGAATGTAAGGAAGCATATTCACTCCTGTTTCAGTAATCTTGGCTGTTTCCTGTTGCCCCACCCTGGTCTTAAAGTTGCAACAAATCCAAATTTTGATGGGAGGTTGAATGGTAGGAAGCTTTCCATTGTGTGTTTCTTGATTCAGATCTCTGAGTTTGTTTTCTTTTGTAATGGAAGTTAAACGGTGAAATGGTTGGCTATTGAAATGTTTTGATTGGGAAAATGTAGGGCTAAAAGGTGAAACTATGGAGTCTGTAAACATGCATTGTGTGTTCTTTTCAGTGGTTTAAACGTAGAGGAGTTAAGCAGGCAGAGGGAATGGATATCTTTGTGTCTAGCTGTTGATTGTAATCTGATAACTTGAGACAACCTAAAGGCTATTAAATAAGGATTCTAAAGATAAGTAGGGATTCCAGAGGGGAGAATTCACAAAATTGAAGACTGCTTTCTCTAAGAACTTGCTAAACCAAAGGTCAGAACTAGAATGACTTTAAAATAAAATCTGTGGGCTTCTGCAATTGCAGAATGAGAGGCAGTTAGGATTACTCCAATTGCTGCTTGTCCCCCAACAGAGGGAATGTATCAGAATGTTAAAGGCTAAAAAAGTGGGTTTACAGTAGTAGGATGACAGCCACTTCTGCGTGGGGGGTACAGACCTGTAGGATTATTGTGTAAGATGTTGGTGTAGTTGGGGAAATGCACTTCAGATATTACGAGGACTATGGAACCTTGTTCTCTCAGTTCTGCAGTTTAGATTAAAGAGTATGTAGAACTTACTAAAGCTACACCATGTATTTCAGCCTTTAAATATCTTAAAAATACAGTCGAGTTGTGATGCTACGGATTTTGAAAGGTCATGGGTTAACAGTGTTCCTTTAGGAAAACTAACTACTCTCTGAAATTCTTTGAATTTTACTAGATATAGATGAAGATTTTAAGAAAGAACTACGGAGTTTGGTACCATTACTGCTTGCCCCTGAAAACTTGGTAGAAAAAGAGATTAGTGGATCCAAGGTGACCTGTAGAGATCTTGTAGAATACTTCAAGGTAAGCAAACTCACACTAATTATTTCTGTTAATGGCTTAAAAGAAAGTATTCTAATTTTAGGCCATGTTGTTCCCAGAGAAGATAAGATATCTAGGCTGACACTCACTGATCAGCTCACTTTTATTTTCATTTCATTACTCTGACTTTCCAGAACTGGCACACAACTTCCTAACAGCATAGCTCTTAGCAAGCTACTATTGGCAAAACTGTGCTTTGTGTTTTTTTGTTTTTTTCTTTTTTTTTTTTTTCCTTTGTAAATAGGCTGAAATACTTCAAGCTGTATTAGAGACTTTTTATTTTCTTCCTACTTTGGAATCCTAGTTTGTCTGGATATGTTGCTTGTAGATTGTACACATACAAAACCAGCTCCTGAACTGCTAGGCATGCAGTGAAAATTTCAGATACTCTCCTCTGGATTTTTAACATGCAAGGAAGATGCTTTCTATACACTTGCAATGTGCAGCACAACTGTATGCTCCGAAATGTTTGTGTGTGATACTTGCAGCTGTTAAAACTCTTGAGCTGTTTTGGTATCATGGTGACACCAGCAGAAATGTGATAACATAATCCCTGCATCACCAGGAATTGGTCTGGTGTGTGTAACCCTTTTTGTGAATTGGAATGACTTAGACAGTTGGCTTGGTAGGAGAAAGTGGCACTCGTTCTTGAAGACGTTAATTTTGCATTACTACTTTTGAGCATGCATGTTAAAGGTAGAACAGAGTTGGTCTGCTGTTAAAAAAGAAGCTATGTGAGGGAGGAATCCAAGACCAAAACTTTTTAACAGTTGTAAAACTGTTAAAACTTTATAAAAGTAACTTTTATAAAGGAAAGACATGATATGGGATGCAGAAGTCATGGCTGTTCTGACAAGCAAAAAAATAATCAACACTCTGGTTCTGTATTTATGTAGTTGAATGCTGCTTTTTGTTCGACTTCCTTCTCTAGTAAGACCTGATCCTATACAGTGTAGGGAGTGCGCATTCAACAGCAGTTTGGAAAGGACTGCACCCTAAAAACTGAGTGTAAAACTTCCTCTGATGAAAAGCTGCCTGATTGGCGCCCCGTATCCGGCCTGGGAGCAGTCTTGGCAGGGTGCTGCACAAACACGGCGCTTATGCAACGAAAGGGGACTGCTCCCTTGGGACTGTGCATCTAAAGCTGACATCGAGAAGTCCGAGAAACTGGAGGGCTTTTACTTGGAGGAAATAGCTACAGAAGCAAGGAGGGTGTCGAGGGAACAGAGCCCTGTATAACTCTATACGTTTTTGTAGGTTGTCCTACAACCTAGAGCACTGGGTATATAGGGACCCTGATAACCTTGTTCTCTCCTCCTTTACACAGAAAAATCCTCAGGGCAGAGGCTTGTAGACAAGCCGGGGTGGGAGAGCAGTAGTAGCATAAAGAAGAGTAACTGCCCAGCCTCCCAGGGGCTGAGAGTGGCTTTATCGGCCACTAACTTGCACAGCTTGTCCAAAGCGCTGAAGCGGCTGCTCCTGCCTGCTGTGCCCCCTCCACTAATCTGTCCCAAAGAGCTGTGCCATGAGCCATCTTGTGGGCTGGAGAAGACATGAAAGCCATGTTCTCTTCCAACCTTCTGAAACCCTGGTGAAAGAAAGGGCACCTGAGGATTGGTGGGGCGGAGCACAGAGGGATAGGCTGCCCGCTTGGCTTCCAGAAGTATTTTGGCATCTCAGCTCTGTCTGCATTAGTTCTTTGATCTGCCTTTTTTTTTTTTCCACTCCCACACTTGAAGGGAGCAAGGCATGTGGGGAAATGTAAGCACTGATTCTCCCAGCACTGGGGTGTGTTTGGACAGACCTATTGCCAGAAAGGCTGTGTGAGATAGTTGTCTTCACTCTTGTTTTGGGTGAAGATTCTCTGCATAGCAAAGACCACCTTATTTATTTGAGGGAGCAGAAACCTGCTGTCAAGCCTGTCGCTTCTTGAGATAGTGCCCAAGTCTTCTCAAGGCCTGCTAGGCCCCAGCCTCAAATGCACAGGAGAGTAAAGGGGTTAAAGCGCTGGGGATAACTGTGAGAATGGCAGACTTGTATGAAGAAATTTGCTTAATTGAATATTTAGCATTATTACAAAGAAATAATCTGTGAGCTCTTTATCATCCTTCTTCTCTCCATCTCCTCAATCATAAATGTTTAGGAAAAAGAAACCTTTTTTTTTCTTTCTCCCATTTAGGCTTATATTAAAATCTATCAAGGAGAGGAGCTACCTCATCCAAAATCTATGCTGCAGGTATTTTATTTTTCTTTTAAATAATGTGATAGATATGTACTTTGTAACCTCTTTACAGTTGAAGATCATGACTGCTGCGGGTCTGAAGCTCCCACACACAGAGCTGTAGTTCTTGAAGGAGCTGTGTACTTTGAAAGCCACCTGAACTGTGTCTTCCCTCAGTTCCATCTGCCAAATGGAGCAGGGGTAGATCTGGTTGGGTGGGTTTTTTTTAGCTCTTTCAATTTCTAAGCATGCGTTTCCCGTAGCTTGCTATTTTGTCAGTATCTTTTAGCCTATATTCAGAGGGCTGTTAGCATCAGACGGAGCAGATAAAACGGAGAAGGCTTATAGTAATGCAGTTATCACCACTGTGTTGCAGTGTTAGGCTACTCTCTAAGGGTTTGTTAGATTGGGTAACTGCACTGATGTTTCTTTTCTGGGTTGATCCAAAGAGGACATAATCAGCTTTAAAGCAATCTGAACACAAACTGGTTGTATAAAGCTGTGTGGTGAACCTTGCATTGTTTGGGATGAAGAGCTTTCACTGAAGTGTAGGCTGTAGGGTCAGTTTTAACCATTTTGTGTTTATGAGACTTGGGTTTTCTTAAGTTTCCTCTGTCGCTTCATTAAAACATGACTGTTCTGGCTGTTTTCTTGTCCTTCAAGGAACCCAAATTTTAGACTTTTGGGGCAATTCAGAAAACTCATCACAACGAAACAAAGGCTGCTATCATTTCCTCTACTAACATGCCGTAAATATGACTGGGAGATACAGAAGATGGCATCTTGCAGCATTAGCTATAATAACTGTCCCTGACAAGACACAGGTTGAAAATAGACTTAAATTCTTACAAATTCTGACATGAAAACTGCACATATAATGCAGAAATAATACCAGCTTGCTTCTTTCATCACAGGTAGTGATGTATCAGGATTAGCATTTAATAGTTTAGTTATGCTTATTTACGTGTTAACAATAGAGCATTCGGAAGAGATTGCTTATGACGAAAAGCTTGTCCAAGCACATGGGAGTTTGTCTGCAGCTGTACTAGAAAGCTGAAGAAAATATTTTCCTAGTCAGTAATCTATCTTAATGTATATTTCTAACTTTCCTGGTTCTGTGGGGCATTTTGCTGGCAATTGGAGCTTTAGAGGTTGTGGGAGTACGTTCGTCAGTGTAACTACATGTATGTAACTTGCTGGTGATTCTGTGCTGATACATGGCGCTCAATGTTTTCTAGGCAACAGCCGAGGCAAACAATCTTGCTGCTGTGGCAGGAGCAAAAGACTTGTACAGTAAAGGCATGGAGCAGGTATGATGACAAAACTTTTTCTAACTGCCTACGTGCAAATACAGGTTTTCAGTTTCAATGTCCTACTCAAGTGTTGGCTGTGAGCATGGAGAAAAGTAGGTTAGGGCCAGTACTCGTGTTTTTTGCACTCTGCTCTAAGGTTAGATGTCTGATGCAGCAAAACCAGGATTCTTTGAGACAGAAATTGCTGGGGAGGTATGGGACTGGCGTATTCGTAAGATACCACCTGTTAGTTCCCCCTGCTGCTCTTGACAGACTTCTTAAAATCCTGTGACATGAAATGGGCAAACAGGTGAGGAGACATATGGTGGGCCAGGGTCACACAAGGGTAGAGTTCTAGTACTATAACCTCATGCTTCTGAATTGCAGTCATTCATTAGCTGTAAAATGCAAGGATTAAAATTATTCTAAAGTTAAAAAAGCCACCTTTGAAATAGAAGAATTATCTTGTCTGAAAAAGCTGTGTATGTAATTTCCTTCTTGAAGGTAGTGACTTACAACACTTCAAACTGAATGTCTGGATGGAATTCATACTTGGATGTAGTGTTATGCAAGGTTTTTTCATAGGAAACTTTGAAAACAATTACATGTCTCTTACAGCTTAACAGGACTATGCTTATTGTGAAACTCTACAACGGGAAAAGACCAGTAGATGTGGTAACATGCTACAAACATAGCTCCCCATTAACTAGGCTAATTCTGGTCTTAATTGCTGAAGTAGCTCTCCCATTTTGAAATTCGGGTAAGACCTAACACTAGCGGCAGAGTAGCCAGTTCCAGTTGTTAGCAGTCTGTCTTAAGAATGCTCTGCTGGTGTAGAGGGACTCTTTCATTTGTTTCCATTTTGGAAAATCTCTTGAAATAGTACATGGGTTGTTTATAATAAATGCCAAGTCTGCCTTCCTACCTTGAATCTTCAATGGCGGCTGAGATACTATAGTTGTGAGGTTTTTTACTTGGGGCAAGGAATAAACAGGAACAGATGTTCTCTTAAACAGACTTTGTTTCCATAGTAATGTTCCCCAGTACTGTGTATTTTTATATCGCTGTAGAGATATACATACAAATGTCTTGAATAATTTTTTATCCAGATGTCTCAGATGATGTTTTTAATGTGACACAGCTCTGAAACTTCTATTTTTAGGGATAGAAGTAGGAACTCTTTGGATTTAAGACTGGATTACGTAAAGATAGTTCTTACTGTTGCTTCTGAGGTCTCCTCATGAACCAAAGTTGAGTATAACCAAAATACTGTCCCCCTAATCATAGGATTGTTAGGGTTGGAAGGGATCTTAAAGATCATCTAGTTCCAACCCCTCTGCTGTGGGCAGGGACATATCCCACAAGATCAGGTTGCTCAGAGCCCCGTCCAGCCTGGCGTTAAATTCCAGGGATGGGGCTTCCACCACCTCTCTGGGCAATGTAAATGTAAGGAATAACAGGCACAGCCACACAGACTATAAGAAAACAGTGTCAGTTATTTGTGTGGTGGTCTTGATGCAGCAACAGCTTCTAGGGTTTAACACTCCCTGGGCAGTGTGAAAAGACTGTTTTGGAGGATGAGACTAGTAGCAATTTTCCAGGGAGTTCTGCCAGACGTGGAGGACTTCAATAGGGAAAAAGCAGAAAGGTGCTTGTTAAACTTGAACAAGTGGCAAAGTGAGGGTGTCAGGATCTCAACGGTGAGGTTTGCCTTGAAGAAGCTAGCCAGTGAAGCATTTTGTGAGGCAGAAAGGGGATGCTGTACTCTGAGAAAGTGAGCTACTATGTGTCCTGATGAAGGGGTAGCAGCAGGAGAAAGTTAAAGTTGTTGCTGCACTCAAGACATGAGATGACAAGCATTGTGATAAGTGCTTGAGGCAGGAGAGGGAAGGTTGTTTGACATCATATGGAAAGAATCATCACTTTTTAGACATAGTCTGACTGTGAGGGTCTGGAGGAGTTGGAGTTGATCCTTCTATATGTATGTCTCTGATGGCCTAGGTAATCTCTAATCTTAGTTATCAAGAGGTCAGAAATGAACCTTACAGAGTCCTTGGAGTCTAACCATTTTCATACCCATGCAGATTCAGGGAGAGGAAGATGGTGAGTGTCCACATCATGGGTATCCATTTGAGTCTGTGGTCTTGTCCCTTCAGCAGAAATGTACTCTCAGAAGCTGATCAGAATCAAGCCTAGAGGATAGCCTAGGGAAGAATAGGCTAAAGATGTCAGCAGCTAGTTCTTGTTAATTCATATCACCTGGTAAGTTCCATGGAGCCTGCTAGTGGAAGCAATAAACAGGAATATACTTTTTGAGTGGGCAAAATCGACCCTGTTTGTCCAAGTTCTGCCCTGACCCTCTTGCTGAGATGGGTGGCCAGGAGTAAAAAGCTGAGGAGGAGGGCTTTTGGCCTTCAGAGTTCTCCTTAACCTTCCTCAAGCCAAGCTGTCTCTGCCTCCTGGTGTTCCTTTATTTCACCTGTTCATAACAGGAGCGTACATGTGGCTGATGTCCGGTCCTTCTGGGTTTGCCGAAAGGGAACAGTTGAAAGTATGAGTTCAGTCATGTGACAGAGCTCTGTATGTGATGAGACCGGTAAAGCTCTCGCTGTACTTTTAGCTGCTTCACTCGAGACAGGGCTCTAGAGCTTGAGCCAAGCTGCAGGAGGTGGTCTGATACTGGCTTCAGAGGGGGGCAGTGAGGAGAGGGTTTGCTTTCTGTGCAGCAGAAGATACTCAGGGCGTGATGACCTCATCTCTGATTATTCTAACAGGTTTGTGGGGGAGATAAACCTTACATTGCCCCATCGGACCTTGAGCGGAAGCACCAGGATTTCAGAGAGTCAGCTGTCAGGCAGTTCCGCTCAGTGAAGAAGATGGGAGGGGAGGAGTTCTGTCGGCGCTACCAGGAACAGCTCGAAGTGGAAATCGACGAGATCTATGCAAACTTTGTGAAGCACAACGATGGCAAAAACATCTTTTATGCTGCTCGTACCCCAGCCACTCTATTTGCAGTCATGTTTGCCATGTATATAACCTCAGGACTGACTGGGTTCCTTGGTATGAACTCCATAGCTACCCTGTGTAATCTCGTGCTGGGGATGGCTCTTATATCGTTTTGTACTTGGGCATACGTTAAGTACTCTGGGGAATTCAGAGAAGTTGGAGCAGCCATTGATCAGATCGCCGAAGCTATATGGGAACAGGTTGGTATCTGTTTTTAATGCAAAATCTTCCTTTCTTGAGCAGGCAAATGTTTCTGTTCAGTGCTGTGAGTGAAAAGCTGGTCTAGACCTAATGGAGGATGCTGGTGCTGCCAAGGGAAAATCAGCTCAGAAGTGTGACCGCTCTCTTTGTTAGGGGATGCTGCACACAAAGAATGTTAAAGAAGCTTAGGATAATATCAAAAAAGTGTTACTTAACACTGCGCCAGCCTTACTAGGTGCTTGGACAGTGAAGAGTTGAGGGACCCTTTAAAAATCTTGTTCATTTTCAGAGCAAGGAATTCTGCTTTTAAAGGTACATTTAAAGTGATAAACCTGCCTTATGGAGGTGGTGGATAAAACATTTCAGGTGGTGCAAGAAATGGGGAAGCTGAAACACTGCTGCCCTCCCTCACCTCCGCCTGATGGTGTAACCCTGGATGGCTAATTAGACCTCAGAGAGAACTGGCCGATGACTTGCAGCAACTGCTACAAGAGGATGTACAGCGGGTTTCTTCCTTCAGGAAGACTTGTGTTGTCTGTGACAACTTCAGTTGGTGCAACTGCTGCTGCAAGAAATACTTGCCAGACAAACTAATTCCTGAAAGAAGGCATGACATGAGTGTAAGAGTACCAAAGCTGGAGGAGAAAGCCTTCTGTACAGAGATTTTTTTTCCTGCCTGAATCCAGTTGACACAGCTGTGTCAGTAAAGCCAAGGTAGAGAACTGCTGACCAACTCTTATACGTAGTGTTTGGAGCGTTCCGAGTAGCGATGTCCAGTGCCAGCAGAAAAGAAACATGTTGGTGCTGTTATGAGAAATAAAGGGCTCGTACCTGGGATGGCACTGAAATGGGTCCTACAAGGCATGAGCAAATAACTAACTGGAGCCTTCTGTACAGCGGCTCTCTTTTACGTCTGAAAAATGACTCTGTTCAAGGCTCATCATAGGCAGTGGTAAACTAGAGCAACTAGGTAAGGTCATGAGTTATGCTGGAGCAGAAACAGTGGATTTCTAATAATATGAGGGAAGTGAGCATCAGGGTACTAAATTTGGAGTTACACCTGTAACTAGTGATTAAAACTGAGGCTCTCCTGTACTACCGTAGCTTCTTGCTTTGGTGTTTGGGGCTGGAGCGCTGTGAGGAAAGCGGAAGGTGTCAGTTCTGTGTGTAGTACTCGCTGAGCACAGCTGCTGCCGTAGGACACCTAGAGCACAAAAGGCTTGATTTGTCTCCTGACCTTCCCGGGAAGGGGGAGAACTTGGCTTATGCCAGCAGGAGCTTGACTTCCCTTGGCTAGAGGAAGGCGGTTTCCAAAAGAGCTCCCTGCTGGTGTTGCTACTGTTGCACATCACCAATAACATCCAAAGCAGGTCCTGTCTCTGTCACTCTGATAATATACCATGTTCTTGCTGTTGTGTTTTCTGAATCTCTGCCTTTCTTTTTCCTCCTTGCTTCAGAGGAATCCCAGGAAGGTGAGAAGTTACTGGCAATCCGTTTCTTTTTCTGAACTAGATTGATTTTTATTTTTTTTTTCTGCTGTCTTCTAAGAGCCACTTTTCCTAACAGCTGAATTCGTGTTTTAGGTGTTTTCCAAACTCTTTGAAGTCCTTAGACGCCGAACGATTCGCCGTGCTCTCACATCAGTGCCGCGACAGCGACTTTCATCCAACAATAACAAGAAGAAAAACTAGCCAGTATTTTTAACTTTCTTTCTGTATCTGAAGTGTTCACACTTACACATATAGGACAATAAGCTGGACCGTCTGGGCCGGTCTGCATAAATGCTGTAACCATACCAGACTGATGCTGCATATAGGGTATGGAATTGCACATCCATCTTCTAGGAACTGTAAAGTGGTTTGAATTCAGTGAAATACTGCTGTGTAGGAGGGATATCACTTGTGTCCATAGCATGTTGACTGATTTAACCTCATTTCTGTAGCAGCAAAACTCATTTCTCTTTCAGTTCATGCCAGTTTGTGTCAGACTTCAGCATTCTGAGGTTTTTTTTTCATTATTTCAAGTCTCATCTCTTTGTGTGTTTTTTCTATTTCATTTTCCTTGGTTACCTCATTTTTTTTGTTTCTTTTGCACGTTTCTCATTCCACAGGTGTTGAAGCCCATGAGTGATAATTTGATGGAGGATCATATGAGGCAGTCTGTAAAAAACTCTATCAAAGCAGGCCTGACCGAGCAGGTGTCTCACCATGCCAGACTAAAGACAGACTGACAGTTCGTCTCCTCTTCGACTCTGCCCTCTCATCCTAGACATGCTTGCTGTACCATGAGAACTCAATAATAATAAAAAAAAAATATAAATAAAAATAAACCAAAGTTTACAATCAACTGTAGAAGTAGTTTAGTGTGACTGGCTTCGCAGATTGCTGCCATCACCTGGGAAGAGTAAGTTTGTCAGCGCTCTGCTTCTGAGACAGACGGGCGCCGTGGAGGCGGCCGGGGTGGGAGGGGGGTGTCCCTTTTGCGCGTAGCCCTGGTTGTGTGTTTGGGGGGGTGGGGGACAGGGATCTTCCCCCAGCCTTTGAGTTGATGCAGTCTCTGGCTCTCAGTGGGCATCTCCTCTGCGGGAGGTCGTTTCAGGGAAGTGTTGTGATCAGGCCCACATCGGATCGGGTGTGCTCTCACCAAAAGGACCCGGCTCCGCAGCATCCCCTCGCCACCTCCGACCGGTCACGCCAGCGAAGCCGTTAGAGCCACTACATTGCGATATGTATCTTGCTTTGTTGCCTTTTATACCAGTGTTACACAAATGCATGTGTTGGTTCCTCACGCCGCCATCGCCGCCGGCAGAACCGGCTTGTGAGGGGAGGCAGTGGGTGAGAGCCGGGGGTGTCTCGCCTGGGCCCGAGGGGAGGCCGCATATCAGAACCCAGCTGTCTTTTTCTGCAGTTTAGCCTTCCTGTATATAATATTGCCATTAATTCTACTGGGGGGAGAAATTCCATCCAAAAAAAAAAAAAAAAAAACAAACGTTGCCTACAGCTACCAAGCAATGAGTTAGGATTGTCTTGTACAGTGTGTTTAGTTTTTATTTTTTAAGAAATCACAGATAGGGCATGTACATGAAATATAAATATATAAATACAATTTTGTATCAAAGTTTTGTAGTTTATGGCAAAACCTGGTTCTGTGGTAGCTAAGTGCTGTCCCTGTAAAGGAATGTTTGTGGCTCATGTAAATGTGTGAATGCATCAACAATTTGAAGTTTTTTGATATATTTGTGATATTTACCTGCCTTGAGCACTGCAATCTCTCACCCCCTTGGGAAAATCAATGGGAATGTTTGTTGTGAAACTCTTGTCTTCTGTTGCATTTTAAAGTTATTTCCTGTAATTTATTTTCAGTACATGATTAAAATCAGTTGTGTATATATGAAATGAAATCCGTGCTTATTTTTAAAAGATGTTCGAGTATGTATTCTGCTACATAAACTATGTCAAATACTTATCCTGACGATTATATGAACAAATTGTCTATTGTACTTCATAGCTTTCTCTCCAAGCTGATGTTCCTCTCGTGCCTGTCTCTGAAAGGTGACACCTGTCCAGCTCTCGTCCCCTCCCCGTAATGGAGAACTTTCTGGTAAATCTAAAGCACGCTTCTTGGCTTGTGGAGTCACTTGGCAGCTTCTGCCCTCCAACCGCTGGATCAGTCTGAAATCTTGTTACCGGCTCTATTTTCGCTCTTGACTAAATCGGTATCGACTGAGGCGTTTTCAGATGCGTGGAGTGCAAAGGCAGCTAAAGAATTAACTGCTGTAGTTTTGGCTGGAAATGACTTTGTCCAATAGCTGGTTGTTTGGTTTTGTTTTTTTTTTTTTTGCATTCCTAAATAGTAACAATTTCCATCGACATTTGAGCTTTATCAGTCTCCCCTCTCTTGAGTGAGGGAAATCACCTGTTTAGGACTAAAGCGATTGCACTGTGACTTTTGTACCCTAATGGACTGCGGGGGAGCGGTGGTTACCTGCCCTCTGGAGATGAGGGCTCAGCTCCGGGTGAACGATGCTGAAGATGAGGTAGGAATGTTGCATTTTATGATTATCTTCTCTCAAACTGTACAGATTAAATACTCTTATTTAAAACAATCTGATGCTCTGGTGGTTAATCTCTTTTCTTTATAACTCAAAGGACTAGAGTCACGTAGGGGGCTTGATTTGTGCCGCTTGCGTTTTCTGGAGAGGTGTGAGTCAGATGTGAGGCTGTGCCATGTCCTGCGGCGCTGGTGAGAGCAGGACCCCGTCCGGGATGTGGATGGTGAAGCTGGAAGGCTTTATCCAGACTCTGCCCTTCTAGCAGACGACTGAAATGGTGTGTAGGGGGAGTTCCTGAACGCTGTGCCAAAAAGTTGCAGAATTAATGCAAAAAAACCCACCCCCCCCCCAACTTTGTGGGAGGGATCAGCAAGGTGAATTTTTTGGGGGGGGAGGAGCAAGTGTGGGAAATAGATGATTAAGGGTCTGTCATGTGGCAACAGGTTCTGGCTGTGTCTGTTCTTTTTTTCTCCATTGACTCCATCTTTCACCCTCATCCTGGGAGAGGGGACTCCATTCTCTGTGACTGTGTGCGTGGAGGTCCAAGTGCCAGCAGCTGGAGAGGGACCTTGGCTGGCAGGGGCTGTATGTTTGGAGCACCAGCGAACGAGACGGGAGCGAGTGGAAGGCAAGTGCCAGCAGCCGTGGAGTGAGATGGTGTGTCAGTGGATGAGTAGCCGCCAAGTAGGATAACGGGCTTGGGAGAGCCCTGAGTCTGGGCTGGATCCGTATCTATTTCTGTGTGAAGCAAGCGGAGGGAGGCAGCTAGGAACAAAAGAGGCTCCAAGGGACAAACTTGTGTCTGAAGGCCAGTTACTGAGGGTGTCCCCAGTGGGCTGGACCTGCAGCTGGAGTGGGGCACAGGCCATGTCCATGTGCCAGATAATGGATGAGCTGAGCCTCCCTGTCCAGTTACTGGAGGGATCCACAGCTTGTGTGTGCGTTTGTATTTCCCACTAAGGGACCTTCGTCCTGTTTGTGCCCTACTGAACAGTTGACCCATACGGGTCGTGTGGGGTGTGTGTGCCTACTGGGAATGCTGGCTCAGCCTGGCTGCTGGTGGCACACTGGGGCATGAAGCTGTAGCAGCCGCACCTCTATTGGACAACCTTTTACAACTGGTATTAGTAAAATAAGGTTAGTATTTCTCAGCTCTTGCCTGTGTACTGTTAAGAACATCAGGATTACGCACAGAGCAGGTACAAAGGAACCAAGGAACTTCCCTGATGGAATACATGGGGGCATGAAGGAGACAAATGCTCAATTCCACCACCCAAGGGCTACTCTGCTCCTGACTCAGGAAAGGAGCTCCAAGAGCTGTTCCAGTCCTGTGCAAACTGGTGCTGCGCTAAGGCCTTGCTCCCCCTATCGTCCCTGAGCAAGCAAAAACCAATTTAACAGAAAAATGCATAGAGTAAAACACGGTAACTCACCCCACACCAGCAGTACAGCTCTGGCCAACTCCTGCCCCAAAAAGGATACAGCAGAGCTGGGTAGGAGAGCTACATGGAAGGTACTACAGCTGGCACAGTACAGCGTGATGCTGTAGGGAGACAGATAAGGGGACGTGACTGGGAAGATGTAACAACCTACAGCATCAGAAGGGAGCGAAGAAGGTGACAAGGTATTTGCCCTTTTTGTTACTGATCAATGCATTTCTCCAGCCAGCATCAAGAGGCGCTCGCCCTCACAAGTGCCTGCTCAAGTCCCTGGGTTCCTTGGGAGGGGAAATACTCATCCAGAGCAACGACTAATGTGATTTCTGGCTCCAGAAAGGCATAAACAACGGGAGATTTCTTTTCTGGCTATCTTAGAGCAGATTAGGGAAAGGCCACAGATTCTTCCTGTAGATGAGGGCTGATCCTTAGAGTTAAGGAAACTGAAGAGTGTATCGGGTAGCGTGGCACAGCGATAACGAAAGGGTGGAGAACAGGAAGCCATATATTTTATGAACCTAGATACACTAAGTGTCAAATGTTTTTTTTTTTTTTTGATTGTACTAGCCAAGTATGGCAGTATCTCAAAACACCCTGCCTGTTGCTATCTTGGGTTAAAGTAATTAAACGCAGGTTATGGTAAAACTTCCTTTTTTTTATTGAAAAACATGGGCGGGAGTAAAGACATTATTTACACAAGTTCCCAAGTGCAGCTCAACTCAAGAACGTACGATCAGCAATATGATAAAAGGATGCGGGTCCAAAACAGAATTATGGAGGCTACCAAATAGTACAACTCCCTGGTAAACGCAGCCCTTCAGATAAGATCGGCAACTGAAACGAGAGAAAATGAGAGAATGTTAAGTACGCACCGAGTTGCTGAGAGCCACAGCCCAGCAGCACCGCGCACCTACTGCTGTTCCCAGGTTCTTCGCCAGGGGAAGGATGAGGCATGTGGCAAAACAGCATCTGGCGTTTCTCTTTCAGCTGCAGCACACCAGCTCCCGACTGGAGGAGAGCGGCAGCCCCGCTGGGGCTGGCCTGCACTCACCGTTCATGGGCATCTCATCTATCTGGGTGGAGTAGTACTGCTCGATGTCTCGCAGGATGCGGATGTCATCGTTCTTCACAAAGTTGATGGCTACACCTTTTCGGCCGTATCTGCCTGACCGGCCAATTCTGTGGAGGCAGAAGGAAAGAGAGAATGGAGCCACCATGGGGAAGGGTAATCTGGCCACACTTCCCCAGGCGAAGGCTGAGCTCACCTGTGTATGTAGAGTTCTCTGTTGTTGGGCAAGTCGTAGTTAATGATCAGGGACACCTGAGGCACATCCAGGCCTCTGGCCCAAACATCTGTCGAAATAAGGACTCGGCTGCAAAGAGAAGAGGACAGTTACGGCTGTTCCACCCCACCGAGGTGGGTGTGAGAGCTGAGAAGTTGCAGCCTCCAGCACAGGGCACCCCCTGTGACGCTGCACTCCTCCCTCCCCACAGCACACTGCAGCATCCACACTTTTTCTGCAAGGAAAGCTGTTCTGTGATGCAGCATCACCAAACTTCAGCAAACACAGATAGATAGTACCAAGATAGCTTTGATCTTTCAGAAAGAATGTGACGCTCCTAAGAGTTTAAAATACAGGACAGAGCCCAAGTATTTTTTTTTCCTTTGCTTATTTTAAATGCAGCAACTTCCAACTTCTTCAGCAAAGTAAGAGAGACTAATCCTGTAAGTATGAGCATCCCTCCTTGCAAAGTGGCAATCTCCCAACCCTGTGACACCACAGAGGATAGATGGGAATCAGAGCACTTCCTAATTTGAGCTGAACAAGGCCTTCAGAGAGGAGGGGTTTTATGGGCTTCTGCAGCCTGTTCCCTTCAAACACCAGAATAAATCCTGTCCTGAGGTAGCAACGCTGTAAGCAACACTTGAAGGCATTTACCTTGCGCCAGATCTGAACTCCTTCATAATGGACTCTCTCTCCTTCTGTGGCATGTCCCCGTGCATGGATGAAACTGTGAAGTTGGCTTCTCTCATCTTCTCCGTGAGCCAGTCTACCTGTGCGTATAGCCAAGCAGCCGGGGTTAGCTCTTGGCTCAGGACAGCCAAATGCACGAGTTGTGCTTGGAGAATGTTTGCTGCTAAGAACTGAAAGACACTTTAACAAGCATTCTGGAGCTAAAGGAAGTAAATAATCCTTACAAAGCATTGGCTGTATGATACAGGGCTCCACGAGCCTGGAAAGGAAAGCAATTAAGGGCGTTTTTTCAGAAAGTGTGGTTTTGTTTCAGGGATTATAAGCAATTAGAAGAATATGTGCATTCTTACCTAACTCAGGTCTACCAGTTGTTTAAGCTAGGCATATCCCAAAGACAAATGTTTAACCTCTGTTCTTACTAAACTATTCCCAAATAGGGAAACAACCGGACCTCTGAACTGGGTTTGTCCTAGTATTCTCCTCAGAGTCACCCTCTGAAAGTAACGTGCCCGTCTAACGGCTGCTGTACCTTTCTTTTGGTGTTGCAGAAGATGACAGCCTGGGTGATTGTGAGTGTGTCGTAGAGATCGCACAAGGTGTCAAACTTCCATTCTTCCCTCTCCACGGCCACGAAAAACTGCTTGATTCCTTCGAGGGTCAACTCATCACTGTAGGAAAGAGGGACAGCTGTAACACACCGCAACTAGGTGAATACAAAAAATGCAGAGCTCACACCTGTCTGCTGTGGGTTGCTGGGTCTAGACACCAGTTCAAGTTGTTCTAGAAAGTCCCTGGAGAAGTCTGCTCTAAGAGTGGCCTCCAACACAACCCACGCAACAGAGACTAGAACTCCTAGGGTACCCTCTCTGCTCTACACACACGGGTTTAAAGGGAACCATTTCTCCTCTCATTGTTTTTACATTCAAGTTTCTTGACAAGAGAGACTGAAGAAAGGTAAGTGGGGCAGTGTAAGAGGTCAGGCAAGAGGTTTGTCAGGTTGCCCACGCTCACTCCTCTTGACTTCTGCTGAGCTCCAGTGCATGAGGACCTGTGACAGTACCAGACACAAGCTATGCCTCCAAGGGCATTCAGGATCAGTCAGCTAAAGGCTTTTTTGGCTTGCTATATAATAGCAAATTAATGGAGGCGGCCTGCAACAATCCTCTTTTGAGAATGATGGGTTTCCAGGAGAAAAGACTACTATACATGGGCAGGATAAGGGGGTGGGAGACAGTGGGGCTGAGCAGCAAACACAACTGGACAAGGACAAAGTCAGAGAGACGAGTCGGCCTCTGCTGGAAAACAGGACCTGAGGATGTCTGCAAATGCCTAGACAAAGTGCAATGGTGAGAAGGAACATGAGAGAGACTGCACATTTAAATGGGTTAATGCTGTGAATTGTCCAAGGCTGGACCAAAGGGCTCCTGTTCTTTCCAAGGAAACCGACTCACCGTTTCACCAAGATGCGAATGGGGTCTGTCATGAATTTGTTGGTCATCTCCAGAATTTCATGAGGCAAAGTGGCACTGATCAGAACCACCTGTGTAGCTGGAGGCAAGTATCTGTACACATCATAGATCTGCTCCTTAAAACCTGAAAAGCAAACCAAGTAGCACAGAACAGTCAGCACATCTTTCCCCCAAATATCCTGCTCCTTCACCATTTTATCTGGAATTCAGTATTGGGCCTACACTATATGATGCACACTAATGAGTGAATCAGTAACTCAAAGCCAGTGTCACATACTACTCGTCTCGTCCTAATTTTCCCAAACTCACTACAACGTGGCTGTGGTACACAGTAAAGTATGCTCAAATGCTCAAGAATTTATAACTATCGAAAAGGACGCTACAACTAAACCAGACACGGCATATTCAGTAGTTTAACCTGCTACAGCCTATAATTAACTAACTAACTTCGACAAAACCAATTGCTTCTAGAAGTGGGACTGCCAGCTGGGACACCTTGGAATCTCAAAGAGGTGAGAAGAAAGGAAGTAAAAGGGAGACAAAATATTTTACCTTTATTGAGCATTTCATCTGCTTCATCCAAAACCAACATTTTGATGGCACGAGTCCTTAAACTTCGACGACGAATCATATCTGTAAGATTTCACTTTGTGAGATAAAAAGGCTTTGAAAGCAAGTGAACCTACACTGCTCCCAGTTGCTGTCAGGGCATTTCAGTGGAGGAGGGACAGGCGCTTCCCCTGCTGCCAAAAGAGACTGGTGTTTGGTGACAGAAGGCACATCCAAGAGCCGTAGAGTGCCCGCTGCACCCTCTAACCTTGGGAGATGTCTCTGCAGCCCGGCTAAGGGAGCACTGACTGCAGGGAAGTTCTGAGAGTCCAAGCTGTGGGATGCTACTTGCTAACTGCACGGGACAGGTGACCCAGTCTCCCACAGTAGCTGCAGCTGGATATAAGAAATGCAAAACGCTACATCAACTTTTCATCAGACTGGGCAAATCCTGTTTAAAGAGCATATGGCTCTGCATAATCCCTTAATACTGTGACAGAAAAGTATTTGGTATTAGTGTGCTGTTCAAAGCCAGCCCAGTTTGGCAACTGCTAATTTTTTTGGGGTTTTCTGCTCGTGGAGCTCTATCTTCTCCCAGTGCCAGGTGCTTGTGTAAGAAAGTGCTGCCTGTTTCTCAGAGATCCAGAAGATGTAAGCTTGAAGGCTGAAACTATCGCTGTGGTAACTGACATGAACAGGAAGTACAAAAATCTTCATGCAGTGAAACCAGAAAGTATCAGCTGCAAGTGCACATGATTTAACAAAGGGAGCACGATGGCCAGTATACAGAAAACGTGGACCTGACTTTGACATTCAGATAGACCCAGCTCCTATCTCCTCCAAGATTCTGAAGTATTTCCTGGGACTGTAATATTTTCTGCTTAAAAAATACTCTCAGTTCCCATGCCACCATATAGGGAAACACTTCAACAATTAAAAGTGAAATAGAGAAAATACAAATACTATCCTTGTTGATTTCTCTCTGTCCTTTTCTAGCTATTGCTACAGTAAATTGTTACATTGTTATACTTAACATTAACGCTACCCTAATGGTGTCAGCATAAATGTAATTTTCATGCTACTTCAAATCTAAGCACACAAAAATTGCAGGAGGTTCCCAGGGCTCAACTCAGGTGATGCAGCTTCCCACATCTCCTTACCAAACACACGGCCTGGAGTGCCAGCAACAACGTGCTGCCCATAATCCAGTTTTCTGATATCTTCACCCACGTTGGTCCCTCCAATGCAGGCGTGACACTGGACGTTCATGTAGTCTCCCAGAGCAAGAAGACCCTGTGTTGATACAACGGAAGAGCTTAATTAACTGAGCTCTCATGAAGTTTGCATTTATGAAGAGATGCAGGTCTGCACAGGCATACAGTGGTTTTTTTTTTTTTTAAAGAGATGTAAGCACAAGCAGTTAGAGGGATTTTTTTAATGTCTGTTACCCAAACCTCCTCAACAGCAGGCTTTCAAACACTGGGAACTCAGTTCCCTGGGGATCACAACTGTTTTTAAAGTGCTGTTATTAACAATTCAGTTAGGAATGTGTAAAACCTTAAGACTGCTAACCAACGTGGTCATCTAAGCAAGAACGGATAAAATGCAGATGAGCAAACCAGCCCTTTATCAGAATTTGGTATTCCTTTCAGGAACAGAAAGGAAAAGCAGAAGCTGTGCTTTGAGCTCTGCTAGGGGACACTTAAGAATCGGCCCCAGGCCTCGTAAGTGCTTTACAGAGCGTGATTTAACTGCTCCTACCTTCTGAATCTGTACAGCCAGCTCCCGAGTTGGTGCCAAGATCAATGCCTGGGTCTCGCGAACCTGATTAAAACAGGTGACCACATAGCAGTTAATCACAGAGCAGGTATCATCCAAGCATAACAGAGATACAGATCTCACAGTACTCTGAAATGTCACATCTGAAGGATTGATCATGGAATTTTGTGATAAAACCTAGTGTTTGCACGGGTCAGTACACCTAGGAAGTTGCTCTCACACAGAGCATTTACACAGTACCAGCCTGTTAAGTTACTTTTGACAAGACAGCACTTAAACAGTTCTTCGATAGCTCATTTTTCATTCTAACCTGATTTCTGAAAACAATTATAAATTTAAATCACTTCAATTTCATATGTTCAGTTCAGATAAAAACCTTACACTGCCCAAGGATTCCAAGATAACGTTTTAAAGTGTCACATTTGAAAAATATTATGAGCATGTTACAGAAACGAAGCACAAAGCTGACTTTTTCATTTAGAACATGCAACATTTATTTTGATGTCCTGCGGCAGTGACAGGTGACTAACAATCTAAGCTTCATTTAAGAAGGTACTGGCCCACAGAAAATCATCAACAGCATCTAAACATTGAAGTTACACTTAAAAAACAATTGGATGGACACGATACCCGTGACTAGAACAAAACCAAACATTTGTTAGTCAAAAATTTAGGTTTGATTCTGTGCACCAATGTTCAGACAGGTTGTTGATGCTGTTAGGACTGTTTGAGGACAATTCTGCCTGCTGAGGGATTAATTTAGCCCTCTAATATTAAAGTACATGAAAGAAGTCAGCTGTTAAAACCAACTTTATAGTTACAAGACTTTATCTGAACTTATTTTGGCAAGGTGAGTTTAACAACTAAATTGTTACAGAGTAGAATCCGGGGAAATTTTCAGTCAGAAATTTTTCTGAAATTAACTGCTCATAATTAAAAGATTCCAATGTAAAGCTTTGTTTATTAACTCTAAGAACGAAGGCTTTTATGATGAAGACTTTACCAATTTAATTAAAAAACATTTCAAGCATGTGCTATGAACTATGAAATTACCTGTATATCCAGGCACTGCAGAACAGAGATGGAGAACGTTGCTGTTTTCCCTGTTCCTGACTGTGACCTGAGAAACAGATGTTTGGTGAATAGTCTGGATATCTGGACAAACAAGACAGACAATTTTCAATGTATTCCAGCCCTCTGCTCTTTGCCATTCCTTCACTGCAAAGAAGTCAGTATTACCAACAGTATATCTGACAAAGTTTTGTTACGATCACAGCGAGATCTGCAGACAAGCAGCTTTAAGAACTGCAGTATCAGGGATAGAGCACTCTGTTGCAGGGTCCCCGGCTCTGGCACGCTTACTCCTTATCAAACCAACATTTTAACGTCATGCAATTTGTCATACGTAATTTTTTTTTCTTTTAAAGTAAATGGTAGGTAAGCAAATACAATTTGGAAGGCTAGCAATTCCCCCTAGTGACCTAGAAACGGCTTTTTTCAGTGGGATGCATATCCTTCTTTGCCTCTAGAGACATAATAGATATTCTTCTGCTTACTTTTTCCCTTGACTGAGACCGCAGTTGTCTCTATACTTCTCTGGCTTTGCTAGAAAACACTCCCAAGAGTGTCAGAGCCCTATTCATTTAGAACACACGCTCTCTCAGCAAAACATTTATTGCGTTGACATACCTAAACCTAATAAACTTTGACATTAAGAGGCTGTTAGGATCACAGATTATAAGCAAGTTGGCCAATTTCACCCTGTATCATAGACTCACAGAATGGTTTGGGTTGGAAGAGACCTTAAAGATCATCTAGTTCCAACTCCCCTGCCAAGGACAGGGACACCTCCCACTAGCATCACTCGTGATGTGATTTCCCCAATCCTGCCAGGCAGCGGCCAAGGACCACGGCTGACAGTTCCCGCTTCAGGCACCGAGTGTGCCTGCCGCCCCCTACTGCAGGGCCCGCAGCCTCCCCAAGGCACACGCCTCCCCCCCCTCCCCGCCGGCAGCCCCACTTACTGGGCGATCACGTCTCTCCCCTTGATGATCTGCTTGATGGCTCTCTGCTGGATGGCCGAGGGCTTCTCAAAACCTGCGGAGGCGGCCGTTACCCTCAGCGGCGGCGGGGCAGGCCCCGGCACCCAGCAGGCGGCGACTGCACCGCGCAGGCCCCACATCCGGGCCCCGCCGCCGCTGCCCCCCATCTTCCCCCTCCCCCCTTTGTCCCTCCCCTCTCCCCCTCGCCGCCGCCGCCCCGCCGCGCACCGTAGGCGTAGATGCCGCGCAGCAGGTCCTCCCGCAGCCCCATGGTGTCGAAGGTGGGCGTCACGTCCACCTCCTCGCTCGTCTCGAACTCCACCTTCGTCATGTCCTCCTCCTTCATCAGCCGCTTCCGCGCCGAGCCGGCCGCCCCGCCAGACCCCGCCGACCCCGACATGGCTGAGGCCTTCCCCTCACACACCGCCGATGCCGCCGCGCTCCGCGAGACTTCCCGACTGCGCACGCGCAGGAGCGCGGCTGGGCGGGCGGGCGCATGCGCGGAGGGGGCGGGCGGGCGGACGCGGCGTGCGCATGCGTAAGGAAGGTATGCACAGACGCGGCGTGCGCATGCGCAGGGAGGCGGGCGGTGTGTGCGCATGCGCGGCGGCGCGGTGAGTGACGGTCAGGGGCCGCGGCGCCGGTGCGGCCTAGTGTTCGGTCACCGCAGGCCCTGGGGCTCCCTCTCCACTCCCTGCCCCCTCCCCCCCAGGGCCTGCGCAGGTGTTGGGGGAAGCATCCATGCGAGCAGCCTGCGGATAGCTGTGTTGTTTGAAGATGAGGTGGTTGGGGCCTGGTCTGTGGTTGCGTTGTGGCGTGTCCCCCTTAGAAAACCTTAAGCCGATGTGTACGGCCTTGTGTTGCCCGTGTAAAAGGCCGGTGTCCAGTCCCCAGGAGCACCCCAGGCTATTTGCAGCGGGAGGATGGGCTGGCTGTCAGACTGTATCACCTCTTCTGCAAGCCCAGGGCTGTCAGACCAGGGCTGATTTGCAAACCTGAGCTCAGACCAGGCAGCTGAAGGAGATTCAGAGGTTCACAACAGAGACCAGAGGAGAAGGACCCATACTTTGCTCTGCCTTGCATCACCCAATGCCCTCTTCATCCGTCTCGTGCAGGCAGCTGGGATCCAGTTTTCACAGACCTGGATCTCTGGGTTTGCTTTTTTGCACAGAGGATTTGGATGTGGGCGTGCTGCGCCTCCATTCCCGTCTGGGATTTCAGCAGGATTTCTATGTTCCATCTTTTCCCCTTTTTCTCTTCTTCCTACAATGTTTTTTTCATCCTTGAATAGAGGGCAGATATAACTGGCCTCCTGCTATAGGAAGCATGGATACTTGGTTATCTTGGCTGATCTCTGAACAAACCCTTAAACTTTTGCGGGCAAAGGCTCTCTCCTGCTTGAGAGCAAACAAAATATTGGCTGGCAGTCCTCGTGACAATTTTCACGAGACCCTTTGGTGCTATATGAATTTCCACATTGGTCTTGTGAATACTGAGTTTTCATGGGTTAGTGGGGAGACAAAAGTACATGGTCTGTGCCTGTCATCCTGCTCCTTGCGGCTGCCTTAAGGGCAGCTCAGGAAACCTCCCTTCTGGCAGCTTGGAGTTGTTTTTAGAACGTTATTGATGGGGGCCGTGGAGTTTCCTTTCAGTATTGAAAATTATCAGTTTTCCTCTGCCAGTTTTGCCCCACTGACTTACCTCCGCTGCTTTTTTTCCTCAGCATCGGAGGAGAGTGTGCAGGGAAGCAGTCTGTCCTTCTGGCCAAGCTGCTTGGACCCATATCTCTTCTCCAGCATTGGCAGTGGCACTAGATTCGCCAAGCCTGAATTTGTCATTGCCATCTGAGCCCTGGAAGAACTTAGAGGAGATTCTCAAGGTCTCTGGTGCTGCCTTGTCCAGTGGGTGAACTGAGCAGCAAGGCCTTTCAGCAAGCAGCCGTCCAGGGTGGAAGAAGCGCTTGCGGTCAGGTTCAGGATGGGGTGGCAGGGTGTGACCACCCCAGGGCTGGGGAAGATTTGGGGTGGATGTGATCTAAGCCTAACTGTGAGATGGAGGAGGATCTCTGAAGGGCTGGAAGGTGATCAGGTGGTATAACAACAGAATTCCTGTTGGCACTGTTAGAAGAAGGAGAAAGTGATTTCAGTCTGTGCTGTCCCTGCAGAGGCTGAGTAGCAGCACAGAGGAGCAGGTGAGCCTGGCAGAGGTGCCTGCAGCTTTGGACAACATACTCATGGTCCCCAGGAGGGGGCTTCAGCATGCAGCTGTCACCTCCTACGGATACAAACTGCAGTGCCTCAGGTAAGGGTGCTGCTCCCCGTGAGGAGTGCCCTTCTGTGGGGTGCATGAGATGTCTCTTAACGCACTGCTTGCCGTGCCTGCAGGATCCAGGTGAGGCAGATCGCCAGGGAGAGGGACAAGGCAAGGCTGGACTTGGAGAAAGTGGAGAGATGCTGCCTGCAGCTTGGCAGGGAGCTGGACGAGCAGTACGTCGCTCTCGAGCACACCCAGAGAAAGCTCAAGTATGAGAGGTCTTTTTCCTGGGGCAGGGAAAGTGATTTTCCTGTGGGTGCCCACAGCCTCTCTGTCCAGTTTCCCTTTGTGAATCTCCCACTTGTTTTGCTATTGTGTCAGTGGCAGAGAAGTCTCTGAAGAACCCTCTCACTACTGTCCCAGCATCCCTCCAACCAAGCTCTTATCTCCTGCTTTGTGCATGCTGAGTGTGTCTGGACCTCGTGGACATCTGAGAACAGGCTTCGGTGGCCCCAAGCATGTTCCTTTTTTTTTTCCCCAGGGATGTTCAGGCAGAAATAGAGGCAAAAGAGCTGCTTTTGCAGCAAGCAATCAATCACCAAGCAAAGCTGGAGACTGATACACGGTTCCTCCAGGGCAAAGAGGACAGCCTGCAAGGGAGACTGAACCACACAATAAAGGTAAGTAAAACTGCCCTGGGTGAAGCATCTTCACTTCTTCAGAGGAGGCAAAGCAGAGCTGGTGACAAAGATGACTGGTTTGTGTTGCTCTTGCTGAGAAGAGCAGGAGTTTTATGCAGAAAAAATCATCAGCCACATCCATACTGTTGAATTAAATACAGAACTTGTTTCCTGGCTATGACATTATTAAACGCCCACGTTGCTTGTTGGGAATGGTTTGCCCTTTGTAACACCTGAACACCTGGTGTGTGAGGCTAAAATTGTGTCAGGGACCATGCCAAAAGGAGAGAGGATGGTGTCCATGTCCCTGGGATTTTACCACACTGTTCGGTGAAGGACAGACAGAAGTAGCTCAGGACTTACTGCCTTTGTTGGCTGTGAGGGAAACCATAGTTTTGTGAAGCAGAGGTAGAGATGAGGCTGTGGGGCTGTCTTCTGCAAAATCCACTCCTACGTCTGTCCTTTGGAGAGATGAGCCAAACCCCAGCCCACTTGGTGTGTATCAGCAGAGTGCTGTCCACAGTGGAGTCTCCTGCGAGCTGTGCTGTGTTGAGCATACTGATGTGCCAGTTGTTTTACAGCTTCCTGCTGAAGGCCCGTGACCGATGAACCCATCTTGAGATGTGAGGACCCACAACATCAAAAGAATCTTTTCCGTTTTGTCTGCAGGAGAACACACAGCTGCAAAACAAGGTCACAGAGATGTCTGAGAAGCTGGCGGCTTCTGAGAAGCTGGTGTTGGAGCTGCAGAAAGAACTCAACTGCGTTGCGAAGGACAAGGTAGCCTTTCTTTCTCTGTTGCGGTTAAGCAGGAATTTTTAGGAACTGATCAAAAGATTGACCCTTTTCTATGAAATCTTACATATTTTATGTCAGTTGTTATGGTCTCCCCCTGTTTGAACTCTCCTGCACATTAATGACAACCTGGAAAGAAAAAATACTGGCTTTTCATTTAGGCCTTTTGAAGTTTGAAAAAAAAAAAGGATGAGGCAAGTTTGCAATTGTAGAAAATTCTACAAATCTGCAGTCTTCAAGTGAGAACTTTAGAGTTTGGTTTACAGAAAAGAAAAGCTTTCTTTTTCACAAGTATTGAAGTAAAGAGTTAGTTTTAGTCTCTTCTACTCCAGTGAAGCACCAGGTAAAATGGATCTGGGGAAGGAAATGAGCCTATGATCTTGTTAGCCAGTTTGGGAAACCTAGCCTGCCTGTCATTTGGTGTCTCTCACACATGAAGAAAAATGTTTTTCTTCCTCCTTTTGCATCTGACCCATCCCACCATACAACCCTTCCATTGAATCTATGGGTGTAGCACCATGACTTTGGTGTTTTTGCCTCTCCATTTGTAGAGGTGATAATTCCTTTGATGAGAAGTGTTTCCCTGTGCTTCTGCAGCTTGCAGAGTCTCACAGCCCAGAGCTCCCAAACCAGAACGAGTGCTTTGCAGAGATTGTCCTGGAGTACGAGCGGCAGTGCCAGGTACGGATGGGCAGCTCTCCAGCAATGCTGTCTCGAAAATACAGCTCTCGTTGGCACATCTGTTGGGCACTTTGGCCTGAGGGAGAGGAAGGAGGCAGCCCTGATCAGAGTGCAGAGGAGGCATCCCTCTTGCATTGCTCGGAGTCCTTTGGCAGGAGGCAGGACACAGCTGTGCCCCCAATATAGCAGCCTGTCTCCTTGCTCCTGCAGCCCTCCATGGGTTGGTTCCCTTGCTGGGATACTGGCAGGGGGGAGTAGGGGTGGGTCATAAATCCCTCCCTTTCTGCCACTCTGTAGTCACAGGCCATTTTCTTTGGGAACCATGTAGCTCTGTATATGAGGACAGACCGCGCTGGGCTCTGTTGCGTTTCTTCTTGAACGCAAGGAGAAAGCTGTTCTCTTTCTTTGAAAAACATGTTATCAGCTAAATTCTTCTATCTTTTTGTTTTTCCCTTCCTCCTCCTTGCCCCGCTTTAACAACCCCTACAAAACTCGTTGCTGCTGGACTCTGCTAGAGAGTCAAGGTGAGCCTGTCCAGGTGCCTGGTGTGTGTGTGGTTCAGGCATTGACGTTGTGTGTGTTGTACCTCCTGCAGGGTGCTGTGCTCCTGCCCAGAGCTTTGGGCTCTCTGGGACGTGAGCACAGCCTCATTTTCTCTTCTCTCGTTTTTAAGTGACTTGTGTATCTTGCATGTTGTGAGTTGCTGGGTGGTTCTCTGCCTTGGCTCCTGAGTCCTGTGCTTATTGCATTGCCCATTTGTTTCCAAGTGCTATAGGTAGCTGGGAAATATCACTGAGTAGAGACATCAAGTCCCCCCAGCAGCAGCTGAAATCTGCATTTTCAGCAAAGCCTTTTCACGGATGCAGCAGACAGCCCCTCTTGAAGCTGTAATTAAAGGCGAACATGCTGGAGCAGTATCAAATGCAGCATTGCTCCAGGTGGCACCAGAGGGCTGAAGATGCTGCAATTGGTGCTGCAATTTTTCCTCCCATTGAGCAGCCCCAGAACTGTCCATGAGAATGCCGATGGATGGAGAGGCTCTGCCTTCAGACTTCATCTGCCCCTATGAAGGCACTCACTCGGGTTTGTCCTTTACCCTTGTTGAATTCTGTCAGCCCCCCTCCTCCTCTGCTCTCCTGTTTAGAATGGAGATCAAACAAACCGGGTTTGCATTTGGCTAGATCTGCTGAATAATATTTATTAATTGGGATCTTTGGAAGTATCCTAGTTCATAGTCTCTTGCAGCCCATCAGTTTCCTGGGTGGCAGCATATGGGATATAATTTGATGTTTTCTCTAAGTGGACAGTCCAGAAGGGAGGCAGGATGCCTTGTACGCTGTTGCTTCCAGTACGGGATGCAGGGTCTGAAGTGAAACAAGCAGTTGCCCGGCTCCAGACACCCACATGGAAGAGGGTCATTGCACTGGCGTGATGGCTCACAGTGTGGTGTTCAGCCCTGGGACTCCTTGCTGCAGCCTAATGCTGTCACTGAGACGGGATAAGCTCTTGTGCTGGCATCTGAGGGTGTCTCTGTGCAAAGCAGGCCACACGACCTGCCTTGTGCTCTGCTTCCTGTGGGATCAGCACCTTCTCACCTCACTTTATTCTTTCTGCAACGTAGAAATGTCCCCTTCTGGAGCCCTGTGGGACTTACTTCACTGTAAATCCTGCTGTTGCTTTGTCTGCATGCAGTAGTGCTTGTTGGCTAGCCCGGATGCCCACAGGAGTGTCTTGAGGATGTGAATGCAAACCTCTGGGCTGTGTGAGGGGTTGTCTGAGATCACAATGTTTCTTGTCTCTGCTTCAGGCACTGTGGGACCAGAATGGAGTGCTGTGGAGGGAGCTGGAAAGGCTGCGTCTCCAGCTACGGGAAAGCAGGGCTGAGAGAGGGCTGCCAGCAGGAGGTAAACTGCAGGAGGGTTCGGTGCCTGTCCATCTGCTCAGCAAGAATAAGGTTCCCTCTGGACTGGAGTTTCCATGGGAGTGTGGGGTGGCTTGTTGTGCCTGAACTGCTTCTGCCAGTTCTGGCACTGGGCGGGAGGGAAGGGAAGAAGGGGGTGATGGGTGATGAGGAGGAGGGAGGTGGAGGGAAGGAGGCTATTCCAACTGGAGAGCTGGTAATGGTGACCTGTGGACTAGGCAACTGTTAATGAACAGGTAGATTTTCACTGTTGAGGATGTTGAGGAAACAATACAAAAAAGAGAAAGTAGCCCCAAAGTGTGGGTTGGGAGATTCAGGTTGAGCATTAGGAAAAAATTTCTGGCCCAGAGGGGTGATGCAGTCCTGGGACTGGTTGCCAGATAGATGGGGATCTCTGTCCTTTGGAGCTGTATGAACTTGACTTGATGAAGCTGCAGCCATCCTGATCAGGTCAGCCAGGCCTGTCCTGTCCTCTAGGCTTGTCCTCACAGGGCTCCTCTCTGACAGCATGCCGCTCTCCCAGCCCTCTGGTTCCCAATTCTGGCTGCAGAGAGACATCACTCTCAATGGAGCAGCTCCAAGAGCAGCTGCAGGATCTGAAGGTGCAGCTGGAAACGAAGGTGAGGCGACATGGGGGGAGGTGTCCTGACCTCTTGGCACAACTGCTTGGTAAGCACCCTGCTACAGCATTGCTGGTGGGGCATCTGCTCCAGGAGGGTTGCTGGAGAGAGTTCAGGCTGAGAAGCAGGGTGGTACCTCATCTCTCTGCTGGGGTTATTGCCTGTGCTTCCCCAGCCCGTCTTAGCTGGTGGGAGGGTTTGGAGCAGTCACTGGCTGGCAAAGGCTTTGTGAAAATCTGTGTCACCTTGCAACATGTTTGTGTGGGTCTTGCTCCTTATGGGGAACCGGAGCTACTCAGTGTTGCTGTTGCAGTAAAATCAGTGACAGGACCAAGAGGAGAAGCAGCCATGGGTCTCCTGAAGGACTGGGGGATATCGGAGCCCCATCTCCCTGGGCTTGCAGCACACTTTTAACCTGCTTGTGCTAAGGTGACAGTGTGAGCCCAGCCTTCCCTTTAGAGAGCAGCGAGTGTTTATGTGAGAGGCCTCAGTTTCCACCTTCACTCCTTTTGCTGCTGAACTGAGAGGCTTGCAGCACTGCAAGATTAAGTCCTAAACTGCCACACAGGTGGCACACAGTTCAAGGAGCACAAAGCTGCTTGCAGATCTTCAGCTTGCTTCACAGTCCTGCCTTTGTGCTCACCAAATCCTGGAGTTTCTAGTGTTTACAGGGGAGCCGTGAAGAGCAGCAGCTACTCACCACCACATCTTGGATAAGGGACTACTCTGCAGGCTTGTCGTTGTTTAACCCCAGCTGGCAACTAGGACCACGCAGCCATTCACTCACTCTGCCCCCCCAAGTAGGATACAAAATTGTGATGCAATACAATTGCTCACCACGGGATGAATGATTGCCCAGCCCATCCTGAGCAGCGATCACAGATTCCTGCCCCCTAGCCAACCCCCATTTATATACTGAGCATGACGTCTATGGTATGGAATGTTCCTTTGGCCAGCTTCTCCTGTCTGTGCTCCCTCTCATTTTCTATGGGAAGCTGAAAAAGTCCTTGACGTAATATAAACATTACTTAGCAACAACTAAAACAATATGTGTTATCAACATTATTCTCATACTAAACCCAAACCCTGCAGCTACTAGGAAGAAAATTTAACTCTATTCCAGCTGAAACCAGGATGGGGGTGGAAGAAGGATATGAGGAGCAGTGGCAGATGATGCCCTGGCCTCTCCCTTCTCTCTGAGGTCCTTTGCAAACAAGGAGAAAGGGAAGAACTGGGACCACCAGTACTTGCTTGTTAGAGGCTGCTGCAGGAGGCTTATTATTGCCCTAAGTTCAGTAGGGACCAGAACTGTCTGAAGAGTGTCCCCTGTTGAGAGGGACCAATAGATTGATCTGAGTCGGAGCTATTGGAGGAGAGGGGAGCTCTTGGGAGCATGGTGCTAATATCCAAATCCTGTCTCCTCCCAACAGATAAACTATCACGAGGAGGAAATTGAGTTAATGAGGAGAAACTTTGAGAGAGAGAGGAAGAACAGTGAGGAAAGCTTCAAGGCTGAGATGCGCAAGATGGAAGACCAGAAAAGAGAGCTGGAAGAAACAGTTGCAAAGTACTGGGCTGTAATTCATAGTCTGAAAGAGCAAAAATGTGTGTGGAGCCTGGAGCTGGAAGAGAGGTTTGAGATGGAGCAGGCCAGGGTGGGACAACAGCACACCGAAGACATTCACCATCCAGGGCAGCAGCTGGACCAGGAGGGAGAAGAGCTGAGGACGCAGCGCAGGGACAGAGAGAGCCTGAGGTCTGGCGCCGTTCTCTTTCTGGGGCTAAGCAGGAGACTAGGGTGCATCCCCTGCTCACACCAGAGTAGTTTGGGCTGATTTCTCATGGGGCTGGAGAGCTGCTTTAATTTGGGCTGCAGCTGTTCAAAGTGAGATGTCTAAACTCCCCTTACATGAGTGGGTTTATTTCAAGATGAAGTTTCCCTGCGTGTTCTACAAGTTTGTGTCAGAGGCAGTGCCCAGCAAACATTGTATCTCAAAACAGTGATAGAAATAAGAAAGCTTTCGTCAGTGTTTTCCTATTATGTCTCTCTGTCTTGGTCCTTCAGCAAACCTGTCTCTACTTGCTAGATCATCACAACCTGCTGTCTTAAAAGCAGCAAAAAATGGCTTAAATTTCTCTATATAGCCAAAACAGTCGCTTGTGGGAGAATAAGGTTTTCACTAAATGGCTGTTCATCTTCCCTTCCTGTGCTTGTGGTGCCACTTTTGCAAGCTCCCCAAGGGTCAGAATGGCCTTGCAGAGGAGACTGGAGAGGAACTGGACAGGAGACTGTTGCCTGTCCGTGCCTGGCCCCTACTACTTCCCATCACACCCCACCACTGCCCCCAGTCTTTCCTCCTGCCTCTTCCATCCTGTGCCTCCCTTCACTGCCTCTTGTCAGGAGCAGAGTCCCTTTCGGCAATATGCAAGTGGAGGATTTTGTTAGGTCATTATCCTCATTTTAGAGCTCCGGAGTTCTAAAAGAGTTTTTGGAAAACATCTGATGGATGAGTCTTTGAGAAGTACAAAATGGTGTGGGAACTTTCTGTAACATTTAAGTAATTGCCTTGACTTTGCAACCTAAAGAAAACTTTGCATTGCCTCTCCGTAAAAGTACATTCTGAGACTGGCTGAGCTTTTCAAGCTGTGTTATCAAATCCATGTCAGCAAAATTTTTATCTTTAGGAAAGATGCAGAGGTGGAGCATAATCAAGAGCTGTCATGGAGTGAATGCCAGCTTGAGGACAGCTGTAAGGCTTTGTTGGAGCAACACTGGTGTGAGAGGAGGTCATTTCCTAATGATAAAGGCTCCAAGGGGAGATCTTCAAGAGCAGTGTGCCCAGGAAAGGCAGTAGTGGAAATGGAAGGAAAAAGACATGGTCTCTCTGTGGAGGAAGAGACAGCTAAAGTTGGGAGAGAAGGTTAAGGAGGAGCAAGTCAAGGTATGTGAGATGCTGGCTGTTGAGATGAAAAAGAGAAAAAAAAAGCACCAGGATGAAATAGAATTAATGCAGAGATCATAGGGCTGATGGCTCTGATGTTGGAAGGGACAAGGTGTCTGCAGAGCTGCCCTCTTGGGGGAAAGGAGCAGGTATCCAAGATGAGCAGATAAAACAAAATCTTACGTTGCAACCTCAGCACCAAAGGAACAGAGAAGGAATGAAAAATTGTGATGGGTGGACCAGTGCAGAAGTCTGTTGCAGTGAATGCCACAAACTGCAATGCTGTCTTCCCTGCCAGGGTGGACATTCTCCTGCACTCTCCCCTGAGTAATCTGGGTCCTGCGTGGACCTGGGGTTTAGCAGTAGCTATTCGATTGGACTGTCTGTTTAACACAGGATTGAGCTTCCTTCCCACAAATGCCAGTATTCATGGCCTCATGGGAGACTGGGAGTACCAGTAGGAGTGGAAGGATAATGAGCCAAAGAGGCTACGTTGAATTTGGGGTCATAGCTATTGTGTCCAGCACTGTAAAATCACAGAGGCCTCACAAGCAAGCTGACTTCTCCAAACATGGCTCTATTGTAGTTGAGCAGTTGGGCTCACCACCTGGTTATCCTGTAATGAAGTCTTGATGTGTCTTGATGAGCAAAATCACTTTATTTCCACTCCTTGGCAGGCCTGCAAAGTAATTTCAGCCAGCTGGACGCCACACAAGTTCAGGGTCTGATGCTCTTTGTTCTTATTCCCCTTTATTTCCCTTCCTTTGAAGACCTGCTGCTTCTCTACCCATGTCTCTTGATTGTCCCCACATGGTTTGCTTGAGTTATTGGATGGCTGTTTCTCAGATTTCTTTAGTTCTTGCTGTCCTTGCAAATGAAATGGGAATAGAGCAGGGAGCCAGTGTAGAATGCCAAGAGCAAACTGGGCTTTTGCATGGTTTTCTCACTCTGCTGTCTCTCCCTGCAGGGGAGAGCTGTGCCGGCTGCTGGAGGAGAACAGCTTGCTGAAAAGTCAGCTTGGGAGACTCCAGCAAGAGCTGAGGCTATCAAAGGAGAAGGGCAGTGAACGTGATGAGTAAGAGAGGAGCCAGCTATGGGAGGCTGGCAAATGGGTGGATAGTTAATGATTGTAAAAGGAACAGCCACTCAAGTACATTAACCAGGTTTCAGCTGGCTCAACCTGCCTTTCGTTTTCTGGTTTCTGAGCAAGCCAACACTCTCACACCCTTCGCTCCATGCAAAAGCAGCCAGTGCTGGGACAGGCTTGGCCAGCCAAAGGCTTGGGCAGGCCAGAGCACAGGGTCCAGAGATGGGTTGGGGGAAGGCTGTGGGGATGGGTGGGCTGAAGGAGGAAAGGATGGGCTTATTCACTACACAGACCTTTTGGCCAGTGGCCTGCCGCTGCCTTAGGAAGCTTGAGATAGGTACTGGGGTCCCCCACTGAGTAATAAATCCAAGGAGAGCCAGGTTTCTGGTGCAGATGGTCCTAAGAGCCTGCTAAGCTGGCTCTCACACTGTTCTTCATCCCCTGATTTTTAGGCTCCTGACAATGCTGCAGGACTTCGGATGTCCCCAGCTGTCTGCCCTGGGCTGAGCTGAGTCACCTGTTGGGGCAGAGACACCTGACCCACTCCTGAATCAATTCATGACCATCTGCTTTTTGGCCTGGCTTTGCTTCCTGCTGCAGGCCAAAACCAGATGTACGGCTCCCTGAAATGGGGCCCTTCTCTGGGGGTCGTGGTTTGCTGCTCTCTGGCCTGAAGCTGATCGTATCCCTCTCCCCACCAGGAAACATGTGAGCAAGTTGGGCAGAGAGAAGGTGGAGGAGCTGGCTGAAATAGCAGAGTTAACAGCATCGGTGAGAAGTCATTAATGTTAACTGATGGGCTCTTGGCTGAAGGATTTAGGAGGACAGAAACTGCATGTGCTTATAGAGGAGAACGAGAATGTTTGTTTCGAATACTCAAACCCAGTTTTGCTTTGAAGAAACAGATTCATTTTATAGCTTGTCAAGTAGGGAAAAATTGTGTGACAAAAGCCAGTGAAGGTCTTACAGAAGGGAACATCTTACTACAAAATCTCTACTGAGGTTGACTTACATACTTGCACTCTTTCTCTCAGGAATTTTGCTCACTCCCAGTCTCAAAGCTGCATGCTCACAAGCCCTTGGACATGGCCTGGCCAGGATTGCTTGCACACAACGTGGACAAGGGTTGCAGGCTCTTAGTTCCTCACCCTGTTCCTGGAATTCCTCATTGACTGGGAACCACAACCTGGTTTTTGGACATGTCTTTTGTACTCTTTGCAGCCATCAGCCGCAGCAGTGTGGCCTTTGCTACCCCTTGCTGATTTCAGCTGCCATTAACCTTCAGCCACAAACCTGCTGCCTGTTGTCTGCTTTTCCTCCTTGGGAGGAAAGCTGTGTTGGTTGCCCATTTTCCTGGGAAGCTAGCAGAGGAATGGGGTGTGGGGTGTGTTGCTGCCCTGCTGTTAGATGCAGGCTTTCTGCTGACATGTTATCTGTGCTGTAGTCTGGTCAGAGCATGGGCCAGAAACTGCACCTTGCTCAGCACTACTGCTGTGAACGAATTCCTAGGAGCAACATCTGGGGAATGGTACCCTCTAGTGTCGATGCAGACTGCTCTTGTAGCCCTTACTCTGCTCTTTCATCTGGTACTTTCACATGTGCACACAGACATGTTCCCATTCATACTGCATTCTTACCAATCTTAATATTTCTATTACACATATGTACAGTCAGACCCCAGTCACCTCCTCCTCTGCTTTCCCTAGTGGCCTCTTCCAGGGTTATCATCTGTGTGGGTTTTCTTAGCCAGGAATGCTGTGCTTGTGCTGGGCTTTGGTCAGGCTGGGAAATGAGTGCACTTGTCCTGAGTGCCCACAAGGCCCTGCAGCAACAGTGCTGTTCCTGGTTGGGAATCCAGCGAGGACAGCGTGGGACAGGTTGAGGTTCTGTTTCCTCTCTTCCCACCCCAGGCCTCTGTGCATGAATTGTTTCTTTTCTCAACCTTTTGCAGAGTGAGAACAAGGGGGAGGTCTCCCACCTGAATGTCAAGGTGTGTCAGCTGGGCCGTGAACTCAGTGAGCACAAGGCCAGCCACGGTGCTGGCCCTGGCACTCTCCAGCGGCAGAGCCAGAGGCTTGCGGAGGCTGAGAGGCTACGAGGAGCAGAAGCAGCCATAAGGCTGGAGCACCACCAGCAGCATGCAGCATGTTGGATGGAGACAGAGCTGCTTCGGCAGCAGCTCAAGACATCGCAGGAGAAGGTGGGTGTCATTCAGTTGGTGGCAGGCTGATGAATGGTCCCTGGTATTGCCCTGCTTGGGGCTGTATCGGACACCTTCCCCAGTCAGAAAAGACAGTCCTCTTCCTCTTTGTGGGTGACTTTCCCTCCCGCTCAGATATGTCTGAGGCTAGTTCAGGTGCAGCTTGAGATGGGTCCTTGCTGACAGCTGGCCCTGTGAAGTCCCCTCTGTCCTTGTCCTGTGCAGGCTAGCTGGGCAGAGGAGATGGAGGCTGAGTGGAGGTGGCTCAAGCAGGAGTGCCAGGAGCTGTGGTTCCCCATGGTTCAGCTGATAGAGGAGCTAGAAGAGTGGCAGGATCAGGTAGTGGCTGGGCAGAGATGACAGGGGCCAGGCAGGCCATGTCTGAGGGGAGGGAAACAAGGTGATCAGAGCAGGGGAACAAGGACCGCTGAGACAGAGGAGAGCCAATGTGAGAAACCTCCAAATGTATTAATAGCCCTCTCCTGCCTTCTAACCTTGGGACAGGCTCAGGGACTGGCTTGCCAGAGTACAGCTTGCCCACGCCAGCCACCCCTAGGTAGCCCTAGGGCAAAGCTGGACCAGACCTGCTTCCTAATACAAGGCTTGCCCTTTGCTGGTGGCAGGAAGCAGAGGACTGAAGGCGTTAAAGCCTAGCTTGCCTGGGATGTATCTAAGAACAAACCCAAGTGAGCAGCCCCTTCTGCCTCCTGCTGTTGCTGCCCTTTGTGCTAGGACACCCTCCCAGAGGATCCCTGCAGCAACTCCTGCTCCTCACTGCTCAGCAAAGGGAGCATCTCTCAACAAGGGCTTCCTGTTTTTTCTCCTGCAGCTCTCAGTGTTCTTCATCCCTGGCTTTGTAGGCTGCCCAGCAAGCACCACTCCCATGGTCCTGCTGTTCTGCTGTGGCCATGCTGGTGTGAGAGCCGAGGTGGGAGTTCAGGGTGCTTCCTAATCCTCTCCCCTCACCTGCAGCAGACCCTGGCCCTGTCCCATTGCTGGCACAAAGCTGTAACCAGCTATTGGCCTTTCTGTGTTGCAGCTCTTAGAAGCCAAAGCAAGCCTGAGCTTGGCCCAGACTCGGCATGCTCTGCAGTTGCAGCAGGCTAAGACCCAGATGAGCAACATGGTGTCAAAGAAACAGTTTGAGCAGCTGCAAAACAGCCTGAGAGAGGAACAGTGCAAGGCTCAGCAGCTCCAGGAAAACCTCCACCGTCAGGCTGAGCAGACATGCAGGCAGCTGGTCAGAACCCAGGTAAGCAGGGAACTCAGTCAAGGGTACTGGGGAGGGAGCACTGCTAGCCTGGAAGGCAGCTGTGGGTGAAGCCACCAGAGGTTTGAGTGGAAGATGCTATATATCAAGAGCCCATGTGGAAAATGCACTTGATCTTCAAATGCAGCTGCAGTTTTAATTCCCCATGAACCCAGTCACTGCCCTGCACTCAAACAGGATCCCTCCCCATTCTAATCCACCTACCCCAAACCAGATACCTTGTGCCTAGAGGAGCAGGAGTTATCCAGGGAGACACTCTATGCTGGATTGGGCTGGGGAAAGAAGGTTTGAGCCCTCTACATGGAGTCATAGCCTGCACAGAGTTGGGTGGTTTTATCTCTAAGGCACTGGGCAGCAAGCTGTTGGGTTTTTGTGAGTTTGTCCTTTGTTTCAGGACACTGATTCAGTTGAACTAACCTGGGAAAAGTTGGAGCAAATTATAACCTAAGGCATTAAAACAAGCAGATGCAAAACCTACATCCAAGGAAACTATGTCTCTCCCTGCACTTTTCTGGACATGATTGAGAGAGGGGAGGCCATTGGCTTGTTTTTATAGAAAACATTGCTGAGAAATCCGTGCCTTGTCTTAAAACTGCTTGTACTGCTTTAAACACTTGTCCCACTGCTCTTTGAACCCTGCACCCCCTTCACTGATCTCCCCACGCTCCCCTTCAGGGAGTGTGAAGGTTTGTGAGCGGGGCCCTGGGGAAATGCATGGTCCAGGATTGCCAGGGGCCAGGTGAGTGCTGGGACAACCCAATGTTAGGCTTTGTTGCTCACTGCAGGAAGAACACGAGCGTCTGCTGCAGGCAGCTGTGGAGCAGGCAGAGGGGCTGGAGCATAATCTGAGGAGTGCTGAAGCTGTGCTGGCAGAGAGGGCGGCTCAGCTCAAGGACACGCAGGTGAGTGCAAGAGGGGTTAGTGCTGCGTGTCGCTGCCTGGCTGGGACCCCTGTGCGGGGATGCTGAACCTTAAGCCTCCTGTCCCTGCTGTAGGCCCAGCTCTCCAGGAACAAATTGCTGATCAAAGACCTACGTGAGGAGAACAGGGGGTTTGCAGTGGCCCTGCAGGCAGCTGAGCTGAAGCAGAAGAGCACTGAGGAGAAGAACCAGCTGTTGGAGGAGCAAGCCTCAGCCCTGAAACAGCTCATTGGAAAAATCACGCCAGCATCTCTGAGTGGGTGATGGGGTACTTGCTGTGGAAGCCTTGGTCCTGGCACTGGCCCAGGTTTGTCAGGTGCAGAAGGGGAGGTATGGCTAGGTTGGGAAATCAGTCTTGTCCTCCCTGGTCTTGCCAGGATTTTCCTGGGTAGAAAGTAGAAAACGGAGAAACCAGACAGTCCTTTTAAGGAAATTGGCCCTATGGATAGCTGAACTGAAAGCACAAGCTTTGGTGCCTTTCTGAGTGGCAGAGTGTGCTGTTGTAAGTCAGGTCTGTCTCAGGGCAGCCATCCCACAGGAGCTGCCTGCACTCTAGGAGCGTGTTTGGTGGTGGTGTGGATGCTCCCTGTCTGTGGAGGGTTGCTGTTAGGGTCACGCTGTTATGGCTGCAAAGCCAGGGCAGGACGGCTTGCAGGTTACTGCATCTGGCTCACTCTGAGCAGGAAAGCTGTGTTGTGGCATTAAAATGTTTGCAATATTACAGCACCTCCTGCCATCTCCAGTCTGCTCTGTATTTCAGCAGCCTCCTGCAACTATTGCTGAACTTTTATTCCCTACAGCTCCTCTTGGGCTCTAGGAGACTCTGGCTCTCCTAAAGCCTGAGCCTAGGATCCACACCAACTTGCTGCCAGATTGTTGCCTCTGCGGTGAGCAGGACAGGTGCTGAGGGAAGAGCCTTCCTTCAGTTTGAGCCTCCAAGGCGATCCCTACTCAGCACTGCACTTCAAAGGAGACCAGAACATGTGGTAAGTGAACTGTGTCATCTTGCATTCCTTATTGGCCTTCACACACTGGCAGCAAGTCCTGCTCTTGCCAAAATAACTTGTCTAAAAGGTTACAAAGCCAAGCATTCGTATCAGCAAATACGAAGTTTATTGATCTGCCCACAACGTTACCCTCACGGAGGGTGCATCGTTATCAGTGTGCCCCTGCTGTGCTCTGTGCAGAGCAGAGGCTATTTACACAGGGGCTGTGGTTGCCACTAGCTATGAAAGGACTCCTAGGATTTTGGGGGCTATGGAGACTACTGTATGAGAGAGACTAGACAAGCCTAACTGGATCAGGGTAGCCAAGCAGAGGCCGGACAAAGTCAATACAAAGAATAGGGTTTAAAAATAGCTCAAGCTGTTGTTGGTTCAAGAACAAAAGGGGATAAATTGGCTGCGAGTTAGAACTCATCCACTGCCTTTAATTCCCAGCCTGCCAGGGCAGAGGGCTTCCCTGGCCCTGGGACAGTGCCAGGAGATGGCTGGAGGCTGTGACTGAGGAGACCTCCTTGATCTAGGTGTGCTTTTTCTGTCCTGGTGGATGGCAGCTGACTCCCCTTTGCCTTGGGGCAGCCCCGATTACAAGGGGCATGAGGGAAGTTGGGCTATTACAAGGAGGGAAGCCCCCACAGAGGGTGTGGGCCATCTCAGGGAGGTTCCTTGGCTGGGGCAGCAACCCAGTAATGCCCCAGGCATTCATCCTGTTCCTGTATTCTTCCCTAAGGTATGTGCTTTTTGGCTCCTGTCAAGAGGTGTGTACAAGGCAAACCTCTAGTCTTACCTAGGGCTTCTGTTTTTGGAAGCGTTCTCTCTCAGACGCTACTCAAGAGTGAGCCAGCTCCATTAGGAAAACCACACAGGGAGAGCAGCTCTTCAGCCTTGCTCTGGTTTTGTGCTAACTGGAATCCTTAAAACCCTCTGCACCCTTTCGCACCCCTACTCCATATAGTCCCCAGGCCCTGCACACCACTGCTCTGGGGAAGGAGGCTCTTCATAGAGGGACAGAGGCACAGCCCAAGCGCCCTGGGAAAAACCTGGGCCAGGCCCATGACCCAGACTGCAGCGCTCTTTCAACTCAGCACCTTAAAAAACAACATTTATAGGCCTCTGATGGGAGACAAGGCTTCATGTCTAATCCTAGAAAGAAGCTCATGCAGCCTCATCTGACGCTTGGAGGAGCAGATCCACTGAGACACCTAAATAACCAGCTGAGCATCACCCTGCAGGGTCAGGATGGGTTGGGCCAGAGAGCCCGGTCAGAGTCTTTAACAAATGCAACATTAACTCTTGAAAAACACTAAATTGAAAGCTGAAGCAACTCTTTATTTTGCAACGGTGGAGCTCTCCTGGCTTCAGGAGCCCAGTCTCTTACTCCCACATGCACAGTGTGAACAAAGAACTGCTCCCAACAAAAATGCATTCACAAAACCTGCTTGCAGCTGCAGGGCTTGGATAACACCCCCTTCCCCACCCCTCCAGCCCCTCCAGATGCCACCCCTACTATGCTGGGGTCCTAGGCTCCCTACGTTACCAGTATGTACCCTTCAATCATGAAGAGATGGCCAACTGTGGTTTGCATACTTTATAAAGTCAGGGCTGATCTTCATGTCAGGTACCAAAGGCCGTTAGGAGGAGTGGCAGGCTGCCCACTGCAGAAATGCTGAGGTGTCTGAAGTCCTGCCCACACCACAGTTCAGTCCCCGTTGTGGGCAGGCCACCAAGGAAGAGTTGTTCCTCCCGTCCTGCACCCTTACGACAGAATGTGCTCGAGGACTCCTTGTCTGATTAACTGCTCGCATTTCCAGCGGGGTAAGAAGTGCTGCATAGAGACAAAGATAAACTTTCGTTAAAACCCAGGCGGAGTGGATTTGTTGCTGCACACAACCAGCTCAGTTGAGCTGTATGCCCGCTGCCTCATCCTACCAGAACAGGCAGAACTGAACCACAGCCCTGGGCCACGCAGACAGCTTGCACCGTGTGCAAGGAGCCGTGTGTGTGCAGGAACTGTGACATGCTGGGAAGCTATGATAAGCAGAGGGATGTCAAGGGAGTGAAAGGACCACACTCTTGTCACAGGTACCTGGCTATTCTTCTTCAACAGGACAGTGGTACCATCATCGATCTCAAATTCTCCATAGTCTCTTAAACACCGCACCTGTGAAGTGGAAACACAGTGCTCGGATCATCAGCTCTCCCACAGAAAACACTAGACATGACTGCTGACTTACAACACGTGCCCCAGAACTGTGGGTATGGACACATTCCTGCCTGCCTGCTGGAGCCTCAATATAGGGCAGACCTGGGAATGCAGAACTGGACCGATCCCATGGTCTGTGGGCTCTACCTGACCTCTTCCTGCCTCTGCCTGGAGCTAGAAGCACCAGCAAGCAGCCCAGCCCTCCAGAGACTGGATGAAGAGCAGCACAAGAGACAGGATCTGGGGAACAGCAGCAGCATTTCCAGGAGAACCTCCCCACACACGTAGCAGAAAGTGTCAATCTAAAAGTGAAACTGTCTTAAGGAGTGGGTTGATTGTCACTACATGCTCTTTCAAAGAGAACATCAGAACAGAGCACTTCAACTACTGATTTCTCACATGCTCTTGCTTTGTTGTATCAATTATGTAAAATGATTTACAGTCTCATCTATCAGAGTCCATTTAAAATAACAACAAAGAAAACTAGGTAACAATCCTTAACATGGGAACAGGGTTTCTAGTTGATTCGAGAGTTGGTTAAGTTTCAGCAAAATGCTGCAAAAACTTCTCACTGGGATTCAGACCATTCACCCCACCCCACCAGTTCCCTGCATACTAGAAATGCCATCTTTCAACAGGCTTTGAGCCCTCGGTAGAAGAGGGGGTAAAACGCGGTCAGGCAGAGCGTAAAGAGTAAAATGTAGAAGCTTATGGAAGCTTCGGTGCTCTCAAAGGCTTTACTCAGTGACCTGACTTGGGATGGGGGTGAAATTCTCTCTCTGTGAACAGACAGAAACCAGCAACCTTGCACTCACTTCGATGTACAGGCTTTTGGGAGGTTTTACGTCCTGTGTGAGGTCCAGCCCCTCCTCTCCTCCTACTGACCTCATGTAGGTAGCCAGAGACTTTTTGTACCGATTGAACCACTCCACCTGCAAACATCAACAGTGAACCCTCAGGCAAAGCTGAATAAATGCTGAAAGACAGGTCCCTGATGGGTGACATCTAGTTTATTTGTGCGGTCAGACCGCTGTTCCAAGCGCGTTCATGCCAGCCAAAGGTGAACACAAGCTCTTCTAAAGGGAAAAACTGCCCCAGAGGCAGAGTAATCTGGATTCAGGGCAGGACACGTGCTGCTGACGTTAGCAGCTCTGTATGTTGGTCTAGAGATGCTCTCAAATGACAGCAGCATGTGAAGACCTAGTTCTGCTGGCTGGGAGTCTGACCTTGTAAAGACCACCTGATCCTTAAAAGTGTCAAGTTATCACCTGCACTCTGTATCCATTTGGGACTGTACCCACAGACAACAAATAAACAAATCAGCGTTTACAGAAAAGCATACTAAGTGTCATGTTTATAGTGGAGAGTCTAACCCATTTTGACTCTACTAAATAGGTAATCCATCAGGAAGAATAAGTGGAAAGAGGGGGAAGAGTTTAGGAGACAAGGCTGACTCACTTCTTCAGCTGACATGTGGAACTGGATGGTGTTTGGCAGGACGCTCCCGTACTCCCACCTTAATGCTCGGATCCGCAGCAACCGGTCATACCTGCGGGAAGAAACGTGGGGCAAACCCAGCATCTTTGCTGGCAATATAGAATCACAGAACGTTTTGGGTTGGAAGGGACCTTAAAGATCATCTAGTTCCAACCCCCCTGACATGTTATCCCTGGGCAACCACTCTCTCTCAAAGCAGAGAACAAAACTTTGGCCGTTTCACCCACCTTCCTTTAAAAGATGGTATTTTTAGCCTTTCCAGTAATTAAAACTTTCAAAGAGCAGAAGGAAGGAAGCAGGGCCTTTTCTTTGTGCTAGCGTTTGGTGGTCCCAGCAACCAACACAGAGAGAGAGACACCCACAGCCGCCCTGCTGCGGCACCTCCCGCAGGAACCCATGGTCCCAACATCCAGCGCTTGGGGACCCTGTCCTTCGGGGGCCGCGCCACCGGGGATGCGCCGGAGCAGCGCCCCCCCCCCGCCGCACTCACAGGTAGGCCAGGAGGCAGCGCTGGTTTCGGAGCAGGCAGCAGTGCCGAAAACGGATGAGGAAGATCAGGTCCGTCCGTCCCGACTTCGCCTCGGACCTGGAGGAGGAGGAGCCGCGTTACAGAGGTGCGGGACGGCGTGTGGGGGCGGGGGGAACGAGGACACACGGGACCGGCCGCGACACTCACACGTCCGCCTGGTTGCGCTCGTACAGCGCCCGCATCTCCTCCAGAACCTGCCGCAGCCCCTCCGCCTGCAACACCGGGCACCGTCAGCGAGGGCGGCGGCGGCGGCGGCTGCCGCCGCTCCCCCCGCCCCCCCGCTCCCCCCGGCCCCGCTCACACGGAAGGGCGGCAGGCCGCCACCGGCGGCGCGCTGCAGCTCCCGCACCAGCTCCACCGCCCGCTCTCCCGCCATGCCGCCGCGCGCGCGGGAAAACCGCTCGCCGCCCAGCCAATGGCGGGCGGGGGGCGGGACCTCGCGCGGGGTTGGGGCGGGGCTTCGATGCCCAGCCAATAGCGGCCGGGGGCAGGGGCGGGGCGGGGCCGCGCCTGCCATGGGTCCCACCCGCCGTCGTTGCCTGCACGGAGTTGTGCCCGGTCTCGGCGGCGCTGCCCGGGCGGGTCCCCCGGGGGGCAGAGCCGGAGCAGACCCCCGCCCTCGGCCGAGGAAGGCCGCGGGGGGGGGGGGCTTACCTCTGCCCGCCCCGGCGCCTTGCACCAGCGAACCCCGCGGCCCTCCCGAGCACCCCTGTCCCAGGCAGGGTGGGCAGCGCTGCTGCCACCCCGGCACCCAGCCTGCGGCTCCGCCTGGAGACCCCCACGGGACCGGGCAGAGGGAAGCGCCAGCCCTCCACCGGGGCAGGGCAAGCCGAACTCATCCCCTCTCCTCATCCACCCCAGTCCTGAGGCTCATTTGGAATTTTCACTTTTCCTGTTTCTGACTTTTTTTTTTTGTGCCTCCCACCCCAAGGTAACCCCTCTAGGCCAAGAGTGATGGGAGCAGTGATTGTAGGGTCCCAGCCTGGCCTTGGCTTGGAGCAGGGCTACCCCCGCGTGAGGTCAGGGTGAAGGGGGCCCAGCGTCAGGACGCTGCGAGGAGCCCACTCAAAACCGTGGGGTCTCTTCCTCTCCCGCCATCCGGGACATCCAGGCAGTGCCTTCTACCAGCAGTGTCAAGAGTGGGGAGTGGGAGACATTACTACAACACTTTTGGGGTCACACTGAGAACTCCCAAGTGGATACGGCAAAAATTAACCCCCTCTTTAAAAAAAAAAACCCAAACTGGTTTCACCATTCCTCTTTGTGGGCTTCCCTGGGGTGCTACACAGGGGTGTCTCTCTGACAGCATCCTCCCTGGGCTACCCCAGCCCTTCCTGATGCACCCCCCTCTCGCCAGCAGCAACCTGGAGCTTGCCAAAACTAAAAGGAGGAAAAGAAAAAAAACCCGTGAGGTGTGTTTCTGGATGGGACAGGAAATTTTTTAGCACCCAAAGCTCTGGAAAGGGAATCAATAGCCCAGGACCACGGTTTGTCCTGCTTCAGGAATTGACTTCCCCGACCGTGTGTTTCTATGGTTACGAGATATAAAAAAAAAAAAAAAGAATAAAAAATGACCAACATTTCACACAGCACAATTACGCTGCGATGATCAGAAACTGGAGGAGTGGGGAGAGCGCAGAGGAGCTTCCGCACCGCGACTGAGACTCCTCCGGATGCTTTTGTACACCTGAAACATTTGTGCTGCTTGTGTTGAGGAGGACGTGGCACCCGCACAGCCGAGCAGGGACCGTGGGGCCGGCTCTGGCGAGAGTGTTCTAATGCTCTCGACAAATCTTTTATTTGCATTTTAGGCATGGAGGGAAAATGCTCCCTCCAGTCGGCAGAGAGCTGGAGTTGGGCTTCTGGGGGTCTGTTCTCCAACCAGACCTGCTTCTTGTCTGCACGGTGCTGCAGCCAGGAGACGCAGCGCTTGTGTCTGGGGGGGGAACAAAGGGGAGGTGACATGGCAGAGCTGGTGAACCCCACTGCGGGGGGTATTGGATCACCTCTTGTCCACCACCAAAACAGATTTGTGCCTACCTTGTACAGCTCCCTTCAACAGCGCAGCGTGTTTTCCAAAGGGTCTGACCTGGCGGTAGTACACTGGTGTCTAGATGGTGGGGGAGAACACTGCTGTTAGCCGGCCATGGAGCAATGTCATCCCATGGCTGGAAACCAAAGCTAGAAAAAACCCCATGCATGGCTTCAGCAGACGCCATGGGAGCAGCTGTCGGGGGGGGTTTGCACATGCGACGTCAGGATGGGAGGTTGGTCTCCAGAGACATGCTGCAGCCGTGGGGTTCATGGATGGACAAGATGGAGTTTCATGGCCGGGGTGTCATGCAGGAGGGCAGATAGCATGGTCTTGGTGTGCCTTGTGTAAGGAGAAAAGGCGCCTAGGAGACAGGATTCATGGAATCACAGAATGGTAGGGATTGGAAGGGACCTCTGGAGATCATCTAGTCCAACCCTGCTGCCAGAGCAGGTTCAGCTAGAGCAGGTTGCACAGGAACGTGTCCAGGTGGGTTTTGAAGATCTCCAGAGAAGGAGACTCCACAATCTCCCTGGGCAGCCTCTTCCAGTGCTCTGGCACCCTCGAAAGTAAAGAATTTTTTCTTTGTGTTCAGAAGGAATTTCCCGTGTTCCAGTTTGTGCCCGTTGCCTCTTGTCCTGTCGCTGCGCACCACTGAAGAGTCTGGCCCCATCCTCTTGCCACCTGCCCTTTAGATATTGATAAGCATTGGTGAGATCCCCTCTCAGCCTTCTCTTCTCCAGGCTGAACAGACCCAGGTCTCTCAGACTTTCCTCATCAGAGAGAAGCTCCATTTCCCTTATCGTCTTTGTAGCCCTCTGCTGGACTCTCTCCAGTATTTCCTTGTCTTTCCTGAACTGGGGAGCCCAGAACTGGACACAGTACTCCAGATGTGGCCTCACCAGGGCAGAGCAGAAGGGGAGGGTGACCTCCCTCGACCTGTTGGCCACGTTCTTTTTAATGCGCCCCAGGAGACCACTGGCCTTCTTGGCCACAAGAGCACATTGCTGACTCCTGGGCAACCTGTTGTCCACCAGGACTCCCATGTCCCCCTCTGCAGAGCCGCTTTCCAGCAGGTCACCCCCTAACCTGTACCAGTGTGTGGGGTTATTCCTCCCGAGGTGCAGGACCCTACACTTGCCCTTCTTGAACTTCATTATGTTCCTCTCCACCCAAGTCTCCAGCCTGTCCAGGTCAAAGTAAGCAGCATCCCTCCCCTCTCTCCTCCCGTCTCTCTGGCTGTGGCAGGGACATCTCCCCTTTCCCTCCTGCCTCGACCCCCAGCACTGCAGAGGTGTGGGGCCCGGGGAAGCCGCTGTAAAGCGCCCAGTCCCGGGGGGCTGTCACTAGAGAAGCACCACGCGTGGCTTGTCATTAATCATTGTGTTCTGCAGCGATAATGGCCCATCTGAGCCGGAAAAGATAACGGCAATAAACATAACATCCCTAATTCCAATTGTAGCTGCTGCAAATTGGTTGTTGCATCTTGCCGAGGGATAGAAATGTAGCTGAGCCTTGATTGAAAAATTCAGGGGAAGCTGCCTTATCGTACTTCTTTGCCAGATTAAAAAAGCCTCATACATAAAAATAGACAAAGTGAATGAAGAATTTACAAACATCTATATTTTGTGTTAGGAAATGTGATAAAATTAGGAAAGCAGCTGAAGACACTGGTTTGTACAACTGACTATTTCAGGCAATGAGAGGTTTACATATCACAGTTTAACAAGATAGAAGGTCTCCCACAAAATACAGAGATGACAGACTTCTCATCTGAATTTGACATAACACAGCATCAAGTACACATGTAATGTGATGAACAGTGCCAGGTCATTCCCCAGTTAGGTAACATACAACCTCTTGAATAAGGCAATTCAAATATAACTCGTAATTCAAGTCACAACATACCCAGGCAGCATGCAGGGAAAAGTCATTTATTTTGTACATCGGAATGACACAACTTGCAACATGTTTCCATTTTATGTAGTTAGAGCAACAGGATATAAACCATTCAAATAATATATATATATATATATATATCTCAAGTCAACAGTTGTCTTTACTGGAATAAAGATTATCTGTTTTTTTGGTAAAAATAAAACTATTTGAATTCACTAATTAACAAAATGCACAGTGATCAGAAACCCAATTCTTCTCACAATTGTCTTTCCTTGGCTTGCTCGCGTTTCCCGGTGATGGGAACCCCGGATTTGGAGGGCTCGTTTTGCAGGGCGGAACAGAAACTCCCCAGCACGGGGTTCCTGCGGCCACAGACCATGCCACCGGCTCTGGACAGCTGCACCGGAGGCACCGGACGGCGCTACTGGCAGCTTGGGAACGGCGTTTCCCATCGCCGCTTCCGGGCGCCAAGGCCCCATGAAGCATTTCCCCACCGCACCCGCCTGACGTTGGGCGAGCCCAAAGTCGCGTTGCGCCTGGAAGCCCCTTCGCTGGGCCCTTGTTTCTTTATTAGCAATGAATTCCTCCGGATCGTCGCCAATGAGAAGTTTAAGAAACTACGAATCTGCTCCGAAGCGGAAAAAAAAAAACAACAAACCCCACACCGAAACCTGAGCCAAAAGATCTCTCTGATATGGTGGAGCCAAACGGACGTGGCTGAGGATGCATTTCTGCTGCAACAGGCTCTGGGATCACAGAAGATAATGAAGGCTTTTCCTGGCATTGAAAAGTTCTTTCGAGAGGAAGAAATGAAGAAGGAAAATAAGATATTCCCCCCCCTCATTTAAAAAAAATAAATAAATTTGTAAATTCTGAACAGACTGATCTGGGCAGCTTCGCCCTAGTAAAGGGCCGTATGTGCCCCTGTTTTACTGCGTCCCCGCAGGGACTGATCCTCTTGCTAAGGTATCGTGTCCCGCGGTGGCTGGGTCTGCCCGGTCCCCATGCGGGGACGGGGACGGATCTGGGCGGCATTGCGGGAATGGCTTTGGAGGCACCCGACCTCGTCAGGCTGAAGCCCCCTAAAGCCCTGAGCCAGGGTCACCCAGCTGCCATGGCACCTATTAACGGGCTAATAAAGGTGTTGGGCTTGTAAATAATGAAGAGACAGAGCTTCTGGAGGACGTCCTGGGCTCCAAAACCCACCTGTCCGCCAGAGGAACTGCAGGAGAAACCGAATTGTCGGAGTGATTGTTGCTGGATCCCGTTTATCACCATTATAAAGTTGTCTTGTGCCTCTCCCTGCTACCCTATTTACTGCTCCGGTAAAAAAAAATCATTGGCATATTTCTTTGACCTTAAAGATACAAAAAAGCAAATCTTCAAAAGATAGTGGGGAGAAAGGTGCTTTCACAATGACATTCAGAGCGAAAAGAGAGAAACGACACTTTACAGATCATTAGAGAGCTATCTTTGGCAGAATATTTCAAATAAATTATTTTTACAAATATTTTCTGCAGTCGTATATTTATTTTGAATAGTTCACTTTCAGCTATAGGGTTACTAGTTCACTACTCTCTATTTAATAGGAAAACACCACAGATATAAAAATATATGAGCTCAGCACGATTTTTAGGCTACCACAACTGTCTCCAATGATTTCAAAAGTCGTAGATCGATTACCACAGAAAACATGAAACAGGTTTTCTAACAGCGTGTGTCAGGTTAGAAGATCACAGCTGGCCGCTGCCGTACGACGCGCCGGGGAAGGGCGCCTGGCGCAGAGGCAGGGGACGAGCACGGAAAGGAGTCGGAGGAGCCAGGTGCTGGGAGCCAGCCTGTGCTGCTGCCGGATGTATCCCCCCTGGCGGGGAGCCGTCTCTCTGTGACCGTAAGGCTGAGAGATGTGGTGCCGGGTGGCGGGTGGTGGGCTCCCAGCCCGGGCGGGAGCGGAGGGGAGCGGGCGGGCGATGGCGGGCTTGCCGTGCTCAGTAGCTTCTGGCAGACAAACCCCTTACCCAGTCCTCTGCTTTGCCCCGGGAGGGAGATCGAGCGCGGCCACTTTTCGCCCACAAAGTCTCCTCCTTTCACCTTCCCCGTGGGGAAAAAAGCACCCAGGGAGCCACAGGCTTCGCCCTCACGCCGTGGCCGGATCCTCCTTTAGCCGAGATCCCGGCGGGATGGTGAGTCTGCCGGGGACCCCGAGCCTGAGCCGGCGTGGCCCAAGGAAGGGGCTCGCCTGGTCCCAACCTCCCCTCCCACCGAGTCCACCCAACATTTTGATTTCAATATTTCGCTTTGTTTATACAGCATGTACAGAATATACAGCATCGGATAATTATTTTCCAGTAGACTACGAGCGTCTCCCAAGATGACCTCTTTTATCAACAAATATATATATAAATCGACGGTAATAAAAGAGTCGTACCCACAAATATTATGGCTTTTCAAATAGTGTAGCTGCATTGTGCCATTGAACTTACGAGGAACCACGAGAGAGACAGAGAGATGGGGGAGGCTTCGGTGGCTGAGCCTGGGGCCACCCACTGGCACAGGGGCTTTGCATGGCTGAGCAGCGCCGGCTCATGGAACCAGGCGGCAAGAGGGAAGGTGGGGTTGAATTTATGACCCGTACTCCGGTTTCTGTCTCCAGGCAAGCCTTCTTCAGACTCTCCTTTCAGCCCTGCTTTGGCGAAAATTTGGCTCTGCCCGGCTGGGGTCTTCCTGCCCGGTCCCCATCGTGGGGACCGGGTGGCACATCAGGCTGTCGGAGATCTCTCTCTCTCTCTCTCTCTCTCTCTCTGTCAGGGTTTGCACAAAGATGTCTGTCTGCCCTAGAGTGCCCTGCGGCCAGGAGGGGGGGAGGACACACAGGATGACAGGTGACACAGGAGGTGGTGGGTGAGGGCGGTGGGTGGCTGGGCAGGAGAAAGGGGACAGCAGGAAAGCGTGAGCCATCATTTTTGGAGTGCATCATTGTCGTGCCCCGGCACATCAAGAATACCAGAGGACAGCCTTGCCCGGGCAGTGCCGTCTCCAGCCACCGCCACACCACGGGGTGCCCACCAGGCTACCTGCGCCCCAGCACCGTGCCGGCTGCCTGCCGTGCCTCGGGGGGATGCATCCACCCACTTGCCGTCCCCCTCGCTTATTAGGGCTGGCGAGTCATTTTGAGCTTTTTCTCTCCTGTGTCCTGCCATTGAAAAATTGATTGAAACCCCCCCTCGGGCTGCCTTGCCCATGGGGAGCATCCGGCACCCCCGGGACAGGCTGCGCAGGCAGCTGCCGGCTCCCTGCCTGCGCCTCCCTCCGCGCCTGAGTGGGAGAGTGGAAGAAGCTGCTGATCTGAATTACGTCTCTGCCAAGACAGATGCGTTTCTGCCTCCTCTCTGAGCTCGTAGCAACAGCCCGTTTTCTACTCCAGAAGGAGGAGCGGATGCTGTCCCCGCGTTTCAAGTGTGCGGAAATGGCTTTTGAGAACTGGAGTGGTCACTCGAGCATCGAGATAACCGGACCACTTAATTACAGTGGAAAAATTAGTAATGGTTCTAAATTACTGCAACCGTTGGGTTTTTTTGACTAATTCTCGTCTCATTTCCCTCTTCTTCAGAATATTACGGCCATTTCTGACTGAAACCAAGGCCGATGCTCTCCTGCAGAAGCACGGGCAGCCCAGGCCGAGCCGAAGGAGAGGACGCTGAACTGCGGGCAGCGCTGAGGAGAGCAGCGAGGAGAGAGTCCCACAGGGAACCTGCTGCCTTTGAGATGTGTGAGCGATCCTGGTGCCAGCTGTGCTCCCTGGTGCTCTGACTGCTTCTTGCTGGGAATATCCTGGGGGCTTTTTTGTTGGGGCGGGGGGAGGTAGTGCGTGGTGTCCTCCATCTCCTTCTTGCTTGATGAGGTGAACATCAGGCGGATCAGAGACCTCTCCGGGTGTCCTAAGGGCAGTGGCACGTACAAAGATGCCCATCACTGCTGGGTGGTCTTCGGGAAGTCATGGTTTTGATTTTACAACCTCATGCCGTGTCTCTTTGGCACAGAGACCCAGGATACAGAGGGCTGCATCGTACCAAACTCGGCATTTTGTAGCTTTTACCAGCACATATGTGTTTCTTCCAGCAGGGGCTAGGAAGCTTAGAAGAAGTCACCAACTTCTCCCCTTCATCTGCAAATAATACCGTTTTGCTGGGCTGCTGAACAAAGTCCTCAACAGGTGGTCCTCAAAGCTGGGTTATTTGCAGAGCTGTGGCTCCCCGTGCCTAACGCGTTATGGAAAAAAGAAGCTGGACAAGTGTCGTCAGAAGTTGAGTTGTCACCAGGGAATAAATAAATTACTTTTTCTTTCTTGCTAACAGAGCGACTCTAATGTAAAAGGTGTTATCGCAATCCCTTGCTCTGTGGAGCTGCCGGGAGCAGTGCCCGTTTCCTGATTAAGAGGCAGACGAGAGGGTCTCCTGCACGGCTCGCCGTGGGAGCACGTTTTCTCAAGAGCTCGGAAGATGAAGGGAGCGACATGGGGCAAACAAACGAAGACACAACAGGCATCAGTTCATTTTCATCTGTATGGGGGGAGTTCAGCCGAGGAGCATCCAATGACAGCTCTTGTTGCCGGGCAAGACCAGGGCAACGCAGCGAGCTACAGGTGAAAGCAAGGGCTAAGGGACCCATCTCGGCGTTACACCGAGCAAGGAGAAATCCGGTTGTGCAGCTCCTACATCCCCAGGAGTCACAAAGCTGCTAGTTGGCAAAAGCTTTCATTAACGCTCCCAAATAAGCCCGGCAGCAACCCAGGACACATTCGCACCACCAGGATCTGATCTGTCCTGTGCTAGTGCAGCGATTTTACAGTCCCTCCGCAGCTCTCCACGTTTCTAAGGATCTCCGCAAAGAAGCTCATCTGTCAGAAACTCAGGTTTCTGCAAGCGAGGAGCCCTCCGGTGGCTGCGGGCTGGGGCAGGGGGCACACGCTCCCGGCGATGACGGTGCCGTGGCAATTTTCATCAAGAAAACAGAGCAAGGCTTTATCCCGTGCCGGTCTCACCCTGCCGTCGTCTGCAAGGGACTCCTCTGAGTTAGGAATAAAGGAGAAGAAATAAATCCAACCTCAACGGAGAGGTCAGGAGCGCAGAGGGAGAGGCCCCATGACGGTCCTCTGTGTCCTGCAAGGGTTTACGAGTTCTGAGGGTGGATAAGCATCCCAAGTTGTTGCAACTTGCTTGACTTAGACTCTAGCCATTTTAAGCAGGGGTGGGAAGGCTTTGTAGGCAAGTAGATAAGTTTTAGAATATTTAGAGCACCAAGAACAGGCTCCATTTTGAAAGAAAGGAGTTGGGGTGGACCTTAAACCCTCAGCTAAAGGAATTAGTTTGCTTTGGAAGTGTAGAGGCAGGGTTGGGGTGGTGGTGAGGGGTGGAGTTGGAGCATCTGTGGGACCTGATAACAGTGGAAATTCAGCAGAAATGTTTAATCTTCCAAAACCTCATCAGTGAAGGGTAGCAGCACAATAAAACCAGTGCCTGCGGGTAGTGGCTGTAATGGTGCCTGGGTGATGAGCAGAAGAGCTCAGCATGCTGACGTTTGCCTCTGCTGCGTGGAAAATGGCATGGTCCTTCGCTTGCAGGGGCTCAAGTCCAAGACGCCTTCTGGAGGGGTTAATCTTTGCCCTGAGATACAGGCAGCAAACCTGAGCTAACAAGCATTGCTGTTGGGTCAAGTGAGAGAGAAGCCTTGTGGCACACGGGAAGCCCCCGGTTGTGGAGAAGGAGGGACAGAGAAAGTTCCTCTGCAGGGAGCCTGAAGGAAGAGGGCATGCGGAGAGGCTCCAAAGGGGATACCAGCGCAGAGCAAGCCCCCAGTTGGACTATCATCGTGCACAGACGGCCATTCTGGAGCCTTGAGATGGCTCCAGGCAGATGCTGGAGGATCCCAACCTCAGGTCGCATACACTCCCGGTGCCTTGCTAGTGGTCCTTCCCACCGCTACCTAGAACTCACGCTGTTGGGGGTGGGGGGTGCATGCGGGGAGGGGCAGAGAGCTATCGTAGTGCAGTACAACAGATGAAGGGCTATTTTGAATCAAATAGATAAAAATAATGCCTGGGGTTGGTGCCCACAGGCAAAGAAGCTGGAGGCTGCGCTATAGCTGTGCAGAAATCAAGATGCGTGTCGGCAGCCAGGGCATCTGGGGCAGGGGTATATGCCATGGCAGTGACTAAAAGAGGGTTTCCAGGTCTGGGTGGGACCCCAGGGCACTTCTCCCTTCCCCATGCTCTCTGATGCCGGACATCCCACTGGCAACACCCAGCTCCGCCGCCCGGCAGCGCTCCGCAGCCCCTGCTTCGGGAACAGCATGCACCCCAGTGCCTTCCTTCACATTTCCCGGGAGGGGAGCTCCAAGCTGGTGTTCACCCAGGGAGGGTGGGAAGGAGCCAAGGCAGGGTGCAGAGCCAGCGGGAGGGAACGATGAGCCACCCCGGGGGCACTGGGTGCTGAGGGGCAGGGCTGGCCGTTCTCAGGATGCTCCAGAGACAGCAAGACCCCGCGGAGACCCCTCGGATGCTCTCAGGGATGTGCAGTAGACGGCAAATCCTGCTGGTAACAGCAATCTCCTGGCTATCTTTGCTGATAACAAAGCCAGACAGGCCCCTTCCCTTTGCAGCGTCCCTTCCCTCTGTGTGAGGGGTGTTGCTGGCTGGCGAGAGGCTCTCGGCACCTCCGGTTCCAAAAGGAGGAAGGCTCAAGTCCTTAAAAGGTGAGGAATCTCACTGTATTTATTGTCCCTTGGTGCTTTTTGCAAGAATACAGATGCCTCTGGATGCTTTCCTGCGCAAGTCCTTTTTTTTTTTTTTTTTTTACAAGATAAACAGGCTTTTCTGCAGCCGCGCTGGGCATGCATATGCGTGTGTGTGGTCGGTCATCCCACGCCAGAGAGGCCAGGGAGGTTCCTGGTGCTCTGCAAACATGCTTCCCCGGATGGGCCTGGGTGCCAAAGAGCCTAGAGAAAAATAATGCAGGGTTTTTTTCCCAGAATAACACTCTCTGGCATTAAGTTTTCGCTCTTTCTGTCACTTTCTGGCTATGCCCGGCTCTTGCCCTTCTCGGAATGCAGCTGAGCCTCCTCCTTAGGTATGTATATGGCCCCCAATACCGTTACACTTGATTCTTACCCAAGCATTTAAAAATAGCTGTAACAATAAGACACGGGCTCCGATTCTCCCCTCCCTGCCCGTAGCAGAAATAGCACGGTGAGTTTATACACCGCATCCAGACTCGTGACCAGAAAGGGCTCAACGCCTCCCTTTTCCCTTTTGTCCTTTAAGGAAGCGATGAAAGTTGGGGGGAAAGGTGCACAAATGACTCTTGGTGATATCCCCTTGCCCCAGAGCCACCGTGAGCTGCCTGGAAATGGGTGACACAGGGGTGGGTGTATTGTCATCTCCAGACGAGGGATTCGCATCTCTGGGGCGAGCGGTCCCCGCAGTGCCCTGGTAGAGGCGCAGACGGGTGGTGGCAGCTTGGGTCGGCTCAGCCCTGAGATGCTGCAGGTTTGTGGCTTCCGCTGACATCGGGGACCTGCAGAGTCCTGGCTCTTCTGCACCTTTTCTGTGTGTTCGCGTTGTGGCTGGGATTGACCTCCTCCACTGTTGGTCCCTGGAGAGCTGGGGGGATGGTTTTGATAAGATGCTCAGGGCTGCCGCTGCTCCGTGTGCTCCTTCCCTTTGTCCCCAAGCGCTTTGCAGCACCCACTGAGTTATTTGGGTGTCCACCTCTGAGTGTCCTTTGCACCATGCTGCATCCTTTTCTGTGGAAAGGTTTGCCTTTGGCTAGTGGAGTGATGAGAGGGGGTGAGGGCAGGTGGATGAACGGAGGCAGAGGGTTTGAAGTGCTGTTTCTGGCAACCTCCCTGAGCCCGGGCCTTCATCAGAGATGCTCGATGCCCTTCCCTTGTGAAGGGAGGGTGGGGAGGCTGGCGAGGACGAGGAGGAGATGGGAGAGCAGTGGCACCAGGGAGGGGACTGGAGAGCCAGGCTGTGCTCCTCCTGCTCCTCGGCAGCGTGCGGCCAGGCGCAGGCTTTTGCCTTCAGAAAGTCTGGTTTAAAGAGGAGGTTGGTGCAGAGGAGCGGGCATTGCGAACACGGGTGGGTGGCCCGGGCTGGGTGGAGCGGTCCTTCCCTCCCTGGCACGGCAAGGCAGCAGCCAGGGAAAAGGCTCGCTGCGCAACCATGGCTCCTCCAGGAGCAACCGGGCAAACACATGGCAGGCTTTGCATAAGCTCGTTAAAGATGCCAAAAAGCACGTGGCTGGCAGAGAACAAAGTGCATAAACAAGGCTGGTGTTTACGGTGTGATTTAGGCCTTGTCCTAAGCAAGCAGCGGTCCATCATTCCCTTTGGAAAGCTCTGTGAGCAGAACAGTTATTTACTGCCTGTTAAAGCAAGCTGCTACACAAGTCCCGTTCGACTTGTTAATGACTTCAGCGACTGCAATTCATTCTGAAAAAGCAAATGACGAGAGTAAAATGCCAACATCACCTTTCAGTAGATGTAATTATTGGGTCAGGAGAGCTGCTTTGCTTTCATTAATTCACTGCCTGGGAAAAGCACACCGACATGACCGGCTGCATTCGCCTGGGGCTTGATGAGCACTGAAGCTCGACCCGCGCTCATCTTGGAGGGTGCCGAGCACCCGCAGGGAGAGTGGGGTCGTCGCAAGGCTGCCAAAGGCAGGGTAGGGTGTGGGGAAGGGCCGGGTTTGCGTGGGAGCAGCCCAGACATCACATTAAATCCTCTGGCTGCCAGGGCGCGTGAGTTGCCTGCTCTGCCACGCATCCCCTCGCAGCGGCCAGATGGGAATTCTGCCGCCTCTGGGCTTCCGCAGACATGGTCGTGCTGCAAAACTAAACCAGCCACCTCCTACCCGTCTCTCTTGGTGCTCGGCGGCACGTTTCTAGCCTGCAGCTCGAAAGCCAGACGCTGCTGCTGGTGCCCCGTGCTGATGGGCAGGAGTGTGGGCAGGAGCCCGGGAGCGTGCGCCCAGGCGGACGTGTCCCCCCCGGCAAGAGCAGGGAGAGCCCCACCAGGCGAAGGCAGCGCTTTCCTGGGACCCGTCTCCAGGGCTGGTGTCTGACTTCAGCTGTCAGCGCAGCACCTTGGAAGCATTGCGGGGAGGGTTTATTTGGGGACAGCTCAACAGATGCTGGACGGAGCACAGGGAGGAGTGACATCCCTGGGCTGTGCAGAGACTTTTCTCCTCCTCAGTTGCTGGCTGAGCTCCACTGAGACATGTGGGTCAGAGACGGCCCACGGCAACTAGACTGGGGTATGGGCAGGCAGCTGCCCGGAGCAGCCTGAGCTCCTAGTTGGCTCGGCGACCTCGTGGTGTGTCTCAGATCTGCTTTGGACCCTGCCCTGGCAATGCATCTCTTGGATTCCCACTTATAGTCAGCTAGCGGCTTAACCTAGCGCAAGTCACCGTGAGGCCGGAACAAGAGCAGGAGCATTCCTATACGACTAGAGGACACAAGCAGAAAGAGCTGCCAAGTACCTTGGGGGCATATACACGGCTCTCCCCAAGCCTACGGCAAGCCAGCACCGACGGGGAACCCAGCAAAAGAGCTCCCAGAAGGGCTGCACGGCGGCTTTGTCCCTGGGTGGTTTCCTGCATCCCCCTGAGAGCTGGGTGGGCTGCGAGCCCCGGCAGCACACCGAGCCCAAGGCACGATGGAGATGGAGCAGGAGGAAAGCCGTGAGATGGGGCAAGAGTGGCTGGGTGGAGGCACCCCCCACCCCCGCCACCCCGTCAGCGTCAGAGACACAATGAAGGCAAACCAATGAGTAAAGAAGAGATGGGTACAACGTAAAGGGAGACAACAGGAGGGGAGGGAAGGGTTTTCCACAGAGAATATGCAGGAGCACTACTGGATCCATCAGGAATCATTACAAACTTTATTTGTCTGTGCATCGTGTGCCATTGATAAGGATCATCACAATTAGTGGACTCGCTGCCTATAATGGTGGGCAATACACACAAAGAAAAATCAATGAAGCCAAACAGATGAAAATGAAATAATTGTACATAAAGGTAATCATAAACCTGAACAACCTGCGCCTGTGTTTGATTCTTCCCCCAAAACAGCGAGAAACAAAAAGAAACCCCCCAAAATGCATCAAATGTGAAAAAAAGGCTTGAGAAGAAAAAAAAAAATCCCACAACTTCATACTCCTGGAGAAAATCTTACATCAGGTTAATTAAAAGTTCTACAGATTGTTCAAAATGAGTACAAACAACCCCAGCCAATTGGTTACGGTACAAGGGCCAGATGTGGTTTCCAGCTGGGTGGGAAGAGCTGACCAGTGGACGTGCAGGATGGGCATTCACCTGGTTGGGATGCCGGGAAGCCCAGCGATGGGCGTGGGGTAAGGAGACATCTCTCCAGAACACCAGTGCACAATGTCACCCCTTGCGCTGCGCCCGGGGGACCCCCGCATCCACACCTCCCCGCCCTTGGCCGGCTACCCCAGCCCGCGCTGCTGGAGTCGGGGGGTGATGCTGAATTACGCTGCCCTGTCTCATCCTTCCCATCGGTTCTAGGTTCGGACAGTGCAAAATGTGGCCTTTTTTCCTTGGGGGACGCTTCCCAGTTACGTTCAGAAGCGTGGGGGGAGATCTCGTTACGGCCCTTCAGCCCTTAACGCTGAATTATTCTGCCTCCAAATGGCTGTGGGAAAGGATCAGCTCTGGGGACTGATCCTGATGGCTTAACGCTCAGCAACAGGGGCTGTCACTCGACCTCTGGGGACACAGGGGGCCAAGGGGCTTTGAGGCAGCCACCGGCTATAAAGGCAGAGGCAGGCGAAGCGCTGGCTGAGCCGTGCTCATCCCCCTTGGGCTCGGACACTGCTCATCCCACCGGGGCTCCCTGGGACCTTGTCTCAGACCTCCTGTGGATAGAGGAGGCTTTCATGCCGGCTTCAGCATGTCCTGGACTGGCTGCTGCGGGGGGGGACCCCAGCCACGTGGGGGGATGGAGCCTGCACTCTCCGGGCTGTGAGTTTTCCTCACCTGAAAAACCTGCATCTCTGTGGCTATTATTGCTTCTCGGGGACCCGTGTGCGGAGCAATGAACGGGGACGGCTTTCCCTCCTTTTAACCCCACTAAGAAGAAACAAACAAACAAACAAACAAACGAACAAACAAAAACCTACGGCGAAAATAAACTAACTAAAATAAATAAAACCCGGTGAAAAGAAAACACTTTGTATCTGCAATGCTCAACCCACATGGCTGGAAGGACTATCGCTATAGGATGCTATATACAGATAGGGTTCATTTCATTCATGCAAATGTTACAAGTACCACGACAGCATGCCCGAGGAGGCGGAGGAAGGAAGGCTCCCGCCGCTCCGCGCAGCCTCGGCGTAGGACACTGGACACGAGGTTGCAGCTGTGCATCCCCGAAGCACGGAGCGGGAAAGGCAAAGGGCATGTTGGAGGCAGGGCGCGGGGAGGAAAGGCTAGTTGTACACGCGCCAAAACAAAAAAAACCCAAACTAGTCCCAAATCAATGACGAAAACGGTTTGTGTTCTATCCTTAGAAAGCTCCCAATTTCCCCCTTGTCTTCAGTCCGGTCTCTCGCTTCTCTCTCCAACAGGGCCAGAGGGGACGTTCCCAAGTGGCGAAGGCAGGCGGATGGTGGTCGGAGATCGGGACCCTCGCTTTCCTCTCCTTCCCTCGCCCACTGCTCTGCTTCTCACCAGCTACTCTGGCCTTAGCTGGACTGACGCGCCCCGGTCGCCTTCGCATCCATCCTCCCGGGGTGGGGGTGGGGGGGGCTGGCAGGCGGGAGAGAGCGATGGGAAAGGGCTGGGTGGCTACCAGCCGCTCTTGTTGGTAGAGTTGCAGAGAGGGCCGTGCCACCGGGCTCCTGGCCGGGGCGGCTGCCCGGGGAGGGGTCCTGCTGGCTTTGGGGTCCTGCCTAGTTCAAAGGATGCTCCAAAGCCGCTTTCCGTCAGCAGGTGTGTGAACATGGCAAATCTCTTTTATTCTTTCTCTGTTCATTATACACAGCGTTATATCTATATCTATACCTATATATCACTCTATATAGATACATATAGATATATATATATTTACTATCTCTGATTGTCCCTTTAGAAGCCCTTTATGTGGCAGTAGGCTTCCAGAGATGAGAAGAATATGTACAAGAGCCAGAGGAGGATAAAGAGTGAGGTTGTGAGCAGCTTGGAAGTCCGCGGCCCGCCCAGCTCACCTCCGATCTCGGGTCTCCGCCGGTAGAGCAGCACGCCCACGCTGATAAAAGCAAAAATGGTGAAGAGGGTGACGGAGAAGGCCAGGGTGCCAGGTGAGACTTGGAAGGCTTGTCCATGCGCTGCGTGGTAGATGGCCGCGATGGACCAGGCCACCCCGATGCCCAGGAAAACGTTCACAGCGTTGCTCCCGGTGACGTTCCCGATGGAGGCATCCGCATACTGGTCCTGCGTCGCTGCTACTTTGCTGGCAAACGTGTCTGCAAAGGGAAGGTGGAGAGAAACCCTCAGGAAAGAGCCAGGTAAGGAGGGACAGCAGCAGGCAGCTTGGGGACAAATGACAATGGCATCACTTGGGGAATGAAAATAGTGGGTGAGGGGACGGGGTACAGCCTGGTCTATGGGCACTCCCAAGGAAGAGCACGTGTGGCCAGAGCCAGAGTGACAATCAGGGTCCAGAAGTGCCCAGGAGGGAAATCTCAATGTCCAGAAATATGGGGCTTCCCTCAGTATGGCCCCAGATGCCCCACAGAGCTTCAAGTAAGAGGCAACACTTCCCAGCATTACACTGTGTTGGCTTTTTCTCCCACATCCACTAATTTGTTGACTTGCAAAAGAACGGAAAAGGTTGGAAAAGGAGCCACAATGGTTTGTATCTGTCCTTCGGGTCCCCTGAAGTTTTGTATTTGTGTTTCTGTGTTTGCTTTAATGATGTCTGTCCTTTTGCCTCCCTGAAGTCCGGTGCCTTGTGCAGACCCTGACGCTTTTGTAAAGAAATGGTCATCTTTCACCCCTCAGCAAGAAAATCCATGCAGGTGGGTCTACGCCTGCCCAGGTGCTCCACCAGCTTTAATACCGTTGGCAAAAGAGACGTGGTAAAACTCGGCTGGCTTTTCACGTGGCAGATCTTGTGTCGAGTAGACCAGCACGACGCTGCTCTGCACCATAGGGATGTGCCGATTTTACATCCAAACCCACTCTGGATCTGCAGGGGGGTGAGCAGGAGCGGGTATTAGCATCTGGGTTTTGGCTGGGTGAGCACTCTCAGCTCATGAGAAGATGAATCCTTAACACATCTGCACTCCCAGATCACCTCGGGTACGGGCAGCAGAGTGGGGCTCAGAAAAAGAAGATGGTGAGGTCAGATTTCATGTTTTTTTAGTTCTACAGAGTTTCCTTATGCTCCTTCCCAGCAGGGCTCCAAGGCGAGATGACGGCAAAGCGCAGCCTGGCACCAAAACCCAGTTTCACGTGACAGGAGGGCTGGGCACTTATAAGCACAGTGAGAGGGGCCGTTTGCACTGAAGAAATTTAAAGGTGACGGTGCAGTAATGTGGCTGTGGGCCAGCGCTGCCACCTCTGTGGCCCTGCCACCTCTGGGAGGAGGGATGGGGGACGCCCAGGGCAGCCCCAGCCAGAGCGTGGGAACAACCGCAAGCTTGAGCCGTGCTTTTAGTGCAGGGAAGGTCCCTGTCAGTCTGGATTTCACTGCACGCTTGTCCCCCTCCTGGAAAGCACCCTGCACCTCCCCGGTGTGGAGGAGCCCGCCTGGCACCCAGCTAACACCACACGGTCTGCAAGCATCTGCCAGCCCAAACAAGCGTAGCCAAATATATCCTAAAAGCAACTTCTTAAATGCCACCTTTTGTCGGCAAAAGAAGGAGGGAAGATTTTCGCTGTCAAGGGTGTGAGACAGCCCTACAAACCTCATGCCTCAGTGCCAGAGGTCCAAAAAAATGCTCCTTCTTCTGTTTCTTGCCCAAATCTGTTCTTCCTTTTGGTTCTGCTGCTTCTTTTTTGGGCTCTGATAGCATTAGGATAGTTTCAAGATCGTCAAGCACCTGAGTGCTGATGAGTGGGTGTCTGGGGGTGGCAAGGAAAGATGTGACCAACATGGCGGGTGGTGGAGTTGGGTTAGAGCCCCTTGTCTGGGAACCAGGCCGTGCCTGGGCCAGCACAGCCTGTGGAAGAGGGTGAGTGAAAGGCACAGGCCCTCTCACACAAGCTGGCATGGGACTTCCCAGAGCAACCGTGTCACTGGGACCATCTTCTCCAGTGCACTGGTTCACCCCTAAGAGGGACCCTTTGTTGAGCCAGCAGAAAAGGAGGTTGGGTGGCAGCAAGTTGATGTGCATTGAGAGGACAAAGTGGGATGTAAGTATGGAAACTCGTGTTTTTTTCTCTCCCTGGTCAGTCCTTGGTCTCTGCTGTCTTCTGAGGCTGGGTGACCATTTGATCAGAGACACATCTCCAAACATTTGTGGGGCCGGAGCCTTCTAGGGGCTTCACAAGTCGCATTTTGAGGAGCTTCCCCAGCTCAGCAACCTCACCTCGATCCATTTGAACCAAAGCTGAACTTGGTCTCACAAAAAGGTGTCTGTGCTGGGCAGAGCACCCTGAGCACGGACTAGCACCTCACCCACCTAGGAGGCAAAGTTAAAGGAGCAGATGCTCAAAAAGACAATGCGTGACTGCCAACACAGACAGCATTTTAATCGAAGACCAATTTCCTACTTTGAGAGTGGACGCTGCGGAGGCTGTCCACAGAAACAGATACTTCACAGTCTTTGCAAGGGGAAGGTCCTTGAAATAATTTCCAGGGGAATGAATCCACATCCTGGTTTGATCCTCCCGGCCCACCTGAGATTGAAAACCAACTTCCACATACACCTCAAATCTGTCCTCCAGGGTCCTGCAGAGCACAGCACAGCACCTCACTGTGCCCAGCTTTCCCAGCCCAAACCCAAACCCAGACTGGGCAGAGATGGACCTTTACAACAAACCCTGCTGTTGTCCTTACCTGGCACTGATGTCCCCAGTGCGACAAAGACGACCGCAGTGACTGAGTCCTTCAGGCCAATGGTGCAGCCAAAGTGGGATGCCAGGTCGCCGATGAAAGCTGTCAGGAGGCCGATCATGAGGATGGAGACAACGAAGCAAGCCCAGCCATTCCAGTAGTCTGTCGGGGGCACGAAGGCAAAAAGGACCTTCCAGAAGACGGTCAGAAAGTGCATCACGTAGTCGAAGCAGGAGGGCAGCTTCTCCTCCCCACATTCATCGTCATCATCGTCTTCCCCTGGAGAAAACCACCCGTGCCTGATTAGACTCGCCCATCCTGGAGGAGGTTGGGCAAAGCTCCTGTGCGTACTGCTGCCCCACAAATGCTGTCTCTCATCATTTGGGCCCTAGAAGACCTTTACTTGCCAATATCTTATTTTCTGGGCAATCACCAAAAGGGCTCGATGGCCTTTCCTGGCACAGAGACACCCTCTAAAGGCATCAGTCTCAAAAACCAACCTGCACTTCAGAAAACTCAGAGCCTCACACCAGCACCTCTGCCTGGGTTTAACCACCAGATGCTTTCTGGGACAGGGAAAGAGCTCAGCAGACATTGGGCTGTCCTGGCCCCCTCCCCTGGCTCCTCGTCCCTTTCCCATGGCACCATCCCAGCACATTTTCATCTTGTTGGTCCTGGCAGGGCCATGGGGATCCAGGCAGGTGTCTCAGTTTCTCCCTTTCCCCTGCTCCAGGTGCTGGCACCTCACCTGTCTCTCCAAAGCCACTTGGCATCCAGCCTCCAGCAGCTCTGACCAGGCACCCGGCCAGCCCGCTGGCCAGCCTCTCCTCTGGGTGGGTGGCATGGCCAACGTGCAGGTCCCCCAGCCTGGCACAGTGCACAACCCCAGAGCTGTGGCACAGTCAAAAACTCCTCCAGCTCACGCTTGAACCACCCCCGGGCACGAAGGGGAGGTGACGTTTTTCCAGTGAAATCAGTGGGAGCCTTCCTTTCCCCCTCAAGGAACAAAGATGGTTTTCTAAGTCATGGGTGTCAGGGGTTCCAAGGCCATTGCAAGTTGCGTTAAAGACATCCCTTGCACACAGGTTGGTGATTTGTCATTGCCTTTTGTGCATTCATTTTCCCTCCAAGGATGTGGGCCACCAGCTCACCCTGCACAGCTGTTGGCAGAAGCTCCTTACCAAGGGGAGGACACAATGTGCAGTCCATCTCCATCAGATGGCATGAGTGAGCCTGGCTCTTCTTCCCGGGAGGACACCTCAGGATGGCAGCAAAAAGGGACCAAATCCCAGAGTGGCCAAGCATACACAGTGAAACCTGGGTCTCTGCAGTGGGAGAGGGGACAAGGTCCCACCTCGTCGGACACTGGGTTTAAGGAGATGATGGCTCTGTGCCTGGGAAAAGCTGCTTCTCCTGGCAGCCACAGCACCGATCAGGCTGGCATCAGCTTTTGAACAAGACCGTGCTGTTTTTATCCGCCCCACTGCTGGCCAGGGTGAACATTCCTCCTTTCACATCTTCCTCCACAACGCGGACGTTTGATTGAATAACAAAATGTATAAAGCCTCCCACGGGGAGAATAAAACGGTCTTGCTGTACGCGGTGTACCAGTACGTGGGTATCAATTAACCCCATGTTTAAATGGTGGCTCTGTGCCATGACAACTGAGTTACTGGGGGAAGCTGCTGGTGAGCTGCTTGCCCTGCTGCTGTTCGTAACAACTGCTTTCTGCCTCATCGCAAAGGTGGCGATGAAAAGCCAACTGGGGGATCAAGACATGCCACTGGGATGGGAAAGTGGAAGCCAAACCTTGTGCACCGAAGTTTCACCTCTCGGCTATTCCCCGTTGTGGTCCCACCGAGAGCGCACACAGCATGCAAGACGGTGAAAAAGAAAAAGGCCCAGGGATCACCCAGATTGTGATGACCCTCAAGAGATGTGGCAACCTATAAGGGGGCTCAAACTGCTCTTGGTTTGGCCCAGCTCATGTAAACCTCGCACTCTGCTGGCATCCTTGGGGCTCTCAGCAGAGATGCGGCTGTGGGGGACAGGGTAGTGATGGAGCCAGCGAGAGCAAGGCAGATATTTGGATTAGAGAGAACCTCTAATGCAGATATCTGTACACAGGGGATATGGCATCTCACGTGAGGGCTGGGGTGAAGCTGGAGGGGATTCAGTGGGGCCACCAAGATGATCGGAGCCAGGAGGATGCTGCCTACGGGCAGAGGTGGAAGGAACTGGCTTGGTGAATCAGGAGAAGAGGTAGGAGGGGACCAAGCAACAGCCTACAGTGACTTGGAGGGCACGTGCCGAGAGGATGGAGAGAAACTCCCCTCTGCACTGACAAGTGATACAACAAGGGGCAACAGCCAAAAACTGCAGCTTGGATGGTAACATCGGGAGATATATCTCGTCCAGGAGGGTGGTGCAGCCCTGGGACAAATACCCTGGCTGATGGACATCATCTTTGGAGGTTTTCAATATTCAGCTAAATAAAGCCATGACCACCCAGGGAAAAATCCTACTCAGCACCCTGTTGGGCTGCAACTTTGCACACATTGTTTGTCTTCAAAGCACCTTTGGAGACCAAGACCAACACATAAGATAGAGGCAGTGGGAAACTTGGTGCCTCGACAGTAACTTGATGGAAAATTATGCGTTGCTTGGCTTTAAAGCTTCAAACTCACTGTGGCAGAAACAGTAGCTAATCAGTGGCATGGTGCTATTATTTTGGCAGATATAAATACCCTATTCCTGTGCATTGTTGTGGAGATAAGGAACAGTTTTTCAGCCTGGGAAGCTTCAGCCTGTTTTTTTTTTCGCTCGCTGCACAAAGGCTGGTACTGGCAGGATGCACTGCTGTGCTCACACTGTAATTTTGCAGCAGGTATTTTAATCCTCTCCCAAGCTGCACGGCAGCAGGGCTGTCATGGATCTAGATCTTTATGGAGATGATAAAACAGACTGAAAAATGAACGTGAGTGCCACTGTCGTAACACTCATCCAGATCTGCCTGTCATTTTGTTAAGCAGCGATAATGTCTCTCTTTGGAAGAGCTGGTCAGATCCTGTGAAGGTGACTTGAAACACAGAGTGAGGTTGGGTGGTGACCCAGGGGCGCGTTAAGGAACAGGCTCACAAACCCCATGGATGTTTTTGGCCGTGGAAGAAACTGTATGGTCTGTTGCGTGCACACCGAAGGCAGCTATGGGTGAGAGGCTCCAGCTCAGCCCTGCGGACGGCACGGGATGGCATGGCACAGGGCGGCACAGTCTTGCCGGCACCTTCCACAGACCTGACCTCCTGCTGCTCCTTCGCTCAGCCTCCCCGCCAACATTGCCACCAGCTGCTCATTGGGTGGGAAATGGGGTTTTAATCTTTCTTTTCTCAGCTGGGACGTTATGTTTTGAAGTGGGAATGTTGTGACTTTCACCTGCTCTCCACGGTGGGCTGCAGGGAAAAACTCAAACCCAAACTCCAGGGTTTGAGGCATTTTAACTTGCTTGGCACAAAGCTTGAGGAGTTACATCCTGGCAAAAAAAGTAGGTCCAGAGCTCAGAGACAAACTACTGGTCCCCAACTGCAAGGCACAGCTCATGTCCGCCGAAATGTGCCACATTTATTAAATGTTAATCATCCTGTTAGCGCGGATGGCTGTGTTTTCAAGACACGGTGGCAATGGGCTTTCACATAACTGCAGTCTTTACATGTGTCACAGAGATGGGACCCAAGTACCAGTGATTATCTTTGCTTTAATACGGGATGCAATTAAATAATTGATGCTGGCATAGATTAGTTTAGCTGTATTAGCCACAAAACCTGCAGCAAGGATTGTCTCACATGATATGTTCATGCTGTATCCGAAATAATGGGAGGCTCTTGGCTGGAGGCTCTAAGAATAACTATGCTACAAGAGGAGGGATTGCAATTTAAGGAGATAGCTGCTGCGCAATGTCCTGTCCTCCTTTTTGGAGGCGGAGGGTAAATGGTACGGCTGTCACTTTTAATTACTTTGTGCTGGGCAGAGGTTACCCTGTACAGCAGAGCTGGAGGTAGGAAGCGCGAGTGTTCCCCCACGCATTTCAACGCACAATTAGACAGACGAGCTCAAATTGCCTTCCCCAGTGATTTAATTTAAGCTGGTTGATTTTGCCCTAAGATGCGCACACACGCAGCCCAACCTGGGCTGTGAGGTTGTAACATCCAGCCAGTGAGTTATGGTGTCTCCAGCTGTTAAAACCACATCTGGAGGAGACCTTCTTTCTTTCATCTTCCACAGGTGTGGGAATGCTAATATATCCCATACTGGGCATACTGGTAAACATGGCACCGGCGCCTGCAAGAACAGTACAACAGGGCATTTCTGAGGGAAAGGCAGTTCTCCAAGAGAGGAACGGTACCATCAGATACGATCAGATATGACCACAGATACCACGTGCTGCTGCAGCTATTGGGCTGCTGAGCCATAACCTCCAGCCACAGCTGGCTGGAGCAGCAGGAGTTCCTGAAAGCAGGGGGTCAAGGGCAAATTTCAGCCCATCAGAGAGGGGGACTCAGCGGCTGTCTTCAGGGCTTGGCACCCTTCCTACTGTGCTGTCCTCACCCCAGCACCAGGGAGCGCCAGGCATGGGGAGCACTTCTGCTTCACGCCAGCATCATTTGTGCCGCTCTGAATTTAACCGCGGTGTCCGGTGAGCTCTCTCTCACCGCGGTGACTTTTCCCCTCTGCCATCTGGTGACAGCCAGGGCGTTTCTCTGCCGGGTGCTGCAGACGCACTGAATGCAGGAGGTTTCCTACCCATCAGACAAGGTGATCTCACGAAAGGGTTTTATCAGCTGTCTTGTGCATGCAGATGCTGTAAATAACTCCGCCACCTGTTTTGCCTTCTGCTGCTCCACTACGGTCTGTACTACCGCTGCAGCCAAGCCGCGACACGAGCGAGGGTGATCGTAATTCACCTGGAGCTGTGGTCCAAACTCACCCGCGCTGACAGTAATAGCTTCAATAAACTGCTCCCTCCAGCTGTTTGTGCCAACCACCAGGGCCAGGTTTGTCTTCTTAATGAGCTTGTCCACCGTGTTCTGTGGATGGAGACGCGGAGGAGAGAATTAGGGGCTATCGGGCTGGAGACGCTGGGCTAAAACCCACCGGCACTAGTGCTTACAGCCGTGCACTTATGGAAAAAAGCTTAGTAGATTTTCAGCTCAGGTCAAGAGCCCCAGCAGTGAAAGCAAATGTAAGCACTTCCAATTCCCCTCGCTGCTGCTCAAAAAGACCTTTCGAAACCTGCTCACGATGGGAGTTTGAACCACCTCAGCGGAGGTTTAACAGCAAATAGTGCCGAGGTGCCACAGCTCTTGTTGTTCCCAATGCCTTGGGAAGAATTTTTACTGGGCTGCTTCAAAGCACGAACTGGGACCTGATCAAGGCCCATTTGTGGAGCTGGACTCTATCTCTCTGCGCTGCTCGGGAGCTGGAGCTCAGTGCCAGCAGGGAAGGTGCTGCGGCAGCAGCAGGAAGGAGATGCTCCTGGGCAGGCAGCCTGAGGGCTGCCCACAAGCAGTGATGCCTTGGACACACACTGAGGGCAGGCGGCAAAACCATGGAAGGGAGGCTACCCCGGCTGTGCTGCAGTTCAGGGTGGTCTGTTACTTTTTTATACTACAGAAAAATGGAAAAGATAATGAAATGGCCAGCTTTCAGCTCTTGACCTGGCACACGCATTCACAACAGCTTAGCTTCACAACCATTAACTTGCGTTTGGGGTATCCGCCCTTTGTGCTGGGGGTCCCAGGCTCGGGGCTCACTCAAGACCGCCTCTAAGTGTAGCACATTGCTGTGATTTTAAAACGACTTGCAGCGTTTTGGAGCCCAGTCAGCTCTTAGGCTCACTAGACTGATGTGCTTGTATAATGATAACCACAGTCTGTGAGCGGGACAGAAAGTCTGGGGTCATCCCCTGAGGACCATGGCTGTGGGCTAATGGATAGAGTGAGGATGCAGAGTGTATTTTAACCCATCGCCATTTCACTGGAGTGACCCTCACCCTTTTGTCATGCCTTGGCTCTGCTACCTTTGAAAGCATCCCTTGCCCCTGCTCTGAGACCTTGTGATGCCAGGAGCTGCTTCGCTTTGCTGCGATGCCATTAACATGTGCTTGGCAAGGTTGTGCAAGCCCGTGCAAGCCCAAAAGGAGAGGAAGAAGAGCAGGGACAGGGGGCACGGGCAGTACCTTGAACTCATAGGACTCCTCAATGATGATTTCGAGCTTCGTATGCTCCCCTAGGACTGGGCGTCCCATCTCCGCGATTCGGCGCTCTTCCTCCTCCTTGCTGGTCAGTGGCTGCTTTTCTTCGTTCTCCTCTGCAAAGCAAAGAGCCCGTCGGTGAGCTAGGCCTGGCTGGTAACTCTGGAGCTGGCTTCCCGTCAGAAGGGGAGGTCAGGAAGCCTCTGGGTGGGAGCATGAGCGACAGAGCAGCTGAGAAGGAGGAAATCATGGAGCGACAGGCAAGGTAGTTTTGCTGGGAAATGCTAGCAAGAGGTCTGCAACTCGTCCAACCTCAGGAGGAGCCCAGTTCACCTTCAGGGCTGGGGAACAGCTTATTGCCTGGTACCACAGGGATGCTGGGAGGGGACAGATCATCACTAAGGCTGCTCCATTTCCCAGCTCTCCACGTCCGCATGGGGACATGGTCAGGACATCTCCATCACCCTGTTACATCCAGAGAGAGCTGCCAGCAGCCTCAGAGCTGAGACGGGTATGAAATCTTGGCTCTGCTCCTTCTGAGCAGGGCTTTACCTTGGGGAGGGGGCTGGCAGCCAGAGAGCTGCTCCTGCTGCGGTGGTGGGACTGGAAGAAATAGTGCTGGGCCACACAGGTGTGAGGAGCCTGGCCCCAAACCCTCAGAGAGGAGGCAACGGAGAGACTACAGGAGCAATGGAGCAGGTCTGCACCTCCACTGGCAATCTCTGGGGCACAGGGACCCCAGGCAGCATGGCTTTTGTCACTGACCCTGCGCAGACCCCCACTGAGCTCCCTTCCAGTCCACCCCAGGGATGAGCAGAAGGACATCAGGGTTAAAAAGGGCGGGATTCACTGCAGACAGGAGTTAGACTGTCAGTAGGCAAACACCCCAGTCAATCCATGTTAGACTGCCGTGGCCCTCGGGCGTCACGCTGCCGGTACCTTGGATGGTGACCACGGTGCAAGGAAGAGGATGATCTCTAGCCTGGACCTTCCTGAAGATAGGTTTGCCTATCAAAGCGACCAGCAGGACATCAGCAGGAGGGACCGTACGCCTCAAGCAAACCACCACCGTGCGGTTAGTAAACTATACTCCTACTTCACACGGGGTTAGTGTTGCTGCCTTGCCGGCTGCCCCTCCTCTGCACAGGCAGCACCATGCTGCGGGAAAGCCCTTCTCCTCCCGCTGGTCAAAGGGAGAGCCTCGTTAGCCTGAATTATCGTTTCCAGGCCTTCTGAGGGGCTGCCCTGCAACATGTGGGACCCGGGACCTTCTCCCCCTGCAGTGCTCGGATTAATGAAGGATGCTGGGCTGGCTAACGAGGGCTGAGCAAAGCCTGGGTCTTGCTGGTGGGAAGGGCAGGGGCTGCGTGCCTGGAAGAGCCATGGGGTCCTGCACCTCCCTCAGTGCTCGGGCACCCTGGGGAGTGAGGACAGGATCCCTGCGCCACGCAGAGCCCTCTGCACACCTCCTGTGTGGGCAGCAGGGAGGAGAAGGCTGGACCAAATGGAGAAGACCACCCCAACCTGCTCCAAGAGATGGAGGGGGGGGCTGCCCATTGCTTCAGGGGTGAGGGGTCTCCCTCCCCAGAGTGGGGGTTAGGTGTGTGTAGGGCAGGCAAAGCACTCTGTGAGAGGACACGGTGTTAGTGTGACCGTCCGGGGCAGCGGGGCCGCGGCACGGCACCTTCTTACCCTTCCAGAGTTTCCCTCCAGGACAGAACAAAAGCAAAGAGGAAACCAAGAGGAAAGAGCAGGGTGAGCATATGGCCATTAAGAGGAGGGAAAGGGGGGGCGGGGGGAGAGCAGAAATCCATACCTGTGATGGTGAAGCCACCTAGATGAAACCAAAAATGAGAAAAAGAGACAGAGAAAGAGAGAGGATTAGCATCAGCACAGCAACAAGGACACCCTGCAGCCTGCAGGGACAGGGTGGTCCTTCCCTGCCCCACGGCTGGGGACTGTGGACATGGGGGGGGGCTACTCCATGACACACAACCCAGGGATGGTGTGGGGAGACCTGAACACAGGCTTTTCAGCCCATATCTGCAAGCTGCCACCCCCTGGTATCTAATATATGCTGCGGAGTGGGTGAAACCCATGCAAGCCTGCCCTGGGGATTGGTAGAACAAAGGTGGCTTTGCTTCCCTCCCCGGCCGCCCTGTCCTGGGGATGGCCAGCAAGGAATTTCAGAGGCTGGGTGGGCTCTAAATCTCCCCAAGACTGGAGGCAAAGTTCGCACCGTCTCTTCAAAAAGGGTTGGCCAATGTTCCCGTCCGGCCACAAGCATCCCTAAGTCCCCAGGCAATCCTGTTTCTGCCACGCCAGTGTAAGAGGCGATGGGTTAATTTGCAGGGCGCAGGTTTGCAACTCGGGGTGGCGGCGGGTTTACTATGGCCGTGACAACGCCATGCCCCCAAAAATGCTCCTCGCCACAGCGGGTTACCGCTTCTTAACATTAGTGACTTTGGGGCTCTACTCCAAGGAAAGATATGGCGTTCGATACCTGAGCTTACTTAAATAGTGCTGACCACCCTAAAAGAGAATGTTGTGAGCAAAGAAAAATGTCAAACAAAATCAATTGTCTTCCAAAAAAACGCAGACAAACTGGAAAAAATGGAAAAGAAAAATGAATGCGCGCTTACCAAGCTCATTCAACAACAGGGCTGTGAAGGAGACAGACAGAGACAAACACAGAAGAAGAAAAGTGAATGAATAATGAAATCAAAAGGGATATCCACAGAAAGACTCCAGATCCCGGGGCAGAGATTTCAGATCTGTAAAGCTGCAGGATACCATTAGTGTTGAGAGAAAGGCACTAAAAATAAAAGGAACAGAAAAGTTTCATGGGATTGTGGATTTAAAATAAAAACTATCGCAAACATGGGGTGGATATGGGATTAAAAGGCACACTCCAAAAATTCATCTTTCCCCTTTGAATTGTATGTGCAAGATCTTCCATTGGCCTCAGAGGCAGTTCTGCCCCAGGGGAGGACACAAGACGTCCCATGTGCAGCGGCTACTGGCTTTGACCTCCTCCAGCTGCCTAACGGGGAGCAATAGCTCCAGCTGCTTCTGGCGTATACGACGAGAGAAGAAAAGCCTGTGGCAAGGCTTGGCTCAAGGATCTTCTCGCCCAATGTTTTAGGTCTCCAAAACAAAAGGAAAAGTCTCTTCTTTACTGCACCGGTGGGTCCCTGGCCCCAGAGGTGTGGACCCCACCATGGCTACATGGCCCAAGGGCGACATTTTGGAGATGCTCTCATCTCCAGGGTGCCAAGCACACAGCTTGCCCTGCCTGGCTGCCTCTCATACAAAACCAAGCACAAAAAATGAATTAAAAAAAAAAAAAAAATCACTGCATGGCCAAAGCAGCAAATAGCATCCTTTGAAATCTTGACTTGCCTTCCAGCTAGCGAGTCTGCAAAGCTGAGCTTCACTCGGGTTTCCTCAGTTGTCTCTGTGACCCGGAAGATGAGGAACTTTGTTTCCCTTTCCGTTTAATTAAAAATTTCAGCTAGGATTTCGTGAGTTCTCAAACCTGGGGCCGGGAAAGCATGTTTGCTTTTGCTGGACTGGCAAGGCTGAGCCCGCGCTGGTCCCTGCGAAGCTGGGCAAAGCCGGAGCCGCAGAGCTGAGTTGTCCACGTGTCACTTTATCCTGGCAACACTGGCTACGCTCCGTAGGTGCCACCGGCACCTTTTAATGATACAAATCCCACCTGCAGAGCCTGGGCCACCCCAGTGTGTCTGATTTTTTTAGCCCCACTTCTGCTAGCTGGTCACATAAACCAGCAGGAAATCTGATAGAGGGGATGATGCAGCTAATCCAGACGGCACCCGTGCCGAAGGGGAATGTGGCATCGCTGCCACATGTGTTTTTAGCCTGAAATACAGCAGCACGTCCCCACTCAGGGTGGGGACTGCTGGGGGCCCTCTCTGCCCTGAACCAATAATATATTACAGCCCCATGCCTGCTGAAGAAGAAGAGCTTATGTCCCAGAAATAAGAAAGCAGCTCCAAGGCAGACGGACCAAATGCCGCTGCCAATTTTTTAACAAAGGCTTTAGTAAGGGTCCGTTGTAGGGCAAATAATTATCTTAAGTAACTCTAAAGCTGCTTTTTGCTCAGCCGCCAATAGCACGCAGAATTAGCTGTTGCCATCAATTTTCACTTAATTTCCTAGCAGAAAAAAAAAATGCACGGAAAAAATAAATGAACTCTGTATTTTGGGAAGGTTTGCAGTTGGTTTGGAAATGTGATGAAAGAGGAAATTGTTTTTATTATTCCTATGAGAAGCTATTATCCAGTGCAGAGCTATGAAACTTTATTTGAGTATAACCTGATTTCTTCTAGACTGATTGCATCTTACGGTATTACCTGTTTGTGCCATGATTCTCAGCTATTTTCAAGCCCTAATGCCGGTATAAAAGGGCCAAAATTACTGCTCTGGCCAGGCATTTTATTTCAAGTGAAGGCTATTTTATCTTCCGATAAAAATGGTGCAGCATCGCCTTTTTCCTTCTTGAGACCGAGTTTTTCTCCTCGATTAAATGAAAGCGCAGCTGTGCCGTGGCAGGGCAGCGCTCTCAAAATGTCTCTGGGGGCTGGCGATGCTCGTCGCCCAGCTGCTCCCGGGGGGGGCCCTGGCGGGCAAGACGGAGTCCTCCCAAAACGAAAGAGGAAAGAAAACAGAGCAAAAAGGTGCAGTGGCCAAGCTTTGAAGGAGGGAGGGCAAAACGGCCAGGAGCCAAAGTGCGAGGAGAAAGGAGTGTGAGAGTAGGGAGACACAGAGAAAGCGGACGGCAGCGTCTCGAGAGCTGGTCTGGTTTTACTCTCACACCTTTCACTCCTCGTCGTAGCCACACCGGGTCCCCAAGCACAAGGAAGAAACTGCACTCTTTCTCATACTCCTCACGGTCAAGTACTCTAAGGGTAATGAATTTCCTGTGGGAACACAAGACAAAGGCAAACACATGATTGGCATCACACACGCATGCAGTTCATGTCCGCCCGGGGGGGCCGTGGTGCCGGAGAGATGGTCGGGTGGGGGGAAGCGGCTGCACATCCCCCCATGGGCGTATGGGGAAGGGCAGGAGCTTCCCCACCACCCGGCTGGGGTCGGACCTTGGTGGGCTGGGGAAAGGCTGAGTTCAGGGTGGGATGGGAAGTGTCTTCGCTCCTGCCCTTTTCCATAGGCATTGGGGATGTGAGCTCGGTGTTGCAGGTGCTAGGCATGAGTGAGCCAGACAAGGGACACACAGGCTGGGCTCAGCCCCGGAGCACGTCCCCCACCTTTCTTCTCACTCATCTCCACCAGCCGGGGCTCCCCGATCTCTAGGTAGAAGGTCTTGTTTTTCTCATACTCCTCATCATCTATCACCTTGATTGATATCGTTTTGCTGGAACAGAGAAGAAGAAATAGAGATTCAAGAGTAAGGGGGGAAAAGGGAGGAGGGGAGACAGGGAGAGGAGAAGGAGGAGGAGGAGGGTGGAAAGGGCAGAAGAAGGGGGCTGTGGGCAGAAGACAGGAGGATTGGTAGCGCAGGCTGGAGGGGCAGCACAGCCGAAAGCAAAGGGCAGGAGCTGACGGGCCGAGCTTGCCTCGGGATGAGCACGGACCCCAGCGTCGGAGCACCAGCAGCTCACAGCGAGCCTTCCTCCCAGGCACAGCCAGAGGCCATGGCTGGACATGACCAGCCTCCCCCAGAGGTGCCTCGGTCCAGGGGCAGCAAGACAAGTCCCTTTCCAAAATCCAGGGTGCAGAAGAGCCCCTTGGCAGCTTGCACACACCACGTAGGCTCCTGGGGGCATGAGCACCGGGAACCAGCACAGACCAAGCCCCTGGAAGCACGATGTGCTGCTTAAACCAGCCCCTGCGCACAGAAGAGGCTCTGTCTGGCCAGGCACAGCAGATCCATGCACATCATGGTCAGCTGCTCGGTTTGGGCTTTGGAGGCTCCAATTTACAAGCTTGAAAGGGATGCTGGAGTTAGGACTTCTTCTGTGGTGGGAACATAGGGGAAAGCCAGTCTTTCTGGTTAGGGAAGGGTGAAGGAAAGCTTCACTGATGGTGAGACTTAACTTCTTTTATTTTCCTTTGCAAGCAGCGCATCCTCACCCAAGCCCTGAAGGTTTGGTTCTCTCCTGTTGGAGAGTCGTGCAGCAAGTCTCTTCTCACATGGCCTGGGGCTGCTGAATTTGCCCCTGCGGCACCAGCAGGGCAGGCATGGAGGCAGAACCCCCGCTCAGAGCATAGCCACAAAGCACCCACCACGAAGGGCCAAAGCCTCGCAGGAGGCTCTGGCCACCAGCAGAGAGATCTGCTCCTCGGGGCACCCAACAGAGTGAAAATTGAGTGAACGAATTGCTTTACCAGGGGAAAATACTAGCATGGGAGAGGTTTGCCAGCTCTTTTCAGGCACTCACATACACAGCCTAGAAACACCCAGCCGAGAAATTGGCCAAGCCCCTGGGGTACAAGGGGCTTGTGCGTGGGTGGAGGGGAACTACGTGGTCTTTCCTAGGTAGTGCAAAGCCCTTGCGAAGACAATTTGTGGGGCAGAAATCCAGCAGCCCCTGCTCCTGCCCGGAGCGCCCTGTTTACTGTCATGTACACACGGCATCGTCGCCGGGACGGCACCTCCTCCTGCCTCTGACCTTGTCCCAGGCAAGAAATAAGGAGGCAATAACAAGATGAAATAAAAAGGCAATGCAGTGACTGTCTGCAGCCCTCTGCTTGATGCCGGCCTCCCGGCTGGGTTTGATGTTTCCCCACACTTGACGGCACTGCCCTCCTCTGAGCGCTCTTACTTCAACAAGCTTCCCGGTCACTCCCCCCCTGCCCAAGCCTGTCTGTCCCATCCTTTGAAGGAACGTCCCTTGTCCCATCCCTGGCTCCTCCATGCTTTCCAGGGGCAGCCAGCACACAAGCGGGAGCAGGCCCAAGGCTGCTCTAATATATGATCAAGGAGGATCTGCTGCTTCTGGCAGGTCCCAGCACTGAAAACCCATAAACATGGAAGAAAGCCACGCTCTAGGGGAGTGAAATTCAGGCCGCGCTGCCGTAATTTCTGGCTTTCTCCCCTCCTTACACGTCTGTACCGCCACCCAGAGCCCCTCTGTTAAGCTGACGAGTATTTGGCATTTTATTCTCATTCAGAGCAAACACTGCCAAGCACTTGGAGGAACAGCCATGATGATTTCTTGTGCTGTTTGCTATGAGTCAGAAGTGTATTAAGTTTGCCCTTCATGCTCATAATGAAACCATTTACTCAAGAGCAAGCGATGGCTGTGAAAATTGTAACAATGCAGCACAGCTCGGTGTAATTCTATTTTATAATGAATCTCTCTAATAATTGGTTCTGTTTATAATTATTGCTGCAATAGGTTTGTACATAGGAAAATTGGTTACCAAGCACGCAGTTGATCTTGCTTTTGCATTGATGGGTTAGGGGAAATTATCGTGTATTAAAAAACTAATGAAGGATGCAAAAATGCTCTCAGCCATGCTGTCAAAGAGGACCTGACAGAATTAACAGAATGGCACAATTTCAAAAATATTACTAACAAAATCAATATTTTTCCTGACAACTCCCATTAAAATGTACACTGCACCCTGCCCCCATGTGTGAAAAAAAAGTGCCTTTCTCAGGAAAGTTAATTAAAAAAGCTGCCTTCATCAATTCAGAGGGCAGCAGAGGTGTGAAGGCGTAAACTTCCTACGGGTGTGCTCTGGCTTGCCATGTGTGGCATTCCTCAAAGCTCCACAAAATAATTCTCTCTCACAAAAAAAACCCCAAGCACCTGGATGCCAATTAATAAAAAGCTGTTCCTGATGCTTAGATCCAACACCAGCAGGATTTCCTTGAATAATGCGGCCTTCGGGGCTTCAAGTGCCACTGCCAGCAGGTGCTGCTGTTACGCAGTTTTCCAAGTGTCCAAGGTGCGAGCAAGTGCTCTGCGTTGGGTAGACATGTGCACGGCTGTACCAGGTTGTCGGGGAAAATGGGTGGGAGGAACAAACGGCAAGTCTGCTCCCTGGATGAATCACCAATCCACAAGAATCGCTGAGGCAAATTTGTCCCTGGGATGAGACTGCAATCCCGGAGAAAAGGATTTCCTCCTAATGGTGTTTGAGATCTCATCTGTTTGAGAAATGGCAAGGATGTGAAAATAACGCAGGCTATTCTTAGAGCATGCCTGAATTCCATCGCACCGCCTTTTGCCTGCTGCAAAGTCTATCCCAGGGTCCCGCACGCATGTGGCCGTGGGACAGGGTTTGATCAGTGGAGAAGGAGAAGGCAACGGCACAATTTATCCTGTGTTAAGAGTAAGGACTGCTTTCTGCTGTAATCTGGGACGTGTGCTGATGACACCCTGCTCTTGCTGGCCCCTCTGACATGGTGTCTGCTTCTCGGTCCTCTCCCAGGCGGAGATTTGCTGGGTGGCGTGGGCTGTGACGATGCGAGCGGTGTCACGCCAGCGTGGGGCTGCCCGCGCAGGCCACGCGTTCCCACTGCCCTCGCCCAGTCCCGCGCTCCCGCTGCATTCGGTGCCCGGCTTTGCAAGCCTGCTGCCTGCAGTCCTCTGTTTCAGAGGTCCTCTTTTTCAGTGTGCGAGGCTGATTTTCTCGCGTTACAATACACAGAGCCAATGAGGCACACCAGGAGGCCCTGGCAGAGCCAGGACAAGTGCGCTAAGGCTCACGGAGCGATGTGGTCCCTTGACTTTCCTAGCTGGACACAGTCGGATGAAGTATGCCGAGACTCCAGAGTCCCCAGCCAGTACGCACGTGCTGAAATTTGCATTTAAAAATCCTTCTCTCTCCTGTGGCTCAGGGGTTCTTTCAGCGCAAGACAGTGATGGTGCTTGTGCGAACAGAAGACAAAAGGGACACTGTATAGCACCCTGAGACCCCCACTGCTGAGTCACCGCAGGGCCAGACACCAGGAGTCCCAAATCCACAAGACAGAGGGGAAAAACAGAAGATTAAAACAGAGGATTAAAGCAGCCTGCAGAACATTATGTATTTTCTTCACCTGGTGTGAATCTGGGGTCAATCTAGATGGTGTTTCCAAGCTGTCCCTCAAATCCTCACAGAGGTCTAGAATGAGCTTTGATTTGGGGATGAAAGTGGTGTTGCTGCCATAATCTAATGTCTCCAGGAGCTGGAGCTGGGTATTTAAGCCAAACACGCAAGATCAGACGAGCATGCAACACCACAGCCCTTGAAAAACCTGGAATTTTTTTTCCCTGCCTTGTCCCTTGTTCACACTGCAGGTGGGAAAGAGCAAGTTCTGCAGCATCTCTCCAACAGGTTTGGGTGCATGGGGCTAGAGGTCCCTCTGCCGAGCCAGGCTGTGTGTTGGCCCAAACCACCAGGCTTGGCAGACCTCCTGCCTTCCTCCCTGCCCGCTGCAGGGAGCCCCAGGGACACCATGGGACAAGTCTGCAGCAAACCACTGCTGCTGCTGGGGTCTTCCTTCCATTGGTGTTGAGTCCATTTCGGCTGAGCTAAAGAGCCCTGCTCTGGTGTGAAGGCTGAGGGCACCCATGGTGCATCCAGCTGTCTGCATTTCAGAAAGAGAAATTGCTCTTCCCCGAGCCTGTAGCCAAGGCAATTGCTGAGGGAATGAGTTTCATCTCATTTCCATGTACCGGAAATCAAAGAATGAAACAAATCTTGCAGAATTGCAGCTCCAGCTCTTCTCCTCCTGCTGTCCCCCAGCAGCAGCAAGAGAAGGATGGTATCTTCATGAACACAGCATACAAATCTCTGGCCTCGCTCCTCTCCATCAGGATTTAGTTTTTGTTTCAAACCATGCTGTTTCATTCGAAAGGTCTTTTAACAGAGCATTCCCACACAACCCTTAGTTGCAATAGCCCATGGAAAAGTCCTCTCGGCTGGTGATGCTCTAAGGCTGGCTCACCAAGGGGAGAACTGCTATACCCAATCAGGCCCCATGGCCATCCAGCACAGCCTCTTCTTCTGCCAACTGCCAAGAGCACCTTGGAGTAGGAGGATACAAGAGCAGTATGGGCATATAGACATTATTTCCAACTGATGCTCTCCCAGCCCCCAGATACCTGTGTCTAAGGGGTTTCCCAGCCAGACCAGGTTTCTGTGTATTTAGCTATGCTCTGCAGATTTCTCCCCTTTTCCTTTGAGCCTGGGTAAGCTTTTGGCATTTGCGGTATCCCATGTGCCGTGGAGAACAATGTGTTTGCTAACGCCAGCCCAGTGTCACGGACAGCAAATAGCGGCTCTCGGGCGGCTCTCATCCTTGGCACGAGCGTGCCAGCCCACCTGCCTTTTCTGGGCACGCCTCTGGAAAGGGTAAGAGAGACCACCCACGTGCCTGCCTGCAAGTGACCCCAGCAGGGACATGGCACTAGAAGGACAGGGCTGAATGTCCCCTGTCAGTAGGCAAGCAAAATGGCTTTTATACAATGGTAAAGGCAGGGCAAGAACAGATCTCACGCTTAGAGAAAAAATGCCAGCCGGGGAAGGCACGCTGTGAGCAATGTCATGCATGTGCAGGGACAGGTAACGAGCTAGCACAGTCTAGCATAGGGTGACAGGAGCAGAAAAGAGACCAACAGGGGAATATTTCTCTCCAAAAAAGTATTTTTTGGCCAAGGCCACCTAAGAAGATGGGCGCAGCACTGGGCAGAGGTGTAGGGAGCTGGGACTCCCAGCCCTCCTATCTCCACTAGCCTTTTGAATCTTGTGGGATCAGATGGCACCAGGACTGACTAGTGACAACCTACATGGACCTTTGCATTCATTTAGAACCTGAATATCCGCACAGTCACGGCGCACCAGTGGGAATCCTCGATATACTCGCAAAAACCCTGCCATCCCCAATCTACACTGTACTGCTCAGTTACGTGACATGGCAGAAACCCCTCTCATGACTCAGACAAGCGACCAGCACTGCAAGGATCAGGGGAGCTTGCTGTTTCCCGGGAATCAGCATTCAGTTCCAGAGAGATCCAGGCAGGACATGCAGCGGGACATGGGACATCCTCCAGGGCACTTCTTGACAGGGCCAGATCTCCAGAAGCAGAGATGTGTCAAGTCCAGTGCTCACTTCCTACTGCTGCTCAGATTCAGCATGGCAAAAGGTGGTTTGCATTGCTACACAACGCATCTCTCAGTGCTCTCTCAGAACTGTAGTCATGCCTTTTTAACACTGCTTTCTTTTCTTTTTTTTTTTTTTCCCCCGAGTGAAAGAATGAGGCCAGCTATCTCCATTCTTGGAGTTGTTCAAAGCTCGCCTGAGCACCTTGCTTTAGCTTTGATGTTGGCCCTCTGAGAAAAGGTTGAACCAGAGACCTTCTAATCCAGAGACCTTCTGATCCAGAGACCTTCTGATCCAGAGACCTTGCCCACCTCAATCCTGCTTGTGCACCTACATCAGAGATCTCACAGCTAAGAAAGCTGTGCCCAGATCACCCGCCAGCTGGAGCTGGAATAGCTAAGAAGTACTGCATGCTGCCAGTAATGGTGTCTCCAGTGGGCCAGGAAAATGATCATCTCTAAACATACAACCAACCAGCCAACTGCTATAGTGGTCAGTAACTAGCTTTCCCATGAGAACACGGCATGCTGTCACTGCCTGGACAGACAGACACTTCTTTCTGAATCAACAGAGGGAACAATGCGCTTATGGAGCTTGTCACCCATCCAGCTTCCACCGATCACCCAGGAGAACTACACGAACAGCTTGGAGGACTTTCAACTGCAGATTCATTGTTACAACATCCAGGGTAGGCAGCCGGGAGTGAAGTCCTGTCGCTTAAGCCTGGTGCTGCCAGCCCTGACCCCCGCAACAGCCAAGCACTTCCCACCCAGAGGGCCAGCGAGAGAAGAGCCACGAGGAACACATGTTCTGGAGGTGACATTTCAAAGCCACATCCACTGGTGCTGCCCCTTCCAGCGTGCATTCTCAGACTCCACAGAAAGCTGCCACATCATTGATTTCTCGTACATCTGCTTGTCAGCCAGTCACTTAATTAGCTGAAGTTAAAGCTTGCTATGAGGGACGGGCACATGGCTTGGGAGACTCCCTGCCTCGCACAGCTCGTGTGGGTGCTCGGTACCCAGCAGTGCCTGGGCAGAGGGGCAGGCGAGCTGCTGTAGGGGACCAGGGTCTGTGGGGGAGAAAGCTCCCAAATCATCATCTGGGCTGGGCACAACCAGCGCCAGCGGCCAGGGCCATGCAAACTGGCCGTGGCTACAGTGAGGAGCCTGGACCCGACCCCAGGGCAGGGCTGGAGCCAACCACCAAGAGCAAGGCAGCTCTTTCCCTCCCCATCACTAGGCTTTGCTCTCCATCTCCCTAGCTGTCCTCATCTGCTGGGTGAGTGTCTGCAGAGCCTGCAGGGGTTTGAGGCCCCCTCCATGCTGTTAAGAGATGCAGAGACCCAGCTGGTCCTGTGTCTGTGTCTGCAGCACGCAGCTCTTCTGACCGGGGCACCGGGGAGTGCTTTTATGCACTTAGCAGCTTCATTGCTCAAATTTCTGACAGATACTCAAGGAGGGAAGCTGCCTTGTTGCTGGGAAGGAAAAGGAGCAGATTAGGTTTTTCTTCCACCAGTTGACAACAAAATTGTACCTGAGGCGACAACAAGAGACACCCAGGTCTGTGGTGGAGGCGTTCGTCCCACACGCAGGGGATGTGTGCCTGGTGGGGGACACGTGAGAGGACAATGCAAGGCCTGCTCAGCCAGCACAGGGATGCTCCTTCCCGAGGGACAGAAGATGCGCAGAAATGGGCCAGATTATGTGAATGACCTTGTGTCACACATGATTTTAGTTGTTACCCAGTGGTGTCTGGCAGTTGAGAGGGTTCGTTAGTGTTTCTGTCCCTGCTGATGGGATCCCATCTTTGCAAGATGTCCCATGAGTCACCCATACAGGGCCCTTTGCAGAACCAAACCTTGCTGACATGAAATGTCTGTACTTAACGAAAATGTCGCCTGAAGCATGCTGCAAACATGGCACAGAGGGCAAAGAAAAACCTGCCTGAAGCTAAGGCTGACGCATGTTTTGGGAAGTGTGGATGTGAGCTGAGCTGATGTGGCAGCTTGGTTTGCTGGTCCAGCAGCCCAGACCTGCATGGGACTCCATGGTCCTGTGCCTACCAAAACCATGATCGAGCACAGTAGCCCGGGCACTGCAAAAAAAGGGAGGGGGAACCAGTCCCTTTATCCTCCTCCCACCTCTGGAGCCCAGATTGATCCGGCTGCTCTTATTTTCTTGGTTGCCCTCCACCTCTTTCTCCAAGGCTTGCTGAATCAGTCTTTGTAAGACCCTGGGGCTGTGCTGTCATCTCCATGTCTGCATAAACCAACTGCTCCCCTGGCCTCAGGGTGCGTTGTGTTTAAATGACAACATATGGCTCAAAAACATAACACTGGCCTGCTCCAGAGCATCACTACCAGGAAAATCCTGGAAAAGGATCCAGCCTGCTCTTCCTTGGCCTTGTGGAGACACAAGACGTGGGAGGTGGTTTGCAGAGACAGGAGGACCAAGAGCTGCTGCTGCTCGAATAGCTGGGAGATGACAAGCACAGCTGATGCTCAGTGCCTCAGAAAACACTTTTCAGGAGTGACGATTGCCAGGTAAGATGCTTATACATGCTATACTGAATGCTGCCTGACTATTCTTCGGAAGACCATATAGGGCAGGATTTGTCAGACCAGAAACGCTCTTCTGGGGAACCCCTGATGTTTGCTCTGGTCTGACTGTGAATTTTGCACTTCTTGATTCGTCTGCCAGTATCACATTTTGCAAGGGGCCAGCTAGGCAAAGATGCAAGGCATTCTCTTGGTCTGCCCCCAAAACAGAGCCTGAGCCCTTGGTCATGCTTAAATGCTTTGCTGTCCCAGGACAGCTGAAGGTATGGCCTCCCCTTTCCGTGGCTCTGGAGGTGGTAACACAAGGACAAAACCAGTGCTTTGCTGTTCTTTCCCAATCCCACTGCCATACATGTCTACTGATGGTGATCCACAGTCCTTAGAGTTCCCAGGGTTCCTGCTGGAGGCAGGATCACTGGGGGAGGAGCGAGGAGAGGCTCCATCTTGATCAGTATCTGAGTCTCCAAGGACAGCATGCACAAACAGTGCAATACAAGTGACAACGACCAGGAGGGAAAACACATCTGATATGAATTTGATCAAAAACGCCCCCAGCAGCAATTCCTTAAGGCGCCTGGGAAAGCTGACAGAACAGAAATAACTTCTCCCCTGGCTTTGCACAGCCCTGCCCATGCCAGCTAAAAACTGCCATTAGTCCCCAGAGGATTGACTGCCTAGGGCTCAGCCCAGCCCAACATCCTCACTCAGTAGAAAACCCTGCAAATCCCATTTCGAAGCCTGCAGGGTTCAGAGCCAAAATCTGGCATCCTCCCCCCCACCCCCATTCTGCCTTTCTGGGCTTTTCTCCTCGTGCCTGGCTGGTTATCAGGTCTGTGGGGAACGCAGGCAGGTAACGAAGGGGACAGAAACTTGGCTCCAATGTTTCATCATGCTCCAGTGACAATATTTGCCCTGGTTCACGGGGAGGTGGGTGATGGGGGTGGCACGTTGCAGGGAAGAGACGTCTGCTGAGCTGAGAAGGGGTCAAGGCTGGATTTGAAATCCCCGCTGGTAAACTTGAAGCGGAAAACAAGCATGGCGAGGAATAAAATTGTGAAGGGGCTTGGGTAGGAGGAGAAGACCTCTGGGTCAGACCCCCATCCATCTCCCTGATTGTTCTCCTACATGTTTGCCCCATGGAAAGCAACTGGAAACTCATACAAGTGCTTCTTGCTTGTCTACACACCCAAATATGCATGCGGCTTTTCTTTGCAGCCAGGTACCTCCTTATGACAATAATTGCTCTAACCTTTCAAATAAATATGAGTTGCTCTTCCCTGTGCGCACCTGGCATTGTTGCCATGACAATGCTCCTCAAACAGGAGACATCACTCCCATTGAAATGGCTTTGGCACTCCCCAAAATGAATTTCAATGAGCAGCTGCCAGCAGACAGGACGCTTATGCAGCCCTGTAAATCATTTAGCAAACTTTGCTGAGTTAAAGCTGACTAAAACAAAACGGTGGGGACTATGCCAAATAATAGGCCCCCGTCTAATAGCATGGCTTCAGCATCAGGAATCGGGATTCAAGGAAGCCCAAAATACGTCTGCTGTGCCTCAGGTGCTCCGGCACCCCCACTGCGGTGAGCTTTTGTTGTCACTCATAGCAGTGCTTCCCTCCCAGGGAAGGCACATGGCAAATCCCGCTTGCCTGGGTTTCAGGACAAGGGAGAAGTTCCCTTGTTGCTTGGGAAGACACTGGCCAAGGGGTCTCAATTGTGCCCTGCCGCTCTGCCAGGGCTGCTGACAGGTTCATCTGCTGCTGGAAAAGCAGCTGTACATGGGAAAAGGAGGAGAGGACAAGGGGATGCTAAGCGGCAGCAGAGGGCATGCCACAGAAATTCAAAGGGCAAACATAATATCGAATGTGCAGGCTCCCTTTCAGGAGCAGCTTCATTTTAACTCCATGCCCAGTCAGGGATGCATCTGATCCCTGTTATTTGCGGGCTGGCCCCAAAGATCAGCCCCCTCTTTTCAAGACACTCCCCCAGAACTCTCAGAGTGGTGACCCAGATGCAGGATCAAGGCCTTCTGGTGGTGTTGCAGAAATAAGCACTTCACCATCACCACGTTTATCGTCCTTTGCCTAACGATGCAAGCGACTGACTTCAAGACGGGGAAAGTAGCTGTGGCTGAAGCATTTTGTGCTGCGCTGCTCGCACTGGCGTGCCCTGCTGCTCTCAACGGTGCCAGCTTCACAATACACGCGTGCATGCATACGCACACACACACACCTGCACACAAGTTGCAGTCAAACTGCTGAACAAAAGGACATCTGCCTCCGCACACAGCAAACACCCTACCCGCGCGGGGCCCTGCTGCTGCTAATGGGCTCCCAAGCTATGGAAAAGCCTTTTGATCTTTTATGAGCTTGTTGCCGAGTGTCACAGTGAACTTTTATTAGAAGAAGTTGTAAGTATTCTCCTGTCAAGAGACGTTCAAGTGCAACGCTCGCATTTTAGCAATTTAAATGATCAGCTGCAGAGTTCACTCCTGGTCCAGACTCCCTTTGGCAAGTCACCCGAGGTGGTCCAGTGCCAGGGGTTGCCTGACTGTATGAAAGACATGATGCCTCTGGGTACCAGCATATTAGATGCTGTCATTACATAGGCTTCAAGCATCAGGGATGCTCATTTCTGAAGACCATAACCCAAGCTGTGAGCTGCGCCCCAGCGCCGCGCGATGCGGTCACTATGCCACAAGGCAAGCCCTGCGAGGAGGGTGATGCAGAGCTACCCAGGGGTAAGGCCAGCAAACTCAGAACAGCCCCCGAAATATTCCCCAGCCATCCCCAGAGAGGGCGGCTGCCTTAAGCAGTGACAACCTCTGGAGCATTAAGTCAACAAATGGCCCCAAAAACCTCAACTCTAAGTTCTGCACTAAAGGTGCTGCTTGGTATTTTCATACTGCTGTTTCCATCATTTGGGGATGGCTCTGGCCAAGAAAGAGCTTTAGCTGGGGCTGAGCACCAACAGTGGGGTTCCTCTCTGCCCTGAGCCCAGCAGGACATTACAGGGAGGGGACAAACTTGGCACCAGGGCTTGGCTCCAAACACGACAAGGCAATGGGGAAAGCTGGTCTGCCTCGGAAATTTGTGTCTCTGAACACCACTTGTTTTCAGAAAGAGGGAGTAAGTGCAGGAGCTGATTTTACCTCCCCTGGCTGGAAACACAGCCAAGCCCTCAGGCAGTTTGGGACTTGTTTTCATTTTATTTTTTTCTTTCCCCCTTCCTTTCCAACAAGTTGCCTCTCCAGAGGGCAGCGAAAAAAAAGCGTGCCAACTGAGTGCCAAGATGGAATTTTTTCCCCTGCCTTTTCAAACACCTCCAGGTCTTTAGGAGCTGCTAGCGATTACCGCCCATCCCCTTGCAGAGACCTTTCTGACACTGCCCTGAGAAGACCAGAGGACCCTCATGTCCTTGGGCAGCTGTGTCCCGGCGGAGGCGGGTGCTGGAAGGTGTGTGGGGCTGCGGTGCCTGGGCAGAGGGTGCTGCCGCAGCAAGGAGCCCTGCCCCATCCCACCTGAAGGGTTTCGCCACTCCGGCCACCGCGGCATCCCGACAAGGGACACTCCAGTGGGGTTTCCCTGCTGCTGGACACACGCAAGGTTGGGAGCACGTGGTCAGTTGCGAGAGCCACCGTTCACGCTGTGCGACCGACACATGTGGCGGTCTGTTTACTGCCAAATAAATTAAAGGGTGAAACACGTCCCTCTCAACTGAAACTCTGTGTATGAAAACCCTTTGAAAGAGACACCAGGTCTCCCCAGTGATACTTGGGCTCAAAGCCCGTGGTGGGAGCACAAAAGCAAATGCGTATTTGCTAAGGGTCCCTCCCAGTGCCGAGATAGGCAGGAAACCAACCCTACGAGGAGGATGAAAAAATCTTGCTTCTGTCTCCAGTTACCAAGGAGATGGTTTAAACAAAGCTAAAATAAGAGGAACCGAGTGGCCAAGAGAAATGTGAGCGTGGAAGAGCAGTCGAGTGCTTTGTGACAGCCTCTGCCTTGTACAAGCTGGGCAGGGTCCCTGTGGTGGGCTTGAGCTTGGCCAGCAGCTCTTCCCCTCTTCCTGGGGGAAAAGGTCCGCCTTTCAGTTTACATGCACCCGGGTGAAAATGGCAAGGGGCATTTAAAAATGGTAATACGGCAAACTCCCTGCCCACAGAGGCTTCAGCCGTGCATCAGCCCCATTTATGGCAATTGTGGCAGCAGGACACAGCATTTGGTGCCCTCAGCCTAGACCTGTCTTTGCGTGTTCAGGCCATCAGAGGAGACCTCCCTGTGGGAGCAAACTAAATCCAGCTACATGTGGCACTAAAATGACTCCCCTTTGTGGCCAGCTCAGCGGCTCTGGACCCTGTCTATAAGCTCGGAGGACTGGTGGATATATAGAATGCCAGATGGAAAATCCTACTGCAGAGCCCCATGGGCACGTAGAGTCTGGATTTGCTCCTATGACAAAGGTGAGAAGCCAAAGCCCACCAGACTGTTTGCAAAGACAGGGCTCTCTCAAGCCCCGCAGGTTGGACATCCCACCTCAGGGGCTGCCCCAGGGCCAGCTTTTCTCTTGTGCTGGAAAATGCTGACGTTACGTGGAAGCAGCGACTCCCACACACAAACCCCGGAGCCTGGGAGCTGGTTTCCTTCCTCTGCAATCCTTACTTCAGACAACAAGAGGGAAAAGTTCCCAGTCACCACTTCTCCAGCTGATCTTCATATCTTTACACATGCTCACCCGGATCCCTGGTGCTCTCAGGGCTTTGAGTTAAAGGCAGAACATGTCAAAGTGCCTGTCGCTAAACTCGCTGATGACTTTCCACTGTTTCAGAGTCTGGTTTCAGTTGCTTGATACTTTGCCAGACTTTAGCCACTCAGACTGAAACTTTCCATGTGGAGTGGCCACTGTGGAGAGAGTTATGAAAAGCCCCACCATTTTAGCCACTGAGGACTCGGCTTTGGGGCAAAAAAATAATCTGCTTTGCCCGTGCAAACACTTTTTTTTCCCCAAACACCATACTGAGTAATTCTCTCTTCTTTATGCTTTGCTGCAGCGGATGAAACTTAGCAGAAGGATCTCTCCAGTGCTTAGGATGTGCCAATCCTATAAAAATTTGCTTAAATTAGACCAAGTTCTAAGACTCTAAAAACTTGCAAAACGTGTAGGCTTCTTCGAACTGGCAGCTCAAGGTCTTGGAAGATTTCATCTGCTCTGGAAATGCTCCATCCTCTCCCAGTGCCAAACCTGCCTTTGTAAGGCTGTGCCCCAGCAGGGCTTTCCCTGTGCCAGAGAGCCGCTGGGAGCTGGGAGCTCTGGCTGTGACAGGGCAGGGGCAGCCGCAGGGCTTGGGGAGATCCTACATCCATGCCTCCCTTCCCTCCTGGCTGTTGGCCTCTGAGCTAGGAATGCCTCCCAGCACATGGACTCCCACTTGCTGCGAGGATGACCGGTCTCCGCAGTCATTTTGGTAGCCCTCCTCATCAGCTCATGCTGGGTAAGCCGTGAAGTTTGCTGGGGCATCTAGATCTGCACCCTCGTGCTCAGCCTGGGATCTGGGGGGGGTGTGATTCTCCTTTTTCGGCTCTCCGGATCCCGAGCTCGACTTAGTGAGCCAGGGCTGCTGGGGAAAGCCAGAGGCACGTGGCTGGAGTTTAACTGTGGCGCAAAGCATCCAGCTTGGTAGGGCCATGCTCCAACCTGCTCATCGTGTTGGCTGGCTGCAGATGGAGTGATGCTACAGAAAAAAACCTGCTGCCCTTGGGAAGGGCAATTTAAAATTGGAAGACTTAGAAGCATTTAAAGCACAAAGAGGTAGAAAGACACCTCAGTATTGTGCTTGGGAGTTTCTCCCTAGCCCGGGCCTGGTGGGAACCACAGGGATGGTTTGGGAGCTGTTGGGTGGAAGGAGGGCAGGAGGGAGGTCAAGGGAAGAAGGGCTGCCCAGAGAGTCCTCCCAGTGCAAAGCCTGGGAGGGGAAGAAAGAGAGAGAGAAACAAAGCTAGCATTAATTGCCTTTGGCTCCAGAAAGCCATGCTGGTGATGATAACTATAGTGTTAAGAAAAAAAAGGTGTTTTTAAGAAGTGTTCCAAGGACACTGTCTGTCAGGACTGAAGGGAAGTGTAGCAAAGTGTAGTAAGAGGAAAACAAATTGACTAAAACAACCAGCTGGGAAATAAAGGCTGCCTTTTGTATTCTGCCCCTTTTCCTCTCTGAAACTCATTAGCTTTTCCTTCAAGCATGGATAGGTGCTGTTGTGGGGATATTAGTGCTTTCGAAGAAGAGAATGAATCTCAGCAGGAGACTCCATTCAAAGAGCTTGTTTCAAACAGGCTGAGGTGCCCTTCCAAACCAGCCCCCGCTGCTGTCATTCATCACACCGATTCACACCCTCTCATCATCATATCGATTTTTTGACTGAATATCAGGACGCTGAACTGATCATGAGCATATTTATTTATTACCGCCAGCTAGGCATCCTCTAGTAGCCACACACTTTCGCTGGCCTATTTTCTCACCAGAGCTTAACATTTTTAAAGCTATTTAGATGTTTAAGGTTAATTTAAACCCTAGCCACAATAGCTGTAGCAGGGCTTAAGCGCAGTCAGGGGTTCTAGCAGTGTGTCTGCAGTCTCCAGTCCGAGCCTGACTGGCCAGACCCTGCAAGAACATTCCCAAAGATGTGGCTGGTGCTACCACCATGTGCAGCAAAACGGCTGGAGGTTCCGAACCAAATCTGGACAGAAGAGCTGCGAGGCCACACAATGAAGTTTGGCCCTGCTGCATTTTTCAGCGTGTTTTGGCCGCGTTTCAAAATGAATGGGGAAAATCTAGGTGGCAAGCAGCGATTGAGCCTCCAGAAGCACTCAGAGGACGGCAGCAGTGGGAGAGCCAGGGCAAGTCCTGGCTCATACGTCCAGGAACGGGGCTCATGTGTTTGGCCAAGACAGGGCGCCCTGGACTTGGGAGCCATCTGCGGAGGTGAGCATTTGTATAGGGTTGCTGCTTCCCCAGAGGAACCTTTGGAGACCACATTAGCAAAAGTCTCTAATTTTATTGGCACTACTCAAGGAAGATGTCAGAGCATGGAAAAAGGCAAAAAAAAAAAAAAAAAAGGCAAAAAAAAGCTTAGGAATTTGGAACAGTGCTGCATGCATTTGCTGAGAGAGATTTTTAATTTGCTGCCTCCTTTTCTGAGAGCTGCACAATGTATCAAAGAACATGCTTTTTTTTTTTTTAAAAAAAAGAACCCTCTAGTAATGGTCTTTATTGTTTTCCAATTCATAGCTGCCAGAGAGCCTGGAGGATTATTCTGCATAGAGCTATAAATGATGCCCTATATTAATGATTGCTTTCACTGCTCTTTGGAGGAAAACTCCAGGGTGACTTGCGAAGATGAGATTTCCATTTCTACACCTCAAGTAAACAGCCTCATGTCAAAATCCTAGCAGATAGGCAGAAAAGTGTGCTTCCAAGCTCCCAGAAACCCAGATAAAAATGCCCAGGGTGTACCCCGAGTGGATGACAACTTATATGCCGTGGGCCCTGCCAGAAAAGCGGTGGACAAAAACGACCTCCTGCATCTGAAGAGGGACGAGGGCCCTGCACCACATCCTCGGGCTAGGCAGCACGCTCAGGCGTGAGGGAAGACCACAGCTTTTTCCGGTGCCACAAACGCTGCCGTTTCCCAACTGAAACAGCTGTGCCATACCACATATCAGAGGGAGGCTGGTTTGAACGCTAAACATAATACGGGTTTACGTCCAATTCACGTAAGGTCTAGGTATAGGCACTGCTTCCTCTGCATTTCCGAAGAGGCAGAGCAAGTCACACCGGTTGCTTCCCTGGCACACATATGGTGTCCCATGAATAGCAGGGCCATGTATATTTAATAGGCACCCAGACACACATGCACAGCCCAGGGGCGTGCAGACAGGGCTGCAGCAGCCGCAGACGCGTGCTGCCTGGACGCTGGCTTGTGTTGGTTTTGCCTTTTGAAGTCCAGGACAGCCCCGTCTCCCTTCCCGCTACTCCTGTTGGCAAGCGTCAGCCAGCCACGGCTAAGGGTGTGTTGTCCAGCTGATGGGCACACACACAAACCCCTGACCCCCAGCGTGCGTCAAGAGGGAGGGTAACGCCACAAGCAGCACAAACCTGTTTGCCGACGTGCCAGGAGTTACATTCACCGTGAATTTTGTCCTTTATTAGGCCTCCTGCATTCACTCGATTATTCATGAATCCAGCCTCATTTCCTCAAACTGCAGGGGAAGCCAAGAGCTAATCGGGATGAATAATTTTTGGCCTGGCACCCTTCACCCGCCAGCACCCCATGGGGATGCACCCGGTGCCAGGGAAGCCAGGATTTCCATTCCAGGGCTGTTATGAGCACTAGGAAAATGAGCAATATCCAGGCAAATCAAGACCAGCTGCGAAAGTCACTGCAGCCGTCGGGGAAAAACTTGACCAGCTCGGAGGGTTTCCCTTCTCCTAGCATGCTGATAGCTACAGGAAACAGACACTTTTAAAAGTTTTCACAACTGGGTTTCAGGAGGACTCGTCGGCCTTATTAAATATAATATTTCACTCTGCGAGCCCTTATTTATTTATTTATCTTGGCCCTGCCATCACCACAAAGCCGCCTGGAAGCGAGGAAACGTGGCCTCACTGAATTTCAGGCTGAAGCAACGCTCTGGGTCTGCAAGCCAAAGAAGAACAGAAGCCAAGTTGAAAGTATGGATGCATATATATGTATATATTTGCAATTACTCTTCATGTCAAGGGCTTGGGAATTCATTTTGTTGCTTTCATTGTGTTTGCAGAGCTTCTTTCCAAATCTGATACTTAAACATATTTTGTTACTATATCCAGCAACCATAATGGCATTTTGATTTGCGATGTGACAGGCTATTCCACAAACAGGACTCCAGCCAGGCCCTGGTAAAGGAGAGGAACAAGGCTGGGAAGCGCGGTACATGGAAGGCTCGTCTGTGTGGTTTGTAGCTGTTTATTTAATAAAGGTCTTTGCATAAGCTGGATTCCATGTGTTGATGTGACCGAAACAGATGCTGCTCAGTAAACGCATCCAGGAGGTGGTTGATTTTTCCCACTCTCTCGGTGCTGTTTGCTTCAGCTATGCGCTCAGATCACAAGTGGGTTCGTCCTGTTCCTCCATGTGGATACTAAAAGAGCCCAAATGCCTCAGAGGAAATGAAAGTGCCCGACTTTGGAGCTGGCTGTGCACACCAGCCATTTGCACCGATTTGCATAGGATTTGCATTTCATCACTAATCACTGCACAAATGTGCGGAAAATACCATTTTAATCAGCTGACTGTGGGCAAACAAAGTAATCTCTCTCGCAGTTTGGAGCCGGTGATCTCCTGTCACGGCATCAGAAGTGATGTAAATCGCCGCTCAGATGGCCCGGGCTTTTCCCAGGCAAGTCAAGCTGCCAGCCCATAGCCATCAGGACACCTTGCCTTGTCCCTCCACTATCCTCTGGTTCCCTCTCCCTGGCAGCGATAATTTCTTCTAGGACAGCAGTGTGATGCTCTGTGTTACCCCTGCAGTTGTCACTGTCAAGTATATACCAGCATCCCAGTGCTCATGCCTGCAAGCGGAGGCTGGAGGCACAGGACCTTGCCAAAACTGATGGACTTGCTCTCAGCAACTCCTTCCATCACTGGACAGACAGATATCTCCGGGGGACACCATTCAGGCTATTCAGGAACTAAACATTGCGGAGCAACCTGTTTTCCCACCTGAGGATGGGCAGGTCACCAGCAGCGGGCTCTGCAGGAGCACCAGAAGATTCTCCTCCCGACCCATTGGTTTTCCCATCTTTGCTTTGCACTTCAGCTCTTTCTAAAGTCTGCATCTGGCTTTCAAAAGATGCCGTATGAAAACCTGGGCAGCTCACAAAGTGCTGTGCCCTTGGACGGGCATTGAAAAGGGAACCGTGGCCGCAGAGAGCTACTTGAGCAGGATAAAGGCAGGTGCCATTTGCCAAATGGGCAGTGAATTGCAGTGATTTCAGGGGGGTAACTGGGCCTGTCTGTCAGACTGCAGAGGCCGTCAGAGCGAAACACGGGCCCCTTACAAAGTCACCTACTTTTTGGATAGGTATTTTTAAAGTTTTCTTACCCGAACGAAATAATCTAGCAGTGATTTATACCTCTTTTCCCATTGCTTGGCACTGCAGGAAAAATCTCCTTTCTGCTCCGGCAGTGGGAGGTGCGGCAAAGTCAGGAAACATGGCTTTTGCTGATGCTGGGAGATGTCAGCCGCACAGCACGGGCTGCAGACCCTCTCATCAGCACGGCTCTGCCCCTGCAACCTCAGAGGAGATGATGCTCCAGGACCTGCATGGCTCACTTGGGGGACCGTGGGGTGTCCCAGGGGAGGTCGTGGTCTGCTTGCTGGGAGGGTAAGGCTTACAGGATCCAAACCAAAGTGCACTCCTTTGCCTGTCCTGCCGTCCTCCCTCTCCCTGGGAAGTGCGTGATTGCTTGGATGTTTTTAGCTACATTCAAAAATGCATTTTGGCATAGTGCGCTTATTAGACATTAGAAAGTTATGGCCTGCCAGCAGGCTCTCTGCTGCTAACCACGTGCAAACTCCACATGCAGCTTTTTCTGCAGCAGGGTCATGCCTGACATTTCGCTCCCGCGTGGGTTTTCAGGTGTCTAACACAGGGCTGAGCTACTCCAGCCTCCACATAATTCACGTGAGACCTCAGTCAGCCATGGGCAGACCAAGTCAATCAGCCAAATCACAAACTGAGTCTCATTCATGCCAGCGCATGCAGAATGGCTGGTTTTCCCTCCCAATCCTCTCAAAAATAGGCAAACGTGTTCAAGTCACCTTCTAAAGATTTGTCGATGGGTCAAGACAGAAGATGGGAGGTTCTGACCAAAAGAGGAAACTTCTGGGCAAGGCCGGTGTGACTGGGTTTCCTGAGGACAGAAGCAGACGTTCGTGAGCCTGGGGCTGAAATATTCAGCAGAGAAATCCCAGCTCTGCTCGTGACCCGCTGCATGAGGTCTCAGGAGAACGAGCCAGGCCAACATTATAGCACAGCCTTTGGAGGAGGATACTGAAGTCACCCAGTCAAGCTGGCCCAGTGCCCAGTGGCCAGTATCACCCCAGTGGGCAACAGGCCAGTTCGACCGCTCTGTAAATACAGCCTTTTTAATGAAAGTACTGAACTAGGTCTGGATGTCTGGTTTTAACAAACCCAGATTAACCAAGGACAGACTCCACCCTACTGCTATTTTTAGCTTCCAAAACCAGCCTGACCGTGCGCCGCCCTACACCCTCTGCCTGTGAACCCTTTTAGCTCGTTTCCACTCAGAAACTGATTCCACACAAGCATCCCCGTATCCGCTACTCATCTCCAACATCCCCGTGGTTCTGATCTTCCACCTCTTCCCACGTCACGCCCGCTCCAGGCTGTATTTCGATCCACGTGAACAAGTGGTTGTCTCCAAGTGTTGGTGGACCGGTTCCCCAGGAGCTGTCTTGGAGCAAGCAGGCTGCCAGGCTCAGTGGGATGCTTCCCAGCAAAACCACCTGAACACGCACGTGGCACCTCCTCTGAGCCTCGGGTGCTCTGCTAAATCTAACAAACTGATACGTGTGCTGCCTCTCAGGTTCATTTTGCCACTGACAGAAACGCATCTCTGGAAGCAGCAGCTGTTTGGGATCATGCACCAAAATCACGTGGCAGCTTTAGGGAAGGGAGAGCCGACGGGGCCAAACTGGCCATGAGGCAGCAATGGCTTAGCCACCTTGGATTTGATCAAGGAGCCTTGGTAGGTGCCAGCTGAAATGTCCCAGCCAGTTGGTGGCACAGGGAGGGACGCTTGCGCATCAGGACACGCGGATCTGCTTGGAGCAAGCTGGAAAAGTGATGTCCTGCTGGGTCGAGGCCAAAGAGATATGGCCCCAGCTGCCTTTCTCTCAACACCCCCAGGACTGAGTGCCGGCACTCCGGGCAGAAATGCCACGTGCCTCTCTCTGGATAGGTGAGGCACTGCACAGGCAGGAACTCGCTGATACGGAGGTGTGAAACCCAGCACTGAGCTCATGCTTAAAAATGGAGGTCCTGCAGGACTCCTTATCTCCCCCATGAAATGCAGCCAGCCGAAGCTCTGAAAAACAACTCACGTGGTTTTTCCCGCCACCTTATGATTCTCAGAGGAAGACGGGGTCTTTAACAGTGTAGGCAATTATTAGTCGTCTGGCTCTATTGTTTCCCACATCTCAGACCACCACAAGAGGACAATTAAGTTTGGATCTGGAAGTCAAAATCTACTTGAAAAAAACATACTCAATCCAACCCCAAAGCCCTTCAGTGTGAGCTACAAGTCCTGCTGGACTGGGAGCTGCTTCTAACTACCACGTCGCACAAGTGGAAGGAGAAAGTTTTTTCCACTGCAGTTCAGTGGGGATTTCTTTTTTTCCTTCTTTTTCTTTTTTGTCAGAAGGTATAAGATGAAAATTTATTAAAGGTAAACATTTCCTGGAACGCAGATGGTGCCCCATTGCGCAGATGTGAGTGTTAAGCCTTATCTGCATCACAGTTTCCAGGAAGCTGCCCGTTTCAACTCCCCAGTCAGCAGTACCACAACAGCTCACACCTCACCCACGGACACATCTGGTCTTGCCTTGCTGAGGACTGTGGTCACCAGCAGGCCGTCCACAAGCAATGGTGGGGAGGACGGCTGCATGCAGAGAAGCTCAGCTCCGGCTCCGGATCAGCCTGGCAGTGGTAGCATTGCCTGTCACCAGCTCTGGGGAGGTTTGGTAGCGCAAGTGAGAATGCCTCCGCTGATGCTCGAGGCTGCACTGGCTCTGTTACCTCTCCCATCCTCAAAATCTCCTCGCTGTGGAGGAACAAGCTGCTGAAGGACGGGAGATCACCACAGACCCGCTTCTCAAATATGCCCCTTTATGACCCAGAGTGTGTAGTTTCGATTTTTATTAAAAATGACGCGTTGCTCTATGTCTTAGGATCTATTTAGCGTACCTTACGCTATTGGTTAACTGTCAATTCATTTGCAATCTCACTTTCCATGTTCATAACATAAGGGTCACAGTGCCCCTACAAACACCCTCATCAGATCCTTGCCGAAATGGCTGAAGTTCTCACTTGTTGTATGAAAGCCACCTCACCCTCCTAAATCAAGATATCCTTACCTCCCCATTTAAACACACACCAGTCCAACAGACCCGCAGATCACAACAGCGTTTGGAACTTCTGGCCTGAATAACACAACTCAAATGCCTTTCGCCAGGTCCAAGGCAAACCACGGGGCTCCCATTTGTGTCGCACCACTCATCACGGTTTCCTGGCAGACAACTCCATCCAGCTTACATCACTCCAGCTCACTGCAGATGGACTTCGGCAATCCCATCCGACAGACATCATGAAATGAACTCCATGATATGACCAACCCTCTAAAAATACTGCTGTTTTACAAGGCGGGAGGGCCTGGGTGGGAAAACGCCAGCATTTCTGCTCTGGCACGTTTTAGCCTGGCCCTGCTCGGTTTTCAGCCTGTTCAGCATTACGAAACAGCAACCTCACATCGCATGACTAAATAGAAACCTCTCCTTCCTGCACAGGGTCATCTGTCGTGGGGAGAACGTGTGTGAGACGGATCCCCTCCATGCTCGCCATCTCCAAGGAACCTGCAAAAAGACTTTGCAAACCCCTTTTTCTTCCCCGAGTCGCCGTTCCTGTCTGCTTTCTGCTAACAACCTGGCTTTTAAGTGGGTGGACAGAGAATCGTACGCAGGAGGTTTGGGGAGACCAGGCAGTAATCTCTGCCTCTGTGAAAGCAGCGGGAAACGTGCTGCTGGTGATGGCTGCAGCAGTGCTTCTTCCCTTGCCCCTTGCTCCCAAATCCTTCCTCATACCCTCTCCCCATCAAATGCACCCGTGCCGTTTGGCTCTTCATTTAATCTCAAAAGCAGCCAGCCGAGGCTGCTGTCCCTCGAGGGGTGCACCCTCTCTCCGGCCGGGGCTGTGGGCAGCGTGCAGCACCCGTGGGTGTCTCCGACCTCAGCAGACCTGGGCATTTTCGCCCCCTGAGCACGTAGAATCAGTCACCTTACAAAACGCCCATCCCCTCGATTAAGACACCTGTTTGCTATCCCTTTCTGTTCCCTGCAACCCATATAGGGAGCAGTGCCACTCACCAGGTATCATCCAACAGAAAGCCCCCAGGGGTAGGGTAGCCCCTCTTGGACCTGTGCCCTTCCCCAGCGTGTCCAGCCCCCTGAACTGGGGTGGCAGGCAGTCCAGCTCCATGGCACTTCTCCTCCTGCTGCCTCCCTCCCTCCCCAGCAGGGGCTGTGGGGCAGCCCCGACACCCATCCCAAGAGGGATGCTGAATTACGCCGGAGTCAGCAGGGAGAGCTGCCTCCTTGGCTCATCCCTGAGTTATGATCTGCCAAGAGAAACCCAGGCTGGTCACAGAGGGCTCCTGGCAGCGTGCCCAGGTGCTCCTCTTGCCTAAGTGTATTTCCTCGGAGTGCATGCCTGGTGGAAACAGAATTAAGGGAGACCATTGCTGCCCCTTCCCTCTCTCAAGGAGCCAGGTACTTCTCAGGTCTGCCACAGAAAGGATTACAAGCTGCAGTTAACGCCTGGCCCATTTCCCAGGGTCACCTTTTCCTTCTTGGGAAGAAAGGGAAAGGGAGTTGTGTGGTCGCGCTGGCCCCGCCAGCCAGCCTGGGGCCATTCCTGGACGGACCCCAGCATCAGGCAAAGACATGCTCCAGCCCAGGCTGGTGGAGCAGAGAGCAGTGTTCACCCCCAGCCTTCACCTCCCACTAGGCTGCCATATCAGGGGGTGACCTGGAACAGGTGCTGGGAGATGCGGTTGCCACCACCCTCTGCCCCAGCCCTTCCCCAAGCCATGGCCTTGGTTTTGGGGAATGTGCAACATCACCAGGGCAGAGGAAAAACCTGCCTGGCAGCGGCTCTTCAGGCAAGGACACCAAGGGAACCATTGGGAGATGTTTCTGCAGTAATAAGGAAGGTGGACAGTGCACAGGGACGGGCAGAGGACTGCCATCTGGAAGGCAACGGGGCCTGCAACTGTTTTTCTCCAAGCCCGCCCTGAGTGCTGCATCCATGGCACAATATCTTCAGAAAGATGAAGGTGACCTTGAGATGTGTTGAAGGATGTTAAAAAAACTCAGGAGGCACCGATCGTGGAAGAGGAAATCTCAGGGTATCAGGGCAAAAACACCCTTTCTGTTGGGCAGGACAGTTGGTAACATCGGTGGCACAGAGGCAGGTCAGGCTGGCTGTCAGGGAAAATCCATGGCAGTGTATCACACAATCACAGAATGGTTGGGGTTGGAAGGGACGTCTGGAGATCATCTAGTCCAACCCCCTGCCAGAGCAGGGTCACCCAGAGCAGGTTGCACAGGAACGCGTCCAGGCGGGGCTTGAATGTCTCCAGAGACAGAGACTCCACCACCTCTCTGGGCAGCCTGTGCCAGTGCTCTGCCACCCTCAAAGTAAAGTTCCTCCTCATGTTTAGGTGGAACTTCCTATGCTCAGGTTTGTGCCCGTTACCTCTTGTCCTGTCCCCGGGCACCACTGAAAAGGGCCTGGCCCCATCCTCCTGACACCCACCCTGTAAGTGTTTATAAGCATTGATAAGATCCACCCTCAGTTGCCTTTTTTCCAGACTAAAAAGACCCAAATCCCTCAGCCTTTCTTCATAAGCGAGGTGTTCCAGTCCCCTAATCATGTGTAGGCTAATCAGCGTATGCTGTAGGCACACCGCCATGCTGCCGACACCACGCCGCAGCCTCTGCCGTGCTGGGGGAAACACCTGGAGGTGTTTTTGGCCGGATCTCTCGGCTTTCCTCCCTGTTTTGCCCTCATTGCTCCATTCTTTTTGGCAGCCGGGGAAACCTCTTCTCGGCTGGCATCAGCTGTCTGCTGCCCCGTGAGCGAAATGAGGGCAGAGTGGGGTCTGCCGTGCTGGGAGGTTTTTGGCACAGCAAAACCTTGGGGGGGAAATGAGCCAGCCACAGCCCGACCCCGAGGAGGGGATTATAATGCGCCTGTTGCGTGCGGGACTTGACGTCCAACATAGTTAATGCCTCCTTAATCACTCATAAGCCATTCTGCTCTGGAAGAGTAATAATAATGATAAACGCCCCCCCCACCCCCCCACTTTGCTTTCTATTTTCCTGTTTGTAAATCCCAAGGTCTTCAACAGAACACTGTCACTGCTGAGTGAACTTAACCGTTAACCTACAAAGAGCCACTGATGATTACGCCTCTGAAAATAGATTTTATCCATTCCCTCCACTCCCCTTTACTGATCTAGACACAAATGCCTAGTGATTGTTACTTGGCAACCATGGTAAAAATGTACTGAGCCACAAGTGGCTACAAAGGATGAAATCACTGTCATGAAATTTCCAAAATAAGTACTGTAATGCCAGAACTCTTATTCCTGAGAGGAACAAATAAATCTTTTCCTTCCTTATATCTTTTTTTTTCTTTTTTTTTTTTTTTACAGAAAAGGATTTATTCTTCATTAGCAATGTACAGTTTTCCTTCTTGCTTTTTTGTGAAGCTTCTTTAGGACTTGATTCAGCTTATTTTGCTGCAGTTACTCATGCATTTCTACACGTATGTGGGCACAGAGCGTTTGGGAATGCACATACACACTCTCCTGAAGTCTGGTCAGAAATGCACAGCTGTAGAAGGGTCCAGGTCAGCAGGGACCTCTGGAGGTCTTTGGTCAAAGCAAGACCGACCCCAAAGCTAGGGCAGGGTGCTTATATATCATAGAATCATAGCATCATAGAATGGTTTGGGTTGGGAGGGACCTTAAAGGTCATCTAGTTCCAACCCCCTGCCATGGGCAGGGACACCTCCCACTAGACCAGGCTGCTCAAAGCCCCATCCAGCCTGGCCTTGAACACCTCCAGGGATGGGGCAGCCACAGCTTCTCTGGGCAACCTGGGCCAGTGTCTCACCACCCTCACAATAAATAATTTCTTCTTCATATCTATTCTAAATCTCCCCTCTTTCAGTTTCAAACCGTTACTCCTCGTCCTATCATTCCACTCCCTGATCAAGAGTCCCTCCCCATCTTTCCTGTAGCCCCTTTAGGGACTGGAAGGGGCTCTAAGGTCTCCCTGGAGCCTTCTCTTCTCCAGGCTGAACAACCCCAACTCTCTCAGCCTGCCTGATATATATGTCTCTGTATAGATGAGCGCTTGCGCATACACACCATCTGGGAGACTTTCCAGACTCTCAGAAGCAAGCCCAGAGCATATAATAAAAGGTTAATCCATCTGAGGCTGCTTTAAACTAGATATCACTAGCGCAATGAAAAACTGGGATGGGTACCAGTTATTGATTAATCAACTGCCTGAACGTAACGTTGTCAAACGTCCAACTCACATCTCCATAAATCCATTCTTCTCCTATGGTTCAGCTCCTGTATTCAATGCTATGTAGCCCCAGGGACTACCAAAGAAAAGGATGCAACTTGTAGGAGATACTTTTCCAGATAACGAACATCTGAGCTTTCATCTTTGATAAAATATTTCACAGTGAGAAAATGTTTGTGTCGTGGCTCTCATATGGAAGACTCTGTGCCTTTGTATCTGATTGAAAGCCATCCTTGGTAGCCTTTGATTAAAAAATGTTTCTCTGTTGGTCTCTCCATAAAGAGGGGAAGAAACGAATGTTTTCATATCTTGCTCAAAGGTCCGGAGCCTGGTCAGCTTCTGGAAAGACTGAACTCCACGCAATCAGAGAGATCTAAACCCAACATACACCAAGCTTAATTTTTCAAACAGGAATCTCTTGAAGATGTCTAACTTCTCACCAGGGAAATATTTAATTCCAGCGATTAAACACTCTGTCTGGAGACTCAGAGGCAAAATGCAATGCTGATTAGCATTTGTCTCAGAGCTTGATTATTCACACTATTCCCCTTTTAGGGAAATACTTCTTTCAAGCTCGCACATAAATCTGTGCCCACAGATCTGCTTTCTCCTCTGATCAATACCCATTAGTTGCAGCTTTTCCTAGATGTGAGTAGCAAGGGCATCTGTTCCTCTCCAGCTCAGTGCTAGGTGGGACCAGCAACCTCAAATCAGATTCACCCCAGTTTTCACCCCAGCGTAGCACCAAAGCCCTGCATGTTGCAATGGTGCTTCAGGTGAGGGTGAGGAGCACAAGGAGGTTCTTGTCCATCTCCTCACCAACCCTGGAGGTATTTAAAAGATGTGTAGATGTGGTGCTGAGGGACATGGTTTAGTGGTGGACTTGGCAATGTTGGGTTAATGGCTGGGCTTGATGATCTTAAAGGTCTCTTCTAACCAAAATGATTCTATAATTCTATGAAAAGTCATGCTGTGAGTCCCACACCGGTCCAGTATGGCTACCCATTGAGGATGCTCCCTGTGCAAAGGCAGCAGTGCTTGTTCAGCCTGTCGCAGTCGGCGCTCCCCATCCAAACCAGCTGGCATTCCCAGGTTCCTCCATGGATGTTACCGGTCCCCTCTGAGCCCCACCTCAGTTGCGTGGCCTGAGCAAGGAAACCTGTGAGCCCTGGATGGACCCTGGTCCCTTGCTGACATCTCCAATCCACTCTCAAGTGCTCTTTTCCTATTTTCCTGTCTGACTGTAACACAAGCACAAGTTTGGAAAAGACATCTGCATCTCCCCAGCCTTCCCTCTGCAGGGGCTTGGGACCAGCACCCACAAATCTCTGGGAGGCCCTTGCAGACACTGAACTGGTGGAGAAAGCAGCTTAACCATGTGAAATGAGATGATGCCGAATAAACATGTTCTTCCCTCTTCTCTGGATTCGCCTTCCCCACCAGCCTACCCCCCATTACGCCTGGCCAGGGGGTTTGGGATCCTGGCACAGGCAGGCTGTGGGACAGGGCTGCTCTGACCGACACAGCACCAGCGTCTGCCAAAATGCCACCTTGCTGGGATTTTTTCCTAGGCAAAGCTGGGGACGAGGGTCCCCAGCTCCCTGTGGTTATTTCATGTCTCCTCCCCAAAGCCTTTGAAAAGTGACTGCCAGAAATCCCGTGGGCATAGGGAATAGCTCTGGGACTCCCTAGCTCAGAGGGAGATGCCTTCATCTGTAAAATAGCATGAAACAGCACCGCAAAGGTAAGAGATCCACACAAAGAGGGCAAGTTTTTAGCTAAGCTGCCCAGGCCAATGACACAAAATTAGCCCTAGAAAAAAAAAACATACTACAAAACCACACACAGCATCTTGCATCTGTTTCCTGCAGCCTGTGTTCAGCTGGGCCCTAAATTCCCTAGGAAACATTTCTCTTTCCTACTAGCACTTTAGAAATGGGTTTGGGCACTGGCTTTTTAATCAGTGAGAACTGCTGAGCCGTATCAAATTTCCCATACTTAAAAGCTGATTTTTCACAAATGCACTTTTAAAAGATTTTTTTTTTTTTTTTTTTTTTTTCCCCAAAAAGTCCCCCGGCCTGCTAAATTGCATCTACTTTCTAAACGCACAGTGCAGACATGGCTGACTAATAGGTATTTAAGCTAGCTATTATTTTCTTCTGCAAATAGTGGCAAACCACAAATGCTAATCATATGGGATTTCATTATCTCATGTGCCGAAGACTTAGCACTCCAGATAGCTGATGTGCAGGGAGAAACTAAACCTCTGCACCTCAAAAGCGAGCTGTTTTGAAGAATGATGACCCAAACTCCCCTCACCCGCTCTTCCGCAGGGCCAACTTGTGAGCATCGACTCGCTGGCAAATTCCCGGCACGCGTGGTTTGTGGGTATTTAATGCGTTGATTGCAAAAGGAGAGGTGCCCAGCGGCTGGGCGGCGTGACCGTACGGAGACACAACATCATCCCTGACTGCGTGGCCTCCTCAAGTGCTGTCTTGCCTCAAGCAAGCGCCCTTATAATCTCACACCACATTCTTGGCGGCTTGGCAGCAGCTGCATCGCACTGAGAAGACATGCACCACCGAGAGCTACACGTGCGCAGAAGCGATGCCTATGGGCAGGAAAGCAAAGATTGCCCCCATAACTTTAACTCTGCACAACCGCACGTGAGTGAGTGTACGTCACAAGTTCAGTGTTCACATGCTACGTCTCCAGCAGCCCAATATAAGGGTACCTCCTGCGTAAATCGTTCTGACCGTGCAGGAACAGGGCCAACACATACACCTGAGTGCTCCAGAGAGAGCGCCTGCAAACACTCATTTTAAACCATTTCTAGGCCAAGCTGCCATCACTGGGAGCGTTCTGAGCTCAGCAGCACTTTCAAGACTCAGCCATCACTAAAACCCATTTCCTGGCTGACAATCTTGGCACAAAAGCCGGGCCCTGCCTGCCCCTGCTCTGCGCTCCAAGGCAGACAAAGAGCAGGGGAAAGGAGATATTCCTTCCGTCTTACAGGCAGCTAAAGGAGCCGTTTCTGCAAGATTTTAGAAGGTTGCGTTTTGTTTTGGTTTTCTTTTCCCCCACACCTGGAACAAAAAGAGGTTTCCCATTTTAATCCCCCAAAAGCTGACGACCTCCCTGTCCTGGGGTCAGCACATTCCCCACCTGCCAACAAGTGACAGATTAAAGCAGCCACCTTTGCTGCCGTTCTCCAGCCTGGGAGCTTTTTGAATCAAAATGAGTCATGCTGTTTGCCAATTGACTTTTAAATAAGACGTGGCTTTCAGCAGGTCAGAGGGACAGCTGGGGAAATGGCAGCCCTCCCCTGCCTCCCGCTCCATGCCAGCAGCTGGTGCTGGGCCACATCACACCAGGGTGAGAGGGACCGCAGGAGGGACGTGGCAAAGGGGTGACCGAGGTACCAGTGCTGGCAGGGGGCCTGTGTCCACCTTCTCCTTCCACTTCTCCACCCTGCTCCCGTTTGGCTCATCCCTGCCCTCCCCTCTGTCTGCCCCAGCTTCCAGATCTCTCAGGGACCCAAATCCCAGCAAGCCGCCAGGGCAAGCAGCAGCCATCGGCAGGAGGGGACGTCTGCTCAGCTTGGACAAGCGAGGATCAAATGCCTTCCACAGCAGGGCACAAACATTGTAGCCTGGCCAAACACCGTTGTGCAGATGCCTTTCTCCATTGTGCTGCTTCCTTCTCCCTGTGTTCCCTCTCCCCCTCCACTGAAGACAGGACTAGTCCAGGCAGAGAGCTAAATAACCTGTCCCCAGCCAACAATAAGCATAGTGGACCTTAAATAACTATTAGTTAGTAGTAAACTGGCCGGTAGTGGCCGGGTGGAGAAGCACAGTGCGGCCGGTGTGAGGCAGTGTTTGAAATTCTGCCAGGTGCCAGAAGAAAGCGATTATATTTTAACGTGGGTTATGATTCCCTCCTCTCTTTTAAGAGCCCAGGGGCAGCCCAGCAGTCCACCAGGCTCTGGCCAAGGTTAGTTTAGCCATTTATCTTCACGTCTGGGACAACATCCTACAACAGGTGATGAGGTGCCCCAACCTCCACAGGCATCCTGGGACACACATGGACACCAGACGAAAGGATGTGTTGCCTCAATGGCTCTAAAACTGCTCAGAGATAAAGAAAGAGGTAAAGGCAGGAGGTGTCAGGAAGGCAGCAGCTGTCGGAGGAGCCAAGGGACGGATTAGTTTGCATAATTCATTCCCGGACTTCAAGGGGAGGCTCAGGAGCCAAGGTCTCCTCTTGCTGAAGTTGCTCTCCTCTGTCGGCGTGCAGCAGAGACGTGATCAATCACGGCCACTGCAGCTCCCCGGTGACATTTCTAAGTGCTCCACTGAGCAGAGATGAATTAGAGACAGTGGCAGTGTAACTGTGGGGTGTCCAGGTCTCTCTCCCAGGCTCCCGCAGCCACCGAGCTCCATCCTCGCTCTCCTCTCAGCCACATTTCCTGAGACAGATGGGATCAAGGAGATAACGCTTGTACATCACGGCACCAGTCCTGATAACAAGCTATTAACAAGAGGCCTTTTCAGACTGTACTACTTTTAATAGGAGACTGACAACTGCAGAGTAAATAACATAAAGCAGATAAAACCCAAGCGTTTTTCTGTAGGAAGTGCTGCTCACAGCCATGGGGCAGTGTTCAGACTGTGAGCCACACGCTGGAAAACTCAGCCTTGTGGTCTGATCCAGCACACATCACCCGTGCCTCAGTTTCCCCTACCTCTATGACAGCATGATACCAATTGTGAAGCAGCCGGGGACCTCTGAGCTAGAATTGCTGCTCTAGAGGTTGCTGCAAATTGCTGGGCTCCTGCAGCCTTACACCGATGGCTTCCTTGGGTTACATATGAGATGCGGACAGCAGCACGACCAGTTAGGATTTGGCCTTCGGAGCCTAAACATGCTCTGGATTTCTTGTGTGACTCCTTCAGCCCTGTTGGTATTAGCTGCCCCTCTGTAAACAAGGAGAGATCCTTTGCCAGGCTCGTCCTTGTGCACAGTGCACACCCCGGGGCTCCAGCTGCTCTTTGCTCTCTGCTTGTCCGACCATCTTGATCTCAAGAGGAAAGCCCTGGGCTGTGCTGCATTCCCTCTCAGCGCTCTCTGAAGCCTCAGCTCCTGCAACGAAGGGACGGGAGAGCTGCCTGTGCTCTTTGCTCCCACCCAGGGCAAGGACCGCTCCATCCTGCAAACGCTTGCTCGTGGTGTCCCAGCCTGTGCCCAGAAGGAAGCTTCCCCTCCTGCAGCCGTGCTCACCAACACCAGGCACAGCTCCCAGCCCCAGCTATTTTTTACTGGGTTGCTATTTTTACTGGGTAATGCTTCTGCAGATCACAGGACCGTCCACTCTGCCTCTGCCCAAGGAGCCATCATTCTGCTGGGCAGCTGTTTCCAGATCTGGGAAGGAAGGAAGGAAGGAGTCCAGGGGCTGACCAGCTCTGGGACCACACACTTTGAACGCAGTGCCCTCCGTTCTCTGCTACATCCATTCCCCAGCAGCTCGGGGGGACCTTTATTTCTCACCAGCATTACCAGGGCCACAAACCTCCCGCATGAGGTGCAGAAGCACCCAAGGAGCACCCAAGGGGCCATTTGGCACCGGGGATGCGATGGCTGCATCCAGCCATGGATCCCACCTTGCCACCCATGCTCACCACAAGCACCAACTCGCTCCAGCCGATGCAGAAGACATCCCGCAAAAATTTAGGTGCCAGTGAAACCCTGAAACTGCTAGGCTGGGCCAGAGGGTCAGAACAGTGGGGGCGAGCGAGAAGGCAAGACGTTACCTCACACTGCGGGGCGAACACAAGCGGCTCCCAAAAGCTCGCTCCTGAGAGAGGAAACAAGGTGTGAATTAATGGAGCTGCGGAGCGAGGAGACGACGGCGCCGTTTGTGCCAAGTGCTGTGGCGGCGGCAGCTTGCAAATGGAGAGCAGCAGATGTGGTGGGAACAGGCAGCACCCGGGGAGCCGAGGGCCCCGCCGCCGCGCCGACACCCGGCCCCGGCCCCCGGAGCTAAAAATACACCGCTCCCAGCGTGACGCCTGGGAAAGAGCGGGATTCCCATGGCACAGCCAAAAAAGCAGGGAGCGCGCCGGGCCGCCGTGCAGGCCCACTGTCTTCCCTGAGAGGGAGCCGGGCTGGGAAATGAGAGGCTCTGGGAGGAAGCAGGAGGAAAATGTGCAAGTCATCAGTGATTCCCATCCTGGGGACCATCCAAACGCGTCAAAGGCAGGTCCAGCCCTGACACCGCAGCTTCGGTCGATGCCTATGGTTCGAGCGTTTACTTGCTTCCCATTGGAAGGCCCTGCCTCCGGTGCCAAACTTTTACTACTGCGGCTGACATCCATCCAGGCTCAGCGTCAGCCCCGTGCGGACCCTGCTGGGTCACTTGGCTGGAGCAACGCACCAGCCCTCCCCACCCACGGCACTGCTGGCGCCATGGAGCAGCCCCTGGCCCTTCCACCCAGCCCTGCCGGCCACCGCCGCCGGCGCGGATGGGACGTGCAGGCAGGGAGCCAGCATGTTTTCTACAGGGCCTGGGAGATGCGGCATGCGTGAGATGCGGGTGGAGAGGGGGAGAGGGGAGCCTTGGGGTTGTCTTGGGGGAAGATAACCCAGCGAAACTGGTAGCTCTGCCCTCAGCTCAGCTTGGGGAGGGGTGGGCGAGTAATTGCCAACCCACAAAGCCACCCATCCAAATAGATGACGTCTATTAAAGAGATGAAGGGGATGTTGCTTATGAGTGCAGGGGCTGAGACCCAGTCTCTCCACTGGCAGCAGTACAGGTTTGAGTCCTGGGCAGTGGCATTTTTGAGGTTGCCCCTCTACCCGCGTGGGCTGGCATGAGGGCGCGCACGCTGGCTGCCACTCAGTTTGCTCAGAGGCGATGTTCTTGCCCATCTCCGCAGTACAGGATGATGTAAGTATATCATCCATTATTACTATTTTCATTCTTGACACAAGGAAAAATTAATTTTCTTTTAAAAAGTGATGTATGAAGAACCCAGATTTGCCTGAATAATATACGAACCTATAATCTGGCTGTTACCCTTTGTCTGAAGCATTAACATTAGCAGAAGGCAATTTAGGATGATTGCTTTTAAGTTGTAAAGCCAATGTTCAATTAGAGCATGAAATGAAAGACTTATCACTAGTACTGCCATAGAGATTTATTCTCAAAGTATTTCTTTTCAGCCATAAAGATGCTGTTTTTGTCGAAAGTGACATGTTTAGAACGAGGCGCTTTTGCCTAATATTACTATGAAAAATGATTTGGAATCAAACATTTTTGTATTTAGGATAACGACAGCGTTTTGTTAAAAAAATTCAACATCATGCCTGGAATTTCAGCTATTGCGTTTGGTTTGAGGAGATTTCCATTCCTCTGGTGGGTCCTGCTGCACCATGGACTGTTCTCCTTCTCCGACACCTCTTTTGCTAGGGCACTGGTAGTGGACGCTGCGGTGATACCACAAATGTTTTAACAACCACACAGAGCTCCCTGCAGTCTCTGGCAAGTCTGAAGCTTTGTGGGATCCCCAAATGAACTTTCTGTGAATCAAGGGCTGTTCAGCCTGGAGAAAAGAAGGCTGAGGGGAGACCTTCTCGCTCTCTACAGCTACCTGAAAGGAGGGTATAGTGAGGGGGAAGTCAGTCTCTTCTCCCAAGCAACAGGTGATAAGACAAGAAGAAACAACCTCAAGTTGTGCCAGGGGAGGTTTAGATGGATATTAGGAAAATAATCTTCACTGCAAGGGTTATCAGGCACTGGAACAGGCTGCCCAGGGAAGCAGTTGAGTTGCCATCCCTGGAGGTATTTAAAAGAGATGTAGATGGGGTGCTGAGGGACATGGTTTGGTGGTGGACTTGGCAGTGTTGGGTTAACGGTTGGACTTGACGATCTTAAAGGCCTTTTCCAACCTAAGTGATTCTATGATTCTATTCTATAAGTCTTTAGGAAAGACTTGGGGACCAGAGCCTTCCCCCAGCAAGCAAAGAAGTTACTGCAAGTTTGTGGCTCATAAAAGAAGAAAAAAGAGATGAGTGCCAGAGTGTGGTGCCCGAGCGGTACCCACAAGCCCAGCTGGCCTTGGCTGCACGTGGGGAAAGGCGTGGGAGTGGGTGCCCAGGCTGGGCAGAGCAGAGCGGGGAAGCCCAGGCTCTGCTTTGATACCTGCCAGCGGAGCCTCATGAACCCTTGCCTGAACACAAACCCTGGACCTCTCAGGGTGCTTCGAAATGGTAATTCCCATTTTGTTTGCACCTGTGGATGGCCAAGACACCAGGCTTTCTAGTGAGATCTCAAGAGAGGCACGTCAGGGAAGGAGGGGATGGATTTGTGAAGATCCAGCGACTACAGCAGGACAGACTGTACACACAACGCGTGGGGTTTCACCGGGGAAATAAAAGAGAAAGCGGTGACAAATAGCCTGCTGGTATGTAATGTTTCACAGCAGCCAGTCTGCATGCTGCACAGCGCTCTTCAAGTGTCTGCTTTGTCCCAGATATTGCTGGTTTTCTGCATGCCGTGCCATTTCTTTGCTGTGCGCTCCCCAGCATCCATCCAGCCCCATGCTTTCCAAAGGGAAGCAGTATGTGGGCCAGCCACTGGCCACAGACTCGGGGTTTGCGCTGGATTAGGCACAGAGAGCAGCTGCTGCAGGAATAACAAAAAAAGTGCACTTTGCTGCTTGCTGCGCCATCAGTGCTTGGACATACCTGGAGGGCACTGATGGGGGTGAGCAAGGCCCAAGCCACGTGCAGGGGACAGCCATGGTCAGGGGGCTTGGGCCACCCAGTGCTTGTGGTGGGGGAATGGAGGAGCTGCACATCTGTGCAGCCTGCCTCTCCCTAATTCCTCCCAAATCAAAAAGACTCCAAAAAGTGGAACTTAAGGGATGCTGGGGTTCCCGGAGCTGTGAGAGAGTAAGGCCAGGGAGAGAAAAAACCTCCCCATTGCTGACTCCCTTCGGGGGCAGCCACGATCTGCTTGGTCCCAGGGAAGCTCGCCAGTACGTCTTGTTCCTACTCGGCACTATTAATTTGGCTAAGCGGTCAGAGCTGGCAACACTTCCGCAGAGTCCTGCACTGAATAATAAACCCCGACGTCGAGACACGAAGTAGGGCCAGGACGGAGTGGCCAGCAAGCTCTGTGAGCCGCTCCTCTCAGCCTGGTGCTGCCCACCGTGCCTGGGGGTCTGGCACTGCCATGCCTCTCCAAAACGCATCGCTCTATCCCAGCTTCTTCCCCGTTCACCACAAGCTGCGATCCAGATGCCCGCGTGCCTGCTCTCAGCCTTAGAAGCACCCTACAGACCAGAGTTTAACTTCCCGAGGTTGCAGCTCACATCTTTCTCTGATCCTCTTGCAAGATTCACGTAAGCAAGAAATAACACGCGCAGCAGCTCTCTGCTGGCATGAAATGGCCAAGCCCGTCACGCTAAACAGAGAGGCACTGATTTCTGCAAGGCAAAGGTCTAGACCTGAATTGCCAGCGGGACTTTTTCTTTTTGGTAGAAACGTTATCCAGCCACGCTTTCATGTGCTCAGGTTGGCAGTTGTTTATTTAATGGTATGATACGGCTAGTTAGAGCAAGACAGCTGGGTATCTGCAATTAATCCGAGCCTGAAAGAGACTGAAAATGAGCAATACAGTCTGCTTGGGTCTTAGGGTGCTGAAATGGAAATCCAGGGAAAAGATTAAAGGGGGAAAAGGACATAATATCTCCAAGGAAAGTTTATTCCCACATAAGAAATCACTGGGTTCATTTATACAAAGCTGTTTCTCAAGGCTGTAGCGATTATCACCTTGCTGATATATTTTCCAGCCGCACTTTGCAGAGGTCTGGATGGATCGGAATTACACCTTGGTTCTGGGCAGCCTCTGGCAAAAGTTTATACAGTGTCAAGAAATGGAAAAAAAAGTACTAGAAAGTTTCTCGCAGTGAGAACATTTGTCACGGAGATGTTTCACGGAATAAACCCTGGGCATGGGACCAAGAGAAGTAATTGGACTGGCCATGCTCCATGTTTAAGATACTTGTCTTGGGCTTTTAAAATGCAAAAAGAATATCGGTTATTTCTTCCAGAGAGCAAGGAAGAGAGGGGTTGATGGCACTTGTTTCTAAGGCTCACATATCCTTTAGGCCTTTACCCCGAAGCCACGCTGCTTCGTCCCTCAAAATCCTGCCAGCATGAAAACCTGCTGTTTATTGCCATCTTGAAAGCCTGGCAACACACTGAGCTGCCTGCACAGCGTTGCTGGAGTGGGCAGGAGCAGGCAGGAGCGGGCAGAAGCATGCCCACGTGGGAGTCACGCTGCCGCACAGGGTGAAATTAGCCCCGGAGTCGTGCGAGGACAGCGTCTCCAGAGAAGCACCTCGCCTCGTGCCTGTGGCTCAGGAGAGTCAATGGAGATGTTTTCAGCTTGCCTTTTGCCGGTGGCTCCCCTGGGCCATCCATCTGCCACCTTGGTCCCGAGGGTGTCTCCAGCCTGCCGAGGAGCAGAAAAACCCCAGCCCTTTGTGCACAGCCCCCTGTCCCTCTCCAGATTCCTGACAGCTGGGGAAAGGGCGGGAAGAAGATGGTGTGAAACACAATTTGAGCACTGACAGGTCAGAGAAGACTGTGGCTACCATTGTGCATGAGGAGATGAGGAGACCACAGCTGGATCTAGAGAAGCTGGGGACAACAAGCCAGCTCACACACTGCCAGGTCTTCCCAGGGAGAAGCTAGCTTGTAAATGCCCCTGCTTCTCGACTCCATGCTGTGGATGGACCCTGCTGCCTGCTGAGCTGAGCACCCACCCATCTTGTTTCAGCAATGACTCCTGTGAGGAGCTCGGGCTGCACAGATGGGGCCAGCCAGAGGCCAGGAGGGAGCTGGGGGAGAAAAAAAGCAGATCCACAGCTTTGGGGTTCACCTGGGACAGCCCCAAATTTATCCTCGTGCAAGGAGCCCCTCTTGGTCTGCTGGGCTTGTGGCTGGTTTTGGGGATCCAGCGGCAGGGCTGAGGTGGCCTGGGGGGGGCCAGGGGTGGGATCCACCTGGGAAATTCGGGGTCCTACGGGTCCATGTGTTTGGAAAGACTGAGTATGGCTGGCCTGGGCAGTAGGGAAGAGACCAAGCCAGCTTGGGAAGCTGCTTCTCACTGTGCTAGTTCCTCACCCCAGCGACTCCCCAGGCTCTTCTGACATCGCACCAGCTTTCTCAGTGGGGATCTCTTGATTTGCAATTTTTTTTTTTTTTTTTAAATCTAATCCTCCGCATGAATATGCGCCTGGCAGGTTTTGAAGTAAAATAACCGCAACCGGAGCCACCAGTTCTCCAAGCAGTAACACAGAGGTAACAAGAGCCCTGCGATTACAGGACCTGCTGCAGTCCCTGCTGGGACTTCCCATGCTTCTTAGGGATGCTGTGAGGATCGGCATATTAAAGACTGCAGCTAGCTGATGCTGTATTGCCAGTAGGTAAGTACTCAAGCACAGATTAATTGCTAGCTTCAGGAGGTAATTAAAGGGACTCGGAGCCCCCCTTCCCCCCCAGGCAGCACAGACCGCACGTCTCAGCCCATGTGGCTGCAACTGCACAAACCCTCTGCCTCCTGAACAGGGGCAGCGAGCTGAGAGGGATAGATTTACACAATATTTGTTTGCCAACCGGCGATCCGCCATCAATATTTAAAGCTGAATGAGTCTCAAGAGTGGGATGAAGAGCCCTTCATAAGGCAGCATCCATCATTTTGGTTTTTAATTTTGCGCTTGCTCACTTGCTGCACAGCATTATATGCACATCGGGTAAATGAATAACGGATAAATAATTCACCAAATTGCTCAACCTCTTGGTTCTCCCAGTCATCGCGGAGCTCGGGCACAGGGATCTTGGAAGTACCAAGTGCAGGGAGATAGGTTTCAGGGGGTAGTACCACTCAGCGCTTCTGAAATCCCTCTGCTCGCAGCTCAAGCACCACAGCTGCCCAGCTGGCTCCCCAGAGGCATGCCAATGCCTGTTGTCCTCCCAGTCCTGCTCAGGAGCTCTCAGGACTCTCAGTAGCCCCTGAAGCACGTCTCTGCTCCCTCTGCCTGTGCAGTGAGTGACGGACTCCCATCCCTGCCATTCCCAGTGGGCTGCAGCGGTGCCAGCAGCACCATAGGCAAGTGCCCAGGACTTTTTACTGCACCATCTTCATGCCCCCAAGGGCAGCCAGAGAAATCCCAGTCCTCCTGAAGCCTCTGCCAAAACTCTGCTGCCCAGGCAAGCAGAAGGGTCAGCCTCTGCTGCCATTGCTGAATGGGGAGGATGGACTTTTGTTATCCCCCTGGGTTGTTTGGCACGAGTGCCTTGGACTCTGCACTTCACAGCCCTCAGCAGCACCTTTTGAAGTGGCAATTCCCAAGCCGAGGGTAAAAGGGAGAATGCTGCCAGTGTCTGCTCCAGCGAAGTCAATGAAATTGGGGATGCAGTGATGGTGGGAAGCCCTCCCCACACGCTCCTGTGAGGCTATGACCCAGCTGCACCCCGCTTCACAGCCATAACACATTTATTTCTCCCATCCCTCCCGTGTAGCGGGCTGCTGCCCAAGGTTTGGCAGGTCCCTTCTGCCTTAACGCAGCTCTTCGTCTCATGCTTCACTTTCCATAAACAACGTTGAGGTCTGCAGGCCATGCGTGCCAGGTTCAAATGGTGCAGGAACATTTGCTGGAGCACCCAGAAGCCTTGTCTGCAAGAAACGCTAACAGATGTGTAGCTGGATGGGCAGAGCATGAGAGGTGTGGGAGAAGCTGTGGAGCAGGGATTTACCATGTGCAACACGTGCGCTGTACGCGCAGGAGCTGATTTTCTCCAGCAGTGATCAGCAGGCTCTGAACCTCTGTAAAGCAGCTTGCTTCGTGCCGAAAGCTTTGCGGCTACACCAGGACTTGTGCAACCTCTGGTCCCAGGGGTGCGCACAGGTGGTGTCACCTGCTGCAGAGCAGTCTCAGCCCCTCTCTGCCTGCAGGAGCGCTGATCTGACGTGACAGTCACAACCCAGGTCTGCTCTGGCTTCAGACCTGGTTTGTGAGAGCGCTGCCTCCTCGCAGCTTTGTGCGTTTCTGGCCTCCAGATGAGATGTTGGAGCTCACCAGCTCCACCTGGTCAGGGCGAGCCAGCGGGATACACAGCACGTCTTACAGTTTAGCAACCAGATTCCTAAAACATGGATCCTGAAACGTGGAAAACAGTTTTGGTTTTCCTGCAACATGGTTGCAGTAAACAGTCATCTCCCAATGCTAAACCACTTCAGCACACCCCCAGTGACGCTTGGCTGGTGTTGGCAAAAGTATTTTCAGACTGCAGGCCACCAACAAAGCCCCTGTACAAGCGTGGGTCACAAGGACCCTGCAAGATGAGGCAGCAAAAGGGATGCACAGAAATGCTTTGGGTGTCCCTGGGGAGCTCCCTGCTCCCCTCCCACCCCTCTTCTCCTCTGCTTCTTCCCGCTGCATCTATCACACAGACACACACAGAAACTCAAGTGTTGCTCAGCTTCAGCAGGAAACACGCAGAGGAACTCCCCGGGAAGCCACGCGCACCCGTGCGGTGGCAGGGGCTCGGAGAAAACCTTTCCAAACCACACTGCCAGGAAAAGCCATGACCTTGCTGCAGTCACTGCTGTGCTGCTGCACTAGTGATTCCAGGTGATGCAGAGGTGAAATACCCAAGGGGTCGGTGTTAAGGCAAGGAGCAAGCTAGCGCCGCGGCAAGACGGACTTTCTCAAGCTCCGGAAGAGCCTGGAGGTAAAAGTTGACATATTTTTTGTACAGTTGTTATTATCCTGGGTTGTTTTGTTTGTTTGTTTGTTTTACAGTAAATCACAATGGTTAAGCACGTGGTAGCTGAGTTCATGAGCAAGTGAGTGGCATCTTTTATACACTGCACGGATACCTCTTTTAACGGGAAGGTTCGTGGAGGTGCAAATGAGCAGAGAGCAGAAAGCAGTGGTGTAAGAGACCCCTCGCCAGCCCCCGTAGACAGGGCTCCCAGCCCCGGTCCCCGGCCTGCACCGTGCCCAGGGCAGACACACAGGGGTACAAGCGGAGACGGGGTTGTTCACTCCTATTCCTCCACCCCCCACCACAATCCAAGGAAGAGAAACAAGATCCCAGCATCAAAGCGAAAGGCAACCAGATCCCTCTGCCTCCTTGGTTCATGTTGTGCTGACCTTTAATAATTGCAGAAGGGGAAACGGGCTGGTCAGTTTGCGTTAGAAATTCACTCAAGTGCCTGGTGCTTTCTCCTGCTTATCAAATCCAAGCCGCTTGGATGAGCCCAGTGAACAATTGGCGCTACAACCTACAGCCAGAAATTTTAGAAGTCCATTTGCATATAGTTAGGAAGGAAAATGTTGATTAATTTGTTCTGATACACTCCAGAAAAAACTGCTCAAACAGCGTCAGGGAGCTCAGGCAGATTATAAATCGCCTAGCTCAAGATTGTAAATATTGCATCCCTGCCTCCCTGTGTGTTTTAAAGACATCTTCATGGGCTGCGCCTGTGTGGAAGGGATTTGTTTTAATATTTTACCAAGGAATGCATATTTCATCTGCGTGGTGCTTGCGAGGGAGGGATCTTTTATTTTGAAAAGCTTCTTCAGCCATGAGGAGAGCAAGTGTGGACAATACGCAGACATGCAACTGCAAGAAGCCAGGGTGCTGCAGCTGCCCTGAGATGTGATTAAAAATGCACAGGGCAGGGGTGAAAATAAAAAATAAAAAAAAAAAGGAAAAAAAAGGAAAAAGGGAAAAAAGGAGAGCAGGAAAAATGGAGCAGGCAATGCCTCAGAGATGAGGGAAGCAAGGCTCAAAACAAGGCTATCATCACCGCAGCTGCGAGAGCTCCAGGGGGAGCTGAGTCCAGGCAGAGAAGGACCTTTAAACCTTAAAACTGCTGTTAATTCAAGGCGATCACCTCTTGCTGTCAATGTCTAGGTGTTTACTGATCAGGGCTGGCACGTTGTTAACATCAATGGATCTTATATCTCTCTTTGCATCAGGGGAGGGCCAACAAAACATGTTGAACCCTCCAATGCAGGATGACAAAGCTTTAAGGCACCTGGACCTGCTGGTGGTCTCTCGTGCAACATTAGCAGCTGATACCACATCTTCTCTTTTCCTCTAAGGCAGAAACTTCAAACTTCAAACAACTTTTTGACCAGGAGGGTAACAGATTCGAGCTCCCTGGCCTTGTGGAGTAATCTTCACAGCCCCCTTAGAGGTCACCCATGGTCCTTCACAAGTCAAAAGCAATGGTGCTCGGCGCAGGATGCTGCCCAGGACGTGCAGGGCCCCGTTCCTAATGCATGGTGCTGCAGCAAGTGCTTGTTTGGCGGGCTCCGTGCTGTGCCAGCTGATGCTCTCCCAAAGGTCTGGGCTCCTCAAGCCTGGGGGCTACGGGAAAAGCTATATCTTTCTTCAAACGTAAGAAGCTACTCCGACCCAGAAGTTCCTTGCAGCACCAGGGCTGCCGGAACGTACCCTCCTGCACCGAGCTAGGAGAGCTGGCTCCCCTGGAAAGTTTCTGCCTCCTGCAGCCCCTTGCCGTGGTGGGCTGTAGCTACACATCCTCAGAAGCGTGCACAGCCAGCTCCCAGTAAGATATTTGCGGGGGGAAGCAACGTGACTGGACTCTGATGTGTTTGAAGATTGGAAAGCCACCACCCTGCCTTGCCAAGGATCTACCTGAACAGAGGGCTCCCCTTCTCAAACAGAGAAGGGAAACGTCCCTGGGCCCTGCGCTCCCAGTGAGACCATCACACTTGCGCTGGGGGGTGAGAAAACCCCACGAGACCCTACCACAGCGACAGCTCCAAACGCCGGCATAGCCGCAGACCTTGGCTGCAGGACTGGGAGAAAACGGGGCCCGTTCTGTGCAACAAGCAGCATTTCAGGAAGGAAGTTAGGATGACAGACTGAAAGAGCTGCTTTTTAAAGAGCTGCTAGCATTTAAAGGATGCCTTGAAAGAATTTTGTCTATTTTTGTGCTGTGAGCTGAACTCTGCTGATCTAAATCCAGATCAACCGCGCTTCACAAACACGGCAGTTCTAAGTTCAGCCTGGTTAGCTCTGGCCTTTTATCCTTGGGAAACGTGGCCCGCTCCAAAGACGGGAGGAAGCACACAGCTGAGAACAATGCTATGAAAAGCACCGGGAGCTCAGTCCTTGAAGCCAAAGAAACAGGCATGTGCTTGCAGGAGGGGGCAAAATCCACGTGCAGCTAACTGCAGTTGTCCTGAGAGGCTGCAAACAAATGGCTAACTCAGCAGCCAGCCCATCCACCCAAGGCAGCTAAGAAGCGGAAAGACCTGCTAGGAATTACATTGCAACTCACTCGCAATGCTACCGGTGATGGATTTGGCTTGGATGGCGATACCGTTTGCCAGTGTTCAATGTGCCATTGACAGCAAGATGCAGGACATGCGGAAGACCTATGCCAAAAAAGGGGCCCCTTTGCTCCTCTGAGAGCTCCCCAGCTTCCAGCACCCGATCCCCTTCGGCCTCGATGGCGATACCTCCGCAGGTTGCAGAGATGCTCGCAAGCCCCCTGCGAACTGGGCTTCCCAAAGGATGTCACGGCGGGTGCTTGGCCTTTCACTAAAACCCCTCCGTGTTTTTACTGTGAGATGGAGCAATGCTGTTATACGGAGAGGAGACATGAGATGCAGCCACCGCTGGTCTTCTGCAGGGGTCAGGACAGGCCTCAGCACCCTCAGAGCTCCCTCCCAGTGCAGCCTCAGACACATCCCTCTGGTGAGCTGCTCATGGCTGAGCTGGTGGCCACGCTTTCAATTCTCTGATTTCAACCGCAAAGCACCAAAGCAAGGAGAGCATTGCTCCACATTGGAGCATCTGCAGGCTTGGATCAGTATGGACTGAAAACCACTGCTCTGAATGCTCAACTGCACCTAAAATCAACTCTTTACATTAAGCCAGGCCAGAAGACCCACAGCTGCCTCCTTGGGAGCAGTGGGAGAAGGAAAGGTCTTCTGGTCTTGCACAGCAGCTGCAGTGTGTCTTCCAGGTACTGACAGCTTATCTAGCAGACATAATCTTCTTGAAATTGTCCACATTCATCACTTTTGCCATGGTATTTGAGTGCCTCACAATCTTTACCAGCTCTCTGTGATACAGGGAGCTGCTGCTACCTGCGTAGAGCTGGTGGGGAACCGATGGAGATGGTGTGCATGAGTCCTTGGGGTGGGAGAGGTCCCCTCTCCACTCCTCCCCGCCAGGCTGCCAAAACCCCACTCCCCCCTACCTGTGACGGCTGGCTCCAGAGCACAACCATCTCCACCCTAGGGTAAGCAGCAAGGACAAGGAGCTTGGTTTCTGCTCCTCTTTTCTCCTAGTGTTCTCCTGAATGTTTTAAAAGCTGCTGCTTCTATCTCCCCTCCTTGGCTGCCAGGAAAAAGCCTGCAGGGCACAGGAGGGGCAGCGGCCAAGTGTCCCCAGGTCCCCTCTTGGAGCCTCTGGGGGACAGCCGTGACTCAACTCCCCCAGCTGCTGGCCCTCAGCAGGAGGTCCCCAGCCCAGCGGACATTGGTGGTGGGTGAGTTCGCTGCTTCCTCTGCTGAAGGCAGCCGCCCCCGAGACGTGCTACCGCAGCTCTCCTTTCCTGTGAGAAGCCACGCAGGGCATCTGGCTGCAGATGGCTGGGTGGCCACACACCCTGCCTGGCCTCCAGCAGCCAGCCCCCCAGGGGAAAGCCGAATTGTTCTCCCGAACACGTAACCTTGTGTCTGGATGCACAAGGGAGGTCTCCAGCAAAGGCCAGGCACTGCGGGCAGGGTGCTGCAGTGACCCAATACTTAGTTGTTGCATCTGCCTCTGGTTTCATCCCTGTCAAGTGGCATAAACAATCAAATCAACACTAATAAGGGCATTTGGTGGAGGCTTTTAGGTTCTTATCTTGCTTTTAATGATTCATTCATCTTCCCTAGGTTCTCGCAACCCAAGCCCACTCCATCTCTTCCTTCCTGAACAAAACCTGCCGGGAGCCACCCCAGGACCTTTCAGCGCTGTCTGGAGAAATTAAAGGGGCTTGGGCTACGTACCAGCTGCGAGGACTAAAGGACTCATAAGGGGAGGATGATTTCTCTATAGAGAGGCACACAGAAAACCGCCACGTTCGCTTGAGCTCATTATTCTTAATTAGCAGCTCCACGGACCAGAGTAACCGAGATACTCCTGCTGCCACCACGTTCAGCAGGAAGGCTTCGTTTCCTGATGACATGCCGGCATCATCCTCGCCAGGTCTTGGTCCCCCCCCACCGCCACAGAACGGGGACGTGCCACCACTGTGCCGTGGCCCTGCGGCCAGGCTGACACTCTGCTGATGCAGAAGCCACCATGGAGGGGACGGGGGAGGACAGGAGGGAGGTTATTTCCCATGCTGCTCCTCCGTTTTCTCCACTGAGCCCTGGCGGTGCAGCGGGGAGAAAATCCCCGTGGCTGGGGGTGCAGGAGCTGGGGTGAGCCCCACAGCACTCTGCCCCCCGCCTGACCGCAGCAAAGGTGGGAAGGAGCTTCCTTCACCTCCGCGCTGTGTCGGCCTGAGCAGCTCTCACCCCAGATCATCCGTAGCAGAGAAACCCCTCTAGCGCATCCTGCATCCGTCAGGCAGCTCTCCCTGCTCCTTGATGCTGATTTATGGTCGTCTTGTCCAGCTGCCAGAGGAACCCTTTATACCAGATAGCTTTTATCTCAAAATAAGCCCTGGAAAAATACCACAGGCTTTATTTGTCATTCGCTCTGGGAAAGTTTTGAGCTAATAAATAAAGCAAAGTTATTTTAAAGGGCAGCAGCTTTCCTGAAAACTTAAACTCGGGGCTCTGACAGAAACAATAATACCTCCGTTGCCTAAATACCCATAACCTCAGCTCCTGCAAAATTAGGTTTCTCAGGCTGCAAAGAACAAAACTTTGCAAATCAAATTGCTTCACACTCATGTAATTAGCAATTATCTCCCTGGTAGAAAATTATTCCCCCACACAATATTTGCATGAATCATACCCAAGTGGGTTTTTTTTTTACTTGTTTTTTTTTTGCATGTGCACACAGACAAACACAGAGACACATCAGGATCTTCGCCAAGTTCTCCCCTTTAAACTGGCCTTCATTTCAGTGCAATTCAGACCACAGGTCTCAGATCTTAAACCACAGGAGACTTCCAAGTGTCGATGTTGGTGTTAGTAACCCCATTGCCCCACTGACAGTAAAAGAAAAGCCAAGTACGGGTCAGGGACTTGGTCTTGCTCCCCAGCGTGGTCAGGCCAGGACTCCCAAGGGCAGATGAAGAATTCCCCCACAGTTTTGCAGAGCCATTTATAGTGCTTGGGCAAAGAGGTGGGAGCGTTACCTCTCCCGTGGAGGTGCCAACACGCAGGAGGCACCGCATCATGCAGGAGAAGGACCCTTCACCACGAGCTGGATTTTCCACCCTCATTTTCCCACGATCAGGGCTGTCACATGCCAGGACTCACTTTTGCCTAAACCTCACTGAAGCAGCAGCCTTGGGAGACACCGCTCCAGGAACAATCATATTTCTCCTTATTCTCCTGGTCTTGTGGGAGCAGACGTGGCCTTTCATCACTTTCCCAGCTGGAAAAGTTGGCAGGATGAGGAAAAAACGAATGGACCTCAGTAAATTCACCCAGTGATGTTGGTCAAGATTAATTGAGTCCCCCTGCTCAGGACACTAACACAACCATAAGCACTCAACGCAGCCACTAGAAGAATGTATATACGTACAACCTATATTTTGATGGCAACTCATGAAAAGCCGGGCTTCAAAGCCATTTAAACTCTTGAATTGGTTCAGCTCCCAAACCAGCAAGAAAAACACAAAGAACCAGACCACATGCTAGCATAAACCAGCACTGCCTCCACCATCCTCTGAAAAACACAGCCTCGGGGCTTTGCCCTGATGAGAGAGTTTATGTACACTTTGGATCTAATCCAGGAGTCTTTAGTCACCTCTCAAAGGCAAAATCCCCATGGCCCTGCAAAGCAGCATGGCTTTTGTACCCATGAGAGAAAGGCAGAACAGGAGCCCCAGGAGGGTTTTTGCGTTCTTTTTAGGCTGGCTGAGACAGGGACCTGTGGGAGTAGTGGAAAGATGCCTGCACCCAATGAAGAAAGCAAATACAGCTCTGGCAGGCAGGGATGGAGGGCGCGTGGGGCAGCATCGCGTTACGTGGCAGAGCTGTCCCCAGACTTAGATTGTCTGCAGCCTGCACCGGCCCTCTCCCGTATCGTTTCGGGACGCTGCTGGACGAGGACCGCTCATTTGAGCTTGCCGTTGGCATTTCTGCTCGCAAAGTTGAAAGATTCAAGGGGCACCTTGTGCTTTTTTTTTGTTGGGATTGGTTTCCTAGTTTGAGGGGAAATGTGACTTTACCGAAATGTGAGAATTCGGAATTCCACCCCCAACACACACATTACAACGTTGCTCTGGGATAAAAAAAAAAATCCTATAGTCTGTTTTTCTGTTCTCTTTCCCCTCTATACTATTTAACATTGTTTCACAACAGCTCAGCAACAGCATGCATGATACACTCCATTTCTCCCAGCATGGTGAACCAGAATTTTATATATAAAACTATTAAGAGAGCAGCTTCTCGTGCTGAATGAGACGCCAGACCTTGCTAGAGAAAAACACTCCCCCCTTGGCTTGTCGTTGGGTAATTTGTGCCAAAGGGACTTACTCAACATGAAGTTAGCTTAAGTTTTTTTTGAAAACTTCGTAAGATTAAAGACTCTGGCTCCTTACAAAGTGGGTCTAAAGCTGAAAGGCTACAAGACAAGGCAAGCGATGCAGCAGCCCTCATCATGTTCACCAAAGGGGCTACCACTCATCTTCTTTCAGGACACAGGATGGCCAGACATCCCCACTGCTTTACGTAAAACTTGCTCATGTTGTTCCTGGCCTCCTTGAGGATTCCTAAAGATGTTGCCCTCCCTCCTCTGCTGACAGAGGCTGTCTGGATCTGTGGTGGTGGATCCACCTGGGAAAGAGAGCCTGGCCCACAGACCCTCCATGGACAACTTCACTGGTGTCAGCCCGCAGTGCCGATTTCCACCCCATGAGGAGCTGGCTGTTCGCTCCCGGGTGGGTTGCTGCAAGGGCAAACAGATCTGATTGCGTGCGTGCTTATTTGGGTTTCACAGAATCACAGAATGGTTGGGGTTAGAAGGGACCTTAAAGATCATCTAGTTTTGGTGCATGTCTGTGGGTCTGGCAGCCGATAGCCACATGGGGCCATGCAGCTCTGAGCCCTGGATCTGCTCCGCCTCGTTAGTCTGCTGGCAGAGCAATAACAGGCCTTCCACATTTTGGCTTCCTCTCCTGCCCCCAGCTCACACATGGCACAAAAAATTTCCAATTCTTTTTTTTTTTCTTTTTTCTTCTTTTTCAGTTTACAGAGTGGCTTTACGCAGTAACCAGATTAAATTTGGAGAGAGAGTGAGCCATCAACTGGAGGCGTCTGGTGTCAGAGCAGGAAATTTGAGGATAAGCATCTCAGAGCGCTCTGTGCAGCTCGCTCTCGTGCATAGTTCAGATGGCTTCAACCTGGTCCAGGCCTCACGAAAGGATGGCCAGAGATAAGAGATCTGAGAGAGGCTGCAGCCTTGAAAATAGCTCGGAAGTGGAAAACAAGGAGGAAGAATAAATGGCCAGTTTTCAAGAGAGCAAGCTCCCAAGCGAGGTGCCATAGAGTTGCATGGGAGGATACACAGGGCTTCGGAAATTCTTTAACAGTCTGAGAAAAAAGCCCATACACACACACATCCCTCCATACATATATCCATATGTATACATATACAAATACGCATATATACATGTATATGCATATTTGACTCAAGCTCAGAGAGAATTGTGGGAATCTTCAAAGGCACCCATGAAGGGTGAGGGAGTGGGAAGATGAAGTCTGAAGAAATTAATGCAAAGCAACGCACACATCGATGGGAAAAAACCCAAACTACTCCTACATGCCCTGCATGGTAAATCAGCTGTAGCTGCTCACGAAAAGGACCTCGCAGCAGTCAGCCCGGTGAAGAACTCCGCTCTGACATCAAGAAAAACAAAAGAAACCCTTGGACATGCAAACAGTAGCTTGAAAAAAAAAAAAACCAGTATCAAACCGGCGCGATGGCATTCAGTAGATCTGCAGCGAGGGCACATACGCGGTTTCTGTCGTTCCACTTCAGGAAGGGAGAACATCAAGTAACAGGGTGACAGCTGATAAAGGGGTGCAGAGATTTCCATAGCAAGCCAGGCTGCATGCCGTGGATTTGTTTAGCTTAAAGATAAAGTAATACATAAAAGGTCTGCCTGACACTTCTCATTTATCATTCCTTGACACAAGAACAAGGGATCTCTTGGTGAAATGAAAAAGCAACAGCTTTAAAAGAAACAAAAGGATTTTTGTATTCTCACATAAAGCATGCCAAATTGTGTCACTAACAGACGAAGTGTTTTTGAGGTCAGGAGATCAATATGATTAAAGACAGAATCAGATGTTTAGGTGGAACATACAGTTACTTTAAATGAAAGTTTAGAAAAAAGGCATGCAACCCCCTGTGTTTTTAATCAACAATATGCTTTCTCATTCAGGCCAGGTCAAAAAACTAGGAATAAAGTTTTGGTCCAAAGGTGCTGGAGGAAGGTTCATAGCCCCAGAGCAGTTCCCTGGATATGGTGCAGCATTCCCACCACATCACTCTGTCTCCTGGGACGGGTGCATAGAAAGGGAGATGCTGGCTTATGGCAGGGAGTCAGGGACACCACAGCCCAGCACCAACGAGACCATTACTGCAGTATCTTCCAATTCCCGTTTTTCAGTATGGTTGTCAAAGGGCCTGATAAAGGCTGCAGACTGGTTGAGGTCTGGAAAGCTTACCCCAGGATAGGGAAGCATCCTCCTGCTCACTTGGGAGAGACTGATCTAACCTGAATGGCCAACAGCACGATTTGTGCTAAGAGGAGCCTGAGGAATCCAGATGGCTATTGAAACATGTGTAAATGCATGCAAATAAGTAAGATGAACAAAAAAATTTGCTATGTCTGCAGACAGAAAAAGGGGTTGAATTTACTGGGTAAGGGGAGTAATTTAACTCCCTTTTCTCTGGACCATGTAAGACTCGACATAACCCCCTGAGGAGGGTTTCCCCAGGACCCCGGGGGATGGGATTTCATCCATCGGCTGTTTTTATCCTACAGCAGCTTTATTTCCCCACCCTCCCTCCCGAGCTTGGCTCATCTCAACCTTGTGCTTCACGGCTGCGTGCTTTGGTCGGAAGAGATGGGTTTGGAAATGAAATTACTGCAAGACGCAGAGGGCAAGCAGGCAGCCCAGGGTGCACTCCCAGAGGTCACGTCCTCCTGGCCTTTCCTATGGGAAAGTGCTCTCTAAACCTGCTCACACCCTTCTCCAGCAGGTTCAGAGCCCGGAGCCGACCACCCAGTTACATGCCTGTGATGCCCTTCTCCAGCTGGGTTACCCTGGAAGGACCGCTTTGCTGCAGGGAGCAAAAGGCTTTTTCCTCTCTCCTCGCTGGGACCCTGATGGTGTTGCTCAGTCAGAAAGCGACTCTCCCTGGGGAAACGCGAGCAAAGCAGCTGCTCCACGTCAGTGGTGGGGATACAGAAAGGGATAAGATCTCCCCATGGTGGGCTCGGCTTTTTAATGGGAACTAAACTTCAGTTCCTGGCTGCTGTAAGCCAGGATCTGCAGACCAAGCCCAAGCAAACCACTCACCATGGTGGGGGGGATGTTTGCAGAGTGACATAGCTCCATTTCTTAGCTTCACGTGCCCTTGGATACATTGGTATTTTCCTCTTGTGCTACAGAAGCATCGGCAAGCCTTCATATGGAGCGGCTCTGGGATGACAGACAGGCGAGGAGCAGCACCGCAGAAACAGGGTCACTCTGCCGAGGTCCTGCTGTGGCTTGGTGCCTGGGCCAGGCACAGGACTGGGTCTGTTGGTGCTCTGTGGGCTCTGCCCACCAGGTCACCTCCTTGCTGCAAAGTCCCGGGTGTGCTCTCCAGGAAGAACAGCAGTGACGGCAGCTGGCTCAGAACTTCCCACCCACAGAAACAAAATGGAGTTTTGCTGGAGCTGCACTGAAAAAGTGCAGCTAGGGCCTGGGCAAGACCACGCCAGGAGCAGAAGAAGGCATGCACAGAGGCCTGCTGGTCACTAGAGTTGGTTACTAGCTCCCTTTCAATGGTCCCACCAAGGGGAAAAAGACCCTAATGCTATTCCCAGCCCCTGCCCTGACATTGGTAACCCTGGTGGGCCACCATGTGTGGTCCTCTTCTGTTTGCTACGGGCAATGCAAAAAGATGGGTGACATGTAAAAGCCAGCATTCTCCTGGGACTGCTCGAGCACACGTGCCTGCAGGAAATCTCCATTGCAGATCTCCCCTTCAGCCTCTTTACACTCAGAGAAGAGTAGAGTGATAAGATCTATGCACAGTTTTCAGTTGCTGCTTTGTTTTCAAAGGCAGCGTGGTTCACCAGATGGAGGAGATCTGCGGTTGCCCTGGCTCTCTGTGAGGTGCTTTGTTTGTGGGAGAACCAGCACAATCATCCATCACAGTTACACCATGACCCCCTGGCCTGCAACTGGCTTAGGGACCACCTTGCAGGGGACCCGTGAAAGGTGATGGAACCAGCACGTGGTGCCTTCCTGCGTTGGTGAGGGGGGGTACCACATGCCTGATGTGACGAGGACGTTGCTCGCCTTTAGATAGCTTTGCTAACAGTGCCTGAGCCTGAAAGCCCCAGTGCACGTGTTTCCTTCTGCTCATCCTTGCCTCCGCAGCTCCCATGGGCAGGTGTGGGGCAGCCAGGTGGGACAGTGGGACAGTCTACAGGAAGGTGGGCACGGCAGGGGGGTTGGAACTAGATGATCTTTAAGGTGCCTTCCAACGCAAACCACTCTATGACTCTATGATTCTATGACAGTGGACTGGCTGCTCACGACGTACAGCCTGGTGCTGCTCACAGCCATTTACCCCCATCAAAGGGCTTTTCAGCGCTGCTGAAAACAAAACACTTATGCAAGCCAGAGCTGGAGGGGAAGGTGAGTGGTCCCTGGTCCTGCCAAGCCACCACTCCTCCAGTGCCAAACCTAGGTTCCCCAACACAGGTGGACAATGCCTGGAGGGAAGGGGGAACTTGCACATCCTTAATTTCTTCCTGTTCAACTTCTCTTCATCCCATTGACCATCAGTAGGCCTCAACTGGCTTTCAGACAATTTAAGTTTGGGATTTTTTTCCAAAGGCATCTCATGGAAAATGTTTAGAGGTCTTCAGCCCCAAAGCAGCTGGCAAACACTACCACAGAGGGGCTGAGGGCTTTCCTTCCTCGTCCCCCATCAGGGCCGTCTCACCAAGGGGCAGTGGGAAAGCCTCCAAGCCCCTTGACTCACCTTGCATTGCCCCTGTGAGACAAACAGCCCCGGCAATGGGGTATGGGAACAGCTTCCCCATTGGCCATGTGAGGGGGGAATCATGCCTGGCCAAGACCCAGTTCCACCCCTGCACTGGGGCAGGGAGAATGGCTGTAACACATCCCCATGTAAGTTAGTGGGGCCTGGGAAGGTCCCCTGGTCCCTGCAAGATCCAAGGTGAGAGACTGGACATGGTTCAGTGAAGGGAAAGGGAAAGCGTTTGGTAAAGGGAAACTCAGAGCTGGGACAGCACTGAGAAAGAAAGAGGGCTCTGGGTTTTGCATGGACAGAGAGGAGGCAGAGAGACATGCGTATGACGAGATGAGCTGGACAGTCACATGTCTGAGAACGAGCAGAGAAATCATTGCTACCAGTGGCTGCAGAGTCCTCCCCATCCCATAAAACCCTGACAGAAAAGCAGGGAAAGGTGGGGGGGCGGCAGCTGACAGGAGAGAGGTGCCAGAGCTGAGAGTCCAAGACACTCATCTGTGATGCACAGAAGTGCAGCTGGCCCTACCTCTGGCACCTCCCCAGCGGTTCCCCCAAAGCTAGGGCTCAGACAGATTTAAATATAAGTTATCTTGATCCTTATACAAGTTCTAACCCTACACTGGAGCCTTTTGGGAAATAAAACCAACAACCACATGTCCCTTCCCTTTGGAGCTATGAGGGGGAGCGGGAGCTATGGCTTTGCGTCCCTGAGCACGTCAGCACACATTGGACACGCTCTCCTACAGCCCCAGCTACTATTTCTGTCCCCGGGTTTCCACAGCTTCTTCCAGTGATGCCAGTGTGGTGTCCAATTAACTCATCAGTCACAGCTCCGCGAGCTTCGCTGGGTGCAAACTCTCAACTACATAAATAATAAATAGGAAAATTAACATCTTGTCTCTGTTTCTCCGCTCCTTTCAATTGCAAATGAGTCTGGTGCTGGCACCTTAGTGTACACACGCGCACGCACACATGCACGCACACGCACAGAGGAGCTAAGTGCCTGCACTCCAGTTTGATTAATTCTGCGTTTGGTGATGAGTTCGGTTTGTGGCAAGGCTGTACACACAACTAGAAAATAACACTGGCTTTAATAGAGCTAATTTTCATTAATCTTGCTGCTTCCCTCGCTGCCTCGCCAAGGAAAGGAACTGAGGCTAATCAGAAAAAAGGAGTCTCCCTCACAGAGCTGGTGGGAGTTTGCAATAGGGTTGCGTTGGTTATTTTCCATATTCCCCTGGGGCCCGTGTAGGAACAGACATTTAGTCCGAACTATATTACTTGGCTAACAAGATTTACAAGCAGTTTGAGATAATGCAATCATTTCCAAAATGAAGGAAAGGCATTCTCTAAAAAGTAAAGCTGGGAGGAGGGAGCCAAGGGTTCATTTTCTCAAAATCCATTATGTGCAGCCTGGGTTTTGCCTGTGTGAACGTGTGCGCGTTGCTTTCGGACTACGAAGACTGAATTAAAGGCCAGCTTTGTATATTCACTGGTAGCCTTTATCTGCAGCATCATTTTTCATCTTCGTCTGGATTTTTTCCCCTCCCTCTGCCTCCCATGAATCTTACACAAATAAACACGGAAATCTAATCAGGCTGCCCAGCCTCGCCTCACCGCCGCGGCGTGTTACTCCACGCAGCCGTCGCTTGTCAGCAGCAGTGCGAGAGCAGAGCATGTATCAATACAAACAGGAATGCTTCGCTAACGCAATAACGCTGGCGCAGATGGATGCCTGCTTTGTGGCGTGCCAGATCCCCAGAGATCGGGCCTGCTCCTTATTCACCTGAAGCTGCAGCGTAATGTGATTAACCCTCCGAAATGATCGATGGCCCTTGAATCATAGAAGTCGGGGATGGAAAAACCAACTGCATGGCGCTGCTGGCCACCACCTCACCTATGTACGCATCCATTCATGGACACACAAGCTCCCAGCTGCTGATGCAGGATCTCTCCCGATGGACGAGTACAGTTGGGTTTTCACTTACTCTGGTGACGGGCTTTCCAGCCTCTCCCTGTGAGCTAACCAGGACTGTCCCGACAGTCCTTCCTCCCCAAATGACTAATTTTCACTTGCTCCATCATCCTTGCTGTGCATCCTGCAGAGTCCCCTGCCAGAAAGCAGTCTTGTCCCAGCTCTGCCAAGCTCTGCACACACATTTCTGCTCTTTCGCTACAAGCGAATCCCTCGGGTTTTCTCCACCTCCCCCATGTCCGTGGTCCTCCTGGGGCTGTACCCATGTGGGCAGCTGAGGTTCCATTGCAGGGGGATGAGGGAAGGTGGGTGGCCGTGGTGCAAGGGGCAGGATGGCCAAGGCAGAGGAACTCCAGGATGGGCCAGGGACCGTGCTCAGCACAGGAGAGGATGCCCTGAGGTGTGGCTGGAAGAGCCAAGGGAAAAACAAGGGAGCAAACCTTGCTCCCCGCAAAAAAGGAAGGCGGCACATTAGAAATCCTGCATGGCTTTAAGGACAAGCTACCGTCATGCACTTCATTTGCCAGGTTTCACGTGAGCCACAAGGTCTGGTAAGTGCACAGGCTGTTTAATATTAAATGTACTATTTATTATTTACACAGCAAAAAGTGCAGGCTAAGGAGCTCTTTCCAAGGCAGACGCGCTGAGCCTGGCCCCAAAAAACCTCCCTCGCTCCTCCCAGCAAGGCCAAGAGGAACAAACTCCTTAAAAGTTTGGGAATACATCCACCGGCAGCGTGGGTGTATGTAGGTCATGGGGGTGCAGCGGGGCCCGGGGCTGTGGCCAGGCTGGCCACGTTGCCTCAGGCCAGCGCTGTGCTGGGCTTCTTCCCCCAGCCTCCGCCTGCAAACCAGGTCTGCTCACCTCTCCGCTTCCCTCTGCGTCCTCCCTCCCCAGCTCCCGGGGCTTGTCCTGAGCTGCCCTTCCCTCCCGGGCATTGTCCTGCCCTCCGTACTTTCTGATTTCGAACAAGGCGAAAGCAACAAGGGGGAAAATAAGCCATTTTGAAACAGGACAACGCTGTACATCAACAAAGAAAAGGCAAGAGGGAGGCTAGACTGGGAGCTCGAGCAACCCGGGGTGCCAGCGCAGGGAGTTTCTCCAGGGCTCCGGACATGGGTGCGGGGGGATGGGACTGCAGGGCTGCAGGGAGGGATTCTTGCTGGAGACGGTGGGAAAAGCTCCAGATCTCTTTGGAAATCCTTCTCATTTCAAGTGGTTACACAATAGCGCTGGGTTGCCAATTAAATCCAAGAGCCGTTAAAGCTAAAGATACCTGCAAAAGCCTTAGACCGAACCCCTGGCAATGCTTCTTTGAAAGAAAAAAAGCACATTTCTGTTCATTGGTTAATAGTGCAGACTCTGGCTATATTTGTAGCAGCCTACAGCAAACCCGGGGTAAGCTAACCCTGTCTGCCCGCCGTCCTCGTGCTGCTGCTGGGAGCCCGACGCAGCCCCTTCCTCGGGTGGCAGCTCTCTCCTGGGGGTGCTGGTGGTGGCTGGTGGCCCCAAATCCAGCCCCACCATGTCCAAAACCATGCCACAGGCAGGCTGCATCCCCCATGCCTGTGGAAGTCCTGAGTGCTTTATTTGGGAGTCGTTGATGGCAAGAGTCATCTTCCGAAGCAAAGAGTGGGCTCCTATGCCACTGCCAGGCTTGCCTGCCAGCATGGTCACCACCGCCACCAAGACGGCTGTGACATATATGATGGCGATGGCTTCAAGGGGGTTTTGTATTGACGCATTCGGAGTACCTCAATGCCTGCCTCCCAGACATAGGAGCTGTTTAGGAGGCATGACTTTTTAAAGAAAGCAGCTGCGACATTTTCCCCTTGTATACAGCAGTTTCTGGCAACTTCTAAAGAGAAAAACATAGCAGAAACAGCCAGCACATGGTATAGGAGACTTTCAGATCACAGAATCATGGAACAGCACGGGTTGGAAGGGACCTTTGGAGATCATCTAGTCCAATTCCCTGCCAAAGCAGGGTCACCCAGAGCAGGTTGCACAGGAATGCATCCAGACGGGTCTTGAATATCTCCAGAGAAAGAGACTCCACAGTCTCTCTGGGCAGCCTCTTCCAGTGCTCTGGCACCCTCAAAGTAAAGAAGTTTCTCCTCATGTTCAGATAGAATTTCCTGTGTTCCAGTTTGTGCCCATTGCCTCTTGCCCTGTCGCTGGGCACCACTGAAAAGAGTCTGGCCCCATCCTCTTGCCACCCGCCCTTTAGATATTGATAAGCATTGGTGAGATCCCCTCTCAGTCTTCTCTTCTCCAGGCTGAACAGACCCAGGTCTCTCAGCCTTTCCTCATCAGAGAGGTGTTCCAGTCCCCTGATCATCTTCATGATACTACTACATCTACTCTATCTAGTAGTTCCCTGTCTTTCTTGAACTGAGGAGCCCAGAATTGGACTACCCTTTGATGATACCCTTAGCCTCACCACACCTTGATGAGCCAAAGTTTGATACTTTCGTATCAACACTTCTCCCACGTAGCTTCCATCATACTCTTCTCCAGCACTTCAGTGCTTTTCATTCCTGCACAGACTTCTATTTGTTGATGAGAAAATGGAAATCACAGCTCCAGAAAATACACATAAAATCCTATTGCACCCAAATACCCTGCAGATCAGAGACTGCGCCTCATCGTGACCAACGTGTGTGTGCGTAGGCCCAAAACACAGACAGATAGCTGGGGAAAATTCCTTATCCAGCTCCCAACATGCTGAAAATTTCTATGTATATATGATGAAAGCCCGTACCCTTTAGCTTCCAGGTACCCAGTGGTTTGCACAATGCATCCCAAAACTGCTCACTGCTCGTCGGCAGGGCTGTGTTATGCTGGGCCAGCAGAAGCTGCCTGATAAACTAAAGCGGTCAAGAGTGCAAAGTGATGGAAGAAGCAGCAGGCAAAACACTGTAACTCATCAGATAATGTAAGATATCATAAGTAATAAGCAGCAGCAGTCTACAAAGTGGTTTATAAAGGGCTTGATGAGTAACTCAGCTGAGCTTCTGGATTACACACAAGACGAATCATTTCATTTCTGTCCTTATGCAGCAGCCCATCTGCAGTGTGCAAGGAACCGTTCCTGCTCCTCACATCTCAGGGGCTTCGGATAGAAGGCTGAGAATAGCTGCTAAAACCAGGCAACACAAGGCAAATTTTTCACTTGCTCTTGAAAGAGGCGAGTGATTCTGCATGCCTGATCTCTGTAACTGGGGAGTACTTGGTATACAGAGGTGGGCAAAGCCCTAAATAGACACACAACTGTAAAACGTTCAAGAAGCAGGACATGCTGGCTGATAGCTGTTCCCAAATTCAAAACCACATTTGGCCGGAGGTATAAGGAGTTACACCTTATAAAGCTGCACTGATTTCTGCCCTGTGCAATACTGTTGAAATTCAGGGAACAAAATACCTGCAAGGGAGACCCGTGGTGAACCTGCATACTGCCAGGTGCAGAAGCTACAAGCAGCCACTGCTCCGATCGCATCCAGCCACCACCCCCAACGCACCAGCCCTGCTTCCTCGACAGAGCCTGCCTGGCTGTCTGCCCAGGGCCATCCTACTGCTGCAGCTTCCCTACTCTCCCAGGATTTCTCCCCAGGCTATCTCCATTTTGGCTTCTCATGAGGGGTCCCCAAGTAACCTACTCTCTACTCTGAATTGCGTGAACCATGCAAAGACATGGACAAGCCAACAAAGAACTTGCCTTGTTCTCCTGAGGGATTTGGCTCAGCATCTTTCAAGTGTTTCCTCTACAACGAGACTTCTGCACACGCAGCACATGCATTCAGGATCATTACATCTCAGGCACGTGCTTCTTTGCAGGTTCACCTGCAAATGCACAGCAAGGCTGATGTGGCCAAAAGGCAGGGGGCTCCTTGCAGAGCACGCCCACAGTGAGCGAGCTGTGTGCATTCACCCAGGACTGACAGGCCACTGGGACTTCACCCCCAGTAGCCCCATTCCTCTGCTCACACAGGGATGGCATATCACAAAGGTCCTGTCCGGGGAGAAGCAGATTCCTGCAGTCTGAGACCAGCGCCTGGCTAAGACACAACCGAGGGGGAAGATGAGCCCCACTGGAAATGGCATCCGTGGTTTCAGAGTCACACAGAGAAACCAAGCATTTGGAGTGCAACCACTCCCAAATGTTGCTCATCAAAGCAACCTGAATTAATTAATTGCACTTGCAGCAAAAGGTACAGGTGTGTCGATCTTGCCAGGGGAGCTGGGGCATTCCTGGAGGGTGCTGAGTTTGGGATGCATGTGTGGCTTGCTCTCCAGTGAAGCCCAGGCTCTGCTGTGCCCACGGGCACCCTTCCTTTCCGCTTTGCGTGACAAGCAGTTCCCATCCCCAGGCGTGGGGCTCCGGGGGGGGGCAGCTGAGCATGAACTGGCTCAGCCCCGTGCTCCCTGCAAGGCGAATCCAGCTATAGCTGTTACCAAGCGACAATGCGCTTCTGGGCTCTTGCCAGGCGAGATGGGTTCACGTCAAATGGAAAGACATCAGGAGACAATGTCTTCAAAACACTTCGGATCACTGCCTTGCATTTCAGTCCACTACGCCGAGGGAGGGTCACCCCAGCCGCCCTCCGCTCCGTGTCCCCACGTGCAGCGGCACCACTGCCACCGCCCGAGAAAGCCCCAGCTGGGCTTTGGCATCGCTGACGTGCCTCAGGCGTGGGGACGGCGGGTCCCAGCTCACCCAAAGGAGAGCCGTTCCCTGAAGCTCATCCATCTCTCACACAGCGCTCTGCTGCTCGCTGTAGCGTAGACGACATCCTTCGGCCCCCCACAAGCTCACTTGGCTCAGGCTGGGCAGCAGCAGGCAGGCTTTCGGCTGCAGATTTCACCAGTAGCCCCAGCGAGGAGCTCTCCAGACTGTGACATTTCAAGGCAGCCCCACCGTTCCAGCACCTCTTGCTCTAGAAGGTTCAGCATCATCCAGAGCTGATTTTAAGCCTGAAGCGGTTGGTTTTCACCATGCCACAAACTGCTTCCCTGTGAATCACCTAGTTGCTAGAGGAGAAGGGTTTGTTATGAAGGACAGAAATGCCTGGGAGCTTCTGGTAAAAAAATAACTTAAACCCCTCCACAGCAATCAAATAGTTAATGTTGGGGTTTTTTTTAAAACCCTGGTCTGCCATTGCTCCTGGCTGGTTGCAGGTAGGAGCCCCTGCAGCAGCTGGCTGCCTGGTCCTGCTGGAGCATGGGGTGCAGGAGAGGACCAGGCAGAGCTTGTGCCGTAGCTGACATTTACAAGCGCAGCTGCGTCAGCAAAGGCTGGCAGGGTGCGAGACCAGGAGCACACCCAGCCCTACCCAGGGAGCAGGTTGGCTTCCCAAAGCACGGCAAAATAACAGCCCAGTCCAGACTCGTGACCACGAGACATCTGCGCTTTGCTGCCTTCATCCATCTGCTTCAAAACAGGGACCCACATCTCTGATGGTGAAGAACAAGGCGCAAACTGTTCCCCTTCGCCTGAGAACCCCAAAATTGTGTGCAGTCCCTGCTTTCTCCCGCTCTACAGCCGGTGACTTGTCAGCAAGGCGAGGGGAACAGACCCTTCCTGGCTGAAAAGCGGCTGCCAAGAGAGCTGTGGCGAGGGAGAGTTTCTATTCTGAGCCACATCTCTCAAGGTCTCCAGCGCCCGGCTGCTTTCCCAGAACTTGCTTTAATTCCTCAGGAATGGAGGGAGGGAGGGGCGGGCTGCAGAGACCCCCTTTCTGGGGGGCTGCCTTTTGGCACTGTTGACCGTGGGCTTTCAGCTTTGAGGCGGTGACGGGGAGGCAGGGGCAGGCGAGTATGCCGGAGTGCTGTGGGCTCCGCTGTTTGATCAGTTAGATACGCCTAATCCTGCACCATCCAACATCAAACACGTCAGGCTCTCCAGTTCTCTTTATTTCCTAATTTATTCTCCCAGGAAAAGATGTTGGCGGGTTCATTCCAGTATAGCTCCTCTTCACGGCAGGTTCGGAGACTATCCCAGCTTCTACCAGCTGGGTAATAAACCAGGATAATAATGCGTTGAGGCAGAGCAATTAGCAGGGGGAAAGGAAAGCAGAGCAAGGGAACGCGCATGAACGAGAGCTGGCGTGAGCCACCGTGTCTGCGGTGATTTATTTTCAATTTCACTTATTAAAAACGCTCTGGGTACAGACTGCCTTTCCCCACTTTGTCTTCGTTATTGCTCCACCTGCCTTGAGACTGGACGACATGGGCGTTTTGATAGACTGACTGGAAGCCTGGCTAATTTCCCTGGTGCTTCCTCTGTGGTGTGGTGAAACCACGGTTCCGGGGAGCTGCCGCAGCCACGCCAGGCGGAGCCCTTCCTTCTCCCATGACGGGTCTGGGCTGCAGGGCCCTGAAGCACAGCCCCTGAAGCGATCTCCATTTGCACTGGCGCGCACAGGCAGAAAACAGCAGGCAAACGTATTTCCAGATGTCCTGCCATCAGGATCAGGGGACAGGAGGATACAGGTGGGCCCCTCTGACTCGCTGCTTCAGGTATGGCAGAGGGGGCTGCCAGGGCCATTGAGAAATCAGGCTCCAGGGGAAATCTCTGCCCAATACAGAAACTGCCCAACCAGGAGCAAACGCACACTGTCCTCCCGTAAGGCTTCACCCTGACCAAGAGGCTGGTGCTGCCGTGGACCCAGGGTCAGCAGGACTGCCTGTTCTCATGGAGGCAAACAAGCCCCGAGGTGGCTACTCCGGGTGGACAGCTTGAGATATTACAGCCCTCATGCGAGTGGCAGGTTGATGTAGCACAGATTTTTGCTCCATTTAAGACCCCCATTTCAATACTGCAAAAGAAGCGAGCTTTTGCAACAGTCCATAACCAGCGGTCCTTCCAGCTCGCGGGACCTCTTCAGAATAAGAGATGGGATGCCCAGTACAACATCTCCAACCAGTCACAGCCGTACCCTGGTCTTCAGCATTTCCTTGGGTCATACTTGCCAGGCACCAGGGCTTGCTCTGTGCTGGAGGAAATTCAAGGCAAGGAGACTTGGCAGCATCAGAAGTTATGGTAGTCAAAGACACCTTTCCCATAGAAAATCAAGGTGTTTCAGAGAGGTGCATCTCCATCACTCACCAGTGGAGAGCCTGTCAGCATGGGATCTGCTTGTGTGGGATGCAAAAAGCAAACAGGGAGTTTCTCCTCTTGCACTGATGGAGGCCACAAATATCTCCCTTGCAGGTGGCAAGCTGCAGTGACTCCCAAACATGCTGTGGTCTGGACCATGCTCAAGAAACCATCCCCTCGCTTTAATAGCTTCATCAGTTATCAATCAGCTTTTTTTCTTTCCTGCCTTTAAGTCACCAAAGTGTTGAGGGCTGGTGCTGTTCCAAAGGGATTGATTTCCTTCCACAAAAGTTTTGCACCCATCTGTTCTCCCCAGCTTGCTCATGTCTTCCACACCCCCGAGGGTTTGTGATACCTAATCGGCCAATTCAAAAGGCCAGATCCAGCAGCATCTGCCATCTTGCATTTTGGACCCTGAACGGGACATGCTGCAGCAAAACCAAATAAAGGGCACTGATTTCACAAATCAAAGGCTTCTTTGGAGCAATGGAAAAACACCTACTTCCCATGCTAAACTAGGATTTGCACATCTGTCTTCGGTGCCTCGCACAGGGAATTATGGCTGCTCATCGTCAGGATTTAGAGCTGCAGTCAGCTCAGAAAGATCATGAGGCTGTATTTACTTTCTGACAGATGTTCGGGTTTATTACATCTTCTCCCTTGAATATATATGCCCTTGAGTACATATGCATCCAAGGTGTCTTTGGGCAGAACTCTGAGAATACGATTGAGAGAAGATCCTGGCCTTTTCCTCGGCAGTTAAGATTTCTGTCCAAGCACAGCAGGACTGATAGCACAAGACATGCCGGAGAATGGGTTTCCTCACTTATGCAATGTACCAATTTGGGTCTAATTTGCCCTGGCTGCCAGCTACTAATACGACAAGTACTTTAACCAGACATGTTCTTAGAGTGTTCCCCTTGCTCACGCACGCTGGGCTCTACGGTTGCGCGCTGTGATTGTGCATCTAAAATTACGGCAGCTGATAAACTGAAGGCAGAAAAGGAAGTTAGATCTCAAGCAAAAGTCTGCCAAGTTTCTAATAAAATTCAAAACACAGCAATATTTAAGAGCGTACATGCAGCCAGCATTCGTCTGTGTTTCAGTCTGCCTTGAAATCCCCTGAGCAATCAACCCACGTGGAGGCAGCTTAAGGAATGGAAAAATCAGTCACTTCTATTTCTCATGTCTTTTTTAGTCTGCAAAGTACAATATGCACTGGGAAAATGAGATCCAAACCACTTGCTCGTCAAGAAAAGCAATTTTGGTTGTTTTCAACTTGAGAAAACCAATGATACCTCTTCCTGTGGCCTCTCATGACAGAGGTCCGTGGATGCCTGACCAATCACCTATCCTCAAATGGGAATGTTTCTCAAAAGAGTGCACTTGTTCACCAGCTCCCCAAGTGATCTTTTATTTCCACTGTCCATGGGCACGTGTTGTGATCCAAGAGGCTTGTTCACGAATCTAAGTAACAAAAAAACCACTTCCTCCAACCATTACAACCGTAGTTTTACCAATTTAGTGCTGCAGTTCCAAGCACAGGTTTTTAGTCAGTTCTTATTAAACATCCAAAAGGGAAGAGGCTCCTGAGCATTCGTGCTGGGTCTGTGCTTGTGTTCTCCATCTCATACAGACAAGGTTTGGGAGATCCCAGCTGTCAAGGTCCCTGTTCCACCCAGTCTTGCAATGAAAAAAGTGGTGGGAGTGGTGGGAGACACACACAGATACCCTGGGCGGGTCCAGAGGAAGGTGTGGGTGACATTTATCGCTTGCATATCACTCTGTGTCAGCACATCCACGTGCTCTCAGCTCTGAAAGGAGTGTGCAAATGTGATTCCCTGATGGTTTCCCATCCTGGAAACACCTCAGGAAGGACATTTTTCTCAAGTCCAAGCAAGGAAGACAAGCCTGCTCTCTCCAGCATAACCAGTGTCTCTGCAGGCATTGCTGTGGTCTGGAGCTAGGCCAGCATGAGCCAGAGGGCCACCTACACAACTTGCTGCCGTGCCATGGACACCATTGGTATAGCTGAGCAAGTTGGGAGGGAGAGGCCAGTCTGGCCTGGGGCACCTACAGAAGTATCTTAAGCAGTTCTTCTCTAGGTGAAAGGAGGGGATGAGGTATTCAGATCAGTCCCTACCACGGCAACGTGCAGAACAGAGTACAAGGTCTATGCTATAGCTAACTTCCCCTAGGTGGAGGGGAAAGATTCTTGTAAACTCTTCATCCCAACCCTAACCAGGTTATGGCTATGAGGACGTCCACCCTACAATAGGGGAAGAAGCTCCAATCGCAAGACAAAGTGGGACGCTGCAGTTGATAACAACTTAATATTGGGGTCAAAGGAGACCCAAGTCTCCTAAGCAATCTAACCTAGCTCAATTTAAATATTTGGTGGGTGGAGAGGGACAACCCTGTGGTTGCAGAGAAGTAGGAACCTGGAAAGAGGCAGACAGGGCTGGAGTCGCCCATGGCTGTGCAGAGACCCCGTGTTTCTCTTTCCATCTGTGGGAAACTCTTCGTTGACATTTTGCATCATATGAACATGTTTGCAGCTTTCCCCACTCTGGGAGAAGAGAGGAAAGCTCATGAGAAACAGCTCTCAGCTGCCACGAAAAGTGCCCCTCAGAGGCCTTAGCCAGGCCGAGGTGGATCGCTAGAGAAATCCTTAGGAAAGCTTTCACTAAACAAGATGCCGATGGCCCTGAGTTGCAGCTGAGATTTCCTGAGCTCTGATGATAGGAAGTCGCATCCTGGTGTTTGGCACAACCCCTTAAAATCACCACTTTCTGCAATAAGCCCAGCTTTCTAAATACCACAGCTCACATTTTAGCTGCTTGTTTTATCAAGTGTAATACCAGCTCACGTGATGTAAGTAGTGCCCGACAGTCAGAAATACCTTTGCTTGTGACGGTTTCGGCTCTGAATTTCATCTCTGAAGTACCAATTGCCCTTATGGTGGGAGTTTTTCCCGGTCTTTCTTTTGAATGTAAGAGATCTCAGATCCTTAAACAAAGCAGAGTAAATCACTGCATTTCAGCAGAGGCCACTTGCTGCTCTGGTTTAAGGAAAACGTCTTCATTTCCTCTAAATGTCCACAATTTTCTTTAGAGGAATAATATCTACTCTCAGAGCTGTCAAAAAATGTCCCGTTAAAAGACTTTTTTCCTCCACAAAACTTATCTTGCAATTCTTTACGGAAAATTTCAAGCCCTCTCTATCCTCCAAACTAAGTGTCTGAATACCACATTTTTCCTGACTATTTTTATAATATTATTATTATATTTCTTTTATGACTAATTTTTTATTATTATATAATAAGAAATACCCATTTCCCTGCCATTTCTTTCAGTCCTCACTGTTGCTGTTTCCTGCCCATTTCTTTGACTTCCCTTCCAGCGTTTCATTACTTTTTCAAAATTGTCAAAAAGTGGAGGGGAAAAAAGGAATAACTGTGCTCTCACTTCTTTTTGCTAAACGGACTTTCTAAAGCTGATGAAATTCTGAAATGCTACAAAGCTACCACAGCCATGATTTTACCTTGTGTTTGACATATCAGAGGTTTCTTCCCACAAACACAAGGAATTCAGGAAAAGATGAAGAGTAGAAGAAGAGAGAAGTTTAAGAAAGAAAGAAAGAAAGAATTTCTTCCCCAGCCCTCCCTGTGATGCAACAGTCACCTATAGTCCTGTTTGGAAAGATGGAATAAGAGCCAGAAAGCAAAAAAGGTGAAAATTCTAGGTTTTGAGTTGGTTTAGGGATTTCTTCTGAATTAATCTAGCATTTTCTTATTTCAACACTGTGAGGTTTTGTATTTTTTCAATCAAATTTCTTTTTCCCCTCTTCAAGCAGCTCTTCAGACCATGTAATAATTTTTCCCATTTAATATTTCTCTAGCCCATTGTGCATTTGCTTCCAAAAATAGGGCTCAGCACTAATTATTTCTGGTTCTGGGAATAATTAACTCAGACGAGAGCCCTCCCCGTACACAACCTGCATCGCTCCTGCCCACACGGCGCATTGTGCCTGCATTTATCACATCCAAACACAGCTCTGTAATTCCTTGGGCAAAGAAAATGGTAAGACACAGGGCACCATGCCCTGCCCTGGCATTTTGGGTTCCCTCTGTTGAAGGTCCACCCCAAAGCCTCCATCCCAGTGAACCACTGTCTCTAAGGTCACAGCACCTCCAGGATGTCGAGGGACAGGCAGTTTCCTAGTTACAAGGTGTTTGTCTTCCGCACCAAGTGTCCGTTTACCGCTGGTGAGATACGGAGAACGAAAGCTCCGGGGCATTATCAGCCTAAGTCAACACATTCTATTAATAATCATTACTTCTGCACTGCATATCTCTTGGCACCCTCAGCCAGATTAGCTCTGCCTTTTGCATCGCAGCTGGACACATGCTTATTACCACACAGTTTACAACCAATGCAATTACTTGGGTGATTACTAAAAACTACAGATACGGCAGAAAGACTTTCTTTTTTTTTATCTCTTGAACCATCAGAAAACCTCCAGGGCTAAAAAAACCCCAACAACAAAGTGATTGTCATAGGGATTAAACGATCCCCCTCCCCCCCCCCCCATCTTGCTTGAGTGTTTGCTTTTTTCATGGTTTATATGCAGAACTGCCCTAATCATTCTGGCAGCAGCATTGCCAGGCCCCGTTTCTTATGACAAGAAGAGAAGCGGGGGAGCAGGAGCCTGGGGGAAGATCCTCCCCATGGGCTGGAAAGCAGCAGCTCGGGGCAGGACAAGGTAAAAGGTGCCGAAGTGACCAGCTCAGACAGGTACAGAGGGAATCGCTGCCCCATAACTGCAAATTTCTGGCTATTTTCAGAGCATGACCTAACAAGTTTGTCTGCTTTTAATTCTGGAGCGTAATACTTACAGTCCTTTAAACTGTTTGAATTAAGAGCAGGGGGAAAGGGGAAGAAAAGAAAATCTGGAATAAGGACAAAGCAAACATATTATGTTTACAGAAGCCTCCTGATACCTCTCAATGTCCTGTGCTGGAGGGGAAGATAAATGCCAAAATCTTAAACTTTCCTACTTCCAGCACGTCATAGACAGAAAATCCTGGCTTTGCAAGGGGACACCAGGGACCCACACTGGTTTTGGCCAATTATACCCTGTGTTTCTGTTGTGCAGCATCCTGCCTTGTCCTGCCTGATACAGATGTGCCCTGGAATGGGCCAGCAGATCAACGCTCATAGGTTTTCGGAAAGCCTCGTGTCTCTCGGATACATGGCTCAGGACCTCCAAGCCGTGAGCGGCTGCCCTGGTTTTGTCCTTATAATGCGTGTTAAGAGGCACTGGCTGACATGGAAGCAGGTGCCAAGCAAGATGAAAAAACCTCAATGAACTACTTCAAACAAACCATGCCCAAGACCCACGAGCTTCTACTTCAGGCTTGAAGCACGGCATGGAGAGCCGAATCCAGTCTTTCAGTCCAGCCATAGCTAAAGCATATTAGAAAACGCACGAAGGTCTGTTGGTTTCCCTCGAGAAACGCTCAGCGATTGAAGCTGGCAGGGGGAGGCTGTGGGCAGGACACGGCTGACGGTTTTCTCCTCCCAGCAGATGCAGTCCCACCTGTGGGATGCTGAATTTCAGAAAGCTTTCCCCAAAGCCCACAGGCTGGCAGGGGAGCTGGAGCAATGATGCACACCAGGAGGTTCCTGCAGGCTGGTCCCAGACCCCCGTGCCTCAGTTTCCCACCTACAAGGGCAAGATCTATGGGGTTTTTAGGCTTGTACAAAGTCTTTTGGGCAGGATATAGTGTTATCAAGTGCTGGCATGGCAAGGCCCTGCTTTTGATCCCTGGATGTGGAAATATTGCTCTGTCATGTGAAGAAATAAGCTGCCGTGGGTGCTGGGAGAGAGGGAGTGGAGAGGTGGTGGACAGGATGGAGAACACCTCAAATGTTGGGGAAGGGGGACAAAACCACATGGCCTGCCACATGGTGACGGGGTTGCAGAAGAGGTGAAGGACAGCAGAGACAACGCGGGTGTGACCTGGGTGCTCTCAGGAACCCACCCTGTCGTTAAACTTCCCGAGGGCAGCCGATAACACACTGAGTATGAAGGATCCTGCGTGAAACAAGAGGATTGGCAAGTCCGGGGGGCTCCCAGCACAGGCAGGATCATTACACAGTGCGGAGAGCCAGGCTGGGCTGGATAAATCCCAACAGGCCACTGCTGGACTAGCACGGGAACCCAAGCAGGAGCTGGCTGGTTTTCCCTATACGATGCCAGTGCTGGAGGACAGGAGCTGAGAGGGACACTTTTGGGGCAGCAGTCCCCATGCAAGGCGGCTCCCATTCAGAGTCTCAGGCAAAGAGGGGATGCTGGATGCTGGCTCCAGCCACACGCAGCAGGGCAAAGATTTTCCTCACTGCCCCGAGACATCTATTTTTGAACTGTTGCACATGTTTCCTTTCATTACCAGTCACATACATTTTCTTTGGAAGGAGGTTACAAATAAGGAGAAAGCCCCTCGTTAATTAAGGGGCTGGATGGGCCCATGCCCTTGGCTGAAGTGATTTATTGCCTCCTCCCTCTCTGGGCAGCCACACAGGCTTAAAGGCTGCACGAGGAAGAGCTGCTCAGCTCTCGTTTGGAAACAAACTGGGTGAAGACCAACGTGGAGGAGATGGGATTGACCCCAGTCACTAGCCACTTGGCTTGTCACCTCCAGAGAGCTCTTTGCAAGGGAGGACCCCAAAAAGGGACCGACCACAGGTCACAACCTGCCGCCAGCTCTGCCGGCACCGCATTTGGTGTTATTTACTCTGGAGCATCAAAACGCGCTCTCTTTCTGAAAAGTGTAAATACAGACAGGACAAACAGAGAGATATTTACTAAAACCTCACCTACAGGCATTTTTCCATGCACAGAAATACCCCTGCTCTCTGCTAACCTGGACGGCAACTTATGCCACCCTTCAAGTCAGTCCCAGTAACTGATTTTTCAGACAAGTTTCTGGCTGCCTTCAGAGAGAAGGCCAGACAATACCACTGGGAATTGGGCTTCCCTAGGAGATGGGAGAGGGAGGAAAAAGATTTAAAAAGCTTAAAGTAAAGGAAAAAAGGTGTAAGGAATAACCTAATGGAAAGGGGGAAGGGGGAAAGAAAAAAAAAAAAAGAGAAAGTGGAAACAAAACTTAAAACAAACTTCCACAGCCATGAGGGAAGCAGAAAATAAATTGAAACCCTGGCCTCCATCAAGGTGTTCAAATGCCTCTGTTCTGGGTATCAACAGAAGAGCTCAGCCAGGCAAACCAGAGGGATGTTATTTGGAGCAGCTTGCTGGCTTTCCCTAGAGTTTAATAATAGCAACTGTATTTATACGACTAAAATGTTTTTGTTAAAAGGCTAAGTACTGGTATGTCACGCTAGTCACTTTAATTTAAAATAAATTCTAAAAGTTCTCACTGGAAAGGCTTGCAGCTAACTATAAATATATGCAATATGCAGATAGATTTTTTTGAAAGCAGATTTATTCTTCTTCAGAGGCACTAAATTGCACAACGGTGCAGCATTTCTGTGGCACAAATTTCCAGAGGCCCTGGGAGTCAGGATTTCTGCCTGATCTTGCTGGGTTTGGTTATTTTTTTAGTCCTTCTGCACGGAGCGGCAGCTCTGGATGGTTTGATGTGGGGTTTTTGATATGTGAAGAGATTTTTTTAAAGATAGGAGAGAGAGAGAGAGAGAAAGGGGAAGATGAAAAAGGCAGAGTTCTGGGCAGGATGACAGCCCTCATCCTCTCTGTTACTCTGAGCATTTGAAGGAAAAACCTGGTCAGAGACTGAAAGCAGCCACCCAGACTCCAGCCCCGGGGTATCTCTAGGTGAGCCACGATGGCCCCAGACGCTCGCTGCATTCCTTACTTTTCCCTAAATGGAAACAGCACAAAGTTTCCTCCAGGAATGTCCATCCCGTGCCGTCCATGGGCTGCTCTCATGGCAAGACGTTACCCTGTGCAGCAGGGACACCTGGATGGTGTGTGGGATGGCGCCTTCTCCCCACTCCTTCCCAGGCATTGGGAGCTCTTTGCTGGTGGGCAGCAGAAAGCAGAGTCCAGGTGAAGAATTCCCTGGTTCCCGCAGTGCGGAGAGCGTCCAGCCCCATCTCCCATTGCTTGTGGGGCCACACCAGGAGAAGCCGCAGGAGGATCACAGAATCACAGAATGGCTGGGGTTGGAAGGGACATCTGGAGATCACCTAGTCCAATCCCCCTGCCAGAGCAGGGTCACCCAGAGCAGGTTGCACAGGAACGCGTCCAGGTGGGTTTTGAATGTCTCCAGAGATGGATACTCCACCATGTCTTCCAGTGCTCTGGCAACCTCAAAGTAAAGAAGTTTTTCCTCATGTTCAGACGGAATTTCCCGTGTTCCATTTGGTGTCTGCTGCCCCTTGTCCTGTCGCTGGGCACCACTGAAAAGAGTCTGGCCCCATCCTCTTGCCACCCGCCCTTTAGATACTGGTGAGCATTGGTGAGAGGATGCAAGTGGCCCTTTTTATTGAACACATCCATCTCCTTTGCAAGCCTCAGGACTGGCAAAGGAGGTTCATCTGCATTTCAAACCCCAACTCCTGCAAACTGGGCCAGCCCTGGCCACCCCACCAGCCCTGTATCCAGACTCTGGCCAACAGCACCCAGCCTGGAGCAGGAAAGCAGCCGCCCAGGTTTCAGCCTGCAAAGGGAGCAGCGGCTCCCCCTCTTTTTGTGCTTGCAGAGAGTCTAAAAACATCCCCCATGGTCTTTGCACGTGCTTTCTTTGGCTTGTGAAGGTTGCCGGCGCGCGTGACATCATCCATCGCGTTGCCCTAGCAGCAGAGCAACAGAGCGCCCCGTGCCCCGGCTGAGAGCAGGGCTCTGCCCGCGCCTGTGGCTTGGCCCCGAGCGAGACCCCCAGGACGGGGTGCGGGGGGGGCACAGCCGGAGGGTACCCGCCATTCACCCGCCTTCGCCAGGAGCAGAGTTTTCACTGCAGCTGTTACAAAGGGTAATCATGGTGAATTCCTTAGAAGGGACTGAAGTCAGCCTGCTACCAGATAGCAGGAAATATTTATAACAATCACTTCCAACTGCAGCCTTTCATCTAAAATCTAAACAGAAAGCTGAAATCCCCAGGCCTGTAAGTCGATACCTTGGCTATATATGGTCAAAGAACTACACACGGGGGAGAAAAAGATGCTAAGTCCCTAGCCATCCTCGCGCACGCGGCCCCAATGAGATCCATTAACCTCTGTAAAATTAACAAGCCTGTGTCGTCAACCGGCTTTGAAGTACGATTGTCACGCTGTTGCGTTAAGAGACGTGTGCTCTCCCTGGGCTGTCTCGGCACGCCACCCTCACCGCCACGTGTACGGCAGGGCGCAACACGCTGGAAATGCAGGGACGTCCCCCGGCCTCGTGTGCCTGCGACAGTGGGTCTGAGTTACACAGTTCTGTGATTCTGTGATTAACTATTGCAAAGCCATCGGGTGACCCGCTGCACTCCAGAAGCAAAGCACCGCCACGCAGAGGCAGGGTCCTTTACAAGATGCCCACTGGCGAACAGGGCAATGGTGTTTTCTCGTATTCAGGCTTGCAGAAATGAGAGCAAAAGCAGCTCCTGCATGAAAACGGCCCGAGAAAATCACGAGGCACTGAAACGCTTTGCTTCGGAGACTAGTAGCGACTACAACTTGCCCTTTGTGAGAAAGTTCTTTTGATAGCAAAAGTCCACATTTTCCACTAAAATTTAAAATCTTTTTTTTTTTTTTTTAAGAATCCCCCCCTCCCCATGTCGTTCCACAGCAGGAGGAAATGAGCTGCAGAGCTTTACCCAGAGGGGTGCTTCATGTGCCGCACGTGTTCCCGCGGCCGCCAGCAGCGACAGCGCAGGGGTGCCCGTGCCCCCCTCCCCGTGCAGGACACACAGCCTGGCACAAGGTCCTTCTGCGCTGCCCGGGGATTAACGAAGCGGAGCCTGGCTGGGACAGCGGGGTTTTCTTGTCGCCCTCCTCTGCTTTTAGCCCAGCGTTTGCTAACTTAACACCACAGATGTCAGCTCTCTCCTCCCTTCCGCTTCGGCTGGCAAACTGTTGCCTCTCTCCCAGCGTTCGGGTCCAGTGTAATGCTGGAAGAATGACTATTTCTGGCTTTGCTGTGTGGTTGGGAGGGCAGGGATGTTGCTTCTTAGCTGAGACACAGAGTAGGGACATATGCTCACAGACACACAGGCTTGAAAACCAGCATTGCAGGTTTTCCTTCCAGGAGGAAAGAACAGGTTCATAGACCCTGAAGAATCAACAGCGATATTAAGTGCTTTCTCTCTCCAAGGCACTGCCGTGCACATGCGCCCCACCACCAAGATGGCCTCACGCTCAAAAGCAAAGGGCTGGCATTCCTGCCCTCAGTCTGCTCCATGTGGGTTTCTAATGGCTCACCTGTAACATTAATCGCAAACCGATCCAGTGAGTTCGCCAACTCAAGATTGGTGAAACCTTGGGCTGGAGCTCACAGGGCTTGGTCCTCACCAGGAGATCAGCCTCTGCAGAGGACATCTCCTAAAGCCATCTGACAGGCAGACGAACCCATGTGCCGCTGGGGCTGCCTGGTCCTTTTTCATGGCAGCCGAATGCCTTCCCGCCCGCCCCCACTTCTTTACTTGCAACTCGGTTTCAAGAAAACAGCAGTGAACATCTGAATTAAAAAATAGAGATTAGAAAAGAAAATTCATGTTTCCTTTTGTGAGATCTAACATCACTGTCTCAACCTGCTCATTGTTACTAGGCAAACAGCAGCAAATTCATTTCTGCATATGTCCCTGCCATATGTGGTGACAAAACCACGAGAACCATTTCTATTTAAATACAAACCCTCTTTTGTTTCTCTTTCAGTAACTCATGCTGTGTCTCAGCAGGGCACGGTCACAAAACCACCAACCAACCAAATTTTGGTCTCAGTCAGTGCCAAAGCAGCAGTAACGCCACAGCAAACGGTGAGTTCGCAGGGTGGAAACCACTGTCACACACACCACACCTCTTTGCAGTGGTGGCAAGTAAGAAGATGCAGGCTTGAGAACTGCAGTTGGAAACACAAAACCCAGCAGCTTTTGCTGGTAGGTATTATGTGGGCTGTATCATGGCGTGAATTTGGCTTCTCTAACCAGTGCCGGTGGCCTTCGCAGCAGGAGCTCATCCCGCCAGCAGCAGCAGGCGGCACCAGCATGCACCACTGAGGCATCGAGGCATCCTGATTTACATCCCAGGAAAACACAGCTCATTTATTAAATTTTGACACCCGAGGACTAAGCCCACCGGACTCTCTGTTCTCTCTGCAGGGAGCCTGCGAGGCCAAACCAGCAGCATTATGCCTGTGTAGGTACCCACAGCACATTTTTGGGGTAGGATGACCCAGGCCCACCAGGCTTGAGGCAGGGTACAAGCCCTGAGACCATGACACTCAGAAGATGAGCAGAGAGAGGAAACCAGAGTGGTGGGACAGAGGGGAGGCTGGGGTGGGAAGAGGGACAATACGAGGAAAGGTAAGAGGTCTCTGTGGGAAGAAGGGGTTTTCCAACCCCAGAGGAGGACTAGGTACGGTAAGGAGAGACCTTGATGCCTGCTGATCCTTCCCAGCTTCCTCATGTGCTACAGAGCCATTTTCCTGTCAGTCTTCATTCTGCATGCCTCAGAAACCTGGTAACCTGCATGCCACAACCAGAGACTTGGTGCTTGTGAACACCGGATAGGGCATGTGGAAGAAGAGATCTGAAAGGGAAGACACATCTGCTAGATGTGACCATCCACAAGGTTGGAAAGGAAAAGGACCAAACCCCAAAAGAGAGCAGGGATGTTCACACGCAGACCGATGCTTTTGTGACCCAGCTGATTATACTCCCGAGCTGACAGGCAAGAGCCGTCTGCACTCTTTCAGGTGAGCGTGGAGCATCCCTGATAGAAATCCGAGCGTTACAAATATTTGTTGGATCTTCTCTCAACCATTTCAACAGATTTAACCCAGGGGTTTAGCTACTGGGGAAAACTCTTCAGGTTTATCTGCAGTCTTTTACACTCCTCTAGACTTTAAAAATGCGCTGCCTTTGTCTGCTTTGAGATTTGAAAAGAGCTCCTTCACCGAAGGAGTGGCTGTGGAGGCTACCAACAGGAGCAGTGGCCAGATGATTAACCCTCCTGGTTCAAGGCATTTTCAGCCACAGCCGTGGCTGAGCCGGCTTCCCTCTGCCAGGCTGCAGGCAACCTTGCAACTCCTCTGGTAGAAAGGGGAATTATTCTCCCTTCACCCAGCAGGAGCTGCTCCCGGGGCCTCAGTGCCCACATCCACCAAAAAACGGCCTTGCATTACCTGCCGATTCATTCTCCTTCCTCCACTCAGTGGAGTCGGTGCAAAGAAAGCTCCCATTGACAAGATAATGAGAAGGAAGAAGTATAAGCCTGAAAAACACATCTCTGATGGGAGCATTTCAAAAGGCAGCCAGCTTCCAGAAGGCAAGAACTATTCTCCACCACATCAATTATCTACAGAGATGCGAGAAACTGGTTCACAATGAGAAATTAGATAATACAAGCTCTGATTTAACTCATTAAGGTTTCCTTTATGGCTCCAGGTATGTGTAGCCCCAGTGCGTGTGGAATTTTATTTATGCCTGCATTGCAACCACCTTTGGAGAGCACTGCTACAGGACACAGAGAGACAGGAGAAGAAATGGAAGGTAATTTTGCTCTGCAGCTCAAAAGATTTGGACCATTTCCACAGTCGCAGTAGGCAAGCAAACCTCCACCTCCCTCTCAACTGAACCTCAACCAATGTGACTGCACCCTTACAGCAGGATCATGGCCTGGGGCCTCCCCAGCGCAGCAAATCTCTGCAGGTCACTCAGTGTTAGTGTTCTAGTTCCAGTTCTGTCATTGAGGACTGAAGTAGGTAAGAGTTACATTTTATTTTGTCCCAAGTGTCTTCCTTAAAAATCAAGCCACCTCCTCACCCCCTCCCCCCCCCAATCTATATGTTTTCTCCTCCTCTAGCTTTTTAAATGAAAAACAGGTACGCTTCCGTGGAGTTTCCAATTTTCTGCATCTTCACTGAGAGGAGAAAATGCAGTGGGGAAAAACCCTCAATCAAACATTTCCCCAGTTCCAGCTGTTGTAGGAATGACAAAGGAACAAGCCTGTACAACCTCTGTCACACAGGGAGGTAAGCCAAATGACCTTTACAGGCCATCTCTAGCAGTGTTGACATGCATGTTGTATTTGTAGTTTAGACTAGCTGTGAGACAAAGCCTTTCTTTACAGCCTATCATTTACATTTAAAAATCGATGGCCTCCATCTCAACCAAAACCTGCCTGCAGCCAGCAGAGAGATCCCACAGAGCAATGAAGAAAAACTCACTCGAAAGTCAAGGTCAGCCGGGCTGCTCGGACCCACCAGCAGGCAGAGAAGATGCTCAGGAGATACCAGCTGGGTTTCCCTGGGAGGGTTTTCCCTCTCCTGGCAAAACGTGGAGAGAAATCCTTACGCTGGTTCGCCCTCACTTGTAAGCGCCAGGGCTGCGTGACCTGTTTTGTAATGGGACTGACGGAGAAACCAAGGGAGGAGCAGGAGAGAGTGATGCTTGTGCTGGCATGTCTCCAGACCCACTTTGCTCACCCTGCAGCATGCCCCCATCCTCGGGAGGATGTCCGTGTGGGAAGGACTTCCCCTCACGGGTCAGCAAATGTTTTGGCTTCCAGCCTCCCAAGGGTTTAAGCTCAGCCAGTTAGTCCAGGTTTGTTACAAGCGCGTCATAAACTAGTCTGTCTCAGCCCCTCCTTTTCATACAGTGGCTTCACACCACCCTGTTGCGTTAATGACACACTGTTCCTTCTGCGTTTAGAAGTCATTAGTGCAGTGGTGTTGGGGAGATAACTGCCGCCATTTCAAGGCCCCTGCTCACAATAACTGGTGCAAAGAGAACATCATTTTACTTGGTTTTTAATGACCAAATGCAAGCCTAAAGCTACCCGTGCTCAAATGCGTTAGCACAGCTCTCCAGTTCTCCTCTAATTAGTACATGTGCCTAAGCTCAAGAAGAAATAAATGAATTAAACTCATGCATTAAATCAAAGGGTGCTGTACCTCGGCAAGGACCGGAGGGCAGGCACTATGCCCCACTCCTCATGGTTGCTGGTGGAGATCACCATCACGCTGAGCTCCGGGCCCAAAGCTGGCATGTGGCTTTGCGACTGCCACGTGCCTCTTTGCAGGATTTTCCATCACGTAACTAGGGTGCTAGAAGCAAATCCCTGCTTGCAAAGACCTGTCGCACAAGTTCCCTGGCTTGATATATACCTTTTCAACATAACTGGCTTTCACAGAGAAATTGAGGTGCTGAAGGGTTGTTGCTTCACCTTCTGCCACAGTCGCTGTTAGCAGGGGGTTTTCAAAACACTTGGCCTGAAACCCATTCCCTGCTTAAGTTCCCAGAGTTGAAGGAAAGTTTGGTTCAAAATGCAAACTGAATTTTCTGTGAAGCAATAAATAAATAAAAAAACCCACAACCCCAAACTTCAGTTAATTTCTTCAGACTTCCAAACTAATTTATTCAGTTGCCACTTTCCTGAAAGGTAAAGCTTTCTTCCCTAATTAAATAGCATTCACACAGATCAGTACATTTCCCCTCATGTCCAGCAAAGGAATTTTAAACATCTGCTCTAGCTGGGAGGGAAGGGATTAACACAATATTAAATATGGAGCTCTTCATGTAACCTTTTTTCTTTCCCTCTCTCACATGCATGTACCCATCTACACAGACTGTCACTACCTCGGCACCAAAATGCTGACCAATAGCGGGAAAACTCAGATCGATTTAGTTCTCCCTTTCCCAGGCGCAGTGATTTTTCTTGGCAAGGCCAGAAGAATTCTCTTTTCCTCATTCCTTTTACCTTTGCTGCCCAGTGCCAAGCCTGGGCTTTCCCTGCACGCACGCCGCAGCTGCATCTTGTGCAGTACCAGCTCAATGCATTTAAGGCATGGATGTCAAACTCATTCTGCAGCAAGAGCCAAACAGCTTTTTCCTGTTGCAAACTTGAACAACCCAACCTCGCTCTAAGCTTTGATGGGACTTCGATGGGACTCTGAACATGACCCTGAGCAGGTTGCAGCTCTGGAAGTGCTCACCAGCAGCTGAGAGGAAGCACTCATACAAACCACTGTGATATTGGCCCCTCTTTCATTTTTCCTTCCACTCCTCCCTTTCCAATTTTCATCATGCATTCACCTCTCTTTTACCTTATGCCACCTCATCCCCATACATGCACTTCCCTGTTTGCTCTGCCACCTCCTCTGATTGCTGAGGCGTAGGCATATGCAACCCATAGTTATATGGGCACCTTGAGATATAAGCATCCCTTCCGGAGATAGCTACAGCTGCTGCGTCAGTCCGTCTACCCACACCAAGAGGAAAGGGCAACGGTGCGAATTAACTTTGTAGCTGAGCTGTGCAATAGCTGAAGGCGACAAACGCGCTGTGCCCGTGAAGCAGAGCTGTGGCTGAGCAGTGCCACGCTCCCTTTGATGTGTAGCATTAAGTGCCTGGTTTTTAAGCCCTGAGAGTCCGACTGCATTTTTCCACAAGGTCCCTGCTTTTATACCATGCGCGTGGCTAAGTGTCCAAGCAGGCTGCTGCTCCGCTCTCCATTTCCCCACCTGCGACCGGAGACCCCAGGACGGTATCAGCGTGCCCGCGCGTGGAAACTGCCTCTCACCCCCCAACCTGCACGGCCCGGATGCCTTGCCCCCATGGCGAGCCAGCCCCGTGCTCGCACCAACAGAGGCGATAGACACCTCCTCTCACAGGTTTCCTCCCAGCGCTGCCAAACCTCTCGCCCTGCCTCGCAGCCAGCAGCTAACGGCTTCCCAGCAGCCTCACTAAAAACGCACTACTTCAGCAGCGTAACGAGCTCCCCGGGTCGAGTCTTTTACTGACTCCCCACAAATCACTGAAAGGACAAACTGCTGTTTTGGTTCATTAGCAAGCACTTTGTAGGAATCAGTTTGTATATTTGCAAGAGATCAACATGCTCGTTCCTACTAGCCTAGGGAGATTTGAACTGAGAAGCAACTTAAGCCTCCCACCTTCCCTTCCAGCTCTGCAGGACTGACAGTAGAGAGCAGTTCTCCCCCCAAAGCACAGCAAATCCTCCCCTGGCACACCAAGGGCCAGACAGGGCACTTCAGATGCTAGTCAGCATTTTTCTTAAAACCCCAACTCTTGGAGCTCTGGGATTCAACAAGAAATTTAATTTTCACCTAAAACACAATGAGTGAAGAACTCCCTGAGGCTTTAGCTCTTGGCACGGCAGAGGAAAACATCACCAGAAAGGCTCAGGCAAATAAAATGAACCTCAACGGCATTGGCATCGCTTTCAGGTCTTGTAACACTTTAAGCAGCCGAATCACCAGAGAGAAGCTGTTTGTGACAACATTGCGGATGCGACTCAGTGGTTCTGCGCATGGACCTAGAAGAAAGTGGGGACAAAGACCAGCCAAAAGAGGAATACCATGAGACAAGGATGCAGGAAAAGGAGCTCTAGCCCTTTCCTCACGGTTTTCAAAGTTACTGCCTTGAGGAGGCAGAAGCCCTCTGGCACTTTATATTTACAAAATAAACCAGGCACCACCTCCTTTGGCACCCAAGGCTGAACTAAAGCCTTCCTTAAGGGTCTGAAGTTGCTGAGGAAGAGGAATTTTGGAAAACTTTCAGGCTGGTTCTGCAGTTCTACTCTGCCAGATGATATGAATCCATCCAAGCTTTCCCTCGTCATGGTTTTACTACATTAACACCCAGAAACGACTATGGGATAAAAGCTACTGCTGCAGTTTCGCAAAGCTTGCTGGCTTAGTTGGCACAGAGTGCAACAGGGAAATCAGAGTGCCCTCCTGGCTTGGAGAGGGCAGGCTAAAGGATCAGAAGTCAGGGGCTATATATGTGCTGTGGCAAAGGAGCAGGAAGTAGAAGTAGCTGCTTTAGCTGATAGAGCAAACTTGTGGGAAAATAACCCAAGATAACTTTGCAAGATTGTGGAGCAAAGGAGAACACCGGCACGGTGCTCCCTGGAGGTACCAGGAGGCCCCTGGCTGGCAGGCAGGCTGAGGGGCAGGAGCTTTGTCTCCTGTGCATTGGGAGAGAAGGGCACAAAGACCGTTTCTCTTTCTCAGGCCAAGTATTTAAAACCCTCTCCAATTTCCCCTGCGCTTTCAGGATAGCCTCTCCTTGCACAGGTGGCTGCAATAGTCTGTGCGTGGAAGAGCAGAGCAATCTCCCTTTCAGTGCCAGAACTTTGGGTTCCCATCACCTGCTCTGGGAGAGGGAGGACACCACACAGATACAAGGAGCCGGTGGTCCAAGGGAATTTTCCTAGCTCTTCTCTTCAGATGTGTTTCGCAGGTGAAGTTTAATAAGCACAGACCCTAGCCCACCACTGCCTTCAGATCTGTTCATTAGCACCTTTGCAAGGACTCTCCAAGACTGCCAGTTCCCAGGGGGCTAAGATGCGGTGTTTTAATTGTATATAATTAAATACTGCTCCCTTATCTAGATCTCAAAGTTTACTGTTGGGGCTTCAGTACCAATGCTCTCTTCCCCTCTAATTAGCTTCCTTAATCTGTGCAGCCTTGCTTCTTCCCCCGTGGGGACAGGGCTCTCCTGCAGGGAAGCTTGGATTGCATCTAATTATCAGCACAGGAGACAGACGGCAGGCGAGCACTGCCCCTGTCCCAGATATCCGTTGTGAGCAAAGAGCCCAGATTGGGTGGCCACAGGGAAGCTCTGAAGGTTGCATGTGTATGCACGCATTTGGTCTTTCTGCTCCATTTGTAGGTTGCTTTGCATGTTACCCCATCACACTTTTGCAGCAGAAAACCATGCAGGACAGAGGCCATCTGACTGAAGGGCAACTCTTTTGCCTGGCTAGCACATATCAACAGGAGAGAAAGAGTCCTAAAGACCTCACTTCACCCAATCCTGTCCTAAAAGAGACAATACACCTGACATCTTCAGCAAATTTTTGAACAGTGTCTCTAAGCTGTCCTCTGCTGTTGACAGAGGTCACCCTGAGCTGCTCCTGAGTGGACCCATCTGTACTAGGAGGAAATTTTCCCTCCTGTCTGATCTGGATTGCCTCTGTCACTTCCTCAAGACCCTGCAGACACAGAGAATATCTTATTGCCCTTTACATGGATTAGACCTTCCCTACGCCTGTGTCTTTCTAAATTAAACAGCCCCAGTTTTCGCAGTCTTTCACCTTGGGTCACATTTCTCAGACGACCAATCATTTTCTGTGCTTTCCGTTGGACTCTCCCCAACTTCTTCTGGAGTCGAGTACTCAGAGCTGGACACAGCTGGGCAGAGAGAGCCTAAGGATGGCTGCGCTCCTTGCGAATACCTTCAGGATGACATCTGTCTCATTCATCGCAAGAGCATGACGTGAGCTCCGATTTGGCTGCCGGCTCACCATGGCACCCCCTGACTCAGTCATTCCCCTCCCACTGGAATTTGTGCTTATGACTGTTCTTGCACAAGCACTTTAGAGTGTCTTGCTTCTGCTCAGGCTATTTCCCATCCCATCCCATCCCTGTAAATCCCCAGTCCTACCTTCAATAATGCTTCCAGCCTCTCCACTCTTTCTATCTGCAAGTTTAAACACTGAACTTCTCTTTTCCATGCCCAGCAAGCTCCGGTTCAGGACAAGCACGTGCTGAACACCTTTTCACCCCCATCCAGGGCCACGTTTCTCTTTCCAGACAGGTTTTAACCCATCAGCCCAGTGGTCCCATTTAGCCAGTGCTTCCTTGTGACAGTACTGAAGAAGGCAACATGAAAAGCCTTTCTGAAGCTGGGTGATATGACAACCACTGCTTCTCCCTTACCCAAAAGGCTGGCATAAAAGGAAATTAGGTTGGCTTGATAAGATTTGTTCTTGACAAATATATGCTGGCTGTTATTCATCTCCTTGTTATCTCTGAGGTGCTTACAAATAACGTGCTGATTTATTCTAGGCTCTTTTAGGTACAGAAGCAGACCTAGTCTGGCTGAGCTGCTTCTGACGGCAGCTCCTGAGCTTGCCTGCACATCTCACCTATTGCCCAGGAAACCTTCCAGAGGGGCTGCTAGCAGCTCTATGAACCCCTCAGACATTCCCCTAACAGCACGAGGCTAGATTTCAGTATTCCTGCTGGGTCTGAGGACAGGTAGGCTGCATCATCTCTGTCCTACACCCGCAGACCTCATGAGCACAGATGTCCACAGAGGGACCTGTGGGCTTCTTGGTGGAATCTGTTGTTCAGCTCCGTTCCCCTTCTCCCTCTGCACTGCTAAGGCATGGACAGGGTATCTCCTTAACCTCTAATTCTTGTCCAGTTCATGCTCGGCCTGACTCTGACCCAACACTCCCACACTGCTGTTACAATCCTCCTTTCTTAACTGACACATTTTCACGTTTTTGTATGATTCTTCTAGAGCACTGCATTCAGCTCTGGAACCCTCAGCACAAGAAAGACATAGACCTGTTGGAGAGGGTCCAGAGGAGGCCACGAAGATGGAGCCCCTCTGCTGTGAGGACAGGCTGAGAGAGGTGGGTGTGTTCAGCCTGGAGAAGAGAAGGCTCCGGGGAGACCTTAGAGGCCCCACCAGTACCTAAAGGGGCTACAGGACAGATGGGGAGGGACTCTTGATCAGGGAGTGTTGTAATAAGACGAGGGGTAATGGTTTTAAACTGAAAGAAGGGAAATTTAGATTAGATATTAGGAAGAAATTATTTACTGTGAGGGTGGTGAGACACTGGCACAGGTTGCCCAGAGAGGTGGTAGATGCCCCATCCCTGGAGACATTCAAGGTCAAATTGGATGAGGCTTTGAGCAACACGATCTAGTTGAACGTGCCCATGACGGGGGGATGGACTAGATGATCTTTAAGGTCCCTTCCAACCCTAACCATTCTATGATTCCAAGGAGGAACATGCATTTCAATAACCAAACCTAAAGTGTGAATGCAGATCTACTGAACTAAGCAACTACAAAGCCCTGTGCAGACTTTGGTGCCAGGTAAAACCTGCTCCCTACCTGTTCGAGCCAAAGCAACAGGTTTCGTCTCAGATCCAGCCTCCCGTTCTCAATGAAACTGGCGTGTCTCTCCCCTGCTCATCGCAACTCTGTTCCAGTCTCCCTGCAGAACAGACTTTTTTTCCTGCCTCATCTGCTGTGACACGGTTGCGTATTCATGTGAGAGCTGTGCAGCGTTAGGACAGCAGAGCCAGGGCTGCGAGATGGCATTGCCAAGAGGGAAAAGAGGGCTGTGGCCGAGGATGTGCAGCCCCTCGAGCACAATGTCCACAGTCTCCAGACAGGAGTGTCTCTTGCCCGTATCTAAAGGCATGCCAGGAGAAGCCATCTGTCACAGCCCTGCCGAGAGGAGCGCTCCGGCTGCCCGGGTAAGGTCTTGGCTGGGAGGAGGGCAGAGCCAAGGCCAGAAAAGCAGGGCAGAGACACGAGAGCGAGTGCCGGGGAGAAGGGGCAGGGAACGAGTTGCCAGCACTGCAAAGCTGAGAGGCTGCCAGCGCAGCGTGGGGGGCTGATGAGCACTCTAACGGATCGACACATTTCTGCTCCACATTGTTTGCGAAGGCCCAATGTATAACTATTTTGTTCTCCCAACAGAGTTTGGAAAAGAACTCAGAGCAAATCAATCCTTTTTTTTTTGCATTTTTTTTTTCTGGACTCAGCAAGAAACTTCATGTCCTTCTTACGTCCCAGCCAGCCAGACAACAGCTTTGTCACCTGGGGATGGTGCATCTGGCCTCTGGGACAAGGCTCTCCTCAGGGCATACTGGGCCTATGGCTAATTTAGAGACACACCGCATGACCCCAGAATAGCGCAGTGTGTGACTACTGCGCACCAGGGGCAAATAACCAGGGGAACCGCTCAAGCACTCGAAAGAGCAAAGAAGCTTCCTGACAGCAATGCCATAAAATTTAAACCACCTCTAGGAAAAACCTGAACATAGTATCTCTGCACTGGACTCCACTCAGCCCATCTCCATCCCTGTCCTCAGCCATCTGGGAGCATTTGCACTCAGAGGGCCTTCCCCTGGAAAGGACTTTGCTCTGATGGGGCAGGTGTATGCCATCGGCTCCATCTCTCTCTTTCCAGCACCTAGTTCATGGGGATCCACTCTATGCCCCTGTTATTCATTATTGCTTTCTTTCTCGTTGTCAGATGCATTTTATTGTTACTTTGATTGTGTAGGAAGGAGTCCAGACACTATGGAAATGGAACCATATAGGGACTGGACGGAGCAGGCACATGCTGGTCACCCTCTTACTTGCACAGCAGTGGGAATATTTTGTCTCTTACGCTAAGATATTTTTAAATCAGAGAATGCCGTTATTATTTGTTGTCACCCAGGATCCAGCATTGCCATTCTTGGAAACCAGTGCAACGCCTCCAGTGTCAGTGTCAGAAATGTTATTAGTAGATTTTTTGATATCTCCCAAGATGTCCTCAGGGTAAATGGCATTTATGACTTGGAGAGGGCTGACCTTAACTCCAGCTATGCCTGCAACTGCAAAGCAGAGAACATATCCACGAGTACCAGTGCAGCTAGGCCTTGCACCCGGCCATCACAAACACTGGCTGTGAAACACTGTGTGGGTCCAGAGGAGGCCACGAAGATGCTCAGAGGGCTGGAGCACCTCTGCTATGAAGACAGGCTGAGAGCTGGGGTTGTTCAGCCTGGAGAAGAGAAGGCTCCAGAGAGACCTTATTCCAGCCTTTCAGTATCTGAAGGAGGCCTACAAGAAAGCTGGAGAGGGACTTTTTACAAGGGCATGTAGTGGTAGGAGGAAGGGTAATGGCTTCAAACTGCAAGAGGGTAGATTTAGATTAGATATCAGGAATAAATTTTTCACTATGAGGGTGGTGAGACACTGGCCCAGGTTGCCCAGAGAAGCTGTGGCTGCCCCATCCCTGGAGGTGTTCAAGGCCAGGCTGGATGGGGCTTTGAGCAACCTGGTCTGGTGGGAGGTGTCCCTGCCCATGGCAGGGGGGGTTGGAATGAGATGATCTTTAAGGTCCCATCCAACCTAAACCATTCTATGATTCTATGAAACACTAACTTTTAATCAAAGCTCCTCATCAGAGAGTACTGTAGAAATACAGGTGGTTCAGCAAGACCAGACTGTGAAGGTTAAGCTCACACAGTTGTCCTGTGGTGTTGGAAAACAGGGGAAGGAGCAGAGACAAGGGACAGCATAGGTGTCTTTCCCCTTCCACGGCAGGGATATGCGTGTCCTTGCTAGTGAACGTGTCCTTTTGTCCCTGGTGTGAGCAAAGCCAGCAGGGCCGCACACAAGGCAGACCCAGAGAAGACAGACTGTGCATCACCTCCGGTAGGCCTGCCTGCCAAGGACATGGCGACACGGCATCCCCCCGCAGCAGAGCCGGCCGATGTGCTCCATCCGCCCGCAGCCTCCGGGCTCAGCCTCTCCCCCCGGGGGAGGGTCTGTTTCTGACTCAGCCGGTTGTCTGCCAGGTCCAGCTTCTCTCCTCCGTTTGGCTTTGGATGACAGCAGATGTTTCTCTGCCCATCTGCACAGATGCTTGGATGCCGGCTGTGGTCAGCTGTCTGCTTTTTCTTCTGTCGCGCTCGTTTTAAGCCCACAAACGCAGCCCTGCTGCTGGAAGAAAACTACCGAGTGCCATCCCCCAGGGTCAAACCTGGGGGCAAAGTCTCAGAGGAAAGAAGCCTGTTCCCAAGGGAGGTGCCCAACTTGAACTCAGGACTTGCATCAGGGTCTTGTGTACCAACATATTTACCTTTCCCTGCTCAAGGATTTGCCACAGTACAGGATCCCATGGGCGCAGGAGGGAGATGGATGGATCCCAGCTCTCTTGACAAGACCTGTATATCACAGCTGATGCTAATGCAGCTTCCAGCAGTGTTCAAAGCTCACACCAGGGAAAGAAGAGAGCCTGCAAGGGGGGACAGGGCTTCTCCTATCCCCCACTTTCATCTCCCCAGCGAGGAGCTGCAGAGCAGCGCCTCACTCCAAGATAACTCTCCCATGCCAACAAGCTTCGCTAGGGTTGCTGCTTTAATTTCTTAAAACAAGCCTAGATCCTGTGTTTTATAAATTACTACAATGCATTTAATAGGTAGCCTTTTCATAAAGGAGCACAGTGGATGTGTACACAGGCCCTGATGAAGCTAATAACTGCCTCTCAATGGCTTTCAGAGAGTTATTACATATTTAAGATCCAAGCTCCCTTAATCAACCACAGAGATGCAGCTGGCAGCAGTAAATTGCCAACAACAGCTCATTACAAATAAGGAAACATTGGTTTTTCAAGGACAAAAACTGTCAGTTCTTCAGTGAGAGCTAACCACTCTTGTCCTCACCCTTCTCTCCCCCAGTCCCCCCTGTGATGTGCTGGCACAACTTGCTTCATCCAATAACACAACCTCGTTGCCTAATCCCCTCCACAGGAGACATCATCAAATCAAGTTCCTGGATTTCATGACTTATTTGGGCAAGCGGTGCAGACTGCATCCCGTGCTCACCCTTCCCAAGCCGGCCACAGCAGGACTTGTCCCACACCATCACAATAACATGCCACAGGAGCACAGCCACCAGCCTTACTCTGGGGAGGAGAGGACCAAATCAATCCATAAGACACTTAGAGACACAGTTGTGAGTACGCACTTTGCAGGCTTGGGACCTGACATGGCACTTGGGAATGATTTTTTCAGTACCCACCATGTCTGTGTCTGTGTGCACAGGACAACAGCAAGCACCTGCAGGCACCTGGGCGCAGGAGAAAGGGCAAGGTCTGCAAAGACCACAGGGCCTTATTTCTTCGCTGTCTCCTAACAGAAATGCAGGGGTTGTCTAGTGCCAGTGAGACAAGAGCACAGCACTTTAAGAGAGATGCATGTGGCTGCGAGATATTAAGGCTAACATTTTAGGAGTGTTCGGGAAAGTTTAAACATTGTGTGAATGGAGAGTAGAAAAAGAAAAGATACCTCGCCCTGTTATAGCTGTATCTTCTCCCCTGAAGAGGGGGCGACCAGCTTTTGGCCTTCAGGACCCAAAGCAAGGACACATTTCAGCCCCAGGGAACTTCTCCTCCACAAAACTCCCCTGGAAAGGGAAATAGGCTCCCATGCCATGCCCCGGCCTGCTGGGACACGTGCTCAGCTCCCTGCTGTGGGCCGTGGCTGGGGACACCTCCCATAAGGTGGACCCAGGGCACTGGGTGCTCCTGCCAAGGACCCAAAACCTAGATCCTGGTGGCCACATTTGAGCTGCCTGCGAGTCCCACTGGGCCAGGCGAGACTGCCTGTGGTGAGGGAAAAACAGGCTCTAAAACCCAAGCTGGGCACTGGAAGCAGGCCAAATAAGAGTTTAATTTTTGTTTGGTCTGTTTTGATACCTCACAGTGTGCCTCCAGACATTAACCCTGCGCAAGCCAGGGCCTGCAGGGGAGGGGATGCACTGACCCAGGCAAACAAAGCGGGATGGACGGAGAGAGATCCTGTCTTCAATGATGAATCGTGAGAAGGGGAATGTTTGTTTGCTTCACCTTCAGCCTGCTTTACAGCAGCCTCTCTGCCACACCAGAGGACACTCTGCTCTTCAACTGCCTCCTACTGCAAGGCTGACCATGCTGGAGGTTTCATTTTTTCCTCTGAAGCTGCAGATGTAAAACTGAGCTACAGAGGTCCCAGGGCTGAGTCAGGACTTTATTTTTGCTGTTTCTTTACAAATACCTCACCCAACTTCTTTTGGAAAAGAAAAGGAGAACTTAAAAACGCAGTACCACTTGGTTCCCCCCTGCCACAATCTGTATTTATTGACATTGACATTTTTAAAGGGCTGTTGGGAGGGAGGCTATGTGGTCTCTGGGGACACTTACCCTAAAAAATCTGAGGATTTAGCTGATATTTGTGTCACTGTAGCATTTGGCTCGTAGATATATGCTTGCAGAGAAATGCCAAAGCTGGCTTGGACAAGTCAAATTCAATGGGCCAAGAGTGTCACTTCCTAAACCTGCAGCAGGTGCATTTTATAGAAACAGCTAAACTGCATCTTATGAACAGCAAGATCTATTGACATAAGATTCTCCACGCATTTACAGGTGTAACCACATAGGTGAAATACTAGTTTAATCGGTTATCCATATAATTGGGTGTACCATCTTCCACATTAATGCAGTAAAAACTTTTCTTTTGGGGTGTGTGTGACTGCATATATCTGGAATGCAGATTTTAATAGATCTGTAGTTGCAATGTTATCTCTAGAAAAACTACTACTTTTTGAATGTGAAAGAACACACAGTTTCCATATACCTTTGCAGTCAAATCTGGAAGAGTTGCCCCTCCAGATGTTTCGAGACCACAAGGAGAATTGATCCTATCAGCTGGGGGAAGGATTGCTTCCTCCTCTAGGATAGGAGGCTGGACTTCTTTTTGAATTATTTGGCATTCGGTCAGGAGATAAAAGTACACTGGCTGGATGAACCAGTGACTTCTTCTATGATCACAGTAGCTGTGGTAGAAAGGTGGGCAGGAAGTGCCTGCAACTACACATCTTCTCCATGTTCTTATCAAGAAAGCTTTAATCATTAATGGAGATGCGAGACAAGGCTGGAGTCACCTTGTTGCCTTGTTGAAGATGACCCCAGAGGGAAGGCTCTCTCTTACACTTTAAATCATAGTACACTGTCCTATACTGATGTCTCAGAGCCTCGGGTACCCGTGCAGCATCGAGACTGACCTTGCTGAAACCCAAGTCAGACATCTTCAGCTTTCCCACACAGCTAACCCCTTTGCAAAACACGGTTTTGCTGTTCCTTTCACTTGCCATCATGCACCAGTTGAGCACACAAGCTGTGCTTCAGGAGCAAGGAGCAGAAAAGCATCACTCCAAGAGGCTACCGGGCAATGCTGGGATAAAATGTTCCATAGGATGACCAACATCATCTCCATTATACATCTTTTTTGGTAGCGTTGGAATGAGATCTTTGTTTAAACGCACAGGAGCGGCACAGCTTCAGCAGTTATACAGCTATTTTGTGCGCTCTGGGAAAGGGGACATCAACAGATTGCAAAATGGGGAAGTCTCTCTGGACGCTGCAAACAAACAACACGTTACGTAACTGGGCCTTTTGGGAACTGGAGGAAGGTCTTCTCCAGAAGATCAGGGCCCTCCCAGTGCTTTCTAATTTTACTGGGACTTACCAGCAAGCCAGCCCTCTAAAAATAGAGGCTTGTACACAGTTTTCTTTCATCCTCGTGTCCCCCTGCACTGCCCTACGTTTGTTGTTAGTGCCCCAGAAAAACACATTGTACTCGATTTTCTCAAGCTGATTGATACAGACTAGAATGGCAGAGCTGAAGAGGCACTAAAGACCTTTAGAAAGGGCAGCAAAGCCACCACTTGGCCAGCAGACCGTGGGAAAACCTGAAGTTTTAGAACTTTATTGAATCAAATGAGCTGGGGAATTGCACCATTCTACATAGCTGTGATTTAGCTGAAGCACAGCACTAAAAAGCAATGACAGAGCAAACAGGCTTTAGCTCTACAATCCACGTATTGTGCTGGCACATCTTCTCCATTCCCATTACAGCAAATTCTTCCCAGGGAGGATGCCTCTAAGCAGCACCTGAGCTTCAGGACCACACCACCTTTGTGCTGCAAGGCTGTCCTCAACTTGTGCCCAGGCAAACATGGACCTGCAGGAAATCTTCCGCAAGTCACATTGTACCGTCCAACACCTGAACAGGGACTGTAGCAGCTAAGTTTTAGATGAATACCTACTGTCTTCCAGGCACATGAAGACATTGCCATTTGTACAATCGGTTTCACCCTTCTCCCAGAAAAATAAGGTATGTGCATGTCTTCTCCCACTTGAACGGAGCAAGCCCCTTGATCAACATATGTCCCTGCGGTTGCCATCTCCTCCCACCCAGTTCCCAAGCCCTTACTTGTACCAAGCTGTGAACTCCTAAAGTGGTGCTTCCCATGTACCGTCCCTCCCTGCGATTCCAGGGAGAGATAGTTTAAAGGCAATAGAGATAGGACGGCAATGCCCTGGCATCTGCACAGAAAAAAACACACTTGGGTTTCTAAGAAAGCTGTTTTCCCTCGTTTCTTGCTTGCTGTGCACATGCTGAGAGCCACTAAGAAGGAGGAGGAGGAGACTTGCTGCCATGGGGAGGGCAGACCATCACGCCCTGGGGGGCCAGGCAGCAGCTCCGGCAGGATGCGGTCAGCCGCACATCACGGGCTGAGGACCAACAGGCAGTGCTGATACAGGTGACGCTACCTGTCTTTGATGAAGGACAGTACAGAGATCCCGGCCAGAGTGACGGATCCAAGATAGGGGGGAAGCTCAAGCCCCGTCTGTGCGCAGTCGCAGAACCCGTGGCCATGTGTTTGGCCTGCCATGTAAACATGTCACATCCCAGGGGAACTGATATCAAACGTCAAAGTCTTCCTGCCAGTAGCCCAGTTTTGCTAGTGCGGAGTGACCTGGTTAGAACCTGGTAAAGAGCCTTTGGGGGATATCCTTACAGCCTAGTTCATTGCATCTCTGCAGCCAACTCCCTCCTTCTCCCAAAATGGAAAAAAAAATTAATAAATCAAATAACTCCATTCCTCTCTACTACAGTTATCATTCAGGAGACAGAAAAAATGGCATATCATGTGCTCTTGACCCTTGTGTGAGCAACATGCATTTTCTGACCTCCAGATTGCTGGAGCTGTGAAGTTTTTGCTCAGTTTTTCCCGAGAAGTCAAAACCCCAAGTGGCTAATACCCTGCCTGAGAATCAGAAATCACTTTTTTCTTTCCCCTTACTTCAAGAAGTTTTATGATTCCCCAGTTTGCTTCATTCTCCCTGTGTACACGAGCAGATACAAGTAACAGACAGAACATAAGGCCCACTCTCGGCACTCATCATGGGTCTGTCTCAGCTCCTAAGAGACCAGCTGTTTGATATCCAACACCCAAGCCAACATTTAGCTCTCCCTTGACACAGCAATGCCTTTTATCAGTGACTGCTCCCAGTTCTACACAGTGGTTCTGTGCTACAGAGTCTACTGTTGGTGGGGACTAATCTACAGACACAGACTTCACTGTAGGAAGAGCCTGAGACTGGAACAATGCAACTTCCAATGTTTGCTCCTCCCAGAGCCCCAAACGGGCAAGGAAATATCTTCATGACATACCCAAGGATGGATGTTTTCTATCATGATTTACGGCGCTAATTTATATTCTCCATATAACGTAATAAACAAGGCTACAGCATTAATAATTTTTCCACCATCCACCTAGCAACGCTCAGGAGTAGCCTCCAACAGCTTTCAGCCTCTTTTATATTTGCAAGCAGCCAAATACATTTGCAGTTGCATCCTAACTATGAGGCTTCTCTGCATGACAATACTTTTTCAGGACATGCATTGCACAATGATCCAGGCCTGCAGCCTTTAGAAGAGGAGGAGGTGCAATGGCCTTCACTAAAGCCCTGAACAGAGCTGTGGCCCAGTCCCAGATGACCTGACTCTCAACAGGCAAGGGGAAGTAGGTACTGCAATTCATACACTCAGTTTAGGCCCTTCGCAAGACAGGTCCTTATGAATGACCAGTAACTGCGAGCTCGGATTTGTTCTCTGCTCCACTGTGGAGCTGAGCCTATAGAGATCTGCTCAGCGCATGGGGAGGGTGTGGGAGGCTGGGCTCACAAACAAGTCCCGCCTCCCTGCCGCTGGAAGGGTGGCATGCCCCTGAGCAGGCATCACTCTCTGTCTGTTAGCAAGGCAGGAACACGGTATTTGAGGCTCCCCAAAGCACATAAGGCCATTCATACCTTACTGCAATGCGCTGGCACCCAAACACCTCCAGTGCAGCTCTGGGAGCCATGTGCATTTAATTTCATGAGAACCAGAGACTGTAAGTAACAAACAAAACCTCCACTTACACTATCTCATCGTTCTGGAACTCCAGCTCCCCACAGGTGTCTTCAAAGTCCTCTCCTCCACCTTTGGCTGAGCCTTCAATGGTTTTGTAGGGCACAATAACATTTCCTCGCGCACCAGAGGTTCGCAACACTTTCACTTCCATGGTCCCCACACTTTCACTGACGTGCGTTACTGGCTCCTCAAAGGTGAAGATGCCAGCATGGTCATCGTCAAAGATGGTGACGGTGGCAGTAGATGGTGATCCCAGGCAGGCAAGTGTTGAGGCACGACTGGTCTCAAGAATGCCCTCATCTGAGGCCTCGGTGCTCACGCGGACGTTGCTGAGATGGACCAGGAAGTTCTCATCCTCCTCAAATATGTCATCGTCAATTATGCCAACACGAATTTCCTTCTGGGTCTCTCCAGGCTTGAAGACCACTGTCCCTTCAGTGAACTCATAGTCAGAGCCAGCATTGGCCGTCCCATCCTCTGTCCGGAAGTCAACGTACACTGTGTTGGTCAAGTCACCTCCCCGGCGAATGATGGTCAGGGCGACAGTGCCACAGTTCTCCAGACACTGATAGGTACCCTGCTCAAAGTAGAGCTTGCTGATGGGATCATTTTCTGCCACCTCACTGTTGACCTCATGCATGCTGACGGCTTTGCGGGCCTGGTCTGCAGCATGTCTCTTCAAGATGTTGCCAGCTCCCGTCATGAGCCGAGTGGCCTGAATGCGGTAAAAGGCCCTGCTCTTCTGTTGCTGGCTCAGGACCTGGTAGTTGGCCAACTCTATAAGCTGTTCAATTTCCTTGTCAGGGTGCTTTTGTTTCAGCTCCTTCAGGATCCGAGCCATTTCCCTCCTGGCTTCCTCATCATCCTGGTCTTTCTCATCCACCTCCAACACCAATGTCCCATCCAAAAAGTTCTCTACATGAGAATTAGCAACCTTTCCATCCATCTCGATATCAGCTTTGGAGGAGGGCCGGTCACCCTCATGCTCAATGATCATGCCTCTCTGCTTCCCAGCTCGGTATTTCTTGTAGACATACTTGTAAAATAAAAGCCTCCTGTCAGCTATCCAGGCAAACACCACACATATGGGGAAGAAGAAGAAGGTGAGCAAGCCTTCCCAAACCTCCACAATCCCAGGAGAAGATACAGATAAAATAATGTAAAGCCAAGTGTAGGCAAAGATGCTCCAGGCTGCTGTAACAAAAAACACTCGCAAGTGCTTGATCTTCCTTATCTCTCCATCTGGAACAACGTAAACACAGATCGCAATGATGACAAACATGTTAAACGCAGCACTCCCCACAATCGTGCTTGGCCCCAAGTCCCCTGCCGTGAAGCCATGGCCACACACTTCAATAACAGACAGGAGGATCTCAGGGGCAGATGAGCCCAAGGCCATCAGTGTGAGGTTGGAAACGGTCTCATTCCAGATCCTCACCGTGGTTTTGCTGGTCTCGCCGTTGGGCTTCTTGATGGTTATTTCCCGCTCTTGGGATGTAATGACTTCGATGGAGGACATGAAGCGGTCAGCTATGATAGATACTCCCAGGAACATGTACACCATCGCTACAAAATACACTGTTGCCCGAGCGATTTTGTCACCAAATGAGGGGTCTTGGGGTTCCCATATTGGTAAAATAACACCCTTTTTGCAGATGTATGAGCCAGTGCACTCCTCGGTGTCATTCACAGGCAATTCGCTGGGGCTCTCCGCATGTATGCCGTCTGCATGGAAAAGCAACACCAGCACAACGCTCAGGAGTTGGAAGCTCACTGGGAATGTGGGTGAGTGAGTTGCTCGCGACATGGCCGCTTCCACTGAACAGGTCCCAAATGTCCTCAAGCTGCAGAGACAAAAGGAAAAATGCATTAAGTGAGGCCGACCAGAGGTAATGGATTTTCCTCTGCACCCTGTTTATTTCCCATCTTTCCCAAACTTATAATCAAGTTACCCTGTTACTCAAGAAGACCCATTTATTTGTTGTGATTACTGCAGCTTTCCATGTACAAATCATCTAGTCCAGCTATCTGAACAAGGACAGATTCAGGTGCTACCAGTGGGCAAGCACCTACCCCTTTAGCTACTACGATGTTTAATGCCACTTCCTTTCTCTTCGCTGAAAGCCTGTTTCTTCAATTGCATTTTCTTGTTTCTCATCTAATTAAAGCCCATCATTCTGCTTCACAGCTGGCAGAAGCGTTTCCCATTTCAAAAGTACAGTGCACTCACTCACTGGAGTTCAGGGTAAGAGCAGGAGAGGACAGAGAAATATATTATTCCCCCAACATTTTAAAAAATATATTTTTATACTTGCCACTACAAACTACGTATTTCACAGACTTTTCTTGCTCAAAGTCCTCCCAGGCATCTACTCCACATCCGAAATCTGCACGAAGCATGCCCAGGCCCTGGCAAAACCTTATTCTTAACAGTAACTTGGTCATAAGGTGCACCAGAAGGGCAGTCTTTAATTAATGATTTTGGAGCCATTCCTTCCACAGTGCATCACTTTGCACCTTCCCGAAACTGGAAAGAGCCCCATATGCATCCAGGCCTGGCTCTCTTGGCATGCTTCAAGAGGAAACCTGTCCCTGCGCTCTTTTCCCACTAGGTCAGCTTTGACGGCTTCCCCTTCAAGGGCCTTTCTCACTCCATTTACAACATCAGTCATCAGGCATGACAGCAGTACTTGCCCTTGTCCTGCCTCAGGATTTTCCAGCAGTGTAGAGGAGCTGTTAAAGAGGTTTGCAGTTAGTTAACAGTGCATAAACCGACAGAACAGATGCCTTTAAGTACATAGAGATGCCTAGTGCAAAAACCTGAGCATGCTCAGTGTTACATTCTCAATTTTACTAGCCAATAAAAGGCAGTTTCCTAGTTATTAAAGCTATATTTTTTCCTCAAGGAGAGCCGTTGCCATACTACACTTCTCCATTCCAAGTTAATTTAATCACACAGTACTTAAAAATGTTTCTGTGAAGAGAGGAAAATGAGTATGTCAATACCTTTACTTTGCTGAAGAATACAAAAGGCTGAACTGGTTTTGCTAATAAAAAAAAACATAAACCATAAAGAAAAAAAAAAAAGGAGCCCAGCCACGAAAGATTTCAACTTCTAAGAGAAGGATGGTATTCGCAGGTCCATAGCAGAAACGGGACACAAGCAGGAGACCCAGTCAGTTCCTCCCGATGCTCAGCCATTGCAACTCCTGGCAGGTCTCACCCCCCCATTTGCCATCTGCAGGGTCTCCAGCAAACACAGCTGCACGCACTGGGAGACACAGACCAACCCATCCGTGCTAAAGGCTGCATCCAGCAACAGCATCCCAGCTGTCACCCGGGCCTGGTCATAGCGAGCATGATCCAAGCAGGATGGCTAAGCACACCTCCCCTCTTCCTCCTGAAAGAGGGGCTTGTTTCACAGCACAGCTGGGAACCGGGCTGGCTCTCCAGCCACACAGCAGCTACACATGCTGCAGTCATTGCTTTGAGGGTGGCAGAGCACTGGAACAGGCTGCTTAGAGAGGCTATCTTCTCTGGAGATATTCAAAACCCACCTGGATGCGTTCCTGTCTGACCTTCTCTAGGTGACACTGATTTGGCAGGGGGGTTGGACTAGATGATCTCCCCTTCCAAACCCTACCATTCTGTGATTCTGTGATCTGTGATTCTGATATCTGTGATTGCTGGCTGCAAAAGTACAGCCAGGCAGGCGCTCCTTGGGAGAAGCATTGACCCTCCTAAACAGGGAGACACCAATGCCTTCTTGAAGAGAAGCACCTGGTCACCACCACCCATCTCCTCATCCCCCATGACACAGATATCACCTCTCCCCATTAGGGCAGGGGCATATTGTGCAGGGACAGGGCTGCATGCAAGTGAAGAACTGTCTGGAGGAAGCAATGGGTACCATCCTGCAGCCACGTCATGGGATCGACTTCACAAAGAGACATTGTAATGATAGATTAAAGCCCTCTCCTCCATTTGCCTTTATTTAAGGATGCTGTAGTAGGATTATTGGGCTGGAAGAATAATACTGAGAATTTATCAAGACAGTTGTATATAAATGGCATTTCCTCACCAGGAACTCTTGGTCTGCCTCCCCCCCTCCTCCTAATTTTCTAATTAAGAAAAGAAAAAGGTACACAGAGCAGGAAGTGAGCAGGTCAGAGAGCCGGGTGATAAGAAAAGATAAGATGAACAAGAAAAAGCAAGTCTCCTGTATGAAGACAGACTTAAAAGAAAGGAGTTGTTTGCATTGGAAATCCTGCTAATGCTACAAAAAGCTCTTACTGCCGGAGCCAGAAGACCTGAACGTTGCTCCCCTAATCACAGTCCCTGGGTACCTTCTGCTTCCCAGAATGCAGGCTGTAGCCACCGCTTACAAATCTGAAGTAAAAACTTGAAAACACGATGTTTGTAATGAAGAGTACCTTGTTGCAGGCCATTTGGCAGATAGCTAAGTTGAAACAGATGTGCATTTATTGAAATTTAGCCGAAGCATGAATTAGTCACCCAACATCTGTACTCCTGTGTTTCACACCGCTCCAAACCAAATTTCGGAGACATTTGATAAAGGGGCTGTCAAAACACAGGCTGACTTGGTATCTACTCTGTTTATCCCAGATAGCTCCTAAGTGTAGTTTTGGTTGTTTTTTTTTTAAATATGTAGGCTTAAAAAAAATTTAGTGTGGGCATAAAGTATTACTCAGCAGCACGGTTCTTCACCCTCTCTTTCTAAAGGGTAGTTGTTTCAACAGAAAACTCAAGAGCATCCACCTGCCCTTATTCAGTTAATTTTCTCCCTGTGGCAAGTCATATCCTTGCACATGTACAATTATTCAGAGCAACCAGGCATTGTGAAATCCCCTTGGCAAGAAGAGGAAACAGATGGTTCTAGAGAAAATATTATGCTTTGGGTCACTGATTTAGGTCATAAAGAATAGGAGAGTCCCATCACACTTTGGACCAACTCTACAGTCTTAAAAGGATTTGAGCACTGGAAGTCTCAGCCAGAAAAGACACCCACTAAATTACTTGAACATTATTTGCCATGTTCCTCCATCTCAAACATTCTCATATAAGTTGGTTTTGGTGGGTTTTTTTTAGATAAAGTCCCATATTACATTAAACAGGAGGAAAAAAGGCCTAGAGGCTTGCATCTGAGCAAACCTTCTTCCTGTCCTTCCCATCCAGCTCTCCATGTGCCGAAAACATTTTTCCCCTCAGATGGCAGGAGATAAGAAACATGGAAATTTTCTGGAGAGTTCAGATGGGTGGGGAAAGGGTGGAACTTTGGAAGAAAAACCCCACCGACCTTGGCAATGTGCCACGAGCCTTCCTGGAGTCCAACTCTATGTTGGACTTTCTTCAGCATTTTGGGATGCAGTCATCAAGCAAGAGTGACACAGCCTCACCAGCTTTCCTACTTGAACCAATTCACAGTGAGTGTTATTAACACCGGACTCAGGAATTATGGAGGGCTAGAAAACGCTTGGCCACAACATGCTGGTTACACATACACATACAGAGCCTGACACTCAAAATATCTCTGAGAAGAAACCGCTATAAAATTAACAGCGTTTCTTTATTTGTACAATCCAAAATAAACAGCTTGGTCCCCGGAGACCCTCTTACTCTGCGTTTGCATAGGGTCTCGGCCCATGGTTGGCACGCTGCTGCAGGCACGGCAGTAGCAACATTCACAGACAAATCATTCATATTATTCTCTAATGAGAAGCAAGGCTACCAGAACACCGGCCCTCCCTCCAAACCCAACTTTGTTAGCTTTTCATTAAGGTGTCTCAATTGCATTTCCCATCCCGGCCATCAACAATAAAAGCAAATGCGGTAGCCGATTCACAGCGTGCCAGGTTAGCCGCCCCGGCAAACCCTGCCTGCCACGGTGCTTGTGGCCTCGGCATCACTCCCCCAGCGCCTCTCGGGTCAGATTTATCACAGTAGCACTGGGCAGCGGCGCAAGCTGGTCTCTGGCTCGGTGCTGGCCATAAGTGTGTGGTGAAGAACCCCAAAACACTGCCCCAGGCCGGCACAACCCTGCCCCTAAGCACTGCTCCATGCTCGGTAGCAGCACCCAGAGCCCTTTCCACCACTGAGGGAGCCGAGCTGGCCTGGGGCTCCCTGGGACCGGCTGCCTGAGAGCTTTCAGGTGGAGCTGGAGCTAACCAGGAGAGCCAGATCCCAACTGGAGCTCTCCTGAAGTCACAGCTGTGCCCCTTCCCTTTGCGGACAAGCTCCCCCAGGGCTCTAGCAGCAGGTTTTGCACAGTCATGGAGGAAAGAGGCGGCACGGTCCCTTCGAGGCAAGCTCAGTTCAAGGGATGTTGCTCCAGCCTTTATTCCAACCCTCGCTGTTGAGAAAGACCAGGAGGGAAGCTGTTGCCCACAGCAGGGCTAGGAGCGTTGCAGAGATTCTCGCCTCCCTGCTGGGTCAGGGGAGCTCTAGGTTTTACAAATTAGTAGGAGGGAGCTCCTGCTGTCAGCTCGTGCTCCAGCCCCCCAGCTCAGGAGCTGCCAGATGGGGAGAAAACAGCCTTTTAGACTCTGCTCTGACCTTTCCCTGGCAGCGACGCTCCTTCAGGCTGGCTGGCTGCTGCATGCAAAGCGAGCCTGAAAGCTGCTCTGCGTTTCAACAAAGCACAGCTTTTCCTTTGCAGCAGCTTCCCCCCAAAGTCCCATCTCTGGGTACTTCGCCCTTGAAAGACACACTGTAAGACCCTTCCTGTTATTTTCCTGCCCCTTTGTATCACACACAGGTTTATGACCATCTGCAATAAGCTGGTAGCGCCATTATTCTTCAGAATTCTGAAAAAACACTGCTAGCCCAGACACTTTCATTACAGAAGGACTGGGCAAGCACAGAAATGGCCTGCGCTCACAAGGAATGAGGGGCCACACGAAGAGAGTGTGGAAGACTTCCCATGGGGAATTTTTTTCCCAGCATTGGAGAGAAAACCTGTACAGAGCAGCTGTAACGCAACGCAGCAGCGTTCACACCATGACAGCCACCACCCGACGGTGCCTGCCCCACTGCGACATCAGCTTCTTGATAAACATCATTACTAAGAATTTACTGACAGCTCATATGGGAGAGGGTGTCCCCACAGCCCTGCCACTGGTGTGCGGGTGGCAGGAGCAGCGCCCTCTCCCCACAGGGTGACCGGTCACTTGCTGGGGGGCGGTAGGAGGTCTGCTCCTTGCACGAGAGCGAGCGGATGCTTTCCGACATGCCGTGGGGACACACAACCAGGAGGATGTCACAACACCACGGGTACTCCCAGCCAGCCCTTCCCATAGTCAGAGCTGGACAGAGAGGGGCTTTTCCTAGTGAGAGTGCACAGGGAAGGCAGCTCAAAATCCCCCTTTGCTGGTGCCGGGGGTGGGAGAAAGGTGGCCTCTCTTCAGCCAGAGGGGCCAAAATCTTTGGCAAAGGAGCGGCTAGTAGCTACTGGAGGCACAGCTAGCCTGCAAGCTAGAGAAACAGAGCCTCAAAGCAAGCCAGCTACTCACTCCCCTGCCAGCGTCCCTGGCGAAAAGACAGCAACCCCCCCAGAAAGACCCCCAAGTGAGAGGACAGGCTCTCCTAGCCAACAACTGCCCCCCGCCCCGGCAAAAATGGCTGTTTCAAGTGATGCGCCCTATGCTCCTGCGCCAAGGTCAGACCTGAAGTCTCCAAGTCACAGCACCCCTTCCCCAGTTTCTCTTGCAGGAAAGCGGCACTGAAGAGTCCGCTGCAAGCAATACCCAGCCTTCCCAGGGGAAAGGGAAGCACACCTCACCTCCACAGGCGGGATGCATACCCACCGCCCCGTCTCCGGAGGGCTAGCACACCTATCTTCTCCCCCCGAACTCTTCCAGGCCCTACTGAAGCCTGTACACCTCTGCCTCATTGAAAGCAGCAATCCGCTTCACAGCAGGGCAGCTCCAGCAAAGCCTGTACTGGGAAAAGATGTGACTGCAGGGGAAAAAAAAAAAAAAAAAAAAAAAAAAAAAAAGCAGCCCAAACAAATTGTCTGGTCTCTGACCATCAGTCAGTAAACCAGCCAAGAGCCTAGGTCCAGCTTCCCACAGCCAAGGGACACAAAACGGATGCCAACAGCGCTGCAAGGTAGAGGGTGCTTGGAGATGTGTCTAGGCAGCCCCAGGCTCCGCTAGCTTCACTTCTGATCATGACGCTGACCCACGGCACAGCTTTGGTAAAAAGGAGCTCCTGCCAGCTGTGATTTTTACCCATCAAAGCAGGAGAAGGACCCTGCCGCCACGCTGGCCGTACACCCGGACCCGTGGAGGAAAGCTGCGATGTCCAAATACCGTGTTGCCACTCGGGGCTGCAGAGCGTGACAGCTCTTTAAACACAGCTTGGAAAACCCTTGGCTCACAGCCCTGCTTCGGCTCTGCCCGGCTCCTTCTCCCTTCCACCAGGCTCTGCCACTCCAAAACAGGCACAGCCTTGTTGGCATCCCCTGCCCATGACCCTCCAGATCTCCACATCAGGAAAATGATTTCCAGGCCATCAGCATCCTGATTGCATCAGTACAAAAAAAAAAAAAAACCAAAACATAAAAATCTTTCCAAATATAGTCAGAGGCACAAGCTCTCCATGAAGCCAATCAAGTAAAATACACATCAGGCCACCCTGTTTTCTGTAAAGAACATTAAAAAGTTAGAACAATTATCAGTCTGCAACTGATTTTTCCAAGTATCCTATCTCTTCAATGAAGCATCCAATCTCCTCCCACAATCTCCCCAGCAACTTTCCAAAATAAATAGATAAATAGAGAAAATAAAACATCCCCAATATAAAATTTCAGCCAGACTGGATGAATTTGGGGGCAGCTTGTAGAGACCGAGCTTGGAAGTGTTTGTCGGGGAGATTCCAGCCTTGCTTTTTAACACAAGGAGACCAAGTGGCAAGCCGTCCCTTCCACATGATTCAAGATCTCAGCAAGGAAAATGCCAGGAAACGAGAAGCATGGGAGAAATACTACGTTTCTTTTGGGGTTGTATTTTTTTTCTTTTTTTTTTTTTCTTTTTTTTCACATCTCCCTTCCTACTCGCTGCTGTCTCTGGACCATCCCTCTATCTCTAACACCTGCTTTTGCTCTCTTCTTTATCAAGCAGCATCAGGCTCTTCCCCATTATTCCTCCTGGGCTGTTAATGCCTTCCTCTGCCTGTGGATCTGCCTGGCTTAGTTAAGCATCGTCTCTCCGCTTGGTCTCCGCCAGCCGGCTTTGAGGCTGCCTTGCCGACAGGCTCCCTCTGCGATCTCAGGGCAGCCCTTTGCCTCCCTGTGCTCCATGCCTCTGTCTGTAAAATGGGAAGAGCACCACTCGTGAGCGTCAGGAGAATAGAACATTGCTAATAAGCCTGAGGCTCCTGGGTAGCCTGGGGAGGAAGCATCTGCCCAGAGATGCCCCACAGGGGCCAGGAGAGAGGAATTAGCAGGCCTGTTGCTCTCCTCTCTGTCTGCCTGTGTCCGCTCTTCCCTCCAGACCCGTTTTTGCACTGCGTTTGTAGCTGTGCGTGGGTCCCCTGTGCAGCGGGATGCTCTCCTGGGCTCTGCGGGAGGAAGGAGCAGAAAGCTTCAAGGCAGCAGAGACAAATCCCCAGCCCCAGCTCCCCTGCATCCATCCAGGGATGAAGAGGTGAAAGGCGTCCCTGGGAATGTGTGTGGGGAAAGGCTGAGGTGAAGGCAGGTTGTGGACCTGGGCGTTTTGGACACGGTCCTAAACAGGAGCTGGGCTGGTTAGTTGGGGCTGGAGGCCCACCCTGGCACGCTCCATCCATCAGCTAGATGCCTAACCGTGGCGGTAGCACCTTCCAGGAGAGTCCCGATCCAGTGGTACAGCTCTCGCACCGCTGACTCTAGAGGGAGCTGAACGCAAGTGCCGAGCAGCTCCCCAGTTTTTAGACCACCAGATCTCAGGGCGTATAAGCCCAGGTGTGTGCCGGCCCCCTTGGTTGCCTATCTCAAAAGCGAGGTTAATGACCCCTCTCTCCTCCCCAGTCTCTCCCGCCTTCTCTGTCTCCCCAGAAGCTCTTTGCAGCAGCAAATCTCACTTCTATTTGTAGCCAGGTTTCCTTAGGAAGCCAGGCATATGAAATCACAGTTTCCATGTCTGTCTGTCTGTTCACATCACTACCCCCGCCCCGCTCCCCCCTCCCAATTTCAGCTAAAATCACCAGAGGGATAGAGATAGTGGAGAAAGCCAAGCTCCTACAAGCTTCCTGAAAATGGCTGGAGAGATACCACTCACACCCTTGGCAAAGGACAGATGGGTCAGTGAGCTCAGCCCATGTTGGGTGCCGGAGTCCCGATGGGGCAGCACCCTGCAGCAGACCTGGGTGCAGCCAGGATTTGCACGGCTGCGGGCACCAATGTCCACGAGCTGGGAGCACGTGCAGATCGCAGCACCCTGAGCTTGAAGAGAGCTCCAGGTTGTTCACTGTACCGGTCGCAAGGGCGGCCAGTATTGCGTGTCGTTTGCGCTGTCTATGACCAACCTGTTGGTTGGTTGTCCAGTGATGCGCGTGCCTTGGGGGACACTGGGCTTTATTGTAGGATCCAACTTCCATTAGGATGCTAGAGAACAGTGGCTTTTCCCCGGTAAACCAGCAGGACTGTATCCCCCCTTAAACTAAATTCTGTCCCAGACACAATGCTGGAAAATCGCAACCCTGACAGCCCCGAGCACATCAGGACACTACCGAAGGCCCCAAACAGGCAGAGAAATGGCTGTGCCTATATGGCATCATGCAAGGTCCCAAAAGCAAAGACATGAGCCAAGTTCATGTCATGCCGTGTACAGCAGTGCCGGGAGAGCAAACTAGGTGCAGCCTGGGCAGCTGCAAGGACAGTGAATATTTAATTCTCGGGAGCAATTCACAGCCAAAAGATCACAAAAAGCTTAGTGAAAGTGGGGGAGAGAGAAGCAAGCAAAGTTTCATCAGCTTAAAAGTGTGCTACTCGGTGTTGGCATTCAAGGGATGCTAGGCATAAAGAGTACATCCAGTATCCTCAAATATCTTGAACACAGACCATGGTACAGAGGAAGCTTTGAGCAACACGTCTCCCCAGCACGGGCTTAGGAGTTGTTTACGCCTCCAGAGAAACAGAGCTGGTGGGGTGTACGAGGAGCCAGGCAATGCATCAACTTTCCTGGGGAGACGGTGAGGGGGATTCATGGCTTGGCTGGTGGGTTATGGCTCTAGAAATGCTAGATTATTCCCTCTTTGGTCTAAATGCCTCTGCTGGAAAAGGGGCAAAGCTGCTATTGAAGAACCAATTGGAAGGAAAAGGGGAGAAAGAAACATTTATCAGCTGCACCCAAGGGAACACGAATGCCTTTCTTTGGTGATGTCCACTGCCTCAACCAAAGCCATTCAGCACAGCGCTTTTTTTCCCAGCCGCCATCATCACATCAACATGCTGGTGTCCCAGCTTCCCTTTTCTAAATAAAAGTGCACCTCTTCTCTTTGTGGTGGTGAGAAAAAGCACATGAATGCCAAGGCAGGTGTGGGGAGAGCGCACAGAGAACCCCAGCCTCTCTCGGCCCCCATTTCCATTGCCTGACTCACGGATTTCCAACATCTGGGACTGGAGGAACAGCTTCCTGCGAAGCACAAGCAAAGAAGAGGAGCCCTGAAATCAAACACTGGCACCCACACGCCCGTGACCTTGTGGTTTTACTACAGCTTTCATTTTTAGGCTCCAGTTGTCCCTAGTGCTTGCTGTATTTCTACAACATTTTGGCAGTTTGCTTTTCGCCCTGGAGACAGAGCTGCGAGTGGGGTTGCTTAGCATGGCTCGGCGGGGAGGGAAGCAACAAGGCTACGATTAAAGAATTAAACTCGAGATGACGGAAGAGCCCCAGCCATGCTTCCACCTAGACAAAGCCTACGTGATGAGCGCTGCTTAATGCCAGCCCTTTAATAACACACGCTGATCGAGACGAAAATGGGCATTTCGTCGTGGCCGCAGGTGCCTCCGACCGCTCACCTCGAAACCCGTTTCAAGGCAGAAACCCCGGGGGCCGGAGGAAAAGCAGCCCTGCCCTGGAGGCACGGACACCCCCGCCGGGCGGAGGCACCGCACCCCCGCCGCCGCGCAGGGCGGGCGAAGATGCCCGTAAGCCCCCCGGGGGGGAGGCGGTTTGTTCCAGCCCCCTCCCCTACCCCACTTTGGGGTAGGGGGGGAGGCACACACACACACCCCCGCCGCCAGCCGCGCCTCCCGTCGCGACATGTCGCGATTGGCCGGCGGGGGAGGGGGGCGAGCCCCATCGCCTGCCTAAAGGTGCCGCGGCTGGGTTGCAAAAAGCATTCCCAGGGCGGGAGGAGAGCATCCTATCCCCCGCCTCCTCATCGGCTCCGGGCCCCCCACCCCGCCTCCCCCATCCTCCCCCGGCGCCGGGGACCCCCGGAGTGGAAACCAGCGGCGGGGGACCGGCCGCGCTGGGCAGGGCTGGGGCCGGTGGGTCGCGGTCCTACCTGGCGGGGGGCAGGAGCGGGCGCCGCCGGGGCCGGCTCAGCATCGCCGGGGCATCGCGGCGGGGCGGGCGGCGGAGCCCCGGTGCGCGGCTGCGGCGCGGCGGCGGGCGGGCGGGAGGGAGGGAGAGAGAGGGAGGGAGGGAGAAGGGAGGGAGAAGGGAGGGAGGGAGGGAGGAAGGGAGGGATGGAGGGATGGATGGATGGAGGAAGCGCGCAGGCACACACACACACACACGCACACACACACACAGCGCCCGGGGATGCGCTCAGCCGGCCCGCCCCGCAGGCAGCCTCAGCCTCCCCTCCCTCCGCATCCCTCCGCGGCGCTGCGCGGGCAGGGAGAAACCCGCCGTCCCTCCTCCGCGGTGGCGGCTTCAGCCCTCCTCCTCCTCCTCCTGCTGGAAATATTTCCCGATTTCCTCCTCGGAGCGAGGGACTTTGAAAGGCAGGGCTGGTTGCGGACCCACCCCCAGCAGCCCTGCCCGCCCTGCCTGGGGCAGCCCCCAGCCCTGCCCTGCCTGCCCCCAGCCCTGCCTGCCCTGCCCTGACAGTCCCCATCCATGCCCTGCCTGCCCCCAGCCCTGCCTGCCCTGCCCTGACAGTCCCCATCCGTGCCCTGCCTGCCCCCAGCCCTGCCTGCCCTGCCCTGACAGTCCCCATCCATGCCCTGCCTGCCCCCAGCCCTGCCTGCCCTGCCCTGACAGTCCCCATCCATGCCCTGCCTGTCTCCTGCCCTGCCACCCCTGCCGAGGCAGCCCCCAGCCCTGCCTTGCCGGACATGCCTGGGCTCGGTGCATCCCCCCGGCCACCCTGCAGCCTTGCCAGGGCAAGCCCAACCCCATTTGCATCCCTGGGAGAGATGACAAGAAGGGAAGCAGGACAAGGGGGTGCAAGGAGTGCCCTGCTGTGTCTTTCACAATGCCCCACAGTGTTGCCCATGGGGAGGCAGGAGGCCAGGAGTATCCCAAGGGGCTCTGGGTTGAGGTTGCTCCCCTCTCACATAACCTAAATAGCCAAACCCTGGTGTTTGCAGAGGACAGCGGGGGCCATGGGGTGACAGGCAAGGAGCATATGGGTCATCTAGGGCCCTCCTGAGAACTGCCCCCGCATCTGGCTGTGTCCAGTTCAGCCCCTGAACCCACAGAGCCTCCTGTCCCCATGGGACAGTCATTGGGGATGGGGAGGTCCTGCGGGAAGCCGTCAGCCTGGCACAGAAGGACTTGCTGCACCTCAGGCTGGCCCAAGTGTCCTTCCTGTGGGCAATTCCCCTTTCACCATGCCTGAACGACTCCTCCACCCTTCACTGGCTCCAGCAAGGAGCAGATGAACCCATTGTCCCACCCTCCAGGCAAAACTCTGTAGCTTTAGGAACTTAAAATAGGACCAAAGCTAATAACACACACTGGTAGTTGCAAGTACCCAGCGACCTTGAGTAGCCCTCTACGCCCAGATCCTCAGGTGCAACAAGAACTGGGGAGAAGCAGAGCCATTATTCTAGCTCCTGCACCCTCTTACACATTCTCCCTCTTATCTTGTCGGCTGTGCCTGTAATTTTTGTCACCACTGGCAAGACAGCAAGCCAGAATTTTACCTTTGGATTTCATTTGTGCTTTTCTTCCTTTCTTTCCTTTTTTTTTTTAAAAAAAAAAAAAAATTGCATCACCATGTTCTACTACTTAGTTTGGTCTCACTTTAAGAGCTTATTGCCTACGCATGGGATGAAAGGCATTTCCAAATAAGAATTTGGTTTAGAAAAAGCCACGTTTTTTGTGTCCAGTAGCTACCTCTGATTGTCTGTCTCACCTCTTTTGATTTAAAATTCTTCAGAGGAGGGATAAGGTTGTATCTGGCCATGATGGGATTCAATTGTCCCAGCAAGCAGGGACATTGATACAAAATGGGTACAACTAAAATGTGTGTGTAGTGCTGTGCTCTGCTTGGGATGTGAGCAGAGCAGTGGATGTGTATCACTGGCATTTGGTTCGGCAGTGGCTGCGGGATGCAAGGCGCTGCACAAGCTGGCATGGCAAACGGATAGCGTGAGCAGAAAAAACTGGCATGGTCGCAGCAAACGCAGTAGTTCCTGCTGGTGCTTTTCACCCTGCACACTGAAATCTAATCATTGCAACAGTAAGCAGTGGAACTCAGATTTTAATTAGCTGTCAGCCATGAAGTTCTCCCTAAAGCTCCCCAGTTCCCTCGGTTGTGTTGCTGACCTACTTCCCAGCCCTTTCACTGAACGTGGTACACAACTCCTCTGGAGCACCAAGACATTAACTCTGCTAAGGGGGATCCACTGGCTCTGAAGAGCCAGGCGCGTCCCCAGCTCCTCCCAGCCCACCTCTCTCTGCAGCCTCCAGTGCATGTTCCCGTCTCCCACTGCCTCCTGCTGAGACCCTCAGGAGGGTTGCTTCAGCTGAGGGATTTTTGTGACATTTGAGGGTAGCTGAAGAAAACAAGAGTTTGTCAGTGTTCTTTGCCTGTGAAATGGGGACAGGAGTGGGATGCTGGTATTAGCATGCACTGCTGTTGAGACAAATGACAGCTGTCAGAAGGCTTTTGAGTTTCTCATTAGTCCATGCAAATGAAGCTTAATGGCACTGGGACAGAAAAGGTGAAGCGGAGATGCACCATTATCCCACCTCACCTGGGAGCAGCTTGCATCTGCTTGAAGAGTGACTGGTTAGGAGGGATATGAGTCTGGGAGAAGATGTCCCACACCCCCCAGTCCCTCACACACCCCTTTCCAGGCACACTCAGACCTTCATCTTTCACAGTCCGAAGAGAAAGAGGGAGTTGGGCTCTGAAAGAAGGAGTGGAAGTCAAGGAGCAGGGGAGAGAGTGAGCCCAAATGGTGAGAGGAGACACTGCGTTGTAGGACTGCTCCACCCTGCAGTGCCTCTGGTTTGCATTGCTTTTCCTCAGCCAAGCCAGCTGAAGCGGTAGCTGTAGCAGTGTAGAGCTCTGCATGGGCTGTGAAAGCTGAGCAAACGCTTCTCTGCTCTGCCTGGTGCTCCAGGCAAAAATGCAACAGGGCTGCCGATGTCCTGACGCAGCACGTTCGTTGTGGCGGGGGCACATCCGTGCTTCACCACGATTGCAGCCTGGGCTGTGCTGGGAGAGGCAGCGGTTTGCTCCGGCTACCTTTCCTTCCCCGTCTCTCTTTGCAGTCATGCGAGTGAATACCTACCATTGCAAACGCGCTTACAACTGCTAATTAGTAGTCTCAAAATCATGGAGATTCTCATGCCAATGCTAACGAATGGTTCATTCACTCATTCATTCATTCATGTACACCCACAGCTCTCTCCGACAGCAGCCTGCATCTCTCTGGAGTTGCTGGAGGAGGTTTCTGGGTATTGTCTACAAACGCAGAGCAGAAAGACAATCCCTCCCTGCAAAGAATGGAGTTAGTGGACTGTGGAGTCTTGAGCACAGGACAGAATGGTGCAGGCCAGTTCTCTGCTCAATGCCTTGTGAAAAAAGATGTCTGAGCTCCTGCAACGTTTCAGAGGAAGGGGACACAAACCCCCAGGTATTTCTTGCTTGAAAAAGTCCTGCCTTATATTCCCTGTAAAACATACAAGAGGCCAGGGCAAGGTCAATCTTCAGCTCAGCCACAGCATGCTCACCTCCGAGCAGCTGTCCTACCGCCCTTTCTTGGCCCTGTCTGGAGCATCTCCTCAGTGGGATGCTTTGGTCTCTGCTCCAGCTTTTGTGGGTTCAGATAATGCTGGAGGATAACCAGGGAGTCCTCACTGGTTAGGTATCTTTGGTCGTGGTTTTCCTTGAGTCCCTCAGGAGATGCCGGAGAGATCCTGCAGGAGCAGATGGGATGTCACCTCTGTCTTGCCATCCATCTGTCTTTGCTCCTCACTGCAGCAGACTTGAGTGTGCGCCCACTGAACCTTCTCTGGCTCTCCTCTGCATGTTCTTGGCAGAGACCTGGAGATCCTTGAGAGTGGTGTTTCTAAAAAAGATGCTCAGAAATATAGTTTCCAGCAATTTGAGCATTCACTTTCACTGTCACCTTCAAACCTGCTTTGAGGATAAATCAGGCACTTATCCTGGAAGGATAAATGGAAGGGCAATTCTGTGTCCTGGACATGATACAGTCCTCTTTGAGCTCTCCAGGCAGTATCTCCTTAGCTGTTTCCAAGTAGCTGGTGCAGTCTGAGTCCTGATCATCCCAGGGAGGTCTGAGCGCATGAGAGTTGTCTATTGGCCAGCCAGAGGTCTTGGATGTGGAAGGTGTCTTCTACCCCTGGAACACTGAGAGTAAAGCCTATACCCCAGGCAGAAGGCAGTGCTCAATGGGACGTTTGGGCACACCTGTGAAAAATGGCCAGCGTGTGGTTTGCTCTCACCGCAACGCTTTGGGATCCCACTCAAGTAACTGGAGAAACCATGCTTGTGCTGCTTTCAAGCTTTCCCCCAAGTACTTGCTCAATGCTGGGTTTTACGCAGGTTTAAACAACAAATCCAGAGCGCTAATTGATGAGCATAGCATTTGACAGCTTGGGACAGAGTACTCCTGGAAGAAGCATTGGCCGGCCAAATTTTGCAGAGCACTGCTTCTGTGTGGCAGACACAAAAAGGGTATTTGCGCTGGAAACCACCTGCTGCGTGGGGGTTGAAAGCAGAACCAGTTATAGGGGCTGGGCATGAATTTAGGGAGCTTGGAAACGGGGAGAGCTGCATGTATTTCACAAACATCTAGTCCACAAAACAAGCCACACACTCTTCTCTTCAAATTCTGCTTCAGAATCTCACTTTGATTTTTGAAAAAAACTGCTTTCTGGTCATCAGGGATATGCAGGAAAAATTCAACGTGTGCGCAGAATGACTTCGGTGCCTGGGCTTAGTGTAAGAGATGTCCAAGGTGCAAACTGTCTCCTTACTCTTCTCAAAGGGGTAGAAACTCAAAAGCCTTCTGACAGCTGTCATTTGTCTCAACAGCAGTGCATGCTAATACCAGCATCCCACTCCTGTCCCCATTTCACAGGCAAAAAGCAGTTCCTAGCCTGAGTCACTGGAAAATGAAGGACCAGATGTCCCCTGCTGAACTGCCTGTCCCTTAGCTGTCCCTTTTCCCACCAAAATAAAAAAAAAAAATGAAGCTTTGTTTTGCTGTTACAAAACTGCAGAATACAGGAACTAAAAATGCAGATGCAAGGTCAACTGAAATGCATTTCCCAGTGAAAGCAGTAGCCTAGGGACTCTGCTGCCTCAAGATGAGTGTCCTGCAAGGGGCCGCGGAGCTGCAGGGTGCCAGCCCTGGGGACACAACACTCTCCACTCGACGCTCCAGCTCTTTTCACCACCATCCCAAGACCAGAAAAAATATGGCTGGAAAAAAAACCCACAACATCCCCTCAAATCCAGAATTAAAAAGCGACAAATGCTGTGTTCTCTGGATTTGCCTTCTGCTTTCGAAACCTAGAGGCTTGATGTTTTCCAGTTTACTTGGTAACCAGAAGTTAAAAAAATAAGAGAGATGAAATAGTGATATGTAATCACATGACTCCAGGAGCTGGGACTTTAAGAAAAAACAAAGGTGCAAATACCATGGTAATGTGGCAACATCTGGGAGCTGTGTCCTGCAAACTGAGGACTGTGATGCTTCCTCAGCAGCTCTGGTGTTACAGGAGGCCACATCCCCCATTCGACCTGTGTGCAAGGTTCCCATCGCTCGCAGTGGGAGACGCAGGGTGAATCGGATGCAGTGCATGACTCCGGCTGCGGCCCCTACTTGTGAAGGTAATTTGGCCTCCTCTGTACCATCTGTTTGCCAGCCCTGAGCGAGGCTGAATATTCCAAGGAAAATAGACTTCTTTTTATTAAAAGTAAGAAGTGACTGACCTCAGCTGTATAATGCACCTTATTTATATTTTATTTATATATTCCATCTCAAGAAAGCGGCAGGAACACCTTGCAAAAAACAAGCCCATTAGGCAAAAGGATGTGAAATGACTTCGCTTAAAGGGAAACTTGTCTTTGCTACAATGGGCTGTCCTTGCAGGATGGCCAGAAAATCTTCCTTGCCTCCTTGCTGCTTTGACTTTACTGACCTCTGCCTCAGCTCTGCCTTGTTTCATCTCCGAGTGGCCTTGCCTGGCTAGGTGTCCCTCCAGCACTGACCAGCTCTGCCGGAGGTCAGCCCCCAAGTCCCAGGGATGCAGCGGAGCCGAGGAACATGCTTGCCAGCTGTTATCAGCACACAGAAGTCAATTTTAGGCCACAAGAACCCATGGGACTGGGCTTTTCTGTGCTCCCAAGGCACCCTGGAGAAGGCGTGTGCCCTTGCTCCAGGATGATTCCATCCGTGGAACAGCTGAGGCAGCAGCATGGTTATTATCCCAGTCCCCTTCTCTCCCCACAGCTTAGACACGAGTCCAATGGACGGGGACTCCCACTGGTGCACACATAGTTCTTGCTATTTTGGCACAATTTGCTCTATTTGCACTTCCAGAGATTTGCACTTCCAAAGACCAACAATGCCTGTCTTCTGTGCTGCACACTCAAGCAGCGGTGAGGCAGTATCCAGTGTCGCATGTCCTAAACATAGTAATTGAAGCTCTGCATGTAAAGAGAATTTAACTAGAAAAGAGAGAAACGTAAGAAAACCAGATTTAGTTTCTAGATTACTTAATGTTTATGGGTTTGGTTTTTTTGCTGGAGATTTTGGAGAAATGAAACTGCACTGTTTGTGAGACCGGATTGCCTTTCAAAATCCCTGTGCTGTCACGTGCCAGTCTGTTTCCCCCCCTGGAATTTCAAACACGGCCTGTTCGAAAGATGCTCTGAGCTGAATGGCTTTTTCACGTCTTTCTGGATTGTGGTGGTGCTTTAAAATGATCGAAGATGCTCTTTTGCTACCTGCCTTGCGGTTAGAAATCCCTAAGTCTCTTACAAAAACCTTGTCTTCTTATGGGAAGCTGTTCCCAGCTTCTGGCAAAACCGTCCAGGTTCTGAGGCTGCATCCCTGTATGCGCAGGAGGGACGTGTGTGTGTGTGCGCCATGCGTGCAGATATTTCCTAATGCAGATTGTGCAAGCTCTGACTTCTTCCCTCTGCATTTTCTGTGTTTCTTCTTATTCAGATGAACTCTTGCTCTTCCACGAGTGGTCCCGTATCTTCAGCAGGTGAGGCAATTTCCTGAGTGGAGCTGGCAGTCCGGGAACACGGGCTGCTGTGGGGTCCATACGTGTGTAGGCTGGAGGTCATGGAGATGGAGGTCATGGAGATGCAGAGGAGGGACCTGCGGGTTCAAGCATCCCCTGGCTGCTGCTGCACCTCCTGCTCTGGCAGCGCAGCCAGTGCAGCAGCAGGCGTGGAGGGGATGGCAGGGATGGGAAGGCATGACCGTACAGGGAGGGAGCAAAGATCCGGCAGTAGAACCAGTCGGCTGGTGCGTAGGCAGCTGTATGTTTAGTAGACCAGTGTCTTAGCAGGGCTGATGGGAATACAAGCTTTCCCCTTTCATTCAGCTCCTGTCCATGTGCACCTCAGTCACCAAGAAGGTTTCTGGCCCCTGCATCTCAAGACACGAGTGTGGTATTTGTGCCAGGGCAGTTAACAGTATCTGGCATTCTATTTGCCACCAGTAGACTCCAGAGTGAACACCTGTATTTACATGACCAGTGACATCAGGAAGGCAGGCAACATGTGCAGAGCCACTGATGGGAAGAAATAAGAGACGTAAGAGGTCTAGAACACATGATTCAAGAGGAAACATTGCAGGAATGCAGACTGTCGAGTCAAAAGAAGACATATCCTTGCAAATCTGAAAGAATAGATGTTTCCCACTCCTACTCTCGATAAGATAAGAAATCAGGGAGTTTAACTACAGGCAGGGAGACTGAAATTTGGCACGAGGAAAAACTTTCTGTAGCCATGAGAGTAATGGTGTAGGCAGCTGGGTTGTCTGCAGAGAGGGAGAAGTCTGTGTCTCGGAAAGGTTTTAAGATCAGGATGAGCAAACCTCTGTTGGGTCCAGATCAGGTGGAGGTGGCTTATGTCTCAACGTCATTTCATCAGGAAGATGTATCTGAGATGAACAATCAGGAGAAATTCAGCACACCATAAAAAGAAAACCACTGTAGTGGTTAGTAGGGTGAAAGAAACGAAAACCTGCCTTTAGGTTTTGGGACAAAGATTTGGTGTAGGAAAACAGTCAGAGCACTGGAAATTAGGCCATGCTGGGAGAGCAGATCTAGGCAGCAATGCTATCCAAGCTCACACAACCTGGGAGCAGACCGACCTTGGTTCCAGGCTGGCAGCCAATTTCCTGGGCAGATGAGCCATTTAGCCAGTAGGACACTGGGGAAGAGAGCTTGTTGCTGCTTCGAAGCCCATGATATATCCCACTTGGGTTTCGTCCTGTCAAGGTTTGTTCCAGGCTCACTTAGAAACCTCTTCGGCTATTTTTTTTGCGCACAGCCATAGGAACCTTGAAGCTCACCCAAATTCTCTCGGGAGCTGGCAGCACAGGAAGGTTTGTGTTGGAGACATTCCTCCTGCCATGGTGGTCCCCCTCACTTGCCCTGCTGGGACCCTGTCCCACAGTGAACTGCAAGTTGAGGTGTGCAGACAAATCTTACCCCTGATCAAACTGCAACGCTACTGCGACAACAGCACAAGGGCTCACATGGGCACTCCCCATAACAAAAGCAAAATAATGTCTTTGGTTAACTCTGACCTTTGGCTATATAAGCTACAACATGACGCAAAGGTATGAAAGGCCACCAGAACCTGCAGATCATAAGAAGAGGAGTACTGTATATGCAGCTGACCACCCCTGAGCAGTAGTTACACTAACTAGCATGAAAAATGGTAGAAAAGAGAAACATTGTGTATAACAAAAGCAGGGCACTAGCTTAATTGCTGACTGAGGTAGAAATTACCAAGGCAACCATGTCGTGAGTACCAAGTAAGTGTGTAAAGTCAGGAAACCCAGGGCCAGCAAGGGAAAAGTAAATACAGGTGGATGGCTTGTCCGGGAGGAGAGAGACTTGGTAAAGCAGCAGAACCTGGGCAAAATATAATAATAATGATAATAATAATGATGATGATGATGATGATGATGATGATGATGATGATAATAATAATAATAATAATAATAGGGGCAAAACCAGAATATAAGGTAAAGCAAGTGACATACTCAGGACTGATTGGGGGCTGTTAGTCAGCCCTGTGCTTAATTATGACAGTTTGAAGCAGGACAATAAACCTGCTGTTCCCACCTTTGTTGTGTCCAGCTTGCCTTCATGGTCAGGAGGGGACTTGGTGTGCTTTGGGATTAATGAGAGCTGTCTCCCTGCGACTGGAGAGGAAACCCCTGAAGGGGGGTTTCCCTTCCTTGACAGCCTGATTCTGCCTTTCAAGTCCCCATTTCTCCTGACTGACTCTGCAGAGGTTCTTTAGTGTAGACTTTGGCACTGTAGGAGTTCAATAGCTGAGGACAAGAGGTAATGGGCACAAACTTGAGCATAGGAAGTTCCATCTAAACATGAGGAGGAACTTCTTTACTTTGAGGGTGGCAGAGCCCTGGCACAGGCTGCCCAGAGAGGTGGTGGAGTCTCCGTCTCTGGAGACATTCAAAACCCGCCTGGACGCGTTCCTGTGCAACCTGCTCTGGGTGACCCTGCTCTGGCAGGGGTTGGACTAGATGATCTTCCAACCCTACCATTCTGTGATTCTGTGACTAATCCAGGGAACCATGCAACAAATGAGCTACACATGCGCGTGGCTGTACGAAAGTCAATCAGGCCCCAGCACGTTCAGCGCATCTCCAGCTCTTCAAACAGCCCGACTCACCACAGTGCCTTCTTGCAGATGGTTTTGGGGGGAAAGAACTAGCTAAACTGAAGTCTCAGCACAAGTCACAGCCACAAAAGAAAGGACATGCGTCAAATAGAATCCACTCCAAAGACAAGAAACGAAGTTACAGCTCAGGATGAAGGCAGGGAGTTTGTGCTGGCAAAACATCAGCTTTATTAAGGTTGGAGTCTTCAAACCTGTCTTGTTCTGTAATTTTCCGTAGGCTGCATACATCAAGGCACGTTTCAAGATAATCAGACTGTCTGTTTCAAAGAGAAGAATGTTAAAATTGAGTATGTTTTTATCAACAGGGACATAAAATGTCTAGAAAACATGAGTAGTGGCACAGCTTGTAATGCTTACAAACTTGTCCTGTTTTGTAGCATTCCTCTAGGTCTGTGCATCAAAGCGTGCTTAAAAATAGTCTGCCTGGTTATTTTTAAGATGAGAACATTCAAATTAAGGGTCAAGGGCCAAAAGTCTTCTAGTGCATTATCACGGAGGTACATCTTCAGGCATTTTAACACGTTAAGGCACTTTCCAGGCACACATGAAGCAAGGTGCACACCTAGACAGGCTTGCCCCTGCCTTTAAAAATGCAAGGACTGTCACTGAATTGTGGATCCTCAGGTGGGTCTTTGGTGATTTATAATGGAGATTCTCAAGTGTCTAGAAAGCGACCAACTAATTTTTCTAAAATACTCATGATTTGTCCTGAATCTTACCCAATGACTGGTAGCTGAACAGACAAACCATTGCCCACTAGGCAGATTTTCAATGGCAGCCAGTGCAAAGTTTTCTCTTCTTTGATAATAAAATGTGCATGCTCTGTACACACCGTTCTCCTCCACAGGATCATAGAGATCCTCATACACACAGCAGAGAACCTTCAAGATTAACTCTTTTGTCTAGGTTAAGTTGGAGATTTACCACACTACAGGGGAAGGATGAAGTTATCAGCAAGGCTCTAAAATGCTCTTAAGTGTCGGTTACTCTTGTTCTCAGAAATTCACTTCAGATCAAATCAGCTCAAGCCAAAAGGCAAATCTCTCCGTTATTGAGCAAGACGCTTCTCGGAGCATCTATTTTCTATAAGCAGTAGCAAAATGTTCTTCAAAATGAGAGAAACTTTTTAATGCATTTGTTTTCCGAGCTGTACTGTGGCCTAGGCCCAGTACAGGACATGACACGAACACAAGAGCAGGACATCACGCAAGGGTCCTCCGTAGTGCTGGAGCTCATTGTGTTAAACCTTCGAGTAATGTAGCCAGAGAGTGCAACGAGGACACCTTTTACAGCTGCACATCTCTCTCTTTGCAGTATTTTGCCCGTGGATTAACACTAACAAGAAGATCTGGAAAACCTGCTAGAAGGTTTCCACAACGATTTGGCTCATCAGCCACTTGGAAAAACATGCATGGGAGGTAAATGCTAGTTAATTTAAACCTATATTAACTCCTCGGTCAGGATATGGGTTCTGCCCTGTGCTAGAACATTGGTATAACACGTGGCTTATATCTGAAAGGTGTCACAGCAGGCAGCAGAGCAGCAGTAAACATCACTATGCTGGACAATCAATAAAAATTGAGACCTACTTATCCAGCTAAAGATAGGGCAATCCAAAACATCTGTCTTGCTCCCGAACTGGGCATTGATCCTGGACAGGAGATGCTTTCAGAGCCTTGTTTCAAATAGCTGTGCTCTGAAAAGCAGGCTAAATCTGGGAGGTCATCTTGAAATAATAGTTGGCAGGCCAAAGCGACTTAACATTTAACATGCTTTAAAGGACCATATGGAATAAGTTACACCAGAGTAAAACAAACACTCGTCTCTCACATCCAGTGTTATTGTTAGCAACTTAGTTGACTATGTGTATTTCTCAGCAGCAACAGTGACTCACTAAATAACAGGATAATACCACGGATCACTAGCATGTTGTGGTCTGTGGCCACAGGAAGGCTTTACTTTTACTGTGTACATGTTGGCAGTCTCAACACGCTAGCAGCAAATCCAAATGTTTATTGCCGCTTCTAGGGCAGAAGCACAAGATCTCTGCTTGGACCCTTTCTGTAAGCCAAAAAGATAACATGGGGTATTTCTAGAATCATGCTTGCCAAACTGCAGCAAAAGCAGTGAGCTGAGAATTAGATGCTGGGAAAGTGGATGCCACCTTGGTTTTGCATCCCTGTTTCTAGTGTGCGGGTATGGCAATTGCTGATGATTGGAATCAGCACGGGAGGGAGTTGGTTCAGAGGTGGGCTCCCTATTCCCACACTAAAGCCTAAACCTTGATTCATGGTTGCTAGTTTTAGAAACAGGCATCAAAGCAAGCTGATTTGGAAGGGTGAAGAGGTCGCAGGGCAAGAGAGAAGACTGGTCTGTCAACCCTAGGCCCCTGCAGAAAGCCTAAGAGTGGTCAAAGCTACCTTTTCCCAAATCCTGCCATTTTCCAGAATCCCAGTTCTGTGAGTATCTTCCTCCTACCTGTGCCCACCTTTCTGCATAAGTAAACTGATGCACTTTCCTCTCCTCTCCTCTCCTCTCCTCTCCTCTCCTCTCCTCTCCTCTCCTCTCCTCTCCTCTCCTCTCCGTCTCTGGAAAAGGCTCAGCTAAATAGATCACAAACCAAAACCTGCATTTTATGTTAGCAACGTCAGAGTTCAGCATTCCAAGGATTTGGGAAAGATCCTAAAAACAAACATCCTAAACTCAGGAGGAAGTTCAGCATTAGATGTAAAAGAAATCCAAATATGTTGAAGTATGGAAATCAAAACAACTTCAGCTTTGCCCTGCAGTGGCCTCATGCAATAAGAATACATTTATGATTGGATCATAGTGATGGTTGGAGCCCTAGATAAGAATAAACTGAGTTTTGAAGACCTCCAGACTTACTGTCTTGTTGGTGTTTTTTTCCCCCATGTGTTGCTGGAATTATACTGAGTTTCTTAGAGGATCAACTCCAAATTGCCTGCTTTACCTGCAAATTAGCAGAAAACACTGCTTAAAGCTGTCACATTTTTGTCTCTCCTCATAGCAGCACAGACCAGCAGATGGTGGGTCTGAAGGGTGAGACTCATGGCTGGAGTCCGTCTGAAGGACACTGGAATAGCAGGACATCTCTGGAGCCATGTCCCTAGCCAGCCTGCTGGCACATCTTGCCGACCGCTTAGGGGAAGCATCCTGGGCACCTCTAAAACTGAGCTTTTTAGCTCAGGGGCATGCAACCCTGAATTCAGATTATTTTTCCCTGCATTTGTAAAGAGGCTTTCTCCATTTGCTGAATGCCTTGTCCACAGTCCCCAGCATCGAGATTCCTTCTGTGTGAGCACAATTCAGCAATACCACGGTTCAGTTTGCTAGTGAGATGCTGAGTATCTGAAAAGTTAGTATCATCCAGAGCTATTTTGTAAGAGCTGGACTCCAGCTTGGCGTTAAAGGCAACTTCTGTCATGGGATGGAGATTTAGGACTAGTTCATGTCTGTAAGTGACCAAAAATGACAGCTGGATTTAGACCAGCTGAGGCCATTTAGGGTTATTTACTCATCTCTCCTTGCTGGGCAGTCAGCTATTATACACAACATTTTTATAAAGAAGAACAAGTTTGTGAGGCTGGATGGCTCGGAGTTTAACACAGTGAAACAAAAATGGCAGCACGGGTTCTCTAAAACACAGCCTATTTTCACTTCACATCTGAAGTTCTACTCTTATTCAAAAGGATTATAGCCATGTGTGCATAGAAGGTACTGGACATACTTGTGCTGCTACGCAAGAGATTGCAAGTAACGAGCGCCATGGTACTTGCTGCAGTATTTACATGTAGTGCTTGCAACCTGCAAACACAAACTTTTCCTAAAATGCTATTCCTTCTAGAAAACTGCCTGTCTTTGTGAGTCCTCTGGTGAAACCCTCCCCAGATAGATCACTGTCCCTTACCCTGAAGAAGGAGAGACAAGAATAGGAAGATGATGTTTTGGGAGCAAGAAAACCAAAGATGACAGCTGTCCATTTTCAGATTTTCTTTGAACATCATATTCTTCAGGCTTTCAATTCCTTGGTCAAACCGGATTCGAATTGGCAAATGGGTCTGCAGGTTTCTAGGCCGGGAACGGGCAGAACTGTCACATAAAGCCTATTTCTCCAGAACGCAGGCAATAACATTTGTCTGGCCAGAGAAGTGGATCAGCCTGTCAATGTGTTCCCAGAATCTGCTCCAAACTTCTGACGTACTAGAGAAAAGACAGAGAGGGTGTCCAAACTCCATCCTTCAGGAATCACCATAACAATACTGAAGTTGTCTGAAGGAGGAGAATATACAGTGGGCTTACTTCAAGCCAGAGCCAGTTTGTGAAATCCTCACTGAGCGTCTTCAGGCTGTAGCTCTCCTCTGTGCGATTTATTTTGAGGATGCTCTCTTCTTGGGTGCACTATAAACCACAAACATGTCTTTTCCTTCACACAAGAAAGTCTGAATTCAGGGCCCAGTTGAGGATGTCTGGTGCAAAGACTTCTTCAGGCCTTATGTCTGAAAACCAAGGGTGTTGGGTTGGTTTTTGTTTTTTTTTTTGAAAGCTACTAAGATTTAGGAACACAAACCACCAGTGCACCTAGAAGTCCTTTGGCTCCTTGCATGAGACACACAACAGGTTCTTCCTTGCTCCAAGTGCCGCCAGGGCGAGGGCAGCTTTACCCTCGTCCACGGCTAGCGAGAATAAGCCCTGAGCTCAGCTTTGCCCTTGTTTGTCGTCTCCTGGGTTTCGCGCTGCCCCGGCTCAGCTCGGCAGCCTCGCTCCCTCTGATTGTGACAAAGAGCAGAGCTCCCCCTTCCCCCTCTCCTCCCTCGCTCTGGCAAGGAACGGTGCGTGGGAGGACCTCGTGGCGGATGCTCGGAGACTGCAGCACTCATAATGACTAGTCACTTATAAAAGTCATGTTAGTGATACTATCGCTAATGCTTTATATGACTATTTATATTCGCGTCTAGGGTCTCTGAATGAGATCCCATCAGCTTTGCACAAGGGACCAAACAAACACCGGCAATACCCGTGACTAATCAATAGTAAATATTAATAATAGCTAATACACTGATGATAATAAAAATAAGCATTAGTGACAACACAGGCTGCCGGAAAATGCTTCTGATGGAGAGAGGGAAGGAGGGGGCACAAAGGATGTGTCATTCACAAGGTCCTTGGGCAGGTCTGCCCTGGGGCTGGGAACCCAGTGATGACTCCTGCCATCAGGGCTTTGTCTACTGGGCCACACTGCCCCAGCCCCGGGCCAAATGGGAAGATCAAACTAAATAGGTCCCAGCTTTTCCAGCTCCATCCCGCCATCCTCTTCCTGAGCCTCCAGCACAACAGATGGGTAATGCCTTGCTCCGGGACCATGCACATGAGCTGGTCTTTGCCTCTGGGGAAAGGGAAGTGTATAGCTTCAAAGAGATGAAAAAAAAAGGTGGGGGGGAAATTGGGGAAAAGCTTTTCTCTATCAGCGGGCTACAGCAACCTGTAAAACAGAACCACATCCAACCGACAATAGAAGCCATCTGAGCAAGTGTGACATGCAGAAGTGTTCTTTCACAGCAATGTCAGCAAAAAGTTAACAACTCAATAGCAATTAAAAAGCTATCTATTGACCCCAATTACTTAAAGATTAATTCCTGCATTAGCATTTCTATAGACAGGTAATATGTATTTAAAAGGTACCCATTGAAAAAAGAAGTGGCACAAATTTCAACTGCAGCTTAATTTTGATTTTTTTTTTTCAGCACTTGAGAGGAAACCAGACAAAGACCAGATTTATATTTTAGTGAGTATAAAAATGACGAATGTGGGAATATCCGTGGAAATGCTAGCTAAATAAGGGGAAACGAGGGCTGTACACACAGGCCCTCTCGACTGCAGACTCCACTAGGGAGTTACAAGCGAACACTTCCATTATGTTCTCCTTATGTAATGACAAGGGAAAGCGTTTTCATTCATGAATGGAAATGCTTATGACATTTGTGGTCTAGTAATTTCCCTTTACAATCATCCTTCATATCTCTGGAAATCTCCTACCATTTCACTCATATTCCCAATATTATTTTCAGTTCTTTCTGTATAATTTCACTTCACCTGCTCTAACGTTTTTTCCAGTCTATTAACCACCTGAAAAATGAGAAAGCTCTACCTAGCACTTTGCAGTGGGAGTATGAATACCGTATTATAACACCTGAAAGCACATGAACTGTTACCAAAAGGCCATTCTGTAGCTTTGAAAGAAAAAAACCTCACGTTTAACTGTACCACCGCAAACCAACAAGGTTTTAAGCCAAAGCTACAACAAGCTTTTTTTGTTTTCTTTTTAACAAAACACTTCCGTGGAGAAAGCCCTGCTGCCAAGGGTATACTCTGCTTTTTTGACAGTGCCCGGTTCACAGAACTAACACGTTTCAGTGCTGGGTTGAAGGAGAGCTATTACTTCAGCGCTTTGGAAATATTCATAATAGCACACAGCTGGTTTTTGCTGAGGTCGACTTTCACAACACTGCAATGGCAGTTAAAGCTGTACCAAAAATCCTTGCACAGGATGTAATCAACCTCAAATCTACAGAGAAACATTGAGAAACTGCCTTCAAGTGCCAAGAAAAACAGCAGTCGTTTACAACAAGCTCTTCCTAATGTCCAGTCAGCTCAACCCAAATGAGACATGTTTTTCAAAACGAAAGTAGGACAGACCAGAGAAGAAAAAACCCTTGACTGTTCTTACGAATTTTTTGAAATCGAAACACAGAAACACTCAGACACTGGAAACCACCACCAATCCCTCCTGCCCCTCTGTCCGCCGAAGCTCTAACACCAGTCAGCCTGTAAATCCAGTTCATGAGTGATAAAACGCTTGTTTTCCAACATTTTTCTCTTGCCTCTTTCAGACACTTGGAAAGTTTCTGTCCCTCCAGCGGCAAAGCTGTTACATGTCATGTTCCTTACCCGGAGAGCTTAACCGCTATCCAGCTATTGGAGTCATCCCATAGCCCCAGATTTATGGCTTTTCTCAGGATGTCAGTCTAACCAAATACCTAGGTTTACCCAAAAAATGCTTGAATTGCTTTTCACTTACCCCAGCCAAGTCTCAGCAGTTGTGGGTAAAGCAGAATGGAAAAAAGCCCTCATATGATAGCGTCTCTAAATTTACCAGAAAGAAAGGAGCTGGGGTGCTTGTCCTTTAAGTGTCTCTAAAGATGGTTTGCATAGCTGGATCTCAGCTTATCTATGCTTTTCTGCTTTTGCTTCCATACATGGATCTGTTCCCAACAGTAACTTCAAGCTGTCGAAAAGAAGCTATCTGGCAGCTTTCAGCTTCATCTGACACATAAATGAGAGAAAATAAATAAATAATTGTCTTTTCAGCTGGCTACCTTTTTTTTTTTATTTGCACCTCAGAACACCTTTTCTTGGTTTTTTTTTTTTTCCTTCTCCTGAGACTAACATTTTGTTATTTTTTCCAAAGTAATCCCTAGGTGAGGGCAAACAGAAATGACCACGGCAGTTTTCTCTTCTCCCTTTCCTGCAGTCTCACACAATTTTATTCTTAGAAATGTCTTTTTTTTTTTCTTTTTTTTTTTTTTCCTTTGCTTTGCTTATAGGTCAGGGTCTTGCATGTTTGTTACTTGGAAGCATGTCAAGGCAATATACATCATGTCTGTAGCGAGGGAAGGTTAAGAGTCAAATTTTTGGAGAGAGAGAGATTATAGAAGAGCCACGTGACTGCTCCCAGATTAGCAGCAGTAGCAGGAGTAAGCATTCCTCTGATATTACAGTAGCCACCGTGGGACATGCCTGAAACACTGCAGAGTGGAAGCTGCAGTTTGGAAGCTCCTTGCAGATGTATTTATGAATAAATCACTCCTCATTATCCTTCCACCTTCCATACTTCCTAGGTTTCAGTTTCAGAAAGGGCTGATAAAGGACAAAAATGTGCACAGGGAGTCCTGTGTCACAGGTCAGAAAAGTGGTCGTATAATTAACCTTAACTCTGCCCTTTGTTATCTCTGCTGTGCGAATGGGAATGTTAAGGGCTCCAGCGAAAGGGCAAGACTAAGTATATGTCATTATTGTTTTATGTTATAGTGGCAACTGGGAGGGGCTCCCTGGATGAAAAGAAAACTGGTGAAAGACATATTCAGGCACTTAGGTATCTAAGGCTGAAAGTAGGTGTCCGTACTTGGGCCACTTGCATTGAAACTGTCATCCTCAAACTTGGTGGTTTTGATTCATTGCAGGAGAAGGAAATTCCTTGTATATTCCCACACACCAATGACCTTGACTGTTTGAGATTTTTCCTAAACATCTGTTGAACACTTGGCAGAATAGAAGTTTTTTTTAAGGGCTCACCAGCTCCACCTCTACAATTAATGATAAACTACATTATTCCATTATTATGTTACAATTTGCCCAATTGGAGTTACCGCTTCAAATGGCATATTTGATTCCTGCTGTTTGGTGTCTCAGAAAATAGGGGGGATGTGTGTGTGCATGTGTGTGTGGGTGCAAATGGGGATCCTGGGAGGTCTCCAGCACCTACCCGGCATCCAGAACAAAGACAGCTGCCCTGGGAGCACAGCCCTGCATCCCAGAGCAAGCAGAAGGCCCACGGAAGCATGAAACAGGCAGCAAAAGGAATCCCTTGCCAAAAAAAAGATGAGTAAGTATGAAGGGAACCCTTCGGTTTCTACCACGCCAGCTGAATCACAGAATCACAGAATCGTAGGGTTGGAAGGGACCTCTGGAAATCATCTAGTCCAACCCCCTGCCAGAGCAGGGTCACCCAGAGCAGGTTGCACAGGAACGTGTCCAGGTGGGTTTTGAATGTCTCCAGAGACGGAGACTCCACCACCTCTCTGGGCAGCCTGTTCCAGTGCTCTGCCACCCTCAAAGTAAAGAAGTTCCTCCTCATGTTTAGGTGGAACTTCCTATGCTCAAGTTTGTGCCCGTTACCTCTTGTCCTGTTGCCGGGCGCCACTGAAAAGAGCCTGGCCCCATCCTCCTGACACCCACCCTTTAAGTATTTATAAGTGTTGATAAGATCCCCCCTCAGCCATCTTTTTTCCAGACTGAAGAGACCCGAATCCCTCAGCCTTTCTTCATAAGAGAGGTGTTCCAATCCCCTAATCATTTTCATAGCCCTTTGCTGCACCCTCTCCAGCAGTTCCCCGTCCTTCTTGAACCAGGGAGCCCAGAACTGGACACAGTCATGTAATCAATCATGATCAATGCCTGTCGTTTGGGGTGGTGGGAAGTAATGGGAGGAGAAAAATCCCTTCTGGAAATCTGTCCCAGGGTTTCTTCGGCCTTTCAAGAGCAGGAGCCAAGCTCATCCTGGGAGGGTGATTGAAGGGGAATATATGCCGCTGGTGCCTGTCAGATGGGCTTCGTGACTCAGGAGGTCTATGCTCTGGTACAAATAAGAACATGATTCAGCAAAGCATTTAAATTCCTGCTTAATTTTAAATATTGAATAATACTTTTGCCTTCCCTGGGGTTATTCATGTGATTTTATTTCTATGCTTTACTAGGTTGTCCAGATATGGACACGAAGCTGCCACAAAGCAGCATAAAAAACAGACAAGATTTGGCACTAATACATTTGTGTTTCACACAGGTCTTTTGACTTCCATGTATTGCTCCTAAGAAGCCTTGGGGCCAAACCAAAATGGTCTAAGGAAAGCAAGACTGTTGCTTCAGTTCATTGCATATGTCCTTTCCATGCAGGAAATGTTGAAAACCACAGGTGTGCGTAACTGACGAGAAACGTATGTGGCTTTGAGAATAACACGATAATACTGCATTCACAGTTTTGGTAGCCACAAGGCCAAGGGGGTGGGCTGTTTTCTGGCTTTGATCTGCCCTTCTGCACAGCCACCGCCTGTCACCCTCTGAAGGAGTGACACCACCCTCTTTGAACTCCGCTCCCTACACGGAGTGACCAAAGAGCTTCTCATATTTTCCACTGAGAGCTTTTCCATTCGGCCCTCCTGGGAGAGGTGAAGTTTGTATCAGGGCATGTGGGTGATAAGGTGAAAGACATTTTCCTAAAGCAAAAGGAAAAAAAATAGGCAGCGGTGTTGCCACAGTGGGCCACGGGGAGACGGAAATGAAACACCATTGCTCTTCGTGCCCGCTGACTTGCCTTCTCCTCCCCAAAACAAGCAGAACAGAGGGAGAAAGCCCATCTTTGGCGGTGAGACATCATCAGCTCTGCTTGGGCTGGCACCAGACAGTTTTGCAGTGAGCTGATGAGATCGGGACTGGTGACTGCACCAGACCAGGTTAGTCTGGCTTCGTCCACTGAGGACCGGTCCCTCTGTGGGGATCCCCCCCATCCAGCCCGGTTCCCTCCCAGGGATGCACACTCTCCAGGGGAAAATCCTCCCCAGCTTTTCACTCAGCAACCAGGCACTGCGTTTTGTTCTGGGAGGTTGTGGTTTTTTTGTGCCATCCGTCTTCCCGATGCTGTGGCATTGAGACGAAATGGGGCCTTGGTCTTCAGAGCCACCGGTGCTGCACGCTGCAGCTTCAAGCCACCAAAGAGGTGTTGAAGTGTCTTTTAAGAATATCAACGCGAGTTTCACATGAGTGATTTAAATATAGCTGCCTGCTTTCCTGGGACACCCTGTAGCCATATTCTCACTGCAGCGAAAGCTGCACCATATGCCCAGCATTCGCAGCCATTTCCCACAGACCACCAGGGACTTGTTCTTATTCTGCATTTGGCTTGCACAGGGTTCCAAAATAAAGACTTGCTGGGCAGAGAGGGTGGAGGGACAGACCGCAGCTGACATCTTCAACACGTTCAGATGCGCTGCTCAGGTGCGTTGATGTGGCATTACGTGTGGTGGAAGCTGGGCGCAGCTCTGAGCAACCTGAGCTACTGTGGAAGTCAGCCCAGCTTTGAGCAAGGGCAGGACCTCCAGAGGTCCCTCACAACCTAAACTGTCCTGTGATTTCGCGAGATACTCAATTTAGGATATAGTCATATGGCAGAGGAATAGCAAGGCAATCTGAAATCCACCTGGGACATTTTCTGTCTTTTTTCCTGTTCTCTTTTGTGACTATCTTACAAATTCTTGGAGCACGGTCCGTCTCTCATTCCACACACATGGCTTGTCTCCAGTGTTGCTTGAACCTTACTGCACTGCAAGTGAAAATCCACCATTTCCCCCCACCCCTTTTTCTTTTTTTCAAAGCAAAGTGATTAAAATGCAGTTGGGCCTGTGCCCAGGTAAAGCACAAGAAAGTCAGGCAGCCATTCGTTCCTTGTGTTAAGTATGTAAAGCTTTGCAAGCGAATAAGAAGCAAATATGCCTCAAACCTGGGGAGTGTCCAGTTCTTAGTGATCATTAAGTGATTGTTTATTTCACTGAGGCATAAATTACTGTGCCTTCAGGACAAAGCTAATAGAAAAAATGCTAATTAGCACGGGTCGGAAATTTTCCAGTGGAACATTTTTCTGTCAGAAACTCTCCTGATCAGTCATAAGTTGAAATGGTCCAGAGGAACGTGTTGATTTTGCTGAATCTCCAATACCACACAGTGGGCTGAGGTGGGGTGGGAGTAAGGAAAGAGGGAATCCATCAAAAACCCTCTTGCTGATTCCCTGCCAATTTATCTGCCTGGCTGCAAGCCTTGTGGCAGTGCTAGGGCTTGGAGTTGGAGGCAATCTGCCATGCAGACAACATGCTGGTGGACAAGTCCTGTAAATTCCTGGTTCCTGAATGGGACCCGTAAATACAGAAGTGAGGGAGCCTGCTTCATCTCCCCAGCTCCCTTTCACTGGACACCAGCCTGGGAATGTGCACGCAAAACAGCGCATCAGCCTTTCCAAATGAGGTACTTCAGTCAGCTAAATGGGACCTTCTCCTTGGCTTCCAAAAGAAAAGACCTGAATTTTGTTCTGGGATTTCTGCTGGAAGAGAAAGGAGGAGCTGGTCTGATTCTAGCTGTGTTCATTTGGATTCAGGTTTCTACAGGTATAGCTTCTCCATCCCTGATGTGTAAAAACCGCATGCAGGGCTTTTTTTCATCTCACGCTTTCCTGCCTTCTGGCAGAGCCGCCTCTGAGGCTGTGGAGATGAGGATCACAGCAGCCTGGTCCCTGTGATATTCCTAAATTCAGAAACAGCCACATGGGCTCCAATTTGTGTGGAACTGGAGACATTTGAGGGCTCTGTGGCCAGTCTGGAACTGAAAAGTCCACAAGCACTGGGTTTCTGTGGCGGTGATTGGAGTCTGCCTCTATCAGCTCACCCTGGACCCGCAGCACAGGACTTGGAGACCACACATGCAACCAGCAGCATGCTTAAATGGTGCACGCATCATTGTATGCTTGCTCCTGGCTCTGGTTGTGCCTGCTAACTCCTTTGCTCCGCTCCTGCTGAAACCACCCTCACTCTTTGGACTTCCACATTTCCCTCCTGCAAAGAACACCCCTGGAGCTGAGCATCCATGGGAGCGGTGGACATGACCCTTCCCTTAGCTGGTACCACCTCTTCAGATCCTGGGCCTAGCAGAACGTGGCTCTAATGCTGATCAGAATACTGCAGTAACCAGGAGTAAGGATACCCTGAATTGCCAAGCATTAGTATTTGATGCATTTCAATATTTAAAGAGCTTGATAAGATAATTTAAGAAACACTGTCGCTTTTTAAATTATTTGTAGACAATTTATAATGGAGCAAATCCACTTGGAATGAACAATATTTTGGCTAGGGCAGACGGATGGCTCAGACAGCTGCCTACATTTATTTAAAACATCAAGAGAGATGACAATTTTGAAATTCTCTGCTAGAAACCTCAGGTCTCAACAGGCCAGATTCCCAGCCAAGCAGAGGATCCAGGCGGTGTCTTAACACTGGTTGCAATTTTGTTGAAGGAAAGTTTTGCCTTTGGAAATAAAGTAAAAGAGACAGAGGGTTTCCCTGAAAGTTTTGTTTTCAGTGAAAATATTTGGGTTGTCATCTAAAACTTGAAAACCACAGCTGGAAAAAAATGAACTGCTGGTTGCCAAGAAAGAAGAAAAAACCCCGCTGCCTTTTTTTCTCGATTTATTTGTTTTTCTGGAAACAACCTGGTGTGAGTGGCTGCAGCAGTTTACACCTCATCAGGATCAGGCCCCACAGTGATAGCACTGTCACTTGCTTGATAAAAGCCATATGAGTCTGCACAGAGTTCACTGTGGCAGTCACATCTCTCATACGTATCACATAGCTGCTGTGTGCCTGAAGCAGAGGGCAGGGAGGCGATGGCACAATTCATGCGACGTTAAAATGAGCTGCTTTATGTAACACAATATGCTTCAAACGCACCCAACGCACCACGGAAACTATGCGAGGGAAGCCAAGAAACCTCTGTACAGTAGTGCAAACAGAGACAAGCAGTCTGTAAAGGACAGCACACTTGGTTATCAGCGAGGGCACATTCTACATAAAACATCCCCTTTGTTTTTGATTTTCCCACCCTGATCATCAAGGGAGATCTTTTGATGCCATCAAAAGATGCGACTGGGAGCGAGAATTCATACCTGCAGTGGATGCTGGAAAACAGGAGGTGCTGGGTTTACAGTGCATAGGACTTTTCTCCAGCCAGCCCTTGGTGGTCCAGAGAGAATCACCACACTTTCTTTTATTCCCTAACCACCGCTGGGGTCTAAACCACTTCTTCACCTCCTTCCTGTCTGCTACTCCTGCCTCCTGCCCAAAGACCACCCTGTTCTTTCAAATTGTATGAGTGCAGGTAATAAAAAAACCCAAAACATTCTCAACCTGCACTTGATGCGAAAGTGGAAAATGGAAAGTTCTCTTTTGCATGGCTTTTCCTGCTGCGTTGCTGGCTTAGTCCAACTCACCGCCACAGCTTACAAGCCATGCCTTGCTTACGGCCTCAGGTCCTTCCCAACCCTGCAATCCGGTTGCTTTCCACAGCCAGCCCACAGGGGCAGTGCAGGGAGAGGACCACTCTCTGGTGTTGCTGGCCGTTGCTCCACAGATGCCTGGGCCCCGGTGCATCAGGAACTGGCAGCCTGGTTTACAAGCAGAAGCTGGGTATCTCCTCTGGCTTTTCTCTGTTCTGGTTCATTCCTGTGGAAAACCGAAATGATAGGACTTTGTTTCCACGGTTGTGACTCTTTGGACTTAGGGGGCAAATTCTATCTGTTACTGGAGGTACGGAGGGATTTAGAACAGAAAGGTCTTGCTCTGCTGTGCAACTTGCTCTAGGTGACCCTGCTCTGGCAGGGGGGTTGGACTAGATGATCTCCAGAGGTCCCTTCCAACCCTATGATTCTATGATTCTAGGAACAACTATAATGCAGTTAGGAAAAGTAATTCTTTTTTTCACCAGTGAAGCAGGTGACACATGCAACAACTGCTATTGGAAAAGAATTTGTCTGTCCCAGAAAATATAAGCAAACTTGACAGAAGTGTAGCAACGCAACAGTTTCAAATGAAGGTTTCAAAATGTTCACAGTCTTATGCTGGATGGAGGGAAGAGAGAGGCAGAAAGAATGGAGTTGCACACTTCCAGTCATGGCAAACCACCTGGGAGCAGGCACCCAAGGGCAGGTTTTGTTCAGCCATGACTGGATGTCACTAGCACAGATCTGCCAGGCACTGTGCAGCCAGAGGGGATTTTGGAGCCCTGAATGGCTGAATATTGCAAATTTCAGAAATTTCTCTGCTCTACACTTTGCTTATGGCCTGATACTCCCTTGTCCTAAATAGACGGGAGCCCTCATCTTTTGGTTGCTTTCCCTGCCATGAAACCATGACCAGATCCACCTAGGTCAGTGGAGCTGCCAAGATAAAAGTGGTGCTTTATCTAAAGAAAGGTTGGTCACAGATTTCCCCTGAAGATGTCCGTCATCCTGGGAATCCCAGAGGTGTTTTTTAGCCTTCTGGGATTAGGAAGGAGTTTTCCATCCCGTGGGAGGAGCAGTGTGGCTCAGGGGCTCCCTTGCTTCTGCAGTCACATCGGGGTGACGAGATTTTGACAACTTTTCCTCAGAGTGTTTTCGTTTCTGTTCATCAGCTTGTTGGTGTGATAACATTAATCAGCACTTCTGTGGAAACAGTGCTTTTGGAGACAAACATTGTAATCAGGATGAAGAGACACTGATGACTATTGCTAAAATTAAAGAGTCTAAATTCAGCAAAATTGCTTTTACTGGGAAAATGTATTTTGATCCATGGCCACCGTTATCCACTAGCTCCATGCTGGCTTGACAAAGCCAGGCACACTTGCAGTCGGAGAGGCTCTGTGGGAGCCCCAGCAAAGGTGTTCCTCACACCTCACATTTGCCCGGTGGTACTTTCCTCAGCGTGTCAGTGGTCTCCCTCTTATGCTGTCCTCTGGCCAGACACTTGCAGCAAGCAGCTTTGGCTTTCAGAGGGAAGATGGCCCAGAAACAGAAAACCAAGCCCATGGTTGTGCTGGAAGAACAGGCACTTGCCCACTGCTTGCTGCAGCAGCCCTCATTCCATACCCTGCTGCCTGTTGAAGAGACTTGGGGTTTCTTCCTGGTGTTCTCAACCTCATATGGTCCATAGAGGTACCAGGGCTTTCTGTGACAGTATCCCACCTGCAGGGTAGGGAGAGAAGACACCCGAATGCCCTTGAGACAAGAGATGCCATGGGCACGTACTCCTTTGACCCTGCTATTGGATCTCTTACTACCACCAGAGATGCACACTATTAACTCCTTAGTGGAGGAAAGGCTTTTCCTAAGGCAGCCCAAGGCCTTCTTCTGTCTCTGACAGTCTCTCAGACAGTGCCTACCCCTCTCTGTTCATGGTGCCCAGTGTTTCTCAGCTCTTTGTAAGCATGAGTGTCTGACTATAGAAAGGCAGCCACGTTGGACATGCCACACAGTCCTGCTCCTCATCCCCCTGAATTCTCTGGCCTGCTGACTGCTCTGCTGGCCCTCCACCACACGTCCCAGCAGCCTCATGGCCTGCTCCATTCAGGGATGGGTAGTGGGAGACATCCTCCCAGCTCTGGTCATCTACCTTTTACCTCAGTCCAAAAAAATGTCCCAATTTGTCATGCTGGTGGCTTGCAGCGTGACTGAGCGCAATGAGACCACGCACGTGTTTGAAGATAAAACTGAAATCCCCTATTAATGCTTTCCTTTTTGAGGCTGCAAAGGTCTCCCAGTGGAAGGGGTTGTTTCTGTTTTCCCTCTGGCAGCTCTGTGCTTCAGGCTCTCATCTCTCCTGGCTGTCTGTGACCCTTGCTGGAGGCAGCAGCTACAACTGCCCCAAAGAAGGGCAGTTCTTTGCAACCCCCTGTTGGAAGAGTACAAACTGCAGTAGGAAAATATTCAGATCCAGGGAGTGATGCAAGTCAGTGTTCATGTGACTGGCATCGGGTAATTTGTGCATGAACGTGACTAAATATTGAAGGAAGCTATCTATTTGCCCATAAACCTGCCAAGGGTGAAGCACTTCAGAAGTATGGTGGAAGAAGAAGGTGGTGGAGGCCCCATCCCTGGAGACATTCAAGGTCAGGCTTGATGAGGCTCTGAGCAACCTGATCTAGTTAAAGATGTCCCTGCTTACTGCAGGGGGGTTGAACTGGATGACCTTTAAAGGTCCCTTCCAACTCAACAGATTCTGTGATTCTATGATTCTATTTCATGGCCTATAAAACAAAGCCTAAAAGTATCACTTCCCACTGAAAAGCATGAAATGGCTCACACTGCCAATGCTGGGGCCAGAAAGCTGCATGTGCACAGCCCTGGGGCATCCCAAGCCTCTGCTTTCCTTCCCCTGCGCAGGAGAAGTGAGAGTTGCTTCATCCTCCCTGAGTGGCTTCCCATTTCACCATCTCTCTGGAAAGAGTGAGGAAAGCAGAGGAGAAAACAGAATTTCTTACTGCTGGGTATTGCTGTTTATACTTCACACATTGCCCGTTAATATTGTTAATGCAGTTCATGCAACACAGGACAGACTTAATATGCAATTAATATAATTACTAGGTAATCGTTAATAATTTCCTGTGTGTTCTCAGGGGTCTGAAAGTAAGCCTCAGGCTGGCAGAGCAGCAGTCCTACACAGCATGTCCGATCGATGATTATGTTTCCTAATTTTTTTTCCCCTTCCTCAAGACTATCTGCTCAAAAGGTTTGCTTCACTCTCAGTTCGAGGGCAGAAAGGGGAAGAAGGGAGCTGATTTTGCCTGCTGCTTCCTTTTGTTCTGCCAGAAACATGCCCCAGCCACTTCTTTTTTTGTGAGTTGATTAAACGGTGGCCTCTGGGCCCTCGGCAGTGAAAGACCTGCCTGGCCCTGGGTGAAGAAGTGGCTCCCCCCACCCACCATGAACCACAGATTTGTGGGTTGGAAGATGTTGCTCAAGACAGGACGTTTCAGGAGCATCTCAGGCATCAGAGACCACGCTCATCTTCCCACTATGGCTAACCAGTAATGATATCCAGAAGACCCCCACCATGTGAGGCACAGCACTGACCTTCACCATATCAGCCCTGCCCCCAACATTCCAACTCTTTTCTCAAGGCATAAAAAAGGGGATGGTGTCTGCAGCCAGAGGAAAATAAGAAGATATGCTAGGAAATCTTTTTTCCCCATAGATGCTATCAAACATGGGCATGGAAGTCCAGAGAGGCTGTAGGATCTCCATCCTCCATGAGGAACCACTGACACCTCAGCTGGACATGGCCCCGAGCAACCCCATCCAAGCCTGACCACATCAATTATTCCATGATTCTCTGTATTTCCAAAGGTTTGATAGAGAAAGTTTTCAGGAACTGATGACTGTCACTTACCCACCAGCAGGCCCAGGGCAGAGGCACAGAGCTGAACGTTGTTTTTCATGGGAGTGGGCTGGCTCCAGATTCACCCCCGTGACAGATACCCAAATCTTTGCACTGTGTTTTATCTTCTGCTATTTTACTATTCAGGATTGGAAGGCGGTGGAGACAGAGATTGATCATTTGACACTTTAGCAGTGATTATTATGAATTCATTCATTTAAACTAATTTGGAATTTATTTTTCTTGCTTTTGAAGGCTGCCTTTGGATAGTTTAATAACATTACTTCTAGTGACTGCAGAAATAAATATCTGACAGCTCTAGTTTAGCAATGTGTCATCTGTATGGATGCTTTCTGATGTATAATAATAAATACATGCTTGTTAGGAATATATGATCTATAAATCAAAATTTCCAAGGTCTTTGATTAATCTCTGTGAGCGGTGCAAGGAAGATTGCTTTCACCCTGTCACAAGCAAGCCCCGCTCTGGGGTCTAGTAGCAACCACTGCTACTGAGGTCACAAACCAGTTTCTATTCAATCCCTTTTGTTTCATTTCCCTATAAGTTTCTGACACATTCACCTCTGGGGCTAAAATTTTCCATGCTGAGCTTCTGCCTGAGGAGGGCTTTAGACAGCTGTGTTTTGGGAGGGACAGTGCAGAGGGCAGTAAGAAGCATTATTTTCCCCTCCCTCCTATGGCAAGGACAGTGGGATGATGCTTGCAAAGTGGCATGAAAGTTCTTTTCTCCAAAGAGATGGGTACAGCTCAGAGCTGGAAGGAGCTGGCTGAGGCAGGCTTACAAGCACATGAAAAATACTGTAGCAAGCATGAACTTAAAGGCACTGCATGGGAAGTGGTGTGGCATAGCCCCAGACCAAGACTGCATCCATGCGCAGGCAACGCCCAGTCTCATTTGTGGGTTGCTCCACTCCCCAGGCATCATCCCCAGGATGGGGATCGGGGCAGGGGGCTGGGACATCTCCAAGAGAACATTAAAGTCTCAGAAAAATGCCTGGATCTCCCTGACACTAGTAAGTATTCTGTTTCTGTTTTGCTATAGACCTTGAGTATCCATGCCCTGTTCACAGTGGCTGAAAAACCTTTTAACTGCGGCTTCTAGAACAATGAGTTTCCTGGAAGGAGGAAGCATTGTCTCTAGACCCATCACTCCCTGCCTGGTCATCTGCATGGTGTAATGGATGGGGCAGGGGTGTGAAGGAAAGACATGGTGCTTTCCAAAGCTGTATTTGCTTGATGCCACACTACGTGGCTTCTCTGCCGCGTGGCAAGAGAAAGTGGGGGGTATAGGGCAGGCTCCTTGAGCTGCAAATGGAGGTGCTGATGTAGCACAAAAGGAGGAAATGGGCATACATCTCACTGTCTGCAAGCCTGCCTGTGCACACAGGTCAGGGCTGCAGCCCAGAGGTTTATCCAGACGAGCTCTTATTCCAGCATCCTCCCCACCCTTTCCCTGGGTATGTTGTTTCCAGTAATGAAGGTGATGCTAATTAACAAAAGCTCTTCGTAAAAGTTAGCTCTCGGTTTAGAAAGGGTCCACCATTCTTCCCGAGAGCATTCATTTCTTCAGAACTGTTTTAGTTTGGTTTTGTTTGGGTTTTGGGTTTTTTTTTTTTTTTTTTTTTGTTTGTTTTTGTTTTTTTGTTTTGTTTTGGTTTTTTTTTGTTTTTTTTTGCTTCTAACCTTGTTTTTGTGCTATGGTCTGGGAAAGCCTCGTTCAGCCTCGAGAAACCTGTCTGGCAGAGATGGCATCTTTGCTGGTACCCCGGCTCTCTGCTGCCAAAGCAGTTGCAGTCTGATGTTTGTCTCCCTGCCTGTCCACTCCCCACAATTATCCCTGGTTGAGAGCGCTGCTGTGCCACAGCCTCTTTGGTGTCATCTCCTGACTTGGAGGAGATTAAATAGCACAAGCAGCTGAGGATGCATGGATGTGCGCCAAAGAAGGAAAACGGAAAGAATTAGTTTTTATGGTTTATTAAGTGCAGTGACATACTGAGGCCTGTCTAGAAAAGCTGGAACATCTGGCTTTTAGATAACTTCAGTCATTTTAAGGCCACCTTTTTGCAGATTTTAGTAGCCTGTTTTAAGTCTTTATGGTCTGTTGGGTGGAGGCCATTGGCTGCCCTGTTGTATAGCATCAGGTGGCTGGTGCAGGTGGACTCCTGGTTATGCTGGTGGGAAGGTATATGTGGTGTCTCTAGGCCAATGGGTGCCTTAGTGAGGAGTCTGGCCACATATACAAACTGCATGCGATTCCCGAGTCTATCCATTTCTAGCATTTACGGCTATCTGCACAGTGCAAAAACTGCAGCAGATCCAGTTGCAGCCCATTGTAACGTGTATCTGATGACCAGTCATCTCTTAGGAAGACCTCCTGATTCAGTGCCACATAGGCAGATTGGGTTAGAGGGTAGGTACTAAAAAACCTCCAGTGGTGCCCAGCATGTTTATGACCACGGGTTAGTCCTCCTGGAAACCTGAGTGACCACATAGCATGTTTTCTTCTACACCATTAGCTTTGCCAGTTCAGATGAGAAGATTTGATATCTTCAGACATGGATTTAGCAAGACAATAAAAAAATCTGCATAAAACCCTACACTTTTTGCAATGGAATTATGCCTTTAGCCTTAGCTAAAGTGTAGTGAGGTCTTCTGGATTAAACTTGTCTTTTCAAGCCCATATGGTTAGTGGTCTGAGCTCTTACAGTTGCCAGAAGTGCAAGGATTCTGGTTTAAAAACATCCAAGTAATTTTATGTCTGTGCTTCCAGTGTATCTGGAAGCAGTGACAGATTCTTAATAATTCCAACTCCATTGCAGAGCTAAACTGCAGTGTGATCCTGCTAAAGCTTCCTATCTGCCTGGAAATGAGTCAATCGGTGCTATGACAAGGATGGGAGCAGCCGGTGTGCTGTTGGCGTCAGCTGGAGTGTCTCTACAGAACAAACATATGTTCTCCACTGCAGTCGCTTCATTTGCTGTTCCCATGTTAACTTTTACGGTATGATTTTTTCCCCTCTTAAGTAAGAACTTTAACTTTTTGAGAGGTTTTTAAATTTTCCCTTATCTGTGGGGGCGGGGAAGGGCAGATGCTAGGAGACAGAAGCTTTCATTGATGCAACTAATGAGATTTTTCATGTCGTACCTAAGAAGGAAATTGGAATAAAGACACTAGTAACTCGAGCAATGTTCTGAAAGATCGTAATGATTGGCAGGTTGTTAAATTTGCATCCCTGCTATCTGGTAAAGAAGGAGGAAAATTAGATGGAGTTACATTAGGCTGGTGAATAAATCTCTAGAGACTGCGGAGTCCTCAGTTTAGCTCAGAAATGTTCTGCAAACTTGGTGGTGGCCCTGAGTGTTGCAGGGGACTAGATCTACCAGGCACATTAGTAAAAAATCATAATAAAGAACAGAATGAGTGGGGATATGGCAATAAGAAATGGACTTGTGATGAAACTAGAAGGAAAGAATATTAATAAATGTTTTAAAAGGTAGATGAGGAATAAATGCTTATTTTCTCCATAGGGAGAGCTTGCCTATGGAATCTCCTGCATGTCTTGAAAGTGATCTAGGAGAAGGTGGCCAAGCTTGCCTCTGATATAGACCTGTTCTGGATGGTCCAAACTGACCGAGGAGCTGCAGAATGCTCTTGCAAATAAAATTCATTTTATTTAACTGCAAAATGATAATCTGTGCGTGGGGGGGATCCTTCAATGTGCTTATGTGCTGTTTGTCTCTAAATTATTGTGTACCATTTACAAAGAGGATCTGAGCATTTGTGAGACATTGTGTATAGCGCTCTGAAAACATCAATTCAGAGCTCATCGTGGTCAAAAAGGCAAATGGGATGTGAGTAATTATTAGGAGAGATATCCAGAGAAAAGCAGACAACATTGTTATCACGCTGTATAAACCCCACACGTGCCTCAGACTTGCACATGGCATGAAGCTTTGTGCACTCTGTCTCACAGAATATCACGGGAGCAATGAAGGGAGAGGAAGAGGAGACTGCGGAACTGAGGTACAGGTGAATGCTCTTTAAGAAGAGTTTAAATATGACTCCAAAGAAAACAACTGAAAGGGCTGTGATCAAGTCCTCCATGTTCATGAACAAGAGTGAGAGCAGGGAAATAGTAGATGTTGCTTCTCATAACTGAAAAATGTTCGAAGATATTTTTAAAAAGCTGTATCAAAACAGACTGAAGGAAGGATCCTTTTGCGTGGATCCCTCGTTGCACAAAGAAGCTGTGGAGCTCCCTGCCAGAAAACACTGAACAGACAAAAAATCTGAATGAGAAAAAGCTAAAAAAAAAAAAAAAAAATTAGAAAACTCTTCCAGAGTTGATCTGTCAAAGGTTGTTTAACACAATAATAGCTACTATGGCCTACACTGTGGGCTAACATGCTGGGCAAATATGGCAAGGAAGAGGTGTTTGTGTGGTGTCTCCCCAGACAGATGTATAATAATGACTACGTCTGGTCTGTATACCTGCTGAAAGAATAACTTTTCTCCCTGTGTATTTTCCTTCCTGCCATTGGGTTTTCGGGATGTTCAGAGAGGGGCTGTGTCACTACATGAATTTACAGAAATAAACATGTTGGAACCCCATTTTGGTTGGACTCTCCATTTTAATTCCTCCAAAGGATATTGACAATGCAGCATACAGGGACAGGTGACAGTCAGATATTCGCAGTATATTTGAGAAAATAAAGTCTATTTTGTTCTACATAATCTCAAGAGCCCAAGTACAAGGAGTCTTACAGTCAGCATTTTCCATGTGCTCCTGAATGACTTGAAACAAGAATGTGAAATGCAATTTAACAGTTTCAATACTTGTCCTCGAAAGTGGTGGCATTTTGGTGGCGTGGGATCCCATCGCGTGTATTTTTTCCTGAGCCTTGGTATCTTCCAGAGTGAAAGCACTTTGCACATTGTGAGTTACTCTAGCAGTGATTGCTTTCACTGCCAGAGTGAAAGTGTGAAAATTTCTTCTTATTTCTACCACTTGCTAATCCTATTTTTGCTGGTGCAGCCCCTGCAAAGAGCTCTCTCCATGGGATGTGTTACTCAGAAATGATCCGTACTATTGATGAGGTTCAGGAAGTGCTTGGATCTGCTTTATGAACAGCTTCACTTGCAGAGCAAACCTGGTGAGCATTTGCTGTCTGCCAATTTGATGGAAAGGAGAAAAAACTTAGCTCTTTTATTTTATCCCTTTGCCTGGCATGGACAATTTTGCCTCTTGTATATTTACTAGTCTTCAACCTGAGAAGTTTTAAAAGTTGCTATTTCTCAGTACAAGCTAAACTCTCTAGGCTCAGCCTCAGGTGAAAATGTCGGGGGTGCCTCCCAGACTGTCCCTGCTTTTCCTGGCGGGTGTCAGATGAGCCAGGAGAGCACACAGAGATCAAATGAGTTATCTGACTGTTTAAAGAGGAAACGGGGAGAAGGATGGAGCTGGCTGGTGAGCTTACAAATGAACCACACAGGAGTTGATGCATCATTCAGTGTCCAGCACCAGCTGCTTCAAAAGGAAGGTTCAGTTTCCAACTACGGACTCCAGCAACTTCTCCAGTCTGGGAGAAGCCAAGTTTGGGGGAAGGCTTTCAAAAGATGGGGACTTGTGTACCTCTGAGGGAAGCAATTGCCCTTTTAATGTCTTGGATGAGCAGCAGTTGAAATCAGACTGCTTAGTGCTTTCTGCTGTAGGGCTGTCCCTGACTGTTTGCTTGTGGTTTAAAGAATTTGGTCCCCGTTTCTTCAGGCTACTTGTCATCTTCTGGATGTATTTACTGGTCTCCGTAGAGCACAGCATTCCTCTGTGAGGGAGGAGTTCAGGCCTGTTTCTGGGACAAGACAGGCAGCGGTGGTGGCTTGTCCAAGCCTGGCCTGGCAATGAGCTGCTCTTTGTAATGCAGGCAGGGTAGTTTAGCAGCTCCACTACCATCCGTAGTCACCTGCCCCACGTCCTTAGCCACCTACCCCATTCCCAGCTCCCTCCTCCAGGGCTGCTGGGGAGGCAATGAGCTGGGGGCCCAGGATGAGGAAGACAGTCCCAGGGAGGGTAGAAGATGTGTGGACTTGGTCCTCTGAGAAACAGGAGGCCCAGGACTGCTAGGGGTAAGCCAGCTGGTTCACTGGGTCTTTATTTACTGTCCCCTTTCCTCCTGTTTGCTGTGTACTGGCTACTGAGAAACAAATCCATAAATAAGGTAGATGCTGCCATGGTTGATTAGGGTGGCAGGTAGCATGTCTTGTTACTGAACGTGAGCATGGGCATTGGTGGCAGGGGTAACAAAGTCCTGGCAGACCCCCAGAGAAAAGTGGGGAAAGAGATGGGGCAGATAGATAGGCTGGGAAAGGATGGGGAGAGGATTTTGGGTGGGAAGCAAAGGAAGGGTCTGGCTTTGAGGTGAAGGCGAGGAGAGAGCGCTAGGAAAAGGGCATAAAGGCAGAGGAAGAGACTGGGTTACCCAGGATAGCTGAAAGGAAGAATGGCTTGAGAAAAGAGACTGAATCAAAGTATCGTGGGCAGAGATCAGAGGAGACAAGCCGTGTGAAGGTGAGGGTAGGTGAGGCTGTGCCACTTCAAATGTGGGTTTTCTCCCCATATACCTGAAGGGAAATCTCTGTTTCATTCTCCGGAGCTGAATCCCTATAATAGCTTCCATTTGATAAAATGGGAATAATATCACCTTGGTTAGTAGTGGTGTGGTGAAAACAGGTGCACTTGTGTGGTGAAGGACTGTAACAACAAGCTCTAGAGCTTGGGGAAATGAACAATTGTGCCTGCAAAGTAGGCTTTGTGCTGTGTGATAAGTAGCATCTAAAATTGTGGATGATGCAGAATGTTGAATTTTAAACTAGGTGAGAGACCTTCATCTGTCTGGTCTGAATAAGACAAAAATCCTGCGGATAAGAGAAATGTTTTAGTTTAAAAAAAACTCAAAACCCATCTAAAAAAATGCAGGAGGTGGCAATTTAGTGATGGACACACTTGCAGACTCATTTCTGGGGACTTTTTCAGTTGTACTTCAAACTGGGAGAGACGCCAAGAGTCATAGCACCTCTTTCCATAAGCTGTGCTAGAAATTTAACTTAAAATATTCTTTAGATACAACAAAGGTTAAACGCTTCTAGAATATCTGAATATCTCTTATCTTTGTGGTACAATAATTTATTAGTCCTGTGCCTGGAGACAGAGGAACAAATTGTGCTGTTTCTGCTTTTCTGTTGATGGGCTCTGATTTCTGTCTGGTAGCTGTTCCATATGGGCTTATTACTTTTACTACCTTTTCCATATTAATAACATCCTTGCTTTTCTGACATATATTTCTTATGAGAGCTGTCAATTCCTCTTACCCTCATCAGTGAACCAGTCTGGCAAACATGTTTATGCGCTGGATCAGATGCCAGTCCTCCCGAGCAAAATGAAACTAAAGTTACCACGGCTGGTGTCTAAATCTGCTGACATTGCATTCCCTTGGGAACAAACTGATTTTCTGTCTATATAGAGCCTTGTGAAGCAGAGAGCTGAGCCCAGGTCAGGAAATGGACAAGGCAGGACCAAAGCATGATGCTGTGTGGTAGGTAGAAAAGAGACTTTAAAGAAGAGCCTGGTCTCACTGGCACGGAGGAAAGGATTCCTCAGGTCCCCTTTGGAGTTAACGGATAAAATGTACCCAAGGGCAAAGACAATTACACCCAGACACATTTGGATTTTAGACGGTCTTACACTTTGTTAATGGCCTAGGCTCCTTCTAGAACTGAATTGTGAAATCTTTGCAGACGTAATTTTAATAGAGTTTCTTTACAGTACAGCAATTACGGTGATTGATATGGACAAATGTGATCTTGAAAGAGCAATAATGAGACAATACAGCTCAATACTATAGGAAACACATTTTGAAAATCAATTTTTGAAATGAGAATTGCAAGAAAAATCACGCAAGTGTGTGTCTTTGTGCTTGGCTCTCTCATTTTTATCTGGCTTTTGTTCTGCAAAACTTTTAGCAGTGACCTCAACCACACTGACGTGGATTATTACTCTCTCAGAAGGCTGTACTGTGACAGATGTGCTTACCTGCTTACACCAAAAGGCTGGAAGTGAAAGTATGTTCTCTCTAGTATCTTTTTAGAGGAAGTGAAAATGTTCTGGAACATGCTTGGCAGTATTAAGAGGAAAAATGTGAATCCATTATGGGGACAGATAAAAACTTCTCACTAAAATTTAGTGTGAGCAAAAGAGTAGAGGGCAGATACTTTACAGAAAAGCAAAATGGCAGAGTTAGGCTGAACTGTGGGTCTGACCCAGCAAGCGAGTTTGCAAACACATTTTCCAAGTATTCACTTGGTGCTATAAACAACCATTGCAGGAGAGAAATATGTGACCGGTTCTTTGTAAATCTTTGTGAGCAGGGAACCGGCCTGTAGCAATTTTCTCATTTATCCCCAGCTTCTTTCCAAACTTCTCTACCTCTGAAATACTGCTAATCTCAGGCTGCTTTTCCTCCAGTGCTGAGTTCAGGAGAAGGAATGTGGTGCTTTTTACTGATATTTGCGCAAGATGAAATCACCGTTCCAGGCTTGGTGAAAATGTGGAGCTCTTCCTTCTCCTGGAGCTCCTGACAGCTCCTGCTGCACAGGCTGCACTCCCCTCTGCTGGAGGGACCTTAGTGCTTGGTTTGCCACTTGGAAGACAGAAACCATGCTCTTCCTTCAGGGAGAGAGGTTTTCCTTCCACTGCCTGGTGAAAGGCTCAGTACGAGGCAGAAGATGCTGTGTCCTGTCCCTGCCAATGCACGTGTATGGTTTAACGACTGTATTGTGCTGGCATGGATTTCTTACTCTTGCCACTGTAAGATTTTTCTCTCTCAAATACTATATTTAACCTGATGCTTTGTCATGCTGCTGTCTCTGAACAAGCATACATCTTTAGTGAGCTAGCTGCAGTATTTCACAGATGTATGCCTTTTAGTAACCTTACTATATTTTTCTTGCTAGTACATATTATTATACCTTTATCCAAATCATGGAAAGAAGGTTTCATATGCTTTCCATCTCCTCAGTGCATCTGGATATTTTTGGAGCTGCAGTGCTCTGGAATTTGAGCTACCATGAATCAGCGACAGAGAAGATAGAGGCATACTCAGGAGATAAGAGTACTTCTTTTATTTTAAAGTCTCAAGAAACTTGTGTGTATATCAGGAAAAAGTGATACAACATGGGCCGCCCAAATTTACCCTGTTACCAGATACTGGGCTCACAACAGGTCTCTCTGGGTTCAGCAAGATACCACTGGGTAGTTTTGAAGGCGCCAAGTGCTGTAGATTTGTCCATTGCTCTGACTGTACTCACTATAACTGCCAGGGGAAAATGAAAAATAAATTTTAAAAAATCACAAAAAAAGACAGCGTCATTTTCTAGTTTTCTGTTGGCAGAAGGATCTTTAGCCTCCTGGAAGAAAGAGCACAATATTACCCATTGTCTTCTGGAGATGGTACCTCTAGCTAGCAAGGGTGGGAACTGCTTCACACAGGCTGTCTTTCCTGATGCATCCAGGTTTCTAGGAGCATCCTTCCCAACCGCTGATTCATCATTCGCTGTGTCCACGGTTTCATTTTCTGCGATTACAGCTGATCACTGGATGTCTGAGCACGGCTGAAATTCCTGCGCAGGGACTAATGCTAAAGAAGAAGAGGCCAAATTGTATCCACTCATGCTGAAGCTACACTTTCTTTTGATTCAGACCAGAAAGCTCTCTCTCTTCCCTGTGGGATAAAAAGGGAAAGTCACAGTAAGACAGTGTATTTGGGATTTGGCACTGGAGACTGAGTTGGGAGAATGTGGCCTTAATGAGCAGATTTCTTGCTTTTGTTGGTACAGTTCTAACAATTTGATTTATTTTAATGGTGGTGCTTTTAATTAATGGTATGCCAAACTCAGCAAAGCAAACTGTGCTGGAATCTATTGTTCTTGGATCACCTCTCTGAGTTCAGGTATTAGAAAGGACAGACACTACAAACTGGAAAATGGTGTCTTTCCACCAGAGTGATGTGCTGTAGCCTGATGTTGAGATTTCCTGGAGCTTTCCTTAGTGCACTGCAAAAAACCTGTGGCATTGAAATAATTATTAAGGAATTTCTTTAACCCATGGTGGCTTTCTGTTGTTGGAAACTCACCTGACACATATTGAATTATATTGGAATACTACCATTACTTTACTGAAAACTGGACTGGACACTTTTTTCTTAACCTCCATTTTGATTTAAACAGTCTTAGAAATTGAGAAATGAGAGCACTATGTGACTAAATACAAATGAATCAGTACTTTTTACTGGGTCAGTAAGACGTCTGTGAATTACAAGAACCCTTTAACTGCCTGTTCTGCTAACTTGCACTGTATTAGTGAGGAATTGCCTGAGAAATCGCTGCATTCAAACAAAACAAGGGGGAAAAGCAGGAAGAGAGGAAAACACTAATGACTGGATATTTTCAAAACTTCACTGGACAAGGGCATGATCAACCTTATCTGGTTTGAAGTTGCCCTGCTTTGAGCAGAGAGTGGGACTAGGGACCCTTGAAGCTGAGTTACTCAATGATTATGCAAATTTTCCTGAATAACTTCTCAAGCTAGGTTGACTTTTTTTTTTCTAAAAACTCTTTCATGGCCTTTGGTTGCCGTGGATAGTGGAAGGAGTGAAGCAGAAGGCCAGGAGATGTCTCAGATAGCTGGGTTCAGCTCAGTTCAAGGCTGGGGAAAACATAAACCTGGATATGATGCACGTAATCCCGCTTGTTCAGTGAAAGTGAATATGGACCTCTGGCCATGAAGGACTGTGCAGAATCCATGGCTGGAATGAAAATGGCAGCACTCATGCTTCCAAATGATCTGCAGGTCTTGAAAGGAAAGAATATTCCACCCTTAATAGCAAACATTATTCATCTGTATGTCAGCAGAGTTACATCTGATAATGGAGTTGTCAAATCTAAATCAAAATTGCTTCCCAGAACAGGGACCTGGGATGCTTTCCTGCCTGCCTTTCCTCTGCTGTCTTCTTCAAGGGGTTCTATCGGGGCTTGCAAACTTAACACCATGGAGTGTCCTGTTCTCAAATTCCTATATTCCTGCAGCCGACATCATTCTCTTGAATTTTGCCTAGAAACGCTCAAGCAGTTCCCGAAATAAAATCTTGATGAAAGTTTTTTGAAAGGTTTTCTCCTATGTAGGAAGATGCCTGTACCAAATTATCGGGTCTAGAAGAGCTTCAGAAGCTGTGCCAAACCGTGAAAATGCGTCACCACCTGTAATATCTGCATTTCAAACTCAGTATCTGTATTTCAGTATGGACTAGCGCTAGCTTGGTGATAAGTTATCTAGTGGTGCATGCATAGTACGTTGCTGCTGAGCCTTTTTCCTGGTATTGCCTTGTGAAGAGTTACTTTGAGGAAGATAGCAAATTGAATTAATCCTATGAGGAAACTACATTTGGAGTGTTCATTCACTGATTAAAGCAGAGCCAGTGTTTAACTTTTCTTCGACACAGTATTAGAGGGAAGTGAATGAATTATTGAATGAACTATCTTCAAAAGTTCCCTGAGGCTTATATCATCCTGCACTTACCAAAAGTATGATGCCTGCTGTGCTCAGATAATCCATTTACAAAGCTGTTAAAAATATTTAAGGGAGAACTTTGTAGGTTTCCTATTTCCAATTAAACAAAGCATTGACTTCCTTTAGAAAAGCCTTTAAGAAGCACAAAATCTCATTGTTTAAAATAATTTTGGAAGCTTCTTCCCAATTCTCAACAGCCCTCTCTATTCTTTGAACTGATTTTTTCTAGTGTTATTTTGAATACATCAGTTTATCTTGAGTTTACCATCTCTGATTGCCTCATGTTGTTCAGGAGACGGTGTATACCTAGTGATCCTGTGACCCAGCATGTGCTGAAATTGCTGGTGTGTGGGGTGCTAAGGAAAGGCATTTTTGCCATGTTTTATACCCTCCCAGCAGTGCTGGTGGGAAGGACTGCTGGAGATCTGTAATCTAACCTCCTATCACCAACACTAAATCAGGGTGGCTGCAGCTTTGTCACAACTCGGCAACAAAACCTCCAGTGGTGGAGATTTTCCCCATCCAACCTCTTTGGTGACCCAGATCCTGGGGAAGACAGTTCTCTGAATGCTCAGCCTGACCTGCCAGGCTGCAGCTTTCCATTGCTTCTCCCTGTTGCATTGTGTTCCAACAGCGTGGCTCATTGTTGCTCTAACTGCCCTTCATGTAGCTACTCCATGTCTCCTCTGCCTCTTCACTGACTGGTAAAGTGCAGCTTGCAATGCTTTTCCAAACTATGTGCTGCTTGGCCACCACTATGGACAGGGTGGTGAGTACTGCCTCCTCCAGAAACTTTCGTTCTTTTTCTGCAGCTGTTGAATTTCAGACTCTTACTCATAAAGGTCAGCCCCAAAACTGACAATAAGGTTTAGCTCAAAGTCTCAAATTGTGTAACCAAACACCCTGCACAGGCAGTTTTAGGGTCCAATGATCTAGACTGGATGTTGCTCCTTGGTGAAATTTGAAGTCAGCAGACAGTGAATGAAAAATGTCAGTGATTTCATTAATTGGTTTAAAACAGATATAAAGGTTACTGATCGATCCTGGATTTTCATTAAAGCTGGATATGTTCCAAACATTGGAAAGTAAAACATTTTTTTTGATTGATTCAGGCCTTTCCCCCCTTTTTACCCTATTCTCACAGAAAGAGCTCCAGGTATTTGAAAGTACAAAATTTGAACTGCTTTGCTAGAAAGGTTGAAAATGTGGTCCTGGAGGTTAATCTACAGCAGCTGTGCTATCCAAGGGGAACTTTTGCCTTAATGTCCTAGGGTTTTTTGCTGTTCTAATGGGTGGTAGGGGCTGTGACTAATCCGTGCTGCTGTCGAGGCAGCAGACGCAAGGGAACACCTTCTCCTTTGCAGTAACAGTCTGCTTGATGAGCCAGTAACCAGGTCTCTTGGGTCAACATGCTACTTGCATACGCTGGGACTGCTCTCTCCTGTAGCAGGAGAATCAGGACTTGTCTGTTAAGGACAATGAAAAGATGTTCTTACAGCAGAGTGAGCAACACTGATACTAGAGCATGTGGAATTAAGCTAAAGGTAAATGTGACTTTTAAGAGGCTCTAAGTTATCCCAGCTCCTGAGGGCAAGTGACTAAATGACTGCATGACTAATAAATAATTTTCAACCTAAATTGAATAATAAATCCCATCACGTAAAATCTAATTTTTTGTTCTATATATATTCTGCAGTCACTCCAGTTCTTGCTATGGTCTATCAAGTTGCAAAGACATCCAATACAAACCGCTAAGAGTCATTTGCCTTGATCTAGGGTTTTCATCACTGCACAAGCTGGGAAATTAATTGGAATGTGCGTTCACACTTCAGGGGAAGCAGATCTGAGCTGACTGAGACACACAATGACAACTTCCAATTTGTAAAGGGCAGCCTTCAGATGACTATGGCTTTTGGTTCCTCAAGTGAGCAGCCCAATCCCATTTCCACAGCCTCTGCTTAACAGTTTGCTCCTACGAACAGTGGTGAAATGTAAAAAGGGTGCTTAATACACACGGATTTTTCAGTGCTTTTGGGCACTGTTGTGATTTGATTCCTAAAGGAGTAGCATGAATGAGTTCTGAAGGTGATTAGGATCAGAAACGTCTATGGGAAAGTCTCCAACAGCTCTGTCGATTCTGGAAAAATCCATGACAGTGTGATGGATGCTCCGTTCTCCTCAGATTCTGGTTCTGCTTATGAGCACCCAGGTTTGGCAGTCCTGTAGATGTTTGGATGTCAGACAACATCTTTCTAAACTCCTCTGAGATTGTTGACATTGCAGTCACCAAAGATCCTGAGGTAAAAGTGCAAAGGGAAGGGATCTCCACAAGGCAGGTGATAAAGTTGATTTGCTGGTGAGGAAAAGATGAGTTGGCAAAAGATGAGTTGTGTTGCATGGGACAAGAAAAGGTGTCTGCAGCTTCAGAGAAAGAAGGTGGAAAGAAGTGCATGGTAAATCATGTGGATACCTTTGAATGTATGAAAAGCCTCACCACATAGGATACTGCTTTCTCACATCAGGTTATTGAGTGGGTACAACTGGAAATGGCTGCCCTGCTCAAGCAGAAAAACCTACTGAGGAAGTATAAAACACCACAATTTGTTATACCCTGGGTGGCATAAACATTTCAAACTGCCTTCCTCTTGGGATTCAGAAGGTCATGGTTTAATGTCCAAAACAAGTCTCAATGTTTTATTACCAATATTTTTCTCTCTGTTTATCTTTCAGATATGAGACTTTGGCTCTGGATGAAGACTTGATATGTTTAACTGGAAACCAGACCTTTTTCACAAAACACCATTTAACGGAAAACCCATTTTTTCAGTGCAAATCACTTAATACTTGACTGTGCCCAGGTAGGCACTTCTGATGTCCCACTATGCCTGTTTCATTTGTGACCCATAGGGTTCCTCAGCAGGCTGGATATTTTCTGAGTCATTCACATCTACTTGAGTTTTGCAAAGCCAACCAGAAGTCCACAGTCCACCAAAATATCCACAGATATTTTGCAAATGATACACATGGACTCATTCAAGGAGACCAAAGACACTCTGTAAGCTCCCTGCCAACTTTCATGTTGGTTTCATGAGGAATGTTAATTGAAAGCAAAAACATCACTATCGCTCAAGACATGTGGAAGATTTTTGAAATGTAATTTGAAGGTGTAAGGAAAGCAGCGCTAACAGCGAAGCTGGGACAACAAAACTCTCATGGCAAACAGCTCTGAAAGTGCCAATTAATCTGAGCAGCAGGGGTGGTGAGGTAGAGAACTCAAGTGTGTTCACAAGTCTTCTTGCAGTTCACCAGCCCAACGACACTTGGGAAAGGAACATCCACAGTAGGAGAAATGAGTGCTGGGAGGGCTATTGATCAACAGCAATTTCCCAGGACGATCATCTTCTGCATTGCCTGGAAAACGGGGGTGATATGTTGTTGCAAGTCCGCTGTTAGAGGATGTCAAAACTAGTGTCCCTCAGGGGTTATCAGAAGGTGAGGCACAGCAATGCTGATCTGAAACCAGGCATTGGGCTCCATGTATTTTTCCTGTCCAGCATCACTTTTTTCTTAACAGGTGACATTTCACACTTTTTTCCTCCTATTCATCATGTTCTGGATCTGCTCTTGTCCACCTAGACCTGCATCCCTCTGGCCATTGCCCCTCCATCTCTTTCTTTTTATTGGTCTGACCAAGGTCCTGTCACAGTCTTCTTAGTTTGTCCTGTCACGGACATGCCGTGTGATATGTGAAATCCTGCCTCTCTTGAAGACAAATTGCTCTTCTGTTGGCCTTATTGCTGTCAGAGTTTCACCTGAGGGTATGGGCTGTGCTTATCTCTAAGGGGGATTTCCCATTAAGCAGTCGGTGGGACCCAAGTAATGCAGGAGGGTATTGCTAGTATCAAGTGGGAGATGGGCTGGAGACCTCCACAAGTCCATCCCCACCTCAGGGTTGCAACTTGCTGCTGTAACAGTTAAGTCCATCCCAAGAAAAGAATAAGCTTTCTATCTCTGAACAGAAACAGTCAGATGATCTGCTCTTGATAGCTGCTACAGTAAGTCTGGAAGCCATACAATACAAATGAGATCCTGTGATGACTCTATTTGCTCTTATGGAGAACTTTGCCAGATCTGGTAATGTTAGAGGAAGCAGGGAAATGAACATATCTGTGCTGACTGAGGCTGTTTTGAATTAACTTTCTATTTCTTTTTATTTCCCTGAGGCAAGGTCACATGAAGGTATTTGAAAATTTCAAGGCAAAGAAACTCAACACCTTAAACTTTGTATAAAATAGAGTTTTATATATATGAAACCCTGGGATATTTGGCAGTCTGGCTAATCTCTAAGCAATAACTAAGGTTTTAAATGCTTTCTCAGAAAATCTAAAGGATTTAATTCTGTCAAAATGATGTCAACACACTGTCAGTTGCCTCTTGGTAGGTAATTAGAGAGAAGAATAAATGGTTTTGAACTCCTAGATGTGGGCTACATCAAGAGGAGAAGGGTGAAGCATTGAAGTTGTTAAATGCAATCCATCTCCTGACTTGGAAAGATATGAATCTGGCAGACACTTCAGCTGCCAGGTCACATACTAGCACAGAGCATCCAAGAAGCTATAAGCTTTGTGCAAATAGCTTGTCTCCATATTGTGAAGCCCAGGTGGTTTGGCTAAAGTTGTGGATAGGGCTCAGCGTTTGTGATGCTGAGATCTGTCTTCTTGCAACTCCTCCACACCTCCCCTTGCAGGGTGAATGGATTCTAAAACTACAGTTGGGAGAGCTGTTTAGAAGACAAAATGGAACTTTTAACTAAATAGACCTGTGTAAATGTAATGATATAGTGCTGTGGTCATAAATATTCATCTTGAGTTAGCTGGAAGTCAGTGCACTCCATTTGCTTTTATATATGATAATAACATTTTTCCATGACACATGCAGAAAGTTCAAGAAATCTGGGGGAGGGGTTGTTGGCCTTTCTAAACACTATTTTATGTTATTAGCATAGTTTCTGGTGGAGGGTGCAAGAGGACATAATGTCTTTTTTTTTACTGTTCACCTGTCTACTTGCAAGCTCACAGTCCTTGAATCCATTTGCCAAATTCAATGAGATCTGACCAAAGGGAAGAGATCTCAAAGCTGTCAACTTAAATTATATCCCAGTTACCTCCTAGCTGCTACATAACTTTCTGTATGCTTAATGAAAATTGGCATTTACATGGAGGTAATAGCTCCTTTTGGGCTCATATTCAGTGGAAAAAAAGGCTAAGAGCAGTGTTTGCCCCTCCCACGTAATCTGGGTCATCCGTCCTATAGAAGCTATTCAAAACATTTTTTCTGAATAATAAGTTTTTTCAGTCTTGAAAATGTCTAAACTAGCTTTTGTAATTCACTGGTATTAATCATAGATGGGACTATTCCACCCTGATGGTGTGAGAGGGAAGAAAGACCTTTATTTGGCTGAATGCTGATTTTCTTCCCTTTCAAGTGCTGCATTTGTTGCCTGTGTTGTGTACTGTCAGAAACGTAAACTAGAGGAAAAGGCACACAAGAAAACTGAGCAAAAAAGGAATGGAAAACAATGTTGCCAGGGCAACTTTCCCATGGTTTCCAAAGATTACTTTTCTTTTAGATCCCTGAAAACATTAGTCATACTTTTTTAAAAATACGTTATCTATTAATTTGGAGTTTGCTTTGCAAGGCATGGAGGTAAAAGACCTCTCTAGGAGGAGAGGCGATTTGCCAGCGAGGTCTCAGGGCTGCGTATGCAGTTAGCCAGGACCACACAGCCTGAGGTGCCCATAAGGAACGGGCTGAAGCTGTGTGGACTGACACACTGTTATGCACCAGGAGGTGCTGCTTCGTTATGATCCCAGTAAGAAAGGCATTCACATGCTGTGAAGTATAATTTAAATGCTGTTTATTAGAGCTGGCACCGTAAAGGAGAGGATTCAGAGGAACCCCTACGTGTGCGGCACTAAAGCGGGTCTCTGATGAGGGCACAGTGTGCCACGCAGCCCCATCCATGGAGAGGTTCCACCAGCTTGGTCATTTGAGCTATTATATGATTTTCTTACAAGAAAACAACTCCATGCATCATTTCTACCATTAAACAGAAAGGATGTTTGCCACGAGAACTTCTTGTTGCACTTTTAGGTAAGGGCAAGGCCACGCAGGTGCACGGCTGTTGGTACCCTGTGGGAGCTTGCAGCAAGCTCCTCTGTCACCATGAGCTGGCGAAGGTTGTCCTGTGGCCGAGGGCTACGTGCAGCATATCCTAGAGGCCACACTGGCCACTGGGGCCGGCTGTGACAAGGATCACTGGCTCCTTGATGTGCAGGGGCTTCCAAGTCAGGACTGTGACATGTGCATCCCTGTCATGATGGCTGTGGGGACACGTTGCGGAGTGGACGTGGGAAAGCGACCTGGGATGGGCCCTTCCTTCCCTGTTGCACTCCGGGGAGACTCTGCAAACCAGAAATGTTCGTGTTCGTGCTGAAAACAGTCCCGAATGTGCCATTTACAGATATCCTTGCACTCTGGTTTTGCAAAAGAAGCTGTAATGATTTCTGTAACTGCACAGTGACTGCAAGAAAGCTGTACCAGTTATTCATTTATTGTCCCAGATACTTAATCTAAACCAGAGTATTTCCACCATACCTTGCAAGAAGAGGGCTTTTTTTTGTTGATGAAAGCTTTCATCTTACCCTAGCATGGTTAAGTGCAATTAGGAAAACACCACTGTTGTTCTAAGCCTGCAGGATTTATTTATTTATTTATTTATTCAAACATGGGAAATTCCGAAGCCATAAAAAAAGGAAAACATTTGTCAAATGGAAAATTGAAATAATACTTTCACCAGTAAGATGAGATTTTTTGCTTTGATAGCAAGCGATTTCTTTACTTGAAACAATCATCTTGCAGGAAAAATATAGGAGAAATTGTTGTGACTGAACAGACACATTTAATCCCGAAAATGCAGAGAAGGGAGCTTGGCATTTATCTGAATTATGTAACCAATCCCTCAGCGGAACTGACAGGATTTTCAGGTGCACGTCAGTCCCCAGATTTCTTGCAAATCCTCATACCATGTGTAGGGCCACAGAAATTTTCAAAGCCACTGAAGACGGTACGTGCCCTTTCCCTCTGAAGTGCACCCACTGTCTTTCTGCTCTGACCTGTAGATGTTCACGAGCCTCTTCACACCAGTGTTTTGAGGAGTCTGCGGTGACAGAAACCCAGGCTGTTGTTGATGAGAGTAAATTAGTATATTGCAGTCAGTACATTGCAACAGGATATGTGCTTCCTCATCTCTCTGATTCACATCTTGAATGCAAAACTGGTTATTTCCCAAGCCCTGGAAATGTAGAAGTATGGAGCCAAAGCAGCTACTAGCTCACAGCAGCAAAGCAATTTGCTCACCTTGATCAAAGGTCTTGCTGCACAGTTGCTGTGCAGAATAGTAGCTGGAATTATCTGCGAAATGAAAAGAAGAATAGGTCACAAATCGGCCTCTTGCTCACAGTATTTCTGAAATCAAAATTTATGTGGTTCTTGCAGATCCTGTTGTGCACAAAGAAACCCTGGTGATTCAGGGTTGCCAGCTGCCTGATGCTCCATGTCCTTGCTTTGGAGTGGTGGTGTTTTGGGTTTTGTTTCCTGCAAGGAAAAAAGTATGCATGGGCCTCCCAACCAGTGTAAGGCTGGGGTTTGTACTCTGAAATGGAAGCTGCTAATGTAGAACCCCTGTATGGCCTCAATACCTGCTCTTAATGGTGTCTGCACAAGAAACACTTGCAAAAAGCAACTGAACTGAGACACAACAGTCCCCAGCCTTCAGCTTTTCCCAAAGTATATCCAAAACTTTGAAAGCACACGAGACATTGAGATAACAATAGGAACAAAATGTTCAGCCAACCTTGAACGTGTAGCAGATTGTCAGGCTTTCTGTAGGCTTTGGAGTGGTGGGCTTCAGAAATAATGTTACCAGCAAATGTGGTCCCTTCCAGGGCTGACGTGTTCATCCTGCAGGAGTGAACCTGCCTTGTTTGTTTGCTGAATGAATTTATTTGCTAAATGGTTTGGACAAGTGATTTTATGAGTGTGGGTGCTCAGCCAGCCGTTTGCATCCTGGCTGCTGGTTACCTGAGCTGCGTGATATTATCCCTGCTCACTGCCTGGAGGGTACCAAAGAGAATAAATGGTGAGTCGTGCCTCAGGTAAACAACTATGCCTAGAAGTCACAAGCTCTTGCTAGATACGTGGACACTTGTCGTGATCCATAGGATAAGCTGTGACTCATGTGATGTCAGACTGGGTATATGTATTCATAAAAGTCACCCAGGAGCAAATCCTACAGTTCATCTGTTACTTACACATTGTTAAGTTATGAGATCTTGTCTCATGAAGTTATGAATAATGGAAAGAGGAGCAAACTTGGGATGTGGATTCAGAAATTTATTCTTTGCAACAGCTTCCTAGAGCCATTGGTTCCAAACTCCCTTCATCTGGCTGATGCGGAGGGAAATGCTATATCCACTTATATCCACTTCCTTCCCTTCATCCACTAGGCAGGTGACCTTATCACAGAAGGATATCAAATAAGTCAGACAGGACTTTCCCTTTGCAAACACATGTTGACTGGATTGTATTGTTCTTTAAATGCCTTTCAAAAGCACCCAGTATAATCTTCTCCATAATTTTTCCAGGAACTGAGGTTAGACTAACAGGTCTGTAGTTTCCTGAGTCTTCCCTCACACCCTTCTTGTAAATTGGAATAACGTTGGCTAGCTTCCAGTGAGCTGGGACCTCCCCAGGCTCCAAGGCCTTTGGTAGACGATCAACAGCTGGTCCCTTACAATTCCAGTATCCATAAATGGAACGTCACTATTCCCACACTCATGGTCCTCCAACTCAGGGGACTGGGCAGCCCAAGGTCTACCAGTATTATTAAGGCTGAGGCAATAAAGCATTGAAAGCCTTCCCTTCTTCTTCATCCCTATTAGTCAGATGACCATCTTCATCAAGTGTCAGCCCAATGTTTTCTTTAGACCTCCTCTTGGTATTAATATACTTAAATAAGCCCTTGTTATCTGACACAACACTGGCCAGTTTCAACTCTAATTGAGCTTTTGCCTTTTGTGTCTTCTCCCTACAGAAACAAACCACAGCTCTGTAATCTTCCTGTGAAACCTGACCTTGCTTTCAGAGATCATACAATTTCTTTTTCCACTTGAGCTCCGCAAGGAGTTCCCTGTTCAGCCAAGCTGGTCTCCTGCCCCTCTTGCTTGACTTGCAACACAATGAAATTGCCTGTTGCTGAGCTTCTAAAGGGTCGTTCTTAAAAACTGTCTGGCGCTCATGGACCCCTAAGCCCTCAAAAGCAGATTCCCAGGGTACTCTGCTAAATAGCTCCCTGAATAGCTTAAAGATTGCTCTCCTGAAGCCCAGGGTAGCAACTCTCATGGCCTCTTTTCTCATTACAGTGAAAATTTTAAACTTTTCCTGGTTTGAGGAGGAGCAGGGCCAAACTCCTGCTCAGTGAGAGGCCCTGGCTCTCACCTGTTGCCGTGGCAACCAGGGGCAGCTGACGTGGGAGTTTACCCTGGGGAGGGGTCGCAGGTGGAGGGGTGTGGGGAGGTGGGGACAGGTCAGGTGACCCAAACTGGCCAATCGGGTGTTCCGTCCCATCCGCCATGCTCAGACTGAAAGCTGAGGGACCAAAGGGGTCAGGTTGGCTCTTTGCCTTCAGCTCTTCCCTGGTGGGCCCTTCTCCAATGGACTGCTTCCTCAGTGGCTCTCTCTTCAGTGACTGATGTCTGAGGAGGACCCCATCAGCTCGCCTGCCTTTTGATCCCGGTCAGTGTGTCCCAGTTCCCATTTGTCACTGAGTCCAGTCTGGAACTGCCCCAGTGCCTGCCAGTGACATCTTCCTAGGAACTGGATCTGGTTTTGTATATATTTATTTATACTGTATCTATTTCCTTATATCCTTTTTTATTTTATTATCAGTTTTTCCTTAAAGTAGTTTAGTTTTTTTCAGAACTCATAACTCTCTTTATCTCTCTTCTTTCCTTCGAGCAAGAGGTGGGGGAGAGCATCTGTCACTTTGTCATTGGCCAGCCTGGCCCAAACCATGACAAAACTCAACCATTTCATGAACACTTTGTCCAAGACACCCTCCTTACATCACAACCCCCGTGAGTCCTTCTCCATTCACAAATAGCAAGTCTAGGAGGGCAGCTTTTCTAGTTGCTTCACTTGGTACTTGTGGCAAGAAGTTATCTCCTACAAACTTAAACAATTTCCAAGACCCGATCTTTACAGCAGTATGCTATTCCTAGTTAAAGTCTGGGAAGTTGAAATCTCCCATAAGAACAAGGGCTACTGATCCAGAAATTTCTCCTAATTACCTATAGAGCGACTCATCAGTGCTTACATTCTGGCTGGGCAATAAGTAGTAGACACTCACTACATCATCTCCTTTGTTTTCCATCACCATAATCCTCGCCCAGAGGCTCTCAACGACATCACCACTAACTGTAAGGGCTGTAGCATCAAATCTCTCCCTTACATACAGAGTGACACCTCCACCTCTCCTGCCCTACCTATCCCTCCTGATCAACCTGTAGCTCTCCATCCCAGCATTCCAGTTGTGGTACTGATTCCATCAAGTCACACTAATGCTGGTGATATCGTAGCTCTTGGAACTGACCAACACTTCTAGTTCGTCCTGCTTGTTTCTCATACTGCGTGCGTTGGTGTATAAGCATTTCAGATAAGCTCCTGGGCCCTCCATGCTTGCGGGAGGAAGCATTGCCACTGTCAGGCGATGCCATACCAACCCTTGGCTTTCCTACTGCAATCCTGTTGGTAACCCCTTCCCCCATTGATTCTAGTTTAAAGCGCTCTCAATCAGTCCCACTGCTTACGCCCAAAGACATGTTTCCTTGCTACAAAATTTGCAGCTGCAGTAATGCGCAGGGAATGTGAAATTGGACTACTTGTGGACTCAGGGGATCTTCCTTAAACATAGGGCAAATCCCCAAACCAGCTCTAATGTGATGTACACAAGGGCAGGAGGAATTTCTTCTGTCCCTACAGCAGGAAACAGACAAAGCCTGGGGTGGCAGACGTCTCTGTGTATGTCCACATGGTGTAGGGCACATGAGCAACAAAACATGGGGGAAGAAGGTAGTGGAAGGATGTTATGTGGGCAAATGTTGCCTCAATCAGGTAAAGCATATTCATTCATTCATTCATTTTCTGAATTGAGCGATACTGCATCTGTCTTGGAACATCTAATTTAGGAAAAAAAAAAAGATATTTCAGGGCTTTCCTACCTGCAGCTGCTAGTCTGACCGGGAAATGGATTTAGTTAAACTGGCAAGGTATAGCCATGGCTCAGCTCTGAGCTGTTTTATTCAGGGATAGTTTGGCATATCTGAAAGAGATCCTGTGTTATCTCATTTCTCCCTGGGAGATTGATGCTGAGTTTAAATTTAACTTAAGATGAAAACATCTGTTATTCTTCAGAGTAAATATGTTCTGATATCCTCCAATTGATTGAGAATCTGACAGTTCAGAAGACAGAAACTGAAGGCATTTTAAGTCATTACAGTTTATACTTGGAGCTAGAGTAACTGTTGTTTCCCACTCTTATGAGTCATTACTAGAGGTAATAAAAACTCCTTCACAATGTGATGATGATTGAAAATGAATTGTACATATTCTTACCTTTTAAGCAAAAAAACTGAGAAAAGGATGTTATAGACTGGCAGAATTGTTATGATCTTATGAAAACTTCACATTTGCCATATTAGCTGACTAGAGCCTGAAGCACTGTCTGTAATTGTTATTGTTATGCTAATTCATTATTTACATTGCAGTTGTGCCTGGAGATGTGTTTGGGTCTTATTGTGTTAGGTGCAGGTGCATGGGAAATGACAAAGTGAAATGTCATCTCACAATGTGTTTCACTTTCCTTGCTCCCCAGCTGAGAAGAGAGGGCAAAGGGTAGGCTATCCCTCTGACAGTCACGTTGGGTGCTCCTGGTCTTGGCTTTTTGGAATTAAAGTGTGGGTTCGAACGACTCCTCTGAGGGTCTGGGTGCCATGTGCATCTTTTCTGGACAAAGCAGCTTCGTTTGAGTCATCACTGAAGTGCTAAGGATGGTCTAGCTGGGCTGGGTGCCTAAACCCAGGGGCTGATGTGAATCAAAGCTAGGGCAGCATCTCAACATCTGGAGCAAGACTTACTATTTCCAGCTGTCCCTGCTGCCCCATGGCTACATGGAGCAAGTACGTGTGTGAGCACTTGGGTTGTCCACGCACCATCCCCATGCTGCAGGATCCCCCTTGTCTGTCTATTGCCAGCAGGTGTCTACTGCAGTTCACTGGTTTGATTTTCATGTGGCAAAGCCAGAGTCCATCTGGGTCTTTTCAGACCTTTCTTCTGGGCCACTGGGGTGCATTCCTGAGCCATCTGCACTCCACCAAGAGTTGCCCTCAAAATGTAGCTCTGGCATCCATCTCACATGCCTGCTGTCTGGTTCCCTGCCTCCTCCCTAGTTTGTGTGCAACTCATTAATCTTTGGCTGTGTGTTTTGAGATCACTGTCTTTTTTGATCCGTATTAGGCTATTTTTCTAAGCCCTTTCTGATTTAATGAACCCCTCTGCTCTGCCTCACTGAAGGAGTTGCTAACAGATGGCTGGCGTTTGCTTTTCCATTTAAAAGGTACAAAGCAGTTGTGCTCCCTGAAGGGTTTGTGAGGCGCCTAGGTGCCTCTGCTGTAGCTAGGTTACTTGGTTGCGTTCCTGTTCCCCATTCCACTAAGCTGGGGCACCCTTGCTGTGCTGTTGTTGCCAAAGCCTGCTCTGGCTTCTAGAATGTCTGATATTTCTACAGCCTTGTGGCAAGGGAGGCCTTGCTTTGCATGCTACACAGCCAAGACTGAGTGGGATAATGCTTCTAACTGGACCCTTCACTCAGCCCCTCGGGAGTTCAGTTGAGCTGACCTTGTAATGTTTCTGGGCTTACTGCAATAAGTAAACTATTAAAAAGTCACATCCCTAACATATTACTCAAGGAAAAAAACCCAACCAATTAAATCTGGCCTCTGTACAGTCCTCATATTTACATGATACACTTTCATTCTTTCAAGGAAAAAGAGCACTTTGGAAAACAAATAGCTGCTAGCTCTTTCCTTATATTTCCTTATCAAAGGGTCATTATCCACCCTGCAGGAATTTGTCGGTAGAGCTGGGGATCAGAGACTCAAATTTGCACTCTGTGTGTCTCATCATTGTGTGTTCCTCTTTTTCTGGATAGTGCTGCCTCATGCTAGAAGGACCATGATATAGGACACACCACAAGGATTTCAGTGTCCTATAAAACAAGGTGTTCAATAAGCAGAACTAATTAAAACTCGTTTCCTAAGTAAACCTGGTTCCTGTCCTGTTTCCTTTGCAGGCAGCTTCCGTTCTGTCATCTGTGATGCCTGCAGGTAATGATGAATGACATCCATGCTTGTTAGCCAGCCAGCACCCTTGTGCTGATGGGTCACCAGCTGCTGCCAAGCACAGTTTGTAAGACAGTAAGAACATTTCCTGGACTGCTTTCCCCTATCCAGATGCCAATTTTCACAAAACCTGTAGGGGTATAAGATCCTGGAAACATCAACTGCTCAGTGAGATTGATTAGTGAGTTAAAATTTATTAGTGGACGATTGAAAGACACATGAACAATGTGATCTCTTAAACATCTTGGATGTAAGGAATCAAGCCAAAAAGGAAGAGAAGCATATATTATATGTGCAATCAGGAGTGATTACTTGTGTCTTTATCCCCTTTCTCTCTAAAGAAGATTTGATGTAACATAGTTTAAATTCCATAATCCTTTGATCAAGGGTCTAACTTAATGTTTTCACTTATTGCTTCTGCTGCAGAAAACTTCTTAAATGCGTGTTCTGCAAGAATCACATAACTTTACCTTGCTCTGAACTTCTCTAAAATGCAAGCTTCATTTGTGAATGACCTGCAGCACCTGTTACCAAAGTTATCTCACTTTATCAGGACAGCAAAGAGCATGTTCTCTGAAGGATTAGAGACTATTCTTTTTGTTAGTTAATCAAAATCTAGATGAAGACTTACAATAGACTGTGAGCCTAAACTGCTGTGATTTAGCGTGTTGTATTTGCAGTGATATTTAAAACTGACTAAATAAAAGACGCCTGCTCCTTTTAAAGGGCTGGATGGCAAATCCCTTGCCTCATATTGTGTTGCAATTGATGGGATTACTTCGTCTAAAGGTTTTTCCTCCGTGTAAGGCATTAATAACCTGATCCACTTGCATGTCATTGCCTGTTCATGGGACACATTTGCTTGCATGCAGCATCAAGCTTATGCACCTTTTAGCTTCTGGGCCAAAGCTGGTGACTTCTGAGCATAGACAAGCTCTCTTCTGACTCCTGCCCTCTCTTAAATCGTCTGACGTGTCCTATACCATCAAAATTAGGAATAGACAGATGTGGGAAAACTTTTTCACAGCCTGCATGCACATCTTCTCGAATCAAGTCCCTTCCAGGATATACAGGCTCCTTTCCTGACTGTGAATGCAAGTGAGAAATTGCTTCTGAGTGTCATCATTCCCAAAGTAGACCTATAGCATCCCATAAGCACAGCTCTCAGTCTCATCTCGCTACCTGAGTTCTGTCTTGGACAGCACTCCAAGATTTTAGGATGTCGGGTAGTGGTAGGACTAGAGGGAATGGATTAAAACTAGAGGTGGGACGATTCAGACTGGACGTTAGGAAGAAGTTCTTCACCATGAGGGTGGTGAGACACTGGAACAGAGGTGGTGGAAGCCCCATCCCAGGAAGTTTTTAAGGCCAGGCTGGGTGGGGCTCTAAGCAACCTGATCCAGTGGGAGATGTCCCTGCCCATGGCAGGGGGGTTGGAACTAGATGATCTTTAAGGTCCCTTCCAACCCTAACAATTCTATGATTCTATGTCCATTACTCTGACCTGTCTGGGTTTGGATAGTGTTTGCTTGTCCCACCTATGTTTTGAGGCCTCAGAAGATAGTCATCTTCCTTCTGATAGTCTCAGTGGAAAAGTTGTCCTGGACTTCAGGCAGACCCAGCCTCCTGAAATGGCAGTGGCATTTTTTTCTATAGCAAAATATCAGTGTTTGCAACTATTATGAGAATACTTTTCTGTGCAAGTTCTGCTCAAAACCCAGTAATAATTGAGAATACAAACTGATTCAGAATCACACTGCAGTCAGTCCCACTCTGATGTGAATGCAAGTCAGTGGATGCTCAGATAACTCACAAGGTTTGCATCCAAAATCCAGAGTATTTTTTAGTTTGATTTTAAATTAATTTTGCACATTTCTTGGTAGCTGCAAAATGTGCATGGAATTTGCCTATGGTCATGTTCAAGATTTTCAGAGAGCTTCATGCCAGTAGGATGTGTTGATCAAAACCATGACGCAAAGTTGCACAAAACATTAAATTCTGAGTTAATGTATGTGAAGTAGCAAGGAAGAAACCAACAAATCTAAACAATGAGCAGTTTCATTTCTGCCTTCTGTAGGCGTCAGAACACATATTGTGCTTTGATTTCCACTGCAGAGTCTAGTCTAATAGTTAAAATGTATTGAACATCTCACTGGTCAGAATAAAAAGGTGTTTTTTCAAGTCACCAACTTTTCTCTCCTTCTGTCTTCACAAACTCAGCAGAAAAACAGGTAGGTTTGTGCTGAAATTTTTAAAAAATGCTGGTTAGATTCTGTTTTTCTAGATAACACCAGAAACCTCTCCCTTTCCTGAAACCTTTGTGAGTACCTCCTGTTCTTTATCTGGTTTAAATTCAAGTTTTTCTGAAGCATCTTTGGCTTCTCAGCCCTTGCTTGTGAAGTCTAGCATGCACAGACCCATTTGTCTTGTTTTATTAAAAAGCCAAACAAAACATCCTCCTTCATCTGAGTAGGATTGTGTTTGAAATATCTAGTTTTCCAGTTTTATTTTTTAAACCAAGTATACAAATACACTTGGTTGTCTTATGGAGTGCCTTTGGGATGAAGGAAGAATACAGCTATAATAGATGTTAAATGATGAAGAACTAACCGTGTCAGTCCCTGAAGTGTTGTTAGTGTCTAATTGCAACACATTAGGTCAAAACCACATTATTTTGGCAAAAGTAATAGGGTGGTGTGAGAGCTCTCCTTGTGTATGTAATGAGGAATGCATCATCGCTCTCTAACATTTCTGGAAAACAACTGATGTTGCTACTGAATTATTTCAAATGGCAAAGCTTTTACTGTAAACAGATGGTATTATTAACCAGTGCCAACCAATCTCAGCCTTGTTAAGGGTCAAGAAGCACATGAATTTTGTATCGCATGATCCAGAGAAGGATGAAAAGTCTTTTGCCAATCTGAATCATTGTTCTGGCACCTGTAGCAGAATTGGGAAGCTCTCAGTTCAGGGTGTCCATCTCGCCTCAATACAGGAAAGAAAGATATGTTTCAGTGCTACTGCCCGGGTTTGCTTTATGACAAAGTTTTCACAGAGCTGAGAGATTCCCTTCTGTGCTGATAAATATAGTATTAACTAAAAGATCTCTAACTGTTTGCCTTACAAAACAGATATACGTGACAAATAATTTGAAAAGGCAGCAGCTTAACTTCACAAGACAAATGTCTCAGTGCTCACTGAAAGTACTTCAAGCCTCAATTTTGAAAAGAAGAAAAAATATAAAAATATTTATTTGAACAAAATGAGAGATATTCAGCTTTCTGCATTTGATTTGCTAAGGCAATAGATTGTTCTTTGAAGAAAAAAAAAAGTGATCGCTAAAAGACAGTGTGCCTGCTCACCCTGCTTTAGATGGAGTTGACATGTCCTCTAAGGATTAGACAACCACACATATTATATATAATTATATAAGCATTCGTATAGAGAATAAATCTGAGGATTAAAAACCTCTGCGAGTGGGTGTCTTGTCACAGCCTCCTCGCACTTTGAAGTGGCAAAGCAAAGGAAAGGATACAGCTAAACCTTGTTTTCTTCATTTTGATGATCCAGCAAGGTCTGAAATTGTTCCATTGACTTTGAGGGGTTTTGGCTCAGCCCCTTGCTTCCTTGCAATAGCAAGGTCAGGTATTTCCAGTGCAGCACTTAAAATACGCTCCTTATCTGCAGCCTGTGAACTGTGGCTGTTCTCAGTCGTCTCTGTGGCAGCTCTGTCTCTCGGCTTGGAAACGCTGCTGTGTCGCTCCTTCTACGGGCAACCTTTCCCTCAGCGCTTTCACACCCGGATGCTTCTGCAGATTGTTATGGTCAAACTTGTCTGGCTCTTTGGTGTCTCCTGGCAAAAATGGACTTAAACCAGTAATACATTGAAGCTGACTGGTTGCAGGTAAGCTTCTGTCTGATGGCTTTGCTCTTGCCATGGCAGTGCCTGGATTGGCTTTGAAAAGGCAAGTTCTTTCTCACGTTGGCACTAACATCAGATTTGTTTTAATGGAAGGAGAGGCAGTCAGAGCCTTTTGGCACCAGTGTGGTACTCTGAGAGAATGGTCTTGTGGTTTGCTGCTGATGGATGGAGCTTTTTGGGGCTACCAGGATGCATGTGCCAACGAAGCTGCCATCCTATCCCTCTTGGCCAAGACAGCGAAGTCTTTCCTGCAAGGCTGGTTGCTATGTCTGTACAGGAACGGGGGAGCAGTTTGAATGGACTTTGATCAGGAACAAATTTGAAGATCTACAGTATTTATCTTCAGGTAGAAGATACACGCTTCTAGGAAATACATCTTCCTCGTCGTGCCCTGATGAAGGCCAGACCAGGGAAAAAAGAAACAGCTCTATTCAAACTGCTGCATTTCCCTTCTCTTGCAGACCACTGCCAAGCACAATAAACCTTGTTTTGGTATAAACTGAAGCATCACAGGCAAAACTTGATTTCATTATTACATTTCATTTGTTTTCTTGGCATTGCCTTGTTCCTGTCAGGCTCCCTGATAATCCATTTTTCTTTTCATTTTGCTCTTTTTTTCCATCCACTTACGTTTACTTAGTGCCCAAATCAATCTCCTGTTACCAGTCATTCATCTCAAATCCTTCCACTTTATAGAGACTACAAATGACTTGGAAAAGTCACTTGTGTTTTATTTTTAAAGGTCACTTGCCAATAAAAATGCAACATCAAAATGGGTTTCATACTTGGAGGAAATCAGCAAAATAGGTCATTTTTCCTCCCATAGATGAACTCTACACTTGCTTACTTGGACTTCAGCTTTCCCCTTGGACTCCAGTGAATTACGTTTCCAAGTGCTCCAAAGGCACTTGGAGCAACAAACTGAATGGGGAGCCTGATTTTTAGCTGTATTTCTTCTTTTGTTTTGCTCTGGTTATGATAGCGGACGCATTCTGACAGGGTTGCTTTAAATCAGAATGATCCTACTAATAGTAACTGACAGTTTAATTGATGTCTTGGCTTTTCTCTTAGTTGTTTTTGGCAGCAGCACCCCTTCTACTGCACAATGTCTAATCCAACACCGTTAGTATACTAACTTCAGCAGCACATACCCGCTATCTGTTTCATTAAAAGAACATGTATAAATGACCAAGCAATGGGATTTGTCTGTGGGGTGGCCATTAGTTATTGGTACAGTCAAATACATGCTCTTACAAATATCCAGGTTAAAAGAATGGCAGTAAGCCATTGGAAAGGAGACAGTTATTACAATAGTATTATATATTCTAACAATAATTTTGAAGGGTTGTTAGTTTCATTCCCCCCCCCAAGTCTTTTGGGGGAAATCTTGCAATTTTTTTTTCAGGTAGGAAAGGGCCAAAACTTTGGAACTGGACCCATCTCAGTGAAATTTGACACTGGAGCAGCAGATGAAGAGACAAAAGGACCCTACAAAAGTAATAAAAATAGTTGGTTAAGAAGAATGGTGAAATCCTACTAATATTCTTACTGAGGAAAAGACTGGAGAACAGATTTGTCTCTTATTAGACATCAGAGAATCTATGCAAAGACTCCTTTCTTTTCTCTGCTCCCAGAAGCGCTCATTTTCTCAGACAGCTCTTTATGTCTCCTTAAAAGACATGAAATTAACTACACTGAAATATGAAGTTAATACATTTTCAGTATGATCCGTTGATTTGTGTATGTTTTGTTTAGGTTTTCAGACATTTAGATTTTTAAGTAGTCCTTTTGGAAATATTTCACTGAGGTTTGTTGTGGATTATTTTCTTGGCCTTTTGAAGGGGTTGATTATTGACTGCTGTAGTTTCTTTCTGGTTCTTTTCCCCTTATCTCACATCTAGTTTGCAGCACATACCTCAGCTCTTTTGAAAAGTTGGTCTGTTTTTTTTTTTTTTACACCAAATTCAGCAGCAGCAGCTCTTGTTTCTTCAGATTATTTCATCATGGTGTCCCTGACATTTCCCTGCCTTTGTATCATCTGTTTATATTTGATGCAGATGTAGTGATAAAAGTATGTCACAGAGTTTGTTGTAGTCTGCTCGGTAATTCTTCTGGCTGCACAGAGAAGATCCTTTTCTTTCATGTGGCCAGCAGGTGAAACCACAAAGACGGCAAACACCAGGGAAAGAGATTTTACATGAAGCACTGCTTCCTCACTGTCCTTCTGGCTGATTTTATTTCCCATGTGAGGCAAACAAAGCCAAAATCTGGAGTGTCTTGTCTCATGAGCAGTCTCAGCTGGGGATGTAGGATTAGGGGGTGTTTCTCAGAAATGAGAAAACCAGATGCTCCTGGAGGAACCCAGAGGCTGTGCCAAGCCTGCTGACACCGTGTGGTGATGTCCCATGAGCACTTCTCACCGGGAGTCCTGCTTTTTATCAAATTCTCTTATTTCTCGTCAAAGAAGGAGTGATGTGAGAAAGAAGTCTTGGGAAAAGCGTTCATTTGTCCAGAACATGCAGAAAGAAATGGGAATCTCTGCTCTTTGTGCCCAGAAGAATCAGGAATATGTACTTATGACACCTTTTAGATCGTATCTCCAAGGAGAAAGCCATGATGTTAACACTGGCCCTGGATGATTGAGGGACCATAGCATAGCTATTTCAATATCACTTCATCAGAAGTGGAAAATGTTGGTTGGAAGGAAAGGCCGGGCATGCATGCTGTAGGGTAGTCAGGCAGGCAGGTAGGGGAGGATGGGAAACATATGCTGAGCTTCAAGCCTTGGCTTACGTGTCATTTAGCATCAGAGCCCGTGTTTGCCCCCTGGAGTGGGGAGGTGGGCCCTTTTCTGGTGCACGGCAACACCCAAAAGGTGGGTCGTGTTGTCCAACACCCCCAGCAAGCCCTGTCTGATAGCCATGTCATGTGCCAGTGGTGGGAGTGCCTTGGGTATTACGGTGTGTGACACTCTAAAGGGTGAGCAGGCAATGGCATGGGTTTTACCTGATCCAACCTTCCCTACAAAGCTGGTGAGGGGTCTGGAGCGCAAGTCTTATGAGGAGCAGCTGAGGGAGCTGGGGTTGTTCAGCCTGGAGAAAAGGAGGCTGAGGGGAGACTTTATCGCTCCCTACAGCTACCTGAAAGGAGGCTGTAGCTAGGTGGGGGTCGTCTCTTCTCCCAAGTAACAGGCGATAGGACAAGAGGAAGCAGCCTCAAGTTGTGCCAGGGGAGGCTTAGATTGGATATTTGGAAAAATTTCTTCACTGAAAGTGTTGTCAAGCATTGGAACAGGCTGCCCAAGGAGGTGGTTGAGTCACCATCCCTGGAGGTGTTTAAAAGACCTGTAGATGTGGTGCTGAGGGATATGGTTTAGTGGTGGACTTGGCAGTGTTAGGTTAATGGTTGGACTTGGTGATCTTAAAGGTCTTTTCCAACCAAAATGATTCTATGATTCTACCTCCTCTTCTCTCCCAGCAGGTTTCCTATGTCATGCCATGCAAAATCAGAGTGTGTAGTGATTAACCATAGACAGACTGTGGGAGGGATGATGAGTTTCACTACAACTCAATCAAACACCTCTTTTTTGCCCCAGAGTGATGTTTAAAATGGTTCTAAGCACTTAACAGGTTAGGATATTTTTAATGTCAGCTGTGCCTTTGTGGACTGATCCACAGTGAATAAGTTCCTCCTTGTAAAGTATTTTGCTTTAGGCCATCAGCCAATGCTACAGACTGTGAGAATGAAGGACCTGAGAAAATAAACTAAAGTTCTTCTCATTCTGCAGTTCCGGTTTCACAATTTTATTATTCCCATGACAAACACAGAGTAGCTCAGAGCTCATATGTAAAGACTTCTTTGATTTTGCCAGTTTTGTCCATTAGATAGATGTGCCATTTCCATATGGCGCTCACTCATTCAATCAGTTCCTGAGCTTTGTTTGTTTGCTGAGGTAGCCTCCTCAGCCATTTACCTTACTCAGACTCTGTTTTCTTTGATATACAGGCTGCATTTAAAAAGTGAAAACAACTTTTCAACTCCTTATTAAGAATTTATTTTTGAGCTATACATATATAGCTTATGTTTTTCTAGTGCAAAGACATCCATCACAAGGTAGGAGGATGTCATCAGTAAGAGTAAAACCATAGTGCAGCTGTATGCCACAACCAAGTCCACAACATTGGTGTCCTAGAAAGCGTTACTGCAATTTGCCATCCCACAAAGTACCAACAGCTGCAATATTTTATTTTAGGCCATTGGCTACTGGAAGAAAAAGTGCATTCACTTCTTGGGAGCTGCTAATTCTCTTGTGTTTGCAGAACTGATGTGCTTCTGCCGAGCTAAGAGGGGAGGGAGGGGACAGGGAGCAGTGACTCCCCTGTGCCAGTCCTGTGCTCAGCTCCGTGGCAGTCTCTTGGGCAGGAGCAGGGGGAAGCTGGGCTGGGTGAGGGTAAAAGTACCAGTCTCTCTCACATTTGGGGCTGCAGCAGATGGGGGCCATGCAAAGCTCCTCTGGACATGGATGTGATCTCTAAATCTCTGTTAGACTTATCATCCAGTGTTCCCCCCAGGAGATCAAATCCTGCTGCTCATGTAGTTATTGTGTCTTCCTAAAGTCTACTCAAAATAGAGCTGGCAGGTATCTAGTTGTGCTGCTCCCACTTTGAGCCTGACTGGCCAGCCAGTTTCCAACCCATCTTGTGCCCCAAAGTGGTATCTCGGTTGGATGGATGCTCCTACTCAGGGGACAACTTTGTGTATGGGAATGGGGAGAAGCAGCATTGTCATACTGCAGCTGCTGAGCCAGATTTCAGGTACCAGGAACACCACTGCATCCTGCTGCGTGCTGCTTCTCTAAATTTAGCCCTGTCAATACCTCCTGGGTTAGCTCTGGTAGGCTGGGAGTCAGCCAAGGGCTGGGGGAGAAGATGGGAAGCCGTGGGTCATAGCTCACGCTTCTGTTCGGTGCCTAGCTGCCAGAGCCAAGGACCACTTCTCTCCTTACATGGAAGAGAGAAGAAACCATGCCCACAATTAGAAAGATGTGTGACTTGTTGGCTGTGGCAGGGTGAGTGAACTCTCCCATTCCTGACAAGAAGGGGTGCAAGAAGAAAATCAGTGCTTTGATAGAGGGAATTAAGTATTTCACTCTTACGTTTTTCCTGTCTTTTGGCACATTGCAAATAACGAAATGATTATAAATAAAGCTACCCTGCTAAGCAAGCAGCTTAGGCTGTTGTTAGGAAGAAGAGATTAATTAATTTCTATTCACAACAGGAAAAAATCTTCAGCTTCTCTAGATCATGAGCTTCTTTGGGGACAGCATCACCATATCGCTATACATTTCTCTGACTAGTAATCAGGATGCAGGTTTGTAGATGAGAGGATGCGAGCCTGGGGAATCCACTCTTCTGTGGTGGAAAGACAAGAATAGAAGTAATTTCCTTTTTTTTGATTTTTCAGTGTATTTTATAGGCATGTTAAATAGACCAACACCTATCCAAAATGTCACTACTTTCTCATCATAGTGAAAAATGACATTTATCAGCATGGCTGAGTCTTAGGAAAGTTTATTAATGGAAACAGTATGCAACTGTAAGGAGATGATATTTAGTAACATGCACATGAAGCTTTTCTTCCATTAAAAAGTTGCTTCAGGCAAGAATGTGTTGCTTGATTAGTTTTTTGGAGAGCAGATTTTCATTCATAATGAGAACATGCTTCTCAGATGCTGTTATTAATGTGAACATGCTCTAAAATGAAAATAGAAAGAAGCCCAAGCCAGGAAGCTGTCAGGGCAGTGTAAAACAGCATCAGATGTTGACAAGGTGGTCTGTCCATAATAGTGTTTAGGTACCATGGGAGGCATGTGCTGTGCAAGAGTCACTGATATCAGCAGTGATAACTGGTTATAGTTGGAAGGGACCTTAGAGATCAACTCATTCCGACCCCCCTGCCATGGGCAGGGACACCTCCCACCAGACCAGGTTGCTCAAAGCCCCATCCAGCCTGGCCTTAAACACCTCCAGGGATGGGGTAGCCACAGCTTCTCTGGGCAACCTGGGCCAGTGTCTCACCACCTTCAGAGTAAAGATGCTGAAACACTCACTCACATAAATGGGTCCTTAGAAAGAGAATGCTAATGATCTGCTAATGCAGCCAAGGGAAGTGAAATCCCATGTGCAACCACTATCACATAAGTTTCCCTTCTGATCAGCTCCCAGCCCGGCTGAGAAAGGAAAAAGACACACAGCCCCCTGCCCTGCTCACCAGCTAACAACGTGGCTGTGGACAGGCTGACAAAACATAATAGTTGAGCAGTTTTTCCTTTAAAACCATCCAAATTACTTTTTTCCTCTTATAGTATTTCTGCTGACATATGAGTTTTCGGATCAGATAAATTTGAAATTGTTAAAATTGTTTCAAAAAAAAGTAAAAAACGAACTCTTGAACTTAAAAACAGATCTGTGAATTGCTGTTCTTTTCCCCTGTTTGCATACTTCACTGCTTTTGGGTGAAGTAGTTTCCTTCTGACATGGAAATTTCTATTATGCTTGCAGCCTTGCCAGGAAAGCTAAAAGCAGTAAATACTGCTGGATAACTTGTTCACAGGAGTTTTGTAGGCAAAGAGGTAAACCAAAATAACCATCTTAAGGCTCAGACACATCTTGGAGCTGAATTAAGCTGCAATCCCTCTGTCCAGCTTTGCTCATTCAGTCCTTTCCTGCATTTAGTGTGGTTGACAAATTTCATGTGAGCTGCAGGATAATTGAAGTTTCTGCTGTTCGTCTTTGTGATTTCTCCCAAAGTACTGGAGGTACTAGGTCCTGTGTTCAGTGTTTTCTCCTTGCTGTAACACGAGCTGCTTGACAGATTAATAGAGTGTATTTTTTTATCTGTCTGTTTTTATTGTGTGCTGTGAACGCTGCGAGTATTCTATTGCCTATCATTTTCTCCTGAAAATGAATGATTATTTGTACTTTTTTTTTTCCTACCATGAGAGTTCAGGCTGGTGTTGACACTTTGTGGGACAATCTCTACACGTAAGCACCTTTCACAGCAATATCAGCTTGCTCATCTACAATTCTGGAACATTTTCATCTACTGAGTCCGTTGGTTCACAAGCAGAAATGTCACTCTACCAAGCTGAGGAGAGAAAAGCAGTGCAGTCCCTCATCCGTTTTGTGGACTGGGATTGTCACCCAGGTCTACAAATGCAGCTTCAAGTCTGTCTTGCCCTCCAATGTACTGTGACATGTGTCTGTGCATCACCCAAAATCACATGCATGTGTCTGCATGAGAAAATGAACTAATTATGTAGGAGGTCTGGAAGTGTTTAAACATACAAGATTGTTATCTCAAAAGGCAGGAGTCACAGGGAGCTTCCTCTGAGCTTTCCCCATGAACCACATATCTCCAGTTTAAAACTTTGTGGCAGCTCATGGTCTCCAAGGCTTTGTGGCAGGGTCTTCTGGATTTCATCAGGTAAAAAGACATTCTGCTGGAGGGGAAAGAGGGATATGTGGCATAAGCAGAACCAGGTTTGCGAGAGGATTCAGTGCCACAGGAACATTAGCTGTTTTCCCAATTTCCTTAGAGGATCTTCAGCTCCTTAAGAATTGTCAGAATTTCATCAGTCCCTAACCATCTAGTGTGATATATATCACATTCCTCCTGTTTCCAGCTCCACAAGGCCAGGAGCCAATTTGCAGCACCCGTTAGTCCGAGACGTGGGTGATAGTTGTATCTAGGGGAACGAGGCTCTGGCTCGTGCAAGAGAGGAGACTCTTCAACCTAGTTCTTGTTTGTTTAGGTTCTTCTGGGGTGGATAGGCACCCAGATCTGGGGATAACAGGCATGTAACAAAGGCAAGGAGAGATACTTGCTTCCAAAGACCACCTGCTGCAGAATTGAAAATTGGTGTGGGGCATTGTGAAATTGCCAGGAGGTATCAAGGTGCTATGCTGATTTAGTATCTTAGAGAACAATGATCTGTGCAAGAATTGCACAGGGGTGGTTTGGTTCAGAAAAGAGAAGACTGAAGAGGGATATGGTAAAAGCCTTGCATTCATAAAAAAGCTGTTCCTTCTCCGTAGAAGGGCCATTAACTGTTCTTTGTGTCTTCATGGATAGGGCAAGGTATCAGGAACATTGTGCTTGATAAGGAGACCTAGAATTGCCTCACAGGGATGGAGAGGCGGACACACTTTGGTACTAGACTAGCCAAATGCACTGCGAGACAATTCTGGTTTCACAGAGAAAAGCACTGAATGTGCTGAAACATCCCATGGCTTTTGTGTTCAAGATCTGGCAAGTTTTCAAACCAAATTTGAAACACTTTGTAGAAAAAAAAAAAGTGAAGATGGACTGTGTACCTCAGCTATTGTTCATGTGGCTGTGCTCACCAGCTACCATGTTTTGTGGCACTGCAAAGGCGCCTGGAGTTTGGAGGAAGGCAATTTCTTTCCTAAGACTTGGGAAAGTGGGGTATTGCAGTGGCTGCTGAATGTGCTCTTCAGGGGATCAGTTACTGAAACCAGACTGTTGCTTAAGGCTTTCTTTTCATGTTATTAACAACAATCGAGGTCAACCCAAAGCCTGAATCCTGTGTGTGGCCAGGGTCAAGACAAGACAGGTGGGACAGATCTGCTCCAAGAGCCACTACGAAGGGCACCTTGAGCAGGGTCTCTGGGAGGAGCGAGGTGCACACACACAGCCTGCATACGGAGGTCCAAGAGTGTCTCAGCCAGCGGGAGGACTTACACTGACTTCAGTGTTCACAAAATCAAATGCAAAGAAAAGAAAGCAAGTGACTGGGAGAAAAGCATGAGGTGGAGGAGTGAACAATGGGAGGGAACTGAAGACATAAGAAAACCCAGAAATTCAAGTAAACTGAATACTGAGGTACTAGTTTTGGTCTGGACTGTTGAAGGTTGTCCACTACTTGATTCTTAGAGATTTTTTTCCCTACTCCTGTCTCAGTCTTTAATAGTTATTTGTGCTGTTAAGACACCTGTTGTATAAGGAGCTGATTCAGGGCTCAGACCTGCAGTGTTCCTAGGGTCTTGAACTTTGGGACAGAAATACACCCATCAAATTTAATTCTTCTAGCCAAACTGACACTCTCCAGACCACTAGGCTTAAAATATGGGCTTATGGTTTTCTTATGATAGGAAAATGAAAGTAAAATGTCTTCATTCTTATTCTTTCCCCCTTCCAAAAAATGCATCATTTATTCAAGTATCTGTACCTATAGATGTCCCTCTTTATGTAGACACGATGTCATATATTTAATTATACATTCAAATAACATCCAGATATTCAAGCTTAACCCATCAACAGGAATATACCAGAAAAGGGAGATGCCAAGATAGAGAGACCTGTGTTGCTTTCATATTTCTAGACATATTTCTAGGCTAAAAGCAATGTCACAGTGTTGGTCTTTTAATAGAAACACAAAGTTGTATCCAGTGGTTTCCACTTATGGAAATGCTCTGTCAGAGTTTGAGAAAAGTTTTCATCTCAACATTAAAAAACAGGCTGTCACTTCTGTAGTGTGGCACAAACTCTGGGAAATCCATCCTCTGCGTTCCTTGTGCTGCTTCCAACCTGTCACTTAGATCTCTGGAAAAAGGTACACCTCCGTTTCTCCAATTTTTTTGCTGAGGGATGTGAGGAGGACAGCAGTACAGGACACAGCAACCTGAGTCAGTGAATTAGCACAGCAACAGCTTCAGGCATTTGGGGAACAATTGGCCCATTTAGAAAAAAAAAATTAATAAACGTGTGCTGGATAAAAACACTGGGAAATAAATTACAGAGAAAAGAGAAGCTGATATAATTGTTGTAAACAAAGCCAAGTATACAATTAGAGCTACTCAAGGCTTTTATTATGAGAAAGCCAGTTAATCCAACAAAATCCCTGTTCAGCTCTTTTTAAAAACAACCCCAAAAAATTCTGTGCTAGAGAAGCACACTCCACAGAGGAACTATGTTTTATTTCCAATAAAATTTATTAAAGGAGTAGGGAGCAAGATTGTTTTTTTTCTGGAGAGCTTTTGTCAGGAGAAATAACTGGACATCAAATATTAACATCAAACCTAAGAATAAGGAATAGCAATAATGAAACAGTCATTCTTTGAAAATGAAGCCTGCAATTTTCTTTTTTCAGGTTATCTGATCAGCTTTGCTCTTCCCCTGTGGCTGCACCATTGTTCTTCATTATTGTGTGCCCCAACAGCACTGAAGCACTTGGAGTGTCTGAAAAGCACCTTTATAATTCTGCAGCCAGAGAAATGGCAATGCGTCTGCCACAGAAATGCCACTGGTGGGTCTCCTTCATGCCGGTGAGGCAAGAGCACCACAAATCCCCGGAATAAAAGCAACAGACATCCTGGACTGTGATATCACTGGTTTATAAGTAGGTGAGGTTACCTGGCTCATTTTGCAGAGGAAAACAATGCAGGGAGACCCATGTCACATACAATATAGGGTGCAGGGAGATGGGAACGTGTGCTGTATGGGCTGCCTGTGTCTGCAACGCCTGACTCCAAGCAGGACAGACATATTCATTTCCCATTAGAATCACGGAATCATAGAATGGTTTGGGTTGGAAGGGACCTCAAAGATCATCTAGTTCCAACCCCCCTGCCCTGGGCAGGGACACCTCCCGCTAGACCAGGTTGCTCCAAGCCGCATCCAGCCTGTCCTTGAACACCTCCAGGGATGGGGCAGCCACAGCTTCTCTGGGCAACCTGGGCCAGTGTCTCACCACCCTCACAGTAAAGAATTTCTTCCTAATATCTAATTTAAATCTCCCCTCTTTCAGTTTAAAACCGTTACCCCTCGTCTTATCGCTCCACTCCCTGATCAAGAGTCCCTCCCCATCTTTCATGTAAGCCCTTTAAGTACTAGAAGGGGATCCAAGGTCTCCCTGGAGCCTTCTCTTCTCCAGGCTGAACAACCCCATCTCTCTCAGCCTGTCTTCACAGCAGAGGTGCTCCAGCCCTCTGACCATCTTTGTGGCTTCCTGTGGACCTGCTCCAACAGGTCCATGTCCTTCTGATGTTGGTGGCTCTGGAGCTGGACGCAGTATTGCAGGTGGGGTCTCACCAGAGTGGAGTAGAGAGGCAGAATCACCTCTCTTGACCTGCTGGACAATGTATTATCCTAAATAGGGCCAGCTGCATCAAATTCGTAGGTCAGGGAAGATGGACTAATGTAGGCAGCACTGCTAGTGAGCCTGCCGTGCAACATGGCCATGGGTGAGGTGCTGTGGGTGCCCATGCTGTGGTGAGAGAGCGCGCGCCTTTTACCATTTCAGCCCAAGGGGGAGCACCAGAGATGCACTGTAACTCTGTTCCAAACAGGTGGTTGGTCCCAGCTACATTGCTGGGTGTTAAGGTGATTTGGGGAGGAACAAGAATGGGAAAATAGACGGGTAAGGGGACAAAGGGGCCAGTCACATGAAAACAGTACTGGCCCCTTTGCTGGTCAGTACACTCGTCTGGCAGTGCTTTGCACCCAGTCAGCACAGTCTGACCTATCTTCTTATTAAATTGCTTTCTAACCCTGTCCGAGGTGAGGGACTCTCCTTTCTGTGTGCACTGTTGTGTATGGGGGTGTGAGTGCGGTGGCTGGAGTTGACCAGGGGTTGGAGCGTGGCTGGTGCAAGTGCGGGTGTGCAAGCCTATGTTGGCTAGCTGAGATCAAGCCGAACCAGCCATCCAGCAGGTGACATGGCCTTGGGAACAAGGGGTGGGGCGGCATCTCTGAGGTGGGAGAGCAGCTGTGTGTCTAGGGACGGGAGCACAGGGGTGTTGGCTGTGGGACCAAGGGCATGATGGTCTGTACTAGCAGCTGGAGCAGGTCTGCAGCCTCGGGGGATCATGTGGCCCTGGATGCCAGCAACTGGGGAGACTGGGATCTAGGGGCAGATACTGGGCAGACTGGGTACCTGAGTTTAGATACCAGAGGGATCCACCTGGTATACATGTGCATATATATTCTCACTAGGGGACCTTTATTCTGCTCAGCTAGAGAAGGGATTGATATGAAGCTGTTGGTACTGTTTGTGTTGATGTGGATGTCTGTGGTGGATGCCTGTGATCTGTGTCGCTGGCCATGTATATACATATACATGTGCTATATAAACGTGCTCCACGTGCATGTGCCTACCAGGAAAACATTTTTAGGGTCACTACTGTTTGGATGTGGGGGTGCGGAGCTGCAGCAGCCTCGCATCTCTCACGTTATTGAATCCAGCATGCTATATTTTCCTTGAACAGTGCCAAGATTTTACCTTGTCTGGGGAATCTCTAAAAACTATGTAGTCCCTGCTGAACTTGCTTGTGCTGTCCCTTCAAGTCAGCCCTATTTCTTGGGCTGACATGGGGGCAGGTTAACAAAACAGATAGTTTTTAGAGTTGGATGAGGTGCTTCAGAGGGGATCACAAGTTTGTTCCCTCTTCTCAGTCCGTAGATTCATCTTCCTTTCATGCAAAATACTCCAGGAAGCTGTTGGATTGCTCATGATTTGCATTTAATGGAAAGCTGAGCAAAGTATACTTTGGCTCACAGCCAGCGATAATCAAGATAAGACTTTGTAGGGACTCTCAACTTCAATTGGAGAAGTAAAAAAGAAGAAATTAAGCGTAAATGCAGTTCTGTGGCTTACTGAGCAACAGCACCATTTCTGACGCTTCTTGTCGGTTGGGTAATGAGAAGGACATTTATACTCGCAGCAGGAACACTGTCGTAGGGTGAGTTTCCTTGATGCTCTGTCTAAAAAAACCCAGATGTTTGAGGAAAAGAAAACTTGTTACAATTAGTGCTGGTTGAGAATTTTTGGACGGTGTGTCTACTGCCTGCAAATCTATGGTTCATCAAAACTGAAATTTGCTGTGAACATGTTTTTGTGTTTCTTTCTCAAGAATGAATACACCCTGCAGCTCCCAGACCAGTTTTCAGCTCCCTGCCAGACTTTGCTGGCACCTGCACTGCCAGGTCACAATTCTGCCACTGGCAATACACAGCTGCTATTTTCCTGAAGGCCTCAGGGAAAATATCTAACAAATGTTTTGCATTCCCCATGTCAACTCACTGTCCTAAAGACCAGAAATGTCCCTAAAGCCAGCTTTTTTAAGCCTTGCCACTCTCAAGTGCAGTAGAGCTGAAAAAAGGGGAAGCAAAAAACTGAAGCAGGACAGCAGAGAAAAAATAGAGTGAAAAAAGCCCAAAACAGATTTCCTGGTCTCCTCTGGCTGAGAGCAGACATCCTGATAAATGGATAGGGTCATCCTTTATCTGTTGTGTGCTTCGCTTGTAGGTTGTCTCTGACATATGATTTACCATTAAATATCTGCCGCCTGTCCTTGAAGGGAACTCTGTATTTCAAAAGGTACAAAAACATCCTGCTGAGGTAATATCTAGGCTATTCAGTGCAGCCAGCTGTCTCGCTGTTCTGTATCTCTTAGGGCCTTTTGATCCAGGATTGTCTTAATTGTCAGCCACTGTGTGGTATATGCAGCTGCATGAATTGGAAATCTCTTGAGGAGGAAGATGATGAGCTGTTGGGAAAGATGAATTTTTGGAGGCCACAGCACCATGTTTCCTCTTCACTGTCTACACAAGTACTGTCCCAGGAGCTCTGAGGACTGTTTGGCCTTAAAACCACAGTGAGCTCTTGTGAAACTGAACAAGAAAACACCTCTAAAGAGCTCGTGGGGGCATCAATTCTAAGCCTTTGTCTGGGCAGCAGGTCAAATGTCACTTTGGTACATTGCTATTACTTCTTTCACACATTAACTATAAGCATTTCAACCTCAGTATTTCTATGTGTCCCATGTGTGAAGGAAGGGACGTCTGCAACCCGTGTAGAGGAAGCTCTGCTATACTGGTAAGTAAAAGAATTATCATCTCTTCAGAGGTGGCAGAACATCTCCATAACACTACCACAAGTGCCACATAAATGCTGCAATGCAATATATGGCTTTCAGTTGACTTTACCAATGTTTAACTTGGTCTCTTCCACCTTGTTACTTTGGTTTGATTAATTTATGGGTAAGGTTTTTCCTTGTCATAAAGTTTCACTTGCAAAGATTTTCAGTAACAGGGTGAACTGCCTTCTCTGTATAGCCTATGCGTCCATCAGGAGGGTCTGCCACCCTTTGCTGGCCTGAAGTCCTGTGAAAAATCTGGCTTATACTTAACTTGCTCTGTGAACACTGAGCATTTCCTCCCAAACTTTCTCCCAGACCTTCCACTCTCCCTTGCTTGCAGTCATCTGTGAAGGACTTCTGAATAATTCAACAGTACAAAATGACTGTCAGTACCCTTGGCTGAGTGCTGTCCAAAGAAGAGCCACACAGTGCCAGAGGCTCCATCACATCCTCACCTGTCCCTTCTGGGACACATAAAACTCCTGGACCATTTCTTTCTCCATAAAAAGACTTCCAACTTCTATGAATTGTAGCTACGTTCTGTAGGAAGCAAGCAGTTAACTCCCAATAATCTCAGGGACCAGCCACTTTCCCACACTTGCCACGCTGATGCCAGAGCTTGCAGTCAGCAGGGACAGCCCTGTGTATTGATATTAAGTATACGTCCCTGTCCATCTTAGATATATGCTTATATGTGCATATGCATGCCCTGTTGATGAGCAGGTTTCCCCTCTAAAACTTGCTTTCCTCATAAAAAAGTGCTCAGAGGACACCTCCTTCTTATAAATCATTGCAAACTACCTGTGGGTACCTACCATTAACTTATCAATGGAAGTTGCGTACAACAGTTCTGGGTCTGTTTTCACGCCAGCCTTGCACAGTCACTGCGGCAAGGTGAAAGTTGCAGAGAGAAGCACAACTAATCTGCTACCTGGGGCTCTGCAGCACATCTTTTCAAAACATTTCCAGAAAAATGCCCTTTGCAAACAACCAAAAAGGCTGACTCCGGCTTCCCCAGTGCACATCTTCCCATCACCGTGGGCGCATTTCAACACAATAGTGCTAGAAGCTCAGCTTCTGATAGGATTTTTACACGTGCTCTGTGCTGTGCATTGAAGTCGTGGACGGCTGCAGAAGTCCCCTGGGAAATATGCCTTCAGTGTGAAATATCCGGTGGGGAAAACCAATCCCAACCTGCTGCGTTGAGCACAAGGGGCTTATTCCAGTACAGCCCTTCATGTGAACCTTGCCTGGAGTCTTGTATTGCTACTGGTCCTTGCTCGCTTATCTTGGAGGACAGCCGCTGATGTAACAGCATGCGCACACACACATTCACAGGCAGAGCACAAACCAGGGAACCTGGGAATGATGCTACTTTGTGCTCTTTAAAACGGGGGGATTTTACTCCAGTGGAGAGCATTACCTTCAGCAGGTTGGCCTGGCACCGCTACAGAAATAATGTAGCAGTTGTTAATTATCAGCAAAGGGAGATGTTTATACATTAAAAACAATTCTTTAAGAGAGATCTGTATCTACCAAATCTTATCCTTCCTGTAAGAATGACAAAATGCTTTGCAGGACAGGAAGGCAAATTCCCACATAAACCTCTCCTGAATCCATGAGCTGAATTTTGATCTTTGATTTGCTGGTGATCCCTAAAAACATGGATTTTACCGTGCTGCAACTAAGACTTCTTCTAGCTTCTCTTCTGGCTTTTTTCTGCCCTGAAATTCAGAGTGTCTGTCTAATGAGCTTAAGCACGGCTGTTAGGACAGTAGCTGCAGCGCAAAAGAGAGAAAAAGCTTCAGTTTGCTCCTGGAACAGACTATTCTGCCTATGGTAGGAGAATAAGATGCTTTGGTTTATAGCAAATGAGCCTTTCCAAATGAATGTGTCTGGGTGTGCAACAGCATCTTCCTGTCACTGCAAAATAAATTCCCCCTGAAAAAATCCCTTTTGATAAACAACTCTCAAAGTGACTTTGTCAGGTCAGAATTTAAACAAGAAATCCCTTGTCTCCAGCAGGCCAAAGTCAGGGAAAAATAGCAACGGATTCTCTGAGCTACACGCAGCTGGATTTTGTCATCCTGGGTCCACTTCCTTCACAGCCCAGTATGCTCCCAAAGCCAGACGCTTCATGGGCAGATGCTGCGGCTGCTCTGGTTAACTAAGCAGGAGGCAAAGAAAAGCTGTGTTGTGAGTGAATCATTAGAGCTGGGTCACTGCGCTCACTGAGTACGGCCCCTGCAAGAGCCATCCTCGGAGTCAGAACAGATATGCTTTTCAAAGATATGCTCCAGTTTCACTAGGCTGGGCCACAGCTTGTCTGCTCCATGGGGAGGGGATGTCGCCTCTGCATTAAGAAGGCTGGGTGAAATGCCACGCTCTGTTTGAAACAGGATGGCAGGTCTTTGCAAGCCACGGTAGGACCTTTGCGCTGAGCAGTCCTGGGTCTGGAAACAGGGCAGGCACCTCCCTAAGGACCAAGAGCTGCTCAGGCTTTTGCAGAGAAACATGACTTTTCTCTGTACCTATGAGTGATACAGCCTGGCCAAGCGGGGATAACGTTTTCCTACCTGTAGTGTATAATGTCCCACAGACATGGACAGTGGCTATGAAGCCCAAGTGGGCAGGCAAGCTTAAACCTACCTGCCACCCGAATAGGGATTTTTCTTTTGGTATCTTGATATCTTTTTAAATCTGGTATTCCACAGCCCTTGGATGTGCAGGTGTTGGTCCTGAGTGGCTGGTGCAGAACGTGAGCCAAGCCCAGACTTCCCCCTGGACACTACTGACATCCTTGCTACCATTCCTTGTCTCACAGGCTGGTGAGGGCTCCCTGAATACATCCCAGTAATGTTAATTGCCATTACAATTTTATTTTCAGGCCGCTGAGTCTATCAAAGAATAGAAATACACCTTTTCAGAATTTCTACCCTTGGAATTAGCAACCAACATGATCAAGTGTTTCTGTCCTAGATCCCAGAGACCCAATATGTGGAAAAGGGAAGCGCTCTCGGCTTTGAATTGGAACCTGTTGAAAGCTTACCTGTCTCAAAACTCCTGTTCCACTGTCTTGGTCCCACAGAGGTCAGACTGTTGGCTAGATCAACAATAACCCTAACCCACTAATCAAGCTATTCTTTCCCTCCATTTTCCAGTAATCTCCCAAAATGTATCTTCCCAATGTATTGTTTGCTACCTATATATAACTCACCTATAATATACGCTCCATTTCCCTTTAGAATGGAGGCCCATTCATGCTCTGTGGCATTGCCGAAGTGTTTCCCAATGCAGGCAGTACTGCTGCCATCTTCTTTTCACAGGCTACAGGTCTATAGCGGCCTCTTGCAAACCCTTGCTTCATCTTATAATCTGCTTCAGCCTTTTCCAAGTGATGAGTATTGTCTTAGTGTTTCTGCAGCCAATAAAACCTTGGGGTGGGAACTGTGAACACACAGGAATCCTTAGGCAGAGCTCTTCAAGTCTTATTCAGCCCAGATCTTGTTGTTTCCAGTATTTGCCCTTTCAATCCCATCCATCCATTTAAAAGCTTCATTTGGCTGTGCAAGTCTTCCTCTGCTTGGCAAATTAAAACTGTTTTGTCAAAAATTATTTATGGGTCTTGTAGTTCTCTGTCTTTCTCTCTCAATTCCCTTTGCTCCATCCCAGTCAACATTACCCATCTTGGTCTGTTTTTATGTGTAGTACTCAAGTTTGCGTGCTATTGTTGTCCCTCTCTGCCCAAATGTTCATGAATATGATGAAGGGTTTCCAAACCAATTTCAGAAATAAATCTTACTTGTCATCTTTTTGATGGTCGGCCAGTGCTGTCAGGTAGGGAGTGAAGTGTTGCAGATACCACCTCTGCTGTCTTCCACTCGTCTGCGGTGTCTCAGCTTTGATGGTGCACCCAGTGCTCTTCCACCCAGGACTTGTCAGTGCTGCCCATTTTGCTCCCAGCGTGACATGATATTTGGTGATACCTCCTGGCTGCTTATGGAGGGCAAGTGAGGCCGCCACGAGAAGCAAATTTCAGGGAGAGGGACAGGAGAAGGAAAGAAAGGAAGAAAGGAAGGGCAGGGGAAAGAAAGAGAAAAGAGTCTGCAGTCCCTCATTGAGACGAGAATCTGAGTCTATGGAAGCTGGGTGATTATTGATGAAATAATAAAGTTTTTAAGGGATTTACATGGTAATCGACAATGGCGTTAATTCTTATTAAATGGCGAACTCTCTGATTATGCCACCCAGCACTGCCATGATGAAATCGGCTCTGCTTTCTTCTGCTCCAGGCTGTGCTAAAGGCTGTTGGGGGTTATGCCCAGAAGTCACACACAGAGAAAGGTGCTTTCAGATTCCCCCCACACCTCTTTTATTATCTGTACATTAATCTCAGCAGACAAGAAAGGTGGAGCCAGGAAATGTAGTAAGCTGCCCCGACTGAAAGCAGTTATAAAAGACAACAATTGAGAGACTTTTGTTTAGCTAATGAAAAACTGGGTTTGCCTTCAGCTTTCGAAATCTGGGGGCTGTAGAAGCTGACAGATACGGGAAGCATCGAGCAATGTGAGCCTGCTCGGCTGCCCTGGTTTGGGGAGGAGCAGGGCCAAACTCCTGCTCAGTGAGAGGCCCTGGCTCTCACCTGTTGCCGTGGCAACCAGGGGCAGCTGACGTGGGAGTTTACCCTGGGGAGGGGTCGCAGGTGGAGGGGTGTGGGGAGGTGGGGACAGGTCAGGTGACCCAAACTGGCCAATCGGGTGTTCCGTCCCATCCGCCATGCTCAGACTGAAAGCTGAGGGACCAAAGGGGTCAGGTTGGCTCTTTGCCTTCAGCTCTTCCCTGGTGGGCCCTTCTCCAATGGACTGCTTCCTCAGTGGCTCTCTCTTCAGTGACTGATGTCTGAGGAGGACCCCATCAGCTCGCCTGCCTTTTGATCCCGGTCAGTGTGTCCCAGTTCCCATTTGTCACTGAGTCCAGTCTGGAACTGCCCCAGTGCCTGCCAGTGACATCTTCCTAGGAACTGGATCTGGTTTTGTATATATTTATTTATACTGTATCTATTTCCTTATATCCTTTTTTATTTTATTATCAGTTTTTCCTTAAAGTAGTTTAGTTTTATTCTAAACTCATAACTCTATCTCTCTCTTATTCCTCTCCTTCGAGCAAGAGGTGGGGAGAGCATCTGTCATCTTGTCATTGGCCAGCCTGGCTCAAATCGTGACATCAACTCACAGAAGCGAGTGCAAGAAATCAGCATTTTTTTTTCTTTTGAGGTGGATAACTAGATATTGCGGTGACTTTCTTAGCAATAGGCAAGGTCTTCATCACTTGAAATCTTGGATCAGATCTGTTCTGAAGTTATACGCTTCAATTCAGCAAGAAGTTGTCAAATTCAATCGTGTAGCCTTTAGATGGAAAGGAAAAAATAATTCTTCCTGTTCTTTGATCAGACAGGAAGGTTATTGCAACCCCCCATTACTTTTTTGTCTGAGCTCTTGGTTAACATGTTGAAGATATTCTATGATGGACAAGCCTTTAGAGTCATAGGAAGAGGTTGTTGAAGAGAGTAAATCAATTTTTATGGCGAAAGGAAATATATTCTATCAGACTAGCTAATGTTCTTAGAAGAAACAGACGCAGTTTGGGGTGCACAAAGCCTTCAGAACTGAAAATAACAGCAGCAACTTTCAAGAGAAGCTCAGTTTGGGGTATCTGTTCTGAAGGTACAGTGTGTGACACTTTCTCTAGCGCTGAAGGTACTTTCACCTGCCTCCAGCTTGTTTGCAAACAAGGAGCTTCCCAAGAGCAGTTGTACAGACACAACCAAGGGAATAGCAAATTGCAAGGTAGGAAAGGAGAGAGTGAGTGAGTGATTCAGGCCAGATTCACAGTGGCTTGGCCATCAAATAAATAAATTGTAAATTAAACTGAATTCTGATCATTGCTTAGATGGTTTGAGAGAAATGATGTGTGCTGGATTGACCTTGGTTGGCTTCCTGGTACCCACCAAGCTGCTCTATGCCTCCCCTTACTAAACAGGACAGTGGGGAGAAAACTGGACAGGGATGCAAAGTATAGACTCCCCTGCTCCAGTGTGTAACCCATGGGATGCAGTCCTTCACAACCTTCTTTAATGTGGGCCCTTCACATGGGCTGCAGTACTTCACAAACTGCTCCAGCATGGGTCGCTCCAGCATGGGTCCTTTCCATGGGGTGCAGTCCTTCAGAAACAGACTGCTCCAGCATGGGTCCCCAGCGGGGTCACAGGTCCTGCCAGAAAACTTGCTCCAGTGTGGGCTCCTCTCCACAGGCCACAGCTCCTGCCAGAAGCCTGCTTCAGCGTGGGCTGTCCACAAGGTCAAAGCTTCCTTCAGGGCACATCCACCTGCTCCAACATGGAGTTTGCCATGTGCTGCGGGTGGACTTGCAGTCTTCACCATGGCCTGCAGGACAATCTCTGATCCGGTGCCTGGAATACCTCCTTCCCCTCCTAATTCACTAACCTTGGTGTCTGCAGGGTGTAATATTTTCTCACTTCTCTCTCCTAGCTGCTGTTGTGCAGCGTTTTTTACCCTTTCTTAAATATGTTATCACAGGGGCACCACCAGCAGCACTGATGGGCTCAGCTTTGGCCAGTAGATGGGTCCATCTTGGAGCTGGCTAGACATAGCTCTGTCTGCCATGGGCGTAGCTTCAGGGCATGGTCTAGTGGCAGAGATTGTAGGGGCTTTTTTTGTCTGTGTATGGTTGGACTCGATGATCTCAAAGGTCTCTTCCAACCATGAAGATTCTATGATTCTATAACTCTGGCATCTTCTCACAGAAGCCATCCCTGCATTCCCCCCACTATCAAAATCTTGCCGTGTAAACCTAATACATGGTGTTAGGCAGTTTTGGAGAAAGCGATACAAATGGTTTTTTGTGGAATGGAAGAAGAGACAGTTATTCACAGAGTTACAGACTCACAGAAACGCTGGTCAGAGAGGACCTGCTTGGAGCAGGATTCTTGCCAAGTGCTAGTTGAGGACAGTTGTGGTTTTGCCTATGTAAGTTTTGAAACCCTCCAAGAATGGCACTCCCTCTTTCTCCAATGATGGGGGATGTACCACCATCATGGGGAAAAAGGTTTTCCAATGTCCAGGCTGAACATCGCAAGCTGCAACTGTGGCCATCACCTTTGTTACACCACCTGGACCTGCTGAGGGAAGTTTGGCTCTGTTCTCTTGGTACTTGACGCCCAGGCTGTAGGCTGGGTTTAGATGTCCTTTTGGCTTCTGCTTTTCCAGATTAATCCAGTCCATTGCCCTGTACTGCTTGTATTTGACATATATTGGGCATGGATCATTTAGATAGGGAGCAAACGGACTAGCAGTCTGTGAACTGATGGTGGGATTGTGGAGATGGTGTGTGTCATAAATCCACACCACTTTTGCAAGCCTGATTTTACAGATTCATTAACCAGCAGAAAATTAAAAGGTCTGCCTCAGTACCACGCAGTTGTTCTGTCCAGAGTTGATAGCCCATTGTCAAGCACTGGGTCCATGGTGCATATGCAAGGTGACAGGAGCTCAGAACACAGGCTGTAAGAGCCAGGTACAGACAGACAAGGAGCAGCCCTTGAATCCATAGTTCACCAACGGAGTCACTGCAGTGTGCTGTGGGAAAGGGTGTTCTTTGCTATGAGGTCGGATATAAAAACCTGGACCTAGTGGAACTTGTTCTCCTAGGTTTATGGGATCACGGCAGTTGGAGATGCACAAGTGGCATCACACTTTAGAATAAGGCCATCTGGGACTTTAATTTTACTCTTCAAGAATGAAATTATTTTGCTTTCTGACATTCTGGGTCAAGCAACTGACTAGTGCTGGTGGGCATCAAAATAATTCTGAAATGAGGGCAGCATTTTTGCTCAAGTGGTGAATCTGCCATACCTCTGGTTTCTTTTTTATCCATCCTAGAGTAGCTGCACGTCAGCAGCAATAGACAGAGCTGTTTTCCTGCATCTTCTCCCAAAGTGTTTTGCAAAGGATAACCTATGTTATTCAGTTTTGAGTTTATTTTGAGTTAGCAATGAAGCTTATATTTCCTGGAACAAGAATGTGTAGAAAAGATCAACTGCTCTTGAAATCCATGGGCTCCTAACCCTTTTAACACCTCATAACCAGAGTACACAGGAGATAGTAGGAGAATCTGGTAAAAACAAATTAGCAAGAAACAATAATGAAGATTTAAAAAATGGAGCTCTGGTAAGCTGCTTAGAGAATGACATTTAAATCTTCTTTTTGAAGCTGTATGTTCACAGATTTATACACTATTACAAAACTAATCAGGGTTCTGCAATGTTTAATATCACCTTTTGTCATTACTCATGGCTGCATAGCCTTTGACATGTTACATTCTCTTATTTTTATTTATCAAGAACTTCATATTCCTTATTTTTAATTTTATGCAGTGCTTTTCTTTCACTCTTGAGTATTTCAAATTTATTCCATGTTTTATTCACCCACTAGTGAACTTATTTCCTTTGAGAATCCTCTGCATTAAAAAAGCCTTTATTCATTTAACAGGGAGAGTCCAGATGTCTCCAGCTAAACTGATGCTGTATTTTGCACAAACCTATAAAACCAGGGCATTAAAAGACTTTAATCCCCTCCCCCCAAAGGAATTATATTAGTGTCACAACAGTGTAACCAGATTTGGGTTCTATCTTGTTGTCTTCACTCAAGTTTCAAGTTCTTATTCAGATCAGCAGGCCTGGGAAAATATTGGTGGTTAAGGCATTTTGATTGGGATTTAAGAACAGCCAAAAGGGGTTTGGTACACAGCTCCCATTACACTCTTACTCTATAGGGCCAGGAAAGAGCTGTAGGAGAGGATTTCTCTAGAAATGAGAAATACTTGGATTAGTGTCACTAACCTCACAAATACCCCACTTCTCCTTCATGTTTTGGGTTAAAATACATTGTTCATGTTCTTTAAGTTGACACAGATCTCTATGTTAAGGTTGTTATATTCTAGAACAAACAGCCTGGCTCTTCCTTTCTGCTTTAAAACTTCTCAGACTTTAATACATTTTGAAATCAGAATTTTGAATTAGCTATATCACTTTGGCATTAAGCCTAACATGTACATTTAAGATACATGTATTCATCAGATTTTCTATCTGCAGCACCAAAATTAACCTCCTGCTGCCCCACAGTGATTTCACCCTGATTTTCCCTACATACTTTCCATCTTTATACAAACCTTTGCCTCCATAAAGATGCCAGTGAGCAAGATATATATGGAGCCATGAATCTTAGCTCTGGACAGTGGCTCAGTTTGGACGTGTAGCTGTAGAATTGGTGTGTTTGTGTGACTACATAATCAGCAGTAAGTTAAAGATACTGCTGTTTGTGTGCATACCTGCCCCTCAGCTTCAACAGTTCAAAAACCCAGAAGTCTTACAGAAGACTCCTAAATCAATATCTCCCACTTGTTTTTCAAGTGCCTGCAGCCACATGTACATCCCTGTGGCATAATTAATTGCTCAGAGTAAATTCTATTTGCAGCATCAGGCTGCATAAACTTCACTTTCTCCTTTGTACATTCTAAAGATGGTAAGAACAAATATGTTGCTCCATGAGAGATGATGCAGCCTCCAGCTACAACTCAGCTGAATTAATGACCCTGTCTGTCCACAAAACCAGCAAGAACTTGACCATCCCCATGGGTTTTGCAGCCTTTCCATGCAGGCTTTGAATATTTGAGTCCCCGCTGGTTTAGCCATGCTCCATCTACATGGAGTGCAGTGGCATGGCCCCTCTCTTCTTGCAGGGCCCTACAAACAGCTGTCCTGTGGTCCTTCCTGCATGGGGCTGGGGCATGGAAGGGGTGTTGAGGCCCTGGCTTGCAGTGAAGAGCTGTTTACTGGGGCTTTGGGCTCAAAAAGGCCCCATGAGAAGTCATCTCTGTCAGTCCTTGTGACTCCCTTCAACCCAATAGCACAGGGTGTGCGACATGTTTCTTGCCACATTGCCCCATGCTTGTACCTCAGAGAAATGAGAGCTCTGGCTCCAGTGCGTGGGAACACCAGGCTTACTAACACTAACATCTGCAGATCTCCTTCTGTGGCCAAGAAGAGCCTCAGCTCAATTATGTGGCTTTTCTTTTTTTTTTTTTTTTTTTTTTTTTTTTTTTTTTTTATTGCTCTCTGCAATACAACAGATTTTAAGAACGTGCCTTTGGCATTACAATGTTTGGGGCAACACTGTAAGCCTGAACAGCCACTCTCTGCTGACTTGAAACCTGAAGCTGCCTCATTCTTTGGTTGTTGGAAATCAGGCTGAGGTACTATTGATGAGCTTTTGCAGGCAAAGAAATCTCTGGACTGATCCTGATGCATTTTGGAGGCATTGCCTTAACATTCTGGGGTTCAGCACGGTTTCCTAGGACACAAGATGCGTGTGATCATGCTGCCTGACAGTCAGTTGCACCTCAGAGCACTTGAATCTCTTGACCAATGTTACCCAAATTTGACAGTGGACTCACAGGTACCAAGTCCCTCGAAATTTTGTGAAATGAGACAGGCAGGGATAGAGCAGTCTTTGTCACGGCACCAGCAAGAAACACTGCACTGTAAGATCAGCCCCTGTGAGACATCAGGGAAGACACACGCTTGGTCTCAGGCACACTGCTAGGCAGGACAAGCATTTTTGGAAGAGAAAAGCCTTTGGGGAGCCATGCCATTTATGACATAAAACTAGGCCCTGTCTTCTCCAAATCGGCTGGTGGTGGGTAACCCAGACCTAAAAGAGGCTACAGCTTCCCAGGGCTTGTGTCATTTCCAATAGCTAACAGTGGTTATGATCCCCTGGGAGATGTTTGTGACTCGCAGGTGTGTGATGTAAGTGGGGCTTGGTTGCCCATCTGGGGGCTGGTCACTTCAGGATATGCTATGATTTCTGCTCGATACAGTCACAGGAAGCTCTTCTTACATATCCCATATGTACAAAGAATATCATGTCTGCAGCCTCAGAGTAGTTTTGGACAAGCCCCACACACTGTCCCATCTGCGTTGCTTTCGCCTTTTGGATTCTCACCACCCAGCACCCTCCTTCTGCATACAAAGTGGATCCTTTTTGTTATGGCTCTTCTGGTCCATCCGCAGTCCAACAGCCTGCCGCAGATGCAGTCTTCCCCTTATTTCTCGGCTTTATTAGGACAGCAGCTTTGTTTTCTTTGGCAGGGAGAGTTCCTATTAATGATCTGGTTTGAGTTTTATTTCTTTAATACAGCCAGCGGTCAACAGCATATGCTACCTCTGTCCCTGCTGACAGTGTAATTAGGTGCCTGTATTCTTCATCAATGACCCCTCTTCCTCCCCCAAGTCCTAGTCCTGACCTGACAAATCAAACAAGCCCTTTAGCTACCCTGGGGCAGCTGTGCAGCCCCGGTGCAGGTGGGAATGTTGTCGGTTCATTGCCCGCTGTGCTTGGCCCTGAGCGAGGGAGCACATCGCTGCTGATGGAAGAGAGAGCTGGGGAGGAGTGGAAGAGCTCGGTGTGAAGGAAGCGGGGAGTGAGTCGAGCTGGTGGCGACTGCTGGGAGGTGGTGCAGGGTGGAGACAACAAGGCTTTCTCTGGCTTCTCCGGTGCTGGACTTTGATCTGGAGGGAGGCACAGTGCAAGGAGTCTGCCCAGAGCCCGTGGGACAGGAGGTGGACACAGAGCAAGGACATTGACAATGCTGCCTTTTGGAAATGCCCTGCTCCCCCAACCAGTGCAGCTGCTGAGCCAAGGACAGGGGTGTTGTGGGCAGCTCAGGAAAAGAGCACTGATGCACCCACGGTGTGTGCAGATTTAGCTACCTGCCCACACCATCTTCAGTGCACATGCACTACCCTAGGCACGTTGCTAAACAGCCAAAACACAGAGATGGAGTTCCTCAGGAATTTCTATCCAAACCAAGGGCCTCGCTGTGAAAATACTTTAAGTCTTGCTAACTGGTCGCAGGTCATCTCCTTCCCCCTGCCTCTCACTCAGGCAGTAACTCCACCACCGGGATCCTAGTGTTTCCCTTCATCAGACAGCTTTGTGGCAGGCCTGCAGATGTTGAGAAGGTTTTCTGTACAGCCACTTCCCAGTGAATTATGGACAAACCAGCCCCAACTGTTCATTTTAATGCAGCTTAGATGGAAAAAAAGCAGAGATCATTTTTCTTCCTTCTGTCTCCTAGGGACTTAACCATAAACACACATTAAGTGCACACCTGTAATTTATCTCTCTTTATAAGCTAAATGTTCCTTGTAGAAACTCATTTTAAAAAACAACTCTGGTTCCCAGGTTTTTTTTCCCTAGATTCTTTTTTATTGTTTCTCATTACAGAATAGATGGACTAACTGCTGTTCTCACTGTTCTGGTTAATTATGTGGCTAACTTTAAAACTCGGTAATACTCATCTCCTGTTGTTTTGTCTGGTGCCAGTTAACTGCTAAAACAATGATTTAGGGTGTGTTTTATGTCTTACAGTTGATTCTGTAAAACATTCTCTCTGGAGGTAAGTCCTAAAACACTTTTCTCTCCCAATTTTGCGTTCTGCTTGTGGCTGGGACAACGCAGCAAGGCCACATGTCTCACACGGGTTTGGAGGGCATCTCCTTGGACACACATGACTCGCACAGAGTGAAACGCCTCATCAGCTGGACTCTGCAGAACCGATCAGGAGGGAAAATGTACTTCAAAAAAGATGTCTTCTGGGATGACTTTTGCAAACCCCACTGCTTTGGAAATGGAAAGATTTGGAAATGCTACCTCCATGACTCATGGGTCTTCAAGTCTGGATACCTTTATTCTTTCACTTCTGCAGGCAAGACTCCAGGATGAAGTGCTGTGTCCTTCTGTCTGAGGTGTACCTGGGAGAGCTTGTTTGCCCCAAGAGAGAACGGCCACATGAAAAGACCGTGCTGAAGTTCCCACAGAAGTTCCCGTGAGCTATTCTGCACTGATAAGTTTAGGTTGGGGGTCTCTTACTAAAAACCAAAATTTTACATAGAGCAAAGTGTTAGAAAGAAGTGACTGAAACCAAAATGTCAGAGGAAATGCAGGAGTTAGCAGAAAGGGAAGTAGACCAGAGCCGATACTGCTGTCCCCTCCAGCTTACCATACCAAAAATGTCACAGGTTTGATTGACAGGAAAAATAACTGCCCTGCTCTACTTTACAGCAATTTTGAACTACTGTCGCAAGCATAGTGCAAAAATACTGCTGACAAACAGGCTGGGGGGACAGTAAGGAAAGATAGAAACTTAAGGAAACTTCAACTCATTGAAGTTTCCCTGTGATACAGGGAAACCAGCCCTTATGGTCATGATTAAACTCTGCCTAAGGCCATGTTTAGGGAATTTAAGGATCTGTGTCTTTATAGCGCTTAAATACCTGTTTAGCTTGAATTCACATAGTGCTGAGTGTTTCCGTCATTTCTGTGCTGACTCGAGGTCGAAGAGATAAAGGCCAGAGGGGAAGTCTGGGTGTCCCAGTGAATTCTGTGGACTGTGCCCTGAGCTTTTTAAAAGTGATGGAAGGATGTTATGCCTATTGTCAGTCTGCACGGATCATTGGAAAACTGTATCAAGAGACAACTGGTGAAATAGATACTCTCTATTTAGCCCACTAAATAATACATCATATGCAACCTCATGGAGAAAATTTTCATTATTGATATATTACAAACCTTTGCACAATTTACCTTCTTTTCTTTCAAGTCCAATATAAGGGAGGTGCAAAAGGATACTTTATTTAAGGAAGTTTTAAAAATATTTAAGACAGGTTTAAAAGGAAACATGTGATGAAAATTACATGCACAAATATGTGTCCATATAAATATTTCTCTTTGTGTGTGTGTACATATGGAAACACATTTGCTTCAGTCTCTGAAGAGGGTGGAAAACTAACTTGATCCCTACATGTTTTTACCTGTCGGCTGCTAGTACACGTGTCAAACCCAGCAATATGGTGGCTGTTCTTGAAAGTGCCACTATGATAACGTATTGTACAGACTCTGATTTTCATTTCTGAAGATTCAGGCACACAGATGACTGGCTGTATGGTCTCTAAGGTGTAAGTTATGATTTTTCAGGTTTTTTCCCCATGATATGTTAGATGAGGAAATAACTGAATCAGCTGGAACCAAAGCAAGACAGCTCACTATTGATGCTGGTTTTGTTCACAGAGGCAAATAAGCTTGCAGGTCCATCTGCAGTTGTTTTTAATTGCAGCAGGAACTGTTTTGTGAGGGGAAGATGTGTTTTATTCCTATATCTAAACATACAAATCCATGGACTCCTTCCTGCTCACAAGTTGCACAGCCAAGATCCTGGAAGCAGTCTGATAGAAAAAGTTGTTGACTTCATATTGGAGCAGCAGGTGGGATGAGGAAAGACAGAACAGGTATTTGGGAAACAGTATCCTCACCTGCAGGCTAGAGATACAGGAAAACGCACTCCATTTGCAGTCATTCTCATTACAGGCCCTTTTCTCTTGACTGTGTGACAGTTTCCACGCTGAAACTTTTATCCAGAAGATGATCGTGTATCCAATGGAGTTAATAAGAACTGAAAGTGCCTGTTGTCTCAAACGCTTTATATTCCCGTAGTATCATATTTCCCCAGTACATAGACCCTCTCTTACCAGATAGAAGCAGCACACCCGGTGCATATGTGTTCCTCTGAAACACGACAAACAAATGAAGTTACTTTAGAAAAAGTCCTGTGCTGTGCCTGAATTAAAATATTGCTGATGTACAGCGTGCACAGCCAGCATGGACTAATGAGCTGGGCTGGGAGTTATGAGACTTCACTAATGTGCATAAAAGGTTGGCCAGTTCTCTTTAGCAGCTTTTCTATGCCTCTTTCTGTCTGCTTGCTTTATTTAGGTCACACCATTTTCAGAACCACAGATGCCTGTACTGCAGTGGGGTCCTGGAGCGATCAGATGATTGCTAAAAAGGAATAAATCTTTAGAAGTATGATGTCTTTGGGGAAGCATACATTAGCTTAAACATTTCCCACTTGGATCTTGTGGCAGCTAACCTTCCCCCTTCATTAGTCGTCTAGAGTCTGGGTTGACTGGCAGGTGACCTGCATCCATCACCGCAGGATGCTGTGGGAATGCAGTAGAGGGCCGCAAGGTAGCAGAGCAGCTGAGCGTGTGCTGACACTTGCCAGATTGTTCCTCAGAAAGATGGGGGCCGGGGTTGAGAGTTGGGCGGGTGGCCCCGTGCCAGTGCTGAGGCACCTGGGGGCTGCGGGGCTGGCTCCGGGTGAGCAGAGCGGAGCCAGGGCACAGTTCTGCCGGGCAGGCTGCAGAAGAAAAGCATCCAGGGAGGAAAAAGCTGTCAGCAGGAGGATTTCTGTCTGGGGTTTTGCAGACTTTTGAGCTGATTGACTTTCCAAGGGGGAATTTCAGTGCTTCACTTACTTACCTCATTTCCCAAGAAACCTCTAAAAAGAGGTTAAATGAGAGAGACAGAAGAAAGCGAAGTTTTTGACCCGTACCTACTCCCTCTACTTTGGACCTTGTAAAATGACTGAAGGTCCTGGCACATCTGGGCTCTTATATATACCATAAAGCTGAGTGCATTTCATTTATGTCGCACTTTTGAATACGCTGGTATGCACAATGAACCGTGCCGTCTGCCAGTGGAGAAAATGGAATAAAAGCAGAGCTTGCCAGAACGCCATAAGGGCTGTTCCAAGACCCAGCAAAGTCTGGCTGCATTTTCAGAAGGTTATTTAATCTCCCTGCTGTTTTATATTAAAGGGATAATGGTCATAGACAAGAACTGCTGACACTTGTCAGGTAATGATCAACTGGAGTGTCTTGTCAGGTCTAGCTGTAAACCAAGATACGGCTCCCAGGAGTAGAGGCCCCCAAATGTCTCCCCTGCTCCTTCTGCAGGGCTCCAGCATGCTCCAGCCGTGCCTCTGGTAGAGCTGCTGCCAGCTGTCAGTCAGAGGAGAGTTCAGGACATTGCAGGCTGCTGTGGAAAAATGCCCATCACTGTGCATGAGCAAGGGAAAATCTTTGTGTCTCTTTTGTGCTGACATGGAGAAGCTCCTCTGAATGGTGACTAACAGCTTTTAGATGTGGGTATGGCACCAGGACTGTTTACATCACTATCTCACAAACTCTCTTGCTGCGAGGGAGCAGCGAGGCCTGGCTGTGCCCCAGGGGAAGGAAGCTGGGTCCAGCGTGATAACAGGGCTGGCAGGCCTAGCAGCCTCCTGAGCTTTGCCATATTTACCTTTAGACTGCTGTTGTCCCCTGCTTACTGGCACAACATGCTCTTAGGCTAGGTACCCAGTGGTATTTACAGTCTGCAAGATACAATCAGATTTACTGGGATTGCCGAAGGAAAATGCATCCTTTGTACTTCATTTCTCTGCTGGCGTCACGTGTACTGATTGAATCCTCCTCCATGGCCTCCTCTCACAACATGTGATTGCTCCTCTTGCACCAAGACAGGCACATTATTCATCAAAACGCAACATTAAACTAAATAAATTACTCAGAACTTTTTCAACTAAGTGAAGCGAGATGTACCCCCTCCTGTTCTGCTGCATTTACTGCAGTGATAAGCAAAGGCACCCGGTAGCCTAAAGGGATATTCCAGATATTAATTTCCTAGTTTTGTAGTTGCACGCTTTCAATTTTGCAGTGACTCCGGGCTGCTCTCCTAGCAGGACACAAGGGAGCTCAGGCTGGATACAAGCATATTGTGCACAGTAAGGGAGTGCAGGATTGAAAGTCTGCAGTATTGTTCATGCTAGCAAAGAACTGGGCCCTGCCAGACATGTGACCGATGCCTTGGGCATTGCCCCTCCTGGGGTTGATTTAACACTCACACTGATTTAGAGGCTAGGTTGGCATGGGGAATCCTGCCTCTGCCTACTACACAGTGAAACCCTGAGGTGCACAGCTTCACAAGGACCCTGAAATGCCTTTTATACCAAAGAACCACAGCCAAGATCACTTCTAAGAAGGGAGCCAGTGAAATGGTCAGAGCAATGGAGGAATCTGAAGGGTTTCAAGAGTACAAGGATGCTCAAGATGCTGGGATGATGGAGTACAAGGGACAAAGGGAGAAAGGACTCTGTACCTTTGATGAAAATGCTGGGTTTAGGAAATGTTGCGTGTATCCTGTTTTCCAAGGAAATAAAATTTTCTGAAGGAATAAGAGAATTTCTAAAGAAATAGAAGAGAAGGCTGATGGAAAAAGCTGGGGTTGTCTTCTAACCTCTTTCTTTGTTTTGGTCTGGGTTAACCCAAGCACACTGATTCCGAAGCTTTGGTTGATACTCTGCTTTTTCACAGGAGAAAAGTCTGCTTGGTAGGGCAGCCCTGTCTCCCTATGGAGCCAAGACAGAGACTCTGAAAACATCATTTTCAGGGTATATGCTCTTCCTCTGTACCTGTTTGCTGTGTAATAACTGAGGCAGGGACAGTAGCAAGGGCACAGCAGGTGTTTTAGGTGGTTAACCTTTGCAGTTTCTTTTTCCAGAAGTGAGGAGGATGGGCAGAGTGGGAGAGGAAGGGAGCCTTGTGATAAAACTCTGCAACTTTCTGCACTGCAGCAAGGGAAAACTGAAGCTTGTCTTTGGTTTTCAGTCTCAAATTGTGGGACCCAGCAGGTCAGAGTCTGACCTGGGAGGAGAACCTGGGAGTTGAGCACTCTTGCCTGCTGTGAGTTTTGGGTTGTATTTCAGTTATTCTGCACTCAGTTTCCCTTTAACAGCTGGGGGCCAGCCACTCCTTGCCATGGGTCCAACCTACCAGCTATTCTTGCTGTTTCCCCTTTTCATTTGCCAATTCCTTCCCCCTGCCACAATGTCCATGCGTGGTCAGTCTCCCTGCTCTTTAGTCCTTTCTGCTGCTTTACCAAATGTCAGACCTGGCACAGCCATAGCAGTTTTAGTACCAGCTCTGAGTAACTAAGCACAAATTAGGGATGAAAATCAGCTGTGTGCATACCAGATACGATTTGCCTTCATGGAGAGAAACAGTGTAACCTTTAATAAAAAATGCCCGCTTGTAAAGCACGTCTGTTCGCAGCTTGAAACCTGCAAAGTGATACGCTGAGTCCGGCATGATCAGGCCAGTGTACCTTCTTTCCACAATGCCGTTGGGCTGAACCATGCTTCCTTCATTAAACAAGTAGATTTCTAGGCTTTTAAGGGATTTAAGTCTCACAGGCTTTGGCCAGCATTTGTTTCAGACGCTTGAAGATGTCATCTTTACCTAGCAAAGAGATGAATGCCTGTTTTTTCCATTGATTCAGGGCTTCCTAGAGCTCCTCGGCTGGTAGTATGTGTGATGTTTAATCAATCAGCCTTGCAAGACAATATTTGTTATCTTTTGGGTCATGAAAGTCCTTCATAACATCCCCTGTAGGCAGTAAAATCACAGCCTGGTCACCTTCTAAATACGTCACTACAGGTCTGGGGAGGTTTCTGGAACAAACCCAGTTTCCCCCAGCTAATTCAGGTGGTTAAGTAATTATCAGCGTGTTTTGGACATGCTTGATAAGGAAGGTCTGAAGGGGTGAGACCCAACTGATCCTGCCATCCTCAACTGTACAGGGTAAGACAAAGCCAATTTTTGTCTATCCCTATTTGAAACACTAAAAGACAAAATGGGAGTAAGGCAAAAACCTTTTTTATTTTTTTTTTTTTTTTTGTTAAAATCAAGAGGAGCTGCCCACAACTTGCTAGGGAGATTTTCAAAATATGATCAGAGGTGGCTGTCTGTGCCTCTGTGGGCAGCATACTGTGTAAGGAAATCTCTCTTTCTCCTCCCTGAGGTGATTTCTTTAGGAAGAAAGCAGTCAGCAGTGGTGGCATTAAAGAGATCAGCTTTAGACCTCTGAGTAGAGATGAAAGGGGAGCATTTATTGTCTGCAAGACACCGCTTCTGGTTTTCTGCAGAATCAGCCAAGTAGCTCTGCACCAGTTACACTTATTTCAATGTCTGCAAGACTTTCTTCTTATGCAAAAGGGTTGCACAGTTCCTTTTTTCAAAGAAGAGACGAAGTTTCAGGAAGAGTAGCATACAACATCAAACACTTTACAGAGGATCTGATGTGGGCCTTATTTTCATGCTTTTCTTGTTTCGTAAAGAAAAAGACACTGCAAATTTGAAAAATGCCTAAGGAGAAGATTTATAACATCAAGCCCCGCCCATCCCATCCCCAAAATGTGCAGTAGCTGCTTCTGCTCAGACGATGCATCAGCTGTAAGATCAGCCTCCTGTGGTTCAGGGGTGCTTTGCAAGGTGGAACATGGCAAAGCAGCAGGGACATGTGTCTGTAGTTGGTCCACACGCTTTTGTTTCAGTGTAGATCTGCTGAGCTTTCACTGTCAGCCAGGTTCCCACAAAGACAAGGATTAAATTTAGGAGCTTTGACGATTCCTATTATAAGAGAAAACTGGTGTGTCATGTCTAGTTCTCCTGCTGCAACAATGTCACAGGACAAACTAAACCATTAAACTAGAACACAAGAGGGTAACACCATGCTCTGGTATATAAAACTACTACTGTGACAGAAAGGCGTACTTTTCCATAAAAAAGAGGCTCTTTTAGTATTTCATGGTCTATCAGAGGCACCTTCCCGGTGGGACATCTCACTTAGACCAATTAATATGTAGACTGGCCACGCTGGGGAGCCAAGGCAGTGGTGTCTCAGCCCACGTGGGAATTGAAAATGCCCATTGGGCTCAGAGAGAGCAGAGGAGCAGCTATCAACCCTTTTAACTGCAAGGAGAGAGGGAATTTGCACAGTTATATTGGTATAAACAGACACTAGTCAACCTGACCTGTTAAAAGATAGTGTCCCTGGCCATACCTCCCCATGGGCTTGCTTATTTGGGTTTTTGGGGAATTTTGTTTTGTTTTTCTTTTCTTTTTTCTTGGACTCCCCCCACCCCACCACTTAACATCTGCATTGCACTCTAGGCTTTGCGGGACCCAGGTGATAAGTTTGTATTGAGTTCTATAAGGACTCACTTCCACTTGAAGATGCATCTCAAATTTAACTTTCAGAGCATGTCAAGAGCTGTGGTGTGGTACCCACAGCAGGCAGTTTCCCTGTGGAGCATCACTCCAGAATGGATGTCCTGCTGCAGGAAACACAAGAGAGATGTCTCAGTACCTATACTGTCTTAAGATTCAAGGTGAAAAAGGAGCCAGAACTCAAGGCTGCTATTGCAGGCAGTAATTGGTTGAAGCAGTTAGCAAGGCACAGACAATTCTTCTAGCTCACACCTTTTAGCTGTCATCAGAACAAAATCCTAAATCAATATTATTGGTCCCCAGAGAGATTCAATGGAGCTAAATTAACATAACCTCATAAATGACAGGCTTTACCATTCATCTCGGTCCCTAGCAAGAAACTATCCATTACTGCCCTACTGCAGCAGTCCCCAGGAGCAGTCCAACTGTTTCAGGTGCTCCCACACAACATATAACATAAAACAGGGCTTCCCAGCTTACTCCAAAGCCTTTGTTCAAAGTCAAAACAATATTCATCTCTTTATGTTTATAGAAAGGACAAAACATGCATGAATATAACCCTCTCTGTTGGAGCCTTCCTTATGACACCACCTTCAAGAGCTTTCTCCTTCAGCAATGGAGATCCCTGTTTGCAGAACAGGTTCTGTTAGACTGCCTTTGTCTCAACCCATGAGTTTTGCCTTTTTCTTCTGATCCTCCCGCACCGTGGGGGTGTTGAGAGAGCAGACACCTGTTTTTTGTTGCCGTCTGAGGCTGAACCACAACAGACACACCTGTGTCGTGAGGCGGTCAGGCAAGCTGCCTCTCCTCACAGTGCAGGCTGCAGCAAATCCTGCCTCTGCTCCAGACGGAGGTCAGGCCAGGCTGAACGGCTCTGTCACTCCACCTGGGTTACACACAGCTGCTGTGTAAGAGGTTAATTGCATTAGAATCCTGCAAGACAGAGAAAGGTCACAGGGAACTCTCTCTTGAAGTCATGCAGTCTGTGGGATGTATTGAGCCGACCTGAGCTAGTGCTACCAGTTAGTTTTCTGAGCCTTTAGCTGGGGATTTTTTTTGCTGCTGGTGTTGGAAGACAAGATTTCAGTGAGAGTGTCAAATACATGACAATCAGTGGAGAGTTCAAACAAACTGCAGGGATAGAGAGCAGGCCAGGTAAAGTATTTTCCTCATTTGGAGTGGAAGAAGACCTCTTTGTCTTCTCAAGAAATTTATTTATGGAAAGGTGTGGAGAAGAAAGGGAGGGGAACAGAAGCACCTCAAGTTTGGGAAGAAAATCACTCTAGATGTGACCTACTTTTCTATGCTAGGAAATGCTGTTTATTACTTATCTGTTGTTCTCACTTTTTAGTATGCATGATAGACACTTCACTAATTTTGAACAAAGACCCTCTTGAAAAATAAGCTATTTGTATGTGCACAGAGCTTTTTAGACTTGGGGGTCTCGGGTGTTTTCATTATGTTTTTAAAGATCTGAAGGTCATAGGGGATATGATGAATAAGCGGTACTGAACTGCATTTTATTGTTCGTGGGAGTTCACAGTGTGCACAGTAATTTTCTCCATTGGGGTTGGACTATTGTGTCGTGTAACAGCGAATTAAAGATAGCACACAGAATGAAAGCAAGATGCATCTTGCCTGTATTGTCAGGATTTTATAATAATAATCAGCCTGCTGAAAATTGCATAATTGCTCTGATCTGGGTGCCCACTATTCTGTTTTCCAATCTTTCTAATTGTTTTAGGGAGGGTTTGATTTGGTTTTCTTAGTTTGGATTTTGGAGTGTGTTTGCATGAAAAAGAGAGAGAGGAAAACCCTGGTTTATAACTTTACAACAAGAATCTGTAACCTGTTCGGCCTGCACATGCAACACAGGATAACTGCATGCTCCAAATAGTTTCTCAAGCATCGTTTCTGCATTGGTCACTCTGGTCTGTGCTACCAGGATGGGTTCTGTGGCCCTAGGGCTCTCACATTGGGCTGCGCTGTTTCATGCCTGTTCCTTGGTTGTCTCTACATGTTATTTCATTTATACAGTCCAGCCTGTGAATCCAGGGAGCAGGCGCAGAACAGAAGAGAGTTCGGGGGGGAAGAAAGGGATCCAGAGACATCATCTCTTCAATGGCACAACATTGCCCTCCTTCCCTCACAACCACCCTAAGAGCACAGGGCAGAGAGCTGGGTATGGCAGTGTCTCCCATGTCTGTCTTTTGCTACCGTCTTGCGTCTTCCAGGAAGAGTCTCTCCAGTCAATGCCAAGGTGACAAGAAGGAAGAACTTGAATTATTTTGTGCTATAAGGGTGAACAGGTCACCACGAAGAAATCCAGCACCTTGCCATCCACACATCTCCTCCAAGTTCTGGGGTGTGGTCTCCCACCCTAAACCACCCTCTGAGCAGTCCTTCTGGGACATGCAGTATTCGGGAAGAAGTCTACCTCAGAGTTGCAAACTTTGACCATGGGGTGCAAGAGGCTGGGGTAAGCATCCCTCACCAAGCCCTTTGGGAGCAGATATCAGGACTAAAGCAAGTCAGACCTCCCAGGGAGAAGGGCATTGCAGTACAGACCTAAAGACAGGAGGAAAAATGGGCAAAGGGTCCGCCAGCTCTAGGCAGGGGAGGGCATGGAGTGTGATGAGGATGCAGCATATACCAGGAGGCAGACCAATACTCTGACCCTGCAGAGGCCAAGCCCTCAGCCAGCAGCAAAATGCAACCCTACCTTCATCTCGGGAACCTCTGTAATTGTAGAAGGGAGAAAGAGCTGGGTACTGTCATGGACCTTTGGGACAAAAATGGTCCACGGTGGAATTTTCCATGTGTTTGTTTTAAAAATTGATTTAATTTGTGCAGTAGAAGAATACTGTAAAAGGATCTTTAAAAGTGCCAAGAAAGAACATAGGGCTTAGCTGGAAGAAAAATGAACGTTGGAAACTGGAGTTATGCTTAGCATAAATAGCTAGCTTGGTGAAGCCTTCCTTAGGCTGCAAGGTGTAACCTCGCAACATGGTGAACTTAGGCTGAACTCCTTCTTAGTCCAACAATGGTTAGTAGCCTTGTAGGACTTGGATACGCTGTAACTTAACTAACATAACGAGATTGTATAAGTAATATTAATAAAGAGTATATGCTTGAGCAATATGAATTAGAGTGACTATTATGGTCAAAGGAAAGGGAATTGTAATTCTTGGAAATGAAGGAAGGGACCATTCTACCTGGAGTCAGAAGAAGACAGATGAATTTCAGGTGCAGATAGTGAAGAAAGAGACCATTCTACCTGGAGTCAGCAGAAGGTGGAGGAGATCCAGGAGATGGATGAGATCCAGGTGCAGATGGGACAAAGAGATCATGAAACTGTGTAAGAAGGAAAAGACGCCTCCACCAAACCTCCAGTCATCGAAGAGGACACGTAACCATTGAACAATTTGATTGGACAAAAGACACGGGCTTGTTGCATGAACAGGGGCATGAACAGCTTATGTCGTAGATCATGAGGCTTTAAAAAGCACAGGAAAATAACTGAGGGGGTACCTCTTTGGAGGCACCTAGCTAGAGCTGTATTAAACGAACTCTGTGGAAGAACCTTGGGTCTGAACCCTTCTTTACAGTCCGAGGCTAAGAGTGGATCCAGCCACACCTAGACTCTTCTCTGAGAAGGCGTTTAGAAAGCAAGGGGGTCCAGCCTGAACCTCATGACTCGGCAGGAAGGTCTTCTTGGACTCTTCTTCAACAACAGAACACTGGTACAAAACAAGGAACCCAGATAATAAATTGGGTCCAAAGGAATCAGCCATGAATGACTGCATAGCGCTTCTCGGGTGGAAAACTGGTAACTGGCTTATTGTTAAAACAGTCCATATTTCTCGTGGGAAGTAACCATGCAGAGTAGTAACACTAATGTAAATAGAAATTCTATCCAGAAATTATTTCTGAGAATGCCAACAATGTTAAAATAGTTGCTTGCTCTCTCCAAATAGACACCCCTGAACTTGCAAATTTATGTAATTCCAGCAATAAGCCTGTGACTTTCCTCTGTTGTTGATTTAGCAAGTAAGAAACAAATACTCAGATCTAACACAGTAAGGCAAGTATCGTTGGATTTTGCTTTCCAGAAGCTGAGGTGCCATGGCCAGGCATTCCTGCTACCAGGGAATATTTGGGAGCATAGAAGAAAGAAGGAGGAAAGATAGGGTTTGGGCAGAGCATCCAGCTTGCTGCTGCTAGAAGATATTCGAGAGATTGCCAGAAAGTCCACCTATGTTTTTAAAACTCTTTTTTCTTCTTTTAATCTTTGCATAACCTTTACTTTTACTGTAAGTAAATGACATTTAAGCTTCCCGAGTGGAGTTCAGTTCCCTCTGTACAATAAGGATTTTTGTTTCCCTTTTTGTTTGTGTGTGCTTCCCCAAACTTGTATCTCACTAGCTCAAAAGCCAAAGCTCCATTACAGTACAACTTGCAACTTAGCTCATATCCTTAAGAATGGATTAATTTTGCAGACGGTCTTTCAGATTCTGACTCCTCTTTGGGTACTTTGATTAAGATACAGTTGTTTTAAAATGAGCCACAGTCTTCAAAGAGTTATTCACCAGCCTATCTCAAATGTGCAAGGAATTGCATCATTGATTAGCTAATTGATTGCTAATGAGTGTTTTCCTTGTGTTTCCCATGAGAGTCATTATTTCCATCTCTACCTTCTCTTCCAGTGTACCCTAGAGTTGAGCAGTGACTTTTTTTGCTCTGTGGTCCTGCAGAGTGACCCCACAGAGCTATCAGGAGCCAGCCTGAATTCCCTTGGTACTGAGAACTGGCTACTTCCAGGTGGCTCATGACTGAGGGATAGTAAAGGTGAGCACCAGTGGCCATCACTTTCTGGGTCAACTCTGCTGAGATCAGGGTCTGGGCTGGACTTTCAGCACAGAAAATTTCCCGAGTGTTTTATGAAAGCTGACAATTAATACAGCTGAACAGTTCTTTGCAGGGGATGTGGTGTGCCTCAAGACAAACTGACCTATAAATAAATCATACCTAGATATTCCTTTTCATATGACTCTTTAGGCTTTTGGCTTGAATAAGCTTTCCTCTACTTTATACCAGAACTTTGTGATGAAGTATTGCATCTGAATTATTTCATTTCACACCTGGCTTCCTCTTTGTATTAATACTATTTTATGCATTTAAATTTCAGGGGAAGCTAAATAGAAGGCAGCACAGCAAAGCAAATTTTGCAGACTCATTTATCAGTGTCACTTAAGGTGATGCTGTCTCTGATGAGTCAGAAAGATGCCCCTTGATTTATGACTGCCTGCTGTTCGGAGGAAGCTTTCCTCAAGTCATGAGGTTTAAGGCCTAAAGAGACTTTGCACTCACCGGCTCTGACTTTCCACATGCTTCAGGCTGCCCCATGTTCCCTTGGGACCCTGAACCTTTTTTGGCTAGAAGGAAAGCTCCCAGAGGTGGATCCAGTGGGACAAGGGATCACACATCCATTGGAAACTGCAGCTTGTGGCCATTGGTTTTAGCTGTGCATCTATTGCTCCTGTACCTGCTGTTTCTTTTATTCTGTGCAACTGAAAAATAGCAGTCCAGTAACTGGTAACCCACTGGCCATTTTAGGAAATGACTCATTGTTATATGACTCTTATTAAATGATAAAAGGCTCGTAGGCAGTCTGTGTTGTAGTTTTCCAGCCTTGTGTGCATGTGCAGTGCAATGGTTCAGGGTTCCTACCTACAAGGTGGGACCTTACAGGGCTGTGTCCTGGGCTGTTAGTACCAGGTGGCATCTTGGAGGAGTCCCAAGCTTGACATCAGGTTTAAGGTTTCATTTGTATGTTAGTAATATGACTGACTTTAGTACCGTCCTATTCAGTTGAGAATAATTTTTTTTTGGAGACAACTCATCATGGCTTTTGCTGAAGGTTAAATGGGCAAGAGAAGATATACTGCAGCTGTCTGTGGCTAGAATTCATCCAAAGACCAGACAGTCTGGAGTAAATGGGGGAGAGAACCTTGAGAAGGGGACAGAGAAGTGCTTGCAAGGATAAGACTAGCAGACTTTGGAATTTTTACTCTGGGAGATGGCTCATCTCTCCTTGATTACTGTATTTTCTGGGGGTAAGAAGCAGCCCTCTAGTACACTGCAAACAGTGAGCGGAACAAGGGAGATAGCTAGGGGTAGGATGCATTTTCCAATTTGCTGCTCTTATCTATGATAGGAGAGCTGGGACTAGAGACCTTGCAGTGTTACAGCGTTGATAGATGTATTCAACAAGCCAACAACGTGGCTTTGCTGTGTTTGTTGGATTCAGCTCTGTTGTGCCTTCTAACAAGGCTTTTGTGGGGTTTGTGTAGGTGGTGGTAGTCTCTTCTGCTCGGTCTCGGGCAAAGCGAAAGTATAAGGTCATCTGCAGGATGCTGCTGAGTTTCCAGGCTTGATTTTAACTAAGATTTGTTCAAAGAAAAGCTCTACTTCATGGCAGGGGGCTTGGAACTAGATGATCTTTAAGGTCCCTTCCAAATCTAACCATTCTGTGATTCATCCAGCCCATTTTGGCTTCCAATAGGCTTTGGTAGAGAGAGAACCAGAAAATAATGTTGTCAGAAGACACGTCTGCTCTTAATTATGCTGGGAACAAGAGACTGACTTTTCTGGGAATCCAGCTGCCTGGGTTAGTAAAATCAGGAACACTTTTCTGAGATTTAAGTTTCTTTTCTCACCAAAGGTCACTTCTACGCAGTTATTCACTTAGAGATATAAATTAGCCAAAATAGAGGCGGATTTGAGCCAGATGCTAAGAACTAACCCCTGCTTATGTGGTTTATCGACTGTAGTAGAGAGCCGGTTGATTTACAGGAGTGTAGTTAAAAGGGGATTCAGGTCTTAATGAGGTGCTTTAAAGCAAGGAGTTATTTATGAGGGTCTAATGAGTTGAGAGTGAGGGTGCAGCCTCCAGGTACCTAAGGATAGATGAATAGTTGAAATAAGCTCTGGAATCAGTGGCTTAGTGAGGCGCTTGCTCGTGTTGGACTGCTCTGGTTCCAGAGGCTTCACTGGGACTGGAACCAGTTGGTCCCAGACTGAGTGTTTTGCTGGAGACAAGCCCATTTGGAGGTACAAGAGAGGTTCACACCTGCCCCCCTCTGCCTTTTCGTGTTTTGCTGATGTTTCAACCATCAAGTTAGTATGGACAGACAGCTTTGCTGCCCTGGCTTTGAGGGGAATGGAAAGATGCTTTCAGAGTGGAAATCCTGTAGGGTAAGGTGCTGCTGTTGTTTACCTGGGTTGGTAAACTGTTCAAGGCTGAAATTGGACTGGGGGCTACTTACTCAAAATGGAAATCAGCAAAGAAAACTAGCCCAGCAACATTATTCATGTTTGCTTTTGTTCTGTTGCCTTACGGTCAAGAAAATGAGGTGCTCTACACTCCCAGTGTAATATACAGTCACTGCTCTTAACAATTTACCATTTGGACAGGTGATTTTTCAAATACTCCCAGTTTCTGGAATGCTAAATCTCTCCCAGCAAAGGGCCAGAGCACTCAGGAGTATTTGGATCCATGTAGACCCTGTGGATGTGCTTTATTAGTTACTACTTGCAGTCCCTCAGAAGTCCATGAATCCTTGCACTGGGGTTGAAAACCAGTGCCCCAGATAAAGATGGAGAAGCAATTTGCTTGTGTAACCCAGGTGGAGAGTGACAAAGTTGCTGGAATTATATTAAGAAAACTGAACCATGTGCAATTTGTGAAATGGTCACTTTCTGTTACCATGATTTCTAAACAAGCTTCCCGCATAGGTCAGAATTTTGTGCTGAGCTCTCAGATGTGCTTATTTTTGCTCATTTATATGAGATTAAATTATTTCTTGTCTCTCTTCTGTCATGTCATGGATGGGCACTGTAAACAGTACTAACGAGGCTGTCCCTGTTATCTTGTAGTACATATAATTAATCTCCACTGGGTAAAATTAAGATAGGCTTAATTTTAATTTGAACCTTCTGAATGTTTTGAAACAGTGTAGGTGATTTAATACGAAATGAGATGTGGATCAGCTGGGCCACCTGCATTTGCTTTCATGGTATATTCCGATTTGGAAATGGGCTGTGGGTGTACCTTTTTGGTAGGGCCACTGAACAGCTGCAGGAATATTAGGAAGCGTACAGCGAGACTCACTCTTCTGAGAGCTGTGTTGTGTCTGCGAGCTGAAAAAGCGTTCACGTTGCATATTAAAATGGTGGGGAGTACTTGGAGCGGTGTTCTTACCTATAGTGACAGGCTTGCTTTTAACTATGAGGGTGTGACTGTTGAATAAGGTTTGCTATCCACAAAAAGTCTTATCTGCCTCCCCTCCATGTCCTGTGCTATCAAGGAGCTTTCCTAAAGACCTCGCTCCCGGACTTAGGTCTTTATGGGCCAGTCTTGGCTCAGTGCAGGGCTGGCTTGGGCCAAGTTGGATGGGAGGCCCGACTTGCTGTTGCATTGAATCCTCTCCTGTAACTTCCATCTCCTGTCCAGCCCCTGGGGAAAAAGAAAGGGTTGCTCCAAACCTGCTCCTCAGACCGTGAGACCTTCCCATGCATGGCTTGGAAGCAAGAAAGCCTGTGATTAATGGCTAATAGCAGATTTAGGGGATGCTTGGTATCTTACTGTTTTCACTTCTCAAGAAACCTGTCTCAAGCCTTTCTGATGAATTTTGTTTAATCTGCAAGAGGCCTACACAACTGTGAGGAACTGCAGTGCATCATCACTTCATAAGGCTGGTGAGAAGGATCTTTTTTTTCTTATTTTATTTCGTAATGATTGATTGACCAAACTCGGGTTTGCTAGAGAAACTTTTTTTCTTCTTGCTTTGGATCCTAAATTTACTTCTACAGTGCTTTAGAAATATATTATATAGAGGAAAATCAATGGAAATACCTTAGCAACAGGTTTATAATAAAGAAATAGGCCACTGATATTTTTTTCCCATCTTCCTGTGGAATGAATGTCATATTTCCTGAAAAATAAATACAGCGATGTGCATTGAATGCTAATGGGCAGATTTCTCTAAGTAAAAATGTCATAGACAGGTTTTCAGAAAGCCTGTAGGGGTTCAGTAAGGCTCTTAGAGGTAAGCTGTGGATCACACCTCTGAAATATTGCAGACCAGTTAAGGAAAGTGGTCAGAAGTAGTCTGTGTATCTTGTATTTCTGTGAATATTTTAAAGGGTTAGGGGTCAGAAATGTTTAAATGGGAAGTGTCTTGCTCAGGATAGTATGGAATGGCTGCTTGGGATAGTATGGAATGGCTGCTCGGGATAGAACTTATGACTTAAATATCTCTGTCTTTCCTGAAAATTCTCTTATCGGGAGCTTGCTTTTATTCTCTGTGCTTCATGGGTTTGCAGGAATGACCAAGATATTATTAGCTCTTGAGACAGGAAACCCAGTTCTTTTCTACAATGCTATTGTGCTTCATCTCTGCTCTCTTAATGAGCCCTATTCAGATTGGGCATCACTGCTGCTGCATTTATCTGAGAGGTTTAACAACCAGACCATGAGCTAATGTTGGAAGGGAGCAATCCTACCCTAAGTTACATTAGCCGATATGCATGGAGCAGGCATTGGGGATGATGGGGGTAAGGCTGGGGAAGTACCTGGCTCAGGATGCATTACAGCAAAGGAGGAACTGCCCAGACTGTTCAGAATGGGCTCTATAGACTTGTAGTGGCCAAATCCAAAGACAACTTGCAAGGAAGGGATGTAAGCAGACCCTGCTGCTCAGACAGCTTCTGGAATTTTTGGAAGATGCCAAGCACACCTTTGAAAACAAAGCCTAGGGAGGAAGGCATGAGCTCTTGGGTAGACTTTAGTGAGCTTGTTAGCTGCATCATGAATATCTCTAGTTCAGGGACAGAACAAGGATGCTGAGTAAAGGCAATTCTGCCACAGCTTTAAATAAAGCAGCACAAAGCCTGACACTGAAATATTGCAGGCTTTGCCTTATTTTGCACCCTCTGATGTGCGGTATAATTTGTAGTAAATCTGAACCTAGGCAGCTGCTAAATCTACATGCAGTTGACTAGAAACAAGCTGAAAGCTCTTTCTTAAGCCTAATCATACTATAGAGACAGTGCTATCAACATCGTATTCCCATGTGCATGCTAGGTTTGTTATCTTGTGCTAGTGAGAAAACTCAGATCCCTAAAGCTTTCAGTTAGCAAGTAGCTAAACTTGTTGTATATCATCCAGCCAGGCCTGATTAAAATGGCTCTTCTCTGTCTGTCCCCAGAAGGGCATAAATTAAGGTAAATTCAGAGACGCTCCTTGCTTTGGGACATGTCTTTGCTAAAATGTAGGATTTCTTCAATCTGCTGACTGAATTCTTCAGTCTCAACACTGTTTTCAGGTGGAGGAGGGTAGGTAAACAGTTGGTCCTGTTGTATTGGCAGCACAGAGAAAGCTTGGGAGGGAAAGAAGTCCATCCCCTTGGCAATGCTTGAGTCTCACAGGGAGCTGCAGGATTTTCTGCCCGCAGGAATAAGGCCAGCTCTTCCCCCTGACATCTAGGAGGTGGAATGTCATAGTACTTTGGGAAGGACAGGCTAGTGGCTGGGCTTTGGGAATCTAGGAACCTGCAAATTAATCAGGGTTGATCCACTGAAGACTGTGGCTGACCAGCTGCTTCTCTAGGCAGGAAAGTCAAGAATCGATATGCCCCACGGCCTTTTTTTTTTTTTCATTTGTGTTTGTTGTTGGATGGATTTTTTTTTTCTCCCATCACTGAAATTCATCTGGTGCCCAGATGTTTGCTGGCAGAGGTACACAGAACTGCCCAGTAATGGCCGAGGTGCAGAGTCCACAGGCTATGTGGATTAAGGCAAAGGCTTGGCTCCATTCTGACCAGAATCCCAATGGCCCAGGGACACTCTCAGTGAGCAGACTTGTTCCTCAGTCCCTTGTTCAATGGCTGTCTAAGGTATCACTGTCTCCTTGCTGCCCTTCCCAAACCAAACCTTCTCAGGTGTGCAGAGGAGAAGCACTACCCCTGTCCTCTGAAGACCACCTCCTGCTCCTCTGGTCCTACCCTCTGCAAGGCTCTCCTCCCTCTAGGACCAGCGCAAGCACAGCACGGGCAGGCTGCAGGCAAGGCAGGGAAGTGGTGTACGGGGAGCAGGGAGCCTTCTAGCAGCTCAGAGTAACGAGCTAGTCCTGTTAGCTCTCTCTTCAGAAAGCTCACACTGGCAAAATTAGGTCTTGAGGAAAAGCGGGACAGCAATTTTTAGTGCTCTAAGAGACTTTTAAAAGCACAAGTCGTGTCTGCACATCCAAAGCTGCAAATGTTTTGATGATCTCCAGATTAATTGAAGGCTGTTTCAGTCTGATTTAATCTGTTCATTGCCCTGCTGACAAATTATGTGTCTCTGTGATATGGGTGGGTGCCTTTATGCACTTGATCCTAATTATTGATAAGTAAGTGTGAGCAGTAATAGTGCCTAGCCCTTACCCCAGGGGGCAGAAGTTTTTTAATCATCAGGACTTCATTGACTGTGAATGGCGGTGAGAAGATTGTGTTATTTTCAGGCTGGGAAAGCAGATTTCCTAGGGGATTTATCCTGTTAGAGGCCTGGGACTAAAGCTGCCTCCTGTCTATAAGCTTCATTGCCAGCTCATGAGTTCTGTGAAAAATAGGCATAGAGCTGACATGAAGCCAGGTCATTTTTGGGATCTGGGTGAGTGCAGAACAGGGGTCCTGGTATGATTCTTATCTTAAATAAGGTAAAGCTGGCATCAGGCCAAACCCAGAATAGAAACCCAGGTACTGCAAACCCCTGTGGACCAAAACAATGGTTGTGCAGTGCAATGGCTTCTCCCATGCGGTCCTGCAGAAAGGATGCTTTTAAAGCACATATATGCCCTGACACTCCCAACCTCTGCGTGACCCCTTGGGGGACTTAGAGAGATCAGGGGTTTAGGAAGGTTGTAGAGAATAGATCTGAATGCTTTTGGTGGTAGCAGAGCAGAGAGTGGAAGATAACATGGGCTAGCTCCACGTCTTTAGTCGGAGGCTTTGAAATGGTGTTGTGAAAGTTGGGAGCAGCCAGGTTCTCTGCTCTGAGGAGGCTTGTTCCCATCATAGCTCTCTGCTCCTTCTGGTGCTCACTTCTGTGCAGATATTTAGCATGAGCCTGGGAAAGCTGTGGTGTTGTGGCGCTTCTGATCATAATGTGGTACATAATCTGTGTTGTAATTTGGTTTCCAGTTCTGGTTGCTCCTTTCTCAAATCATGCTGATGGTAAGTAGAGCAGTTGCATGTTCTGGTTCTTGATTGATTTGGTATAAGCAGGATTAAAAAAGATGCTAATGTTAGGCAGTTGCATATTCTTCATACAAAACTACCCTTCTAGGCAGTCTTCCAGAATTTAGATCATCTCTTAACAAGAATTTTGTCACTTCACAATGCACTGTGTGAGCCTAGCATGTATCAGAACATATAGTACTCATTCCAGCCACAGGGCACTATGGTGATAAGGAATATTAAGAATTCAAAAAACCATATCCTTAATTAAAAAATAATACTTATTGCAAGATGAAGAGTTTAAGTGCTGGTAGGAGATCAGATCTTGCCCTTTGTGGAACTACATAATTAACCTAATGCTCCAACAATCTTCCAGTTTTTCCAATGTGATGGAAAATGTTTTGCAAACTTGAAGGGTTATGGAAGTGGAAATACTGGGTTTTCTGATCTAATTCTGTAATAGGGACAAATAATGAAGGACAAGGAGAAATGAATGCTGTGGAATTTGTGCCTAAGAATTAGCCAGGCTTGGACGCTTTCTCAAATTTGTTGCAATCACATGAAATAGTTGAAGATGAAAAATGAGTTTTTCAGCCAGGACCCAATGCTGAAGGAGACAATGCTAGAGAGGGGGAAGCTGTGTGTCTCAGCCACGGTTCTTCCTGGGTCATAGAATGGTTTGGGTTGGAGGGGAACTTAAGGATAACCTAGTTCCAACCCCCCTGCCATGGGCAGGGACACCTCCCACCAGACCAGGTTGCTGAAAGCCCCATCCAGCCTGACCTTGAATGCCTCCAGGGATGGGGCAGCCACAGCTGCTCTGGGCAACCTGTTCCAATGTCTCACCACCCTCACAGTAAATAATTTCTTCCTAATATCTAATCTAAATCTCCCCTCTTTCAGTTTAAAACCATTACTCCTCATCCTATCACTACACTCCCTGATAAAGAGTTCTCCCCATCTTTCCTGTAGGCCTCATTTAAGTACTGGAAGGCTGCTATATGGTCTCCCTAGAGCTAAACAACCCCAATTCTTTCAGCCTGTCCACCCAGGGGAGATGCTCCAGCCCTCTGATCATCTTCATGGCCCTCCTCTGGACATGGCTCAAGCAGGTCCATGTCTTTCTTATGCTGAGGCCCCCAGAGCTGGACGCAGCACTGCAGGTGGGGGTCTCAGGAAAGCTGAGTAGAAGGGCAGAATCACCTCCCTCGACCTGCTAGACATACTTCTTATACTTCTTTTGATACAGCCCAGGATGTGATTCTGCACTGTTGACACACATTGCCAGCTCATGTTCTGTTTTTAATCCACCAACACCCCCAAAACCTTCTCCGTAGGGCTGCTCTCAATCCACTCATTGCCCAGCCTGTATCCACATTTGGTGTTGCCCTGACCCATGTGTAGGACCTTACACTTGGCCTTGTTGAACTTCACGAGGTTCGCTTTGAAATGTCTTCTTTATGAAAACCGGCAATTCATCATCTCTGCCAGCTAGAATTGATTTTAATGAGGATGATGAGGGAGAATTGGACAGTGACAATTTGGGGACAATGAACAGAGGCTCCATATTCCTTCTGTCTGTTGCTTTGTGGAAGGATTTAAACCCAGGGTGCAAGATCACCATATTAGCCATGGCTACGTGTTTATTGTGGAGTGTATGTCCTCTCGATAGGCAACCCAAGGTAGACTGGTTTGAGAGGATGTTTGGCAGCCTCTCTACCTCCTGTATCTTTGTCTTTTTCCTTGTTTAAATGTACCTCTGGAAGCTAGGTATGATGCAGCAGTTCTTGTTTTCATGTCTTGACTGCATAGCTGTCATTTCAAGTCTGCTTGGCCAGGTGACAAGATTGATAGCAAGGAGAGGTATGAGTGGGTACTTCATCACTCTCCCAACTTGACTAAATTTACTGATCGTGCTGTAATTTACAGACTGGGTGAAGGACTGCTGTGTCAGGTACCCAGGGGTACCTGTGCCAGCACGTTGCTAGAAGCAAGCCTTGTGTTTTCCAGCAGTGGTCCAGAGGGCCTATGAGGATTAATGGGCTAGTGTTAATTAGCACAGCTCCCCAGCTTTAGCAGTATGATGTTTGAAACTGGTTTCCTAAAGAAATAAGGCTTGCATGATCATTATGTCTGTCTGGTATTTCTTCCACTCCCAATAATTTCTGACCCCGGTTGACAAACTTGATCGATCTGATGAATGAGCAGAGTTCCCCGAGTTAATGCATTCCTGCAAATACTGGGAAAATTACTGGCCAAAAAAGAGTCCTGATTGACTCAAAAGTTTAGTGCTGTGTTAGGTCAGCTGGCACTTGGCCCAGATCAGCATCAAGGTGAGCTGCAGGTTGTGCCCTCTTCAACCAAAAGGGAAGATCAACAACAAATGTCTTGGGAGACATAGAGGGAAGCTGGGAGTATTGCAGTGGAGAAAAGTAGAAAAGAAAAAGTTAAAGGATGTGCTGGAATGAATTCCACTAGTTGGCAAATTGTCTTGTTAAGGAACTAGGAAAAGAAGAATTCCCTATAAAAGTGTGGACCTTTCCTGTTAGTGCATTGTCCAAATACATTCTAGTCCTATGTGAAGTTGTACAGCTAGCGTCTATCTTGTGTGACTTGTTCTTTCTTCAAGTGCATCCTTTCCACCTGCTGTCTCAGGCCAGCCTGCTGCCCGTGTTCCTGATGCACGAGCTGAAAAAAAAGCTGATGCCTACATCAGGTGGCCTGGTGGGAGAAAGATGGATCCATGGTAGCAGCAAGGGCAGTCCAGAAACATGTCTGCACAACTTTAACTTGGTGCATTGCTTTGGTGATGGTTGAAGCTTGGCTTGTTCAGGGACTCCGAGTCATGCATCCAGCTTGAGTAGAGCTTCTCCTTTGCAACTATCGGTTCACACCAGGTCACATGTCAGTGCCACCAGAGATGATACGAACACAATAGAAACCTAGACCTATAAAAGAGTGAACCCGTGCTATCAGTTTTGTTGTGGCTTACCTTGCTCTTTCATAGCACATCCAAATTCTGTTAAAATGAATTTGTGCTGAAGGAGCATGCCCTGGGAGAAGGGTCTGAAGAGCTGGTCTGGCAGTGTCTGTCAAAATCGGTGAAGCCCTGCTGGGACAAAGGTGCCGTTGTTGTTCTAGATGTGTGAAGGGCTCTGCATCCCCTAAAAAGGGATGCTTGTGAATGCCTCCCAGGCACTGCTTATCAGCAGTGAGACAGAACTTGGATCCACATGTTTTAAATGGCCACAGGGTCACTACAAACTCCAGAGAAGATGGACACACTGCAGGCCCATCTGGGGCAAACACAGCTGCCGCTTGGTGCATGGAGCCTTGGCACAAACGTCTTTGCTGTCTCCAATAAGTATATGCATGTATGCGGCTGAGAAGGATTCTGGGAGGCTGCCTGGGGCTGAACTTCAGGTAGACCATAGGCAAGAGGGCAGTGGGAATTTACCCAGCTGTAAGTGCTTGGGTACTTGGGACCTCTACCTGAGCAGAGCTGGAGGGGACCATGAAGGCATCATTAGACTCAGCAGGGTAACCCCTCTTCTGGGAGGTCCTTTCCTAGCAGGTGATATCCTGTGGAGAATAGGCTGGGGGACATATGATAACATGGAGATATGCGTGGGTGGCCATATGGAAAGAAAAGAGACACAACAACTGGGAGGGATGTGGCTGGAAATGGAAAGTTAGGCACAAGGCATGGTGGTGGCTCTGCGTCATTGCTGCTTAATGCCCGGTCACTTCTGTTGGTTTGTTTTTGTGGGATGTAGCAGGAGTTTGCCAGCCTTAGGGCCCAGTGGAATAGAAGGATGATTCATACCTAAAGCATGATCAGGTTTTGAATGAAAAATTTAAGTCACAGATGGACATTTGGATTTAAAAAAAAAATAAATTTGTTTCAAAACTATCTCTGAAGGAAGACATACTGAGAGATATCCCTAGCTACTCTGTGACTATTAATAGTGATTGTAACTGTTTGTTTGAATCTGTAACTCTCTAATTGTGGGTGGCTATTACCTACCAGTTTTGATGTGAGCGAGCTGGTCTGCTGTGAAGGTTGGCGTAGGGGGTGATGCAGGTGCATCTTTAGTTGGTGCAAGTGCCCATCAGTACCGTATGTGGTTGTCATTCCTGCACTAACCCAGCTCCTTGCTACACTGTGGTGTCTCACCCAGAGATGCTCTTTTGTGAGAGTCTGTCAGTCCTCCAAGTTAGGAGATGAGGGGGAAAAAAGGATGTTTTTCCCCTGCTTTAACAAGGCCTGTGCCTAAATCTCCCAGACAGCTTTAAGGAACTTCAGTCTTAACCCCTCATCTCAAAGGGTATAGAGCACATCAACAAAGATTTGGGTTCAGATTTGGTGATGTCTTAGGCGTTTCATGAAGAAATATCAAGAGTTGAATAAGTCCTTCTGACCAAACACTGATAAAATTTGGTTATTGTATGGATATGTAATATAGGGAGAAAATGCAGAGAAATTACAATACTTGGATTTGGTGGACAAGACTAACATCAAAGCTATGCAAATTCAGACTGGACACCGAACACACATCTTCCATACTGAGTAACTGTTGAAGTAAGGCATCCTCCAAAATCTCTTTCAGCTCTTGATATCTTTAAATTACAACTGGGTACCTTCCTTTTGGCAAGTTCTTTGTTTCGGCACAGTTGGGTGCTGGCCTGTGGTTTATTGTACAAAAGGTCAAACCTGATGATATCCTGGTCTGTTCTGGAATGAAATCTTATCAGTAAATAAGTATTTTTCTTCAAGTTTTGTTTGCAAGTAAAAAATCTTTAGCATTAATTAACATTAGTTTCTTCCCTTTTAGAATTTTCCTTCTAGTATTTTCGTAAAAGACTAATCTCTGCTTTTATGAACAACATTAAAATAGGACTGTTAGCATCTTCTGTGCATAGCCATCTTTTAAAATTAAACCTAAAAAGTACTAAAATCTTCCTTCCGCTTCCTTGAGAAACAAAAGGAGCAAATAAAGAGCTGCAGCCGTACTGACCACTGGTTGTGTTCAACTGCACGTTTTACTATTCAGCTGTTGTTCTATTTTCTGCTAAAGGTTTTGGGTTTTTTTATTGTGTGAGCGTGCGTATTGTGGGGCTGCTGTACAATTTGGAGGCACAAAATTTTGTAGCAGGTAACCAGTAAAGCGAAACAACAAAATGTACCTTTCTGCAATGAAAACCAGAGGTGGTGAGGCCCAAGGGAATTTCAGTTATGATCAGTATTGATGAGGAATATGTATAATGTGGGACATCCTGGAAATTACTGGAAAACTACCCAACAGACTCACTTTTGTCAAAGTGTTACTAAGTGTGAACAGGCACATGTTGAAGTCTGCTTGAAAACCTAGGCCACATGCTGGGTAGTGTCAAATCTCACACTGGTAATCTCTGTTTCATTATAGCAGGTGAGGATTTCAAAAGTGCTCCAGGATTAGGCAATGGACCCCTCCTTGAAGTAATAGCCAGCATACTCAGTGAGGTCAGACCTCCTCTGCAAGGGTGACACAGCTCTTTTGTTAGTCAGCTCTACTCAATCTATTATTCATAAAATCATAGAATCGTTTTAGTTGGAAGGGACCTTTAAGATCATCAAGTCCAACCATTAATCTAACACTGCCAAGCCTACCACTAAACCATGTCCCTCAGCACCACATCTACACATCTTTTAAATACCTCCAGGGTTGGTGATTCAAACACTTCCCTGGGCAGCCTGTTCCAATGTTTGATAACCCTTTTGGTGAAGAAATTTTTCCTAATATCCAACCTAAACCTCCCCTGGCACAACTTGAGGGCATTTCCTCTTGTCCTACAGCCTATTACTTGGGAGAAGAGGCAGACCCCCACCTGGCTACAGCCTTCTTTCAGGTAGTTGTAGAAGAGCAATAAAGTTTCCCCTGATAAGGTCTCCAGCCAGGCAACTCCTAACCTTTTTTGAAAAAATTCACTACACCCAGTCACAGGTACTAACCTACTTACTGACAACAAGGGAATGTGTGTACAAGAGTGAGGGATACTGAGTGTTTGCGTTGTTGCTTGTCGTCCGTCTCAGGTACCTTCATCTGTAGGGTGCTACCACTCAGGTTATCACCTCCAGGTCTAAAATAAACCTGGTTTGGAGGGGAGACCGCCTATCCCTGGGGTCTTGGGCATGCACCCTTCCGCAGAAATAGCGCTTTCCAAGCGGAGTCAGAGATGAATGCTCTCTGACGATTTGAACAGCTCTGAACTGTCCGGCTGAGTCCTGGGGGGGTTGCAGGGATGAGTGTAACTGCTTGTTTGGGCTCTGTTACCCAGGTGTTCAGTTTCAATCTCTAACTCCAAAGTGTTGCTGATTGCTCAGGCTCCCAGCACGGGTGCTTTTGCTTTGGGGGATTAAGTGAAAAGTCATTTCTAGAAATTGAGGGGAGAAGGATGTTAATTGTCTCTCTAAGTCATCAATCACTGGAGGCCTGTTGTTACCAGAGTAGGTGGGTGTGGTATATTAGCACTGACAGGGGCTCTTAAAACGCTTTTGTGCCCAGCTAATCATCACACTACCCTTACTCTTAAGACTATTGTTGCACAAGACCCATAATTCTTAGACTGATTTTTTTAAACGAAACAGCTGGAGGTGACGCATGGGGACCAAATTCCTTAAAATTAATGCTGCAGTTATGCTGGAGCTGCTGCTTGCGCACTCAGTACACCCCTCTTGTTCTGAATAATTGTGGTATTTGTGCCAGCGCACTAGAGACGAAGTTGTAATTGCTGCCTCCCTTCTCTTTCTTTCCTGGGGTGGGCTGGGAAAGGAGAGCATGCTGGGTTAGGCAGGATGCTTTTTTGTGCATGCTTCTCAGCCTCGATGATTTCCTAGTGACCCTCCTTTAGCTCAAAGTTGTGTCTCCTGATTGTTCTGCGAAGTTTCTTAGGGTGACTAAATTTACTTTGCTGCATCAAAGCAATGAACTCAAGCTGACTCCTTCAACCAGCCTGTGCCTTTGATAGGGAGAATTACATTCAAGCTGCCTTGTGCAGTGTTTAGGAGTGAGGTATTGTTCTCAAAATAGGGATATGGAATAAAATACAAAATCAAAGAGTTCAGCAAGGCTGTTTTTAAAAAGATTATGCTGTCACTGGGGCAGCAGGCTTTCTTGTTTCACACAATGCAGCAATAAGTTTGGTGGTTTTTTTCTTATTATGCACAGTGGGTTAGCTTTACTGTTATCCATTGCTTACTAATTCTGTTGGATTATTTTACTCCCTACCTCCCCTATTGGAGGTGGGATGCTTGGAAAAGAAGCTAACATCTCCCTAGATATTCAGATCCCTGTTGCTAGCCTGGATGAGAGCTCTTGCCATGCAAAAAACGAATGATGTTTCGGAGGGTATCTGTTGAAAAGGAAGGAGAAATCCCAAGCCCTCTGGCAATCTCTGCTGTTGCAGTGAAGTACCATGCCATTTTCTGAGCACATCCAGTGTTCTACCTTCTCTTTTGATGGGCAGAACTCTCATCCCAGACCTCTCCCATCTATCTCAATTCTTTTCTGTTTGTCTGACATGCCCTTAGAATTCTCCAATGATTTCATTGCCTGATGCCCTGCTGCTTCCCATTTTGCTCGTTGTTCCTCTGGTGTCCAGTATGGAGGATATTTCTATCTCTTATTTCCTGTGTGCTTTAACCGTTTCTTGCTTTTACTCTTCCTCTTACACCTCTGCCTGTGCCTCTGTTGATGAAGATCCATCTATACCTGTCCTGTACACCTCTTTCTCTCTAGCTGTTCATCTTCACCTTCAGTCTGTTCCCACCAGCTGTCTCTTATATGCTTTCAATCTGTCGACCCTTATTCCACACATATTCCCATTCTTTCCCATTTAAAATACACATTAATTCCAACTGGTTCTTGCATAAGGCTGCTCCACAAGCACCTCCAAAGCTACTTCAGTGACTTCCATCAGACTGCTCAGGTGAGTCACAGCACTCAAGTGAGTCTCAGTCACAGCAGCTACAGGAAAAACTGGACTTTGTTTGGTCTGTGGCTCTATTGCTTGCTCCCATTGAAGAAGAAATGAACAGCTTGCAGGAGTCTGTGTATTGTGCTACATGCCAGGTATTAATGGACTGTTTAGTGAGTGTTAAGACATGTGAGTTGAGGCTCAGAAGTTTCTCAAGTGCTCCATGAGTTGTCTGAATTGTGCAATATATGAATCAAAATGCTCTCTGCAAGCAGATTTAACCCTAAGCATTACAAGGATACATATGTGAACCCAAAGGGGAGAAGAGTAGGGTGTAGTTACAGACTGAACATACCATATAAGCAGGTACTAAATACATTTCAGAGAACTGGGGTGCGTGGTTTAGGTAGCTGACAATCTTGTCACCATCTATAGGATAGCTGTATCAGCTCTAGTGCTGTTTGATTAGCAAAATATTGCTGCTTCTTAGGTTCCCCAAATAAAAGAAATCAGCAGGACAACCCTACAGCCTGATAGGCCCAGGCTTTAAATTCTTTGGGTTTGGGACTGCTTCTCTGAACTGGTTTGTGCTTAGCACTGTGGAGCTCTGGATTCCCTCTTGCCTAAATTCAGCTACTAAGTCTTTGCCACCCACTTCTTGGTTGAGATAAGATCTCTCTTATTCTTCCTCAGCTAGATATGACTCTTCTCTTCATGATGTTCTAGCAATGCAAATAACCCGTGTTATTGTGGGCTGCAGAGTGCAAAAGCTTTTAGTGAATCCCCATCAAACAAACTGGTAGCAAATGTTAATTAGGGTCATTACACAGGCCATGGCTGTAGAGGCCAGCTCAACATTGCTCTTGGCACAGTCTCTGCAAAAATATTAAGCCACCCAGAATCATGGGCAGCTGCAGAATGATGTGAAAACATGCCTTTTATCACCCTGTTGATGTGTCATTACTGGTATTAACTAGGACAGTGTGATGCAGTATTTTGCCACCTCCTGCTGCCGTTACTCATCTTTACTATGAAAACTCAGTATTCTCCTTTGTAAAATACTGCAGCTCACCAGCTACCTTGATAAAGATGATCCTTATTCTGCTATCTGATACTGTAGCTCTTTCCAGAGAAACTACATTTAAGGGGGGAGCTGAAACAAACGCATCTACGGGAGACCATATTACTAGAATTTTGTTTTAGCAATTGATTTTTCAGCCTCTTTTAACCCGGAAATTAATATCCTTTCCAACTGTGAAGATTCTATGATTCTATGTCAGAAAACCCCAAAAATGTAAGTGTGAGTTTTGCAGGAAGAACTAGGTCCACTTGTTTGCTTAGAGGAAAAAAGAAATGTTTTCCTTTCAATCTATATTGGGCTTTTTCTTTGGTAGCAAAAGAAAAAAATAGTTTTAAGAAGGGTGAGTGTGGTGGTGTTGTGTGGGGTTTCTTGGTTTGGTTTGGGTTGGTTTTTTTATTGTTGTTCCTGCATTAAAAGAACAACAGGCATAGTGAAATATGCGTTTGATAGTCTATAATCATATAATGGCAACCCTATCTGGCCTTGTAGAGACAGAGCTTCTGGCGCCTCGATTAAGTTTGGTGTATTCAGTTTCACTTTCTTCATGGAGAGAAAGATCCCCGCATATCTTAAAGGATTAGCATCAAGCAACAAGCATGTGTTAAATGCTTGTTATCCATTGATGTTGACAGCACTTCAGTTGTGGGGGTGGATTAGGCCAATGAAGTAGAGATGTAACATGTTCTACTCTGAACATCTGTGACAGAGGCACAGATCATGCAAAACACTTGTCCTAGCAGGGGCCTACCTCAGTACAAAGCAGTCCAGGTCATTTGACTTGTCCCAGATTTGACTGGTGCGGCCTCACCTGCAGTACTTTGTGCAGTTCTGGGCTCCACAATTTAAGGAGGATGTCAAGGTGTTTGAATGTGTCCAGAGGAGGGCAACAAAGATGCACTAGAGGCGGCTTAGACTGGACAAAAGGAAGCATTTCATTACCAAGAGGGTGGTCAAACACTGGAACAGGCTTCCTAGAGAAGCAGTCAATGCCCCAAGCCTGTCAGTGGTTAAGAGGCATTAATTACATGCTTTAACTTTTGGTCAGCCTTGAGTTGGTCAGGCAGTTGGACTGGATGGTCATTGTAGGTCTCTTCCAACTGAAATATTCTATTCTACCCAATTCTTCTGTCTCTGTCATGTCTCCTTTTCCCTTCTCCCCATCCTTTTACTGAGGAGTGCTGTGAGTCTTAGGTCTTATCCCTGCTAGAACTAGTTGTTAAAGACTCACAGAGGGCTAATGTAGAGTTCACTGCTGTTAAAAAGTAATTTACCGCAGACAGTGTCTGCATTCAGTATCCGAAGGCCAGTGAATGTGGAGTACTTAAGTAGGGAAAAATGTATTTGGGCTCGTTGTGCCTCAGATTGAGACAAAGGTTTTGACCTGTTCCTTGACGTGATAAAAAAACATGCAGAGCAGATGGGGAAACTAAGGCATGTGGCAAGTCTTCAAATATAATGACATATTCTCAATCTTTCTCCAGCAAACTTCAGAGAGGTCCTTTGAGAGCACATGCTCTCAATTACAGCTATGTTTAACATATCCTTTTTCTAAGAATAAATTAAAAACCCTGCCCATTTCCTTAAATCAATCATAATCCTTTGGTTACCATTAAGCAACTTGATTTTTAAGGAAGTTTTTTTTTTTATAATCAGAAATGTGTTCCACCCTGATTTTGTGTTCAGGATTATTGCAATTAGCTTTTTAAAACTACTTTTCACTATTTCTTGCCTCTCCAAATTTTAAGTCCTCTTTCTTAATTCCCTTCCGTTCCTATCAGGACAGGTAAAACACATCATCACCAAATGAGTCAGTTGTTTCCATCTTCTGAAGTTTGAAGTTCAAAAGCCTTATGTTTTCATGCAGTGGCATTTTCCAAAAGGAAAAGGTTACTCTTCATGGTGGATTGAAAGACATTTGGAAAGCACGTCAGTGAGGGGTAAAACCGTCTGGCTCTTTTTCTTTGCTTTTATTTCTAGCTGTCTCCTGCCACCTTTCAGAACTGCCACCCTGTGTTCTGAGAGCTTTGTACAGCTCTGTTCCAGGACAGTGATAGCACCTGCATGTCCTGCGAAAGAAGCTGAGAGGAGGCAAGAAAGCTGTCTTGGTACAGGAAAGACAAGGGACTCTTGTATTCTGCATACAGAAGTCTCAGCCCGCCGAAAACTTTAATTTTGTGGTTCTTGACAGAGCCAGACTGCTCTTGGAGAAACACGGTGAAAGAACAGCATGAGATATAGGAAGGGAATTTCCAGTTGGACATGAGTGGGAGGGAAAATTTCTCCCCTTGGGAACGGTTGCAGTGGTGGGACAAGCCCAGAGAGGCTGTGGAGTCTCCGTCCTTTCAAATATTCAAAGGTTGATGGGACGAGCAGCCTGACTGTTGGTCCTACTGTGAGCAGGAGGTTGGCCCAGAGACCTTCAGAGGTCCCTGCCCACCTACACCCTTTTGTGGTGTTACATCACCCATGTTTAATGCTTATGTATATTAATAATTTTTTTGAGATAAATACTTTCTGAGATCTTACATGCATTAATACTTTTTAATATCCCAGTTGCAACAAGAAGTGGACTCAGAACAGTGAAGCAGCACGGGATGCCTGGCAGGCATTGAGGAGCAAACAAGTCCCACCCCTGCTTTGTATCCATCACTTCAACTCACTAATCAAGGTCTGCAAGCCTAGCACAAACAGACATTTGAGCTTTGGAAGTGCAGCAGCTTGGGGTGAAACCTGCCTGCGGCTAGACCTCTATGGATACAGGAAAAAATGAGGTTTTAACAGAGAAAAAGCTAGAGCCATGCTCTACAGTGGCTGTGTCTCCTCACGTGAAACTTCTGAGGGGAAGTTTTCTCAAGCTGGAGACTCTGCCTGCATTTCTTTTCCCTGCTTTTATTAGTTAAACCTAAGGATGCAATGTATTGCTTCTCTTTTTTTTTCTTTTTTTTTCTTTGCTTTGCTTTCCCCTTTGTCTTCAACAACTTGTTGAAGTAGTTTCCTGTGATTTGGGTTTTTTTCCCAGGGCAGTAGGAATAATGAACGTTCCACTTTTGAAAAAAAGTGTAGAAAAAAGCCTGGGGGAAAAGTAATGCATTGCAGGAGGAGAATCATTGGGAGAGTGAAGGTGACTAAGGAAGAGAGACGGTGTGAGACAGAACAGGGTTAGTGCCTGATCCAAATCCATTGGGACTACTGGGGCCTGGGACACTGTGCCTGGAGAAACTGGGGACAGGCAAGCCCTGAAGGAGGAAAGTGAGGAAAGCCAAGCAGCAGAGAGATTCTGGGGAGGGTATGACAGTAGGAAATAAGTCCAGGAGGCAAACACAACCCAGACAGACTAATTACTTAAAAGGTATTTGGAAGGAGAGTTTCTCCCTCATCTGGGACAGCTCCCTCCAAAGCTGCAGCTGCCTGGCTCAGTCCTTGTGATAGTCCTGCTTCTAGTGGAAGGTTGGAGTGACGTCCAGTGTATCTTGAAGCAGCGCTTCTGTGAGTCTTACCTCTCAGACTTATAAGTATTAATGGGATTTTGTTCCTGCCCTTCAAGAAAATGAGACTGCCTGCTGGTGAAAGAAGGTTTTGGTTTTATGGAGCTTCCCCAGCTCCTTGGGCAGAGCATGGGAGTCTACGCATGCGAGTCTCCAGGTCTACAGCTGGAGAGTCAAGAAAGAAAAGAAAGCAAGAAGAGGGGTATATACTGGCATCTCCTTCAGACACCATGCCAAGGTAGGGAACCACTGAACAGAGTGCCTCAGCTGTGAAACTTGCCTCTACTTGTTGGTCTTGTCTTGCCCAACGTCAAAGTAACAGTGATTCTCCAGGGGCTCAGATGAGCAGCATCTCAGAATTGGAAACTCCCTCATGCTCTGTCAAGAACCACAAAACTACTACTACCGTGGAGTAGAGGCTGTGTGAGCTCTCTATTGTTACTGCACTATCTATCTCAAAGGAAAATCTTGCTTAAACTCCAGTAGGTGGGCAAGAACCCTTCTACTCAGAGGTTGCAGGAGTAGGTCAGTGGTGGGACAGGCTCTCTTCCCAACTGCTTTCACCTTGGTGGGTCCTTGCAACCCCAAACTTGGGAGTCTGAGTAACAATACCCAGGGTCTTAACACTGCTCTTGTTACTATGACAGTGTCTTCTATGAATCTCATATGCTGACATCCTCTGTTGACTGTCAGAAATGGAGGACTCTGTCCAGGCTGCCAGATGCTGGGGAGCTGAAGATATTACGTGGAAAAATGTGTGTAAATGCTTTCTCCTTCACCCTCACTCTTTTCCCACTCAGAGCTTCGTTAAATTTTTGCTTTATCTCTTTTCCTTGTCCTCTTATGTTTAGACAAGCATCACTTGCACCCTCTCCCATAAGGAGATTTTCCATGTGCTGCTGTTTCCCCTCTCATCAGGGCAGTTGCTTATCTGGGAGCTCTGGTGGCCCTGGCTTCCCTTTGTTCCCCAAATACACCTGCCTGTCACCGTTTGCAATAAGCAGAGGCCCCTTAGAGGGGGTGGGTACAGCTGTTAGATGCAAGTGTTTGCTGTCATTATTAGAAGCTGTTCTCTAATGGAAGGACGTTTCCACAGATACTTGGTTCACTACAAGAGTTTCCAATATCTTCTTTAAGGACAGTGTATTTAGTTTTACGGTACTGCCTTAAGGGGTATTCTTTTTCCTCTTTCATTAAATCTGTTCCTGATTTTTTTCTTTTTTCTTTTTCTTTTTTTTTCTGTTCAGCTATTTTGCCATTTGCTTGAGGAAGGAATTACAGCTGTAGCATGTTTGCAAGTTCTTGTATAGCCCTGTGAGGTTTTCAGTTGTGTCTGAGAAAGGTTTGTCCTGCAGCATACAAATACTTCATGCTGGGAAATCCACAAGGAAGGCATGTCTGTGTAATTTAACCTAGGGGCCAGGAGGAGAACGTGAGAACGTGCCACTCAGTGAACTCATTCTGGGCCAGAAAACACACTCACTTGTTACACGTGGTCCTGCAAAGACTGACAGCCAAAGCATGGAAGATGTAGGAAGCTGTAGCCAGGATGGGCAAACATGCTGAGCTAACATCTGTAAAGGAGGGCTTCAAGAATCCCAAATCCCATCCAACTCCGGCACATTTGTGGAGGCAACCTATTTCTGTCTTTGAAGTTGGATGCTCAAATATGTCTAGATTTTGCAGTTTCTATCAGCATAGAAGTGGTGAAGTTTTTTTTGTTTTTGTTTTTAACATCTTTTCCTTGGCATGTGCAAATTGCCAAAAGCAATCAAAGAAAAAGATGCAATTTTTAATTAAGCCACATGTCGCTGCAGACCTGCCTTGTTTCATGTCCAAGCTGCCTTCCAAATGCCACCTGGCTGTGTCTACGTTATCTACCATGTCCCTGGGCAGCAGCTATGAGCTGAGCTGCTGCCCTGGGGGTGTCGAGGATGGGTGCTCGTTGGTGCACTCTGGAAAGCTTGTTTGAACAGTTAAGTGTCTCCATCCCCGTGTGTGAGCTTCATTATTCACACTATCCGCTGCAAACTGGATTTATAAAAATAAATAAAACATCAAGGATGCAAATTCCGGTGATGTCAGGATTTGTAACTACTTGACTACCCTGAGGACATGCCTGTGGATGGATTTATCAGGCAAGATACCTAGGAAAGTGTCTAGTCACTTTTGTGATGTGCTTTACAACGGCAACTTAATCAGAAAAACATCTATTATGGAGCAGAGGGGTAAACGTAGTCTTTTATGCAGGTTTTCAACATTTCTACACATCAATGTGTCTTTTATTCCCCAAAGCACAACATGAGATCTTTTTAGAGTAGAAAATTCTGTTTATTATGTTTCACAATGTATTTGAAGTCCAGCACAGAAACTTTTTCCTTGTGCTCAGCTCTGACTAAATCTGCCTTGGTTTCTCAGGAGAAATGCTTGCTAGGAAGGAGAGCACTCTGAGATCTCCTTTGATATACTGATGAAATCATTGCTGCGTTTTGTATTCCAACACGCATGCCACTGTTCTTTATTTATATTTTTAATGCATTGCCATTTTATATGTATCAAAACTGGCAATGAAATTAATATACAGTACATAAATGCATTATAGAAAAATAAGAACTCTGGCAGCTGCTTTAGAGAAGTGATTAAAATTTAAAAGGCAATTTGCCAGTAGGAGAAAACAAAATAAACTCATTATTTACCATGGCTACATCCCTAATGGTGTGTGGAAATTATTTTATTATTGTTTTTGATATCTCAGAGTGTGGTTTTTTTCTGGAGAACTACAAAATATCTGCTTCTTTACAGGAAAGATGATTGCTCCAAAAGTTAACACTTTCTGTGGCAAACTCAGTTGCTCTGGCAACTGCTTTCCATCCAGAAGATAATTTTCAAGAAATAATTATCTCCCTCCGTTTTGGGCCAACATACTTGTAAATCGACTTGGTTTACTCCTCTAGATGTTAATGGCCTTTCTTCTAGAAAGAAATCTGTGCAGAAGTGTTGGTCCACCAGGTCATTGGAGATTTGTAATAAGGGCAGAGCAAAGACTTTGGCTAACTTCTGAAAACGGTCCTTGGACTCTTAGAAGTCTGGAAGGTACTAATATCATAAGCAGCAGAAAAGAGGAAGATCTTTTCCAAAGTCCTGGTGAAAAAGGCCCAGAGATGGGGCATAAAACTGTTCACAAGGCTTGTAGATCTGTGACCTGGCCCTTCTCAGCCAGACTTTTATATGCCTCAGTCACTTTCTTACCAGGCTGAAAGCTAGGACTTCCCTAAGCATCTCTTCAAAGTTCCACTCCCTAAATCCATGAATTTTGCTGAAACCACTAACCTCTGTTATTTCAGAGACTTCTTAAGACTTACAGAGCTTTGTTTATAACGACTTTCCCAGCACAAACTTAGCTTACCTAAATGTACCCTTTTAAATCAACTGGGCTGCAGACCACCCCACACTTCAGGCTGTTGACCTGATAGACATCATCTGGGACTTCAAGCAGCAGGGAGAAACTGTACCCCTGTTGCACCCTGAGAGCTCTGACCACCTGTGAATTTTACTTTATTTTATTTTTTTTTAAATTATTTTTTTTCTTTTGTTTTTTTTTTAATTTTTTTTTATTTTGTTTTATTAATTGACTTAGCACAAAGGGAAATAGCAGCAATTTTCTCCTGACAAAGAAACAGCCTTTAGGTTTTGTTAATTGGATAGCAAGGAAATAAAGACTTGAGATGTGTTAATTGGTTGTGTTGAGATGTATATTGACTGAGCAATTAGGATGTCATTGCAAGAGGATGCTTATGTAAGGCTGTTGTTGGGCTGGACTGTTTTGATGTAGGGATTTTGGAGCCTTTTACTTGTCAAGGTAACCTGAACAAGGTAAGTGGAAATGTTGAAACAGTGGAAGACAGTGCCCTGAATAGCCCTTGGGACATACATCTGCTGTGTGTTAAGTCTATGCATGAATGAGATGAATCTCACTTCATTTTGGCTAGCTGTCTGTTTTACTTATTGCAGGAGGCTGCGAGTACAAAAGACATAACGAGGCATTGTGTTGTAAGAACAGTCCTTTAATCCTGCTAATCAAAGGATATTAGTGATGCCTTCTGCTTTAACATATGACTCTTTGTAATAATTTTAGTAGAGGAAAACCCACAACTGTAGCTAGGTCTTATCTCTTCAAGATAATCTGTCACCAAAGTTGTGTTATAATTAAATACTACCTTAGTCTATTCTAGTATCTAAGTTTTTCCTGTCAAGCCTTGGAACAAATTATATTCATATTTAACCTTAGCCTTGGCAGCTTTTTCTGATAGACCTTGAAAGTGCTGAACTACAGGGTCTGGTCTTTACTTTTTCTAACAGTTTGGATACAAAGCTGTAGTAAGGTACAATTGCAGGTACTGCTTCTGAGGAATTTTAACTGGTGCTTTCCTTTTAAATTTAAAGTCATGCTGCAAGCTAAGGAAGTAAAAAATATTTAGCCAATTCAGTGGAGCACAATGTAGTGAAACAGCGTAATCTGAACAAACAAATCAGGCCCTTCTGCAGACCATTTGGCTCAGTCCCCTTGGGTCTGGTGTTCCTGCAGTGAGATCCTGTGCACATCTATCTGGGCCAGGAAACCATCACATTTTTTTACATGGCAGCCGTGGTAACTTAGGAAGTGTCATAGTTAGTCTGCTTTACTGCTAGGATACTAGGAGTATCCTACAAGCCTACTCTTGTCTCTGCACCAAGTAAGTCTTGAGTGCCAGGTGTTTGCTGGTTCCCTCCACGTGGCAGATTAGATGCCCACCAATCTCCTTTTGTCCCCGAGTCTGAATGAGGGAGGGAAAACTCCCCGTTCACCTGTTTGCCTCTCGCAGGGAACCGCTGCACAGGGTAGCAGGTTCAGGAAAGCGCTGCACACTGTGATTGAATCTTCTTGGGCAGGGCTGAAGGGCTTTGCTGTGTTTGACACCTTTTAGAAGTGAAATATAGTTTTGTCGGTAGCTTTTGAGTTTGAGTCACTGATTTTTTTAATGGAGGGGCTTTTTTTATTTAATTTGCTTGTTTCCTTCTTTCTTTTTGGTTGATTGGTTTTGTTGTTTGCAGGGAGGGTGTCCTGACAAAATCTGCTCAGATCAGCAGTTCCTTGGTCATGCCCATGCCCTGCTGTAACATAGACTCATAGAATTGTCTAGGTTGGAAGGAACCTTTAAGATCATCGAGTCCAACCATTAAACTAACACTGACAAAACCACCATTAAACCATGTCCCTAAGCACCACGTCTATCCATCTTTTAAACATGCAGGAGAACTTGACAAGCCGCCTTGGCAATTTCACCTACTCTCAATATTAGTAATCCCTGCCTATGCTCTATGATGGGACTATCATTATTTGCCTCTAAAGCAGCCCACGTTCTTTAACAACATGCCTCTCATTCATAGGTATGAAATAAAGAGGTGCTGTTTCACAGCTAGGAAAGTTGGACCGAAGAGACTTTCAGGGTCTGTGTCCTCTGGTGGCCTCAGGTGCCCTTGGTCACCTGTTTCCAGTCCATCTGACTCACCCAGGGTCACAGATATACTAGTATCTCCAAGGCTAGCTCCTAGCAAAACTAGGAGATGCTGGAGTGATTTTGGACAGTGGTTGAATTCATAGGTACTGCCTGATGCCAACAGCTGAAGGACAAGGCCTCGCTGTGAGGAAATGCTTGCAGGGTGACGTATTTTCCTTGACCCATGACTGCTCTGGCCACGCCATGAGAGCCACTTGAATCTCTGAGAAACTAAAATATGCTAGAAATTGCTAGATAGGAATCTCTCTTTCAACCAGAGATTACCCAGAGGGTGAGCTGCTCAGGGCAAATTAACATTATAGAAGTAATAAAGCAAGTTTAAACCTGTTTCTATTCATCTGGCAAGTGCTTTCAGGCTAATAATGGAAAGGGCAGCAGTATTATGTAGTAATGGGCCTCCTTTCCGTTGTTCTGTGAAACTGCACTTCATTAAATGGCAACCTTTCTTCTGTCCCTAAATAGTAAACTATAGCAGTAGCAATATAAAAGCACTTCAATATTTTATAGCAGCTAAGGCTGCCTGCTATCTATAATTACAGTCAATACTTGGACTGGAGAGAAATGCCTTAATTTTCTTAATGTTTCATGCATGGAAAAACAATCGGGCTTTTCCTGTATTTCTAATTGCATTGGCTGGTTCTAGATGAGTGTGCTTTTCCTAATTATTACCAGGCACTGGCAAAAGTAGTACTGAAGTAAAACCTCCTCACAACTAAATGCCAGTCCTTGTTGCAGTCTACCTACTTGTGCAAGCCTCTATCCCAAGTCCCATTTAGCTTTGGGACCCCTAATTCCACATTCACAGACCTTAAAACTTGATTAAATTCTGCCTGGAAAGCAATAAGCCTGGGAGGTCTAATGAGTGCCAGCTGTGTGTTGTGCCATCCCCTACACCCCTGTGGTCCTGCTGGGAAAGGGAAAGTGGATGCCTGAGATCTTGGATGGGAAAGAGATGGAAAGCAACTTTGCTCAGCCAGCTAATGAATTACAGGTAAAAGAGAGGAGAGCAAGGGGGAAGCCGTAAGTTGCAGGGATCTCTCTGTTCTCCCATGGGTTGTCTTGCTGGTTCTTGGGAAAGGAGTGTCAGAACCATGAGAGCTCAGACTGCAGTCTTGCCCACCGGTATATGGAGGACCAACACTCAAGTGCTACAGTCCTTGGCACAGGGATGAGAGATCCCACCAAGATCAGGTGGAATCCAGCAGGAGGTTTTGGTACTGAAACAGTAAGTGAGAAGTGGAGAGCATTTTCTCGCTGATGCTGCTTGGGTGAGGAGAGTTGAAACAAAGACACCATGGGCTGTAACTGTCCCTCTTTCTTAGGTCTATCCCCAAAAGCCCCATCAGAAATGTAGGTAACATCATTCCTTTCCAAGCAGTCTGGGCTTGGTTTTGCCAAAGAGATTTCTACTGCTTGGCTTTCCCAAAAAGATCCCCAACCTACAAAAAGCAGGACTTGCATTGTCATAAATGAAATGCTTTTGGCTGTGTGCTGCAAAGAAACTACATCTGTAGATGACTGTCCTCTGCTGATGTTCCCCTCATCTCTCTTCTAAAGGCTAGCAGACATGCATGCTCAAGGCTTAAGTTTGTGCTTAAGTTTGCTTCCAACTAAAAAAGCCTCAGTTTGGGCTGTGGAGTCCAAGGTAGTGAGGTATGGGTATGGCCACACTTGATCTATTGGGCACAACTGGCAGAAAGATGTGGCATCTTCTACAGCCTGTGGGCTGCCTAGACACCAAAGGACCCACTGCTTGGACCATGTGCCTGTGTGTGACAGTGCAGAACAGTCTCATGCTTGAACTGAAGAGACATGCTTGCAAATAGGTATTGTGCCAAAATTCATGAGACTTACCTTCAAGGAAGTCCCCCATTTGTTTGTTCATTGCTGTAATTACTATGTCCCCGAGACACTGGTTGTGTAATCAAATGGGGAGAGATGATTATTGCACAGCTGATACCCTAACTGCAAACGCTGCCAAAATACCTATAACACTGCTGAATCCTTGCTATAAGCCTAATTTGGTTAACACGCCTGAGCACAATCCAGAGCAGAAATTTCCCCATCAGTCATCGACGTGCACCATAAACTGACCTGCTCTCATGTTACTGCTATTTGCCACTATGCACCTGCAGTGCTAGGCTATCTAGCTATGGTACCAGCTTGTTGGAATTAAACTACAGTTCATACGAAAGCTTTGACAGTAAGTAAAATTGAGGTGTTGACCTGAGAAAGAAATGATATCATTGTCTTGCCAGAAATACTCATCCCAGTAAGACCGATCATGTATTAGCTGTGTGTGTGTGTGAAAGTTAACAGGACTAGGATGCTGCAGGGCTGAGTTTTCCATTGTTGAAGGTATGTACTCATTGTTACTGGAGCAGCTGCAGATCCATGGTGCATGGGCAAAGAGGATGAGCAAAGAAAGTGCTTGCTGCCTGTGAGCCTTTAACAAAAGCTTGGCAGCTCCATTCCCTGTGCTGGCAGCTGTGAACGTCAGGGCAGAGGCTGGAAGAGGAAACCATGGGGAGGAATAACCCTATGCACCAGTACAGGTTAGGAGTTTACCTACTGGAAAGCAGCTCTGCAGAGGGGGACCTGGGAGTCCTGGTGGACAACAAGTTGCCCAGGAGCCAGCAATGTGCTCTTGTGGCCAAGGTGGCCAGTGGTCTCCTGGGGTGCATTAAAAAGAACGTGGCCAGCAGGTCAAGGGAGGTGGTCCTCCCCCTCTCCTCTGTCCTGGTGAGGCCGCATCTGGAGTACTGTGTCCAGTTCTAGGCTCCCCAGTTCAAGAAAGACAGAGAACTGCTGGAGAGAGTCCAGTGGAGGGCTACGAAGACGATCAGGAGACTGGATCTCTGATGAGGAAAGGCTGAGAGACCTGGGTCTGCGTAGCCTGGAGAAGAGAAGACTGAGAGGGGACTTCACTAATGCTTATCAGTATCTAAAGGGCAGGTGTCAAGAGGATGGAGCCAGACTCTTTTCAGTGGTGCCCAGTGACAGGACAAGGGGCACCTAGCACGAACTGGAACACCGGAAATTCCATCTGAACATGAGGAAGAACTTCTTTACTTTGAGGATGCCAGAGCACTGGAAGAGGCTGCCCAGAGAGGTTGTGGAGTGTCCTTCTCTGGAGAGGCTTTGCAGAGAGAGGGAGCATCTCTGGAGGCATTTGGGGATGGGCAAAGAAAGCAGGATTATGTAGGCCCTGGCGCCTCAGCAGGTCTGATCTGCTCCCTGCAGTTCCTGTGTTTTTGCCCACAAGGCCTTTTGCCATCTCCTTGTCTTTCACAGGAATGCATGGCAACACCTCAGCATTATTAAATAACAGTCCCATCCCACATATGGCTTCTCATGGTCTTTGCACACAGCAGATGTGTAGCTGGATGCAACGCAGGTGGGTGCTTGGCTATGACTGGGTTGAGGATCAGGATGCTGAGTTGCTGCAAGGCTAGCCACTGAATGCAGGGCTAGCCACTGCTGCAGGGCTAGCCATATGCTACTCTTCTGCCCTCTTTTCAAAAAACTTTATTTCCTCTGAGACAGACCCATCTTCTGCCTGTGCTTAGGGGACATTTCATGGCCAATAAACATAGCTATTTATTTCTAATCTTCTTCCAAGTGAACACATTTGGTCTTTTAAGGCCTGGTTCCCTTGGCTCTCACAGCTCTCTGCCTGCCACTGTTTGCTGGACACTAGCTGGATAAAGTACAGATTCCAGCCCAAATGTTTGTGGGGGAGGGCGTCTCTGTGTAGGCCATTACAAATCTCCCAGGGATTTGTGGTCCCCATTGCTGAATCTACAGCAATGGGGACCATTGCTACCTCTGGACCCTCCTTGCCTATACTCTGTAGTCTGCCTGTTTCCATCTAAAATACTGCATGTTAGTTTTACGCCCTGGTCCTTTAGAGGCTGGTGGGAGTTTCCATCTTCAGAGGACCTGGATTTATAGCTAGATAAGTAGTGTCACTCAAATCTTAATAACTTTTGCCTTGTGTTTCTTTAGTTGTTGGGGTTTTCTTTGATTGGTTTTGGGTTTGTTTGTTTGTTTGCTTGGGGTTGTTGTTGTTTATATATTTATTTATTTATTACCTGTTTCAGGAAAGTATCACATCATAGAGAAGAGTCTTTCCCTGGAGAAGCCATTAAAGTCTTGGTAGGTTGCTCTGGATTCTGTGCCCCAGCATACTTGTTGTTTGAACTGGTGTCCTGAGCCTCACAGAGGAGGTATCCCAAGACACACAAAGGCAGAACTACCAGAAAAGGAAAATAAAAATTAAAAAGCCAACTCTGCTGTCAGAGAAAGTGCTGCAAAGTAGGGATGCCAAACTTGAACAAGATGACTGCCAGCAGCTTAGACGGGGAGTGGAACTCACCAACCACGTGTTCTGGGAAGAATTCTCACATGTATGAGGAAAAAAGACGCAGCAAGCATGGGCTGGTGTTATAACTTGGCTGTAGCACCATCAGCACCAGAGCAAATCCAAGTGGCAGTTAGGACAGGGAAAAAACAAAAAAGAGGGGGGAAAAAAAATCAAAACTCTTAATCCAACATCTTTCTACAGTGTTTAAAATGGAGCCCAGTAGCACCTAGATTAAATTATCCTAGAGGAACGCAGTTGTCTAATCATTTACATGGCATTTTGAGATTGATGATAATGCCAGTTTTGTCAGCCTCACTCACATGAAATGTTGCATACCTGTCTGCTTTCATCTTCCTTGACAGTCGGGTCATATTTGGCAATTCCTTCTCTAAACCAATGTACCCATATTTTCCACCTTTTTAAAAATGAGTGTTTATGGTATTTCTGCTGTGTTAAATAGAAGCCATTGTTTCTCTCACACCCCTTAGCTCCATTTTGCTCTTTTTCTATAACAAAAGACTGAAATATGTAATTTTACAAACTCCCACACAGTCATAAAGCACGTAGATATGCATTGTATCTGATTTACATGGCAAAGCCACAAAATGCACTAAACTGGTTAGGTAAAACAAGGCCGTAGTGATAGCGGTGATAAGGGTGGAGAAAGAGCTGGTTTTGTGCTGGGAGATGCCAGGGCACTGTACTTTGAACCAGACCACAAAGGCATTTGGTTTTGTCTGCCTTGGCTGCATAATCACCTCTAGCATAACAGAGTCAGCTGTAAAAGTCCTTCCCCATCATAGCTCCTTGTGTGTGTCTTGGCGATTGGTGGTACAGGGATGTGCCTCTTGTAGCTGCCCAGGCCCTACTGAACAGGGGATGGAAAACCGCAGGTGCAGGACCACCCACGGTGCCTTTCAATGGGAAGAAAGACTCCAAAAGCAAGTGATGCTGCTGCTGAGCCGTGTTTTGGGGAAGAGTTATCCCCTGCCACCCAGGTCCATGTTTCTGTCCTGGGTGGGGACCTCATGCCCAGCCCTGCTGTGGGGCTGGGGAGATTGCTCCCACTTGTTAGAAGGAGGGGTGCTGGGGCTAGTGCCCCTGGACTGATCTCCTCCATGATGGTAACAAATCCTCTTCCCCTTTCTTAGGACTGTGGGCAGAAGGGCCTTTCGTGTGTGTTTCTCTTAAATAAGAAATATCAGAGCACTTCTCAAATGGAAAGGTTTGATGAGGAGGGGGGACATTCACAGAGAATTTTGTTGCCCTAAAGACAGCTGAGAGATAATAGCTAAATAATTTTAAACAGCAAAATAATTATTTCACTTTCCAGCCAGCTATAGGACAGGTACATATATATATATACACACACATATTTATTTTTAGGGTGAAAAAAAACCCTAGCTCTTCACAAATGATTTTACAATCTTTTCATAGTTTAAGACCATCTGTGATACTTGCTGAAGATTTGATCCCATGTCGTTACACACAAGTGGCAGTGTGCCAACCACTGAAGCTGGGCAGGAAGCAATGCCAGTGTAAAGGCTGCGCGTAGCCTAGCCAAAATCACTTTGATTTGCAGGATAGCCGAGATTTCATCCTGAAAGTCTTCCCACTTCCC